>CAKASE010000066.1:4316250-7200000 GCA_916720795.1 Danaus chrysippus | reverse complement strand
TAAATACCTAAACATTAGTAAAGTTATCAACCCGCATAGGAATATTTAAATTAAGTATATTATTGTAGTTGGCACATTTTTTCTTCACACTTAATACATGTTTGTATCGTGGCTACAAACAGAGCGTTAACAGTTTTTAATTCATTAATCTTCACATGTTTTTAACGTATTGATTAAAAAAATGTATATAGTGTCAATAGTAAGTTAGAGTGAACACACTGTATATAACTAAGTTCGCTTAATAAGACTAAATACTAGTAGCAACCAGTTTTTATTCACAAACCTATGTCAATACTAGCTGACCCGGCAAACATTGTTTTGCCATATCAAAATTAGCTGTTGGTGATAAAAAAGTAAAAATTTAGGGTTGTATGTATTTTCTTATGCCACATATTATAAAAAAATAAATATAAAACCGTTCGTCCAATTTTAAAAAATTTAGGGGTGAACAACAACACTCAGGGGTATGAAAAATAGATGTTAGCCGATTCTCAGACCTAGTCAATATGCTCACAAAATTTCATGAGCATCGGTCAAGCCGTTTCGGAGAAGTACGGGAACGAACATTGTGACACGAGAATCCTACTAATATTATAATTACGAAAGTTTGTGAGTGTGTCTGTATGTTTGTTACTTCTTCACGCTCAAACGGCTGAACCGATTTTGATGAAATTTTGTATACAGGAAGCTGACGTCCACGAATAACACATAGGCTACTTTACATCCTGGAAATCCGCGGGTAACACCGCGGGATGCAGCTAGTTCTATATATAAGATTTGTGTGTGTGTGTGTTTGTATATAGGGTCATACCATAAGTGCAATCGCTATCCCTCTGAATATATCAAGTGACCTTAGCCGTGACCTTGTCGGTGACCTTGGGACGCTCGCCTCTGTAGTCAGCACCCTTGTTTCCGAACCAAGCTCATTATCCTCCCTGGTTAAAAACTTGACATATACAGGGTGTTCCAGGATAGATTAATTTCAGCATATACAGGTTGATTTGATAGGAACATAATAAGTATAGAGATTTTAATGTTTTTTTTTTCAACAAATTTAATTATCATAATTAATAACCAGGAAAAATGCAGCAAGATGAAGGCCGAGGATTGTTATCAATAAAAAAGTTGTATTAATGTCACGAGAATAAATATCATTGATATTGTATTGAAATGAACTAAGTAAATAAAAAACTTATTACCTTGCGAAGTATCTGGCATAAAGTCTGCCAGCGACTACTCTTTTGCCGATACCCTTAATAATATACCACAGTGTAGCCATAGATAGTAGTACAACCGCTGCGGTTAATATCGGCAAGTAGGCTGCGTCAGGTTCAGCAGTCATCCTCGGAGGACATTCATCCTTTGTAACTTCGGTCACATTGATACTGTACTGACCAAATTCACCAAAATGATATGTTCCTGAAACATAAAACATCAACATCATCGGCTTATCAGAACCCACAGCTAAGCAAAGGCTAATTCTCACATGGAGAAGGTTTGAGCATTAATCAAGACACTTGTTCAAGACGGGTTGGTGATTTCAAACTTATGATTTGATATTATAAGTCCAGGTTTCTGCACAAGTTTTCTTTCACTGTCTGTCAGTGGTGTCTAAATACTCTTATAAAGTACATATGACTCGGATAAATCACATTGGTACTTGTCAGGTTTTGAACCAGCACCCTCATGCATGAGAGGCGGGCCTTTAACCTCTAGGCCTCCACTACCAAAATATAGTTTTATTATTTGTCTTGACAATATAATCTAGAGATTCTTGATTTTTGAAAAAATTATTTTTGCAAGTAATGTTAGCATTTTAACATATTATGTGTACTTGAATGTGGATAGTGTAAATAGTACAGATTAAAAAAAAATTATTGTTTTGAACTTAGGTTTCAAGTTTCATTGGACAAGCAGGTTTTATATTTTACTAATAAAATAATGATTGTTAAATAAATTTAGAGCTACTTACTTAGGAAAAGTGTTGCTGTTTATGAAACAATATAATATATAATTATATATCAATTTGTAAATATAAAGTAAATAGATGTGGCAATAGGATGTATTTAATGACCTTTTATGCTTTAAATCATATATGTATTATGGTACTGTTAGAAGAATCTCAGTTAATGTAGCATATAAAATTACATATATTATTTTGATTTCAACTTTATGTCATTAAATAACACTATATTATTTGACCTATAACCATTCTTTTTGTGTTAATATCAAAATAAAGCTATTTTCCTGACCATAAGTGTGTAGATCTGTTTAGTCAAGTGCAACAAAAATATAGATATATAAAGATAAAAGATAAGAAAATCTTGTTTATAACGTAATATAAAAGCGACAAAGGAAATTGCTATATTATTATTAAAGATTTTATAAACAAAATGGCTCTGTTTTCATATAAAACACTAACAAAGACAATGAGTCATTCTAATCATTTCACCTGACAAATTTATAGTTAAATGAATATTAAATGTGTTATATCGTAATATTAGCATGAATAACCAGTTTCGCGGTGAAATATTGACAGTATTATACCCATACCATTACATATAAGTCCATTGCCATTTTTGATAGCGTAGCGCAATGGGCTCTCAGTCTCAATCACAACAGCGCCGGTTGAAGATAATTTCTTTGTTTCCAACAACATGCAATCCTCACAGACTTCATATTGGCTCCAGAACGTAATTTTCTCGTTTGTTATAATCTCCAAACATGCCTGATCGTATTTCAACGTAGTACCATTGCAGTCGCGCACGAATGCGCCGACGTTTTTAAAATTACCTAACATCTTTCAATAACTCTACATTTACTTTAAATGTTATGAATTATAAAATATATAGTTCGTGCACAATAGCGAGATCACAAAAATAATCAGATCTGCAAATATCTGACAACGTAAATAAATGAATCATGAAAGGAAGAATGACATCTGACAACAAAATAGAATAAATCACTGACAGATGGAAATTATTTAGTACAGACTACAGAGTAAAATTATACTTAAAAGGCCGAGAAAACATATAATTACATATTAAAATTCGTTGGGTAGTTAGTTTAATATTGTGAAAATATTTTATTTCAATTATGTATATTTATATTGTATGTTATATATATGGGTACCGTCAGTGACTATTCTTCTTTATTTAATGGAACAGTAAATCTTGCTATTGACGAACTTACTTATATTGTCGACTGCTTGTAATTCGAGTTCAAATACATATTGCTTTATATAATGTATTACTGTCTATTGGTATATATAATATGTCAATTAAGGTTAGGCTAAGCGCGCAGGATAACCCTTGCATTATAAGTCTTCATAGGCTAAGATGACAATATCAGACTGACCGTCCGATTGTTTGCCACTGAAGTATTTTAAGAGGACAAAAAGAAAAAATCAACGACATAATCAAAGAACTAAAATTAAAGAAATAAGTTGAAATTTTTGTTCTGTATTTACCTATTCCCAATAGTTTATGTCAGTCGAATTTAGTGTTATATATTTTTAATGAAAAACCAGTTTTTTGATAACATTAAAATTATGTCACTTTATACGAACAATGGTGTTATCGAGGGATATTAAGAATATATTTACAAATTTTATTAATTATGCTTCAGAATTCTAATTTAATTTCTATTTAATTGTCTAGTTTCTTGCAATGTGTTTAAAGTAAGATATAGTAATCTGAATCACTTTTTAAAACATTTATTTTATAATACAATCTCATTATATAATGTGTCTCTAAATGATAAAACCAACATGATATTTGTAATTATTTTTTCTATTCTTTAGTGAGACTAGAATATATTTAATTAATGTGTTTACGTTACTTATATTGACTATTAATATTATTATGTGACTAACTGTTACCCGCGACTTCGTATGTGTAAAAAAAACTTTTAAACGCAACATGTTCCCCGCTTCTCACTAGCGCGTTATAAATCTTAATTCAGTATTGGGACAAAAAGTAGCATAAGCCACTCCTTACTTCATTAGCTACTTGCCAATAAAAGCCCCGTTGAAATCGGTCGTCATTTCACGGATAACACAGAACAAAGAGACAGACAGACAAACATTATATATAATTTTACTTTGGTGTATGTACAGTACGTATATTTAAATGCATGTATTAAAAAAACAGTTATAACAATATTACAATATATAGACAGTTAACGGGATAAGTACAAAATTCCTTGTCAACTTCTATTTCTTATATTTATTGGGAGTGGGAAAGTAAACGGAACCAATATGAATGTAGTAGCATTTAATAAATATAAAAACATTATTTTTATACATTTTAGTTATTATCTAGTTTATTTCTTTAATTGTACTTAAAACTTAATGGAATTTCTGACAATATATTTAATATAGTCTGTGTTTACATCATTCCAATTCATATTATATCTGTAATATTATAAGTATTACCTATTTATTTATTTTACTATTATTTGTTAGTGATTTATTACAAATACATAATGGAGTAGTTGCTGTTTCATTTTGTATAAAATTTTATTAATTATTATTAGTTATTACTAATGTACGGCGTTTTCGTACTCCTGTTTTCGATGTTTTAGTTTATTTGTTACAACTCGAAGTGTTTTAAACTATATTAAGGCGGCCAACCGTCCCGCAATTCTAGACGAAATCCCGCTTTGAAATTATTAGTAAAATAGTCCCGCAAAACGTTGTATGCGTCCCGCATCCCTATTTTTCTACCGGACTTCTACACATCACCCATACCACGGTCAACAGTGCAGGAACACAGATTACCTATAATGGGGACAAGCGTATCGCGCCCGCGATAATCTCATTTTCTTTCTTTCTTCTGAACTCATGACGCGTAAGAGAGTACTTAAATTTAATATGGGCAGTTGCGAAGATTTTTATGAAATGCCCAGTCCCTACCCCCCCCCCCCCCCCCCCCGCCATTCACGAAAGGTTAAGTCCCGCATTGAGTTTTCGGAAAGTTGGCCGCCTTAAACTATATTATGATCGCGATAGGCTTACAGACAAAAGTTTTGACTCAAAACGGATATAATTATAAACCATTTTATTTTAAGTTACAAAACATAAGTAGAAGATAAATTTTAGCATTTTCTCTCTACTCACTCGAAAAAAGCTCTTGTTGGAAAGCGACCTTAGCGTTTAGGTGCTTTCTTTTTTGGACTTGGTTTCATTTTCCGTTACTGAACTTGAAATTCGTGGTTCGATCTAACATTTATTTTTCATAAAATCTATTCCAGATAACTGGTATATCGAACAAAATAAATTCGACTCTATCGTATATTCAGTAGTCGAGATTATCTTATTGGATGAATGAACTGAGTCCTATAGCGTTTCGCTCTTTTTGCTCGCTTCATTCCAAATTAAACTATCCTTCAGTAATCTTGGGTTATATAAATTAAACTAATATTTTCGGATTTAATACGCGATTTTTTATTGTTGACTATAAAGTATAAACTACATTTTCCCGACGTTTCGGTTATTTTACAGCAACCGTGATCATGGACAGACGAGATGGGAGTGTCTTTCACAGAAAAATCGCGTAGTACATCCGAAAATATTAGTTCTCATTATCCTGGGTTATATAATTATATATAAGTCTAGATAAATAAATCTATATCATAAATTAAACAATTCTTCCATAAACTAGCATCAAATAAACTTAAAACTCAATGAATATAGGACTATGTGGTGGCAAACAAATAGAGTAAGGCCTTCGCAAACTGAATAATCTCCGATCCTCCAAGCTTGGACACTCCATACACACGATCAACAAAAGTAATTGGCACCTCGCCTATAGTATATTCTAGTTGTCTTGCTCTGAAAGAATTAATATTAAAATTAGAATATTTAGGAAATTCATCATAATTTTTATTATTTAATGGACTTTTTACAAATATGTACTAAATAATTTAAATAATACTATTTATTTCTCCATATTCTGAAGTTGGTCAATTAGAAATAGTTTTTTTTTCCATTTATTTTTGTATTTATATGAATTTTGAATGCCAGCAATGCAGTGATTGTTAAATAATATTAAATCTCACCTTATAATCATTTCCATTTGGAAGACATAACCCTTAGACACACAGCTGTCTATTAATTTTTGAAGAATATCTTTCTTATATAATCTGGAATAATAATATTTAATTAAAAGAATAATTAAAATACTCTAATACTAGTTCTGAACATAACTTTTGTCTGCTCAGAATATTTATTATATTATTTATATTGATAAAAATAAAATTATCTAGAGGTGTGAAGCCTTTCAAAATATGTTCAATAGTTTTGAGATTTTTGCTTTGGTTCACAAAGGAATAGAAATATAAAATTGTTGTTTTAGTATATTAATGAGCATATACTAAAAAGTAGTAATTTTAGTACTGAAATCATACATATATACAAAAGATATAAGATGTGAACTGAAAATGTTAATAAAATTAAAATAACCTAAAGGATCCCGTCAAGTCTGATGCACCGGGCCTAAGAAGCAACTGTGTTATAAAGTTGGCACCCCTGGATATTAATTTCCTTTTGAAGTCCCACCCATACACGCCACCTCCATCCTTGTAACGAGTCCCAGATACCACGTCCAGATCATGTTTCTTTTGTAACTCAATGAAATTTGGTATGAATTTTGGCTAGAATTGAAAAAAGGTTCATTTAAGTGTTTTGTAATAGGCAAAACTTAACAACATGACTTTACCTGTATGACAAAGATAAATTGCTAATGGCTAATAAGATTATAATAAAATGATAGTAAACAATAACTTGAGTCTGTGTGATAATGCAGGTTTAATTTTTATTAGGTACTTCAAAAGAGAAAATCTTTATAAACAAAGCAGAACTTACGTGGTGACTTAAATCCGCATCCATAATAATGATAAAATTACCCGTAGCATGTTTTATGCCATGTATGTATGCGGTGCCTAAGCCTAATTTCTTTTCCCGAGGTCTTAAAACTATTTTATCCGATCCGTATATTTTCTGTAGCTGCTTAGCCACTTCCAAAGTGCCATCGGGACTTCCATCATCAATCACAATCACCTCGTAATCGTGTCCACTGCAAAATATTAACAAAAACATTAGAATGCAAAATTTGTTATCATATAAAAGTAAATATGTTAATATTTTACCTATTGTCTAGATATTTAATAATAAGCCATATTATGATCGGTAAATTCTCTCTTTCGTTGTAAGTTGGAAGTAAAATTGAATATTTATCACTTTTTGTGATTTCTGAATCTGAAACCGTGGCCGCCATGCTGTCAAATTATTAAAAATGTTAAGTGACAAAAACATTCAATGTAATGTGTAGATACGTTTTATCGCTTGTCACATTATATTAAGTTTAAGAATGAAAATTAATATTTCAGTTTTAGTGTACACAGGGTAATTTTTACAATTAATCATTAACTTGCATTATATTATTACTGTATTGAGGTATAGAGTTAATTAAATAATTCAATGTAAGTTAAAAATTATACATTTTATTTTCATTGAAATTATGTGTTGAAATTTACTTTTACTAGATATGTATATTAAATTGAGAAATGTCAAAGAAAGTTTTCATATATGGTAAAACCTTACCTCAATGTCAAAACAACTTCGTCTTTCGTCCCGTAAAAAATTTGTGTTTACGTAAACATTTTATATACAAAAAAATAAAAGAAAATATTACCGGATGTGATTAAAATTTACGACAATTTAAGTGACCATTAACATCAATTTATTTAAGAATAACTCCTAAAATGTGTAAACTAAGTAAATCGGAATAAATTTTGTAACTTTATCTTAAAAAATGGGAAAAACTAGTAAAGTAGTTGTATGCGGTATGAAAAGTGTAGGCAAGACTGCGGTGTTAGAGCAACTTATATACGGAAATGTGAACCTGAAGTCCTCTTTCTATCCAACCATTGAGGATATTTACGTGGCGAATATAGAGACGGATCGCGGTACTAAAGAAAGGGTCTGTTTCTACGACACCGCAGGCCTGGAGCCTCCACTTACAGGCGAGTTGAAAGGTTCCGTTGAAATTAAAATTATTTACTGCTTTACTACTCAGTCTTTTCGTGAAATATGTATAACAATAATAGATATTTCTTTATTTCGCTCAAAAAAAAAACTCGTTACTGCTTTCTGTTATTACATGCTTAATTATCTACTTTTTTAAATCTTATTGTTTGTTATATAAATATTGCTAATATTAATTGGGTCACATAAAAGTAAAGTACTTTATTTTGCCATATTATTTACCTTTCTTATATTTATTTGTAATATTTTACCTTCTATTGCTTTCATAATTACATGGTTGTATTCATAAAACTCTATATATATTCTCGTGAACACAGGGCCGCCACAGTCACCGACAATGCAGTTGACCTCGAACCAGGTCCTTCAACGACATTATCTCGGCTTTGCAGAGGGTTATGTGATGGTTTATGACACCACACGACCAGAATCACTCGATGTTCTGATGTACTTGAAGAAGGATATCGATAGGAACAAAGATAAGAAAGAGGTGAGATAAATATTACCTATAAAATGGGTGTTAGAAGTATGATTTTATATATTTTGTGATTATATTAAATATTTATAGGTTCATTCATATAATATTTACGTAAATTCTTACATATCTAGAAAAGAGACAAAATAGAATAAGCACTGTTAGTGTGATCACAATTTTTTAATTCATTTAATAAGTTGTATTGCCAATTAAGTTATATGTACAATTATATATGCTTAATTTTCTTGCTTATGTCACTATAATATTATACAAACAAGCCATCTCTTCCAAATAGCCAATAAAAAAGGTCATCACTTCTCATTTATAACTGTTACTCCACTAACACTAGTACTAAGTGGTAACTTTTTAATTAAACATAAGGATTGTTTATTTTGAACAGCGATGCTGTCATACTTCCTACTGAAGGTTATGTATATGCTTATTTTAAGACCAGTCTGCCCCTATTAGCCCCAGTTAAATATTCTGCCCCTATTCAACTTAACAAAAACTTTCATGTATGGAGATAAAGGCTTTCAATTGTATCTATTTTAATTTTATCATCAAACAACCACATTGAAAATGGACTCGTAATTAATTTTGTTAAATACACATCACCTGTACAGTGCTCACAGCTATAATTTTCTATAATTCGTCAGTTAAAATCACTAATTAGCTAATTATAACTTATTCACTTGAGCTTATAAAGACAATAATAAAAAGAGCGAAAAAATATTTGAACAGTATACCAACAAATTAAGTAGTCCCTTTCCATATGGAAAGTGAGTTCATTGGCATATGCCAATCAACTCTCTTTCTATGAAGTTTTAAAAGAGCTGGGTTAATGAAGTAGTGCCTCTCGAACACTAACACATGTATAGTTTATGCACACACACACACAAACATTTCCTGCACACAACACGAGATATGTAGATCGTCCTTGAAAATTTTTGTATGGAATATATGCACCAAGTAGTTGTGCATACCGCCGCTCTGGCTGCATAGCGGCGCTAGTAGGTGACAGCGGCCGATCGAAAATGTTAGTTTTTAAATTGATATATGGCACTTTCGTATTCCGTAATTTACAATTAAAAGTATGTAGGCAAGAATTATACAATGTAGGTTTAGTTGTTAAATGGGTAGGGTAAGCAGTGCTTATTTGCATCTATAGTGTGCACGCCACTGCCTTCCTCTTTAATAAATCTGTTTTGGAACACTTTCCCCTTATTTCTAAATACTAGTCAATCTCCCAACATTTCTTTTAATCCACTAAAATTTAACTTAGCTTCTAAATCACTTCAAACAGCTGATTTTTCCCCACAGGTAGTTATGCTGGTCGTTGGCAATCGAACCGGTCCTGACGATCCAAATAGCTTAGAAAACACTTGTTCAAAAGCAGCAAATTGGTGCGCCAGGGAAAAGATAAGGCATTTCGAAGTATCTGCTATGGACAGACCCTCGTTGTACGAGCCATTCATTTACATGACAACCAAATTGAACCCAGTACAGAACAAAACCGCCTTCCCTCAACTCAGCACTCTAAGCAAACTGACTCAGAAGAATAACAGAAGCGATGCCATGTAACAATATGCTTTTAGACTATGCCCATTTTGCTACCAGCCCTGAGCGGTGGAATTGTCAGGTAAATGCATTGTCAGTCATATTTTAATTAATTCATATGGCTTTATAATTATTACTTTGTAATAGGAAGAATATGATTGCTACTATTATATTATTGAATAATTTATCACAAAATTCGGAGCCTTGTTTTTTCGTAAATTTAATTATTTTGTGCTAAAATACTGTCTTGATTCTTAAATGTCCCTATTTGTGTTATTGTACATACAAAGAATTATTTATGAAAGAGACTTAATGAAATAAAATTAATTAGAATCTCAAGATAAATAACATATACGCTTATAAATATTGACATATTAATGTTTTACTTAAAAATGTACTTAAATATAGTTAAATCGCGAATTGTTTGATTTAAGTGAATTTTGTTGATTATTTTTAGCAGCACATAATCATATTATCTTTATTTTGCCCCATTTTATTGTTTTTTTCATTCATCATATGGATGTGTGGGGCATAGATTCTAAAATATTGAGATGTTATGGAAAAAATAACTTATATTTAAGTGTTGGATTCGAATTTAGTTATAATAAAGAATTAGGTATTAAGATGATTATCTTATGTGAGGCAGTATGTTTTAAGCAGTTTTCATAAAAAAAAATTGACAGTTATGTTTTATTGACGTTAGTTGACATTGACAGTTGACTAAACTTATGACAGTTCAGAAATATGTGCATTTTCTGTGTTATATAAATTATATTATTCCAGTATTTGATTAATATTCAAGTGTATTAAGAGTATTATAGACTAGGACATAATTTATCAAAGTATGATGTTATAAATTTAATAAAAAATAAAAATAATATAGTTCAATTTTAAATTGGATCTTGCTCTACTTAATGCTTTAAAATATTTGTAATTTAAAAAAAAATAAGATTAGATTATAAACGATTCAATTGAAAAATTCATTTCAGGAATTAGAATTTTTCGTTTAAAATATAATGATTCCGAATAAATGTTTCAATTAGATTATGTATATGCAAATATGTGTGGTTCTTCTTCTATAAGAGCACATCAAAAATAAATAATAAAAAAATTGGTTGGAAAATCTTTAACTACCTTCCATATAGGTATTTAATGATCTCTCATATAAAATTTCATTATAATGGTTATTAGACATTGTTTTAACACAGAAAAATACCATCTCATTGAGAACTTTATTTTATGGATTCCGTTCATCGTATCCAGTGCCGGCGTTAGGCGGGGGGGGGGGGGGGGGGGGGCAATGAGGCGACGGCCCAGGGCGCCAAATTTGGGGGGCGATTAGTGGAGGCAGGATACTTATAAATGAAAAAATAAAAAAATATAGGAACTACATAACTTTCTACGTTTTCTATATAACTTTCTAGCTCTGGGTCACGCTAAAGGGAAGATGGTAGATGAAATATAGAATTCTTAATACACGTTCAGTGTTCACATTGGTTAAGAAACAATTAGTACTCGATTTTGATTTCTTCCAAGTGGGCGCCAAAATATTCTTGCCTAGGGTGTCAGTCCAACGCCGGCACTGAAAGTATCTATACATATATAAATACATTTTGTATCTTTTTATGACATCAGCATAATATTGACAGTTGTGAAGTCTTCAAACTGTCACTGTTTTGGTTGACATTTATACTTTTTTTGGTCTTAAATTAGCTCACTGTGAGTAATTAATTTATGTATAGTGTTATGACATTGAAATGTAATTGAAAACTTTAATATTTATGATTATATGGCTTGTAAATATCGTATTAAATTAATTTTAAAAGGATTTTGAGTTTTTTATTTATATTTCCTCTATTCGGGTTTTGACAAATTTTCTTAATGACTTTAATAGATTAATATATGTTTAGACTTTTGATCACATAAAAAATTTGTATGTTGTATTTTTGTACTGGCAATTTATGTTGAAAAATAATATTAAGCTAGTTTTCTTAACAGCGCCATCTTTGCCGGTGACGTAGTACAATCTTTAATATCCTAGAAACAGGTAAAATAGTTTTCTAAAAATGAACTGTAATCACATTAATAACTCGCATCATAAATTCCTTTATATAAAAGGATATAAAAATTGTTGGAGCCAATCGAGCATTATTAACGTACAAATATTACTTGTTTAAAGTAAATGAGAATAAAGAGAGATTAAAATCCAATATTTTTTTTTATTTTTATTAAAATACAACTAATTTTTTGTTGAAAATTTGCTTCTTTATGTCTTATTAGTAAAGGAAAAGGTGAGGGAACAAAGTGCGTTAAAATTATTCTCTAAGATGTAATTTTTAATTTGTTCTAATTAACCCATGGATTGGATCTCATTCAAATTTTTTGAACGCTTCCAAACGTTTTAAATAAGAAGTATTTTGTTACATGTTGTGATTTAAGTTATCTTTCTCTTCATGAATCCTCTAATTAAAAAGACCTCTATATATAAAACTAGCTTTTGCCCGCGACTTCGTCCGCGTGGAATAGTGACTTCCGGCAGATTTTTGGTTCTTCCCACATAGTTCCCGTTCTTGCGGGATTTTCGGAATGGTCGAGTTCCCGCAGAATTTTCAGGATAAAACCTATGTTTTTTTTTCGAGTTCCAAACTACATATATCTGTACAATTTTTAAATATGTTTCTAATATGTTTTGATTTAAGAGGTGTGTCATTGTTATTGGTTAACTAGTATTTATCTAAAGGTTTCGTTAAAAACTATTAATCTCCTAAGAATGATTTTTATTTTTTGTCAGGTTATTGTGAGACTGTTTTGTTGTTATTGTATCTTTTATATAAACATTCTATATTTTATGCTATATCAACTGTATACTTATTTCTGTTGCGAGAATTAGTATGGATAAAAATTAAATAATAACTTTTAAGTCCTAGGATCAAATATTATTCAATTTACGAACAATATAAATATTATATGTGTAAAAATTATATCTGTCCAAAGGAAAGGAACATTTATGGGTTTGTAATTATAAATATTTTCATTATTTTGAATGAATTCATATTTAACATCAATCGTGTAATAAAAAAGTTATAAAAGTGTAATGAAAGGAGATGTAATATTTTTATTGTTGTCACTATTGGCGCAGCATAAGAGACATTTTGATGGTCCATTTCCATTCCGAGAAGTTTTCTCATGATTTCGACGCAATGGCACTTGTTCAATTACTTTTAAACGTCCTCTCGATAGATTCAACGAAAAACTTCTACCGGCTACCCATTATGAAGTCTTTAAGAAAAGGAAGATAAAATTTAATTTCAATATCTTCAATTTAACATTTGGAGGGACAGAAATGGATGTGACAGAAATGGAAGATTAATATCTGCAAGCAGAGCTATTCTTCTTAAGTTTTTACATCAACGTTTGTTGTGTAATACCTGTTTCTGTGTGAGAAAGAAATTAACTTTTAACCAACGGTAATATTTTAATAAAAATTACTATCACCACCTTCTTTAATTAGATGAAAACATTTATATTAATTTACGATTTGTCTGTTTTAAATAACGTTCTGAAAGAAAAGTGAATGAATGTTGATGACTGAAAGTTTTACTTTTGCCAGAAGGTGAATACAGTGTTATTTGAACAAGAATTCTCATTGTTTCAATACTTTATTTGACTCAAAAAATATGAACAAAATAATTATCTTCAGAAATTAGTAATATTTATTAATTTAATATAAAAAGTTATATTCAAATCACAATAATAGAGTCAACCTTACAATAAACAAATCTGTTCTTTTGTACTCCGTTTGAGCTTGAATAGATATTAGTTTTTAAAGTTTATATGTTTACGTTTATTTATTTAAAGAAAAGTAATAAAAAAGAAAGAAACTTTCAATCACAACAGATAAGATCACTTATGCAACCAAGAAGGTGTACTAAGGTTTTATCTCTATTCGACCATGTAGCTCATAAACTAACATCTTTTTCTTTGAGTTAATATCTGGCATCAATAAACTGTAAAGATAATTTTTTATTTATTTTTATTTTTTTTGGGAAACAAACAGTATTAAAAAAAAATCAATCAAATAAAACATATAAAAGTACACAAAATAATAGTTAAATGAAGTTTCTCTTTCTCTACTATATAACATTGTATTGATAATAAAACTAAACAGCAGGATTCTCAGAAAAAATTGAGTTAAGATAGAATCTATAATTTGTTTAAGATGTAAAGAAATTCTCAGATTTTAATTGGTTTGGGCTTAGGGATTTTAGGTCCTGTCACAAACTCATTGGTCCTTTTTTCTCTTCTTAATCACTTTAGGCTTCACCATAAACATTAATTGTATTATAAAATCATAAGTTTCCATGACCGTACATCCACATAACAAGCGATCTTCGTCTTCTGTTCCCACATACATTAAAAAAGTTAATGAAACAACTTAGAATTTCTTGAAGCGGTTAAGTATTAAAATATTTTAAGGTTGCAAAAGTTATTCTAAAGTATGAAGTGTTATGAAAGTTGATACTAGTTAAGATGTTATAAATTATGAGAATGAAGTTTAAGCGGAGTTTAGCGTTATAATAACAAATACTTAGAGAGACTCGAAGCCGTCGTGAGTACGCATGTGTTGCGTCTTGGGATATGATAATTCTAATTCTTGGCTGAACGTTCCCTATTATAGAGTTCCTATAAAATTTTTAAGTGGATTCTGTAATCAAAATTTAGTGTCCTTTAATAATAAATTCTATTTTCATAACATTAAAATATTTATTACTGAGCTTTTTAGGATATTGTATAACTATGTGTATTATGTTGAGCAAGCAATTATTTATCAATGAAGTCACAGTTTAAATGATTTATATATTCCTGTTCAATTTAACATGTATAATTTATGCAACACATTTGTTGTTTGTTTAGTAAATTTCGCACAAAGCCAGACTTGTATATAATAGATGAGTTTAATAACGATTGTTTGGATTTTTTTTGTTGCTATTTTCATTGATTACATTATTTCAATTAGTTTTTGTTCAATAACATTCTTGATCTTCATTATATCAATATGAACTGTGTAAAACGTCTATTAATTGTTGATACTCAACTATTTATTATAATTTAATTCACTTTTTCTTCTACCTGGCAATTTCCCAGCTATAGCCAGGGTCTGCCTTACATGTTGTGAAAAGTTTTTGGCTATTCGTTTTTACGACCGGCCGCCTGCCTGACATCAAACCTCTTTTTTTGGGAATCAACATTAATCAGTGATGTATAAATACTCTTAGAAAGTACATATGATTCGGAAAAATCACATTGGTACTTGCCCGGGTCAGGATCGAACCCGCGCCCTCGGCGACGAGAGGCGGGCCCTTTTAACCACTGAGCCACCACTGACTAAATTTAATTCACTATTACAAACAAGTTTTTTTGCAATGTTCAACAGTCAACAACGATGCACTACCGAGTTGGCAACGTGTTAGGTAAATTAATGATGCAATTAACACTATTATGGCTATGGCGAAGTACTCAACATGATAGTTTAGAACATAGTATTATTTATGTAACACTGTAGGGTGTGAAAAAAAATCCAAAAAATTTTTTCAAATGCCTAATAATCTAACATAATATAAATGTTAACAGATTTTTTCTATTTCAATAAAATTTAGAAATCTTTTTTTAAGAGAAAAAGTGTAACTGTTACATAATTCCAACCGCTTTGTTTCTTTTTATTTGAATTGTTAACGTATGTATAATAGACCCTCACTGTATGAAGCGTTTGAAGGGTTATTAATAAAAGTAATATCATTGTATTCAGCTATCCAAAAAGAGCAAAAGTGGAAGCTGCGAAACAGAAGTAATAAAAAAATAATAATTGTAAGTAATACAGCTGAAAAGGCAAACATAATTTAGGGCTTCGTCAGCAAGCAGTTCTTTGTTTGTACCATTTTTCTTTGTCAAATCTCGTGTAAGGGTTGAATAAATATAAACAGTCAAAGGAGCTGGAAGTTTGTTTAATCTTCCGGACCTTTAGCGAATACAGAGTCGTAAGTAGATCAAAGCAATTTAATATATGTTTTGTTCTATGTATATTTCAATAAACACACTATCGTTATATTTTCCTCTGATGATTGTTAAAATAATTTTAATCTAACAACGCGTTCTGCTATTCATATGTCAAACACAACATAAAATTTGTATTGGAAATATTCTGTTGACTAAAATGAAAACGGTTATGATTGAAGTTACAAATTGCAGCCAATAAAAAAACTCATATCAAATGGTACTTAACATCAAGGTCCTGAGTTATTTCAAATGTTTAAATATCTGACGTGATAAAAGCTTTTGTGGCTACCTGGTTTAAAATGTTAATTCTCTTGTTAATAAATCTATTACTGTTATTGTTGAATGCAGTTGTTATTTTAATAATT
The DNA here is from genome assembly GCA_916720795.1 of Danaus chrysippus. Classification (NCBI taxonomy): domain Eukaryota; kingdom Metazoa; phylum Arthropoda; class Insecta; order Lepidoptera; family Nymphalidae; genus Danaus; species Danaus chrysippus. The sequence goes on along the minus strand of CAKASE010000066.1, from coordinate 7,183,505 downwards.
GCTTTAATTTCAGTATTTTCAAGTAAGTTTTTATTATTAAATTTATTAATTCAATGATTTTTTTGCAAAAAAATATATTAAGGTGTTCTGTGAAAAGAATGTGTATGTAAGTTAATTATTTTAACTAAATTGTATGTAGCGTGGCGTAAATACTGGTGAATTAATATCGATACTTGAGGACGTGATATTTGACGATCATATATGACAAAATAAAAATTAATATAACATAAATATTAATAAACTTCTAAGTTAAGTTAACCAAAAGTTATGTAATTAATTACGCATCGTGTGAACACCCTACAGATTAGGTATACACACACACACACACACACATACGCGAGCGGCGGCGTGGTGTTGTATCAGCACGCCGCCGCGCGCGTCCACACTTGGAACACTTGGAACGTGTCAACATTTTATTTATTTATACGGAAATTTTGTCAAAAATTAAGTGCCAATTTTTTTACATAATTCGAATGAGAATCATGTACCGAGTATTCTCCTTAAATATTGATAGTAATTCACCAGTCACCCTGTATATTACAATAAAATAAAATTTTCTTATTATATCTATTTATAAATATCTTACTACTAAATGAAAACTAACTGATAAAAACTGCTTACTATGATATCAGGGACATACGAAATGTCGGACATATGTTGTAACGTCGGAATTACAAGTATTTTAAATGTAATACATAACAATTGTGGGAATTGTTTTTGTAGAACTATTTCTATACCTTTCTTTAGTTTAGCAAGATCATTCTCCTGCGAACCACCGAAGATTGCAAAGGTTGAAAAGGAAATTTTTGGGACAAGGATCAGATGTGAAACAAAATATTACACATAGCAATCCATCTATAATTTTTGTGAAATTAGGTAAATAATCCTTTAGAGCCTTCAGTTTAGTAGAAGTAAATTTACCTTGATTAATTATTATTCATTTCTTCAAACAAACTCTATTTAGCTCTTTTGTTCCAAAGTCAACTTTCCTATAATCTATATAAGTACTTTTAGTACTAAACGCACAAAATATTTTTTGTGAAGGATTGAATGAAATTCAGTAAATTGTTACTTTACTCTATGTATATGAAATCTGGAATAGTGTTGTAGCTTTGTTTAAAACATGATTGTATAACAGTTACACTACAGTAAAATTTTATCTATGGGATTTATAACTACAATATTATTTTTACTTTGTCAATAGATAGAAGTGATTAATTACCCAACAGTATAAAGTTTGGGTTATATGCTAATTGACCTTGTTGAAAAGATTTTTCCCAGACCTCATAGAACATCTACTAGAGAGGTTCAAGCATATATTTTAAAATGTAATTGCTTTATAAATAAAACTGCCCTAGTATATTTAAAGAATAGACAGCGTGATAAAATATGAGAAAAGATTCATGCTAGTTTTATAAGTAAATAGGGTACAACAATGCAAATATTTATAACATCATATTAACATTTATTTATTACCATATCTTGATATGAGGTACATTAACAATTAAATATATTTCTATTTGACTCGTTTGTTTAAATTATTCAATTCAGTGTAACATACATATCAGTAAATGCAGTATTATTAATATGATACAAATGTAACAAAAATTTAAAGTGAGTTAAAGCACACAAAAATTCAAATCACATATAATAATTGCTTATAATCATACCGAAAAGCAGTTTCGGTTGACAATATATTTATATTTCACTTAATTTTGCATTGTGACGTACATTCTAAAGTCTACCTAATTGCTTGCATTATATTCATGACAATGTGTTTTTAATCATCAGTTGGGTTGCTTGTTAGCTTATTAAACTTACTCACTATATTATTTAGCCTTCTCTCACGTTCACTCCCCTGAATTGTATTAACTTTCAAAATTTATAGCCATAATCATCTTATTTAATATTGTTGACGGTATGCAAATTGCATTATTTCTTGTGGTGAATTACAAGAATAAATCCTAGTGATGCTTGATAAATTATGGTACTAAATTATTCATACAATGTTAAGTTTATTCTAAGACTAAGCAATCGTACTTGCTTATATTTGTACTTGTTTAAAAACTTATTTATAAGTGCATATATTTTCTTAAATTATAATATAAAATAACCTGAAGAAATTCATTCCTTCAAAACTATATATAACATATTAAGTAAGATTAATGCTCATTAGTTGAATAATGAACTAACTAGTCTTATTTGATCGTCTGCCCGGGGCCGATTCTTCGTAGAAATAATTTACCCAAATGATATTTAGGAACCTAAAATGACGGAAACGTTGGTAATTGCCCTCTCGCGATACAAATAGGTAGAGTGTGTAACCGGCAGGGAGAAAGGCTCAGGAATTACTCTTGGTTCACGAATCAAAAATTCTGAAACTGACTATTTAATATATTTTACTTTATGCTTGTTATAATTAAAGAAATTTAATAATGTTTTAGGTAAAAATGAAATGTATAAATAATAATCATTACATTGAATTGTCCAAATAAGAATAGTCTCAAAAAGGATTAAGAAACGGTTCCGTTGGTTCACAAAAGTATGGAACATCACTGCAAATTTGTACAAAATGATAAAAACTTGGTACAAAGTATACCTATGTGAAAAATCAATATCGAAATATTTGTCTGAATGCTTTCAGACTTCAATAATTGCACCGATATAATCTTTCCTTAACAGATCGGACGTAAACTTAATTGATATACAATCGAAATTTTACAAAAACCGAAACTATATGATATAGAATTTGATTTCGAATCGAAAAGAAATGTATTCAGGTTCAAAGGTTGAAATTCAATAGTAAAACAAGGCAGAATCCCTGCAAATGAAGTTTGGCATTTAAAAGCCCCGCCTTGCAACCGTGGGCAATTATCGCGCTTCGGGGCGACCAGCAATGGAATTTATGTGCGTAGCTTGGCGTGGCGTACCCATGATAATATGGATTACAGATGATTGAGTTTAATTCTGGGCTAACTCACATCAAATAACGTCAAGCTTTAACAGACTGCAAGCATCTGAATACTGAAGAAACTTCTACGTATATATACATTTTATGTGAAAGGTATATCGTTTATAATATAATGTTTCAAGACATAAATAGCAGGCTAATCTATTAACCTATTGAAGTACTATTTTCTTAGTGTGTCACATATGTATAAGACTAATTTGAACATACTTTAAACAAATATATCTCAAGTGACGGAAAATATGTGATCAGTGAATGATTTTTGTTAACATAGAGTGATCAATCAATCCTTTGGATCTGACTAAATCGCTTCTATTTTCTGAACATCTATCGAAAGCAAACATTTCATGAGGGCTGGAGTCCATTGATCGAGTGAAGCTCACGCATCGTGCGATCAGACGTCCACAGGTATTCAATGTTATGCAAAACACAGCAAGCGACTACATAGCTTAGTCATATTGTTTCAAATTTCAAATTATCTGGTGCGGTATTAATTTACGTGATATAATGTATCCGTTGTACGAGTAGATGCGTTATACTAATTCAATGTTTGCCAAATGTAGTATTCGCCTGGTTTTAGTACATAACGATTGCAAGCATTGTCTGACAAGTTAAATATGTTTATTAAACAACAATAGATAATATATGTTTTTATTGCTTGCACATGTTATAGAGGCATTGAAAGTTTCTTTAAAAAATCAATATCAATTATGCAAGTTACGAAGAAAATAGTTGATAAAATCTTCGACACAGAGTACGTTATTTTGAAAGAAAAATAAGAATTATGAGTGCAGGTAAACTATTTCATCAATTTTAAAACTTTCAAATGGTCGTTAGCTCACTTGAAGTGAAAATTGGTACAATGTCTATTACTAACAGATTTTTAAAATACACAAATTACATGTATTATATCTCTGCTCAAAAAAAAAAGTTTCCTATGTATCAATAATGGAGTATGTTTCGTTTAGTTTATGGAAATAAAATAAAATATATCTATGTAGCGAAGTTACTAGTAAATTAAAGTGGGCAATCTCGTTTGGTGTCCTAGGTTTCGGTCCCGTAAATTTTCATTACGGTACAAAAACCTTAAATGAATTTATGGCTTTACACCCAAACAATATCTTAAGCAAGCAATGGGCGGTTTAATTTGGTCATATCAAATAATACAATAGCCTCGTAACGATGTATCCTGACATAACATCGTAAACCTACATATATTTGTACAAACATTCACTCAATGACAATTTTCTTCAACCCAGGAACTATTTTATTTTATTTCATAATGTATTATAGAAAATATAGTTTATGTTGTAATTATATACTTTGTTGGCGGATCAAAAAATGACTTGTCACTGAAATATCGTTTCTGTCAGCGATAATATTGAAATACATCGTAACTTCTAATAAATATGAAGTCATCAACAATGATTCACTCGATGTAGGCCCGTAAACTGCCTACCTTCTTAGAGTATAGCACAAAAGACCTATATAAGTTATTGGGACAGCACGAACTATTCTTTAACATGTACATTCAACGTTTAATTTTCTGTATTAAATTTAAAATAATGTAGTGTACGTAGCTACAGTACAGAGGCAACCACAAGAGGATATGATATACTGTTATTGGCCTTCTGTTTTCAAGAATGAATGGTGTGCAGTCAACATCACGATAGATAATAGGAATCTCACTTAATAACTAAAATTAAGATATCTTTGTTATTGTGTAATAAAATACCTCAAGTTATATCTGTTTGTAAACATTATGGCTAAAAATTAAATTATTAAGAAGGCGACAGCAGTGAAAATATAATCTTTATTTTGAGATGAAAACTTTCACCTTTAACATCGTGGAAATGCTGAAGGTATAAAACATTTAATAAGTAATATAAGATAACTTTCCGGAAAATTAGGTGAGAAGTGGAATGCTAAGGTAAAATTTTAATGCTACGCTACTTGTCATAAATATGTACAAGGAAGTGATTACGGAAGTTTGCATCTGCGCCAATAGCAACAAATCACAATCCGCGAACTCGTCGTTTTAAATCTTTAATAGGGCTAACTTTTTATATACTGCTCCCACGACCCTCATTCACTTTATGAATTGTTTTCAGACTAAATTTACTAACAAAGTTATGGTTATCCACTTTAATAATGCTATTCACATAACTCAGAATTTACAGCAAAGACATATATAGGTAGTTAAAAATCAGACGCATCATAAAAATTACGTGTATCGTGCAATCAAATATTGAGTCAAGGGTCTTATACATTTTATAGTTTAAGTACTTAAGCTCTGCACTTTATCTACTCTGTACAAAGCCATGTTTATAAGTTAGCTTCACAAATTAATTAATGGTCCGCGAGGAGCAATTACACAGAACTACATATGCATTAAACCATACTATTAAAATTTAAGTTTAACCTTATTGGATCCAGTGGTTTTCCTAAACCGCATACAAATATATTTGGGTCAGATAAACAATTTAGATAATACATCCTTTTAAACTAAACTATTCCGAATCTGGTTCCAATAAACATGCTGGTTTTCCAAAAACGACTTTAATCGAATGAAAATCGCATTGTTTTATTTGATTAAAGTTTCAACGTAATAGTAGTGTAATGACTAATATGGTTGAAAAATACATTAATATAATAGAAAGTTAATATATTTGCTATATAAATTGTTATTATAAATTCTCGTAGTTTTTTAAGCAAACTTTCTATTAAAGATATACAGGGTGACTGGTGAACTACTATCAATATTTAAGGAGAATACTCGGTACATGATTCTCATTTGAATTATGTAAAAAAAAATAGGTACTTAATTTTTGACCAAATTTCCGTATAAATAAATAAAGTGTGGACACGTTCCAAGTGTTCCAAGTGTGAAGGCGTGCGGCGGCGTGCTGATACAACACCACGCCGCCGCACGCGTGTGTGTGTGTGTGTATACCTAATCTGTAGGGTATTCACACGATGCGTAATTAATTACATAACTTTTGGTTAACTTTACTTAGAAGTTTATTAATATTTATGTTATATTAATTTTTATTTTGTCATATATGATCGTCAAATATCACGTCCTCAAGTATCGATAGTAATTCACCAGTCACCCTGTATAATGTCTATCGCGTAGTGAAACCATTAACCATATAAATCTTTTATCTATTGCCATCCTCACTGTCTCCGTAATATGTCACTATAATCAGTATTTAGTAGCAAAGATAATCCAGTGGTAGAATTATCTCTTATCGCTCTCCCCAATCCTAATAAGCTTTAGGGGCTTATTTGATATGTAATTGCTTCTTGTTACCTACTTTGGTTTGATGGCTTTTTATTAGAATAAGTAATTTTAAGAAGTAATAATATATTAGCTTATATTAAACGAATACTATCCACTTATATCTTCAAATAAGATACAACTTTTTATGTATAATTTTATAACTAGCAAAATAAATAAAAATTTTAAGGCCAGGTATTCTATTGTCTTCTTTTTCGACCGTTGATTCTATTAATAAATTTTCAATAATATTTTCACTCAGAAATGTTAGAAAACTTAAATATCTACTAACTATTAATAATACCGAGCAGGCGTGGTTCGTGTATGTTTGTTGAAGTTGGTGAACATCGTTTGTCAGCAGTACAAGAGGGGGCTATAAAAGTAAATATTCCGTATTATGTCACAATCATCATAAAACGCAATAGAATGTAGAACGTCTTTCTTTAAAGCGGCTACATGAAGGGGTAAATACACATCGGCTTTTTGATATAAACAATGTTATGAATGGAATATTACGGATTACTTTCAGACATGAACTTTGTTGAGTTTGAGTTTTTGCTGTAGCGTAAATCGGTGATAAATATTTATGGCAAAGATATTAATGACTCAAAAATGTTATATAAAGAGCATTCCAAATGAATGCTTTGTGTCTCATGCTTAATTAAGTGTGCTTTATGATTGTTTAGTGTTTGATCGATATTGATATTACATTATATTATTACTGATTATAAGAATTATTCATTTATTATATTTTATCGTTTGAGGTGGTAGAGCCTAGCTGTGGTCAAGTGATTGCAGCTCGAACATGGGCTGGATCGACCGTTGAAGTACAACCCTTTCACAGAAGATCGGCGTAAAGTAGCCTTAGTGGCTGCGTTTCGTTCGATGAGTGAGAGAGCCGGTTGCCCTTTCCCTTTTCCCATCCTTTCCTACCCCTTCCCTTTTTCCTCCCCTTCCCATTTTTCCTCCCCCTCTTCCCAAATCAAGGGTGGTGACACATCCGTAACATGTTTTATGTCGCGGATGTCTATGGGCGACGGTACTACCTCCATAAGGTAGGCCGTCTGCTCGGTTGCCCCTTTTAACATAAAAAAAAAATTATTATTGGTAATACTTCTATAATGAATGTAACGATTTTATTTATTGCTCCCGAAAAATCTAAAATTAACTGCAAAAGTCCCGCTAGTGAATTATTTAGTAGCGTCTATTTTGTTGTGTAATCTAGTAATCTGTGCTCGGACGGCATGTGCTTGCTGAACTACATATTTGCAGATAACCAATCAATCGACCTGCCGATTCATGTGTATGCATCACTGGGGACGCAAGCATTAGTGCACAAGCTACAAGCCGTTTTACATTCTGAAATATTCTATACATTACCTCCCTACCACGGATTTATTCGTAGCATTCCGAACGACAGCGTCTCTTGTCAAGGAATTCAATACAAACTTGTTTGTTAATGTTTTGATTTCATTTAGATAATAATGTAAGTTTTCACATCGTGTAAATGACAATATTGTTTAAATAATTTTCAATCGTCTATAACGTTTTTCATTCAAAATGTGTGATATTATATAGTTTTTTTTTGTACAGAAATATAATGACAAGTATTAATATATGTTTGTAGTTTAATGTTGATTGGATTTTGTATAAGAAAATTATAAGATTTTGGTTTAAATCAGAAGTTTATTTGCTAAAAGTATTTATTCCAATATTAGCTCTGGAATTGGGTATTGCATCGTCGATGGTTGACGTTTAATTAATGCAACTAAAACAAAACTACACTGTTATTGACACACTGCTATTTCTGGTTCTAAAAACCTCAAGATTGAATAAATATGAAAGTTAATGAAGTTTAAACATTATAATAATTATATTTAATTTATTCCATTAACTTACGTATGAAAACTTAATGGCGATTACCTTCTATACTTTTTGTTTATTAAGATTATTAAAGAATTGAGATTTGTGAATAATTTGAAGGATTCTTAAGAAGAAGGAGGAGATTTAGTACATTCGTTTTGTTCATATCTTTCAAACTCAGTTTCAATATCAATTAAAGATCTTTTCTCATAGAAAAGAATGCGACTTCCCAAGGAAGCCGATCATTTTTTGTGTTTTACTGAATTGGTTACAGATTAGGTTTACCTAACACACACATTGTAGACAATAACTGGTACGTATGAAATGAGTTTGCAAGATATAAAATTTTTCCAGAAACACAAACGACATATAACAAAGGCCTGACAGAAAAATTCTAAATTTTTTTTACCAAAGGAATCCCGTGATTTTATAGAATTCTGCACCGAACAAAAACACGTCAAATTGACAACACTAACGGGGAAAGGAACGAAAAATTATTTTTACAGCAATTTTATTGCTTTGATAGTGTTAAAATTGCTTGAGAATATTGTTGTTTTTTTTTTCATCTAATCCTGTGTTTTAAGTTTCTTTTTCATTGTAAATTATTTTCATATAATTCAATAATAAAATTGTACAGCTCTTAATATTTATAAGTGAGTGTCGAAACCATAAATTGCAACCCATTTCATGATCTGTTTTTATTTTAAATTGATTATTTTTATCTTATTATAAATGCTTTACAAATTCTAAATTTCATGACATTCAAATAAAACAAATAAACAAAATACGTTTATGACAAATCCTTTGATTTCCTAAGTTATTTTCTTTCAAAAGCCTTACTGATCTTTTCAATCATCCGGTCCGCTGCTCCTCATTTCTTTAAGCCGGTTCCCAATATCTGTTGCTTTGAAACTTGACGCTTTGTTTCGAATTTCTTCAATGAGCACAGATCACTTATATGTAAGAAACTGGAATGAACCTTACCTTTGTAACAATCTTTGAAATTTCAGGAATAATGGAAATATTGTCTGAAATGTTACATTAAGAATAATATAAAATAACAATGGCTATTTGATATAATAGAAATATGTCGTCATCAGCCTATCAGTGCCCACTGCTGAGCAAAGGCCTCTTTCTCACATGGAGAAGGTTTGAGCATTAATCACCACGCTTGCTCAAGACGGGTTGGTGATTTCAGACTTATAATTGTGAAACTATAAGTCCAGGTTTCTTCACGATGTTTTCCTTCACCGTATGTCAGTGGTGTCTAAATACTCTTAGAAAGTACATATGACTCCGAAAAATCACATTGGTACTTGCCAGGTTTGAACCCGCGCCCTCGGCAACGAGAGGCGGGCCCTTTAACCACTAGGCCACCACTGACTAGAAATATGTAACAAGATTAATTTATATTGATGTCTAACTTGTACCGTATGAATGTATATGTATAACAAACCTTTTTCATTTGTATAATTTGTAAACATTAAATATGAGGAAGTGTCTGTGATAAAAGTAATCTATGCAAATTATATTCTTACTCACATCTCTTGTTATTATTATTTGGGAAACTTTACTTATTTCTTGTGATGTTCCTTCAGTTAATTCAGAGACATACATATTACATATATGACTCATTTGAATAAAACTTAATCACAGTTATATATGACAAATCATACAAAGATATTTTTGTTATACAGAAAATATATAAACGGAGTAAGTAATTATTTACAAGTGAAATTTAGCTTTTCCACATAAGAAATTGAAATATCTGACTTGCATGTGAATTTGTTGCGAGTTATTTTTTAAGTTATTGGTTATTTTGAAGAGATTCTATGGAAGAAACATATAATTTAACATTATGAGCTTGTATATCGTGTTTTGTGTATCTCTTCTTCTTCTACCTGGCGATTTCCCAGCTATAGCCAGGGTCTGCCTTATATGTTGTGAATAGTTTTGGCTATTTGCTTTTACGACCGGCCACCTGCCTGACATCAACCCTCTTTTGGGAATCAGCATTAATCAGTAGTGTCTAAATACTCTTAGAAAGTACATATGACTCGGAAAAATAACATTGGCACTTGCCCGGGTCAGGATCGAACCCGCGCCCTCGTGCATGAGAGGCGGGCCTTTTTAACCACTAGGCCACCACTGACTTATCTATCTCTATGTTTTACTTAAACTGTACACTGTTTCGTACAAGTTAGGGTTTGAGCAACGATAAAATACGTTTGTTGAAACTAAACGTTACAAACTTAATGTGTTTTGCCGAAGAAATCTTTATTCTTTTTGCCATACGAATTTATCGGATGCAAGTAAATGTTTGTTGTTTTGTAAGTAAACATTTCTGTTTAAGACCAAATTGTTCCCGCTTGTGGCGTTTCGTCTGAATATTTGTTTGTTAAACAAACATAACATAACGTTCGGATTTACTTGCTTCTATTGATCTTACGAAGCCTGCAACGGTTATAGCGATGGCCATAATATTACATTTATATATTTTCCATTCGATACTTTATTTCAATATTCGTTTTAACGGAAGGCATTATTTGTAGTGCATTACACATATAAATTATTTTCTCTGTTAATAAAATGGCTTTAACTTTTTACAGACAAGACTGTTTCACAAAATCGGAAACTCTAAGTTTTCGTTTTATGTCTGTGCCCTCGCATAGAGATTTTATTAGTGTTGTAAAACTTTATCTCGTTCGGGAAACAGTTTTTTTTATATCTATTCGTATTTGAACGCAAAATGAACAATAGGTGCCACATAGAGACTAGCATGCTGTGACTCTGAGTAAAACTTTGATACTTCTACGTCTTGAATCATTGTTATGTATGTATATAAAAACGTATATAAAAACGTAACGCTCATCGACTTGATAAGTCTGACGCAGTTTAATCCAACTTAGGAAGGCTATCTAATACCCGAATAGGCAGTGCCATTGGTTGGAGGTATGATACCTACTGGACGGCTATTAACATCGTTTTCGTTGCAGCCCCAAGCTACTGACTAATCACTTTCCTTGCCTCTTCCTGCCTCCCTTTAATATAAGTTAGCCATATACACCCGCCAGACATAGTCTATCGATATTAACATATAGATGTAGGGAAACTGTGAAACGAAAGATGATACCTGTCTGATGTTACTACTCTGTGTCAATCTACGAGTGGCCAGTAAAATTGTTCGTACCGGTCCTAAACTGTGTAATGTCCATAAAATTGCTTATGAGAGGGTTCGGTTGGTAGTTATTAAATCACGATGAAATGCATAGGATATTTTTCGCTTCATAAAAATCGTGTTTAAATCAATTTGGAGTTAATAGCGATTAAAAGCAAGTAAAGTATTTCATGACATTATTACTTAGAGTTTTGTTCTTTTTGATGCTAAGTAGCAGTCACCTTTATTTAAATTTTTAGTATTACATATTTTTTTATAATTGTTCCACAGATTTGTTCTGATTGATAATCAATTTCTGTAAAACTTATTTACTTTTTTTTTAAAGTATAAAGTTATTATATTTATAAGTATATAGTATTATATAAAGTATTACTTAAAATAACCGCATCAAACGGACATCGTGGAAAAGCCGTTATGACTTCAATACTTCTAATAGCACGATCCAATCTCGCCCGACGGCTCCATCGTCATTCCGATTGTGTGCTGTGCTACGAAATTTGTCAGTTTGTTGGATATTTCGTGCAGAATTTTATATCACAATGTCTAGAACACGGATCAAAAAACTATATATACCATAGCTTAAAATATCACGGCCATGATTTGATCGATATTTTTATATAAATTATAAAACCATAGAATTTTTCGTGATATCAACAATTTTAATATATTTATGTAATAAAATCTTTATACAGTAAATACTTCTATCATCTAAAATGTATTACGTAGCCTGAAAGAAATAAACATATCGAAGCTACAAAAGCCACTGTTTTTGTATTGTTTTTTCAAGATTCCAAAATGCACATTCGCTTTTTGTTACATGTAATGTAATGCATTTTGCAGTATATAGTGGAATTTAAAATTTATTTTACTTATATTAAATTTTATATATTTATTTTAACCTTTATTGGTGTTTCTCGCTTAAATTCTATAACATAAATTTTCGGCTAAAACTTTATTTGAATAGTTTTGTTTATGTTGAAACATACCTGTCATAGAAAGCATCCCGTTGCAGAAGGACTAAATGTAAAATAAATGATTTTCAATAGTATATCTGTGAACTATTTTGAAATTGTGAAAAATATTAATATATTATCAAATACACTCACTCCTTATAAATTGAAAACGTGATCGCTCGTTGTTCAGTTGCTGGCACCTTATGTTGTAAACAATTCTTTCTAGATAGTTTTATACTAGTTCTAAATTGTTTGGATTCGAGTTCATAAAGCAAACCGATTTCAACGACCTAGTCTACAATTCTATGAAATTCTATGAATCTATCGCTATTGTGTTCCAACAGTTATTGTTTTTTTTTTTTACATCTTATACAGGGTGACTGGTGAATTACTATCGATACTTGAGGACGTGATATTTGACGATCATATATGACAAAATAAAAATTAATATAACATAAATATTAATAAACTTCTAAGTAAAGTTAACCAAAAGTTGTTTAATTAATTACGCATCGTGTGAACACCCTACAGATTAGGTATACACACACACACACACACACACACACACACACGTCGGCGGCGTGGTGTTGTATCAGCACGCCGCCGAACGCGTCCATACTTGGAACACTTGGAACGTATCCACACTTTATTTATTTATAACGAAATTTTGTCAAAAATTAAGTACCTATTTTTTTTACATAATTCGAATGAGAATCATGTACCGAGTATGCTCCTTAAATATTGATAGTAATTTACCAGTCACCCTGTATATAAACTCCTGATAGCTTGGATGTTTATCTACATACCTTTTTAATTAAATATCAAAGCATTTATGTTATCGTTCTTATATTGTGATTTGTTTTTTGTATTTTTAGTTGTAATGTTGGCAAAATTAATCTAATTTACCATAGCGGGAGTCAGTTATCAACGTATTACGTCATTTCAGTTTCAGGTACTTTTGAGGTAATATAAAACCTTCATCTGAATATAAATAGCAGAATCTAAATTGAAATCCGTATGGAGGATAATGTAGAATGTGATATGTTTTCAAAGGCGATCTCAAAGTAAGAATTGAAATGATAACTCAGCATATTGGTCACGTTCTCGTAGGTGAGTCCCTTTGATCCCTTGATACTTTGCTGATAATATTGAACACGTAATAATATTCGACTCATACGTCATGATTTTTAAGATCTTGCTGATTTAATTCTGTTTTAGTATGTTTATTGTATTTTCTTAATATATCAATTTAATATGAACAGTATTATGAGGAAGGATATATGTATATTTTTAGAAATATCAGGAATATCTTAACTATTAAAATTTGATTATCTATTACCTTACTATACCTATTACTAACTCGTAACGCGTATATTAGCATAAACATTATATGTAATATGTATGTATGAGCAAAACTAAAAGTACTCACAAAAACAATTTAGGTTACGATCTGTATATAAATAATTTCTTTTAAACTAATTCGTATCTTCCATAGCACGGTTCGAATTTGAGGTTAATTCGAGGTTTGTGTTTGACTTTTGTATGGGTAGCAAAATTTTATCACATACTAGATGACCCGGCGAACTTTGTATCGCCCTATAATCAAAGAATATCTGTTGCATTTTTATCTGAATGAAGTTAATTTCCTTATTCCTCTGAACGGAGTCTTGCCTGGTTAAACCTGAAAAACATTAATCACTCAGTTTCTACTTTTACATACATATCAACAGTATATTGGTGAAAGAGATGCCAACATATTAAGATGTGATTGATCTCAACTTCTCCAACCATAAGTCTGTATGAATAATAATTCATTGAACTAACTTTTTTATTAGTTTCAGAACCTAAAAACATATAAAATTTTATAAATTACTTAAAGCTATGATAAACGTTAAAAACTTTAAATTTTTATTTACCTGTAACTGGATTTATCATCTTAATTAAAAATAATATCCATCTTCACCCTTCAAAAATAAGATAGGATATTGTAAAGCATTATATAGTCAATGTGTTTCGGACACACGCTGCACTTGATTGTTACACCGGTGTGAAACAATATTGTGGTTATCTACATTTTCACCCACAATGACAATAGCGACTTCATCGATTCTTAGGGCATTAAAATGTCTTATGTGTTTGATAACAATTTAGTGATTATCAGATGGCGTGTGATCTAATGCGGTCTTGAATAATGCAACCAATGGGTTGTTTTGATGGAATAATAATTGGAGCTGTTCCACAACTGGTCTTTTCACAGAATAGTTGTGTGCATAACGCTGATCAACTTGTCTTCCTGAATCGCCCATGAAATAAATTAGGAAAAATTTATAGTCACTGACCGGCACTGGTAATAACTAATAAGTTCAATGATATATTTGTCCTGAATCTGCAAAGATAAACATTCCTGTATTACATATACATATTGTAAAGTGAATTGTTCAAACCACCAAGTGACACTCAAAATACTTTGTGAGCACTACCATTTCCCCCATCAACTTTTTTAACACAATTCCTTCTGGCTACTTAAAGTAATTCACAGAGCAAAAAATGTACTTAAAGCCATTTTAAATGATACACCATTACAATTGAAAACTGTCAACAATAGTGGTAAATGTTTTTCAATACACTTACCTTAAAAGTTGGTATAAAATTTATTGTACTGTAGTCCATTTCTGTTATAATCAAATGCAGCTCTATAGGGGTTAAAAGCAACACTTCTATAGTGTTGGTTTCGGTTCCATCGATTCAGTTCAACTTTATTCCGCGTTTCACGTTGCTCATCAGTTAGACTTGCTCTTCTATATCTTTGACTTGAGGCATTACGGGTTCTGCGACTTAAGTTTGTGCGTCTAATTGCCGGCATGTTTTGAAACAAAAATTCAACTGAAAATAAAAAATACTATTATTCTATTCCTATTCTTTTCTAATAGTATCAAAAAGGTCTATCAAAACTTCCCAACACTATAATAATTTGACTTACCTTGTTGAACAAACACTTCTGAAAAAAACACACAGTACAAATTATCCTGTAAAAACCGATGTGAAAATTACACTAAGAAATGGTAAATGATTTATATAGGTATTTTTTTATTATAACTCCGGCCACAAATAGTAAAACTGAATATTTACTCGTACAAAACCACACAAAAAAAAATACAAAATTTACTCTTTGCAAACAATTTGAAAGAATAACTGAACTTTAAAGACAGAGACAATAGTTTATCATAGACTAATATAGTCACACAAACGTCAAGCTCAGCTTATGTATCGTTCCGTGGATATCGTTTAGAGCACTTTCCATCGACCATGCAAGGTGATTGCGGATTGATGGCACCACACGGTCCATGAATCATATTAGTAGTAACAACATCATGTAGGTCTGGATCGACTTCATTATCAGGAATCTCGGCACATATGATATCATCTATTTGGTCAGGCTGAATTCTTTCCACTAACCAAATAAGAATGTGTGCGTGCGGGAGGCCTCGCTTTTGCCATTCGATTGAATACATCCAGCATCGAGTATCTCCAAAGACGCGTTGTTTAACAATAAAGTTCATCAGGGATCGAATTTTTTGCCTGAATATACGTGCTGTGATGTCGTGTCTATCACTTGATGTTTGTCCGGGAAGCAGCAATTGAGTAATTTCTATCCATTTTGGATTACAGGTAAAAGTAATAAAGAGATCGGGCCGACCGTAATGACGAACATATGTCATTGCATCTTGTGCATATTCATGCATATGACGTGGACTACCAATGTATGTCGCCGGCAGAATAGTTAATCGACCAATATTAACTGCATTTCCTTCAGTACTAACTGCATCACGTAAATGGATGTACTCCTCAGAACGCAGTTTGGCTTGGTTCAACCTAATGAATGTTAAACGTTCAGTTTCTATTTTTACATACATGTCAACGCAATACTGCTGAAACAATCGACGAAACCGCAGCAAATAGTTGTCAGCATTTTGACGAATCATCAAACGATATGCGTAATAATTCATTGAGCTAACTTTTTTTGTAGTTTCTTCACCTGAAATTAAAAATTTCATAATTAACCATTTCAAAAGCAAATTTTAAAGGCAAACAATACAGACATTAACCATTTTTTTAATAAGCATTATTTTAAATCAGTGTCTTTCACAAATAAATGTAATAAATTACAAAAATATTGATACTCACCATTCGATGGATTTTTCATTTTAATATTAAAATAATATCCATCTTCTCCTTGCCAAAACATCAGCGGGTATTGCAATGTGTCATATGATCGATGAGTTTCAGATATTTGTTGCAGTTGACCATTATCGCGACGTGTTAGCACAATATCGCGTTTTTCCAATTGTTCACCAACAATCAGGATAGCAACTTCGTTTACTTTCGCATTAAATGTCCTTTCGTGTGTTCCAGATGGTCGTTTATCTGCTTTGATGACAACTTTATAGTCATCACTTGGCATGCGCTCTAAAGCACTCTTAAACAACCTGACCAACGCATGATGTTCATGAAGCAGACACTGCAAGTCTTCAAGAATTGGTCGCTTCATTCCTGCATTGATCTCTAGGCGTCGATCAAGTTGTTCTTCCATGTTGCCCATGAAATATATTTGTAAAAATTTATTCTGTGTATCTTCGAAAGATAGTAATGATCCAATTCGATGATGAATCTGTCCTTGTATCTACAAAATAAAAACCAGACAGTATTAACTATGTTATAAACACTTTTATCGATCCGAGAGTAGAGTTCAGAATTAGCAAATATACTAAATACGTATCAATAGATAAAGTATTTAACTATATCAATATAAGTACAAAAATAAATACCTTAAATGTCGGATTAAATCCTCTTTCTTCGATAATATCTGCCCCAAATGACGTCATCTGGAAACAATCATTGTATTTTTGTGTATTTGCAAGAAAGTGGCGTGATTCTTGTGTTTCGCCACAAAGCAATGAATACAATGGCTCAGGTGGCGGAGTCAACAATGGCAATTTCACTTTACCATTAAGGCAGCATAATCCAGGGGTTTCTCCGGAAAACTTTAATGCACCACAATACTCGCAAACTACGTCCATTTGCCCAATGCAAACGCTAGGATGCAAGCTGTAATCATTGCTGCAATCGTATTGAAACGCTGCTCGATTCAAATCAGCACTTGATAAATATCTTGTTCTGCGTCGCAAATTATCTATCTGTTGACCTCTGTTATTCGCTCGAAGATTCTGCATTGCCAACCGAGCTGTTTCACGGGCTGCTTCTCTTTGCTCTCGTGATTGAGAAGCACGAAGCCGAGCCATACTATCGCGGTGCTGTTCACGTGCAATTTCTTGTTCTTCTTGAGTCCTTTGATTTGCAGTATTTCGTGTTCTTCTTGTATTACGACTTTCTCGGGAAAGATTAGATCGTCTTGGTCGCGGCATTATTAATTAAACTTTACTTCACCTAAACTCTTATTTTCAACAATACCGAGTTTTATATAGTTCACTTCACTTTTTACGAATGGGTAATGATACTATCATTACATTATAATTATTGTTAATTATTTATTTAATAGAAATATTTTTATTATTGATTTCTCACAAATATCAAATTGTCATCCATACGTCATTACATAGCCGTCATTTGCGTTTTTTTATTCCAATTTTGATTCTTTTTTGTCATGCTACGTTTTATAGTAACTGACATTTCATGTCAAATCCCACGGGAATGCTGTGAACGGGATAAAAAGTATCCTATTGCAATTTCCTGGCTCTAAATTACCTCCCTGCCAATTTTCAGCTAAATCGGTTCAGCCATTTTTGAGTTATAAGTGCAGTCACTAACACGACTTTCTTTTATATATATAGAAGATTTTAGATGTTACACACCTTTGAAAAGATATAAATTATTGATTATTAATTTACAACAGCAAATAATATTAAAAGTTTTTTAAGTAACAATATGTATAATTTTATATGGAGATTTTGTTGAACATTATACAACTTTTCAACGATTGAAAACAGCTCCTGGCTGGGTCTATATCATTAGATCTGTATACTGCGTCAATTGTCACTTGCTAATTTCCTCACAGATTGACCACACTGACGTCTGTCACCTGCTGGTGACGAGGACTTAACAGTGCTTTGTTGATGTACAATCTAAACCACATATGCACATTCGATTAGGCCATTTATTGCTTTATTGTAATTTATCAGTTAAATGTCTTAAAAGAAAGAATACTAAATATATATATTTGAAAATTATGACATATTTAATTTTATTTAAATTAAGCAGTAGACAAAATCTAACCCATTTCATTATTTTTTTTATACTAGAAACATCGACATGGATATCTATGTATACTAAATTCGAACATACGTTGTGCCGTTTCGACGTTATTTTTTAAGAAGATCAAGAACTTCGTCGGCTGGCTTTTCTCACTTAAGTTTAACACTCCTTGAGGAGATGACATGAGGACCCTCGATTTAAGATCCCACAGTGGTGACCCAGTATGATTCTCTGCTTTAAGGGACACTGTGGACTGATTTTGGACCAACGTATTTTTATCGATGCCTTAATTTCAGCTCCAGTTGTAAAGGTATCAGAAAGTAAGTGATTAATTAAACATATGAACATAACCTAATATTTAACCTTAAAACATCTAATATGTAGAGTTAAGTGTAATAATAATATTTACATAATATTCAGTGGTGGCCTGGAGGTTAAAGGCCCGCCTCTCATGCATGAAGGCGCGGGTTCGATCCTGGCAAGTACCAATGTGATTTTTCCGAGTCATATGTATGTACTTTCTAAGAATATTTAGACACCGCTGACAGGAGACTTATAATTTCACAATTATAAGTTTGAAATCACCAACCCGTCTTAAGCAAGCGTGGTGATTAATGCTCAAGCCTTCTCCCTCTGAGAAAAAGACTTTTTCTCAGCAGTGGACTCTGATAGGCTGATGATGTAATATTTACCACTTAGTGAATATATTAAATTTTACTAGAGAAGTTGTTCCTAAAAATTGTTACTAAAGACGTTCAAGTCCCAACGAAGTTATGCTCCAACTGAGAATATTATAAAGACATCATCAAAATGTTATAATTAATTGTAAAATGCTGGTTTATTGATAATTTTCGGATACCAGATCTCCGGTGTACAAGATATGAAACCGGTGTTCCGAAACACTCTATGACATCTCATTAAGGTTTATAAATTTAATCATATTATCTCATCGCTCCTTCCAATAAGAGGCTTCGGTTACACAATTGAAAAGACATTGAATATTTCATCGGCGTAGGTCTATTTCATCAATTATTATTAATATAAAAGACTGGCATCTTACTAGCCTCAGAAAATAAATTATAGTTTCTTAAATGGAGAGTAAGTTTGTGATTATGATTAAAAATTACATTTTCTAATGAAGGAATACAGATTGAAGAAATACGGTATAAAATGGTTTCCTTTTCTTAAAAATATAGTTTGAATAATATATTCCAAGTTAATAATCTTAAACATATTTTATGATGACAATATTAAAGTTATTTTTACATCAAAAGAACTCTAACAAAGGGGATAACAAACGGCCAAGAGAGCCACATCTCGCTATTCTACAAATGGGGTGCTACCATTTGTTAAAATTCACATCCTTAATGTAAAGCTGCACTACTGAACCGTTTTATACAGACCCTTTCATTATCCTACATATCCCTTTCGTTAGTATGAAAGAATATTTCGTCGGGCTGGAGGATACTCTGGACTGGAAAATATATAACCTTTGCATTATTCTGGAATTATAACGGATATAGGTATTATAAAAAAATTTTTGCTGGTGATTACTAATGGTGGCCATATAGGCATTTTTTTCACAGATTTTTTTTATCAGATAGCGTCAACATGAGTTTGTAATCAGTGTGATTAGAGGTGCACGTATTTATTTTTTTGAGTTCTGTCATCCAATACAAATAAAACAATTTAGTTTAAAACTGCGCGTCTGCTACTATGTCCTGAGAATTTACTGATAGTAAGGAAGAGTATTATGAATTGCAGTACAATCCTGAAGCAACAGTACTTTAAATTCTATGTATGTTGAAAAACGTGTATCTTATAGATGTGATTTTATACTTTACACAGCACAAAACTCAAAACAATGACTAAATATTTTCTTTAATACTTTATTGGTGTGAGTGTCTTTTAATTTTAATTATGTTAAAATATCAATAAATGTTACGGCTTAACGTAATTATGGTGACTGACATATTTTATTTCTCATTCACCCATACTTTTATTTTGTTATTTATTCTTTAATATATGTAATTTCTCAAAGATTTAATGAATTTAAGATGTAAAATTGTATATTAACTGTGACTAGTTCACAGTGTATGGGGTTAGAAGATCCAAGTTTGCTATTTGGTCGTTACAGGTAAGTCACGTCTACCTGGTAAATTCTCACAGCGCGACAAATCACACGTGGAATGCCTTTTGAGACCACTTTATATAAATATACAAAGGAGAAACCACAAATCAAAATGTTAAGCTGTTTTAGGAAAATAGTATATTTAAGTTCTTTGAGTATCCTTTGGAAGATGTAAGGACTGTAACAGTTTTACGACCAGATAATATAATTTTAATATTTAAAGCCGTTCAAGAATCCTTGCAGCGGATAATGTTCATGTTATCTTGAGTTTCATATTCATAAACATTACAAATTCTTTTATGACGAAACTTTAAAAACCTCGGCCTGTATAACTTTGCTGGGCTTCTTAGCATTAAAATAGAGAGACATTTTTGTTAACATTTAGTTTGTAGTGAAAATAGTCGTATTAAGATTATTCTTTTTTAAAAGTTGTTTTTAATTTTTGGATTCATATTTTCTGTCAGATTTCTCTTTATATTTTACATTCAGCTTTTTGTTACGTGGAAAATATCCAAATAATGAATTTTCGTGTACGTATTTTCAAGATATCTTATGATAAGTTTTGAATGAATCGTAGATATTCGAGAGATGCATTAAAAATATAAATGCAAATAAAGCTATGTCTCTTCATATATTTTGTACAATAGAATACAAAAGAATTGTATTGAGAACACTCAATAAAATTCTCTCGATTTTCACCTATATTATTTATTCATATATAAACAAACAGCGATTGGATGGTTTCTGTGCGATATATTTTATAATTGACTGAAGCTATAGAAGAGTAATTATATCGATGGCTAACTTAATATGTAAGCCAGTTATTATATTTCTATTTTAAGTAATTAAATGAAGAATAATTTAGCTGAAAAATTTTTTTATTTGAATTATTTCCATAAATAAATTATATTAAAAGTATAATTTATAATCAGTTTGTGTGGTTTAATTGTTTAAGTAACTCATCAATCAATAATATCATGATTCTGTAATTGGTCGCAGGTGTTATAGAGTTTAGATAATAATAATCATTTCAAGATTGAATTATTTTCTTTGAGTTGATAATTATTCGCTTAGTTTAAGATTCGTAAGAAAAAAAATCTTAAAAATTTTGAACATATTTTAAACTTGAAGGGAGTTAAAACACGCACTCACTAAATAGTCACTGTTTCAGATTAGTGTTTACGATATTTGACTGTTTTCAGCGTAAGCCGCTTTTTAGATATGATAAAGAAAAGGTAATTAAAAGAAAAAAATAAATAAACAAAATCATATTGCAAATAACGTAAGAAACATATTCTCAGACATCACATCACTCTCTTTTGTGATTAATACTTAAGAGATTAAACATCGTAAAGCCAATGTTTGTCAGAGCACAAGTACTCTTCCAAATCTTCTATATATATAAAAATGGATTGCTGTTCCTTAGTCTCGCTAAAACTCGAGAACAGCTGAACGGATTTATCTTATCTTAGTCTTGAAATGTTTGTGGAGGTTCAGGGAAGGTATAAAAGCTGAAAAAAATTGATTCATTACTGGGAAAACCATAAAAACAGCCCTTTTCTATTTCCCATACAAACCTTTTTTTTGACATTAGATTTGACAACTAACTAATATGTCAATCATTCTGTCGCACTTCAAAACACGGAGATTTATGACTTTAATAGGTAAACTCAAAAAATATAAATAAATAAACGTAACAGATATTTATTGATTATAGGGCGATTCGAAGTTCGCCAGGTCTTCTAGTGAGTTTATAAAGTATACAAGCGACGACGTGTAGGCCTTCAGCAGAGAAGCACAATGTATTTCCCATCCCATATTATAAAAGACAGGAACATCCCAATAGAAAGTAACAAAGATTGGTAATCGTTGCCAGTTTTTAACTCACGATAAACAATGATTCTGTTGGATATTTATTGACACTTCTTATAAAGAAAAAAAGAAGAGTGCTGCAGATATTTCTGTTTCAAAAAAAATGTGTGTCAAGCTAAACTCCAAAATAAATTCATCAAAATAGATCCAAATGAAATCGTCTTCTTTGTAAAAGTTTTTAATTGTACAATTTATATTAATTAAAAAAAGGAATAAACATAATTCATAGTCGACAGTGAGCCTGGGTCTTGCTCAATTTCCTGCAACAGATTTCTTTAAAGAAGATTGCCAAAGCAACTTCAAGGCAGTCGTTTGTATAAAACTTTTGCTCGTATTATTTCTAGCTTACTTCCCTCGCGGTAAATTCGACTTGAATGTGTAGCTGACAGGTTATCTAGGAAGCCATTAGTGTTATACTTTAAATAAATATGTATGATATAATTTTTCTCTTCCGTTTATTTTTGTTAAGCTTTGTTTATAATTTCAAATTGTTAAGTTGATTTATTTCATTCATAATATTTAAAGCCATTAGTATAATAAAACTTAAACTTAAATATATGTAGGTACTTTAATAATTTCAGTGCTCTGGTTAAGATTTCAGTAAGGTACAATTATTCGATTATTTCTTCTGTATATTTAGACTGGCAATGCGCAAATGACTGCCATTGTATTGCATGTCCATATACTACAGATACTGGCTGGTAACCGTGTGCCATCATCTTGGTTAAAAAAGTAGCCAAGTAAAATTGTCGCAAGTCTGCCTTAAGATTAAAATAGGCTGGATTTTTATTATGTTTTATTTGAATAGTTCTCAAGGCTTAGAGAGAAGAAATCATATTAAGAAGTGTTGAATATTTATGGAATATCGGGTTTTGTGCTGTTAAAAAAAAACTCGTTACAACTCGCTGTTTAATACAATTCTGATGGAACTCATTCACTGTTTTCCTTTTTAGAGTATTTTATGGTAAAAAAAATAGTGTAATATTTAAAAAAGCAACAAGTTTTATATACTATTTTAGGATGATCAGTGACAATGAAAAGTCTTGTTATGATAAATTAAAGCCGGATTATATAATTGGTTTAATTACTTATAATAGGTTTTCTTTGTTTAAATTAAATACTTCTTTTAATTGCGGGAGAGTATTGAAGCGACACAAAACGATTAGAATGTTTGACTAGTTTGTGTTGTTGTGAATGTTTGAATGTGTCTACTTAGGACATCAAATAAATTAATTACTAAATCTCGGCTCCCTCTTCAATCACGTCTGGAACTAATCGAAAGCGGAGGCGGTTAAAGTTTAACGACATTTACATTTTATAAACTAATTCCCATAATTATTAATCTTTTGTATAATAGTAATTAAAAAGAAAAAAATATAAAATATTATACAATTTATTAACTGCCATAAATGATCAAAAGACAAAGTTTTAATTTATTAAATATAATTTGTTTTTTTATATGTCTGAATATATTGCATATACATATTTAATGTATGAAGTATTTGTGTATTTTTGCGTTACGCCAAACAACAAATCCTTACTCACAACATCAAAGCAATTGCTTAAGATAACTGAACTTCGGGACATTTGGCCCATTTCAAGTGTAGGTTCAAACTAATTATACGCACCACACTTCGGGACAAAACAACGTGCTGGTTTGGAACAACTCAAAATAGATTCCTTTAATTAATTTTGTCTGACAGTAATTTATTGTTTTGTATTATTAATAATCCAAATATAATATTGAATTGTGTATTGTGTTTTCTCATATTAAATTGTGTATATAATATATGACACAAATTTTTATATATATATATATATATATATTTAAAAAAAAAACCCGCTGAGTTTCTTTCGCCGGTTCTTCTCAGGTCAGGGTATTTTCTTTTCCGAACCGGTGGTAGTGTCTCAAATGACCATCAATAAGAAAGTGTAATGCTTCTATATTGAATAAAGTTGTTTGAGTTTGAGTTTGATTGTAGCTTTATTGCTGGTCAGTAATGTCTTGAAGCGAACTGTCTACTACATACATATAGGGTACATATTTATCGTATTATGTCGCCTTGATTTAAATAAACAAAACCAAATTAATAAAACAATAATTGTGGACAAACAATAATGTCTCTTTTTATACTTGCCTTTGCCCTTTCCCTATTCCTATCATTTCTTGATTCCCGCCCCTCCCTATCCCTAAAAAACAAGGTTGGCAACGCATCCGCAACAAACATGTTGCGGATGTCCATGGGCGGCGGTAACCACCTTCCATCAAGCTTCACATAAAAAAAAAAAACTTGTATTTTCTTTTCATCTGTTTCTGTTTTTAAAATTATAAATTCTCTTTATATTATAAAAATATAATCTTTTATTTAATTTAATTTGATTCTCAAATTTGTAGATGGATCAGGCCATCTTAATTGTATGTGTATATATATATTTTTAATCCTGCTTCAGTCTGCAATTCCCACTTCAAAAATATGGATACAATTTCATATTTTCAACTTAAAGAATGGAGTTATTATGATTTGAATTTATATAAACTCACATTTTAAAAGAATCTGCTTTCTACTTGTAAAACTTTATTACAGCAAACTAAGTGTACAAAGTATCTTAAAAGTTTTAATACGAAGAAAATAAACCAACACTCTATGAATAAAACTCAAAGAGGAGGAGCGAACATTTGAAACTTTTAAATAATTTACAATAAATATTAGTATAGTACTTTTTAAAGTCTTAGCATAAATTATGATTAACATTCAGAGAAAGTTTATTGGTGTGGAGATAACTCCCGTCTCCCTATGCAAAAGCAGCAGTTTGCATGCCGTCAGCCAGAATATATATTATGTAGCGCGGCCTCTTGATATTATGTTTTGGAATTATGATAGGCGAGCGCGATGGGAATATTAATTCCCCAATACCGAGAATCCCGCGAAACCGGTGGGCGTGCTACGAATCCCTTCTTTATCCCGCAATATAACAGAGCGAAAAGAACCAGTCGCCTTGATTTGAGTAGCTACGTGCTATTTGGATAGTGGGAATACACGGATATTACTTTCATATCCCTTTAAATTTATTGCTCCAAATACAGTAATATTATTGAATTTTTGATAGCACTTATACTGTAGTATAAATTAAGCTATAGATAGAGAAGATTGATTGTAACGTATAGGTTATCATGTGGTGTTTATTGATGATAGCACGTGCTGATTTAAT
This sequence comes from Danaus chrysippus, assembly GCA_916720795.1. Lineage (NCBI taxonomy): Eukaryota > Metazoa > Arthropoda > Insecta > Lepidoptera > Nymphalidae > Danaus > Danaus chrysippus. The sequence continues at coordinate 7,157,780 of CAKASE010000066.1, read as the reverse complement.
AATGAAATCAATAATCCTTGATTATTATGTATCGATCAGCAATATGTATTGAATTTAAATAACATTCAATGGTTGTACCGGTTTCTGTAAACTAACCAAACGTCGAATTAATTTTGAATATTAATTCACTAGATTGGACCCTCGACTTTGCCCACGTAGAATAATTATTTTGGGCTAACGCCTACTTCAAATTCGTTTAAGTTGAAGGTGCAAATAATTTCCCATAAAATGTACGTTCAGGAGAAATTATAATGTGTTATAGCTACTGACATCAGGCTTTTATCAGTGAAATGGAAAGTTTAAAACGTTAAGTAAAAGTGCAAGCTCTTATAATCTTAAATTGTTCATGTTGTACGTTACTCTAAAAAAGTTATTGTACTATGTACTATATTTTTAGGATATTTTTTTCCGGCAGAAGTAGATATGGATAGACAAACATACATACATAACATACATAACATAGAACTCTATGAATCATTATTGTCATGTGTACAAGAACAACTTTGAAAATAATTAATTTAGAATAAAATAGGTTACTACAACAAAAGTTATTATCAGCCAACCTCAAAAAGATGCCGTATACTTTTTAGGTGGTAGAGCCTAGCTGTGGTCTAGTCACTATAGCTCTAACATGGGCTGGGTCGACCGGGGAATTACCACCCTCTCACAGAAGATCGGCGTGAAGTAGTCAGTAATGACTGCGTTTCGTCCGATGAGTGAGAGAGCCGGTTGCCCATTCCCTGTTCCCATCCTTTCCTGTCATTTGTTTGCTCCCACCCCTTCCTATTCCTCAAAAACTAAGGTTGGCATCGCATCCGCAACAGAGATGTTGCGGATGTCCATGGGTGACGGTGAATGCTGCCCATCAAGCAGGCCATCTGCTCGTTTGCGACCTTTCACGTAAAAAAAAGTGCTGTCGCTTACTTTTTTGTATTTTTTATAGAAGTTTGAAAGATGAACAAATCTATATTATACAAGATTTTTACGAAACTTCCACCGTTACACCAGCACTCAGATGAAGCTCTCAAAAGAGAAAAGAAACCCCCAGTTATCAAACACTCTTCATTAGAGGTTTTAGCGTGACATTATATAGCCGACCTTCGTAACATGAGCTATCTCACACTCGAAGAATTTTTCAAATTAAATCAGTGGTTTCTAAGTTCAAACAGAAAACAAAATATACTGTTTTATATATAGGTACAAATATTATTGAAAATGTATCATGAATCAAAACATTTTAATCAATTAGCGTAAGAATTATGCGCCAAATATAAATTACAACACATAATTTTTTATGCTTATTTAAAAATAGAAACACCAAAAGATAATCAAAAAGTAAATTTTAATTAATACTCAGAATAGTGTTAGGAAAAATTTAAACTATAGTTATTCACAAATCCCTTGTGAATTATTGGACAATACAATTAATTAATTTACTGAAGTCGTATTCTAAATGATTCGGGGCACCAATCAAAAGGGGCTGTCATTTGGAGCGTGTGTCCATACATCACCCTATGACCTTTGTCCCTCAATGAATTACGGCTTCTGTGGCCTAAGGCGTCTTTGTCAACATATTATTACGGACAGTATTGTGGTGTACGTGAAAAGATACGATACACTTAGAACTTAAAGGGTTTTCATTCTTTTTATGTACATATAATTCATAATATAACGATGAGTTAAAAACGTGACATCAAATAACTCTGTTTTTAATAAGTTAATTTAATGTGTACTATAATAAAGATACTTGGAATGTCTATAACATTTTTGTATTGTTTATTTGTTGAAAATCAACTGAACACATATTTAACATAGTGTTTCATATGAATTCATATTATATTTTTGGTCGCTTTGAGTCTGGTTTATGCAAACATAAATTATCAAGACGCTTTCAACTATCAACCTGTGGTGTATGGATTGTCAAGTAAACTTATTATGGTGCCAATTATGAGGCTCGTGAATAAAGAGCGCTTTGATTTAAGATCACGTTACTTTTTGGTTTATGTAGTGCGTGTCTTTTTCCCTTTTCAATCATCCGGCTTGAATAAAAAAAACACGCTTTGCTGAAAGACCATTGTGTCGTTTTGTCGTCAATCAGAACTGTAACGCTGAGCTGAATGCAATCACATTTTTTTTTACTTTGATGATTTCAATAGAAGCTGTGTTTTTATTATCTTTTGTATTCTTATAATTTGTATTACACTTCTATAAGTGATATTTTTTAATAAAAATATACTGTAAAATACATAAATTTCCCTTATTCAATCCACAAGTATTTGTTAAAATGTTATTTTTACCTTTTGGTATAATAAGGATTTAATTTCATCCATATTTGTTTTAAAGAGTGAATTACATTAGAACTGGCTTTATATTTTATACTTCTTTCAGTTTATTTTATATCAATTTAATTTAATTGACTATATTTACAAACTGGTGATTATTCAAAAAAATTAAATTACAAAACATAATAATAGACGTATAAAACTATCAATAAAAAACTGATTTGTAGAGCTTAATTGATTAACATTCCTTTTGGTATAGTTAAAAGATTTTAGTTTAGTAACAAGTACTAATTGTAGCAACCTCAAGATCGTGGTTTCACTCAACCACAGCTAAATTACTTTCTTGGCTTTTCAAGAGTTCCAAATTGAAACGTCACATTCTAACGCATTTAATTCAAAAAGGCACGCAACAAACAAAATGTAAGCGGTAACTTTGTAGGCTGTGAAAGTTTCTTTAATTAAATCTCCGGCGACTATTTGAAAACATCTGGACCGTGGCTCGAACAAAACTTAGAGATATATTCTAAGGTTCCCTCGCACTGTTGCATTATTATAATTTCTTTTATGAGAATCATATATATTTTTTCTAATTTCTATGGACTGTATACGAATCACAAACTTCATATTTGTTTTTTTTTTTTTTTTTTTTTTTTTTGATGACGCAGGGAAACTCTTTTTACGAGCCGTCCAACCGGCCTTGGTGGGGCCGGAAGGGATGTGTGAGTCTCGACCTGGGCAGGCCCCTACTCACTGAAACCACTGCGCAAGCCATCGGCCGCTATGTCGGTGTACCCCAGATCTAGCTCCTAGTAGCTTAGTCAAGAGTAGTCAAGTATGTCTCACAAATGTCTTAAAGAAATTAGACTCTTTATAAAATATGAGTAATATTTTAAAACTACAACATAATGTTTATATTAAGTTGATTTTAAAGAATAACGTTTAATAAGATGTACTTAACCTTGTTCCCATAATATTTTATACATATACTAGCGGCCCGGTACGTGCTTCGCTACGTATAAAGTGAAATAAAATAAACAAATCGGAACATCAAATTCATTTATTTAATCAAAAAAATATTTTATTTAAAATCGAAATCAATTGCTAGCTATTTACAACACACTAAATCAAAACATTTGGATAAACAATATTTTTTGTTTTTCCATTTTGAGCATAAATAAACAAACGGCTGGGGGTACCGACTCTGGAACAGGCAACATATAACTGGCCATGTGAAAAACAATGTTCCTCCAAATTCACACCACAAACGTGAAGTGTTTGACCTTGGGCCTTGTTGATGGACATCGCAAATGATAAACGCACAGGATATTGTAAACGTTTGAACTCAAAAGGCATATCAGTTGGAATCATAGGTATACGCGGTATCAAAACAACTTCTCCTTTTGATTTACCAGTTAAGATCGTAGCTTCAATCAAATTTGGCAATAACTTTTTCACTGCCAATCTGGTTCCGTTACACAGTTTTGGTGGATTAATATTTCGCAATAATATAATCGAAGAACCAACTTTCAGATTCAAGCAATGCGGTGGCATACCAGCCGGCTCCAATGAATTTAAAAATTCAATTGGATAATTCATTGCCTCATCTTGATTCATAACACTGTCAATTGATTTATATTTCGTGACTACGCCTGGCAGTTTCGCTTGAATTTGAAAATTAATTGCATTGACATGAATGTTTTTCGGTGCTAAAATGGCGCGTTCTGTCAACCAATCATGATTTCTGTAATTCTGAACAATATTCGGAAAAACACATTCAATCAATTCATCTATCGATTGCGCAATTGTACAAAAATTGTTCGGTACAGCGATCAATCCGTTGGTTCTGTCGATTTGTATTTTGCCGTCACCAATTTCTAACAATTGTTTTGAGAACTCATGGGCAGCTGGATCATTTTGTAGGTGAACACGCATATTAATGTTTAGTGTCAATTTTTGTAGATATCTCCAAAGAACTGATGACTTCAAGCAGGCATTTATTTCATCAGCAGGAGTTGATCGAGGAATGACAGGCAATGTTTGACGAAAATCCCCTGAAAGTAATATCAAAGCACCACCAAAAAGCTGTTGATTACCACGTAAATCTTGCATTGTTCGATTGAATGCTTCTAGTGATTTTTTATTCGCCATTGTACACTCATCCCATAAAATAATTGACGTTAATCGCAGAACTTTTGCCATAGCAGAATTTCTCGATATATTGCAAGTTGGAGTTTCAATCACCTGTACATTCAATGGCAATTTTAATGCAGAGTGTGCGGTCCGACCACCTTCTAATAATGTAGCAGCAATTCCCGAAGATGCAAGTGCTAGTACAATTTTCTGATCTGATCGAATAGTCGCTAAAATCAATGATATAACGAACGTTTTACCTGTGCCACCAGGTGCATCCAAAAAATATAATCCACCTGCATTATTGGAAACGGCTTGCATGATTGTATCATATACATGTTTTTGCTGAATATTTAATTTGGTTATATTCGATTGTACAAATAAACGCAAATCATTACAGTTGAATTCCTGCTCACGTTGCAATTCACGATCAAACAAATCATGCATGGGACGATTTGGTGCGGTCATACCCAATTGTACTAATGCTTTATTTGCAATCGTTAGACATATATCTTCAATTATTATCAAAGCTTCGTTGCACATTTCCAAGGTAATCAACAAATCAGGATTTCTTGCATGATGACGCATACGAATTAAAATATCTTCTGCCATATAATTTTTATATTTGTTCCATAATTCAAGTGGATTTGATGGCATACATGTCGATAATATAATGGCAAATAGCATTCGTATTTGTTGTGGATGAGCTGACGTAGATGCATCATTAAGTGTTGAATCCCAATGTGCATCATCCTCCAACAAATGCAAGAGTTGACATGCTTCACGATATGTTTGACACAAATGACCGTCGACTGTTCTTAATTCTTGAAATGATTTTGGGCCATTGACGTTAACTAATAGCAATCGCAAATAAAAACACTCAGCATTGTTTGGATGTACTGTATACATTCTCCCAATTGCATCTGTTTTGAAAATGCCTGAATGCCCATCGACTGCTGTTCCTTGTTTACGTCGTTGAAATTTTTTTGAAGACACATTCCATGTATAGTACTGAGGCACTTCGGAATATAACAAATTTCTAGCAAATGTATCAGTTTCGCATAATTTGAAAAAAGCTGTCAACGTAGTCGCTGGTGGGTGTGCTGCTCTTTCCAATGCATTTGCTTTATTAAAATAAATACGTTGGCCATTCTCAAGATGCACAGCTAAGTGAACAACCACAGGATGTCTTTCGTGCATTGGAAACGACAGAATCCTCCAGACAGCTTCATTACTACTAATATAGCGCCCCAGTTGATACTGAGTAATTTCATCATTTCTATTATCACCAGCTACACCGAAAACAGCCATATCGCTCCCTTTATTTACATACTTGCAAATATATTTAATGGATTTGACTGAATTACAATACTCCACATTTATATGAGCCTTGAATATTTTCGATAATAATGGACAATACGGAACCACCCAACGATTATCAACTTCAACGTCCTGGTTACGCATTCTAATGTTTGCCGTTTTGCCATTATCATTAGGTGATCTACGTCTATACAACGGATATCCGTCATTGCCCGTTATTGTGTCTGAAGTCAATTGTCTTGGGTATCGTTTCGAACACTTTCCATCAATCATACATGGCGAATTCATATTTAGTTCACCGCACGGACCATGTATCATGTTTTTAACGACAACATCAAATAACTCAGGATCAACAGTTTGATCAGGAATTTCACCTGATATAACGTTATCGATTTGATCCGGAGTTATTTTATTTACCAGCCAAATTAATATATGTGCGTGCGGCAATCCCCTTTTTTGCCATTCGATTGAGTACATATGGCAACGCACCTCTCCAAATACACTTAATTTCACAATTAAATCCATAAGTGCTGTCAATTTTCGCCGAAAAACACGTGCTGTAATGTCATGACGATCAGTTGTCGACTGGCCTTCAAATAAATTGTTCTTGATGTCATCCCACTGCGGATTACATGTAAATGTAATGAACAGATCCGGTCGACCGTATTTTCGTACATAAGACATTGCGTCTTGTGCATATTCGTTCATATGCCGTGGGCTACCAATATACGAAGATGGCAATATAGTTAAACGTCCGATGTCATTAACATTAGCATCATTCGCTATCGCATCTTGCAAATGAATATATTCTTCGGATCTTAATTTTGCTTGGTTGAAACGAATAAAATTAAGACGTTCAGTCTCTATTTTGGCATACATATCAACGATGTACTGATGATATAGTTTACCACATTTTAAGATATAATTTTGTTCTTGTGGACGAATCATCAATCGATACGAATAAAAATTCATGGCACTAACTTTTTTCTGTATATGTAGACCTGATAATAATTACAAAATGTGACTTTAGAAAGTTGTAGAAATGAAATGTCAACACACTAAAAATAGGTCAATTATTTACCTGTTCGTGGATCAATCATTGGTATATTGATATGGTAACCATCGTCACCTTTCCAATGCAATATTGGGTACTGTAATGCATCGTAACTACGATGAAGTTCCGAAACACGTTGCAATTGCTCATTTCTACGATGAAGTACAATATCACGGGATTGAAACTGATCACCAAGAATTACAATTGCAACCTCATCAATTGTTGGTGCATTAAATCGCCTTGCATGCTCTCCAAAAGGTGTTCTATCAGCTCTTATTACGATTTTGTGATTATCAGTTGGCATACGATCGAGAGCAATTTTAAACAATTGAACTAATGCGTTATGCTGATGGAAAAACCTTTGTAGCTCACGAATAATTTCTCGTCTTGTATTCGAAACAATTGCACAACGTTGATCTAATTCACGATTTTCATCACCAATAAAATAAATTTGCAAAAATTGATGATCAGCGTCGGGGTATGGCAATAACGAACCAGCTTGATGATAAATCTGGCCCTGAATCTGTAACATGTATACAATTTTAGGTAAATCTTATATCAGTTTTTTTTAAAATATACTTTATGCTTCAGATTGATACAAACATGGAATAATCCTGTTGAAGTATTTACCTTAAACGTCGACATAAAATTATCTCTAATAATTTTAGTTGCACCAAAAGAAGTCATTTGAAATGCCGAATTGTATTGTTGAATATGACTCAGAAAGTGCTTCGACGCTTGCGATGTCCCAAAAATAAATGAATACAATGGTTCGGGTGGAGTTTCTAATGCTGGCAATCTCACTTTGCCATTAGCACAACACATGCCGGGTGTTTCACCTCGAAAGTTAGCCGCATCACAATGTGGACATATTGCGTCCATCATTCCAATGTATCCATACATACTATAATCAATCTGACTGTTGTAATTAAAAGCAGCACGCATCATTTCAGCCAAAACAGCACGACGTATTCGTGATGGCCGTGCAAGATTCAGTACAGGTACTGGGTTAACAAATCTATTGCGTGCATTACGTTCACGCTGCGATGCATTAGCTTGTGCGCGTTCATCTGCAGTCTGTCATCGTCTTAGTAATGCCACATCATTTGCATTACGCGTTCGCCGACCTATATTTGCTCGTCTGGCTGGTGGTATTTTTCCCGTATGCACATATGTTTTCGCTTAAAAATCGAAAAAAAAAAATTAGAACAAAAAAAAAAAAAAACAAATTCCCAAGAAGCTGTCGCATATGATGCCATGTGAAATCATATACGGCAACTTAGAAAAGTATACATAAATTCAGGACTCACCGTTTGTATGAATGCACTGCAAATGCAATTATGTGAAAAGAAATTTATCGCTGATAATATGATTTAATCAAACCACGTCCAAAATGAATTGACGGCATGAATGACATAACAACGTGCTTGTCCTGTCAACAAAACTTAAAAAAAGTTTCTGTGAAAAAAGTTTCTATTGAATTCATTTATTACAAAAAATGTGACAAATGAGGAACCGCTCGACCGATTTTGTGCAAACTTCACATAAACCATCTACTAAATATGCCGACCAAATCCTAAGCATTTGGTTTGGATAGGTAAGCCCGTTCTTGAGTTATGGAATTACAACGAAAAGTGGCATTGATTTTTATATATATAGATAGGTCACCGCAGTGAACAAAAGGCCTTCGAAAACGGCCTAGCTTATAACCTCCAAACGTTTCGAAACCTAATTAGATTACATTTGTAAAATCCTACCTTGATTAGGGCTTCGAGTAACTATTATTTCTCGTCTATTATAAGCCTTATTGTACGTATAATTAATAGACGAATCGATAAAATAAATATCCTGAAGTTATTTGCAATATTAAAATTATTAGTGAGTTAAAATAATATCGTAAATTATTATAAACATCCAGATTTCTAATAAAAACAATTAATTTCAAGTTTCTCATTTTGAAATATTATTTTAGAGTGTTCTTTTTTATGTGAGGATAGATTCTTCAAATATTTTCAATAACATTATTTTGTATTTACGAAATTTATCTAGGCAGTATTTTATTTGAAGTTGACCTTGTTACGTTATATTATTATTTAACCACCAATAGGAAATTCGTTTAATAATTAAGTATAGCATTAAAATTTGAAAATTTTTCCCAAAAACAACAAGTATATATTATTATTAATCCTATTAGAGTCGGTGAGTTTCTAAGACGTTAGCTAGACACGTAATGTGTCTGGTTTTCGTTTTGAGACATCCCGGCTATAATGTTGGAAACCGCATTCAATGTGGAATCCGTTGAGTGGATTTTGAGGTCAAACTGGACGAAATGGGGAACAATGCAGTAATAGCTTGGTTTCATTCCGTAATATGGTTTGATGTTATCATTATATTGCTATAAATTCATTATTCGGCTATTATGAGAATAATATCCTTTTATGTAATGATAATATTTTATGAAATAAATAAAACGCATATATATAGTATGTAATTTAATGTGTACATACATACATATGTATGTAAGGTGATGACTGAGCGAGGGATTAAGGTATACATGTTTAAAAATAAAAATTGTGTCGACTAACGTTGACATTCGTAAGAATTTCAAAATACATAACGAGGAAACTTATACGGACCTTAATAAATAGGAAAGTGAATAATTGCTTTCAAATATGAAGGTGGTAGAGTCTAGCCGTAGCTTAGTCAAGTTATTACACCTCGAATATAGTCTGGCTCGACCGGGGAAGTACTACCCTCTCACAGAAGATCAGCGTGAAGTAGTTTTTAGTGGCTGCATTTTGTTCGATGAGTGAGCTGGTTGCCTTTTCCCTATTCCCATCTCTCCCTTATCCTCAACAATCAAGGTTGGCAACTCTCTCAAAATCTATTTTATTGCATATGTCCATGGGCGACGGTCACTATTTTGCCCATCAAGTCGGCCGTCCGCGTCTGTTCTGATTATTTAATTATTAAAAAAACTGATTATTTAATTATTAATTCTTAAAACAAATTCATTATCTGCTTCCAGAGATCTTTAATTATATTTATTTTATTATTTATTAAGATTAAAAAAAAAATAATAATTCATATTCATTTATATTCAAGATATAATAAATTAGATCTCTTTCTACTTTATTATATTTCATATAATTGACATTCAAATCAAATTTAGAGTTTTATAAAAGAAAAAAAGATGCTGGTAATCTAAAATACATTCAGAATTTGATCAAATGTAGTATATATTGTGATACAAACTTACTTGAGTAATCTTTATTTCAAGTAAGTTTTTCTTAAACAGTATTAACTACATGATAATTGGGTTTACCAAACTAAAGACAAACCTATTATTTGTTTTATCAAGAGTTTAGAACCTTAAGGGAAAGCGTGAATATGAAAGATATAATAAAACTGTTTCTTATATAAAACTAATATACTTTATTCATTTTAAGACTTGTAAAATATATAAGGAGTCGTGTATTTTTATTATAATGGCAATTATACAGAAGTGAAACTCGTTTGAGATGTTCGTATTATGTCCACATGGCTAAAGAATCTTAATGATACGATTATGAATACACTATTATATATCTTGTTTCAACATATTATTTAGAAAATATTAATTAATTATTGATATTGCTTTTTTAAGTTTTCATCATTAAGGGTTAATGTCTTTTTTTTAAATAGCAAGTGCACGAAACTGAATCTTCATTGAGGCATTCATATTATGACAGGTGTCCAAAGTGCTGAAAGATGTCAGACATAAAATTATGGTATTATTTTCCTTATTCTTAAATATAATTCTTAATATTGTCATTCTAAGACCCATAAAATATACGAAGGCGTCATGTGTTTTTATTATAATGACAACTTCAGGAAACTGAGACTCGTTTTAAACTTTCATAATACGACTCTAGTCTAAAGTGCTGAAAGATGTTCGAGCTATAATTATATATCCTTATTTTTAAAGTCTTAGAAGGCAAGAATGCAACAAAGTTATGAATACTTTAAAATTATGCTAATAATTTAACAGAAGGTTCTAACGTTTCCTTTAATTTTATGAGTGAGTTGTTATACTTAAGTGGATAAGAGGTTGGAACTCCTATTTTTATTGTTAATAAAAGTGTCTTCACTGATACTTTGAAAATAAAAAATATATTATGATCAAAACACTTCAATGTTAATACAGTATGCAATACTATTGTAACTTATATTTCTGTGTTCTATATTATTTAAATACACTCCTATATTATATGTAATAATATAAAATTACATATTATACAACTTATCGATAGCCATGTTTATGCAACAAACAAATATTCACAGACACACTCTGTTTGTCAAAGATTTGTACACTAATAACAGATTTTGTTCTTTTTTTGCTACTTTGTACGTGTCGCTCATTATACATGTTGTTTGAATACATTCAGTTGTACAATAAAGGAAAACCTCTTCTGTTTTGATTCGGATTAAGATGCATCATTAAAATATTTTAACAAACTTAATTTTTAACTATAAAGTGATGCAAATTTTATCCTGTCATTTACTACACATTATAAACAGAGTAATATTTTCCAGCAGATCCTATTTCTATTTGCAATGTTATTCTGTTTGTAAGTAAATGAAAATATTACTCGTTTACATGGAAACTGTTCTTTCTATAGTCTTTGTCTTAAGAACGTTTTACAGTAGAGGGAATGCGATGCCTCGCGATATTCCTCCTTCAACTTAAAAATGCACAAATCGGATTTTAGACCATATCCTTCTTTGTTCCCTTGTCATAAGACTCATTATGATTTGATAGCTGATTTTCATGAAATTGTAGCCCTTGTTCCAGGATACTTTGACATTTCGGAATTGATAACATCTCGTCTATGCATGAAATAGGTAAAGTAGTTCGATTGTGTGTTACAACGTTAAACGTTATATAAGTATGTAACTATAAATTTATCAAACTAAGATTATTGTGCATGAGGTTTTCAGGTAAAACAAGCAAAAACATTTTAAGCGACCATTGCGAAGTTTTTCAAATTATACACCGAAATTATACAGATATATATATTTTATTAATTCAATAATTTAAAAAATATAAATGTATAAAATTATTTCTTATTAATAATATTATGAGAAAAGTAAACAGTCAAAGATGTTTTAGAAGAATAATAAATCATAATTGGTGTCAGAATTGGAGAAGGATTGTGATAAGCTTGTCTTTGACAAATGTCTGTGCAAACCCTTCAGTGGTCGGTCAGGAATGTTTTAGTGATTATATCATGTATTGAACTAGGCATTAACTTAAGAGGGATAACATACACACGTGAAACACAAAAAGTGACATTTCCTGGGAGCTTTTATTTTGGAAATAGTAATAAGACATATGTAATTTTCTTGAGAAAAACCTATTCATATCATTAAAAGTTCTTTTGATAAATTAGTAATAAAATTTACTTGGCGTAAATTAATAGAATTTATGATATACAAGTGAAATTATTTTTAATAACCTTTGTAACCTGTAGATTGTCAGTAATGTTATGTCCAATATATTTTATATATCATAAAAGAGATAAAGGTCTTATACTTTTAAAACAACTATTTCATATCTTCTTCTTCTATATATATAAAAATGGATTGCTGTTCCTTAGTCTCGCTAAAACTCGAGAACGACTGAACCGATTTGGCTAATTTTAGTCTTGAAATACTCCTGGAAGTCCAGGGAAGGTTTGAAAGGTGAGAAAAATTGATTCATTACTGGGAAAACCATAAAAATATGTCAATTCTGTTTGATTGAAACAGGAAAAACCTGATTATTTATGGCCTGTAAGACGGAATAAAGTTCGACTGGTCAGCTACACCTACATATATTACTCTTGACCAAACTAACGCGGACGAAGTTGCGGGCAAAAACTAGTTGAGAATATAATTTAAAAATATAACCTAGCAACTTGAAACTATTAAAGTAACTTTACGCAGGATATAAAATGAAAGTTTTTAAACTAATTTGAATAAAAACAAAATAAATTTTCTTACAGTATTGCTACTGAATCTTCGTTAGATTTTAAACTTTATCTTTTTATCAATAAAATCAATCGTCAAGAAATTAAATGTTTAAGGATCATAAAGAAAGAAAATATTAGAATAGAAAAAAATATTTTGAACATTGTTTTTTTTATATAGACAGGTACAATGTTTACAACTTCTTTTTAAAAGCATAGCTTAAAATCTAAATAAATTCACATTTTGGCATTGATATAAAGCTAGTTGGTTAAATACATATTTTTCCTTTCATTTAAACTTGATTGTAAATAGAATGGCGCTGTACATCGGTTTGTTAAATTACTCTCAATATGATTGAGCGAGGCTATAGTTCATTCGTGTCGTGGTTCGGAATAAAAGCCACCAAACTCCAGACTGTGTTAGATTCTCACACATTATATTATCAGTAACAAATAATTATTACAATAAAACTATTTATTAGACTTATTTTTTTTAATTCGTTTAAAAAGAAAATATATTAGTAACTTGTGGGTTTTCTGATAGAAGAAAGATTTTCTAAAATGATTATTTAATCGAAATCTTTTTTTTATCTTCACCGTTGAATTTGTAACTCTAACTAGCCCTAGCTTCCACTCCAATTTTGGTATATTTTTATACCACTCTTGACGTTCATAAGTACCTAATGTTAAAAAACTATACTAATTAAATAAATGTTCATATTGACATGATTCAAACCTTAAAAATGTTAAGTAAAATATTACTAACAAACAAAACTTTTTAAATCAAATCCTTATTTAATTTACGTCATTATAGGGTGAAAAATAGATTCATATTTTTTCTCCACTGTTTTTACTTCATCTTCATGTAATATAATTCATATTAAATTTTAATAGTCTGTCATCACAGGCCACTTTGTATGATGTTTCCATAATGACTTCGATGTTGGTTAGAATATATGCCACCTAACTGCAAAATTCAGTCCTATGTCCAAGATTATAGAGTTCGAATTCGTTCATACGAAAATTAATTGTAATTTCAAAACTTCGGCATAAATGTTCGGCAAAATAGTAACGTTAGCAATATTTTCATTTTGATAATTTGTTTAAATGGTTAAAATTTCTATTTGTTTTTTAGTTAAACGTATGTGTATTATATATATATATATATATATATAGAAAAAATCTAATTCTAGATAAATGTATATCCTATATTATTGTGTTCTGGTAAAAGTAACAATACAAGAATTGCTAGAATTTAGAATTGAACCAACTTTGGAGGATATTTTGAACCTATTACACTTAAACCTAACTCTTTGATAATTATCAATATTTGAAAATTATAATTGTTGGAGTTGTAGATCAAGTTAGAATGGAGTTAAAAGCAAGATGTGGAATTTGAAAAATTCAATTTCCTCACTGTAAATTTCGTATAGAATATAAGAACGGTTCTCTATCGGTACACTCCCACGGTTAACGAAGAATCTTAAACGCCTGAAGAAAAGTGCTCAAACAGTTGTGGTAACGATATTTCATGTGAGTAGAAAATAATTAAATACTTCTTTGTTAATTTCTTTGCACCATAATAATATTTATTGGTTGTAATTGAAAAACTTTTAAGTTGAGTATTTTTTTTCTGGTAATATCTAATAGTACCGCAGTCGTGTTTTGTAAATGTATTCTCAAAGGCAAGAAAACAGACGGGCATTCACAGTAAGTAACCGAAGTTGAAGAAAAGACTTCATATGTTAATACTAGAAAGGATGACTATAGAATTTTTAAAGAACGAAAGTATATATGTAATTTAAAATTAAATTAACTTAGACCTTTATTTTTAAAGGATTTTCTTTTTTCTTTCGGAAAAGTCTGTTTACTGAAGGGTTTTAATGAGAATATTGTTTTAAAAGTGGATCATTGTTATTTTGTTCATTATATGAAATAGATGAAGCAGGGAATTTGTAACACGCTCATATTATATTTTATTTAAAACTATGTATTAATCTTTTCGTACCAAGGGTTATTTAGTAATTTGCGAATCACCTTTCATAGACATAAATATCAAAATGACAGATTTAGTTACGATTCATGTTCATTTTGACTTCTTGCTGACTGTTTAAGTTGAAACTGAAACAATGGTTAAGAATTTTTTTTTGACCCAGTAAAACTTAGTCATCGAAGTCAATTGACCATCGCAAAGTGTAAAGTGAGAAAGCCAGAGTCTGCAATAAACTCGTATTTGGATACGTATTCACTTGAATTTTTATTAGATCTTTAGAGTACTGAGCAACCTCTTTCGTATCTTAACCATTTTACGCCAAATATGCCGAATAGAGTGTGTAAATTTATAAAGATCAAGGCGATAAATGGAAAAAAGCGATAAAATCACAAACCAAAACTATTATAATACTATTTTCAATAGTTCAAAACTGCTAATAAAAAAATACATAATATATTATTAGGGTTGGCTTAAAAAAATCACAACACAATTTATCACAAACTTAAAGCAATAAAACCTTAATTATATGACAAATAAAATAAAATTTAACGAACCACGAACGAAATCGTTGACAAAGCGACAAACGTCAATTATTTTTATGACTTTATACTAGCGATATAACGTACAAAATTAAGTTGTATCGTTTTTTCTAGAAACAATGTTGGAATGGGGTATAAAATATAATGGGTCATTACTACAGCACTATCAGACTACTTACTGTTATGCCCACATTAGCTCGCACCCTACGTGTACTCTAAGAGCCCCCTAAGTGCTGGACTAAGATGGTTGAATCGATTTATTGATACTCTCACGTTCTCTTAACTTTGATGCCATTGTAAATTGTATGTGCTATAAAGATAAATATGTTCTGAGTACCATTAAAGTGAGACTTTGATGTAGCATTTTATAAAAAGGTGAAACGTAAAGAGAAATATTTTATAGATATTTCAATTTAGTTATCATTTGTAAATATTTTTGTAATGCTCTTTGAATTCTTCATGTTATTTTTTCTTATATAAGAATACTTGATTATTACATTATTTTAAATTAATAGATTATGTTAACATGATATTGAGTAAATTAATTCATATAATTGATTATTCACTTTCGTTTGTTATGAAAAATATCATATACATAATTTATTAATGTAAAAACGGTATGATTTTATTATCTACATATTTTCATTCTCTCAAAATACTGTTTTGAATTATATGTTTTAAATTATATTTTGTACATATTTTTTCATGATAATTTATCAGCTCCTAGTCTATAAGGAACCCTGTTGCTTGGGAAACGTCAACTATCAGAAGACCATAACACTGACTCAGTTATTTATTATGTCAACTAACACTACTTGGAACAAGATACGGTCTGTTTTATGTACAGACTGTTAAAACCAATTACTGGCTGGCTTTCTTTATACATATATAAAGTAAATTGTTCTTAGAAAAATTGTCATCTATAAGATCATAAAAATTTTTCCTTTAACTTTTTCTAATTCTTTATCATAACTCGCTAAGGTCTAGTTGAAATAAAAAAATAGTTGAATTCTTTCATACAGAGATTATCTATTGTTATTAATAGTAATAGTTTGTATTGTTAGTAATAGTGAGGGTTTTTATTACTTGCGACTTCCTTCTGCTTTGTTTTTTTATATATAAAAAGTTACTTCTGTGATTTAACAGAATGACAATAAAACATGACTATTTCTATAACATTTTATGAATTGAATATATCGTATCTTTGTAGATTGGTTTAGGTCTAAGACTAATAAAATAGTAATAAGAAAATTTTATTGCAATCTATCTAAGAGATTTGATATTATGCTACGAAAATTGCAAACATCTTACAAAATATTTTTATAAAAGTTATGATAGTCGACGAAAAATAAAGGAGTCTTTATTTAAAAATGTTGATTTTACTGAAAAGCCATTTCATTTATAAGTATCATTATTTATTGTCATTGTTGGACTTTAGTTTTGTGCCATATTCCGAATAATTTTATTTGATCATTGTCACCACAAAGCAATTCAAATATTTTAAATTTATTTAATAACAAAAACAGGTGGTTATCAATCTATATATATATATATATCGGCGCTACCAGCTTTAATAACGGATGCGACTTGAAAATAATTAGAGGCTGCCATCAATTCTTATTAAACCTCATTAGTATTTATGATTATTGTTAAAAGTAAAACGAAATCAAAAGAGAATAGAATTATGTTTGAATCAAAAAATATGACGTCTGGACTCACGACGGCGGACTCCAGAATTGAGAATTCAGTATTGATAATTCAGAGTTCAGTGAGCGTGTATCATAGAAGCATGTTATTATGAAGAATCTTTGAGAAATACAAGAGCATTAAGATCAATTGCAGTTTCATTTTAAAATATCATCGAATGCTCTAGAAGAAGTGACATTTGTAACGTCAGCGAGGCTGGCGTCCCTCTCTTTAAAAACAAGGAATCTGTAATAAATCCGATATATATATATATATATATATATATATATATATATATATATATATATATATATATATAACACGTATATATAGAACACGGAAATTTATGGCTTAAATGTAAATTCCAAAAACATAAATAATAAATTATTTATTTATCGATTGAGGCAGTACGAAATCTGCCGGGTCAGCTAGTTGGTTTGTATTTTTATATTACTTACCTCGTAACTTTTGATTGGATGAATCTATTTAAATTTTTTATATTTGAATTTTTTATTTGAAAGCTGGTACTTTCCGCGTAGTTCCATTTCAATTTGGTTCAGTTCTGACACTGGCAACCATGATAAAACCGATACACTTAAGTCTAAAATTAGCATTAAGTATATGAGCGACAAATGAACTACATAGTAACTTTAACGCCAAAGGTTTTCTATTTATTTATTTATCAGCTAAGACTTCACAGATGCTCTCATGATGATTCCAACAAGATAAGATAAGAAGACAAGAACTATTTGTGGAATCCTGAGTTAATTGAGGGAAATCATTAACATATATTAGCATACATAATACACATTAAACTGGCATTACTTAAGGTATATTATGTTTAACCTTCTTTGTCGGAAGACGATTTCCTAATCTGGTTATTAACCGACGTAAAAAAGGAGGTTCTCAATTTGTTTGAATATTTTTTTATGTATGTCCCAAATTTATCGAATTCTACTGGACCGATTTAAGAAATCTTTTTTATACAGAAGGCTGCATCAACCTGGTCACCAAGTTAATTAGTTTACATAACTATAAGAAATTAACTTTAAAAAACTATGTACATGGGAACACGGGAACTAAAAATCTATTTTCTTATTTAAATGCTCTTTCATTACTTCTATCCTTCTACTGATTTAGTAAATAAAAACTAGTCGGATATTAAATTATAATAGCCTAAAAGTGATCTAATAAACCTACACTCATTAATATCTTACTCAATACATTCAATAAATAACTAGTAATCGGTATAAAAGTAAAATTAAATTTCTTAACAAGAGTAGGACGACAAGATGTAGAATCGAATATTCCTTAGTGAAATAATGATATCACAATAGAAAAACTTTTTCAGAGAAGGAAAAAGAATATATAGGGATTGCACTTAGGTACAAAACAAATAACTACTTTAGCTCATTTCATATTACAGGCATTGCCATTTATTTACCAATAGTGATATTAACCTGTTTATTAATTTTATTTGCGAAGAAATGTTACCATGTCTTCAAAAGGTGATTAGATAATAAGAAATTGTATACATTTAGTAAGTTATTAAATTAAATTGGGTTTTTGAATAAAAAAATTTTTTGTGATAAATGGAAAGATCATATATAAGTTTTATAACAAAACTATTTTTATTTTATTTTTTTTGCAATAATTAAAAAGTTATTTCAAAATAAAAATTAAATTTTAAATTCAGTACCGAAGATGTGCCGACAGCTCGCGAATAAACGTGTGACGTCACAATGTTAGTTTTTGCTCATTGTAGCATACAGTTTTTATCTAGTAAATTCTGTTGGCATTGTTAAATAATCAAAAATGTCAAAACTCAAAAGTTATAGCTCTTGTTTTGTACCATTATGTACAAATACTACAAAAAGAACTCCTAAAAAAATGTTTTTAAATGTTCCACAAGACGAAAAACGTCGAAAGAAATGGTTTCAAGCAGTGCACCGAGAATATTCAAAAACAAAATCAAATTTTTTTTGTTGTGAAGATCATTTCGATGTAAGTATTCATAATAATATTGTTATTAATTATTATTTATCTAAGTGTATAAATCGAATAAGTATAGTTCAGTAATTATTTTTTTTACCTGGGCTCCAAATCATAACCTTTAGAATCGTAGTATTAAATTTTTTTTAATTGATAATTCAAAGCGATTAAAAAGTAAATCTATATGTATGTTTGTGTAATAATTGCAATTCAATTAATAGATATTTTCATAATTTTATAACATTCTAGGTTCAGTACCAGACTACATTTAAATTTTTAAAGTATATGTTATTTTGGTTTTTTATAATGTTATAATAACATTTTATTAATTCTTCTGATTTTTTTTCTAGCTAAAAGATGATATGGAAAATTATATTTATTATACCACTATGGGAGGTAAAGCAAAGATTAAAATTGATGTGGTACCACACAAGTTTGAATGTCAACCCAATCGTAAACGACAAGGCACTTCAATGACTCTTATTAGATCAGCTGCAGAAAAAAGACGGAGACAACAAATCATTGAAGAAATTTTAAGTGAACCGTTAGAAAATAATGAAACGGGTAATTCTCAAGAACCAAATATTGATGCCGTATCAGTTAACACTGTTGAACATATTGAAATTGATTCTGCTCCTGTAAATTTAACACCTGACCAAAAAGTTTGTGTTGAAACACAAACTGATATTAAAAACCGTACCGTTGCTGTACAAGTGAATAATCGTCCTAAGTATCGTAGTGTGGCAGTTCAATGTAAAATTTTATCAACTGGAGTTGATAAATCCTGCTCACCGATTAAAACTGGTAGCATTAGTACTGCAACATCTCCAATAAAACCACTGCGTCAAAAAAGAAGTTTGTCTGTAAGTAGTTTTACACATTCAAATAGTTCAGAAGACATTTATGAACCTTTGGAAAACACTGGCTCAAGTACTATGGATTCTAGCAGCTGTCAATCTCCTGTAAAAAAAGCTGAAATTTTGAAAGTCACAAATTACTTAATTAACGACAATTTATTTTTTTTACTTCAACAATGGCATTACTAGTCATTCCATCAGGAGATGCTGCAAAAACCGGGTGACTAGGTACGAGATACATCCCCGGACGCGTAATTTGTACTCTTAATTCTTTCTCAAGAACTTTGATTACATCTTTTTCCAATTCTTTCCCTCGCGTCATAGCACTTGTCTCATGAACTTTGGTCGCACCAATAATTTGTTGAACTAATGAACCGTTATCAGTTTTACAATGAGCAGCTTCATAAAATTTTGATGCAGTAATACGTCCATAACGAAGCTCATGCCAAATGGTACATTCACTTTGCTGTTTCGTTAGTCGTTCAGCTTCTTCACACACAGCTTCTTCCATTTTAGTTTCAGCAAATTTTAAAAATTGTGCAACCTGCAAATCTGTATTTTGATTAAAATCAAAAATAAGTTGATGTAACGATAAATTGTAAGCTTTTCTGTCTTCTAAATCAAAATTTAATTGCCCAATTTGAGAATTTATTTGGTGATTCTTGGCAAATTGAATTACTTCTTGTAGAAATGTACTATTATCCGGTAAATTGTCAACTAAGGTATCAGAGGTTTTTTTCGTCAGTTTTTCAGCTTCAATATATTTTATTACGGTTCCAATGCCTGATAATCGAGACTTTTTCCAGTAACAAGCAACTTCAGTTGGTGTCGGATCTTCACTTCTACGATGGGTCCACATGAGTAATGCCAATGCATGTTTGCAACCACCTGTAGAGACATTATAAATGATTATGATTGTTTATAACATCAAACAATTTGAGTTTAATTAGAGTATTAATTACCTGCTGAAGCTGCGCAATCATGACACTGAACATCATGAACTTTTCTTAATTTTTCATTGATAGTTAGAGTAACTGAGTAAGCTTTACTCCGAACTCGGTGTTCTGGACACACACGTCCTTTTAAAACACAAATACCATTCTTACGATTAAGTTGAACATAACCTATAGCTTTATCACCGTAACTCTCACGTGATGCTCTACAATTAATGAAATAATTATTAATTATATTTAATAGAGAATAAATACTTATTTTCATTTAGAATAGTATTTTTTAACAGACTTACCTTGATGCCTTAGCACCTCGAACTTCAGCAGAATTAAACCGAACGTCATTTTTTAAAAAATTTGTTATCATAAATATATCAACATCAGGAATATTATCCGATTTTGCTTTTATAAATCCTTTATCACACATAGTCGAAATAAACTTTTCAAATCGTTTTTCACTAATAAATTTGAGATATTTTTATCAAGTTAAAGATAATAGCCATAAACACTGTACTATTATGAAATTGCTTTAACATTATGACGTCACAAGTATGCTGACCAATCATGGCGCGTTTACAGTCACGTGATATATTTTTGAATTTTATCAATTTTTAATTGTTTATAATTAATTAAAAAAAAATATTTCAAGTTTTTTGCATTAAAAATCCAATATAATTAATAATAAAGTTTTAAAATACATAAAAAAAATCAATACTTTTTTTTTTTTCAAATACTCAATTGGTGGAAAGTAAACCAAAATAGTATTCGTTTATCTACATTAGGTGTTTAGTGTTAGTCGATTTTCGTGCCGAAAAGAATTTATTGTTATATAGGTTAGATTAGGAAATAGTATTAAAGTGAAAATACTTTTTTCCTTTTTAAATCCTGTTATGTTTTTGAAATACGTTTTTTTACACTAAAATAACTTTATTGCTCATTTAATTACTAAATGCTGGAAATTACTGGACCGCAGTTGTCTCCTTAATTACAAAATCCGCTAGGGACATATAATTGAGGTATGTGAATGTTCCAAAAGATAATGTCACCTTTATAAATGTATATTTTATAGTTTGAAACTGTAGGTGTACACACACCAACCTACATGTACACATGTGTAAGTGGAGGTTTTCAAGAGG
This sequence comes from Danaus chrysippus, assembly GCA_916720795.1. Classification (NCBI taxonomy): domain Eukaryota; kingdom Metazoa; phylum Arthropoda; class Insecta; order Lepidoptera; family Nymphalidae; genus Danaus; species Danaus chrysippus. The sequence continues at coordinate 7,135,851 of CAKASE010000066.1, read as the reverse complement.
ACAAATTTAGGATCACTCGGATATATACATATGTATGGCTGATATGAACATTTTAATTTAATTACAAATAGAGTATCTGTAGACAACGTGTGACTTAAGGGATTTAGCAACCTTTCCGTTTTAACAACTAAGCTGCCGTGCTTTTATGAAAAGAACCATATAATAAGCAAATTTGTAACAGTACATTAGTGACATAAATCCCATCAGGTAGGCGCGGATAAATATTTATTACGAAATTCCAATTATTACAACGTTTTATTCAAATTTACATAACATACGAGATCCAGTCACTTAAAAATTCCTCAAATTCTCTTTGACAATTGATGTTCATAAACTTCGTGAGTCTCATGTAACCTAAACGGTTAGACCCGTTTAATAACACTTCTTACAAGTCATATGTCTGTCCAATGTCGCCTCATAGGCAATACGTAATGAATATAAACATTTGCCACGACGTGGATTATTTAAGTATTTCCATACAATATTGAGGAACCAGGTTCACCCTTAATCTTCTGTCAGATATAAAGTGTCTTTGCAACCTCTTGAAATACAAATGGTTTTGTTTTTTAAGTTAATATAATTACATAACTTGTAACAACTTAACGAAGGAAAATAATACGCTAAAACAAACTAACAAGAATTAGAGAGAAAATCAATGCTGTCTTTGTATTTGTGATATAATTAATTAATTATAGATGTTAATAACAGTGGGGTGATCAAAAAAAATTTCGACGTGAAATCACTTCCCCGTTACATTAGCACTTGTTATGTACATTTGCAACATTTTTTTTACATTTATTTGTATAACTCTAGTTCAATACATAATAAATAAAAGTTGATGAGTTACATACATTTTAGAACCAAAGAAAAAAGTCCGATATCATTCTCATAGTTGATATTACATTTCTCTGAAAAAGAAAGTATTTTTTTGTTGAAATATTACGGAAATTTAAGGATATAAAAAAGACCGAAAAATATATTTTTGTAAGGCAGAGATAATAAAGTTAATTCCTTTTACATTTGTACGAATATTATAAATTTCCAAAACAAATTCCAAAATAACTTTGATAAAAGTTGTCTATTTCGACATTCTGTGAATCAGCAAAAGAGGAAGTTTGAAAGTTTACCAGTATTTTAAAACCTCTTAAAATTATTCTTCAAATGTTTTACAGCAAAGCTAAATATTTGCGCTATTAAATAAAGTGTAGTTCCGTCACGAACCAATAACTTGCGAAACATTTTCAACTTTTCGAACTGTATACGTAATATATTTCAAATGTTCAAGATTTTGTTCAAGATTAAACTCTATTTTTATAAAGCACGCGATATGGTGAGATGTTTTAGAAGGCGACGTCATTTGAAGAGTTAATGTATATCCATTTAGTAATAATTCCTTATCCTAGAGCCGTTCGATATCGTTAGCAACTATTAAACTGAGAAAATTAGCCGGCTAACAAACTTCCTCTATACCCTTATGCTTCATTATACAATATACAGAACAAAAACATAAAATAAAAGAATGTGGCCTTATGATAAATTACACAATATATTCACCCACATTTTTCATAGTTGTTCTTAAAGGTTATCTACTACTCTTTTTTCCAAATGATCGTCATTTCTAACAATATAAAGTTAAAAGGTGAGTAAAAATTAAACAATTTTAGAATTTATCACAAAAGTTAAACATTTAAGGATTAATTATATCAAAATTATATCAAATAGGAAAGAGACTTGAACTATTACTAAGGCAGAGAATAATATGATCCTTTCAGTACGGAAAATGGGTATAATATAATGGGTATGGCTCGAATAGGTCACTGTTGGTTTGTAGTCAGATGGAAGTTTGGACTTGTTATGTATAACTTAGTTGGAATCTTATTCTGATATCCGAGGTGTGTTCTGCATCTTAAACTAATATGCTTAAGACTGATTATAAATAAAGAAAAGAATTTTAAATTGAGTTTTAAAATTTACAGTTATGAAAACACTTTTTATATAGTCATTTTACTTCAATAATAATGAATTCGTTAAAACATTAACATTATTATTACAGTCAAATAATATTGACTTAAATGTTTCGTGTATTTAGCAAACAGTAAATTTATAAATCAATCAGTAATCCGTCAGGCTAAAGTGAACTAATTGTAAAATAAATAAGTTTTTATACTAATGATATTCTAGTCTATTTTAACTTATTTACACAATGAGTATTCTTATACAAACACAAAACTTCTTTTTTTGTTATTTATATGAATATCAATGTACTCAACCTATAGCAAAGGTTCATAACTATTATTATAAAGGTTTAAAATGTATGAAAATGATACATTAATTTCAATATACATACATTTGCATACCAAGAAATGTATTTAAAGAAATACATATAGGTCACTTACATATAAGTCACTTATATATAGAGCACTTTGAGGCCATTAGCCCCTGGACTTATTGAAATCATATATACTTACGTCAAGCGTATCCGTAATACTAACGAACCGTGAAAACTGAAAGCATCTGATAATTGACTGGTTTCTAGAACGTTATAGCCATTATACTAACGAGGGCCTTTACATATAGCATTGTCCTGATCAAAGCGAATATTTGATTCTATTCGCATATTAAGTTGTAGCTTTAGACAGCACTACACTATGAGAATATAACTGTTGTTAATTTGCAGTATGTTTTGATTGAGGATCCTTGATTTTGCTTTGTGATGTATTGTTTAATATTGAATATAAACAACTTTGTATCTTATCAAGATATTTGAAATATTAATAACTCTTTCATGTTTGTAGATGTGACTTAATTAATTAGATAATTATTATTGTATTCAACAGGATATCTTATTGACGAATTATAAATTTGGTGTTGTATTACTGTCAATATTTTAAATATATGCTATATTCAACATATCGTGAGATATGCGAGCTTCATAACGTTACTTTATTATATAAATTTTGGATATAATTCAATGATAAAGGCACTCATCCTTCATCTAACATTTCACTTCAACCTACTTCAAGTGGGAGCTTCGGTCACAATAAGTCACTATGTTCATATCTATAGGCTGTATTGAGGACGCTGACGGGAGAACTCCTTTGTTGATTAGTGTCGGATGCAGCTTATTTACACGAGGGTTTATTATTTGTTTCTAACAAGAAAAAGCTTTAAGTTGTTTGGATCAATTAGCCTTTACCTTTCTATAGATATTAATACAATTTTAATGTCTGCAGTTACAATGTCACGTTATTAAATTATAATATCATTTTCATATATGTAAAGATTTTGGGTTAACTGCGCAAACGCAAAATCTATCCACTGCATTCAATGCTTTTTTAGGGTATATAAAAATTTCAGGATATTAAATCTAGGCTATTAATGTTGAAAAGTTATCAAATATTTCTATGTATACTCTTTAGTAAATTATACAAATTATTTGAGGATGGACGCCCAACTTCCTTGGTTTTTGTTTTCGTTCTAGCAACTTCGACAGTTTCTACAAATTGGACAACTTTTTCCGATTGACTTTTCGAATTGCGGCATGAGTTTGTAGGTAAAAACATGTTTTTTAGATGTAATTTAATATTACTGTTGCCAGAATGTTATTACTGTTATATAAGCAATCATATTACGGAGCTAATTTAAGTAAATAAAATTATTACATATGGGCAAGATATTTGTCATAGGATGATTTGTATTATCCTACATATATTTTTATTGCGATTATTAAAAAAATTATAAAATTTGTTTATGTTTTAAAATTTATTCTTTATTAAGTCCCTCAGTAAATTGCTGACTGAAGAAATCATAATCATTTTAGAAGTTCTCGAATCTTAAATCAAGATGCCTGCCTAATTTACGGGTCCAAGTTTTGATATAATTGGTCCTCGGACTAGAATTATGGTATTAAAAGGGAAGGAGGCTTAAAATATCTAGTAGCAATAACTCGTGTACTCATAAGGGAACACTAACTTTGGCAATTTTCCTCCTAGCTGTTCAAAGGCGAATTAGTGTCGGTTAAATTTTCCCTTCTTTTCGTAAGATCTGTTTTTTAGTTTCATTTCTTTGATCAAGCTTCTCAAAGTAGAAGTTGTTGGAAAGTCTGTTAACATTGAATTTGTATTCAGAGGTGAAATCACAAATTCTCACCTCCTAAAGTTCCCTCTGTTTGTTTTATCTTGTGTAGGTTCGTTGTATTCTCGGCTTTACCTAAAAGTTTTGTTATTATCAACTAATTTGTTACATCAATTTTGTGATATTAATGTATTTGTAGATATTTATTCATGTCACATGTTTTTAATATTTTAATGAAGAACAAATAATTTTCAATTGACAAAATTATCTGATGTAGACTTATATTCACAATTGGATTTTTCATTCGATAAGATGTGTTTAATTTGTAGGAAAACTATATGTCAATTCGAATTTTAAAGAAGCGTTTAAAGTTTTTATTTTTTAAGAATTTGCGTCAAAGTTTTTATTTTTTAAGAATTCCCAGCTATAAATTTTAAAGTACTGTAAGGTTTTCTTATTTTCATTTAACAGAACATGAATCATGAATTTGTATTATTTCCTATCATTATTTCATAGAAAATATAAAATATTCTAAATTATTCATATTAACACATCTTTTAGTAGTACTAATCAAAACACTAGATTAATATAAGAAGAAATATGTTATGTATTTACCTTTATGTCGTTATTAGAATCTTTACAAAGAGAGGGAATATAGTAATAAATTCACCCTTTAGTTTTTTTTTTGTGATAAATTTATGTAAAAAAATTATACAAGTAACAAATTCTGAATCTGTATACAAAGGAAGGAAAATATTTCATTTTTAAAATTTTACAAAAAATCACGTAAACCTTTTAGTTTGTTGTAGTTTGTTACAAAAGTTCCGATTCAAAACTATACATTATGTAGGCATATATAATTGCGAAACAAATAGGAAAAGGGAAGGGCAACCGGCTCTCTCACTCACCGGACGAAACGCAGCCATTAAAGACTACTTCACGCCGATTTTCTGTGAGAGGTTGGTACTTCCCCGGTCGAGCAAACCTACATAATATGTTCGAGCTGTTGTAACTTGACCACCACATACTTGGCTGTAAAATAAGGATCTACCACCTCAAAAATAGATAGTATAATAAAGGTTAGAATATTATTGAATGTTTCTTATTATACTTGACTTTAATGACACATTTATTTCAAGAACTTGATAGTATGATTTATATTATTTTTAATATTTCAATAAAAAATATTTCAATAATCTTTACTTTGATAAATTTGATATAAAGTAAAAAGGAATTTCAAATCATTTAGCTATGATTATTTATTTATTTATGACTTGATCGGTGCAGGCGTTTTAACAGTACAAATTGTACGTTTATTCAATTAATTATATCATAATTTCTACTAAATGATAGGACGGATAAAGCTAATCAATAAGAACATTTATATACTAGAATATTAGATATATCTAAAGTAAAACAGATTTTAATGATAATAAGTAAGCCAATAAATCATAACTCCATATAATACTAGTTTAAGCTATGTAGTTAAGTTTTGGCACAACCGCGGGCAGAATTACTGTTAAAAGTATAAATTTTGTCAACGTTTTCATTGTTCTAAAAGCGACATACATACATACATGAAGGTAATACTAAAAACGTCTGCAATTAAATAATATTTTCAAACCATCTCATCTTACAATCAAAATAATAAATATCTTATTGTACATTAAAAAAAAACTATGAATATTACAACATGTACAAATATGTTTCGTGTTTCACGAAAAGTTATTAAACTTTTTATGACTTATAATACTTTCTCTTAGTTATTGAATCTGAAGACATTAATTGGTTATTTAATTATAAGACCGCTGTATTATGATAATAATAATATATATTTTATATTCTCTGTCAAATTTTTAATTCGATTAAATGTCTTTGTTTCATGAGATTTCAATGATTTAAATTTAAAAGAAATATACGGCTAGAATTGGTTTCCTCATCTCTATTGCTAAATATTAGGTGTTTTTTCATAAAATTACAAAACATTCGACGGAATGGGAACTTTATATTTGGAATTAACTTTATTTTGGAGTGAAAGGTTTTTCGTTTTTTTTTGTGTAGACGATATTTTTGTGCAGGATATGTTTAAAATTATTTTCTAAATAGCCGTGGGTTTGATTTAAAGTGCGTTTGCATGTAAAGTTTATATTTTTTTCGACAATTTACGTCTGATGTCAACGTGAAACAATAAATTTTTATTAGGACAATTGAATTAATGGAAAGTGATCTGCAAAGAAAAAGTAAGAAGGTTTTAAGTTTTATAGTAATTGATTCATTAAATTAAGACTGTTGATAGCTAATCAAGGAATAAGTGCACGAAAATTTTAACTCAATAATTATAATATGTTACAAATAAAACATACTATTAAAATGTACATTAATATAGATTATGTGTTTGCATAACACTTATCTCAAATATACAGCAATTATAATAGTTTTAACCTTATATAATAAAGTATTTTTGAATCAAGTAAAATTTTGTCAACCACTACTGAAATAACAAGATGTCCCTTACAAATAAAATATAGCCTAAATCTTGAGTATACATTTAAGGTAAGTGTGGAATTAATTGTCAGTACGTTCCCTAGTCATGGCCGACAGGGGTCTTGCGCAGTCGCATTGGGAAATATCCAGAGATATTGGAATTCTTCTGGGTATTATCTTCTTCTTCTTCTACCTGGCAATCTCCCAGCTTTAGTCAGGGTCTGCTTTACATGTTGTGAATAGTTTTGGCTATTTCTTTTTACAACCGGCCGCGTGCCTGACATCAACCCCCTTTGGGAGTGCATTAATTAGTGATGTCTAAATAATCTTAGAAAGTACATAAGACTCGGAAAAATCACATTGTTACTTGCCAGTATAGAACCCGCGCCCTCATGCATGAGGGACCGGCCTTTTAACCACTAGGCCACCACTGACTTTGATGCTTCTGAGTATTATATTAATTATATATTAGAGATTATTCGAATACTATGTTACTTCTAAATACATACCTAGACACACACACGCGTGCACATTTACGCCAGAACATATATATGTATGTGTATTTAGAGTGTGTCTTTTAAATTATAACGATTGATTTTACACGGCGAATATCTATTTATCGATAACTTTCTATGAATTAATGTATACCACCTTCTACTAAACTATAAGCCTTCTTTTTGGCATCGCTCAATACTATTATTGCGTACGAAAAAAATTATAATTTAATAATATAGTAAAATATAATACTAATATCTATAATATTATGAAATGTTAAAATTACTGGAATTTTAAGCGAATTGACTAAAACAACTACAAGCCAAATTAATGTTTGATTGACTTGTAAATGTAATGTCGAATAATATTCTAAAATACCTTGATGAGAAAAAATAATGGTGTAATATGACACTTCATATCAGCCTTCATATTATTGTTAAATGGAACATATGTGATGGTAAAGGCTTAGATTTGATTTTTGAAATTAAATGACCTTATTTATATAACCTTCAATATAAGATATAATTGATAGTGATTAAGTATGTAATACCTAGGTTTTTTGTTAGACAATATTCCATTTAATCAATGTAAAACTTTATCATCATCATCATCATCATTTAGCCTATTGCAGTCCACTGCTGAACATAGGCCTCTCCCAACACGCGCCATAACATAAACTTTATATCGGCGTTTAAATATTTTAATGATTATCGTATAATGGCTTGGCATTTTTCCACCACACTAATCGTTTTTCATTGAGATAAGGGTTAAATATACCAAAATTTTTGTTTCATAACAATAAATTCGCATCTAAACATTATTACTAACGTAAATTAACGATATGTTGAAGAAACCAAACAAATCAATTGATGAAATGCTATTCTTAGAAGACTGGCTCCCTTTTAAATTTTCGAATATGAATACTTAATGATATTTTCTTATTATTAACACAATCAATTGTCTTAATAAGATTGATTATGAATACAAAAAACCTAATCAAGAATTTTTGTCACAAACCCTGATGTGTAGTATAACATCATGTTACTTATGTGAATGAAAATCTATAAAAGTTAGACTCTTTTTTTTATGGGAAAAGGGAGCAACCGAGCAGACGGCCTACTTGATGGTAGGTAGTTACCGTCGCCCATAGAAATCCGCAACGTAGATTTGCGGATGTGTTGCCGCCCTTCATTGGGGAAAAGGGGGAGGAAAAGGTGGAAAAGGGAGGAAAAGGAAAGGGTGGGAAAAGGGAAAGGGCAACCGGCTCTCTCACTCCCCGGACGAAACGCAGTCTTGTAAAGACTACTTTACGCCGTTTTTCTGCGAGAGGGTGGTACTTCCCCGGTCGAGTCAGCCCATGTTCGAGCTGTAGTAACTGACCACAGCTAGGCTCTACCACCTCAAAAAACGTTAAAAGTAAACCTCTTATTCTAATTCTACATAAAGTCAAAATGTTAGCAGGCCATTTTGAAACATTTCTGTATTATCTTTCTTAGGTGCCTTTCACTCAAGGTGGGTCAATTTGCTGACGTAATCATGACATTTCGTAGGCTCCGATCTTGGCCTGAGATGATTTGGGTTAACATTAATCGAAATTGGATCTTTTTATAATTGATAAGAAGCCATTTTGCTTTCCACTATCGTACTATACTATGTGTGTTTGGTGTTTAAAAGTAATAATAAAAAAAGTAAGGAGATTTCTTTTTTTATTTTGTTACTTTCAATATTCTCATTGGTACATTGTATTCGTTAATAGAGTGATTATAAGAAGCGCTCATGGTTTTAATAAGTTACTCAATTATTTATTTCTATTATTATTTTTTGTCAAAATATGTAAAATTTATATAACATATAATTTTTATTGTTAAGAGAATTCAATGTAGCATATAATTATGATTAATCTGTTTCAGAAATGCGAACCATATACGTTCCGGTATGAGCAGGCGGTGTACAAGAAACCTTTAAGAGAACACGTGAAGCCTCAGAACTTCAGCAAAGTCCCGGCGTTCCCGGAGTCGACTTTTCAATATATTACACAGACCCAGAGACCAGATTTACATGTTCTCATGTGTACCTATCCATCCTAGAATGTATGTCAACGTAGAAATTGGATATCAGATATTATGAGATTACTATCACTGTTATAAAATATGTTAAAAAGTACCTCAATATGTTTGTATCACAACTGTATTTAATATTATTCTTTATTACTCCAAAAACACTTTCACGATTTCATAGTTACATCGAATTAAACAGGGCAATTCTATTTCAAGAAAAATATTGTGACTGAAAATCTAACAGACAACGTTTGATTTTTAAACGACACACGAAAAAGTGTTTGTTAGAAACGAAATATTTGCTCAAACGCCTCACTCCACTATTTAATTTAAATTGTCTCTTTTAAAGTTAACTGAAATGAAACTTAATTTTTTTGTTTATGTTACAAGTTTTAAAAATATTGTTTTGATATTATTATTATTATATGTTACATGGATAGTTATGATAAGTTGACAATGTAAGATAACAAAATCTAGACTTTGCACGCGATAAATTGGTAAATCGTAATAAAAAGAAAAATAATATCAAAAGTTTTCGTAAATTATGTTAATGTGCGGAAAAATGTTACAAGCAAATGCATTGCTATTAACAGAAAATAAAATGTTCTTAAATTTAATGTTGCTTAAAATGTTTGCTCAACATTCAACCGTGCATTTAATATGAAACACATTAATATCTGAAATACGAAATCTTTATTTGGTTTTCAACTCATATTATTATTTTCTTAACTATATAGTGATTCGTGGCAGCATTTATTATTTATAGAGGCCCTGATTACAATAATAATATATAAGGTAGACTGACACTTTCCTTGGATCTGGGCTTAATCTAAAATTGCGATTACATTTCCTTTCAAAGTTTTCGCTTATCGTAGTCACTGAACCCTCAGTTCGAACTCTAAATAATCATGTTCTTTAAGCGAATTCCCACGTAGCGAGATTACTATGGCCCACAAATTTACCGTAAATTGAATAACTTTGAAGGCATTGTTAACTAATCTAAAACGCTGTTGCTGTAATAAAAAATTATAATTTCAATCACGTTACTTCTAGGAAATTAATTAAGTTGAATTTACAAAAGAATCAATCTTTTGCTGTGCATTCCGGAAGAGAGGAAAATTACCGCTTCATCTAGATACAAGATAGTTCTACAATGAAAAGATAGAAATTGCGTCTGATTTTTCCATGGTAAAAAATAAAAATTCCTTCTCATACTCTCCAACGTGTATCCTATAGAACACGTAGAGGTTAGCTACATTTCTTCTGTGTTTTATACCGATTAAATTGTATAACTACAAACTCCAAGAAAAGAGTGAATAGGCTTCAAATGATATAGTAATATAAATTATATAGTAATATCATTTAAAGCCTATTCACTCTATCGTTACTATAAAAATCTAAACACCTACTCTCCATTTGGTAGAATAATAGCCAAAAAATATATAATTCTACCTTATATAATTCAACCTTAGTTATTTTTATTTGTAATTTCTAGGTACACCCAAAAAAAGAATTACAAGATTTCTTTTGAATGATAATTTTGGTGATAAGAAGTGTTGCTCTATGTTTTTAAAACTTAAATTTAACAATTATTATAAATAGGTTATGTGAGTGGGAAATCAATAGTAAAAATTACAATACATAATATACTCAATAATTATTATGACAGACATTAAAAAATAAACGCAATATGTTTTAGATCATTAATCAAAGTACACAAATGTCTTTGAGTATTTGCACTATTGGTTGAAAAATGAACACTATTTGTTCAAACAATGCAAGCCAAAGGCACCGCTATGTGGGCCTTGGCCAATCTGATCTTTTTCACAGTGCCTTTCTCTACGATTACCTGTCTTATATGCGGTAGAAAAGAAGAAAATTTGGGCAATATATGTAACAATTACAATTTTAATTAATTGATAAATAATTTCTTACCAACTTCAGAAAATTCTCAAAGTAAAGTTTGATCCCCATTGAATATTTAGTATTAACTACTATTATTATTGACATACAAACCCAGGAACACGGAGTAAGAAGTTCAAAGAAACGTAATGAAATTGTATGGTATAAGTGTTTACAAGAATCAAAATAATAATAACATGGATTATTATTTCTTTAAAACACCACGCCAGGATGATGCTAGCAGGCGCCATCACAATATGTCAGCATAAGCTGTTAAGATAAATATATATAGAAAGAAAATATGATAATAATTAAATCTCTACAATAATTAACATTTCTAATGTTTATTGCTATGATAATTGCAACCCCTAGTACTATTGTGTTATTTAATAAAATAGATACATGTTAGACACCAACAATTTTAAAATTAAAATTAAAACATATTATTACTGTACATGATTAAATCTTCCTTAGAACCAATTAACTCAAATGAAACAGGTAGTCATATTTCCTGCTTAGGATAATGGGCCAAATTAATTATGTAGAGAGAAACGGGAAATATACTGGCTTTTCTGAAACATATATTAAGTTAATTACGTTCTCATTATTCAAAAGAACTTGTTTTAAATAAAAGTTTTTGTTTAAAATAATGAAAAAAGATTCAAATTTCAGCTTTGAATTCCGGTAATCGAAAAACCACTTTACAAAAAGTAATAAAAACTGTCCAAAGTTTAAAAAATATATTAAGATCCGGTTTTTATCTGTTGTTTAACTTTAAGTTATAATATAATTGAATATTTGAATTTGTAAGAGTAAAAATAAAAGAAAAGTATTAGTTCAACACTATTGAACTAATACTTTAGATTCAAATTCAAATAGAAGATATAGAATTAAAAATGTATCAATAGGAGCTGGATTTGTATCTGTAACCTCCCGAATATTGCTTTATTTGTTTCTTATTAAGTATTGTCTCGAGTCGGTGGAAAAGGCATAACATATATTTGGCTATCATAAAGGTTTTTGAGATATCAGAATTTTAGGGCAGTATTCTTTACTTATTACATTTTTAGACGATTTCATCAAATTTTTATATTCTATTAAAGTATAAAGCTTTGAACTATATAAATTTTGTTCAAAAATAAGGCATGACCAAACAATTTCATGGTATTTTTTATTCTTTCTTTAAAATAATAAATTACTTTCAAACTTTATAATAGCTTTATCTTTTCTTTTAACACTCATTGAAGGTGAATGAAAATTATACCGTTTTTATATCAGAATTGTTTCTTTTTTTATAATTCATGTACTGAAAAAATATTTTTGTTGATTACATTATAGAATCAAACTGCTATATTCTACACGTTGTTGATTGCTGCAATTTAATAATGAAAATAATTACAAAAAAATACCTTATCAATGGAATCCAAGAAACGGAAGTAGGGTTTCGTGCTATAAAAAATCAATTTATACAACAAAAATTTAAAAGTAATTTCAAGTCGGTCTTTCGTATGGGACGGGAAAAGCTCAATATTGCAACTTATATAAAAAAACGATAACTTACAATTCAGTCAAAAGAATTTTGTTAAGTGAAATTAATCAAAATTCGTGTACCAATATGAAATATTTAAGCTATATAATTGAATATATAAATAATTTTTAAATGATGAAATAAATTTACAAAGTATTTATATTTTGTTGATAAATATTTGAACATTTGTATCAAACTTGTATCGGATTTCAGAAAAGTTTAATTTACAAAGTGTCCCTGTTCGTTTAATTAAAATAATTGTAAATCTTTTACATTAAGCACATATTTTAATATCATTTGCTTGAGAAAATGAAATTCTTTATCAGGAGGATTATATTATCAGTTTAAATATCACCTGCCTACTTACTGGCTATGTTTTTATAAGGTAAAAAAAAACTTTCTATAATTCACTTTAGAAAGTATGTCCTGTTGTAAATTATTTATAAGTAAGGACAAAACAAAACAGCTTCAAAAACACAACACAGACAATAAAAAGCAAAAAATGTTTTTTTGCTCAAACACTATTAATCAATCAACAACAAACCTATCTAATAATAAATTCAAAATATCTGCACAAACAAAGACTACACACCTAATGTAGATTAAGGAACACTATTTTTATTTACTTTCCAACAATCTACTTCATTACCTAACTAAGTATATACAATTACTTAATATCTTATCACCTTTAGAAGTTGGGCCTTAGGTTTAAAACTAAATGGGTAATACTCGTATTTCTTAATTAAGGCAATGTAGGTTGATTAGTTTACTTGTAGGCCGTTCTAATTTAGTATTCTATTATTGTTAAGTTACTTAATATCTAGAAGGCACCAACCTAACTACAATATTTCTGATAAAAAAAATATTTTTTTAATCGATCCAGGAGTATTCAAGAAAATTGGGAACGTACTTAAAATTGACATGAAAACCTCCTCCTCTTTTGAAGTCGGTTAATAACAAGATTGTAAAATCTGTTTTCCGACAATGAAGGTCACGGATAATACACCTAAAGTAATGGCATTACTTAATGTGTATTATGTATATAATATAATGATGTCCTTCCGTTTTCAAAAGATTGTACATTTCGGTTGTTCTTATCATCATGGGACCATCTGTGAAGTCTATCTTATAAATAAATAAATTGGAATCGATTGGCGTTGAAGTTACTCGTTCATTTGACACACACACTCTTATTGCTAATTTTAGACTTACATGGTTTTCTGATGTTTAACATTGTCAGAACTGAACTAAATATAAATGGGACCGGGGCGAAAGGTGCAAGCTTTGAAATGAAAAAAAAAATTCGCTTCGCTCAGTCGAAATTTATGAGGTAACAAACATGAAAATATGCAGACGAATTGCTAACTTCCTCATAACTTGAAATCGGGTTAAAAGTCAGAGCGTCACTAAATCATTTGGATCTCCAAATATTAATCCAGAATCTTGTAAATCTGAATCCCAAATTAGTATAAATACTGTTTACTGAATAGTTGATTTGTCAATTTGATTATTTGAAAAAATATTATTTCGGTACGAAAAATTTATTAAAAAGATAATAATTAATATATGTGAACTAGCGGCCCGGTACGTGCTTCGCTACGTATAAAGTGAAATAAAATAAACAAATCGGAACATCAAATTCATTTATTTAATCAAAAAAATATTTTATTTAAAATCGAAATCAATTGCTAGCTATTTACAACACACTTAATCCAAAACATTTGGATAAACAATATTTTTTGTTTTTCCATTTTGAGCATAAATAAACAAACGGCTGGGGGTACCGACTCTGGAACAGGCAACATATAACTGGCCATGTGAAAAACAATGTTCCTCCAAATTCACACCACAAACGTGAAGTGTTTGACCTTGGGCCTTGTTGATGGACATCGCAAATGATAAACGCACAGGATATTGTAAACGTTTGAACTCAAAAGGCATATCAGTTGGAATCATAGGTATACGCGGTATCAAAACAACTTCTCCTTTTGATTTACCAGTTAAGATCGTAGCTTCAATCAAATTTGGCAATAACTTTTTCACTGCCAATCTGGTTCCGTTACACAGTTTTGGTGGATTAATATTTCGCAATAATATAATCGAAGAACCAACTTTCAGATTCAAGCAATGCGGTGGCATACCAGCCGGCTCCAATGAATTTAAAAATTCAATTGGATAATTCATTGCCTCATCTTGATTCATAACACTGTCAATTGATTTATATTTCGTGACTACGCCTGGCAGTTTCGCTTGAATTTGAAAATTAATTGCATTGACATGAATGTTTTTCGGTGCTAAAATGGCGCGTTCTGTCAACCAATCATGATTTCTGTAATTCTGAACAATATTCGGAAAAACACATTCAATCAATTCATCTATCGATTGCGCAATTGTACAAAAATTGTTCGGTACAGCGATCAATCCGTTGGTTCTGTCGATTTGTATTTTGCCGTCACCAATTTCTAACAATTGTTTTGAGAACTCATGGGCAGCTGGATCATTTTGTAGGTGAACACGCATATCAATGTTTAGTGTCAATTTTTGTAGATATCTCCAAAGAACTGATGACTTCAAGCAGGCATTTATTTCATCAGCAGGAGTTGATCGAGGAATGACAGGCAATGTTTGACGAAAATCCCCTGAAAGTAATATCAAAGCACCACCAAAAAGCTGTTGATTACCACGTAAATCTTGCATTGTTCGATTGAATGCTTCTAGTGATTTTTTATTCGCCATTGTACACTCATCCCATAAAATAATTGACGTTAATCGCAGAACTTTTGCCATAGCAGAATTTCTCGATATATTGCAAGTTGGAGTTTCAATCACCTGTACATTCAATGGCAATTTTAATGCAGAGTGTGCGGTCCGACCACCTTCTAATAATGTAGCAGCAATTCCCGAAGATGCAAGTGCTAGTGCAATTTTCTGATCTGATCGAATAGTCGCTAAAATCAATGATATAACGAACGTTTTACCTGTGCCACCAGGTGCATCCAAAAAATATAATCCACCTGCATTATTGGAAACGGCTTGCATGATTGTATCATATACATGTTTTTGCTGAATATTTAATTTGGTTATATTCGATTGTACAAATAAACGCAAATCATTACAGTTGAATTCCTGCTCACGTTGCAATTCACGATCAAACAAATCATGCATGGGACGATTTGGTGCGGTCATACCCAATTGTACTAATGCTTTATTTGCAATCGTTAGACATATATCTTCAATTATTATCAAAGCTTCGTTGCACATTTCCAAGGTAATCAACAAATCAGGATTTCTTGCATGATGACGCATACGAATTAAAATATCTTCTGCCATATAATTTTGATATTTGTTCCATAATTCAAGTGGATTTGATGGCATACATGTCGATAATATAATGGCAAATAGCATTCGTATTTGTTGTGGATGAGCTGACGTAGATGCATCATTAAGTGTTGAATCCCAATGTGCATCATCCTCCAACAAATGCAAGAGTTGACATGCTTCACGATATGTTTGACACAAATGACCGTCGACTGTTCTTAATTCTTGAAATGATTTTGGGCCATTGACGTTAACTAATAGCAATCGCAAATAAAAACACTCAGCATTGTTTGGATGTACTGTATACATTCTCCCAATTGCATCTGTTTTGAGAATGCCTGAATGCCCATCAACTGCTGTTCCTTGTTTACGTCTTTGAAATTTTTTTGAAGACACATTCCATGTATAGTACTGAGGCACTTCGGAATATAACAAATTTCTAGCAAATGTATCAGTTTCGCATAATTTGAAAAAAGCTGTCAACGTAGTCGCTGGTGGGTGTGCTGCTCTTTCCAATGCATTTGCTTCATTAAAATAAATACGTTGGCCATTCTCAAGATGCACAGCTAAGTGAACAACCACAGGATGTCTTTCGTGCATTGGAAACGACAGAATCCTCCAGACAGCTTCATTACTACTAATATAGCGCCCCAGTTGATACTGAGTAATTTCATCATTTCTATTATCACCAGCTACACCGAAAACAGCCATATCGCTCCCTTTATTTACATACTTGCAAATATATTTAATGGATTTGACTGAATTACAATACTCCACATTTATATGAGCCTTGAATATTTTCGATAATAATGGACAATACGGAACCACCCAACGATTATCAACTTCAACGTCCTGGTTACGCATTCTAATGTTTGCCGTTTTGCCATTATCATTAGGTGATCTACGTCTATACAACGGATATCCGTCATTGCCCGTTATTGTGTCTGAAGTCAATTGTCTTGGGTATCGTTTCGAACACTTTCCATCAATCATACATGGCGAATTCATATTTAGTTCACCGCACGGACCATGTATCATGTTTTTTAACGACAACATCAAATAACTCAGGATCAACAGTTTGATCAGGAATTTCACCTGATATAACGTTATCGATTTGATCCGGAGTTATTTTATTTACCAGCCAAATTAATATATGTGCGTGCGGCAATCCCCTTTTTTTGCCATTCGATTGAGTACATATGGCAACGCACCTCTCCAAATACACTTAATTTCACAATTAAATCCATAAGTGCTGTCAATTTTCGCCGAAAAAACACGTGCTGTAATGTCATGACGATCAGTTGTCGACTGGCCTTCAAATAAATTGTTCTTGATGTCATCCCACTGCGGATTACATGTAAATGTAATGAACAGATCCGGTCGACCGTATTTTCGTACATAAGACATTGCGTCTTGTGCATATTCGTTCATATGCCGTGGGCTACCAATATACGAAGATGGCAATATAGTTAAACGTCCGATGTCATTAACATTAGCATCATTCGCTATCGCATCTTGCAAATGAATATATTCTTCGGATCTTAATTTTGCTTGGTTGAAACGAATAAAATTAAGACGTTCAGTCTCTATTTTGGCATACATATCAACGATGTACTGATGATATAGTTTACCACATTTTAAGATATAATTTTGTTCTTGTGGACGAATCATCAATCGATACGAATAAAAATTCATGGCACTAACTTTTTTCTGTATATGTAGACCTGATAATAATTACAAAATGTGACTTTAGAAAGTTGTAGAAATGAAATGTCAACACACTAAAAATAGGTCAATTATTTACCTGTTCGTGGATCAATCATTGGTATATTGATATGGTAACCATCGTCACCTTTCCAATGCAATATTGGGTACTGTAATGCATCGTAACTACGATGAAGTTCCGAAACACGTTGCAATTGCTCATTTCTACGATGAAGTACAATATCACGGGATTGAAACTGATCACCAAGAATTACAATTGCAACCTCATCAATTGTTGGTGCATTAAATCGCCTTGCATGCTCTCCAAAAGGTGTTCTATCAGCTCTTATTACGATTTTGTGATTATCAGTTGGCATACGATCGTGAGCAATTTTAAACAATTGAACTAATGCGTTATGCTGATGGAAAAACCTTTGTAGCTCACGAATAATTTCTCGTCTTGTATTCGAAACAATTGCACAACGTTGATCTAATTCACGATTTTCATCACCAATAAAATAAATTTGCAAAAATTGATGATCAGCGTCGGGGTATGGCAATAACGAACCAGCTTGATGATAAATCTGGCCCTGAATCTGTAACATGTATACAATTTTAGGTAAATCTTATATCAGTTTTTTTTTAAATATACTTTATGCTTCAGATTGATACAAACATGGAATAATCCTGTTGAAGTATTTACCTTAAACGTCGGCATAAAATTATCTCTAATAATTTTAGTTGCACCAAAAGAAGTCATTTGAAATGCCGAATTGTATTGTTGAATATGACTCAGAAAGTACTTCGACGCTTGCGATGTCCCAAAAATAAATGAATACAATGGTTCGGGTGGAGTTTCTAATGCTGGCAATCTCACTTTGCCATTAGCACAACACATGCCGGGTGTTTCACCTCGAAAGTTAGCCGCATCACAATGCGGACATATTGCGTCCATCATTCCAATGTATCCATACATACTATAATCAATCTGACTGTTGTAATTAAAAGCAGCACGCATCATTTCAGCCAAAACAGCACGACGTATTCGTGATGGCCGTGCAAGATTCAGTACAGGTACTGGGTTAACAAATCTATTGCGTGCATTACGTTCACGCTGCGATGCATTAGCTTGTGCGCGTTCATCTGCAGTCTGTGATCGTCTTAGTAATGCCACATCATTTGCATTACGCGTTCGCCGACCTATATTTGCTCGTCTGGCTGGTGGTATTTTTCCCGTATGCACATATGTTTTCGCTTAAAAATCGAAAAAAAAAATTAGAACAAAAAAAAAAACAAATTCCCAAGAAGCTGTCGCATATGATGCCATGTGAAATCATATACGGCAACTTAGAAAAGTATACATAAATTCAGGACTCACCGTTTGTATGAATGCACTGCAAATGCAATTATGTGAAAAGAAATTTATCGCTGATAATATGATTTAATCAAACCACGTCCAAAATGAATTGACGGCATGAATGACATAACAACGTGCTTGTCCTGTCAACAAAACTTAAAAAAAGTTTCTGTGAAAAAAGTTTCTATTGAATTCATTTATTACAAAAAATGTGACAAATGAGGAACCGCTCGACCGATTTTGTGCAAACTTCACATAAACCATCTACTAAATATGCCGACCAAATCCTAAGCATTTGGTTTGGATAGGTGAGCCCGTTCTTGAGTTATGGAATTACAACGAAAAGTGGCATTGATTTTTATATATATAGATATGGTGTTTTGAACTTAAACTCTTTATTTAATATTACGTTGTGAAATCTTTGTAAGAGCAGACGGTGGATGTACGATAAAGCTGTCATTTTTAATAATTCTATCGTTAAATAAAAAAAATCTGAAAAAGATATATAATATAATTTTACTGGATGAAAACAAATATAATTTTTCTATTCTAATTAATAAATTTAATTTGAAGATATAATTACCAATTATATTTAACTTTATGAATTGGCTTCTCTATATCGGCGAAACTTTTTTGGTAGCATCACTGTCCCTATAGGACATAACTAAATATAGAATGTTAAACACATCAAGGCGAGAATATGCACAGCCGGACTGACGGTTCACTACAAACTTCTGATATTTTAATTCTATTTTTCACTTTATATTTTTAGAGAGAAGAAACGTTTCTCGTTTCGAGAATTGAACGTATTTTCATTTTTATTTTAAATGTTACATAAAAAAAGTGTTATATCCAATAACTAAAAATTTTTTAAATTTAATATCTATTTCGATTTGTTTATTGAGTATGAGACTACTTTTTCAGTTCCTTAACAAGTTTTACTTGATAGATTAAAATGGATTTGGGTTTGAATTATAATGGAAGAATTAAATGTTTTAAAATACTTTCAATCTTTTATGTTACTATGACAAGTGATTTATTAACTAAGAATAAAAAATCACAGATAATATTTTTAAAAATATATTTTTAGATATAATGGATAAACAGATATACAAATATTAAATATACATATAAATATAAATAATGTTATAATAAAATAAACAAAATGGATGGTGATTACAATTTGTGTTTAATACATGAAAAATTTTTATAGTTAAAATTAGGTGCATATATAATAATTATGATGGAAGATACAACAGCTCTGCGGGCGTTGTTAAACCACCATTATTAGTCTTAAATCCAGAAACGTAAATTAAATATGAAGCTCAGGCCTACCAGCATTAGTTACACGATTTAAACGCAAACATGTAGCTCTGATAATTCATTCGTTTGCATTTCGTTATTTTAATTTACTGGGATTTATTTATGAATTCGTGTGGTAGAGCCCAGCTATGGTCAAGTGATTGCAGCTCGAACATGTGCTGGCTCGACCGGGGAAGTACCACCCTCTCACAGAAGATCGACGTTAAGTAGCCTTAGTGGCTGCGTTTCGTTCGATAAGTGAGAGAGCCGGTTGCCCTTTCTCTTTTCCCATCCGTTCCTACCCCTTCCCATTTTTCCTCCCCATCTTCCCAAGTCAAGGGTGGTGACATATCCACAACATGTCTTATGTTGTAGGCCGTCTGCTCGGTTGCCCCCTTTAACATAAAAAAAAATGAATAGATACCAGTGATTGGATTTACGAGGGATTAGTTTGAATTTCGGTTCATAAGTAGATTTACGTTTCTCTGTCAATATGTTTTCAGTTACAACTGTTGTTTATGATATACTGAAAATTGCCTTAATCAGGTTATATGGGAAGGTGTCCTGTTGTGAATAAATGTAATAAAAATAAAGTCAGAATCCTTTTCTATATTGTGTTATCAAACTATTTTAATTAATTTATGTTATAAATATAAAGTACTAGCTTTCCGCCCGCAGCTTCGCCGCGTGGAGTTCGGTTATATCGCGTTTCCAAGAGAACCTTTCAAAAGTCTGGGATAAAAACTATCCTATGTTCTTTCTCAAGGTCAACTCTATCTCTGTACCGAATTTCATTAAAATCAGTTCAGTGGTTTAGGCGTGAAAGCGTAGCAGACAGACAGACAGACAGACAGAGTTACTTTCGCATTTATAATATTAGTAGGGATTGTCAAACATTTGGTTACAGTCGTCTAATGTTGGCCTCAAAACCATAGGTTGCTTGCGAGCCAGGGTAATTGAAATTCTGAGTAAAAATGAAATTTTTACGCGTCTCCCGACTGTGTCTCGGATAAAACGTAGGTATGATGTAACATAAGACGTCACGCAAATAAAAGAAATGTTCTAACCGAGAGTCTTAAATTACCCGTTATTCCCGCAGGTTTATTGAGAATTTCCTTAGAAAAATATTTATTTTACTTTCTATAAATCAATCTCCGACACGTAAAAGAGATATTATATTGCAAGTTAGGTAACACCTCAGTAAAATTATGAATTAATTTTATTAAGTGTAGTCATGTTTATTTAACAGTGTTGTGTTATATAAACATAATTATCAAATAAACTTACGTTGTTGATTTTAAACGCATTAATTGTTCAAATTGTAATGAATCGGGAGCATATTACCATTTATTTAGTTGGTATTGTTTTATAACTCAAGCTTTATTCGCTATATTGAAGTGTAAACATTGAGACGAAACAAGATTGTACGAAATTTCTAAGCACCGTAAAAATATTATTACTTCTAAATTTTACTGATTGAGGGAATTTTCTTGATTTCTATAAATCGTAAGTATGTACTCATTGTTGTCAGGAAATGTTAAGTCAATAGATATCAAATGAGATTATTGATTATACTAACTAGCGAGTATCGAAATTATACTAGAAAATATTTCATAGATTCTATTTAGAAAAGCTTTTCTATGATATTTTCAATGAGGGAACGTAAAATTATTACAAGTTCAAAATACTTGTATGAGTGGTATGAATTAAAATTAAACTATATTTTTTTATTATTGAAAACTAGTTGATTCACTTCTTTGAGTAAAAAATTGAATATGAACCAAATAAAAGTTATAAACAAATGCAGTCATAACTTAAAGCTTTACCTTGTTTAGTAATAAAAAAAGAAACAAATTATACTAATTAAAAACCAATAACGTAATATAGAGTCAGTGGTGGCTCAGTGGTTAAAGGGCCCGGCTCTCGTCGCCGAGGGCGCGGGTTCGATCCTGACCCGGGCAAGTACCAATGTGATTTTTCGGAATCATATGTACTTTCTAAGAGTATTTAGACATCACTGATTAATGTTGATTCCCAAAAGAGGGTTGATGTCAGGCAGGCGGCTGGTCGTAAAAACATATAGCCAAAAAACTATTCATAACATGTAAGGCAGACCCTGGCTATAGCTGGGAAATTGCCAGGTAGAAGAATAAACGTAATATAGAGAACA
Organism: Danaus chrysippus; assembly: GCA_916720795.1. Lineage (NCBI taxonomy): Eukaryota > Metazoa > Arthropoda > Insecta > Lepidoptera > Nymphalidae > Danaus > Danaus chrysippus. Next base: position 7,113,460 of record CAKASE010000066.1, on the reverse strand, counting down.
CTACAACCCTTTTGGCACAGAGTAATAAATAAGGTCGTACCACACTAGCGGTAAATAAGCTTGAACCTAGAGCGCCTACAAAATGAAGAGTAAAATACTTGTAGTGAGATTTATTATACACCTGTGGAAGCTTACATCGTTAATGTTTTGTGAAGGTGAATTTAGCGAATGAATTGATCTGTATTGCCATTAAAAGTTATATTTAGTTACTTTTAAAATAGGTATTTGACAACAACTGAACAAAATGTAGACTGTCATGTCAAAAAAAAAAAATACTAAAAATAAATATAGTAAGTTCCTTTTGTTCCTTCCACAATTCCTTTTGTTTACTAATTGCAACAAGGTTATTCAACTATGCATTGATGGCATTAGCACTAAGACTTAGTAAGAAATAGTTCAAATGATAAGAGAAAGTGAGATAAAAGAAAGAAACTTAATACAAAAACTAAAAATAGTTGAAATTTATTATTTATATTTCGGAAAATCAACTACCAGACATTAGCAAGAATTTCCTTCTACCCAAAACGAGTTTATATACTTTTGATTTTAAAGTATTTCGTTTTCACAAATTCATGGAATAATTAATTAAGAATATATTAAAAAAAATCAAATATGTTACACCTTCAAGAATAATCGTTTTCATATTAAAAATCGCCAGCTCTTCTCAAACACACAGGTGTTGTCAAGCGATTAGAGTATTAATGTAAAGTGATGCCACTAAGGGAATGATTAGTGGTAATTAAAGTGCTCGAGATTCAGTAACCAAACCCAGTAGTGATTCAGTACACTAATCTAAATACATATTTAGCTAGTTATTATTCGGTGGCCTTAATTTGTGTTTACAGTAAACGGGAGAGGTGTTATATATAAAGCTTGCAATATTTTCCGACTTTTTAAGTTAATTCTGCAACACTTATTGACACAATTTTAACTCAAAGAAGTTATATATATATATATACTTTTGATTCCCTTTAACTGTAAAGTATATTAAAGAGGTTTTCAGATTACCTTATATTTAATTGGCATCTCATGTCAAAGTATTTAAAACATATCTTCGGGGTAGTTAGTAAGAACAAACAAACAACTTAATTGAATTATTTATTCATAGACTTCGTTTAACGGAATAGATAATTAAGGGAAGCATTTCACTGATGTATTATTCCTCTTGAGAAATAAGCTTACCTTGAAACAAATTCAATATCCACATCCTTTTATTATTATCTATTAAAAATGTATATAAAAATACTATACTCCTATTTATCGAAAAGATAGAAAAACCAGATTAAGTAACATCAATAATAAATATGGTGAAGGTAAGATACTTTGTAAGTAAAAAGTACTAAAGATACTTTGTGTGTAAAAGCAAAGGTAAAAAGTAAAAATTACGTGACTGTATGTTAACAACCAATCCACCAAAGACAAGTAAAACTTTGAAATACCTGTCTAGAAAGTTTCCTCTAGTGGTAGCGAAAACAGTACCAGTAATTATCAAATCAAGCGTTTCAATCAATTTACAACTTGAAAACAAGGTGCTTAGCAAACAGCATTACTAACTCATTAACACACTTGATGAATTAAGTCTGGTAGATACATACTACTAATTTATTTAAATTATATCAAAACCGACATTGTGATCTGTGATGACGGGTTGCTAATGAAAATGCAATCTACTTATGTTTCACGCCATTTCATAAATAAAAAACCTACTCGTAAAAAATTATACATATTTTATAAAAGCAATTCATATATATATATGTCAAAAATAGTTCTATATTATAAATAGTTATTATTTTTATTTATTTTGCCAGTGATTGTATTATATAATATAAAAAGTTTTTAGCAATAAGCACATTTTAAAACGTTCAACGGGAGTAGCTCTGATTTTAATTTAATCGGTGCCCAATAAAAAGTTGCGAATTGGTATATACGGCTGATAAAATATAAGCGTTAGGTAAAGATTATTATTTTTATTAATGGACTTAAATGTGACAGTTCAGAGACTGTAAAACTTAAGTATTTTTTTTTGTTTTGGCTATATAGAATACAGAAGTATTATATATATCGGCGCTACCAGCTTTAATAACGGATGCGACATGAAAATAATTTGAGGCCGTCATCAATTCTTATTAAACCTCATTAGTATTTATGATTATTGTTAAAAGTAAAACGGAATCAAAGGTTGCTTAAAAAGAGAATAGAACTATGTTTGAATCTTGGTATAAATATGACATCTGGACGCAAGAATTCAGAATTGAGAATTCAGAGTTCAGTGAGTTCGTATCATTGAAGTATGTGATTATGAACCTTCAAGAAATACAGGAGCATTAAGAACAATTGAAGTTTCATTTTAAAATATCATGGAACGCTCTACAAGAAGTGACATTTGTAACGTCAGCGAGGCTGGCGTCTCTCTCTCTTTAGAAACAACGAAATGTGTAATAAATCCGATATATATTATGATAAGAATATAGAATACAGAAGATTTTTCCTGGAAAACTGAAGTGTCTAATGTATTTGACAGAGGAGAAAAATATACTTTGTATCAATTAATTTCTACATTTTATTATTGGAATAATCTATATTTTTTAATTTAAGTAATTTGAAAGGAACAAATTTGGAATAAAATATGATTCGTTTCTTTAAAACATGTCATAATAATTAGTGATGTAAAAGAAACAATTTATATACCTCATAAAAAATATTGTTCTGTTAAAGTGCAGTCGATTGTCGATTTTTGTCCAATTAATTGAAAATTAGTTAGAGAAAAATATTAAAAGTAATTAACTGACGATTTTCCTATTGTGATCAAGTTTCTATCTTGTACAATTCTACTCCCATTATCATCTTTTCTAACGAACATCAGTTTAAACGATTATGTTGTCTGTAGGAATGTGCGAGCTAATGTAGACATCACTCAAAGCCCTCAAAATAACAGCAATACACATTCCTTTGTCAGGTCAACCTGTGATTGGTCTTTCAAGAAGAATCGCTGCTGAATCGATTACAGAGCCCGATGGAAGAACTACATCGGATATGTTTCCATTAACCTAGGATTTCTGTAGTTATATCATATCGAGGATTTTTAAAAATAAAAAAAGATTTTATACTAATTTATTACAATATTACGATTTTGATGAACTGATAAGTTTTTTTTATATTATAAATGAATGTACATAAATATCAATTTTATTAAATATATCACAATATATTCAATAGTCAAATTATAATTATACTTTGATATTTTGTTGAAAATAAAATGCCGTATCGTTATGTTCACGGATTCTCACAAGCCTCGATGGATGAGCTATGGAATTTTAGCGTCACACGCGAGGTTTAGAAAACATGTTAGAACATCGATTTTCGGTGTTTTACTAGATTAGCCGTCCTGTTATGCATTTGAGTGAAACAAATCATATTTTACTAGGCAATAAAGTCAGAATGTGATTTCGATTTGATTTTCTAGACTTAAATTTACTCGATGTATATCACGAAATTCTCTAAGACTTTTGAGTTATGTTTAATGATATCTGTGGATGTTGAGACAATTAAGATGGTTTGTTTTTATGAGCTAATTTCTAAATATGTTTTTTCTTGTGCTAAAAGCAATTCAATCTCAATCTCTTATCCATTAAGGGGAATATTGAAATAAGTAGGATTTGATTCACTACGGAAATAAAGGTGTGACGACTTTAAGTAAAAAAAAATCTCATACATAAATCGAGTGAGTTAAGTATTCGTATGTTAAAATGTGAGCATTTAATTTAAGGGTAAAAGATAAATCTATTATTTCCTTTAAAAAAATATTGGATGAAATGGAAAAAATTAACAATCATAAAAAATGAGGACATTGTAATTTTTTTTTTATAATTCTGTTTTATTCTGTAATATTCTAATAAGAAATATCATAAATTGATTCAATAATTATTTCTAGTAAACTTCCAGCAGTCTTTACACCGTAATCCTTGAGTTGCGAACTTTGGAAAGGCTTCCAAAGCCACGCACCGCTATTAAAACTCAAGGCAAACATTGGTACCTCATTGTTTCATGTCCCGAAATACATATTAATTTTAGCCTCATTTCAATATCAACAAGCGAAGCCGAACAACTGAATTGTAATTAATTTGAATAAACCGTCATTATGAGTAAAAATTAGCAGTGTATGACAGTTTTATTTCTACATTATATAATATTCAATTGTTTAAATATATTTTTACATAAAAAATTTCACGAATAACTCAGTTCGCAAAAATATCTCTAATTCTCAACAACTTACCTATCAATATTCCCTCAGCGATATTTTTACTTTTAATATGAGACTTTCGAAGTATGTTTGAAATCAGTTATTGCTCTAAAATGTTACCAAATTTCAATGATTGTTTAATAGCCTGTACTACAACTCACATATAATATATAATCATTCGAAAATCCTTGCAACAAATATGAAAATTTCTTGGAATGAAATATGAACTTCTAGTGTTTTTATTTTCAAAAAAAATATCTTAAAATATTTTCTTCATTCATCTTTGTTTATTATTTAAATTACTAAAATGCTTTAAATAAAACTCGAATCGCAATTTTAAAAATAAAACTATTTAAACCTATGGCTAGGTACTGAAGTAATGTTGGAATATTTCAGAGCAGTAATGGAAGTTTTATGTTTTGGTTAGATGCGATATAAATCGTCGGTATCGGATTTTTACGGACGTCCCCGGATTAACCGAATTAAAATTTTGAAGAAGTCTCTACTTAATAATAAGTGGGAAGATAATTAGGCTTTATAATGGTAATAAGTTTCAGGAAGTAATTATTTGTTGACAGGTAAATAACTGATAATAATATTGCTATTAGATTCATCAGTATTTTATAATTCAAATACTCGTACTTCTGGAAAGCTAAGAATAGTTTCAAAAAAAATGTTGGCGTATGCTATAACAAAACCCAGTTAGAGCGCATATTTTAAAATATTGGTCTTTGAAGTTCCTTACTTCTCAATTTAATAAAAAATAAACAAACAAAAACATCAAAAGGTCGCTAAAATATTCCTGTTGGTTTTTTACAAAGATATTTTTTGGAAACTGTAACTTAATTATATCTTTAAAGTAATTGGCGGTGTATCCAATAAAGAAACTCTGAGTAAAGCTATTATCATCAAAACACCCAAAACCTTTTTGAAAAACATCGTGACAGATTCTACAAACAACATAATCCTTGTGAATTCAAAAACAGAGGAAAATAGTTCCGTTATTCCAAGAAGTTGTTTTCTTTGAAGTAATATATATGTTTCTGTTTACCTATTTTTGTCTGTAACTCTATAACTTCGTATTTTGCTGATATGAATCCTGTTAAGGTTTGTTTGTTCAAATTTATCTATCATAAAGTTGTATGGAATAGAAGTTATCGCATATTTTATAACATTTAACTTATTCGCTATATTTTGGTACTTATTTTATTTATAGAATTTAATTTTATTTATTGAAGTTTACAAATATTTTTTATAACACACTTAAGTGCCGGAATGATGTTAATTTAAAAATCGGTACAACGATAAATAAGAATGGTTACATTTAAACATTCAAATTTATACAAATATTGTTTTACCTATTTTTTTTATAACGTTACTTTGAATCCTACAAATTAATAAACATTATATTGTGCGTAAAAATTCTGTCAATTATTTAAAAACCTTAGATATCTTGTTGTCAATCTTTACCGAAGAATTAGTAGTGGAATTCACAATTAATCTGCCAACATAAGTCTTCAGGGGCCAGTTTATACAAAATGCGCTTTAGTTCAAAATATCCGACCCAAAATAAATATGTAACAACAGATTCTGAGGCATTTGCAAAAACTATATATTCAGATAATTTAGTTGAAACGAGTACAGATTTTTAAGTTTTTATGATAATAATTAAGGCAAGAACAACAGAATAGGTAAATGGAACGGAATGGTCAACTACATATATATTTAATTTCATTTATATATCATGAACTGTTGTTTTATATATGTACATACAAAAGCTTTTGTTTTAAGTTTATTAATATCGTGTAACAGTAACAGTAGTGTCGATAAACCGTACGTTTAAATAATATTCCAATTAAAATAATTATTATGTTCACTGAATAAGTATATTTAATATAATTTGAACATCATAAAACTTTTTTTGATACGATCTCAAATCGACGTTTAGTGCACTCTTCCAGTAAGAATCACGAGAGGGGCAAACTGTTTTTGCATTTGGTTTGATTGAAACTATATACAGGAGTAACAAAGTAATAAATTGTCATCCCTTATGGCTCGAAACCCATAATCAGCTCAGAAAATGTCCAATTAAAAGAGCACTCAAGATTTTTACCCTCCCTTATACGAATTTAAATAGAGCCAATTTTTCAAAGCTCACAAAATACATATACATTTCCAGAATTTATAAATGTATCATAAAATATTGCCAAGTTAAATTATGTCAACAAATAATTAATCAATATTTGTCCTTAAGTCGTGTTTTTGCATACAAAACAAAATATGACGGTGATTTCGTTCCAAGAATATCTAACAATGAAATCGTTGCTGGTGTTGTCTTTGAAATATATTTTGCTAAAAGGTTTGTTTATTTCCGTAATCATACCATTTATATAAAATAGTTCTGCATATTATCCATGCTCAAACTTGTTTGTTTTTATAATAAATTGTTATGCTATTGTTGTTATTCTCTCTTTGATTATGTGTATTCATAGCAAGTATTATACTTCGTCAGTGTTTAGATTGTCATTATTAATGTGAAAAAAAATATTTTTAATATATATTTTATTTGTGTAATTGTTTTTCTTCTTCTGTTAACAGTTACTCTAAATATATTTATAATTTGCTGTCGAAAAGGAATAAATAGAAACGTTTATACAACCTTATTAAAATAAACTGTCCTTTAAATCTGGTTATCATTTAATTTGTTTATTTTTTTGTTTAGTTAGTTCGTTTTCTATATTAATTTATTACCTGTTCCTCATTTATGACATTTCGAACTGAAATTTTCATATTAATATAAAGTAACTATATTCGTGGTCGATTTAATAGCAATTAGGTTTACTTTTATAAATATATTTTGACACGGATGGTAATGCAATGGATGGAACAAAAGACGAAGGTTCTCTTTCGGTAAAATCAATGGGGGCATTAGTGAAGATCTCGACCATTTCCTTTAAAGCCGGTCACGAGGCTAATGAGGAGTCGGCCTTTGTAACGCGATCCGAGAACCACATACATGAGGAATATACTTTCCCATGCAACTTATAACATTTCAAAGAGACGAAACTTCTCAGCATTCTATGGATTCACCGTACGGGTGCCAGGTCCATCGCGTTGCAGGAAGAGGAGCTTCAACAGTGCCTGGAACTTGTGACCCAAGTGTAGGTTTAAGGGGCCCCTTAACTAATGCGCGTTATACGCTCACCTCCACTGTCCAAGCTCCTCTCCCTACCAAACCAAATTTGAAAAGAACCTACTAGGGCTGCCTTCGATGTACGATGTATATTTATAAATATATCTTGTCTTAAAATATACATACAACCATTATATAATATTTTAGAATTACAATTCATTTTATGAAAGTACCCTGGCATAAAATGAAAGATTGTTTTATCGGGGCTTTAAAAATATTAATTTATCATCTTTAAGTTTCATAAATAACAGATTAATAAGACTGTCAGCGGAGATCTTGAAATTTCCAAGGGGCGGTCTTAGAAATTTTTGTTACATTTTTATTGATAATTCAAGATATAGTTCTTACTATTAAAAAGATTTTTTTTATCTCAAATTTATGTAGTTTTTGTAATAATTCCACCATGTAAATATTTTAATTAAAATGATTAAATATACGTACTAAAATTATAAAATTACGTTCAATAGAATACGTAAATCACTGCACGGACTTAATTAGTATTTAGTAAGAAGTGTGTGCTGTGTGCTGTTACTCCTTTTTTACTTAGATGAGTTAAAATAATTTTATATTATCTTAATATAGTAATTCCCGCTTTAAATACATCTAAATAGTTTCATATATAGGCGCGAGGTTTTCAAGGTATCAGTTGTAACTGATATGGATATTTTAATTTTTAATTCATGAATAGTTTAGAGTTACAAAGTTAAAAAAAATCTTTTGTAAGAATGGAATTATTAAAAAGAATGGCGACATATGTACCTTGTATCGCATTTCTTTGGATGGAACATTTAGTTATTTTGTGATGCCTTAACTAGATTTGTATTTCAAGGAGAAAAGACGATCTGTTTAACTATGTTTCATTTGCCTAACATTTATTGGAGTGTTTGTTTGTTTAAAGAGTTCCTTTTCGCTCGACCCTAAATCTTTCCATTCTCTTTTAATCTAATCCAATCCCATTCCATATTTTTCTTCCTCAATTCGCAGTCTCAAGCTATAAAGCTAATAAATTTTCAAGATACCGACATCTGCTCTTAAAAGTTCCGTCAAAATCCATGCGGTCATTTACAAAATAAATCAGTATCAACCAAATCTAGACAGTTGTTTATAAGATACGTAAAACTTATTTTTATAAATGTCTGACATTTAATATATATGAAAAATTTTCTTATAATGTCAATTCTATACTTGAGATGTGAAATAACTGAAATAAAATTATTGAATAAAAGCTTTTCAGATCTTTAAGTTCTAGTAAAATTAATTATTTTAGTGATCTACTTGTGATCACAAAAAATATATTTGTATGAATTGAATAAAATATTTTATAAATTTTATTCAAATTTTGCATACTGGTTCCAAATTTTATTATATTGAACTGAAATGGGTAAGATGTATGCATTGTATTGGTATTTTTAGACACACTTTAAGCTACTTTGTTATGCGCACGACTTGAGCACTTTGCGCATGGAAGTATAAGTATCCTAAATTCAAGACGGTCATCTAGAATTGCTTTCTTAAAATACTATTTTGTTGAAATAAATAAAAAAATAAAATATAAATTGTATATAAAATTATTTATTACGTTCATTTGAGATATTAAAGGGAAATGTGTAAAGATTTTTTTCCGAATTTCTATGAGACCGATCAATAAGGTATTCCTATTATATTATTCACTTCATTTATTCGAACTACTTTAAGCTAATCTTGAATATAAAATTAAATTGGATACGAATATAAATGACCGAACCTTCCAAAGAGTATTGGATTTCTCCTTTGAATATATTAAGAAATGTTTGTATTTTGGAGAATCGAATAAAATAATTAGGTATAGTTAGAGTGCTGAACTGAACTATATACATAAATAATATATTAAATATTTTCATTAAACTGTGATCTTCTCAGCTGTCGGTTGAGTTATTTAATGGAATTTTTTGTGATAAATTCGTTGATAATATAATTAATTAGTGTGTCATTTGAACATTTCTTTACAACATGCTTCGTCTTTTATTTATAAAATTATTAATTACTTATTTATATTTACTCGATCGGTTAAATAATTTTAATCGTAGCACAAGCACAATCTGGTTAAACGAGACAACGAGGTCAAGTTCTCTAGCCCCGAAACTCCACAGCTATATTAACCTGAAACATTATGAGTCATTTTTAGGACCATCTTACTTGGAATCAGATAAATGATGAATGAAATTTTGTATATTGCTTATAGACCCTCTGATTATATTTCAAATCAAATTCATTATTTCCAACTCCATGAAAGCATTAATAATTTACATACCTTAAACTGATTATATTTTACTTAACGTTTTTCACGAAATCACAAAAATTGTGTCTATTGAAATTGTTATATAAAGTTCTTCTCAAAAAATTCAAAAGGAGAAAATCATATTTATAAATTTAAAATAATATACATTAAAAGATTACTAAAAAATAAATATTTTATATTTAATCATATTGTAAATAATTTATTTATTATAAATATAAACCTCATTTATTTCGTAAAATGTTTACAATCATATGAGATAGAGGTATAAAAATGTAGAAAATAATTATTAAAGGGAAACTCTATAGTATGAACAGTATGAACCAATCAGAACTCAAAACAAATAAGAAAAGCTCTCGGTTTGTAAGTTGTAATCAAGATTTTGTAAACAGGGTATTACCATTTAAATATTTTACCTAAACACCTCTATATAGCCAAATTCACCTCCATTTAGCGTCCGCCGCCCGAGACTCGTCGAATTATCTTCCATATTACACCCGCTTTGAATACATGTGGAATTTAGACCGGCCTTTATGAGATCAAAATCTCGCTATTGTTTCTATTAAACTCAGTTCCAAACTATTTCGCCGATATTGGAATAATATAACATATTGAATCGAAATGTTTATACAATGTACAGATACTTTTGTTTTCTTGAGATTGCGGTTTATTTTAAAATTCGCTTTTTTTATAACATTGCAGTTTATATTAAAAATGGCTCCGCTATATTTGTTTTTCAAAACATTAAAAAGTGATACATAAAAATTGTAATCAGGTCTGTTTGCTGTTCAAGCTAGACTCACGTAGTCGTCAAATGTTTACGCTTTCGCCTGTTTCAATGTCGTCATTTGTTGTAAAATAATCTTTCTGTTCTGCGCCATAAGAACGAGATGAGTGACCGAGAGTATGTGGCACATAACTTTGCATTAGGTATGTGGCACATAAGTGAGCAATGCAGTTTGTCCTAACTCTTATGGACGAAATTCTTTAAATTGCGCCCGTTTGAATACGTGCCTCTATCGGTGACTGTGTTCACAATACCGAAAAATATTTATGAGGAAGTTGCTTTTAGAGATTTATAAGATAAATGTTTGTTATTTTTAGATTTCGTGTTCGTTATTCATGAATTCCATTAAAAAAATTGTCCCGAAAATCAGAACGTAAGCCAATGTTTAGAATGGACTAGTATTAAGTGTATAGAGATTTAATACTCCTAATTGAAATTAAAATGAAACTTTGGAAAGACTTCATGACTGTTCTAATTCCCAAAATGTGTTTGTAATTTATCTCTCAAAATAAAAAATACAATTACAGATAATTTATTGGAAGTATGAGCTACGATACTATACAGGCTGACTGGTGAATTACTATCGATATTTGAGGACGTGATATTTGACGATCATATATGACAAAATAAAAATTAATATAACATAAATATTAATAAACTTCTAAGTAAAGTTAACCAAAAGTTATGTAATTAATTACGCATCGTATGAACACCCTACAGATTAGGTATACACACACACTCACACAGACGCGGCGGCGGCGTAGTGTTGTATCAGCACGCCGCCGCACGCCTCCACACTTGGAACACTTGGAACGTGTACACACTTTATTTATTTATACGGAAATTTTGTCAAAAATTAAGTACCTATTTTTTTACATAATTCGAATGAGAATCATGTACCGAGTATGCTCCTTAAATATTGATAGTAATTCACCAGTCACCCTGTATATTACAAAGTAGCAGATACAGCCACCTAAGATAATGTTACAATCATTAAGGAATTAAAAGACAAATTATTTTTATTTAAAAACTTGAATTTTTAAAATGATCAAATTTTTAAAATAGATTAAATTGTATATTGTATAAAATTTTATAAGTACAGTTATAAAATATCCATTGAGAAAGGAACTTTATTCTGAATTAGAAGCTACGTTCCGTAGCGACATTCAAGCAACCAAATTTCTTACAAATCGTAACTTACAATCAAATGCTATTCACATCCTGACATAGAATGACGGATTTTAGCCTTAACGGAGTAGTTTACTCAAGTAAGGCGTTTAATATAAAGGGAATTTTAAAATATTCCACTATTTCAATATTAAAAAACATACATACCTCAACTTTGAAGTAAATATTATATAAACCGTATGCATGAAAAAGATTTCTCTTAAAATTTTTTAAATTCAGAATGAGTCACAAAATATTTATAACAAAATTTTGGAGAAAGTCGTCGAGGCGTCATCATTTATGGATAGCACAGTAAGTAACACTTTTGACTTAGCTAAACGAAAGACTTGTCATGTGCAATAGTTTTGAATGGAATGTTCGATTTCAATAATTAAATCGTAATCATCAGGTATTGAGGCAGTCTTGAATATTAAATTATTTATTTGGAAAAAAATATATAAATAGTAGGGATAACACGGTCTGATTTTGATCGGCAATTCTATCAATTTGTTGAAGGGAAAAAGTAGTCTTAGTGACGTAACTACAATAGTTAGACATATGGTCTCGCACTGTTTTTTGGATATATTAATATATTCTGTAATATAATATTGTCGAACATTTTTTTATCCTATAATTAATAGTCTGCGCAGCAATGCGATGAAATAGATTTTATAGCTAATTTTTTTAAACCTTCGGTTGGTTTTGATAGGAATTTCTAAAGATTTCTATGGTAATTTAGTACTAAATATAGCTTATTACTCAGTGATAATGTAGCTTTCTGATGAAAAAATAATTATTAGAATCGGTCCAATACGTTTTGAGTTTATTCGTTACATATAAAAATACAAATCTTTCCTCTTTATAATATTAATATAGAAGTATAGATATTGAATTTATATTTCAATTTGAAAATTGAAATTATAAATTTATCATTCAATTCCGAATCGAGATCTCCTAGAATTGTAGCTATGAATTCATTTCAATAATTTTTCATGCTACAATATCAGTCTACTTAAATTTCAATTAGTTTCTCGTTATTTAAGAATACAATAATAATACTACAAAACAAAATTCATAGTAGTAAATATTTTTGTCGAAGGAAATGTCAATTAAATATGATCATGTTTTGTTCATCTAGCTACAAAAAATATTTTAAATGCATAAAAAGATCTAGTCTTTTAATATAATACTGTTTACGTGACGTCATACTTTGTATACAGAAGGACGTATAAAATATAATTTTCCCTTTATGAATAAAAATACTTTTCCTAATTGCAATATTTAAAAAAAGAAGATTTGAAGCAGATGTCAGCTTTAAGATGTCAGAAACATTTCCACCTATTATGGGTTTTCCTAACACACTTTGTCGTTAAAGAAATTTATGACTCCACGTCGTTTGCGTATATAACATTGAAAGTGAATGATAATAAATCTTTAGTGTTGTTTCATATTCTAAGTCTCAAAACATTAATAATTTTAAACCAAAATTTAAGACCCATCTGCTAAATTTACAAAAGCAGACATAGATCTTGTGTTTATATAATCTATAGTACCTACTATTACTATTAATAATTTATATTTATTTATTTTATTTTATTTTTATTAATTTAATGTTGCTAAACTCACCAAATTTTTTAAATATTATGTATAGTTTACCTAGGTATTTGATATATAATTATCTTTTAATTTGATAAACTACTTGCCTATCGGTTATGGCCATTTTGCCATGTGGAAGTTGCTCCTAACTACATATGTAGAGCGCGGATGCCGGATTGCCTCGACTCGCCTATTAAGAGCCCAATGATATATTTCACTCCCTGAAAATACGATTACATTATTAGTAGGCATATTTCAATAACACAAACAAATTCTTTGTCTAAAAATAAGTTTATAATAAATTTTATATATAATTAACGAATATACTAAATAAAATAATACCAAACATACCTTATACGCGTACCTTATACCTGTACGCGTTGTTGCTTGCACTTCGTTTGGGTTTCAATATCGTTCAGTATTTAAATTGGAAATATGATTTTTTTTTTGGTTTTTACTTTGGTTGATACTGTCATTGCGTGGCCACAAGGGAGACAGCTGAAAATCAGCAGAGATATAAAAACCCTCATAGCTTGAGCTGTCTCCTTTTGACTGCACACAAGTGTTATATCAATTATATTCATTTTCTTTATTTTTGTAATATTGTTTTTATATCCTTTTTTGTATAATTTTGTTTTTTTTTTCTTTGTCTGTATGTCAATAAATGTCTTTTCTTTCTAATTTTTTAGCTTTTGTGTTAATAAATTTAATACGACAAGAGAACGTCACATCCATTTACATTCCCCTTATTTATAACCAAATAAAGTTAATACACGAAACAGACCGATAGACATCTGGAATCAAAAATATTTCAGATTTTTATGTTTACATAAAAATCTGAAATAATTTTGCCGTTTGTTCGTATCAAATGTATATACTCATACGAAATAAAATAACGTTTTGAAATTCTGTACGAGTATACAAGTAAACCACACTCTACAAATAGTTTTATAAAGTGTTAAGTGTCTATTAATTATTATTATTAAAGATTACGCGTTTAATTAAGTAATTGTCATTCACTAACATTCTTAACTGAAGCCGTAATTCACGAGGTAAAATTGAGTGCGAAAGGTTCAAAATCACTTTTCTCATAATCGTCCTTGACCTCAACAACGCCATAGATTTAATCTTCAGATAACTAGCAAAACCAATCTTTGTACATCGTTTACAAAGCAATATTGAGCTTGAGAATGAACAATGAAAACTTGAGTACCGATAAAACAATACTATAGTAAGCTACTTTCAAAGCTCCAAAGCGAATTGTTATATGGCATGTTCTTTATACAGAGTTGATGCTTTTATAATGTAGTAAAATATATGACGTGAGAAAACAATGACCTTCCAAATCATGATATGACGTAAATACAACAAAATATTGGATAAGAGGTCCTCAAAATTCACACTGAATCATATTAATAGTGTACTAGCTGAACGAACCAAGCTTATAAATGAAATTTCGTATGCTAATTAACTAAACACAATTAAGGGAGTGAAGCTAAGATTGCCAGTGCCCCGTGTGCCATTTTTGAGATATATATAATATGGAAGAGGTTAAAGCTCTTTCATTATTAATATACTCTTCTCTTCTTATAGTAATTTGATATTATTAATACAAATTATAATTCTTACATAACCATTTCAATTATTTATATATTTTTGAACCAAGTAATTTTTTGAATAAGTTCATATAAATTTTTGAAATAATTTTGTTTGTTACAAAATAAATATTTTTAAAAACAATTCATAAAAAGTAATGAAAATTTTAAATTGTTTTCTTGAGCATACTTTTTCGAATAAAATTTGTTTCAACAAATCGTTTCCAGTGTATGTAACAAATCCGTTGTTAATTAAATACCAAGCTAGGTTGGCGCAGGTGGCGTCACAAAAAAAAAGGTGGCAAGAAGGCTTGCGATACCGTGTGGCTGCTGTGTTTCAGTTCTGGTTTTTGAGGTAAACCTTATTAATGTGACTCGGTATCATTTTTATAAAGCATATTTTATGGTGGATTAACTAAATGTTATGCTTTCTTTGTATTTGTGAAGGTAATTATTTTAATATAATAGATATTTATACTACTTGGTGATGCTGAGGTTTCAACTTAAGAAACGATACATAGCCTATAATTTACAATGGTAACTCACTTCAGTACCTCGTTATAATTTTACAGGGTTTCAAATAAAAAGTGATAATTAAATTATAATATGTAAAGTTGGTTTTAAAATCAATATTGTATTTTGGATGTGATCATGCAATGCATTCATATAAAGGAATTCAGAGATGAAACTCGGCAGTTGTTCGTAGTATAATAATATATATAATATTTAACTTTATGAAGTTAAGTAAGTTAAATAAATACCACACCTTTGAAAATAATAAAATGTCTGGAATTGTATACAATGTTTCATTTAGTAATCAATTTTTAATTTAGTTTTGAAATTCCTTAATGGTCAATTGATTTCTTCCATATTCGAACATTTACAAATTTGATGAAAAAACAATTGAAAAGGTATGATTTTAGATAATTTTTATAAAATTTTATGGTTTATGGAAAGGAGTTATAAGTATTTCGGTGTCACAAATACCGTAGACATTATATTTATGGAGTTATTTTGAAGGTCTGTACAATGAAATACTTCTTAAATATTGCAGAGCTAACCAACAATATTTTAAATTCTACTAATTTGTCATATATGTGCTTATACAAGGAATCATTTCACGTAAACATCCTATTGTTTCTCTACATATACATGCTTTAATTTTAGATGGTAAACAAAGTATGTTATTGAAGACAAGTGTTTTGTTGATCAATTTATTCCGCCAAGGCAAGGTTGCTGGTTCTATTTTTAGATATTATATTAGTCCCAATCTTATAGTTTAAGAATATCTGTATTCAAAATCTTAAGTTTGTAGTTGCTTAACGGTTAAGAAACCAAAAAAAAAACTTATATATTATATTGTTTATTAAGAATCCTTATTATTTTGTCTTTTTATAGAAGTATCTAATGAGAAGGTAAATTACTAGCTGGTCCATCTAGTGGTAAGTGGTTACGCCCATAGACGTTCTGTTAAAATCCTCTTACGATCTTTTATAGTCGATTTGAGTATAGAGAAAGATGTGGGAAAACTAAAGGGCATACCCTTATAATTAATAAATAAAAAGATTACATATAGCTTAAGGTTTAAAAATATTTTGTTGCTCAATTACGTTTAAACCTTTTATACATAAACAAATTTATACATTAAAATATATTAAACTACAAATTCAATTTTGTTTTAAATGAAAGTTCTGTATTGCGGTAACATACATTGCGTCTGTTGATACTTTTAAAAATTTTATTTTCTTTGTTAGCTCGTATATTTTCATGCTTTTAAATCTGAAAATACTTCGCTTTCGTTAAATTTAAAATTAAATATGTATATATATATATATATATATATATATATATATATATATACAAAAGTTTCCGGTGAGGTTTTATTATGTGAAAAGAATAAAATTAGCCAGGAGGTTAAAATGAATAACAATTGTTAATTTTCAGTTAAATCCATTTTTTGCTCTTAATATTGATAGAACAAATCGATTCCGAAATAATCAAATCATGTTATATAATACTCTATTGTAAAATTTGATTATCCTCAAGTAATGATTTGCTAAAATTCTAAAAATAAAATATAAGTTAAAAGTATCAATATTTATCTTATTTGTTTAACAATTTCGTTTTCTCTAATATAATGACTGATTTAAAGTGAAAATTGTTAAATTCTTAAAGAGGTTATATGTTTTTCTCAAGTTCCAAGAAAAAAAAAATGAAAGGTTTTACTTATTAATAATTTTAAGCATATTATATTATTTGTTTTAAAAACATTAGAAATTAGATAAGAAGAATTCTTTTTTGTAGGAAATGGGAACGCAACTAAAATAATTTGCTTTTTTTTTGTGGCTTCACTGTTCTTTTTTTTTTTCAATGTGTCTAAAAGTAAAAGAAATGAAGTTGCTTTATTTAACGAAAATACGTTTTAATCATTAATCACAACCACGAATTGCTTTTGAAGAAATAATTTTATATATTGCTTTATATCGTAGTGTTTTATTGCTTCCATACTAATATACATCAAGTATAAATGTAATCTAAACGAAGTGTATACATATAAGGTCGAGCAGAGGTCAGCCGAGATCGGCTCAACCCCCGTTCACTAATCGTAAATAAATCTTGTTAAAGTGAAGTTGTAAATTGAATACGTGATGTGAACTTTGATGAGAAGTAAATTCAATGATAAAAATAAAAATGCTCCACATTCTTATATCTTATTCGATCTAAAGGCATTTCAATACGAAGCAATAAAACAAATAGGCTCCTATTCCTACGAGTATGTATAGATTTTCACTCGGTATATACGTATATCATTTTCTTGTTAGTAAGGTTTAATTTAGCGTTATTTTTGATCCTTCATTGGTAGGAAAATTTATCAAAAAACAAGGATTAAAAGGCACAAGACCGGTCTTCGTTTAGATCCTTGGGGGAAATCTATGTCCTGCAGTGGACGTCTTTCGGCTGAATGAATGAAAAAAAAGGATTAAAACTGAATAACCAAATGTTTCGATGAAAATAAATTTTGTATTGCAATTAGATGACAACCTCAATAAATTTAAGTGAATTGTGTATACTTTTCTGGATGTACTTTTTCTAAACGAAATCTAAGATTTTGTTGAATGGTAGAATTAGTTCTTCAAGTCACGTGGGAAGCATTTGCCAGTCTTGATGACTTCATGCCCGTGCTAAGACTATGTAACAGTATGGTGAAAGTTCATGAACATATGAACACGTTGGCATACATCGATTGTTGTAAGTGGCTAAAATCAGTGTATGGGTACAGATAAAGAGTAATGTAATGTAATTTATTACAAAATGTTCATTCTATACCCTCTTATTCGTTTTTCTTCTCCTCCTGACTCCTAATGACACGTTTTCCATTAGCATACGCACCATGAGTATATTACGTAATACACAAGTTAAATCATATAAAATATACCTTATATTGTAATTAACTGTCAGCGGCTTTCCTTTATTATAAAAGTTTTGTTTATATTTTGGTTCTTTTCACAGTGAACTATTATAGTACCTAAAATTCTTGTCTACTCGTACTATGACAACATTAGCACATGGTAACAAAATAGAATGCAAGACAATATTTTACAGCTACTTTTCCTGTTTATAACATTATACGGGATATAGAATTAAGTGCTCCTTTTGCATTTTCGTTTATTTAGAGCATGCTTATTGATCTTGATTAACAAAGGACGTTGGAATTCAGTATAACCGAGTTCAAACGAGCATCTAATCTCACAGAATAGGAATCCACTAAAGTTATCCACTAGCTATTGATGTATTCTTTAATAGTTCTACATAGATGGCTTAGCGTGAAGCCGTCCTTAATCTTTGTCTTATAAGAAAACAAATTATCTCATTGTAATTAAATCATTTTTACTAATCTACTCGAGCTGAATCAGGACAAAGTAGCAAGATGGCCCCATTTTCTCCCAAGTAAATTATGCCGTATAAAAACAAAAAAATTGCAAAAAAATCCGCGACGGAAGAGGATTAGTTCAGTGAATTGAAACTTGAAATTTAAAATTTTTAATGTTTTTAACGATGTAAGTATCCAGGAGATGAAAAAGTTGATTAATCTGTTGTTCATTTTAAAATCAAATTCAATAGGAAATAATATAGAATAATAAAGCAGCATTATTTTCATTGAAATTTGAAAGTTTGTAGATATCTTTTTTTATTATGATTAGGTTAATTACCCCGAATAGCGAGTAGATGAATTTTTTAAAGATATAATTTCATTTAATTTTAATAAATTCAACATAAATTTCTATTGTTAAAAGGAGTTTGATTTAATAATTTAGGGACAGCTATTTTAGTGAAGAAAGTTAGTATTAACTGGAGTGTATACTCCCTCCCACGACCTCATATATTTCACTGACTGAGATCCAATTAGAGCGACAGTAATTTAACTTTGGTCGGGTCACGAAATTTATCGCTAATTGTTATTCGATATGATAAGGTTACGCTTCCAAGTTATTTTGCTGAGACTCGTATGTGTCATGTATTCCTTGTTAATATCCTCGCCTACTTTAAACTAAAACTAACAGTTGGAAGTTTGAAAAACTGTATAATTTATATGGCAACAATCGTTTTATTAAGCATGTGATTGAATTTCATTTTTGCAAAAAAATAAATCATTTTAGATTTGCTGCCGACCTTACGAATGAATTCAAATTCATTGTACGTGAGTGTAGCAAATCAAACTTCATGCTGGTTAAATCACGCACGGCTACGCAACACATTTCTCGTGAGTCCTCGTAATCCTATATATTCCAGAGTATATATTCCAATGGAAGATTTAGTGAACATAGTCGAGGTATTATTAGGTGTATGTGTTCAAATGCGTAGTGCTTGGGGCCTGCAAGCAATATTTTGTTTAAGATATATTAACGTTATGAAAGAAAATAGAAAATAGACAAGTCTTTATTATTTTAAATATAATTAAAAATATCTTTGGATATTTAAATGACAAGCAAAATTATTTAATTGAGTATATATTCAATTACTTAAGGCTTTAATAATATATTATACCTTTTGAAGTGCTTGAACAAGGAAGTGTAATGATTTTTTGTAATGAATAAATTTGTACTATCATTAAGATAAATGAAAATTATTTTAATATAAAACTCTTTAGTGTTTTCCTCATATAACATTCAAACTTATATTTTTATTGATTCCAATGAATGAAGGCGAGATATTTCCTAAATTTAGTTTTATAAATGCTATAACCTAAATTGATATAAAAGAAATGCTTTGTTTATTGTGATATTTGAAATTGTTATTGATATTGAGTTAAAGTTGATAAACTAAGTTTTATTGAAAAGTAAACAACCGATTCCAATATAAAGTAATCATCTCTGTTATAATATCACTGAGTTTTGAATATCAAAAGGAATACCTGAATAATTTAACATTGAAATAAATTAATACGTATTTTAAAATATACTGTTTTTGAAAGAAGTTTTGTAATGTTTAGTATTTTAATACCAATTAATAAAATTTTTATTTTTTTTTCTATTTGAAGTTGAACAAAATATATATGTAATATTTTTTCTTTTTTATATCAGTTATGTTTTATAATTTAAAAACATTATTTATATAAAATAAATTTGTAAAATAGGAATATTTAAGTGGTTGGTTATCATATGGCAACGTTTTTCATAAGGTAATTCAGTGCTGATAATTATTAGGAATAAAGAATTTTACTTTTCAATTATATAAAATCAATATAAAATTTCACTAAAATCAGTTCAGTGGTTTAGGCGTGAAAGCGTAACAGACAGACAGGCAGAGTTACTTTCGCATTTATAATATTAGTAGGGATTTGGAACTAAATATCTTTTATATAACAAGAAACATCGTTGTTTGAAGTAACACGTAAGAAAACTATTTGTTTAAAATATTATTGTATGTTCAAAACATTTATAAAATTGATTTATACTACGATATTTATAATGGAAATACGAATGCAAGATAAAGATTTAATATACTAGGGCTGTACCAATACGGATATAGATTCACCAATTACTAGCCACCTTTTAAAATATGTAAAGAGTTCTGTATTGTTCATCTAAATCAAGCTGATAGGTAAAACTCAAAAACAAAAAACGAAGTTTAGCATGAAAACCGCACGATGGGATGTTTGCAACTCAAAAGACCCTGTATCGGGCAACTACTCGTAGTATATTGGAACGAGCAAATAGCGGCGAAGCTCACTACATGCATGTAAATTTGCCCGAAGCAGCGATACTCAATACAGATTGGAACGAACGGCAGCTTAACATTTTTATTGGATACAATGCACTTGCATCGGCATGGATTTAAAAAGGATTAGCGAAAAAATATGATACAGCGGAACAATAAAAGGTACATATCAGATTTTTTTCCTTGTATATATTACTACAAAAACTCAGTAAGTGGTAAGGAACCTGACTTCGGAAATTTATACTTTAGTAATACCACAATTAATTATACGTAGAATTTCAAATATTGATTGCTTTGAATTGAATATTACAATGAAAAGGTATATTGAATATTAAATTGATAGGTAAAAATAACATGTCACGTCACTTTTATGCTGTAAAACTACTGTACATTTAAATTTTTTGAAATGTAAGGATTCTTAATATGTTCTTGTGTCTTTGTTGATTATGCGGTCGTCCTTTTGTACTATTCAGTACTTATCAGAAGTTTTTTTACTGTACTATGTTTATTATTATCTCACCTCAAGGCAGATTTTTTTCTAATATAAGAGTTCTCAAATATTTAATGTAACATAAGGGACACATTTAGAAAAACTATTTTTTTCTTATGAATATGTGATTAAATTCTATTATGAGTATTTCCGTCACTAGATTTGTAGTTCCCTATAATCTTAAACCACACTTTTTTAACCGAATATTAAAATTACGTTGCTTCTGTAATCCCTATCATAAATAACTTTTTGAGAAAAGAGTAAAAATAATTAACGTGAACCAGGTCGAGTTACAAAACGTGACAGCATCTTGACAACTATGATTACTCTTGATTAGAAATATGGTTTGGACTATCTATAGACAGAAGATAATTATATACAAAATTAACTCCACGCTCTTGACCAGTCGAAAATGACTGATCAAGAATTTTATCCCTGAAAAGTACTATGAGTTTTAATTTTGTTTTCAAAATTAATTGTGTTAAAATCGCTTTGTTAATTAATTCACGTTTGGATTTTAGGCGGTAAATAAAAGTAAAAGGATCAGTATGAATATTTATAAATGTTTTTACCAATGAAAGAATACTAGTGAAAGAGACGGAGTAGAGAAAGTTGATGGAGAGTTGATGTTAGTAGTAGTTGATTTCCCATTTAAGTTTTTTTCATTACCATTTCCTAATTTAATATTTTTTAGTTTTTATCTGCTAACTCGAATAGTGTTCAAAATTTTATTTTGTTACATTCCTGCGAATCGGCAAAAAATTTTACTGTGCATGAAATATTTTAACGTACTAAAATAAAATAAAAATATTCTGCATCACATAAAGTTAAAATATTGTTATCAAATTATTCAGAACGATTTATTTATTTCAGAACGATTATTCGTTATTGAAAGGTATTTGTTCTAGAGATAAAAATATATTTGCTTTATCTTACTTTATACTCAAAATAATTAAGGAAACAATCTTCTGCTTGCATGTTTTATTGTACGTTGCTATGCAAAACGAATATCACGGAAAATGCAATGCAGTGTATAAATAATTACAACGATTATTATGTGTATCTGATTTATGAGACAGTACTGGATTATTTATATTTGTTCACGATTGGTTAGTTTAAAATGAAATATGAGCGAATAAATTACATTAAAATTTGTTTCTCATTATTGCTCTATTAACGTTAATGTGGGCTCGGCTATTAGTCGACCTTTCTACATAATAAATTTTAATTCAAATATCGTGAAACTAAACCGCCTATTGTCTAATGGGTTGAGATTGAAAACATTTGTGTAAAATAATAAATTGCTTAAAAAATATTTAAGTTTAGTCCTGATAAAATAAATTCATCAACTATAGAAATGATCCTAGGTGATACTGATTTGAAATTTTATACTTACTTATTTCCCTAAATTAAAGCTTGAAAATCTCAAATACCTTAGATTTAGATCGTTAAAAAGAATATTTATTTTCCTGATTTTCTGCTGAGAGAGAGAGAGAGAGAGAGATTTATATCAATTTACTCTTCTTTCGTTACATTTTTATTTTATAAGACTTAAGAATTCAATATGCGAAAATAACTAAAAAAATATTTTATCAAAAGTCAACATATATGTAATTGCATTAATAATAAAACTCCAATATTATTATATTATAAGTTATATAATATAAGAGAGTTCTCTTAAATTATATTTTGTAGGCGATATAGATAGTGCACATGATAGGTTATAGTATATTTTTGGGTTCTCATGGTATAACACTAAAATTGTTACATCTTCTATATATATAAAAATGGATTGCTGTTCCTTAGTCTCGCTAAAACTCGAGAACGGCTGAACGGATTTATCTTATCTTAGTCTTGAAATGTTCGTGGACGTTCAGGGAAGGTATAAAAGCTGAAAAAAAATTATTAATTACTGGGAAAACCATAAAAACAACCCTTTTCTATTTCCCATACAAACGTTTTTTTTGACATTAGATTTGACAATTAACTAATATGTCAATCATTCTGTCGCACTTCAAAACGCGGAGATTTATGACTTACAGGTAAACTCCAAAAATATAAATAAAAAACATGATAGGTATTTCTTGATTATAGGGCGATACGAAGTTCGCCAGGTCTTCTAGTTTAATCATAAAAATGTGAAAAGTCTAGTTCCAACAATATTGCAGATCATATGGCATCTTTTCTGTCCCAGTCCATGTAAAATACGCGTCTCCTGGGAAATTTATTCGCGGTATACGAACCTAAGCCTCTATAATGTGCCTTCAATGTTCCATTTCCTCCATATAATTAGTATGAATACATATATTTTCTAAGCCCCAAGACTCAGGAACGAGATAACTTGCTTACAATTATTTCTTTTGACAATATTGATTGTATTGGTTAATTCAGTTTACTCCTTAGCCTATTTTTTTTTAATTGCAGGGTTTTTTATTTGAATCCTAAGTCGTTTGTTTAGAAGTTATACATTAAATTTTTCGAGCTCTGATGGAAAAAGAGGGGTGTTGTAAGTTTAACGTAGATATCTATGTGAGCGCACGTTTGTCCGAGAATTTGTGCCTGCGTGTGTAGTGGCAACGTAGCTTTACAACAAATTGATTGATTCCGATGCAGTGTTTATCGTTTTAATGGATTTTTTCTCTGTTAATGCTCTTTGCTGTGTTTAGTAAACATCGGTCGAGCAATATGAGAGGTTTTGCTGCTATTAAAAACAACGTAAGACTTTTTGGCATACGAATATAACTACTCGATTATGTATATCGCGCATGAAAGTAAAATTATAACCATTAGTAGGTATAGTAGTACATATTGATTTTCAATTAGTATGTAGGTCCTTTTTTGAAAAAAATCATAATCATATATATATAAAATGAATTGCTGTTCGTTAGCCTCACTAAAACTCGAGAACGGATAAACGGATTTATCTTATCTTAGTCTTGAAATGTTCGTGGAGGTTCAGGGAAGGTTTAAAAGCTGAAAAAAATTGTATCATTTCCGGGAAAACTCTAAAAACAGCCCTTTTCTATTTCCCATAGAAACGTTTTTTTGACATTAGATTTGACAACTAACATTCTGTTCGATTGAAACAGGAAAAATTAATAAATACCAATACCTGGCTATTTAAGACGGAATAGAGTTCGCCCTGTCAGCTATACTTATATTACTAATGACGAAATTAACATGGACGCAGTCGTGGGCAAAAACTAGTATATATTGTATTTGTTATTTTAGGCTTCATTTATATTAAAAAGAAACTGATTTAAAATATCATTTCACTAACCATTGAAAAATTGTCAGTATGCTTTTTCCAAAATTGAACTGCATCTATCAACGGGAGTAGCAGGTGCAGTCTAGCTTCCAATTCACACGAGTGTATTGAGTTCGGAAGGATTGGATTGGAAGTTGTTTGAAAAAACAGCCGTCATTGTAATTCCTGGGAAATGGCCAGCAATGCGTTGTTTCCGGATAACTTTAATATGCTTTTACAAATCTTTTAAAACATTAAAGCCGTTTTTCTTAAAATTTACTAATTTATGTTTCATAATTATCAAAAAAAATTTGGACACTTTAAAAGCTATACAATAATAATAATTACTATACATAATTTAATACAAATTAAATTTTAAATATGCTCGGTTTTTTCGAATAGTTTTTTATGAATGCTTTTCGCTACGCCTTTGTGTTTTTATTTGAAAACCTGTATTGTGTTATAAGTAAATATTATTAGTTCACGAATGTTTTGATTCATTGGGTTTTATGTAAAAACTAAAAAAACAAAATCTATCAAAAAACAGCAGTTCAATTCACGGTAAAAAGTAAAAGTTAGTGCCATTTTTTTCACGATATTGCCCTCAATTTTTCAATCTCTATGCGAACAATAATTAAAACGAGAGCTTTAATAATTATATTCTACATATATTTACAATAAATAAAATATCATAATATAAATGATATGTAATTTTCTAAACTTCATACTGATACGAACTTATATAATAATAAAGTATTCGTATGTGTAATACATTTTAAGATTCTTTTCTGTTACTGGTACAACAGATAATTTCTATCTTTTCTTTATAAGATACTACATTATAAATGGCAGAGCTTATTCAGAATCAAACAAGAAGCAAAATAAATAACAAAATGCACATTGATTAAAATAGCGTAGTGATTTAGATGATTTTGATTTAATCATCTATGAGGTTACCGCTTGTACAGATATTAAAGTAAGTTTATTCATAGATTGATTTAAATGTAAGAAAAAGAAACAAGGGTTTTACCAAAAAAATAAGATCATACGTTTAAAAGAGTAATTTAAATAATTTATGAGGTATTTACTTCATTCGTTTTTTCTAAACACACACATATTATATAAGTTGATTTATTTTTAATTTTACTTACAATAAATTTTCTTATAAAAAGCTATCTGCAACAAACTTTCTAAGAAAATACCTTTCTGCGAAACCCTATAAAGAAACTACTGTGACAAACATCCTTTAATGTGAAGTCCTGGAAGAAATGCGTAAATCATGGAAATTAATGGAAAATTTGTGACCTTTTGTAGGACAATTAAGGATTTGGTGTTAAATTAAATTATTGTACAAATTTTAATAAACAGCAACGGAAAAATAAAGCCCTAACTGGTTCACTGTCGTAAGCCATTTTTCATAATTAGATGCAATCCGATTTCATTTCACTAATATTACAGTACCTATAAGAAAACTATAAGCATATACCAAATAGCTGACAGAATAATTAGGAAGTGTTATGTCAACAAAACTAAGACCCAGTTTCACCAACCAATGTTTATTAAATCTAAAAAAGGCATTTCTAACAAACCTTGAAATTTATAAATGTCTGTTAAAATATTTACGTCCCACGATGACAAATTAACAACGCATTATGAAACGTCATGTTAAATGACCGACTACCAAATTATTCATTCTTGTTATAAGACGACAAAATGGAAACTATAGCGTTTAATACGGCACGTTTGCCACGATGCACCCCTTTATTCCTTGATCTTATATATTCCTCGATACGTCACTTGCTAGCTAATGCGACCAAATTTTATATGTATATCGTTGGTTGCATACATTTGGCACACAAAAAGCTATATAGACATAAAATGTGTTCAAGTTATAAGAGATAAAAAGAAAATTTAATTTGCAATGTCATAGAAAAGCTGGAGGCAAAATCATCATAGAAAATGAAATTTTAATTCACTTTATTAATAAGTACAATGAAATAATAGAAATTGATAAAACAGATGACGTTACTATGGTGATAAGAAATCAGGGCTGTGATTGGACGATTGAGTTTTGATAATGCATTAACATTCTGTTTGCCATTAGACGAAGCTACAGAGCAGGAATTAATATTAGTGGCTTGTTCAGACATTTAAACGGACATTTGTGCGTGGTGGGACGCTCGTTGCATCTAACAGAGCATCAAACGCCTTAACAAGATGTTACTTATGTAACATTGATTGGTGAAACTGGGTCTAAGAGTTTTAGTGTCTTTAAGATGTTTTGTATTACTAGTTATGCAAGTCTTTATGTACATATAGAGATAGTCTATCAATATACACTGCGGTTTTTGTGGAATCACTTTTAGTAGAGGAAAGAAAGTCTAAGACAAATTTCTGAATACTTTTCGGTTAATACTATGTCCTTTTAAAATAATATCGAGTGAAATACTAAAATAAAATATGTTTTTTATAAATGAAATAGAGTTGCAAAGTTTTATAAAATTAAAAGTGTAATTAATCCAACATTGTTATATCAGAATAAAGTAAGGGTATTAAAAGTGAAAATAGTATTATGTTTTTAATTAGGATCGGTACAACTAGACGGTAAACACGTCTAATATGTGAAGAATTAAACTTGTTTAACATATATATTTATTGTTTATACATTTAGAGTCGAAAATTTAATTATAAAAGTAATTAAGAAGTAGAGTTGTCTGAGTAAATTGATCTTATAACACAAACTAGCAACTTAAATTACTAATGTTGATTTTACATAACAGATAAGGATAATATAATATTTAATTTACTACAGAATAAAGAGTATTATAAAGTACATAATATGTTTTTTGTTGTTATTCAGGACTAGAAATCAACAAATCTCTGAAAACATAACTCGAAGAAAAAAGAAGCAATGTTTTATTTTTTTCAGTATAATGTAAAACTTCTTAATTTTCTGTACGGCCTTTGGTGTTTTCAATCTATTTAATCAATGTATAGAATTAATTGTATCATTTTATAAATTAAATCATAATTAATTTTACAGATTTTTTTAAACAGACATTATACATATTTATTAGTATGAACTAAATGAAATAATCTCAATGCTATATGATTTTAAATTTACGTGATTTTAAAAGCATGATATACAGGGTGACTGGTGAATTACTATCAATATTTAAGGAGAATACTCGGTACATGATACTCATTCGAATTATGTAAAAAAAATAGGCACTTAATTTTTTAGAAAATTTCCGTATGAATAAATAAAGTGTTGACACGTTCCAAGTGTTCAAGTGTGGACGCGTGCGGCGGCGTGCTGATACAACACTACGTCACGACACGCGTATGTGTGAGTTTCAGTGTATACCTAATCTGTAGGGTGTTCATACGATGCGTAATTAATTACATAACTTTTGGTTAACTTTACTTAGAAGTTTATTAATATTTATGTTATATTAATTTTAATTTTGTCATATATTATCGTCAAATATCACGTCCTCAAATATCGATAGTAATTCACCAGTCACCCTGTAGTGTTAAACATACAATTAACGTGAAAGGCGCAACTCCTATCGTGTGACCTGCAAACAAATTAGATACCTATTAAGTAATGCAAATTGCTTTTACATGATAAAAATGGTGGATGTATAACAATACTCAAGCGATAGTTAAGACTTTTTTAAATATATAAAAACAAATAGAGATACAGAAGTTGAATTTTTGATTTGCTTAATTCGGCTCAATAAATTGGTATGGTTATAAAAAAATATATAATTAAAAAGTTAATTATGTAGTAAGATTCTTATAAACACATACCTATTGTAAAAATATATTAATTGTCATGAATATTTCTGTCATTTTTATATTTTATATTTCACCTTTGTCGTTTCCTGTATGTCAACTTAACGAATGAATTTGCTCATTTGTACTTTCTGTTGGGATCTATGTAAAAAGAGCAAAAATAAAAATCTAAAAAACTGATGAATATGAATAGGAATGTAACCTCAGTCCAAAATATATTTACTTGAATTTTACAATTAAAAATTGAGTGTTTGTTAATTTTAAACAAACAGTATTTTAAATCATAGCAAATGAGTTTTTAAATGAAAATATTTATTTATGAAACAAATTCAAACTTTTGTAAATCAGAAATACAATTTTTGATTGGTCTTTCATAATAGCCGTTGTGTTCGGATAACATTGTTATAACTGGAATCACTTCTGATATTATTAACTCCACAAAATTGTTTTAAGCTCTTTGTTAAATGAAAACATACATTTAATTTTGTTTAAGTCTTGAATTTTTGCAATATTTATCATGCTTCATAATACGAGTATACTTTATCAAGTACATATTACACTATTTACAGTAAAAAATTATTATTGAGACCCGTTGAAATATTTGAAGAAAATTTGTTCTACAAACCATTTTTTTTCTGGTTGAGGAATCATAACTGTTTATTATTACTTCTGGAGAAGTATAATAAAAAAAAATCTTGATTTTATTTAATAATGAAAAAAAAGATGATATTATTTTATGCCTTTAAATTTCATAAATGTTGTTCAGAAATCACAGAATAATATAAAATCAATAAATGCATGAAAGTAAATTTTACCTCTAAAAAATATATCCCTCTTTTTGCTGAAGTAGTTAGCTAGTGGAACTTCAGGTTACAAAGAATTTCAATTGTGGTCGGCAAAGAGTTGATCCTGACAATTGCATTTTTCAACGCTGTGTAGCGTCCCTGTATGATTTTGATAAAGGACTTTGAATTTAATAGTCTGGAAAAAGTAAAAATTTTTCTTAAAATTTACGATTATTTCATCAATTTTGAAATATCAAATATGTATTAATATAATTAATTTGTCAATAAGTATTTTATACATGTTTTGTACTCATTAACTAAATTTAAATTTATTAACAGAAATTTTTTTTAGTGATGTATAGTGATGTATATATGTATTATGTGAATAATTTGTTAATAGGAGTGTTAAAGATTTCCCTATGTATTTTAGGACTGTAAGGTAGTATGTGCAGTAATTTATTCTTCTTTAACTATAAACAAATTTACAGTAGTGATTCTCATTTCCCCCTCAAACATATACGAATATGCAACTTAATCCAGAGCGTATATCATCGGCGAACAGATATGTAGTTTGGTTGTTAGTGAACTCCTGTGAAACATTTGAATTATTTAGTTCAGAATTTCAAAGTACTGAAAATACTGGTGGCGATATTACCTACGTTCACATCAATAGTTTTATATCGTATAGAGGTTTTTCACGATATACATATAAACATTGCTTTCAATTAAAGTATTCAAAGTAATTTAAAATTCAATCATTTGTCAGTTGATAAGTATTATTTTTACTCGTGTATTTTTTATATGAGAGGCGTTTATGAGTACGATATAGTTTTGCCAATAAACGATTCCGGTTGGAAAGTTATGTACTAATAGATAATTGTTAGCGACGTATTCAATAATATAATCGAATAGAACAACTTTACAACAAGTAAATCAAAATATATATATATTTTGATCATATGAAATTGCCTTTAAAATATTTGCTCTCTCTTAATGTATTCATACTTAGTATTTTAAATTTAATGAAATTATATTTGGCGATAGGAGAAAAATATTATCGTTGCGTTAATTTTAAATATTATTGTTTGATAAATAAATTATATAATAAGTATGCAAATGATTTATTCATACCTCCAGGGTTTATGTCATGTTATTAGTAGCGAGGGAGTAAAAACTGTCTAAAATACACATTAGTGGCTATTTTGTTTAAAATATTAATTAGTTATTATGGTCGTGTAATTATTTTGTTTTAAACCAAAATGTCACCCAGCATAAATTTTAAATATAAATGTATATGTATTTGTGTCAACGTTTATTGTTGTAACAAATACATAATAATTCAAATGGAAAGAGATCTTAAAATACTTAGAAGTTGTGATTTTATTTCATGATAGTTACATGCAATAAAAATTGACTAAAAGAAAGTAATGACGATATTAACGAAAGCCCTCTTTATTTTTCTTTGGGACTCACGGAGAAAATCTGCCGAATGAAGTCTTAAACTCGTGTCTGTTTTACATAGGGATTTCGTTTTCTTTTAATTTGTGCAATATTTAGTATAATTCAAGTAGCACAAGGATCTCGTTTTATTGTAAAAGTAAACTACATTTACATGTAATTTAAAAGCGGAGAGCTGTACTCGTATAAATAAAATTCTTTAATTAAATCGTACTCTAAAAATCGGAGATTCCAATAAATTGTAACACTGATTTTACTTTTGCCGTTTTCAGATTCCTGAAGAGGTTGTATTTTGTTTCTCATTGCTTCACAGGGAAAGAGAAGTTAAAATTACACTGTCTTGGGAGTGACAGTGATTTATTTGTTTGAAGTTATGTAATTAATATGTACAACTTAATGGTTTATATAAGAAAGGTTTAGTCATTTGGCTATGATTTTTTATGTCCATCGTAGTTATTGCTAGTATTATTATAGGAGAATTTTATCTATCTCTATCGTATAAAATGTAGTTAAAAATTGTAAAGAAACTATTATGCAATCATAATAGTATAAATTTATCTTTTCATCTTTTTTTTTGTTTATTTCAAAGCATTACAAAATTAACTATATGTATTAGAATATAGAAAAAAATATTAAATTTGTATGAATTTATCATTAGTGAGCAATTCGATTCTTAATGTGTGTACCGAATTTCTGTATCCATTATGAATTGATGGTAATTAATCAGTAAATGTAGGAAGATTTTAATTACGACTCATAATAATTTATTAAATTTGCTTACGGTATATTAATTTTTCAACGTTTACCAAGAGCCGCAGCGTCTGGCTTGTTAATAAGGTTTTTAGTTTGTTTGCCTATTAAACATCTTTAAAACATGTTAATATTTTGTTTACCTATAAATACAGGACAGAATTTTATCTTATAAAATGTATATATTATGTAACATGTTACTTTGGTTTCGTTGACAGAGCTTAATTAAATTAAGGTTTAATTGTCAAATGGTTATCTCGCAAATATTGTTAAAGGGACGATTACTCAGAACACGTAAATTTTTAATGTAATATTTAAATTTTTGCTCTTAGTCTAAATATTGTTCAAATTTTTGTAGTCATAATATTTCAAAGTGTAAATTGAATTGTCGTATGAAGCATAGAAAATATTACGAAGGTTATAAAATTATGACAAAATCTTAACCATTACCCGCTAATATAACTAGCTCTGGTCGTGGGAACACTTCTTCAACAGAATGTATAATGTTGAAATATCCATCACTCAGCCGATCTTGAATCATATCGAATTCTGTTTCTGGAACTAAAAAAAACAATACATACATACATTTATAATAATTTACCAACATAACTTTAATTTAATTAATTTATAAATTTTCATTACAAAACTGAAAATACTTATGTGTATTATACGGTAATCAAGAATCGGTTAATTAATTATTATTCATGCATCGCTACGTAATGAGGAAGCTAACCGAAAACTGGAAAATTTTATTTGCCACGCAAATAAACCCAGACATTGTGCAGAATCAAACATCATTCGTAATAGTTCTAGTGATAATAAAAGCAAAATAGTTGATTCATATGTAAGTGTGTATCAAAGGTATTGTTCCTTTTATACATATTATGTACGGGTGCTTCTCAATCTTAAATCAGATTAATCACCTACGCTTGGCTCATGAATAAGTTCTTTGTTTTCATTTATGCGAAAGTAACAAAAAATTAAGAGAATATTTTAAGGAAATTAAAAATAGTAGTAAAAAAATTTAGCTTATGCTTGTGATGTAGACTATGCACTATGACTATGACTATAATATTATATTATTTATTTTTAATAGTTTTACAAATATAAATATTTAAGAAATAATTATTATGTGAAGGTCAAACATATCTATAAGTCAATTGGCGTTTAGAATACCTGTCATTAAATTGAAGTATTTGTACTAGGTATATTTTAGGCACTGCGAAGTGCAGTTTGGGCACAAACTGTAATGGATGCCTACAAGGTTACACTAATCTTTGCACACTGGATGTATCATGATTTAGATTTTGTTTATATTTGTAAATTTTGAAAGCAAATGGACTTAATAATACATATGGGATAAAACCTCTCAGCATTCCATGGATTCACCGTGCGAATGACGGGTCCCTTTTGTTATGTTAATAAGTTTAAATAAAAATTAATAAGAACCAAGGGGCACTTTAGAGTGTAAAATTATAGTTATTTATTTCTTTTATGAAATAAGACTAAAGAAACTATGGACAGGAACTTTATTTATGAGAATCTATGATTATATGTATACATTTTTATATCCCTTTTTTAAGTACTTGTATATTTACGAAATGGAAATAATTAATTCAGTACTTTTTTTCGGTCATATCTAGTGTCAGATTCTAGTGATTTCCTTTGCTTCCCTATCAAATATTGATGGATTTGATCGTTAGAGTTAACCTCTCATTTGTATTCCATTAGCTTTGGTTCCTCTACTTTGTTTTTGTTCAATTTCGTACACATAAAAAAACCCTAAAAACGCAGGAGCTCTCTCCAGGCTTATAGTGCTTTTATTGCAAAGAATGACTGATTCAATGAATTGCACTCGTTCTAAAATTTACGTTCTAACTTTCAATTGTTCTCAGTTGTTTACAAAATTATATAATTTTAATTTTAGTTGTACAAACAGTTACAATTTAAATATATTTTTTTATAAATTGAAACGGTGACTAGCTATTAAGTAGGTACAGTCTTGAGTTTTCTAGAATATATTCATAGTCAGCTTAAAGGCGCACTATAGTGTAAAAGATTATCGTACATAATGGAACCGCTTCGGAAAAGTTGGGAGAAAATGCATTTAAGGTAAAAGATTTTTGCATATTTAAAAATACATAAGTATTTTTATCGTCCTGCATCAAAAAGGCTTTTAGGATAATTGAATATATTGTAAGGCTTACTATTGAAAGAAAAATTCTTTTGATTCCTTTATTATATTTATTTGATTTCAAACAATATTTGTAAGAGATTTGAGTTAAAACAATGATTAACCAGAAATTTAATATAACTTGTAAGTAAGCTGTTAACAAGAATATTAAAATATTATATGATATACGAATATAGTTTTTTATATTTATACGTTTTTCTATATTACATTTTTATTTAATATCCTTCAGATTAGCTACTTTCGCGTCAGTATATTGGTTATAGCTATAAATACTTAACAAGCGTTACTTAATTTCAAGTAACTAAGAACGTTTGTAATGATTTTTAAGCAATCATTTGTCGTAGCTGAATAATTAAGTGATTATTGTAATAATATACAAAGGTATTTTTGTTTCCCGGACCTTGAGAATATCGCTTGTTAACGCGTTATAGTTAAATGTGATGCACCGGCAAAGTTGCACCAAGTAACTTCCGTTATGTCTAAGCTTAAAGCGTATTGAACATTGTTATTACCGCATCGTCCATTTGTGAGCTCTGTACAGCGTGTACCGAAATCTCTTTAATTATAAACTATTTTTGTATAATTTTAATTTTGTATTTTAGTTCTTTTTGTATAATTTTAATGTCCCCTTTTGTACAATTTAAGTAGAAAAAAAATCCAAGCCGTGATAACTTATAACTGAAACATCACTTAGCAAACATGTCATTTTCTTTATTTTTAAAAAAAATTTAAATGGTGTATGTTTTGTTAGTTGTCCTTATATAAATAAATAAAAAAAATAATATATCCAGGTAACGTGTAAATGAAAATATTTATATATCGGTTTATTACAAATTCCATGTTTTTAAAGAGAGTGATGCCATCATTATTTTATTTTGTTATGTATAATTTTTATTTTTATTTTATTTTGTTATGTATAATGTGACCAACGTTGTTGAGTTTACAATAACTAATATGTACCTACTAATTAACCTATAAGAAACTATAATTGTAAACTTGTTTGTGGTTCCAATAAATCAAAAAAAAAAAAACAATCATCGCCGACGTCAATAATGTCACTTCTTCTTGTAGAACGTTTCATGATATTTTAAAATGAAACTTCAATCGTTCTTAATGCTCCTGTATTTCTCGAAGTTTCTTCATAATCACATACTTCAATGATAACCACTCACTGAACTCTCAACTCCCCCATCGTGCGTCCAGACGTCACATTTATACCAAGATTCAAACATAGGTCTATTCTCCTTTTAAACAATCTTTGATTATGTTTTACTTTTAAAAATAATCATGAATACTAACATAGAAAACAATACATAGTATAAAATTTATATTATGATGAAACGTCTAATAATTATTTTTCATGCAGTCGCAATACGTAATCATATTCATAAAAAAATAGTTATAAATATTTAACACAACTTAGTTTTTTTACTGTCAGTATATAGTGATAAGTATTTGTTTAAAATTGATTTTTTTTGTTTTGTTTGACGTCAACTTTGATATTTATTACTTAGCTTATTTCCTTCACACTTTTTTCTCTTCTATAAATAATATTTTATGTTAGAGGAGAATTCATCATTTTCCATGTTAAATAAAATCATGAAATTGTTTTGGATATTTCATCTTGGTCATAGATTCGTGGGTGACAATGATTTATCGTTTATGAAGATATTATTCACACTTGAACGGTTCGGCGGTTTAACGCTTCTGGAATATGAAATTCAATTATTCTCGCAGACCCTGTACTCACCTCTGTATTTTTTGGAAAAAAAAGTTAAGGTGATTTACTGTCTCATATTCACGTGACACATCCTAATTATGTGTCACACACGATGTGTAATAACTTTCGAGATATAAGATTACTGTAATTGCTTAGGAAAATTGTTCTGTTTTTGTTTTACAATATAAAAGAAAGCAAGCTCTTTTGAAATTTTTTATGTTTTGTATCTCCGCATATGTTAAAATGGGAACCGCTTCAACCGGTGTACTAAGTTATATAAGGCTTCACAACCGATATCTTCATTATAAAACACATATCTCGTTGTTATAATTAATTTATATTTTTTAAGATAATCTACATATCTTTCTGATAAACGTTCAATTATTTCAAACATAAAATAAGATTTACAGCGTCGTTTGAGGTATTAACCTGAAAAGGGATTTATATAACATAGATTTAAGGATATATATGTATATTAGGACCTTGAGATTAGTTTCCGTTCAATATTCCGTAACGTAGCAAAACGTTTCACAATTGAGGTATTTCATATCTTCTTATATTGCGAGTATTTTTTTATTTCTTTAATCTTAAACATATATATGAATATTTTATAAATAGAATATGTATATATAGATATACCTGGATATCAATATTTCTTACACAAAAATAAAAATGTAAAACTTTAAACTTTATTTAATAATTTCTTATGTTAAACGTCTTAGAAGTTTCTCCAGTTTTTTTTTATTTTATATTAAATGAAATTTTGATCCTCGGTCCCTTAAGCTAAAGCGAGGGGTAATGGAGTCAATAAACAAATATCAAAGTTGATGATTAAAGATTAAATGAGACATAGTCATCACAATGAAATCCGTATGATCAACTGAAACAAGTGACTATATCAGTAATGAGATCTAAGATTTTCACGAGTATTCATTTAATTAATATTTCTCGAATATGCTATGCGATTCTTATTTTTGATTATGAACTACACACTCCCGACGTTTTGGTTACTTTACAGCAACCGTGATCACGGGCAGACGAGATGTTAATGTCTGTCAGTCGGTCTTGTTATTTTATCACCTACATACATCCGAAAAACATTAGCTTCATTTAAATGACTATATCAATGTTGTTATAATATTAATATATCTTAATGAACTCTAATATATCTTAATTATTGCTTTTACTTAGGTGCTCAAACAGTATTAGTTTCGTTAATTAATTTGTAATCTAGGATTGTAGTATAAAATGAAAGCCTTTTTATATATAGATTTCTAGTCCCTACTAATATTATAAATGCGAAAGTAACTCTGTCTGTCTGTCTGTCTGTCTGTCTGCTACGCTTTCACGCCTAAACCACTGAACTGATTTTAATGAAATTCGGTACAGAGATAGAGTTGACCTTGAAAAAGAACATAGGATAGTTTTTATCCCAGACTTTTGAAAGGTTCTCTTGGAAACGCGATATAACCGAACTCCACGCGGCGAAGCTGCGGGCGGAAAGCTAGTATTACATATATAGATTGGAAAAAAATAATCTAATCTAACGGTATATAAAACATTAAAAACTTAAAACAGCAATGGGTATTTTTTCAATTTTGTTTTCAGTTATTTTATTTTACATTCATTTGAAAAGCTCGTGGTAATCTTATAAAAGGCAATGATTGGTGCATCAATTAAGAGATATTACTAAGCGATTTTATACAGGAAAAACCCGTTTCATATTGGATTTTACACTTTCAAACAATTTCACAATCAATTAATTTTATTTTTTGTTGTAATTACCCTCTCCATATTTTAAATATAATTTTTAACATTACTGAATATTGATTTAAAGAAAGGTTAAATGACGTTGATTGAAGAAGGTTCTTTTATACTTTTGAATTAAATCTGTTCATGTATTTATAAATTTCATTTTTTTAGTATTCAAAAATCACACAATAAATAAATAAGTAATTGTTTTTCGTCTGTTCTATTACCTATTTCACCTTATCCGTTAGACTCTGTCACAAACAGTCCAGCTCTCATAGTTTAACTGTCAAACCGTTTTGACGCTCGAATATTTGAGTGTCAAAGTGACGTTGACTTTATAACATATAGACAGAGCGATACGACAACAGATTTATTATTTATTTTTCACTAGCTGACCCGGCGAACTTTGTTCCGCCTTAATGGCAATAAATAAGCAGTTTATTTTATTGGAAAAAATACAAAAAAAAAAATACCTACATTAGTCATTCATAATTATTTTTGTATTTTAGTACATAGGTTGCTCTTCATTTAAGTGCCTTGTGATACACGACATTTTTTGTTTTATTATCAGGGATAAAAACAAAGAACGCATGGTCTTCCAACCTGTGACCATGCCACGTATAATGGGACCATGGGAAAAACATGAATGTTCTGGATTTAAACCACAAACTTTTAAGGATTGGCTTTGTGATTTGTTGATGGTCATGGCAAATGCAAGACTATCGGAAATTGAAGTCTTTAAAATTCAAACGGCATATCGGTTGGGATCATCGGTATCCTCGGAATGAGAACTTCCTCACTTTTGAATTTTCCTTTCGTTGTCGTAGCGTAAATTACTTTGTTCATCAATTTTCTCACCACCAAACGCGTACCGTTGCACAGTTTTGATTGGTTTGTGTTTCGTTATATTATAATTGTTAATTATTTATTTAATAGAAATAGTTTTATTATTGATTTCTTACAAATATCAAATAGTCATCCATACGTCATTGCATATCTGACATTTGCATTTTGTTATTCCAAGTCTGATTATTTTTGTTTTTGTTATAAAGCGTTTTATAGTGACTGATGTTTCAAGTCAAGTCCTATCTCCTTCTCCTGGCTTTAAACTACGTCCCTGCCAATTTCCAGCTAAATCGGTTAAGCCGTTCTTGAATTATAAGTGGAGTACCTAACACGACTTTCTTTTATATATATATGTATAGGTCGTAAGGTTTGATAAAGTTTTTAATACTAATATAATTGTAATTTAAATGGATGTAATTTAATAAAAAATGAAACAATAAAATATGTTATAAAATGTACATTTATATCAATAATATCTACTATTATATATAACTAATGTTGTAATAAAAGGCATAAACGAATAAAACAACAAATAAATTCAGAAACTACTCACATTTTAATAGGATCGTCATTTATGTAAACCACCACATAATTAATTT
The DNA here is from genome assembly GCA_916720795.1 of Danaus chrysippus. Classification (NCBI taxonomy): domain Eukaryota; kingdom Metazoa; phylum Arthropoda; class Insecta; order Lepidoptera; family Nymphalidae; genus Danaus; species Danaus chrysippus. The sequence continues at coordinate 7,074,746 of CAKASE010000066.1, read as the reverse complement.
AACACATTCCAAGCACAAATTCACAAGCTAGTACTCATTAAACAATCTCAACGTGTGTGGGCTTTAAACCCGGGGTACTAACTAACCTCCAACGAGCAACGAACCGTAGTGGAAAGTTCTTTTTAATACATATTTACATCACCTGTTAGATGTGCTTTTGAGTTTAAATTTGATTTAAAAAACATGCATAGGTACTATATTTTTAACGTAGCTATATTTATGTTTAATTTAATCATGCTATTATTTAAAATACAAAATCAGTTACAATTATACGAGAGCATTAATACAAAATAAAATATTCATATCCTTAAATATGGATATATGTAATTCAAAAAATAGTATTGATATCAAGTCAAGTAAGAAAACATGATTTGAGCATAACAAGGGATATTATTGAACGTATTTTAATAGGTTTATATGTATTAGAAACATGTATGAGATATTATATGAACTTGAAATTCATGATCACTGATAACCTTTTTCTTTATAAAGCAAAAGTCAGGGGGATATGTAAGTCACCACATAATAAAAAAAATAATCTTGCTTAATTAATATACATCGGCGAGACGTTCGGTGCCATGTCCTTTTATTGAATCGACTTGTTACACTGATAAAAGCAACAAAAGAATTACTTTATATAATACAATTTTAACGAGGTCAGGGCTTTATGTACTAAATAGATTATCTCTGTTGTGTCCATATAATTTTATTAGGCCTGCTTTCATATTACAAAAAAATGCGAAAATCGGCCAAGGCTGGCTTAATTCCAGCATAAATTATTAATAAATTGATTGTGTTTTAATTTTATACTCTTTTCCAATTTTTAAGTTGAAACGAAAGCTGAAAATTAAATTGAAGGCTTTATAAATATACAGATATAGAAATAAGTGACTTATATTTTAGTAGAAGGAGATATAAAGATTTTTTGGTTTATTTCAGCAACTTTCTCAATTATTAGATATTTTGGTATCTTGTTCGTTCTTTCTGTTGGGGAATAAGAAAAACCGAGGCTGTGATAATAAATTAAACAAACTGGTAGTATTCCGCGTAGGGTTTTTGCGCGGACCTATTTAAATTATGGTCATTAATATAGTGTTAAATTTTAACCTACTGGTATTAAATACGAGTGCTATGCAAATAAATTATTTTTAGTGAATTATCTACTTCTATGGCATATATTGAACGAAAATTACTAAATAGTTCTTAATTCATTGTACTATACTATACATTTTAATATTACAAATATGAATAAAACAAGTAATTATTAGTAGAAAAACTATTATATAAATCTTAATGTAAGGTTAATAATTATGCATAGCAACACAATCTCGTGGATTTAAATATATAGCGCTTGGCTAATTGACGCAAAATGATAAATTAGTTAAAAAGCAGTTAATTATGAGGTCAGAACATAAAGGATATACTCGTAAGATATTTTCCAGGGGTGTGGCTTGACTCTGTTGGGAACAATTTTAAAGCGATTTTACTTAGCATATAAATCATAAGTGCTAAGATGTAAGTGTTGGGGTTTTATGCTAAGGGCTCTTTTAGACGCTATAAAAATGAAAAATAATAACTGACAAGTATATTGTGTATACAATACAAGTGTATGAATACAACAATACGAAAACATTTGTTAAAGTAGAAATTATTTCTTTTCTTTCGAAATAGTAGAATTTGTATGTTAATTTTTAAGTTTAAACTTTTTCTACGTCACAGGGCTCAAAGAGAATTAGAAAAGTATACCAAGTCAGTGTTTAAATTTGACGCATGTTCATTCGTTCTACCCTATTTCAAGTTTACATCTTATCTGAAAAAACTATATCGAAGACAAGAATAATATTTAAAAATTTTACGTCAAATATTATCTTTTTATCCATTTGTCAATGCACCTATACTTTTACATAAGTACTGTTTGAGCTGAAAGCAGTTGAAGGTCTCAAGAACCTTACATATTTGTGACAGATATGTTTATTTTAGTTTTTCAGTTTCCAGTAACTTGCAAAACACAAGACTACGTATGTGCCTAGCGTGCTCCAACCGTTATTTTAGTCTTCCATAAGTGCACGAATAAAGAGATTTTCAATTTTAAGCACCCAATTATATTCATAAAGTAGGTGACTCGTTGTTTTAATGACGCCAAAAAAAGTTCCTTGTAAAACTCATTTCATACATACAAATTCTTGCAAACATGTAATAGACTCGATTGTAATTGCAACAATAAATAGAGTAAAGTCTTTTTCAGAAACGAGCTTTAATTTGGTTGCGTCAATCGAATCGAATATTTTTCCACATCATAATTTTAATGATATCTATTACATCTTTAAATAATTTATTCGATATAAATGACATACATTTCGTTTAAATCTTGCGAAATAGATTTCTTATAAAAGTTTAATTACTTCAATTCCTTAATATCAAGTTGTTTATTTAAGTTGTTTATCATAAAAATATGTATAATATTAATCTTCTATCTTCTATATATATAAAAATGGATTGCTGTTCCTTAGTCTCGCTAAAACTCGAGAACGGCTGAACGGATTTATCTTATCTTAGTCTTGAAATGTTCGTGGAGGTTCAGGGAAGGTATAAAAGGTGAGAAAAATTGGAATAATTGCCGGTTAACCCTAAAAACAGCCCTTTTCTATTTCCCATACAAACGCTTTTTTTGACGTTAGATTTGACAACTAACTAATATGTCAATTCTGTTTGATTGAAACAGAAAAAACCTGATTATTTACGGCCTGTAAGACGGAATAGAGTTTGACTGGTCAGCTATACCTACATATATTACTCTTGACCAAACTAACGCGGACGAAGTCGCGGGCAAAAACTAGTATCAGATAAAAACGAAAATGTTTTCAACTAAATGTCACACTAAAATCTGTGTTATACCTAATAAGATTTTTTATTTTTAAAACAACAACAGTTATGCATGGATTACATTAGAACTGTAATCAGATATGAAAGATTGCATTTAAACGAGAAACGGCGACACGATGGGAAATGGAGTATGATAGAACGGTTACTGTACCCGGTAAAATCGGTTTTACGTCAATTTTAAGAGCAACCGTTGTATTTTCTCGCTGTGACAGTTCATACAGATTACAAAAGTATTTTTAATTAATATTAATTAAGTTAGTAGAAATATTAGCTTATTTTATAGCAATATGGTTCTGATGTTGTTAAATGGTGTCATGCAAATTAATGGTATAGTTTTTCGTAACAAACCCATCAACAAAAAGCCACGAGGGATCAGAACCCTTTTCTAAGAACGGCATATGGTGCCATTATATAATCCTTGTATAATTTTAGTATACAGTAATAAAATGTTTTAAATATAAATCTAGTAACGTCCCATCAACCTTAGTTATCTAAATCATAAAAAGAATCCTCGTCTTGTTATAAATTTTTTATAGTAGAGTTGAAAAAGTAACTCAGTCCAAGACATGTTTTCAGCATGTAGATAATAAATGAATTAAGCTTAAACAACAACATATGATGCCTACTTCATGAGAGTGTCATTATGTTATTTCACAGAGTGAAGTTAAACAAATAAATTTAAATTATGGCACGCTATTTAGTTATCAAACGCGCTGAGAGTAGCCAAAAAATTTTAGACTCCAAATGTGGCTACTTCGCTAACTTAAAGTGGTTATTAGCGAAGTTGTTTACAGCTGCCCGGGGCGTGTTCACTTCCCGTCTTAGCTATATTTTATTTTCACCCACTAAAGTGAATGGAATATGGGAAGTATTCTGATTTTTATGATTCTCTTTGTAGACGTATGTGAAACACGTCCCGGACGAGTGAAAATGTGCCTTTGGAAAGGACCTTTCAAAGGACCGTACTTGATAACGTGCTCACATTCATTGGACATTGCTACGAATTCGGGAATTGAATACGAAAATATCATTATAGGATAACCCATAATCATTAACATACAACTTAAATATGTATATAGTAACGTCTTTAAATATAATTTATGGATATTAATTTTCACAAACCGCAAATTTGTATAGGTTTTAACAGAATGCGAAGTACATAAGTTGTGTTTTTGTAGGTGGTTGTAGCGGCCTTAATTTATAGTAGTCGACCGAAAACGGTTAAATGGGACAAGATATATGCTTTAATCTGACCTAAAATAATAACGAACTCATTTATAATTAACGTAATATTGTTCAAGCAATGAAGACGATTTTGCTGTATTATTGTAGTTTAATATTAAAATTAAAAGCTTACATTAATAAAAAAATCTGTATTTATTATTTCAATAAATATTTAATTTTCAACTATACTTATTTGAAGTTACATGAAGAAGTAATAAATAAAAAAAATGTATATAAAATTCTATTAAATAATTCCTCGATTTATACTAACTGCGAAGCAATACTAAGGTTAAATTTCTTAATTTTGTCTTAATCACTTAATTTATAATCATATATATGTACATACATACAGAATCACAAGAACTATACAATTTCAAATCCTCATAACTTTTTGCTTCAGTAAATTAACCATTTAAGCCTTGAGATGATTTACAAAAAAATATATTTTTTGTACTATTTTCATTATTTTATGATGGCAATCTTTCTACGTGTTCTTTCTACAAAATTATGGGTTTTTTTAAATCCATTGCCTTAGTTTCTTTTGAGCGGTATGTTATAGACTAAAACATTCCTACGTATACTAATTTTGCTATTATGAAGTTGAATGTAAAAGTGAAATAAAATAACACCGTCCATGGAAGTTTGGAATGCGATGCTATTTGTCTCATGAACACTTTTAATTTGATTAGGATATAGAACTTGAAGAGAATATGAAAAGTGACATAAACTTTGTCTTTCCCAACAAAACTGTATAAAAATCTCAATGGTTTATAGAAATAAGTGTTGACTGAAAGTTCAGTTTATAAGGATAGTTTATAATTAACTGTGTGATATGTATTTATTTATTTATAATTATATTATTTGAACGTGTATCTTGTACTGATGCGTTTTAATGTAACGTGTCATTTCGATTCAAACTCAAATAACTTCATTCAATATAGAAGCATTACACTTTCTTATTGATGGTCACTTGAGACACTACCTTATTAACCACAATCAACTGTGTTTTTGTTAATTGATTATAAGAAATAAAAAAACTTAAATGTCATAAAATCAGCTTTCTACATATCAGCTTTTGTAATAAAACAGAATTTTATTGTAATTTATCGTTTACAAAACTTATTATAAATTGAATATCAAAACATTACGATCCCAGTAAATAACACATCCTTCACGTGAAAAGAAATTCGTTTGAAATCCATTTCTGTGTCCTTGCATCACCAAAATCCAAATTTCCATACAAATTACTATGGTGTTGAGCCAGGGAGGTCGCACAATTAGAGTGTATATAACATTAACAGTGTTGTTCTAATGAACAAAGTTAAAAACTATATTTAATGCTGTGAATGAATTAGTATTTATATTATTAAAAATATTTTTTATGAGTACTTGAGCAAAGTAAATATTGATAATATTCTCCATGACATATAATCCTTTATAAATAGCGATTAGTATAAAAAAGCCTGCCACTTATGTAGTCGTGAAAATAATTTCAGCATGAGTTATTTTATAGAAACAAATAATTTCGAAAATTAATTCTAATATCATTTTGTAATAATAGGTGTCGTTTTAAAAATGTGATATAGGAAATCTGTCAGAGCAGTGTCATATCCGCTACATGTGTTTCAAATAACGATAAGGGCGAAGTATAAAAAATAGGATCCCTTTACAATGTAATACGATACTAGAGGTAAAAATAATAATTAAAATATTTATTCTAAGAAATAGTCATTATAAAATTTTATTGAAAGCTTATTTTAAGTATATAGGCTTATGGTCTATCGACCAGATTATCATCTGGTGTTATAAATATTAAATACACATCCATGATAAGTCAGATTACTTCAAGTAGTTTATTTGTACATAAATTTTCAATTAATTAATTTATTGAACCATCCTGCACAAAGAAAGTGGACTCGAAAATTGAGACCAATCATTCGGTTGTTATTTTAATAGTTTACCTTATAGGTTGCAACGAATACAAAAGACATCGCGAAATATACAGTTTCATTAATTTTATTACACGAAGATGTCTTCGAGTCCAATATAACACTGGCAATATTTGTTCTTATCTTTTTTCTCTAACAGCAATAAAAGTTGGAGGTTTAATAAACTGTGTTAGGCTTCAATTCACAACATTCCTTTATATTTTATTTGTTAGAAATTTATTTCCAAGGAAATATTTTATAATTGTTTAATTATTACGATGCCGCTTGTTGTACAATATGAATGCATTTTACTGGAACGAATTACAAGTGTCTGCTTTGAAGTAGACTGTTAGAAATGTGATTATTTAATTTCTTTATTAATGTAATGCGGTTAAATAAACACATTTTAGTGTTATATGGAGTAGATTGTCAGTTTATCTATTTATATTTAATAAAACAAGGAGTCTACCTTTATGGCACACGCCCTTCTCCAACTCCTGATTAAATTTGAAACCGTAAAAAATCAAATCGTAAACGATACTTGATACACTCAGCGCCCTTATTAAATCCCTTATTATAGCTTCTTAGAGAGATATCATTTCATAGTTTATGTAAAAATCCAGGAAATATATGATTTTTTAATTTTTCAGTTTATGTATTTTAATTTAAATGATGGATGTGTAATATGGATGTTCATTATTGGTTTACACAGCCAATGTTTTGTTTCTATCCGTATTGTTTGAGTTTACGGATGTCAAATTTTATTTCAATAAAATCAAAGGAAGATTTAGGTCTAATATTGCTATTATTGCATTAAATATTATTTTATATATCAATGAAAGTAATTTTTGTCAGAAAGAACCAATGGTGACGCCATAGATTTGATATCGATATAAATCATACCGTGTTTGTGTGGGTGAATGAATTGAAAAGTTGGTAATATTTTATTTAATTTTTAAGTTTATCAGTCATTGCTGCGGGGGGAGTTCTAAAAACAAACCAGTTTATACGCGTGACATGAACTTCCAGACTCGAAATAATTTACCGTGCACACACGACACTGACGTCGCATTTATTGTTCCTAGCTCCATAAATCTGTTCAACAAAATTTGTGTTTCACCCACAAATATATTTTTGTTATTATGAACGCTCTATTGTATTATTATTTGTTCAATGGATTGGAAAACTTGTAATAATCTATCAATTTGTAAAACAAACAGCGCTATATCAGTTATAAATGAAGTTAACATAGAGTTACTGAAATGAAAGAAATGCTTACGTACTTCATTTTGTATTAGCGTAATTCAAAACGAATGGGTTATTTTACAATTACTAATCTATAAAAACAAAAAATACATATTAAGTACACTTTTATATATTCATAATATTTGATTAAATTTTAAGAGCGTGATAAAATAAAGCAATTCTTTGATAAAAATTATGTATAACACCAACATTTTTAAAAAGGTGAAAATTTTCTGTCATAAAAATTTAAATTTTAAAACATACAATGAAAAAATCGTGCTCGTGTCGATGAAGCTTTCATTATATTATCCAATTAAAATAACTTTTAAACATAGAAAAACTAAGTAAAAAACTGTATAAGCAGAGTGTGAATATTACTTCTTACAAATCTACAACAACTGTGTACAAAATACGTTTTATTGCCAACAGTCATTTATTTGAATTTTTGAAAAGTGTCTTCATCTGTCTATAGTAATTAATAAAGGCATATTCAGTTATTTATTTTAAATCATTACTTATGCGATTTTAAAGTCTAAATCAATATTTCACAATCTTTAAACAGGTGAATGAACCGCTGGAAGCGACTTTATTATTCTATCTCATCACATTGGTTAGAAATGATTCCCTCATTTATTGATAAAAGTGATTTTTAATACATACATCCAAATCTTAAAAAGCTTTTTTTCATAGATGTAGTTTTTTTTAATTATTTGGATCCATATCTTTATCAATTCTTTTATTCATACAAAAAAGCTAATAATGTTATAAAAACTAAAATTATAAAAGTATACGTATTTTATGTCGAATTAAACATATATAGAAAACTATTATGATACTTTAGTGTTTATATGTTATCGTAATTTTAAATAATCTCGAAGTGGTAATTGATTTAAAACTTCTGAAAGTGTCTAATGCTGTTTATATATCTGTATTATAGCAATTAAATTACAAAATTTGCATCCTTTTGTAAACTATAACTAAATTAAACATACAGAAAGAATGCTCTATGTGAGACCTGACAACATCACTCTGAAAAAAGATACAAAGCCGAAATCAAATCAAATATTTACTCCGTGTGGGATCAATAGAGTGAAACTAAGTTAGGGAATTTAGTGCGTATCAACGGCCAAATTAGGTCATTGAACTGACAATACATAATTTGCACGGCACACATGTAAATAATCTTAAATTGGATACATAAAGCTTGAAAATTTAATTATCCTATTTAAAGGTGAATCATGTCGAACCTACCTAGCTACTATTCTGCAATTCATATGAAACGTTTTTTTTTTTTATATTCATAATATGTGGTAAATTCCCTGTAAATAGTGTTTAAAAATTTTTCGACAATCGGTTGGTTTAATTCACTTTATTTGTGTTTGAATATTTCTCGCATTCAGCCGGGGAAAATCAACTTGTAGTTTTTATTATGGCTGCATTTCGATCGATGTTTGAAAGTGATGGTAATTCTTATTTAATTATTACAATCTCCCTTGCGGAAAAACAGTTTGATTTAATAGTGTAAATGGAGAAAAGTAGCAATTATAACATAGTTTCATTAAGTTGCTTATAAAACTAATGATATAATTATATAGTAATAACAAATTCAAGTAAACCAAACAATAAAAATTATACTTTTCATGCAATACAGTCTGTATGATGGATGATAGTTCACTATTCAATGTATAGAGATGCGACTAAGTTATTCTCCTAATCACTTAAATATTTCAAAAGACAACTAGAGTTCATTCTTGGCTACGACTGTCTAATGACTTTGTGAGCATACCATTATTATATACTCTGAAAAATTTATATTTGACCTAACAAAAATCTCCCTCGTATTAAGGAATCCGATTTATTTTATTTGTTATTTTATTTACTGTACCGATTTTAACATTAGGGGAAAGTCTTCTTTGAGCGCACTTAATCTTTTTAAAGTTCTTTATGAGCCGGATGATATTTGGCTATTGTAATCTTAATTTGGCTTTTAGTGCAAATGAATAAAGATATTTCTAAGTGCCACTTAATCCGTTTAATAAGATGATGAAGATGTAATTTAGTGTAACGACACAAATTGATCCTGACACAAGGTTAATGAGGTAATGAGATTTATCAGTGAAAATAGCTGTCAGCGCAAAAGGACTAAGCCTTACTTAATGCCTATTCCCATGACTACTAGCCGCCAATTTGATTTGGTCGTCAGAGTAAGAGGGCACTGATGACGTAGATTATATTTCTTAACATATTATTATTCCCCCAAAATAATATGGAGTTGATCGATTCACGAACCTATATAGTCTTTAGTTATGTTATTTGTTATGGTAATGAACAAATTCTGTTATTTGCCGGATGTTCTAAGTATATGGAAAGGAACTGTCCATTAATCTTTTGTGTTTGATGACTTGACGTAAATTATTTTCAAACAGTTCAGATGATTATATATTTTTAATTTTTAAAAAATAACAAATGTTTGTTACATATTTCAAAATATACGTATTTTTTTTTAGCAACGAAAAATCTTTTTTAATTGCTTTAATGCTTATGCTACACAATGACAACTTTGACAAGAGAAGCATAGCGTAGAATAAAAGGCGTCGGAATGGAAATTTGTTAAAACAGTTTTCCTAGCAAAGCTAAGAATATCATCAGTGGAAATAAAAGACTATTTACAAATAGCAATTAGTGTCTAGTGTCCTTTGAGATGAACCCGAGATCCAAGTTAATGTCATTACGAATGGCGACGCAATCTACAAATAGATTAAAGACTGCTTTATAGATACCTGGTAAATATTCTATTAAGGACAGTTAGATCTATATTATATACATATATCTTTATATATCTATATCTATAAATACGGATATTTATTGTCTTTATATTAGTTAAAGTATGCATTTCAATTCTAATGACTTTCAATGGGTTCCATTTACAAATTAACAGCCATATTATTGATCTTGTCATGTTTTGAAGGAGTAACTGGCGTTGAACAAGCTATAGTCAAAGGCTATTTCAAACCCTCACAAGGTAATAGACTATTATTACTTCTGCTCCCTAAATTATTTATACATATATCCAGTTACACAAACATTTATTGTTACCATCTTATTTATGAGTAATATAATAAGAACTTCAACACTTATGACCTTCTAGTCGTTTGTAGATTTTACAAGACCGAAGATACAATGTAACTTAACTTGGAACTATGACGTTACTATGACGTTGTCACAAAAGTTTATTTGACAGCGCCTTTAATAAAACCACGCCAGAACGCTACAATGTAATTTAAAACTAATAAGATATGCAAATTTAACTTAATTACAAGTAAATATAATATTTTAATACCTTTAATTAATCTATTTTGCAAATTTATTTATAGGATTAATGTTTTTGTGTTTTAGTTAACCTTACTTAATTTAGTATAGTATTTAATAAATAAAAAAGTAATGAATAATAGAGGACAGGTCTACTTGAATTTTACTAACAATAAACGAGTTTTAAAATCGTGGATAAATTCATAATTGTCTTTGAAGCTATTGAACCAATAGTCACATTCTTTTGACTCCATAAACTAAGGATGAACAAAAGAAAGCGGAGCTACTCCAATCATATTTATTAAAAAAAGATGATTTTTAAATTAAATTAAACAATAAATCGCAAGGGTTGTGGAACAACAACAGGGAAATTGGTCGGGTGGCAATACATTGTAATCCTTTCCAACGATTTAGAAATTTAAATGAAAGGACCGTATGTAAATTAATTAATTATATAAATTAGTATGCGGGACATAGAAAATTATCGAAAATTACAAGGATAATTATAAGAATGCATCTGCCTCTAATTTACTCTATATACGTTTTATTTATTTAAAAGCAACAAAGGGACATTTAATTTGCTTTTAGAGGAATTTCAGTGCTGAAACATATAATTTATAATCAATTTAAGCTGATTGAAATATGTTAAGATATATAAATCGTTATATTAGCTTTGACAAGTGTATTAAAACTGTAGCAATTGATTATCCATTGAATACAGAAGTTTAGTAATACCAGATTACCCTTGTGCCAAGTTTCATAAGCGCCCTGCTATCAGAGCACGTTCCTAAGTTTGAATTCTACAAACGGTTCACATTAAATATTCTTTTGGTCAGCGTCGATTTTCATCTGTATTACTGACAAGAGTAGTTACTCTGGACTGTTAGCGGAGACGCGGAAATAGATCGCTAGAATGATCAAGAATAATCGATTTGTGGTTTATTTAAAACATTATGAGTGTTGCTAATATGTTTTAAAGATATTAGCAACACTCATAATGAGAAAACAACTCGCAAAGTGCTCGTACCTGCCCTTGCTTCTACAATACGGAACAGCTTTCAACCTTCATCTTTGGTTTTGTAATTAATGCGGCTTATATTTTGTGGATCGTGATAATGTGCTCTTTTGTTCTGATAAATGTCAAGCCATTTAATGTTTTAAACTAAACATACAGATATAACTCGAAATAACAATGGGAGAGGATATTATAAATCAACCTAGTATGACATTTACAAGGGCTACGTGTTAATTTGAAAAGAAAATTCTATTTTGAATAAAAGGTACTAGATATAATATTTGGATTTTTGATAAGTTTCAAAGGTTTTAACACCTTTTTAAGGTGTCGGTAGTTTTGTAGTATCAGAATCTAAAAAACACACTTTGGTGAATGAAATATAACACAAGATTAGCACTTTAGTTAGCACTTAGTTATATTGGTCACTTCTTATAGAATGCCAGGAATAAAATTATTATTGATACATTTATTTGATGAAAAGGAAACATATTATAATATAATAGGTATATCTTATAACGTTCTTATTCCAATTAAACACAACAAAAATAAAAAGTAAAAATTATTTAACGCTTAAGAAAGTCTATAACAATGCATATTTATTTTTTTATACTTCATTGAGATACTTGGAAAATTATAGTATTTATTATATTTTTGAATTATTCCATCAATAAACCGGACAAAATTTGCTTTATAACTTTGCGCATATCTTGGATATAAACCCATTTTTAGTAAGTTCGTTAGTGGGCTTGTAATACTTATTAACCTTGATGCCATGTCTTTGAGGATGTTGGTTTCCCAAAGAAGCGTTAGCTCTATTATAATAAAGCGTTTTAAATTTCGCGGATTTGTCTGGTCTGAACGCCAACGGACAATGTATCCTCTGGGATTTATATTTTTAATTTTATATTATCTTCATTTACGTGTAGTAATCGCTATGCCTGTGACTTCGTACAAGCGAAATAGTCATTTTCTATAATTTATATAAATATAATTATATAGACAGAAATCAAATGAATAACTGTGATAAAACTACTTTATATTACGTTACTATCAACCAATGAAAGTCCCTTTAAAATTAATTGGTCCAGCTGTTTCAGAAATTAGTCAAAACAAACAGACGGACAGAAAAAACATTTGAAAATTGAATATTTATTTAGGTCTCACGTTTTATTCACAAATGTTAAGTTAAAAGCCGATAATTTGAAATAAGTTGCAGTAATAAATTTTCTCTAACAAAATCTCCTTACAACTTATATTGTTTAGTATAGTTTAAGTATTGCAGTGATAATATTTCCTACAAGTGACACGCACAAGTAACTTATGTATATATTCATGTTATAGAGATATTGATTACCTAAAAAATACGTAGAATGTAGTCCGTAAAGTGTATTTTAAACTTTAGTCCGTGAAGTATATAATAAACTTTTCTTACATTTCATTTTGATTTTTATCCGTATCCAAAAAGTTTCATTTCTAAATGAGAAGGTATTGCTCCATAGCCTACTGAATTTTTAAAGAACTTAGCTCGCAATTGCTTTCAACAAGTTTCTGCGGAACCCTTCTTCGGGCGATTTACATAACACGGGTAATACAGAATAACTTTCGTTTTCCCGACTGACTTCGTGGTATCACGGAAGAATTCCAAATTTATTCGTTTGAATTTTAATTTATTTTTCAAGTGATTCCCTTTTATAAAGTGTCTGAAAAGTAAGAGAGAATTTAAATTATGTAACAATGACATTAAAAATACTCTGGTAGAGTGTTTTACTTTGGGAAATGTGTATGCAAGTCCTGAAACAAAAAGAAGATAATGGTAATGGAAAATGTACACATGAAAAAGATAACATAATTGCCATTAATAATAATTGAGTAAAATTAGTTAGTGTCTAACAAAATAACATTTTAAAAACAGTGTTCTTTATAGTAAAAAAATTAAATGAATTATACAATTGATAGAGAGTTTTTATTACAGAATATTTAAATTCAGTGGTTAGAACAAATGTGACCGGTCAAGCATTGACTGCACCCACTACAAGTCCGGAGATAGCAAAATGACGGACCAATTTCATCTTAAGCTTTAGATATAAATAATAAGGATAACCAAAACCGACTTGATGTCAATACTCTGTTAATATACTGTTTATACATACTTTAATTTCAATTATGATTTCGGAACTTGTTTGGATCCCATATACGTATTATTGTAATAATTTTTGAGTTTAAAACTAAATAAAATAGATCTAAATATTAATTGTTATATTTATTAAAATTATAGTAGATAAAAAGATAAAATATACATTGACTAGAGTCCAGAATTGATTGGAAAATTAACATCAAAAGCTTCATTTGCACGTATCATTACTGGGAAACAATTATTATGAATGGAACCAAACGACGTTCAAAGATACACTTGCACCTGATATGACATATCTCCCACCGAAGTGGATTGAATGTATTATTATCAATGCAAATGACGGATTTAAAAAAAATCTGATTAAAAAAAATCAATAATTCGTTGTCACTCTATATAAGCTCAAGTATATATTAAGAAAATGACCTTGATTTTACTAAAGTTTTTCAATGTTTTAACTTACAGGTTTTATGATAGAAAACATTGAAATATGAATAATGGCTAATTATTATTTTAATAATTTAATCCATTTTAAGAATAATTCAATATGAATTAGATAAGAAACTCGTCTACAAATATTTAATTTTATTATGAATTAAATTATATATATACAATATATATATATATATATATATCTTCAGCCATGTGAGGTCCACTGCTGGACATAGGCCTCACTCATCGACTTCCAAGCACTACGGTTGATCGTCATGATGGGGATTTGCCAATACTCGCCACGCTTGGCAGACGGGTTGCACCCTTTTAAAAATCGAAGACGAAGAGATCAGTAACCTAAACCAATTTATTACATTTAGAAGTTTCATATCTCTGAACTTTGGTAGGACGACAGTCGACACTGATATATCATATCATATGAAGATAATCCGTCTTAATAGAGGCGGTATGATCCATTCTAATTTTCTCTACTGTAATGCTCCTCTATATATTCTCACTTTAATGTATGTATTTTAAAAATTTAAAAGTTATTGGGACCATGTTATAACATTAAAAATAATTTTTATTCGTACCTATCCATCAAAATACAAATTTTTATTAATTAAGTTACTAAAATGTTTGAGAAATTAAAATACATGTTTTTTTTTTTTATATTAAAGCAAATCACACATTATCATTTGTCTGGCGGTGAACACGGTTATTGTAAAGGAAATGAAACTTGGAAACTGTATAAAAGAAAAATAAAATAGCGTAGTCATATCCGATAAACATAGTTTTTTTTTTAATATAAAAATAATAACACAAAAACGGCTTATATTCTAAATGTGCAATATAAGCCGGTTTTAGTGTTCAAACATTTTATAGTATGTATCTATTTATAATTTAGTTTGTATATATCTTACAAAAACCTCATAAATTGTATGTTTAGTTAAGTTAGTATTTCAAATGTAAAGTAAATTATAAAATAATTGTAACTATGAATACCGTGAGAACTTAAACAGAGAAATTACTAGTGGTCTTTTGAAACTCGATACTATATTTAAATGAATTATTAAATTAATAGTCTTTATGTGGGGGCTATATACAATACTGCGTAGTTATGACGACAATTTGAATATTTGATCGTCTTTGTGGTATTGACTAAAAGTTTATTATAACGAAGACTGATCACTATAATTTGATCGTTTCGAATTAGATTCAAATCATGATGGAATATTGTTATCTGTAGCGGCTTTATACTGGAATAAGTGAAATTAGTTTATATTTATTTAAATCTATTACTATTATAAGCATCTGAAAATAACTATATAAAGATAAGCAATGATAGTGTTCATGAAACTAGATTCTTTTGTACTTGAGACTCTCATCCCTAACTAAATAGTTATATGAAGAGCTATCTAGGCATGTATAATCATATAATGAGATCTAAGATTTTCGCGAGTACTTATTTAAATAAAATTAATATAGAAACTAACATAAGTATTCGTTTTATTTAAATGTATAAAAATATGTTTATCTCGTCGAACTTTCGTAGATTAGAATCGCATTGGTAAATCGAGAGGATAATTCGTCGTAATAGAGAAACTTTAGGACACTAACTTTTGCCTACATTGTCATAATATATATAGAATATTAATATTTTATACCATGAATATTCTTGAAGTATAACTTAAATATGGAATTTATTACTTTTTATTAAGAGTATTCTAAAGTTATGCTTGTTAAATAAAGTTTTCAGTACAGTATTTTTCTCTTTGCTTATTTCTCTGATTTATGAGTGAACCGAGCGGAACGCTATTCTGACGACTTAGGTTATTTATCCACGAAGACGATCTCGGCAACCGAACATAAGAACGAGTCGAAGTTTTTTCTGTCCGATAGCCCTGTGCATCTTTGAATATTTCTTTTAACTGTAAACTTTCAATGCTTCATACATCATACTTCATACAGCAAATTAATTTTAATGTAAAATTAACTTATTTACACAGATAAACAAATATATTTGAAATATATGTGTAAATATATAAATATATGCTTTTGCTACAAACTTATTTAAACCAGAACTTAACTTAAAGAATAGTATAAGCAAAACATGTAAGTCGCAAGAAATTGAACTTGCGAGTGAAATAGCTCACTAAATAGAAGTAACTGTGAGGTCCTGCGATTCAATTTAGCTAAATGTACTCAACGGAATCACAGCACAGAGGTGTTGAGTGCAAAATGTATCCTAATGAAGACGTTACGACGAAAATGTGAACTTTTAAAATGTAAGTATTTATGGATTATGATTCTATGACTGTCTGGTTTTGATTTCAATAATTTAAAACCCTCAGTTATAGCTATAGAAGGTGAACGGCAAAGTTTATTTACACAAACGATTAAATTAAATAGAATCTCTCTCATCTCAATTCCCAATTTTCAATTGTATAGATTAAATGGTTTCGAATGTTGAAAAGCACTTTTTAACGTAAATTCTGTATGTAAATAACAATGAATGTTTCGTCGAATTAACTGATTTGTTTTGGATTTATTCACACCAATTTTGGCACGCATTTAACTAGGTATATATTATTTCCCTTTTATTTCCAGAACTTGGTGGATATATATTCTTCTACTATGTTTTAACATTATATATATATATTTATATATGCATACATGTTAATAAGTGATTTTATAACATAAGAATGACGATGTTTTACTTCCAAACTATTTTATCTGTCCATGTTTTGTGAAAGCAATTATAGATAGTAATAAAAATGCCGTGGCAGGCTGAAATAAATTCTAGATATTCTTTTGTATTAAGTAATTAAAGAGTTGGAAGGATATTTTGATTGTTTGTAATTTTTAAGTGCCATTATTGTTACTGACAGAGAACGAAATACATCTGAATAGACATACTAATTTTCTTTAATTGCTGTAGGTTTGACTTAAAGATTATAATTTTATATATTACATTATATCTTGAAATTATGCCTTTTGAAGGGTTATACATATCTTAAATAAATCCCAATAATATAAAATGACGCTACTAAAATTTTAATTAATTTCTCCCGTTATGGCTTTTAATATAATCAAAAAGACTTTAATAATGTAACTGATACGGAATAAAAAGCTTCCAATTATATATAAATACAAGAAATTCAGTGCTCTTTATTTTTAAAGGGAACATAAGCAATTAACAATTATAGACAATCATTTTTATCTATAAACTAGTTTTTGCCCGCGACTTCGTCCGCGTTAGTTTGGTCAAGAGTAATATATGTAGGTGTAGCTGACCAGTCGAACTCTATTCCGTCTTACAGGCCATAAATAATCAGGTTTTTCTTGTTTCAATCAAACAGAATTGACATATTAGTTAGTTGTCAAATCTAATGTCAAAAAAAAACTTTTGTATGGGAAATAGAAAAGGGCTGTTTTTATGGTTTTCCCAGTAATAAATTTTATGGTTTTCCCAGTAATAAATTTAAGTAATAAATAAATAAATTTTTCTCACCTTTTAAACCTTCCCTGGACTTCCAGGAGTATTTGAAGACTAAAATTAGCCAAATCGGTTCATCCATTCTCGAGTTTTAGCGAGACTAAGGAACAGCAATCCATTTTTATATATATAGAAGATTAGTGGTTGTAATGCTATATGCAATTGGGCGGTAACTTTGCATCAGAGAACTGCTATCGGGCGGCCAAAAGGCGAACTACATGTTTACATTGTTTTCCAAACTGCAAACACTGGCTTACTATAATTCAACTTATGCGAAGTCGTCCGTAATGCATTTGATACACAATTACCAGAGTTCAGTTTTAAAAATGGTTGAGTTCATTGTAGTAAAATTATGTTATTATGAGCATTTAATGTTAAGGTGTAAGTATTATAATATTTAAATGGAATTATTTTGTTGTCATATAATTTGTTTTAGCCAGTTTAAATCAAAGAGTTGAATTTTTTTCATGAGGTGCTCAATATTTCAATGGGAAATAATTAAACCAAAACTATCCATGTCAATTTGTCTATACTGGTCTTATGTAATCAAAAAAATATTTTGATTGAACGTGGTAATCGTAGAAACAGCTAGTTCGATTTTAAAATTCTACCTGTGTTAGATATTTTTGATATTCTAACTATAAGAGGGATGTCCAATTTTTACCAGAGCTATACTAATGTGTTCTGATAATATTTATGATTTCGTCGAATTTTCTCAACAATAATAATATCCTTTAGTTACAAAAAATCAACATTTAGTTGCATGCATTTTAAAGTTCAAAATTTGTTTGCGATTGCATGAAGAATATTTTTTTTAACTATAATTTACACAATGTAACCGGCAGTCGGTACAATAAAACGATAAGTATCACTTTAAACAGTAACGTATTAAGTCAATTAAACCTTGCAGCTTACTTACTGCATACTATAATACTTATATTGATTTTATTGTTCGTTTAATTTAGCGATGTGACCCCGATCCCGTTCGTTTTGAACGGTATTTTATTTAACAAAGTCTTAATACAATTATTTATATAAGATGTGTAATTATTTTTAATGTGCCCAAATTAATTACAATATTAGACGTCCTATTAATGACGCAACTAATGGTAATCACTGTTTCATAGCTACGCTAAGCGTTGGGCAAAAAGAAAAGAAGTCTTGTAGTCCACAAGGTTTAGGTAGGTCCTTTAAGGTTGGAAGAGTTTCAAAGATTAAGTAAGCATTACGTGAAGCAAAAAAATCAATGAATTGCTTAAGATACGCTTTAGAAAAAAGATATCAAAACAGCTTTCTATTTATTTAAATAGCGCTTTGTTTGTACTAGTATTTTTAAATAATCCAGATTTGAAAATCTTATACGTGAAAATAAAAATCCATGTTTATATCTGGTTTTAACTGCATCTCCAAAAAAAATTGGATTTGATTCTATAAGGAATATAATCCGACGGGAAGACAGACATGAAAGCGTGACCATCTTCAAAAAGAAAATAATTTATTTTAAATTTATAATATGTTACAAGTGTGATAGATATTAAAATAAAATAATCGTTTAATATCCAAACCAAGAACAGGATTATGATTTATTTCAAAATAATAAATTTCAAAATTTAATGTCAGAGACAAGGTGTTAAGCTTAAGTTTGGCTTTAACTTATGGTATGCAAATAAACTTAGTCAAGAGTGTCAAAAAATGTTAATTAGAAAATTTAATTAAAAATTTCTTTCTTTGATCAGTGAAAATACAGCAACTTTCAAATAAATAAAACATTTCAGACCAATTAGACAATTAGACATGCAAAATTCGCTCTTACAACAGACCGGCTTCCTCTAAAAACCCTTTCAAATACGCTTGCTCGTTTCGCTTCTCCTAATTTAGCGTGAATCGCATTTCAGCCGTCAAACAGTTAAATAGAGGAAATTACAAGGTGGATAGGGTACAGCAGTAATTAAGAAACTATTAAATAAGCTACCTTACCTCTGTATAAAGGAGTTAAAATGGAATTGCAGTTGCTATCTGCAGCTTCATGTAAAGAGAGTACGTTTGATTATGATACGTAGTACCGGACGTACGTACGTATTATATGATATTTTGTGATCGCAATACTGTAATCCATTTTTAGCTGTGGCTTAATTAATTAAGGAACAGTGGGCGTTACTAAATGTAAAGATATCTGTGAAAGGTCGGCAAATTTTATGTCCAAAGTACTTATTTTGTTATAAAATAAACATTTTCTCAATCTCACAACATGACACATTTGATCAAATTGTTTGATCAAACAACGGCATGTCTTTGTATTTGTTTGTTAAACGTATAATAATATTTAATTAATAATAATTCGGAGACTTTCAGTACCATTATAATGTAGAGAAAGCTTGTCTTGTTTGTTGTTTTCTTATTGAACATTAAAATTTTCTCAAATTGTATTTTACATTTAATGTCTAAGAATATCAATATAGAAACATTTTTTTCAGTCCGATGATTGAATGATATCAAAGAGGAAAAAAAAACATTTTCTTCTTACGTCATTGTACTCTTAAAGTATTGTGTAATAATAGTAAATATCAGATTTTAGAACAACATGCAAGCAAATATGAAAATAAACATTTACAAATCTTGGTCAGTGTTTGGTTAGGTCTGAACTGTCACCCTCTATATTTGTGTTTGTTGAGTTCATCATTATTGCCTGAGAAATGTCAGCATTGCAAATTGCCTTAACCCACTAACCAAAACCACTGGACTAGTACTTCATGTGAATGCTGGCATGCAAACAAGAGTATAAGTACATACGTTAATCAAGTATTTTTATGATTTATCTTTATGCGTTGTGTTTGTGAATGAAAAACATTTTGAATAAAATTTGTATGCATTATTACTTAGCATTCATGGATTTATTTTATGTGAGTTAATGCATTGAAATGAAGGTGTTTAATTTTTTTCACTTTTGTTTATTTGAAAATGCTAATATGATATGGAGCAAGGCATTATGGTTCTTATGTATAATTCATACCTTAGCAACAAAGTCGTTTTTGCTATGAAATTTAAAATACCTAAATTATACAGTCACGTCGTTAGCATAATAGTCACGCAAAATCACTTGGTTAGGCTGTAAAGCAGGGAAAATGTTATGTATTTCTGAATTATTGTGATTATTGATCTTAATTAATGTTTTGTTAAAAATAATATTAAGACAGTTTATCTAATATTTAATAATTATAAATTTTAAAGAATTTGACTTCTCGAAAAAAGATGTGGATTTCTTTTATGTCAAAGGTGGTAAACGATCAGACTACCAATTTGATGGGATTGATTGATTATTATTAGAAACAAAATATAAAAGTAGTATTTTTATGTACTTACATCACAAATGATAATATCGCACCGTCGCGTCGTACTTAAGAAATTGTCAATTACTATTTCACTTCTAACTCTTGTTAATTTTACATACAACATTTAAATGCAAATTATTTCAAAGTATTTGTTGTAGCTCATAAACGAACGAGCAACGTCGCATGTATAGAAATGGTAAATTGGCACATGATATGGAATTCCGACTTTATCGCAATGTTTAAAGAAGTTATGGCTTTATGCAACAATAGTAAAATTCAATATAAGTTATGTAATGACAACAACTAGTCAGGAAAGAAATCTCGACATCTGTTACGTCATGTGGAAATGAAGATTTAAAATATTCCTTTTTTACGTAATAACTGTAAAGATTATAGAAGAACAGAGGATGAATAACGGTCAGTACGTTTTCTTTTCTCATACCTTCAACATTCAACCTTCAACATTCAATTCTGTATACGGAATATAATCATATTTCTCTTAAAATATTATAACCTATTCAGAAAATGCTTGAGCAAAACTTACGTCAAAGAATAAGATTCCTTTCATATGTAATACAATATTATGTCTAAGGAAGATTGAACTGTATGAAATTTATTGGATTTTCTCTTAGAATATTAGCAAAATTTCATTACATGCGCAAAACTATAACCGCGGTTTTACAAATAGATTTCAAAGTGGCACTCTCAAACAGATTATTATAGATACGATTGGATTAGTTTCTAGATACCGCATCAATGGGATATTTGAATGATCGTTGAGAAAGAGTTACATAATAAAAATAATGCTAAAGAACGCAAAGAAATAAATACACATAAAGAATGAAGGTCAAAAATAGTATCAATTTAAATAAAATCTATACTAATATTATGAAGCTGAAGAGTTTGTTTGTTTGTTTGTTTGAAAGCGTTAATCTCCGAAACTACTGGTTCGAATTGAATAATTCTTTTTGTGTTAGATAGTCCAGTTATCGAGGAAGGCTGTAAATTATATAACAACACGCTACGACCAATAGGAGCAAAGATATAGTGGTAAATGTGTAAAAAACGAAAAAAATTATTTCATCTTTGAAGCCTTCCGTTGCGTGCGCCGTGAAAACGGTTCAAGATACACGAAAAATATAAATTAAGGAATAATAGCTCCTTTAAAGATCTAAAAAACAGTCTGCGACAGTATATGTCTATCTTTTAAGATTAACTCACAACAACCGTTTTTATGGTACCTAATTTGGTCGAAATAATTTGTTTAAGTTGTATCAACATAACAATATTAATCTTTATTCAAATAAACAAATAAATATTTTATTGGTTAAGAGTACTTCATTATGAATAAAATTGTCATGGCATAACTTAATTTCAACAAAAAACTTTAAAGATTACAATGATAAATAACTCCGAAACAAAACCAACTCGCTCTCTACGCTGGCCGGCGTGGCGGGAGAGAGGCGGTGCTTGCGGGCAAGCCGGTTGAATGCAGCGCTAATTTGTTTATGCGATATAATTATCATCGTAATATTACTTTTTATACACAGTTTCATTTTGTAGTTGTTTTCTATATAGTAGGTACTTTATTTGTTTTAGGATAGTATTTATTATTGAATTATGATTTCGACGGTCGGTGGATGCAATGAAACCAAAATTATGACTTAAATTTAATTATAAAGTAAGTTACAACTAGGTTTGCGACTATGTTGCACGAAGGTTGAACAAATAGTGACAATAAATCTAATGAAATTCTTACAAGAAATATTATAATCTAAAAACATAAAAGAAATAAAAACCAAAAACTGTCTTCACACGGAACTGCTGAGTCAGACCGGGCGGTGTAGAATAGGCGAGTTTACCCAGAACCTAAGGCGTCCTCTGATTACACCGTATAAAGATAATTATATTTTAATTAAACGACCACTTATTACACCGTCACATAACACCTCCCTCCTGAAGATCAACGAATATGAGAAACTTTAGTTGTGAATTGAGCTGGGGGTTGATTGAGGTCGACCCTTCTGGTAGGTGTGGGGATGGTGTAGACTGCTTGCAATTCCATCTGGTTGTCTTCAGGGTTATCTCCGGAATGTAATATGCGCTTGTAGAAATACTTGCGATATAACAGAGCGGCGGCTATTGCGCCTATACTTATCAGTACCACGTAGAGAGGGATGGTGGTGTGATATAGTATATAATTTGGGTTCTGGTCTAGGGTCAGCAATGGTTGTAAGCCGACCTTAGTGTCAATTTCATGTAGGTGCTTCAAACTGATAGAGTTTAGGTTGATTTTAGGTGCTGAGGCTGTGGGGACGCTGTAGCTGGGCAGGTCCATTATTCTCACCGCTTGTCCTTGTACCCGGTTATCGGCGTTTGTTAAAGTAAATTGTGGTGTTTCAATATAACATGATTGAGGAATTGTAACGAGATAGCTGCCGTGTAGTGTGCGATATGAATCTTGTCCACAGGATAAATGAGTTTTAGTTGGATTTGGGAAACTGATGCTGTAGTGTAGATCGTCGAGTTTCTCGAAGGCTGTCTTCTTCAATGATACGGTGACAGGTTTGCACGATGATGCTCGTTGCTGAGTTATGATGAGATGCTGGATACAGTCTTCGGATTCTTGGCTTTGAAGATGGCGTTTGTTCTCGCAAAGATACCATTTACTGGACTTGGGGCATTCTGCCTCTATGTACATGAAATCTTTCTCATACAAGGTTAGGTAAGGGAATGGCGGAATAAGGACTTCTTGATTGAGGTTAGGTATAATAGATAGTTTATACATATTATAAGTATAAGGTAGAACTATAGGGATTTTATAAACTACTAGTTTTTGCCCGCGACTTCGTCCGCGTTAGTTTGGTCAAGAGTAATATATGTAGGTATAGCTGACCAGGCAGTGGTGGCCTAGTGGTCAAAGGGCCCGCCTCTCGTTGCCGAGGGCGCGGGTTCGATCCTGGCCCGGGCAAGTACCAATGTGATTTTTCCGAGTCATACATATGTACTTTCTAAGAGTATTTAGACATCACTGATTAATGTTGATTCCCAAAGAGAGGGTTGATGTCAGGCAGGCGGCCGGTCGTTAAAACATATAGCCAAAACTATTCACAAACATGTAAGGCAGACCCTGGCTATAGCTGGGAAATTGCCAGGTAGAAGAAGAAGCTGACCAGGCAAACTCTATTCCGTCTTAGAGGCCATAAATAATCAGGTTTTTCCTGTTTCAATCAAACAGAATGATTGACATATTAGTTAGTTGTCAAATCTAATGTCAAAAAAACGTTTGTATGGGAAATAGAAAAGGGCTGTTTTTAGGGTTTTCCCGGCAATTATTCCAATTTTTCTCACCTTTTAAACCTTTCCTGGACTTTCAGGAGTATTTCAAAACTAAAATTAGCCAAATCGGTTCAGCCGTTCTCGAGTTTTAGCGAGACTAAGGAACAGCAATCCATTTTTATATATATAGAAGATTACTATCTTATTTCCTACGTAATAAGAACCTATCTTAATTATATCAAAGTATTCCCTAATATCTAAATCTAACACCTTCTGACTGCCATATAGGTTACTAACATTACTAATAATAGAGTTCATAGTCTCCAAATTTAAGATCGCATGATGCACGGTGGATAGTTTAATAAAACCTAATACGTTTTGAAATTTATATAGTTCATGGGAAACTGAATCTACATTATCGGTTATAATTAGAAGTATTTGAGCTAAGTGTGCATACTTAATTAAATCATCATCATTTGTAATAACGCTTTTACTTACTTCGTTAATAAGGGTTTGCAAATGATTCTGGTTTTTTATTATATTACTCATAATTTTTGAATACTGAGAGGACCATTCTTTAGTGAGACTGACATGACTGTTGACTTCGGTAATTAATTTATTTTCACTATCCTGAAGGGATTTTATGGCTTCATTATAATGTTGGGCATCCGTATAATCAAGATTTCCCGTAATACTTTTAATGACTGACCCGAGTCCATCTATGAGGCCTCTCTTAGCACGATCTGTCTCAAAAGACTTTAATTGATTTAAAACATTATTAAGCTTAGTTTCCAAGTAATTAACGTGAGGTTGAAATAACGAGTTGGTTTCATTATGTAATTGAGGGCTTAAATTATCTAGCTGGTTTATTACAGATTCGATTGTACCGCGTAGCTCCTGAAGGTCTACGTGTTGTATAAAAGAATGATAATGAGTTATGATCTTGGCTGAGCCAAATTTGAACGGTAAAATTCCAGGGCCATTTCCCAAACTCTCAAGTTTGATTTCTTGCGTTAGGGCTGGTGTGAGGAAGAGATGAAGTACCAGGAGTTTCCTGCAACAATTGTGCACTTTTAGGTACTCTTTTAAGTCGGGATTTAGAAATAAAACCTAGCTTTCGTTTGGTGTAAATGTGAATGGGGAGATTAGCTGTCACCTCGTCACGTGTGTAACGCGGGGCTAACTTTTGACGTGAGGCAATTGGGTTTTTAATGAAGATGGGTTGGTCAGGTGAATAAGTAACTTCAGGCTCACGATCCTTGTTACGTCCTGTCATTATATTAGTTCGTTCCTCAATACCTAGCTCATGAATCGTGTTATATACTATAGTCATTTTAGCTTTATGATCGATCATATATTGTTGTAATAACTGTGCCGAAATATCTATATTAAAAGGATAACGGGGGTCGAAATGTCCTGTAACAAGGTCTGGAGGTTTACACTTAGTAAAACTATGAATACTACTGTTGTAAGCTAGAATTGCGTAAGGCATAATGTTAATTACTGAATCTGATTTTTGGCTTAATTTAAGTATACGTAAATGTTCTAATATAGTAGAATGAAATCTTTCCACTATTCCATTTTCATTCGGTGTATGTGGGGCAACCCTATGGTGGTTAATTTTATGAAATTTAACAAATTCTGCCATAAGCTGGTTAGTAAATTCAATTCCATTACCTGTTACAATAGTAATCGGTACGACATGGTTAATGCAAAAGTTAAGTAAACCCTGTAAAACGCTAACTGCAGTTCCATCTCTCAAGTGATAAGCCTGTCCAAATTTTAAAAATGCATCTACAATAGTTAAGTATTTTTCACTCTGAATAGTCAAGAGGTCTAAGTGTACTAATTGATAGCATAAATTAATGAAACGGGTTAAAACGTGGGTGTTTCCGTCAAAATCGGGTAACATTCTTAATGATTTATAGATATTGTCAATGTCAGCCATTTTTCCGTCTAAATCTCTATTCTCATCTATAATACTAAACTTATTATTCTTATTTAATCTCGAGTTACGATATTCGAGTGGATGAAAAATCTTGATTGATTAAAATGACACACAAAATTTAAAATAATACACAATTAAAATTCTAAAACTTTAAATAACCGAAATAAATGCACATTAAATGTAATAAAATTCACACTAATTGATTTGAGAGTCAGGTGAAAATGTAGGCCTATTAAAAACTACTATCCGTATTACTACTAATTCTTTTAATTAATTTTAAACAAAATGAATAATGAAATAAATTGATTTTATTAAGTAAAGATTAGAAATATTTAAATCGAATGAATTAATTAAAATAATTCACCTATATCTATTAATAAAATTAATTAATATATTTCGGAACCCTAAAAAAGGTATATGCGAATAATTAATTAATAAAATAGTTACATATAGTTTAAATAAAATAAGGATATGAACTAGGAAAGTAAGGACTGAGATAGATTCAAAGTACTTACAGCATATCTGAATTTTGGTATCAATTGCGGAATCGATTTTCAGATCTCCCCCGAACCGTTCGAACCGAATAGGTTTCGGATACTCGAAAACGGTGCTTAGCCACCCGGGTAGCTCGCGAACGCGGTATCGATGTTTGATAGATCACGAACTATCCGCGAGTATCCTACCGACTGCGCCAATTATGATTTCGACGGTCGGTGGATGCAATGAAACCAAAATTATGACTTAAATTTAATTATAAAGTAAGTTACAACTAGGTTTGCGACTATGTTGCACGAAGGTTGAACAAATAGTGACAATAAATCTAATGAAATTCTTACAAGAAATATTATAATCTAAAAACATAAAAGAAATATAAAACCAAAAACTGTCTTCACACGGAACTGCTGAGTCAGACCGGTGAAAAATAGGCGAGTTTACCCAGAACCTAAGGCGTCCTCTGATTACACCGTATAAAGATAATTATATTTTAATTAAACGACCACTTATTACACCGTCACATAACAATTGTGTAACTATACACAATAATAACACTTTTTTGTTTTTATGTAGATTATTAATTTATAAGTATGTGTTTTCTGTAAGTATAGTATTGTTTGTTTTAAAATAGTATTAAGTTTCTAATATTATTATTTTTTGTGGTACATAATACCTGTAGGTACCTAAATCGGTGTTGCCTACTTAATTATTCTTATTAGATTAGGGTTTAGTTTAACGTATTTATTTCAATTTTTTTTTTTTGCTTTAGATAAAACCTGTAAATAATTGTGGTCTACCTATTTATTCTCATTAGATTAGGGTTAAGTTTAAGCATAAAGTTAGTTTACCTTATTTTCATTTTACGGTTGTTCTTTTGACATAGTCGTTAAAAATAAGAGTAATTAGGTTCCTAATTATTATTAATCTTCTTAATCTTACGTTTCTTTTTTTTACTACGAGATACGCTTTAAGTTTTCATTTTCTACGTTTTTTCTTCATCACTATAATGCCCGAGAAAAAGAACTCAGCTTTCTCGGCAGACTGCTACCGCAAAGCGGCTGCGAGTTTTGCGCCGCAATGAAACTGGGGATGAAAATATGCACAGGTTGGCTACACAACGAGCAATAACTGAACAAAATCGTGCAAGGGAAGCAAGCGTAGAACGTTCGCAGCGTTTAGCCTCACAAAATTTCCAAACTTTGGCGAACCGGCAACGGCAATCGAGTGCTGATCGTTCTCAAAATCGGGCTGTGGCGAAAATCAATATGTTCTTTTGTCACAAGATAATGAAACAAAAAATGAAATGTAGTATATGCAGAAGTTCTTTAAAATAATTAAATTTACTTTAAAAATTGTACAGATATAGTTTGGAACTCGAAAAAAAAGCATAGGTTTTATCCTGAAAATTCTGCGGGAACTCGACCATTCCGAAAATCCCGCAAGAACGGGTACTGTGGGAAGAACCAAAAATCTGCCGGAAGTCACTATTCCACGCGGACGAAGTCGCGGGCAAAAGCTAGTGACTTCATAAATCTGCTTTCTTGATATCGTAACGTTTCAAAAATATCCCGTGTATCATTAAATCTGCAAAATATATTATACGCTATAACAAGGATCTCCAAATCCATTAGTCAAAACTTATTTAGGTGAGGTACGGAACCTGAGGGCCGAAAGCCAATAAAACAGACGCGCACTCTGTGACATGCTGATACTGTGCCATATACATATAACGGGCGGGAATCCATAAACCTGCTAGACAGATCATTTGTTATGTTATACATAGCATTACAGTTTCAACGGCTAATTTTTATATCGGTACCTATTTTTTTTTTCCTTGGGAAAAATGCATTTACGCATTTCAAACAGTTTGAGTGTAAATAAAATTAAAAATGAAACTATTGGTCATAATCTCAATTCAAATTAATAATATATTTAATGTTTATAAAAGTCAATGAACTGAGCAGAAATTAAGCCTGTGACATCTTGTTTGTTTGCATGTTTTTTTCAAGGACTGCAATATGGGGTACTTCATGAAAGAATCGAACAAGTATTTAAAGGTTTGGTAAGGCGTAAATAATACCACTGGTATTGCAAGCTTCCACACAGCACAGTACTAATACGCGGCAAAAAAGAAACACAAGGTAAAAATACTGTTGTTATATATATTTTTTTATTTAAGTTTTTCATTGACTGTTAATATAATATATAAATATAGCAAAATCATTTTAAAATAGTAAAGAAAGTTAAAATTTTTGAGATTTTTAATCGTGTGTTTTTCGTTGAATTATAACTTACTTCAAACTCTATAGGGAAAATGCAAGAATTTTTTTAAAATGATTGTTTTAGTAATAATGCAACCGAAAAAAATATACATATAAGATACACAATAATATAACAGAAGTTTAAAATAAATAATTTTATGATGGTTTAAATGCTATCAATTATTACAAGCGCTTATTTTGTGACGTCACCATACAATCGGAATAATAACAACCAATCGTTTGTTTCACAAATTTTTATACCTACACATAAATATTATCATCTTAATGTAATAGAAGAACATAAACAACATTGTTCATCAATAATAATAATGTCTTGACAACTTTCAAAGTCCCTTACTACAACACGAAACAATGTTTTATTTTTCTGTAAAAGCATTTGAATTGAGATTATGATTTGTATTTAAAAGAAACTTTGCTTTCTTTATTTAAAAGTCGATTTACTGCTTTTTTAAACAAGGGTTATTTCATGTCCATAACATAATTCTCACAAGAACTTACATCCATATTTAGTTTATAAAACTCAATAAATTCTAAATAACTTTGTAAGTTTATTTTCCATCCTACTTATTAAATCGTGAACTGACAAGTCTTTCAAGTGTTTAAGTTCTTTGGAATATTTCATAACTTGGTTATCCATATTGTCAACAGTGTTATTGCTAAAATTTTGAAAAAACTGACACGTTTGTGGTCTGATTGAAGCATTTCTAGCTTGCGTAGTAATAAAATCATCGCTTTTACGTTTATGAATTTTAAGCTTGTGCCTAATAATAATTAATATTAACAATAAAACTCTGCACTGGTAGACCGTAGATCCTTGCTGCAACTATGAAGCTGGGCTATGAGAACAATAGAATGCTTACAGCATAAAATGTGATTCCTTAAAGAAAAGTGTAATTTTAGATTCTTGTGACGGAATATGAAAGTTACTACTTTTAAATAATTAAATTGAATTATAAAAACATGATTATTTGTGAGAGTATTTATGTGAGTATATTTCTTTATCAATAAAGATTACGAACGATTTTTGCGGTTAATTTTTAAAAGTTATGCTTAGTCCCTTTCAAAGAATAACCACGTATTATATTTCTTAAATTTTTTTCTTTAATGTAACATATTTTCTATTTGAATTGTATATTCATGATTTTGAATTAACAACAAACTGTATACAAATAGGTAAATGATTAAATTACCCAATGACCAATTCCTAGCTGTTACTACGTAACCGAACCAATGGTCTCCCATTGATTTATACGATTAATTAACTTCTGTTATCGACGTTTTTCTTCACTTACCCCTTAATGGACCCATGATACGGGATGCTGGTTCAACCGTTAAATTGAATTTGCTTGCCCGTTTTCCTCGTTACTCGCGAAGTTATTTCATTTTGGTTCATATTTGTGAATAGAGCTATTGGTATGTGTGGGCTATTATTAATTTGCTGGTTAAACCGATTTGACATTCGTTTTGATCGTGATTTTATTGGCCAAATCAGCGAGTGGCAGTAGTATGATGTTTTTGGTTTTAGACTCGAAATATTAAAATGATTTTTGACATTTTACATTCAATAGCATTTTAGGTTAAGTACTATTAATATGAATGACATGTCCCAAATTAGTAACATAATATAACCTACTTTTAGGCTTGCTTCCATATGTTATAGCAATATGTCTACGATCGTGGGTAGCCTTTACAATTTAATATAATACAAATATTACAAACAATAAATTTAGATACTTTTGCTGTTTTGTATGAATATATTTACAGATATAAATTTATTTGTCAAATTTAGAGTATTAGAAACAAATGTGTATATATACTTTTACAAAAGTGTCAAAAAGTAAGCGTATATATATTCAACATATTATTTTCTCAGTCTTTTTTCTATTATAACAAGCAACGGGTCATAAATTTAATCGTTTGGAACATTTTACGAAGCAATATCCCATTGCCACCTCCTCTAATATAAAACAATATATATACATAGAAGAGATATATGTATTATACATATTAATAGCTAATGGCTTAGTTCACCAGCTTTCATAGTATTTTTTTTATAATAAACTCTTTGATATTATTTTATAAACGCTACATTTAAATTAATGCTTTTAAAAAATGATAATCTGTGTAATAAGACAAAAGCTGAACTATTCAATAAGACGTGTATAAATCTGATGTTATAATATATGTCTTACAATATACTACTACACTGTGCATGTGGGTTTTTTTATTATTTCAAGATTTCTTATTTACATACAAGCGTCAAATTTCTAAAGGCTTTTTTATAATATAGCCAATAAAACTGTACTTATATGAGTCAAATCCTTTTAGGATTTATAAAGATTGTTTCTTTTTCAAACACAAATAACGTCACATATAGATTAAATACAAAAATAAAAAAAAATCTTTCAGTTCTCATAATGAGATCTAAGGTCTTTCAGTTCTCCTTGTATTATATAATCATTTTCGGAATATTCTGGTTTTATTCAGACAATAAATATCAGATACCGCAAAAGGATTTGGGCTCATGGTTTATTTGCTCATTAACTTATTTTACGGTTCTCAAAACCTTCGACCGTTATCAGTAGTCGCATGATTGTTACTTGTCCTGGTGAACTTTCCGTGACATACTCCAATCAGCTCAGTTTTCTATTTTCTGTTTTACGATATGAGTTTAGTGATGACAATTTTGATTTTTAATAAGCGAGACTTTTGATAAAACATTTTATAAAATAATATTTGAATATGTTATTGTTTTGATTATTTTAAATGTTTAGATTATGAACATTATTATTTGTTAAAAAATACTGAAATAAGAAATACATATATTGACTTCACTTTTATATACGTTTTACTTATCTAAACATACATTGTGACATTTTTTTTATGTCCCAAAGAGGCAAGCGAGCAGACGGCCTACCTGGAATGTCCTGGAAATTTGGAGCTACAGTAAATTGGGTCTTTTTAGTGGTGAACGCGCAAACTTGTGTCTTCTTGGGATTAAACTGAACCAGATTTAGCTTACCCCATTCGGAGACCTGCTCCAGGGAGGTCTCAATTTCAGACACAAGTCTCTTTCTGCTCTCTTCTTCTTGGTCACGAGGAATATTAGCTCGGCCCATGTAATAAGCGTCACCAGTACTGTCATCTGCATAGCACCGAATGTTGCTGGTTCGCAGCATATCGTTGATATGTAGAATGAACAGTGTTGGTGATAGCACTGAGCCTTGGGGCACGCCAGCGTTGATGGGCTTGGGTTGGGTTGGGTCTGTGCTGTCACCCTTCTTGGGAATAGGGTGGATATTGGCCACTTTTCACGAAGACGGAACTTTACCAGTAGTATAAGAGAGTGAGAATAGGCGCGTTAAGGCATTATGTGAAAAAAGTATTTCAGATGTAGGCGTAGTATGTACTACTTGTAGACGTAGGTAATATTATTTAAGGTATTTTTTTAAAGTTACAATTGAAAAATGACAATCACGTATTGGAGGTGGTAGGTTATTCCAATTTTTTGCTGCAGCATATTTGAAAGCACCTTTAAATCCTGCTGTTTTATGTTTAGGAATTAATAGTTTAAGCTTCTCAGTTTCTCGGAACATACTAATTATAAAAGCATTTTATAGTTTTTTACTGTAGCTAATGTTCTAAACCCGTTCAAAGCTTATTTATTAAAATATTCGTGCTTAACATACCTTTAAAAAGCAAGTTTTATTAAATTTTTAATAGAAAAATAATAATCGAAAAATGTCAGTCTCTTTTCAATTTCATGTTTCATAAGTATTTGTATTCCAATTATAAACTTTATAATTGCATAATTTTTTTCGCATCCAATAACTCAGTTTTTTTTTTTTTTTGTTATCGCGGTGAAAGGTTTTATACCTACCCCTCCGTCTAGGGGAGACAGAGGCGGTTATGTGGGATTCACGGCCAGAAGGGCCCATGTTACCCACTAAAACACCAGCGGTCACTCTCCGTTGCCGCCAAGTGGATCGCCACGGGAAACGCCGAAGCATGCATCCGCGACGATCCGGCGGCGGGCCGCGAACGGCCACCTCCCCCCCCCGAGGGCTCACTCCAAGTGACCAGGAGTGTCCCCCCGCCTGGCGGGCTTGCTTAATCGCGAGAGGGTTAACCCCTTACCCCTCCCACCCAAGCCCACGCGGCCAGTCTCCAACCACCCACCGACGAGCGCAAGCGCCCGACGGCAGACAGAGAGGAAACCGACCGACCACAAGCGAACTCAGGCCTCCGGAGAGACCCGAGTATCCCCTCCCCCCCAAGACAGCCACGGACGGCCTCCTGCCAGATCCGTGACCGTCTTACTCCCAGGGCTGTACCCCCAGCCCTCCCCCCCGTGACTGATTGCACCGGAATACACCAGTGGGCGATGGGGTCGTCACGTCCCGACGCCGGAAATAACTCAGTTTAATTTAGTTGAAAATATTGATGTAAATATTTTTTTTATAAAAGTTATAATTTCTTCAGTGAGATAAAATCACAATATTATTTTGTTTTAAAATATTGTATTCGAAAATGTTATGCAAAAATATAAAATTTAATTTTATCTAGTATATTATAGGCAAGCAAAGCTTTAATATATAATATTATGTAAACATGAAAAAACTTTAAAATGAATATGAAACAAACTTTACCAGATTAAAGCAATGTCATAGTTCAAAAACAGATAAAACAGTAATTACATTAACACGCTATCAGTAAACTATTGTCGCACTAAAAGTATTGTTCAAATTAAATTTTGATATCAGTTACAGTTATTTCAGTAATACAGTTATTTGACAGCTTGCATAAATTTACTAATTTGATTGGTGATATAAAATTTAAATTTAATTAATTAACTTTGCATTTGATGTCATAAGCACATGCATTTTAATACTTGGAACCGTATAAGGCTTTCATCCACAAAATTAGTTAAGAAATTAATCGTTAATATCACCTTTACAGATTTGAATGTTATTAGGTACTCTCATTATACATTTTCGTGTACGCGTGTGTGTGAACCGATTTCAATGGAATTTTATTGGTGAGTTGACGTAATGCAGAAATTTAAAGGCAATTTTGTACTCTAGATAATAAGAACATGAATACTGAAGCCCGGTAACCAAAAAAGAATATTTGATAGTAATAACAATAACAAAATATTGTTAAGTAAAAAACATATAATTCTTATAAATAAAGCACATAAAGAAATAAACGAACAACTTAATATTACGTCATATATAATAATTATATTTGCATTTCTTTTGTTTTCTACGCAGTTTTAAGGTGCGGTTTTCAGACAGGAAGAGGTTCTAGGAAAACTATGAACCTAACTTATAATTAATAACATAACAAGAACTTATATTTACGATCACCTGATTGCCCCGATATTATAAAAGCAATACCATTCCAATGCTCATGTGGTATACCTGAGAAATTTTCTGGTTTTGACGACCAGGAGTTTGTCGCGTAGAGTCATGAGGCGTAATTAAGCCCCAATGATATTTATCCAATTTTTAGTATTTGAATAAAGTTAACGTTTCAATCAAGTAAAATAAATATAAACACTATTGTGTTAGTTCTTGTATTACAGGTAAATAGATAACTAAGTTTAGTAAGGTGAAGTGGAAGGGTGGCAAGTGGTTCATTTATTTCAGATCTCAATTCCTGGTCGAATCGAGTATTGGACATCAATCTTGGTTGAATAGCTAATGTATAATTTGAGACGACCATAAGGAAAACTATGCAAACGGTAAAGATGTAGAAGGTAATATGTAAATTATACAGTAAATTATCAGGATTTTGTTACAACTGGGAATTTATACTTATTTGAATTTTTTCATTTTAGTGCTCACAAAAGTGTAAAATAAGATTAAATTTTACAAATAAATACTAATAAACAAAGTAAATTAATAAATAGAGCCGTAATATTATACTAAACAATTAACAAGTGATGTTAAAAATTTCTTGACAAGTTGTAGGTATTTATTAGTGTGTATATTGAAGAAGTTTCTAAATATAAAATATCTTTGTTTTAAATATTTCTATCCAGTAGATTTTTAAGACAAATACATATTTAAAACGCTTAATTTAAATGTATATTGTTCATGGAGGACGTCGAAATTTGTTTATTTAAAAAGTAGACCTTTCCTCAAAAGTATTAGTATAAATTTATAACTCAAATCATTTTTACACCACCTCGTTAATATTGTAATCATACCGAGTCATAATATTCATAACAGGCACACAGGTGAAATAAAAATCATATTATGCAAATTTATATCCAATAATCATTAGCAACTAAGCCATTAAGTTCAGAGAGATTTCATGATATTTGATAACTATAGAATGATATTAAAATATTTAATAAATTAAAAGTTTGTTAGTTCTGAGAATAGAAATAAAACAAAATGATGTCTCATTGACTAATAACAATGTTATAACAATATTTTTTTTATTTAACGATAACTATCAGACACTTTTATTATCATTATGATTCACACCATTCAATGAGGCCATTCGGCCTGCGGGATTCGTGATTCCATTTTTCGTCGTTTAACAGATCCATTAACTCCGAGCATAAAGGGCTGCCGATTAGCGCGGTTAATGTCAAGAACATTATTTACATAGGACGGTTATAAGCAATAAAATGGGTTAATCATCTTTTAACTTAAACCTCTAGGAAGCCCTTGATTTTGGTAATTTTCTAATTATACGCATTATGTGAATTGTAATGGAAAAATTGGTTATTGAATCAACTTCACATATGACATACGTTATATGCGGAATGTGTCCAAGTTTATATTCATAAACCTTTTTAGATGATAGCATCAACTTAGTATCATGGATTTTTAAATCCGTTTTATCTTTATCTTTATTAGGTAAATCTAGCGTGTTCTCCTTTCATTCCCAAATATCGTTTACCTCCTATTGATTGGAGGCCATGGAACTTAAACGAGTGCTTCTTTAAATTTATTGCACAATAAATTTTAGGTTTAACATTATGGATGGTCGTTTCATTAACCAAGCTTTTCAAATATTAAAAGTAAACAGACCACCCCGTGTGCCAAAAGAATTCTAATATAGATGAATTTAATTATTAAATTTCGTCTAAACTACATGACTGCCCGCAGGCCAGGGGTTTCAACCCCATTAACCTTGTCTCGGTATGATTTAGGGGCAAAATACGTATTTCCTCTTGTTTCTGCCATTAACCAAAAAAATTCTGCAAAAGCATGAAATAGATTTTTCAATATACCTAATCCACTGGGCGTATAATGGCAGTCATTGGTGAGAGGAGTTTATCTTATTCGTCATTTAAAAGAACATAAATAAAAATATTCTTTTGTATGAAAAAGATATCTTAAAATTTGTTTTTTCGCAAAATCGATTGTTATGTAGAACCGTAATACAGATCGAAATAAATAAAATAAAATTAACGTTTTACGGAAACTGCATATTCAGAGTAATTCGGAGATAACAAACAGTTCGGGTCATTCAGCAAAACGGTATTTGTACATCAACATTTTTCTCGACTCAAACGCACATCCGAGTCTCAACGAGATAAAACTTTATGTTCCAACTTAACCAAAATTATACCCCGGGGGAAGCATACTTTTTGGTATCTCAACTGTTAATGTTTCAATGAGTCAGCAATTTTTTTTAAAAGTCTCTTTGGGTCGTTTCCTTTCCATCTGATTAACAAGTCAATATGTTTTTTTTTTCGATTTCGCTACTAACAGTTAGTTATCTGAAAAAGAATAGTAGAGCCTTGCTTTTACAATGTTTATGGAAATATATTTTTAGTACTCATTATGATAAAGTTATAAGTTAATAAAGCTTCGATCCCTTACAATTATGTACTATTTTAGAATCATATTTTTTCTTCTTTAAAGGTTTTTAGATTTTATGTTTCTCAATTAAAATTAATCTTTTGAAATATGTATACAATAAACTTTTAATACAATAAACGTTTAATACAATAATGTTTATAAAAGTTATATGAATATTTTAATTAAGTAATTTGATGAGTAACTTCTGCTGTCTACAGTACTAACCCACAAACATATTAAACTTGCATCTGTTTGTGCCGTACACTTGAGTAGAAGGAGCTTTGTATTCGCATAATAAAAGACATAAATGGTTGTAATATAATAAGAGTTGTAATATAATGTGTAATGCAGTTAGGATGAATATTTCATACAATATTTAAGTGAAAATTCATTATGAGCATAATGACAAGTGAATACTTATTTGTCATTGTTATACTTGCAACGCATGAAAAGGAATTATCCATAAACATTTGATATAATATATGGAAATGTAATGTTAAAAATCACTAAATTGGTAATCGGAACTTATCGATTATATAACTCTACTGCTAGAATTTCATATTCTTATTTCGTTGTAATATGGTATACGCGAGATGCCTCTAGCATATTATACCATATTTTACTTGGGTAATGACTTATAGCTTTACTGGCAATTGAAAGCAATCGTATTATTTAGAATTAAAGAAAGGAAAAGACTCAGTTAATTTTTTTGAAAAGAAAATTTTTACTGACAGATAGATATTACAAAATTAAACCTTTTCGAGGAATAATAACAACAAAGAAAAGAAAATTCAAAATATTTCCATAAATTACCTAGTATTGTCCCCCTTTGTTTGACTTAGGTCTTAGACAGTAGACCCTTATATTTGTGCCGTAACTTGTTATAATATATAAAGAATACTTGAAGTTATTTAGGCGAGTTGTAGCAAATTTCCACGAATAGTATATTTTACAAATATTTTTACGAAAAAATGCATCTATAGAAAAATATAGCCATAACTGATTAATCGCTTAAACATATTTTTATTGAAGACTAGAGAACGATACAGCTTATATTTTTTGAAAATTATATTCTATGAAACGATTCTTAGTATGACTTTAACGGATTTATATTTTTAATACCTCGAGTGAATTTGAAGACGTCGGTTTTATTTTCAGCCCTTTATAAATGTCGTTACGAATTTCTCTTTTCAAATTTGCTAATCTCTTGCTTTCATTTCAATTTTATTTTTTCTTTTAAACGTTTAAGGTCTTAGCAATTTGTCAGTTGATTTAGTTTGATGAAAATGTATTCAATTTCTATGATTGTTTGTTTTGGTATTTTCTTTTAGTGTAGTTGCTTTTATATGTTTCAAAGACAAAATATATATACTTAATTCTAAATTTCACAAATAGAGCTAAGAATTCATTCTTAGGTAACAAATTCTGGGCTCGCGAAGTCAATCCACAGAAAAATTTAAAAATTCTTACACCTCTCCTTATCACTATCGTGGTTTAGGCTTTTTTGGCAAACAAATTTTGCATTGCTAATCAAAGAGGAAGTAGCTATGTTAAGTTAGTTATCATATTACTTAAACTCGGCAATTATGTTAGGTACTACATTATTTTTATATAAGAAAATAATTTCAGTAAAAGATTTAATTTAAAACCATTTTAGATTTCTTTAATTAATCATAAAAGATTATAATTAGAGGAAGACTTTAGTAATATGATAATGAGTTAGGAAATTTACTTTAGTATATTTGAATTGCCTTAAAATCTTAATTCTCTATTAAATAATCTCCGTGAATGAATCCGGTATACTATGAAAATAGCACGAGGTAATGTTTTGTTTCTTGCGATTAAATGTTTTGATTAAAAATATACATGCTGCTTTCTTGTAATGCTGTGAATAAATTTATCTGAAATTAATTTATCTGAATTTTAAATTATATTAGAATACTTGAAATCAGAACTTTAAATTGAAATTTATACTATTGAAAATAACAGAAAAATAAAAATGAAAATATGTTAATGAAATACAGAACAATTACATACTCATACTAACTGGGGTCATACCAAGCATATAATTTTTTTTGGTTTAATCCCTGAAGTTTGCGAATTTTAACTTAAACAGTTATTTATATACATAGATTACTAGGCGGTTCATTAGATATCAGATATAAGTTTCTTGAATGTTAAGTGTCCTGTCAAAGACATGGAATCAATACGTTCTCATCTGACATTAATTTCAGAAAACATGGAACGAAAATAAAATATATATATTTATATATTAAAAATGAGATCTCGTGGCCATAATTAGAATAAATAAAACTCAAAGGAACAAATAAACAGTACATTTTCGACGTCAAAAACGACTCGTAAAATATAAATTGTATTATGCCATTTTATCTGATAGGTTATGGCGTTATCTTATGGAATAAGCATTTGCTTTGACTTGTTTAAGTAGCAAAAAGAGACTATAGCTGTATCAAATATGGGATCAATAAATGTGTGCGAATTACTTATTATATTTGAGATAATAACTACTAACATTATATGGGAAAAACGTGTCAGACTTATTGTTTATAGGATTTCGGTAATATAAGACCAAATACGCTACTACAAACAACAAAACAACGAGTGTCTTATAAGATATAACTTATAGTAATCTATGATTATTATGAAAATGAAAAATATTCTTAGGTATTATATATGAAAATAATGTAATTCCAATAATAACAGATAGTATTGAAACTTTCCTTTGCAGAATCTTAAGTACTTGAATCTCAGCCGAACTTAGCTGGGGAGGATTGAATTAAAATTAATTTGGGATAACATTGTCGTCGTTTGTCATGAAGATCCTAGATTCTAACTTCATATTTCCCTGTGGTATAGTTGTACGAGTAAGATAACGAATTCTGAGTACAAATAATATTTCGTTAAGATTATCATACTGAGAAGTATCATTCAATAGTAATTTTAAACACCTGAAGATAAAACTTAAATTACC
Organism: Danaus chrysippus; assembly: GCA_916720795.1. NCBI lineage: Eukaryota > Metazoa > Arthropoda > Insecta > Lepidoptera > Nymphalidae > Danaus > Danaus chrysippus. Next base: position 7,034,929 of record CAKASE010000066.1, on the reverse strand, counting down.
ATACTTATCTTCCTATGCTCAATTCGTTTTGAACTTTATTTTTCCAGTGGAAAGATTCGCATTTTTTACAATTACGTGGACCTTTTCGCGTTAATCCATCTTCTTTGTCTCACGGTTGGATTTCATTTGTGAAACAAATTGCGACATCGGCTTCCTTTTGTTTAAACTGTAATCGAATGAAAGACGAGGCTGACGATCAAAATGGAATAATGAAAGGGTTTGTTGCGATAGAAAACCTTGCCTTTACTTATTTTAAGGGTGACTAATCATAGACCTTTTGCTGGGTGGGGTAGCCTTGAAAATTCTAATTGTTAGGTGGTATATAAAGAAACAGAAATGTGAGTAAAAAATATATATTAAAAGCAAACCTTTATCTCACATGATGTTATTGGTTTATAAATATATAACTTTTTATATTTTCGTGTCTTTGTTTACATGTTTTTATCATACTTATATGAAACAAATATTCTTAGGGGAGGCATAGCCACACCTCCGCTCTCCCTATTCAACCCATAATAGTTAGAGACATTGCTTCAGAGACATTATTCTCTGTACCAAACTACGTAAAAGTCAACTTTCATGACATCAAATAAAGACTAGCTTTGTTGCTAGCTATTTCAAAGTTATAACTACTTTCTTATACTTTGCATCTTAAAGCAATCATTCTAAGGTGATGATACCTCAAAATAATGTTCTTCAATTTAAAATATACTTTTTTAACGCATGATTATAAAATCGTTTCCTTTTATACATTGTTTTTATTTGGGTTCGTTTTTGTTTCCGCCTACATACATACCTAGCATTTCTTTAAACAATGGTCGTTATTTTGCTAGACCGAAATATTATTCGCAAAAAACTAGATGAGTAGACTTATCTACTCATACTAAGTACTTATACTAAGCGAGGAGAATTAAATTAACCGCATATGCTGTATATCATATTACATGGCTTTCCTAATTTCACTGTTTAAATACATGATGCGAATGCGTTGTATTGTCAGGTAGGGTTTGTTTATGTCGGACGGGACAAATTCGTGGGGAAAAAGTTTAGCCCATGTGGAATCATAGATTTTTATGCATATTTTATGGTTTTGATTATGCTATTTTTTTAATAAAGTCAAAGTAGCGTTTAACAATAAAAAATTGGAATCATGACACGTATTGCAACGTGATAAACGATTTTTATTTAAAATAATATTATGCAGAAGACTCAAATGTATTACTTTTTATTTTGTCAGATTTTAAAAATTTTTGACTGTCACAAAATAGGGAAGATACAGGGAAATTATTTGTTTTAAATCAGAAGAATACCCTTACTCTTTATGATTATATAATTGTATTAATTAAATATACATTAACGCACTGCTAGTGCACTCGAGGGCAATTTACTATTTTATACTAAAAATCGAGAAGTGAAGCATTAAAACAAATTTACAAAGTAGACCAAAAAATATTCAAATCAGGTAACGGCTATTCAGACAAAAAAGTAGAAAATATGTATATGTTGAATATGTTATGATTTGAAATTCTTAAATTTTAAAATATTATATTTTATTTAAAGAGACATTATTGATACAGTTTTAGACTGGCAATAGCTCTAAGTATGAAATTATGAAATTGTAGTGTTGGTCGATAGTTGGATTGATATTTGATTGCCTACCTCAATATATATTATATACCTCAAGAGGTGACAAGCATTAGTCCGTTAACCATCTTAAATGAAATTGTTTATAGATGCAAGATGGGAGTCTTCAAAAGTAATGTATCCAAATATCCACTTCTCGGGTACTATACTCATATTATTGGGTGAATTTAATTCAAATCCATAGTAATTTCAAAACCAAGAAATGAAAGTTCGTCGTAGTTTATTTTGTAGCGGTAAATTTTTTAATGTAACTAGCTCTCATTAGCAAACCTAAAAACGGGTCTGAAAAATTAAACCGTTTATAAAAATAAACAGTAAAAATGAATACCAAATTTATTCTTAAGGAATTTCTTCAACGAACCGAATTCCTTCGCTCGAAACTGGTTTAAACCGGTTCCTACTATTTCAAAAACTACCCCTTTTATCGGGTTTTCTGCGGCCGCAATCCACGATATATCTATAGATGAGCATTTAGCAAAAATATATTTTATTAAATACTGTAATTATATTCATTTCCCAATAATACATGTTGACCCGGAATAATAAACAGAAAAAAGTCATAAGAGATCAATATCTCTAATGAAATACACTTATCTGCATGGTGGTGAACGCTAACATGAATTTGTATTATAAATCACTCTTATAGAATAGTATTTTTGTTAGTTATATAATATAGTAAACAACTATTAGGTTAATCATAAAATCCTGATGTCCTAGCAATAATTCGTTTCTTAGGGATGAAAGGGAAATTATTTATATATTTATCTCCCTGTCAGGTAAGAGTGGAGGTGGTAGAGCCTAGCTGTAGTCAATTTACTACAGCTCGAACATGGGCTGGCTCGACCGGAGAAGTACCACCCTCTCACAGAAAATCGGCGTAAAGTAGTCATTAAAGGCTGCGTTTCGTCCGGTGAGTGAGAGAGCCGGTTGCCCTTTCCCTTTTCCCAACCTTTCCTTTCCCTCCCTTTCCCACCTTTTCCTCCTCCTTTTCCCCAATCAAGGGCGGCAACACATCCGCAAATCTACGTTGCGGATGTCCATGGGCGACGGTAACTACCTACCATCAAGTAGGCCGTCTGCTCAGTTGCCCCCTTTTCCCATAAAAAAAAAAAAAAAAGGTAATTTGATGAAAAATAACTTCTCTCAATAAATATAATCACGTGTATTGAAGCTAGATTCCAAAGAAATACCAATAATACCTACCAGCTGTTTAGAAAATGACAGCTGTATTCACTGAACTTTAATTTGAAATGGAACCTCTTAATCCTGCTCGAAAATTTTGTTATAATTTTATCGAGTTTAAATTAAATAACGGTCAAATATATACTTTGACACTACTGCGAATTCGATCTCTTTGTTTTGTCTTCAATTTCAGTCTTCAGCATATCGTAAAATAATAAAGTGTAAATAAAAAATACTACTATACCGAGGTAGAATTACAAATTAACTCAATAGTGATGCTATGAGAAGTTTGCGGTGCTGTCTGGGTCTTGAAAGTTTGCCCAATCAAAGCTTTCATTCCTTATTTTAAACTTTTAGTAACACAAACCTTAACTCGTTTTGAAATATGTATAATTACATCAGGAGTATTATATGCCAAGGTGACAAAGTCTTATATGATTTATATACTTAAGAGGTGCGGCGCTTCGTATTTAAACGAAGCTTAAAAAAAATATATTAAGGTAATGATTTTTTTTATTATTACTTACTTTACTTTCTTATTTTTTTTATTTCTATTTTTATACTTTTCGAATGTTTTGATTACTTTACACTAATAGTGATCAGCGGTAAATGAGCTCAAAGTTTGCCTGTTTGTAAGTCTTGCATTTGTCATCACACAAGGTGACAAAATAAAACTGAATTTTAAATAATTAATTACTCACTTTAATCTCAAATATCATAAAAAATTAAGTCATATTTATATTGTCACATTGTTGACACGATTTTGTTTTTGTTATGTATTGACTTGTATAGTTTAATTATGACGGGCAAGAGTTTTTTCCAGGAACAGAATTATTTCACTAATTTAATGTAATGCCCTACATTATGAGCCATATACAAGAACTAATAATATATATATGTAGAGTAAATATGCTTATAAAAAAATCTTGACTGTCTATAAACATCCTTTCTGCTCCAATATTGAACGGCTCAGTTTCATAAAAATCTAAAATTTCCACCTGGGCTCCCCTGCTATAAAGCATACCTTTATAAGTATACCACTTTCCCCAATAGAGCTAAATAGTTTACGAAGCTGCACGTGGTAATTTTTATGGTAATAAAGTTACTACCGTTTCTTAATAAATTGCTTTTAATATCTTTTATTCTGTTTGCATAAAGTTCGTTATTACTTCATAAATATAAGGATCAAAGGCAAGAAATGAAACCATCAAAGCACGTAAGCTCAATAATTGGGTAAATGGGAACTCAATTGGATACCACTTGTGGTCACGCGATAGTAGCCAGTCAGCAAATATAATTGTAAACAATGGACCTTAATGAGTGGTTGTGTGAGTTGAACTTAAATATATTCCTAATTATTAGATTCGATAATGAATGTACCACCAGAAGTAGAGTATACATTCGTTTGGTTTTTATTACCGTTTTAATTTTATAATAAACGGGAATTAGCAGACATGAGGAAAAAATAAGGTTCGGCTCAATTTATTAGCAATTAAACGAAACACGCCATATTATTTACATCGTTAATTGCATGATAGAGTAACGTTTCGGGCTTAAGCTAAGGGTTACTTTGACCTTATTCGATTCTAACTTTTGAATTTAATGAATTCATGTCTTATTGCTCCTTTTATTTGAAAATTGATCTCACATAAAAACATTTTGGGAGCTAGCCATATTTTAATAATATTTTTCCACTACAGAAAGTTCAACTGAAACTATTGAATGCGTATAAATAAGAATAAAATTGTAACAATAATAGAAGAAATCCATTACAGCTAATAAAGCAGGAGTCATAAAAGTTATTACGCGGATTTAACAAGTTTCTTGTTGTTCAGTTATTGTCATTCACCGCTTCTCTTTTTAAGATTAATGTAGGAATAAAAGTTAAACTAATTACATTTTCTATCATTCATTTTTATCTTGCTTTATAGTGTTTTTATGTTCTTTATATAAATTATGTTTTTAAGGTTTATTATAACAATTTAATGACTTATACTACTTAATTACCAATTGAGAAGGTAACGAAACACAATTTATATTGTACTTAACTGTTAGGAATTGTAAATGTAAGAAATAATTTAATAATAAATAATCGCGTCTAAAACCTGAGGTTCTTACGTGACCTCTTTCGTATTGGGTAGAAAACGTAAGTGACAGCGATGAAATATTAATTTCCTAGGATAAAACTCGTAAACCAAATGTTATTGTATTTAAATTATGATTCAAATCAAAAGTATGTGTTGTAAGTAATAATTGTTTTAAAATTGCTAATAATAATAGATATCACAGCGAAGAGTTTTCCTTGTGTAAAGACACAATTTGTGGCTATTTCTGAACCAGAAGACTATAACTACATCTAAGCGTTACTTAACTTTCCTCTCACTTGCACCAATTTTCACATCGCTCGTGACCGAACCTTTAGATTGGTTTTTAAAATTTTTCGATAAACTAAACTCTTATTAACTAATTATTGTACGTGATGTTAAATGTAAGCTACTGTTGAGTGATTCTGTTCAATTTAGTAAAATGTTATTACTACTATGTATATAATAGTGTAATAATATCGATAATTTTTAGGTGTAGTGGTCAAATTTATATTTCATATAAAATTCTGGAATTATTTTGTGAAAATTTAAAAATAAGTGAATAGTTCTTTCAGATATTTTTATTTTAACCAGATAGTAATATTTCCTTACGACCATATAATTGTGGTGGCACTAGGTGATCGAATTTAGGATGTAATGACATAGAATAAAATCCCCGACAGAATTCATTTTAGTCAGCATTTACATGCTCATATATGTATGAAATCATTATCATTTTCAATTGTCTGAACTTCCGGCGGTAAGAAAATTCTTGCGGATTCACATAAAAGTTGGTTCAATCTTCATAACAGTTAAAAGTATCTTTATTAATTCTGCTCAGGTTATAGTATGTTCTTTATCTAAATAGCATATTTTCGTGTTATATTTTTTATACACAGAAAATGAAATAAAAAGAACAGTTGTAATATTCTGCTAAGATTTCAAAAAAGTGCTTTTTTTATATTGTTTTTAAGACTAACTCAATTGTGGGGTTTACGATAGCTATATAAAAACGAAATACCTTTTGTGAACAAAGTGTAAACAGAATCTAAAGATCCAAACATTCTATTAAATGGCTTGCTGAGGAAATAAATTTGTGTAATAGTATATATATACATACATATATATCACTTAAAATTCAAAGAGTTCTCCTCAGAGATGTCATTTTTGTATACAAAAATATCAAAATGTTTGTTTGACTGTCCATTAGTCAAACCTTAAAACATATGTGGAGACAGGAAAACAGCTTGTATTATAATATATTTAACTGAATGTACATTTCAAGTCTCTTCAAGTTAACGATTCTCTGCTCGACTGTAGAAATGACGAGTCCATTGCCACTTCACGCTACTTTTTTACGTACATGGCTTTAAAACTCTGGTTTACCATAATTTGCGATCTACGACCCAAAAATGTGACGTAGGTCTCTGAACGCCCCAAATCTACATATAATCTTCTGATGACTTAAGTTTTTAACTTCAAAAAAACCAATCTTCATGAAAGTGAACCACTAACTCGGAACTCATGACTATTAGCAGATATTTAGTTTTATCCAGGCTTATACAGAGACCCATCTGTCTTAAAGAAGTGATAAATTCTTGCAAATAGATGAAAATTAAAAGTGTTTTACTCGAATTTTTATAAGGAGATCCAAAGTCGTTTTCTAAAATGTTTATACAAATCTCCACCTTAATATTTATCAAGCTATGGTACTGAGGCCATAACATGTTCAATGTTATGATCATCAATTATTTGTGACCCATGTTGGAGTTATTCAATATAACGAGATAATAGTTCTATCTAATATTTTCGGGTAATCTTAGAGTAATTTTGTTCACAGTACCATTTTTAAACATTTTACTAATTTGATAAGGTAGTATTAATTTCCTCAAAATAAAAGTAAGACCGCCTTTTAAACTTGATTTCAGGTTAATGCTTAGATCACTGTAGAGTATAAAATAAAGGGTAGTGTCCCAAAAGAGCTGTATCAGATTTTAGCAAAATTGTGAATTTATATCATGCTTGTAAAAGTTTTCCCCTAAAAGTAAAATCTAGGTTACTGTCACAGATTTTTCATAATATTTAGTAGAGATATTGAATATTTAAAGCAGGTCATATAATTAATCTATGTTATAAAACATAATATCATATTGCATAAAAAATGCATTTTTAGGAGACATATTTAATTATAAAATTACTTATATTACTATCTTTCCATGAGATGTACCAAGTTTTATAACACATAAATATTTTGTATGTTACTATGTTTTATATATTTTATCTTATAATTTTATAATAAATTCATCATAGGTACTGTTGATATAATTTTATATAAATATTTTCTTCTGCGACAAATTGATTTAGTAATCATATTATATAATCTTGTAGTGAGTTCTGTTATATAAAACCATAGTCGATAAGCAAAGCTGTAAAAAGTGCAATAACTAATAAACTATATTAACATGAACTGCATCGGAGAACTCAATGGATCTCAACTACTGTATACAAACGATCGATGGTGTATTGAAACTTGATATTGAAGCCTTAACGCGAATACACGGGATAATCCATTAGTAATGACACCTCGACGACCTTTGTTTTTACACGATACAGATAGCTTGATTGAAGATTTGACACAATTTTATTTCTGTAACGTGTAACCTTAATAAACTTCTTATTATTCAACGTTCCCAGGAATTTTTGTATGATATTTGATCTTAAAAAATATTTGTATTAAAATAATTTTTTACATATAACTAATATAACTTAAAAATATATTTGAAGATGCTAAATGGTGAAACTAAATTTTATGAAATGAATTTAAATGTGATCAGGTCAATTATATCACAATGGGCTATAATATCGGCTTGTACATACGATCCTGGTATTATGCAGTAATACGCTCCGGTTGATCCCTATAAGAAATACCTACGCAGGTCGTGTATTCAATGACTTCAGCTCTTCTATGTGAATTTAGACTTAATATGTTTAAATTAATAAAAAATACGACAGTTTCATATTCCATATAATATAACGAAGAAATAATAAGATAAGGAGTTTACAAAACATTATCTCATTAAGTGAATTAAAATAATTTCTTTGTTTTATGTTGTTAAATTGCCTTTTCTTATATTTTAAACACAAATTATTCACAAATCCTCTATTTTCGAATATCGTTCAAGCCTCTTGTTTGTTGGTTAAAAAAACTGAATAACGTCACAAACTTCTTGTTTTGTCTCTCTCTCTTTTATCGTATCCTCATAAAAAAACATAAAAGTAAATAATCTCGGATGGTAAACAAAGTAATTCTGTTAAAGCCACTTTTTACAGCTGTAGAAAAAATCTCTAATATAAAACCGTGATTATTATTGTAATAAAAAATGAACCTTAAACTTTTTGTACCCTATCTAGTTCAAGTCGGTAAACATAAAGTAAATATAATTAATCCTCTTTTTATGTACTTTTTCCGAATTACGGAGTCGGTTAAGATTGTCGTAATAAATTCATTTTCACACTATTATTCATCATAAAAATACAATAAATTGTGAGTCGAAATAAATACTAAACAGAAATTTAAAATAAAATATTATCCAATCAAAATTACGAAAGAATTACAGTGATTATTAATAAAGTATAATTAATAAAATAATAAATTATTCCTAACGACATGTCAAGAGTTTCTTTTGGGTGATACTTAGTTGAAAATGCACAATTTCTAAAACACTCGTTAGGTCTCGTCGTATAGGAGCTTACCCAACTACATCTATTTTTAGTCTTGGTCTTTTTCAAAGAGTTTGTTACTAAGATTATTCTAAAGTATAAGTTCACCAATAACGAATTTAATATTTAACTAATATGAATTATTTCATTTTATAATAATGTTCATTCTATGTACAAATCATATGAATTATACATATTTTTTGGTTGGAATTGGATTGATATATTTTGGAATCGAGGTAATTTGGCACGATGCCAAAATTTTGGGTCCATCTGCTCCATCGATTATAGCATTTTTAAAGATATGACATGATTGTGTGAGACGTTACCAAAATTTTATAGTTTTTCATTGCTGCCAATTGCTAACTTTTTTGCGTTACGACAGCTTTGTTAATGACTACAATTTAGTCGTCTATAACATGAAATACACAACAGCTCTATCAAATTTAGATTTTTGCATTAGAAGATAAAAAATAAAGACATCGTATTCCTTGTCATTACATAAAATTTACATAGTGAGATCTATCGTTTTTTTTATGTAAAAAGTGGCAAACGAGCAGACGGCCCACTTGATGGTCAGCAGTGACCGTCGCCCATGGACATCCGCAACACAGATGTTGCGGATGCGTTGCCAACCTTACTTGGGGGGGAAAAGGGAGGGGTGGAAATAAGGAAATATAAGGAAAGGTTGGGAACAGGGAAAGGGCAACCGACTCTCTCACTCATCGGACGAAACGCAGTCATTATTAACTACTTCACGCCGATCTTCTGTGAGAGGGTGGTACTTCCCCGGTCGAGCCAGCCCATATTCGAGCTGTAGTAACTAAACCACAGCTAGGCTCTACCACCTATAAAACTACAACTTCCTATTAAAAAAATTAAATTTAAAGATGTGTTTAAAAGGATAAATAAATCACAAGTGATTTATAAAAATATTGGCTAGCAAAGATGAAAAGTTTGTTGCCGTTTGTTGTTTGTTTGTTATGACTAAAGCTATGTAGTATTAATAGAATTAACTAGTCAAACAATTTCAATAAAAAAAATTCTTTATCATAATACAGTTTTAAAAATATGAAAAGGATTCAAAGAAACAACTTGTAAATTATGAATTGGTTCGTTAATAGTGCTGTAATTCACATTCAATACAAGGACATTTTTACTATAACTATTACGGGCTGCGAAGTGAAATATATTTATTTTTATTATTTATTTATTTTGTACCAACCGAGTATACAGTAAATTATCAATAACAGATGTGTACAAGGAATATCTTATCTCTTACAAGAGATCTCTTCCAGAAATCCTGAATAAAGTGGAGACCAATAATATAATGTGTAATCAAAAAAGTGTTACCACTTCCAACGTCTTGTTAGCTTAATGCCAATTGCTAAAACCATAGGAATGAAATCAAAAACAATCAAACGATCACTAACTATCAGAACTTAATAAAAATCCAGAGTCTCCACACCTATTGCAGAATAAGTATTACCCTTTTAAAATGTTATTTCAAGAACAACGTAACGTATTCTTTCTTTACACAGCAATAATATAAAATTTATTTTAATTTTATTACAATTTTAAAGATATATAAATATAGTTAAATACCAACTTCATAAATTAATCGAGATCTACATTTGGCACGAAGTTCTATCTTCAAGGAATATTCTCCCTCAAGGTTTATACATTTGTCTGCCAAGTGAGTATAACTTAAATTAAATTTTCAATGAGACGAGCTATTAATGTGTATTTTTAATTCAAGAACTTTATGATATCCATGGAGAGGTTAATGTGCCTTGAAAAATTTACATTATATTTAAGGTCTCGCCTTAAAAATTAATAATATTTTAAAAGAACCTTTTTTTGTATTTCATTATTACATTTAAGCTGTATTACATTAAAGTTCATTGTTTCTCTAAATGTTTACAATTGTAACTAAAAGTTATCCTTAATTTTGTAACCGTTTCCCACTGTTCATTATTTGAATTCCGGATCGTCACGACAATAGTCGAACGTTTCCGCTTATACGTTGCCTTATTATGACAAAATAAGGTTTCCTTTTCACCTCAGAAGGTGACAAGAGGGTCTCACATCTGTTAGGCTCATAGATTTTATTGTTTAGATTATTGTGTTTGTATTAGTCATTTTGAATACAAAGTGACTTCTACGTATATTCTAACATATTTGATGTGATGAATAAATATTTTTTATAAGTTTGAAATATTTACAAATTATTTGTTATTATAAGTTAAACAGAATACCTAATAAAATAGATCTACCCATAAATTGTAACCTTCAAACGTTTAATTGATTGTTACTACAGAAATTATTTATGGGTTATACATATAGTTTAAAAAATAATCGGTTGATGTTAGACCTTGTGTCGATTAGTTCGATCCTTAATTCAAAGTCACACAGTTTACACAACAGCAGTCTAGTTGTTTATATGAGTAATTTACTGAAAGCCACTGAATCTTGATATAGGTAGCTTTGATGGTGTGTGTTTTCAATTCCAGACAACTGTTATTTGGTTGCGATGTTTTCTATTTTTGGTTTTAGTTTATTCAGTGAAGATATATATATTTGATTGTATCTCTTATTCACTTAAATAACGTGCAATGTGTAAAAGTTTTATATCACGCCATTGCGGTAATAATTTGATGGATAAAGTCAAACTTTGAGATGGAAGACTATCGCTGTTAGTCATTTAAATGGAACTTATATTGTCGGTTTTCTACCTGTATTTAAATTTATCTATAGTTCTGTAGGAATCTATAGTTTTCTTAAAATAATAAAGTATGCGTAGCAACCCGAAAACATATGTTTCATGTAAAGTCAAATTGTTTTATTGTTTAACGTTTTGTTGATTATCCATTAGTATAAATAAAATCATTCCCACTTTCAACTAATGGATCAGAGTTCACCTATCTGTAGGTTAGATTATGAAATTAACATTGCGGCCATAAAATATGAAAAACATTAAAAAAATATATTACATGCAAAAACAGAATATTAAAGCAAGTAATTGCTTGGTTATAATTTTTAATTCACTTTAAAAAAGGAGGAAGGTTTCAATTGGATTGTATGTTTCTTACGTGATAGTCCCGTCAAAAATTAAGTTAATTTGAAGAATGTTGATTTTTATGATATGTAATATTTTGAGGTATTGAAAGATTTTGCAAAAACATTAAACTGAAAAAACCGCTTAAGCAAAAAGTTATACCTGGATAATATATTGATTTATTTATTTTGTTCAGCATGATTTTTGAGGTCATTCAATACACATACGTACGGTACAGCATTGTAACGTGCACTTATCTTACAGCAACATCTTTGTGTGAATAAAATATCATATTATATATTATCTCACCAAAAACATGCCTGTTAAAAAGGGGGCCAAGTTCCAATCGGCTAATTGTTTGCCTAAAAAAGGGGTGAAATCCAATCTAATGCCAAGTTTAGATGCACTTTGAAATCGATCATAATCATCTTCATCAACAGCATGATCCACTGGTAAAGATTTGCCATTCCCAAGACTCGCCACCACACCCAGTCCTCTGCCTTCCACATCCAGCCACTACCCGCCACCTTATTCACGTCAACGGTCCATCTGGCCGAAATTCACTTTACCACACACCCAACTTAAAATATGGTATAGTTGTGAAAATACGTAGGTGCTTGGTTAAAAATATCTAAAATATAATATTATAATACTTCTAAATTTGAACTTGGCAGGTTTTTGTGCTGTACGTAACACTTAATTAATTGTATCATTAATTTATTATTTAATTATATAATTATTTATATTTATATAATTTAAATATTATATAATTTAAATAATTAAATTAACCTGCCAAGTTCAAATTTAGAAGTATTATAATTTTAGATATTTTTAAACAAGCACCTACGTATTTTCACAACTATACCATATTTTAAGTTGGGTGTGTGGTAAAGTGAATTTCGGCCAGATGGACCGTTGACGTGAATAAGGTGGCGGGTAGTGGCTGGATGTGGAAGGCAGAGGACTGGGTGTGGTGGCGAGTCTTGGGAATGGCAAATCTTTACCAGTGGATCATGCTGTTGATGAAGATGATTATGATCGATTTCAAAGTGCATCTAAACTTGGCATTAGATTGGATTTCACCCCTTTTTTAGGCAAACAATTAGCCGATTGGAACTTGGCCCCCTTTTTAACAGGCATGTTTTTGGTGAGATTTCAATACTTTTTTCAAGAAATCGTACATACAATCGTACTATACAGCCGTACAATGCATAACTTACAGCATGAAACATACAGCTACCATCTGATGGCATAGGAATTACCCTATGTGGTATATCTCCGCCAACCACCGAAAGATGTACAATTTCCATCGTTGGTAAATGAATAGTAGAAAAGAAATAGAGTGAATTTGTGCTTTTAACACACACAAGTAATCAATCAATAAGCAATATCAAAATTAATCCTTTAGCAAGTCAAATCAGTGATCCATTTAATCGTAATCGTAACCATATATAAGATATCAAGACATAAGTGTAGAAAGAAATAGAAAGAAATGACCATCGATTCCTTATCGACTTTCATTAATATATACTGCAGACAAAACAATATCGCGATTCAATTATACTGCTAGCGCCATCTATCGAAAGTTATTTATAACAATAGAAACCTGATGTTTTAGGTAAGCAATATTTAATTAAGTTATACAGTGTGCATTATGTATACATGACAATATTTTATATCCCTTATATATATCAGTTCTTAAGAAGCGCCCCACACTTTTTTCACAATAATATTAATTTAAAAATAAATTAACAAACAATAAATGGTATTTTTGTGAAAAAAAGCGTGATGAGCTTCATATATCACTTCTTGAGAAGCGCCCCACGCTTTTTTTTCAATAATACCATTTATTGTTTGTTTTAAACAATTTAAATTAAATTGATTTCCAAGGTTGTAAAGGTTAAATTAGTTTCCACGCGGTTTCTTTCATCATTGGAGCGTGTTTTTTAGTTTTTTTAAACTATATTTATTTTTATTTTTTAGTTTCATTTATCACCGATTGATAGATGTACTCATATTATTAATTATTAATATTTCATTATTATGTATTTTATTGTGCTGAGCTGAGCGCCTATATAAAGGTTTTGATTATCTGTCAGTGAGTCAGTGCCAAAATTAGCTATTTTCACAGGGTCATATTTCAGGATCTACTGAAGCTTTATCTATGGAATTTGGCATACTGCTTTAGGACTAGTATATGATTACGTAGGTACAATTTTATCTCTGTACTTGTAATAGACACTGAGCTACAGGGGGTCAAAAGTGGGTCGAATTTATTAAAAATTCGATATTTAGAATTGAGGCAACTCACGCTTGACCGATTTCTTAAATTTCTTAATTTTTTGTTAATCTACATATAACACACAACCTGTGTACCAAATTTCATAATGCTAAAACAATGGGAAGTGGCCTAGAGGTTTTGATTACCTGTCAGTGAGTCAGTGCCAAAATTAGCTATTTTCACAGGGTCATATTTCAGGATCTACTGAAGCTTTATCTATGAAATTTGGCATACTGCTTTAGTTCTAGTATATGATTACGTAGGTAAAATTTTATCTCTGTACTTGCAATAGGCACTGAGCTACAGGGGGGTCAAAAGTGGGTCGAAACGGTTCGTGTAAATATAGTGCACGGCATGCGCCGGCCTGTGGAACTTGGCCGGCGCACTACCGTGCGCTTAGATGTCGACCAGCAGATCCCTGATACCATAGAAACAATGGAATGGGATTGCTATTCTAACATCGGGGCAATTATTTAGTCTTAGATATAGGTTAAAAGTTTTAAAGTGTTATTCTTATTATATACAGAAGACAGTTTCGTAGTTTTCCTGGTACCTCTCGTTTTCACCCTACATAATTTGCGTGCTTCCTAAGAAAAATTTACAATACTTTATTTTATTACATATGTATAAAAAAAATATTCAAAACTATCAAATTCATCTAAATATCATATATTTTCTAGATAGTCTTTTGTGTCCGGCTTTATAGAAACTACCATACAAACTAAATTTCTACATCCAGGTCCCGAAGTAGGTTTTAGTTTTGTTTTCAATTTTATGGTTTTCCAGCTCTAACCGTCTGCTTTGATCCTGTGAATATCAGAGTTACGGAGACAAATGTATGCAATGTGATAATATAATCGTTTTGGTAACGAACTGTCAGCTTTAACTATAGTCTGTATCACTTGACCTCACACGCCATATAACTGTTATACTTTGACCCCGCAGGAGCTACACGTCATTCTGGGTTACACTGTATAATCATATGTGTTATTCTAATATTCAAGTTATATTATTGTGCAGTTTCATCAAAATCTATTTAGCAGTTTTTTAACAATTATACTTACTTAATTGAACATTGCCTCACAAACATTGGCATCTACATATATTATTAGTAAGATTTAAATTGCATAACGAAGTTAAATTATAGTATTAATGATATTTTTTACTCTAATGTGAAATATTTTAGAACTAAAATATTTCACACTATCTAAATATATGGTTAAAGATCTTTATTCTCATAAGAACATACATAGGTTCACTTACATGAGATTAAATAATGTTACACACATAGGTACATTAATATTTGATACATGGAATGACTAGTACTACTTAATATATATATATATATATATATATATATATATATATATATATATATATATATATATATATATATATATAAGTTTATTTTTAAAAGCATTTAAACATTTACATTCCTTTATGTAGTTTGGCAAATCATTATATAGTTTAACTTCATCAAAACGTATATTTTTGTGTCCATAATTTAAGGTTCTGACTTTAGATAATTCAAGTTTATGTTTCTTAAGTTATGCTAGTTTGATTTTTGTGTAAATGTTAGGTTTCAATGAATACTTTTAGATAGTATTTTTTAATTAAAATACATGTGTTATAAATATATGTTTGATTTAGGTTGAATAATTTTGATTTTTTGTACAGTTCTATCGACGGTGTGAAAAAGTCATAGTGAAAAATTACTTTTATAATTTTGTTCTGCGTAATTTGTAAATGTTAAGGTTAGACTTTGAAGCTGACCCCCATATTTCAATTAAGTAATCAATATGTGGCTTTATCAGGGAATTGTAGATAAAACTTCGCCCTTTTTTTGGTATACAATTATAATTAAATAAAATAAAAAAATAATAATAAATACAGTCATATATCAGTATCGACAACATTTTCACTGATCTATTTTTATTACAATATGCAAAATCTAGCTAGAATTAACATAATGACATAAGTTTAAATTAGTTTTAGAATTAAATGTTTTCATATGCTCGCAGCTTGAATTCATTTCCGAACTCTAATATGGCACTAGTTTTCCTACTAGGAAATAGTTGCTAAATATATTTAATAATATGCTTGTTTTGATAGAAACTTAATAATTATTTATTAAAATAATATTTATTACGTTTCTCTGTGAATATTTATAGTTTTTTTAACTGATAATTTCGAAATATTTATATTATCTTCCACATCAATTTGATAGCAACTTTAATGACAGCGAAGTTAAATTAAATTGTTTGCAAAAACTACGCCACCAAGACGCTAAAAATTAATTATAGTTGAAAATTTCGCCCTTCGTTTAACAAAGTTAAAAAATGAAGATGAAGTGACTTTTCCGATATAAAAAAATCAGGATTGACTTAATACATATAAAAAATATATGTATATGTAGGTTGTACAATTAAAAATCCTTAAGGGGCTCTATAGTTATATTCATAAACAGAAATTGGTAGCAGATAATCCTTTAAATTTATTTTATAATTATCCATATTTATAACAAATGCTGGGAGTTTTTGGGATTGGTTCGCAATAACATTTGAAAAACGAGCATGAAAAAACCTTATTTGATGTGTATTTAATAAATTTGGTATATTTTGAATAATCTTTTGTCACATTTGCTTGATACCTAGAGCAAGGAAAGTAAGACTCGGCTAAGGCTAAATGTTTGCTCAGGCCGAGCCTCATACATCCCTTCCGGCCCCACCAGGACCGGTTTTACGGCTCGTAGAAACAGTTTTCCTGCGGCATCAAAAAAAAAGGAATATCTAATAAGACACGTTTCTTTCAGATAGTAAATAAACAAAAGACAAAAAATTGTTTAGTCTTTAGCCAGGATTATTATGATAAGATCGTTCATATAAAATGATGGCTGTGTTATTAAGTATTAATTCAGTAATCATGTATGCATTGATATATTTTGACTGCAAGACAAATATCCCCTACATCTAGTATGGTTGAAAATTACTTTAATTTAAATTTGACTTTAAATATTAAGTCAAACTATTGTTGAATTATTCCTCAAAGGATGTTGTAGTTACTTAAATTTTATTTTTAAAGATATAACAAGATACCTTACAAGAACGTTTTTTTTATTAAATTAGGAACAATCCTGGACTTTCTCTTATCAGTTTTTCCTAGATCAGAATCCTAGCTTATTTGGGGATGGCCTCTTATTATTCTTATATTGAATAAAGTTACAATTTTTCTATTTTCAACAATTTGATACTTAAAATACAAGTCAATCCGTTATTGTATTCAAGAATAGGAAAAAGTATGATAGGGGCGAACCACATATAAACAGTAATCAAAAGAGATCAGGACTCTTTTTTTGTTCGTGGGATAGATTAATCGATCGTAGATTTTCGGACTGTGTTTCAATCTTTCCTTTGTGTTATTAAGTTTAAATCGAAATAATTGAAAGTTATAAATATAAAATTGTTTCTATTTTACATTTCATATATTAGAAGGCTGATATATTGAAGTCAAGAGTTTGTTTAAAGTTTTATTAATGTCAGTTTTGCTATTTTTTACCTTGGTACCATTCAACATCAAAATAAATTACTTCATTTAAATGAATTCTCACAAAAGCCTTAGATCTCATTAAATTACTTCATATTCAAGGCAAGTTTTTTAGATCAGGAAATCCCTTCTAGATTTTTTTAAATTATTTAATTCAGTCGTTTCATTCAAAAGATATCAAGTTATTTAATTTACTAATATGTATTACGTATATCGTGCATGTGTCCTACAAAATGGCTGAAGCCAGTTTTATCGTTTTCAAATAGTATATACTATATAAATATTTATGGGTTTATCCATTTTTCTTAGGGCTTTAGGCCTTATTTAAACATATATTTTAAATTCATGCTACTTCAATAATATAAATTTTCTTACTGCAAATCTTCGTAATATCATGAAATTCTTTTATTTTAAATTGTTAAGTTCATAAAATGAATAAAAAGCACACAAATTAATTATAAGATCGAAAAGTCCAAAGATGTGAAAAGTTGGATGAATCTTAAGACAGATTTCAAATATAAAGGCTTTAGTGGAAAATTAATTACCATTTTTCTAGTATATAAATTGAATCGGAAATACAGAAGTGCTTCCAAGAAAATCAAAGTGCATTATACGACATATATTTCCTTTATTTAAAGTGGTTTTTATTTACTATTTATGACATTATAAATATAAGAACATCTTATATAAATATTTATTTAATACAAATAATTTTCACTGGACCTTTCTGTTGCAGCTAAACGCTATTTTAACTTGGTATTGTACATTGCTTTTGGATAAATATAAGATATTGCAACAGAATCACACTATTTCGCTCGGTATTATTTAATACGTTCAGACACGACATTTTTTTTTCATAGTTATCAGATTTTTTCAAACAACCATATTGAGAATTCAAAAGCGCAGGTAGAGAGAGTACCTTTTGGGTCATATATTTTTGTACGGCATTTTTACCATCGGTAAATCCATGAAAAATAATAAGAAAGAAAATTGTTTTTCACTTTATTGGAAACTTAACTTGTTAGCAATTCATTTACTTCACAGAAATAAACTATTTGAATTGGATCTGTGAAGTATGAATCTTAAAAAATTTGTAAAAGTCCGTTTGACATTACGAACACAAATAGATTGCTAGCTTACTTACAGAATAGCAAATTTCACTCTTGAATAAAAGTTAATGGAAACAATTTCACGATGGTATTTCGTCAAATATGTTGTATTTTGTAGTAAAAGTTGTAAAATACCTCAACTAGTTAGTTCCTTATTTGCATGTTTGTGAATTGATCTTTATAAACAAGCATCTGAACAATTCCAAAGTAATTCGGAGTTTAGAAATGATGCACGCAAACACAAAAGTACATTGGAAATGGAGTATTATAAGTAGGCAGCTAGTCATGAAATAAACCGTTTTATTAAATAGTCCTATTGAATGAAAATTTAATTCAATACATCAATGTATTTGCTTCAAATGCTTGTTTAATAAAAAAAACTTATATGTTATTATTTAAAAAAATACTTTAATCAAATGCTTTCTATTTATTTTCAATTCCTTTTAAAAAAATAATGTTAAGTATATGTATTTTAACTATATCTTTATATTAGAATAAAATTTTATACATCATTATATTAAAATAAAACTTTTCTATAATGTAAAATGGTGTAATGTAATTCGATTAATTTCATCCTTTTTAGACCTTTAAATATTATTATGCAGTTTGCGCATTCGACAATAAATTATAGAATTAAAATCAATTACAATTTAAACCAACTAACGTGCATAATCATTGTATATTTCTTTCTGTGCTCCTGTAATATGTATATTGAATGTTACATTTTTATTTATATATTTTTTTAGGTTTGGGACTTTTATTACGGTCACTTAAAAGGAACTCTGTGAACATATATTCGCAACAGCTAAATGGTATGTGCGAGATTTATGTATATGTAAGCTTGAATTATTGTTGAGCCTCTATTAATTTATAAAAGGTTTCCGGATAACATCACGATACGATTTCCAGAAGGAAACACAATATCTCCTGTGTGTCCAAGTTGTTAGAGTTAAAAGACATCATAATAATATTATCACATTAGAATTTAATTAAATTGTATTACATTGATTATTTTCATACAAGATGCAAAACTTTTCATCAAATATCATCGTCAAATATCACGTCCTCAAATATCGATAGTAATTCTCCAGTCACCCTGTATAAAAGAAAGTCGTGTTAGTTACTCCACTTATAACTCAAGAACGACTGAACCGATTTAGCTGAAAATTGGCAGGGAAGTAGTTTAGAGCCAGGAAATTGCAATAGGATACTTTTTATCCCGTTCGTCAGCATTCCCGTGGGACTTGACATGAAACGTCAGTCACTATAAAACGTGGAATAACGAAACACAATTGACAGCTATGCAGTTGACGTATAATGACAGATATGTAATGACGTAATGATGACAATAAGATATTTGTAAGAGATCTACTATATAAAAATAAGTCCGGTTTTCCATCCTGACGCTATATCTTCAGAACGAACGAACCACCACCACAACAAACCACCGAAAAAACAAAAAATGTGGTTTACAAAGGACCACTTCAATGAAACGGATAATTTGCGGACACGTACAACGCTTCGATTCGGTATCTACTTTGGATTCACTTTAATTTACTCAGTGAAGTTCAACTAAATAACACTTCATTTTTGTAATGGAAATGAATTCATTAGTTTTGTGAAATGAAATAAAAAATTTCCTTATCAAATTTAAAACAAAAAAAAAATCTTCATCTTTTAATCACCCAACGAAATGTTATATAAAAGCCTTCTGGTTGCGAAACGGAGTTCGCCGTGTTTACTAGTTGCAAATATTATCAAGTATAAATAATCATTTTATTGTTATTTTAGTATAAATGAATAAATATTCGCTCGGAAATAGAGTTATGTGTTACACTTAAGTGTTGTCTTAAAATTAAATTGTTATAATTCTACAATATTAATAATAAACGACAAACATTTTTTTTTATTTCATAGATAAAAATTATTTAAAAGAATTCACTTTCAGCGTTGCTTGAAGAATTCTTGGTCGTAGTTTTTCATAACAGTTCACAAATCGAGTAGTAAACCTCAAAGTTTCTTTAAGGCTTCACTTTTCTTTGAAATTCCCGATATCACAAGCCCAACATGGCACAGCCAAAGTTCAACCATTGCCGACAAGTTTAATACGAGTTTCAGGGGTATTGTTACGCGTTTCATTTTTAGTAATTCACTTAATAATACTTTTATTCATTAAATTAATATAGTCTATATAAATTGTGTCTATTATACATACGCGAAAAGTTGTACTTATTAAATTGTGAAAGATTCTTTTTGAAATGTTTAGTGTAGGCGTATATATATATATATAGATATGGAGAAACGGAGCAGTATGTACCCTGTCCCCTGCAAAAGGTTTCTTCAGCTTCAGTCTAACGCTGGCTGTGGGCGCGTGCGGATGTTTCAATGCAAGTAGAATCTGATAATCGCTGTGGAACTTTAGATTACGTCACGTGAATTTAAAATGAGTTTGAAGTGGTATGGTGGTTCGATGATTTTGGTAAAATGGTGCAACGAAAAGATAAACGTCTTATAAATCTGTGCGCAACTTTTTTTTGGCTACTTACCTGTAATCACGGTAAGTTGTGTTTCTTATAATAAGGGTGAAATTGGACGCAAAGGGTTCATGAAATGTTATAGTACAATACCTTTTACAGTAAAATTTTGTTTGTTAGGCGATACTGTCTTTAAAAGACGTTTAAATTTGTCTAGATGATATTTTTTCATCGTTCTAAAATTTTATTTTGAATTTAAAAGTGAAGCCATTACTTTTATGGCTTTTCATAAAATATTTTAGACGTCGCTTTTTTAAAGTAAAATCAAAGGGTTCTAAAATAAAGCAAATTTTTTTGTCATATAGTAACTTTATAATTCTTTAGGAACGATATTCACTTTTTTTTTTTAATTTTCTTTAAAATTTTAATGTAAAATCAGACGATTCGGTTAATTAACTTTTTTATGTTCAGGCTTTTTCAATATTTATCGCTCACATAAATTTCAATCAAGTTGCTATGAAATAATAAAGTGAATTTCTCTAAGGTGTTTTCGCTAATCACTTTGCAATAGCGCTTCGTAAATGATTAATGACCAATAAAGTGGAATTTGGGCATTTCTATTATATTACTCAGGCTATTATTAGTTTCGAGCCAATCGGAGCATTATCAAATTCTAACTAAAAACTTTTGTAAATCTTATAATAGGTTTCTCTTTATTGTGAAATTCGTCAGTAGAGGAATAGGAATAGTGTGAATTCAACTTTGGATTATCTTGTTTTAATTCCCGGCTCCTATTATCGTAATTCTAATAGTTTTACTAAAAATAAATAGCTTTAGGATAACTGGTATAAAAAACAACTGGGTGAAGAATTATAATTGTAATATTTACTCGTAGGATGAACATGTTTTTGAAATATAGAAATATCACAAACATTATACTTTGCCTTAAGTACAATGAAAAACTTAAATCTAATTTATTATGATACTTTATTCATAAAAACAAACTGAAAATAACGAATATTACTAAGATTTATAATTTATACAGGTAAAAATATTTTTATTAATTTAAATAAATTCTCTTTATTCACTAAAAGATTAAAAGCATTTAAAAAATGTATTAAGAATGATTATATTCCTTTTAATACTAAGGTTTGAAATAAATTGAAAATAAAGAAAAAAAGATTCATTAGAGTACAATAACATAAGTTCAATGTTCACATTGTCTATTTAAAAACGATCTTAATGTATTAACATTGGGATATTGTTGATATCAGATTACTTTTCGACTTCTACGATTTATATTAAATATGGCTGTATCGCAGGCAGTGTCTTTTGTAGTTGTGATTTATGAGACACATAAAATTCAGTCAGTTTATAATGTTGTATACGACGAACAAATGTTACATATTTTAGACATCGAACACATTGACTGTTTAATTGAATAGGATTGCACTTTTCAGCAAATTGAATATATTGAAGTATGTTAAAGTTTTGAAAATTTAACATGTAATTCTCAACGACGAGAAATTATAGACTATATTTACAAAATGAGAATGATGTTTATTTTTACTTAAAATTTTACAAAAATAACAGCCTCATTTCATGATGACGAAGTATGAATTTTAAATTAAAAAACACAATATGTATATATAAAATTCATTCATATGTATTTGTAACCCATAACCATTGTAACGATGTCAGTTGTCACCCGTTTTTCATACAACGATTATTTTTATTTAAAACAACTTGTAATTTGAATACGTATACATTTAAAAATTAAAATATTTTATGATATTTTTGGCGATAACGCAGAAGCTATATGTCCGTTTTCCCCAAACTTCAAGTTTGTGACAACAAACAGTTTTAAAACACTAACAATAGATAAAACAAAGCGTCCCTTATTATAATATGTGATGCTTCTAAAGTTCCTTCTACATTTATGTTTATATCAGGCCTGGTTTTGACTATCTGAAAATGCTACGCAACGATATGTGCTGAATATTAATACACAAATGTGTAATTTTTACCAAGAAATGAGTTAAGTGAAAACTTGTTTCATTAAATTACCTAAAAGCTTGATGCTTTTATTTTAATGACTTCTGCCGCGGCACATTTAATTTGTGTTTTATTAGATTTTTTTCAGTTTTTGTCTAAATAATTTTTTATTCCTCCCTTCCTTTGATTATTATTATATAATTGTGAATATAAGGCATTAAGTTGATAAACAATCATACCAAAATAACAAAAAATACTTACACATTTTTCATATACGAGTAGGTATATTAATAATTATTAACGATTCCATTTTTATAACTTCTTTTTTCTAAAATATATAGGTACATTTTCACAAATACTTAAAGCTCCAAATATACATAACAATTAAACATCGAGTTTCCACAAAGTTTACACTTATTATATTTTTTTTTTGACAAAACATGAGGCAATTGCTACTTTACTGTCGTCATAATTTTGCCTTTAGCAAACGAATTGTGAAAGCAATTTCGGGTAGCAGTTAGTAGCATTGTGTTTACAAAGTAGTTCAAGCAGAAAAATTATTATCACAAAAACATTGTTATATACAATACCTACTGTTATATTTAAAACAAATATTATTTCAGAAAAATTTTTTTCATGATCCGTTTGTATTTTAAGTCTATATCTTTATATATATAATTCTTCTGTCAGTGTGTATGTCACTGAACTTCTCTCAGACGACTGGACCGATTTTGATGATTTTTTTTGTGTTTGTTCAAGGGGATCTGGGAATGGTTTAGATTCTGAATTTTGTCCGCTACACAATGTTTTTTTTTAATTAATTTTTAATTTATTAGTAGTTGTTGATACAAACGTTTTTTTTTTGACATTAGATTTGACAACTAACTAATATGACAATCATTCTGTCGCACTTCAAAACACGGAGATTTATGGCTCTAATATGTAAACTCCAAAAATATAAATAAAAAAACGTAACAGATATTTCTTGATTATAGGGTGATACGAAGTTCTCCGGGTCTTCTAGTTATTCAATAAAAATTTATTTTCAAACTTTTTAGTCTTTTAGTCATGTAAAGATGACAGCTACGGGTGATGTCTCTTTAATGAAACAGTACTATATCTATATTAAACACAATATGGTACTGTTTTCAATCAATTGCCATATTTAAAAGTAAATGTACAAAAAAATGATAACAAACATACATACATATACGTGTATATACGTTGTTCATGTCTCTATTGTTCCAATACAATAAAAAACGCAAACCTTTTCTACATTAAAAATTAAAATTATTAATAATTATTATAAATATGATGAACCATTAACAATTTAACTATGAACTTGATGTCAATAATATGTTATTAATATCGATAAAGACAGTATAGAGCTCTGCTCTTGGGGATCTGATACAATATTTCCACATATGCAGACTAGTTAGCTTGAAAACAAACCCACAGGGACAGATTTGTAATTAATCTGTGTGGAAATGAGGAGGTAATTACTTTGTTGGTGCACCATTGTTACTCTCACCGGGACTATTATAATATTATATAACTGGAATGTATTTAGACATTTGCCTCAATATCAAATAAAATTTAGTTTATCAAAAAAAAAAACATCAAGACAAATCATTATATCAAATATAGCAAAGATTAAAATTACAAAACAAAAAAAAATCTAAGTTGAAACGTTCCGTAGACACCAATGCGAATGGTTCAATATTTGTTGTGACTTCTGAACAAACTTGCACATTATCTGGCGCTGGTCACTAAGTACCAAGAAAGTTACTTACAAATTTATGTTAGACAAGAGATTCTCTCCGTGAGTGCATAATTAAGTATACGCACGCTTGAACGCTGAACAGTCGTTAGAGTGGTTGAGGCTAAAATGTCTGACCACTTTGCCTCAAGCTTCAATCCTTTGAAAGTCGTTTTCAGTATGATGATGTAAGACAATGCATATTGAGAAATGCTTAGAAAAATGCCTCGTAAATTTGAAGATTTTTGAGCAGATCTATAATAAGTTGACGTCTTAAATAATGCTAATAATAAACCTTAACTGACAGCAAAACCAGTTTTTACAAAATATAATTAAATACGCAATATAATTAACCGTAATCATGTATAGTATCAATATTATGCAACAGTCAAAGTTTTTGTCACAGATGTTTGTTCCTACCTCTCGATTTACTAGAGTTTTGGGTAATTTATGTTTGTAAAAATATAAACATACTTGATTTTATTTCAGTTACGGAACTAATATATGAATAATAAATTGAAAAATAAATTGAACAAAATCTCTTAGTTGGTGCGTGTTTATGAGCGTCTCTTCTTCTTCTTCTTCTACCTGGCAATTTCCCAGCTATAGCCAGGGTCTGCCTTACATGTTGTGAAAAGTTTTTGGCTATTTTATTTATGAGCGTCTATAAGTGTGTTACAATTATTCTCGTCTAAATAGTATTCAGAAATATATTTGATTAAAGATTCCTCTCGATATAAGATCATTTTAAATTTGTATAAATAAATGTGGTATATTTTTTTTTCAATTTCCTAATAAATTTACTGTGTAATAATAAACTTGAGCTAAATAATTAAACTATATGTTAGCTAATAGATGCTCACATACGAAAATACTTTGATTTTACACACTTATTTGCAATGAGATCTTTTGACTTATAAAACCTATTGACTTTGTATAGATATTTGATGTATTTTTGCTAGTAACAGTAAATGTTTAAATCTATAAGTAGTGTATGTAAAAATTCAAATTCTATTAGGAAAGCATTTTTGAGTAAAAGATCCGTATCAGTAACATTACTAATATAATTCCAAGCAAATGACATCGGCACTTATCGGGCCATATAGTAATCAAGCTAAAAGATGCTAAACACTCGGCTATAACGCTTGCCCCATTAGCCCATTACCCATGGCCGCAGCCAGTATAATGATAGGTTAAATAACCAGACGCTAATATCAATCAATAAAACTATTAAAAATGCTAAGATGTATATATTATAATAACACAGAAAATCACAGGAAGACGGTTTATTCGATTTTCGTATAGTATTTATCTTATAAGAAATTATATGTTACAAATGTTATTACATCTAAAACTCAAAAAACAGTTACAGTTTATATTAAGTGCAAAACAAAGAAAAGCAGTTTTATTAATCGATGTAAAAAATAATTCTGCTAAGTGTTATGCCTGATTAGCGAGCATAATTTTATAGTTGGTCACATTTTTTCCGTAAAATATATTATGAGTTCCGGTTTTTGAAACAGCTTATAAATGTATAACGGCTCATATAAAAATAATGAAGTAATTGTATATATTTATTTTCCTAGGACGATTACTTTAAGAGTTCAAAGAGGGTTGATAATCCCGTACCTAATGACAGACGGTAAACGGTCTTCCTATAACACCCGACCGATTAACTGAACCCGATATGTTTGTTTGGGTTCGGTGTGGATGAAAGCCTGACGTCCGGCACACGAGGTTATACATAGCACTTTATAAGTCAGATTGATCGAATAACGTTCTCATTTTATATATTATTTATTTAATGAGGAGTCATTTGCCAGTGAACTTTTTTTTTACCTTTTTTATGTCCTTTCGCGGCAATAATGTTCAATCAAATCAAAACGGATAAAATATAAAGATCTTAATTTTCCCTTTTTTAACATTATTTTTACACTGATTGTATTAATTATTTTTACAAACCCTAAGCGTATAAGAACAGGATTTGTCTCGAAATACCTAATTTGTTAGTACCATCTATAATTATATTAATTTTATTATTAAGGAAATAATTTTTAAAACATTTTTTTTCTTCCTTTTCTTTCCTGACGGGGTAAACAAAACTAGAGAAAATTGTTTCAAATTCTATGTGTGAATTACAAAGTTAAAATAGCTAAATTCGTCATAGAATAACGATCACTTCTTACTTTGTAATGTTGAGATTTTTATTTACAAATTAAATTGAAAAGTTATTTTTTCATTTCACATAGACGTAAAAAATAAATTTCTCACCTCAATTACAAATAAACTGTGAAGTTTTCCTTTACTAAATATATTATTTTTCTAAAAAGAGAGACTTGTATAAAATTCATTTAAAAGTAAAAAACCCGACTAAATAATAATTAATCAACCAATCAAAACGGTAGAAACGGGATTAAATAGAATTAGCCACCAGTGTTGATCTTTGCTATCGTTTGCGTAACTTTTCCTTATTCTTATCTTACTTTTTTGTCTTCATTTTACATCAAATTAATAAATTTAGAGAAAAAATCAACGTTTTAATATAATTTAAAAAAATAGACGTAAGGAGAAATGATTCTTAAATTCTTACGACGTTAAGCTAGTTTCGCAGTAAACCATAATATTATCTTTGCTGGGTTCATGCCAACCTACCTGGTAGTGGTAAGTGTTATAGCTCTTTGAATAATGGATGAACCACTGATTAGTACTGAAGTCACTCTTATACGATTTATTTGAATTTAATCACACAAATATGTTATACTTACAGTCGTATTACTTAATTAATATGGAATTAATTTATACCTTTATATATTTGTAAACATAAAAAAAGTCTTGTTTTTATAAAAATAGAAATTTACATTAAATATTGTTTCGATATTTAAAGTATGTCATAAATTTCTTCTTAAACATATGTACTCTGAGAAAAGAAGAACAAGAATAAACATTAAATAATTCCAACAGTTCCAACCTATAAATACACTGTTTTTGTACTATACCGTATTGATAACTTCTTATCACTGGTTTTAGCTTTTATAGCGAACAAGTTTCCTTAACGTAGTTTAGTATTCCGTTAACGTATAAAGTCAGTGGTGGCCTAGTGGTTAAAGGTCCGAGTGCCGAGGGCGCGGGTTCAAACCTGGCAAGTACCAATGTGATTTTTCGGAGTCATATGTACTTTCTGAGAGTGTATAGACACCACTGACATACACAATTATAGTTTGAAATCACCAACCCGTCTTGAGCAAGCGTGGTGCTCAATGCTCAAACCTTCTCCATGTGAGAAAGAGGGCTTTGCTCAGCAGTGGGCTCTGATAGGCTAATGCTGAATTACATAAGGTCGAGGTCTCAGAAACTGTTGCTGCCGGCTTTCGGGCATATATTGAGATAAGAAGAAAAGGCTTGCAGAATAAACAGCTAATCGAGTTCTCCAACAAAGTTGTAAAAGTTATTAACATTTTGAGTCATTTAACTTTTTTATACATAAGCAATAAGTTTTTAAATATTATTTTAATTAAATCAATTGACTTGATAAATAACAAATTACTATACATTTGTATTGTATCTGTTAATGGTAATTTGAAAGGACCGAAACCATTCAGGACGTTTTCATTTGTAATAATAAAAATAATTGTATCATATAACTTTTACATTTGGTGAATTTCAATAATAAACTAAAAGGTTATTTAAGTAATCATAAAGAAAGAAAAAGCCAACGGTGATAAATAAAATGTTTCTGTGACAACTGAAATATACGTAATGGATTTGAGGATTGATAGGATAGATCGACAAATCCGATATCAAAGTTCAATAACTCTTTCGACTTGGAAAAAGTTGAGGAAAATGGTGTTTTTTTTATAAATTTATATACTATATGTTTTAATATACCATCTTTATAATAAACTTGTGTTGAAAATGTCCATGGGCGACGGTAACTACTTACCATCAGGTAGGCCGTCTGCTCGCTTGCCCCTTTGTGACATAAAGAAAAAAATTAAAATAAAAATCCATTACTATGACTTCAAATTATACCTTTTTGAACTTAAATAAATTATTCAACATAATGATATTGAGTGAAATGTCAACGTAATGTCAATCCATTAGAACTCGGGTCGAGGTGATAATAATACTTGAACTTTTACTTAGTAAGGTACTTGTCATTGATGACAGCTGTTGCTATCCCGACTGGTGGATATCAATCGATTCATCAAAGTGTACTCGTATAGAACATAATAACCCAATTATCACTGAAATTCGTATTTTATTAGCTTTCAATTGTTATATATAAGTTCGACAACTAATGACTCTTACATGTGATTTAATATAGTCTTATTTTGCTATTAATATAAAAATACTCTACAAAAATTTCGAATTCACGAACGCTGAGTCAAAATGAACGCTTCAAGCCACTACACTACACTACACACACTTTAATCTGACACCAGTGCATCCATATATGTATATTTTTTGGCAGTCACCAATTTTTTATTTAAAAAATATTATGTGGACGTTGCATACTGCAGAATGGTTTGAAACGGTGAAAATATATAAATTCAAGATGCCGTATTTTTGTTAAAATATATATATATACATATAAAATTTTGTATTAAATTATATTGTAAGTTGTATCGTAGTAAAGCAAATAATACTTTAACGTAATTTATTTATCCAATCTTATTTATTTTTTAATTTTAAATAAATAAATAATGATATAATCTTCATATTCTGTTTCTATAAACGACCATTTATTTTACCTTATGATTGATGGATGTTGCTAAGCAGAACGGACACTGTAATCGCATTTAGAAGACAGACGTTTGACATCACTAATCTGTATACTCCAAAGAAGTCTCTAAATTGGTTTAGAGATGGTAATGCGAGCAAAATATATTATAATTAGTATAAACGTCTTCTCTGCGTAATATAAATCAAAAAGATTTTCATTGCCAGAAATGTGAAGAAGTAATGAAACATTAATGATCGTAAGCTTATTTATGAGGAAATTTTGAATTTTCATTATTATTATTATCATTAAACATGACCGAAACTACCGTTAGTAAAAATTACAAGGATAAGGATTTATATATTATACATCTTTGTTCTCGGTCGTTAGCGATGTAATATATTTTTAATTAAATGATAAACCTGAAATTACTACAGAATTTCACTTCTTTTTTAGTATTCCTTCTATAATGTAAGAACATTTCATATGAACTAGTTGTATTGTTATTGTTTTGAAAAGTTTTGAGTTTATTGATAATAACTAGAAAATATATACAATAATACACAGTAGATAAATGATAAAATGTTCACAAGATAGTTTAGCCACGTCATGATTATCGAGAACATCAAAAGCTAGAATGAAAACTTAACATTACCTTTTTCTTGTAGAAATTCTCACATTTACAAGATATAAAAGATAGCATTTGCTAAACGAAGATGAGTTAAACACTGTATTATTCCTGTAAAAGATGAGGTATAAAATAATTATTTATATAGGAACGTAAAAACAAGCATCGTTATTTTATGAATCGAAAAATACCTTTTATAAAAAAGGTTTTTATTTTTATAGTGATTAGTTGTCATAAATATAGCTTTAAATAAAGAGCATATAATATAAAAAATATATATATTTCTTTTCTTTCCACTTAACTCCGTCTCATTTGAAATCAAGAAAATAAGACAAGTAACAGAAGTGAAAACAGCTCGACTTGCTTTAATAATACTCGTACTTAAATCATGCCATTGCTTAGGTATTCTGGAAATTATTTTTTTCGTGATTATTCATTTTAAGAAGTGATTTCTCTCAATGAAGTTTTTAAATTAATTGATGTGTTAACTGTTGACTCACAGTAAGTATGAATTTGTATATATGTTATTAAACCAGACAAGATCGAATTTGAAACCTTATGAGGCCTCTCAATATTCAAGATAGAAGTATATACACAGTTTGTTAAGAGTATAAATATAATTTTCAAAGATTTAAGGCCAATTCTTTTATTAAACTAAATTATTTTTCATTCACTTTGAAAGAAAAGAATAAGTGGTATAAATTTGATTGACTTTTGTTCAAGACGGCAATAATATTACGTGTCTTTCATAGTAATATGCGATGAAAAGAGCAGCTGTTTAATTTCTTACCTTCACAAAAGAATTGCATTCATAGTCTGTGATAGCTTCCTGATGGAATCTACTGACATGTTAATTTGATTTAACGATTCAAAACTTCTTGTTAATGATATATTTTAATGTAATTAATATGCTTTATAGCCGAATTTAACGAAATAAAATTAGAGTATCCTAAAGAAAACTATGTTTAGATTTATTTTCAAGATAAAGAATTATTTTAAGCTTTTCTGTTCTAGAAAATAATGGAATATAGAAGATGGATTGTTGTAATAAATAGAAATCTCAAATACGAATTTAAATAAGAAAATAGCGAGTAAAATATGCAAATATAACTTAGAGTGATAAGTAATTATAAAAGTTATTATAATAATAAATTGAAATTTATCATCTTTTGTTTTAAATTTTAGATATCAGACATAATTTATATTAATGTAACTAGTTTTTGCCCGCGACTTCGTCCGCGTTAGTTTGGTCAAGAGTAATATATGTAGGTATAGCTGACCAGGCGAACTCTATTCCGTCTTAGAGGCCATAAATAATCACGTTTTTCCTGTTTCAATCAAACAGAATGATTGACATATTAGTTAGTTGTCAAATCTAATGTCAAAAAAAACGTTTGTATGGGAAATAGAAAAGGGCTGTTTTTAGATTTTCCCGGCAATTATTCCAATTTTTCTCACCTTTTAAACCTTCCCTGGACTTCCAGGAGTATTTCAAGACTAAAATTAGCCAAATCGGTTCAGCCGTTCTCGAGTTTTAGCGAGACTAAGGAACAGCAATCCATTTTTATATATATAGAAGATAGAAGATATAATAAAGTCACTTATTGCTTCGAAGCGATGACTACTTTATTAACATCCTTGTCATTTAAGTGAAAAACTTTAATAAGTAATACAAAACCTATGTGATTTCAAATTCCAAAGGATAATTCGTACGTTAAATTCTTAGTAATGGTTTCAATCTTCATATCTTTGACGTTTACATTCATTTTAAATTCAATTTGCATTAAATATAAAAAGATAACTTAAAATCGATTTTTAAATTATAAGTTACTTGATGATATCATACATAAAATTATTTTCAAAGAAGCTCTTTTTTAAGCCATTGGAAAAGGAAATAAATACATATTCTCTAGTAGTTATTTTTAAGGGGCCAAATAGTACCTTTCGGTACAAAAATATGTTCGTGTTGTATGTATGTATTACTTATATCTATGGCATGTGAATGAAATGTTAAAAAAATATTAATATTTAAGAATGACTTATATGGTTGTATGTACATGTATTACTTTTTATAATATTCTTATCTGTATGAGTATCTCAGTCACGGTTACTGCTGGACTTCCTGCCTCGTATAATATTGATGTGTAACAGTTGAAAAATCGTCGATAACTTTATTGAAGAGAACATTCGCTCGATGAATTTAACGAATTCTTTTCCGCTATTCTTTGAGAAGCGACAAGCCCGAGGCAAGCCATTGATTCTTTTGTCAGAAATTGCGAGGCATCATTTTATTTCACTAGTATGGCTATTGATTACTTATAAGATGTTTTTGTTATTGATATTATTATTTTTGTAAGCCTTGCTGCTTAAACGATTACCCTCAAATCCATCACTTATTTTATACCTGCATATATTAATTACCTTAATTAATATAAAATAATTGTTAGATATTCATATTGGGTTAACGGAATATTTATATTTATAGAATAAGAATATAGTTACAAAATAATATACGGTAAAAAAATAATAAACTTTTTTCAAAACCATATTCACCATTCATATATTACAAATAATTGACACTTCAACTTTTCTTTCTCTAATTGTCTAGATCTATTTTATTCTTCGTTATAAATATCACTCAAAGTGTACATATATGAGTTTATTTATTATTTTACAGCATATTTACAGTTTATTTTACAGCACTGATGTGTGGTGTTGAACAATTATTGATGACACTTAACCGTTAGTAGGTTTGCGAGGCTTTCTTTTTTTATTTATAATTTTTTCATTTTTTATTAATCTTAATAAGATATAAATCGCTAAGAATAACGGCTAAACATTCAACCAAATATTTATAATGCGAACGTTTAAATTAAAACAAGCATAAAGTTTAAATTTTTGGTATGCACCTTAAAATTTTAAAATATTTGACGACGCTAGATATTTAAAGTATCATACGTTTTTACTTATTGAGTTTCTCAATATATTTTAGTATTTTAGTATCAAGTATTTTAGCTATTCAGTGTTTATATTCGAATCGTTCAACCATAAAGTTTAAATTAAATAAACAGTTATTTTTTGCAAGTAGTCCAAGTGCCTCTAAAATTGCAGTAAGACAGCCGCCTGTACTATATTCATAAAAAATATACGATAGGCAATCTAGTCGCAATGTACTACGATTCAAAATTCCCTATGTGACATTTCATAAAAAATATTCTAGTTAAAGTGTAGTAGAATATCCATTATTCTCGTCATAAACAAATGGGGGTAATAGCAATCTTGCAAATAAGGAATCGTTGTTACCACTGCAGGCATGTTTCAGATGAATGAACAAATTTTTCTGCTCTTTTATCAATATCTCATTATTATTTATACTTATTTTATTTAACTATGTCAATCAGTAATTTTTATGTAACTTTTAAATAAAGAGGATAAGAATAGTCTGGCAAATTTATTTTTATTAAAATAAACTATTTTTACGCTCAGCTTTGTTAAAAACTTTATATTTATCTCACGGGAGGCTAAAATAATGCCGGTGTATAAATAACCCTTTCTCTTTTTTACAAAGGACATACATAAACATAATATGTAAAGCAGGCTACCTGTATAAACAATAACTCCTGAAATATTCGTATTTTTACGTTACTAAGTAATTGTTTAAAATAGTAAGAATTGATTGCATTAATTTACAAAGTTATGATTTGAAAAAAAATTGTGTTATTTCTAAATAGTCGGTAGAACGAGGCCGAGGGCAATTCGATATCACAAGAAAGTCAAGAAGAAGAAGCTAAAAGTGTTGTTCCAAGATAGATAAGATTATCCCTCACATTTTTGCAGTCCTCCTTACTTAAGTATTTTTATGTCTATTTATTTTCTTAATTTGAGTAAATAAATGAATATTAAATACAAAAAAGTAGGTTTTTTTAATTCAAATTGATGTTCATACTATTATTCAAAAAAACGAAAAAATATTACAACATTTAACAATGATCTATAGTAATTGCTTTAGGAAATAGGGAAACTCTTACGATAAGTAAAAAGATTAGTAACAGATATAGATGAGAACACCAAAAGTCGTTTCAATTACAATTGCAATTAAAATGCTTTCACGTGAAATACGAGTATATAAGACAAATAGAAAAGTTAAAGTTAAGTTCGACGGGATGCCCAACTCTACACGCTTTCCGGCATCTGAGATACAATAAAGCTTGTAATTTCTCCTCAAATATGATAATATCATTGGCGTTTCTTTAATAAAGTTAAATTGAACTATTATTTTAATTGGAACAGAAGTTAAAGCGCCTACAAAGTTTAGTTTATCTGCCCATAACTCCTATTTAAATTATTCAGTAAGAACTTTAACAACAGTACATGCATACTTCTTAAATTTCAAATATGTGTAATATATTATGTGTTCAATTGATATTTCCTCTTATACAAGAATTGATCTGTTGCTGAATTGCTTAAACTTCTTGAGAATATCCAACTTATAAAACGTATTCATGATACTTCTGTATTGTAAAAGCAGTATCCAATAGCAAAGTTTAGCAGATTTATTGAATTGAAAAGTATTTGTGGGGATTCAAATAATTTAATTGTCTGAAAAGTCTGTCGACTTCATGAATAATATCTCAACAGCGCTTGACAAATCAAATTATATTGCATTTACGAAAATGTAAATTTGCTTCTATTTTTCTTATAGTATCTGAAAGAAGACATTTTAATTTCTCGTCGTTACTATTTCATTAATTTTCTCTCCATTGAATTACAGAAATGTAATTTATGTTATTTTATTGTTGTTATTATTATATTGGAGTTCATTAGGAAATAAGTATTATTGTCCCACCTTTCCTTATTATCTCGGCTCTATTATCTATGAAGATGTCTTTATCATATTAATATTTGATCGACATATAAATAAAATAACAGCCAAAGCTTACAGTATGCTGGAATTCATATTTCGTCAAGGAAGCGATTTCAAGAATATACACACTTACAATATCTTATGTAACTCTTATGTTAGTTCTCATTTGGAATATGCTTCCACTGTTTGGAATCTGCAATATTCTAAGTATATTTTGGCAATGGAAAGCGTCCAAAACAAGTTTCTTAAAAGAATGACATAAAAATTTGGAGAAAACTCTGTCAAAAGTTTAAACATTATGTCACTTGAGAACCGTAGGGTATATAGGGATCAACTTTTCCTATATAAAATCATAAATAATCTTATAGACTCAACATATTTATTAAATAACATATTTTTTAAGTGTTCTAAATCTTCTATACGATGTAAACATATCTTGTCTGTCCCATTATGTAAAATGTGGCTCCCTATCCGCTTCCGCCGGAATATGCATGTTTTAACGCTAATGTACAATATGTTCAAACATTCTTCTCCCCCGTACCTACTCGAGCGTTTTAAATTTTCCTCCCCCAGAATCCTTCCTAATCGCTCTTGTGTTGCACAAAATCCTCTTGATATCCCCCCCTTTAATACAAAATTTTCTCGTAAATCCTTCTCCGTCCAAGGTGCAAAACTTTGGAACTCATTCCCACTTTCTGTTTACAAGGAGGGTCCTAGTGCTTTT
This sequence comes from Danaus chrysippus, assembly GCA_916720795.1. Lineage (NCBI taxonomy): Eukaryota > Metazoa > Arthropoda > Insecta > Lepidoptera > Nymphalidae > Danaus > Danaus chrysippus. The sequence goes on along the minus strand of CAKASE010000066.1, from coordinate 6,999,147 downwards.
GCCTTTAAATGTCGACCTATGAGACATCTTCTGTCACTTTTACCTTAATGTAATATGTAATGTTTATGTATTTATTATATTTGTATATATTTATGTAAGTATAATATCTGTATTTTATACTATTATAATTTGGTTTGTATTCTTATAAATATCTATATACCTCTTTTTTTATTTTTTCCTTCTCTCATTTTATTGTACCAATTCCACATATCTCTTCTCATTTCCTCTATCAAAAGGGTTTCTGGTAGAGATCTCTTTTAAGAGATAAATTATCCTTTGTACATCACATTTCTTTTATAATACTTTAATTGTAACATTTTTTTCTTTTTGGTACATAAATAAATAAAAGAAATTATGCAAAAAATCGTTTTCTCGTAAGAGCCTGTACTAACTATAACACATTATTTAACTGTGTTGATATTTTTAATGACAGTTTTTTAAAGTATTCTCGTTTTTTGAAAAAGCTCATATAGTTATTACATTTAAGCTGTTTGTTTTTCTTTCTTATACTTAAATTCACTTTGAATTGTAAAATGTTTAAATTCTGATAATTATAGGTATTTTTGTAATGTTCACTCCATCAAACTGTGCAAAAGTGGAAACTTTGTTGGCTTATGTAATAATTTTTAATATGTGAAAACTATTATGATGTGTAGGTACATGCTGTTTGTTTTCCAATAAATAAATAATAAATAAAGTTTTACGAAACCATCATGAAAAATCCTTTTGCTTAAGAAAATTTTATGGATTTATTGATTTTGAGTATAGAATTTTATTATCAACTCATCAATGAAATATACGATGAATAATTATATTTTAATGATATAAATTTACTTACCCTTTTATTTATAGTCAGGTCACACAGCAAATCAAAATCTGCTCATTGGGATAATTATCCAAATTGGATAATTATCCAGCTTAATTGAGGTAACTGACCCGTAAAAAAAGAAAGTTAAAATTTAAGTTTTTGTGGAAAAATTGGGACGAAATTTAAATAATAAAGGTAGTCGATACGATAAATGACAGTGTAAAAGTGCAATCGTTACTGTCAGATGCATGTAGCGCTGGCAAAGAAAACCCGTTATTAATAGCTGAGGGGTAACACAGGGCTTCCGTTGGGAAATAATATATCTAATATTTCGTCACCATTCGCAACTACGGCACTTGGAAATGTAGAGCGAAGTAGAGTCATAGTCGACAACTTGGAATTACGTCTACGTAAGAAGTCTCCTATGTCCAGCAGTGGACTGCAATAGGCTAAATGATGATGATGATGATGAAGAAGTCTCCTTCTCTATAAAATTTTGATAATAGAGTTAGAGATACAGCACATTTTAAATTAACCCAGCTTTATATCTTCCCACAAAAAAAACACAGTGAAATATTTATATTTAGTTTTGTGTGATCGTATTGTTATGGACAAAAAAAATATGTGTTACTGTTTACGTGTGTGTTCAATAAGAATTATTTGTGTGAACGCTTTATATAATCTTGAGTTATTCGCTTCCCCACATTTAGGAACTTCATAGATAGCAGACATTATAAGATAATTTGGTTATTAACTTTAACTATCCCACCCTTAACTTAATGAAGTATCCGAATCCATCCTTCTTCACCCTGACCCACTTACCGTTACAAACTGAGATTTAATTACGATCGATTTTGGGAATCCAAATGGAACTACATATACCTACATATGTAAAAAATTCATTATGTCAAACTGGTTATGAACTTATGAACTTATTCTGGCTTGGATTAAAAAATGAGCTGAAAAAATATGGGTAACTCGTATTAAATGTTTTTATAAAACTCATAATAATGATATCAATATAAAAGTTTCTTGCTTATATAATAAGCAAGGTTATAGCAAAATACTTCTTATTTAATAATATAGAAAATTTTAGGCATTTTAGGCATTTTAGGCATTAATATTTTAAAAGTTCATGAAGCTCTTACATAACTTAACTTTTTTCTTCAAATTATAGTTATTAAGACAAGAACTTATTTCTTAATATTTAAGTTTGTTTAATATTCACATTGTTTTGCGTGAATTAGTTTTTATATTATATTATAAGGAACAAAATTTAAGACTGCAGAAATAATATCTAAAGTTTAATTAGAGCTGCAAATGAGAAAAACTTTTCATACAAGAATAGTTCCAAGGCGACGAGTATTGTTATTTTAAATGAAAATAAGACTGCGTTTGATTCACATTTCACACCATAACCGTAGTCATATTCCTTTGTGCTACTATAAATATTCAATATGAAAATAAAATACACAAAAATATTACAAAACAGGACATGCAACAAACTCGTTGAATTTACATAATTGCTTGACACATGACTCTCGACTTTTAAGCATAACACAGTCACATGGTAACAATGCTTTACACAAACCACAAACAATCTCACTTTTCAAGTCTGCTGACCCGAAGACTTATCCAAATGTCACAGAGATTTGCCTTGTCAGTGTGGATTCTGAACTAACTGCAAGTAATCTTGGGACCTCTAGGATTTCAATGTTTTTGAATCATGTTTGTTTTTATTTTTACAAAAGGCCGTGTATGAGGGTAGAGGGCGGTAGGTCGAAAAACCCTGTAAAAATTTATTTCGTTTGATTTTGTTTTAGTTTTAATTTAGTTTTTTTTTACCTTCCAAACTCTCAAAGGCCTTCTCTCTTGGTGGACATAAAAGTTATGAAACGACTTTTTCTACTTTCTATTTTATTTATCTCTCCAAACACAAAGGTTATAAATCTAATAGGTACCGTTAAAAGTAACCTCAATTTCTAAAGTATTACATAAGTTTTTTTTTAATAAAAGGTAAAATAAGTAAAATTATAAATAACACTGATAATTAATAAATGCATTCCTAGGCTAACAGAATCTTTAGTTTACTAATCATTTCCTTTTTTTATATAACCCGAGCAAAATATTTGTATTTATCAAAAATGTTCAGTTATATTATAAATTTATGTTAAAATATATAACAACTACAATCATATGATTAGTCATTAGCTTCACCTAGCTATTTTTTAAATAACCATATAATCACACGTTTCTACTTTTTGTTATTCGAGACTTCAAACATAATTGAAACAAATGTATAGTTTTTACATTTACTCGATATTTGGATTACTTTCCTGTAAACTGTATTTTTTATATGTTCATAAAATATTCACGCATAAACGCGATGGGCATAGCACCCGCACGGTGAATTCATGGAATACTGAGAAGTTTCGTCTCTTGAGTGAAAATAGGCCGTGCCCGTTTCTAAGTAGGGTCAAGGTTAAATATAAATAACCTTTCAACAACACTGACACCAAAAGAACATAAAAATTAATGCCCTTAAAAATTACCGCTATGAATTAACTCGCAGTTCATCATCAGCTTATCAGAGAACCCTGCCGAGCAAAGGCCTCTTTCTCACATGGAGAAGGTTTGAGCATTAATCACCATGCTTTGCTCAAGACGGGTTGGTGATTTCAAACTTATAATTGTGAAATTATAAAACCAGGTTTTCTCACGATGATTTCCTTCACCGTATGTCAGTGGTGTCTAATTACTCTCAGAAAGTATATATGACTCTGAAAAATCATATTGGTACTTGCCAGGTTTAAACCCGCGCCCGCGGCAACGAGAGGCGGGTCCTTTAACCACTAGGCTACCACTGAACTCGCAGTTGCTAGACCTAAAAAATAGAGAATTTGTTTTCATTTATAATAATTTATAATATTAAATTTCGCTCAAATGTGTTAAGTTATTTAAATTGACTCCATTTCTTTATTTCAATGACAAAATTTCATTCACTTCATTATTCTTTTTCACTCACGCAGACTCGTGAATGTTGAAATCATAACACTATTGTAAATTTATTTAGATTATTTCTTTGTTTCCGATGCACATTAACAGCTATTTAATTCTGGTACTACGTCAACGTCAATATTGAATTTTCCTATTATGGACGTTACCATTAATGCCATGTCAGTCACAAGGGATTGTTTTTGTTTACGTGGGTCAAGTTGATCGTTACAATAAAAGTTATTTTGTATTTGTTAATGTTCACAAATATATTTGTTTTTATTCAATTTTGATTTCAAGTAAATTTCAAAGAAAAGTGCTCTTAGTAATTTTATATCCAATTCTCATTAATTTTGTTTACAAGCTTCTATAGAGTTTATATTATAAACTAAGGATTGTCCGAAATTTCAAATAACTTCGAAGCCTCGACTTTGTTTTACAAATAAAATAATAAAAACGTATTAACATGAAATTGTATAAATAGAAGCACATTAGTGCTAATATATATATTGATATTTCAGATAAATTGAGCTCGAAATAATAATTAAAATACTTGTTATTGTTTGAAGACAACAAATACCTTGATATTATAAGTTTTAACACAGTCTGAAGTAAACAATACCGTGTTATTTGTTACAGGATTAAGTGCCGTGAAGATAGTGAATGTATCCGTACCGGAGATAATACAGTACGGGGTGCAAGACTCTGTGATTCTGGACTGTGATTACACTTATGGTAACAATACAACGGGATTGATGGTAAAATGGTTCTTCAAGAACAAAGCACGGCCCGTATATCAGTGGATTGCAACGCAGAAACCACAGGATATAGGTATATTACGGGGTCGAGTCGACTTGACCTATCGAGCATCGAACGATCCATTAAAAATGCATAGAGCGTTGCGTATAGTAAAACTGAATACAGATGTCTCGGGTAACTATACGTGTGTAGTATCAACATTTATGGAAGAAGATTTTAGAACAAAGCAAATGATTGTTTTTGGTGAGTGATTTTTTATGGACTTTCTATATTTTGTTATCGGTAGTGAGTGGCGGATAGAGTTATAACTCATATTTTTATTTTAAATCAGTAACCTATATTTTCTAAATAACTTATGTAGTTGTAACAAACCACAAAAAAGTACTCACAATAATGAAAGTATTTTCATATTTAGACGGGCTCATTCTATAACGTTAACGTCATATAAAAAATATATATTTTGAAGGCATTTAGCTTTTATCCTAATATGATATTATAAAATTGCTGATTCTAATTTTCTACTCATTATATGTTAATAAAATATGAAGTGTTTAGATAATTTCCCATGAATAAATATTAATCCGTTTAAGTGATATAACACATCTGCTTCCCTTTAAAAAATTTAATTTATTGTAATTAATAAAATGGATTTCTCAATTTCTCAAGTTGTAAGGTTAAAATTTTATCTTAATTGCTTGCAATTTTTTTATAGAACAATATAGTATAAAATATTATTTCCTTTGCCTAACCACATAGCCACATTTTGGCTCACTTAGGTTTTATTTATGCCAACAACTGTTATCCGCTTCGCATCTCTTTATATGCGCAAAATAGTCGTAAGGCTTCGAGAAAGAGTAACAGGAGGCTTATTGCCATAAACATCACCTCGTGCTTAGATTTACATTTCTAGAAGGGATATTTCAAGCCTATAAACATTTTATTATTTAACAGAGTACCTTAAACAATAAAAATTTAATAGACTACATTTTTTTCTGTTACTGAAAAATATTTTGCAGTATTTCAAAAAGTTTATTCTCCTCAAGAAAGTCCATCTATCTTACAGTGAAGTATTGTAATAAACTTTTGTGTTATTCTTTAAATAAAATATGTAGAAACAGGTTCCACATCAAATCAAAATCTTTATAACTCACTATTTCGGCAAACCGTGTCACTAAGCATTTGATTTAAGACTAAAAAAAATATTAAAAATATATATGCAATTTTACTTGTTGCATATATATTTTATAATTCAATTGAATTGACAACATAGCAAAATTAATAATATCAATGTTAGTGTAAGAAGGAATATAACATTTTTTTCTTTTTATATTCATTACATGTAGGAACTTCATGTTCACCGGAGATAACTTTTTAGCATGAAGGGTATGAGTATTTATTAATTCTGTTTTTTTTTTATGGCGAAATCTGCATATTTGGCTGTGTTTCTTTGTAGAACCTGAATTGTACTTGAAGTTAGATCAATGTCTTTTAGGAAATATTTTGTTTATATTTTAATTTCTCCTCAACCTGACATTTTACATTACCAATTACAACAACAAACTTTAAAATTAAATAAGTATTGTAATATATTTCAAAATGATTTTAAAAAATTACATTTCCTCTTGAGATCTCTATAGAAATTACTATTTCGTTAAAATTAAAAGTATCATGTTGTTCTATGCACAATTTTATTTTTTTTACAATTATTTAAAATTTAGGTTCTTTGCAATATTAAGCTTTAAAACCGCCTTGTTTTATACATATTTACTTTAATGTTCAAGAAATATTTTTGTATCAATGCCGTTCGTTCCAAAGTGTATCATTATTTTCCATTATTAAAACGTCACGTTATTTTTATACTCTTTTTTATGATTTTTTTGGCTAAAAATAAACCGCAACAAGACAAAAATTATGATTGTCGACCGGGTCAATGACAACTCTCCCGAAGTAACCCAAATTGCAAACTGCGAAGTAGTGCAATCGTATATTTACCTAGGCGCGCTTATCTCTAACAACGGCGGTTGCACAGATGAAATAAAACGACGTATGGCAATCACTAGGTCTGCTATGGATAAAATGAAGAGAATATGGAGGAATAGAAACATCACCAGTACTACCAAAAGCCGCCTTGTGCGTACACTTATATTCCCCATATTCTTGTATGCCGCAGAGACGTGGACTGTGCGAGAGAGCGAGCGACGTAAGATTGACGCTTTGGAAATGTGGTGCTTTAATCTTACGTGAGATAGGCGTAAAGCAGCGTCTATCCTCCATAATTCAAGCCCGTATTCTGTCGTATTTCGGCCATGTATCGCGGCGTGGAGTGACCTCAATAGAGAGACTTGTAGTGCAAGGCAAAGTCGAGGGTACAAGACCGCGTGGCAGGTCACCCATGCGCTGGACAGACCAAGTCAGGGCTGCAGTGGACTCTCCTGTCCATGAGTGCTCCAGAAAAGCCACCATCAGAGACGAGTGGCGACGTGTTGTGAAGCGTGCCACCGCACATTATGATGACCACGACCGTTCTGCCAAGAACGTATCGACTTAGAAGAAGAAGATTATTATTTTAAAAATACTACTTTGTCGTAATAAATAAACAAACAACTTGATATTGTAAATCTATAGTACAGAAGGAATATAAATATACGTATTGAATACATCTTTAAACTTGCATTATCGTGAATTGTTTCATGATAAGTATAATGTTGCAGTACCGGAGACGAATTTCCGTCTGATCCAGAATAAGACCGATGACGACAGAGTAAACGTCATCTGTGTGGCGGATGGAGCCTTCCCCGCGCCAAACCTCACTCTTGCCACACCGGAAAGGTATGCTTCCTATTTTTTTTGCAATAAATGGATAATAATTACTATTCTATACATCCGATAATATGGACATTTTACCAGAAATTGATGTTATACGTAATGCTCGTAGGTATTCACTCTGTTTTTCCTAAAAGGTACTCAGTAGGCCACAAAGATTTTTTCAATTTTAACCAACTATTTTTAGTTCGTCTTGGTAAATAATAAGAATAACAACACTATTGTCATCAAAGTAAGTAGATGGTTACATAACTTGTTTATACGGATAAAATATTATTTTTTTAAAATTATATTATAACAATATATTTCTGTGAGCTAGATATAAACCGTTGCTATTTAGATGCAATATCTGTAGATGACACATAAATAATTTTCCCGCAACGGTGTGTACTCACACGTTTATCAGGACAGACTAATTAACCTCAAAACAGTTCCCTGGTGTATATAAAATTATAAAGGGTTCTCAATTTCAAATTTTTCTATACTTATCTATAAAGTTGTTCTGAATAATAGTGATACTTAGCCGTTTTAAATAATTCTACGGATTACATAATTTCATTTTTTTCTATATAATACAGCCATGTTTAAGCATAGCATTCTATTTTGATTTTTAAAGTATTTTTTAATGATTAATCACGGATCTTAAGTTAATTTATGACGTATAAAATATTTGGTTTAACTTAAAATAGTCCCAGATTGACATCAGATATCAAGTCGATGCATTAAATTAAATTATAATAACAAAAAACTCGGTAGACGAACCTACACTGATATTTTAATTTTTTTTTTAAACACATTTTCTAGCGTTGTGCTCACTTCAGCTTAGCATAGTTATAAGAAATCTTGAAATATCTTAACTGTTACAATAAACTCAATAAAATATGTTCTACTATTTAAATATTATATTTATATTTTTCAAAATCATAAGCAATAGCTATTTAGAGCGGATTATGCTCTCTACATTTCAAAGGATATTTATTCTGCTATTTCAGTTGCCACAAAATAATTTGATTTCTAAAATATTGTAATAATTTAAGCCTTAAGTGTTTTTGAGATAGCGAAAGATAAATTTACAAAATAGCGTAGCAATATATTAAGAAACAGGAAATTAGAAATTACTGTGTTTTTTGAACAAAATTTCTTTAATTTTATTTCATGGCTTATTAAGACTAATGTAAAATTATTGTGTCTGAAATATCATTTTCATAAAAATCTTTCTTTTTAAATTAGTGATTTCTATTTTTACTTCTTTATATATATTGAGGTTATTTAACTATGTTATTCACGAAGATTCCAAGAGGTATAACAACCAGCAAACCCTGCAGTACGAGTACACTTGAAAATTCAATATTTTTTTTAGAAATAGAACGAATTATTTAATTCAAGATAATATGTCAATATTATTTTACAAATTACTTTAAACATCTGACATCTCTCAAACTTAATAGAGCTAAATTATTTGGTAATTATAATAAAATTAATAGGTCTAGAAGTGTTTTAAAAGTATTGAAAAGTAAGAAAATAATTTTTTGCAGTACTACGCGTAACTTCTAGTAATATTTCACTATAACGAAATATAATTTTCACTTCAGAACATAACCAAATCGAATAAGATTATGAATGAATACTTGATTGAGCAGATTAGCAGGAAAGCGGGAATTTATTCTGGGTTTACCTGTTATACAGCGAAAAATAAGCGCAACTTTATTTGAAACACAGTATAAGAGTCCAATAAGAATTATATGTACCTAATAAATATATTATAAAGCTATTTTCTCATATTTTAACGAAGTTTACAATATAAGTTATATTATTATAAAACAAATATTCAAATTTGTAATTTAATATTAAAGCAACGTAAATAAAATTTACCCGTAGGTAGACTGTATTGATTTCTCTTGACAGCCAATTTACGGTATGAATATTATTCGTAAATAACATAACATTCGAGTTTTATAATATACGATTAATTTGAAAGTAATACTAATGTTACCACAACATAAATTTCCCTATTGAATACGCTCTAAATGCAATTATATAAAAATTTGGTCAATTGAAAAGTAGGTAAGGAGAATAAATAATCACTTATTTTAATATGTATTATATTTTGTATGATTTAAATTAATTATAAAGATAATGGAGTCCTAGTTATACTCGAAAGAAATATTAGGTTCTCTGAAATTAACTGTAGTCATCTTGTTAAAATTATATATAAGAGATGTTACATACTACGACGCATTAAAAAAAGCTAATAAAGCTGTAATAATACGCTAATATAAATGTTTATTATGGATGTATATTAAAAGCCAAAACAAATATGTACGTATTTTTTTATAAATTACAAAAGTGTAACCTTCATCATCATCATCATCAGCCTGTTAGGCGCCCACTGCTGAGTAAAGGCCTCTTTCCCACAAGGAGAAGGTTTGACCATTAATCACCACGCTTGCTCAAGAGGGGCTGGTGATTTCAAACTTATAATTGTGAAACTATAAGTCCAGGTTTCCTCAAGATTGTTTTCCTTCACCGTATGTCAGTGATGTGTAAATACTCTCAGAAAGTATTTATGACTCCGAAAAATCACATTGGTACTTGCCAGGTCTGAACCCGCGCCCTCGGCAACGAGAGGCGAGCCCCCTAACCACTAGGCCACCACTGACTAGTGTAACCTTAAATTTCAAAAATTATGCTTTTTATACATTTTAATGTAGAGGAATGCCCATTCATTTGTTTTAAACTCTCAATTTATAAACTTGATTAATCTTAGAAACGAAATTCGCTTGTATTTTTACGAAACGTTCTTATATATCTGTCGACAAATCTCTTTAAACATAAAATCGTTGGATATAACATTATTGGCAACGTCTTTTCTTACAATTCCTAAATAAACTAGCTAGACAATTTTAAAGCATTTTAATGAAATTTCTGAATTCATTATATGCAAGACATTCTGATTTTATATTTTTTTGTTTAAAAATAAGCAATAATATGGTTCAATTATAAAAGAATTGTTATACTGCTCCTAAAATATCTTTTTTTATTTCCTTCAAATAAACGTTTAGAGCTTACTGCAAAAAATAATAATTTGGGACCAATTTTCACAACGATACTAAAGATATGAACGAGGAATCATGAAACATTTATTTTTTGGAACAACTTTTTAAATTAAAAGCAAAATTTAAAACAAAATTAATTTCTGTTTACTTTGTTACTATTTCAAGTAACTTCTGTTTAAAATAGCTTCGATGTATTATTTTTATTTTATTCGAGCCTGTATTCTGCAAGGTGTGATTAACAATAAAATTTTGAATGAACCATAAATTTCTGAAAAACTTGGCAACGTTCTGAAAGGAGATATTAAATCCGGTCACTTTCACCACCTGGTGCTACCTGCCAACTTACTTATATTTTTATAATACGGCTTCATATTTCTTTCACCAATGAAGTAAGATAAAAACTAAGAAGTGGTAACTACCTTAGATGATACTATTAGTTTCATGTTATGATGTAGGCTTGATGAGGGTTTCATATAATTAAGAGAACGTAGAACATAATAATAATGTTTTTTTTAAATGAATTAAAAGAAAAGGGATTCATTCAAAAAGTTACAAAGACCGTTAACAAGGTCAATGTAGGTACTTGCAATTAAATGAAAATATCAACAGAAGTACATATTATACTGAACTCTTTCTGTTCCATGAGGATCCAAACTCTAAATGATAATAATAAAACATGATTCAAAACATGTGAGTTTGTAATGCTTATATTTTTTTATATTAATATCTTTTCTTAGGCGATTGGATGGTGTTTCTCACAGTCTGAAATTCGTGAACGGAAGATATTCTGCCATCGCGATTGTTACGCTCCAGGACGCTGACCTACCTTCACCGGCTGAGTTCATATGCACTTTACGGATACCCCTTGCAAATTATGCAGTACGAAAAGAAGCTATATACTATCCAGGTTAGTTTATTATTAAATAATCATCAATAGATATTTTCTTTACATTATAACACTATGTAATGTCATATACCTAGTCGGTACCATAATGAACTGGCCTGATTTAGCTCTACGCGACATATCGCTACATATTGTGTTATATTAAATAGTACGTTTATCGTATACTTAATATAAGGAACACGCATCGACATGAAGAGCGTCCTAGTTTAGCAGGCCTTTGAGTAACGAGGTTGGTTAATCGTTTCATTTTCTTCATTCGTTCATAATCAGGCCAATTCATTATGGGACCGTTGAACTGAAACGGCATCAACTATTAAAAAACTAATAAAAATAGGTAAAAAAACATTTTAAATTAAACGGTTTTACGTGAAACATACATTGCAATGTTTAAGATGAATGTACTAAAAACCAAAAAATATTAAAATAGATACAGTCGTGGGAATTGTAAACATATGCACAGGCTAGACTAAAATAAAAGCGCGGGGCACGTCAATTGTCTACAATCGTTGATTAAAATGTTTGTTTTGTAATGTTACACTATAATTAGGCAGTTGAAATTTCCATGAGCAAGAAAATAATAAGTAATTTCCTCACCGTCTGCGGGCCAACTGTCTAACGACGAATTAAACGATTCTTCTATCGCACATTAAGTCGATAATTTGTTAAATATGTATATACTTATTTTTATTTTGGATCATAATCACAGTCATTTTGGGTAGTTCATTTAGTTATGTTTGAATAAGCATAGAATAGTGTTCAACGTGATTCTTTAATTTGACATAACTTTTTTATTTATGAACCGATTGACATGAAACAAACACTAAAGCATAACTGAAGCATACCACAATATATTCGTGAAAACGGCATCAAACTCGGATCAGCCGTTTCTGAGATTAGCGTGAATAGACAAACAGACAAAAAAAAAGTTAATTACATTTTTTGGTTCGACATCGACATAACAATAACCCCTGCTATTTTTTTATTTTTATTTTCAATGTACAGACAGCACTTTTCTACAATTTTATTATATGTATATATATAGATGAACTTACATTTTAAACGGTCTCATTTTTTAAATATTCCTTTCAAATTTAATTTATTCAGAGAAGTAAATACAAGAGATTAAATTTTATGCAATTCGTAGAAATAATTAACATTTTATCTTTTTTTACTAGGACCTATAAGTACTACCCCGGAGATGCCGACCTCTGCTGATATGCAGCTTGCTGCTGCGGTGGGGTCAAAAGGTATTTTACTCGTAGATCTTATGATCATATTTGAAACAATATCAAACATTAATAAATTCCAACATTTATTGCTACTTCTATATCATAACAGAGTCTTATAAGCGTTGAAAGTTCGGCAACAAACAATAGAATTTAGAAGAATTTTATATTATGTATTCATGAAATTTAACCTTAATTATGGATAAGATTGGAGTTTAAAATGAGTTGCCCTGAACTCTTTACAAATATTTAATGTTTAAACTCAAGACCTACCCCTTGTTTACAGAAAAAAAACCTTAGCGGAAGGTTTAAATTTTATTTTAGCAATTAGTAGTGCAGTTACTTAACTAAAGACAAACTTTAATATCAAATTACACTGTGTAAGCAATGGTAAGTTTAGTAGAGGTTGTCTTAATGAGATAAAATTAAAGAGCTTAATATCTATTACATTGATTCTTACATTTTTATGAAGTGGTTTTTATAATTAATGTATAAAAACCTTAAATGTAGTTAAAACATAACAAAGAATTAAACACAAAATACAAGAGACATATAAATGTTGCATTTTATAATTTATACTTATATTGCTCATATTACATAATCGTCATTTATATCTGTTTATTTTTGTTTTAGGTGCAAGTTATCACGCTGCTGTATCGATAGTCCTGCTGTTTGGCTCGATTATGATTTTATAGTAAAAAGAAACAAAAAAGTAAGGTACATTGTTATTAAAAACACATTTAATAGTTATTAAAAAAAACTATTTTGATACTAAATCTTTGAATGTTTGTTTCTTATTTTGATTTCAATATTTCAGATTTCACGCAAGATGAAGGTTGCAACACATCTGCATTTTTAGATATCTAGTCATGATGTCCAAAGTTATGAAGATTACGTAAATTATTTAAATTCTCGGCGTAAAAGCTTTTTGTGTCCTAATTAATTCTAATTGCGAGCTAAGATTTAGAGATAATGTGATATTTTAATGTAGCTAACAATTTGTACATATTATATTAAAAAGAATTTCCTTCTTATTCGATATTTTTCATAACAAAACCATTAACATAATTGTTAATAGCATTTCTTGGAATATATCAATGTTTGTTATTCACGGTGTGGGCCTAAAACTAGACGTTTTGTAACTAGGTGTTATAATACAGTTATTATATTATATATTATAAAATATTTGTTTAAATATATTATTCAGATTTAAATAAAAGCACATATTTAAAATTGGTACTATTAAAATTATTAAATATTAAATTTTTAAATTATAACTATAGAGAGGAGTTTAGTATTATAGTCCGATCGTAATTATATGAATCTATTATAAGGATATAATACTCGACAGTCAGATTCCCACTGAAAAGTGATTTTCGAAGTAAAAAGTTGAGCTTCACTTTTCAGAATAGGAAATCGAGGGCATTTGTCTGTCAATATGACAATCTGAGGTATTAGTAGTGAGTGAGGTATTAGTAGAGAATCGTGAAATTTTATAGAATTGTCTTGAAGTTTATTTCGATGTTTTGTGATATGTTTCCCCTTAAAGAAGCTTAAACACAAATGTTATAGTTAAAATATCATAACTAACATATAATTTTAGACAGAGCTTCGTGTGAAACACAGTCTAGTTATGAAACGTCTACATTATTATTAGTTAGTTTTATTGTATTTAATATAATTTTCCTGACGCTAATTTCATTAGAAAATTTAAGATCACAAGCTAGTATGTATAAGTATGATACTTAAAATATTAAATAATGTAAAATGAAAACATATTTATTTTCACTATAGGTCTTGGAAATTTCCTATCATTATTATCACTACAGTTAGCAACATTTGGTTTGTGGTGGAAGTTACATAAGGTTCTTGTGAAGGAAATAAACAATTAAATAAGACTTTGAAGTATGTAGAACTAACTACAAATTATCCATAAATAAATAAAAATATTATATGCCGATAAAAATTTGGATCAAAGTCTTGTCCAAAAATTTTATTTCAAGGAATAACCGAATGTGCCACCTGTAAAATATTTAGAGACGATGACGATACCAAAGCAAATAGTGTTACTGGTAGGTTCGATAGCTCGGCGGTATTAAGGTAGTATCACCTTTCAAGTTATGTGGTAAAAGAAAAACAGTAAACATATGTACGTATGTGTACAAAGTCTATGTCAAAGTAATTTTTGTTTAGTTTTATGAAGGATGTTGTTATCCTTCAAAAACAGGGTATTGTGATTTTTGTTTATTTTTATTTAATGTAATATCTTATGACTATATAATCATGAATTTATGGACAATATTGTTAATCTAAATTTTGATATTTGCCTTATTCTTAATTTACATTAGCCATATTTTCCGAGACTTAGTATCAGTATGCTTGTTGTTCACTTTTTTTTGTTGTAATTTGTTGAAATTGGTAAAGTAAGAGTTAAAACATTTTTTTATTAGTTCATTAATAAGGGCCCTTGTAAATATGTATTTGTATCGAAATTTATATTGTAAGTTTTTGTTAATTTAAGAGAGTTTTTGTTAATTCGTTGTAAATATGCCACTTATGGATAAAATCCAATAAAACTTTTTGTGGATTTCGAAAATAAATGAAACAGTCATTGTGTAATTTGCAGTTTTATTTAAATATTAAAGTTATGTTCAAACTATTGGTAGCTGAACAAAGATAAACGCTCTTTCGAAGATAACTACATTTTTTAAACATGCCTTCTAAATAATTATAAAATAACTTATTAGAAAGAAAATGACACATTCCTTTGTTGAAAAGAATACTATGTTTTTAATAGACGAAACTTCTTAAGATTCGATGGTTTCACCGTGCGGTTGCCGGGTCACTCACGTTGCAGAGAAAGGAGCTTCAACAGTTCTTGGGATGTGCGACCCTGGTGTAGGTTTAAGGGGCCCCTATCTAACACTCGTTGAACGCTGAACTCCACCGTCCAAGCTCCTCTCTTTACCTAACCTTAAAAAAGAATCTACTAGGGTTGCTTTCGAAGTACGTTACAAGAATCAATTGAGGTTAGTTATATTTTAATAACAATACTTATTACTATACAACAATACGTATGTCTATTTTTTTAGAAGCTTGAAAATAATAAAATGTTTTTCTTTCTCATAATAAGTAAACCATCTTAGTAAATTATATCCACCATTTTATCTCTCTAAAAATCAATATTGGTGATTTTTAGGTGGCAGGTTTAAAAAGTTATTCGAAAATATGATGTTATCATAGATACATACATTTAACGGATGTTTTGTTTATCAATACGGTAGGTATCAAAGTAGGATAATAACATAAATAATGTGCATATATGTAGAAGTGGGTAAGAACGGTTGTCACATAACTGTAGAACTGTTTAATGCGCATGAGCTACTATCATCATCATCAGCCAAAAGACATCCACTGCAGGACATAGGCCTCCCAAAAGGATACTAGGTATATAAAAAATGTTGTCCTTAATTTGGGGCATTCATCCGTACAAAAACATGCACAATATACTCGTTATTTCACGTACAAAGGTAAGCCACAATAGTATATGTAAAAAAAGATTTACACGTTTTGAGTTAAACAATATCAAATAAAAGGTTTTAAAACCTGTTACAATTTATTTATAGATTCCAGTTGAATGAAATATTAAAGTTAACTTCAAATTGAAATCCGAACATTTAGGAAAATATCGTTTAAAACTAAAAAAGGCAATAAATCCAACTAAAAATATAGAAACATGGTAAAAATAGATTTCGCAATCGAATCAGTTAATTTTGTTAATCCTTTCCGTTTGAGTGCGATTATTCTACTTTAGTATATTTCATATTGATCGAGTTCTTTGTTAAAATAGGAACAGGAATTTAACTTAACATACTTTTTACTGCAAAACTTATAAAAAATATGGATATGTATGTATATAAAAATACGAGAAATAGAAAACTCAAAAAAAAACTGTCAAACGCGTAATTGGTGACGGCAATCTTCAAAGGATAATACAAAAAATATACATAGGTAATTTAATAATTATTTGACTTACAGACTTAATCGAATTGTATATTAAATTTTTGGTGTTGATGATTATTTAAAACTCCATAATGCATATTATACATATTGATTATTATGCAAATTATACATATTATAATAATAGTTTTGATTTCAGGGTTGAAAGTTGAAAGTTTAGTCAGAAGTCACAAGATAAATATTACTTTTCACTGAGACACTTAGTTTCACTCTCATAGTTCCGTCGTCGTCATCGTCGTCATCAGCCTATCAACGCCCACTGCCGAGCAAGGCCTCTTTCTCACGTGGAGAAGGTTTGAGCATTAATCACCACGCTTGCTCAAGACGGGTTGGTGATTTCAAACTTATAATTGTGAAACTATAAGTCCAGGTTTCCTCACGATGTTTTCCTTCACCGTATGTCAGTGGTGTCTAAATGCTCTCAGAAAGTACATATGACTCCGAAAAATCACATTGGTACTTGCCAGGTTTGAACCCGCGCCCTCGGCAACGAGAGGCGGACCCTTTAACCACTAGGCCACCACTGTCTCATAAATCCATGACGTCCTTATAGGAATTTTACTCTCACTTTTAAATGATATATTTGAAATCAAGCAATAAAATAAAACATCTTAAAACCACCAGCTGATTGAGTTATTACTGTCTTTTATATACATATTAGAATTTTAATCCTCCAAAGTAGTCGTATAGTATTTAAGTTAGTTCTCTTCTTTATTAAAGGAATGTTATTTAAAAACAAAAAAAACAGAAAGGTTCAGTTTAATCATAACAGTAACATAATAATTATTTCATTAAACATGAATCTTTAATAATAAAGTAGGACTAACAAGAAATTAGTACATAGCCACATTAATACATAAAACAGTTTATGTATTAATGTGGCTATAAAATACAAAGCAATTTGACCGATAAACATAGTCTCCAAATAAAATGTGTCACGAATTGACATTTAAGGCGTTACGCTTGAATTACCCCTTTTATGAAATGCCATTGACAGTACAAAGTTAATATATTTAATAATTATATATGAAGTTAAAGTCTGTAATGATAGGTTGGGTGTATAAAAATTTTATGGAACAGAAACCTTTTTTTATAATTTTACTTAAGTAATAAATGTAATAGTCACCTTCTATAAATCGTTATTCATTTATCAAACATTATTATTACCACTTATTGCAAATGCTCCATTTTAACATACTTTTTAATTGAAATTATGGGCCAAATAAGTTCCCACACCACTATTAGACAGTAATTATATTAGCAACTAGTTTTTGCCCGCGACTTCGTCCGCGTTAGTTTGGTCAAGAGTGATATACATATGTAGGTACAGCTGACCAGGCGAAGTCTATTCCGTCTTAGAGGCCATAAATAATCAGGTTTTTCCTGTTTCAATCAAACAGAGTGATTGACATATTAGTTAGTTGTCAAATCTAATGTCAAAAAAAACGTTTGTATGGGAAATAGAAAAGGGCTGTTTTTAGGGTTTTCCCGGCAAGTGTTCCAATTTTTCTCACCTTTTAAACCTTCCCTGTATTTCCAGAAGTATTTCAAGACTAAAATTAGCCAAATCGGTTCAGTCGTTCTCGAGTTTTAGCGAGACTAAGGAACAGCAATCCATTTTTATATATATAGAAGATGACCTTTCATGGCACATATCGTAAATTGTTCCGTTTCATGAATTTATTTATTTCTTTAATTCGAAACAAATCAGCTTTCAATGATAAGGTGACATTATGATAGATCATCAATCACTTGGCAATAAAGCGTTCTCTCCAGAGCGATTCGTTTTAACGACCGTCATTAATATGAGAGTGATTTTATAGTTATTGCCGATATTGTGTTTCGGTACTGACATTCATTAATATTTTTAAATTCGCTAGTACACCACTTTAAAGCATTCTTTCAGGATCGCATTTTATATATTATTCACCATTAATTATTCATTTTATATACATTTACTCCATTTTGTGGCTTTTCTTTTTAATTACATATATAAAATAACGTCTCACATTTTAACATCGTTTATCTTAAATAGGACTAATATGTACATGACCGTTAAGTGTTATCTAAATGGGAAGGGTACGAATTATAATTTGAAATTACTTTTAACAAACAAAACAATTATGAGAAGCCATTTGTTATATCTATCAGACATCCTTATGTGTGAACATTATTATTATGTAAAAAAATAAAGGGAGCTTTTTTTAATACTAAAGAGGGCAACCGAGGAGATGGCCTACATTCACAACATAGATTTGCGGATGTGTTCCTACCATTGATTGGGGAAGAGGAGAAGAAAAAGGTGGGAAAAGAAGGAAAAAGATAAAGGACATAAAAGTGTGGAAAACGGAAAGGGTTACCGGTTCTCTTACTTATCGGAAGAAACGCAGACATTAAAGTCTACTTTACGCCGAACTTCTGTCAGAGGATGGTACTTCCCCGGTCAAGCTAGACCTTGTTCGAACTACAGTAATTGACTACAGCTAGGAGCTACCACCTTTTTTCTTTTTTGGAATTGAAATAACAAAATAAGTTCAACAGCAAGGGCTTGCTTTTTTTTTCACGATGTCCAGGTTTTCTCACGATGTTTTTATTCACCGCCTGTCAGGGATTATGTCAATGGATCTTATATCATCAAATTGTTTTAAATCTTCATAAAACAGTAAACATGTAAGGATTATTAATAAAGACAAGTTCAATTAATTGTGCAACACCATGTGCTCTTTATAATTACCTTGGGGAATTGTCAGCATTTTTCAGAGAACTGCATATTACTTAAATTGTGCGTAATTAATTAAAACATGTCTTTGGCGCCGACTCAAAAACTACTTACTTAAGTATGTTTAAATTGTTTTAAAAATTATTTTGAGTAATTAGAAAAATACGACTTACTTTATTATTATTATTATTTTATTAAACAGCTTTAGGTCCCGATGAGGTATGAGCTCATCGGGACTAGCTACTACCACATTAATTTTCTAATTACGTTAATATTATGAGTTAAATGAGAAAATACACTAATCTTTGTCTTATATTATCGTATCGTATTTTTATAACACCGTCCTTTTAATGTTGTATGTTTTATTCTTTTTTCAATACGTTTTAATATATTATTAGGAAGAAATTAATATACATAAGAAGTCTCAGTCCTGTTTCAAACGTAATTTATAAGCGAAAAAGTAAAGTTTATTCCAGAAAATATAAATGAATAAGAAAACTTTTCTATCAGTCACAGTAGGATGGTTAGTGTTGTGCTATATTTATATCATTATCTTAATTAAAAATACTCCTCTACTCAAACGAACATTACAATTGTGTAAATTTATTGTTTTAGTTCCTATTTTCATCACATAAAAGGCCTTGTCATCCTTTCTCATAAAATTTTGTATGTATTGTCAAAAACTTTTTGTTTTTAATATATAACATGGCAAATTAGAGTAATAAAAAACCAATTTCATTTATATGTATAATTGTGATTACATTATTCATTATATACAATCCCTTATACTTCATTCAACAATTATTACAATCTTTAAAAGTTTAAAGAATCGTTACAGGCAGATAACAAAAAGTAAAAATGACAGACACTTCCTTTTCTTGAAAATAAAAATATTTATTATACAAGCGTATATAAATAAGAGTTCTAAATATTTTATTGACTTTAAACGTCTTCTAAAGCTGGTGAACTTAGGTTCCAGTTAAATATCCTTACATTCTGGTGGTAATAGTCTGCGTATACACAAAAAAGTCTTTTTTACCTTTAATCCTTACATTCCATCAAAATATCCTCACCTCTAACTCAGTTACATTACGTGTACATTAGAAAGAAAACTTACATCGAGTAGTTAATGATTTATAGGGAATGTGTCCAGATACTAAACCATATTATGTGATAACTACACAAAAAACCAGATAATATCGAAGAATCGTCGGACCATTTTTGCTCTATTTTCCTCAAATTAATAATTTTTCATTGTAGTGATTTTTCAAATCCTTCCAAGGTATCTCTATTATAAATATTAAATTTCAAAAAGTTTTTAAACAATGTAGCTTTTGCTTCTGCTATAATATTTGTAGCCATAACATACATTTTTCCTTCCCCAGGAATGCCAGCACAAGAAAGAGTCAGTAGTGGAAACATTTTATTATTTTATATCATCATTTCATACAAGGTTTGAAATTATTGTTAAATACATTTATACAATCTGATAAATAAGAAAAAAAATCGAAATTTTTAGGTGCCTTAAAAATATCCATCTACTATTTAATATAAAAGACGCTAAGTATGGAAAAATGAAAGAATCGTAGAACACATTTCTTTTCAAATTTGCTGGTTTTTATTTTTAATACAGAAATATGTATCTTTAACCTGTTTAATAATAATCCAAATTATAGACTAGTCTGCCGACAGTAATGAGGTAAAAAATTACTTCAGGAATAATTACTACACCTTACCCACTGCTGAGCAATGGCCTCTTATCACATGGAGAAAGTTTGAGCATTAATCACCACGCTTGCTAGAGATGGGTTGGTGATTTCAAACGGATAATTTGAAATTTTACTATTAAGTTTTCCTTCACCGCCTGTCAGTGGTGTCTAAATACTCTTAAATAGTACATATGACTCGGAAACATCACATTTGTACTTGCCAGATTTCGAACCCGCGCCCTCATGCACGGAAGACGGGTCTTTAACCTCTAGGCCACCACGACCTGATGTAAATAGAATAATATATGAGAAATAATGAGTAAATAGAATAATAAGAATAATATAAATTTAAAAAAATCGTAATTAGGACCAAATAAATAAAAGGATAATGATATCTATCATGATAAAGGTACAAGACTATTATCACAATTTCATAGTAGCAAAATTTTCTAGCCAATAACGCTACCTCATTAGTTCTTATATGAAATTGTGACAATGTATAGATGCAGATATATTGTATTCTTAGAAACTAGATAAAAAATATTTTTTAAAAATAATATTCGACACAATTTTACTAGTATTTTATTAAATTTATACAAATATAAAAACAAATTTAAATTAATAATTTACAACTGTCTCGATTTTTACTTATCGTGAAATCTAATCTGAATATAACGTGAATAAAAGATTTGAACCCACTCCGAAAATCTACTGCCAATTAATCTATCACACCAACGCGCGTTACGAAAGAAAAGAGTCCTGATTTTCTCTGGCACCTGCTTATAAGTGGTTCACCCCACATAAATTTAATTTTAACTTAAACCATATTCATTAAGTAAGAAACACTGAACTAAGAAGCTGGAGAGGGTTTTTCAAGAAATCACAAATTAAAGACTGTATATTAATTTTTCATGACTATGCTGTTTGTATTAATAGGTTATTTCGACAAAAAAAATCTGTCGATGGTTAATTGGTTTCTGTAGCGTCCAGGACGAAATTATTTCGTATTAATAATATATTTCTTACACTTAAAAATATTTTTTAAAAATCTTATTATTGCTTAAATATTTACTTAGTATGGAAAAATATGCGCATTCAAAATTTCTTCATAAGTATTCGTTACGAACGTATCGAATACAGTTACCGGCCGATAAGACCGAGAGCGTCCCGATGAAGCGGCTAATTCAATCAGTGATATCTATTCAAAGATCCAATTTACGTAAGAGATTCCCAAACTTAGAATTCGCTATTTACTACTCACTCCAAGACCTAGTAAAAATTATACCCATTATATTAATTTCTCTCTTGGTTTAATCAAATAGATATTTGTAGTCTATTCATCTTAATTATAAAATAAGTTAATCCAAAACTAGTTGAATGGAATTATTATAAAGGATTTAAAATTATTTGAAATTGCATTAACAACATATTTACTTCAAGTAACCAATTACTTTATTATGTAGTAAAAGACATCTTAGTAGCTATTTACATTTTAATCAATTGATAAAAACTTCAAATAATTTGGACGAAACAATAAATCAGGCGATGGAAGATTATTAACCTTCAGTTACGAGGGATGATCATTCTTTGACTTTCAAAAGCAATCCTTTAATATTTCTCAAATGAATACAATAGTTGTTAACATAATATTATTATAATACAGGCCCATTTGTTATACGTTTATGGAACCAAACATTTACAAAGCATCATAATGGATGTGATGATTCTTACTATAACATTTTGTAAAACGAGGAAAACATTTTGACAGGTAAAAAGATAGTCAAACTTAAAGATAATAAAATCGATTCGTGGACTATATGAAACTTTCTAAAATCGGAAGTTAACTTGCTTATTCTCATCCAGCATTAATTGCATATTCTCATGCATTACGCGTATTAAATATCTACATATATATTTGTCCCTAAAGTTATGAGAACTTTATTCCATTACATTTACCAAAGAAGTAGTATTATTTTTAAATAAATGAATGTATATTATTATCTTGAGAAGTTATTTTTATGAATAAGTGTATAATAATTATTGTTATCTTAAAAACTGTTTAAGAGACCACTTAATGTTATTTCATTAATATGTTATTTGAATATCAGAAAGTAGATCATTTTTTCACATTGCATAACTAATCAAATTAAGAAGGCCATTTAGAAAGCTATTGCGATTTTGTGACATTATGTAACCACGACTGTAATCTCTCTTAGATATAACTTTTCTGAGAGTACTTATCGTTATACATTCTCTTTGTTTATTTCGCTATCTTAGAATGGCCGTCTTTCAAGCACTTTACACTAATAGTAATGAAAAATCCTCAGTGTCTATGAGTACAAGCTCCCGAACGGGATAATGAAGAAATATTGGAGCATCAGAATCTTGTATCTTGTTTGTTATATGTAAGGAAAATTAACATATTTTGACCTCACTGATATGGGGTTAAAGAAAATTAGCAAGTCAAGTAAACTAAAATCAATAAAGTGATTGATAAGACCTTAATTGGTATAATACAAGACCATATATATTATAGTCAATACATTTAAATCATCAGATACTTTGCTCTACAAATAAAGTATAGTTTCCAGGACATGAAATAAAAAGTAAGATATTCTCAATGAAGATGTGATTTTTAAATTAATTACATTGTTTCACATTTAACCCGACGTTTTGGTTACTTTACAAAAACCGTGATCACGTTCAGACGAGATTTTCCGTCAACTTTTCTATTCACTTTACAATTTTTTACTTGATCCAACAATCTGGCTAATGTTAAGACAACTGATCTTAAAATATTGAGATGAAAACCATCTTTTCTTATTAAGCAGCAATCAAGACCAAAAATGAAAAGGTTGACGAAACATGTGACAACCGCAGCGGTAACATTCTTTACTGGGCTGTGAAAGCAATCGCTTTAAACCAGAAACGCTTGTTTTAAACTTATAAATTCTTACCTTATACACACTCAGAAACTTTTGAGGCATTAAGTCCCCATTTGGACCTTGTCAGGCTACTTGAAGTGTCCCCAGGAGACCAGTGACAGCCTCCACGCAAATTGAAACGGAAGGTGTCCAATAAACTGAGCATCCTCAATGGAGTTTGGAACAAAGTTGTTAGTGAATATTTTATATGTATTTTTATTTAACTCTCAATTTTGGATTTTATATGTGTATTTGTACCTTAAGTATCAAGTACGGTTTCTAGTTCAGCTTATTTATTAATATTCTATATTAAGGTTGGTAGTTGTGTTACCATAGGAAAAATATCCGCTTACATTTTTTATGTTTATAACTCCACAAAAGAAAAGACATTCGAAATACTGTTGTATTAGTTTGAAAATATAATTATTTAGAGATGGAATCATTTAAACATGTTTAAAATTTAAATTTGTATCTTGTATATTTGTCAAAATGTTATCATATATCGTTGCTTATACATTCGATGATTGTATAATGAACTTATTTAGTACTTAACGAAGTTATGTGCGAAATGCCACGCTAATTCTAATTTACCTACAATAATTATGAACTTAATATCAATACGTTATTAATAATAAGTTCAAAATCATAGACCAAATGTTCAATCAAATATATAAAAAATTCTAAGTAACTACAGACAGCCTCTTCTTTTTCGCTTCAGACCAATCGGGGTATCTACTCGTACTGTCAATACATTTACATGTATTCTCAAAGCACAAAGCCAAATTAGTTAGTTAAGGGGTACTAAATATAAAATTTATACTTCTCTTAATGTAAAATTTATCAAAATTCGACATTGAAAGCTTTGCCTAAATACAATTAAAAAGAAGTTTACCCACCTAAACTAGCTGTTGGATAAACAAGTGACAAACAAAACAGACGGGATTGAATCAGATGGGCCTATATTGAATTTGATCGATAGGTTTTAAGTGGAATCGATCAACCAAATTCACTTTGTATCATAAGATTTATAGCAAAGAGATGCAACGGTCGTTTTAATCTAAAAGACATATATTATTTTTTTATTTTTATATAATTCCTAACGATTGTGTGAAATTATAAAGGATATATTAAATTTGTACATATGATAAATTGAGCTTTTTAAAAAAATGTTAAGAACTGAAGTGAAGCTAAAAATCCAGACGTATATTTAAATCAAAATTGAAATGGTGTCAAAACAACCAGCAACAAATACAGATGGATATAATTGCTGAACATCATAAAAACAAGAATTTTAGCCAGTTTTGGAAAACCACCAATAAATTTAATAAAAATCCAGGTCTTCCTGTCAGTGTGGGTGGTGTTCATGAGCCCAGTGAAATTGCTAATTTGTTTAGGCAGCATTTCAAAGTAGAATCCCCACTGGGACCCTCGTTACAGGTGTCTGATGCTGAGGGTTGTAACTCAAAGCGTAGTATAATAATTAAGGCTAATGAGGTAGCCGAAGTGATTAAGAATATGGTGAGAGGGAAATCCCCTGGACACGATAACCTCAGCATTGAACACCTGCAACATGCAGGAGTTCCATTGCCAACAATTTTAGCATTGTTTTTCAACCTGTGTATAGAGCACTCATATTTACCTGATGGTCTTTTGCGTACTGCAGTGGTACCCATTATAAAAAACAAAACGGGTGACTCATCAGACGTTTCAAACTATAGACCGATCTCTCTTGCCACTGTTATTGCGAAGGTGCTTGACTGTTTGCTTGGAAAGCGACTGACTGAACACGTATCTCTTAATGACGCACAATTTGGCTTTAGACCTGGCCTTTCTACTGAGAGCGCTATCCTATGCCTCAAGCAAACAGTTCAGTACTACACTGTAAGAAAAACACCGGTATATGCATGCTTTTTGGACCTCTCCAAGGCATTTGATCTTGTTTCCTATGACGTTCTATGGGATAAATTAAAAAATGAAACTAATATGTCTGATGAAATTTTACTCACCTTTAAATATTGGTACAGACACCAAAGAAATATTGTTAAATGGGCTAGTGAGCACTCGGAGGAGTATGGATTGGATTGCGGAGTGAGGCAGGGGGGTGTGACTTCGCCCACGCTTTTCAATCTATATATTAATAAGCTGCTTGAGGAGCTCAGCAGTACCGGAATCGGTTGTCATATTGACGGAGTCTGTGTCAATAATATTAGCTACGCAGACGATATGGTGCTGCTGAGTCCCTCAAGTGATGCAATGAAAAGACTCCTCAGTATTTGTGAGACTTATGCAGTGACTCATGGACTTAGATACAATCCAACGAAAAGTGAGTTTATGATATTTAAACCGAATCACAAGCGTTATAATGATATACCACATATTACGCTGTGTGGTACACCACTTACAAAGGTTGGCCGTTTTAAGTATTTGGGTCACTGGATTACTGAGGATTTGAATGATAATCTGGATATAGAGAGAGAACGGAGGTCGCTGTCTGTTCGCTGCAATATGTTGATCCGCAGATTTGCAAAATGTACCAAACGAGTAAAAACTACGCTCTTTAACGCATGTTGTCAATCTTTTTATGCGTGCAGTCTGTGGGTAAACTATACTCGGAGGGCATACAGTGACTTACGTGTGCAATACAACAATGCGTTCAGGATGTTGATGGGGCTGCCGCGATACTGCAGCGCCTCTGCTATGTTCGCAGAGGCTCACACAGATGGTTTTGCTTCCATCATGCGCAAACGCTGCGCGTCCTTACTTCGACGAGTACGGGACAGTCCCAACACAATCCTGCATGCATTGTTGGATCGCTGGGATTCACCAATTTTAGCACATTGGATACGACTCCACGTAGTTAAGTAAAATATATGTTTGTTTAAAATTTGTTAAGTATCAGAAATAAAATTGCTTTCTTTTGTAACTTTACTAACCAATTAATTTATTAAGTTTAATTTGTACTAACACTATATGGATCTACAATTATGATCTGAAATAAATTATTATTATTATTATTATTAAAAAAGTTTATTAAGTATTTAATTCATATAATATTCATATCAAAATAGATACCAATATCAAACTAATTGGTTTACATTATCGATAGAAAGGTTTAGTTTCATAAGTTTTATTTTACTTTTAGTTTTTAATGTTTTATTAAGCTTCTATGTCTGTCTAATTGAGTTCAGCGCTGGATTACCTTTAGTGATCTTCACTATTATAAAGCTATATATCTGACCGAAAATGGTTTTGACATATTGATCCTTCCCATGGCTATACTAGAATCCTATTCAAACGCACTCGGACAGGTTTGGCAACGAAACAGGCGGATTAATTTCCTGTTGACCCCGATGTGATTGGCAAAGCCTAAGAATTTGGGTGAACCACTAAAAGCCTCTAAAACTGCTTTGAATGTTTAATCTCAGAGGTTAGCATAGAATTCCACTGAAATTATCGTTTGGAGAGTTCTTTAAACGTAATTGTATGTAATTGTATCCAAGTGTGTGTAGTATATTCCACAATTAAACACAATAGATTGGCATAATGAATTCTCTGTTGGATCCTAATGCCTAAGTACAGCTTTCAAAATTTTATGCATATCGTGATTATAGATAATAAGAGATTTATCTTAGTATTCTTGAAAAATAATTGAATCACTGATTGTAAGAAAAAACTTCCAAGATATTATACAGGGTGACTGGTGAATTACTATCGATACTTGAGGACGTGATATTTGACGATCATATATGACAAAATAAAAATTAATATAACATAAATATTAATAAACTTCTAAGTAAAGTTAACCAAAATTTATGTAATTAATTACGCATCGTGTGAACACCCTACAGATTAGGTATACACACACACACACACACATACGCGTGTGGCGGCGTAGTGTTGTATCAGCACGCCGCCGCACGCGTCCACACTTGGAACACTTGGAACGTGTCCACGCTTTATTTATTTATACGGAAATTTGGTCAAAAATTAAGCACCTATTTTTTTTACATAATTCGAATGAGAATCATGTACCGAGTATTCTCCTTAAATATTGATAGTAATTCACCAGTCACCCTGTATATTTGGTCAATTTAATACACAATTTTTTTAAAGATATTTATCATCATACCTGTTTCTTAAGAGTTTATTATATTAAGTATTGGATTTCACCAACAGGCAATATTGCAACCGAATAAAATAATTGCAATAAATTAAATTTGCATTTATTGATTACAATTACAATGTAAATTGTAATTATATTTCTATCAATAATAACCAATTTATCAGTTATTCCAGCCCGGTCTTTGTCGTTGTCACCTCTCAAGCGGTAAACAGCACGGAGAATTGCTCAGAATAGAAAATGATCATTTTCTCACTTCCTATACAGTTTTTCACAATTCCTCTGTCCGTTATCACGGTTGATGAAAAGTAACCGAAACGTCGGGGGTATGTAGTTTTGACAATAATAAAATGCGCGCAGTATAATCCCAAAAATATTATTATAATTTATATATTTTTGTAATCTTTTTATTTATGTCTTGATTGTACTATTGATCGACTTTTTTGTCGCACCTCATCATAACATCATTAATTTATTTTTAGCAACAACTCTCATACATACCTATTTCATTTTATAATATATTTACAAAATGTTTCAGTACTATTAGGTATAATGTATATTTTAATAATAAGCTGTTTGATATAAATCAACACGTTTTGAGCTCCCGCCGACAAAAGCTATTACTTTACCTGAATAACATACTTAACATTTAGTGAATGTAATTGTAAATCAAAATACCTAATAACGAGTCCATCTTTTATAAATAAAAGTGATTTGACTATCATGAAAAGTATCCTAAACAAAAGAAAGTTAACACGCGGAAATAGGAAATATATAATAGGAAATATATTGATATATAATATATTTTGGTTCCTCAGTTAATAGTACCACATAATACTGTCTATATTATTAGGAATTGTCTGCATTACATCGGTACGAAAGGCAGCTTTTTAGTGCTATATAATAAAAGTCTAGGTACAAAAGTTGTTTGATATTATAAAGACATGGCTATCAATTATATAACTGGACATTTATTTTAAGATCTGTATGAAATTATAAATTTTTAATTTGAAACGTTAGTTTTATTTTCAAAATTGGTCTTAAATTTTAGCATCTTGACTCTTGTGCAAAAGAGACTTAAACAATACCAGAACAAAATATCTTACTCCTAATATTAATTATAAATTCAAACACTTATTATCTTAAAACTGGATGACCCGGTGGACTTCGTACCGCCCCATAATCAAGAAATATCTGTAAAAAGGTATTTTATCTCAATGAAGTTAGTTTCTTAATTATGTATCTACAGCTGACTCGACAGACAATAGTCTGTCTTCTTTTTATATATTACTAGTTTTTGCCCGCGACCCTGTCCGCGTTAGTTTCGTCATTAGTAATAAATGTATAGCTGACCGGGCGAACTCTATTCTGTTTTAGAGTCCATTAATAATCAGGTTTCTCCTGTTTCAATCGAACAGAATTATTGACATATTAGTTAGTTGTCAAATCTAATGTGAAAGAAAACGTTCGTATGGGAAATAGAAAAGGGCTGTTTTTAGGGTTTTCCCGGAAATGAATAAATTTTTCTCAGCTTTCAAACCTTCCCTGAACCTCCACGAACATTTCAAGACTAAGATAAGGTAAATCCGTTCAGCCGTACTCGAGTTTTAGTGAGACTAAGGAACAGCAATTCATTTTTATATATATACTAGAAGACCTGGTGAACTTCGTATCGCCCTATAATCAAGAAATATCTATTACGTTTTTTTATTTATATTTTTGTGAGTTAAATACACGAAACTCAAATTTTTTCCGCTATCATCTTTAATTCATACAAAATCAATTAATAAACGAACGCGTAAACGTTAATTATTTATTTTTTATGTATTTATTTTTTACTATAGCCATTACTCTTATAGTATTTGACAGAATGGACAACAAATGTTTGACAAATGACAGGTACAACCCGGTTCGATCGATCCTGGGAATCTGAGTTCAATCCTTTACATGTTTTCGTTCAGTTTTCTTTTTTAAGATTTTTTCTGCTATTCGAAGCGGAGACAAATCCAACGAACTAAAAACTAGCCGATCTCGAGTTATAAGTGTTGGAGCAAACACGACTTTCTTTTATATATATATAGAAGATGAAAAATGTATAATCATATAAAGTGCAATTTACGTTCGAGGGCTTAAATCTCCCACTTTCAGTTTCCGCCTTCATCATAAAGTTTGTTCATACATACTCAAATTGCAGGGGTAACAGGGCTAAGAATAATATACGTTTTTCATAAAATCATTTTATTCTAAATAACAGTGACTTCGGAAAGTCAGATATCATAAACAAAAACATAGCTGAAAGGGTTGAAGCTATCCGTCTCAAAATGAAATTTGTCTCATGCTAACTTGTTAAAATTCCTAAAATGTCATTGTAAGTTGATAAAAGAACTTTCAATTCTTGGATTTTGCCAGAAAGCCCGGTTATTTGGATATAAATGTTGACTATGAGAAAGATGTATTTTTATTTTGATATTTTATGTTAAAAGTGTTTAATTGTTTATTATGCATATATTTTCATTAATATTTTTTGGGCCATCTTCAGCGACCAGCTTCCCAAGATAGCCCAACACTAAGTTTCCGGAAAGTGTTCAAATGCTAAAAGCTGTATTACTTTTTTAGATATCTTGTTTCTCTAATAAATATATTACAATTTCCACTGTGTTTTTTCTTTACTTCACTTATCTGCAAAATTTTACAAGGTTTTGAAATTAAGCAGGCATTCATTGGCACCTTACCTTATAATTATTTTCTTTTTAGTTATCAACATATTTCAGTTTTAATAAATAAATGTGAATTCACTTCAAACATTTATGAAATAGCCCAAAACTTGTGTCAAAAATGTTGTCTATGGTGAGACAAAAAAAAATAGCGCGGGAATTGAAACGCTGGCGCGGGCTTTTTGAAAATTTTAATTATTTTAAATAGTTTTATACCATAATTTGCAAATTTTTGTTTAGTTTATTGTAAAGAAGTAATACTTAGTCTGTATATAAGTGTTTATGTGGGGAGATGGTGAAAAAACGTAAAAAGAAGGATTCGGGTGAGTCCTTGCCTTTCAGCACAAGCAACGATTCCGATTGTGAGGATTCGCCAGTATTGCAGGATGCAAATGCCTTCGCTCCCTTTAGGGTCGCTGATTATTGTCGGCGATATCCTGAAGATGCGGAAGCCAAGTCTGTATTCATAGTATTTGTCGAAAGTACTAATGATGTCCCACTCGGTAATAGGGACATGATGTCGCTTAGTACTAGTTTTATACGCTCTGTGAAAGGTATACAATATTTTTAAAAATAAATAAATATAAGGTCGGTGTTGTTTTCCAACGTAAATATTTGGCAAATGCCTTTTTAGAAAATACTACATATCTAAAGGAACAACGACTTAAAGCTTCAATACCAGCAGGGGCCACCGAACTATCGGGAGTTATCTCTTCGGTTCCCATCATCTATCCAATCACAAAATATATAAAGCATTAAGCAATATCAACAACAAAAAAAAGTCATGTCTGTCCGACGCATAATGCGTAAAGTAAAAGGAGAAAATAACACCTTCACACTGCAACCTACTCAGAGCGTAGTAATAACTTTTGCGTCTGCTAAGTCACTGCCGGACTATGTTCACATTAAGATGTGGCGCCTGCATGTCTCCACATATGTCCCACCTATAAAACAGTGTTTTAAATGTTTACGCTTTGATCATCTGGCTAAGTTTTGTAAAAAATCACTGCGATGCTCCATATGCACGGAGGGGCAATTCTTTCAAAGAATGCAAGGTTAACATTGAAAAAGCTAAGTGCATTAATTGTAATGGCAATCACATTGCCATCTCTAGCCAGTGCCCTATAAGGCAAAAAAAAATCGCAAACAGTAAACCCAAGTCATATGCTGACACGTTAAAAGATTCATTAAACTTTCCCTCCCTTAATAAAAAATTAAATACCCAAGAAGTAATCCAAGCAATGCTATCAAATTATGAAGCAATGGCTCTATTAACAGAATCTATAGTAAAAGTTATAACTTTAAATAAAACTCAAAATATAAGTATTAGTTCACAATTTATTTGCTCAGCTACTAAAGAAACCATCCAGGACAAAAATAGCAAATCGTCACATTCAACCACCAAATCTTAAATATTGTACAGTGGAACGCTCAAAGTCTGTTAAGCAACAGACTTGATTTTCAAAATTTTCTATACCAAAATAATATACATGTAGCCCTTTTTAAAGAAACTTAGCTTCTGCCTAACATTCAATTTAATTTACGCGATTATACCATTATTATTAATGACTGCGGTAATGATCATAATGGCGTAGCAATATTAACTATAAATGGTATACATTTCTCTAAACTAGATACTTTTTATAATGATTCGTTACAAAATTTAGTCATTGTTATTAAACTGAAACATAAATGCATTTCTTTGGTTAGTTTTTACAATCCTGGTAATAGTTCTCCTGCTTTTGAAAAGGCGAAGTTCGATCGTTTATTGTACAGTATTCCAAAACCGTTTATAATTGCAGGCGATTTTAACGCCCATCACACTTTTTGGGGTTGCAGTCATATAGATTCTCGGGACTTAATACTTTTAAATAATGGTCAACCAACAACTATAGGCTCTCATATTTGGAAACCAAAAAGTCTAGATTTAACTATGGTGTCTTCTTCTTTATTTCTTTCTTGTGACTGGCAAGTTCATCAGGACTCTTTAGGCAGTTATCATCTGCCAACTATCACAAAATTTACTCTCGTAAAAAATCAACATGAGCCCTCTATTTCCTTGAACAACATTCCTTTTCACAGCAATCTGAAATTAGTAAATTGGGATAGGTATGAACAATTTGTTAATAAAATGTTAATGAACTTTAAAGTTGACAATAGTGATCTCCTTGACTCATACAGAATGTTTTGTGCAATTATTCTATTGGCAATAAAATTCTCCGGGCCCAGCTTAAACCATAACAAAACTGATAGTAACAAATACAGTCCTAGAAAAAGGTGTCAAGTACCTTGGTGGAATGATAAATGTTCAAAAGTAGTAGAAGACTGCAAGAACGCCTACATTAATTTCAAAACTAATCTTATTAGTAAAAATTACATTAATTTCAAACGCGCACAAGCCTTTAAAAAACGCACTTTAAAAGGAGAACGTTGTAAAAGTTGGTCTGAATTATGCTCATCAATAAATCGTTTGACATCTATAAATCGCATTTGGACTAAAATAAGTAAATTCAAAAAAAGCTTTCCGAGTTCTAACTTATTTTCTGACCTCAATTGGGTTCAAACATTTGTATATAAATACACACCGGATACTGTTTCACAACAGATAATTATAGATAATGTTTTTGGAGTAAATAGTGATAATTCATACATGATCGGTTGTTTTACTATGCAAGAGTTAAAATCTGCTTTAGCCTGAAGAAAAGATTCTTCATGTGGCCTGGATTGGCTTTCCTACAAAATGTTTAAACTCTATCTATTTTTTTAAGTCTATTAAATAGTTTATGGTCGTCTTCTATTATCCCAGAGGAAAAAATTTCGAACAATTAATAAAAAAGAGATTAATTTTTCACATAGAAAGTAATAATCTTTTACCTTACAATCAGTTTGGCTTTCGTTGTGGCCGTGCTGCTTGTGAGAGTCTACGTCATTTCTGTCTGGATATCCACGATGCTCATTCTGAGGATAAAGTACTAGTTGGTGTTTTTCTTGACATTATAGGGGCTTTCAATAATGTAGATCTAAACAAATTATCCTCAATATTATTACTGCAGGTACCTGGAAAAGTTGTAAATTGGATTTTTAATTTTTTGAACTACAGAAAGGTGTTTGTTAAGGTTAACAATCAGTTATTTGGTCCAAGATATTCTTGTAGGGATATATCACAGGGTGGTGTATTGAGCCCATTGATTTTTATCCTATTCATATATCAGCTAAATTTAACTCTGGGGTGTGAAGTTTCTAATCTGCAGTTTGCAGATGATTTAGTTGTTTATTGCTCTGATACTAATTTTTTACATGTAAAATCAGTCCTCAATGTTGCTCTCCAAAGACTAAAGAACTATTATGATAGACTTGGGCTGGAGGTCAGAAATGAAAAAAGTAAAGTTGTTGTCTTTTCAAATAATGGAATTAGAAATAGGAATGTAAATATGTTCAATAATAATGTAATGTCTGTAGAGAGCTCTGTAAAGTTTTTAGGTGTTATTTTTACAAACAATTCTAGATGGAATAAGTATGCGGAAACTCTAGAATCTCGAGCTTTAAATGCTTGTAATGTTTTAAAATCTTTAACAGGCATATATTGGGGTGCTGATCCAAGGATTCTATTAACATTGTAAAAATCATTAATAAGGAGTCCTTTTGAATATGCTTTTTTTTTGTTTTGCAGGGGTAAGAACTATAGTAGATAAATTAGAAAAGACACAAAATAAATGTTTGCATATTATAATGGGTGCCATGCAAACTACTCCCATAGTGTCAATGCAGGTGGAATGTAATATACCTCCATTAGCACTTAGTTTTAAATACTTACAACCAAATTTTTTTGAAAGGTTGCTCTCCATTAGTAACCATTCACTTCTTGTTAAACTGCGGAACACTATTAACAGGACTGCCAACATTAATTCATATGTGCTTCACGGTTTTTCTGAAACAGAACAAATTTTTAATAAACACAATATATTTTCTAGCATGGTATGACCTTGTGACTCTGGGTTATATGAATCAAAATTTATGCAGATTAAAATTGTAGTCAAAAGTCTTCTAAAGTATAAGGAAGACATTTATAGGGAACTTGATAGGTGGCAGGGATATCGTCAGATAAATACAGATGGGTCTAGGAACAATGAAGCAGTCTCTATAGCTGTCTATGATAGTCAGATCAAAAGTGGATTATAATAACGGATAGTTTAAGTTTATTAATGGCACTACAAAATCCACAATTAAATTCAAAAACTAACTATATTATACATAAAATACTCAAAACAAGCAAATAGTCTATCCCTCTACGCTCTATCCCTCTTCAAGCTCAAGTTACAGAAAGAATTTTACAACTTGTGGCATCAGGTGGTAAAGGTAAAAGGAAAATGGTTTGCTACAATAAAGAAAAAGGTCTCTTCTCCCTGGTTTACCCGGGGTAGTGACTATAGCCATAGAAAGTATTATACCACAATCTGTCGTTTGCGTCTGGGACATTGTCGTTTTGGTGCTCACCTTTTTAGGATTGGTGTTTTTGACTCTTCAATTTGTAGATATTGCAATAGTGCTGATGAAACCCTCGAACATATATTTTTTGATTGTCCACTGTTTAGTATTCAAAGGATGGTCCTTGTAGACCAACTTTTAAGTATTTTTAAAACTGCTGAAGATATCCCGCGCTCCCTTCAGCAAATACTAAGCATTCAAGAATGCTTCTTGCCAGTTTATGGTTTTATTATTTCTACTATAAATGAAATCTAATTGTTATATGTACAGATGTATATAATACTATTTTTCTCGTCTTGTTTAAGATATTTGTTTTTCAGCTAATTCAGCTATTTTCAGAATTTGACCGTTTTATCGATTGTGACAATTGTATTAAAAATGACATGACAAGGACTTGACATTGAAAAAAGGCGAAATGAAAAAAAAAAACAAGAATTTGACAAAAAAAAATTATAAATAAAGACATGGCTTGGGCCTTGTAATTAAAAAATGTTTAAGAAGAATAATTAAAATGAAACATGGCTTCGGCCTTAAAATTAAAAAAAAGATTTAAGAAGAAAATTAAAAGAAGGCATGGCGTAGGCCTGATATAAAAACTTGAGTCTAGAATAAAAAAGGAGATTAAGACATTTTAAAATAATTAAAGATACATAATACAAAAGACATGGCTGTATGGGCTTTGTTCTCTTTGCCTGTTCTGAACGGAACGAACATAACCAAAAAAAAAGACAGTTATTCTGTGATCTGTCGCACTTCAAAACATTAAACACGGAGATGTATGGCTTTAATAGGTAAACTCCAAAAATATAAATAAAAAAACGTAACAGATATTTCTTGATTATAGGGAGATACGAAGTTCGCTGGGTCTTCTAGTCGTAATATAATAATGAATGCTTGCACAGATATAGTATTTAACTTGAAGTTCATAGTTATGTTTGTTACAGTCCGTTTCAGAAGCCGAGTCAATGCTCACACTTACCGTCTTATCCCTGGAACGTTGGTACACCATCTTTTATCCTTTGAAATTTAAATCAACCAGCAGCCGAGCAAAAACTGCAATACTTATTATATGGATATTGTCTCTCCTATTGAGTAAGTAATTATTAATCATCATCATCATCAGCCAAAAGACGTCCACTGCAGGACATAGGCCTAATATATTAATATACTATTAATCATATATTAATATAATTACATACCTAAAAGTATCTTACATGGAATTAAAAACGTTACCAGGACAATATCTCCAATGTTAAACTGAATAATATTTTAATATTTGTTTCTTCAGTTTCGTCAGTCCCATCAGGACTAAGGTATTTTAATCTTTAATAACATAAAGAAAACTTGTAATTGTACAATTATTTTCTCATAAATAACTTGTATATATTTTGATTTGCATTTATACCCTAAATATTTATTAAAAAATATAAATCTTTAAATATACAATAATGTATCTGATTTATATAAGATTTAAAAATATAATTTTGACAAAATTTATAACGATCATAATTGAACACATATATTTATTGTTTAGTTGTTTATTACATCATTACCCATGTTTATATTCTTTTTATAGAATTGACAATGTTTTGACTTACTTACTGAGTGATATTTATCATCTTGTAATATCTTATCCAAAAACCGAAATTACGCCAATCCAGCTCAAATCAATAAACAAAGTTATAACCAGATTAATTTATAACAAAAATGTTTACTAATTACTTCATTGTAATTTATAGATATACCTGAATTTGTGATGGCACTACAA
Source organism: Danaus chrysippus (assembly GCA_916720795.1). Classification (NCBI taxonomy): domain Eukaryota; kingdom Metazoa; phylum Arthropoda; class Insecta; order Lepidoptera; family Nymphalidae; genus Danaus; species Danaus chrysippus. Next base: position 6,962,118 of record CAKASE010000066.1, on the reverse strand, counting down.
ACAACCATTGAGCTACGTTTCCACCAGCATTATTTCATGCAGTGCACCTACACTTGGCCAGAATGGAGTGAATTATAAACCAATTAATGAGGGTACTGTTTCTATACATGTAAAGTAAAACATTGTATATTTATTATAAACATGCAATCAAACCATTATAGACAAACAATAAGCAATTTAATTTAGTTTGAAATTGAATATCTTTAGTATTAATTTGTAATGAAAACATTTCTTCTTTAGTATTCAACAAAAAAGGCTGGAGTGCCAACCCTTTTCAACATTTTTAAACTGTTCAATGTGGAGACACATGAAAACTTTATGAATACATAAAGAAAGTAAAATTGGAAATAAAACTCTCCTTAATCACAATTTTTTTTGTTGTTCTAGCGAATTTACTTTTAATATAGGTACCTATTATCTTGAAATATGCCTGATGTACTATATACCAAAGATACCATTTAGTTATTTTTAATATAATTCACATTATGTTATGTATTCACTGTTATGTCATTACAATCACAAAACACAGAGAACATGGTGCATAAAAAGTTTTACTTCAATCATGTGGTCTAAAGCACACTGGTTTCAATTTTTGTATTATCAACCTTAACACAAATTATTAGAAGAGATAGTTGTATTATCAATTTTAAATATAACAAATTGAAATCATATTTGTCCTCTAGAGTTTAGACTCTTGCAAATATGGCATATTTAAAGGCATTGCTTACAGATAATTTTAAATATGTATATTATGACTTTTTGCAGCTTGTATGAATACATATACATATAATGTACTGGAATATAATTCAATTACAGGTTCCCGCTATGTTGATGATGGTAGCCTACTGGCATATTGTGAAGATCCTATGGAGATCTGATAACAACTAAGAATAAATGAAATTACTCCAGTTACTTCGAAATGTACAGACAAATAGTAAGTTTTTATTACTTACAAATGTGTTATTTAAGTGCATGGCTTCATAGGCAGTTTATAATTTTTTTTGCTTTTCATTTTCATTTTCATTTTCATTGCTCAATTTGACCAATTCATTTCGTGTGCCACGCCAGATATTGACAGGACATTTTTTTTTTTTGCAAATCTGTAAGTGCACACATTTGTGGTTTTTTGACGTCTTTTTTATTTTCCTTTTTTTAGAAATTCAATATTTTTCTACCGAATACAGATAATATTCCTTAACTTACATTAAATAATATTATTTTTGTTTAGTATTAAAATTGTTTCTATGTTCAATGTTGACAAAAATTAAAACCTATGTATACTAATTGAAATTCACATCTGATCTCTGAGTAATGTGAATTTAATATATCAAATTCTATAGTTTATTAAAATAATTTTCCATACTTATTTAAAGCGTTTCCTCTTCCACTAAGCTTCTTATTAGAATTATAGTGTAGATTTTTTAACGTTATCTTGAATAAAATAAATTGATTTGATCATATACCTAATACTATGGAGTATGGAGTATAATGGAGTATGACATAAGCCCTTTGTTAATATATTTATTATAAGTGTTTCAACCGCTTTTCAACATTTTTCAGCAATACTCAAATTCGTTTCAATTAATTTAGCTTTGATTCATCTCATGGTTTTCCTTAATATTTCATTCAGTAACAGGTGAATGTAAGAATTGAAATCAACAGATTTTTAAAGAAGGCATTAAGTAGTCTTCAGTTGCTGCATTTAGTCTGATGAGAAGGAGCCAGTTGCCCTTTTCCTTTTCCCACCGTTTCCTCCCTCTCTCCCCAAATCAAGAAATGCAATGCATCCGCAAAACTTTGTTGCGGATTTACATGGGCGACAGTACTATCTTTCTTTCTATCGGGCGGACTTTCTGCTCATTCGCCTGCTTTGCCATAAAGATAAAAATTTAACTTAATTTTGTTTTCTTTAATTAAATTCATTTTTTATCAACATAGAAATCTTTCTATTAAAAGAAGTTTTTAAAACCCCGCATTAAAAACATTCATAAAGGGTCATGCAAACCAAAAAACTACAATTGAATAAATTATACTTATGTTATTTTATAGTAGATCTAGAGACTATTTTGATAATATTTCTACGATATAACTACTTAAAAGGAAGACCATCTAAACATTAATATTAATTTTCATGTTTGACGGAATTATGTCTCAATAAAGATTGAGTGTCCTATTTGTGCAACTAGCAAAAAAAAAACTAAGGAAAATAATAATCACATTTAGTCTTACATTATTAAGTTCCTTTACAGTTGTAAAAAATTAAACTTACTTTGGATTTTTCAAAATAAAATCAAAGAAGTTGATGGCATACTGTCAGACTTTATAACGTCGTGAAATTAAATAAATCGTGTATATGTAATAAACTACTTACGTAATCAATTTATATAAAAATATTATAAATGAGTTTCATGAAGTCGACAGAAATTTATTTTAGAAATAGAAAAGAATAAATATTTCTTCTCGATTATTGCAAGTTAATTTTATACTCCAACCAGGGTTTGCAGCCAGAAGACCTAAGATTGCGTTAATTCATGCCAACGCATTTGCCAAAATACAACTACGCTCTCACCGGGAGGCAGCCAAGATGCTGGTAGCTGTTGTTATGATGTTCGCAATCTGCTTCTTCCCTGTTAACTTTTTATGTGTTCTGAGGTATATATTTTCTCTTCTATAGTAAAACAAATAAATCATCGATAGATAAATCATCACTAATATACTTAAAATAATAAAACAACTTATCTGATTTGAAAAGCTTCTCTTTAACTCTTAAGTTGTATTCCAGTGTACGACTTGATAATAAAACATTGTAAAATTAATATGGGTGGTTGTAAAATAATCCAAATTAAAAATAGTTTATTTAAAAATGTGTTAAGTATAATACCTTTCTTCATATAAGACTTTAATTTTTCTTAAAAAGCCTTTATCATATCATTTCACAGCACAAACTATTAAGTCAGTGGTGGCCTAGTGGTTAAAGGGTCCGCCTCTCATGCTTGAGGGCGCGGGTTCGATCCTGGCAAGTACCAATGTGATTTTTCCGAGTCAAATGTACTTTCTGAGAGTATTTTGACACCACTGACAGACGGTGAAGGAAAACATCGTGAGGAAACCTGGACTTATAATTTCACAATCTGTATATATCTGATGATATCCCTGCCACCTATCAAGTTCGCTATAAAGGTCTTCCTTATACTTTAGAAGACTTGACTACAATTTTAATTTGCATAAATTTTGATTCATATAACCCAGAGTAACAAGGCCATACCATGCTAGAAAAAATATTGTGTTTATTAAAAGTTTGTTCTGTTTCAGAAAAACCGTGAAGCACATATGAAATAATATTGGCAGTCCTGTTAATAGTGTCCCTCAGTTTAACAAGAAGTGGATGGTTACTAAAGGAGAGCTACCTTGCAAAAAAATTTGGTTGTAAGTATTTAAACCTAAGTGCTAATGGAGATATATTACATTCCAACTGCATTGACATTATGGGAGTAGTTCGCATGGCACCCATTATAATACGCAAAAATTTATTTTGTATCTTTTCAAATTTATCTACTATAGTTCTTACCCCTGCAAAACAAAAAAAAAGCATATTCCAAATGACTCCTTATTAATAATTTATACAATGTTAATAGAATCCTTGGATCAGCACCCCAATATGTGCTTATTAAAGATTTTAAAACATTACAAGCATTTAAAGCTCGAGATTCTAGAGTTTCAGCATACTTATTTCGTCCAGAATTGTTTGTAAAAATAACACCTAAAAACTTACACAACTATCTACAGACATAACATTATTATTGAACATAATATTTACATTCCTATTTCTAATTCCATTTTTTGAAAAGACAATAACTTTACTTTTTTCATTGCTGACCTCCAGCCCAAGGCTATCAAAATAGTCTTTGGAGAGCAACATTGAGGACTGATTGTACATGTAAAAAATTAGTATCAGAGCAATAAACAACTAAATCATCTGCAAACTGCTTCAGTTTGTTTCTTTCAATTAAATTAGAAACTTCACACCCCAGAGTTAAATTTAGTTGATGTATGAATAGGATAAAAAGCAATGGGCTCAATACACCACACTGTGATATACCCCTACATGAATATCTTGGACCAAATAACTGATTGTTAACCTTAACAAACACCTTTCTGTAGTTCAAAAAATTAAAAATCCAATTTACGACTTTTCCAGGTACCTGTAGTAATAATAATATTGAGGATAATTTTTTCAGATCTACATTATTGAAAGCCCCTATAATGTCAAGAAAAACACCAACTAGTACTTTATCCTCGCAACGAGCATCGTGGATATCCAGACAGAAATGACGTAGACTCTCACAAGCAGAACGGCCACAACGAAAGCCAAACTGATTGTAAGGTAAAAGATTATTACTTTCTATGTGAAAAATTAATCTCTTTTTATTAATTGTCGAAGATTTTTCCAACACATGAACTCAGTGTAATAGGACGATAACAATCAGCCAAATTAGTCTTTGCCAGGTTTTAGTATTGGTACCAAACAGTCAGTTTTCCAATCCTTTGGGATAACAGAAGACGACCATAGACTATTTAATAAACTTAAAAAAATAGATAGAGTTGAACATCTTTTAAAGTGCGTTTTTTAAAGCCTTGTGCGCCTTTGAAATAAATGTAATTTTTACTATTAAGACTAGTTTTGAAATTAATGTAGGCGTTCTTGCAATTTTCTACTACTTTTGAACATTTATCATTCCACCAAGGTACTTGACACCTTTTTCTAGGACGGTTATTATTACTATCAGTTGTGTTATGGTTTAAGCTGGGCCCGAGAATTTGATTGCCAATAGAATAGTTGCACAAAACTTTCTGTATGAGTCAAGGAGATCACTATTGTCAACTTTAATTAGTTTATTAACATTTTATTAACAATTTGTTCATACCTATCCCAATTTACTAATTTCAGATCGCTGTGAAAAGGAATGCTGTTCAAGGACATAGAGGGCTCATGTTGATCTCTTACGAGAGTAAATTTTGTGATAGTTGGCAGATGATAACTGCCTAAAGGGTCCTGATGAACTTGCCAGTCACAAGAAAGAAATAAAGAAGAAGACACCATAGTTAAATCTAGACTGTTTGGTTTCCAAATATGAGAGCCTATAGTTGTTGGTTGACCATTATTAAAAGTATTAAGTCATGGTCATCCATGGAATCCATAATAGCTCTGCCCCGAGAATCTATGCGACTGCAACCCCGAAAAGTGTGATGGGCGTTAAAATCGCCTGCAATTATTAACGGTTTTGGAATACTGTACAATAAACGATCGAACTTCGCCTTTTCAAAAGCAGGAAAACTATTACCAGGACTGTAAAAACTAACCAAAGAAATGTATTTATGTTTTAATTTAATAACAATTACTACATTTTGTAACGAATCATCATAAAAAGTATCTAGTTTAGAGAAATGTATACCATTTTTAATTAATATTACTACGCCATTATGATCATTACCGCAGTCATTAATAATAACGGTATAACCACGTAAATTGAATGTTAGGCAGAAGCCAAGTTTCTTAAAAAAGGGCAACATGTATATTATTTTGGTATAGAAAATTTTGTAACTCAAGTCTGTTACTTAACAGACTTTGCGTGTTCCACTGTACAATATTTAAGATTTGGTGGTTGAATGTGACGACTTGCTATTTTTGTCCTGGATAGTTTTTTTAGTAGCTGAGCAAATAAATTGTGAACTAATACTTATATTTTGAGTTTTATTTAAAGTTATAACTTTTACTATAGATTCTGTTAATAGAGCCATTGCTTCAGAATTTGATAGTATTGCTTTTATTATTTCTTGGGTATTTAATTTTTTATTAAGGGAGGGAAAATTTAATGAATTTTTTAACGTGTCAGCATATGACTTGGGTTTACTGTTTGCGATTTTCTTTTGCCTTATAGGGCACTGGCTAGAGATGGCAATGTGATTGCCATTACAATTAATGCACTTAGCTTTTTCAATGTTAACCTTGCATTCCTTGAAAGAATGCCCCTCTGTGCATATGGAGCATCGCGGTGAATTTTTACAAAACTTAGGCAGGCGCCACATCTTAATGTGAACATAGTCCGGCAGTGACGTAGCAGACACAAAAGTTATTACTACGCTCTGAGTAGGTTGCAGTGTAAAGGTGTTATTTTCTCCTTTTACTTTACGCATTATGCGTCGGACAGAAATGACTTTTCTTTGTTGTTGATATTGCTTTATTTATATATTTTGTGATTGGATAGATGAGTGGGAACCGAAGAGATAACTCCCGATAGTTCGATGGCCCCTGCTGTTATTGAAGCTTTAAGTCGTTGTTCCTTTAGATATGTAGTATTTTCTAAAAAGGCATTTGCCAAATACGTACGTCGGAAAACAACACCGACCTTATATTTATTTATTTTTTTTTAATATTGTATACCTATCACAGAGCGTATAAAACTAGTACGAAGCGACATCATGTCCCTATTACCGAGTGGGACATCATTAGTACTTTCGACAAATACTATGATTTCAGACTTGGCTTCCGCATCTTCAGGGTATCGCCGACAATAATCAGAGACCCTAAAGGGAGCGAAGGCATTTGCATCCTGCAATACTGGCGAATCCTCGCAATCGGAATCGCTGCTTGTGCTGAAATTCAAGGACTCACCCGAATCCTTTTTTTTACGTTTTTTCACCATCTCTCCACATAAACACTTATATACAGACTAAGTTTTACTTCTTTACAATAAACTAAACAAAAATTTGCAAATTATAGTATAAAACATTTTAAAATGTAATTAAAATTTTCAAAAAGCCCGCGTCAACGTTTCAATTCCCGCGCTCGTTTTTCTTATCATAGACTAATATAATCACACAAACGTCAATCTCAGCTTATGTATCGCGCATTTAAAATAAGTAATTTTAACCATGTAAATCATAATTATTAACAAAAAAAAAGCAGTTCTATTTTCATTGTATTGCTTTGTGATAAATGATGTTTTTTTTTTGATTACCTGGCGTATAGACAAACAAATCTGATGGTTATTATTATATTTTGTGACTATTCAATCGGTCGGGTCCGCTATCACTTTTTTTAGTTTCTGAACGCGACATTAAATCCTCCAACGACGTATTCTGTGCTCCAACGCACACACGCACACTGTTTTGATAGATATGATTGAATTGAAATACAAAAATTTCGATTTTTGTATTTTTCTTCACCATCCAACCATCCTTGGACTTCAACGAACATTTTAAAAAAGAATTGGCCAAATTGGACCAGGCGTTGTTAAGTTATGCGCTTACCAACACATTTAGCGATTCATTTTTATATGTATTATAAGATAGATATATAACATTTCTTTTTAAAATGATTATTTATTTAAATTTAATAAAAGGAATATAAATAGGACAAAATAAACAAAACACATCTCTAGAAAAATTGGGTCTTTATTTTGTGGATTCCGTTCATCGTATCTATACATATATAAATACATTTTGTATCTTTTTATGACGTCAGCATAATATTGACAGTTGTGAAGTCTTCAAACTGTCACTGTTTTGGTTGACATTTATACTTTTTTTTGTCTTAAATTAGCTCACTGTGAGTAATTAATTTATGTATAATGTTATGACATTGAAATGTAATTGAAAACTTTAATATTTATGATTATATGGCTTGTAAATATCGTATTAAATTAATTTAAAAAGGATTTTAAGTTTTTTATTTATATTTCCTCTATTCAGGTTTTGACAAATTTTCTTAATGACTTTAATAGGTTAATATATGTTTAGACTTTTGATCACATAAAAAATGTGTATGTTGTATTTGTGTACTGGCAATTTATTTTGAAAAATAATATTAAGCTAGTTTTCTTAACAGCGCCATCTTTGCCGGTGACGTAGTACAATAATTAATTTCCTAGAAACAGGTAAAATAGTTTTCTAAAAATGAATTGTAATCAAATTAATAATTCACACCATGTATTCCTTGACATAAAAGTATATAAAAATTGTTGGAGCCAATCGAGCATTAACGTACAAGTATTACTTGTTTAAAGTAATTAGGAATAAAGAGAGACTAAAGACATATTCTACAGTATATAAATCTTTAAACTAAAATTCAATATATATATTTTTTGTATATTTCTCTTCACATACAAGACATTTTTTGTTAAAAATTTGCTCCTTTATGTCTTACTAGTTTTTGCCCGCGACTTCGTCCGCGTTAGTTTCGTCATTAGTAATATATGTATAGCCACTTCTTCCCCACCGCACCTACCCCGCTCCCCCCACGCCCCGTTCGCCTGGCACCGCTGCCGGTATTTATCACCGAAATTGCTATGACTCTGCATTTTAAATCTGTGATATCTTCGAAAATATTTATTTAATTTACATGCTGTAAACAGCCATATTGATCTTTATTAAATGCACAATGTATTTAAGATACTTAATTCGATAAGAATTAGTACTGTATTGCTTAAAATCGCTTCGTAAATAAGCCATTATTTCTCGTACAAAGTAAAGGATAAAAAATGGTTATTGTGTCTTATTCCTAAGAGATAAACATATACCATCACGGTCTCTTTTGTAGACCTTTTTAAGTTGTACAATACTATAGTACATTGTTTTGATCTATCTTGTAGGATTCAGTCAGCGTTTGCAATGTAAGCTCAAAAACTGTGTTTTTTTACGACCTCACATTAGAAACCTCCAAAATTGTAGCCTATGTGTTATTCTGATGTATAAGCTATAGCCTATCTGTTATTCTGATGTAAGTATAAGCTATATTGTGGTAAAGTTTCATTCAAATCCATACAGTAGTTTTTACGTGAAAGAGTAACAAACATAAATACATCCATACATCCATACTTACAAACTTTCGCCTTTATAATAGTAGTAGGATTAGTAAAGGAAAAGGTAAGGGACAAAGTGTGTTAAAATTATTTTCAAAGGTGTAGTTTTCTCCTTTTCATTTATTCTAATTAAGTGGATATCATTCTATTTTTTTAGAAGTCTCTAACCGTTATAAATAAGAAGTATTTTGTGACCTCACTTGCTTTGTCTTTTTTTCATGAATTCTGTAAGAAAAGACTACTATATATAAAATAAAAGTAACATATATAACTTGTTAATATTTTAAAGAAATTAGAATTTTTATCAGCTGTCAGAGTTATATTATCTTGCAATGTGGGCCGATATAATGGTAAAAAAATTATTATCTATTCTGTTTTGAAAAAGTTTTATATTTTTTTCTTTCGTTTACACTTTTATAATTAAAAATAGTGTTAGAATTACTTTATAAGAGTAGCAATGGTTATAGTACTTTCAAAATGGCTCTTTAATTATTAATCAAAACTGTCATGGTAGGTCAAATGATATAACTTTTTATTGTCTTTTGTTAAGACTTAGCCTATTTACTTAATTCAGTAAAATTAAAACTTTACACAGAAATTAGCACACAGAATTTCTAAGCTTATTGTATAAATATATTAAACTTGTAGCAGATCAATGAATACAAAATAATTAAATATACGCAACAAACTTCTTTATTATGCTGACTTGGCACTAGATTAGTATAAGCTATATATAATATTGGTATGAAATATGCAGCTAAAAAGACTTCTATATTTACTAAAACATGAAAAACAACAGATATATTAAATATTATGTATAAACTCAATAAATCTGACTTAAATCTTTAAACAATCATTTGGTACATTCTTGTTATATGCGGGCATTCTTGTCTGTGGGGCGCCCAGGTAGTGATAAAACGTCACTATCTTCAAGCCGAGGGTAGCTGGGTCTGGTGAGGACCCCGCATGTGTTGGACCTCGCGTGTATTCTCATGAATCCTCGTTCACCCCACGCCTCCGACCAGGAGTTCTTTAAGATGAAGTGCTCTTCATTCTGGTCTCCCCAACCAACGGCTAACACAGCGTGGTTCAAACGAGGCCGCGTCTTACCGCTGCAATATAATACGAGTATATATTACTAGAAACATATATGGATCCTTTCTATCTTTATTAATATAATAGTCTAATCTATTTCTAGGTCAGAATTGTATGGAAAGGTGTGAAATTTAATCTGAGGGAGTTTTGTTAAGCTATACAGAAAATCGAGCCTAGTAATAACCCCCTCCCAAAATACTTCTCACTTCCACTATGCTCATAAATTAATTCTCGGTTAATATCTCACCACTCTTATAAATCAGTTATGATTACTGTCTATGATTAGGTACTGTCAGGGTAGATTTTCAATTTGTATAAAATTTATTCACTCGTTTTCTACTGTATTAAAATATAAAAGAACACAACATTATTGTGGTTGAGGGCTCTCACTTTTTTGTCTTGAATAGAAGACTACTTACTATCTAACTTTGTAAGACTTCATGCCTATCCTCTCTTTTTGTATAAGTCTTAGAGGTAACTTTTTAAAATAACATAAGTTTTTGTGCTTACCATCTGTCGTCATAAAAGACACCATGCTTGTAGAACACGAAGCTCTTGAGTTTCGCATCAACAATGACCACGGTCGGGGCGTGATCTCGTATAGCCACCTGAGTATATAACATTATATGAAACATAGCAGATATTATGGTAAGGATTGAAGGAACTTAGCTAATAGAGGAACTTTCTTACCTTCAGAGCTGAAAGGCTATTTGCGGTAACGTTAACATGTCCACTAATACGTGTTACCGGACGAACTGATTTTTCCGCGCATTGTTCAACCTGTAATATTATAAAGACATTTATGATTACTATTGAAAATTAAAGCATTAATTTCATAAGAAAAAATCATAAAAATTTTGGAATTTAGTCCATAGTTAAGCCTTATTAAAGTATTCTGTATTTTCTATTATATAACCTTTGCTTTATATGATGGGTATTCGTCCAGGGCAGGCAGACCACGGTTTTTCACGTAGTCGTACGCATGACTCGGCCATGTGCCTTTGCATCCTTTGCCCCCAAATCTGAAGAAAAATTAAATATGGTTATGTCAAATAGTAAAATCCAATTTAATTCTGAATAAAATAATGAAAATACTGCAATCTTATAATTTTTGGTCTAAATAAGGTTAAATGAAATAGGTATTAATTTAATTTAGAAATTATATTATGAAAAAAAAAAAGGAAGATTCGTATTTTTATCTCGGGAACATCTCGTTCCTGTTTTATTTTACTCGCTTTAATGTTTATTTCAAATCAAATTTTTCTATTTTTTATTTAAATATTGCTTTAAAGTTAGAAACATAGCTGCAAGATTTGAATAGATTAAGAAGAGAATTAAATTAAGACATCTAAATCCCGTGTCTCATTCCATTATTTTCAGTAATATGGAAAGACCACCATAACATCTTGATCAGGTATATACTAAGATCTTTTATAGAAACTTATTAGGTAACTAAGGTCATAAATGTGTTGCTTCTTATACATTTACTAGTTCATTTAGGTTTATACAGTTTTTAAGTCTCGCTTTTTATCACATTTAGACACAATACATTTCTAAATTACTCACGGATGTGCACAATCCACAAGGCATTGTTGTGAGAGTGGCACGAGCTTGCCGGTCCTTGCGAATAACGCTCCTTCCACAGCACCAGAAACCGCGAATGACCAACACGATGAACATTTACCCTGGACTGAAATAACACACAATTCAAATAAATATATAAAGCGACGAATCAAATAAATATATAAAGCGAAACTCAATTTAAGCAACAATAACGATTTATAACACAAATACACCTTACAATGGGTACTAAATTTCTTTTTCAACGCGTTAAAACGACGCTATCATAGTATGCATTTAATTGCAAGTCGTAATTGAATCTTATCGCTTATAATAATGAACAGTTATGGAAGTTCAAAATCCTTACATCCAACAGGTGACACTCCACCCTTAACCCTCCAGTCGAAATTATCAGGTAGTTTAGCGCTTTCCTTTCTCAGCATGCTTCTTGAGTGAGGGAACAGCTCAGCTTGAGTTCTTTCTTCTTCTAACTTCACTCCGCGTAGTTGTTTCAGCTCGTTGTCCAGCCTGTCTCCTAAGAAGTTCACTCCTAGCTCGAAGGTGGCGCCCTCTCGGTTACCAGATGAAATAAAACGCTTGTGCTGCATCAGTAACGCTGTTCTTACAGCTTCTTCAGAGTTGTCTATGTAACGACGGTTGTATTTCACCTTGAAACTGATGAAACATGTTTTATAATAAATTCTCTACGTCCACACATATAATGGTAAGTTTTTTATAAATTAATTCCTTACTTTTGTATTGCCGCCACGTATTTCTGGTCGCGATGAGGCTGTATGTATTCCCTCAGAGGTTCGAGGCGAGATAAATGTTCCGGTATAGAAGCATTCAACGATTCAACAGTGTCGCATAGATCACCTGTAAATGTGAAAATAAAGTATGGAGTTAAAGTCATTAAATTTAGGAACTCATCATAAACCACAAAATACTACGATGAATTGTAATTTTAGAAGATTTTTGTCAAGCAGAACTTCTTACTTATATTTGGTATGAAGAAGTCGGCGTTTTGTTCATGACGACGAACATCCAAGTAACGATGTTCATAGCTGTCAGCATTGGGACCAAGGAGAGAACTATTGACTGACACTGTGTATCTGAAAAATATTTATATTTTGTTATGACCTAAATTTTTTCTCCTTACTGGCTATGCAGTAGTTTTTTCTACACGACTTAATGAAACTATACATATTTTTGAGGTAAAAAAGTAATATACTCGACGGAAAAGACTTATTAAAATTGTAAACATTTGCTTTACAAACGCGAAATTTATTATGAAATTAGCATAAACATGGCGTTTTAGTTAAAATGCAACTAAATTTAATAATATGATGACTACACCCTTAGTAAAACATTTATTTCGAGCATTTTTGTTTTTCTACTAACACAAAAAAACTTACATAACTATTTATATGTAAAATTAGATGGGAGAATAGAAATCTATATTATTTACAGTATAGGCGTTGCGTTGTCTTCAGAATCACGAATGAGAAGCAGATCATGTTTCAGGCTAAGAGACTCTCCTTGTATAGCACCAAGCTCTCCTTCACGACCAACGACTGTGTGTTGCCAACGCTCCACACGTCCATCGGGCTCATAACCTGATTGAAATTTGGAAAAATATTAATAGCATAGTTCATAGGTTCTAAGATTCTTGACTAGTTCATTGTATGGACTTAATGGAAGTTGAAACTTTCTCAAAGATGGAAATGTGTACATATATAAAATGATTAGGAGAATATCCGGCAAACAAATTATTTCTGTTCTTTAATTAGTCTTATTTTTTCTGACAGAAATTATCATCATAGTAATTACGTTATTATATTTTAATTCTTATTTACTTTTAATGTATCTTCAAATAAATGTCCCATTACTCGTTACTATTTATACTAACTATGAATTTATTTAAGTCTTCTCTTATATACTGAAATTAACAACTATAATAAGATAATTTCTCTTAACGCTGTGTTCTTTAATCTTACCAACGAAGTTGAATAAATCAATGTCTGGTAAAGCGGGATGAGAAATGTCCAGAGGATTGTTTTGGTATGAGGAGGCCTTGCCACAGCGACGAACAGCGCGTTCACCGGAACGATCCACACGCATCTATTAGTATGTTAAGAATTACACAATGAATCGCCATGATTACGATGTTTGTTGTAAATTGTATTCTAAAATTGAGTGAAATAAAGTCGAGTATATGATAGAAAACGGTTAAATGTTCAGATTATATATTTTTTTTTACTCTAAATGGTGCTATTTTCATGCATCACACCTCCAATCGCTGAAGTCTTATCAGCCATCACTGTCCTATATGTGCTTGTCGATCCTCCGTGAAAGTCAACTTTGGAAGATCCGCTCGAGGCATCCCACCTGTGAAAGTTCAAAAATATCATTTTCTAGTAGTTAGGTTATTTTAAATGTAGCCTTCATCTATGCAACACATGTAAAGAATATTCTGCCAGTGTCGTGTAGAATAGAGACACGTTCCAGGATTAACTTAGAAATGTATTAAAATTTAACAGCTTGGTCTATGTTACAATTATGAACTTTGTTTGTAGATCAAAAACAAGTTAGTTATCTGGTATCTTCCCTTACAAACATGACGTTTAATATCAAGACTACAGAAATTTTATAGTCAAAAATACCTTGATTGAAAGGTTTATTCTTATTGTGGGTTCTAAAAACTTACATCTTAATAAGTCCGTAGTTTTTTGTTGATTGAATAAGAAACACGCAAATACAAATAGTACATATATAAAAGAAGAATAATATGATTTTAAAATTGATACAACTTTTAACATATAGGTTTTGAGGATATTGAATGAATATCATTTTGTTTAGCTTCAAGTACTAGTATTTAAATATTGTATTAATACAAACCAGGCTGTATAAGGTTCTGTGAAGTCAGATTTAGGCACAGATAGTTCACCTCGTATCACAACGGATTGTGAGAAACGAGGCCTTGATGGTTGAGTTTGTACTTTTCTGCCTCGACTGTAAACATTTTGTGTGTATGGCAAATTAGTTTTGACGATTGGTACTGCTGCACTTTCTTCTATTAAATTAGTTTGCTCATCCTCTTCTTCTGGATGTGGTATACGTTCATTTTTGTCATATTCTGATAGCAGTACAGGCGGTAGTTGGGGCGCTTGAGGTGCCTGTGCGAGGAATTGCTCTAAGATTTCCTTCGATGATTCTAAAATAGAAATATTTTTTATTAACACAAGGTAGTTCTTCTTCTTCTACCTGGCAATTTCCTAGCTTTAGCCAGGGTCTGCCTTACATGTTATGAATAGTTTTGGCTAATTGTTTTTACGACCGACCGCCTGTCTGACATCAACCCTCTTTTGGGAAAGCATTAATCAGTGATGTCTAAATACTCTTAGAAAGTACATATGATTCGGAAAAATCACATTGGTACTTGCCGGGCCAGGATCGAACCCGCGCCCTCGAGCATGAGAGGCGAGCCTGTTAACCACTGGGCCACCACTGACTTTTTTTTTAACACAAGGTATTTGTTTTTAATTATATTAATTATATCCTGTGCTTTATTGTTCTACAATGTTATAGTTTAACATGTCCTTTTTTGTTATCTTCTGGAACCTTCTGTTCATAAGTTAAAAACCTAATAAAAACTAGAAGATTAAGATTTTTTTTAATAATTTGTTAATATATATGAAAGTGTCGTAACACTATACTCACCAGAAGGAGGTATTTCGGGTGGAATCACAGGTTGATCTAATTTTTCTACGTTAAGGTACGATGGATACGAAGGTGCTTTGTTTTGAACCTCATTACGAGTTACAGCTTTTGGTGGAATATTATGTCTGGTGGGAACACGTGGACTTAATGGTATACCAAGTGGTGGACTTGAATATATAGTTGGGGCTCCCGATCTCACGTCAATTAGCGGTTCCTCGGGTTCCGGTGTTACTTTACATTCTGAAACATATTAGTTAATTAGTCTTTCTATATTAATTGAAACTTGAAGGTTACGTAAAAAACAAGTGATATAATGCTGACGTATTATAATTGTTTGATAAAGGGTAGATGAAAAAATAATTATAATTTCATAAAGTCAATACAGGAGACGATTTTAAAGCAAAATGTCGAGGTTCTTTTAAGATGATCACTTCTTCAGTGAAAAGTAAGAATATTTGATTTATATTACCAGAAATTTTTGTATTTTATTACGTTTAAAATAATAAAGGAAATATAAAGCATTACCTGATTTTTGACTAGGTCCAGGATTAAGTGATGTCATGGGGATTGGGAGTACAAGTAACTGTAAATTCGCGCCACGAACTCCTGAAATTTTTATACAAATTAATAATAGTACTTAAGGAATTTAATAGTAGTAATTCTAAATAAAAGTAAAATTTAAGATTTGGTCCTCGTTTTTTATTATTTTGAACTACATACTACCGACATTTCGGTTACTTTGGTCACGGTTGCTGCAAAGTAACTATAGAAACGTCGGGAGTACGTAGTTTAAAATAATAAAAAAAAATTAGTAAATCTGAAAATATTGATATTATTTAAATTAATACTCGTGAAAGTCTTACATTTCATTAGTAATAATTGTAATGAAGGTTTCTATTGTAGGGTACTGTAAATTTAATTCCAAATGTACAAGTTGTTAATATGTATATGTACGGCGATGGAATTATTCATTTTCACATTTTTGTATTTTGAAAAGAGTTTGTACACTTTCTGTATGAATTTGTAAATACTGATATTAATTTTAAACCGAATTTTTCATTAGTTTTCTATTAGCATAAAGATTTTATTTTTAAATATAAAATTGACAATTTATATTCCATTTGCTTCCCATTTCACATACATTGTGAATAAATAAATATATTTACATATATCAAGTCGTTTACCTAACTTATTTATGTAATTTATAAGTTTTATATACGACTAGCTTATGCTCGCAACTTCGTCTGCTTTAGTTTCAAAATTAGAAATTATAGTTGACTACATTCCTCCTTTAAGATAATGAATAAGAAGATTTTGATTAACTTATTATTTTTTCTTATTCAATCGGATGAAAAGTATCCTACGTCCATTTTAAGCTCCACCAATTATTAGCCAAACCCGTACAGACGTTCTTAAATTATAAATAGAGTAGGTAGTAGTAACTAACATGACTTTTTTATGTATAAAGATTATGGATAATGAAACAGTCTTTTTTGATTCTTCTTGTCTAAATTATAAAGCAAATCTTCAAATTCTTTCAAATATCTGTATGATGTTTGACAGTTTACTCACCTATAGGTAATTCATAAGGTATTGCTTAAAGTGGATATTTAATGCTCGGTGTTTGTGGCCCTCTGTCTTCATCTCTATCGTATTCTGAGAAAAAATTGAAGAAAAGAGCCATCATTATTGCCAAATTTCAAAACTCATTTAATTTTACGTTATAATCGGTAGATAACCTTTTGTTTTTAAGAATTTTATGAGTATATTAAGTAATATTGTTTAATATTTACCTTCGGCAAGGTCCCTCCATTGACTCGGCCGGGATTGATAGTTCCGTCTGTATGATCTTACATCCGATGAATAACGAGACTGAGCCGTTACTAGCAGGCCTAGAAAAATATAAAGATTTAGCTGACAGATTTAGCTACTTTTCTACATTTCTATTTTTTTGGTCTTAAATAAGCTCACTGCGAGTAATTAATTTATGTACTGTATTAACTATAGTATAATGACATTAAAATGTAATTGAAAACTTTAAATATTTATAATGTATATGGCTTGTAAATATCGAATTAAATTAATTTAAAAAGGAGTTAAATCTTTTTTTCTACATTTCCTCTATTCAGGTTTTATATTTATGAGTAATAATGAAATAAAACAATGATCTTGTGGCACACAATTTACTGCTTCAACGTAGTTTGACAATTCTGTCACAAACATTATTTATCTACCTACTATCTGAATTTATTACAAACACTATATCAGGTTTTGCGAAATTTTGTTAATGTAGGCACTTTAACAGTTTAATTCATGTTTCGACTTTTAATGACATAAAAATTTGTATGTTGTATTTTTGTACTGGCAATTTATCTTGAAAAATAATATTAAGCTAGTTTTCTTAACAGCGCCATCTATTGTTAAGTAACTTTAGTGTTGCTTTGTGGAACCATGAATTCCTTCATGTATAAGTATATAAAAATTGTTGGATCCAATCGAGCATTATTAACGTAAAAATATTACTTGTTTAAAGTAATTGAGAATAAAGAGAGATTAAAGACATATTCTACAGTATATTAATCTTCGAACGAAAATCCAATGTATTTATTTTTATTAAAATACAACTAATTTCTTGTTGAAAATTTGCTCCTTTATGTCTTATTAGTAAAGGAAAAGGTGAGTGAACAAAGTGCGTTAAAATTATTCTCTAAGATGTAATTTTTAATTTGTTCTAATTAACCCATGGATTGGATCTCATTCAAATTTTTTGAACGCTTCCAAACGTTTTAAATAAGAAGTATTTTGTGACATGTTGTGATTTAAGTTATCCTTCTCTTCATGAATCCTCTGACCTCTATATATAAAATAAAAGTAACATATGTAACTTGCTTAATTTTTAATGAAATAAGAATTTTTTTCAGCTGTCAGAGTTATTTTGCAATGTGGGCCCACATAATGGTAAAAAAACTATTATCTATTCTGTTTCGAAAAAGTTATATATTTTTTTCGTTTACACTTTTATAATTAAAAACAGTGTTAGATTTACTTTATAAGAGTAGCAATGGTTATAGGCCTTTCAAAATGGCTCTTTAATTATTATTTCTAAACTGTCATGGTAGGTCAATGATATTACTTTTTATTGTATTTTATTACGAATTAGTCTATTTAATTTACTTAATTCAATAAACTTAAAACTTTACACATAAATCAATACACAGAATTTCTAAGCTGATTGTATTAATATACTAAAGTTGTACCAGATCAAGGAATACAAAATAATTAAATATACGCAACTAATATCTTTATTATGCTGGCTTGGCACTTGATTGGTAAAAACTACATATATATAATATTGGTATGAAATATGCAGCTAAAAAGACTTCTATATTTACTAAAACATGAAAGACAACAGATATATTAAATATTATGTATAATCTCAATCAATCTGACTAATTCTTCAAACAATCATTTGGTACATTCTTGTTATATGCGGGCATTCTTGTCTGTGGGGCGCCCAGGTAGTGATAAAACGTCACTATCTTCAAGCCGAGGGTAGCTGGGTCTGGTGAGGACCCCGCATGTGTTGGACCTCGCGTGTATTCTCATGAATCCTCGTTCACCCCACGCCTCCGACCAGGAGTTCTTTAAGATGAAGTGCTCTTCATTCTGGTCTCCCCAACCAACGGCTAACACAGCGTGGTTCAAACGAGGCCGCGTCTTACCGCTGCAATATAATACGAGTATATATTACTAGAAACATATATGGATCCTTTCTATCTTTATTAATATAATAGTCTAATCTATTTCTAGGTCAGAATTGTATGGAAAGGTGTGAAATTAAATCTGAGGGAGTTTTGTTAAGCTATACAGAAAATGGAACCTAGTAATAACCCCCTCCCAAAATTCTTCTCACTTCCACTATGCTCATAAATTAATTCTCGCTTAATATCTCACCACTCTTATAAATCTGTTATGATTCAGGTACTGTCAGTGTAGATTTTCACATTGTATGAAATTCATTCACTCCTTTTTTACTGTTATAAAATATGTATAAACAGAACACAACATAAAATTGTGGACGAAGGCTTTACCTTCTCTGTCTATTTCAGTAGGAGACTACTTACTATTTGACTTTGTAAGATTTCATGCCTATCCTTTATTTTTGTATAAGTCTTAGAGGTAACTATTTAAAATAACATAAGTTTTTGTGCTTACCATCTGTCATCGTAGAAGACTCCATGCTTATAGAACACGAAGCTCTTAAGTTTCGCATCAACAATGACCACGGTCGGGGCGTGATCTCGTATAGCCACCTGAGTATATAACATTATATGAAACATAGCAGATATTATGGTAAGGATTGAAGGAACTTAGCTGATAGAGGAACATTCTTACCTTCAGAGCTGAAAGGCTATTTGCGGTAACGTTAACATGTCCACTAATACGTGTCACGGGACGTACTGATTTTTCTGCGCATTGTTCAACCTGTAATATTAGAAAGACATTTATGATTACTACCAGTCGAACTCTATTCCGTCTTACAGGCCATAAATAATCAGGTTTTTTCTGTTTCAATCAAACAGAATTGACATATTAGTTAGTTGTCAAATCTAATGTCAAAAAAAACGTTTGTATGGGAAATAGAAAAGGGCTGTTTTTAGGGTTTTCCCGGCAATTATTCCAATTTTTCTCATCTTTTAAACCTTCCCTGTACTTCCAGGAGTATTTCAAGACTAAAATTAGCCAAATCAGTTCAGCCGTTCTCGAGTTTTAGCGAGACTAAGGAAAAGCAATCCATTTTTATATATATAGAAGATTGAAAATTCAAGTATTAATTTCACAAGTAAAAATTTCTAAAAAAATATAAGTAATTTTGTCCACAGTCAAACCTTATTAAAGTATTCTTATTTTCTATTATATAACCTTTGCTTTATATGATGGGTATTCGTCGAGGGCAGGTAGACCACGGTTTTTCACGTAGTCGTACGCATGACTTGGCCACGTGCCTTTGCAACCTTTGCCTCCAAATCTGAAGATAAATTAAACATGGATATGTCAAATCGTAAAATTCAATTTTAATTAAAAAAATGGAATAAAATAATGGAAAATACTGCAACCTAATTATTCTGAGTCTAAATAAAATAGGTTATAATTTAATTTAGAAACTATATAATGAAACAAGCAAGATTCGTATTTTTATCTCGGGAATATCTCGTTCCAGTTTTAATTTACTCGCTTTAATGTTTTATTCTAATCTACTTTTTCTAGTTGCTTCTTCTTCTACCTGGCAATTTCCTGGCTATTGCCAGACTCCGCCTATTCTTCTATTTGCTATTTTATTAAAATATAGTTTTAATTTTCAAAACAAAATTGCAAGATTTGAATACATTATGTAGAGAATAAAATTAAGACATCTAAATCCCGTGTCTCATTCAATTATTTTCAGTTTTAAATATGGATAGACCAACATAACATCTTGACCAGGTACATACCAAGATCTTTTATAGAAACGCAAAGAAAAACGCCATTGTGGTCAAAAAATTATTACGTAACTTGGGTGATAAATGTATTGCTTCTTATCTATTTATTTGTTTATTTAGGTTATTTACAGGATTCAAGTCTCGCAGCTTTTTATCACATTTAGACCCAGTATATTTTTAAATTACTCACGGATGTGCACAATCCACGAGGCATTGTTGTGAGAGTGGCACGAGCTTGCCAGTCCTTGCGAATAACGCTCCTTCCACAGCACCAGAAACCGCGAATGACCAACACGATGAACATTTACCCTGGACTGAAATAACACACGAATCAAATAAATATATAAAGCGAAACTCAATTTAAGCAACAATAACGATTTATAACACAAATACACCTTACAATGGGTACTAAATTTCTTTTTCAACGCGTTAAAACGACGCTATCATAGTATGCATTTATTTGCAAGTCGTAATTGAATCTTATCGCTTATAATAATGAACAGTTATGGAAGTTCAAAACCCTTACATCCAACAGGTGACACTCCACCCTTAACCCTCCAGTCGAAATTATCAGGTAGTTTAGCGCTTTCCTTTCTCAGCATGCTTCTTGAGTGAGGGAACAGCTCAGCTTGAGTTCTTTCTTCTTCTAACTTCACTCCGCGCAGTTGTTTCAGCTCGTTGTCCAGCCTGTCTCCTAAGAAGTTCACTCCTAGCTCGAAGGTGGCGCCCTCTCGGTTACCAGATGAAATAAAGCGCTTGTGCTGCATCAGTAACGCTGTTCTTACAGCTTCTTCAGAGTTGTCTATGTAACGACGGTTGTATTTCACCTTGAAACTGATGAAACATGTTTTATAATAAATTCTCTACGTGCAGATATATAAAAGTAAGTTTTTCTATTATATTAAATCATTACTTTTGTATTGCCGCCACGTATTTCTGGTCGCGATGAGGCTGTATGTATTCCCTCAGAGGTTCGAGGCGAGATAAATGTTCCGGTATAGAAGCATTCAACGATTCAACAGTGTCGCATAGATCACCTGTAAATGTGAAAATAAAGTATGGAGTTAAAGTCATTAAATTTAGGAACTCATCATAAACCACAAAATACTACGATGAATTGTAATTTTAGAAGATTTTTGTCAAGCAGAACTTCTTACTTATATTTGGTATGAAGAAGTCGGCGTTTTGTTCATGACGACGAACATCCAAGTAACGATGTTCATAGCTGTCAGCATTGGGACCAAGGAGAGAACTATTGACTGACACTGTGTATCTGAAAAATATTTATATTTTGTTATGACCTAAATTTTTTCTCCTTAGTGGCTATGCAGTAGTTTTTCCTACACGACTTAATGAAACTATACATATTTTTGAGGTAAAAAAGTAATATACCCGACGAAAAAGACTTATTACAATTGTAAATATTTGCTTTAAAAACGCGAAATATTATGAAATTAGCATAAAGATGGCGTTTTAGTTAAAATGGAACTAAATTTAATAATATGATGACTACACCCTTAGTAAAACATTTATTTCGAGCATTTTTGTTTTTCCACTAACACAAAAAAAGTTACAAAACTATTTATATGTAAAATTAGATGGGAGAATAGAAATCTATATTATTTACAGTATAGGCGTTGCGTTGTCTTCAGAATCACGTATGAGAAGCAGATCATGTTTCAGGCTAAGAGACTCTCCTTGTATAGCACCAAGCTCTCCTTCACGACCAACGACTGTGTGTTGCCAACGCTCCACACGACCATCGGGCTCATAACCTGATTGAAATTTGGAAAAATATTAATAGCATAGTTCATAGGTTTCTAAGATTCTCGACTAGTTCATTGTATGGACTTAATGGAAGTTGAAACTTTCTCAAAGATGGAAATGTGTACATATATAAAATGATTAGGAGAATATCCGGAAAACAAATTATTTCTGTTCTTTAATTAGTCTTATTTTTTCTGACAGAAATTATCATCATAGTAAATACGTTATTATATTTTAATTCTTATTTACTTTTTATGTATCTTCAAATAAATGTCTCATTACTCGTTACTATTTATTCTAACTATGAATTAATTTAAGTCTTCTCTTATATACTGAAATTAACAACTATAATTAGATAATTTCTCTTAACGCTGTGTTCTTTAATCTTACCAACGAAGTTGAATAAATCAATGTCTGGTAAAGCGGGATGAGAAATGTCCAGAGGATTGTTTTGGTATGAGGAGGCCTTGCCACAGCGACGAACAGCGCGTTCACCGGAACGATCCACACGCATCTATTAGTATGTTAAGAATTACACAATGAATCACCATGATTACGTTATTTGTTGTAAATTGTATTCTAAAATTGAGTGAAATAAGGTCGAGTATACAACAGAAAACATGTACAGATTATCAAATTAATGGTGCTACTTTAATGCATCGTACCTCCAATCGCTGAAGTCTTTTATCAGCCATCACTGTCCTATATGTGCTTGTCGATCCTCCGTGAAAGTCAACTTTGGAAGACCCGCTCGAGGCATCCCACCTGTGAATGTTCAAAAATATCATTTTCTATTAGTTAGGTTGTTTTAAATGTAGCCTTCATCTATGCAACACATGTAAAGAATATTCTGCCAGTATCGTGTAGAATAGAGACACGTTCCAGGATTAACTTAGAAATGTATTAAAATTTAACAGCTTGGTCTAAGTTACAATTATGAACTTTGTTTGTAGATCAAAAACAAGTTAGTTATCAGGTATCTTCAGAATTTTTATAGTCAAATTTTTATAGTCAAATTTTTATAGTCAAAATTCAGAAATTTTATAGTCAAAAATACCTTGATTGAAAGGTTTATTCTTATTGTGGGTTCTAAAAAATTACATCTTAATAAGTCCGTAGTTTTTTGTTGATGGAATAAGAAACACGCAAATACATATAGTACATATATAAAAGAAGAATGGTATGATTTTAAAATTTATACAACTTTTAACATATAGGTTTTGAAGATATTGAATGAATATCATTTTGTTTAGCTTCTAGTACTAGTATTTAAATATTGAATTAATACAAACCAGGCTGTATAAGGTTCTGTGAAGTCAGATTTAGGCACAGAGAGTTCACCTCGTATCACAACTGATTGTGAGAAACGAGGTCTTGATGGTTGAGTTTGTACTTTTCTGCCTCGACTGTACACGTTTTGTGTATATGGCAAATTAGTTTTGACGGTTGGTACTGCTGAACTTTCTTCTATTAAATTAGTTTGCTCATCCTCTTCTTCTGGATGTGGTATACGTTCATTTTTGTCATATTCTGATAGCAGTACAGGCGGCAGTTGGGGAGCTTGAGGTGCCTGAGCGAGGAATTGCTCTAAGATTTCCTTCGATGATTCTAAAATAGAAATATTTTTTATTAACACAAGATTATTCTTCTTCTTCTACCTGGCAATTTCCCAGCTTTAGCCAGGGTCTGCCTTACATGTTATGAATAGTTTTGGCTAATTGTTTTTGCGACCGGCCGCCTGCCTGACATTAACCCTCTTTTGGGAAAGCATTAATCAGTGATGTCTAAATACTCTTAGAAAGTACATATGACTCGGAAAAATCGCATTGATACTTGCCGGGCCAGGATCGAACCCGCGCCCTCGAGCATGAGAGGCGAGCCTGTTAACCACTAGGCCACCACTGACTTTTTTTTTAACACAATGTAATTGTTTTTAATTATATTAATTATATCCTATGCTTTCATGTTCTACAATGTTACAATTTAACTTTTTCGTTTTTGTTATCTTCTAGAATGTTCTGATCATAAGTTAAAAACCTAATAAAAACTAGAAGATTAAGAGTTTTTTTTATAATTTGTAGTGTATATGAAAGTGTTGTAACACTATACTCACCAGAAGGAGGTATTTCTGGTGGAATCACAGGTTGATCCAATTTTTCTACGTTAAGGTACGATGGATACGAAGGTGCTTTGTTTTGAACCTCATTACGAGTTACAGCTTTTGGTGGAATATTATGTCTGGTGGGAACACGTGGACTTTGTGGTATACCAAGTGGTGGACTTGAATATATAGTTGGGGCTCCCGATCTCACGTCGATTATCGGTTCCTCGGGTTCCGGTGTTACTTTACATTCTGAAACATATTAGTTAATTAGTCTTTGTATATTAATTGAAACTTGAAGCTTACGTAAAAAAAAAAACAAGTGATATAATGCTGACGTATTTTAATTGTTTGATAAAAGGTAGATGAAAAAATAATTATAATTTCATAAAGTAAATACGAGGGACGATTTTAAAAAGCAAAATGACAAGTTTATTTTAAGGTGATCACTTCTGGAGTGTAGAGTAACAATATTTGATATATATTACCAGAAAATTAGGTTTATAATAATAGATGAAATATAAAGCATTACCTGATTTCTGACTAGGTCCAGGATTAAGTGATGTCATGGGGATTGGAAGTACAAGTAACTGTAAATTCGCGCCACGAACTCCTGAAATTTTTATACAAATTAATAATATTATTTAAATTTAGATTTAATTTTATTATTTAAAATTATGAATGGCACTGTCCAATGTGAACAGGCTCTCTATAAAATTAATATCTCAGTCCCATGTCGCCCTCCTAGAAAACCTAACAATAAATTGTTTTACATACCGAAGTCACGCACAAATATTGCTAAATATTCCCCTATAAATAGAATATGTGGCAGTTATCTGTGTGCAGTTACCCAAAATATTGATGTTTTTTCCGATTCCTTGCCGTCGTTTAAGCGAAAAATTTGTTATGTTTTGTCAAGTCCTATTAGTATTAGTATAAGTAGTAGTAGTAGTTGTTAGCTGTAGTAAGTTTAGTAAGTTTATTTTGATTTTTGATTAATACTCTTTGTTCTTCATTTGTATTTTTTCGTAATAGGTTTGTATTAAATTTCCTTTGTTAACTTGTTTTTTATAATATTTTTGTAAGCTAGACAGTAATTTTTAGCAGTGCTGTGTACATCCATAATTGGTACATACATCAGTTAGTGTTTAGTTTTAAGTGCTTAATGTATGTACTATCGATGTGCCGTTGAAATAAATAAATAAATAAATAATAGTACTTAAGGAATTTAATAGTAGTAATTCTAAATAAAAGTAAAATTTAAGATTTGGTTCTCGTTTTTTATTATTTTGAACTACATACTACCGACATTTCGGTTACTTTGGTCACGTCGGGAGTTCGTAGTTTAAAATAATAAAAAAAGATTAGTAAATCTGAAAATATTAATATTATTTAAATTAATACTCGCGAAAGTCTTACATTTCATTAGTAATAATTGTAATGAGGGTTTCTATTGTAGGGTACTGTAAATTTATTTAAAAATGTACAAGTTATTAATATATGTACAGTAATGGAATTAATCATTTTCAGAATGATATGAAGATTTCGTACACATTCTGTATGTGTTTGCGAATATTAATTTTAAACCGAATTTTTCATTAGTTTTTATATTAGCATAAAGATTGTTTTTTTTTTATATAATTAACAATTTATATTCCATTCACTTCCCATTTCACATACAATATGTATAAATAAATATATTTACATAAATCAAGTCGTTTAACTTACTTCTTTATGTAATTTATAAGTTTTACTAGCTGACCCGGCAGACTTCGTACTGCCTCAATCAAGAAATAAATTATGTCTTATTTATTTTTAAGTATGTAATTAACAAATAAAAAATAGGGGTTGATCTAGAGGGGTGAAAAATTTAGAGTAATATGAGATTTATTATTGTAAGTCATCAAAAAATAAAAAAAAAATTGACAAAAAATTAAAGTTTTTAATTAACTAATAAAAAATAAGGGTTGATCTTAGAGAGGTGAAAATTTAGGGTTGTATGTATTTTTGTAGGCTGTGTCATAAAAAAATAAAAACAAAAAATTTTGCTTAAAAAATAAAAACAAAAATTTAGGGGTGGACTACCCTTAACATTTAGGGGGATGAAAAATAGATGTTGGCCGATTCTCCCCCCTAGTTAGTATCCTCGATAAGGATCACGAAAATCGGTCGAGCCGTTTCGGAGGAGTACAAATTCGAACACCGTGACACGAGAATTTTATATATTTGACTAGAAGACCCGGCGAACTTCGTTTCGCCCTATAATCAAGAAATATCTGTTACGTTTTTTTATTTATATTTTTGGAGTTTACCTATTAAAGCCATAAATCTCCGTGTTTTGAAGTGATTAGGAATGATTAATAGTTAATATGAGAGTTACACTGATCTAGCAAAATAATAATTGTCAACGTTACTACTACACTTGATGCACAAACAATAACGATGGCCGACAACTGTGTAGGGAGTGAGAGAAGTCTAATTGTGTGAGAGAAACAGAAGACCGGCTTCGTTCTCATCCCTACTCCGTGCTGTTTACTGGGTCAGAAGTGACACCTGTAGATATCTGGCGGGGATAACTTATTAAATGACGATTGATCAGTTATCGACCGGAGATGAAAAATGATTAAATTACTAAAATAGCTATTAAAAAATAAGGGTTGATCGTAGAAGGGTGAAAATTTAGGATTGTATGTATTTTTGTACGTTGTATCATAAAAAAATAGTAATTAAAAATTTTGTCTAAAAAATAAAAAAAATAAATTTAGGGGTGGACTACCCCTAACATTTAGGGGGATGAAAAATAGATGTTGGCCGATTCTCATAGCTACCGAATAAGCACAAAAAATTTCATCAAAATCGGTCAGGTTGTTTCGGAGGAGTATGGGCACGAAAACTGTGACACGAGAATTTTATATATTAGATATATAACTAGCTAGCCCGCGACTTCGTCTGCGTAAGTTTCAGAATTAGAAATGTATAGCTGAGCGCTCGAACTATATTCCTCCTTAAAGACAATATGTAAGAAGATTTTGATCAACTGATTATTTTTTCTTTTTCAATCGGATGAAAAGTATCCTATGTCCTTTCCCTTGTTCTAATCTACATCTCCATCAATTTTTAGTCAAATCCATGCAGCCGCCCATGGACATCCGCAACAAAGATGTTGTGGATGTCCATGGGCGACGGTAACCACCTTCCATCAAGTGGGCCGTCTGCTCGTTTGCCAGCTTTCACATAAAAAAAGCCATTCTTAAGTTATATATAGAGTAAGTAACATGACTTTCTTTTATATATAAAGATTATGGGTATAAATGCCATGTCTTTTTTGATTCTCATTGTTACTGATTATAAATTATAAATTAAATCTTCAAAAATCTTTTAAATATCTGTATGATTTTTGACAGTTTACTTACCTATAGGTAATTCATAAGGTATTGCCTGAAGTGGATATTTAATACTCGGTGTTTGTGGCCCTCTGTCTTCATCTCTGTCGTATTCTAAGAAAAAATTAAGAAAAGAGTTATCATTATTGCCAAATTTCAAAACTTATTTAATTTTACGTTATTATCGGTAGATAATCTTCTATTTTTAAGAATTTAATGAGTATATTAAGTAATATGTTTTAATATTTACCATCAGCAAGGTCCCTCCATTGACTGGGACGCGATTGATAGTTCCGTCTGTAAGATCTTTCATCTGATGAGTAACGAGACTGAGCCGTTACTAGCAGGCCTACAAAAATATAAAGATTTAGCTGACAAAATATTTAATTATTCCAATTTAATAATAAGAACTTAAATAGGACAAAATAAGCAAAACACCTCTCTAGAAAAACTGGCTTTACCTATGTTTAATCAAAAGTATAAAATAAAGGTATATACAGCGTGACTGGTGAATTACTATCGATACTTGAGGACGTGATATTTGACGATCATATATGACAAAATAAAAATTAATATAACATTAAATATAAATAAACTTCTAAGTAAAGGTAACCAAAAGTTATGTAATTAATTACGCATCGTGTGAACACCCTACAGATTAGGTATATACACACACACCCACACGCGTGCGGCGGCGTGGTGTTGTATCACTTGGTACACTTGGAACGTGTCCACACTTTATTTATTTATACGGAAATTTGGTCAAAAATTAAGTACCTATTTTTTTTACATAATTCGAATGAGAATCATGTACCGAGTATTCTCCTTAAATATTAATAGTAATTCACCAGTCACCCTGTATAAATGTTTGCCAAGAAACTGATAAGATAATCTGTTACACATCAGTAATGGTATTAATTAAAACAAATAAGATTTTTTAACGTTTGTATGTGTGTTTATTACTGAATATCACTAAAACTTGAATTCGTAAGAAAAAGTATATTTGAGACGTCAAATATAAGTAAATATTTTACTTTAAACACGTTTAACATTTTCTTTTCCTTAATTTAGTTAGGCAATTTTCCAGCTTTAGCCAGGGTCTGCCTTACATGTTGTGAATAGTTTTGGCTAATTGTTTTTACGACCAGCTGCCTCCCTGACATCAACCCCCTTTGGGAATGCATTAATCAGTGATGTCTAAATACTCTTAGAAAGTACATATGACTCGGAAAAATCATATTGGTACTTGCCAGGATCGAACCCGCGCCTTCTTGCATGAGAGGCGGGCCTTTTAACCACTAGGCCACCATTGACTTTCTTTAGATGTATAAAAATAAATTAAAATATTTCTTTTCTCATATTGTTTGTATTATTTTGCGACCTTGAGACTACATTCTAGACACAATCTTGACATTGTAATATTAAAACTAAATGCTAAAATGATGATTTAACGAGAGCTTGCTCTTGACCTTCTAATTTGACATGTTTCATAAGAACTATTTACATATTATGATTAATAATTTAATATATTCATGCTTTTATATTAGTCAATGTATTTTTTTTTGTTTAAACCAAATACATAATATGTAAACAATTTATATTTACTCTACAAATACTTCTGGTCTTTGAAGTTATAACTTCTGTGTATTTGTAAATATTAAATTAATAAAAAGTCACAGACGGCATTAAGTTAAATTTTTTATAAAAAATTTTAAGATTCCATAAAAATGTCAACGTTTTTTTTTTCATTTATTACACTTTGAGATCACGATCACGAATAAGTGTGAACATATTTTTATTGCCGATAATTTTATGTATAAATTTACATAATCGATAGAAAAAAAGGAAACAAGATAGGAATATTTTTGATCGTTATTTTAAACATTCAATTCTTTCTTTAGTTTTGTAAATTAATCTATAAATTAAACCTTATTTTACAATTGTAGCCAAAGACATCTTTCAACGTTTAGAAACAGCCTTAATCTTACATTACTGGATTATCTTAATAGAGCTAAAAACAAAAGCTAGGAAACTGGCTTTGGAGTACAATAAAATATTAATAATTTGTCTGAAAATTCAAGTTAAAATAATATACAGAGATTTTAGATTTTAAAGAAATCTTAATACCGTCTTGAATAGTGAACAAAAATTTTGTAGTGATAGTTAATAATAAAGGTGTAATTGTATATATTAGATAGATTATAATTAATTTATTTATTAAGTTATGTAATTTTATATAACTTAATAAATAAATTATAATCTAGATTTTTGTTATCACCACGTATCCTAACTATCGGTCTATCTTTATTTAAACGGAATGTAAAATCTGTTCTTTAAACTCTTGTTTTGCTTATCATCTACATATACCTAACTAAGTTTTCCTTAAACGAAATATGTACATTGTACAATCCCCAAAAGATTCTTACCATTTACGTACCAATGTAACATGTTATGTTTATTTAAAATATTTAACCTTCCAAGAACGGCCTTTAACAGTCAAAGTGTGTTATTGCAAAACAGCAATGTATTAAGAAAAATAACAACAAAATAATATTGCTTTTATAAAATTTAATATCGTATTAAATTACATGCTTATAGTAAATTAATAAATAGATGTATAATAATAATGTGGTTTATGTCTGTGTTTTTTTATTTAATATTTTAATAAGTAAGTAACCGTTTTTATTGTAGTCATAACAATTTTATAAAATGTAAGTCTGTTTTATATAAACAGACAGACAGACAGTTACCTTCGCATTTATAATATTATTAGGGATTTCCACGAGACTAAACGTAACCCGGGTAAAACTAGTTGTACTTTATTATCAATACGATCGTACATTATGTGGGTGATTTCTTAATTTGCTTAGGTTAACTTGAAAAAAATAGACTTTTTACTGTAAATTCTTTCAAACGTTAAAAAAGAAATATAAAATAATCATTGTTTTCTTCCAAAAAAATGTGTGAATATATTTTATATTTAGAAATCTTTTCGATACAGAAAAATTTAGAAAAAAATACATAAAGTTTTGAAGCTTACGATGTGAAAAACAATCAAATATTGATTTAAAAGATTGTTTGTTTTGCCGTAGTTTTTACTAAGACAAATTAATATGTATGCTATCGTGATAAAAAGTAATTATGCTAATGTTTAAGATTACATAATTGGAGAAAAGATTAAGCAGCGACCATTATTACAGTCGTATCAAGAAATAACTTATTGCATGAGTGTGTAAAAACTATTGTATGAGTATAAGTACCCAACCGACGTTGTCCGTTACTAACTTTCGATTTAATGCTCACTCTTATTATTATTTTTGGTGCTGTATCAAAAAAAATGACATTCAAATTCAGCTTAATAGTAATCTGAACCTTGTTATACGATTAATGAAGCAAGGGCATTTACGATTTCAACCAGAGCTATTTTTATTAAATAAAAATAATCGCCTCTCGGCCTCTCGTCGCCGAGGGCGTGGGTTCGATCCTAACCCGGGCAAGTACCAATGTGATTTTTCGGAATCATATGTACTTTCTAAGAGTATTTAGACATCACTGATTAATGTTGATTCCCAAAAGAGGGTTGATGTCAGGCAGGCGGCCGGTCGTAAAAACAAATAGCCAAAAACTATTCATAACATGTCAGGCAGACCCTGGCTATAGCTGGGAAATTGCCAGGTAGAAGAAGAAGAAGAAAAATAATCAAATCATTTTAATAAAAATAGTAGATATTTAACTGGTGTTTGATTTACACACGACATTCAGTGTGCTTGTAAGCCGGACGTTTATGAAAAATATAAAGGTAGAAAAAACGGCAGACCCTGGTTAAAGCTGGGAAATTGCCAGGAAGAAGAAGAGAAAAAACGATATTAAAATACAATAAAAAAAGAATAACAAAATCCAACAACACTAAAAATAACGAGAAACAACAGAATGAGATAAAACATTATGGATTTAGTTTCGTTTTGATATACAACTTAATTTTAACTTTAGCTTACCTAAACAGGCCACAGCGATTATAGTTTTCACCCACATGGTCACTACACTAGCTATAACACCCTTCATCACCCGTCACCCGTCACCCAACGGACTGATACAGTGTCCGATAGATGAAGATGATGTCCACATGCGCCCCACCTAATGACATTTGACCTTTGTCAAAGAGGTTATTCCAAAAATATTTAGGTATATCAAAGTTTTGCGGATATAATGGAATGATCGTTCGACATTTATATCATAGTTTTTTTGTTTCGTTTTCAAAGAACTCGTTATTTGACTTTCATAGATTAGCGATAAGTTCACAAATAAGAATAGATTCGTTTGGTCTGCATGTTTTTTTGCTCATTCACTATTCGTTGTTATTTGTTCCTAGGAAATGTTCTTTTGAGAATATAAGTTTTTATTCACAACAATTAGATTCTCAATAGGCTATTTTACATCAACATTTGATAAATATAATTCCAAAAGCATGCATAATATTTCAATTTGTTTGTAATAGAAGGGACCAATTTAACATTAGCACGAAAGGCCAAGAGAGAGTCGGAAGTCTTATGACGAATACACTTTAAAATGGCACCAACATGCAATAGTTTTGAATGATACCCATGAACTAAAATATAAATAAAATAATATCTTACAAAAGGATATTCGATAAGGAAATGGTCCTTGTGTATTTAAATTATAAGCGTTGGCGTTTTTCATCCTACGTTCTATCAGATCGATTTTGCTTAAAAAAATCATATTAAGAACAAATAATTGTTGCAGGTAACGGCTTAGTGAAAAAACAAATGTATACATACATTTAGGCAAAGGTATATATAATATATATTATGTAATGTATGTTTTAACATTACAATACCACTCATAACTTTATTTCAAATGCATGGTAAAACCCAAGTTTTTATGTACAGGTGAGTTCTAATTCAGGATTATATAAACAATATCCATATTAAGTGGATATTTAATTTTTAATTAAAAAAATCTCGCATCTTCAGTTTACCATCATGGTATCTTTTCATTACTCTCACACGATTAGAAAAACTCCAACGTCTAAGAGAAAATTAGAAAACTTATTTAAATATTAGTTACAAGTAAAAATATTTTCATTACTACTATATTATTTTAGGAACAAACATAATGAAATTGTCCTATATATTTAAAATAGACATTGATTAATGACTGATGTTCTTGTAACTACATATAAAGTAAGATGAAAAATTTATTCAAGAGTTTTTTTTTATGTAAATTGCATATAACAGAAATTATTAAAAAACAATTCAGAAGCAATACTCTTTATTATATTTAATACGTATTTTATTTACGAATGCATATAAACCAGTAAGAAACTATTTATATATTGATTAATATTTATTTTTTTGTATATATGTACATATATATGTATATATTCCAGCGCATATATCATTAACATATTATTACAAAACACATGACAGGCGTATTTTATGACATAGTAAATCTCGTCAATCCAGAATCAAGGTCTATAGAGAAGACGCACAACTGGTTTTATTGACCTTTCGATACGAATGTTATGTTATCGGCAACTTCTTTCTTCTGAGTTTAATTTAAAACATATATGTATACATAATTATTACCTGCATTATTTCTATATGTATATAATTTTATTGTACCTGTGTGTAACTAAACTTCTCCTAAACGGCTGGACCGATTTGAATGCAACTTTTTGTATGCATTTGTTAAAAGGCTACAACGGATATTATTATATGTATATTTTTTTGCATACGTTCTACATTTCTCTTTGAGCTCAACTAGATGTTCACGCAGATTGAGTCGCGGGCAAAAAGTAGTATATATATATGCCTTACATTAACGTGTGATAAAATACAAATAAGTAAACTAACATTAACGTAAAATGTTAGTTTTCATAATAACGAATCAGTTATTTCTACACGATTTACGAAGATATGTGTGTAAGGTCAAATTCTTTAATGTTCTCCATATGTATTGCAGTCATTACTGTAGCACTTATATTTTCTCACAATCTCATTTCTTATTCACAGATCTAAAACGACTTATTTGTCATTAGTCTCATTGATAAAAAAGTGATGTGTTATAAATAGTTTGCATAAATAAATAATGTCTCAATAAAAAATGTCGTGCAATAATGTAGTCAAAAGAATGTATTAAAAACACTATAATTCAGAAATATTAGGATTTCTCTTTTCGTGTTATATTGGGTATCAATTTTAACTAATATCTTTAAATCAATCACAATGTACTTTATTATTTTTACAAACTACATACTACCGACTTTTCTGTTACTTTGATCAAGGTCTGCAAATTAAACCAAACTTCGAGAATATATAGTTTAAAAATTTATGTAAAAATGCGTTGTAAATCCGAAACTATTATATTTAAATGAATACTCGCGAAAGTATTAGATGTCATGAGTAGTTATTCTGTTAAAGGCTTCACTCTAGTCTAAATTTAACGCCAAATACACGAGTTGTTATCACGGACAGACGAGATGAATTTAAAATAAACAAAACGCGAAATAATAGTACATCCGTATTAAGATCAGAAGTCGTCGTTAACGTTCTGATGGAAAAAAATCTCTCACTTTCATTTTGAGGCTTAACTTCTTGGTATCAGATAAAACATTAAATGAAGGTGTATTTATATATTACTTTTATTTTAAATAATGTTTTGCGAAAATAATCTTTATAGACGTTACGTTACTTTTTGTGATGAAAATATGAAAGCAATTGTGATCGTATTTAAGATTAATTGGTTAAAAAGAATAACAACCTGCCCCCAAAATAAAAGATTAATTTCTTTAAATGAACTTAAAATTGTGAAACACTTTAAAGACATCAAAGACTTAAAAAAATATTTATTTTGTATATCAAAATGAATTTATTGAATACAGAAGATATTTTTTACTCTTATTTCTGTTTTCTCTTTCTAGGAATACCTATACAGGTGACATTTACGTAGTCTTTTGAAGTCTTTTTTTAATATTTTTTATACAATTTTATCACTGTAAACACTTTTGGATTACTAATAAATATATAAGAAAACTTTTTGCATGTAACTTAAGCCATTTTGTTATTTATACATACTTTTAAGGTAGTTAGGTTTCCACGAATGCATGTATTGTAAAAGAAATACAAGTATATAATACTTTAATATATGTATATATATGCTTATTAATTATACTATAAAATTTTGTAGAGAAAGACTCAAACTAGTCTTGTACACTCTCGACATATCATAGACTCGTTTGAAATTTTTGTAAAATCAAAAGAACCAACAGATTAACTTTTTTTTTATTAAATAACTGTTATTTTCAAGATATATTGGAGGATTTTGTAATCTTGGTATAGTAATTAAAAAAATTAAGCATGACATTTGATAACGAAGACGAAAAAATGACTGACATTCAAGAGTGATTTTCAACACGAGTTGTGAAAGAGTCATTACCACAACGTGTTAATATCTAAGCCTATATTCAAGTACTCGTTATGTAAATAATATTTAACCACAGATATAAAGATAATTAACACTCAATATTACTTTTACATGTTATTAGGAAGGAAAAACTTGTATATTATAGAGATACGTAGACTATATTCATTGTTTATTTTTAATCTGGGATTAAAATTTAGAAATAATAGGTACTTTGGAAAATAGACTATTGTTGGATTCATCAAATGGAAATGACTTTGTTTGGTCTAAAAAAGTTTTTGAACATTATTTTCATTATGTCATTTTAGAAAAAGAATAACACATCTGACAAGGCTTTATTTCAATTTCAATTATGAATTATTATTTAACTTATGGGTACTCTGATGTGGTGGTGTATTGTGGCTTGATATTTCGTGGCATGGTGTGGAGTATTATTGCTTGGAGTTTTACGGCATGACTAATCATAATTTAAATTATGTATAATTATACAAGCAACATTTTACTAATTACTATTATAGGACTATAATTACTTTAATTACTATTTAATGATCGAAGGTAAGACGAGAGGTTCACTTGTATACTTCATACTGCTTTTTACAAGGGGTAAAGTTCGAGTCTATTGCCTCAAGATGGAGCTTATTTAAGGTCGCAAGGGAAAGAACCTAGGTCATAATCCATATACACTTTTCTGCAGTAATGTTTGTTTAAAATTTTCGCAAATATTGGTAAAAGAGCAGGTGAGACCTTCATATTTTATGATGCTGGAGAATCACTAGTGTGATGTTGAGACCCAAACTGCAGTTCTGCGGTATTTGTGCGAGCTCGACCCATATGTTTCATCAATATTCTTGTTTGTTTAACCCACCCTATTTTACGCTGTGCGTGTATAGATCAGCAATTCTCAACAGAAGTTGACACGCTTGTAGTTTTCTTCTGCCAGACTATAAAAACAACTAGTCATAAGATCCTCAACGTTTAATACAAACTAATCTAAGATTTTAATGATTTAAAGTGATATCAATATTTCCTTACCAAATCGGATGCTTATATATTTTAAATGGAATAAAAGGAATATATCGTTCCATTTAATAATATTTATATATTATAAATAATTTAGACGTATATTTTCATAAATAGATACATAAAGATTTGTTTTCAATTTAATGTACCTACACTAAAGCAGAGAAAATAATCGGCTTTTATATCAATAGAAATCTCCATTAGAAGTTGAGAAAGACACGTTTCTATCATAAAGCTTATGAATTCATTAACCTGTTTGTATAATTGGAGGTTAGTGGGAAGATGAGGGTAATTATTATTATTTTGCCAAATTGATGTATATATAACCAATTAGATATTTTAATAGACCTAGTAGATTGTGTTCTGTATTGCAAGTAACATAAAATATATGTCAACAATATTTTAGAAATCTTGGGTCAAATTATACCTATTATTACAATCAACCAAGAACGAATACAGTTTTCCGCATCTGCATTTTTTTTATTTTAAATTGTGTTTTTAATTAAACTTTTGAAAGTTTTTCTCTGTGAAAGTTCTAATATTATAATGAATAATTAAGTTATAAGATAAACATTTTGAGCCTCACAATAATACATATGTGCATGGAAGTTAAAATAATGTTTTAACACACTGATATACGAGTATATACATATATATTTTATGCATATAACGTTGTGAGCCAGTTCAATTCATTTACTTTATTAATCTGATTAATAATTACTAGACTATTTCTTAGTTTGATTTACGATAAATCAAGTCTAGCTTTCAATCGAATCAGAATTATCAAACTGTTACAGTTTAAAAAAATCTGCTTCCTACATTTGTACAGCATATTTTCAGTTTACAATTCGATGAATGGCTTAAAGGGATAAGTATCAATTCATTCGTTAATGAACCGAGTATCAGAAAATATATACATTTAAACGCGTAGTGTGTGAGATTCTTAAAGCATGACATTAATTTAAATCATTTTAGCCAATTACAGGTATAGTGCCGATTGTTTCCATACATAAGCAATATTAGAAAACCAATTTTCTATCTGAGTTGTTAAGTTTATAGATATGAAAATATTTCATATTAAAATTTTTACCTAATTTTTGTCATTATGATATTGTATTGAATAACAGACTTGTTGGTCTTTATGTATATTTATGATGTTTTTTTTTGTATCTGATAAAAAGGAAAATTAATAATAATAAAAACTTAACTTTAAAATGAATTAATATCTTTGTTTAGTGATATCGTCTGCCAATGATCAAAGTGGCTGCAAAAAAAGTCAAGATTATATTGCTATATAGTCATAAAATAATAAGAACGACTAGTATTATCCGTAATCTTAGTTTCATTTACGTATTTTTATTTTTTTCTCTTTATCTTTTACAAAAGGCGAGTTTAATGCTGATATATTTAATACTTTCATTTGTAGTAGGTATATAGGAAGATGCTAGTATTTATTCTCGATATATGAACTTCAGATTGTAATGAATTTTATAAAATAAATGTTTAATTTTACTTAATGTTTCATTTAAGACTACTCCAAATCTTTTTTTTCTAATTTCAGCAAAATATAAATCGGCCTTTGATATTTCTTTTTATTTCAATTTTAAAGTATTTGATAAAATCTTGTCTTTGATCTTTGTACTTGTTCAATGCTACCAAATCATGTTTCCGTGACATTGCTTTTCGCTGGATTTTTTGGAGGAACCAGCTTATTATTAAGACCATTTCAATCACATACAAGACCAAAGCAATTTTAATCACATAATTGTAATAATAATCAAATTGTGTTGCTTTCTAAAAATGCTGCAATCGTTTTTTTAAAGAATATTTCGACAGTAAATAGAAGTTTTAATAGTGACGTTTTCTGAATGCTAGATGTACTCTGATTCTAAATTTCTTAGATGACATTACATATTAATATGATTATTTAATTAATTAAGTAAAAATATAATATGACTGCCAAGGAGCATCATTTACTTATTTCTAATTTATGATCGTGTTAGGAGTATTTATTAAAAATAATACATTAATATTTTCTGTGTCTTACTAATCAAGGTTTATTGTGTAAATAATTTTACAGTAAAAATATAAGTATTTCATAGAATTAAATAACCAATACTTTTCTTATAAATCTTTATGAGCTTCATCTTGACAATAATTGAAAGTTAAATTCTCGGAATGGTAAAATGACGTTAGTAAAAAGGATCTTAAAAGATGAAATTCATTAAAAATATTAATATAATACAAATATTCAACTATAAACTCAAGTCTATTTCAAACCAAGTTAATAGAGGCACAAGTCTGAAGGTTCCACATTTTTCTGCGTTTTCTTTTCAGTGGAAGATTGCCTCGCGGTTACATAGCATCAATTCACCCTCAATGAATAACTTACCTCGGCCCGAGGCAGCACCCCAA
The DNA here is from genome assembly GCA_916720795.1 of Danaus chrysippus. Classification (NCBI taxonomy): domain Eukaryota; kingdom Metazoa; phylum Arthropoda; class Insecta; order Lepidoptera; family Nymphalidae; genus Danaus; species Danaus chrysippus. The sequence goes on along the minus strand of CAKASE010000066.1, from coordinate 6,923,276 downwards.
GGGATATTTTCAGGTAAACAACATATTGTATGATGTCTCCTTCACTATGAACCGAATATGAACCATACGTCCCATGTATGCAGCTTGATAAAAGGAGTATTGAAAGTCCACGTTTCATGGCACAATTTCTAATTTATTCTTAGTATTGCATCCTGAGATTATGTTGTAAATGCCCGTTCATATAATATTACGAAAGAAATATTGCCTCTGTGTTCTTAAATCATTTGTATATTGCTCCGAAATATCTAAAGTAAGGGATTTCTCAGGTAAAACCAAGCAAGTAATACTATTATAATTATATGGTTTAAGTTTAAGACATCTAATTATTGCTGATAGACGAATAACATTCGTCATAATTTTTTATAGAATTTGTTTAAAGATGTACGAGAATTGTGTATCTAATTATCACAATGTTATGCAATATATACTTAGCCATTGTCTAACTCAGCCGTAAATTATTATTTTTAACGTAATAATATTTTTATCGAATATTTTTCTTCACAATAATCCTACTAAACAAAATTTGATTTACCCCAAGAAAATAATACAACGTTAAAGTAAAAGTGAGCGTTTAACGCGCGTTAGATAGAGGTCCCTTAAACCTACACCTAGGTCGCAGGTCCCAGGCACTGTTGAAGCTCCTCTCCCTCCAACGATGGACCCGGCAACTGTACCGTGAATAAATACATTGTCTAATTACATTTCGTCTCTGTCTTTTTATTATTAATAACAACCGTATTGTAAGAAAAGTTGTGAGATTGTGAAATGTCAGATGTTTCACAGAAAAACAACGAGCTGATAACACTCAGAATTAAATAAAACATTTAAAACACTTCGTATTAAATAGTCATCATGTAATAAGTACAGAAAATTAAAGAAGATTACGTATAGATTACATAGTTTATAATTTAAAACTGTGAGTTAAGTATTTTGGTAGTTTTTTATCTGTTTCTCCGATTACTTTTTATAGCTTCCATAATAAAGATAATATATATAAATTTGTATTTAAAGAATTAATAATATGGTTATCAAAAATTCTTTTGTCAAATATAGTATTGTGATAAAATAAGGATGCACAATTCGTGTTTTAAAGTTGCCAGTCAATTATTAAATATAGATTAAAATCTTTATGAATGACTTTTTATGTAAGTTTGGTATAAAAATTTAAAGTAAATATATTTTAAATATTATAACATTCAGTATTAATAAACCGTGAAATGATAAGTAATATGCGTTAAATAAACTTCTTACTTTTTGAGATACTTGCGCTATCCGTTAATATGAATAAAAAGACTTTTAATAGGTCTCAATGGCTACGGCTTTCTAGTTAATATGTAAAAATGAAATGGCCCATGAGGGGATCGAACCCGCGACCTTCGCGTTATTAGCACGACGCTCTAACCAACTGAGCTAATGGGCCGATAGTGTGACACTACGGTAGCATCGCTAGTTACATATATGGCTGGTATGAAACACTTAAGATATATATATTTGTCATTATAACACTGTAACCGATGTAATTGTTTTCAAATATAAACCTAGTCTAGCTATAAGTTCTGTTTAAAATTATTTGTTCATTATGAAATAATATACGCGTTCTCGATTAAAAATTTAAAAAGTTTCAAAATGAAAAGTTTTTATATAACTCTATAAATGGCCAGACTATTTTTTTTTGTTTTTATTGTCATGTTAAGTGAAGGCAAGTTTTTTTGAAATTTGTTAAATGTATATCGAAAATATTTACTTATTATTATATGAAATCCTGTTGCTTTCAGATTACATAATGAGCTTCATTATGCTTTTATAAAAGGTTTTTTCCCTCTGTGTACGATGCAGTATGGGCATAAGGGTTTTCCATTGTTGGAAGTATAAAAATCTCTAATTTACTATAGAAAATACCGAAATTATTTGAGTGAGAACAACTACATTTCAACCCAGAACTGTGAAATATCGTACAATGCTCTTAAAAGTTTCGCACCTAAACGGTGTAGCTCTTTGTTACTCTACGATGAAAATTTTTATAAAAATACTGCCTTTATGTAAAAAGGAATTTTTCATATCGCGTCTCCAAAAGAAAGAATAAGAAATAATTGTCAATTATATTTGTTAATATTGGATTCTGAATGAACATCATAAGGCGTGAAATTTTTTATTTCCGACAAGCCTTACTTAGATAACTTAGTTTGAATTGTAAAATTTAAACAATGTTTAATCTCATTTAATTTTACTTAATGATGGAAATTATACATACATATATATATATATATATATATATATATATTATATATACATATATATTAACCGGGAGACGAAATCATAAAAGTCTCAGTATCAATTTTAAATGACAAAACATATTAAATCGTTGTACTACATAGTTGAGAATTTTAAAAAATATAGACATAGAATTTTAGGGCTAAATTATATGTGTATTTAACTTCAGAACTACACATTAAAATATCATACGTTTGTGTTCCAAACTTTAATATGTTATAACTTTTCATTGTTGCCGAACATCTTGTTTAAATTGTTAAAAATAGTATCATTTCACTGGCTAATTCACATCCGTAAAAAGTCAATAGAAGATAATATAATTCATTCTGTTTAAGACTTAATGAGATCTCAGACTTTCGCGAGTATTCCCGTAAATGAAACTAATATTATTCGGATTACTACGCGTATTTTATTATTTTAAAAACTTTTAAAGACTTGTACCAAAGTTGTAACACTTAATTAGGGTCTATCTTAATCTATAAATAGTTGAAGAAATTAATTTTCATCTCTAGTTTGTCAATTTTGCTTGTCCTTGGAGTGTACTTTAAAAGCAGGCATAAATAATTATATATATTTGAAATACCACAAAAGGCCCGCCTTTCACGTATGAGGCCGCGGGTTCGATCCTGGCCCTGGTAAGTACCAATGTGATTTTTCCGAGTCATATGTATTTTCGAAGAGTATTTAGACTTCATTGATTAATGCATTCCCAAAGAGGGTTGATGTCAGGACGGCGGCCGGTCGTAAAAACATGTAAGGCAGACCCTGTCTAAAGCTGGGAAATTGCTAAGTAGAAAAAAAAATCACAGGACACTGGAACGTAAATTAATTTTCTATTAACTTTGGAAAGTTCTTAAACACTTAAAATAACTTTAAAACATATTGTTATTAATGTATTTTTAGAGAGAATTTCCCTACAACTGTTCATATGTAACTCAAGATCAGTTATGTCGTGTGTCAGTCAATAACTCTCTGTTCACTAAGTTCAGTGTTATGTTCTCAATGATACACTGACTGCTATCACTACATCAAGTTATCATGGTCTATGGAGTTAAGGATATTAATAGTGATTTGATATTTACGATTAAATACCCTGAGAAGTCATATATATTATATAATATGAATATTTTATCACAAAGAATGATAAAAAAATGTTTTCTTTTCATTTGAAACCATAACAAGAATACCATGTATGGATTTTATATATCACAAAACTATAGTATTTAGAATATAACGGTACCACTTAATTAATGCACTCACTTACAAAGGAAGTTACTGCAAAGCTGATTTTGCAAATGCTTATACTTACTTTTATAACCATCACTGCAAAAGAATATGTAACGTCTAACATCGTAAAATATTTGCATATAAAATATATAATTATTTCAATTCACTCTGTAAATCAGTTTTATACCTAAGTAAATATCAAAATGTGAATAAATATTTAATATCCTTATAATTTAATCGCTAGAGTTGTATAACTTAAAGAAATATTGTGAAAGGAATATCCATTGTAATTATTACTAATAACTTGAAGTTTATAAATTAGGAATTTTATTGTAAATAATTATAGTGGATTTTAGTAAATATTTTTTTAACATTAAATTTCATAGAAAAGAACATTCAATAATGTATTTAAGTAACTGCATATTCAATAGTTTATTTTATATTACATACTTGCTTTAATTTTCTTTGTCCTATTTATTAGATTAGCTAATTATACCACTTATTAAACTAATTCTTATATTTTATTTGAGTTAACTAATAAAATCTCAGTATATTTGACATAAATACCGTTTAACTTGTCAGGAACATAAGTACATATTATTTACTTGTATAAATATCAAAATTACTTTGAGTATCCTTAATTATTTTATTAATAATTAATGTTTATCATACTTATATACAATAACTGACAAATATTCAACACTTTTCGACATTTTTTTGTATTTTTCATAGTATTATAATTCAATCCCACCATAAACATTTCCATAATGTTTTCGTCTTTATAAGATGACACATGTGCGATGAGAAATTGATATTTTCGTACAATAATATAGAAAAAGGAGGAAAAGAGAAACAGAAAAATATAAATTGAAATGTTCATACATTAAAGAAAGGATATTTGTTTTAGTACAAAAAATTTTTATAACTTGTACGCAAATATATTTAAAATTCTCCTATGTGAAGAACCTCTTTGTTTTTGTTTCGGCTTATCAACTCACTATAAACGATTTAAAAATCTTGCTTATACAATTAAATATTCACAATTATATCTTTATAACTCACTTAAAGTGATACAAATACTCGTAAAGGCAACTCATACGAAAAAATAAACGAATTATTAAAGGCAGTGACCGGTATCTAAAAATAAAAATTGCTTTATCCCACCGACGATATATGGGTCACAGTAATGTCTATATCTAAGGTACTAAAGGAAAATTTTAAGTTTTTAAAATTGAGTAGAATCTCATTACAGCCCGTTTAAGAAACTTTTTATTACGTAGCTTTTAAGTCAAAAATGGTAATTGGCTTTTCTAAAAACGGAGATTAAGGGTATATAAGATTTTCAGATATCACTTTTAAAATAATTTTTTTTGCATTTAATAATGCGATTATATTTTTATACGATTTGATCCCTTTACAGCAACCGTGATCCCGTGCAAATTATATGAAAGTGTACTGTTTCTTTGTAATATTATAATCCATATTTTTTATAATATGTTGTCTAGTCTTCTGATATATAAACATTTCTTTTACGTTTTATTCATACTGTCTTTCAAAAATTTACTAAATGTTGAAATTGAATCCTAATAATTCCTAAGAATACATTTTATATGTCAAAAAAACCGTTTCCTTCTGTTATTTTATATTATAACCACTCATACAATTATGAGTTATTAAATCAATTACAATAATTCTTACGATATTTAAATACGACATGTATTTATATGTAATAAAGCATAATTCAAATGTCTCTTATAACTTCCAAAATTAAACGATTACCTTCTAAAGACAACTCATAATATTGTACCATAATATAGCATTATTTAAACCACAAAGTTCTATTAAACTAAGTACATTTAATTTGATATTAACCAAGAGTAAACATGCCGTAAGTACCAAAAAATAATCAGTAGTGTAAAGTCAAGTAATTAAAAGAATACAGAGATATAAATCTCTTGACTTTGTATTTGACGTCTTGACAGTGTTATCTACTCGTGAAACCGAGCTGTGAAATTGAACTAATTCCGTATATGAACTGTGTCTACAAGGATAATATTTAACGGACTTTATTAATATAGTTTTATGGTAATAAATTAATAATAACAATTGGTTATGTACAGATGGATTACTTTATTATTTATCGAATGCTACAGTCTAATAAATACTGATTTAAATATTATTATTTATATTGTATATTGAAAATGAGTATCGGCATAATTCATAACCATTTTAATGTTATAAATGATTCCTGTTATATTTAATATTAAAGAAGGGATAGAGAACACAGGAATGACACAAACATTATGATCGCTTATGTGGGAAATAAAGTCAAAATTTTATTTATTAATAAATAAAATTACATCATATAATTTAATACAGTAATATAGATATACTTCGGAATTTATTCTGTGTGTATAAACACAGCCAACTTCCCAACCAATTCTCTATTATCCTCCAAATAATCCGAATGATATCGTCTGTGAATCAAACTAACAAGTCATTTATATAAAGGACAGTAAATTTCCTAACAACAAAGAATTTTCTAGATGAAATTTAAGCTTTATACTGTTTTACGAACTTCTTAATTCAACACCAAAGTTTAGTTTACTTTGAGGACATATTGTAATTGTAATTTTACCCGTAAAAGCCTGATCTCCATCTTTTTATCCTTTTCGTATTTTCCACCGTACTAACCTTTCAATATCTTAACTAGACAGTCTTTCTCGAATTCCAAAAGGACGGTTCTATAAGTAAGAACTTTTAAAAGGATTACAACAGTTCGATGAATAAACCGAACATCAATATTTACAGTTCGACAGGTCACAGATTGTGTTTCTGAATAGTTGGGATCGAAACGGTAAAATGATTTTGAACAATTAACAACGAAACATTAAATATCTTGTATTTATCTTGTTAACGAGTGTGATTAAAATTTTATTAAAGTACTAACTTATAATTTAATTCATTGTCAAATTAGTCATAATTTTAAATTAAAAGATATAAAAACAATAGTTTTAAATTCAAACCACTTAAGCTGCGCTCTTACAAGGTTATCGCAAATGTTTTGTTTGTGTAGAAATGTGATAAATAAAGACGCAATTATAGTAATATGACACTTTTGTTATCTTAATATAATAAATATAAATCTATTATTTTATTTATAAATTGTGTTCATTATGAATGAAATAAATAACGTTGATATATGTATTATTATCTGTTGCACATCACTACCCATGAAGAGTTGACAAGTGTCAGAAAAGCAATCTTTGAGCGTCTGTACTGAAGCTTAATTCTATTTGAATGTTAAATGTTGTTCATTTGCCGATGAATGGGTACGTTAGTTAGGTAAATAGTTCTTGCTATTATTCTGCTTTAAACTTTTAAATTTTTTCCGTTGAGGAATTATTATTTAGTTTTTTCTGTTAGTATATATGTATAACCAAAGACCTATCAAGGTATACTAGGTAAATTATCACGTAGTGATAAATAACTTTAAAAGACAATCTAATATATAAAATTCTCGTGTCACAGTTTTCGTGCCCATACTCCTCCGAAACAACCTGACCGATTTTGATGAAATTTTTTGTGCTTATTCGGTAGCTATGAGAATCGGCCAACATCTATTTTTCATCCCCCTAAATGTTAGGGGTAGTCCACCCCTAAATTTTTTTTTTTTATTTTTTAGACAAAATTTTTAATTACTATTTTTTTATGATACAACGTACAAAAATACATACAATCTTAAATTTTCACCCTTCTACGATCAACCCTTATTTTTTAATAGCTATTTTAGTAATTTAATCATTTTTCATCTCCGGTCGATAACTGATCAATCGTCATTTAATAAGTTATCCCCGCCAGATATCTACAGGTGTCACTTCTGACCCAGTAAACAGCACGGAGTAGGGATGAGAACGAAGCCGGTCTTCTGTTTCTCTCACACAATTAGACTTCTCTCACTCCCTACACAGTTGTCGGCCATCGTTATTGTTTGTGCATCAAGTGTAGTAGTAACGTTGACAATTATTATTTTGCTAGCTCAGTGTAACTCTCATATTAACTATTAATCATTCCTAATCACTTCAAAACACGGAGATTTATGGCTTTAATAGGTAAACTCCAAAAATATAAATAAAAAAACGTAACAGATATTTCTTGATTATAGGGCGAAACGAAGTTCGCCGGGTCTTCTAGTATGGTTATATTTTTATGACAAGCTATGGAATAGCGTTGCTATCCTAACATCGGGGTAATCATGTAGTCTTAGGTGTAGGTTATAAGTTTTAATATGTAATTCTTATTATAATATACATACATATAAGTAAGTTTCGTAGTTTTCCTGGAACGTCCGGTTACAGCCCTACTTAATTAACAGTTACATACAATTTAAAACATAAATCTATTTCTAATATATTTGACAGAAATATTTTTACTAATAATAATTTGGACAAAACAAAAACAGAACACTTCATGAGATTATTACATTATTTCTCAGATGTCGAATTTCCTTTATTATGCATGAGAAGTTACTCGTCCACGCGGTTAAGTCACAAACGTTTCGCTATTTGGAAGTTTTAAGAGACGTACATTATTGGATATATACAGGGCAGTTATTTGATAAACTGTTTGAAAATTCCATGTCTCCACATGCCAACCTTATGTAAGTCCAAAATTAAGTTAAAGGAATACTAATATAATATAATGACACCTAAGACTGACGAGTACTAATACTCCTTAAAGTACTCATTTAAATGAATAATCGCTATTTTTTTAAACTAAATACTTCTGAAGTTTCGGTTAACTTTTCAACAATCATGATCACATCTCGTCTGTTCGTAATGAATGAACCAACAAATACCATACATAATAATTTGTTAATTTTAAATGCAAGTTTGATTTTGTTCAACCATTACTTGTTTCTATTGATTGTGTTTGTGTTTGTCAAAGCTCTTTTTAGCCTTGAATTACCTTGGTTGGTTTTATGTAACACAGAAACTTGAGAAAAGCAAAAATTTTTTAACTTATTGTATAAATATGCGACTTATTTATGGATTAAATTTTACAAAAGTCAATTTTATAGTAAGAAAAATTAAGATTGGATATAATTTATCATTGAAGAGCCAGATGCCTGAGCACAAGTTACGTCTACCGGTACTTTCATTCAGTTCTTAATTGTTGGTTTGTGACGTGATGTTTGATTAAACAACCGTTTTAGAAAGACCTCTAGATAGAAATATAAATGTCACACGAATAACCAGCAACGAATACTCTGAACGAGCTTTGGTTCAGGAAAATAAATGTCCAGTGTAACAGGACCGTGTAAATCTCATAATCCATGAGTTAACCACAGTTCAGTATAGACTGACGTGACTAAATAGATTAAAGACTCGAAGCTGTCAACATTGATAGTATGTAACCATGGGTCTTGATGTGATGGATATCAAAGTAATTTTATAGCACAATTATTAGTATGAATATTCTAAAATCGATTCAGATATAAGCACAGTTTCAAGGGATTTAGTCTGCCTAGGTATTAAAGATGTACCTACCTTACCTGTAATTTAACATAATATTACCCACACTCCAGGGTGGCTGGATAGATAGCTCTCATAGAAATAAGCTTTCCTACGTATCACTTTGTTTCCTTGATATTCTTTTTTTTCTGTGTTACTTGTTTTTGGTACATGAATAAATAAATAAATTAATTAATTAATATAACCGCCTAGTATGAAATTCACAGTGGGGTAACCGCCTCAACAATCTTCGGTTAGTCTTAATAATATCTAGGACTTTGTTTCAACTTCCTTTTCATAAAACATATCCCCGTCTTATGTTTTCATTCCTTTGAATATTTTCTAAGCTACCTTTAAACAATCATTCAACAAATTTAACTCCTTTTTACAAATATAAATAATAATAAAAGAATAAAAACATCGCTGACACAATTACTACCACTACGGCGTTTAAATACCTAAGAAAACGAGAATTTTTCACTATTTTGTCTGTCAGTGGTGTCTAAATACTCTTAGAAAGTACATATGACTCGGAAAAATCACATTGGTACTTGCCAGGATCGAACCCGCGCCCACGTGCACGAGAGGCGGGCCCTTAACCACTAGTTTGGAACAAGTTTGGAAAATGGTCTTCTACATATTTATAAATGATCTTAATTTTTCATTGTGCTGTAAAAGATGGTAATAATTGACGTATTTTTGTTTGTTTAGTATAAAAGCGGTATATAATTTATTAATTGGTAATATAAGTACCACGATAAGTTTTTATGATTAAAAGTATAGCATATTATATAACGTAAAAAATTTCACATTTTTGACAATTATAAAATGAAACCCTACCTGCATATGATGATAAAGCTATAATGCGTTGTAGAACCTTGTTTAAGTAAATACTGAAAAAACTCTTTATTGATGCACAACATCTTTGATATAAATTGATTTTAGCGTCATTATATACAATAATATAAGGTTGGTACTTGGTTGTATAGTTGAATTTGTTTGAACAGTAAGAATGCGTGATTCCGATGTAGGTTCATCCTCAATTGATACATTTTGTATAGACAGTACGCCGGAATGTGAACCTACTGAATTCTATTGTCCGTTCATGGATACGAACCAGTTATGGTGTCAAATATGTTTACATGTAATAAATCTTAAACATATTACTAAATAATATACATAACTTCTTTTAAATAGCATAGTTAGTTGATAGATTCTCTTATTTTAAAATGAATACACTATAAAATACAAATAAATACATTATTTATAGAGAAGTATTCTTACGTATTTAATAACGCTGTTAATTTACATAAAGCCACGACTTAATTATTCTAACCAACTATTATAAATTAGATAAAAATACGCAATGTCAAGTGATAATAATAATTAATTAATCGTGTGTTTCGTTATCCTAATATAAACGTTTAACGGATGTGTTGAGGATTCAATTACAGAGAGATATTTAAATGAAACGTCGGGAATATGTAGTTTTAATAATAATAAAATACACGCAGTTATCCGAAAGTATTTGTTTCATTTAAATGAATAATAGCATATGACTTAGATCTCAATACAGAGAGATATGTGTAGTTTCAAATAAATAAAATCAATAATGACGGCTTACAATTTTATTTTCATTTATGAAATATGTAATACAAATTTTATTTACAACATGCTACTGAATTATTGTGTAAGGTTGCTTATATCTTCATTATAATATGTAAAACAAAATGAGCGAGCCAATTTAGTGGCTAAAACATGTAAGCATATACGCATAATTCCAATAATTTTCATTACACCTAAGACTATGATAATACGCACTAGTCATAATCCTTATTTTGTCATTAGAAACATAATAGTTAATTTATTGGTTAAATCTCGCTGGGTGCTATTGATGGATTCTTCTTCTGTGGATATTTGTAGATTTGTTATAACACGGGATTGTAAGATCAGACTAAAGACAAAAATACTTAAAACCATACCATACTCTGAGGTAAGCCCATTCTAGTACTGATCGCTGCCCACGTAATTTGATTTTGATATTTATCAAAGGTGTACTATATTGAAGTTGGTGACAGTCTTCCGGAAACTATGAACTTGTAAATAATCAAGCTCAAAGAACGAATCTAAAATACTTCAAAGATTATTTTATCTTATAGCTCCTCTGCCCATGGTCACTGTTAAGGCCAAATAGTGGAATCATTACGTACGCATATTAATTAAATGTATTGTAAAATTAATTCCGAAAATCTTGTTTTATTTAAACGAAATAAAATGCCAACATTATAGTGCTAGCCATGAAAACGCGTCCCATGTCTCACTTTCCAAACTTTCATTATGAAAAGCCGCCGGGCAATATGTTGTAAATTAACATTATATAAACAACTAAAAACAATGTTTGTTTGTGCAGAAAGAATTTAAATATAACTCTGAAACCTAAACGAAGGCGACTGGTCTGCGAAAGAGCATTTAGTAATATTATTTTGACATAAGTTTTGTAACGTCAGTATGAATACTACATCTAATATTGCTATTTACAAGTTATTCCTGAAAAAAGGAACAATGTACTTTTGTTCCATCCGCATCAGGATTATTATTTATTCTCGTTTTTCGTTTATTCATTTTAGACGATACGTAAGTTAATGGGATATTTAGAAAGTTCCTTGACCTTCCGGCTGGTGCAGATCCTCTCGGGGCATGGTAGCTTCGGGAGGTATCTGTGCCACATAGTCGGGAGAGAGCCGACCGCGGCATGTCACCATTGCAGTTGCATGGATGACACGGCCGATCACACTTTGGCGGAGTGCCCTGCGTGGGCTGTAGAGCGTCGCCAGCTCACCACAGTGGTTGGCGCAGACCTATCGTTGCCGGCTGTGGTTCAGGCCATGGTCGGTAGCGAGAGGGCCTGGGAGGCGATGGTCAAGTTCTGCGAGCACGTGATGTCGCGGAAAGAGGCCGCAGAACGTGCACGGGAAGACGACCCCTCCTCGGCGCCCTTGCGTCGACGTAGACTGGGTCGAAGGCAGCGGGCATATGCCCGCGACCTGCCTCCCCAGTGAGGAGCCTCCGGGCGTCGGTGGGGAACCGGCGTCCGGGTAACATAGGCCTGAGTAAGAGCGGCGTGTTTGGCGTTCCCGGCACGCTGCTCTTGAGTCGGAGGGGTGGTGTGGTCTAGCCACTGATACCCCTGCCGATGGCGGAGTCCCTTTCGGGACTTGTGCGTAGTGAGCGGAAGCATGGCTCGCCGTTCCCGCTCACTAGCCTACGCACTGCGCAGAGAACGCCGAGGAGTTTAGTGGGTGGAAATCCCACACGCCCCCGCCGTGTTTCCCCCGCGGCGGGAAGTCTTTGAAAGATTCTCCTCGTTAAAAAAAAAAAAAAAAAAAAAAAAAGTATGAATACTACATCTAATATTGCTATATACAAGTTATTCTTGAGAAAGGAACAATGTTCCATCCGCATCACGATTACTGTTTATCCTCGTTTTAGACTATACGTAAGTTAATAGGATATAAAACATAATTAAAAACGAACTTCAGACAATAAATAAAAGGTAAGAAATATATTTAATTATCACGAAGTAATGTTTAAATATATTCTTGTTAGTCTGTAATTATTTTATACATTTCTAAATTACGATATATAATGTTACCCAATAATCATGACAAGTTTCAAAACAATAATAATATTACTAGAAAGTAGAAACTGAAGTACCCATTTCCGAGGTAAAATTTTATATGACATATAACAAAGGTCTATTAAAATCATTCAAAGGAATTTTTATGCAGAAATTGCTAAGAATATACATAATTTGAAGGTCAAAATGAAGTGGTTGTTACCCTTATTTAGTATTTGTTAGTATGATCATTTTATTAGTAGATTTTAAGATAAGAATAACTCACCAGTAAACAGCAAACGATTTGACTACTTTGAAATTCGAAGACTCCATAGCGAGTACTGTAAGAGAATTATTAAAAACAATATAATATATAACTTGTACTTCTTAAATGTAACTTTATTGAATTAAGCGCCGACTTGATAACTTTTCAGGAAAGATTGTATGCTTACAAGGGTTTAAGAAACTTTAAAAGTATTTAGAATATAGTCAGTGGTGGCCTAGTGGTTAAAAGGCCCGCCTCTCATGCCTGAGGGCGCGGGTTCGATACTGGTAAAGTACCAGTGTGATTTTTCCGAGTCATATGTACTTTCTAAGAGTATTTAGACATCACTGATTAATGCATTCCCAAAGAGGGTTGATATCAGGCAGGCGGCTGGTCGTAAAAACAATTAGCCAAAACTATTCACAACATATAAGGCAGACCCTGGCTAAAGATGGGAAATTGGCAGGAAGAGGAAGAAGAAAAGTATTAAGATATAACAGTTGTGAAGAAATTTTATATTTTTATATAAAATTTCCTCACAACTGTTCATATGTAACTCAAGATCAGTTATGTCGTGTGTCAGTCAATAACTCTCTGCTCCACTAAGTTCAGTGTTATGTTCTCAATGATACACTGACTGCTATCACTACATCAAGTTATCATGGACTCTGGTGAAATGAATATTAATAATTGATTTGATATTTACGATTACATTACTTGTGACGTCATGTATATTATTTAATAAGAGTATTTTATCGCAACAAATAAGTAACAATTGTTTTTTTTCATTTGAAACCATAACAAGAGTGCCATGTATGGATTTTATTTATCACAAAATTCTAGTATATAGAGTATAACAGTTCCACTTAATTAATGCACTCACTCACAAAGGAAGTTACTGTAAATCTGATTTTGCAAATGCTTATACTTATTCTTATAATAATCATCACTGCAAAATAATATGTGATGTTTACTCTCGTAATATTTGCTTTTAAAATATATAACAATTTTAATTCATTATAAAAATCAGTTTTATATGTAAAGTATCAAAATGTGAATAAATATTTAATATTATAATAAATAAAAAGCTAGAGTTGTATTGTATTACTTAAAGAAATATTGTGAAATGTGTTACGCCAGCATAACCAGATATTAATTTTAGGGTATAACAATGGTATAAAGTACAGAATGCTGACTCTAAGCCATCGGTGGGAATAGGAAAGTGAAGTGGACACCGGACAGTTTGCACCATCGGTGGGAATGTAAAATGGGATTTAACCTATATTCAGTCTGAATTCAACCGCTGACTTACAGACACCTATTTATGATGTAGTTAGTTATAAGATTTAATTATAGAATGAGTCTTAAGTCAATCGTTGACTTAAAGACCCCTCTTTAGCTAGTAGTTAAATTTAAGTCTTAATTATTAAATTGAATATATTTTATAAGTAAAACGGATTTTTCTTGCATCCTTCGCTGCCACCAAATGTAGTTAATGAGTATCCATTATAAATAATTTTACATATTTTAAACTTTAAGTTTATATATTAGGAGTTTTAATTGAAGAAGTTACATACTATATTAAATAACTTATATTATGACCGATTATTTTTTATTTATTTAAATAACTTAACTGAATATTACTTTCAACATTAAGTTTTTTCGAAAAGAACATTAAATAATGTTTTTTAAAAACTGCAAATTTTTAGCGGCTAGACTGAAGCTTAATTCTATTTGAGTGTTAGAGGAGATCATTCTTTTTGGGCCTTTTTTAAAAGTGCCGGCCAATAAAAAAAATGGTACATATTTGTAGAACTAACCATTTGGAACAATAGTTAATATGGCGCAAAAGTTGTAGGATCCATGATGTAGAAGTTATACAAGTTTCAAGATTCATCATTTTGGTACATTAATTTTTTTAAAGTGCCAGGAAACATAAAATAATTATTGATATTGCTAGAGTTAAGCTTCTCAAGCAAATCATTATAGCCATAATCTGTTAGAAAACTGTCGTTTTTATGTAATACTAGCGAACCCGACAGACGTTGTTCCGCCAAGTATCTGAACGCATGCAACACATTTCTTGATGATTTTATTATTTGTCTAAACTAATATGTATATCGGGGTGTCATTTTTATATACTAAAAAATGGGCCTAGAAGCACTTTTAACTGATTTTGTACCATTTCGGGTCGAATTTGATCCCATTTTTTAATATATAGATATGACACCCCGATATACATATTAGTTTAGACAAATAATAAAATCATCAAGAAATGTGTTGCATGCGTTCAGATACTTGGCGGAACAACGTCTGTCGGGTTCGCTAGTATTACATAAAAACGACAGTTTTCTAACAGATTATGGCTATAATGATTTGCTTGAGAAGCTTAACTCTAGCAATATCCATAATTATTTTATGTTTCCTGGCACTTTAAAAAAATTAATGTACCAAAATGATGAATCTTGAAACTTGTATAACTTCTACATCATGGATCCTACAACTTTTGCGCCATATTAACTATTGTTCCAAATGGTTAGTTCTACAAATATGTACCATTTTTTTTTATTGGCCGGCACTTTTAAAAAAGGCCCAAAAATGTATGAAGCCTGAATGATCTCCTTTTGACCTTTTGGAGATGAATGGGTACGTTAGTTGGATTATTAGTTCTTGCTTGTATTCTGCTTTAAGCTTTTTAAAATTTTTCGCTGAGGTCATATTAATTAGTATTTTTTTTTATAAGATTTCAGCAGTCTGATTTTCTAGATTTATGAACCATTTTCTATGAAAAAATGCTAAAGTATATATATGTTTATTTTACCAAAGACCTATCAAGGTGTACTAGGTCAATCATCACGTAGTAACAAATAAAGTTATAAGAAAATAGGGCAGTACTTTTATTTCATATGTTAATAAACAGTCAAATACAAATTAAAATATAATTGTGTATTTACTTGTGATGTAACAAATTCGAGATAAATATTTGTTATTTTTCATTTTTACATGATATGATACTTATGATATGATACGTCACTTTATCAAATGTTTAATTTAATTTCCTTCCATTTGGTTGAGAAGTTACTCTTCTACTCAGTTAAGTCACAAACGTTTTACTATTTGGAAGTTTTAAGGGAGTTACATTATTGAATAGATACAGGCCTAGTTCGATAAACTGATTGAAAATTCCATGTATCCACTACATGCCAACCCTATATAATTCAGAAACTATAGTTTAAGGACTGCAAATAAAAGTATTCTTCATTATTAGCCGGTATTGGAGCAAGTATTTTCTTTCAGTTTACAATTACTGTTTAAAGTCTTTTTTAAATGATAGTTTGTTTTTGTTCAGCCGTTACTTATTTCCATTGATATTGCCTGTGTTTGTCAATTATATTTTTTAGTTAACTTGAATTACCTTACTTTTTTGTTATAAAAAAGTAGACTAGAAGATATGGGGTTTGCGAGCTATTTAGGAAAAGCAAAATTGTTTTGACTACCGATTCAACTTCTCGTAGAAATATATGACTTTTTATAGATACTATTTAAACAACATTAATTCAGTATGGAATAGTGAAATCAACTGACAGATATGTTCATCTTGTATACCCGTTATCACGGTTGCTGAAAAGTAACCGATACGTCGGGAGTATGCAGTTTAGAATAATAAAATACGCGTTATTATTATTTTTATATTTATAACTGTCACTTCCATTTAACTTCATGTCAACTAACATCAACTTAAAAGACAGTGAACTTTTCCGGATGAAATTTTGAGGAAAATACGGGTTATTATATTTGTCTTTATATCTTGAAAATTACATTGGATGTAAACTAATTGATGTATTATGCAGAAAATGCTGCACATTCAATTGAATAAATATTATGAATCTTTGCTTCTTTCTAATGGTTGACAACTGCATCATTTTCCATGTGCATAACTTTATTTCAATAATAAAGATCTTATGTGCCTTCGTTGTAATACAAATAAAGTGATACTTTGAAAGGGAAATTAATTCTTTTAAAATATTTTCATAGCCGATTAAGAAAAAAAAATTTTTTTGAGTTACTATTTTTCGCTTGTAATTTGCAATGAAGATAGAAAAAAAATCATCTTATTGAACTCAATATTTGTAAATATGTTATAATAACTACATATATTCTCTCAAAGGTTGTTTCTTAGTTTTAACCTCATATGCACGAATAGTTTTTGAATTTCAGTACTATCAAATAATCAATATATTACTCACTCATTTACCAACCCTTTCATATATGTACATGTCGTACAATAAGTAAGAGTGGCAGCAACCAAGGTTCACAATTAGGTACCTTTGAATAGCTAAACTAGAGCGAGATTCTGCTCTATATAAATGTCTAATTCAAATGTTTAAATCGTACGTTATTATGATTAAAAAAAATACATATCAGTATTATATATTTGTGGAGTCACTGAGTAATTACTTCGAAAAGGAATAATGGTATTAAAATTTATAATTTAAGGTTCACTTAAATGTATAAGTGACTAGACGTGTTACGTGAAACTTGGAACTTTCAAAAAAAGGCTCATTGGAAAGATTATTCTTGGAGACTTTCTGTACATTACTTACAATTAGAACAATTGTTGTTATAAAATGTTCAAATTAATGACTAATTGCAAACAAATTGAAGTACTATAACATCCTAAAATTTTCAATCTTTGACTACTAAGTTTAAGCATTCAAGATTATTCTTTTAAATAAACAAAACTATTATCAAATTGAAATTTTATTGTATGTAATTAGTTATTTGTAAGCCTTACTTACACTGATGTAGGCTTTGGACTTCACTCAGAGAATATAAAGATCTCTTAATAATCTTTAGCAATACGTAATATTACAAAAGATAGTAAAAACTATTCTAAAATGTATGAAGTCTTCATAAATATAATGGTTTATTTTATTTAGCATCTATTTACTCCAAATAATTCGTACTATAAACTTTTGCTCTTGCAATATATTACATGATTTATTTCTTCCTTCATTTTCCTTTACCATTCTTTATAGAAATGAAAGTGATATAAAATGAGGGAGCTCAGACTATCTATAAAGACGAATGATAACACACGAAGCCGCGATAATACCTTTCAATAACCATAACTCTTGAACCCTCCTCAATGTAAATATCATGTAAAGTACGACCGGATTAGAGATATCAGTTGACAGACGGATTCAGACCATTGAACCTGAATTGAAATGTGTTTCAAAAAATATATCTTTATCAATATGTTTCCTGTACTTAACCTATATTGTGATAAGTGAATTTAACTCAAAGTGGAAAATTTATTTATTTTTCTATTTTTGCGTATATACAAATGGAGGAGTCTCTTCCAGCTTACGTTTGAAACGTAGAACAAAAAGATAGGATAAATAGATTAATTTGATTTAATGTCACGTTATTCATGGAATTACATACTATTACAAAGAGGAAATTTAGAGAAGAGTTTTTTGGTTCAAAGGGTATATAAAAATGTAATTTTAAACATACCACAAGTGTTTCTAGTTTTTCGTAAATAAATTTTAAACATAACAGTATAAATAAGGATCAGTGAGTTAGAAACGGTAAACGCTTCGACGACAGTGTTTCTTTAAAAAACTATGGTAAGCATAATGCGTAAAAACAAATTTAAGGTATAAATTATTTTCGTTCTCATTAATAATATATTAATTTTAACTTCAGATATATAATTTACAAAAAAATTATCAGCCTTTTTCGTAAGAGTAATTGAAAATTCATTTCTGAATTTCAAGCAAATGAAAGAAGTTACAAGAAAACCGTTATAATTAAATCTTCACATATTTATAAAAACTGTATAAAAATTAAATTAAACTTATAAAGTCAGCAGAGAGGGGTATTTGAGTGTAATTTATTGTTAATGAAGTAAACAAAAGCATCAGGTGTTGTATTATAACACCCAATAGAAGATCTCACAACACAAGCGACATGTTTAATTAAACCCACCAATGTATTTTACGTAGGAAGGTTAAGACCTACACACACACAAACATACACACTTGAATGACGAGAAGTTTCGTCTCTTATATGCAATAACATCCTCAAATTAATCAGATATAAACCGGCCATGATAATATAAAATTTATGCATCGCAATATAAATTATATAGTTTGTAATACATCTCATTTGGGTCCACTGCTGTTTTTAGTATACATCAATGATATCACTCAATACATACATCATTGCAAATATTTCCTCTTCGCCGATGATCACAAAATATATCAGACAGTTAAATCCTGCTGTGACGTACAATCAATCCAAAAAGATTTGAATGGTATTCAACATTGGTGTGCACTCAATAATATGAAATTAAACCCAAAAAAATGTTACCACATTCGTTTTACCAAATTAAAAATAAACGCTTAGTCTACAACATTTGTTGAGAAGTGCTAGGGGCGGTTGTGTCGGTAGAAATGAAGCTTACCTCGTTATTAAATGTATCTATAGATTGATACGTAACGGGTTTGAAGTTCGTCTACAATGGATTCCCTCACACGTGGGCGTCAGGGGCAACGAGGTAGCCGACTCACTTGCATCCAAAGCTCTACGGAACGGCTTACCTCTCGATATCACACCGCACTATACTGACTACTTTCCAAAAATTAAAAACGAAAATTATCTTAAATTTAAATGTTATTTTAGTGAGTGCTCTCAAAACAGGGGCCTCTGGTACAGAAGCATTGTAGACGAACCACCACGCATACCCTGGTTTGCTTCAAGAAACCTCAACAGAAAGTATTTAACTATTTGTTTCCGAACCCGTACCTATCACATCCCACTTAACAAGTTTAACTTCACAATGAAAAAAAGAGACGATCCAAACTGTAAACGATGTGAGAGAGAAGAGGACCTCCTACACCTAGTTCTTGAGTGTAAAATCAACGAACAACCTAGGTTGGATTTCCTAAATGAAACTCGATGTTCTAGGGGTGAGCTTCTCTTCTCTCTCCATCAAATCTTAAGTTCAAATTTCACAGCCGAACATAGTGGTAGATTTGTAAGTTTCATCATAGACTCATTGAATCGTAGATCCGAATATTATAAAAATGCTCATTAAATAATAATCTCCAATGTTAACACTTATAGTATAAGAATTTTTGTTTGTATTTGTTATTATTTTTAAGTCGCCTTAATCTCTGGATGTATGACTTATAAAATAAACAAGATTAAAAAAAAAAAAAATAAACGCTTATCCAGTTGAATACACAATTGATGGAGAATCTGTTGAACAAGTTGATGACGTTCGTGATCTGGGGATTACAATCGACAAGAAACTCACATTTATACCCCATATCGAAACCATAGTCAAGAAGGCATCACAAATATTCGGTTTCATAAAGAGAAACACAAAACCTTTTAACAATAAAACCAAGATCTCCCTATATAATGCTCTTGTACGAAGTCTTCTTGAATATGCGTCCCAAGTATGGAACCCTACGTATACAGTCCAATCACAGAGAATAGAAAACTTACAACGTGAATTTACCAGATTTCTTGCTTTTAATTGTTGTGGAATATCTCATAAAACACCATATGACACGCGTTTAATTTTTTTTTAAATGGAAACCTTATCTAAACGTCGGCATATGCACGACTTAATTTTCTTATATAAAATTATTACCGGGGTAGTTAAGAGTGAGCACCTTCTGTCGTACATTGACATCTCAGTACCCGTCAGACCTCCCAGAAAGCTATTTATAAAATATTCTATACAGCGGTCTCTCGCACCAACATTGGCAAACACTGTCCTATACATAAATAGACTTTGTTCTGAGTACAACCAAATATGCTCTAAGATCCCGCATTTGAACGTACAATTTGCTGATACCTTGCCCAGATTTAAAAATAAAATCTATCAAATACCATCATAGTCTGAAGTCACACTTTGTCACATGATTCTATTTCTATGATTTATATATACTATTTTTATTTTCTTTTTCTTGTAATTTTGTATATTGTTATTTTATTATTCACTTAAATTCATCAGGTAGACAATAAGTTTTATTTTTTTTTCTTTTTGTGAATGTTGTGTACGTCTGTAATTGTCACTCATATCAGGTCCTAGATTTTATCAATTTTATCTGTTGTTTATGTGTGTTCAATATGTGTGATGTTGATGTACCTATAAATAAATAAATAAATACATATACATAATTATGGATTATTGGATCATAAAGGAATTATGATATGAAAAATTATTATACTTCTTAAGATTAAAAGTGTATTTTTTTTACTTACTATTGAATTAAATGGAATTTGTGTATTCTTTAGAAAATTATCATGTAATATTTCGTTTATATATACATATTTATAAACTTAATACAAGGCATCGCAAAATGTTTTGTTCACATGTATTGTATAATTGTAATCTTTTTCAAAAATGGCTCTCATTAATTACTTGCATCGTTAAAAAAACACAAGTTATTTGATTTAATTTATAAATAATTTGTACAGTTTTGAGTGACCTTTAAGCTGTATAAAAAGTCTTATATTAGGGTACATAATTATAACAAACTCGCTATTAAGGGGTTGCTTTTCATTTCATGTTAAAAAATGAGTTTTTTTTAAAGCAATGTTTTAATATTCAACTATTCTCGATTTACTTTTCTTAATATTTGTAAAACCTATATTGAAGTTGTAAGGTCTTATTTAGATTTAACATTTTTAATCTATATAAAAAAGATTATAATAAAATTTATTTTCTTATTAATAAATAGAAGTTGTAAGAAACACTACCTACTCTAATAAAATAATAAAAGTATATATTGTGGCCCATGAGGGGATCGAACCCGCGACCTTCCCGTTATTAGCACGACGCTCTAACCAACTGAGCTAATGGGCCGATAGTGTTCAATCTCTACGGTCGCAGCGCTAGTTATAATATGTTAATAATAATCAATGTATGTATTTATTGGTTTAATAACACCTTTTATTTCATATCTTATTGTTTATCTACTGTTTTGGATGTCGTGACAGATTTATACATAACTATTGTGATAATAACATAAACTTCTTTATTTTCTAGGTTACTTTAGCGGGGCTTATGAATATAATAAGCAGCGACAGAACCAAACAAATAAAAAATTAAATAAAGCTACAAAACTATATAATAAAAAATAGGATAATATTTGATACAATGATCTGGTCTAGTACATTATATATATATATAAGTGAACTTACAAAAACAAAGGAACATTGGTAAAAACTAGACGGTCAGTTGATGCGAACAATCCGTTACATTATATTGCCCTTGGTTTGTCTTAGTTGCTCTGGTTTAGAACAATGTGTCGGCTGTAACGCGACATGCGACAGACGGATAAAAAAATCACTTCTAACTCGAGATTAACGTTATGTTTTCATAAAGCTAATTTACTTTTTAATATTACCTTTATTATAAAATATTTGTTGTTTATTATAAACACGAAGATTTTTTTTTCTCGCTTTTCAAATCACTATGTATAAACTATTTAAAAATCTTGCTTAAACATTCACTTAGTAACTTAATACTATATTTACTAAAAAAACGTACATAGTCTATTTTTAAAGTAAATTTATCGTGTCGCGCTTGTAATGAGAAAAAAAACTTGTCAACGCCATCAGCTGCAATGTTTAAAGACTTTAAAATAGCTAAACGAATACAAATATCTAGCATGTTCAAGGCATTAGAGAAATAATGAAGAACAACAATATACTACGATTATTGTCAATTATACATTTAAAATATTCCGAACCTTTGACAGGCACTTTTATAGTAAAAGTAGTGTTTGAAACGGACACTATGTTAAAATGGACAATATTGAATAATGTTCTATGTTGGAAACAAAGTTGGTTGGATATGAATAATAACTTCGAGAACTTTTGGAAGAAATGGAAATAAGTCAAAGTGTGTTAGAGTTGTGGAGTTTGAAATTTGAGACAAAGTTATCATAGAAGCTAGACTCCATATTAGTAAAAAATATTGCACAGGGAACAGTCGACATTGTGATAAAGAATGAGTACCACAGTGGTAAATGCTTATATGAATATTTTACTGCCGAGGCTAATACTGTCTACTGATTTAGAATTAATAGAAGTTTGGGTGAAATGAAATTAGAAGCAATTTTTTTATTCTCCTTTTCCAAAAGGAATAACTTATTCTTCCTTAGCCCTACCAAAAATTCGACCCCAATTTCATGATTATTATATTCCGCCTCTAGAACAGAATATAATATTTTGAACATATTTCATTTTAAGTTTTTCAAATTGAGTAGAATCTCATTAAGAAACTTATTAAGTAGTTCTTAACTCGAAAAATAGTAACTGCCTTTTTTTAAACACGGAGATTAAGGGTATATAAGTTTTTCGGAAAACATTTGTTTTGATTATTTCATTTTGTATATTTTCTTATGATCGATTAATTACTTTATATTAACTGTCACCGCGGGCAAATAACATGAAATTGTTTGTCAGTAAGTACTGTTTCTTTGTCATATTTTCGTCCAAATTTTTATAAATATTTTGAATGACATTACACTTTACAAAATTAGATGAATTCGTCTTAAAGACAACAAACACATAATATTGAAACATAATAAAGCATTATTTAAACAATAAAGTTCTGTTAAACTAAATTCATTTCATTTTATAATAACCAAGACTAAACATACAGCAAGTGCCAAAAGTTAGAGTAGTGTAAAGTCAAGTAATTAAAAGAATACACAGAGATAAATCCTCTTGACTCTGTATTTGACGTCTTTACAGTGTTATCTACTCGTGAAACCGAGCTGTGAAATTGAACTAATTCCGTATATGAACTGTGTCCACAAGGATAATATTGAACCGACTTTATTAATATAGTTTTATGGAAATAAATTAACAATAACAATTGGTTAGGTAGAGATGGATAGTAGGTACTTAATTATTTATAGAATGCAACACTCGAATAAATACTGATTTAATTATTCTTATTTATATTACTTATTGAAAATGAGTATCGGCGTAATTTATTACCATTTTAATGATATAAATTTTTCCTGTTATATTTAATATTAAATACGGGATAGAGAACACAGGATTGACACAAACATTATGATCGCTTACATCGGAAATGAGGTCAAAATTTAATTTATCAATAAATAAAATCATATGATTTAATACTATAATATACTTTTCGGAATTAATTCCAAATTTTTCTTAATGTATATAATCAAAACCAACTTCTCTACCAATTTTTTACCATCCTCCAAATAATCCCATTGTGTGTGAATCAAACTAACAAGTCATTTATATAAGGCCAGTGAAATTTCCTATCAACAAAATATTTTCTAGAACAAATTTAAGCTTTCTACTGTTTCACGAACTTCTTAATTCAACACCAAAATTCAGTTTACTTTAAGGACATATTGTAAGTGTACCTTTAAAAGCCTGATCACCATCTTTTATCATTTCGTATTTTCCACTGTATTAACCATTCAATATCTTAACTAGACAGTCTTTCTCGAATTCCAAAAGGACGGTTCTATAAGAAAAATCTTCTAAAAGGCTTACAACAGTTCGATGAATAAACCGAAAATCAATATTTACAGTTTGACAGGTCACAGATTGCTTTTTTGAATAGTTGGGATCGAAACGGTAAAACAAAATATTAAATATCTTTTATTTATCTTATTAATGAGCGTAGTTACAATTCTAAGTTACGATAAAATTTATTATAAAATTATTCACAATTTCTAATTAAGAGATATAAAAACGATAGTTTTAAATTCAAACCACTTACTCTGCTTTCTTACAAGGTTATGACAAATGTTTGTTTTTGTAGAAATGTGACAAATATAGACGCAATTATAACAATGAGACATTTTTGTTATCTTAATATAATACATATAAATCTATAATTTTATTTATAAATTGTGTTCAATGTGACTGAAATAAATAAAGTGACTAAATAATACTTATTAATATTATCTGTTGCAAATCACTAGACATGAAGAGTTAACAAGTGTCAGAATAGCAATCTTTGAGCATCTGGACTGAAGCTTAATACTTTTTGAATGTTAAATGTTGTTCATTTACAGATGAATAAGTACGTTAGTTTGGTAAATAGTTCTTCTCTTATTCTGATTTAAGCTTTCTAATTTTTTCGTTAAGGTATTATTATTCAGTTTTTTCTGTTTTATATAACCAAAGACCTATCAAGCTATACTAGGTAAATTATCACGTAGTAATAAATAACTTTAAAAGACAATAGGGCTATACTTTTATGTCATATGATAATAAACATATTGCGGACTCGTTACATATGAAAAATTAAATGAACATGGATAGAATATCGTATAACGAGTGACGGCGCTGGCTCCGCGGAACGAACACCGACCCGTGTGAACCAGAAGATTCCTGATACCACACAAGCTATGGAATGGTATTGCTATCCTAACATCGGGGCAATCATGTAGTCTAAGATAGAGGTTATAAGTTTTAATATGTAATTCTTATTATAATATACATGTAAGTAAGTTTCGTAGTTTTCCTGGAACCTCCGGTTGCAACCCTACTTAATTAAAAGTTAAATACAATTTAAAACATAAATCTACATGTAAAATCTACTATATTTGACAGAAATATTTTTACTAATAATTTAGACAAAACAAAAACTCAGAACACTTCATGAGTTTGTTGCATTATTTCTCAGATGTCGAATTTCCTTTAATATGCTTGAGAAGTTACTCGTCTACGCGGTTAAGTCACAAACGTTTTGCTATTTGGAAGTTTTAAGAGACGTACATTATTGGATATATACAGGGCAGATATTTGATAAACTGATTGAAAATTCCATGTCTCCACTACCTGCCAACCCTACGTAAGTCCAAAATTAGGTTAAATGATTACTAATGTAATACATATAATGACATCTAAGGCTTTGATGAGTATACATTAAAATTTTAAATGAATACTCGCTATTTTTTAAAAACTAAATACACCTGAAGTTTCGGTTACTTTTCAACAACCGTGATCACATCTCGTTTGTTCGTATTCAATGAATCAACAAATAACACATAATATATAATTAGTTAATTTTAAATGCAAGTTTGATTGTGTTACCATTACTTGTTTCCATTGATTGTGTCTGTGTTTGTCAAAGCTCTTTGCAGCCTCGGTTACCTCGGTTGGTTTTATGTAACACAAAAATTTAATAAAAGCAAAATTTTTCCTACCGATTAAAGTTATTGTACAAATATGCGACTTATTTATGGATAAAATTTTCAAAACTCAATTATATATAACGCATTTTTTTCACATTATTATAACTTTACCAAAAATTAAGATTGGATATACATAATTTAACATTTTAAGAGCCTTTTCCATGCCTGAGCACAATTTACACCTACTGTAAATTACATTCAATTCTTAATTGTTGGTTTGTGACGTTGATATTTGATTAACAACCGTTTTAGAAAGAACTCTAGATGGAAATGTAAATGTCAAACGAATAACCAGCAACGAATTCTCTGAGTGAGCTTTGGTTCAGGAAAATAAATGTCCAGTATAACAGGACCGTGTAAATCTCATAATCCGTGAGTTAACCACAGTTCAGTATAGACTGGCGTGAATGAATAGATTAAAGACTTGAAGCTGTCAACATTGACAGTGTGTAACCATGGGTCTTGGTGTGATGGATATCAAAGTAATTTTATATCACAATTATTAGTACGAATACTCAAAAATCGATTCAGATATACGCACAGTTTCAAGTAATTTAGGCTGCTTAGGTTTTTTTTTACAATAAAGGTATAAATTAACACTACAAGGACAAAAAAATCCAAGAGAAAATCACTATCTTTATTGTACGAATAGATATCGTCATATAACTTTTATATAGAAAATTTATTTAACCTCTTGTCCCAGTTATATAAACCGCGATGTATTATTTTAATCATCACAGTCTAGTAAATGAAATCACTGGAATATGCGCAATGTGTTACTGCTTGGAATTTCAACAGAGCATTTTGTTGCTTAACGCCACTATTAAATTTTTATTACATTCGTAGCATTCCGAAATTAGTTTAGTTAAACTATTTGACTTATCTTACGTGACTCCCAGTTTTTTATGATAGTTGCTCTAGTTAATTACATACTTTTCTAAAGAGATAATTTGTATAGAGATTATTAAAATATTGGACATATAAACAATAAATGTTAATAAATTTAGTTGTGTGATACATGGACGTAGAATTTGGAGAAGGTTTCCTGAAGAATATGGCTGCTTCTATATGATAACTGGGAAATTGTGAAATTTACAGTAGGGTAACCTCCTCCACAATCTGCGGTTAGTCTTAATACTATCTAGGACTTTAGTTCAACTTCCTATTCATACTCGTAAAACATATCCCAGTCTTATGTTTTCATTCCTTTGAATATTTTATATGCTACATTTAAACAATCGTTCAACAAAATTTATTTGTTTTTACAAATATAAATAAAAATAAACGAATAACTAATGCTTACAACAGTCGCTGACACAACTATTAACACAAAACGGTGTTTAGACTCAAAATAATTCAAGGAATGTTCGCTAATTCATTTAAGAACAAGCCAAATCTCTTTTTTGACTTATTTCATCGAAATATAAAAAGTAATTGGTAAATTCATGTCTTTGTATTTGTTTAATAATATTTCCGTGACATTTGTTTTCTCTGAAAATTTCTTGAAAAAAAAATTCTGAAAAACCAGCTTTTATAGACCTATTATCATTTGGATACTGGAATTGACACAAGTCAAGTTATATCAGTAGAATTTCTCATTGTGTCTATTTTGAATACCAAATGCACTGATTTAAAACTTCTCTGGTGATATTACATATTAAGTGAAAGTTTAATAAGACTGCTAAGAAGTAGTTTCTTATTTGTGTTTTATCATACTTTTAGGACTATTTATTACAGACTATATTAAGATTTCCTATGTCTTACTAATCGGGGTTTGTCTTTACAGTAATATTATTTAATATTAGTATAGTAATATTATTTAATATTACTGTAAAGTAAATATATGTATATCATAGGATTCATTTATAGTTTGTATGAATTTTTCGTACGATTTTACCGCGCTGTGAAGGAAAAATTAAATTAAATTAACAGTAAGAAAAACATAAGTTTAGTATGAATTAATGAATCCGGTCATTGGTGTCTATAAATAACGATGAAAAATACCTGGTCAGTTTCAATAATAATTTATCAGCTTTAGAACAAAAGAAGTTTCATTTGAATATTCAATGTAAACGGAATACAGGGCAATATGTTAAAACATAAAGATATTTTTCATGCAATAGGTTAGCTTAGCAACGATCAATACTTTTGAATTTTTAAAATAAAGAATACTTTTTTATAAATCTTTATGAGCGTGATCTTGATAATAGAAAATAAAAGTCTCGGAAAAGTAATATGATTTTAGTAAAAATGACCTTGAAATATGAAATTCATGGAAAATATTGATATAGTACAAATATTCCACTATAAACTTAACTCTTTATCAAACCAAGTTAATAGAGGCACAAGTCTGAAGGTTCCACATTTTTCTGTGTTTTCTTTTCAGTGGAAGATTGCCTCGCGGTTACATAGCATCAATTCACCCTCAATGAATAGCTTACCTCGGCCCGAGGCTGCACCCCAAGGGATATTTTCAGGTAAACAACATATTGTATGATGTCTCCTTCACTATGAACCGAATATGAACCATACGTCCCATGTATGCACCTTGATAAAAGGAGTATTGAAAGTCCACGTTCCATGGCTCAGTTTCTAAATTATTCTTAGTACTGCAGCTAGGGAATATGTCGAAATGCTCATTCATATAATATTACGAAATAAATATTGTCTGTGTGTACTTAAAGCATTTGTGTATAGATCCGAAATAGCAGTAGTAATATAAAAGTTTAAAAATATCACAATTAGTTATTGCGGATACACGAACAAGGAACTTTTCTTCTGTCGATATCAAGAAACAATATACATAATATATTTATTACATTTCGATAACTTTTTTGAAATATTTTTTTTGTAGAATATATTTAATGAAGTACGAGAACGTTGTACATAATTGTGACATTATTATCCAAAAAGTACTTAACAGTTGTGTTAGTCAGCTATTATTTACTTTTAACGTAATATTTTTTTATCAAATAGTTTTTTGCAATAATTATATTAAGATAAATTTTATGTACCTTAAGGAAATTATAGTATATTAAAGTAAAAGTTACAGTTTAACACGTATTAGACAGGGGCCCCTTTAATACACCTGGGGCGCAAACCCCACACACTTTTGAAGCTCCTCTCACTGCAACGATGGACCCGACACCCGCACCGTGAATACATTGAATGATGAAAGATTTCGTCTCTGTCTTTTTATTATTAATAACAACTGTATTGCAGGAAAAGTTTGAGCTTGTCAAATGTCAGATGTTTTAGATACAAAATAAATGAGAAAATATAACTCAAACTGTAATAACCGCAGTTGCCATATCCATAGATGTTTGCCTTATTGTTTGGCAATATGACCATACAGGTGTTTAATTAATTACATTTTGGAAAAAAATGTAGCTGTAGCTATAATTTGCCCAGAAATTACAGAGATATATTATGCTTCCCAAATAATATATGCTATTTGTGATAACGAAAATATACAAGTGTTGAAACCCTTTAAAATCATAACAGGCACTTTCTTTTAAATAGTGATCACACAATAAGCACAGAAAACTAAGGATAATTATTGGTTACATATGTAGATTATAATACAAAAGTGAGTTAAACTTTTTGGCCGTTTTTTATCTGTTTATCCGATTACTATTTATAACTTCCATAATAAAGATAACGTATACATATTTGTATTTAAAGAATTAATAATATCTTTATCAAAAAATCATTTGCCAAATAAAATATTATAATAAAATGAGGAAGCACAATTCGTGTTTTAACATTGTCAATCAATTATTAAATACAGATTAAAATCTTTATGAATGATTTTTATGTTAGTTTGGTATAAATATTTTAAATATTTTTACATTCATCACCAAAAAAGCTGTGAAATAATAAGTAATATGCATTAACTGAACTTGTTACTTTTTGGGATACTTGCGCTATCCATTAATATGAATAAAAAGACTATTAATAGTCCCGAATGGGGACGGCTTTCTAGTTAATATGGCCCATGAAATGAAATGAAATGAAATCAAAAATGAAATGGCCCATGAGGGGATCGAACCCGCGACCTTCGCGTTATTAGCACGACGCTCTAACCAACTGAGCTAATGGGCCGATAGTGTTTATACACTACGGTAGCATCGCTAGTTACATATATGGCTGTTATGAAACACTTAACATATATATATTTGTCATTATAACACTGTAACCAACGTAATTTTTTTTAAATTATATATACCTAGTCCTGCTATAAGTACTGTTACACATTAAAATGATTTGTTCATTATAAAATAATATACGCGTCCTCGACTCAAAATTTAAAAAGTTTAAAAAAGAAAAGTTTTTATTGAACTCTCTATTTATGGCCAGGCTATTTATTTCTTCATCTGTTGTTGGTGTCGTGTTGAGTGAAGACAAGTTTTTTGAAATTTGTTAAATGTATATCGAAAATATTTACTTATTATTATATGAAATCCTGTTGCTTTCAGATTACATAATGAGCTTCATTACGCTTTTATAAAAGGTTTTTTCTTCTATATACGATGCCCTATGGGCATAAGGGTATTCTATTGTTATAAGTATAAAAATCTCTAATGTATTAGTGAAAGCACCCAAATTATTGGAGTGAGAACAAGTATATTTCAATCCAGAACTGTAAAATATTGTACAATGCTCTTAAAAGTTTCGCACCTAAACGGTGTAGCTCTTTGTTACTCTACGATGAAAATTTTCATAAAAATACTGACTTAATGTAAAAAGGAAAGGTATTTTTCATATCGAGTCTCAAAAGAAAGAATACGATATAATTGTCAATTATATTTGTTAATATTTGATTCTGGGAGTAATACTTCATAGGGCGTGAAATTTTCTTCTGTTTCTGACAAGCCTTACTTAGATAGCAATAAACATATTTATTGATATTGTAATATTATTTAGCCTTTTTGAACATTATTATATAATTTCTTGTAACTACATTTAGCTTACATTTGTATTTTTAAATAAATTGACATTTAATTGGTGTTTTAATTGAAACACTATTTATATTTTAATATTAAAACAATAAAGCTTCATCATCATCATCCTATCAGAGCCCAATGCTGAGTAAAGGCCTCTTCTCACATGAAGAAGGTTTGAGCATAACTCACCACGCTTGCTCAAGACGGCGATTTCAAACTAGTCGGAAATGATAAGTCCAGGTTTCATCACAATGTTTTTTCACCGTCTGTCAATGGTGTCTAAATACTCTTAGAAAGAAGATATGATTCGGCACAAATACACATTGGTACTTGTACTTGCACGTTTTTACGATGAGTAAAATAATTGTACTTTGTTTTTGTTATAATATGAATGTAATCGTAAATATCAAATCACTATTAATATCCATTTCTTCAGAGTCCATGATAACTTGTTGTAGTGATAGCAGTTAGTGTATCATTGAGAACATAACACTGAACTTAGTGGAACAGAGAGTTATTGACTGACTCACGACATAACTGATCTTGAGTTACATATGAACAGTTGTAAGGAAATTCTATATAAAAATACATACATGCATACTATATTCTAAACACTTTTCTTCTTCTTCTTCTTGACAATTTCACAGCTTTAGCCAGGGTCTGCCTTATATGTTGTGAAAAGTTTTGGCTAATTGTTTTTACGACCGGCCGCCTGCCTGACATCAACCCTCTTTGGAAATGCATTAATCAGTAATGTCTAAATACTCTTAGAAAGAACATATGACTCGGAAAAATCACATTGGTACTTGCCAGGTTTCGAACTCGCGCCCTCATGTACGAGAGGCGCAAGAGAATATTAAGCTTAGTACCTGACTTTAAATTGAACTTAATGATAAAAATAAAAACATTGTCACTATTAACCGATAAACGAAATCAAAAAAGTTTTAGGTTCAATTTATGTTTATCTCTTGATTGTATTTGGGAGTCCTCTTCGAATATCTTTAAAAAGAAGCTTAAAAACTGTTTATATTTTTAAGATATGACATGACACAAAATGTTAATATTAATGTTATTAATTTTATGTCAAATTTCCTTACAAAAGTTGATATCTAACTCAAGATCAGTTACGTCGTGAGTCAGTCAATATCTCTCTGCTCCACTAAGTTCAGTGTTATGTTCTCAATGATACACTAACTGCTATCACTACAACAAGTTATCATGGTCTCTGGAGAAATGGATATTAATAGTCATTTGATATTTACGATTACATTACTTGTGAAGTCAAATGTATTTTTTAATATGGATATTTTATCGCAACAAATGATTAATTTTTTTTTATTTTTCATTTGAAATTTATATATTATATTTTATTGTAGTTTTACTAATAACATTTAAGTATATTTGACATAAATACGGTTTAACTTGTCAGGAACATAAATAAATATTATGTACTTGTATAAATATCAAGATTACTTTGAATATTCTTAATTGTCCTATTAATATATATTGTTTATCATACTTATATACAATAACTGACAAATACCAAACATATTTCGATTTTTTTTTGTATTTTTCATAGCATTATAATTCAATCCCACCATAAACATTTCCATAATGTTTAAGTCTTTATAAGATGACACATGTGCGATGACAAATTGATATTTTCGTACAATAATATAGAAAAAAGAGGAAAAGAGAAACAGAAAAATATAAATTGAAATGTTCATACATTAAAGAAAGGATATTTGTTTTAACACAAAGATTTTTTATAACTTGTAATTAAATATATTTAAAATGCTTCTATGTAAAGAAACTCTTTGTTTTTTTCTTTTTATTTACTAAAAACAATCTGAAGCATACCTTTTGTGATATTTTTGATAATTTCAGACAAATTCGGTATCGTAAACGAAATTACTAATATAAATAAATAATCATAATTTTATCTTTATAACTTGGTGTTATGTAATTAATAATTTTTTTTTTAACCTGAACCTTTTTTTTTTTATTTTTTCATACGTTTGTTAATGTTTTTATTATTCTTCATGTACATGATACAAGTTTTAAACAATTTTAAAAAGAAAACAATTATGGTCCAATGGCAGCCTTGTCACTTAAAATGAACACCCACGTAAAAGCCTTACAAAAAATAAATGATTTATAGAGGTAATGACCGGTATGTAAAAATAAAAATTAATGTTTATAAAATAAAATATTGAATATTGTAAATAAATATAATAAAAAGTGGTTAATTTTTAAGGTAACGTTTTAATATATTCTGTGTTTTAAAACTATTTTTTCCAGTAAATAAAGAATTAGAATCAAGAAAAGAAAAACTATCATGAGTATTACAATTAATTATAAAAGAAAAATAAGGGAGGATAAAAAAGTAAGAGAATTAATATACATAGAGAGGAGTAGAAGAAAAAATACTATTCTGAGTTATACCAATACTAGGTTTAAAGGTTAAGATAACTTTAGTCACAACACGTATGCGTTGTCGCGCTTGTAATTAAAAATAGATATATATATAAATATATATGCATATTCCGCCTTTAAAACGGAATATAGTTATTTTTCCAAAATAGTTGAACATATGTTTTATTTTAAGTTTTTCAAATTGAGTAGAATCTCTTTACAGACCGATTAAGAAACTTTTCATTACGTAGTACTCAAACTCAAAAATAGTAATTGGCTTTTCTTAAAACAGAGCTTAAGGGTATATAAAAAATATTTTATTTTTTATATTTTCTTACGATTCGATTAATTACTTTATATCAACCGTGATCCTGTTAAAATTACGTGAAATTGTCTGTAAGTTAGTACTGCTTCTTTGTCATATTTTCGTCCAAATTTTTCTTAATATTTTAATGTATGGTTCTACATATTCGCTGAATATGTCTATGTCTTGAAATCTAACATGAAAATGGTTTTTTTTATAATAATGAGTCTCATTTCCATTATTATACTTACACTTTTATATTTTTATTGTATGATAATGTTGTGTATAATCGTCGTTTATATATATGTATATATATAAACGACATATATAATATATTAGATACATTTCATTCATACTGTGTTTCGAAAATTTACTTAATATTATAATTTAATAATAATTATTCCTAAAAATAAAGTTCATCTTTTTTTTTTTTTTTTTTTTTTTTTTTTTTTTTTTATCCTTGGGAAAAATGCATTTACGCATCCCCGCCATTAGAAAACAGCGGGGTATGTGGGGCTCGTTGCCACTACCCACTAAAAACCCAAGGGTGTTCCACGACGGCCCTTGTGTCGGGGCGGGGGATCGCTTTCGCACTCCCACCAGCTTCCCCGACAGGCTGGCCCGCTTCTGGGGGCCCGTCGTCTTGGGGGCTACTGGAACAGCCCCCCCCCTCATGTGGTGCTCACTATCACGCTCGTGTCCTTGGGAGTTGCATGGGGAACACAACCATGCAGCTCCCTTGGCCGTTTAGCGCGGGTTGGGGTCCGCGCCACGGGCCACTTTCACGGCGGCCTCAGATCGTCGAGGGCGTCTCTGCGGCGGAGCCCAGCACGGTGTCTGCGAGAGGGGAGGGACGATGTGGCTTCCCTCACCCTTCCGGCCTTCTCCTTCGCGGACATTACCGCCTCGCAGAAGGCGAGCGCGGCGTCCCAGGCCGACTCACGCCGCACCATGCACCACACCATGTGGTGCAGCGATAAGGCCCCCGCCTCCATTGCCCCAACTAGGTCACGGCGCTGCTCCGCCCATGCTGGGCACACCTCCAAGGTGTGCTGCGCCGTGTCCTCGGGGCAATCCGCACAATGGTGGCATGCCGGAGATTCCTCCCGCCAAAAATAAAGTTCATCTGGGAAAATAGCAGGTTTCTTCTATTATTTTGCATTATAATCACTCATACAATTATTCACATAATTTATCAATAGCTATAAATCTTGCGATAATTTAATAAGAAATGTACATACATGTATTAATGATTATTTTAAATGTCTCTTACAGTTTACAAAATAAGATTATTACCCCTTAAAGACAACACATAATATAGCATTATTTAAACGACAAAATACTGTTAAACTAAATACATTTAATATGTATTATAATAACCAAGAGTAAACATACAGCAAGTAACAAAAATTAATCAGAGTAGTTTAAGATCAAGTAATTAAAAGAATACAGAGAGATGAATCCTCTTGACTTTGTATTTGACGTCTTGACAGTGTTATCTACTCGTGAAACCGAGCTGTGAAATTGAATTAATTCCGTATATGAACTGTGTCCACATTATGAATGAAATAAATAAAGTTACTAAATATGTTGATATATTATTATCTGTTGCACATCACTACCCATGAAGTGTTGATAGGTGTCAGAAAAGCAATCTTTGAGCGTCTGTACTAAAGCTTAATTCTATTTGAATGTTAAATTTTGTTAATTTTCAGATGAATGGGTACGTTAGTTAGGTAAATAGTTCTTGCTATTATTCTGATTTAAAATTTTATTTTTTTCCGTTGAGGAATTATTATTTAGTTTTTTTCTGTTAGTATATATGTATAAGTCAGTGGTGGCCTAGTGGTTAAAGGGTCCGCCTCTCGTTGCCGAGGGCGCGGGTTCAAACCTGGCAAGTACCAATGTGATTTTTCGGAGTCATATGTATTTTCTGAGAGTATTTAGACACCACTGACATACGGTGAAGGAAAACATCGTGAGGAAACCTGGACTTATAGTGTCACAATTATAAGTTTGAAATCACCGACCCGTCTTGAGCAAGCGTGGTGATTAATGCTCAAACCCTTCTCCATGTGAGAAAGAGGCCTTGCTCAGCAGTGGGCGTTCATAGGCTGATGACGATGATATATGTATAACCAAAGACCTATCAAGGTATACTAGGTAAATTATCACGTAGTAATAAATAACTTTAAAAAACAATATGGCTATATTTTTATGACAAGCTATGGAATAGCGTTGCTATCCTAACATCGAGGCAATCATGTAGTCTTAGGTGTAGGTTATAAGTTTTAATATGTACCTAATTCTTATTATAATATACATATAAGTAAGTTTCGTAGTTTTCGTGGAACGTCCGGTTACAGCCCTACTTAATTAACAGTTACATACAATTTAAAACCTAAATCTATATCTAATATAATATTTGACAGAAATATTTTTACTAATAATTTGGACAAAACAAAAACAGAACACTTCATGAGATTATTACATTATTTCTCAGATGTCGAATTTCCTTTAATATGCTTGAGAAGTTACTCGTCTACGCGGTTAAGTCACAAACGTTTTCCTATTTGGAAGTTTTAAGGGAGTTACACTATTGGATATATACAGGCCAGTTATTCGATAAACTAATTTAAAATTCCATGTTTCCACTACATGTCAACCGTAAGTCTGTAATTAAGTTAAAGGACTACTAATATAATATAATCACATCTAAGACTTTGATGAGTATTCATTTAAATTTTAAATGAATACTCGCTATTTTTTTAAACTAAATACACCTGAAGTTTCGGTTACTTTTCAACAACCGTGATCACATCTCGTTTGTTCGTATTGAATGAATTTGTTGATAACATATATATAATTTGTTAATTTTAAATGCAAGTTTGATTTTGTTCAACCATTACTTGTTTCCATTGATTGTGTTTGTGTTTCTCAAAGCTCTTTTTACCCTTGAATTACCTTGGTTGGTTTTATGTAACACACAAATTTAATAGAACCAAAAAAATTTTGACTACCGATTTAACTCATTGTAGAAATATATGACTTTTTATAGATACTATTTTGCACAAGTCAAATTTATTTTACTAATTTGTTTTTATATTATTATAACTTTCCAAAAATTAAGATTGGATATAATTTAACATTTTAAGAGCCATGCCTGAGCACAATTTAAACCTACTGTTAATTTCATTCAGTTCTTAATTGTATGTTTGTGACTTTGATATGATTAAACAATCGTTTACAAAAAAGACCTCTGGATAGAAATATAAATGTCACACAAATAACCAGCAACGAATACTCTGAACGAGCTTTAGTTCAGGAAAATAAATGTCCAGTGTAACAGGACCATGTAAATCTCATAATCCGTGAGTTAACCACAGTTCAGTATAGACTGACGTGACTACATAGTTTAAAGACTTGAAGCCGTCAACATTGACAGTGTGTACCCATGGGTCTTGTTGTGATGGCTATCAAAGTAATTTTATAACTCAATTATTAGTATTAATATTCTAAAATCAATATAAATATATTCACAGTTTCAAGGGATTTAGGCTGCCTAGGTTTTTTTACTATAAAGATACCTATATTTATTGTACGAATGAATATCATCATATATCAATGCTTAGAATGCATTTTCTAAAGAATATTTATTTATAATTTCATCCCTGTTACATAAACCACGAGGTATTATTTTAATCATCACAGTCTAGTTAATGAAGTCATTGCATTATGCGCAATGTATTACTGCTTAGAATTTCAACCGCGTATTTTGTTTCTTAACGCCACTATTAAATTTTTACGACACTCGTTGCATTCCGGAATTAGTTTAGTTAAACTTTTTTACTTATCTTACGTGACTCCTCGTTTTTGTTATTAAATGGTAAAGACATATAGACAATAATTGTCAATAACTTTAGTTAGGTACATGGAAGTAGGATTTGGTGAAGGTTTTCTGAAGAACGTGGCTGCTTTTATATGATAACCGGCTAGTATGAAATTCACAGTGGAGTAACCTCCTCCGCAATCTGCTATCTAGGACTTTGGTTCAACTTCCTATTCATAGAACATATTTATTCGTCTTATGTTTTCATTCCTTTGAATATTTTATAAGCTACCTTTAAACAATCCTTCAACCGATTTTATTTATTTTTACAAATATAAATAACAAAATTTACAAATATAAAAGAATACCTTGTTACGTACGCGCTACGTATGAAGAAAAAAAACGAACATAACTGGGGCGACATCTTTGTATCGTTAAAATATCGTATAACGAGTAACGCTGCTGACTCCGCGGAGCGAACACCAAGCCGTGTGAACCAGAAGATTCCTGATAACACATGCTATGGAATGGTATTGCTATCCTAACTTCGGGGCAATCATGTAGTCTTCGGTTATATGTATGTTATAAGAATTTTTATATACAAATAAGTATGTTCCGTAGTTTTGCTGGAACCTCCTGTCGCCACCATATACATATAATAAGTATTGCTAACGAAGTCGCTGAAATAGTTTTAAAATTATGAGAGTTATTGGGAAACGATTTACAATATTATGCGACAAATGTAATAATTTTTCCGACAGTATAATTTATAATATATTACGTTCTGGTCATTATATTTGAATTATTTTATCTAATAAATCATTATGTGTTTTGCCATTGATCTATTCATATAGGATTTATTGTTTAAATTTATCTATCATAAGTTTCTACGTAAAATAGTCTCAACAGTTGATTTTATACAACCCCAATCAGTTTATTCCAGAATTGATATTTTAATGTAGTTTTCAGTTTTAAGAATATCGTGTTTGTTAATTATCATAATAGGATGAGAGTCAATATGAAAAATTTAATTCCTTTCAGAGCCACCGTACTATCCTTTCAATATCTTAACTAGACAGACTTTCTCGAATTCCAATCGAACGGTTCTATAAGAAAAATATTTTAAAAGGATTACAACAGTACGATGAATAAACCGAAAATCAATATTTACAGTTCGACAGGACACAGAATGCGTTTCTGAATAGTTGAGGTTGAAACGGTACAATTATTTTGAACAATTTATAACAAAATATTAAATAACTTTTATTTATCTTATGAGCGAGTGTAATTGAAATTTTAACTAATTCGCTTATTTAAGATCGTTACTAATTTTTAGTTAAAATATATAAAAATAACAGTTTTAAATACAAACCACTTCCTCACAAGGTATTAGTGTTTGATTTTGTATAAATGAGACAAATATAGACGAAATTATGACAATGTGACATTTTTGTTATTTTAATAATATAAATATATGTAAATCTATATTTTAATTTATGAAAAGTATTCATGGTGAATGAAATAAATAAAGTTACTAAATATTATTAATACTATCTGTTGCACATTACTAGCCATGAAGAGTTAACAGGTGTCAATTATATTCTGCTTTAAGCTTTTTATTTTATTCGCTGATGAAATATTACTTAGTTTTTTTCGTTATGTTATTTGTATGCCATAACTTTAAAGTATAAATATTATGTATATTTTTACCAAAGACCTATCAAGGTGTACTAGGTTAATTGTCACGTAGTAATAAATAATAATAAATAAAGTTATAAAATAATAAAGGGAATACTTTTATGTAATATGATTATAAACAGTAAAATACTAACTAATTTGATGGAAATATTTTTACCGCTCATTTTTAGATTACAAAAAATCAAAAAACTTTATGATATTTGTCTAATTTAGAATTTCCTTCAATCTGCTTGAGAAGTTACTCGTCCACGCAGTTAAGTCACAAACGTTTTGCTATTTGGAAGTTTCAAGGGAGTTACATTATTGAATAGATACAGGCCTAGTTCGATGAAGTGATTGAAAATTCCATGTATCCACTACATGCCAACCCCATATAATTCAGAAACTATAATTTAAGGACTATTAATATAAATATTCTTCATTATAAGCCAGTATTGTAGCAACTATTTTTTTTTTCAGTTAACAATTACTGTTTAAAGTCTTTTTTAAATAATAATTTGATTTTTTTCAACCGTTACTGGTTTCCATTGATTTTGCCTGTGTTTGTCAATTATATTTTTTAGTTAACTTGAATTACCTTACTTTTTTGTTATAAAAAAAATATTTCTGTGCCCGAGAATAACTTTCAAGTAATGGTAATTTAGTATAATTATTAATTTGTGACTTTGATATTTAATTAAACAACCGTTTTAGAAAGACCGCTGGATAAAAATATAAATGTCACACGGATAACCAGCAACGAATACTCTGAATGAGCTTTAGTTCAAAAAAATATGTACAGTGTAACAGGACCGTATAAGTCTCATAATTCGTGAGTTAACCACAGTTCAGTATAGACTGCCGTGAATGAATAGATTAAAGACTTGAAGCTGTCAACATTGACAGTGTGTAACCATGGGTCTCGATGTGATGGATATCAAAGTAATTTTATAACACAATTATTAGTACGGATGTTCTAAAATCGATTTATATATACGCACAGTTTCAAGGGATTAAGGCTGCTTAGGTTTTTTTTTTACAATAAAGGTATAAATTAACGCTACAAATAGAAAAAAATCAAAGACAAAATTACTTATGTATTACTGGACGCACGGATATATTCATATAGCAAAGCTGGGAATGTTTTTTCTAAAGAAACCTTATTTATCCTCTCATCCCAGTTATATAAACCACGAGGTATTGTTTTAATCATCACAGTCTAGTTAATGAAGTCACTGGATTATGCGCAATGTGTTACTGCTTGGAATTTCAACAGAGCATTTTGTTGCTTAACGCCACTATTAAATTTTTACGACACTCGTAGTATTCCGGAATTAGTTTAGTTAAACTATTTTACTTATCTAACGTGACTTCCAGTTTTTTTATGAAAGTTGATCTAGTTAATTACATACTTTTGTAAAGAGTTAAATTTGTATACAGATTATTAAAAGTTTTAGACATCTAGACAGTAATTGTTAATGCAGACACTGGCTATAGTTGGGAAATTGCCAGGTAGAAGGAAGACAGTAATTGTTAATGAATTTAGTTACGTGGTACGTGGAAGTAGGATTTGGTGAAGGTTTCCTCAAGAATGTGGCTGCTTTTATATGATAACCGGTTGTTAATGCTATCTAGGACTTTGGTTCAACTTCCTATTCATAAAACATATCCCCGTCTTATGTTTTCATTCCTTTGAATATTTTATAAGCTACCTTTAAACAATCCTTCAACCGATTTTATTTATTTTAACAAATATAAATAACAAAATTTACAAATATAAAAAAATACCTTGTTACGTACGCGCTACGTATGAAGAAAAAAATGAACATAACCGGGGCGACATCTTTGTATCGGTAAAATATCATATAACGAGTAACGCTGCTGACTCTGCGGAACAAACACCAAGCCGTGTGAACCAGAAGATTCCTGATAACACATGCTATGGAATGGTATTGCTATCCTAACATGGGGGCAATCATGTAGTCTTCGGTTATATGTATGTTATAAGTATTTTAATACATATAAGTATTTTCCGTAGTTTTGCTGGAACCTCCGGTAGCCACCATATATAATGACTATTGCTAACGAAGTCGCTGAAATAGTTTAAAAATTATGAGAGTTATTGGGAAACGATTTACAATATTATGCGACCAATGTAATAATATTTCCAACAATATAATTTATAATATATAACGTCCTGGTCATTATATTTGAATTATTTTATCTAATAAATCATTATGTGTATTGCCATTGATCTATTCATACAGGATTTATATGTAGTTTAAATTATCTATCATAAATTTCTACCTAAAATAGTCACAACGGTTGATTTTATATAAAACTAATTTATTTATTTCAGAATTGAAATTTTAATATAGTATTAAGATTTGTGAATATCGTGTTTATTAATTATCATAATTGGATGATAGTCGATATAAAAATGTAATTTATTTTTAAGTGTCAGTACTTAATGTATTACGCAGACAATACTACACATTCAGTGGTACAAATATTATGAATCTTTGCTTCTTTCTAATGGTTGAAAAATGCATCAATTAAGAAATAAAGATTTTATGTGCCTTCGTTGTAATACAAATATAGTGATATCTTGAAAGTAAAATTAATTGTGGTAAAAGATTTTCATAACAGATTAAGAAAAAAAAATATTTTTTTGAGTCACTAATATCATGAGTTATAAAGATATAAAAATATATGACCTACATAATTGATGTGAACTGTTTTTTTTGTTTTTCGCTTGTAACTTCCGATGAAAATATAAAAAAATAAATTTACACTGAACTTATAATATTTCTAAATATGTTATAATATCTACATAATATATTCTCTCAAACGTTGTTTATTATTTTTAACCTCCTATGCAGTAATAGGTTCCCAATTTCAGCACTATGAAAAAATCAATACATTACTCATTTACCAACCCTTTCCCCTACATGTCGTACAATAAGTAGGAGTGGCAGCAACCAAAGTTCACAATTAGGTACCTTTGAATGGCTAAACTAGAGCGAGATTCTGCTCTATACAAATGTCTAATTCAAATGTTTAAATAGTAAATTATTATGATTTTAAAAAGAAATACATATCTGATCCACAAGACCCAATAATTGCTTACGTCATTTGTGGAGTCACTGAGTAATTACTTAGAAAAGGAATAATGGTTAATACCTACATATATAATTTAAGATTCACGTAAATGCATAAGTGACTAGACGTGTTACGTGGAATTTTCAATAAAAGGCTCGTTGGAAAGACTATTTTTGGAGACTTCTTGTACATTACTTACGATTAGAACAATATTGTAATTAAATTCTCAAATTATACACCAATTGTAAATAAATTGAAGTAATTAATATGCTAAAACTTTTAATCTTCATCAACTAAGTTTAAGCATTCAAGATTATTCTTTTAAAAAACGAAACTATTATCAAATTGCAATTATATTGTATGTAACAACTTATGTATTATAAGCCTTACCTACACTGATGTAGGCTCAGTATCCTACTCAGAGAATATAACGATCTCTTAATAGTCTTTAGTAATACGTGATATAACAAAAGATAGTAAAAACTATTCTAAAATGTATGAAGTCTTCATAAATATAATGGTTTATTTTATTTAGCATCTATTTACTCCACATAATTCGTGCTATAAGATTTTGCTTTTGCAATAAAATTAATATATTGCATGATTTATTTATTCCTTCATTTTCCCTTTACACTCTTAATAGAAATGAAAGTGATATAAAATGAGGGAGCTCACATTATGTATAAAGACGAATGATAACATACGAAGCCGTGATAATACCTTTCAATAACCATAACTCTTGAACCCTCCTCAATGTAAATATCATGTAAAGTACGACCGGATTAGATATATCAGTTGACAGACGGATTCAGAACATTGAACCTGAATTGAAATGTGTTTCAAAAAATATATCTTTATCGATATATTTCCTATACTTAACCTATATTGTGATAAGTGAATTTTACTCATTCAGTGGAAAATTTATTTATTTTTCTGTTTTCCATACATAAAAGCAAATGTGTAGTCTCTGCTGCCTTACATTGAAAATTTAGAAGAAAAAAATAGGATAAATAGATTAATTTGATTTAATGTAACGTGATTTATAGAGAATTACATACTAATATAAAGAGGAAATTTAGAAAAGACTTTTAAACATACCACAAACGTTTCTACTTTTTCATAAATACATTTTAAACATAACAGTATAAATAAAGATCAGTGAATTAGAAACGGAAAACGCTTCGACGACAATGTGGCTTTAAAAAACTATGGTAAGCATAATGCGTAAAAAAATTTAAGGTATAAATTATTTTCGTTCTCATTTATAATATATTAATTTTAACTTCAGATATATAACTCACAAAAAAATTATCAGCCTTTTCCGTAAGAGTAATTGAAAATTCATTCCTGAATTTCAAGCAAATGAAAGGTGTTACAAGATTACCGTTATAATTAAATCTTAACATATTTTTAAAAACTGTATAAAAATATGCCTAAATTAAAGTTATAGTCAGCAGAGAGGGAAATTTGAGTGTAATTTATTTAATGAAGTAAACAAAAGCATCAGGTGTTGTATTATAACACCCAATAGAACATCTCACAACACAAGCAACATGTTTAATTAAACCCACCAATGTATTTTACATAGGAAGGTTAAGACCCACACACACACACCCACACACACGCACACACAAAAACGCACAGATACGAGTATATAAGTATATATGTATAATTCAATTAACCTTATTTTATGCTATGATAAATTTGAATTTATCATCAACATCTATTTGAATAGATGTCAATCGTAATTGAACTTGTCGTTATTATTCTGTTTATAACTTTGAAATCAATTAATAACCTTTATAAAATATAATATACTTGTAATGAAGTGGGCTAAATATTAATAATAATCATATAGATATAATGTTTAGATAATGAAATAAATAAATAGTTTTAATTTCAAGTCTACGTAAAAGAGACATCAATTCACAAATTAAATTTACTGCTCTCAGAAATTTCACTTTTATGGATTTAAAATATAACACAGACGCTTAATTGAACTAAAGGTGTTAACGCTCAATTTGTAATGAAAATGCTTATTTTACAATTGTATA
This sequence comes from Danaus chrysippus, assembly GCA_916720795.1. Taxonomy (NCBI): domain Eukaryota; kingdom Metazoa; phylum Arthropoda; class Insecta; order Lepidoptera; family Nymphalidae; genus Danaus; species Danaus chrysippus. The sequence goes on along the minus strand of CAKASE010000066.1, from coordinate 6,878,831 downwards.
TTGTCATATGTATATTGTTTTTACGATCGGCCGCCTGCCTGACATCAACCCTCTTTGGGAGTGCATTAATCAGGTATGTCTAAATACTCTTAGAAAGAAAATATGACTCGGAAAAATAACATTGGTACTTGCCAGGGCCAGGATCGAATCCGCGCCCTCGTGCATGAAAGGCGGGCCTGTTAACCACTAGGCCACAACTGACTTGTGTACATATTTACTTACTACATATTAAATTAAATTAAATGTGTATATTCTACAGAAAGTATCATGAAAGTATATATGTATATAATATATTCTTCTTCATCTTGTCCAAAGGCTTTTATTAATAACTTGTGACGTGAAAATAACACAAGTTATATAAGTTGATTTATAAATTATATGGACATATTAGTATTGAGTGATCCTTAAGATGAACAAAAAGTTTTATATGAGACAATCTAATACCATTATAAGAATGTCGCTACTAAGAGGTTGCTTTTCATTACATTTAAGTACAGGAGGTTCTTTTAATCAACGTTCAACTAAGGTCGATTGATTTTTCTCATTATTTGTAAACCTATATTAAAATCGTTAGGTCACAAGATAAGAGTCAGTGGTGGCCTAGTGGTTAAGGGGCCCGCCTCTCGTTGTCGAGGGCGCGGGTTCAAACCTGGCAAGTACCAATGTGATTTTTCGGACTCATATGTGCTTTCTGATAATATTTAGACATCACTGACATACGGTGAAAGAAAACATCGTGAGGAAACCTGGACTTTATAGTTTCACAATCATAAGTTTGAAATCACCAACCCGTCTTGAACAAGCTTGGTGATTAATGCTCAAACCTTCTCCATGTGAGAAAGAGGCCTTTGCTCAGCAGTGGGCTTCTGATAGGCTGATAACATGGTCACAAGATAAACAGACGAGTGTACTTCATTTTTCTAATATAGATTTAAAACTTTTAATCTATGTAACACAGATCATTGTATATTCATATCAACAAAGGGAAATTATAAGAAACTGTCTATCTTCTCTTTATAAAATTAAAAAAAAACTATTTGTGGCCCATGAGGGGATCGAACCCGCGACCTTCGGGTTATTAGCACGATGCTCTAACCAACTGACCTAATGGGCCGACAGAGTTTATACTCCACGGTCGCATCGCTAGTTATAACAAATAATAACACTGCCCAACACATATTTTGTTTCCTTTATTTTTTTCACTGTTATTAGTTATTTCTATGTCCCTGAATATGAAAAAAATACTAAAAAAATTCTAACAGCTTTAGTTTTTGAAATATATTTTTTTTTTTATTTTGACCATAAATTCAGAAAATTAATACAAAATGTTTTATAAAATACAATGAAATGATCTTTTATAGGAATTTCTTGACTGAACGACTTCAGATAGATTTCGTTGCAAACTCCAGCACAAGTCTGCCATCATATGTGAGTCCCACCGCCCCTGATAACGCTCTTCCAATGTCCTGGACCCTGGAGGAATCTTTCACCCTGCTCTTTACTGTAATCATCCAGATTTTTTGGAAATCGGTCTAAATGCGAGCGCAGGAAGTGGATTTTTATGCTAATGTTGCACCCTAGTTGTTTCAAATTCGATAGCATGGCCTCAACAAGCTCCACGTAGTCGTCAGATTTATTTTTGCCTAAGAAATTACTAATAACCAAAAAAATTAATTCTAAGGATTCGATTCCACTTTAGTCATTGATTTGACAAAATTAGAATCTTTCACGAGTTGCCTGATCTGTTCTTGAGGTTCTTGGCTAGATTTTTGGACTGAATAAGAATCTTCACTTGATGAATTTCGTTCGGGTTCACAGGGATTCGAGTCATCAGAAGATTTAGATTTGCCAGGTTGTACCTCCCATAATTTTAATTGAGGTCGTTGGGCAGAAGATAAGTTAGGATGTGGCACTTATTTCGATTGCCAGGATTAATTCCTTTTACTTTCACAACGCAAAAGTAGCAGTCGTCATGATCGTTTTAAGGTTCTCGCACCTGATCACCTGTGTTTCGAATATTACTGCATCTCTGTTTCCATTGGACCAAAATAGTAGCCATACAACATATTTTTGGCATACAATATGAGGAATCCACGGCTTGTTCTGATTAAACAATTTTATTTTAAAGTATTGTTGATACACATTTTTCACAAGTTCGACATAGGTTTTTGATACTTTGCAAATACATATTCACTACAAATATAGCAAAAAGAGTCGGGATTAAGCACACAACATCTTATTGACGAAGCCATATCGAAAACAGCAACAAAATATGTTACAGTGTCGAAAAAAATATGCATATGTAGATGAAAGTAGTAAATGAGGGTAGTTAGCTGTAACTCAAAAACAAAAGCTGTTAGAGGAAAACTGTTTCGAAATTTAAAAAATATACGTCAATTTCAGATAGAAACAAGAAAAACATTAAAGGAAACAAACAACTTTTATTTTTTTGTTGACCAGTGTAATCAATGTATTCATTGATTTCATAACACTTTATATTACATTTCTTATTGTTTATCTACTGATTTACATGTCAAGTGACATATTAATATATAACTTTAGTGATAATACGGTAAAATATGAGTTGAATTTAAATTTGAGTTTGATTTTATTTTTGAATTGATTTTGATTTAATTTTAATTTTATTTAACTTGTATATTTATCCTGAATTAATTAAATTTAAATAAGTTTTAAATTTACTCTGTAACTGTAACTATTATTACTTATAAAATAAATATACATATTCAATGAATGCTATGTACACTTGTAATTGATATATTAGACTTTAATATAACTTCTCAATTTTAATATAAATGTTTGTAATATGTATGTTGTAAGTGTGCTTAAATTAAAAAAAAATAACTTATCCTTTTACTAGGTTACTTTATTGCGGTTTCTAAATAAAATAAGTAAGAACTATACCATAACTGTAGTTCGAAAAAAAAAAATAAAAAAATCACTTCTGACACTTGAATAAAGTTATATCTTCATACAGCTAAGTTACTTTTTAATGCAGTTTTGAAATCTTTACATAGTTACATTTTATATTTATGGCTTAATTGACAACATAATCGTTATTCATAATCACTTCTTTACAGAACAATAAAATTCATCTATATTGAGATATTTTTTTTATAAAATCAACAAACTTTTATTGTATCAAAATACATATATTCCCGTCAATGTTTAACACCGGATCACGTATTGACAGTGAGTGGATACTATTAATCCTAGTATTATACTGTAGGATCAACTATAGTATTGAGTAGAGAATTTATTTTCAGTTATAATAATAATAATAAATAGACGTGGTGGCCTAAAGGTTAAAGGCCTCCCTCTCGTGCATGAGGACGCGGGTTCGAAACCTGGCAAGTACCAAAGTTATTTAACCGACAAATATTTATTTCCCGAGACTATTTAGAAGCCACTGACAGACGGTAAAAGGAAACATCGTGAGGAAACCTGGACTTATGAGTTCAAATAATAAGTTTGATATAACCAACCAGTCTTGAGGAAGCATGGTGATTAATGCTCAAACCTTCTCCACGTGAGAAGATCTCATCATCAGAGCCCTTTGCTCAGCAGTGGGCTCTGATAGGCTGATGATGATGATGGTTATAATAAACAATAATAATGGTTAATATATATATCGGCGCTACCAGCTTTAATAACGGATGCGACTTGAAAATAATTAGAGGCTGCCATCAATTCTTATTAAACCTCATTAGTATTTATGATTATTGTTAAAAGTAAAACGAAATCAAAAGAGAATAGAATTATGTTTGAATCAAAAATATGACGTCTGGACTCACGACGGCGGACTCCAGAATTGAGAATTCAGCATTGAGAATTCAGAGTTCAGTGAGTGCGCATCATTGAAGTATGTGATTGTGAGGAACCTTCTAGAAATATAGGAGCATTAAGAACAATTGCAGTTTCATTTTAAAATATCATGCAACGCTCTAGAAGAAGTGACATTTGTAACGGCAGCTAGGCTGGCGTCCCTCTCTTTAAAAACAACGAATCTGTAATAAATCCGACATCAGAAGTGGGATCGCTCTCGTGATCATGCCGGTCTTATAAATCCTATCCAGCTAAAGAAAATAACCATGTGGAGAACTTGCGTATTGAAGAACGCTAAAAGAAAATTTTTTTCATGCCATTCATTGATGTCAATAATGCAGAGCGTGTGCAAACGTTTACAAATAAATCAAGGGATAATATTAAAATTACTAAGAAGATCATTTTTATCATCGTTTGACCCCGGTGGTAGTGTGTGTCTTTGGGAATGGTGTCAACACATCTACATGGCTATAAATACGTAGTAAATCAGGAACCATGATTCGCAAATGAAAATGAAATCTTTAAAAGGAGTGAGCTCAAATATGTGAATACGATTGGAAGCCACGTAGTATGGATATTAAGCGGAGATATTATGCGACGATGTGGCTCTATAACTGAGACAAGACGGGCACGTTCTAACTGAAGGTTGAGGCCATAGCAGGCTTGACCAAATACTAATACAAATCCTGAGTTTTCAGATACCAGCTCCTCTCAACAATTAAAAGAACCTGGCGCGCCGAAGTAAATAATTACTCCTAGTTGCTTCAAGTATGGTTAATGAGTCTACTTCGCGCTGCGCTGCCCCAGTGTTGAATTCAAGGCCCAATTAAGCATGGACCGAACGATGCGTGAATATCTGTTCAATCCAGATATGGTTCAGCTCTGGAGTGAAACCGGTGAGAGGTTTTCATGTTGTTTCGACTCGGGTACCGAATGTTCTTTAAATAAAAAAATAAAAAATAAAAATTTTAAAGATAGATTTCTAAGTAAATCGCAATATTATAATACAATTGCATTAGAAGGTGTAAGTAACGCTCGCATTAAATGTAATATCTAAATTCTTTAAACAATTTAAGAGTTGTTCAGTAAAGTGAGATTAGACAGGATCTGCTTACATTAGGGTATTCTATAGGGATTAAAAATAATGTCTCATTCTTTAAACAAACAAGATTGGAACTGAAAAATCATTTGAACAATGTCATAGAGAGTACACCAACTGGTAGGGTTTTAGCACAAGTCAACTAATAATTAAACTAATCAATCGTAAATCTCACGGTTCAATGTAGACTTCATAGCTTACGTTCAAACGAAAGACGAGAGGTGCGCTGTCAAATCAAAAGAACTTTAGTCAACTCGCATATGTGATAGTCCTTACCCCTTCGTGAGCTCCATCATCCTAGTAAAGAAGGAGGAGAGAAGCGACAGGCTTTGCGTAGATTAGAGAGAATTAAATAGGAATACGGTGTCTGATAGATATCCTTTGCCACTTATTTCGAATCAAAAATGCTTTCATTTCGCCGCGATAGCAGACCATTGGTTGAAGGCTAAACAAGAAATAGATAACGAAATTAATGTAATTATCACGAAACTAGAGGCAAACTATTTCAATAGTGATATCTTTAAAACTTACGATATAAGAGGCGCTCTTCTTTTTCGGAAATAATGAGAGCTCTATGTTGCCTTTAGTGTTTAGGGAATTTCCGTGAGCTAATCTCGTGTCCATGGTGTATTCTCAAGAGAATCTGTACCATGAGATTCTGTAGGGAAGCCTTGTGGAGCCGTGAGGAGACAAGTATTACACCATAGATCTGGAGAGCGTGACCTCTGAGCTAATCACGAGTTACCCTTAAGCTAACCACGGATCCTTGATGTATCCGAAAGAGAACCATGAGATTACGTAGGGATGCCCTGTGGAGCCGTGAAAAGACAAGTCTACGCCACAGATGTGGAAAGCGTACCTCTGAGCTACTCACGTATTACCCTTGAGCTAACCACAGATCCTTGCTGTATCCTTGAGAATACCATGAGATGACGAAGAGCGGCCTTGGGAAACTATGAGTAAATATAAAGTCACTCAATCTATAAGAAGTTACATGATTTTGATATCAAACAGCCGGCGCCACGGCTTTATTTATAATCGACTGTAGACATACCCTTCACAGTAATATTAACATGTCGGTCGACACACACAGCAGTGCCACTAAAAAACGATGTTATAATTCAAATGATAGCATAATTGACTCCAAATTTCTAATCAAATACACCTATTGCGAGTACAGCTAAGTTTTGTTCCATTTCTGCTAACCGTGGTCAAACGTTTGAATCATGTTGTCGACGGAAAAAGGATATCACGCCGAATTTAAATTTAATATCAACTGGTAAATTTAATCTTAATAAAATGCATGATTTCAGGGGTGCGTTATACAAGAATCAATGGCAAATAACATATCCGGGAATAGAAAACAAATCGTCAAATATTTGCGAGGATTGAGGCCGGGCTCTATTATTCCTATAAATAGTATTATTTTAGATTACAATTTGACAATCCGTCCGTGGATATCGAAGCAACACATTTAAAACAGGATGGTCGAGGCGGAGAGAAGATAAAAAAAAAGTAATAGAAACCGAGGAACACTTTGAAATGTGATTCGTGACCAGCCAGACGAAGTTCCACTGGAGTGACGAGAGAGTATAAGTAAACGAGCAGCAAGGTAGACTGTTCGACTACCTAATAGTTATCCGGTGAGCGTATTTCATTTTGTTCAATTTACTTCATTTCAAACGCATTACATATGTCGTAGATAAAAGTGTGATTTTGAAACACTTACTTTGAGATATATTACTATAAAATTATAAAATTATTATTATTACTATAAAAGATGCCTTTGATGGCGGATCCGAACCATCACAAAATAATAATAATAATAAAATGGTTAATAAAATAAAATTGTTGTAGACGGGTGGAGACGTCTTACGACAAATAAATAAAAACAAAATGTTGTAGGCGGGCGGAGACGTCCTATGACAAATAAATAAAAAAAAATGTTGTAGGCGGGCGGAGACGTCCTATGACAAATATGTTATGAATGTTCGTGTGATGCCCCCAAAGCCATGTAGCTTAGATAATTGGACGTGATATTATGACCATCTCAAAGTTGTGTTGTAGTAAACAACGTTACCCATACGATAAAAAAAAAAAAAAATTTGATATTCATAATTGTAACAATATAAAGTTATCTAGGGTTACTGTGGAAGTACCTAGACTACAAAAGCATTTATCTTTTATCACAGAGCAAACATCAGTATGACCGTATCGGCATGACTTCGGAAGATGAAGCATCAATTCTTGATCCTGTCCCATCTACTTTACGAGACGCGCGACTGGTCCAAGAACATAACGAAAACCAACCAAGAAAGAACACATAACCAGGCAGGTGCAGAGCACGCACCGCCTGTCAGAATGGCCGTATCGGCGCTACCAGCTTTAATAACGGATGCGACTTGAAAATAATTAGAGGCTGCCATCAATTCTTATTAAACCTCATTAGTATTTATGATTATTGTTAAAAGTAAAACGAAATCAAAAGAGAATAGAATTATGTTTGAATCAAAAATATGACGTCTGGACTCACGACGGCGGACTCCAGAATTGAGAATTCAGCATTGAGAATTCAGAGTTCAGTGAGTGCGCATCATTGAAGTATGTGATTGTGAGGAACCTTCTAGAAATATAGGAGCATTAAGAACAATTGCAGTTTCATTTTAAAATATCATGCAACGCTCTAGAAGAAGTGACATTTGTAACGGCAGCTAGGCTGGCGTCCCTCTCTTTAAAAACAACGAATCTGTAATAAATCCGACATATATAATAGCGTATTTTATCTAGTAATATAGAATTTTTTACTATTCTTAGATGTTACGAGTTACGCCTATATTGCCGAGTATTTGGAATTCTTATTTCTTCAGATTATTTGTATTCTGCATTCTGTATTCTGTATACCATTGAAGAATATTTAATAAAATATCATAATAAATATCAGATTAAATGGAACAAAAAAGTTATATAAATCAATTCTTTGTATTACATTTAAAACGAAATTTACATATTTCTCTCGTTATAGAATATAGATTATTGGATTTTATATTAATTTTATAATTGTTTAAGTCCAAATACTTGACTATAACTCAAAAAGGTGGTGATTATGCTTTCTGGGAAACTAGTTATGGTATCATATTAAATGCTTATTTGAGACTGTTAACTGAAATTTACATGATCAATTTTAAAATCCACTCTTTGATGAATGAGTTTTATTCACTACCTTATTGTTCTGATATTATATATTAATTTACAGAGTGAGGGTGAAAACTAAAATGACTATTTAACTAGAATGATGGAATTGTCACAAGAAAAACCTTAAATCTCTATTTTATGTGTGCGAAATAGCTACACTCCATTAACCAAGAGAAGTTCGAATAGATAAATAATAAAAATAAAAATCACTCAAAAAACTACGATTGTTATATTTCTCAGATTCATATTATGTAATATCTTTAAATATAAATTTTCTGTGAGTGTGTATATCACTGAACCTCTCTCAAACGACTGGACCGATTTTGATGAAATTTTTTCTGTGTGTTCAAAGGGATTTTGTCCGCTGGACAATGTTTTTTTAATTAATTTTTAATTTATTAGTATTTGTTGATACAAACGTTTTTTTTTTGACATTATATTTGACAACTAACTTATATGTCAATCATTCTGTCGCAATTCAAAACACGGAGATTTATGGCTTTAATAGGTAAACTCCAAAAATATAAATAAAAAAACGTAACAGATATTTCTTGATTATAGGGCGATACGAAGTTTGCCGGGTCTTCTAGTGTACGTATATTATTTTTATTTCCTTGAATTGCGATTTTTTCCGTTTTGGTATATGATGTTATTTCTTTGATTTTATAATGCACTTAAATCAATAAATCTCATTAAATACTTTTATATAGAAAAATTTACAAGCTTTATCAGATTACAGTCAAGCCTAATATCATTAAATTGATCTCAGTAATTATAAAGTAACTAGCGACCGTTTTATTTATTAATTGTGATGAGAATTATTATTAGATTAATATTTCTTAACTGTTATTGCTTTAATCTTGTTGTATCGGTAAGGCAGTTTATTTTTCATTTCCTAAAATACGGTTAAATTTTAATCTTTAAACAAAATTCAGCTAGATCATTAAAATGCCCCGAAATCAGCACCATTGAAAGTTTCATGAAAATCAATGAAAACTTTTTCTCGATTATATGTTTGTTCACATACTTAAGATGCTCGGACAAAGTTATTTCAGAATGTTCACAAGAATATAGACCAAACCTAATAGAGGTCAATCTTAAAAAGATGAGATCAAATATAAGTTTGAATAACTCTTTGGTACTATTACTATTGTTCAGTGGTATAACTTTCCATTATTAAAAGTACCTACATATAATCCAAAACTAACATTTAAATATATTTACATATATGTATATTATATACAATTGGTAAGATTTTACATATATATATGACACCATGAAAACTATTACTAATTCTATAGGTACATTAAATACTAATGAAAATGAAAATGGCATGGCATGACGACCATTTCATATAAAAATTTCTTTGTAAATGGTTTTAACATTTGTATTTACGGAACAATCCGCAATGGTTTTACATAACAATTTCAATGTATTTTTATACTATAGAATAACAATCCATTTGCAGTCGTGACTTTTAGTCATAAAATAAACAACAAATTTGCAATCACATAATTCCCGGTCTGACAAAAGCTCCGTCAAATAGATTTGCGTAGGCTTCAAAACAATAGCGCATTTCGCTGTAGTTTATGTAGTAAAATATTGCTCGTAACAGTCGTAAACTAACATGAATGATAGTCATAAAAACTTTATAATTTTCATAACATTAATTTATTACAAATATTTAAATGATACTCATATTTTCGGGATTTTACAGTGCGTTTTTTTGTAAAAATTATAAACTCTCGACGTTTCGGTTACTTTTTAGCAATCGTGATCGAAAACGAAAATAATGCGATAAGATTAAAAAGAAATACAACTAAGATCTCGATATAAACAATAGTTATTAAAACCCCACTGCTATTCAAAGTTCATTAGATCAAGACATACGTATACTGAAATAAAACTATACGCAATATCATTGTGAATGAATATATAAATTGCAATCTGAGGTTTAATAATAAAAAATAGGTTTGGGTACTATTTTAAGTACATTTGCATTTTTTTTTGGAAAATTGAACTAAAATCAACGTTGAATATTTAATTTGACCTTCATATTTTTTTAATTTTTAAAATAAGCAATATAAAAACTACCTGTCTGAATAAATGGTTTTCTGAGTGTTGCTGTAGATAGATTCGTCTAGTGGGAACCCCCATAAATTAACTCAGTTCTGTCAAGTTTGCAGTCGGGAAAGTAACATAGATCAGTAAAAATCTATAGATCAATAAAATCTTAATCTATAGATCAATAAAAAAATGTTAGACTTTATCTAATTTAATAGAAGTTGAAGAAAATAAGCAAAAACTGATTTCAGACAAGAAATAAAAGGTAAAATCTATATTTAATTATCACAAAGTAATGCTTAAATATACATATTTTTGTTAGTTCGTAATTATTATATAATTATTTTATATAATAGATCTATTAAAATCATGAATTAATAGATTTTCATGCAGAAATTGATAAAAATATACATAATTTGAAGATAAAATGAAGTAGTTGTTACCCTTATTTTGTATTTGTTAGTAAGATCATTTTATTAGTAGATTTTATGATAAGAATAACTCACCAATAAACAGCAAACGATTTGACTACTTTGAACTTCGAAGACTCCATCGCGAGTACTGTAAGAGAATTAAAAACAATATAATATATACTTTGTACTTCTTAAATGTAACTTTAGTGAATCAAGCGCCGACTTGATAATAATTTATCAGGAAAGATTGTATGCTTACAAGGACTAAGGAACTTTAAAAGTATTTAAAATATAGTATCTTTATATAAAATTTCCTCACAACTGTTGATATGTAACTCAAGATCAGTTATGTCGTGAGTCAGTCAATAACTCTCTGTTCCACTAAGTTCAGTGTTATGTTCTCAATGACACACTGACTACATCAAGTTATCATGGACTATGGAGTAATTGATATTAATAGTGATTTGATATTTACGATGACATTCCATGAGAAGTCATATATATTATTTAATAAGAGTAGTTTATCGCAACAAATAAGTAACAATTGTTTTTTTTTTTATTTGAAACCATAACAAGTTAGTTTATATGTAGTAAAATGTAGTAAAATCAGTTGGACGATCAGTTGGTCAACCAGTTGGTCGATCAGTTGGTCGATCAGTTGGTCGACCAGTTGGACGACCAGTTGGACGATCAGTTGGACGATCAGTTGGTCGACCAGTTGGACGATCAGTTGGACGATCAGTTGGTCGACCAGTTGGACGATCAGTTGGTCGACCAGTTGGACGATCAGTTGGTCGATCAGTTGGACGATCAGTTGGTCGATCAGTTGGTCGATCAGTTGGTCGACCAGTTGGACGATCAGTTGGTCGACCAGTTGGACGATCAGTTGGTCAACCAGTTGGACGATCAGTTGGTCGATCAGTTGGACGATCAGTTGGTCGATCAGTTGGTCGATCAGTTGGTCGATCAGTTGGACGATCAGTTGGTCGACCAGTTGGACGATCATAAATGCTTATAAATTTATATTCCTTGCTTTAATTTTCCTTGTTCTGTTTATCAGATTAGCTAATTTCATAATTTATTAAACTAATTCTGATATTTTATTTGAGTTTTACTATGTAATAACATTTTAGTATATTTGAGATAAATACAGTTTTACTTGGCAGGAATATAAGTACATATGTACTTGTATAAATATCAAAATTACTTTGAGTATTCTTAATTATTGTATTAATAATTATCGTTTATCATACTTATATACCATAACTGACAAATATCAAACACTTTTCGACATTTTTTTCTATTTTTCATAGCATTATAATTCAATTCCACCATAAACATTTCCATAATGTTTTCGCTTTTATAAGATGACACATGTGTTATGACAAATTGATATTCTCGTACAATAACATAGAAAAAGGAGGAAAGGGAAACAGAAAAATATAACTAGAAATGTTTATACATTCAAGAAAGAAATAGCTATTTGTTTTAACACAAATATTTTTTATAACTTGTACATACGTAAATATAGTTCTTCTATGTAAAGAAACATTTTGTTTTTGTTCCGGATTTTCAACTCACTATAAATTATTTAAAAATCTTTCTTAAACAATTAATTACTAAGTAATTTAAGACATTTTAGTAGATATATTTATTAAGAACAGTTTAAACAACCTTAAACATACGTTTCGTGATGTCTTCTATATTTTAACATAAATTTGATACTGTTAAACTAATTCCTAGTTTATATAAATAAAATATTCACAATTATATCTTTACAACTTGGTGTTATGAAATTATTATTTCATATTTTATTATGATTCTTAACGTTTTTCGTTATTTTTTCATACGCTTGTTACATTACATTACATTGGTCCAACGACTGCCTTGTCACTTAAAGAGAACACCCACGTAAAAGCCTTAAAAAATTATTTATAGACGCAGTAACCGGTAACTAAAACTAAGAAATACCTAATGTTTATAAAATAAAGTATTAATGTTGTAAATAAATAAAAAAAAACTGGTTTATTTTAAGGTGACGTTTAAATATATTCTGTGTTTTAAAACTATTTTTAATACATAATTCTATTGCTTTATTGCACGGATGATATTCCTATATCATCACATATAAGTCAAAGTGTGTTAGAGTTGTGGAGATTGAATCTGAGACAAAGTTATTATAGGAGCTAGACCTCATATTAGTAAAATATATTGGACAGGGAACAGTCGACATTGTGATATAGAATGAGAACAACATTGTGTAATACTTATATGAATATTTTACTGCTGAGGCTAATACTGCCTACTGATTCACATTTAATAGTAGGTAGGAGGAAATGAGATTAAAAGCAATTGTTTCATTCTCCTTTTCCAAAAGAATGTACTTATTCTTCCTTAGCCCTGACAAAAAACGACACCAATTTCAGAATAGGACTTCTACGTATATGCATATTATATTCCGCCTCTAGAACAGAATATAATATTTTTTCCAAAATAGTTGAACATATTTCATTTTATGTTTTTATGTTGTTGTATTTATACGCGGTAGAGGTGGGAGAGAGAGGTATAACAGCTAAATCTCTCTACAATCTACTGAAAGACTTGGGCCTGTCCAGAACTAACATTATTTCATTCTTGGAACGTACGTCGAAGGCAGACCTAGTAGGTTCCTTTCAAATTTGGTTAGGTAGAGAGAGGAGCTTGGACAGTGGAGGTGAGCGTATAACGCGCGTTAGATAAGGGGCCCCTTAAACCTACACTTGGGTCGCAAGTCCCAGTCACTGTTGAAGCTCCTCTCCATGCAACACGATGGACCCGGCATCCGCACGGTGAATCCATTGAATTCTAAGAGGTTTCGTCTCTTCGTCATATTTTCTTCCAAATTTTTATAAATATTTTAAATGACATTGCACTTTACAAAATTAGCTGATTTCATCTTAAAGACACCACATAATATTGTAACATAATATAGCGTTATTTAAACCACAAAGTTCTGTTAAACTAAATACATTTAATTTTATATTAACCAAGAGTTAACATGCCGTAAGTACCAAAAATTAATCAGAGTAGTGTTAAGTCAAATTAAAAGAATACAGACAGATAAATCTCTTGACTTTGTATTTGACGTCTTGACAGAGTTATCTACTCGTGAAACCGAGCTGTGAAATTGAACTAATTCCTTATATGAACTGAATCGACAAGGATAATACTGAACGGACTTTATTAATATAGTTTTATTGTAATAAATTAACAATAACGATTGGTTATGTCCAGATGGATAGTACTTAATTATTTATCGAATGCTACAGTCGAATAGATAGTGATTTAATTATTATTATTTATATTGTATATTGAAAATGAGTATCGGCATAATTCATAACCATTTTAATGTTATAAATGATTCCTGTTATATTTAATATTAAAAGAGGGATAGAGAACACAGGATTGACACAAACATTATGATCGCTTACATCGGAAATGAAGTCAAAATTTAATTTATCAATAAATAAAATCATATAATTTAATACTATAATATACCTTTCGGTATTTCATTCCCAATTTTTCTTAATGTATATAATCAAAACCAACTTCCCTACCAATTTTCTATTATCCTCCAAATAATCCCAATGAGATCGTCTGTGAATCAAACTAACAAGTCATTTCTAATAAAACAAGTAAAATTCTCCAACAACAAATAATTTTCTAGAAGAAATTTTAACTTTCAAATGTTTCACGAACTTCTCAATTCAACACCAAAGTTTAGTTTACTTTAAGGACATATTGTAATTGTAATTTTACCCGTAAAAGCCTGATCTCCATCTTTTTATCCTTTTCGTATTTTCCACCGTACTAACCTTTCAATATCTTAAATAGACAGTCTTTCTCGATTTCCAAAAGGACGGTTCTATAAGAAAAATCTTGTAAAAGGATTACAACAGTTCGATGAATAAACCGAACATCAATATTTACAGTTCGACGGGTCACAGATTGCGTTTCTGAATAGTTGAGGTTGAAACGGTACAATTATTTTGAACAATTTACAACAAAATATTAAATAACTTTTATTTATCTTATGAGCGAGGGTAATTGAAATTTTAACTAATTCGCTTATTTAAGATCGTTACTAATTTTTAGTTAAAATATATAAAAATAACAGTTTTAAATACAAACCACTTTCTCACAAGGTATTAGTGTTTGATTTTGTATAAATGTGACAAATATAGACGAAATTATGACAATGTGACATTTTTGTCATTTTAATAATATAAATATACTAGTTTTTGCCCGCGACTTCGTCTGCGTTAGTTTCAGAATTAGAAATGTATATCTGACTGAGTGAACTCTATTCCTTCTTAAAGATTTTTTCTCGGCGGCATCGTAGCGTAATTAATCAAAGTGAGAAAATTTCTCGCTCACTTGAATAACTGACATATTAGTTAGTTGTCAAATCTAATGTCAAAAAAGCCGTTTGTATGGGAAATAGAAAAGGGCCGTTTTTAGGGTTTTCCCAGCAATGAATCAATATTTTTCAGCTTTTATACCTTCCCTGAACCTCCACGAACATTTCAAGACTAAGGTAAGATAAATCAGTTCAGCTGTTCTCGAGTTTTAGCGAGACTAAGGAACAGCAAACCATTTTTATATATATAGAAGATGTAAATCTATATTTTCATTTATGAATAGTATTCATGGTGAATGAAATAAATAAAGTTACTAAATATTATTAATACTATCTGTTGCACATTACTAGATATGAAGAGTTAACAGGTGTCAGAATAGCAATGTTTGAGCGTCTATACTGAAGCTTAATTCTATTTGAATGTTTAATTTTGTTCATTTTCAGATGAATACGGTACGTTAGTTAAGTAAATAGTTCTTGATCTTATTCTGCTTTAAGCTTTTTATTTTATTCGCTGATGAAATATTACTTAGTTTTTTTTTGTTATAATTTCAGGAGAGTATCATGTGCTAGATTTATTTATAAATTATTTTGTATGCCATAACTTTAAAGTATAAATATTATGTATATTTTTACCAAAGACCTATCGAGGTGTACTAGGTTAATTGTCACGTAGTAATAAATAATAATAAATAAAGTTATAAGACAATAGGGTAATACTTTTATGTTATAGGTTTATAAACAGTCAAATACTAACTAATTTGATGGAAATATTTTTACCTCTCATTTTTACACAAAAAAAAAATCAAAATACTTTATGATATTTGTCTAATTTAGAATTTCCTTCAATCTGCTTGAGAAGTTACTCGTCTACGCGGTTAAGTCACAAACGTTTTGCTATTTGGAAGTTTTAAGGGAGTTACATTATTGAATAGATACAGGCCTAGTTCGATGAAGTGATTGAAAATTCCATGTATCTACTACATGCCAACCCTATATAATTCGGAAACTATAGTTTAAGGACTAATAATATAAATATTCTTCATTATAAGCCAGTATTGTAGCAACTATTTTTCTTTCAGTTTACAATTACTGTTTAAAGTCTTTTTTAAATGATAGTTTGTTCAACCGTTACTTATTTCCATTGATTTTGCCTGTGTTTGTCAATTATATTTTTTAGTTAAGTTAAATTACCTTACTTTTTTGTTATAAAAAAGTAGACTAGAAGATATAGGGTTTTCGAGCTATTTAGGAAAAGCAAAATTGTTTTGACTACCGATTCAACTTCTCGTAGAAATATATGACTTTTTATAGATAGTATTTTACACAATACAAATTTATTTTACTAATTTGTTGTTATATTATTATAACTTTCCAAAAATTAAGATTAGATATAATTTAACATTCTAAGAGCCATGCCTGAGCACAATTTACACCTACTGTTAATTTCATTCAGTTCTTAATTGTTGGTTTGTGACGTGATGTTTGATTAAACAACCGTTTTAGAAAGACCTCTAGATAGAAATATAAATGTCACACGAATAACCAGCAACGAATACTCTGAACGAGCTTTGGTTCAGGAAAATAAATGTCCAGTGTAACAGGACCGTGTAAATCTCATAATCCGTGAGTTAACCACAGTTCAGTATGGACTGGCGTGAATGTATAGATTAAAGACTTGAAGCTGTCAACATTGACAGTGTGTAACCATAGGTCTTAGTGTAATAGATATCAAAGTAATTCTATAACACAATTATTAGTATGAATATTCTAAAATCAATATAAATATACGTAAAGTTTCAAGGGATTTAGGCTGCCTAGATTTTTTTTACTATAAAGGTATAAATGAACACTACGGAGAGAAAAATCCAAGATGAAATCACTATTTTTACTGGGCGAATTGGTATATATAGCCACGCTTGGAATGCATTATCTATAGAAAAAATATTTATCCTCTCATCCCAGTTACATAAACCACGAGGTATTATTTTAATCTTCACAGTCTAGTTAATGAAGTCACTGGATTATGCGCAATGTGTTACTGCTTGGAATTTCAACAGAGCATTTTGTTTCTTAACGCCACTATTAAATTTTTACGACACTCGTAGCATTCCGGAATTAGTTTAGTTAAACTATTTTAAGTAAAACTATTTTAATGTTAAGTAATTATCTTACGTGACTCCCAGTTTTTTATGAAAGTTTGTCTAGTTGATTACATACTTTTCTAAAGAGTTAAATTTGTACAAAAATTATTTAATTTATTAGACATAAAGACAATAATTGTTAATGAATTTAGTTACGTAGAACATGGAAGTAGGATTCGATGAAGGTTTCCTGAAGAATGGGGCTGCTGTTATATGCTAACCGGCTAGTGTGAAATTCACAGTAGGGTAACCTCTTCCACAATCTGCGGTTAGTCTTAATACTATCTAGGACTTTAATTCAACTTTCTATCCATAAAACATATCCCCGTCTTATGTTTTCATTCCTTTGAATATTTTATAAGCTACCTTTAAACAATCTTTCAAAAAATTTTATTCTTTTTTACAAATATAAATAATAATAAAAGAATAAACACATCGCTCACACAACTACTACCACTACGGCGTTTAAATGCAAAAGAATAGGAGAATTTTACACTATTTTGCAGAGGCTTTCTTGTGTTATAGACATTTTTAGTCGTAACAGAAATAATTTAAACAAGATTACTACATATTAAGTTTTAAATATCAAAGACAGAGATGATATTCTAGTTATGTAACTATAATTCTACATAGTTTTAATATTATGAGAGTTATTGGAAAACGATTTACAATATTATGCGACAAATGTTATAATTTTTCCAACAATATAATTTTATGATATATTAGGTCCTATATTTGAATTATTTTATCTAATAAATCATTGTATTGTTTTTGATCTGCTCATATAGGATTTATTATTTAAATTTATCTGTCATATACTTTCGCCTACAATAATAACAAAGGTTTATTAAGTATTAAACAAATTAAGTTAGTCCAGAATTACAAATATGAATGTACAATTATATTGCAAATTTAAGGCTATCGTATTTTTTAATAATGAAAATTGGATGAGAGCAGATATGAAAAATATAACTCATACTTTTTTTTATTTAAGTGTCCACAAATTACTTTTCATAAAACAAATCATTATCATCATCATCATCAGCCTATCAGAGCATATTGCTGAGCAAAGGACCTCTTTCTCTCATGGAGAAGGTTTGAGCATTATTCATCAGATGTCAATCGTATTTGAACTTGTAGTTATTATTCTCTTTATAACTTTGAAATCAATTAATAACCTTCATAAAATATAATAATGAAGTACCTTCATAAAATATAAGAAAAATCACATTGGTACTTGCCAGGATCGAACCCGCGCCCACGTGCACGAGAGGGGGCCCTTAACCACTAGGCCACTACTGACTAAAATCATGAAAGGTAAAATATTGTCTTAGTTTCATTGTATATTTCAAGAACAAAAATTTTTTAAAACATTGTTAGGTATATAATATATAAATCACAGGTGAACGAATATGGTTAATTAAACTAATATTTTTGTTTAATAAAAACAGCTGAAAGACATAGGCAACTAAAGAGTAAGTACTTATGTATGTATATAATGTATTCAGTCTTGAGTCTTCAACAATTACGTATATTTCGACAAAAAGACCTACAGTCTAAGAACCTTATGTTTACCTTTTTCCTTAAACAACATTAATTCAGTATGGAATAATGAAATCAACTGAACAGATATGTTCATCTCATCTGCCGTGATCACGGTTGCTGAAAAGTAACCGATACGTCGGGAGTATGTAGTTTAAAATAATAAAATACTATTTTTATTATTATTATATTTTAAACTGACACTTCCCTTTAACTTAATGTTAACTCACATCAATTTAAAAGACAGTGAACTTTTCATGTATGAAATTTTGAGGAAAATACGGGTTATTATATTTGTCTTTTTATCTTGAAAATTACATTGGATGTAAACTAATTGATGTATAATGCAGAAAATGCTGCACATTTAATAGAATAAATATTATGAATCGTTGCTTCTTTCTAATGGTTGAAAACTGCATCATTTTCCATATGCATAACTTTATTTCAATTTAAAGATCTTATGTGCCTTCGTTGTAATACAAATATATTGATATATTAAAAGGGAAATTAATTCTTTTAAAATATTTTCATAGCCGATTAAGAAAAAAAAATTTTTTTTTGAGTTACTGTTTTTCGCTTGTAATTTGCAATGAAGATATAAAAAACAAAAATCATATTATTGAAGACAATATTCGTAAATATTTGTAAATATGTTATAATAACTATATATTTTCTCTCAAAGGTTGTTTCTTAGTTTTAACCTCATATGCACGATTAGTTCTTTAATTTCAGTACTATCAAATAATCAATATGTATATTACTCACTCATTTACCAACCCTTTCCTTTACATGTCGTACAATAAGTAAGAGTGGCAGCAACCAAAGTTCACAATTACGTACCTTTGAATGGCTAAACTAGAGCGAGATTCTGCTCTATATAAATGTCTAATTCAAATGTTTAAATAGTAAATTATTATGATTTTAAAAAGAAATACATATCTGATCCACAAGACACAATAATAGCTTGCGTCATTTGTGGAGTCACTGAGTAATTACTTCGAAAAGGAATAATGGTATTTAAATTTATAATTTAAGGTTCACTTAAATGTATAAGTTACTAGACGTGTTACGTGGAACTTGGAACTTTGAATAAAAGGCTCATTTGAAAGATTATTCTTGGAGACTTTCTGTACATTATTTACAATTAGAAAATTTTTTGTTATAAAATGTTCAAATTAATGACTAATTGTAAACAAATTGAAGTACTATAACATCCTAAAATTTTCAATATTTAACTACTAAGTTTAAGCATTCAAGATTATTCTTTTAAATAAACAAAACTATTATCAAATTGAAATTTTATTGTATGTAATAAGTTATTTGTAAGCCTTACTTACACTGATGTAGGCTTTGGACTTCACTCAGAGAATATAAAGATCTCTTAATAGTCTTTAGCAAAACGTAATATAACAAAAGATAGTAAAAACTATTCTAAAATGTATGAAGTCTTCATAAATATAATGGTTTATTTTATTAAGCATCTATTTACTCCACATAATTCGTACTAAAAACTTTTGCTCTTGCAATAAATGTAATATATTACATGATTTATTTATTCCTTCTTTTTTCTTTACCATTCTTTATAAAATTGAAGTAATTTAACAAAAAAGTAATTTGAACAGATCACAAGCGTTTCTAGTTTTTCATATATTTTTTTTTACAGTTACGGTATAAATGTGTGTGAATTAGAAACGGGAAACGCTTCGGCGACAATGTGGCTTTAAAAAACTATGGTAAGCATACTACGTAAAAATTGTACAGTATATAAATTATTTTTGTTCTCATTAATAGTTTATTAATTTTAATATCAGATTTATTAATGTCGAAAGAAATTTAACCGCTATTTTCGTAAGTAATTGAAAATTTATTACTGAATTTGAAGCAAATGAAAAGTGTTAAAGAATGCCGTTCTAATTAAAACTTAACATATTTAAAAAAAACAGTATAAAAATATGTCTAAATTAAACTCATACAGTCAGCAGAGTGGGGTGTTTGAGTGTAATTTATTGTTAATGAAGTAAACAAAAGCATCAGGTGTTGTATTATAACACCCAAAAGAAGACTTCACAACACAATCGACATGTTTAATTAAACCCACCAATGTATTTTACCTAGGAAGGTTAAGACCTACACACACACACACTTGAATGACGAGAAGTTTCGTATCTTGTATGCAATAATATCCTCAAACTAATCAGTTATAAATCGGCCATGATAATATAAAATTTATAAATATATAGTTATAAATTATATAGTTTGTAATACATATACATAATACATAATTATTATCCTTCTTAAGATTAAAAGTGTATTTTTTACTTACTATTGAATTAAATGAAATTTGTGTATTCATGTCATTCATATCATGTAATATTTCGTTTATATATATTTATAAACTTAATACAAGGCATCGCAAAATGTTTTGTTCACATGTATTGTATAATTGTAATCTTCTTCAAAAATGGCTCTCATTAATTACTTGCATCGTAAAACAAAAACAAGTTATTTGATTTAATTTATAAATAATTTGTACAGTTTGAGTGACCTTTAAGCTGTATAAAAAGTTTTGTATGAGTGTACATAATATAATTATAACAAACTCGCTATTAAGGGGTTGTTTTTCATTTCATGTTAAAAAATGAGTTTTTTTAATGCAATGTTTTAATATTCAACTATTCTCGATTTACTTTTCTTAATATTTGTAAAACCTATATTGAAATTGTAAGGTCTTATTTAGATTTAACATTTTTTATCTATATAAAAAAGATTATAATAAAATTTATTTTCTTATTAATAAAGAGAAATTGTAAGAAACACTATCTACTCTAATAAAATAATAAAAATATATATTGTGGCCCATGAGGGGATCGAACCCGCGACCTTCGCGTTATTAGCACGACGCTCTAACCAACTGAGCTAATGGACCGATAGTGTTCAATCTCTACGGTCGCAGCGCTAGTTATAATAGGTATGTTCATAATAATAATCAATGTATTTATTGGCTTTATAACACCTTTTATTTCATATCTTATTGTTTATCTACTGTTTTGGATGTCGTGACAGATTTATACATAACTATTGTGATAATGAGATAAACTTCTTTATTTTCTAGGTGACTTTAGTGGGGCTTATGAATATAATAAGCAGCGACAGAATCAACCAAATAAAAAATTAAATAAAGCTACAAAACTATATAATAAAAAATAGGATAATATTTAAAACGATGATCTGGTCTAGTACATTATATATACAGGGTGACTGGTGAATTTCTATCGATACTTGAGGACGGGATATTTGACGATCATATATGACAAAATAAAAATTAATATAACATAAATATTAATAAACTTCTAAGTAAAGTTAACCAAAAGTTATGTAATTAATTACGCATCGTGTGAACACTCTACAGATTAGGTATACACTCACACTCACACATACGCGAGCGGGGCGTGGTGTTGTATCAGCACGCCGCCGCACGCGTCCACACTTGGAACACTTGGAACGTGTCCACACTTTATTTATTTATACGGAAATTTGGTCAAAAATTAAGTGCCTATTTTTTTTACATAATTCGAATGAGAATCATGTACCGAGTATTCTCCTTAAATATTGATAGTAATTCACCAGTCACCCTGTATAAGTGAACTTACAAAAACAAAGGAACATTGGTAAAAACTAGACGGTCAGTTGATGCGAAGAATCCGTTACATTATATTGCCCTTGGTTTGTCTTAGTTGCTCTGGTTTAGAACAATGTGTCGGCTGTAACGCGACATGTGACAGACGGATAAAAAAACCACTTCTAACTCGAGATTAACGTTATGTTTTCATAAAGCTAATTTACTTTTTAATATTACCTTTATTATAAAATATTTGTTGGTATTGCAATTGTTTTTTTGGAATCGTAACTATTATATTCGTAATATATATACACTAGAAGAGCCGGCGAACTTCGTATCGCCCTATAATCAAAAAATATCTGTTACGTTTTCTGTTTTTATTTATATTTTTGGAGTTTACCTATTAAAGCCATAAATCTCCGTATTTTGAAGTGCGACAAAATGATTGACATATTAGTTAGTTTTCAAATTTAATGTCAAAAAAAAAGTTTGTATCAACAACTACTAATAAATTAAAAATTAATTAAAAAACATTGTCCAGCGGACAAAATTGTGAATCTAAACAATTCCCAGATCCCCTTGAACACACAAAAAATTTCATCAAAATCGTTCCAGACGTTTGAGAGAGGTTCAGTGACATACACACTCACAGAAGAATTATATATATAAAGATATGTATATATCGTAATAATTATATTTTATTTATGGCTTGATAATGTAATCTTCATTCATAATCACTTCTTTACAAAACAATCATTAATCTATATTGAGATATTTTTTTATAAAATCAAAGAAACTTTTATTGTATCAAAATATATCCCCGTCAATGTTTAACACCGGATCACGTATTGACAGTGACTGGATACTATTAATCCTAGTATTATACTGTAGGATCAACTATAGTATTGACTAGAGAATAGTAATCATGCGATTTTATTTTCAGTTATAATAATAATAATAAATAGACGTGGTGGCCTAGAGGTTAGAAGCCCGCGTCTCGTGCATGAGGGAGCGGGTTCGAAATCTGGCAGGTACCAAAGTGATTTAACCGAGCCTTATGTATTTAGACACCACTGACAGACAATAAAATGAAACATCAGGGAAACCTGGACTTATAACTTCAAATAATAAGTTTGAAATCACCAACCCGTGTTGAGCAAGCGTGGTGAAATAATGCTCAAACTTTGTCCATGTGAGAAAGAGGCCTTTACTCAGCAGTGGGCTCTGATAGGCTGATGATGACGAAGGTTATATATTCTAGAGTATTTTATCTAGTATTATAGATTTTTTACTATTCTTAGATGTTACGAATTACGACTATAATATTAATTAGAACAAAAAAGTTACATATATAAACCAAATCTTTGTATTAGTTTTAAAACAAATTTACTTTACTAATTGTAGAAAATAAATTATAATTTTAATATTGATTATATGATTGCTTAAGCCCGAAAACTAAACTATAACTCTTATAGGTGGACTTAAAAAAATAGTTTATATAATTGACCGCGGAAACTTTTGTTTAGTAGATGTAATATATGTGTTATGCTTTTTAGGAAAATAATTATGGTAATAATATTAGAGGCTATTTGAGACTTAACAGAAATTTATAAGATCAATTATTCAATCCATTATGAATAAGCCGTATTCACTGCTTTATTGTTCCGATTATTTCATATACTCACAGTTAATAAATCCCTCTCATCAATTTAAATTTTCCAGATTGTTCACTAGATTACGCTAATCTTTGTTTTTATTTAAGATTCTCCGTTAAAACTCGTGTGTTGGTTTAATACAAAATGACTGTTCAACTAGAATGATGGAATTATCACAAGAAAAACCTGTAAACCCAATTTTATGTGTACGAAATAGCTACACTCCATTAACCAAGAGAATTTCGACTAGATAGATAATAAAAACATTCCACTCAAAAACTTTCTCATATTGTTATATTTCTAAGATATTATGTAATACTTAATTACTTGTTTTCTTAAATTGCGATTTTTTTTTCGTTTTGAATATAATGTTATTTCTTTGACTTTATAATGCACGTAGTAAATCAATAAATCGCATTAAAGACTTTAATATAGAAATATTAGTAAGCTTTATCAGATTACAGTCAAGCCTTATGTTATTAAATTTGTCTTAGTAATTATAAAACAAAAGGAAACCGCCTTTTTCATTGTGTTGAGAACTATTATTAGATTAGTATTTCTTAACTGCATTGTCAATTGTTATTGCTTTAGTCTTTTTGTATCGGTAAGGCAGTTTCTTTTTCATTTCCTAAAACACGGTTAAATTTTAATATTTAAACGAAATTCAGCTAGACCCTTTAAATGCCCCTGAAATAATTTCCATTGAAAATGAGATGAAACAAAACGAAAACTTTTTCTCGATTATATTTATGTTTTCATATTTAAGATTCTCGGTCAAATTTATCTGAGAATGTAGATCAGACCTATAAGAGTCCAATCTTAAATAGATGAGATCAAATATAAGTTTATACGACTCTTTGATACTATTACTGTTGTTCAGTGGTATAACTTTCCATTATTAAAAGTACATACATATGATCCAAAAGTTACATTTAAATTAATTTATATCTTATATATAATTGATACTATTGTAAATATATATTTGACACCATTAAAACTATTAGTAATTCTATAGGTACATTAAATACTGAAATGAATGACGAACATTTCACGCACAAAAATCTTTGTCAATGATTTTAACATTCGTATTTACAGAACAATCGGCAATGGATTTACATAACAATTTCAATGTATTTTTATCCCATAGAATAACAATCCATTTGCAGTCGTGACTTTTAGTCATAAAATAAACAACAAATTTGCAATCACATAATTCCCGGTCTGACAAAAGCTGCGTGAAATAGATTTGTGTAGGCTTCAAAACAATAGCGCATTTCGCTGTAGTTTATATGTATAATAAAATATTGCTCGTAACAGTTATAAACTAACATGAATGATAAAGTCATAAAAACATTATAATTTTCATAACATTAATTTAATGCAAATATTTGAATGATTCTCATATTTTTAGAAGTTTACTGCGCGTTTTATTATTGTAAAAATTACATACTCTCAAAATTTCGGTTATGTTTCAGCAATCGTGATCACGGTTATGTATTAGTATACTATGTATATATTTTATTTAAATGAATACTCGCGAAAGACTTAGATCTCATTATTAAAAATATTTTTACAAGTAATATACGGGGTTTAAAAAAATATACCTATAAAAATTATATCAATGTTTTCATATGATTTATATGTATAAATGTTTTGATTATAAAATTCAATTTAACTTAAAATTAGGACAAAATTACTTTCATTATGTAGGCATACATTTTGTATATTTAAAATATTTAATTTACTGACTTTTTAATAAAAGATTGCAGTGAGATTCACTCTGTACTTTAATAATTATCAACAAAACATTTTCATTCCTTTGAAGGGCTATAGAATATGTTTTAAATGATTCCGTTTACTTTTAGAACATTTAACTTTATCTATATGTACTTATAATAAATCTGTAGAACGATCAATTCTGTACATAAAATATATTTAAAAAATAACTATCAGGGGGTGGTTAGGGATCGCTACTGATGCCAAAAATACAATCAGTAAAATTTTTGTCTGTCTGTCTGTCTATATATTCCTTATGGAAACAAAAACTACTGGACGGATTTTATTTAATTTTTATAGTATAGTTTTCATTGCGCTACGATAAATAGGAGCAGAGCAGTGAAGGGAAATATTGGGAAAACGGGAGAAGTTACTCCATTTTTTAAACTTCCGTCGCGTGTGCAGGCTTATCGGTTAAAGCTACATAAAAATCATGTAGGACCGAAATATTCTCCTTAAAATTATATAAAAAGTATTCCTCGACGGCATATGTCTATCTTTTATTGTTAACTCACAATAAAACGCGAAACTCCCGATAGCTTAGCAATTCGGAGATTTCTGATTGTATTTGTCTTCTCTAACGGTTACAACACTATAACTCATACCTAATTTAAAAAAGTTAACATTATGACCTATTTAATAAAAAAAAGAATCATGTAAATCGGTGTAGTAAAACACCAAAGTTATCTTCTTCTATACTTATAATAAGTCTGTAGTCACTATTGCACGCGGACGAAGTCGCGGGCAAAAGCTAGTATTCAATATTTAATGATTTGTCAGCTACAATTGCAGTATTGAATATGATTAATGTAGTTCAGACTTTAAAGTTGAAAGTATTTACTAATTTTTATTCAGTGCTGAGGGATATATAAAGCCCCATTTTTGTAAATAATATTAAATAAAAAAAAATTAAAACGGTATATAACAAGTGCACATAAAAATATTACTTTGGACTTCAGTTCATTGGTTTTGATATTACGAAAATAATGCGATAAGATTAAAAAGAAATACAATTAAGATCTCGATATAAACAATAGTTATTAAAACCCCACTGCTATTCAAAGTTCATTAGATCAAGACATACGTATATTGAAATATGTATAACTATACGCAATATCTTTGTGAATGAATATATAAATTGCAAATCTAAGGTTAAATAATAAAAAAATAGGTTTGGGTACTGTTTTAAGTACATTGCAATTTTTTTTTGAAGTTGAACTAAAATCAACATTGAATATTTAATTTAACCTTCATATTTTTTTAATTTTTAAAATAAGCGATATAAAAACTACCTGTCTGAATAAATGCTTTTCCGAGTGTTGCTGTAGATAGGTGCGTCTAGTGGGAACCCCCATAATTTAACTCAGTTCTGTCGAGTTTGCAGTCGGGAAAGTAACATAGATCGGTAAAAATCATTTAGTTTTTAAAATGGTAAAATATCAAAACCTAAAAGTTCGTAAGGTAGCGAAATTTTGATAATCTTCGACAGCAGCAATCGTTTGTAAGCATTTAAAACACTTTTAATTGTCTCATTTTCATACTAATTTTAGTAATACGAAAAAATATGAGAATATATGGTTGTGTATAGGTGTTTTAGAGCGAATAAATTGAATGGATTTTGAAGATGTCACACAAGCATCAGAATAATATATAAGGTATGATTTATCTAACGCATTGTTGGGTTAAAGAGATTGAGAATAAGGGACAAGTTTTTATAGTCAGTCTTAACATTGATAAGGTCTATCGGGTTTGGCACAAAACTCTATTATAGAAGTAAATAAATACTACATAGTTAGCAATGAGTATTTAGATAAACGAAACGAACTGCAGGTTTCATGTCATACATTTTACCTCTATAGACTTCTTTTAATATTATTAACTAGCTTTTGCCGCGACTTCGTCTGCGTGGAATAGTGACTTTCGGCAGATTTTAGGTTCTTCCCACATAGTTCCCGTTCTTGCGGGGTTTTCGGGATGGTCGAGTTCCCGTAGGATAAAATTCAGGATTATTAATTTTCAGGATAAAACCTATGTTTTTTTTTATTCACAATGAAGTACTCTTAACCAACAACATATTTATTTGTTTATTTGAATAAAGATTAATATTATTATGTTGATACAACTTAAATTATTTCGACCAAATTGGGTACCATAAAAACGGTTTTTGTGAGTTAATCTTAAAAGATAGACATATACTGTCGCGTACTGTTTTTTAGATCATTTGAAGAGCTATTATTCTTTAATACATATTTTTTGTGTATCTTGAACCGTTTTCACGGCGCACGCAACGGAAGGCTTCAAAGATGAAATAATTTCTCCCGTTTTTTACACATTTACCACTATATCTTTGCTCCTATTGGTCGTAGCGTGATGTTATATAGCCTTTCTCGATAACTGGACTATCCAGCAAAAAAAGAATTATTCAATTCGAATCAGTAGTTTCGGAGATTAGCGCTTTCAAACAAACAAACAAACTCTTCAGCTTTATATTATTAAGTATAGATTACTAACACTAAGACATAAAAAAGACAATGAGTAAATACTATATAAAAAACTTTACTGTAGAAAACCTGAAAAAATATATATTTTTCAATGCTTAACTTATTAATCATTTTCAAAAATACAGGAACTTTTTTTTATTGATTAATGTGAAAATCATAATTAAATAATGTCAGGAAGTACTAAAAACAATCTATTTCTAATTAGCACGATTTTGATTTACATTAAGCAGGCAAATAATAATCACAAAAAATATATAAATTATAAAAGTAACTTTGATTGTTATACAATAAGTCCAAAAAATTTATTGATTTATTACTTCTGTGTTACCTTTTTTTATCTTATATATCAGAGTATCATTTTATTTCATATAACGTAGCACGTAAAGTATGGCGTTAGTGAAATATTTTGTCTATTGAACCAACATTTCAAAACAACACAGGATTTTGTTCGACAAACCCAAATATGTCAACAATGTTAACACTGTTGCATTAGTTATTAACTATCCTATATTACAAATGTTTACATTTGTGATTGATTATACCTGGGTATGATAGAGCATGTCAAATTATAATTTTACTAAATGAGACGAAACCTCTTAGTATTCAATGGATTCACCGTGCGGGTGTCGGGTCCATCGTTGCAGGGAGAGGAGCTTCAACAGTGCTTGGGACTTGCGACCTAGGTGTAGGTTTAAGGGGCCCCTATATAACGCACGTTAAACGCTCACCTGTCCAAACTCCTCTCTCTACCTAACCAAATTTGAAAAGAACCTACTAGGGCTGCTTTCGATGCACGTTCCAGTTATTCTTGAAAAAGGAACGATGAACTTTTGTTCCATCCGCATCAGGATTATTATTTATTATCCTGTTTTTCGTAAAAAAATTTTTAGACTTTACCTAATTTAATAGAAGTTGAAGAAAATATGCAACAACTGATTTCTGTCAAGAAATAAAAGATAAAATTTATATTTAATTATCACAAAGTAATGCTTAAATATATTTTTGTTAGTTCGTAATTATAATATAATTATTTTATATAATAGATCTATTAAAATCATGAATTAATGGATTTTCATGCAGAAATTGATAAAAATATACATAATTTGAAGTTAAAATGAAGTGGTTATTACCCTTACTTTGTATTTGTTGGTATGATCATTTTATTAGTAGATATTACGATAAGAATAACTCACCAGTAAACAGCAAACGATTTGACTACTTTGAACTTCGAAGACTCCATCGCGAGTACTGTTAGAGAATTAAAAACAATATAATATTTAACTTTTACTTCTTAAATGTAACTTTAGTGGAATATGGAAAGGAAAGAAACCTACTGTAATATTCATGAATATATTCGGATCTAAAGTATATTATAAGGATAAAGGAAAGCAGAGAGGAAAATTTGAATCAAGTTCACAGTCAGGAATTTTTGTGGGTTATGATAGTCAATCCAAAGCCTATAGAATACATGACCCTACAACAAGAAAAATTGTTATTACTCGTGATGTGAAGTTCTTGAATGAAGTATTTTTTAAACATGAATACAAAGAGACACTTGATGAAGAAGAAAGTATAGATAGTGAACAAATGAATATAGAATTGAATGACCCTGTTTCAGATAATAGAACGAAGAGTGAAGACCAAAAAATACTAAGAGTAAAGAGAAATAGAGTTAGAACTAGAAGGTCACTTGAAAGAGTAGACGAGTCAGATTTTGATAGAAATAGAAGACATGTTGATAGAAAAAGAATCGCAACTGTTTCATGGGAAGAATTAATAGAACCCCCTAAAAGAGGAAGAGGAAGGCCTCGCCTAATCCTTACTGGCATGGCGGGCAGACCACGAAAAATTTATAATTCATCTCAAGAAAATAGCGATAGTGAGAATGAATATGAAGATAGAGATGAACAATTAAGTGCAGGGATAGCAACGATAGAACCAATGACATGGAATGAAATAGAAAATAGTGATGACATAAAAGCATGGCAAATTACCCTTGAAGATGAGATCCTAGCACAACTAAAAAATAAAACATGGGAAATTGTACCACGACCGAAACAGAGAAAAGTTATTGGAAGTCGACTTGTTCTTAGTACTAAAAGTACAGGCAAGAAAGTACGTCTTGTCGCAAAAGGATGTTCTCAACGACCAGGGGAGGATTTTCACGAAACTTCGTCGCCTGTAGTAAGGACTTCATCAATAAGACTCATTGCTGCTTTGTCAGCTGAACTAGGACTAGAGATCCACCAGATGGACGTTGTAACAGCTTACCTAAATGGTTCACTTGAAGAAGAGGTTTACATGGAGGTGCCTGACCAACTTAGCGATGTATTGGAGAGAGTACTCGCTAATGAGAAAGTTGGATCACAGAAAAGAACAGTGACAGAGAAGAATATACTGAAGACAGCTAAAAATTGGAATGAAGCTTTGAATGAATGTGTTAATAGTGTATGTTTGTTGAAAAAGTCTCTGTATGGTTTGCGTCAGTCTGGATTGCAGTGGCATAAAGAACTAGTGAGAAAATTAATGGATTGTGGTTTTGAAGGGTTGCAGCAGGATCCGTGTGTATTTGTTGCAGAAAAGGGTGAGCGAATCATGTTAATTGGTATATATGTAGATGATATTATTTTAGCGACGGATGATATTAATTGGATGTGTGATATAAAGAAAAGTTTGTCATCAGCATTTGAAATGAAAGATATGGGTAAAATAAGTAATTGTTTAGGTATAGAATTTAGTCGTGATAATGAAAACAGAGTGTATTTAAATCAGAAATTGTATGTGAATAAACTATTAGAGCGGTTTGGTATGAGTGCATGCAAGTCTGCCATCACGCCTCTGGATGTTAATGTTAAATTAGTAAAAAGTAAGTGTGTAAAACATGAAATAATGGAACAATATCCGTATCAAAGTTTGATAGGTGCCTTAATGCACCTTGCTGTATCAACCAGGCCTGATATTGCTTTTGCAGTGAATTATTTAAGCCAATTCAATACTAGTTATGATATGGAACATTGGAAGGCTGCTAAACGTGTGTTAAGATATTTAAAAGGTACATCAGATTATGGATTGGTGTATGAGAGGACAGGCTTACCTTTGTTTGGAGTGGTTGATGCAGACTGGGGTGGTAATACAGTGGATCGTAGATCTTATTCTGGTTTTGCATTTATTTTAGCCGGTGCTCCCATTAGCTGGGAGGCACGTAAACAACGGACTATTGCTTTATCAAGCACGGAGGCCGAATATATGGCTCTTTCCGAAGCTACTAAGGAGGCCATGTACCTTCGTGATATTTTAGTTAATATTGGTATGGAGTGTGAAAGTGTTGTGTTATTCAATGATAATCAGGGTGCCATGAAATTAGCTGAAAGTAAGAACTACCATTCTCGAACAAAACATATTGATGTGAGGCACCACTTTATTCGGGATATGTACGAACAAGGTGTAATTGATCTTAAATATTTATGTACTAATCGAATGCCTGCTGATGTTTTAACGAAAGGTTTGAATGGGACAAAACATCATGAATGTATACGTAATTTAGGTATGGTCGATGAATGTATGTAAAGACTCAGATTAATATAAGACTCACGACTTCGAGGGGAGGTGTTGAGATAGTACGAAGTGCGTGAGCAGTGCCGCCCGGCATATTATAATATGTAAAAAACGATTTATTCAGTTCAGTTGTCAACACGCGTTCGCCTGAATATCATTGTAATATCTTTCTGGCTTAAATATAATTATATTCACGTAAATATCGCCTATTCATTCATAATCCAACAGGATATTCTATTGTTATAAGTATAAAAACCTCTAATTTATTAGCGAAAGCACCCAAATTATTTGAGTGAGATCAAGTACATTTCAATCCAGAACTGTAAAATATCGTACAATGCTCTCAAAAGTTTCGCACCTAAACGGTGTAGCTCTTTGTTACTCTACGATGAAAATTTTCATAAAAATACTGAGTTAATGTAAAAAGGAAAGGTATTTTTCATATCGCGTCTCAAAAGAAAGAATAAGAAATAATTGTCAATTATATTTGTTAATATTGGATTCTGAATGAACATCATAGGGCGTGAAATTTTTTGTTTCCGACAAGCCTTACTTAGATAGCAATAAAAATATTTAATAATATTTTTTTAGAAATTCAGAATTTATGTACATTTTTATTAAATGTCTTTTTAGTACCTATATAATAAATTTGTATTTTTAAATAAATTTGCGTTAAATTGGTGTTGTAATTGAAACACTGTTTGAATTGTAAAATTTAAACAATGTTTAATCTCATTTAATTTAACTTAATGATAGAAACTATATATATATATATATATATATATTATTCATATATATTAACCGGGAGACGAAATCATAAAAGTCTCAGGATCAATTTTAAATGGAAAAACATATTAAATCGTTGTACTAGTTGAGAATTTTAAAAAATATATACATAGAATTTTAGGGCTAAATTATATGTGTATTTAACTTCAGAACTACACATTAAAATGTCATACATTTGTGTTACAAACTTTAATATGTTATAACTTTTCATTGTTGCCGAACATCTTGTTTAAATTGTCAAAAAGAGTATCATTTCACTGGCTAATTCACATCCGCAAAAAGTCAATAAAAGATAATATAATTCATTCTGTTTAAGACTTAATGAGATCTGAGACTTTCGCGAGTATTCCCGTAAATGAAACTAATATTATTCGGATTACTACGCGTATTTTATTATTTTAAAAACTTTTTAAGACTTGTACCAAAGTTGTAACACTTAATTAGGTTCTGTCTTAATCTATAAATAGTTGAAGAAATTAATTTTTATCTCTAGTTTCTCAATTTTGCTTGTCCTTGGAGAGTACTTTAAAAGCAGGCATAAATAATTATATATATTTGAAATACCACAAAAGGCCCGCCTTTCATGTATGAGGCCGCGGGTTCGATCCTGGCCCTGGTAAGTACCAATGTGATTTTTACAAGTCATATGTATTTTCTAAGAGTATTAAGACATCACTGATTAATGCATTCCCAAAGAGGGTTGATGTCAGGCAGGCGGCCGGTCGTAAAAACATGTAAGGCAGACCCTGTCTAAAGTTGGAAAATTGCTAGGTAGAAAAAAAAATCACAAGACACTGGAACGTAAATGAATTTTCTATTAACTTTGGAAAGTTCTTAAACACTTAAAATAACTTTAAAACATATTGTTATTAATGTATTTTTATAGAGAATTTCCCTACAACTGTTCATATGTAACTCAAGATCAGTTATGTCGCGAGTCAGTCAATACCTCTCTGTTCCACTAAGTACAGTGTTATGTTTTCAATGATACACTGACTGCTATCACTACATCAAGTTATCATGGACTCTAGCGAAATGAATTTGATATTTACGATTACATTCCTTGTGAAGTCATATATATTATTTAATATGACTATTTTATCGCTACAAATGATTAAAAATTGTTTTTCTTTGCATTTGAAATCATAACAAGAATACCATGTATGGATTTTATATATCACAAAACTATAGTATTTAGAATATAACGGTACCACTTAATTAATGCACTCACAAAGGAAGTTACTGCAAAGCTGATTTTGCAAATGCTTATACTTACTTTTATAACCATCACTGCAAAAGAATATGTAACGTCTCTAACATTGCAAAACATTTGCATATAAAATATATAATTATTTCAATTCATTATGCGAATAAGTTTTATAAGTATAGTCAAAATGTGAATAAATATTTAATATCCTAATAATTTAATCGCTAGAGTTGTATAACTTAAAGAAATATTGTGAAAAGGAATATCCATAGTAATTATTACTAAAAACTTTAAGTTTATAAATTAGGAATTTTATTGTAAACAGTTATAGTGAATTTTAGTAAATATTTTTTAACATTAAATTTTATCGAAAAGAACATTCAATAATGTATTTAAGTAACTGCATATTCAATAGCTTATTTTATATTACTTGCTTCAATTTTCTTTGTTTTATTTATCAGATTAGCTAATGTTACAATTTATTAAACTAATTCTTATATTTTATTTGAGCTTTACTAATAAAATTTCAGTATATTTGACATAAATACCGTTTAACTTGTCAGGAACATATGTAAGTACATATTATTTACTTGTATAAATATCAAAATTACTTTGAGTATTCTTAATTATTGTATAAATAATTGTTGTTTATCATACTTATATACCATAACTGACAAATATCAAACATTTTTTTGTATTTTTCATAGCATTATAATTCAATCCCACCATAAACATTTCCATAATGTTTTCGTCTTTATAAGATGACACATGTGCCTTGACAAATTGATATTTTCGTACAATAATATAGAAAAAGGAGGAAAAGAGAAACAGAAAAATATAAATTGAAATGTTTATACATTTGAGAAAGGAATAGCTATTATTTTAACACAAAGATTTTTTATAACTTGTACGTAATAAAAGAGCCTCTTTGTTTTTGTTCCCGCTTTTAAACTCACTATACAGTTTTTAAAATTCTTGCTTATACAATAAATTACTAAGTAATTTAAGACATTTAAACAAATATATTTATTAAAAACAGTAAAAGCAACCTTAACCATACGTTTTGTGAAGTTTTCTATAATTTTACATAAATTTGGTACTGTAAAACTAATTCCTACTTTATATAAATTAAATATTCACAATTATATCTTTATAACTTGGTGTTATGAAATTATTATTTCATATTTTATTATGAACCTTAACATTTTTCTTAATAATTTCGTTCGTTCGTTTATTAATGTATTTATTATTCTTTATGTACACGACATCAGTTATAAACAATTTTGAAAGAAAAATTATTAGGGTCCAATTTCTGCCACGTCACTTAAAGTGATACAAATACTCGTAAAGGCAACTCATACGAAAAAATAAACGAATTATAAAAGGCAGTGATCGGTATCTAAAAATAAAAATTGCTTTATCGCACCGACGATATATGAGTCACAGTAGTGTCTATAGAAAATTATTATTACGGAATTTTGACAGACACTTTTACAGTAAAAGTAGTGTTCGAAACAGACACTAGGTTTGGATGGACGATATTGAAAATTTTTCTATGTCGGGAATAAAGTTGGTTGGATATGAATAATAACTTCGAGAAATTTTGGAAGAAAAGGAATATTTTGTAGATGGTAGAGCCTAGTTGTAGGTGGTAGAGCCTAGTTGTGGTCAATTACTACAGCTCGAACATGGGCTGGCTCGACCGGGGAAGTACCACCCTCTCACAGAAGATCGACGTGAAGTAGTCTTTATGGCTGCGTTTCGTCCGATGAGTGAGAGAGCCGGTTGCCCTTTCCCTATTCCTACCCTTTCCTATCATTTCCTGATTCCCACCTTCCCTATCCCTAAAAAACAAGGTTGGCAACGCATCCGCAACAAAGATGTTGCGGATGTCCATGGGCGACGGTAACCACCTTCCATCAAGTGGGCCGTCTGCTCGTTTGCCAAGCTTCACATAAGAAAAAAAGGTCAAAGTGTGTTAGGGTTGAAGAGTATGAAATTTTAGATTAAGTTATTAAAGAAGTTAGACCTCATATTAATAAAATATATTTGAAAGGAACAGTCTAAATTGTGATATAGAATTAGTACTACAGTGGTTATGCTTGTATGAATATTTTACTGAAGATGCAAATATTGCCTACTGATTCAGATTTAATAAAAGTATGGGTGAAATTAAAAGCAACTCTTCTATTCTCCTTTTTGAAAAGGAATAACTTTGCTTCTTTAGTTCTGACGAAAAATGGAAAAAACATTCGGAATATCACCACTTTTCTAAAATAGTTGAACATTTTTTCAATTTTAAGTTTTTTAAATTGAGTAGAATCTCATTACAGCCCGTTTAAGAAAATTTTTATTACGTAGCTCTTAAGTCAAAAATGATAATTGGCTTTTCTAAAAACGGAGATTAAGGGTGTATAAGTTTTTCAGAAATCACTTTTAAAATATTTTTATTTTTTTTTGCATTTAATAATGCGATTACATTTTTATACGATTTGATCCCTTTACAGCAACCGTGATCCCGTGCAAATTATATGAAAGTGTACTGTTTCTTTGTAATATTTTAATCCATATTTTTCTTAATATTTTAATGTATCTCTCTGGATATTCGCCGAATGCGCCATGTCTCGAAATGTGACAGTATGGTTATGAAAATGGAATTTTATATTTTTGACATATTTCGCTTAATATAAATTGTATGATAATACGTTGTCTAGTCTTCTGATATATAAACATTTCTTTTACGTTTTATTCATACTGTCTTTCAAAAATTCACTAAATGTTAAAATTGTATCCTAATAATTCCTAATACATTTTATATTGCAAAATAACAGTTTCCTTCTGTTATTTTATATTATAATCACTCATACAATTATGAGTTATTAAATCAATAAAAATAATTCTTACGATATTTTAATACGACATGTATTTATCCCTACTAATATTATAAATGCGAAAGTAACTCTGTCTGTCTGTCTGTCTGTCTGCTACGCTTTCACGCCTAAACCACTGAACTGATTTTAATGAAATTCGGTACAGAGATAGAGTTGACCTTGAGAAAGAACATAGGATAGTTTTTATCCCAGACTTTTGAAAGGTTCTCTTGGAAACGCGATATAACCGAACTCCACGCGGCGAAGCTGCGGGCGGAAAGCTAGTATGTAATAAAGCATAATTCTAATGTCTCTGACTTCCAAAATTAAACGATTACTTTCTAAAGACAACTCATAATATTGGACCATAATATCGCATTATTTAAACTACAAAGTTGTGTTAAACTAAATACATTTAATTTTATAATAACCAACAGTAATGCAGCAAGTACAAAAAATTAATCAGAGTACATAGTGTAAAGTCAAGTAATTAAAAGAATACAGAGAGATGAATCCTCTTCACTTTGTATTTGACGTCTTGACAGTGTTATTTACTCGTGAAACCGAGCTCTGAAATTTAATTAATTCCGTATATGAACTGTATCCACAAGGATAATATTAAACGGACTTTATTAATATAGTTTTATAGAAATAAATTAAAAATAACAATTGGTTGTATACAGATGGATAGTACTTAATTATTTATCGAATGCTACAGTCGAATAAATACTGATTTAATTATTATTATTTATATTGCATATTGAAAATGAATAGCGCCATAATTCATACACATTTTAATGATATAAATCATTCCTGTTATATTTTATATTAAATAAGTGATAGGAAGATAACACATAATTAACACAAATATTGTGTTTTTTTACAATATACATAAAATCAAAATTTAATTTATTTCCCATAAAACGGATAAACAATCAATAAATTTACATTATATATTTTAAAACTATAATATATCTTTTTGAATTCATTCCCAATTTTTCTTGATGTATATAATCAAAACCAACTCTACTAATTCTCTATTATCCTCCAAATAATCCCAATGTCTGTGAATCAAACTAACAAGTCATTTATATTAAGGCCAGTAAAATTGCCTAACAATAAAGAATTTTCTAGAAGAAATTTAAGCTTTCTATTATTTCACAAACTTCTTAATTCAACACCGAATTTTAGTTCACTCAAAGGACATTTTGTAATTGTAATTGTAAAAGCCTGATCGCCATCTTCTATCCTTTCGTATTTTCCACTGTATGAACCTTTCAATATCTTAACTAGACAGTCTTTCTCGATTTCCAAAAGGACGGTTCTATAAGAAAAATCTTTTAAAAGGATTACAACAGTTCGATGAATAAACCGAAAATCAATATTTACAGTTCGACAGGACACAGATTGCTTTTCTGAATAGTTTGGATCGAAACGGTAAAACAAAATATTAAATATCTTTTATTTATCTTATTAATGAGCATAGTTACAATTCTAAGTTACGATAAAATTTATTATAAAATTATTCACAATTTCTAATTAAGAGATATAAAAACAACAGTTTTAAATTCAAACCACTCACGCTGCTTTCTTACAAGATTATGACAAATGTTTGTTAATGTAGAAATGTGACAAATATAGACGCAATTATAGTAATGGGACATTTTTGTTATGTATAATAACTATAAATCTATTATTTTATTTATAACTAAACAAATAATTATAGTGAATATAATTATTATTATCTGTTGCACATCACTAGCCATGAAGAGTTTACAGGTGTCAGAATAGCAATCTTTGAGCGGCTGGACTGAAGCATAATTCTATTTGAATATTAAATGTTGTTCATTTACAGATGAATGAGTACTTTAGTTTGGTAAATAGTTCTTCTCTCATTCTGATTTAAGCTTTCTAATTTTTTCGTTAAGGTATTATTCATCATTTTTTTCTGTTATTATACATACATATATAACCAAAGACCTATCAAGGTATACTAGGTAAATTATCACGTAGATATAAATAACTTTAAAAGAAAATAGGGTTATACTTTTATGTCATATGATAATAAACATATTGCGGACTCGTTACATATGAAAAATTAAATGAACATGGATAGAATATCGTATAACGAGTGACGCCGCTGACTCCGCGGAACGAACACCAAGCCGTGTGAACCAGAAGATTCCTGATACCACACAAGCTATGGAATGTCGTTGTTATCCTAACATTGGGTCAATCATGTAGTCTAAAATATAGGTTATAAGTTTTAATATGTAATTCTTGTTATATACATGTAAGTAAGTTTCGTAGTTTTCCTGGAACCTCCGGTTGCAACCCTACTTAATTAAAAGTTAAATACAATTTAAAACATAAATCTGTATGTGAAATCTACTATATTTGACAGAAATATTTTTACTAACAATTTAGACAAAACAAAAACTCAGAACACTTCATGATTTTGTTGCATTATTTCTCAGATGTCGAATTTCCTTTAATATGCTTGAGAAGTTACTCGTCTACGCGGTTAAGTCACAGACGTTTTGCTATTTGGAAGTTTTAAGAGACGTACATTATTGGATATATACAGGCCAGTTATTTGATAAACTGATTGAAAATTCCATGTCTCCACTACATGCCAACCCTACGTAAGTCCAAAATTAGGTTAAATGATTACTAATATAATATAATCACATCTAAGACTTTGATGAGTATACATTTAAATTTTAAATGAATACTCGCTATTTTTTTTAAACTAAATACTAAATACACCTGAAGTTTCGGTTACTTTTCAACAACCGTGATCACATCTCGTCTGTTCGTATCGAATGAATCAACAAATAACAAATATAATTTGTTTATTTTAAATGCAAGTTTGATTTTGTTCAACCATTACTTGTTTCCATTGATTGTGTCTGTGTGTGTTGGTCCAAGCCCTTTTTACCCTTGAATTACCTTAGTTGGTTTTATTTAATACAGAAATTTAAGAAAAGAAAATTTTTGACTACCGATTCAACTTATTGTAGAAATATGCGTCTTATTTATAGATAAAATTTTACAAAAGTCAATTTTATATTAAGAAAAATTAAGATTGGATATAATTTACATTGAAGAGCCAGATGCCTGAGCACAAGTTACATCTACCGGTACTTTCATTCAGTTCTTAATTGTTGGTTTGTGACGTGATATTTGATTTAACAACCGTTTTAGAAAGACCTCTGGATATAAATATAAATGTCACACGAATAACCAGCAACGAATACTCTGAACGAGCTTTGGTTCAGGAAAATAAATGTCCAGAGTAACAGGACCGTGTAAATCTCATAATCCGTGAGTTAACACAGTTCAGTATAGACTGGCGTGAATGAATAGATTAAAGACTTGAAGCTGTCAACATTGACAGTGTGTAACCATGGGTCTTGGTGTGATGGATATCAAAGTTATTATATAATACAATTATTAGTACGAATATTCTAAAATCGATTTAGATATACGCACAGTTTCAAGGGATTTAGGCTGTTAAGGTTTTTTTTTTGCAATAAAGGTATAAATTAACACTACGCAGAGAAAAAATTCAAGACAAAATCACTATCTTTACTGAGCGAATGGGTATCATATAGCAACGCTTGGAATTGGCATATAGCAACGCTTGGCATTTTCTAAAGAAAATTATTTATCCTCTCATCCCAGTTACATAAACCACGAGGTATTATTTTAATCATCACAGTCTAGTTAATGAAGTCACTGGATTATGCGCAATGTGTTACTGCTTGGAATTTCAACAGAGCATTTTGTTACTTAACGTCATTATTACATTTTTACGACACTCGCAACATTCCGGAATTAGTTTAGTTAAACTATTTTACTTATCTTACGTGACTCCCAGTTTTTTATGAAAGTTGATCTACTTGATTACATACTTTTCTAAAGAATTAAATTTGTACAAAAATTATATAATTTATTAGACATATAACAATAATTGTTAATGAATTTTCAATTTAGTTACGTCCTAATGATTTTAGTTCAACTTCCTATTCATAAAACATATCCCCGTCTTATGTTTTCATTCCTTTGAATATTTTATAAGCTACCTTTAAACAATCCTTCAACCAATTTTATTTATTTTTACAAATATAAATAACTAAATTTACAAATATAAAAAAATACCTTGTTACGTACGCGCTACGTATGAAGAAAAAAAAATGAACATAACCGAGGCGACGTCTTTGTATCGGTAAAATATCGTATAACAAGTAACGCTGCTGACTCTGCGGAATAAACACCAAGCCGTGTGAACCAGAAGATTCCTAATAACACATGCTATGGAATGGTATTGCTATCCTAACATCGGGCAATCATGTCGTCTTAGGTTATATGTATGTTATAAGTATTTTAATATACAAATAAGTATGTTCCGTAGTTTTGCTGGAACCTCCGGTTGCCACCATATATAATTACTATTGCTAACGAAGTCGCTGAAATAGTTTTTAAATTATGAGAGTTATTGGGCAACGATTTACAATATTATGCGACAAATGTAATAATTTTTCCGACAGTATAATTGATAATATATTACGTTCTGGTCATTATATTTGAATTATTTTATCTGATAAATCATTATGTGTTTTGCCATTGATCTATTCATATAGGATTTATTGTTTAAACTTATCTATCATAAATTTCTACGTAAAATAGTCTCAACAGTTGATTTTATACAACCCCAATCAATTTATTCCAGAATTGAAATTTTAATGTAGTTTTCAGTTTTAAGAATATCGTGTTTGTTAATAATCATAATTGGATGAGAGTCAATATGAAAAATGTAATTTCTTTTTTAGTGTCAGTACTTAATGTATTACGCAGTCAATACCACAACATTCAGTGGTATAAATATTATGAATCTTTGCTTTTTTCTAATGGTTGAAAACTGCATCTACATTTTCCATTTGAATAATTTTATTTCAATAACTAAGATCTTATTTGACTTCGTTGTAATACAAATATAGTGAGAACTTGAAAGGAAAATTAATTCTGTTAAAAGATTTTGATAACAGATTAAGAAAAACAATTTTTTTGAGTCACTGATATCATGAGTTATAAAATTTTATGACCTACAATCTACATAATTGCTTTGAATTTGTTTTTTAGTTTTTCGCTTATGACTTGCAATGAAAATATAAAATAATAAATTAATACTGACCTTAAAATGTTTCAAATATCGGCATCTATTCTCTAATAGGTTATTTATTATTTTTAACTCATATGCGCGAACAGTTTCTGAATTTCAGGACTATCAAATAATCAATATATTACTCACTCATTTACCAACCCTTTCATATATGTACATGTTGTACAATAAGTAAGAGTGGCAGCAACCAAAGTTCACAATTAGGTACCTTTGAATAGCTTAACTAGAGAGATATTTATCTTATAATTTATTATATAATAAATGTCTAATTCAAATGTTTAAAATCTTTAAATCGTACCGTAATATGATTTTATAAAGAAATACATATCTGATCCACAAGACTATAATTG
Source organism: Danaus chrysippus (assembly GCA_916720795.1). Taxonomy (NCBI): domain Eukaryota; kingdom Metazoa; phylum Arthropoda; class Insecta; order Lepidoptera; family Nymphalidae; genus Danaus; species Danaus chrysippus. Next base: position 6,836,631 of record CAKASE010000066.1, on the reverse strand, counting down.
CTTACGTCATTTGTGGAGTCACTGAGTAATTACTTAAAAAATGAATAAATGTATAAAAATTTATAATAAAAGCTTCACGTAAGTGACTAGACTTCTTCTACCTGGCAATTTCCCAGCTATAGCCAGGGTCTGCCTTGCATGTTGTGGATAGTTATGGCTAATTATTTTTACGACCGGCCGGCTGCCTTACATAAACCCTCTTTAGGAAAGCGTTGGTCAGTGATGTCTAAATACTCTTAGAAAGTACATATGACTCGGAAAAATCACATTGGTACTTGCCAGGATCGAACCCGCGCCCTCATGCGTAAGAGCCTTGCGCGGGCCTTTTTACCACTAGGTCACTACTGACTTCGTATAAATGACTAGACGTGTTAGGTGAAACTTGGAACGTTGAATGAAAGGCTCAATAGAAAGACTATTTTTGGAGACTACCTATATATTACTTACGATTAGAACAATATTGTTATTAAATTCTCAAATTATACACTAATTGTAAATAAATTTAAGTTATATACCTAACATCCTAAAATTTTCAATCTTTATTTACTAAGTTTAAGAACTCAAGATAATTCTTTTAAATAAACAAAACTATTACGTATGTAACAACTTTAATATTTTATTGTAATAAATTGTTTGTTAGACTTACTTACACTGATGTAGGCTTTGCATTCCACTCAGAGAATGTAAAGATCTCTTAATAGTCTTTAGTTATACATAATATAACTAAGAATTGTAAAAACTTACTATTCTAGAATGTATAAAGTCTTCATAAATATAATGGTTAGTTTTATTTAGCATCTATTTATTCCACATAATTCGTACTATAAACTTTTGCTTTTGCAATAAATGTACTATATTACATGATTTATTTATTCCTTCATTTTCCTTTACCATTCTTTATAGAAATGAAAGTGATATAAAATGAGGGAGCTCAGATTATCTATAAAGACGAATGATAACATACGAAGCCGCGATAATACCTTTCAATAACCATAACTCTTGAACCCTCCTCAATGTAAATATCATGTAAAGTACGACCGGATTAGATATATCAGTTGACAGACGGATTCAGAACATTGAACATGAATTGAAACTTGTTTCAAAAAAATTTTATCTTTATCAACATATTTCCTATACTTAACCTATATTATACTTAATAGAGAATTTTATTAATTCTGTAAAAAAAAAATATTTATTTTTCTGTTTTGCGTATATACAAGTATCGTAGTTTAATTAATAACATATGATGTTTTGATAGTGAAATAAACTAATTGTTTTAATTTTAAGTCAACACACATGTGACTTCAATTCACAAATGAAATTAACTGCTCTGAGAAATTTCACTTAATTGACCCGGAACCCGCACGATAAATCCATGGAATGACGCGAGGTTTCGTCTTTTATCAGCAATATTATCCTCATATTAATCAGTTATAAATCGGCCATGATAATATAAAATTTATACATAACGCCATAAAGTATATAGTTTGTATTACATACATAATACATAATTATGGATTATTGGATCATAAAGGAATTATTATATGAATAATTATTATCCTTCTTATTCTAATTATTATCCTTCCTTATGATTAAGATTTTATTTACTTAATTCTTCTACCCAGCAATTTGCCCAGGGCCTTTTAGCCAGGGCCTAACTTGCATGTTGTGAAAAGTTTTGGCTAATTGTTTTAACGACCGGCCGACTACCTGACATCAACTTTGGGAATGCATTAATCAGTGATGTCTAAATACTCTTAGAAAGTACATATGACTCGGAAAAATCACGTTGGTACTTGCCAGGGCCAGGATCGAACCCGCGCCCTGAGAGGCGGGCCTTTTAGCCACTAGGCCACCACTGACTTATGTATTTACTTACTATTAAATTAAATGAAATATGTGTATTCTATATAAAGTATCATGAAAGTTTATATCTATATGTATTTTACAATCTTCTTGTCCAAAAGCGTTCATTAATAACTTGCGACGTGAATATAACACAAGTTATATAGGTTAATTTATAAATTATACGGACATATTATTATCATTATCAGTTATCTTTAAGATGTACAAAAAGTTTTATATGAGAGAATGTAATGTCATTATAAGAATGTCGCTACTAAGGGGTTGTTTTTCATTTAAGTACAGGAGGTTCTTTTAATCAACGTTCAAATATTCTCGATTGATTTTTCTCATTATTTGTAAACTTATATTATAGTCGTAAAGTCACAAGATAACATTAAGGTCACAAGATGACAGTCAGTGGTGGCCTAGTGGTTAAGGGGCCCGCCTGTCGTTGCCGAGGGCGCGGATTCAAAACTGGCAAGTACCAATGTGATTTTTCGGAGTCATATGTACTTTCTGAGAGTATTTAGACATCACTGACATACGGTGAAGGAAGACAACCTGGACTTATAGTTTCACAATTATAAGTTTGAAATCACCAACCCGTCTTGAGCAAGCGTGGTGATTAATGCTCAAACCTTCTCCATGTGAGAAAAAGGCCGTGCTCAGCAGTGGGCTTCTGATAGGCTGATGACAAGGTCACAAGATAAACAGACGAGTGTACTTCATTTTTCTTATATAGATTTAAAACTTTTGATCTATGTAACACAGATCATTGTATATTCATATCAACAAAGGTAAATTATAAGAAACAGTCAATCTACTCTTTATAAAATTAGAAAAAACGATTTGTGGCCCATGAGGCGATCGAACCCGCGACCTTCGCGTTATTAGCACGACGCTCTAACCAACTGAGCTAATGGGCCGATAGTGCCCAAGCTCTATGGTCGCATCGCAAGTTATGTTAAATAATAATAATTAATCAATGTATTTATTTATTTTATAATACCTTATATTTCATATCTTATTGTTTGTCTACTGTCTTGCAAGTCAAGTGACATATTAATAAAAACATAGTGATAATACGGTAAATCAACTTATAATTTTTTCTAGTTAATGTAGTAGGATCTATAAATAAGATAAGTAGGGACAGCACAAACAAAAATAATTGTTGTTCGACAAACAGTTTATTTCAGGATAAACAACATCATATTAAAGACAATGATATGGTTTAGTATACTATATCCATAAGTGATTGAAACACACATAAACAAAGGAACACTTGTGAATATTAAAAGGTCAATTGATACGAAGAATCTATAATACCTATGATCGGTTTAGCTGCTTTGGTTTAAAACACTTGTCGGCTGTAACGCGACATACGACAGACGGACAAAAAAACACCACTTCTAACTCGAGTTTAACGTTATGTCCTCATAAAGCTAATTTAGTTTTTAATATTACCTTTATTATAAAATATTTGTTGTTGTTGCAATTGTTGTTTTGGAATCGTAACACAATAATGTAATCTTTATTCATGATCACTTAACAGAACAATCATTAATCTACATTCTACATTGAGATGTTTTTTTTTTATAAAATCAACAAACTTCTATTATATCAATATATATCAACGTCAATGTTTAACACCGGATCACGTATTGACAGTCACTAGATACCATTAATCCTAGTATAATATTGTAGGATCAACTACAGTATTGACTAGAGAATAGTAATCATGCGATTTTATTTTCAGTAATAATAATAATAAATAGACGTGGTGGCCTAGAGGTTGAAGGCCCGCCTCTCGTGCATGAGGGCGCGGGTTCGAAATCTGGCAGGTACCAAAGTGATTTAACCGAGCCATATGCTCAAACCTTCTCCATGTGAGATAGAGGCCTTTACTCAGCAGTAGGTTCTGATGATGATGATGATGAAGATTATGATGAATAATGATAATGGTTAATATATATTCTAGCGTATTTTATCTAGTAACATAGTTTTTTTACTATTCTTAGATGTGACAAGTTACGACTATATTAATTAGAACAAAAAAAGTTACATATATAAACCAAATCTTTGTATTAGATTGAAAATAAATTTACTTTTCTAATTGTAGAAAATAAATTATAATTTTTATGTTGATTTTATGATTGCTTAAGCCCGAAAACTAAACTATAACTCTTATAAATGAACTTAAAAAATTTGTTTATATAATTGACCGCAGAAACTTCGGATTAGTAGATGTAATATATGTGTTATGCTTTTTAGGAAAATAATTATGGTAATATTAGAGGCTATTTGACACTTAACAGAAATTTATAAGATCAATTATTCAATCCATTCCTTGATGAATAAGCCCTATTCTTTGCTTTATTGTTCCGATTATTTCATATATTCACACTTAATAAATCTCTCTCATCAATTTAAATTTTTCAAGATTGTTCACTAGATTACGGTAATCTTTGTTTTTATTTAAGATTCTCCGTTAAAACTCGTGTGTTGGTTTAATCCAAAATGACTGTTCAACTAGAATGATGGAATTATCACAAGAAAAACCTGTAATCCCAATTTTATGTGTACGAAATAACTACACTCCATTAACCAAGAGAGTTTCGACTAGATAGATAATAAAAACATTTCCACTCAAAAACTTTCTCATATTGTTATATTTCTAAGATACATATTATGTAATATGTACATATGCATGTATATATTACTTGTTTTCTTGCATTGCAATTTTTTTCGTTTTGAATATAATGTTATTTGTTTGACTTTATAATGCACGTAGTAAATCAATAAATCGCATTAAAGAGTTTTATATAGAAATATTAAGCTTTATCAGATTACAGTCAAGCCTTATGTTATTAAATTTGTCTAAGTAATTATAAAACAAAAGGACACCGCCTTTTTCATTGTGTTGAGAATTATTATTAGATTAGTATTTCTTAACTGCATTGTCAATTGTTATTGCTTTAGTCTTGTTGTATCGGTAAGGCAGTTTCTTTTTCATTTCCTAAAACACGGTTAAATTTTAATATTTAAACGAAATTCAGCTAGACCCTTTAAATGCCCCTGAAATAATTTCCATTGAAAATGAGATGAAACAAAACGAAAACTTTTTCTCGATTATATTTATGTTTTCATGTTTAAGATTCTCGGTCAAATTTATCTGAGAATGTAGATCAGACCTATAAGAGTCCAATCTTAAATAGATGAGATCAAATATAAGTTTATACGACTCTTTGATACTATTACTATTGTTCAGTGGTATAATTTTCCATTATTAAAAGTACATACATATGATCCAAAAGTTACATTTAAATCAATTTATATCTTATATACAATTGATACTATTGTAAATATATATTGACACCATTAAAACTATCAGTAATTCTATAGGTACATTAAATACTGAAATGAATGACTGTTTGTGATGTTGATGATGATTTTGAAATGAATACTTCGATAGCCTTTAGATTGGTTTAATGATGATGACTTTTACAATTTTGGTAATGAGTTACGAATAAAGCGTATATAAAATTAGAAGTGAAGTGTTAGCGAATTTAAAGTGAGAATTTATAGACACCCCGCCCCGCTCCCCACCCCATCCCATCCCGCGCTCGTCGTCTGTTGGTGTGGCCAGTGCGAAGCGGTGTTGCCGGAGTAAAAAATTAGATGCGTAGACAATGACGAACATTTCACGCCCAAAAATCTTTGTCAATGGTTGGTATTCGTATTAAGGGAACAATCGACAATGGATTTACATAACAATTTCAATGTATTTTTATCCTATAGAATAACAATCCACTTGCAGTCGTGACTTTTAGTCATAAAATAAACGACAAATTTGCAATCACATAATTCCCAATCTAACAAAAGCTGCGTGAAATAGATTTGTGTAGGCTTCAAAACAATAGCGCATTTCGCTGTAGTTTAAATAATAAAATATTGCTCGTAACAGTTGAAAACTAACATGAATGGTAAAGTCATAAAAACATAATATTAATTTAATACAAATATTTAAATGATACTCATACTTTTGGGATTTTCCCGCGCGTTTTTTTTTGTAAAAATTACATACTCTCGAAATTTCGGTTACTTTTCAGCAATCGTGATCACGGTTATATATAAATAGGTATATTATGTATAAATTTCATTTAGATGAATACCCGCGAAAGACTTAGATGTCATTATTAAAAATATTTTTTCAAATAAGTAATATACGGTGTTTAAAATTTACACACGCATAAATTATAAATTTATATCAACGTTTGATTATAAAATTCAATTTAACTTAAAGGTAGGAGTTACTTTTATTAGGCATTGCTTTTTATTTGAATATTATTATAATACATTCATAAAAAGTTGTTTATATATGTTACTATAAAAGCTCGAATTGCAGTAAATCCTAAGATATTCCAATAAAACCTAAGATCTACCAATTCCTAATGGTAAATGTCCAAAAAGATTTACAATTCGAACTTTTACCACCATTCCAAATAAATATATAGGTAACTGTTGAAAAACAAAACATGTCATGACGTGCAAAGTGTAAGACTGAAACTACCTGAAATTGACAGAGCTAAAACTGACCCTAAAAGCATGATTGCAGTTGTGATAGATGTAAATGACAATGAGTTTTATCAACTAGGTACCAAAACGGGAATACTAAAACAGCTTTACACCAAGATTCAGTTCGCCGCATGCTCTGAAGATTTTATAAAGATAGAAGAGATTGTTACGAATAAAGAAGTGAGTCTTCGAGAAGTTGTCGGAAAATTGTCGTTAACTGGAGGACAAGGATTCAAAAAATGTATGTAATTGTCAAAAAAAAATGCTCGACGAAAAAGTGCACCTGCAGGTCATTAGGATTACTTTGTAATTCTAAATGCCACAACAGCAATCCGTGTTGTTAATAAGTGAAATGTTTTTTTAGGAACCTTACCTATTAACCAATTACATTTGATTGTCTTTTTTAACTTCTAAACCAAATAATAAGAAAAATAATAATTAAGTTAGACTAGCTTTTATAATCATTATGTTTGTATTTCGTTGTTAAATTCTATATAGAGAAGTACTGATTCGGTTAGATGAATATGACAGAGATTGAGATGTTCAGATATATACGTTATGTGTTTTTTCAAAACAATTTAAATAAGTTAATATTAGTTTGTACTTGATACTTCTTCTTCTTCTTCTACCTGGCAATTTCTCAGCTAAAGCCAGGGTCTGCCTTACATGTTGTGAATAGTTTTGGCTAATTGTTTTTACGACCGGCCGCCTTCCTGACATCAACCCTCTTTTGGGAATCAGCATTAAATAAATACTCTTAGAAAGTACATATAACTAGAAAAAATCACATTGGTACTTGCCCGGGCCAGGATCAAACCCGCGCCCTCGTGCATGAGCGCCTCTCATGCACGAGGGCGCCTCTCATGCCTTTTAACCACTAGGCCACCACTGACTTATTAGTTTGTACTTGTTACTATCACTATGATATCTTTAAAATACTATGTACCTGTTTTGTCTAATAGTAAATAATTAAGAATTACTCATTGTTTTATTCCTAAAACCAACATCCACCAGCTGACAGTGGTAAAACCTAGCATATACTGAGTTCGAATGGTGAAAGCTCGAAAAAATCTTCATATCTTCAGAAAAACTCACATTTACCAACTCATGTTGGTAAATCCTAAGACTTACACTTAAATCTTAACATTTACCGTAGTTCGAGCTTTTACAGTAACATATACACATCCAAAAATGTATGAGAGTCATACAGACTATATAAATAATAGTTTTTATATTATTCAGTAACTGTTTTTTTATTAATTTAGCCATTAAATTATGTAATTGTTGATATTTTGACTTATATTATTTCAAACAATTCATGCAAAAATCTTATTCGGATTCTTTAAATTATTATTACTATTTATTTTTAATTAAAATATAGTTAAAAATTATAATAAAGTTTCGCATTAATTTTGCTTTGTTCATTCTTTAAAATTCATTGATAAATATATAAAAAATATATACTACAAGCAAAGTGTTAGATGTTATTTTGCGTTAAATATTTGTTATATTTAGTTTACTGATTTTTTAACAAATTATTGTAGTGAGATCTACTCTGTACTTTAATAATTGTAAACAAAACTTTTATTCACTCTTTTAAATCACTATAGAATATCTTTTAAATGGTTACGTTTACTTTAAGAACATTTAACTATAATGGTGAAAGTTATAGTTACACAGAGAATATATTAAATACCAGAAATGAGATGAGGAGATTCATTGTGAAACCTCAATCCTGATATCAATTGTTTTTCATTAAAGTTTATACATATGTTTGTTACGTACGTGCAACATATTAAATAATAAACGAACATCACCGGGGCAAAGTCGTTTTATGGTTAAATTATCATTTAACGAGTGACGTCTGTATCTGATTTTGACAAAATGGTTTTATTAAAATCATAGACGAGGAAAGGCCAATTTAAACATGAAGTTAGGTAATTATCGTAGATCCAAGCTTTTTTGACGTTACTGATCTGTTGGCTTTTTATCTTGTTGAGATCATTTAGAAAACTATCTACTTTTAAGATTGTAGTACGACCTATTATATCTAGCTTATGACCGAAAAATTTAAAAAAAGCATTTTTCATAACCTTTGAAACGCATTGACCGCCTAACGATAATCCCAGATTGTATGAGGCGTATCTTGTATTCCGTATACCGAGACACAGACAGTGACATTTATTTGGTTTTGTCCTCAATCCATCCGTCCACTGACAGAATTTATCCACTTCATCCAATAGTACTTAAAATTCATTTAGACATACCTATACTGAATTAAAAGCATACGCAACGTCTTTGTGAATGAATATATAACTTCCAAATTTGAGGTTTGACATTAAAAAAAATATGCTTGGGTACTGTTTTAAATGCTGTTTTTGGAAAAGGGAACTAACATCAACATTTGCAATAAAACTGGTGCTTTACATCAACTAAAACCTAATATATCTAACAACAATGTATGAGTTATTTAAGTGCGGTACATTTGTATTGATTCAAATTACTTCCCGTTCAAGTAAACTATCACAGTTGCATTTTTCGCCTAAAACATTGTTTTTACACATTTTCATCACACGATTTGGAAGACAAGGAAAAAACTAGAATAAATTATAATTGTATTGAATCTTCAATTGTATCTAAATTCTTTTAAATGTAAGCCATATAAAAACTACCTGTCTGAATAAATGGTTTTCTGAGTTTAGCTGTAGATAGGTACGTCTAGTGGGAACCCCTATAATTTAACTCAGCTCTGTTGAGTTTGCAGTCGGGAAAGTAACATAATTAACGAATGACATCTATTATGGAATCAAGCGGTAATCACACATAGACCAGTGAAAATCATTTAGTTTTTAATATGTCAAAATATCAAAACCTAAAAGTTCGTAAGGTACTATGTAAGCAGTGAAGAAAATGTATTACTTTTGACTGTCTCATTTTCCTACTTATTTTAGTAATACGAAAAAATATAAGAATGTATGGTTGTCTATAAGTGTTTCAGAGAAAATACATTGGATGGATTTTGAAGATATCACACAAGAGAAAAATATATCAGGTATGATTTATTGAACGCTTTGTTGGGTTAAAGCCATTTACAATAAGGGAGACGTTTTTATAGCCAGTCTTAACATTGATAAGGTCGATCGGGTTTGGCACAAAACTCTAGTATAGAAGTAAAAAAAATACTAGTTAACAATAATTATTTAGAGAAATGAAACGAACTACAGGTTTCATGTCATACATTTTCCCTCTTTAAGACTACTTTTTATATTATTATTTACTAAAACTATGACATAAAAAAGACAATGAGTAAATACTATATAAAAAGCTTAACTGCAGAAAACCAGAATATATGTATATATATATTTAGCAATGCTTAACTTATTAATCATTCTCAAAAACACTGGATTCTTTTTTATTGATTAATGTGAAAATCATAATTAAATAATGTCAGGAAGAACTAAAAAAATCTATTTCTACTTAGCACGATTTTTATGTACATTAAGCAGGCAAATAGGAAAGTCACTAAAAATATATAAACTACAAAAGTGACTTTAATTGTTATACAATAAGTCGAAACAAATTATTGGTTTATTACTTCTGTGTTACCTTTTTAATTTTTTATCTTATAAATCAAAGTATCATTTTATCTCATATAACGCAGCATGTAAAGTATGGCATTAGTGAAATATTTTGTCTATTGAACCAACACACAGGATTTTCGTTCTATTTTAAAACAACACAGGATTTTGTTCGACAAACCCAAATATGTCAACAATGTTAACACTGTTGCATTAGTTATTAACTATCCTATATTACAAATGTTTACATTTGTGATTGGTTATACCTGGGTATGATAGAGCATGTCAAATTATAATTTTACTAAATGAGACGAAACCTCTTAGTATTCAATGGATTCACCGTGCGGGTGTCGGGTCCATCGTTGCAGGGAGAGGAGCTTCAACAGTGCTTGGGACTTGCGACCTAGGTGTAGGTTTAAGGGGCCCCTATATAACGCACGTTAAACGCTCACCACCACTGTCCAAGCTCCTCTCTCTACCTAACCAAATTTGAAAAGAACCTACTAGGGCTGCTTTCGATGCACGTTCCAGTTGTTCTTGAAAAAGGAACGATGAACTTTTGTTCCATCCGCATCAGGATTATTATTTATTATCATTTTTTTCGTAAAAAATTTTTAGACTTTACCTAATTTGATAGAAGTTGAAGAAAATAAGCAAAAACTGATTTCAGACAAGAAATAAAAGGTAAAATCTACATTTAATTATCACAAAGTAATGCTTAAATATATTTTTGTTAGTTCGTAATTATTACATAATTATTTTATATAATAGATCTATTAAAATCACGAATTAATGGATTTTCATGCAGAAATTGATAAAAATATACATAATTTGAAGTTAAAATGAAGTGGTTGTTACCCTTATTTTGTATTTGTTAGTATGATCATTTTATTAGTTGATATTACGATAAGAATAACTCACCAGTAAACAGCAAACGATTTGACTACTTTGAACATCGAAGACTCCATCGCGAGTACTGTAAGAGAATTAAAAACAATATAATATATAACTTGTATTTCTTAAATGTAACTTAAGTGAATCAAGCCGCCTACTTGATAATAATTTATCAGGAAAGATTGTATGCTTACAAGGACTAAGGAACTTTAAAAGTATTTAAAATATAGTATCTTTATAAAAAATTTCCTCACAACTGTTCATATGTAACTCAAGATCAGTTATGTCGTGTGTCAGTCAATAACTCTCTGCTCCACTAAGTTCAGTGTTATGTTCTCAATGATACACTGACTGCTATCACTACATCAAGTTATCATTGACTCTAGTGAAATGAATATTAATAGTGATTTGATATTTACGATTACATTACTTGTGGAGTCAAATATATTTTTTAATATGGATATTTTATCGCAACAAATGGTTTAATTTTTTTTTATTTTTCATTTGAAATTTATATATTATATTTTATTGTAGTTTTACTAATAACATTTAAATATATTTGACATAAATACGGTTTAACTTGTCAGGAACATAAGTAAATACATATTATGTACTTATATAAATATCAAGATTACTTTGAATATTCTTTATTGTCGTATTAATAATTATTGTTTATCATACATACTTATATACATACAATAACTGACAAATATCAAACACTTTTCGACATTTTTTTTTGTTTTTTTCATAGTATTTTTTTTATATATAATAGGGGGCAAACGAGCGGGCGAGCCATCTGGTGAGAGATAGTCATCGCCGCCCATAAACACTCGAGGAGCCAGAAGAAGTATTATAATTCAATCCCACCATAAACATTTCGATAATGTTTTCGTCTTTATAAGATGACACATGTGCCTTGAAAAATTGATATTTTCGTACAATAATATAGAAAAAGGAGAAAAAGGGAAACAGAAAAATATAAATTGAAATGTTCATACATTCAAGAAAGGATAACACAAAGATTTTTTATAACTTGTATTTAAATATATTTAAAATTCTTCTATGTAAAGAAACTCTTTGTTTTTGTTCGGGCTTATCAAATCTTTATAAACTATTCAAAATGTCCTCACATAGTTACTTACTAACTTACTTTAGGCTACATTTACTAAAAACAATCTGAAGTATACCTTTTGTGATATTTTTGATAATTTCAGACAAATTCGGTATTGTAAACGAAATTACTAATATAAATAAATAATCACAATTTTATCTTTATAACTTGGTGTTATGTAATTAATATTTTATTTTTTAACCTGAACCTTTTTTCTTTATTTCTTCATACGTTTGTTAATGTATTTATTATTCTTTATGTACACGACACAAGTTTTAACAATTTTAAAAAGAAAACAATTATAGTCCAATGGCAGCCTTGTCACTTAAAATGAACACCCACGTAAAAGCCTTACAAAAAAATAAATGATTTATAGAGGCAATGACCGGTATGTAAAAATAAGAATTAATGTTTATAAAATAAAATATTGAATATTGTAAATAAATATAGTAAAAAGTGATTTATTTTTAAGGTAACGTTTAAATATATTCTGTGTTTTAAAACTATTTTTAATACACAATTCTATTGCTTTCTCGCACGGATGATTAAGGAGTCAGATCAAAGGTACTAAAGGTAAATAAATATTTTTATACCGGATATTTCAAGTAAATACAGAATTAGAATCAAGAGAAGAAAAGCTATCTTGTAGATAGTCATGAGTATTACAGTTAATTACAATTAAAAAAGAAGAATAAGGGAGGATAAAAAAGTAAGAGAATTAATATACATAGAGAGGAGTAGAAGAAAAAATACTATTCTGAGTTATACCAATACTAGGTTTAAAGGTTAAGATAACTTTAGTCACAACACGTATGCGTTGTCGCGCTTGTAATGAAAAATAGATATATATAAATATATATACAGATTCCACCTTTAAAACGGAATATAATTATTTTTCCAAAATAGTTGAACATATGTTTTATTTTAAGTTTTTCTAATTGAGTAGAATCTCTTTACAGACCGGTTAAGAAACTTTTCATTACGTAGTACTCAAACTCAAAAATAGTAATTGGCTTTTCTAAAAACAGAGCTTAAGGGTATTTAAAAAATATTTCATTTTTTATATGTTCTTACGATTCGATTAATTACTTTATATCAACCGTGATCCTGTTAAAATTACGTGAAATTGTCTGTAAGTTAGTACTGCTTCTTTGTCATATTTTCGTCCAAATTTTTCTTAATATTTTAATGTATAGTTCTACATATTCGCTGAATGCCCTATGTCTTGAAATATAACATAAAAATGTTTTTTTTATTATTATAAGTTATATTTTTATTATTATACTTACTTTTATATTTTTATTGTATGATAATGTTGTAAATATTTTTTCGTTTATATATATGTATATATATATATATATATATAAACGACATATATAATATATTCGATACATTTCATTCATACTGTGTTTCGAAAATTTACTTAATATTATAATTTAATACTAATTATTCCTAAAAATAAAGTTCATCTGGGAAAATAGCAGGTTTCTTCTATTATTTTGCATTAAAATCACCCATACAATTATTCAAATAATTTATCAATAGCTATAAACCTTGCGGTAATTAAATATGAAATGTACATACATGTATAAATGATTATTTTAAATGTCTCTTACAGTTTACAAAATAAGATGATTATCCCTTAAAGACAACACATAATACTGTAACATAATATAGCATTTTTTAAACCACAAAGTTCTGTTAAACTAAATACATTTAATATTATAATAACCAAGAGTAAACATACAGCAAGTAACAAAAATTAATCAGAGTAGTGGGAAGTCAAGTAATTAAAAGAATACAGAGAGATAAATCCTCTTGACTTTGTATTTGACGTCTTGACAGTGTTATCTACTCGTGAAACCGAGCTGTGAAATTGAACTAATTCCGTATATGAACTGTATTGACAAGGATAATATTGAACGGACTTTATTAATATAGTTTTATGGTAATAAATTAACAATAATATTTGGTTATGTACAGATAGATAGTACTTAATTATTTCTCAAATGCTACAGTTGTATAAATACTGATTTAATTATTATTATTTAAATTGCATATTGAAAATGAGTATCGACAAAATTTATACACATTTTAATTTTATGAATTGTTCTTGTTATATTTAACATTAAAGAGGGGATGTTCTCTACTGTTATGTTATGTTTAACATTTTAAGAGCCATGCCATGCCTGAGCACAATTTACACTTACTGTTTATTTCATTCAGTTCTTAATTGTTGGTTTGTGACTTTGATATTTGATTAAACAACCGTTTACAAGAAAGACCTCTGGATAGAAATATAAATGTCATACGAATAACCAGCAACGAATACTCTGAACGAGCGTTAGTTCAGGAAAATAAATATCCAGTATATCAGGACCGTGTAAACTTTATAATCCGTGAGTTAACCACAGTTCAGTATAGACTGGCGTGAATGAATAGATTAAAGACTCGAAGCCGTCAACATTGACAGTGTGTAACCATGGGGCTCGATTTGAGGGATATCAAAGTAATTTTATAACACAACTAGCTTTTCGCCCGCAGCTTCGCCCGCGTGGAGTTCAGTTATATAGCGTTTCCAAGAGAATCTTTCAAAAGTCTGGTATAAAATCTATCATATGTTCTTTCTCGAGGTCAACTCTATCTCTGTACCAAATTTCATTAAAATCAGTTCAGTGGTTTAGGCGTGAAAGCGTAACAGACAGACAAACAGAGTTACTTTTGCATTTATAATATTAGTAGGAATGATAATAATAAATGCATTCTTTAGCTATTTGAGTATTTAGCTCACTTCATCTAGTTAATATCTTAAGTGTTACGTAATTATTATTTTTATATTTTATTATAGGTATATTAATGGCGTGTTGATAATAATTCTCTTCCTTAGTACATAGTTGGTATATTGCAAATTGCAGAGCAATCGTTTTGAAGTCTCTGTACTATTAGTTGTAGGAATATCTATCGTGACGTTCTTACTATACATAATTTAATATTACCTTTTATATCTATATATATGATTCATATATTAAAGAAAGAAAAATACCCTATTCATAATAATATATAAATGCATTTAGATTTTAAGATTCAACTTCAATAGTTTTTATTAATAGATATACATTCATACATATATATGTATATAGTTCTAAAACAATGTTCTATATACAGGGTGACTGGTGAATTACTATCAATATTTAAGGAGCATACTCGGTACATGATTCTCATTCGAATTATGTAATAAAAATAGGTACTTAATTTTTGACCAAATTTCCGTATAAATAAATAAAGTGTGTACACGTTCCAAGTGTTCCAAGTGTGGACGCGTGCGGCGGCGTGCTGATACAACACTACGCCGCCGCCGCGTCTGTGTGAGTGTGTGTGTGTATACCTGATCTGTAGGGTGTTCATACGATGCGTAATTAATTACATTACTTTTGGTTAACTTTACTAAGAAGTTTATTAATATTTATGTTATATTAATTTTTATTTTGTCATATATGATCGTCAAATATCACGTCCTCAAATATCTATAGTAATTCACCAGTCACCCTGTATATATATATATATATATATATATATATATATGTACTATTTTTTGCCCGCGTTAATTTCATCATCTTCTTCTTCTATATATATAAAAATGGATTGCTGTTCCTTAGTCTCGCTAAAACTCGAGAATAGCTGAACGGATTTATCTTATCTTAGTTTTGAAATGTTCGTGGAGGTTCAGGGAAGGTATAAAAGCTGAAAAAAATTGATTCACTACTGGGAAAACCATAAAAACAGCCCTTTTCTATTTCCCATACAAACGTTTTTTTTGACATTAGATTTGAAAACTAATATGTCAATCATTCTGTCGCACTTCAAAACACGCAGATTTATGGCTTACAGGTAAACTCCAAAAATATAAATAAAAAAACGTAATAGATATTTCTTGATTATAGGGCGATACGAAGTTCGCCAGGTCTTCTAGTTAGTAATATATGTATAGCTGATCGGGCGAACTCGATTCCGTCCTAGAGGCCATAAATAATCAGGTTTTTCCTGTTTTAATCGAACAGAATGATTGACATATTACTTAGTTGTCAAATCTAATGTCAAAGAAAACATTTGTATGGGAAATAGAAAAGGGATGTTTTTAGGGTTAGATTAGGGTTAGATAGAAGATTATTAGTACGAATATTCTAAAATCGATTTAAATATACGCACAGTTTCAAGGAATTTAGGCTGCCTTGGTTTTTTTACTATAAAGGTAAAATTAACGCTACAAAGAGAAAAAATCCAACACAAAGTCACTATCTTTACTGGGCGAATGGCTATCATTTAGCAACGCCTAGAATACATTTTTTAAAGAAACTTTATTTGTCCTTTTTTCCCAGTAACATAAACCACGATTCACGAGGTATCATTCTAATCATCACAGTCTAAATAATAAAGTCACTGGATTATGCGCAATGTGTTACTGCTTGAAATTTCAACAGAGCATTTTGTTGCTTAATGCCACTATTAAATTTTTACGACACTCGCAGCATTCTGGAATTAGTTTAGTTAAACTATTTTACTTATCTTACGTGACTCCCAGTTTTTTATGAAAGTTGCTCTAGTTAATTACATACTTTTCTAAAGAGTTAAATTTGTACTAAAATTATTTAATTTATTAGACATATAGACAATAATTGTTAATGAATTTAGTTACGTGGAACATGGAAGTAGGATTTGATGAAAGTTTCCTGAAGAATGTGGCTGCTTTTATATGCTAAATGGGAAGTGTGAAATTCACAGTGGGGTAACCTCCTCCTACTAGCTACCTACCTCCTCTTAGTCTTAATACTATCTAGGACTTAAGTTCAGCTTCTTATTCATAAAACATATCCCCGTCTTATGTTTTCATTCCTTTGAATATTTCATAAGCTACCAGTAAACAATGTAAAATATTTTCTAGTGTCAGTACTTAATGTATTACGCAGACAATACCACACATTCAGTGGTATAAATATTATAAATCTTTGCTTCTTTCTAATGGTTGAAAACTGCATCTACATTTTCCATTTGCATAATTTTGTTTAAATAATAAAAATGCTATGTGTCTTCCTTGTAATACAAATATAGTGATACCTTGAAAGGAGAATTAATTCTGTTAAAATATTTTCATAGCAGATTGAGAATTTTTTTTCAGTCAATGTTATCATGAGTGATAAAAATATAAAAATGTATGACCTACATAATTGCTTTGAACTTGTTTCTTTGTTTCTCACTTGTGACTTCCAATAAAAATAGTAAAAAATAAATTCATACTGAACTGAATATTTCTAAATATTTCTAATATCTACATCTATTCTCTCATAGATTGTTTATTAGTTTTAACCTCCTATATAATAATAGGTTCAAAAATTCAGAACTATCCAATAATCAATATATTACTTACTCATTTACCAACCCTTTCATCTACATGTCGTACAATAAAAGTGGCAGCAACCAAGGTTCACAGTTTGAATAGATAAATTAGATCGAGATTCTGCTGTATATAAAAGTCTAATTCAAATGTCTAAAATGTTTAAATCCTACGTTATTATGATTTTAAAAAGAAATACGTATCTGATCCACAAGACACAATAATTGATTACGTTATTTGTGGTGTTGCTGAGTAATTACATTAAAAAATAATAAATGTATTAAAATTTATAATAAAAGGTTCACGTAAATGTATAAGTGACTAGACTTCTTCTACCTGGCAATTTCCCAGCTATAGCCAGGGTCTGCCTTATATGTTGTGGATAGTTTTGGCTAATTGTTTTTACGACCGGCCGCCTGCCTTACATCAATCCTCATTGGGAAAGAAAGATCAGTGATGTCTAAATACTCTTAGAAAGTACATATGACTTGGAAAAATCACAATGGTACTTGCTAGGATCGGACCCGCGCCCACCATGCGTCAGAGCCTTCCGCGGGCCTTTTAACCACTAGGCCACTGCTGACTTCGTATAAGTGTTAGGTGAAACTTGGAACTTTGAATGAAAGGCTCAATAGAAAGACTATTTTTGGGGCTACCTGTATATTACTTACGAAGAGAGCAATATTGTTATTAAATTCTCAAATTATAGACTAATTGTAAATAAATTGAAGTAATTAATATCCTAAACTGTTCAATCTTTTACTACTAAGTTTTTAAGTTTTACATTCAAGATTATGCTTTTAAATAAACAAAACTATTATCAAATTGAAATATTATTGTATGTAATAAGTTCTTTGTTAACCTTACTTACACTGATGTAGGTTTTGGACCCAACTAAGAGACTATAAAGATATCTTAATAGTCTTTAGTAGTACATAATATAACTAAAGATTGTAAAAACTTATTTTTCCAGAATGTATGAAGTCTTCATAAATATAGTGGTTTGTTTTATTTAGCATCTATTTACTCCACATAATTCGTGCTATGAGATTTTGCTTTTGCAATAAAATTATTATATTTCATGATTTATTTATTCCTTCATTTTCCTTTACCATTCTTTATAGAAATGAAAGTGATATAAAATGAGGGAGCTCAGATTATCTATAAAGACGAATGATTACATGTGAAGCCGCGATGATACCTTTCAATAACCATAACTCTTGAACCCTCCTCAATGTAAATATCATGTAAAGTACGGCCGGATTAGAGATATCAGTTGACAGAAGGATTCAGAACATTGAACCTGAATTGAAATGTGTTTCAAAAAATTGTATCTTTATCAATATATTTCATATACTTAACCTATATTGTGATAAGTAAATTTTACTCATTCTGTGGAAAATTTATTTATTTTTCTGTTTTGCGTACATATAAGCAAATGCATTCCCAAAGAGGGTTGATGTCAGGCAGGCGGCCGGTCGCAAAAACAATTAGCCAAAATTATTCACAACATGTAAGGCAGACCCTGGTTAAAGCTGGGAAATTGCCAGGTAGAAGAAGATAAGTATAGTCTCTGCCGCCTAACGTTGAGAACGTATAAGAAAAAATAGAATAGACAGATTAATATGATTTAATGTAACGTTATTTATAGAGAAAAACATACAATTATAAAGATGAAATTTAGAAAACAGTTTTTTTGGTTCAACATACCACAAGCGTTTCTAGTTTTTCATTAATATATTTTAAACATAACAGTATAAAAAAGATCAGTGAATTAGAAACGGAAAACGCTTCGACGACAGTGTGGCTTTTAAAAACTATGGTAAGCATAATGTGTAAAAAAAAATTGCGGTATGAATTATTTTCGTTCTCATTAATAGTTTATTAATTTAAATATCAGATACATAATTCACAAAGAAAATACATTTTCGAAAAGTTATTGAAAGCTCATTCCTGAATTTCAAGCAAATAAAAAGTGTTACAAGAAAACCGTTCAAATTAAATCTTAACATACTTTTAAAACAGTATGAAAATATGCCTCAATTAAACTTATAAAGTCGGCAGAGAGAAAAATTATATATTGATAAGTGAATTTAACTCAAAGTGGAAAATTTATTTATTTTTCTATTTTTGCGTATATACAAGTGGAGGAGTCTCTTCCAGCTTACATTAGAAACGTAGAAGAAAAAGATAGGATTAATAGATTAATTTGATTTAATGTAACTTTATTCATGGAGAATCACATACTATTATAAAGATAAATTTAGAAAAGAGTTTTTTTGTTCAAAGGGTATATAAAAATGTAATTTTAAACAAACCACAAGCGTTTCTAGTTTTTCGTAAACAAATTTTAAACATAACAGTATAAATAAGGATCATGAATTTTAAACGGTAAACGCTTCGACGACAGTGTGGCGTTAAAAAACTATGGTAAGCATAATGCGTAAAAAAATTTAAGGTATAAATTATTTTCGTTCTCTTTTGTAATATATTAATTTTAACTTCAGATATATAATTCACAAAAAAATTATCAGCCTTTTTCGTAAGAGTAATTGAAAATTCATTCCTGAATTTCAAGCAAATGAAAAGTGTTACAAGAATACCGTTATAATTAAATCTTCGCATATTTTTAAAAACTGTATAAAAATATGCCTAAATTAAAGTTATAGTCAGCAGAGAGGGGTGTTTGAGTGTAATTTATTGTTAATGAAGTAAACAAAAGCATCAGGTGTTGTATGTATTATAACACCCAATGGAAGATCTTTCAACACAAGCTACATGTTTAATTAAACCCACCAATGTATTTTGGGTAGGAAAGTTAAGACACACACACACACTCACACACACACACACAACACATACGAGTATAGATAAATATATATATATATATATATATCTGGTATAGTATAAATGTATAATTCAAATAACTTTATTTTTTGCTATGATAAATTCAACTAGATATCAATCTTGTTTGAACTTGCCGTTATTATTCTCTTTATATTTTTGAAATCTAATAATAATCTTTAACGGTTATGAAATATAATATACGTGTAATGAAGATGGCTAAATATTATCGTATAGATATAATGTTTAGATATTGAAATAAACAAAGTGTGAGTTATCAATTCGCAAAAGAAATTTACTGCTCTCAGAAATTTCACTTTTTTGGATTTTAAATATAACACAGACGCTTAATTACACTAAAGGTGTTTTCACTCAATTTGTAATGAAAATGCTTATTTTACAATTGTATATATGTATATTGTTTTTACGATCGGCCGCCTGCCTGACATCAACCCTCTTTGGGAGTGCATTAATCAGTGATGTCTAAATACTCTTAGAAAGTAAATATGATTCGGAAAAATCACATTGGTACTTACCAGGGCCAGGATATAACCCGCGCCCTCGTGCATGAGAGGCGGGGCTTTTAACCACTAGGCCACAACTGACTTGTGTACATATTCACTTACTATTAAATTAAATTAAATGTGTGTATTCTACAGAAAGTATCATGAAAGTATATATGTATATAATATATTCTTCTTCATCTTGTCAAAAGGCTTTCATTAATAACTTGCGACGTGAAAATAACACAAGTCATATAAGTTGATTTATAAATTATATGGACATATTATTATTGAGTAATCCTTAAGATGAACAAAAAGTTTTATATAAGAGAATGTAATACCATTATATGAAAGTCGCTACTAAGAGGTTGCTTTTCATTACATTTAAGTACAGGAGGTTCTTTTAATCAATGTTCAACTATTATTTGTAAAACGATATTAAAGTCGTAAGATCACAAGATAAACAGGCGAGTGTACTTCATTGATCTTATTTAGATCTAACACTTAATCTATACAGCACAGACGATTGAATATTTATTTTCATATCAATAAACAGTCTACCTACTCTTTATAAAATTGAAAAAAACTATTTATGGCCCATGAAAGGATCGAACCCGCGATCTGTGCGTTATTAGCACGACGCTCTAACTAACTGAGCTAATGGGCCGATAGTGTTCAATCTCTACGGTCGCATCGCTAGTTATATGGCTGGTAGGATACGCTAAGATATATATTTTTGTCATTATAACACTGTAACCAATGTATTTTTTTTTTTCGAATATATACCTTGTAAGTTCTGTTACAAATTAAAATGATGTTTTCATTGTAAAAATATACGTGGTCCAAATTCAAAATATAAAAAGTTTAAAATCGAAAAGTTTTTATGTAACTGTATTAATGGTCAGACTATATTTTTTTGTTGTTGTTGTTGTCATGTTAAGTGAATACAAGTTTTTTTTATTTTGTGTAAAATGTAAATCGAAAATATTTACTAATTATATGAAATCCTGTTGCTTTCAGATTACATAATGAGCTTCATTACACTTTTATAAAAGATTTTTTCTATCTATATACAATAACCTAAGGGCATAAGGGTTTATAAGGGTCTATTGTTGAAAGTATAAAAACCTCTAATTTATTAGCGATAGCGCCCAAATTATTTGAGTCAGAACAAGTACATTTCAATCCAGAACTGTAAAATATAGTATAATGCTCTTAAAAGTTTCGCACCTACACAATGTACAACTCTTTGTTACTCTACGATGAAAATTTTCATAAAAATGCTGCCTTAATGTAAAAAAGAAAGAATTTTTCATATCACGTCTCAAAAGAAAGAATAAGAAATAATTGACAATTATATTTGTTAATATTGGATTCTGAATGAACATCATAGGGCGTGAAATTTCTTTTTGTTTCCTAAAAGCCTTACTTAGATAGCAATAAAAATATTTATAAATATTAAAATATTTAATGAAATCAGATTTTATGTACATTATTATATTTAGTAATTGCTTTTGCTATGTTTTTATACATTTACTAACCAATTTATTTATTAAGTTTAAATTGTAATGTACTAACACTATATGGATCTATGTAATATGGTTTGAAATAAATGATTATTATATTATTATTATTATTATTATACAATAACTTGTAAGTACTTATTTGATATATTTGTATTGTTCAATATATTTGTATTAAATTGGTATTTTAATTTACATTTTATCATTTAAGCCATGCTAAACTTGGTACTTGATTTTAAACTCAATAAAATTTATAAAAAGCAAAAAACCAAAAAAAGTAATATAATTTAAAATAAAAGTTATGGCAATTGTATATTATAAAGAAAAGTACAAAAATTTCGTGGTCAAATTATACATTTTTTTAAACATCAGGGCTGAAATTAATACATGTTTGTATATCAAAATTTCGTGTATTATGTTTTTCATTGTTATCTAACATTTTGTTTAAATAATTTAAAAAGTTTTTTTACAGACTTATTAACTTTCGAAAAATATCTCTTGTAGATAAAATCATTTATTGTATTTAAAACTTTTTTCAATGTTTTATCACCTAATTAAGTTCTGTTTATAGCTAGAATTAAAAAATCTATGTTTGTCTCTTGATTATTATTTGGGAGTCTCCTTCGAGACAACATTAAAAGGGGACACCAAATTGTCTATATTTTTAAGATACTACAGGACACAGGAACGTAAATGAAGTTTCTATTAACGTTGGAAAGTTATAACTTAAAACAACTTTTACAATATTGTTATTAATGTTATGTTATATAAAATTTCCTCACAACAGTTGATATGTAACTCAAGATCAGTTATGTCGTGTGTCAGTCAATAACTCCTATTCCACTAAGTTCAGTGTTATGTTCTCAATGATACACTGACTGCTATCACTACATCAAGTTATCATGGACTCTAGTGAAATGAATATTAATAATGATTTGATATTTACAATTACATTCCCTGAGAAGACATATATATCTTTTAATATGAATATTTTATCACAACAAATAAGTAACAATTGTTTCTTTTTCATTTGAAACCATAACAAGAATATCAATTATGGATTTTACTTATCACAAAACTATAGTATTCATAGTATAACACTACCACTTAATTAGTCAGTGGTGGCCAAGTGGTTAAAGGCCCGCCTCTCATCCTGGCAAGTACGACTGTGAGTTTTCCAAGTCATATGTACTTTCTGAGAGTATCTAGACACCGCTGATAGGCGGTAAAGGAAAATATCGTGTGGAAACCTAGACTTATAATTTCACAGTTATAATTTTGAAATCACTAACCCGTCTTGAACAAGCGTGGTGATTAATGCTCAAACCTCCTCCATGTGAGAAGAGGCCTTTGCTCAGCATTGGGCTCTGATAGGATGATGGCGACTTAATTAATGCACTCACAAAGGAAATTATTGCAAATCTGATTTTGCAAATGCTTATACTTACTTTTATAATCATCACTGCAAAATAATGTGTAACGTCTAATATTTGCATATAAATAAATATAAATATATTAATTCACTTTGTAAATCAGTGTTATAAGTATAGTATCAAAATATGAATAAATATTTAATATCGTTATAACTAAAACGCTAGAGTTGTATTACTTAAAGAAATATTGTAAAAGGGATATTTTAAATATTATTAAATAATTTAAATTCGATTTATAAATTAGTAGTTTTTATTAAAGCAAGTAACTATAGCAAATAACTTAAATTATGAAGGACAATATTTTATTTACTCTAATAATTTAACTTATTTTTTATTAAAATTAAATTGCATCGAAAAGAACATTCAATAATGTGTTAAAACAACTGCATATTCCATAGCTCATAAATTTATATTCCTTGTTTTGACTTTCTTTGTTCTGTTTATGACATAAGCTAATTTAACAATTTATTAAACTAATTCTGGTATTTTATTGGAGTTTTACTTACAACATTTTAGTACATTTGAGATAAATATGGTATAACTTGTCAGGAATATAAGTACATATTATGTACTTGTATAAATATTAAAATAACTTAGAGTATCCTTAATAATTGTAGTAATAATTATTGTTTATCATACTTATATAAAATAGCTGACAAATAGCAAACACTTTTCAACATTTTTTCTATTTTTCATAGAATTATAATTCAATCCCACCATAAACATTTCCATAATATTTTTGTCTTTATAAAATGACACATGTGCGATGACAAATTCATATTTTCGTACAATAACATAGAAAAAGGAGGAAAAGAGAAACAGAAAAATATTAATTGAAATTTTTATACATTCAAGAGAGGAATAGCTATTTAGTAAAAACCACCTTGACCATACCTTCTGTGATGTACATAAATTCGGTATTGTAAACGTAATAACTCATAAAAATAAAATATTCACAATTATATCTTTATAACTTGGTGTTATGAAATTAATATTTCAGTTTTTATTACGACCCTTAACATTTTTCTTTATTTTTTTATACTTTTCTTCGTTTATATATTTATTTTTCTTCAACCACATAAATTTTAAATAATTTTAAAAAGAAAATGATTACGATTCAACAGCAGCCTTCTCACTATAAGTTATCACCCATATAAAGGAAAGCCTTACGAAAAGTAAACGAATTATAGAGGCAGTGATCGGTATCTAGAATTAAGAAATAATATATATATATATATATATATATATATATATATATATATATATATATATATATATATATATATATATATATATATATATATATAAGACAAAGTATTGAATATTACAAATTAATGTCGAGCTTGTAATGAGAATAAAAAACATGTCAACGGCATCAGTAGCAATGTTTAAAGACTTAAAAAAGGTAAACGAATACAAATATAGCATACGAATACATATCGATACGAAATAATGAAGAACAGTAATATACCATGATTATTGTCAATTACACATTTAAAATATTCCGAACCTTTGACAGGCACTTTTACGATAAAGGTAGTGTTTGGATGGACAATATCAGATATTGTTTTATGTTGGAAACAAAGTTGGTTGGATATGAATAATAACTTCGAGAACTTTTGGAAGAAAAGGAATAGGTCAAAGTGTGTTAGTGTTGTGGAGTTTGAATCTGAGACAAAGTTATTATAGGAGCTAGACCTCATATTAGTAAAATGTATTTGACAGGGGACAGTCGACATTGTGATATAGAATGAGTACTACAGTTTTTATGCTTGTATAAATATTTTACTGTAGATACAAATACTGCTTACTGATTAAGATTTAATAGTAAGTAGGGTGAAATGAAATTTGAAGCTATTCTTCCATTCTCCTTTTCCAAGAGGAATAACTTATTCTTCCTTAGCCCTGACAAAAAATCGACACCCAATTTGGAATAGGTATTATACGCACATTCATATATTCCGCATCTAAAACGGAATATAATAATTTTTCCAAAATAGTTGAACATATGTTTAATTTTAAGTTTTTTCAAATTGAAAATAATCTCGTTACAGCCCGGTTAAGAAACTTTTTATAACGTAGTTCTCAAACTCAGAAATAGTAATTGGCTTTTCTCAAAACGGAGATTAAGGGTATATAAGTTTTTCGGAAAAGACGTTTAAAATAAAAATGTTTCTTGTATAAAACTATGCAATTTGATTATTTATTATTTCCTTTTGTATATTTTCTTACTATTCGATATTACTTTTATAGCAACCGCGATCACGGGCAGATTATATGAAAGTGTCTGTCAGTTAGTACTGCCTCTTTGTCATATTTTCATCCAATTTATTATATTTATTGCATTTTTATGATAAAATATTTATTGTAATATAATATTGTATATAGTCTTCGGTCTAAGTATTTTATTTTTATTTACATTTCATTTATATTGGTTTTAAATTCACTATACATATACCTTTTATAATGTAAATTATTCCTAAGGATGAAATTCATACTGAAAAATAGCAGGTTTCTTCGATTATTTTGTACTTTATTCACCCATACAGTTATACAAATAGGTTATCAATAACAATAATTCTTAAACAGTATTTAAATAAGCAACATACTGATTTGTACTCATATTAACGAATATTTTACAAGTCTCTTACAGTTATAAAATTAGATGATTTCATCTTAAAGACAACACATAATTTTGTAACATAATATAGCATTATTTAAACCACAAAGTTCTGTTAAACTAAATATATTTCATGTTATAATAACTAAGAGTAAACATGCCGCAAGTACCAAAAATAATCAGAGAAGTGTATAGTCAAGTAATTAAAAGAATACAGAGAGATAAATCTCTTGACTTTGTATTTGACGTCTTAACAGAGTTATCTACTCGTGAAACCGAGCTGTGAAATTGAATTAATTCCGTATAAGAACTTGTCCCACAAGGATAATATTGTACGGACTTTATTAATATAGTTTTATGGAAATAAATCAATAATAACAATTGGTTATATACAGATGAAAGTACTTAATTATTTATCGAATGCTACAGTCGGATAAATACTGACTTAATTATTATTATTTATATTTCATATTCAAAATGACTATTGGCATAATTTATAAACATTTTAATGTTGTATACTCATATTATTTCTGTTATATTATACTTTAAAGAGAAAAGTAGAGAACATAGGATTAATACAAACATTGTAATATTTTTACAATAGAAATGATATCAATATTTAATTTATTTCCCATAAAACGGACAAACAATCAATAAATTTATATCATATATTTTAAAACTATAATATACCTTTCGGAATTCATTCCCAATTTTTTTAAATGTATATATTCAAAACCAACTTCTCCACCAATTCTCTATTATCCTCCAAATAATCCCAATGTCTGTGAATCAAACTAACAAGTCATTTCTATTAAGGCCAGTAAAATTACCTAACAACAAATAATTTTCTAGAACAAATTTAAGCTTTCTACTATTTCACGAACTTCTTAATTCAACACCAAAGTTCAGTTTACTCAAAGGACATATTGTAATTATAATTGTAAAAGCCTGATCGCCATTTTTTATCCTTTTGTATTTTCCACTGTATTAACCTTTCAATATCTTAACTAGACAGTCTTTCTCGATTTCCAAAAGGACGGTTCTATAAGTAAAATCTTTTAAAAGGCTTACAACAGTTCGATGAATAAACCGAAAATCGATATCTATAGTTCGACAGGACACAGACTAGGTTTCTGAATAGTTGGGATCGAAAAGGCTGAACGATTTTGAACAATTTACATCAAAACATTAAATAACTTTTATTTATCTAATTAACGAGTGTGATTAAAATTTTATTATTATACTATACAATTTAATTCATTATAAAATTATTCATAATTTCAAATTAAGAGATAATATAAAAGCAATGCATAGGTTTAAAATCATTCGAATAAGCTGCGCTGTTACAAGGAAATATTATTTCGGTTTTTTTTGTTATTATTTCGGGAGAGTGTCATTACGTAGATTTATGGATCATTTCCTACGCCATAACTTTAAAGTAAGCATATGTATATTAAACCAAAGACCTAACAAGATGTATTGGGTAAATTATCACATAGTAATAAATAAAGTTAAAAGACAATAAGGCAGTACTTTTATGTCATATGTTTATAATCAGTCAAATACAAATTAAAATATAATTGTGTATTTACGAGTGATCTAATTTGAGAGAAATATTTTTTTCTTCTCATTTTTACACAAAAATTAAAAATAAAATTAAAATACTTTATGACACGTCACTTAATCATTTCTCTAATTTAGTATTTTCTTCAATCTGCTTGAGAAGTTACTCGTCTACGCTGTTAAGTCACAAACGTTTTGCTATTTGGAAGTTTTCAGGGAGTTACATTATTGAATAGATACCAGCCTAGTTCGATAAAGTGATTGAAAATTCCATGTATCCAACCCTGTATAAGTCCTAAGTTATGTTAAAGGACTATTAAAATAATAATTTTCGATATAAGCCCGTACTGTGGCAAGTATTTTATTTTATTTTATATGTAAACCCCGAACAATCTTTACTTAGTCCAAGATGTTTCGTTTGTATGAAAAAACAATAATTAATTTAATTGTAACTTTTCATTAGTACCAAAATGTATTGTTATTGTTTTTAAAGGATAAATAAAACGTGTATCTCGCTTTAATATCAATTAGAAATTTCGAAAATAGTTTTTAGGTACAGATCGATACCTCCCACGTAAGTTGTTGTAAGTCGCAAAAATGCTATTTTAATTTTTTAATGAAAAATATCCTATTATTGATCATTACATCCATTCAAATTAAAAAAACAACAAAAACACTATTTTTAAAGGATTTTTCAGATGTATAATGTTGTAATTTTCAAACGCGAATGGATTAAACAGATGTAATGCAATTGTTTACGCGGGGCGCGAGGTGGGTAAAATCACGCGCTCGCTAAGACTCGCTCGCTAAGACTTATGCTTTTCAACGTATATAGTTGTAACTATCATATACCACAAGTGATGCTACCTGGGTGAAGCCGTATAATGTTGTAAGAATCAGATACAACACCTTTTTTAGCTTCTACTCCGGAGTATAATGTCGTGTGAACAATATAACAGCAATATCTCCGCAAATAGGCATGTTAATTAAAATATCTTTTAACGTAGTTAAGAAGACTATTATGTTAAATTTAAATACGAAATTTTAAAAAGATGCATCAATAAATGCAGATTTTGGTTTAATTTGAATCTTTGAAACGTTCTACTGTAAAATTATAGTTTTGGAGTTACAACAACTTATGTGGGAGGTATCGAGATATATAAAGTGTACAATTGTTATTATAATCTCTATAAAATTTTTGGATTTATGAATCATATGACAAACATTTTTTTTGTTTTGTTTGGTATGTATAAAGTGAAAATATGCATAATGATTTATTATTACATACTACAACTGAACTTAATTCGCGGATTTTACTGCATTACAATTTTGTAAGAAACATGAACGGAGAGAAAATATTTTATGAAATCTTTCGTAGCCCCACATATGTTTAAAAAAGTATTCGTTTTATAAATATCGTCAAATAAAGTTTCACTTTTAATATAGTTATTTTCTTTTATTTTATAAAATAGCAAGTATCTCTTTGTTCATCGATAAGAAAATAATTTATCTGTTTATTTGAAACACAGCCAAGTATTAAGTAAAACAGACAGTTTCCACCGAAGATATTGACAATGGAAATATACCTTCTTAAATTCAACATAAATATAATTTGACACTTTTCTTATCTATTACTAGTTTTTGCCCGCGACTTCGTCCGCGTTAATTTCATGATTAGTAATATATGTATAGCTGACCGGGCGAACTCTATTCCGCCCTAGAGACCATAAACAATCAGGTTTTTCCTGTTTCAATCGAACAGAATGATTGACATATTAGCTAGTTGTCAAATCTAATGTCAAAGAAAACATTTGTATGGGAAATAGAAAAGGGCTGTTTTTAGGGTTTTCCCGAAAATGAATCAATTTTTCTCACCTTTTATACCTTCCCTGAACCTTCACGAACATTTCAAGACTAAGATAAGATAAATCCGTTCAGCTGTTCTCGAGTTTTAGCGAGACTAAGGAACAGCAATCCATTTTTATATATATATAGAAGATTTCTGAATGTCAACTCCGAAAATTATAGAGAATATAAACTACAAATAAAAATAAAGTTATATGACAACTTTTATCTACTGTTAATTTCATTCAGTTCTTAATTGTTGGTTTTGACGTGATGTTTGATTAAACAACCGTTTTAGAAAGATCTCTGGATGGAAATAAAAATGTCACACGAATAACCAGCAACGAATACTCTGAATGAGCTTTGGTTCAGGAAAATATGTCCAGTATAACAGGACCGTGTAAATCTCATAATCCGTGAGTTAACCACAGTTCAGTATAGACTGGCGTGAATGAATAGATTAAACACTTGAAGCTGTCAACATTGACAGTGTGTAACCATGGGTCTTGGTGTGATGGATATCAAAGTTATTATGTAATACAATTATTAGTATGAATATTCTAAAATCAATATAAAAATACGCACAGTTTCAAGGGATTTAGGCTGCCTAGATTATTTTTACTATAAAGGTATAAATTAACACTACATAGAAAAAATCCAAGACAAAATCACTATCTTTACTGGGCGAATGGGTATCATATAGCATAGCTTGGAATGCATTTTCTAAAGAAACTTTATTTATCCTCTCTTCCCAGTTACATAAACCGCGAGGTATTATTTTAATCATCACAGTCTAGTTAATGAAGTCACTGGATTATGCGCAATGTGTTACTGCTTGGAATTTCAACAGAGCATTTTGTTGCTTAATGCCACTATTAAATTTATACGACACTCATAGTATTCCGGAATTAGTTTACTTAAACTATTTTACTTATTTTACGTGACTCCCACTTTTTTATGAAAGTTGCTGTAGTTGATTACATACTTTTCTTAAGAGTTAAATTTGTACAAAAAATATTTAATTTATTAGACCTATAGACAATAATTGTTAATGAATTTAGTTACGTAGTACGTGAAAGTAGTAGTTGTTTAACAGAAATAGTTTAAACAAATTTACTGTTAAAAAATAAATATAAAAGACCGAACTAAAATTACAATTTCATATAATAATTCTTGTTTTAAAATTATGAGAAATATTGGAAAACGATTAGCAATATTATGCGACAAGTGTAATAATTTTTCCAACAATATAATTTTATGATATATTAGGTCCTGGTTATATTTGAATTATTTTATCTGATAAATCATTGTATCGACATTGATCTGTTCATATAGGATTTATTGTTTAATTTATCTATCAAAATTTTTAACTAAAATAGTCACGACGGTTGATTTTAGATATATAAAACTAATTCATTTATTCTAGAATTGAAATTTTAATGTAGTATTAAGATTTAAGAATATCGTGTTTATTAATAAGCATAAATTGGATAATTGTCAATATGAAACTTTTAATTATTTTTTAATGTCAGTACTTAATGTATTACGCAGATGATACAACACATTCAGTGGTATAAATATTATGAATCTTTATTTCTTTCTAATGGTTAAAAAATGCATCTACATTTTCTATTTGCATAATTTTTATTCAATAATAAAAATGTTATGTGACTTCGTTGTAATACAAATATAGGGATACCTTGAAAGGAAAATTAATTCTGGTCAAAGATTGTGATAACAGATTAAGAAAACCTTTTTTTTCTGAGTTATGACTGACATCATGAGTTATCAAAATGTAAAAATTTATGACCTACATAATTGCTTTGAACTTGTTTTTTGTTTTTCGCTTGAAACTTGCAATGAAAATATAAAAAAATAAATTCATATTGAAATAATAACTTTTCTAAATGGGTTATAATATCTACATCTATTCTCTCATAGTTTGTTTATTATTATTAACCTCATATGCAATAATAGGTTCCTAATCTTAGTACTATCAAGTAATCAATATATTACTCACTCATTTACTAACCCTTTCATCTTCATGTCGTACAATAAGTAAGAGTGGCAGCAACCAAGGTTCACAATTAGGTACCTTTGAAAAGCTAAATTAGAGCGAGATTCTGCTCTATATAAATGTCTAATTCAAATGTTTAATTCGTACGTTATTATGATTTAAAAAAAATACCTATCTGATCCACAAGACACAATAATAGCTTGCGTCATTTGTGGAGTCACTTAGTAATTACTTCGAAAAGGAATAATGGTATAAAAATTTATAATTTAAGGTTCACTTAAATGTATAAGTGACTAGACGTGTTACGTGGAACTTGGAACTTTGAATAACATTATGACCTATTGAATAAGTTAACATTATGACCTATTCAATAAAAAAAGAATCATGTAAATCGGTGTAGAAAAACACCAAAGTTATCTTCTTTTATACTTATAATAAGTCTGTAGAGCAATAAATTCAATAATCAAGAAGTTTCCCGCTGACGGAGTCGCGGGCACAGCTATCTATATTTTTCTGCCAAAAGTCACTATTCCACGCGGACGAAGTCGCGGGCAAAAGCTAGTATTCAATATTTAATGATTTGTCACCTACGACTACAGTATTGAATATGATTACGGTAATTAAGACTTCAAAGTTGAAAGAATTTACTAATTTTTATTCAGTGCTGAGGGATATATAATTACCCATTTTTGTATATAATATTAATTAAATAAAAAATTAAAAACGTATATAACAAGTGCATATAAAAATAAATAACTTTAAAAGACAATATGGTTATATTTTAATGACAAGCTATGGAATAGCGTTGCTATCCTAACATCAGGGTAATCATGTAGTCTTAGGTGTAGGTTATAAGTTTTAATATATAATTCTTATTATAATATACATACATATAAGTATGTTTCGTAGTTTTCCTGGAACGTCCGGTTGCAGCCCTACTTAATTAACAGTTACATAAAATTTAAAACATAAATCTATATCTAATATATTTGACAGAAATATTTTTACTAATAATTTGGACAAAACAAAAACAGAACACCTCATGAGATGATTACATTATTTCTCAGATGTCGAATTTCCTTTAATATGCTTGAGAAGTTACTCGTCTACGCGGTTAAGTCACATTATTGGATATATACAGGACAGTTATTCGATAACCTGATTGAAAATTCCATGTCTCCACTACATGCCAACCTTATGTAAGTCCGAAATTAAGTTAAAGGACTACTAATATAATATAATGACATCTAAGACTTTGACGAGTATTCATTTAAATGAATACTCGCTATTCTTTTTAAGCTACATACAAATGAAGTTTCGATTACTTTTCAACAACCGTGATCACATCTCTTCTGTTCGTAAAGAATGAATCAACAAATACCATACATAATTTGTTAATTTTAAATGCAAGTTTGATTGTGTTCAACCATTACTTGTTTCCATTGATTGTGTCTGTGTTGGTAAAAGCTCTTTTTACCCTTGAATTAACTTGGTTGGTTTTATGTAATACAGAAATTTAACAGAAGCAAATATTTAACTACCGATTTAACTTATTGTAGAAATATGCGACTTATTTATAGATAAAATTTTACAAAAGTCAATTTTATATAAAGAAAAATTAAGATTGGATATAATTTATCATTGAAGAGCCAGATGCCAGAGCACAAGTTACGTCTACCGTTACTTTCATTCAGTTCTTAATTGTTGGTTTGTGACGTGATGTTTGATTAAAGGTATTAAAGATGTACCTACCTTACCTGTAATTTAACATAATATTACCCACACTCTAGGGTGGCTGGATAGATAGCTCTCATAGAGATAAGCTTTCCTATGTATCACTTTGTTTCCTTGATATTCTTTTTTTTCTGTGTTACTTGTTTTTGGTACATGAATAAATAAATAAATTAATTATTTAATATAACCGGCTAGTATGAAATTCACAGTGGGCTAACCGCCTCAACAATCTTCGGTTAGTCTTAATATCTAGGACTTTGTTTCAACTTCCTATTCATAAAACATATCCCCGTCTTATGTTTTCATTTCTTTGAATATTTTATAAGCTACCTTTAAACAATCATTCAACAAATTTAACTCCTTTTTACAAATATAAATAATAATAAAAGAATAAAAACATCGCTGACACAATTACTACCACTACGGCGTTTAAATACCTAAGAATACGAGAATTTTTCACTATTTTGTCTGTCAGTGGTGTCTAAATACTCTTAGAAAGTACATATGACTCGGAAAAATCACATTGGTACGTGCCAGGATCGAACCCGCGCCCACGTGCACGAGAGGCGGGCTCTTAACCACTAGTTTGGAACAAGTTTGGAAAATGGTCTTCTACATATTTATAAATGATCTTAATTTTTCATTGTGCTGTAAAAGATGGTAATAATTGACGTATTTTTGTTTGTTTAGTATAAAAGCGGTATATAATTTATTAATTGGTAATATAAGTACCACGATAAGTTTTTATGATTAAAAGTATAGCATATTATATAACGTAAAAAAATTTCACATTTTCGACAATTATAAAATGAAACCCTACCTGCATATGATGATAAAGCTATAACGCGTTGTAGAACCTTGTTTAAGTAAATATTGAAAAAACTCTTTATTGATGCACAACATCTTTGATATAAATTCATTTTATCGTCATTATATACAATAATATAAGGTTGGTACTTGGTTGTATAGTTGAATTTGTTTGAACAGTAAGAATCCGTGATTCCGATGTAGGTTCATCCTCAATTGATACATTTTGTATAGACAATACGCCGGAATATGAACCTACTGAATTCTATTGTCCGTTCATTGATACGAACCAGTTATGGTGACAAATATGTTTACATGTAATAAATCTTATCTATATTACCAAATAATATACATAACTTCTTTTATATAGTATAGTTATTTGATAGCTACTCTTATGTTAAAAAGAATACACTCTCAAGAACACATAACATTTTTTTATCGTGAAGTATTCTAAGGTATTTAAATAACGATGTTGATTTGCATAAAGCCATAACTTGATTATTATAACCAACTATTATAAATTAGATAGAAACATCCAATGTCAAGAGAAAATAATTAATTCATCGTGTGTTTCGTTACCCTAATATAACCGTTTAATGGATGTGTTGAGGATTCAATTACAGAGAGTTATTTAAATGAAACTAATATTTTGCGGCAACCGTGCTGTAAAATAAATGAAACGTTGGGAATATGTAGTTTTAATAATAATAAAAAGACGGAGTAATCCGAAAGTATTAGTTTCGTTTAAATGAATAATAGCGTAAGACTTAGATCTCATTACAGAGAGATACGTATAGTTTCAAATAAATTAATCAATAATGAATGGTTACAATTTTATTTATATTTATGAATTTTTGAAATTTTTTGTGTGAGCGTATTATTTACAACATGCTACTGGTTAGTTGTGTAAGTTTTGCTTATATCTTTATAATATGTAAAACAAAATGCGCCAGACAATTAAATAGGGAAGATATGTAAGTACCTATACAATGCAGAATTCAAACTGAGTTAACAAACAACGTGAATAAAAAGACATAAAAGATTATTCGCATAAAAAATATAATTGAATTTAATGATTTTGGATATATAATTGCATAACGAACATAGATTGTAAATTGTTAGTCAGGGAAACAAAAATATCATAAAAAATACTATGGTAATATTTATCTAGGCTCTATTAATTTAATCTACCATTTAAACATTTAATACACACTTTATCCAACGCTGTGTCTTCTTTGATTTTAACTTGTTTCAAATTATTATTTTATATAATATGTAGTCAAAGACATGAATCTGCTCCAAAATGTTTTATTGAATATATAACTGAAAATCTTTTCCTTACAAACACAATTTTTTACTTGCAAATTGTAATAAGCAGAATATTTAAGTATAGAATTGTATATTTTTGTCGTTAATCTTCATCATACTACATTCCACTGTTTTTGCTTCAATGAATATTAGAGACACAAACAGACTTCCCAATTATCAATTATTCATTTTAAGTTAATGGGTATCAACTATCAACCTTGTTTGCTACATACGCCACATTAATTATTTATTTAAAAATTAACCACAAGGTTGACATTAAACTTAAGATTTAGAACGAATACAAAATAGTTATTGATGACAAAAAAAATATTCTAGCAAAACTTTATTAATATGAAAATCACAATTATAATCATTTTCTTACATCACAGACTATGATAATTCACACTAGTCATAATCCTTATTTTGTCATTAGAAACATAATAGTTAATTTATTGGTTAAATCTCGCTGAGTTCTACTTATGGATTCTTCTTCTGTGGATCCTTGTAGATTGGTTATAAGAAAAAATTGTAAAAATAACGATGATGACAAACTCCACAGTTAAAAAATTCCAGATAAATTAATGTGGTGCCAGCCGCGTTAATCTGTAATTAATAATATGTCAAAGTTGTAGGTAACAAACAGACTAAAGACAAAAATACCTAAAACCACACTCTCAGGTAAGCCCATTCTAGTACTAATGGCGGCCCCCGTTGCTTGACTTTGGTGATCGAAGGTGGAACCGTATAGTAAACTTTATGAAAGTTGGCGACAGTCTCCCATAACACTAGGAACTTGTTAATAAGCAACCTCAAATTCCGAATCAAAAATGTTTTTAAAGATTTTAACGGGTATACATTTAAAAAAAACTGTGAATTTAGACTGACAGACAAACAGATAGTTTTAGTTCATCTGTCCATGATCACTGTTAGAGCCAAATAGTGGTATATCATTACGCATATAACAAATGTATCACAAAATTTAATCCGAAAATCTAAATAAAACAATTTAAACGAAATAAAATGCAAACATCATAGTGCTAGCCATGGACATACCACGTCCCATGTCTCACTTTCTAAACTTTCATTATGAAAAGTCCGGCAATATGTTTTACTTTAATATTATATAAACAACTAAATCCAAAGTTTGTTTGTACAGAAAGGATTTAAATATAGCTCTGAAACCTAAACGACGGCGGACTGGTCTGCGAAAGAGCATTTAGTAATATTATTTTGACATAAATTTTGAAACGTCATTATGAATACTACAACTTATACTGGGTGGCGCAAAAGTAAAGACCCTATTTGGTTCAGCTATAACATTTTTTCTAAATGAGAAAACTAGATTTAGGTTTTTTTAAATGTATATTTGTGCCATTAAATTTCGTACCATTAGGATTACTATTTACAAGTTATTCTTTAAAAAGGAACGATATACTTTTGTTCTTTCCGCTTCAAGATTTTCATTTATTCTCGTTTTTCGTTAATTCATTTAAGACTATACGTAATTTAAAAATAACTAAAAACGGAATTCAGACAGGAAATAAAACGTAAAAACTATATTTTATTATCACAAAGAAATGGGTATATTTGGTTTTGTTAATCCTTAATTATAATTATGTATTTTTTTTTTTGATTGGTACAACTAACTCACTATAATTGTAATATATATAATACTACATAATAATCAATACAATTTTGAAAACAATATAACAAGAAAGTAGAAACTGAAGTGCCTATTTCTGATTTTAAATTTTATATGTCATATAATAAAGACCTATTAAAATCATAAAATAATGGATTTTCATGCAGAAGTTGATAAAAATATACATAATTTGAACGTTAAGATGAAGTGGTTGTTACCCTTATTTTGTATTTGTTAGTATGGTCATTTTATTAGTAGATTTTACGATAAGAATAACTCACCAGTAAACAGCAAACGATTTGACTACTTTGAACATCGAAGACTCCATCGCGAGTACTGTAAGAGAATTATTAAAAACTATATAATATATAACTATTATTTCTTAAATATAACTTTAGTGAAACAAGCGCTGACTTGGTAATTTATCAGGAAAGATTGTATGGTTATAAGGGTTTAAGAAACTTATTAGAAAGTATTTAGAATATAGTCAGTGGTGGCCTAGTGGTTAAAATGCCCGCCTCTCATGCACGAGGGCGCGGGTTCGATCCTGGCAAGTACAGATGTGATTTTTCCGAGTCATATGTACTTTCTAAGAGTATTTAGACATCACTGATTAATGCATTTCCAAAGAGGGTTGATGTCAGACAGGCGGCCGCTAGTAAAAACAATTAGCCAAAACTTTCAACAATATATAAGGTAGACCCTGGCTAAAGCTGGGAAATTTCCAGGAAGAATAAAAAGAAAAGTATTTAGAATTTAAATATACATAGTATTTTTACATAAAATTTCCTCACAACTGTTCATATGTAACTCAAGATCAGTTATGTCGTGTGTCAGTCAATAACTCTCTGTTCCACTAAGTTCAGTGTTATGTTCTCAATGATACACTGACTGCTATTACTACATCAAGTTATCATGGCCTGTGGAGTTATGGATACTAATAGTGATTTGATATTAACGATTACATCCCTTGTGACGTCATATATACATATTATTTAATATGAGTAATTACAAATAAGTAACAATTGTGTTTTTTCATTTGAAACCTTAACAAGAACACCATGTTTACATTTTGTTTATCACAAAACTATAGTATTTATAGTATAACAATACCATTAAATTAATGCAGTCACTCACAAATTAAATTATTGCAAATCTGTTTCTGCAAATGCTTATATTTACTTTTATAATCATCATTGCAAAAAAATATGTAACATCCACCTTCGTAAAATTTGCGTATAAAATATATAAATATTTGAATTCATTACGTAAATCAGTTTTGTAATTATAGTATCAAAATGTGAATAAATATTTAATATCCTAATATCTAAAAAGCTAGAGTTGTATAATATATTGTTTTATTTAAATAAATATTGTTAAAGGAATATCCATTTTAAATATTATTAAATACTTTAAAGTCAATTTATAGATTAGGATTTTTAATTGAAGCAAGTAACTGGAGCGAATAACTTATAATATGAACGACAGTATTTTATTTACCCAAATAATTCAACTGAATATATTTTTATTTAAAACATAGAAAAGAACATTTAATAATGTATTTAAATTACTGCATATTCAATAGCTTACAAATTTATATTCCTCGCTTTAATTTTCTTTATCCTGTTTATCAGGTTAGCTAATTCAATAATTTCTAAAACTAGTGCTTTTATTTTATTGGAGTTTTATTAATAAGATTTTAGTATATTTCACATAAATACGGTATAACTTGTCAGGGACATAGGTCCATATTATATACTTGTATAAATATCAAAATTACTTTGTATAATGTATTAATAAATAATTATTGTTTATCATACTTATATACAATAACTGACAAATATCAAACATTTTTTGGACATTTTTTTTTTTGTATTTTTCATAGCATTATATGTAATTCAATCCTTACATAAACATTTCCATAATATTTTCGTCTTTATAAAATGACACATGTGAGATGACAAATTGATATTTTCGTACAATAACATAGAAAAAGGAGGAAAAGAGAAACAGAATGATATAAATATAATAGCTATTTGTTTTAACACGAAGATTTTTTATAACTTGAACGTAAATATATTTAAAACATCTTTGTAAAGAACCTTTTTGTTTTTGTTCCGGCTTTTTAACTCACTATACAGTTTTTAAAAATCTTGCTAATGCAATTAATTATTGAGTAATTTAAGACATTTCAGCAAATATATTTATTAAAAACAGTAAAAACAACCTTAACCATACGTTTTGTGATGTTTTTGATAATTTAACATAAATTTGGTCAACATAAAGTGGCAAACTAATTCCTAGTTTAGGTATATAAATAAAATATTCACAATTATATCTTTATAACTTGGTTTTATGAAATTGATATTTCATATTTTATTAACATATTTCTTCACTTATTCGTTCGTTTGTTTGTTTATGTATTTATTATTCTTTATGCCTTTGACACACAAATCCATCGGCGGCTTCGTCACTTAAAGAGAACACCCACATAAAGCAACCCTTACGAAAAAATAAATAGTTATAGCGTCATTGATCGGTGTATGGGTATGGTATCTAAAAATAAGAAATAATATTATTGTCAATAAATACTAAAATATAAGATTTCTTATAGAAATACATTATTTTTGAGGAAATATTTCTATGGTGGGAATAAAGTTGGTTGGATATGAATAACACCTTCGAGAACTTTTGGAAGTAAAGGAAATAAGTTAAAGTGTGTTAGAGTTGTGGAGTTTGAATCTGAGACAAAGTTATTATAGAAGCTAGGCCTCATATTAGTAAAATATATTTCACAGGGAACAGTCGACATTGTGATATAGAATTAGTACTACAGTGGTTATGCTTGTATGAATATTTTACTGTAGATGCAAATATTGCCTACTGATTCAGATTTAATAAAAGTATGGGTGAAATTAGAAGCAACTCTTCTATTCTCCTTTTTGAAAAGGAATAACTTTGCTTCCTTAGTTCTGACGAAAAATGGAAACTACATTCGGAATATCACCACTTTTCTAAAACAGTTGAACATTTTTTCAATTTTAAGTTTTTTAAATTGAGTAGAATCTCATTACAGCCCGTTTAAGAAACTTTTTATCACGTAGCTCTTAAGTCAAAAATAGTAATTGGCTTTTCTAAAAACGGAGATTAAGGGTATATAAGTTTTTCAGAAATCATTTTTAAAATATATATTTTTTTTGCATTTAATAAAGCGATTATATGTATTTTTATACGATTTGATCCCTTTACAGCAACCGTGATCCCATGCAAATTATATGAAAGTGTACTGTTTCTTTGTAATATTTTAATCCATATTTTTCTTAATATTTTAATGTATCTCTCTGGATATTCGCCGAATGCGCCATGTCTCGAAATCTGACAGTATGGTCATGAAAATGGAATTTTAATAAATGGAATGGAATTTTAAATACTTTAAACAAATTTACTATTCAATTATAAGTATAAAAGACCGAGCTAAAATTATAGTTACATGTACCTAATAATTCTAGTTTTAAAATTTTGAGAGTAATTGGAAAACGATTTACAATATTATGCGACAAATGTAATAATTTTTCCGATCATATAATTTTATGAAATACCTATTACGTCCTGGTCACTATATTTGAATTATTTTATCTAATAAATCATTATGTGTATTGCCATTGATCTATTCATATAGCATTTATTGTTTAAATTTATCTGTCATATATTTTCGCCTACAATAATAACAAAGGTTTATTAAATATTAAACAAATTAAGTTAGTCCTGAATTACAAATTTAAATGTAAAATTATATTGCAAATTTTAGGCTATCGTATTTTGAAAAATGAAAATTGGATGAGAGCAGATATGAAAAATATATGTAACTCATACTTTTTTTTATTTAAGTGTCCACAAATTACTTTTCATAAAACAAATCATCATCATCATCATCATCAGCCTATCAGAGCATATTGCTGAGCAAAGGCCTCTTTCTCACATATAGAAGGTTTGAGCATTATTCACCACGCTTGCTAAAGACGGGTTGGTGATTTCAAATTTGTAATTGTGAAATTATAAGTTTTCCTCACGATGTTTTCCTTCACCGTCTGTCAGTGGTGTCTAAAAACTCTTAAAAAGTACATATGACTCGGAAAAATCACATTGGTACTTGCTAGGATCGAACCCGCATCCACGTGCTCAAGAGGCGGGCCCTTAACCACTAGGCTACCACTGACTAAAATCATGAATGGTAAAATATTGTCTTATTTTCATTGTATATTTCAAGAACAAAAATTTTTTAGAACATTGTTAGGTATATATATAAATCACAAGTGAACGAATATGGTTAATTAAACTAATATTTTTGTTTTATAAAAACATCTGAAAGACACAGAGAACTAACGAGTATGTAGGTATGTATATAATGTATTCAGTCTTGAGTATTCAACAATTACGTATATTTCGACAAAAAGACCTACAGTCTAAGAGCCTTATGTTTACCTTTTCCCTTAAACAACATTAATTCAGTATGGAATAATGAAATCAACTGACAGATATTATGTGCATCTCGTCTGTCCGTGATCACGGTTGCTGAAAAATTTAGAATACTAAAATACGCGATATTATTATTTTTATATTTTAACTGAAACTTCCATTTAACTTAATGTTAACTCACATCAATTTAAAAGACAGTGAACTTTTTTGTATGAAATTTTGAGGAAAATACGGGTTATTATATTTGTCTTTATATCTTGAAAATTACATTGGATGTAAACTAGTTGATGTATTATGCAGAAAATGCTGCACATTTAATAAATATTATGAATCGTTGCTTCTTTCTAATGGTTGAAAACTGCATCATTTTCCATATGCATAAGTTTATTTCAATAATAAAGATCTTATGTGCCTTCGTTGTATTACAAATATAGTGATACCTTGAAAGGGTAATTAATTCTTTTAAAATATTTTCATAGCCGATTAAGAAAAAAATTTTTTTTTGAGTTACTGTTTTTTGCTTGTAATTTGCAATGAAGATAGAAAAACAAAAATCATATTATTGAACTCAATATTTGTAAATATGTTATAATAACTATATATTTTCTCTCAAAAGGTTGTTTCTTAGTTTTAACCTCGTATGCACGATTAGTTTTTGAATTTCAGTACTATCAAATAATCAATATATTACTCACTCATTTACCAACCCTTTCATCTACATGTCGTACAATAAGTAAGAGTGGCAGCAACCAAAGTTCACAATTAGGTACCTTTGAATAGCTAAACTGGAGCGAGATTCTGCTCTATATAAATATCTAATTCAAATGTTTAAAATATTTAAATCGTACGTTATTATGATTTTAAAAACAAATACATATCTGATCCACAAGACACAATAATAGCTTGCGTCATTTGTGGAGTCACTGAGTAATTACTTCGAAAAGGAATAATGGTATTAAAATTTATAATTTAAGGTTCACTTAAATGTATCAGTGACTAGACGTGTTACGTGGAACTTTGAACTTTGAATAAAAGGATCATTTGAAAGATTATTCTTGGAGACTTTTTGTACATTACTTACATTTAGAACAATTTTTGTTATAAAATGTTCAAATTAATGACTAATTGTAAACAAATTAAAGTACTATAACATCCTAAAATTTTCAATATTTAACTACTCAGTTTAAGCATTCAAGATTATTCTTTTAAATAAACAAAACTATTATCAAATTGAAATTTTATTGTATGTAATAAGTTATTTGTAAGCCTTACTTACACTGATGTAGGCTTTGGAATTCACTCAAAGAATATAAAGATCTCTTAATAGTCTTTAGCAATACGTAATATAACAAAAGATAGTAAAAACTATTCTAAAATGTATGAAGTCTTCATAAATATAATGATTTATTTTATTTAGCATCTATTTACTCCACATAATTCGTACAATAAGATTTTTCTTTTGCAATAAATTTAATATTCTTTATTTATTCCTTCATTTTCCCTTTTATTCTGTATAGAAATGAAAGTGATATAAAATGAGGGAGCTCCGATTATCTATAAAGACGAATGATAACATGCGAAGCCGCGATAATACCTTTCAATAACCATAACTCTTGAACCCTCCTCAATGTAAATATCATGTAAAGTACGACCGGATTAGAGATATCAGTTGACAGACGGATTCAGAACATTGAACCAGAATTGAAATGTAGTTCAAAAAAAAATTATCTTTATCAATATATTTCCTATACTTAACCTATATTGTGATAAGTAAATTTTACTCATTCTGTGGAAAATTTATTTATTTTTCTGTTTTGCGTACATATAAGCAAATGCATTCCCAAAGAGGGTTGATGTCAGGCAGGCGGCCGGTCGCAAAAACAATTAGCCAAAACTATTCACAACATGTAAGGCAGACCCTGGTTAAAGCTGGGAAATTGCCAGGTAGAAGAAGATAAGTATAGTCTCTGCCGCCTTACGTTGAGAACATATAAGAAAAAATAGAATAGACAGATTAATATGATTTAATGTAACGTTATTTATAGAGAAAAACATACAATTATAAAGATGAAATTTAGAAAACAGTTTTTTGGCTCAACATACCACAAGCGTTTCTAGTTTTTCATAAATACATTTTAAACATAACAGTATAAATAAAGATCAGTGAATTAGAAACGGAAAACGCTTCGACGACAGTGTGGCTTTAAAAAACTATGGTAAGCATAATGTGTACAAAAATTACGGTATGAATTATTTTCGTTCTCATTAATAGTTTATTAATTTAAATATCAGAAATATAATTCGATATTTTCGAAAAGTTATTCAAAACTCATTCCTGAATTTCAAGCAAATAAAAAGTGTTACAAGTAAACCGTTCAAATTAAATCTTAACATACTTTTAAAACAGT
Source organism: Danaus chrysippus (assembly GCA_916720795.1). Lineage (NCBI taxonomy): Eukaryota > Metazoa > Arthropoda > Insecta > Lepidoptera > Nymphalidae > Danaus > Danaus chrysippus. The sequence continues at coordinate 6,792,516 of CAKASE010000066.1, read as the reverse complement.
ATAAAAATATGCCAAAATTAAACTTATAAAGTCGGCAGAGAGGGGTGTTTGAAAGTAATTTATTGTTAATGAAGTAAACAAAAGCATCAGGTGTTGTATTATAACACCCAATAGAAGATCTCACAACACAAGCGGCATGTTTAATTAACCCTACACACACACACCCACACACACACAGGCGCACACATACATACACACACACAAACACACGCACACATACGAGTATATATATCTGGTAAGGTATATAAGTATATATGTATAATTCAATTAACCTTATTTTATCTTCTATATATAAAAATGGATTGCTGTTCCTTAGTCTCGCTAAAACTCGAGAACAACTGAACGGATTTATCTTATCTTAGTCTTGAAATGTTCGTGGAGGTTCAGGGAAGGTTTAAAAGATGAAAAAAATTGATTCATTACTGGGAAAACTATAAAAACAGCCCTTTTCTCTGTCCCATACAAACGTTTTTTTGACATTAGATTTGACAACTAACTAATATGTCAATCATTCTGTCGCACTTCAAAACACGGAGATTTATGGCTTTCAGGTAAACTCCAAAAATATAAATAAAAAAACGTAACAGATATTTCTTGATTATGGGGCGATACGAAGTTCGCTGGGTCTTCTAGTGCTATGATAAATTCAAATAGATGTCAATCGTGTTTGAACTTGTAGTTATTATTCTCTTTATAACTTTGAAATCAATTAATAACCTTTATAAAATATAATATACTTGTAATGAAGAGGGCTAAATATTAATAATAATCAAAAAGATATAATTTTTAGATAATGAAATAAACAAATTGTTTCAATTTCCAGTCTACGTAAAAGAGATATGAATTCACAAATTAAATTTACTGCTCTCAGAAATTTCACTTTTATGGATTTAAAATATAACGCAGACGGTTAATTGAACTAAAGGTGTTAACGCTCAATTTGTAATGAAAATGTTTATTTTACAATTGTATATTGTTATATGTATATTGTTTTTGAAATCGGGCGCCTGCCTGACATCAACCCTCTTTGGGAGTGCATTAATCAGTGTTGTCTGAATACTCTTAGAAAGAAAATATGACTCGGAAAAATCACATTGGTACTTGCCAGGGCCAGGATCGAATCCGCAAACTCGTGCATGAAAGGCGGGCCTTTTAACCACTAGGATACAACTGACTTGTGTACATATTTACTTACTATTAAATTAAATTAAATATGTGTATTCTATAGAAAGTATCATGAAAGATTTTTGAATCTTCTTGTCCAAAGCTTTCTTTAATAACTCGCGAAGTGATAATAACACAAGTTATATAAGTTGAAATATAAATTATATAGACATCTTATTATTGAGTGATCTTTAAGATGAACAAAAAGTTTTATATGAGAGAATGTAATGTCATTATAAGAATGTCGCTACTAAGGGGTTGTTTTTCATTTCATTTAAGTACAGGAGGTTCTTTTAGTCAACGTTCAACTAATCTCGATTGATTTTTCTCATTATATGTAAACCTATATTAAAATCGTAAGGTCACAAGATAAACAGACGTGTATACTTCATTGTTTTATATAGATTTAAAACTTTTAATCTATGTAACACAGATAATTGTATATTCATATCAACAAAGGGAAATTATAAGAAACAGTCTACCTACTCTTTATAAACTTAACAAAAAACTATTTGTGGCCCATGAGGGGATCGAACCCGCGACCTTCGCGTTATTAGCACGACGCTCTAACCAACTGAGCTAATGGGCCGACAGCGTTTATACTCCACGGTCGCATCGTTATATAGCATATCGTTATATAGCATAGTTATAACAAATAATCATTAATCAATGTATTCATTGATTTTATAACACTTTATATTTCATATCTTATTGTTAATCTACTGATTTACATGTCAAGTGACATATTTATATAAAACTTTAGTGATAATACGGTAAAATAACTTATCCTTTTACTAAGTTACTTTATTGCGGTTTATAAATAAAATAAGTAAGAACTATACCATAACTGTAGTTCGAAAAAAAAAAACCAAAAAAATCACTTCTAACACTTGATTAACGTTATGTCTTCATAAAACTAAGTTACTTTTTAATATTACCTTTATTATAAAATATTTATTTATTATTATAAAATATATAATATATATGCAGTTTTGAAATCTTTACATAGTTACATTTTATATTTATAGCTTAATTGACAACATAATCGTTATTCATAATCACTTCTTTACAGAACAATAAAATTCATCTACATATATTGAGATATATTTTTTATAAAATCAACAAACTTTTATTGTATTAAAATATATTCCCGTCAATGTTTAACACCGGATCACGTATTGACAGTGACTGGATACCATTAATCCTAGAATTATACTGTAGGATCAACTATAGTATTGACTAGAGAATTTATTTTCAGTTATAATAATAATAAATAGACGTGGTGGCCTAGAGGTTAAAGGCCTGCCTCTCGTGCATGAGGGTGCGGGTTCGAAACCTGGCAAGTTCCAAAGTGATTTAACCGACAAATATTTATTTCCCGAGACTATTTAGAACCACCTGACAAACGGTAAAAGGAAACATCGTGAGGAAATCTGGACTTATGACTTCAAATAATAAGTTTGACATAATCAACCAGTCTTGAGGAAGCGTGGTGATTAATGCTCAAACCTTCTCCACTTATGACTTCAAATAATAAGTTTGACATAACCAACCAGTCTTGAGGAAGCGTGGTGATTAATGCTCAAACCTTCTCCACTTATGACTTCAAATAATAAGTTTGACATAACCAACCAGTCTTGAGGAAGCGTGGTGATTAATGCTCAAACCTTCTCCACGTGAGAAGATCTCATCATCAGCCTTTCAGAGCCCTTTGCTCAGCAGTGGGCTCTGATAGGCTGATGATGATGATGTTTATAATGAACAATAATAATGTTTAATATATATTTTAATTTTTTACTATTCTTAGATGTTACGAATTACGACTATATTACGGAGTATTTGGAATACTTATTTCTTTAGATTATTTGTATTCTATATATAGATCAGATTAAATGGAACAAAAAAGTTACATAAATCAATTCTGTGTATAACATTTACTTCTCTCATTATTGAATATAGATTATTAGATTTTTTATTTGTGTAAGCCCAAATACTTGACTATAACTCACATAGTAGGTCGTGGTTATGCTTTCTGGGAAACTAATTATGGTAAGTATCATATTAAATGCTTATTTGAGACTGTTAACAGAAATTTACATGATCAATTATAAAATCCATTCCTTGATGAATGAGTTTTATTCACTACCTTATTGTTCTGATTATTTATTCATTTACAGAGTGTGGGTGAAAACTAAAATGACTATTCAACTAGAATGGTGGAATTATCACAAGAAAAAACTTTGATATCTATTTTATGTGTACGTAATATCAAAAAGCTACAGTCCATTAACCAAAAGAACATCGACTAGATAAATTTAAAAAAAAAATTGCTCAAAAACTATACCTAATATTGTTATATTTTTAAGATATAAATGAAAAATGTATATCTTATTTTTGTTTCCTTGAATTGAGAATGTTCCTGACTGGAATATAATATTATTTCTTTGACAATCTATAATGCTCTTACTCAGGAAATCAATAAATAGCATAAATAACTTTTATATAGAAATATTAGCAAGCTTTATTAGATTACAGTCAAGCCTTATGTTATTAAATTTTGTCTTAGTAATTATAAAACAAAAAGGAGATTAGTATTTCTTAACTGCATTGTCAATTGTTATTGCTTTAGTCTTTTTGTATCGGTAAGGCAGTTCATTTTTCATTTTCTAAAACACGGTTAAATCTTAATCTTTAAACAAAATTCAGCTAGATCATTAAAATGCCCCTAAAATCATTTTCATTGAAAATAACATGAAAATCAATGAAAACTTTTTCTCCATCATATGTTTGTTCACGTACCATACTAAGAATGTAGACCACACCTATAAGAGTTCAATCTAAAAAAGATGAGATCAAATATAATTTTATACGACTCTTTGGTACTATTACTATTGTTTCATTTTCCATTATTAAAAGTACATACATATGATCCAAAACTAACATTTAAATCAATTTACTTTTTTACTTAATTTGGATATTATATACAATTGGTACTAATTTACATATATATATGACACCATGAAAAGTATTAGTAATTCTATAGGTACATTAAATACTGAAATGTAAATCAGAATATAATGTTCTATTTTATGACGAACATTTCACGTAAAAAATCTTTGTCAATGGTTTTAACATTCGTATTTTTTTTTTTGATGACGTAGTGGAAACTCTTTTTACGAGCCGTCCAACCGGCCTTGGTGGGACCGGAAGGGATGTGTGAGGCTCGGCCTGGGCAGGCCCCTACTCACTAAAACCACTGCGAAAGCCATCGGCCGCTATGTCGGTGTACCCCGGATCTGTCAGCGACAGGGCACACCAGCGACTGGCCGGTCCTGGCAAAGACCGGACTTACTCCCTCGGAGCATGGGGGCGATCCCGGCAATTAGGACCACCCCGACGACGCCGGGCTTTCAAAAGGGCCGGGTTACCACGCCGACCCCAGCCCGGAACACAGGGGTGCTATTGGAGGCGTAGGAATTGCCTCCGTCGCACCCCCGTACGTCGCCTGCGGGGGGAGGGAGCATCAGCCGACCTCTCCCTTTCCCGCTGAGATGCCTCCTTCGTGGACATGACCGTCTCACAGAAGGAGGACACCGCCAACCAGGACCCATCACTCTCGAGCATCTTCTCCACGACACTTGAAAGCGACAGGTCCACTCCGCCGAGAGCCGCCGCAAGGTCTTGGCGCTGCGCAGCCCATCTCGGGCACACCTCGAGGGTGTGCTGGGCCGAGTCCACCGCAGCGCCGCACTCATGGCAGCCTTCTCCCGGCTCTCTCCTGGCCGTCCGACACAGGTAGTAACCAAAGCACACGTGCCCGGTTAAGACCTGCGTCAGACGGAAAGTGAGGGGTTTGCGTTTCCGCCTCATCCAACGCTCTAGGACCGGGCGAAGCGCTGCCGTTGTACGTCTACCGTACGGCTGCTCCGCCAGGTCCTCCCCCCACTCCCGCATAAGGCGCTCCTCCCCCTAACATTCGTATTTACGGAACAATCGTCAATGGATTTACATAACAATTTCAATATATTTTTATCCTATGGAATAACAATCCATTTGCAGTCGTTACTTTTAGTCATAAAATAAACAACAAATTTGCAATCACATAATTCCCGGTCTGACAAAAGCTGCGTGAAATAGATTTGCTTCAAAACAATAGCGCATTTCGCTGTAGTTTATATAATAAAATATTGCTCGTAACAGTTGTAAACTAACATGAATGAAAGTCATAAAAACTTTATAATTTTCATTACATTATTACAAATATTGAAATGATACTCATATTTTCGGGATTTTACTGCGCGTTTTTTTGTAAAAATTACATACTCTCGACGTTTCGGTTACTTTTTAGCATTCGTGATCAAGGATATGTATTAGTATACTATGTATAAATTTCATTTTGATATTTAAAATATTTAGGCATTAGGCAATAATTTTTATATTTAAAATATTTAGTTTACTGACTTTTTCATAAATGGTTGCAGTGATATTCACTCTGTACATAAATAATTATAAACAAAACATTTAAGTATTCATTGCTTTCAACAGCTATAGAATATGTTTTAAATGATTCCGTTTACTATAAGAACATTTAACTTTATATTCAATATTTAATGATTTGTCATCGACAATTGTAGTATTGAATATGATTAATGTAGTTAAGACTTTAAAGTTTAAAGTATTTACTAATTACTAATTTTTTTTCAGTGCTGAGGGATATATGAAGCCCCATTTTTGTAAATAATATTAAATAAAAAAATAATTAAAACGGTTCATAACAAGTTCACATAAAAATATAACTATGGAATTCTGTTCATTGGTTTTGATATTACGAAAATAATGCGATAAGATTAAAATGAAATACAATTAAGATCTCGATATAAACAATAGTTATTAAAACCCCACCGCTATTCAACGTTCATTAGATTAAGACGTACGTATACTGAAATAAAACTATGCGCAATATCTTTGTGAATGAATATATAAATTGCAAATCTAAGGTTTAATAATAAAAAATAGGTTTGGGTACTATGTACTATCTATTTCTACTATCTATCTATTTTAAGTACATTTGCAATTTTTTTTGTAAAATTGATCTAAAATCAACATTGAATATTTAATTTAACCTTCATATTTTTGTAATTTTTAAAATAAGCGATATAAAAACTACCTGTCTGAATAAATGGTTTTTCGAGTGTTGCTGTAGATAGGTGCGTCTAGTGGGAACCCCCATAATTTAACTCAGTTCTGTCGAGTTTGCAGTCGAAAAAGTAACATAGATCAGTAAAAATCATTTAGTTTTTAATATGGTAAAATATCAAAACCTAAAAGTTCGCAAGGTAGCGAAATTTTGATAATCTTCGACAGCAGCAATCGTTTGTAAGCATTGACAACACTTTTTCAATTGTCTCATTTTCATACTAATTTTAGTAATACGAAAAAATATTTCAATGTATGGTTGTCTATAAGTGTTTCAGAGAAAATACACTGGATGGATTTTGAAGATATCACACAAGAGAAAAATATATAAGGAATAATTTATTAAACGCATTGTTGGGTTAAAGCCATTGACAATAAGGGAGACGTTTTTATAGCCAGTCTTAACATTGATAAGGTCGATCGGGTTTGGCACAAAACTCTAGTATAGAAGTAAATAAATACAAGTTAATAATAATTATTTACAGAAACGAAACGAACTACAGGTTTCATATCATACATTTTCCCTCTTTAAGATTTCTTTTTATATTATTATTTACTAAAACTATGACATAAAAAAGACAATGAGTAAATACTATATAAAAAGCTTAACTGTAGAAAACCAGAAAATATATATATTTTTCAATGCTTAACTTATTAATCATTCTCAAAAACACTGGTTTTTTTTATTGATTAATGTGAAAATCATAATTAAATAATGTCAGGAAGAACTAAAAACATCTATTTCTACTTAGCACGATTTTTATGTACATTAAGCAGGCAAATAGGAAAGTCACTAAAAATATATAAATTACAAAAGTAACTTTAATTGTTATACAATAAGTCGAAAAAAATTATTGATTTATTACTTTTGTGTTACCTTTTTTTTATCTTATAAATCAGAGTATCATTTTATTTCATAAAACGTAGCACGTAAAGTATGGCGTTAGTGAAATATTTTCGTTCTATTTCAAAACATTGTTTTGTTCGACAAACCCAAATATGTCAACAATGTTAACACTGTTGCATTAGTTATTAACTATCCTATATTACAAATGTTTACGTTTGTGATTGATTGATTACCTGGGTATGATAGAACATGTCAAATTACAATTTTACTATATGAGACAAAACCTCTTAGTATTCAATGTATTCAGTGCAGGTGCCGGGTCCATCTTTGCAGGGAGAGGAGCATCAACAGTGACTAGGACTTGCGACCCAGGTGTAGGTTTAAGGGGCTCCTATCTAACGCGCGTTATACCCTCACCTCCACTGTCCAAGCTCCTATCCCTACCTAACCAAATTTGAAAATAACCTACTAGGGCTGCCTTCGACATACATTCCCTATAATGTCACTTCTTTAAACACTCTTTTATATGCAATAATTCAACTACTATAGGGTATCAAAAAATTTTCGTTTATATTTCTACTTGTTTTCAAATATTGACAATAGGAGTATTTTAGTAAACGAGTAGCTAATAGTTTCGTCCATTCGTTACGAGATGACGTCGATCTCAATATCGAGAACATTCTACGATATTTAAGCCGGCGTGAAAATATTAATAAAATGTAAGTGTATACCTATTCTCATATTCTGGTTAGGCTTAGTTTAATTTTACACTGCTGTTGTAAGTTTCTAAATGTATAACTTTTATGAAAGACAATTAATTGTAATAACTTTGCAAAACCAATCTTTTAAGAGCTGTCACATAAATAAGCAAGTTATAACAACAATAGATAACAAGAATTAAATATTTATTCTAAACAGCGGTAATGAGAAGAAGAAACGCGTTATCTGAAATCACAACTGGAGATAACTCTGCGTATTCTAATCGTAGTAAGGAAAAGCTTTCCGCGTCGAGACTTAATCTGCCAATAAAAAAAGCTTCTTATGATAAGAGCATGAACATTTGATGACTTATCGTGTTCTTTTGAGAGCAATGGTAAATAATTCACATTTGCTCAGCACCGAGCAGAGCTCTGCCAAGTATTGGCTAAAAAGTATTGACAAGTGTTTGGAAAATGGTCTTCTACATATTTATAAATGATCTTAATTTTTCATTGTGCTGTAAAAGATGGTAATAATTGACGTATTTTTGTTTGTTTAGTATAAAAGCGGTATATAATTTGTTAATTGGTAATATAAGTACCACGAAAAGTTTTTACGATTAAAAGTATAGCATATTATATAAAATAAAAAAAATTCACATTTTCGACAATTATCAAATGAAACCCTACCTGCATATGATGATAAAGCTATAACGCGTTGTAGAACCTTGTTTAAGTAAATACTGAAAAAACTCTTTATTGATGCACAACATCTGGTATTGGTCTTTGATATAAATTGATTTTATCGTCATTTCATACAATAATATGAGGTTGGTACTTGGTTGTATAGTTGAATTTGTTTGAACAGTAAGAACGCGTGATTCCGATGTAGGTTCATTCTGAATTGAAACATTTTGTATAGACAATACGCCGGAATGTGAACCTACTGAATTCTATTGTGTTCGTTCATTGGTACGAACCAGTTATGGTGAGAAATATGTTTACATGTAATAAATCTTATCTATATTACCAAATAATATACATAACTTCTTTTCAATAGCATAGTTAGTTGATAGCTTGTCTTATTTTAAACTGAATACACTATAAAAAACAAATAAATACATTGTTTATAGTGAAGTATTCTTACGTATTTAATAACGATGTCAATTTGCATAAAGCCACGACTTGATTATTCTAACCAACTATTATAAATTATGTAGATAGAAATACGCAATGTCAAGTGGTAATAATTAATTCATCGGGTGTATCGTTACCCTAATATAACCGTTTAACGGATGTGTTGAGGATTCAATTATATAAATACAGAGAGATATTTAAATGAAACGTCGGGAATATGTAGTTTTAATAATAATAAAATACACGCAGTTATCCGAAAGTATTTGTTTCATTTAAATCAATAATAGCATAAGACTTAGATCTCAATTCAGAGAGATGTGTAGTTTCAAATAAATTAAATCAATAATGACGGCTTACAATTATATTTTCATTTATGAAATATGTAATACAAATTTTATTTACAACATGCTACTGAATAATTGAGTATTGTTGCTTATATCTTCATTATAATATGTAAAACAAAATGAGCGAGCCAATTTAGAGGCTAAAACATATAAGCATATACGCATAATTCCAATAATTTTCATTACACCTAAAACTATGATCATACGCACTAGTCATAATCCTTATTTTGTCATTAGAAACATAATAGTTAATTTATTGGTTAAATCTCGCTGGGTGCTATTAATGGATTGTTCTTCTGTGGATATTTGTAGATTGGTTATAAGAAAAAATTGTAAGAATAACAATGATGACAAACTTCACAGTTAAAAAATTCCAGACTAATTAATGTGGTGCCAGCTGCAGCAATCTATAATTAATAATATGTCAAACTAGTAGGCAATAGACTAAAGAAAAGATACCTAAAATCATACTATACTCTCAGGCAGTGGCGGCTGTACCTTAAGTGCACTCGTGCGTTGAACCACCAATTCAAAAGATTTAAAAATTACAAAATATTACTTCATCTTTATTTTTAAATTACTATTTTAATAATTATTTATTAAACATATAAAAACGAATAAAAAATTAAATTTCCTATGGTCAAACAGTTTGAGCACTTTACTAAACTCATATTGTGCGCTTCGGCGAGTGCACGAGGACTGCTAATACATCTTGTATGAGATACGCATTAATACGCCTGACGCGTGAAACAAAAGATAATTCATAGAAATGTACGGAGTAATGAGTCGGTTCTCGAGCGCCGCACGAACCGCCGAAGATTATCGAGAGCACCCGATGTATGACGAATTGAGCCATGATTGACATCTCGTTATGTTTTATTGCATTTTCTAATTTTAATATTTTAGTAAAGTGTACCTCCGATTCGATTACCCACCGGCCGCCACTGCTCTCATGTAAGCCCATTCTAGTACTGATAGCGTCCCACGTTGTTTGATTTTAATAATCAGAGGTCTACTATATTGAAGTTGGTGACACTCTTCCGTAAAACTTTGAACTTGTCAATAAACAGGCTCAAAGAACTAATCTAAAATACTTCAAAGATTATTTTAGCTCATCTGCCCATGGTCACTTTTAAGGCCAAATAGTGGAATCATTACGTACGCATATAAATTAAATGTATCGTTAAATTAATTCCGAAAATCTTGTTTTATTTAAACGAAATAAAATGCCACCACCATGAAAATACCACGTCCCATCTCTCACTTTCCAAACTTCCATTATAAAAAGCCTCCGGGCAATATGATGTAAATTAACATTACATATATAAAAAACTAGAAACAATGTTTGTTTGTACAGAAAGGATTTAAATATAACTCTGAAACCTAAACGACAGCGGACTGGTCTGCGAAAGAGCATTTAGTAATATTATTTTGATATAAATTTTGAAACGTCATTATGAATAGGTACTACTCTAATATTGCTACATATTAACAAGTTATTCCTGAAAAAAGGAACAATGTACTTTTGTTCCATCTGCATCAGGATTATTATTTATTCTCGTTTTTCGTTTATTCGTTTTAGACTATACGTAAGTTAATGGGATATTTAAAAATTATATACAGGGTGACTGGTGAATTACTATCAATATTTGGGGACGTGATATTTGACGATCATATATGACAAAATAAAAATTAATATAACATAAATATTAATAAACTTCTAAGTAAAGTTAACCAAAAGTTATGTAATTAATTACGCATCGTGTGAACACCCTACAGATTAGGTATACACAAACACACACACACACACACGCGTGCGGCGGCGTGCTGATACAACACCACACTTGGAACACTTGGAACATGTCCACACTTTATTTATTTATACGGAAATTTGGTCAAAAATTAAGTACCTATTTTTTTACATAATTCGAATGAGAATCATGTACCGAGTATTCTCCTTAAATATTGATAGTAGTTCACCAGTCACCCTGTATACATAATTATGTTTTACATTTTTTTTGATTTGTACATCTAACTTACTATAATTATTATATATATAATACTACCAAGTAATCATGACACCTTTGTTATGTACGCGCTTTATACGAAGAAAAAAAAATGAACATCGCCGTGGCGACATCTTTGTATTGGTAAAATACCGTATAACGAGTGACGCCGCTGACTCCGCGGAGCCAACACCAAGCCGTGTGAACCAGAAGATTCCACATACCACACAAGCTATGGAATGGCATTGCTATCCTAACATCGGGCAATATGTAGTTTTAGGTTTAGGTTATAAGTTTTAAAATGTAATTCTTATTTTTGTATACATATACATATAAATATGTCTCGTAGTTTTCCTGGAACCTCTGGTTGCCACCCTATATAATTCGTTTCATAGAATAGAATAGAATATACTTTATTGCACACCACAAACAGTAAATTTTACACGGAAAAAAATAATAAAATAAATGGAAATGTACAAAAAGGCGGTCTTATCGCTATGCAGCGATTTCTGCCAGACAACCTTCGATTTGGGGAAATTGTGCAGCGAAAAGGTAGGTTGTGCCATATCCTTAAATATACACTAATACATATATAAATAGATACATACAATACATACAAATATACATATGTACATAAATATATATACTAATAAATATAAATGAATCTATACTAATATTATAAAGCTGACGAATTTGTTTGTTTGTTTGTTTGTTTGAAAGCACTAATCTCCGAAACTACTGGTTCGAATTGAATAATTCTTTTTGTGTTGGATAGTCCAGTTATCGAGGAAGGCTGTAGGCTATATAACATCACGCTACGACCAATAGGAGCAAAGATATAGTGGTAAATGTGTAAAAAACGGGAGAAATTATTTCATCTTTGAAGCCTTCCATTGCGTGCGCCGTGAAAACGGTTCAAGATACACAAAAAATATGTATTAAAGAATAATAGCTCTCTTAATGATCTAAAAAACAGTCCGCGACAGTATATGTCTATCTTTTAAGATTAACTCACAAAAACCCTTTTTATGGTACCTAATTTTGTCGAAATAATTTGTTTAAGTTGTATCAAAATAATAATATTAATCTTTATTCATATAAACAAATAAATATGTTGTTGGTTAAGAGTACTTCATTATTAATAAAAAAAACATAGGTTTCATCCTGAAAATTCTACGGGAACTCGACCATTCCGAAAACCCCGCAAGAACGGGAACTATGTGGGAAAAAGCAAAAATCTGTCGGAAGTAACTATTCCACGCGGACGAAGCCGCGGTAAAAGCTAGTATAATTATATATAAGTCGTCTCAAATATTTACGTAAATAATATAGACACAAAAGTTGAATAAATTACAGTAAGTAAAAAGAAATAAATAAAAACAAAATAAAATTAACAAATAAAACAAATACTAACAATATTACATAATAATATCAATATTACAAGAAAGTCGAAACTGAAGTATTTCCGATGTAAAATTTTATATGTTTTATAATAAAGATCTATTAAAATCATTACATGGAATTTTCATGGAAAAATTGATAAAAATATACATAATTTGAAAGTTAAAACGAAGTGGTTGTTACCCTTATTTTGTATTTGTTAGTACGATCATTTTATTACTAGATATTAGGATAAGAATAACTCACCAATAATCAGCAAACGATTTGACTACTTTGAACTTCGAAGACTCCATCGCGAGTACTGTAAGAGAATTATTAAAAACTATAAAATATATAACTATTACTTCTTAAATATAACTTTAGTGAAACAAGCGCCGACTTGATAATTTATCAGGAAAGATTGTATGGTTATAAGGTTTTAAGAAACTTATTAGAAAGTATTTAGAATATAGTCAGTGGTGGCCTAGTGGTTAAAAGGCCCGCCTTTCACGCCTGAGGGCGCGGGTTCGATCCTGGCAAGTACCAATGTGATTTTCCGAGTCATGTGTACTTTCTAAGAGTATTTAGACATCACTGATTAATGCATTCCCAACGAGGGTTGATGTCAGGGAGGCGGTTGATCGTAAAAACAATTAGCCAAAACTATTCACAACATATAAGGCAGACCCTGGCTAAAGATGGGAAATTGCCAGGAAGAGGAAGAAGAAAAGTATTTAAAATATAGTATCTTTATATAAAATTTCCACACAACTGTTCATATCTAACTCAAGATCAGTTATGTCGTGTGTCAGTCAATAACTCTCTGTTCCACTAAGTTCAGTGTTATGTTCTCAATGATACACTGACTGCTATCACTACATCAAGTTATCACGGACTCTAGTGAAATGAATATTAATAGTGATTTGATATTTACGATTACATTACTTGTGACGTCATATATATTCTTAATATTATACTGCAACAAATTAATTAATATCTCTTTTCTTTCATATTATAACAAAAACAAAGTACAAATATTTTACTTATCGTAAAAACGTGTAATTGGTATAATGATTTCATTTTCACGTTTTTTGTTAATAGAAGAAACCACTGCACTATTTAAAACTAAGCTTTCAAATTATTTAGATCGATTTGTTTTATTCACAAGTATTAGATATTGGCTGTAAAGTCGCGGGTTTTATATTCAATCAAAAATAGCAATGATAAAAATGTCATAAGTTCGGTGGATTTGTTATTCAATTAAACTGTTTTCAGCTCGTTACACATTCGATCAGTTCAGATAACTTAGTTAAAGAAATATAGACTCAGAATTATTTCAATTATTAATATGCTACTAAAAGCCGCTTAAGTCCATTTTTATATTAATATGTACTTATTCTTCAGTGGCGTGCAAAGACGTTTGGGGTAAGGTAAGCAGAATATGTGTAAAAAGAATATACCAATTTTCATAATATCCCTTCTAAAACTATGATGATAATGGTAATCTTCCGCAATTCGTAATGATGATAATCTTTCGCAAGTATGCATTTAAAAATTAAATGAAACTAATATTTTCGAATTACTACGCATAATTTATTATCTTTAACCGGCAGACGCGATGTCTGGAGTGATCACGGCTACTCTAAAGTAATCGGAATGTCGCGTCGGGAGTATGTTGTTTTTAAACATAAAAAATACGAGAATTAATCAGAAAATATTAGTTTCATTTAAACATTGATAATATTCGTGCATAATGTTACAGCAGTCCAATCAGAACGGACATCTATATACTTTATGAATCTCTCAACTAACTTTGAGCCACTAAAGTACTTTAAAACAATTACGATCTGTTCATCACAGCTTTATAAGTTACTAAAATATCTAATAAATATCAAAATATCCAGTGGAGATTCAAACATTCTTCTTATTATCATTTGAAAACAACAAACAAGGCAAACAAAATAACTTATTTGTATGTACACAACCTGCTAACTCATTAAAACTATCATAATACTTTTTATTAAAACGAATAACATTACCTTTCTTTTAGTTCAATCTCAACTGGTCACACACCTTGACTGTACACTTATTTTAATTTTATTATCAAATGACAATATTGAACATCTACTCGTATTTCATTACGATAATCACACATCACAAGCACAGAGCTTACAGATATATTATCCATAATTCGTTAATAAATTAATCCACTGTTTACTAATTAAAACTTATTCACTTGCGCTTAGAAAGACAAATGACCTTTGACAATATTCAATAACAATAAAATGGCGAAAAGAATACATGAACAGTTTACCGACCAATCAGAGAGTCCCGTTTCGTTTGACAATTAACGGACTTTCTGCGACATTTTAAACAATACAAAATAATCAGTGCTTCTCGAACACTATGCATGTTGAGTTTTACACACAACACGTACAAAAATTTCCTGTATATTCACGAGATTTGTAGATCGTCCTTGAGAATTTTTGTATGGAAAATTAGCAAAGATGATTGTGCATACCGCCGGCGCCGCTCTGGCTGCATAGCGGCGCTAGCAGTTAGCAGCGGTCGATCGAAAATGTTTCGTATTTACATTGATAGATGGCACTTATAAACAACTCGTGGATCAAATGTCATATTAAATGATATTAAACATTAATTGTATTTCGTAATGTATGGTTAAAAGTATGTAAGTAAGAATTAAACAATATCGGTTTAGTTGTTATATGGGTAGGGTATGCAGTGCTTATTTGCAACTATGGTGTGCACGCCACTGGTATTATTATTTTCCAACAATAGATAATACTGCGTCATAAATAAAGTTCATATGTCACACTGTTCATGGTGTACTTCTAATAAATGTTGATACTGTATTAGCAAGACCAGATAAAACACGATTTGAATCAATAAATAGTTAAACCTTAAATTATACTTTTAACTCTTTGCTGAGTAATTGTATAAAATAAGTTTATAAACGATTAAATCCTGATTGAGAATTTTTTTTAAATATTAAATCTCTATTAAGAAATCACCTATTATAATTTCATATTTCAGACTGGTACTATCAAATTGGTATGAGGGATGGACAATATAAACATTTCTTAATTTTCTTTTATCATGAATCTCATTATCAACATCAGCCTGTCGGTGCCTACTGCTGAGCAAAGGCCTCTTCTCACATGAAGAAGGTTTGTGCATTAATCAACACGCTTGCTCAAGACGTGTTGGAGATTTCAAACTTATAATTTAAAATTATAAGCCCAGGTTTCCTCACGATGTTTTCATACACCGTCTGTCAGTGGTGTCTAAATACTCCTAGAAAGTACATAATATGACTCGGAAAAAATCGCATTGGTACTTGACAGGTTTCGAACCCTCGCCCTCATGCGTGAGAGACGAGGCCTTAATCTACAGGTCACCACGACTTTTTATCATTAACCACCAACCATCCCTAGTTTATATATTATGAAAAGTAGTTATGCTTATAATAATAAATGTAATTACATATATCTTAACATATTGATTTTGAGACACATTTCGTTTCGGCTCTTTCTTTCATTCTTATAAGTATAACAGGAAAACTAGAGCAAGATATAAAAGGGATCTGTTTCAAAATAATTAATTCAAATAAAATTGACCGTTATACATAATTAGCCTCACTCCGCCGGCAACAATTAGTATTCGATTAATAATATCTATCTATGAACAATTTGGTGAAATTAATATTTGTATGTGAACTTTAACCAAAATTACTCGTTAATATTAATACCATAATTGTTTTGTTGTTATGTGTGTACACACACACACTTAGGTATATATGTATATATCTCATTAAAATATTACTTAATTCTTGAATAAAGAATTTTACAGAACCTTTTAATCTAATTTAAACTATAGGAGTGCTCACAAAATCCTATTATCATGCAGAAAAAACAATAAAAATATGAAAAAGAAGAAAAATTAAAACAGAAATATAGAAATTGACATATTTTAAAATTCAAAGGCTTATCTAGCCGTTTCAACAGAAAATCTTCGAAACGATACTATTTTTGTGGTTATGCCAATTTATTGTTTCTATACCTAATGAAGTCTTTTAAACTTTATTATTATTCCACCTATTTGTCTTCCTCTTATTAATACAATCCTAACTTTATATTGTTTTTTTTGTTTATTTTTATCAGAAAAAATTGCAAATGAAAATTCATTTCCTTTCCTTTAATTCTAACATCATAATCGACCTTAATATTTTTATAAAAAGAACTTGCTACATATTGATTTTGTCGTTTTGACTTAGGTTAAAATTACTTTCCTCGGGTTTTCTATACAACAAGTTATACACAATTTAATAAAAAAATACTGAAAACTTATCAATATAGTCTCCTTTTCATAAATGCTACATTCGTGTCGAAGTTCACTTTTAATTGTCATACAATTAGAGAAACAGAATCAAAAATAACATTACATCTTCAACCCACATTAACCTTATACATTATGTGAACAAACCAGTATATAATAATTATTCATACTTTATTCATACATTTATAAATAACTGTTTTGTTGGAATTTTTATATTATTACTATTTTACCTAAATAATAAATTAAGATAAAAATTAACCAGAAAAATACATAATTAATATTAACTATATTTATTAGTTAACATCTTAAACTAACTACATATATATCTGAGTTTCAAAGTGAAGACAGACAAATTTTTACAAAGATTCGTTTTTTTTATAGAATTGACTGAAAAATTAATATAATTTGTAATAAAAAATTTCGTGTCAATGCCTTATTTGATGTTATTGGATAACATATATTAAGTATTTGAAAATCTGCAGTCAACTGAAAAGGATGATTTATAATTTGGAAAAAGTAAGGTAAATCTTTGAAGAAAGATCAAGTCATTGATAACAAAATAAAAAGGGTGCGCTTATCTATTAGACTTGCCCTTGGACCCAAAATAACTGAAATATAAATAGAATGTCCCAGTTGATATTTAAAATAGATATAAAGTGTCTTGTAGATAGTGATCGGGGTAGTTTACAAAGAGATCTTTATCTATTTTCTTTTCACTATCCTCATTGGAAGATCAATCAGATGAAAACGATATACAAAAATGTTCAAAGAATGAGAAATAGATTTGTTAAGCTAAGTAGCGTTGACGTATTTATTTAAGAAAGTGTGTTTTCGTTGATTTTTATGTGTACTGATTTAAATGAAACAAATTTTTATCAAGTCCCAGGCAATGTTGAAGCTCCTCTCCTTACAACGATGGACCCGGCACCCGCGCGGTGAATACATCGAATGCTAAGAGTTTTCGTCTCTTTTATTTACAAAATCCCGACGTTTTGGTTTCTTTACAGCAACCATGATCACGGTAGACGAGATGGAAGTTCCGTCTGTGTATATTTGAATGGATACTCCTAACTGTTAAATAAATGGAGGCATCTTTTGAAAAACTATTTTACGAATTTTACAGATACTATTAAAATTTGTAGCAATATTAACACCATAATAATGAAAAAATGCTACATACGAATGTGCAATTTGTCGTATATGATAATAAATTGGTTATGCAAAAAAAGGCTTTATGTCTAGTTACTTAACTATCATTCTTGTTAAGCGGTACTGAAGTAATAAAAAAGATATTCTTACGTAATCCTTATTAATATTTTCTAACTTGCACATAAGAAGAAATATTATGAAGTTGTTAATAATATTGTATTCAATATATTTTAGTTTATTTCAGTACCTTAAAATATATTAAAGATAAACCAAGTACACATATGTAGCAAAATCCATTACAATGTTCAACACCAGTATTTAGATCAACGCTCCGAACAGAATTCACGCTTGGATTCACGAACCAGGAAACACTTAAAGATTTTTATTTCGTTTTTAGCGCTACGGTTTATCGATAGTCAAAATTGAATACTCCGTTTTTTCAGTATTGCAATGTTTGAAGTAATTCCTTTTCTTTTTGTTTTTATTCTAGGTATACGAAATCAAAATCACGAACATTGTTTTGTAATAAAATTTCTAGCTTTATATACAGCTTAATTGAACACCAAAGTAATGTAATGTTATATTAAGTCTTTTCTGAAAATATATTATATACAAAGACCAACAATTTTCCATACTATATTAATTAAGATAATTTACAGAAACAAGTTAAAAATATGATGTTATCTGACAGTTTTTTATTGTTGTACCTAAATTAAAAATTGTCCCTAAATTGTTAGCTTTAGGATAAAGAAAGAGAATTTATATTTTGCCATAATTCTGATATTAGAAATAATAATAAGTAAATAGAAATTGTTTGATTTTTAACAACTATAGGAAGCTGTTTTTTTATGTTGGTATTGGTGAAAATTTTATAGCAGTACATACTAGAATTAGTCGTACATATTAACGACCATTTTTTATATTTAACGTCTTTCCCGTTTTAGTTTATTCACTTGCGAATCACATTATATTTTCGCATTGTTCTATATTTTTTTCATCTTTATAATTTACTCATTATATCAAACAATATATAAAAAAATCTTTAATTCCAGGAGTTAATATAATTCTTACCCAATTAGTATGTTATGAGTAATAATTAAAAATATTCTATCTCTTATATCTAATTAAATCGATCAAGTTAAAACAAAGCAAGGGAATTTAAATATTAACAAAATTATATATAAAATTTTGGCTTCTCTTTGTCGAAAGTCTTGCAATTATTTGATATTCAACAACTCAGTGTAAAATTTGAGTTATTTTTTTATACGAATCGAGAAATATCCAATTAGACACCATATAGAATTCATGCCAAATTCTATCATACAATTAAACAATCACATTCCAATCAGTCAGATAGTCTGGTAATATGATCAATCAGATAGTCTAAATCACTGTCATGTGTCCAATTAGATGTGAATAACGGAATGCTAAATAACGAATAAAAAATATATAAATACGAATATGAATACCACTGAGGATAGGATAGGTACTTATGGTAATTTCTACGGTAATAAATCCCATACTTAGGTAATAAATAACTTTTGATGTCCACATGGAATACATTTATATTATAGGACACCTTTACGTAACTTTTACATGGTTAACAGATATTATTGTTTTTATAATTGAGCATGTTAGAGCATATAATTTTAAATCTGGATATAAAACATCCAGGAGCAAGGCCTTGGGCTAGTATTACATAATTGTTAATTTTACCCTTTCAGTGATATAATAATTTTTGTTTAATATTAAATATTTTATATGCTTTAAAAATATATTATATAAGAGATTAAAAGTTGAAGCGTTATAAATTTAAAATAATACCAGATAAAACAAAAAATCTATCAAAATTATGCGACACAAGAAAAATTATTGTTAAAGTTTAACACATTATTCTTCTTTGATTAAAATGTAATTTATTAAACCAGTCATATACTACAAAAAAGTAGGTATCAACATTATGACGTCACACATTCCTCTTGGAAAATTATCAAACTGTTTTCGGGACTGAGTATTATTATTATTATTTTTAATTTGACACATCTTTTTGAAGAAAATAAAATATTGATACAAAATTTATAAATGCCCATCGAAGTTACAGATCTTTAAAACTCAATTATCATACGCGAATAATATAATTGTACTTTTCGTTGGTCCACAACTAATAAAAAAAACGTCGTTCAAATAACTTTAAAGGGATTGTTAATACATTTCTAGGAAATCGAAAGCATAAAAGCACTTTGTCTCCTTTATTTAAAAAAAATATCTACGAGTATAATAGTACCTTTCATTGCGATAAATAACTTAATAACAATACCTACTCGATTATATGAAACTTATAACCACATCTGTATTTGATTGAGCGCCAACAGACCATTATGTCAAAAACCACGTAGCCCTCTGGGCTTAATTATAGTAACATCACAAGTCCGTCATTCCGTATCATTACACCAATATTGGCATATATCGGCCACTAGAGCTATGCTCCATGTATAATTACATCGAACTATACACTAAGGTTTTTGGGATATTTATTATAAGAAAGCTGATATATATTTAGTTAGTCCTTTTAGTTTTTAATAAGAAATACAGTCATCGCATATTGAATCTATAATAATAACTGGCATGAATGTATACTCGTATATTTCTCCTTTCACATTTTTTTTGTAAATGCACTTGTTACAATATTATTAAATTATTATATAAGAAAAGATAGGTTTACATACATATTTTCGAATAAAATAATTCATTAAAACATTTTATTTACTGGACATATTATAATTTTACAAAATATCGTTTTTCGTAAAGAGAAGCTATACAATAAAATATACTTATCTCGTCTATATTGTTTTTCGGTAATTGTTATCTTCAAGAGTTGCTGCTCAGTAGTTCACTATAACCACAGGGTTTCAATTGAAGATCTGTCTCACTATTCGATTATTTGAACTGTAAATGATAAGATGTGTGTTTAAATACAAATAGTATATTTAATAAATATTGTATAATTATAGAACAATATCCTAACACACTCTTTCACTAATTAACCTATTAATTAGCTCTTCATTGGATCATATCGTGAAGCATGTTCAGAATTTCGTGTTTTTATCACAATCTTCTGTATCTCTTATAAAATAAAGCATTTTCCGGCGGGCCGAGTCGTAAGAGGTAGTAAAATTTATTTGTCTCAACCATACGTTTTCATAATAACGTGTGTCAAGAATTGTATACTATGACACTTAAATAAATCATTTTCTACACCTCATTAGAAAATAAGTATAAATGTATATACAAAGTTAAGTTCGAGACAGCAAAGTTGGTTTCAGATTCTTAACAAAAAAGTTCTTCAAGGTCAAAAATATATGAAAACCATGATAACTTTTTGAACCGCTCTAAATGATGTGGAAAATTGAACAAAAAAAAAACTGGTAAAAAATAGAACTGTTATCCTAATATAATCATGTAGTGTCACGTCAAAATGTAATATTGACTTCTATCTGTGTATAGCAAATATGTGTATATATACTCGTATCCTGGTTTAGTCAATGGTTCTATTTGTATAGGGCAAATATAACTGTATAGATTCTCAAGGCAATAACACTAAACAGTAATTGTGTGTGTGTCAAAGACACGAGGAACGTGACTCTAATAATGGTTACGAGTGCATGTAATAATTAAATGAGGGAAACTGTAGTAGATTTTTCTTATAAAAGAGTTACCAAGACTTGCAAATAATTAAAAAACAAATAGGTACTACATAAAATATGTTGTACAAAACTTTACCTATACTTGTAATAAAATGTAAAGCAATGCTGTAGTTACATGGATGATCAATGAGAAAAATTATATATTTTTATGTCACTCTTTTGAAATAGTCCCATGTTACAATCCTGACAACCTGTATTCTTTGATGCTTTGCTTCCATGCGTCGAATGTCATGTAAAGAGATGAAATATGTAAAATATTTTCTTTAATTCCAAAACAATGGCATTTATAAACCTAAATATCTAATAGATATATCTAAAAACTATGTAGCCAGAGTCAACACTTCACGATTACAAAGTCACATATAAAACCAGTCAAAACTTGAAATCAATCGTACCTTCGTAAAAACCACCT
Organism: Danaus chrysippus; assembly: GCA_916720795.1. NCBI lineage: Eukaryota > Metazoa > Arthropoda > Insecta > Lepidoptera > Nymphalidae > Danaus > Danaus chrysippus. Next base: position 6,770,123 of record CAKASE010000066.1, on the reverse strand, counting down.
ACATTGTATGGACAAACTAAGATACAAGATGACTTCGAACCAAGGATATCATTTGTTAGGTTCCTACCAGTTGACGACATTAAGCATATAAAATTTAGAAATGAGATAGGTACTTAGTGAATTATATGTATAGTGATTAATAACAAATTAAACTGTTTGAATGCATTGAATTCTATTAGCAAGTTATTGGACTAGACATTCGATTATTATCAGTCTCACTCGTATTAACCAACATACATAAACATGGAGTACTTCGTGGAGTTATCTCACTAGACAAACCTTTATTATAAAACAGTACCTAAATTAAACTTTTTTTTAAGAAACGTCACTGGCAAAAAGGTATACGGTGCAACTGATAAACGTCATAATTTTGTCGAAAATTTGATTTCTTTTTCACCTGACGACATTTTAATAGAAGTCCTTTCATTACTGTTCGTCAAATGAGCCGTATATACACTGAGGTTTTCCTTAATTATTTTTACATACACATCAAGTTAATTAAATCTTCCTAATCATTTTGTGCGGTTAAAATAGTTTCAAGAAATACATTAAAGCGTTTTTATGTAAAATATGTGGAATATTGGAGGGTGAGGATTGGCACTTTGTAGGTTCGCTTTTATTTTATATGAATGATGAGTAGTATAATAAAGAGCCATTGATTTTTCACCAAATAATAATAATCAATATTAGATATCTCAAACCATCGAGCAACTGCTGACATTGCGATCTCAGTTATACTTAGCATTTTACATACAATACCTACTCGGCAACTACTGACTGAAAGTAGTTTGTTTAGAATCGGAATCTGGATCGATTTTTATAGTTTTTTATGTGTCATTTTTTTTCTTAAATTTAGATAGAACTAAGTAAATTACAGTCATCCTACACACAGTTATCTAAACACTTCATTGAAACGAAAATGGATGGTAAGTCAGAGTATTAAGATTTTAAAATAAAATATGAAATTAGTAATCATCATTCAATTAAAGAAAACTGATACTTGTTTCAAGGCTAAAATAGTATTTTACAAATATCTACGCACGCACAGCGACAGCCGGCACACATCAAATACATACCTACGCACGTGTCCATTGACCTCCTAGATCAGCTGATTTGACGCGACTCGACTTTTTTTTGTGGGGGCGAATTAAATCGCTAGTTTATAACACAGAGACAACAAGTGTCGAGGAACTAAAAAATAAGATAATTACCGCCTTTGTAAAAGTGAAAAGTGACACTGCAGTATTATCTGAAATAAAACCACAATTGCGAAAACGGTCATTGAAGTGCATTGAACAAGACGGTGGACATTTTGAAAATGTTTTAAAACGACAACGCCGTGCGAGTGAAAATTAAACTATAAGTTTGTTTATGATCTTTAAATTATTGAAAATATTTTGATTCACACCATTTAAACACGCCGACTTTGTAGTAGGTATTGTGGTGTCTAATCAAATCACGCGTTATCAGCTGTTAAATAATTCTTATTTACAAATTTAATTTAACAAATCAGTAATTATAAAATATTGGCTTCACATTAAAAAAAAATTCAATGTCGACAATCTAAAGCCTGAAAAGTGTGATGGAAAGAAGAATCATAAATCATAATGTAGTTATTTCGTGTACTTATTATTGTCTGACAGCACTCGGAGAGAGGGGCGCGGGCGCGGCGAGTACATTGTGTCTGTCTGTGTGTGCGTGTGCAGCGGAGTGTTGGTGAATAGCTGACCATATTATTTGCATGAAATTAGGATAACTAATTTCACAAATAAAAAATGCAAACGCATATATAAATAATATTTGGTGTATGCATTGCGTTTATTTGTATTATTATATTCTAATTGGGGTGTTTGATGGTGTGCGTTAATTACGTTACATCTTGTATATGTATATATATATCTATTAAGGTTTAATCATTAATAAGCGACATTCAATATGTGATTTAGCATCGATTACTTTCGGTACCTAATATAAGTTTTAGTAATAATTTTAGTTTTAGATGCATTATAAGACAATTTTTATTTTTTTAAGTCCTCCATCGTCGTAAGCGGAATAAAAAATAAATAAAGTTAGTTCGAAGAAGGTATTCTGATTCAGAAAAAAAATATTTTGGAATATTTTGAATATCTCTACTAATATTATAAATGCGAAAGTAACTCTGTCTGTCTGTTACGCTTTCACGCCTAAAACACTGAACTGATTTTTATGAAGTTTGTGGTACAGAGATAGAGTTCACCTTGAAAAAGAACATAGGATAGTTTTCATCAAAGAAATTTGAAAAAGTTCTCTTGGGAACTCGATATAACCGAACTCCACGCGGGCGAAGCTGCGGGCGGAAAGCTAGTTATTAATAAATTGTATACATGAAATTAATCTCGTCTTTAAAGTGAAATATTTTTGAAGCAAAACAAGTATGTATTTTATATTATACATATATAGTGAATATGATTCTTGCAGTCTAGTATCCCACGTGTGAGATCAAATGGAATGAGTGTTACAAAACGTTTGTACGTGGATACATTGAGATATAAAATTTGGATATGGTATTTAGAAGTATGAAAATCTCTGATCTTATATAATCTTTCTAATATATATAATTATAATTTTACAATAATTTATTTTTATAATATCGTAATTATGTTTCGATATCGTCACTTAAAATATTAACACAGATTTGTAGTAATTAAAGCCAGGTCCATATTTATTATTAATTTATAACTTCGGGGCAGGAAAGACTAGAAAAATATTGATGGTGATGGTTTCTTCTTTCTGATTTCGCTACAACGACGTGCTCGCTTTTTGGACTGGCAGGTGGCTGGCGTCATTGGCCATTAACCTGAACACCAAGAGCAGGTGAGTAGACCATTGGCTTAACCGTATACGAAAGCTGCTGGTGGATAAGCTATCAGCTTGTCGCGTCTTTTATCTAGCTAGAGTCAGGGCTCTTTGTAAAAAGCGTTGATTATTGTTATGCACTGTTTCAGAACTTCCTTATACTTTTGATTGGGTACCATTTATATATAATAAACTATGTAGAAGATCCGGCGAACTTCGTATCGCCTTATAATAAAGAAATATCTGTTACGTTTTTTTATTTATATTTTTGGAGTTTACCTATTAAAGCCATAAATCTCCGTGTTTTGAAGTGCGACAGAATGATTGACATAATATTAGTTAGTTGTCAAATCTAATGTCAAAAAGAAAAACATTTGCATCAACAACTACTAATAAATTAAAAAAACATTGTCCAGCGGACAAAATTGTGAAACTAAACTATTGCCAGTTCCCCTTGAACACACAAAAAAATTCATCAACGGTCCAGTCGTTTGAGAGTTCAGTTCAAGTTCAGTGACATACACACGCACAGAAGAATTATATATATAAAGATGTGTAGCGGTCTTTTTTATCATATAGTAATCATGGTTGTGTTAATATTTTTGAGTATTTAACAATAAAATAATTATGAAAACGAATCCATAATGGTGTTTTATGGAAATATGTTGTATTTATGATACACATATGTATATTAAAAAAAATTAAAAGACACAGATTACTAATACAATATTTCTTACTTATGATTTTGTTAGAATGTTGATATAAAGATTTTAAATTATGTATTTATTAAAAAACTTGTACGTAAAGTTATGAAAACGTTAATATACACGTATCTTTCTGGCAATTTCCCAGGGTCTGCTTTATATGTTGTATATAGTTTTGGCTATTAGTTTTTACGATCGGCCGCCTGACTGACATCAACCCTTCTTTGGGAATGCATTAAACACCACGCTTGCTCAAGACGGGTTGGTGATTTCAAACTTATAATTGTGAAATTATAAGTCCAGGTTTCCTCACGATGTTTTCCTTCACCGTCAGTGGTATTTAAATACTCTCAGAAAATACACATGACTCGGAAAGATCACATTGGTACTCGCCGGGATCGAACCCGCGCCCTCATGCTGAGAGGCGGGCCTTTAACTTAATATACACGTATGAATATATAACATATAAAAATGTGTTATAAATTAGAAAAGCTAAATGATGCTGAAGAAAATTTTATAACATAAAACATTAATTAAGATAGCTTTGAATTTATTATACTTTGTTGTGTTCTGGGTTTATTTGTATTTAAAATAAAAGAAATTTTATTAAATTAGATTTAATTTTAAGTATTAAATTTTGTCAGAGTTAAGAGTATTTAAAGTAATGTTTTGTGTTACATATTAAAGAAAGCCGCAGATTATATTTAGTTTTGTAAAAATATATATGTATGTATATTAAAACATTTTTTTGGATTTAACTTATTTAAAGCAGCAGGCATTTATATTGGCTATAACCTTACGATTGCATTAACAGCGTTTACGCAAAGCTGAAATTGTGGTGTCAGTTGAGTTAACTGGTCAGAACGTTAGAAAAGTATTTAAAATTTAGGAAAATTATTATTGAAACATAAAAATTTTGCCTCAAATATACTCTGCACTGAGTAAATGAACACATTAATACTTACATAATTTTATAACAATCGCCAAGTTACAAGAATGGATTCAGAAGTACTGTAGAAGAAAATCTTGTGACCATGACGTTATACAGGACCTGTAACATAATGATATCAGTTGTATTATATTATAAATAAATCTTTTGTTCTTGTTAATAAAAAATAGTTCAATATGACGTAGGAATAATTAGTACAATAATTATATAATTCCTAAAGGAATGATTATTATAATTTATATTATCTCTTAATATTAATAAAAGACTTGAGTCACGTTCGATGAATAAAATAAGCTCAACAATGGGAATTCCAAGTTCCTACGAGTATCATAAAACTTAAATACTGCCGTTGAGGATGCGAGCAATATCCTGAAATTCCCAGTAACACATAATCCGGTAACTGCATTAACCAGACAATGATATTTGAAATAGTTAACCTTAATTAAGCGGGTGGTTCAAGTTTAACTGTGTTGTTATTTCCAGCAATCTCTAGTTTTCTTTTTAATTACACAGATCAAGTAGAGAAAGCGTTTCATTTTAATAGTCTCGTATTGAGTGTTTACAATTACTATAGTGTTTCAATTTGTATTTTTAAACAAGTTCTGTGCACTGAATAGAAAACCTCCAACTGCGCTTACCATATTCATGAAAATATAGCGTTAATAACTTCGCATTTGTATTATTCGTTAGAAGTGTGATGTGGTTTATAAACATTTCTTTTTCCTAATTCTAATTACCATATACATTGTTATGTCGTAATTCTCGTGTATTTTTTCTATCAATACTTTAATTAAGTATTTTGTTGTGGTTTAAATTTGACTATAAATTTTCAATTTATAGTCGTCCGATCCTTATTCAAAATAATTAATTTTTATACCGTAATCTCGTAAATTTTCTCTAGATTCAATTAGTGTGTGTTCAATACTTTTAAAATTAAATATTTTTAAACCTAACTTTGTATCCTCATTGATTTTTCTGGTTTTTAAAAACTAAACGTCATCATCATTTGTTTATTTATTGTAAAATAATTAAATGGTTGTGTATTTCTAATGACTATGCGTATGCCAAATACATAGTTTTTTGCTTCTTTTGGTCTTAGAGGGTAAAAATATGAGTAATTAATAGTTGCTTGTCTCTTCATAGTAGTTTTGTAAACCTTACCCCCAAATTTGTGTGTCGCAATCAACATAGTTGAATATTAGTTAATTCACAACGCATTGCCGTCGATTAGAATTACGCTTGAATAAAAGAAAATTATTATCCAAGATACCTCACAGCTAGGCTCTACCACCTTTCAAAGCCTAGCTGTGGACATTCACTACAGTTCGAACAAGGGCTGGCTCGATCGGGGAAGTACCACTCCCTCACAGAAGATCGGCGTGAAGTAGCCTTTAATGGCTGCGTTTCATCAGATGAGTGAGAGAGCCGGTTGCCCTTTCCCTATTGCTACCCTAAAAAACAAGGTTGGCAACGCATCCGCAACAAAGATGTTGCGGATGTCCATGGGCGACGGTAACTACCTTCCATCAAGTGGGCGGTCTGCTCGTTTGCCACCTTTAACGTAAAAAAGGGTATTTCAATATCATAATGTATTGTAATCTTATTAATTATAATATTTTACTTTTTGTCCCGCATTTGAGCTCTGGACTTTTTGTTCCATTATTATTGTTGGGTCGTTTTTCTTCCAAAAGGTATGTCATTATTTAATATTTTACCTGCAATAGATAGTTTATCATTTCCATTCTTCAATAGAATTAATCAATTTCAGGAGGTTATTGGTTCTGGCTGGGGTTTTAATCCAAGCTCATAATCCTGCCCCAAAAGTATATAATGAGAATAATGTTAAATATTTTCTTTGTTAAATAGTTCAATGTTGATGATACGAAAATTCGCTTTTTAACAAATGTTTCATGTATTTTTATAGCCTTTTTTATTTATTTATATAGCCTTTAATCAGATCTTAGTACAATAGATTTTTAAATTTACATAAATAATTAATATTAAAATCTTAAACTTAATAAACGGTTTAAACTAGTATTTGTTGCTTGCTTATCTTTCCTAGATCTGTTTGCCAGTCGGCAAAGGCCTCCTCCAACCTTTTCCATTCTTTTCTATCTTGAGCCACTCTGTTCCATGTGACTCCTGCCACTTGTCTAATGTCATCATCCCACCTTTTCTGTGGTCGGCCTCTCTTCCTTTTGCCTTCCCTTGGGTACCACCATGTCACCCTTTTGCTCCATTTGTCATGTCCTCTTACCAAGTGTCCAGCCCATCGCCATTTAAGTCTTTTGATTTTGTTTATTACATCCGTAGTTTTTGTTTTGTTTCTAATGACGATATTTTTTAATCTGTCAGACTTTTTGAAACTTAGCATGCTCCTTTCCATTGAATATTGGCAAGTTGCTAGTTTGTTTGTGGTCCCCAGACTTAACGACCATGATTGACACCCGTACGTAAGGATTGGGAGTATGCAGGTGTTAAACAGTTTGCTTTTTAGGTTTATATGGAGCTCTTTATTTTTCATCGCCTCTTTTAAACTCCAGTACTTCTTCCAGCCATTTGTAATTCTCCTCTCCACTTCCTTCTTAATTGGATCTTTTTGGGTTATGAGCTGACCTAGATATATGTATTCGTCTGTATAGTTGATTTCAGTGTTTCCTAGATCTATAGTATGTTTGTACCCGTTTGTCACCACTTTAGTTTTTTCCGGATTCATTACCAGCCCTACTCTCTCACTTTCCTTCGCAAGTTCTTTTATCATTCTGGTTAGATCTTCTGCTGTTTTTGCCAGTAACACTATATCATCGGCGAATCTTAAATGCGACAGCAGTACACCGTCTATGTTAATTCCGAGATGTTCCCAATTAAGTCTTCGGAAGATTGATTCTAGTACTGCGCAAAATAATTTCGGAGATAGAGGGTCTCCCTGCCTGACGCCTTTTTCTACTCTGAAGGAAGCACTTTTCTTTTCTAATTGAATTCTTGCTCTGCTACAACTGTATATGTTTCTTATTAATCGAATGTATTTGGGCTCGATTCCTTGTTCTAGTAACGCCTCCCATATTTTATCATGTTGTAGAGAATCGAAGGCTTTACTATAGTCAATAAAAGCAATGTAGTATGTCAGTTGGTATTCGTTGTATTTTTCCAGAATTTGACAAACTACGTGAATGTGGTCGATCACTGAATACTCTTTGCGGAATCCTGCTTGCTCTATAGGTTGTTGTTCGTCTAGAGTTCTTTCGACCCGTTTTAAAAGGATCTTAGCAAAAATTTTATATATATTGGACATAAGGCTAATAGGGCGATAATTTCCGATGTCGTATTTATCTCCTTTCTTATACAGAAGGATGATGTGAGACTCGGTCCATTGCTGGGGGATGGTTTCAGTGTTCATGATGTCATTGAACATATCTGTAAGGACAGGCAGCAGGATCTCTTTGGTATATCTTAAAATTTCATTGCTAATGCCGTCAGGCCCGGGTGCTTTCTCACTCTTTTGAGTGTCAATAGCCTTACTAACTTCATTTTGGAGAATACTGGGGGTGTTCGAGGTTTCTGCTAGATTGATTTCACCTGGCGTAGAATTGTTTCGATAAAGATTTTCGTAGTATGATGTAGCTATTTTTAATATGTTGGTTCTGTGATGGTCCAGTTTTCCTCGGTCGTCTTTCATTTTTACGATCCAGTTCTTCGTGATAGTCAATTCTTTGAGTGCTTTTTTAGTTCCACCGGTTTTCAGTAGGTATTTTTCTATTGTTTCCATCCTTCGTTGTTTTCTATCCTTTCTCATACTTTCGTTGGTGTCTTTGCTAATTTTGGCTAATTTATGTCTCCTATTTTGAGTGCTTCTGTCGTTGATTAGGTTACATCTTTCTTCTAAGAGTTTTGTAGTGGCTGTTGATAATGTTCCTTTTGCAACGATTTTAGTATCTGCTATGCGTTTAATTTGGGTTTTGATAATACTCTCTATATAATTATATTTATCTTGGGTTTCTAGTTCCTTAGTGTTCTCTTCGAAGTCTCTTAGTTCAGCTCTTAGGGACGTTGCTATTTGTTCTAATTGCTGTTTATTGAGTTTTGTGTTTCTTGAATCTTGTCTCGGTCTAGTCTTCTTTGGTTGATTTATTTTAAGCTCAGTTCTAAGTAGCCTGTGGTTGGTGTAAAAGTTAAATCTTTTAATGACGCTAAAGTTTGTGAAGTAACTGCTTCTGTTTGTCATAATAAAATCAATTTCGTTTTTTATTTTACCATCCGGCGAGATCCAGGTCCACATGCTCTTCCGGTTTTTCTTGAACATAGTATTTAGGATTGTTAATTTGTTTTCTAGCGCGAAGTTTGTAATTTTTTCCCCGTTTCTGCTTCTGGTCTTATTACTATATGGGAATTGTCCTAGTATTGTTGTTTCTCCTGGACGTCTTGCTCCTATTTGGCCATTGAAATCTCCCATGACTATAAGGTTGTTATGGGTGTGCTCTTGAATTGCTTCGTTTAGACTATAGTAGAAGTTATTTATTGTATCCAAATTTGATTGCTCTGTTGGTGAATATATTTGTACAATAGACCATGGATTTTTGTATCCCGGTAGTTTCATGTTCATAATTGCTATGCGTTCTGAGATTCCTATGAATTCTTCAACATATTGTTTTAAGTGTTGTCTGATAATAAATCCTACCCCGTATTGGCCTTGCGTCTCCCCTATCTGATATAGTAAGTATTCTGGATGACAAGTAATACTTTCACCCATTCTTCTCACTTCGCTCAAACCTACTATATCCCATTTAATTTGTTCTAGCGCATATGTCAGTTCTGTAAGGTTTTCTTCTTTCCTCAGGGTGAGAACATTGAGGGATGCTATGTATAATACAGATTTTTGGTTATTGTTGTCTTTAGATGATGGAGGGTTATGGTCTCTTTCCCCCTCGAGGACCAGTCGGCTTGGGGGAGTTCGTTGTTTTCTTGTTTCTTTGTTGGTAGTTTCTTTGGTTGGTTTTGGTTTCCGTTTGCCGTTCTCTAGTTGCTATTGGTCTTTAGTAGTATTAGGAGTATTCGATAGGGAGTTAGATCTATATCTCATTAAATCAAAAGCGTTTGTTCTGTTTGTCTTCGTTAAGTTCGCAGTTTGTTGCTTCTTTGGCTGGTTATTAACTGGAGAAGGTGAAGTGGATGTTCCCCTTTTTCTTTTTTCTTGACTGTATTTGTTCTCTTTGACAATTAATTTATCGTGTTTCAAATATGCTATATTGCCCTTTTGTCTTTCTTCAATTAACTTGGCTTGCAACTCTTTTCTTTTTTCTAACACATCTTTTGAGTAATCTTCCATAATGTAGATAGTTTTTAGGTTCTTTTTACTTTTGATAATTTCAGTTTTTTTCCAGTTATTCGTAAACGAGCACAATATCGGTCTCGGTTTGTTGCTCTCTCTGTTTCTACTCCCTAAGCGATATATGTTGTTGATGTCATATTCTTCGATCTTAATATTCAAATCCTGTTTGAAGGTCTCCTTAAGCTTTTGTATTAGTTCGTACGAGGATTTTTCCTTTTCTTCTAAGCCGAATATTATAATATTATTCTTTCTCTCAGCCCTCTTAAGATGGTCAATTTCTTTCCCTAGCTTTTCTACTTGAACTTTCAGTTTCTTATTCTCTTCTATGATAGGGATTAGTTTTTCATCCATCTTTTCCATAATACTATTTGTTATAGACTCCTTCAATTGAGCATTTTGACTTTGCATTTCTAATTTCATTTTTTCAAATAATATTTGGAATTGACCTTCCATCTTATATATTTTTCTGCGTGGAACGAAACGCGAATCAGAATGTGGTAGATTAATTAATTTTTTTGATTGACAACACTGTAATATGTCGGATTTATTGACGTTTATGACAAGTGTCACTGAGTGAATGATTTGTCAAAATCGTTTTTTCTAACCTCCAGAAGTTGATGTTGTGATTGAAAATCCTCAACGGATCCCAGTAATTGCACTTCACTGTATGTTTTGTTCACTTCCAAGAGGTCCCGATATTGTATCGACGAATTTTATCCACCAGAAATAACGTTTACTAATTTATTTCGTTTAATTTAACTCGGAGATTATCACTACGGTGTTGACAGTTCTGTTGCCGGAAACGGAACCCGGAAAATTTTTATAGCCTTAAGTATCTTAATTTTCAGACATAATTCTCTATCTATAATAGTGAGTAATGCTACACATTTAAGTTGATATAAAAATTCTGGCGACTATTCGTCAGAGTACACGTATCATACACAGCATGTGTGCTAGCTTTACTTTAGAAGTAATAGTTCAGTTATTATTATCTTAATTAAAGCGAAAGAATTACTTTGATGAAATCCACAAGAAATGTGTATTAAAAGTTTGTTTGGAATCTGATAAATTTTGAAAGTGTTTTATTTTTTTTTAAATTAGATTTATTAATAATATATGGAACATGTTATACAATTGAAAACTATTGGTATTATTACCTCTTAAACCTTCCATTCACTAAGACGTGTTTTGCAAAATATAGACGTGAACACGGAAAAAGAAAAATATAATTATTTCTAAACCGCTTGGTTTGGGATGTAATATAAAAGTGAAAATTTTAATATCTAATTTTAAAACAACGTTGAAACAAATGTGAATATAAAGTGTACTTATTTATTTAACATATGCTTCTCAGAATTTTATGCGTGTTTTTATTAGAAAGGGAAATATATTTGCATGTTATTTTATGGTCTTTTAATGAATAATTAAATAAGCTTCCTTATAAATTAAAAATAAAATTATAGCAATGTATTTATAACGTAATTCATTTACATACATACATTTGTGTCCATAATATTACGGCCGTTATCCTAAAGCTTAAAAGATAAACATAATGCATTATCCCGGGAACTTTATATAGCACATTAAAAGGGTGAAGTGCTTAAATGATGTGGCAACTTAATTTGATTTACGCCAAATAAGTGTTATAATGGCGATTATGTTCAACATTATAACAATGTGTGTTATTTAAAAACAAGTATAAAAATTTTTTTACTTAATGTTTAGGTAACAAAAATTTATATTTAGACCTTTCAGTTGATTAAATTTTACATATCAGTTATAAATAAGTGTTGTATTGACCTCTTATAGATTGCGTCTGTTTAAATAATACAACATATAGGATAAAAATTCATTTATACGAAAGAAATCGCATAATATTTTTAAAGAAAATGATATATTTCAACGGAAGGATTTCATGAAATCACGCGCCACTTATTCTCTGATATAAATTTTTCGTTCAGTAATGGTCGCTTTTTAGATTATTTTGAACTCAGCTCAAGATTCTTTTTGTTTTTCCTTATCTTAATTTTTAAACTGTTGCAGTGGGATACTCTATTTATTAAATAATTTATTCGAAACAACACATAGATGTATAAAATCCTAGAATACTATCTATTGAACTATGTTACAGCAGTACAAATAGATTTTCCAATTATTTTTAAAAGCGTTCTATATTTCCATATTTTTATATCGAAAGAAATTTATTTTTAATAGTGACTTTTGAAGTGGTTATCTCTACTTATTTTAGGGTAACGTAACGTTTCGTAACGTAACGCGTTACGGCGCCACTGTGACTGGTTTTCCTTTGTTATGTAAACGGCACCAGTACTACACGTATGCAGCAAAAGTGTTTAAATTAAATTTATTCCTTAACAGATTCCTCAACTTTTTAATAATTTTTATTTTAAATATTTAGTTTAAGTTATCACTTCTGTCCAGTGTCTCGAGAGTAGTAGTTTTTATTATATGTAGCTTATATACTATGATAAAAAGAAAGCTTAAGTTTTCTTCAGAATTTTAAGCAACGTCCGGCGCTATCAATACTTCGCTAGGTGACCATTTTGATTTATTTGACACTTCCATATTCGAGGAATGTTTTATATAAAGTCGAATAAGATTGAAATATGGTTTTGAAAATATTAATTTATTAAACTTGCTTCTAAGGAAAAAATATTTCAAATTATGCTGTATTTGCAATTTATATTTCTATTAAGCTCTACGGCTTTGGCAGAGTCACTGGGAATTATTTTATTTAATTATGTCATACAAAATATAATCGATATAACTATTTTTTGTATGAAAAAATATAAATTGTAACTTTTTTTGAGATATGAAACAAGTTTTAAATATTGCATTATAATCTGACGGATTGACATGTACAGACGTAAACAAAATAATATTTTTTTTTTACCTGTCATGAAAAGTATAACGGCTGAAATCAAAATCGGAGTGAAAATTTCCAGTCAAATGCTTGTATTCCGAAAAGTAAAATTTGATACGTTGTTTCAGAAAATAATACCACGTTTTTTATTCAAACTTTTATTTATAAATATTTTAATACTACTATTACAGAAATAGGTTTGTTTGTTCGTGGCACTTATGCACTCGTGAAAATTAGAGTACGTGTGGTGTGAACTGCAAGTGGAAATGGATATGAAATACGTATATTATGTATATACGTATAGGCATTATATGTTCTGAAATAAAAACATGACAAAAATATAAAACTCAAATGTATATATAATATTCCCAAATTATTCCATGAAATAAATATTTCATTCTTAGTTTTAACGCAGGAAAAAATATTCTTTGCTAAGATGAAATTATATACAGTAGAATGAAAAGATGTTTTATGTCAACCCCTTAATATCCTCCCTCACGTATCAAGTTTCAACGTAAATAGACAACACAAAAGCTAGTTTTTGTTCGCGTTGTATACGACGCTATATGATATTTTTTTAAGTTATATTGTGTTCCATATCCATTTTATAAGTATGTTTCATGAATTTATCCCTCAGAACTAAAAGGGTGAAAAATTTTACTGTTTCAAGACGTAAAAGAATACGTCATCGTTTTTCGGTGCCTTTTTTTTATTTGTTATGTCCTTAAGAACTTTATTTTTATTTGGTTTACCAGATTTAAAATACAAATAAAATCTCTCATTATTTACAGTTTATCTGACCACTATGTCTACACTACTCACCATGCGAAAATGGAAATAGAATTGCTAAAACTTTCGTACCAATTTTGTTTTTTTCCAAAACATCTAAATCTCTCGGAGCCACAGACATATCGATACTTCTAAAAATACAACAAAAAATTCACAAAGGAACATTGAAACCGATTCGATTCTAGTTTCAACATGTTTTTTCTAATGGGCAAAGAATAACGGAAAGAAAGAAATGGGATTCACACAAAGTGATTTAGTTAAGGTGTTTCATGATTAGTTATTGTATATCTTAAAGCCTACTATAAATAATTATAGTTTTGAAAAAGTCAAGGTTTTAGTAAGAAAAATTAGGACTAACACAACAATATATAAACACTGTATCCCACTTCTACATGAAACAGACAAAACAAAAAAAAATAACTGTTAAACAAGTTTTTCTATTAACCATTAAACCTTACGAAGAATTTCAAAGCGATCTTTAATTCCATTGAAAAATAAAAGTATTGGTTTTAAAAATATATTAAGTGAATTTACATAATATTTTTATAAACGTTACTAACATACAGAAATATAGTTAATTTCTGTTGAATGATATTTAAGATTTTTCGGATACACATTTAAAATGAAACGTCGAGACGAGATGAACATGTCTGCCCGAAACACGGTTGTTGTAAAGTAATCGAAATGTCGGGAAAATATAAAAAAATAGTAACATAACCGCGTATTTTATCCGAAAAAGAGAGTGAAAATTTAAATTTTGTTGTTTAAAGTCTATAATAAAACAGAAAGTAGGATAATAATTTGGTAGTTATCTAAAGTCAACAGATATCAGATAACAATGTCGTTGAAAGTGATAAATATATTTAGCCATTATCTGTAACGACTGACTTATGAAAGCGACTACAAATCTTCTTAGTATTCAATGGAGTCACCTACCTATGCCTGTGCCTGGGATTTGCCACCCAGGTGTAAGTTTAAGGAGCCCCTAGCTAACGCGCGTTAAACACTCGCCTCCACCTTCTAAGCTCCTCTCTCAACCTAACCAAACTTAAAAAGAACCTACTAGGTCTCCTTTCGAAATACGTTCCAAAAATGAATTGATATTAGTTGTGGACAGGATCAAGTCTTTTAGTTTGTTGTAGAGGTATTTGGCTGTTATATCTTTTGCTCCCACTTCTACCGTATAGAAATCCACGAGGAACCTATTCCTAGTGAGTTCGTCAGTGAGCTCGTAATACTTATTCACCTTGATGACATAATCTTTGGGGATTTTGATTTCTCAATAAACCTTAATCTTTACTGCAGGCTCTAACATGATAAAAGTATAAGAAAATTATATAAATAAGTACTTTTTTTAACTGTTTTGTTGGTTTATAATTTGGAGTTCTGTTACAAATTTCAAAATGATTAAAATCTTATTTTTTTTACATTAGAATTTAAATGTTTAGTGAGAGTTTAATTTACTATATTATAACTTTTATTTCTAATCAGAATCGATTTCCTGAGGTAAAAATTTCCAAAACTTATTTTATTTTTATTTGCAAAACAAAGAAAACTAATTACGGAAATTTTGTTACATATGTGTAAATAACAAGATAACTGATACTTCATATTTGCAGTGTCATCTCAAGTGAAGTTTAATAAAGCAATGAAAACATTCACGCAATGAAAGCTGGAGTCTCCCAGATTTATGCAATGAAGTTGATAGTAATGTGACAAAAAGTTATACTAGTATATAGTAATGATATAATTCAAATAAGAATAATATTTTTAAGATCCATTATAAATATATTTTGCTTAATTTCATATCAACATAGGAACATACATTTTTAAATAAAATATATAATATATGAACAACCAATCAAGTTTAGCAAAAAATATATAAAATCGTTTAGAATAAAATAATGTTTTCCAAGTTTTTTGTTGCCACCACCTATTCATAACCCAACTCGAAGTAATTATCCTTGGGCACGTTGAGGATATTTGGTGTAATTTGTTGAATATCATCAGTATTTAGGGGTTCGCGACGTTTCTTTAGATAATGGAAGCAGCATGATCGAAATCTTCGTGTTCCACACGCTGGAGCGCATTCCACTCCACACGAATCGCAGTAGAGGTTCGCTGTACATAATGTACTCACTAAAAATATATCAAAATTATTTCATTAACATTTTTTTATATATATTACTCTGTAGGAGATATTTTTATTATGAAATTTATTCCTCCTTACCTAGTAAAATGAAATAAATAAAAACTTTTATCTTCAACATGTTAACACTAACGTTGACGAATCTTCTGTGATGGCACCTCATTTTAACACGTTTTTATATCATCCAAGTAACACTTAAGAAGTACTACAGTTAAAAGGGGTGTTACAACTGTTTGTTGTCTTGTATCATGTTACTACATCGTTTTTCCATTTCGTGAATTCATTTCAATCATTTTATTGAATAAAGTATTTTATTTGCTTCAATAATATCTTTGGTTACATAGAGAATAACCTAATTGTTTGAGTTAAAATACATTTAGAAGTCATTTAGTTAAGATATATCTATAAGTATACATATTATAATAACTTATAAAACTTCTTGAAATTTTTGTTTCGATATTTCTAAACCAACTTCTATACCATGAATAGATGAGTTGGATATAAGAAGAACACATTATTTCTAGAAGCGTAATTAATATCCAGATACTTCGATGTAACTATAGCCCAAGTTTTTGTAAAGATAAGATTAATGCTACGACGCAAGTACACTCAAATTGCCTAAGAACTCTACTTCTTATAGAACTCTTCTATTTATTTTCTGTAAGAACCAGAAAAAAACCTTTTCTGGTCCAAACGATAAAATATTTAATTATGTATTTATATTTTTTATAGTAGCAAAATTTTCTTATGTTGCATATGAGTATTGCATATATTTTTATTTTATATTTATGAATTTGACAATAAGTAATTATATGTACAAGATGTTTGCCAATTTCATGATTAAATTATCTTGTAGGACATAGCAGGAAAGATAACAGTCTCTGAAGACGCAAGTAGTTTTAATTTTATTCCTTTATAAAATGTAAATTTAAAGAAAGAAAGAAATAAAGCTATCTGAGAATTGTTACACAGCTTTAGTAAATAATTTACACGGTGTTGCAAACACTTATTTAAAAAGAAAAAAGTGACTTTGTACGTTATGATCTTTACATTTTTTTTGAATTTTGTATAAAATAATTTTTACTTGTTTTTTTCGTATATTTATTTAATTTTATGTTAATGATTTTATTAATTCATATTTTAAAGAAAAATATAAATGTATACATTTTTGGAAATGGAACAATTAAAGCACGTCAGGAACATTTGAAAACAAAATACATTTAAATAAAATAGATTCCATTTGTTTTAAATATTTCATTGTTATTGAACACTATCTCTGTATCAGTTTAAAAACATAATTGTTTTATTGAATATAGATCCCTGCGAGCGTTGGTATATAAAAAAAGATTATAATATATTTATAGACACAATACTTTTCTGTGAATATCAAATTCTTTAACAATTTAAAAAAATATATATTATTTTAAATGAATCTTCAGTACTCATAAAGAAATTATTTAAAATATATTTTTATTTAGCATAACTGCTTCAATGAACATTCTGATGCATTTAATAAGGTTATATCAAGCTGAAAATAATGTTCATATACATGTATACATATATGATGAAGTCCAAAAGCTTATGCATATCAATGTTTTAAACAAAAGACTTTAATTTATTATTTTATCAGAGTATATCGGTTTTAATATTTAACTAATTTCAAAGTGTTTCCAATTTTCATAAAAAAGTTATGCTTTATTAAAGTATTACAATTGAAATCGGAAATAACGATTGAATAATTTAAAAGCAGATAGATGCTGTTCGTGTTAATGAATATTTTATTCCGTATTTTGTATCTGGATTCGAATTTCTTAACATTGTTTTAATGTTAAATAATAATAAGGAAATAGTATTTAATACGTTAATTTATACAAGTAAGCCGTTTTATGATGTAGATTAAAATAAATTGTTAGCAAATGTGGGAATACATATATACATATACCTTTTATCGTTTGTATCAATTAATTTTTATAGGAAAAATATTAAGAATCCTTTTTAAAACCAACAATAAAAACAGCTGACATCATGTTACCTGTACCTATTTGTTGTGACAGCATTAATTCTGTTAGTACTTGGTATTGTACCAGACACAGAGAAAACAGTTCTAATCCACTAACGATGCTACAACACCTGCTAACAACTTGAAATACAGATTTACGTTTGACATATTACAATGTCTTCACAGTAAATAAAATGATTTTGTAATCCTATTTTACCTTTTGTTTATCTAGAATACAAGGTTCTTCTTAGTAATAGACGATATGGGTTTCACAGAAATCGGTATACTGGGAAGACTCCGAACACCTACATTTATTAACCATCCTAGGAAAATAAATTAGGGAGTTTCATTGAGGCTAAAACGTAGACAGCTACGATTAAAATCCTAGAGCTTGAAAAAGTGCGGAATTACTTAAATCCTGTATAGTCTCTTTACCTATCTAGAGTATACGTCTGATCGTGTGTGAAATACTTCTGCTACATCTAGGTAGTTGCTGCCAAAAATATCATCCCGCTGTTGGTACTCCGTGAAGATATATGCAAATTGGTTTAAGTAACCACAACTTAGCTAAATCTAGCCAGCCTTGAGTACAGGGAAAAAGTAGCTAGCCTCTCGTGATTTTGTAGATTACACTTTGGAGAGTGGGCTCAGGAATTGCACAGTTTAATTTCTGCATGCACTCTTTTTCATCGGACATCCAGATAAAATAAAGGGTTTGAAGATTGTTCCCGCTCCTGAATTTCTTCGGATTATAACTTATGTGTATTCAGGAATAAAGTGTATAACCTGCTGCTAGTCTGGTCTAAGTTTAATAAAAAGAAATCTCATGACATAATTAACATAGATAAATATTATTTGTGTTGTACTGAACTTGAATTAATATTGGATGTTATTACTGCATAATATTAATCATTTTGTTTAAAATTTTAAATGTTTGCCTCGTTGAATATCAGCTCATAGATAAAAATTCATTAAAGTTTAGAATCTTTCTTTGATAATAAGGTATTAAATTTAATATTAACCTAGAATATTAACTAAGACATAAGAAAAAATAAAGGCAAAACTTATATAATAAATCATTTTAAATTTAATGAACTAGTAATGTTACTGTGATGTAATAAATATTCTGGACTAACTACACACTTTAATATCAGAAAAATTTATATACGTATAAACATATATTTCGCATGATATTATTTGTGAAATAATATTATATTTCCCTGGCACCTGTAAATCTAACTAAAGTTATTACACACTTCAGTTGCATATTTTACACTGTTATCTAAAAAAGAATTCATTAAATTGTTGTTCTTGTGTTTACATATAAATTAAGAAGCCCTATTTAGTAACTCGGCGAAAAAGCATTGATACACTTAAATATAGCTACATAGATACAAACAGTTATTTAAATCTGCTTTTTTCAAGGAACGAATAAATATACTCATACATAAAAACTTTTAGCATTAAAATATTGTTAGTTCTTTTTTTTTATGTGAAAGCTGACAAACGAGCAGACTTGATGGAAGGTGGTTACCGTCGCCCATAGACATCAGCAACATCTTTGTTGCGGATGCGTTGCCAACCTTGTATTGTAGGGATAGGGAGAGGTGGGAATAAGGAAATGGTAGGAAAGGGTGGGAATAGGGAAAGGGCAACCGGCTCTCTCACTCACCGGACGAAACGCAGCCATTTAAGGCTACTTCACGCCGATCTTCTGTGAGAGGGTGGTACTTCCGCGGTCGAGCCAGCCCATGTTCGAGCTGTAGTAACTGACTTCAACTAGGCTCTATCACCTAAAAAATTTTACAATATGACCTTTATCGTTTTAAAACATTTGTACCGTATTAATGACTTTACCTCAATTTACTAATAATATATATTATAGATGAATAGACTCAAATCATTGAATCAGAGATGAAATTTACATTGTATTGTTTTTCGAATATAAATGGTTACCGATGTTTTCATGACCAGGACAGCGGTGCTTGTATTGAAAGTTTCTGATACTAATGACCTTTGTACCTATACAAATCTTGTGCTCACGTGTTACTCGGACCTCTCTATTGAAAACGGTCAAAGATGAACTTAATGGATTATATTTTTTCCTGAACAGTTATGATCGGTAACTTACTACAGAATAAGAAAAAAGTTTAATGCCTTTTTCTATGTAATAGTATAAGATGTACTCGTACATTCATTTATTTACACTTTTTGTACACCACAATTGCAATCACACACAATTATAAGATACACAAACTAATAAACTATTGGTGAAAGAAAAGGCGGCCTTATGGCTTATTAGCCATTTCTTCCAGACTACCTTAGGTTAGAGGATTTTGTTTGAAAGACAGTATAGGGTGGTGCAATTTTAAATACTCTTAAAATAATTTTAACATCAACACATACAAAAATAAATAACGGTAATAAATATTCAATAATATGCATACGTACATATATCAATAAATACATACATACATGCATACTTACATTCATACATACTAATACATATAAATACATACATACACATATATATATATGACGTTACAATAAAGTCGAATTAAGTATTTTTTTTTTTTTTTTCCTACAAGATGTTGTTTTTCTCTTCTAATATCGATTTTCGTTTCTCCGGTGAAGTATATTGGCCCTATGTGTAGAAAATTTTAAAGTTATAAGTAAACTTTTTCATGGCGATGGCGTCGATTAACTTTAAGGTTGAATGTTTATTTATTTTCTCTTTATTAAAAAAAAATTTGCCCTAAAAGCATAATTCTGTAAACTAAAGAGGTGTTATTCAATTCACAAGGAATTTATTTAAATAGGTGTAAAATGATACGAAAGTACTTAATACAAACGCTGTCTGCCACTTAACATATTTAAACAAATTCTGGATTTATATAAAAAGGAGTCTTTTTCACTAACAGTCATTCCACTACTAGGGATCGACTATCAAACAACAGTTATTTAATTCTCTCTTAAAATGTTAAGAGTCACAATCATAGTAACTTTAATGCTTATCGGTAAGGGATTCTTATCATCCACTCTTTAAATAATTTTAATATTACTGTAATGTTTCATATCAGTCAGTGGTGGCCTAGTGGTTAAGGGGCCCGCCTCTCGTTGCCGAGGGCGCGGGTTCAAACCTTGGCAAGTACCAATGTGATTTTTCGGAGTCATATGTACTTTCTGAGATTATTCAGACATCACTGACATACGGTGAAGGAAAACATCGTGAGGAAACCTGGACTTATAGTTTCACAATTATAAGTTTGAAATCACCAACCCGTCTTGAGCAAGCGTGGTGATTAATGCTCAAACCTTCTCCATGTGAGAAAGAGGCCTTGCTCAGCAGTGGGCGCTGATAGGCTGATGACGTATGACGTTTCATATCATACGTTGTCTAATAAACTGTATTTTAATTATAAATCTATGAAATCTTTCAAAATAAGTTCATAGAATTGATGTGTGTTCTGCACAATTAACAACGAATGAATTATAGCAAATTTTTAACATTTTTTTAACAAACAATGAAATATAATGAGTTTGAATAAATAAATACTTTTAAAAATCAAGTATCATTGGCTTATAACTAAGGTCTGTCCCTCGAATAAAAAGGGCTCAATATTATTTAATATAACTCACAATAATCTAGCCAATTTATATATCTAATAATAATCTATCAAATTTAAGTAATTTTTAACTTGTATCTATTTTTTTTTCAGTGAGTGCAGTATGCATCAATCTGTCATGTAATTCATGTGGCATCGAGTGTGCTCCGGCTTGTGGAACGAGACGATTCCGTTCCTGCTGCTTTAACTACCTGAGGAAGAAACGAGAAGATCATGAATTCACTTATAATATTGAACAATCAAAGATACCAGTTTTCTCCATTGATGATCCCGACACTTGGAGCGTACCTGAATACAATGGTTTCAAGATTGTCCCAAACGATTTTCGTGTAGAAAATGCATATCATAGAATGTAGACGATCACTTCGGAAGTATTGCGATAACTGCATATTTATTAGGTTCTATATTTCATTCTTAATCTGATTTGTAATAGTTTTTTAAATAAACAGAATTGCAAGAAATAGATATTGTTTTAATAATTTAGAACTTCGGACTTTACTTTTCTTGAAGATATACGATTATAATATTAGACATATTTCATTTCATTTGATTTCTTCTACGAGAAACAACATTTTATAAGTTAATAGCAAAGATTAATTTACCTCGCTTTAATCTAAAATGTTACATCTTTTAAAGTATGGAAGCAAAAAACAAACCTTCTTAATATAATGAAGGTTATGTACAAGTATGTCATGAAAACAGAAAATGGCTTCATATATGAATATGAGATGTTTATTAAAATAAATTAATGACACTACTACATTAACAATAATTTTTTTCACTTTAATAATACTCATGTAAATAGTAAACTAAATATAATTAAATATCTATATTTGATTAAAAGAAAATCATAATTGTAAAGGGGATACTAGGAGATTGTTAATAATTCATGAATTTTATAAAAACTATAATCAAGCTTACACAAATATAAACGTGATGAACCTAACACCTAAAACTTGTTTGTATTCAAATAAAAATTGAAGATACTGATGAATGACGGTCTCCTTACAGCAACTTTTTTCTTTGTTTGCGTTATTTAAAATTTTATAGCTTTGAAGCGAAAATAATAAACAATTGAAGACAAATGAATTGCATAACTAAACTTATATATATACTTTTTAAATCAGGTACACCAATTTCCTGTTTAGATGAACAAAAATTATTAATATTTTATATTTAATCCAGAATAATTTCCCTTATTTTATAAATATATAAGATGTAAATACAGTTTATTTTGTCATCTTATCTGTAATGAATGCTCTGAGTCTTGAACAATTACAAAGAGTAAACAACTGAGCCATATCTTGGGTATCGATTATTCTTGTATAATTTTATTGAGCCTTCAGGCTACGTGTCTTTTTACAAGGTATAATTTGTTAATGTATATTTTATATAAAACAAGTAGTTATTGGAATTTCAAAGCTCTTAAGTCCATGATTTGCAAAAGATATATCCCTAGATACCTTTCACCATGTCACAAAAGTATTTATTCTTTTAAAACTATTTATTAGAGTAAAAGATAATGAGCCTACGGATGACATAGCATATTTTACAAATAGAAAAATATTTGTAGTAATAAAACATAAAAAACGACCTCAATATTTTTAACTTATTGGCTTGATGCAATATAGAAATTCCTTTTATAGCTCGAACCTGGTAACTTTAGATGTAGAGCTATATCTAAGAGTTGCTGGGCTTCCAGTAATAAAACACATTTTTTTTTGTTTCAGTTCAAAATATGAACGAATCTTGACTTTTATATTAATTAATTTAAATTGTTTTACTTACAACTTGTATTAATATCAACCACCTTCGTATTTAAACACACAGTTATGTCTTAGGACATTCGGATCAAATGAAGGGCAAGGAAATCATTTTGTTAGTGACAACTCAGTATTTTAATAGCTTCATATGTATGCCAAATTATGTACAATTAACTGTTTAGATATATCTAGATATTAAAAAAATTCAACTTTTAAACATTTCATTGTTACTGTGCTCTATATCTATATTAATTTAAAAACATAATTGTTTTGTTGTATATTGAATATTCTTTGAGTGCTGGTTATTATATAAAAAAAGATTATATGTTTATATACATATGTATATACAAAACATTTCTGTATTTCTGTGGCTACCTAACTCCTTAACTATTTTTTAATATTTTTTTTTTAATAAATTTTCAGTACTTATAAAGAAGTTCTTTAAACTTAAATATCTTTATAGCATCGCTGTTTCACAAATATTAATATCTGATGCATTAGAATAGTGAATAATATCCATATAACGAAGTCAACAGATTTATATATAAAAGTTAAAATCAAAAGACTATAATTTATGCAAAAATGGATACATAGCATAGAGTGGTTTAAATATTTTAGTAATATCAAAGCGTTTAAAATTTTCATTACAAAATGTTTTATTAAAGTATTGCAAAATATCTAGAAAACAAAGTTTTTGTCATAAATAGAAGATACAGATTTTACAGAAATCGCTATCCTGGGAATACTCCCACTACCTTCATTTATTAACCATGCTCGAAATATAAATTATGGCGTTTCATTGACGCTACAAACAAACTCGGAGAGTTTGAAAAAATGCGGAATTACTTATATGTAGTTTGTCTAAACTAAAATGAGTCATAATAAATTTTTAGCTTTTAAATATTTTATTAAAACATTTCGTACTTTACTGATGACATTTCTTCAATTACTTATAACAAAAATAAATAGACTCAAAACATTGAATCAGAGATGATGTTTAAATTGTATTGTTTTTCGAATATAAACGGTTGTCGACGTTTTCATGACCAGGCAGCGGTGCTTGTATTGAAAGTTTCTGACACTAATGCCCTATGAACCTATATAAATCTTGTGCTCATGTGTTACTCGGACCTCTGTATTGCAAAGGGTCGAAGATGAACTTAATGGATTGTATTTCTTTCTTAACAGTTATGATCAGAAATTTTTTATAGAAAAGGAACTGAATTCAATCTATTTATCCTACATTATCTATGTACTCCTACATACATTGCAATATACGTAATGGGGTTTTTATTACTTTTATTTCATAATATATTGCTATACATAACTTAAGTACATATATGTAGGAATATATCGGTGCTATCGGCTTTAATAACGGATGCGACATGAAAATAATTTGAGGCTGTTGTCAATTCTTATTAAAACTCATTAGTATTCATGATTATTGTTAATAATAAAACGAAATCAAATATTGTTTAAAAAGAGAATAAAACTATGTATAAATCTTGGTATAAATATGACGTCTGTACGGACGACGGCAGAGTTGAGAGTTCAGTGAGTGCGTACCATTGAAGTATGTGATTATGAAGAACCTTCGAAAAATACAGGAGCATTAAGAGCAATTGAAGTTTCATTTTAAAATATCATGGAAAGCTCTAGAAGAAGTGACATTTGTTACGTCAGCGAGGCTGGCGTCTCTCTTTTCAAAAACAATGAATTTGTAATAAATCCGATATATACATAACTTATGATTTATTTTTATATTAGGAATGGAACTTAGATATTTGACTTTATATTTCAATAAAGGACAGAATGATTTTGAATTTGATCTTGCTTATTAAAAAGTTGTCCTTTACGGTACCCAGGGATAAAGTTTTCATATTACTTGTTTATATTGATATCTAATCTTAGAAATCTTCTTGAAATGTCAATACCGTTTTCTTCAAAATACTACTAAATATTTTAAGACCTTCTTGAATCCATAAATTGGTACCTAACACCCTTGCTTGTATGTTCCTTTTTATAATTTTTAATGTCAGTAGCGCCTAATTGTTATATCTGAGTTCTATTTCGGCTTAATCCAAGTGAAGTCTCTTACGGAAGATCGCCAGATATTAGACATTATGCTTGAAAGAAGCTGAATCAGAATCAGCTGAATCCTGTCTCTCATTCTCATTGCAATCCAAGTATTCATTTTCTTTTATTC
This sequence comes from Danaus chrysippus, assembly GCA_916720795.1. Taxonomy (NCBI): domain Eukaryota; kingdom Metazoa; phylum Arthropoda; class Insecta; order Lepidoptera; family Nymphalidae; genus Danaus; species Danaus chrysippus. Next base: position 6,744,896 of record CAKASE010000066.1, on the reverse strand, counting down.
AGAGAAGTGTACTGTCCGTATGTTACGAATTTTTTTTGATAAGCGATGGTGCCAGTTAATTTGAAGGTTAAATGCTTACTTATTTTTTATTAATTTAAGAAAAATCAAGCCATAAAAGCATAGTTCTGTAAACTCAATAGGTTTTATTCAAAAATAAAAGGATTTATTTAAATAGGAGTAATATGATACGAAAGTACTTACTTAGTACAAACGATGTCTGCCACTTAACATATTTAAACAAATTCTGGATTTATATAAAAAGGAGTCTTTTTCACTAACAGTCATTCCACTACTAGTTATCGACTATCACAAAACAGTTATTGAGTTCTCTCTTAAAATGTTAAGAGTCACAATCATAGTAACTTTAATGCTTATTGGTAAGGGATTATCCATTCTATAAGTAATTTTATGATTACTGTAATGTATCACGTTGTCCATTCAACTGTTTAAAAGTTTTAAATTATTCCAAATAAGTTCATTGAATTGATATGTTTTCTGCACAATTAACAACGAATTATAGTAAAATTTACAAAATAAGTAATGATTAAAACTGTCTTTATTAGTATTTTTAATACAGAAGGTTTTTGACAAATAATAAAATATATCGAGTTTTAATAAATACTATTAAAAATCTAGCATCTGAGTCGTAAAATAACTTCAATTTTTAAAATTATAACAAAGGTTGAATACAATAGTATGATATTTTAATTTAATTGATAAATCATGTTCTTTTCCTATTGTAACGTTTTTTTTTTTATTTTAAATCCTAAGGGGCAAGCGAGCAGACGGCCTATCTGATGGTAAGCAGTCACCGTCGCCCATAAGTATATTTACGTAAATTACGTAAATGCTTTATAATTTATATCCCATCTTTTCAGTGAGTGCAGTATGTATCAATCTGTCGTGTAATTCGTGTGGCATCGAGTGTGCTCCAGCTTGTGGAACGAGACGATTCCGTTCCTGCTGCTTTAACTACCTGAGGAAGAAACGAGAAGATCATGAATTCACTTATAATATTGAACAATCAAAGATACCAGTTTTCTCCATTGATGATCCCGACACCTGGAACGTACCTGACATCAATGGTTTCAAGATTGGCCCAAACGATTTTCGTGTAGAAAATGCATTTCATAGAATGTAGTGGATCACTTCGGAAGTATTGCGATAACTGCACATTTATTAGGTTCTATATTTCATCGCATTCTTAATCTGATTTGCAATAGTTTTTTAAATAAACAGAATTGCAAGAAATAGTTATTGTTTTGGTATATATTTTAAATATAATTTACAACTTCGGACTTTACTTTTCTTGAAGATATACGATTATAATATTAGATATATTTCATTTCATTTGATTTCTTCTACGAGAAACAATATTTTATAAGTTAATAGCAAAGAGTAATTTACCTCGCTTTAATCTAAAATGTAACATCTTTTAAAGTATGTAAGCAAAAAACAAACCTTCTTAATATAATGAAGGTTATGTACAAGTATGTCATGAAAACAAAATATGGCTTTATATATGAATATGAGATGTTTATTAAAATAAATTAATGACACTTCTACATTAACAATATATTTTTTTACTTTAATAATACTCATGTAAATAGTAAAATAAATATAATTATATATCTATATTTGATTAAAAGAAAATCATAATTGTAAAGGGGATACTAGGAGATTGTTAAAAATCCATGAATTTAATAAAAAGCTATGTTCAAGCTTTCACAAGTATAAACGTGATATAATAGATCTGACAACTTGTTTTATTTATAAAGAAATACATTATATAATACATGCTTGCACCTAACACCTAAAACTTGTTTGTATTCAAATAAAAATTGAAGATCCTGATGAATGACGGTCTCTTTACAAGCAACTTTTTTCTTTGTTTGCGTTATTTAAAATTTAATAGCTTTGAAGCGTAAATAATAAACAATTGAAGACAAATGAATTGCATAACTAAACTTATATATATACTTTTTAAATCAGGTACACCAATTTATTTCCCTTATTTTATAAATATATAAGATGTAAATACAGTTTATTTTGTTATGTTATCTGTAATGAATGCTCTGAGTCTTGAACAATAACAAAGAGTAAACAACTAAGAAATATCTTGGGTATCGATTTTTCTTGTATAACTATAATGGAGTCTTCAGGCTACGTGTCTTTTTACAAGGTACAATTTTTAAATGTATATTTCATATAAAAGAAAATAGTAATTGGAATTTCAAAGCTTTTAAGTCAATGATTTGCAAAAGATATATCCCAAGATACCTTTCACCATGTCACAAAAGTATTTATTCTTTGAATACTATTTATTAGAGTAAAAGATAATGAGCCAACGGATGACATAGCATATTTTACAAATACAAAAATATTTGTAATAACAAAACATAAAAAACGATTTCAATATTTTTAACTTATTGGCAATTTCAATATTTTTAACTTGATGCAATATAGAAATTCCTTTTATAGGTCGAACCTGGTAGTTTTAGATGTAGAGCTATATCTAAGAGTTGCTGGGCTTCCAGTAATAAAACACATTTCTTTTTTATTAAAGCCCAAAATATAAACGAATCTAGATTTTTACATTAATTAATTTAATTTGTTTTACTTACTACTTGTATTAATATCAACCACCTTGGTATTTGAACACACAGCGATGTCTTAGAACATTCGGATCATATGAAGAACAAGGAAATCATTTTGTTAGTGACAACTCAGTATTTTAATAGCTATGAAGCTATTAAAATACTGAGTACATAACAATAATTATGAAATAATATTAAATATATTAATTTAAACAAGTAAGCTGTTTTATGAAGTGAATTATAATAATTTATGAGCAATTGTGTAACTACTTTTATAAGTTTTCGATCATACACATATAACTTTTATAGGAAAAATATTAAGTATCCTTTTTAAAACTAACAATACAAACAGTTGAAATCATCATACGTGTACATATTTGTTACAGTATTAATTCTGTTAGTACTTGGTATTGTTCTAGAAACGGAGAAAACAGTTCTAATCCCCTAAAGATGCTACAACACCTGCTAAACAACAACTTGAAATACAGATTTACGTTTGACATATTACAATGTCTTCTCAGTAAATGAAATGATTTTGTAATCCTCGTTGTACATATATGTATCTAGAATACAGTTTTTCTCAGTAATTAACTATACGGGTTTCACAGATCGGTATCCTGGGAATACTCAGACTACCTTCATTTATTAACCATGCTCGAAATATAAATTAGGGAGTTTCATTGAGGCTAAAACGTAGACAGCTACGATTAAAATCCTAGAGCTTGAAAAAGTGCGGAATTACTTAAAGCCTGTATACTGTATAGTCTCTTTACCTATATAGAGCATACGTCTGATCGTGTGTGAAATACTTCTGTTACATCTAGGTGGTTGCTGCCAAAAATATCATCCCGCTGTTGGTACTCCGTGAAGATATATGCAAATTGGTTTAAGTGACCACAACTTGGCTAAATCTAGTCAGCCCTTGAGCACAGGGAAAAAGAAGCCAGCCTCTTGTGATTCTGTAGATTACACTTTAGAGAGTGTGCTCAGAAATAAAGGGTTTCCACATTGGTGTAGCTCCTGAATTTCTTCGGATTATAATTTCTTTGTATTTAGGAATAAATAAAAAAAAAACTGCTACTTAGACAATACGCTTACCACATGAGGTTTTATTCTCACCAATAAATATAATTTAATAAAATTAGTGACATGCCAGAATTAAATTAACTTTATGAAGTTATTTTAGATTGTCTAAACTAAAATGACTCATACACACTTTTAGCTTTAAAATATTGTTAGCTTTATTAAAACATTTTGTACTATATTGATGACAATACGTTGATTTACTTATAACAAAAATAAATAGACTCAAATCATTGAATCAGAGATGATGTTTAAATTGCACTGTTTGTCGAATATAAACGGTTGTCGACGTTTTGATGACCAGGGCAGCGGTGCTTGTATTGAAAGTTTCTGACACTAATGCCCTTTGTACCTATATAAATCTTGTGCTCATGTGTTACTCGGACCTCTCTATTGAAAAGGGTCGAAGATGAACTTAATGGATTGTATTTCTTTCTTAACAGTTATGATCGGTCACTTTTTATAGAAAAGGAACTGAATTCAATCTATTTATCCACGTAATACTAATAAGATGTACTCCTACAAATATTACAATATACGTAATGGGGTTTTCATTACTTTTATTTCATAATATATAATATGTATACATAAGTTAAGGAACTTGTATATTTTATTTTATATTTCATTTAAAGACAGGATGATTTTGAATTTGTTCTTGGTAATTAAAAAGTTGTGCTTTTCAGTACCCAGGGATAAATTTTTCATATTACTTGTTTATTTATTGTAACGTGGAGATCTGATTGTTATTTTATTGAAACCTTTCGTTCCTTGAAATATGTCTTATCTTAAAAGTCTTCTTATAATGTCAATACCGTTTTATTCAAAAAACCTTTGAATATTTGAAGACCTCGTTAAGTCCATAAATTGGTACCGAGATCCATGCTTGTATGTTTCTCTTAATAATGTTAATTTCAGTAGCGCCTTAGTGTTATATATCTGAGTCGTTTCTATTTCGGCTTAATGCGAGTAAAGTCTCTTGCGAAAGATCGCCAGATATTAGACATTATACTTAAAAGAAGTTGAAGCAGTAATCTCTTCAATCTCCTGTCTCTTATTCTCGTTGTAGTTAAACTATTCATTTTCTTTTCTTCGGAGAAGTGTATTGTCCCTATGAGACGAAAATTTTGAAGCGAGAGGTGAATTTTTCCATAAGTGATGGTGCCAGTTACTTTTAAGGTTGATTGATGATTAAAGAAAAACCATAAGCCATAAAAGCATAGTTCTGTAAACTCAATGGGTTTTATTTAATTCACAAGGAATTTGTTTAAATAGGTGTAAAATGATACAAAAGTACGTACTTAATACAAACGCTGTCTGCCACTTAACATATTTAAACAAATTCTGGATTTATATAAAAAGGAGTCCTTTTCACTAACAGTCATTCCACTACTAGTTATCGACAATCACACAACAGTTATTTAATTCTCTCTTAAAATGTTTAGAGTCACAATCATAGTAACTTTAATGCTTATCGGTAAGGGATTCGCTTATCATCCATTCTTTAAGTAATTTTAACATTACTGTAATGAATCACTTTGTCTATTGAACCGTATAAATGTATTAAATCTTTCGAATAAGTCCCTAGCATTGATTTGTGTTTTACACAATAAACAACGGATTAAAGTAAATAATACAAAATAATGATTAAAACTATAATATCTTAATTGATAGTTTTAATGTAGAATGACAAACAATATGACGAGTTTTAATAAATACTAGTAAAAATTTTGCATCCTTGGGGTAAAATCAAAGTCTGTCCCGGGATAAAATAAACTCGATATTGTTTATTATAACAAATGTTTCAATTTACTGTATATAGTATGACAATTAAATTAATTTGATAAATCCTGTACTTTTCCTGTTGTAACGTAAATGCTTTATAATTTATATCCTGTCTTTTCAGTGAGTGCAGTATGCATCAATCTGTCCTGTACTTCGTGTGGCATCGAGTGTGCTCCGGCTTGTGGAACGAGACGATTCCGTTCCTGCTGCTTTAACTACCTGAGGAAGAAACGAGAAGATCATGAATTCACTTATAATATTGAACAATCAAAGATACCAGTTTTCTCTATTGATGATCCCGACACTTGGAGCGTACCTGAATACAATGGTTTACAGATTGTCCCAAACAATTTTCGAGTAGAAAATGAATTTCATAGAATGTAATTAGTTGATTACTTCTGAAATATTTTGAAACCTGTTTATTTATTGGGTTCTTTACTTTGAATTATTTTAAACCTGATGTGTTATAGCTTTAAATAAACACAATTGCAAGCAAAATATTTTGTTTTAGTGAATTTTCAAAAGTGAATTGTAAGTGTAAGTAAAAGTAAAAATATGTTAATGGAACTTCCGAGTTAAGTTTTCGTGAAGATATTCGCATATAATATTATATTAGAAATTTTCTACGACTAATAACATATTATAATTTTGTGGAAAAGGTTCATTTATCTCGCTATAACCTAAAACTTTACATGTCTTAAGTATGTATTCAAAACACAAATCTTCTAAATATAATGAAGATTATGTATAATTATGCCATGAAACGCTTATTAAAGTAAAATAATATTGTTGAGATATATCCTAGGAGATTGTTAAACATTCATTGAGTTTATAAAAACTATGATCAAGTTTTCAAAAGTATAAACCTGATACAACAGATCCGACTACTCATTTATTTATATATATGTACAATGTATGTATACATTATATTATACATGCTTGCTATACTAAGCTTTCTGTATTGAAATAAAAGTTAAAGATACTGATGAATGATGAGGCGCTCAAAAGCAACTTTGTTATCGGTTTGTGTTAAGTCAAATTTTATAGCTTTTAATCGTAAATAAGAAACGATTTAATACACCTAACTTTTGTGATAAAACAATTTTTAAATTTTCGTATAAATACTTTTTAAATCAGATGTAAAATTTCGTTTTTAGATGAACAAAAATTATTAATATTTTATATTTAATCAAGAAGAATTTCCCTTATTTTATTAATATATAAGATGTAAATACAGTGTATTTTGTCATGTTATCTGTAATGAGTGCTCTGAGTCTTGAACAATAACAAAGAGCAAACAACTAAAATATATCTTGGGTATCGATTATTCTTGTATAACTTTATTGAGTGTTCAGGTTACGTCTCTTTTTACAAGGTATAATTTGTTAATGTATATTATATGGAAGACTTTTTTGAATAGGAATAGTTATTGGAATTTCACAACTTTTAAATCAATGGAATTTCAAAGCTTTAAGCAATTCACAAAGTATTTGTCTTTGAATACTTGTTATTGGAGTTCAAGATAATATGCCTACGAGTGACTTACAATAATTGTAACTAAACTATAACAAAACCTTGAAAAATTATGTCATTATTTTTAATTAAAGGACAATATGACAATTCTTTTTCGATCGAAAGTGTGTAGATATTTCGATACCTCCCACGTAAGTTGTTGTATGCCACAAAATTGCTATTTTGCTTTTTTTATGAAAAGTATCCTATTATGGATCATTACATCCATTCAAACTAAAAAAACAACAAAAACACTATTTTTAAAGGATTTGTCAGACGTATAATGTTGTAATTTCCAAACGCGAACGGATTAAACTGATGTATATGCCTATGCAACTGTTTTAACAACACCGTTGGCTAAGAATTTCTGAAGACTAGTATTATAACCCAAAATGTTCTTGTTTAAACACAAATTTTGTTTTATAAACAAATTTTGTTTTGTACACTAATTAATTCAAATTCTTTTACTTAAAACTAATATTAATTTCACCTGTTACACAGGCATAACCAGATATTAAGTTTACGGTATACCATTGTATAAAGTACGGAATGCTGACTCTGAGCCATCGGTGCGAATGGGAAAGTGAAGTGGGCATCGCACGCCTCGCACCATCGGTGGGAATGCAAAATGGGATTTAACATATATTCAGTCTGGATTCAATCGCTGACTTACAGACACCTATTTGCGAGTAGGATGTAGTTAGTTATAAGATTTAATTATATGTAGAATGGGTCTAACGTAAATCGCTGACTTAAAGACCCCGCTCTAGCTAGTAGTTTAATTTAAATCTTAATTGTTAAATTGAATATATTTTATAAGTAAAACGAATTTTTCTTGCTTTTTCTATTCCTCCCTGCAGAGGAGAGGTGAACGTTTAACGCAACCTCGTTGGAAGTTGCATAAGAAGTTTCAATTTAATAAAAGAATCTTATGATTATATCCATTTTTTTTGGATTCAACGAAAGGAATATTAAATTTAAATAAAAGCTTTCCATGAATGCCAAATTATTTGCAAAAAACTGTTAATATACATATATCTAAATGTTCAAAGAAATTTTACGATATCATGTGTAACAAAAAATATACCCTGGCATTTCTAAATTAAATTACAATATTTCTTTAACATTTATTTGTGTTTGTTATCTTTTAAGATTAAAAGTAGAAGTTACTCAATCGTTTTGTTTGTCCATATATTTAACATAGTTTAGTGTAACAGTGATTTTATAGTAATCAAAAGCAAGGCCGAACCCCTATAATGATTTTCAATAATTTTTTTAAATGTTTAATCTTAAACATATAAAAAACACAGTGTTACAAAGGCACTTTTGTTATGTTATCTGTGCATTATGTCTCTTTTATACGTTATGAATATTAAAGGTATTAAAAATCTAAATTATTTCAGTACTGACAGTAAATAATTTTACATTTAAATCGGTCAGTTCTTGTGGATGACAATTTTTCCACCTTTTTTTTATTTTCTGAAGGGAAATTTAATTAATATTTTATTTATTTATTTCCAATTCATTTCGAAATTATACGATTAAATAAAATCAAATAACTACTTTTATAGTAAATAAGATAGTTGATTATTATAAAAGGGCAGCCGTACCGGTTATAAAAGTTTTAGACACTAATGCCCTTTGAACCGATATAAATCTTGTGCTCATGTGTTACTCAGATCTCTCTATTGAAAAGGGAAAAAGACGTATACAATGGATTGTGTTTCCTTCTTTATAGTTATGACCGGTAACCTTTTCTACAAAAGGAACTGACCATTATCTATAATCCGTGTAAATAGTATGACATTTAAACATACATATATGGAATTTGATTAAAGTAACCGAAACGTTGGGAGTACGTAGTATTTTTTAAATTAAAATAATTAAAGAACAAAAGTAATCCGAAAATATTAGTTTGTTTTAAATTAATGTTCTTGAAAGTCTCAGATCTCATTATAAAAGGAATAAAATTGTTACCTCTATGTCAATATAAACGAATGGCAAAGAGACTTCAAAACTGAGATAAGCACATAAATTTGTAAAAATACTACATTATTTGGAGTAAAAGCCGAGGTATAACGTGTAAGTTTGGTTTATGTAGTAAGTATTTATGCTAAATCAGGACAGTCTCACATTGTTATATTAATGATTGTTGAGCTACATTTAAGAAGAGTCGAATATCTTAAGTTCAAAATAATATTGATTCTTGAGCGAAGAGAATTTGTAATCAAACTTTCAATTATCCATACCCGACTGTGAATTTTTACATTCACGACTGATAAAGTTATTTTATCACAATATTATGTATATATATGAAAAATTAATTCAATTCACGAGTAACATTAAAAAGGGGTAAAATGATACTAAAGTACTTACTTAGCACAAACACAATCTTCCACTTACTACATTCAAATAAACAGTAGCTTTATATAAAAAGGGGGATGTTTTCAATAACAATCATTCCAGTCTGTACTAGTAATCTAGTAACATAGTTTTAGAATAATTTATTTCAGAGTAAAAATGTTGAGAGCAGTAGTCATTATTACTTTTATGCTGATCGGTAAGAAGAAGCACAGATAATTATTTTTTTCATTATTTTCAAGTGTTGTATAAATATTTATTTCAAAACAAATTTATAGTGTAAAAACGTACGAATAAAAAGTTATATGAACCATTTTAAACTAGCGGTTAAAGGACTTGAATCTCCGTCAGTAATAAAACAAAAAATAAAAAAAAGATTTTTAGCCTTGAATCTATGGCATTACATTCTTAAAGGAATATTTTAATTATTATTTTTTTTTTCCAATTATTACTTCATCAACTCAGTATATTGTATGATAAATAAAAAAAATATACTGACAAAATCTTTTTCCTTCTATAATGCTCTAATTCTTTTAATTTATATCTATTTTTTCTCAGTGAGTGCAGTATGCATCAATCTGTCGTGTAATTCGTGTGGCATCGAGTGTGCTCCGGCTTGTGGAACGAGACGATTCCGTTCCTGCTGCTTTAACTACCTGAGAAAGAAACGAGAAGATCATGAATTCACTTATAATATTGAACAATCAAAGATACCAGTTTTCCCAATTGATGATCCCGACACTTGGAGCGTATCTGAAATCAATGGTTTCAAGATTATCCCAAATGATTTTCGTGTAGAAAATGAATTTCATAGAATGTAGTTTGTAGATCAACTCGGGATATTTACGACCACTCCATGTTTACTGGATTCATTCTATTAAAGCATTTTAAACTTTATTGTGTACTTCACAGTTTCAAATAAACAAAATTTCATATAAAAAATTTGAATGTATTTTCCATCGGACAAGTATCTTAGTAACAGAAAATATGTTATTAGATTTTGTACTATTCAGTTCATTTTCTTGAAGATATTCGACGTATTATTTGTTTTATTGTATTGGGTGTATATGGACTGCTTAACTTCTTGACTATGTTAACTCCTGACCATACAATAATAAAGTGACTTTTAAAATAAAGAATAGTGTGTCTTTTCTGACCCTTATAACATTTCCTTTAAATTCCGTCGATATAGATGTGCTGGGTAAAAGTCAGCGGGGTAATCTCACAAATGAATCAATCATAACTGAAATATATAATTGATTGCTTCTATTTTTAATTATATTTAGAAATTAAGATGCGTATCTTTATTCGTATTAAACTAAACAAATTGTGTATATTGAAAGTGTTTAAAAATCGAGTTAATGTGAATAATTTAATAAATAAACTTATTAAACATACATATGTATATATTTTTATTCCAACTGCAAAAAATATATTCTCATGCAGCGAGTTAGTTTTAACCACGATTTCCGCATAAGTAGTAGGACTTTATTCAATTGAGATAATTGAATTATACTTAATAAAATACACACAAAAGTTTTCATCAATTTATTTCTATGTCTTTCTTTCTAATTTTTCTTTTAAACCTCATACAATTTAAGACGGAGAAATTGTTGCTGGTTAAAGTTATAGTCTCTTCCAAAAGGACTTTAAACCTTTTTTTATGGTCATGGCTGATTTATATATAATATGAAAAGATACTTTAACGCGAAGTTTTTCGGTGTAACTGTGATTAAAACAGGCTATTTGACACAGCTCATCTTTTAAAATTCTAAAATAAATAATAACATGTATGCCTGGAATTTATAAACACTAACAAATATAAAAGTATTAAAATGTGTTAGTTAAAACAATATTTTCACGTAGAGTACAACAAATTTAATACAATATTTCACCAGATAAATATATTTCGGATTATCTACATATTTAAAATACCTTTAGTCATTGCTTAAACCATTTTTTTATATGTACTATATGTTTTTATAACTCTCATTATCATTTTACCATAATATTGATTCCATAACAGTTTTGTAAACAATTTATTTTCCTCCCTATATTGCACCCTAAGGATATAAAAAATTCTTATTCTTGAACCTTTTATTATGTTATCAATAGCATCTAAAATATTTGAGTGAGATAACAAGTATATTCCATTATTTGTTGTTTGAATACGGAAAGGAAAAAATATTTTATGTTACGATATTAATGACTTTTAATGTGTTTTCATAAAAAGCAAGTTTTTTCTCCATATATTTAAAAAAAAAAAAAAAAGGATTTTTGACTCTAATTCAACAAGTTAAAACAATATAATATAATTGATAGTTTATAATATTTATGTTTAAATTATATGAAACCGAATTATCTTGACTAAAATTTTATATCACAATTTTTTTATTTCCATCAAGCCTTACCTAGCTGGCAATAACAATATTTATAGTAATAAAATTTTATGACATTTGTTTTCGTGCACATTTTTATGATATGTCATAACCGTACCTAAATGTTGATTTGTTATATGTAATATTATGTCATTTGTGATTATTATTTCACTTTGATCTGGCGATTCAGCTAAAATAACTGAAACCGTTATCTTTACATATAATAAAATTGTAGAAAAGTGCTGTCTGTACATTGAAAATAAAAATAAAAAAAACAGCAGGCGTTATTGTTATGTCGATGTCGAACCCAAAAATGTAATTAACTTTTTTTGTCTGTTTGTCTGTTCACGCTAATCTCAGAAACGGCTGATCTGAGTTGGCTGCGGTTTTCACGAATATATTGTGGTATGCTTCAGTTATGCTTTAGTGTTCGTTTCATATCAATCGGTTCATAAATAAAAAAGTTATGTCAAATTAAAGAACTGAAGAACTGCGTTCAATATTCGATCGGGTGTGTCAATTGTATGTGGCTCTGTCCCGTGTTAGCAATCCCAGCAGCCTGTATGATTTCACCCCCGATGGCCATACGTCTAATATTGTATATAGAGAAGCATTACAGTAAAGTAGGTTTTTAGCTACCCAAAATGACTGTGATTATGACCCAAAATAAAAATAAGTATATATTTAAAAAAAACGCTGCTCATAGTCACTATTCCACGCGAACGAAGTCGCGGGCACAGCTAGTATATTATAAATATAAAAATTGTAAACATGTAGAGGTGTAACAGATGTAACTCGTATTATTTATACTTTATAAGGATATAAATTTGTTCAAGCCTTCGTTTGAATTTTTTACTGTAAAGACTGAAAAATCGCTACAGATTTAGAAACAACAAGAATAAGTAATTTTTATAGTGCTGAATTAAATAATTTTACACAAGTTATAATAAAATACACACTTTCATTGCAGGACCTAATTTATTTGTGATATATCAAGAATATTAAATGTGGAAATCGTAGATCTCGTCACTTAGACTCGTTCTGATAAAACTTTAATGTCAGTCATAAGAACCAGGTAAATTAATTTTGAAATACAGGCATCTATCTAGTCCTGTTATAAGTTTTGTTCCGAATAAAAATTCATTTTTCAAATCAAGTATTAACAGTAATTAAAATTTTAACCCTACATATTTTTCAAATCTTAGCAAAAAAGAAAAATATTCTTTTGTTTTATATATTTACAACATTTGGCTTTAATTGTTGGGTCACTAATCTATGTGTTTTGGAACTATTTTCAAGGGAAATTTTGCCGTCGAAAATATAAAATGAGAGACTCAATGACCAGAGTAGGCCATGTTTTTAGGAACTGACCGTTATTTTAAGTCTACAGGGTTCCAGACTACATGAGGTCAGTTTTCAAATCTTATAAGGTTTGGGTCGGTTCGTGGGTGGTTGATTGGTTGGAGTCAGGTTTGGGTATTTCGTGACATGTGAACAAGTGTAGAGTCCTGCTGAAAAGTCTACGGTATATATTTAAAAAGCGCCTTGCTGAAAAGTTTAAACACATGATACAAAAGAGCATCTTGATACATTTTGGCTAGTTTATACTTCTTTTTCATAAATTGTACTTAAGTGACTCCCTGATAAGACACGCCTCATTAAACCATTAATGACATATGATGATTTCCACGTTGGATCTTTCCGACCACCTGATAACTTAATATTAGTAGTATTTTTTTTTATGTGAAAGGTGGCAAACGAGCAGACGGCCCACTTGATGGAAGGTGGTTACCGTCGCCATGGACATCCGCAACAAAATGTTGCAGATGCGTTGCCAACCTTGTTTTTTAGGGATAGGGAGGGGTGGGAATAAGGAAATGAAAGGAAAGGGTAGGAATAGGGAAAGGGCAACCGGCTTTCTCACTCATCGGACGAAACGCAGCCATTTAAGGCTACTTCCCGCCGATCTTCTGTGAGAGGGTGGTACTTCCCCGGTCGAGCCAGCCCATGTTCGAGCTGTAGTAACTCACCATAGCTAGGCTCTACCACCTTCAAAAATGTGATTTTTTATTCGGAATAGCATTCTGAAAATGTGATTTTACTCATAGGTAAAAAGGATACTCGTATATCCGTGTCTTCCAAAATTGAATTAGGATAGGTCCTGTTTATTTTACATAAGCATCGAACTTGAGATTTTGTTTTATCATATGAGACAGAATGTCGAGATAAGTCTTGAATCTTTATTTTTTGCAATAAGACTTTTTCCTGCCGCATGGGGTTTCGATTAATTCTAGTGTAATAAAAATATAAAATTCGTTTTTATTATATGAAAAAATTAATATCTATGTAATATATATGTATATATTTTATGTGAAAGGTGGCAAACGAGCAGACGACCCACTTGATGGAAGGTTGTTACCGTCGCCCATGGACATCCGCAACATTTTGATGCGGATGCGTTGCCAACCTTGTTTTTTGGGGATAGGGAGGGGTGGGAATAAGGAAATGAAAGGAAAGTGTAGGAATAGGGAAAGGGCAACCGGCTCTCTCACTCATCAGACGAAACGCAGCCAGTAAAGGCTACTTCACGCCGATCTTCTGTGTGAGGGTGGTACTTCCCCGGTCGAGCCAGCCCGTGTTCGAGCTGTAGTAACTCACCACAGCTAGGCTCTACCACCTTTAAAAAATATATAATTTATAAATGTAATATATATTTATATTACATATATTTCATTAATTCGTAAAATAAAACGGATTTTATTCAAAAATAATAATTATTTTAGGCAAACTCAACAGGAGATAAATAAAAATATAATCTAATATGAGCTTTTAAATAAACAAAACGTTAATACAAAATTGTAAAACACAAAAACATAATCCTGAAAAAATAAATAAAATTTAATATTACATAGATATAGTAATTAATATATTTTTAAATACCATTTGTAATTTTACTTATTGAAAGATTATTTAATGGTTGGTTATACATGCCTAAGTAAAAGAATAATGAGAATTTTTTCCGACAAATTTATCCAGTTATTTACTATACAAATACGGAGTATAAATAGTTTGACAAATACAGACGATTAAGAAATAATTTAAGCTTTGCGTGTGAATGCATGCGTCAATTTGTTATAACTCGTTTTTGGGAATCGCATACTCTTTTTGAGTAAATTTACCTTGTTAAAAAAAATGGAACCAGAAATTATACTAATCTCTGACAAATATTGAAATCAAATTATAATAAATTGTTAGATCAATAACTTTAATAATAGTAACTTTAAAATTTTATTGGATTAAAAAATCTAATGTCATTTAAAGATTACAGTTTCACTTAATGGAGTGATCGTAAAATGAAAATACCTTACATAGTTTTGGACAATAATTTATACTCTTTTATTGCTGTACCAATATAAATTAACCATAAAAAACCGTGGTAACTTAGTGACGTCGATAAAATTGCAAATAGAACTCTTAATATGTTTCTAGATTAAAATGGAATGTTTGATATAAGTCGAATCTGTTCAAGTTTTAGGGTTTACCGAACGGTTCAATAAAATAACAGAAAAATCCAATTAAATTTATAAACAGTAGTCTGAGAACATGTTTTTTTCAGATGTTTATAGATGATTATAGTGTAGATGATTTAAAAAAAACGTAATACATTTAAAGACTTATCAGAACTGGGGGTTTTATATTTGTAGTGAACATATTATATGAATGTAAAAATAAGTAGCTT
This sequence comes from Danaus chrysippus, assembly GCA_916720795.1. Classification (NCBI taxonomy): domain Eukaryota; kingdom Metazoa; phylum Arthropoda; class Insecta; order Lepidoptera; family Nymphalidae; genus Danaus; species Danaus chrysippus. The sequence continues at coordinate 6,729,444 of CAKASE010000066.1, read as the reverse complement.
CTATATATATCTATATAAAGTGGCAGGGATTATATTTTCCAACAGTTTGTTACGTGACCATAAAATAAATGAAATATTAAGTTTCAGACAGGGCTGAATATAACAGTTGTTGTCCAAAGTAAAGTTGTTTTTAGTAACACGAAACTTAGTGAATGAAAACCAGTAGGATGCCATAACTTAAGTAATAAGTGATAAGGACTTAAAAAGGTAGTATTATTATATACAAAGCAAAAACATTTAATTCACATAATATTGGATAAAGTTTGACTATGAATTGTGAGTTTAATTTTATTAATTCGCCTATAGTTTTTTGTATTTTACGATTGGCCCACTGTGGCCCATTTGCGTTTCTTTCGAGAAGTGTTTGAATTCCTGGAATCTCTTATTTTAATACTAAAACTATGATGTTCTTCTTTACGTTTTTATATTGTCTCCTTATAAAAAAGTGGTGGTTAAAATTACAGTTATCTATCGGCATGTTTTCCACCACGTAAACCGTTTACTCATTTGTTGTAAGAGTAAATATATATTTACTTTTTTTTATTAATAAATCATAAATAATTTTTCTCTTTATTAATATTAATAAAAAGAAAAATTACGTAACCAACTTAGATAAGTATGTCAAAGCAAATGTATTTTTGTTTAATTTACTAACCCATTAACATAGGGGTAAAATGATACCTAAGTACTTATTCCATACGAAAGCAATCTTCCACTTAAGACATACATGTATAAACAAACAATGGATCTATATAAAGAGAAGTCGTTTTAAAAATCAGTCATTCCAGTGTCTACTAGGAATCAACTACCATTTTTTTTTTTTTTTTTTTTTTTTTTTTTTGTTATCCTTGGGAAAATGCATTTACGCATCCCCGCCGTTTTTAGAAAACAGCGGGGTATGTGGGACTCGTTGCCACTACCCACTAAAAACCCAAGGGTGTTCCACGACGGCCCTTGTGTCGGGGCGGGGGATCGCTTTCGCACTCCCGCCAGCTTCCCCGACAGGCTGGCCCGCATTCTGGGGGCCCTTCTTCTTTTGGGGGGCACTGGTACTGCCCCCCCCCTCATGTGGTGCTCTTTTCCACGCACGTGACCTCGGGAGTTGCATGGGGAACACAACCATGCAACTCCCTTTACCGTTTAGCGCGGGTTGGGGTCCGCGCCACGGGCCATTTTCATGGCGGCCTCAAATCGTCGCGGGCGTCTCTGCGGCGGCGCCCAGCACGGTGTCTGCGAGAGGGGAGGGAAGATGAGGCTTCCCTCACCCTACCGGCCTCCTCCTTCGCGGACATTACCGCCTCGCAGAAGGCGACCGCGGCGTCCCAGGCCGACTCACGCCGCACCATGCACCACACCATGTGGTGCAGTGATAAGGCCCCAGCCTCCATTGCCCCAACTAGGTCACGGCGCTGCTCCGCCCATGCTGGGCACACCTCCAAGGTGTGCTGCGCCGTGTCCTCGGGGCAATCCGCACAATGGTGGCATGCCGGAGATTCCTCCCGCCCTATTCGACACAGCTACTTCCCAAAGCAACCATGCCCTGAGAGTACCTGTGTTAGGCGGAAGGAGAGGCCACCATGCTGTCTCTGCAGCCACTCCGACATGACGGGCCTTACCGCCGCTATCGTGGCGTGTCCCGCATTTGGCGTCTCGAGCCGCTCGTACCACTCCGCCATGGACAGCAACACTAGCTCTTTTCTGCGCGCCTCGACCGCTCTAGGCATGACCACCGCGCCTCTCTCCAGCACTTCCCCGCGCCACCTGTACAGCTGTGCGAGAAGCTTAGCCTCCAGGTCCCATGGTGGGGATCCGGCGAGTAGGGTTGCAGCCTCGAAGGAGACCGTGCGGTACCCTCTTATGGCCCTAATGGCCATCATCCTCTGCGAAGTCCGCAGCAGGGCTACGTTTTTGGACCGCAGATCTTCCGCCCAAACAGGGGCTCCATAGAGGGCCATCGATCGTACGACCCCCATGTAAAGCCTCCTGCAGGAGCCGCTTGGTCCCCCCAAATTTGGCAGCAACCTTGACAGGGCAGCCGCCACCGAGCGCAAAGTAGGGGCAAGTCGGCGAAAATGCTCGACAAAGTTCCATCGGGAGTCTAAAACAAGACCCAGATAGCGCATGGATCCTTTGACCCCGATGGTGACTCCTCCCACTACAATGGAAAAGCCGGTAGGCGGCCCCCGTCGCGGGCCGTGGAAGAGTATGGCCTCGGACTTGTTGAGAGCCACCTCTAGTCCCAACCGCCGAATACGACCCACCACTTGCGCGACCCCAGCCGTGGCCAGCACTGCCGCTTCGCGATACGTTTCGCCGAGAGCGGTGACCAGGGTGTCATCAGCGTAGCACGTTGCCGCGACTCCGGGGAGGAGTGCGCCACGCAACACCCAGTCATAACCGATATTCCACAGGATCGGCCCTAGGACCGAACCCTGTGGAACACCGCACGACATTTCTCGCCGGAACCATCCCCACTTCCCCGGGAAGACGACTTGTCGCTGTTCTAAGTAGGCCCCGATAATGCTCTGGAGGTAAGGAGGCACCCGATGGTATACTAGCGCCGTCCTTATGCAACTCCAGGGCAAGGTGTTGAAGGCGTTGGATATATCAAGAGATACCGCTAGCAACACCTCGCCCCGCGAAACCGCTCCCTCCGCTTGGGCTCTCACGCGCATAATTGCGTCAATGGTGGAGCGCCCGTGGCGGAAACCAAATTGATTATCCGCCAGATCTGGCCCCACCGTGCGCAGGTGGCGGATAAGTCGGTCAGCGATCACTCTTTCGAGGAGCTTCCCGATCTCATCCAGCAGCACGATTGGACGATAGGCGGATGGACTGTCCGCCGGGCGCCCAGGTTTCTGTAGGAGGACCAGTTTTCCGGTCTTCCAAATAGCCGGAAATTGGTTCTCGCGCAGGCATGCGCTAAAGAGACCGCACACTCGGGGATTTAAGGCCTTCATAGCCAGTACCCACGCACGGCCAGGGATGCCATCTAGTCCCGGGGCAGTCTTCTTCCTCCTCATTTTTTCCACCGCCGTCTGGAGCTCCGCCGGAGTCACCTCAGGTACTCCCTCCTCCGCCGTCCCGTCGTGGCGAGGAATCAACTACCATACATACACAGCTATTTATATTTGGGTAAAAATGTGGCGAGCAACAGTTATCGTTTGTTTTATACTGATCGGTATGAAAAATCGTTCGTCTTTAATTTATACTTACATACTTTATAGTCATTTAAATCATTTTTGAATTCAATTTGTCTTATTTATGTGTCACAAATAATTACATACAAAAATTATGGCAAACGACAATGCAACGATAATTCTCCATATTCATTATTTTTCTTTTATTAATTTGTTTTCTTATTAAGTTACTTCAGAAATATTTTACGTAACAGGTTAACAAATATGAAAAAAAACTTGTTATACATACATATATCACCATTTTCGTTTCAATTATGTTTGCTTAAATTGAACCTTAATTTTTCAGTGAGTGCACTATGCATCAATCTGTCGTGTAATTCGTGTGGCATCGAGTGTGCTCCGGCTTGTGGTACGAGACGATTCCGTTCCTGCTGCTTTAACTACCTGAGGAAGAAACGAGAAGATCATGAATTCACTTATAATATTGAACAATCAAAGATACCAGTTTTCCTTATCGATAATCCTGAAACTGCAAGCAACGTTGCTACTAACGATTTCAAGGCTTTTTAATAATTTATTTCTAGTTAAAAATTTAATTCATCTAATGTAACTTATAGATTACTTCTATATTTGATCATAACTGTATATTCATGGAAATTGTGGTTTCAGATTATTAATAATTAATATTGTAATAAACTTGTATCAAATAACCAATTCATTACAAAAATCACTTTTATTTCTCCTTTCAAACAATAATTTAGAAATATCAGATACCACTTCAATATATCTTCCGGAATAGTGCAAATAAAAGGAACTAGGAACACTTAATTTAATGACTTATAAGGTCACATTTTCACAGAGATCAATTATTTAGCTTTCAATTTATTATCAATGTATGTATGAGTGTATTGCGAGTAATTATTTATAGTGTGTTTGCCATCTATACATTCATGCCCAATTCCCTTCAGGTGAAATGTTTGTAAAGGACTCTCCACCAGTAAGTAATAAATAAACTTAAAGTGTTTTAAGAGCTCTCATGAAGACCTTTATACGTCTTACGTTAGGAGATTGCTTATTATCTACAAATATTTTGTTAAAATGAAATAAACCTTATCTTCTATGACAAAGACTTAATAAAAAAATTTTGGTAATTGTGGACAAAAATCGCGAAAACATTCTTCTTGTTTTAAAGCCACTTTCAGCTGGCATTTTAGTTGTTTGTGGAAATAACTAGTGCCCGCTAAGTCAAGATTTGAATTGTTTAAACCTGAAATTATAATACATACCTATGGTAAACATATCTACTTGCTTTGACGTGTTAATTATAATATTTGTTAATAAAATATCCAATTATTATAATGTTTAAAAAATCACAATTCATTATTAAAATTGAATTTATTATATTTAAAACCAATATCTATTCCCGAATATATAGAAAATGTAGTTGCTTTCTATTACAATAAGGATTAATGAAAGTTAATCACCACCAGGTCTTGGAGTCAGCAATGAATGTCTTAATCTCAATTAACACCATTACCTCTTGGATAATAAATATCTCCTCGGAGACATTCACTGAGATAACTATTACGTTCACCATTACAGTAAATATCCAAGATAAGGGTAAGTAGGAAATACCATATAGCTTACAAAAAGCATCTGCAAATTGAAATATTTAGTAAATTAATATGGTTTTCAAATGAACATAAACTATAAAATATTTCATCATATACTTTCGTTTCGCATAATGAGATCGAAGATTTTCGCGAGTACTCATTTAAATGAAATTAATATTTACTAAGTGTTTTTTATTTTTGATTATAAGCTATATACTCCCGATGTTTCGGCTATTTTACAGCAACCATGATCACGGGCAGACGAGATGTGAATGTCTGTTAGTTGGTCTTGTTACTTATTATCTTCTGCCATCGATTTCTTTATTTTCTGGCGTACCGCTCTGGATGCCGGCAGAATGCGCTTACGGTGTCTCGAGGTCCTGTGATGTGGTCACGTAGTAGTATAATCCGAAAAATATTAGTTTCATTTAAAGAAATAAAACTCGTCAAAATCTACGTTCTCATAACCCAAAAAAAAGTATTAGCAACCCTAGAAACTATTAGATGAAAAAACTAGATTAACAGAAATAACGTACAATGAATTGTTTTATCGTCGAAAGGCTATATCTCTTAAAACAACTTCTTTATACTGAAAAACTTAACCAGAAGGCTAGGAAAGTTGTGTTTATGACGGGTACAAATAGTGTTACTTACGTTAAAATACATATATCTGATAAATATGTCATTTTATTTATGTTTTTTTACTTATATTTATAGTCTAATATAATTGATTTGATAACGTAATTTAAATATACATATGTAGTCTATAAGTTTTTGTAATTTAGATAGTGTATTTTAAATTTTTTTTCTAATTTTCTTTTTGTTCTATCACTATAAGACAAGGACTGTTGAGATATCATATTTATATTATCCCTTACCTTATAAAAAACGAAAATTAAACAATTATTAAACAAAAATTTTACTAACATTTCAATTTATAGATTTATTTGATTCAAACGACAAAACGAGCATATAAAATCACCATCAAAACTAATAGTTTGATACTTATTGTTCGGGAACGTTTAACTATTTACAATATAAGTGTCAGATGTTAAAGAGCAATTAAACTACAGTGAGTTAGAACACTTGCAAAAGTTTGTCTCGCTTAAACGAATGGGGTATTTATGATTTTGGGATTTTAAAAGAAAATTACACTTTAATGAAACTAATATTTTTGAATTACTACGCGTATTTTATTATTTTTAAAAGCTCCATTCTTCCGAAATTTCGGTTATTTTGCTGAAACAATGATGACGGACAGACGAGATGAGAAAAATATTAGTTTCTTTTAAATGAAAACTCGTGAAAGTCTTAGATCATATTGTAGAAGATTTTTGTTTTATTTCATAGGAGCAGCATTGAAGTAGCCATTAATACTCTTTAATTAACATATAAAATGACAGCAATTAACAATTATAGATATTATTTTCTGTAAGGTGAATTGTCAATTAAACAACGAGATATAATATTTATAATAAGAACGAGAACATTTTGATACTTAAGAATACTGAATTTAAATAAAGTTGTAAAAGTTACTTTAAAATATATGTTATATCATCGTCTACTTTTTTCACATAAATTACATAAAATTATTATCAAACATTTTGAAATTAATAATATTTTACAACTTTTAAAACGTTTCGGTAGTAATTGTCATTATTTTTATATTTATCTATTTTCAGAGTCCAAAAGAGAAGATTTACATATAAAAAAACAAAATGAAACAAGAGATACATTAAAAGGCATTTAGTAACAAGACGTCAAAATGCTTTAGAAGTATAATTCAATTAACAAATGCTGGATAGAATGAAATAAATCCTTCCTGAATAATACTCACACTACTTCAGCTAGAGCTGTTTCCATAAAGATTTTGAACAGACGATAGCGAGTCACAATGCTAACTTCTTAATTAATTATATTATAAGCGGGATCACTAAAGAACTAATATACAGTGACTCACTTCTACTAATGAAATATTTCATTCAAAGGGTATATTAGTTCCACTTTATGTTGCTTAAGAGTTTCATATTGGTAAAACTTGAGATTGATTTAGCATATAGTTTATATATTATAGTTTTCAGAAGCGTATATCTTGAGACTACTAGAAAATGAGACTAATAAGCCTTGAAATATGCTTTTTTCACTTTAGGTTGCATATAAAATTTATTTTAGAAATTTGTTTGTATAGTTACTATAGCTTAATCTATGTTGAATTTTTGGCAGATATGGTTACTGGTTAGTAAATTGTCAAGAAACACTGCTTCAATTACATATATAGAATTTAGCTTTTTAATAATATTATTTTTCAAGATGTCTACCTATACATATGTAATGTTTACATCAGGTTGGGTTTTGATTTGAAATTGTATATGAAAACGTTGCTATGTTGACTGTAATGAATATTTCCAAGAAATTTTGTTGACAATTTATTACAAATATCAGGAAGTTTTGTAGATGTTGTAAGTATGACAAAAATATTTTGGAATTAAGTAAAACTGGTTTTCTACCTAAACTAATAATATATTATATATAAATTATGTTTATAAATGTATTTTAGTGATTTCAATTTAATTTTATTGAGAGATTAACGATAATTTTGCAGGAATATTCAATATTTGTTATTATTTCTTGTTATTATACTATTTGGTTAGGGAGTTTGGAATAATTATAATACACAGTTTTATATAAAATGGTCATGCTTAATTTGATTAAACATCGGTTTTTAAATTTCTATTTAAAATTACAAAATAATAAGAGTAATTTTTTAAAATAATCTGTAGAAGTGAGTGAATTTTAAAATCTATCTTTTACTTTAACTTTAAGACACGTACTTTTTATTCTCTTTTCTTGACTAAGTAGGAACTACTTCAAAAGTTATACCGTAAAATAACGATATAAAATCAATAATAATTAATAGATATGGATCTGTCACCACTCAATGGTTAATCACTTTAGTAGGTTAGTCCATGAAAATTTTTATGACTACACTATTGTAGTGATGTTTCCAGCAACACTACTGATGTCCATGATTACTATTTTCCGTCAAGAAACGGGTTTCTGTTCGTTTGCCTCTTTTGATGTATAAAAAAAATCAGTTCTTATTGCTTGTATATCTTAAAATATTTAATGTTCCTCTTAAATCTTATTTAGGAGTTAATGATTGTTATATGTATATGTACTGAGTATGATGAAACCATTTTAAATCAGAATTTATATGAATATACGCATGTTGAGCGTTTTTTGTGAAAGTTTTATATTTTATAGACAATATAAATGAATGAAATTCGTATTAGATATGAAAGCTTATTATGTATATTTTTAATTGTAGCCTATAACTGTATAAAAAGGGAAAAAGGTCTTTAAGAGGCGTCGAGTGTGTCTCAAAGAAATTATCAAAATAATGTTGTGGCCCATGAGGGGATCGAACCCGCGACCTTCGCGTTATTAGCACGACGCTCTAACCAACTGAGCTAATGGGCCGACAGTGCGTTCGTCAGATTAAGTCGCTACTCTCCAGTTAGAATAAAGAAACTTTAATCTATAAATATATCATATAATAAATCCCTTTTTCCCTTGGTCACGGCATCACGTGTGAACGACTGGACCGATTTCACAATTTTTTTTTGTTGTATTGTTATTATTAGGAGAAGGTTCTTATGTAAGAAAATAATACGAAAATAAGTAGAAAAAAAAAACTAGAATAACTACTTTTTTAATAAAATAATGTGTCACTGACAGTAATATTCAAGTAGTTGCTATTAAAACAAAGAAAAAAATAAAACAAGTTTACACGCTTCTTTGTTTAGGGCGGTACGAAGTTCGTCGGGTCTCTTAGTTTTAAATAAATAATTTAAACTATTTAAGTCTTTTGTTGGAATAAAATGTTTCTTAGTAATCAGATACAATATTGTTTGAAATTTTACGATAAGCTTATATTTGTATCAGTAAACATTTAATAATGTGGTTAGTTTAAAAGTACATTCAAAATTGGTTTTCTTTGTTTTAGTGTATTTAAATAAAAAATTATAGGTATATATTTTAACCTAACCGAGCATGGGTCCAAATTTCACAATTCTAGTGAAAGGTAAGATTCTAGGAAGTTGTCTGTGTTCAGGCTCAGTCTATCTTTTAATGGACTCGGTATATCTCCTGGTTTCAGACTGTGAAAATACGCTTTTGAAAGTGGCATATTATTTTTGGTGCTAAGGTGGCTTTTACAATGACGCTACAGTAATAATATTACTTTAGCAATGAAAGCAATATTATGATTGGTATGGTAAGTATATAACGTTTGTTTTATGCACCCTATAATTTCCTATTTGGTTGGAATAACACCTATTTTGCTAAACTCACATATTAAGTTATAATATGTATATATAGATTTTTCAAATAACTTCATATTGTTCTTGTCATATGCTTTCTTGCAGTATTGCTACGAATTCGACGTTGTTCGGGAGTCGCAGTCACTCTTACGTGAGATGTATTCTCTGGAGTTTTCATTCCGAACGTGTCTCTATTCAGCAGTCTCAGCAGTTTTTACTTGAGTCATATGAATTTTAGAAATTTCAATTCGAGCTTGGTGTTGTTCACAAGTATCGGCTACTCTTATTTGAAATGTGTGTCCTGTTTTTACATAATCTTAATTCTTTTACTGTTTCTGTCTCGTTATTTTACTAATGTTCTTGAGAAATATTTATATAAACTCTTGGATTTTATATTTTTTTTTCTAGATAAGTTACTGACCAATGCCATCACTTTTCCCAACGTTCTTTACAAAATTCCCCAACCCTAAAAGAGTTCTTGGCACTCCATACTCCTAGATCCTTGATATTATGTAACAAAAGATTGCTTGGTAAAACTATTCAAAGGAGGCCAAGCTCGACGGCTTTATCTTATTTAGTTTAGGAGTTCCTACAGAGAACTTCAACCATAATGAGGCCATCTTCACGGTACCAAATTCATTATAAAATCATATTTCAACCTTATTTAATGAAAGGAAGTGGTTCTGAATAAACTCTCATGATTTGTCTCATACTAACAAGCCCAGTCAAAGTTTTCAAAAATCTTAATATTAATAAATCATATATTAATTTAAGAAATATATAATGTTTAAAACTTTTATTAGCTCACTAAGGTTCTTAAAGAAGTTATTAGTAATTAGTTAAAACGTTTTATTAGGTTTGTAAATTATTTGCAATAGGTGACATTGCTTTAATTAAGTTAGAATTTATGGATTCACCTTTTTTACTCGACAATTGTCTGTTATCTGTGGATATTAATTAGGGGTCTTATTGAATAAATTAATTAACCAAAATATATATTCAAATGTTTATTTTGAATGAGTTACACTGTTTCTTAGAAATCAAGAGGTTAAGAGGTTAGAATATAATATATAATTTAATTTGCTTCAAAATCAAAATACATTTATTTCGAAAATATTATGATTTTGTTATATATTATATAGGGGCTCATTCGATATAATATAATATATAATAACAAGTACTCATTTAATACATTCAAAATACATGATACATAATAAACGATGCCATAAATTTTGATAACAATTACTAAGTTTTAATAATAACCAATGAATGATTACTAGGCACAATAAGCGAAAAAATTTATATCTATGTCTATATTTCTCCATAAAAAATATATTGTAAAAGACTTCATTTATTTTGTATTATATTTTATATTGACGTATAGCTCTTATGGTATGGTTTAAGCTCTCGAAGGGAGTAAGTCCGGTCTTTGCCAGGACCGGCCAGTCGCTGGTGTGCCATGTCGCTGACAGATCCGGGGTACACCAACATAGCGGCCGATGGCTTTCGCAGTGGTTTTAGTGAGTAGGGGCAGGCCCCTACTCGCCTCGTCTCACACATCCCTTCGTCATCAAAAACAAAATGGTATGATTTAAGCTGACTTCCTGGCTTTCCCAATATATTTAGTTCTCAATTTTTTATTATATGTAATAATTAATACCCATAATTTCTATTAAATGTTTTTCTTTATTGTTTTTTCAATCATACCAGTTTTGTTTTTTAAATTTCAGTATTGACTGTGTTACATGTTATTGTCTGTGTTCTGTATGAATTGAGTGTGTTATAAATGCTTACGTATGTTTCTTAATAATTAGTTGAATAAATAATAATAACCTTTATTATGTTAGCGTTTTATATGGTCCTCTAGGAAAACAATGTTGATAACTTTGTTTGAAGAATTTTAGTGCATATGAAATATTGAGCTGTTACTAAAAAGATGTCTTAGATAATGAAAAGATATATACTGGCATAATGTCGTATCATATTATATAGCAGAATCAATCGTATTTAAATTCAATATTATATTAAAGAAAAAATGTTCAGTTTATTAGGAAAATCCTTTATTATTAATGACCAGTAAAGTAATACATATATATGTAATGTAAATTGAAAAGCTGTTTGTATATAATGTAAATTGAAAATTAAGACGGTGTTTTAATTGTATTTTATGTGTAAATAGAGGAAAAGAGTGTGTACACGCGTTAGAATTTAAACTTCTTTGGCGTGTAAAAAAAATACTAAAATACTGTAGTAATTAACGATAAATATTAAAATTAATAAAAGAGATTTTGTTTAACTAAAAAGGTTGTACATAAAAATATGACAACACAGTAAAAATATACAACAATTAATCACTAAGTCAATGAATCAAATATGCAGTGGCGGCTGTACTTTAAGTGCACTCGTGCGCTGAACCACCAATTCAAAGATTTAAAAATTACAAAATATTACTTCATCTTTTTTTTTAAATTACCATTTTAATATTTATTTTCTAAACATACAAATACGTATAAAAAGTTAAATTTCTAATTATAGTCAAAAAGTTTGAGCGCTTTACTAAACTAATATCTCGTGCGCTGCGGCGAGTGCACGAGGACTGCTAATACCTACATCTTGTATGAGATACGCATTAATACGCCTGGCGCGTGAAACAAAAGATACTTCATAGAAATGTACCGAGTAACGAGTTGGTTCTCGAGCGCCGCACGAACGATCCGAAGATTACCGAGAGCACCCGATGTATGACGAATTGAGCCATGATTGACATCTCGTTATGTTTTGTTGCATTTTCTAATTTTAATATTTTAGTAAAGTGCACCACCAGTTCGATAACCCACCAGCCGCCACTGCAAATTTGTATATTAATAATTATCTCAAGTAAACTATTTTATACTCGTGGTTCTTCTCGTAGTGACTGAATAGGCATGTGTGTAATAAGAGGTATGTGGTAGCTAAAGTATGATGTAAAAGTTCTCGTTGAAACTGTAGATAAGTATCTTGTAACTACACCATCAATAGTGTTGTCATACCTTGTGGTTGAAACTGAAGAGTCATTATTAATCACTCGATTTAAATCTCCATTAAAAAATTTAATCAGTGGCTCAGAAGTATCTGAACTAAAGCTTATATAAATTTTTAATTAAAGATGTAAATAAATCAAACATACCGACAATTAACCTCTAATCTATAAACTCAAAACAGTTTTATCACTGATATTTAATGTATATACATTTTTACTAAATCTTGTGTTATTATCGTCGTATGTCGTAAAATTGATTTAATAAAAATTTATTATGTAGGGTGGCAATCGGAGGTTCCAGGAAAAGTACGAAACATACAGTTTATATGTATATTATAATAAGAATTACATGTTAAAACTTATAACCTATACTTAAAACTACATGATAGCCCCGGTGTTAGGATGACAATGGCATTCTATTGCTTGTGTGGTATGTGGAATCTTCTGGTTCACACGGCTTGGTGTTCGTTCCGCGGAGTTAGCAGCGTTACTCTTTATAGGATATTTTATATCTTCATATAAAGCGCGTACGAAACAAATACCAAAATAATATTTATTTATAAATTAACACTGTTTAATTGTACTGTTAGGAAACACGTGTTGTAAATATAAAAATACTTGAATATAGTTATCGATTAACATGCCACCTAGAACTAACTTCACGATGCACTGTTGGTGTGCGCGCATCGTAAAAATTCACTTCATCATTTTTCTCAATCGCGCCAAAAGAAGTATAACTACAATAATTAGGGGAAAAAAGTGTATAGGTGGTTGTTCTCTAATGTGTTACAAGCAAATAATAAAATAAATTATTATGGCCCATGAGGGGATCGAACCCGCGACCTTCGCGTTATTAGCACGACGCTCTAACCAACTGAGCTAATGGGCCGATAGTACTTCTGAGCTCACTATGTCACTACTTCATTATTTGAGGGTTTTATATCAATCCATTTATTATTTTTATCACACAAAAGTAATAAATTTTTTATTAATAAAAAATATTTCAAATATGCATACATTTTTATCTTTGTTTATTTATCTGATGTTTTCTTTTAAGTACGTGTCTTATTTTAATACAATATATCTATAGATATGAAGATATATGTCGGCGCAACGTCATTTATAGCTGTTTGATAAGTATCATACTTCAAAGAGTAGATGTTAAATAACCAATGTCAAATGAAGTCCAGTCAATGTGTTAATTCGTATTGTGATTTATAATATGTTAAGATTAGTCATTCTGTAAGTTCTACATTCTCATTCTTTGTTAAATGAAAACTATAATAATAACCTATTTGAATTCTATTATGTTTTCTATAAAATATAAAGTAACAATATAAAGTCTAAATGGTTTAATATGTAATAACGTAAACCAATATCCTGACTTTTGATTATTTGAATGACTAAGATTATTCATCATAACTTATTAAAATAGTAATGACTTCCAAAAACCATTTGTATTCGAAAACGTTGGTGGAAGAGACCCAGTAATCTGAGAGCCATCCAGGAGGAAGATTTTCTAATTGCAAGTGAAACTGAAAGTCTGAAATAAAGTAGTGTAAGTGAATGTGAGTGTTGTATTAGTAAAGTGAAATTCGGGTAAGCCTACTGTTAGAAATAGTAACAATTGGGGGCAGGATTGCTGACGTCACACTTTTTAATAATCAAATGTGACACAGTGCTTCGAAATATATAGATACAAGATCTTCAGCCATTGTTGTTAGATTTTTAAAACTCTTTCATATAAAGTCATTCACATATTTGGACAGAAACAAGGAATCTTCTTTGCATATATAAATAATGTAATAAACAATTTAATCAAGAATGAAGAGAAACGATTTTTGACTTACAAATATAGTAGTATGAAATTTGAATACGTCGATTCTACCAAATCTTCCATAAATATTGCCATAACATTGAGTCTACTTTCTATCTAAAACTATTAGTAAAAAAGATTTGCTAAAACAATGTTTTTTGAACTATCAGTATACAAAACAAAACATACATTAGAATTTACATTTCTAAAACCTTTTTGAATTTTAGATGCTCAGCTATTCAGATATTCTTGCATAAAGTTGCTCTTTCTAAAGCCACTGGTAAACACATTTTGATAATGTATAATTTTTTTGATATACCATATAATATATCATATACCATTCCAGGCACCTCAAGAGTATGATAAAAACCTCGTTGCATAGATAAAAAAAAACGCATTTTATTGAGATCTAAGACTTTCGCGAGTATTCATTTAAATGCAACAAATATTTTCGGATTACTACGTGTATTCTATTATTTAAAAAATTCATACTCTCAACATTACGGTTACTTTGCAGCAACCGCGATTTTGGACAGATGAGATCTCGTATATAAAAAAAATAAAATAGGTGTACATAATAATCCGAAAATATTAATTTCATTCATATCTAATTTTACTTATCATTTTATTTTGTGAACAATATCATATCTTGTATTATTTTTTGACTTATTAATTTTGTTTTTAAGCACCTCTGAAGCACTCATAGATAAGAAGGTGTTGGGTTTCGTTTAAACTTCAACAAAGTTAAACAACAAAGTTGAACAACGTCAAACTAATATTAAACTGAAACAGAATTTACACTTGGATTCTCAAATCGATGACAAAGTTTTGTATATTTTATTTCTGTTTTCAATTTCCAGTTTTTTTCATACCAACAGTTGAATGTTTTTAGTTTTCACTTCCTTTTTACACTTTATACGCTGTTTCATGTCACGTTCAATATTTTTTGTTGATATTAAAGGAAGTAAACAAGGCGTTATTGTTCATTAAAAAAAAACATAGGAACTAAAACTCATGAGTTTTAATATTATACTACAGATTTTTACAGATATTGTTTAACTTAATGAGGTGAAATTTTAATAAGTGTCATATAAACATAGATAACTCTTTCTAATAAATTAAGTAAAGTAATGATATCAGTATTTTTTGTTATATTTTTATAGTCCCAAACCGTTATTAATATTTGTATGAAGATCAATTAAAAAACCAGGATGTTTGTTCACTAGCTAATACAGCTTATTATCGTTAGTTATTCTTGTCTAAAATTAATTAAGTATTAACAACATATACTTAAGTCAAAATTGATTTCTTCAATTTTCAGAATTATTCATAGAATATCTTGTATAAAACATTTTAATCCAATTTGAAGCTCTTATATTGGTACTTTTGATTTGTTATTATCGGTAAATTTAAAGCTTTTACAAGAATAGCGCAACAAAAATTTAATAGGTTTCAGTTACAAAACAAAACTATTTGTGGCCCATGAGGGGATCGAACCCGCGACCTTCGCGTTATTAGCACGACGCTCTAACCAACTGAGCTAATGGGCCGATACTATGTAAGTTCCACTTACACATATTATAACTATATAGCCATCGGCTGAATCATAATTCTTGGAAACAGATATATACAATTACCTTTATATGTGTTAAAGATTATAGTGTTATATAAAAAAAAAATAAACAAACGTCATACGATTGACGGGTGAAGTTGCTGGCTGCGATAACGGTTAGGACGTGTGGACTAAAAGATTCCTGATAGCATACGGGAGACGTGCTGGTGCTACTACTTGTTCAACCTTAGAGCTTTAAATGTATAGGTTACATCTCGTCTGCCCATAATCAATGGTGCTGAAAAGTCACCGAAACATATGTAGTTTTTTAAAATAATAAATCACACGTAGTATAATGCAAAAATGACAGTTTCATTTAAATATATAGGTTGATATAACTTAGCTTAAAATAATAATTTTCTATTAAATATTTTAAATATAACTCATTTATATATAAATAGCTTGAATTTATTTTAAGGAATTGGAAATTATTTCAATTGGGCCTTTAAGGTATTCGTTACAATGGGATTAAAAGTGTGTTTTGATTTGTTAAATATGATTTTAAATAAATTCATCGATTAGGTACATCGTTTAAATTATAATTGGTTGTAATAATTGGGACAGTTAAGGTTAATCTTTTCTCTAAAATAATTAAATTTCAGTTCCTATATATAAATGTCCAAAACCATGAATTTTTATTGACTTCAGATTGTTATTTCTATTTTGAATTAAGAAGTATAATATAACAAAGATACTAGCTACTGTTACAGTTGTGTATGAATTCTCTAAGTGACCTTTATCTCTCTGACATCATAACAAAATTATTCATTTTCTCTATTCTTGAATCTTATCTTGAATCTTATCTGAATTGTGCCAAGTAAGAGATATTTGATAGCTAAGCTTCCAACTTTTTATAAGTCAACACGTGAATCGCTTACTCTTTGGCATCTTTATAAAAAGATATCTATATACATTATTTTAAAACCGCATATAATTTACTAAGATGTAATTTACATCAAACTCGCGAAATATAATATGAAACTATTTATGTTACGCAAACAAAATCTTCTTAATATATACTGTGAAAAAGGTACAGCAAAATTATTGCGTATAAAATTTTCACTCATTTTTTTTTTGTTAATCCTTAGTTTCTTTTACAATTCAGAGTGGATTTACAAAACATTTTCGATGTCTATTTATATTTTAGTGAAAAGAGTAACATTTGTTGTCACCACTTTTTATTGTTGCCATAAAAAGTATTTATTATCCCTAAAACTGTGACCCTAAATAATATTTTTACAACAAAAATTCCATGAAGTAAATTTGACTATAAAAGCTTTGTTATAATACAAAATTTTGGTAAAAGTGGTAAATCTCCACGAGAATGTTGAATAAATATGAATAACCACTTAACTAAGCACTAATAAATAATATGTTATTTTGACATAAATTTTATTATAGCAATTTTATGTTTTTATTTGTTTATTTACAATAAAAAAAATATATAATTGAAATATACATAGGTGTACAACTTTGCTTCCGCCGTTTTGCAATAGATGGTTGTAGCGGTAAGTGGTAGTCGAAATAAATAGATCGTAGATGTCATACAATAAGCTTAGGTATTTGTAAACATAACGCCATCGAAATATTAGTCGATTTGTGTCTGCATCATAAAGTTATTCTCGATTAAACATGACAGCTTAAGAGCCAAATTCTCGTCATTTGCGGGAGGTTTTAATTTTCTGCTTTAATATGAACAAATCTGAGGCTGAGGCTCATCGAATGCTCTCAAATACCTATGGTGAGGCTGCTATTAGTGAAAGAACGTGCCGAGAGTGGTTTCAACGCTTCAAGAACGGTGATTTTGACGTCGAAGACCGGCATGGCGGTGGAAGAGAGAAGGTTTTCGAAGATGCAGAATTGGAGGCATTACTTGATCAAGACTCGTGTCAAACGCAACAAGAATTGGCAGGATCATAGGGAGTGATGCAACAAGCCATTTCAAAATGCCTGAAAGTCATGGGAATGATTCAGAAACAAGGAAATTGGGTGCCGTACGAGTTGAAGCCGAGAGATGTTGAACGGCGTTTGTTTGCTTGTGAATAGCTGCTTGCAAGGCGAAGACGGAAAGGATTTCTGCATCGCATTGTGACTGGGGACGAAAAATGGGTTCATTACGATAATCCCAAGCGCAGAAAATTATGGGAATATCCCAGCCATGCTTCTACATCGACGGCCAAACCGAATATTCACGGTTCCAAGGTATGCTCTGTATTTGGTGGGACCAGCTCGGCGTAGTGCATTATGAGTTGTTAAAACCGACTGAAACAATCACAGGCAATAGTTATCGAACGCAATTAATGCGTTTGAGCCGAGCATTGAAAGACAAACGGCCGCAATACAACGAGATACATGATAAAGTGATTTTACAGCACGACAATGCTCGACCCCATGTTGAGAAAGTGGTCAAGACATACTTGGAAACGTTGAAATGGGAAGTCCTACCCCACCCGCCCTATTCTACAGGCGTTGCTCCCTCGGACTATCACTTGTTTCAATCAATGGCACACGGCCTGGCTGACCAGCACTTCCGGTCTTATTAAGAAGTTAAAAATTGGATCTATTTGTGGATCGCTTCAAAAGATGACCAGTTTTTTCAACGCGGGATTCGTATGCTGCCCGAAAGATGAGAGAAAGTAGTGGCCAGCGATGGACAATACTTTGAATCATAAATGTATAACCAGTTTTTTACAATAAAGCCACGAATTTCGGAAAAAAACGGCGGAAGCAAAGTTGTACACCTAATATAAAAGAATAATAGCTTTGTTTTATACGTTAAAAAGCTGGCTGAACATTTTTACAAGGAGTTCTAGCTTTGATACCTATTTAGGGTCTCAATAAATTAAGAGTTTTTGACCGAAACACATCTTTTTGAGTTTTTCTAAGCTTCAAACAGTACCTTTAGTCGACAGTCCCCTGATAAGGTGCAATGAAGTAAGTGATCCGAAGCCTTACAAGCAATTTGCTATGTTTTATTCCAGGTATACGACAAACAATGTCAACTGTCAAGGTCAACAAATAGTATTTATAACAGAATATCACAATATATATTTTTTAATAGTTATAAAAACTGTGCTTATAATGTTAAGAGAAAGTTTACTCCTAATAATCCGACCAACATTTTCAATGGAGGTGTGGACTATTGAATTTGTAGCATTACAGAGTATTGCCTCTATAGTCCGGATTTCTATCCATATATGTAATTGTAATGCAACATTTTCCAGATTTGATGATAAAATTCTAAACGTCATGTCGGCAGAACGAAATTTAAACCCATTCCTTATAATGGGTTTAAATTTCGTTCGTATATCTCTTAAGATAGTTGTTTGATAAGTATTTTACTTTAGAGATGTGTAAACAATGTCATGGCGTTGCTTATTACTATCAAAATTATTTGTTTTACAGATCGTTGTATGATTTGTATTAAAGAACAGTAAATGTTAATTCGTATCGTGATTTGTAATTTGCGAAGGTAAGTTATTCTGTAAGTTTTAGTAAAACAAAAACAAACATAAACCATTTTGTAATACATATTATTAAATTATGTTTTCTATAAAATATTAAGTAATAATATAAAATTTTCATCATTTAATAATTAATTACGAAAACTTGCGTAATGAGTTTTCATTATTTGAATTACTACGATTATTCGTTGTAACTTATTATTTAAAATTAAAAGAGTAAAAAACTCCACAAAAACCAATTTATATTCGAAAACGTAGGTGGTGGAGATAAAGTAGTCTAATAGCTATCCAAGAGGTAGCTTATTAGATTACAAGTGTTAGTTATACTTGGAAATAAAGTGGTGCAAGTAAGTGTGAGTGCTTCATTGGTGAAAAATGGTTAATCAGACATAGTGTAAGTGACGACAAAATTTCTGACGTCACAACTCTTAATAATAAACTTGGACGTGGTGCTTTGACATTTATAATATGTATTTCGAAGAATAAATCTTGCCGTTATCCCCATCACAGGTAGTCAAGTTTAATCTAAGAATTCCCTAGGCATCGAACACAAAAGTAATGATAAGCTCAAGTTATAATTTGTTCAATACATAGGTACGTTAGCGTTAAGATTGATGAAAAAATAGACCATGCCGAATTACAGGAGACAGATTAAACAGGGGCTGTATTTACTATTATAGTCCTGACATAAGAGCCACAAAAAATGCTTATAAAACATATTTCATGGTACAGTGATCCCGGGGAGGTCGCAAAGTTTTACATAAAAGATACGATCAATACTTAGTGTAATAGGAGAAGTTAAGTGATAATATATAACAAATTAGAAATCGGCAGATTAATATTTAATTATTTAGTACATATAAAATTTAAACTTAATTTAAGCTTTTATAATACTTTCAAGTATCCATATTTTTCTATTGATGTGGTTTTTTTTTTCATAACAGTCAAATCTTTTTTTTAATTTATGTCGATAGTAATGCTAATCTCAACAATTTCGTATTCTTTGCCCTTAATTAACCCCTTGCTGCATGAATTATGAAAGAGATGAAATAAAATTTTTTTTTTGCCAAAAATGTGTTTATTGTAGCTTAATTAGTGAGATCAAATCAACAAAAAAAAAATATTAGCTTATAATTCAAAAGTTAGTAATCAACGCCATATGTGGCTTCGTATGCATTTACGTGTAAAGTATTTTATTCCTCGTGAAATTCTTTGTAACAGTTGCGTTTGTCATTATAGCACAAATAAACATTACATTTTTCACATAATGTAAAAGAACGAAATTTAGAACAATTTTGGCATATTTGTCGGGCATTCTTCTTCCAAATCGGAAAATGGCCAATCCCATCGGTACGCACGGACGCCAAAGGCAAGTCTTGATGCCTAGCTGGCGTTTTTCGTGTCTTTTTTGCGGGAACTGGAGATTCAGGAATACGGGAGGGAGTGCCACCCCGGCTGGATGTCGGAGTTCCAACAATACTCGATGGACGACCACGTTTCTTGGTCATAACTGCTTTTCCTGCTTTACGCAAATGTTCGGAAACGGCCAGTTTGAAATCATAAAGTGGCATGTATGAGTCAGCATTGATTCGGCGCCATAACAACCAAGCATTGACAAGTGTCATGTCCACCATGTGAAAAAAAATCCTCTTGTACCATTGACGAGACCGCAAATGGATTCTATAATAACCCAGCATAGAATCTAGTAAATCCACTCCTCCCATATGCTGGTTATAAACATCTACAGCTTGGGGTGAAGGTATGTAAACATATTCTTTATCTTGGCGAACATAACGCCGCTTTGTTGTTGTGGGTTCACTTCCAACGTAGGCTAAAAGAAGATTCACATTCTTGTTATCGAACCAAGAAACTAAGCTCAACTTCACTTTATCTATGACTGCTACTTTTTCTGCCATGCTACCGCGTCCTCGCTTTTTTAGTTCCTTTTCAGAAGGCATGTTGGAGTTTGGAACACGATTGAGTCGCACGGTTCCTAACGGAAGTAGACCTTTTTTGTAAAGATATACTTGAAGATTTGGGCTATTGAACCAGTTGTCGAAACAAATTTTGTAATTTTGATGTTGTGGAACTGTAGATGTCAATCGTGTGACAACATTTGAACTTACGCCAAGATCTGGCGCATCTGAAGGGTAGGAATTACTTTGGTCCCCAGCAAATATATCAAAATCATAGCTAAAACCGCTAACGCCACTCAGGACTTGGTTTTTGTAACCCCATTTGTGAGGTTTAGCAGGGTTATACTGTTTTAATTCGTGACGGCATTTGGTAGGGATAATTTGTTCATCTACGGCTAAAAACTCTTCTTTAGGGACTAGCATCAAACGTTCACGAATCATATTCAATAAAGGCCGAATTTTTAAATAATTTGTCATGTCCATCTTGTCCTCGAGGTACAAAATTCTCATTATTATTGAAATGTAAAAACCTTTTGATTGATTCAAATCTGTTACAAGTCATAATTTCGTAGACCTGCGTCTGTCCAACTTCTTTTGACCAGTACTTTCTGGTTGCAGGTAACTTTACGCAGGACATAAAGATTACAATTCCTATAAATTTTTCGATATCTTCGGTCGTAATCATAGCTGGATTATTAATATTTTCTTGAATAGACTTGAGGTTAGACTGCTCCGTAATGAAATGAATAATATCAGCTGTGAACAAGAACCTGAACACATCTGCCGGAGAATCCAGTTGTTTTATAGTGTCCGGTAAATCTGTATTACCCGTAAATTGAAAATTGTAGACGTCGTAAGCTGGCATTTTTTCTTCTTTCCAGATAACTCGTTTCTTTTTAACAGATTTTCCTTTGGCTTTAGACGTTGTTGCCGTCTGAATACTTGTCAAAGGGACGTCGTCTTCCTCAGAAAAATCTGATTCTGACTCCGGTATAATGATATGTCGTTTAGGAGTTAAACTAATGGAGCCAATATTACAATTATCGTCACAATCCGAATCAACATCATCGTCACTAATGTCTCCATCACCTGGAATGATGTTTACATGTTTTGCAGTGCCATAAAAGCGTGCTGGGTCCATTTCTAGAACAAAAAAGAAAGAAGCCTTAAATGCATACCAAGCCAAATATGACAATTTTGAAAAAGTAGATAATTACGTCGAAATATGCAAAACAAAGCAAAAATCAAACATTCACCGTTTATAAGAAAGATAAAAGAATACTGTGGTATTTTTTTCAACCGTTTAATCACCTTTTTGATATGTTTTTTTTTAAATTAAAAATTACACTTTTTTCGCTGCACCTGCTCCGCCGCACGCGCTCAACATAACCTTAAAAATATTTGACAGCTGACATTTGACATGAATGAGTTAATTACATTCCGTTTCACCATGAAATTCCGGATCTGTTGTCGGTTAAATTTAAAAAATCGGACATACCAGTAGCTTGTAAAAAAAATGTAAACTTGGTCATCCATATATGGTTTCGTATGCGGTAAGGGGTTAATATAGATGCTATTTTGAAAAATAGTTTTACATTTCTAATTAACTTTAAATGATTGCATGATATAATACAAAAATACTGACATTCATAATTTTGAAGTATTTGAGTAGGTACATATTTCTATGATTGTTTGATATTAAGAAGAATGAATTCATCTTTTAGTTAAGTTACATTAGATTCTCTCTGATTTTCACTTGAACTCAGAATTTATGCATATTTTATGGAAATTTATTACATATATCTACACCTGGGTTTCAAGTCCCAGGCACTATCGAAGCTCCTCTTCCTGCAACGATGGATCCGGCATCCATCCATCCATGAATCCAATCCAATGCTAAGAAGTTTCGTCTCATCTCACAAGATAATTAAGTACTTCATTGTGACTTATTCTTTTACAGTTCCAACTGTCGTTTGTTTAAGAGCTTTGACAGGAAGTTCATATTGTTTTTAATACTCCTATTGAGTTATATAAATTAAAAAAGAATAGATCGATAGTTTTATCCAAAACTTTCGCGAGTATTCGTTTCAATGAAACTAAAATTTCTCGGATTATACTACGCGTATTTTATTATTTTAAAAACTACATACTCCCGACGTTTCGATTACTTTTCATCAACCGTAATCACGGGCAGACGAGATGTGAATTTTTAGAGTATTTCAATTTGCACATGACAAATAGTAACCACATTATTTTATACAAAGACAGTTATATATTCTTATCTTGAATATTTACTGTAATAGCGAAAGTTATAGTAACCCTCTAAATGTCTCCGAGAATATATTTATTATCTCAGAGGTAATAATGTTGACTTAGATTAAGTGATTCATTGCTGACCCGACGACCTAGTGGTGATTGTGTTTCATTAAATGATATTATAATAAAATATCAACTACTTGGTCGACAAATCAAGTTATGAAAATGAGTCGTGAAATATATTATATTATAATTAATTTGATAAATTTAGTTAATATTTTGTACAGTATATTCATAGATGTACGCAACATGCTTCTTGAAATAAATAAGAACCATTGAAACTTTAGAAGTAATTTTGAAGTAGAAGCAAAACGATGAGCTATTTAGTTATAGATTTTGTTTAGGCTTTTTTTAGTATGAATGATTGATAATGTTCTTAAGTATATTTGATTCGGAGATAATAGATTCAAACAAGTTTAGGTTAAAATTTCAATAATTTCTATCCCATTTCAACAGGATTATAAAAATTCTGGATAAAAAGAAAAAGAGATGGGTCTATTTTTATAAATAATTATTTTAATCAAGAGCCTATTATACATAACTCAAATAATATCAAATAACCATATTATGATACATCTATACACCAATAAAATGGTTTTTCATCCATTTTAGTTTATTTATTTTTACACGTACATATTTATGTGCAAAAAAAAATTATTTCATTCCACTATAACAAAGTGCTGAAGAGAGTTAAACCTTTTAAAACGACCGCAGAACACTATAGCATTTAGTACGAGTATTGAAACAAGTACCTATTCTCTACAAATGTTTTTTGTTTATTTTATATTTGTTAGTAAGTAATGGAATGTAATTAGAAATCAGTTTTGATTTTATAAATATTCAGCTAAGTACTTTGAATAAATGACATACAATAATAGATTCATTAAAATAGAACGTATTGGAATATAAACGTAATATCTTGTATAAATCACAGCGTTGTTGGCATCTTTGCAAGAGTAGTTAAATAAAGAAACTCTTTGTCAGAAGATTTATGACACCTTCGTCCAAACACTTCTGTTAGGACACACTTATTTATACATAGTTATAAATTAATTGTTATGTCACAACGCTTCTTCAAGTCTTTTTTCGTATATTTTAAGAATGTTAAAGCATTCAATGTGGCTTTGAAATTATATTTTAACTTTTATTCAAAAGTATTGGGTAAGCGTTACAAAAGAGGTAACTGTAATTACGTTGAACTTTCTATTTGTTGAAAGTTACAATTAAGCGGTCTTTCACCGAAATCTTCATCCCTCATCTCAAGAGCAAGTTCTATAAGATAAATAATTAACTCATTATTATGTATTGCATTGATATTTGTTAAGAACTTAAGTAAAATAATAGAATTCATATATAAGCTGCCAAGTTAATAGTCGAATTTAACTTTTGTAAGTCCTACAAAAATATCTTACGAATATATGAAACAATTCCGTTTATAAAATAAAACAACAGTTGTTCTTCTTCACTTTGTTTAACTGATAATAGTCTTAATAAAAAAAAACAACGTTTAAAAGGAAGTACAAACACAATTTGTCCTGATTAACAAGTTAAGTTTAGTGAAAATAGAGATTTACTTTCTTTGAACACATCTTATTTTGTATTGTTGATAAATGATAATAATAATAAAACGGAAAATATGTTATTTATGATGTAACAATGTAACTCTTTATAAAATGAGTCCAGTATTTCATTTGTAACAATAGTTCTCCATACATAGGTTTCATGAAAATTAAAATACAGAACGAATCGAAATAGATGTCCATAACAATTAAAATGTTGCTTTTTATATCCCATAGAGCAACAATCCAATTGTTGCCATGGCTTTGAGTCATAAAACAAACAAAAAGTTTGAAACCACATAATTCTTACTTCAACAAAAGGTCCATGAGGTTAATATAACTATGAAAGCGTCGTAACAATACAGTATTAGTAATATTTTATATTCAAAACTATTTCTTGTTACAATAGTAAACATGTTAATAATGAACCTTAATAAAATATTAATGTGCTATGAGATAGCTGTTACTCTTTGAAATTATTGTAGAAAAATTAATATAAAGCCTAATTCATTAATTTCACATATTAATATTACATTATGTAATATTAATTCATTTATAAACACATCTTTTTGTAACTGACCTGGAATGAACTCGTATATAACAATATTGATGTTTCGATAAAATCTAATACGTAGATATTATTTTATATATAGTAGGTAAATGTATTTAAAAAAAAATGTTTTTTATAACTAAGCCTTGCTGAATGAATTCATAATTTTCAGTACATGCCAGATGTATCAACTTTAAATTTCACTCAGTTTCAAACTATGTGAAAACAAAGAGTGTTTTATGTTCTTAGAAACGTTTTTTGTTTGTTTTGCTTCAGTGAGAGTTTTCCTCGCGGCTCTACGCATCAATGCTCTCTTGATGAATAACTTAGCGTGACCTGAGGCTGCACCTCCAGGGACATTTTCATGTCAACACGACGACGTGTATGATGGATCTCAAACACTAAAAATAAAAGAATATGAATGATACTTACAATGAATGTGGATTTCTGAAGCTTTACTCTTCGAACTGTCGTTAGGAAAGAGGTATGCCATAAATTGTATGTAAAAAATGTTACAAAGATATCTATTTAACTTTTCTACTCTCCAGTCAGGAATACTGAAAGAGAAGAAAGGTTTGGTAAGCTTAAAAATTACATAGTATTTCTTGATTTTTATCGTCATATGATTAGTCTATAGATATCATTTTCGTTTTTCAACCATTTCTTTAGTGTCAGATAAAATATCTGTTAGTTTTAAAAATGTTATTCGGTTAATGATTTTACACTTAAAGATTGAAAACTCATAGAAAATATAATTTTCCGATATACATATAAACTTTTATTTGAAACAAGTTCAATATTTCCAAGCCGTATTATTAATTATATAACATACCTCAAAGGTGAAAGGGAAAGCCGGATGCATAACATAGTTTGCGATGACGCCCTTCGGGTACGGAACCTAAATTACCTATAGCCGATAAGACAGGTGGTTATAGGTTTTTTTTCTGATAATGTAACACTTCATAATGGTGACATGCCTATTGAAAGTTTAAGTATACATATGAATAAAAAAATTATAAATTGATCTTGATTTGATTTTTATGAATTCAGTACCAATAGTTTTCGTTTCTACAATAATTGTATATACAAGAACAGTAGATTAATTTTTTTGGAGACGGAACAGAATTACATACAAAACCAATACTTCTTATAAACTTTTATCTTCCGTCTTCATAATTTTTCAAAATTTTACGAGTACATATATATTTTTGGCAACAATTGATACTCTCCACAGTTATTAGCAAAGTATAAGAATCATTTTTATCTGATGGTTACTTTTTAATTTTTCATACTATCTTTTGGTGATTTGGATAATTATATTTATTTTTTTCATTATTGTAATGTTTTTATATCCTTTTTTGTATAATTTTCTTTTTTTTTTGTGTATGTCAATAAATGTCGTTTCTTCTTTCTTTATTTCTAATATACATCATGCAGTACAATAGTATTACACACTTGAAGAGGCTTTAGGTAAGCCGCGTTCGCGACCTGTGTAGGCCCGTTAGAACACCAAAGTCCTATAATGATTATTGCAAATATATATGTATTAGCTTGTATGTGATGAAATTCTACAAAGAAGCTTATAGACAGCTTAAAAACTTGCTGTAACTAATTTTTTCTATAGCTAGGCATTATGACATCGCTTCGAAGCTTCTTTTTTGCTGTTACTGATCTTTATTGCTATTTTAAGTAAGCTTGTTTAAAAACGCATAAAAGAAATTAAATAAGAACAAGATTCAAAAAATCCGTCTTAGAATGTATTAATTTAAAATGAATAAAAAGTATAAGTGGTTAAAGTTAATAATAATGCAGTATTATTAAATAAATATAATATATAAGTGAATTTTGTCTTTGATAAAAATCTTTTCTCTTCACTCCCTCGGGTTCAAAACAAGAAGCAGAAATAAAGATAGACAGTTACCTACTTACGCTGAAACTTCTGTGACTAAAATGCATTTGGTTTGTTTTTGAATCAGAACAATAGTATTTGATTTCAATGTCATTGTTTCTATAAACATTTTTAATAATACTTAAATTGAAATACAGCTATATTGTATGACGTCACTGATAATATTAAATATGAGCGGAAATATTTTTTATTATTTAATAAATAGGTTAAAAAGTGGTATAAATTTTATGGGTTCCTTTATCTACAACTTGAATTATCTGGTTTAATATAAAAATAGTATCCACTCAATTATGCTGGTGCCTTTATTATAGGTACATTTTGTCTCATGAATTAGGAAGTCAGTTGGTAAAATTTAATCCTTCTTAGAGTGAGCCACTGTGTGTAACTAACGTAGTCTCTCCTAAGTGATTAATATATTGTTCCTAACCTAACCTAAAGATATCTGATGAAACGATGCTTTTAGTTATCCAATGATAGTTGTGCAGGGGATCAAGATACCAAAGGATTTACTGGGTAAGAATTAATTGTCTAAATGTCAAACACTACTTAATGGTATGTTTTCCACCTATTCCCTTAAGATATATGCTAAGCCAGTGTATTAAATATAAATATGTAATTTTTCCTACCTCTGTGTTTAAAAAAAATCTTTTTATCTAAGATCGAAACTTCGGGTACTTTAAAGTAAATACATATATTAATTTGAATATATGTACATTTTTTGTCTACAATAAACTTTGTATCCAAAGAAACTTTCGACAATATTCTTTTTGAACACAAGTGATTTTCAGCCTCTCCACTAAATAGTTATAACCAACATAATAGTAAGGTAAGCTTCATGCCTCAGTTAATTTCATTGTGTCTTAGAAAATTTAATACGTTTGTTTCTTAACATATAATAAAAGTATATCTCTTTAAAGCGTTAGTAAAATTATAATACCATAATCATGTTTTATTCATATAATGCAATTAACCGACGAACATTTTATTGTGTTTACATCCACTTGCTGTAAACGGTAATGGGGTAAAGGTTTGCTTCATGCCATAATGTTACTGAATATAATTCGTACACCTTTCTTTAATTGAGTTTGTGACTGGTATTTTACGTGTAGCCTTTATTAACTTTGATTAATATGCAGCAACCAGTGTAAAAAGGTCTGTTTCACCTCAAGATATAATATACTTAGTCAATCCTACTACTCTCATGTACATGTAATAAAGTATGCGATATTATTTATCACTCGTAGAAAAAAAGCGAAAAGTATTGAAGTTTTTGTTTGATATAGAAGTAAAAAAGTAATTAATATCAACTGCTGTCCAATATACATTATTCTCATTGAAAGAAATGTGTCGGTGTCAATAGTATATAGTGTAAGGATATGATTCTTATGAGTTCGTAATTTGGCGGAAATGTTATATTCTCAATAACGAGTTCTAATATTTTCGCGAGTATTTATTTTAATGAAAATAATATTTTTCGGATACACTACGCGACTTCATTTTTTATAAAAAATACGTACTGTATTTTTGTATAAATTTCTTCGAAATGTTCTAATTAACATTGTTTACTTCGAATAATATTGAAATTTTTTTCTTGTTTATTATAAAAACACAAAAGA
This sequence comes from Danaus chrysippus, assembly GCA_916720795.1. Classification (NCBI taxonomy): domain Eukaryota; kingdom Metazoa; phylum Arthropoda; class Insecta; order Lepidoptera; family Nymphalidae; genus Danaus; species Danaus chrysippus. The sequence goes on along the minus strand of CAKASE010000066.1, from coordinate 6,700,592 downwards.
AATGCTTTCTTTAATAGATCAGTATGATTATTTAATACAAATCCATAAAAAGCTACACAAGCGTTTGCTTTAAAAGAATATAAAATTTTTCAATAATTGTTGAATAAACGATGTGGTATCTGTTTTTATAACAGCGTCTAGTTTTGTAATCTAGTTACTGCATTATGCGAAATGTGTAACTGAGTACAATTTCAGCCCAGTGGCAAACAGCTGTACTTAAGTTTTACGGTAATCAGGTAACCTGGAATTTTAGTTGTAAAGCTTAACTTACTAATAGGTATTGCAGGATTTTTAGGTCTTAATCATAAAATATATTAAAAGGTCCTTAATATGTATTATATAATTATGTTTTAAATTTATATTCTATACATACCTCACCAATAGTTATTAACAAAAAAAAAATGATTTACAAATAATAGTTTTAAAAGAGTTTTATGGTTAGTAAATGTAGATAGTAAAATTACTGAATTTAGAGATATACATATTATGCGAGTAATAAAAATATAAATTAATCATAAAATGTAATAAATACATAACACAATGTAAACTAACAAATGAAATGTTATTTAAACTTCGCAAAAATACGTAAAATGAAATAAAGTATTAAAATAGAGTCCACAAAAATGTTCATACCGGAAGGCAGTACTTTAAGTGAATATGTAAAATTTATGTCCATGTTTATAAAATAAATATACAAAAGAATATTGTAGAAGTTTAAAATATTCCAGCTTTAGTTAGATTTCGTTGTATATTCATAACAATCCACTAAAAAACTGTTATGTTGACTTTATAGGTCGTTATTGCAACGCGTCGTTAGATGAAAACAATTTGTGTAGCATATAGCGTTCTTTTATATCTGTATCTATGTGTATTTGTTATTCGAACTAGAAGGTACTTGACTAATATCCTTTGCTTTTTTACTCCTTCATTGAAGATTTCCAAATTTTAAGTAAAAGAAAAACAAACGCAGACAAAATATTTTATATATTTTTTTCTATGTGCATGAAATAAAGAGGAAGCGTAAAGTTATTTGTGTGTGTAGAACTTATATATATTGAATGGACATAGGTTTGTCATACTTCTAACTATCTGCGTGTCAAATCGGATAGAAGAATTTTATCATTAAGTTCTCGGTCACGATCCTAAATTTATTCTATAAAATGTTCAAATACTGGTTCTGCTTATATGCGTATTGTCAAGGCTCACAAGATCTAACTTTGGTCATTAATAATAATCCTTCTCACATGCCTCGCTAAGGAATTCAAAACAGTATGGATTAAATTAAGGATCATCTGCCAGAATATGCCAATACTATTACACATAAATAGACTTGTGCGTCCTGGAAATAAAGAAGTTGTCGCGGACGGTACTATGGCCGTGATTCTGCAAGGTTACCTAGTTTTCTCTTGCAGCTGCCCCAACACTGGATTTTTTTAGGTCCTTAGAATCACACCTCCCGAGGTACTATCTGTTGACTTGTCCGCCGCCGTTGTAACGTTTATAAGGGTAGGCATTTAATTCTCTTAAAAACAACAGCTGATTGAAGAGTAAAGCAGTAAAGGCACCAGCAACTTTACTGAGATATTCAAATATTTGAGAATTTCTTTGGCCACCGCTGTTCCATAAATTAAACTCAAAAGTTTAACCTAGACTTGTATATAAGCTATAAAATCAGTGGTTTAGCCGTGAAAAAGTAACAGACAGACAGACAGAGTTACTTTGTAATTTATTAGTGGAGATGGTACTACATATAAATATAAATTCCATCTAAATTATTATAATTCCTTGTGAATATACAATTTAAATAGTTTGTTATTAGTATTAATTAAAGCCTTCGTTTATGATTAGTATTAAAACCTTCGTTTATGATTAGTACGCTAGACTAGTACTAGATTTGCCCGCGACTTCGTTCGTGTTAATTTCGGCATAAGTGCCTTGAAATGCCCTACGTGCGGGAAAAATTACAAGAGACGAGCCTGGTACATTAAACACCTAAAAACACATAATGGTGTTGAAGCACGACAATCGTTGGTAAGTTCTTCAATTATCACTTCGGATAGAGTTGACCCTCACGTATCCCATGGTGAACCATTAACTGGAAACCACCAGGAGTCCATTAACATCCGGACACGTCTTAGCATTCCTAACATGAAACAATCGACTTGGAAAGTTCACGACGACAATTTAGCGGTCCTGTTAGAGCATCCGGGCTCGAAGCAGGAATTGAACTCGCAGGTAGAAACTTTCCAAAATACCGTTTATGACTACTTCAACGAGCAATATCCACCACGTAATCATTACGCTCGCAAAAATAAAGAAAATTCGTTCAAGATAAAAATGAGGAAGAAAAAAAACGGGAATTAATAAAAAATCTACGTATAGCCAAAGCTCTAGGCGACAACCACCTTAGTCATCAGCTAGCTAGGGCATTAAGATCAATCCTTAAATTAATTCAAGGAATATCGGCACAAACTGCAGAATATCGCGGTAATTTTGACCGGGCCAAACAGGAAGTAGATTTTGATAAAAACCCTTTTGAGTATTCGAAAACCATTTTTAAGAAAGAACGCGGACAGCTTCTCTTGACCAACGATCAAATTTACGACCATTTCAAGAGTACATACGAAGTGCCTAAAAGTGTAAGGCTCTATACGGATCCAAACGAACAAAAACCGGAAATTCCTCATATCGATTTTCACGGCATACCACCAACGTTAGACGAAATAAGTAGTCACATAAAGAGGAAATCATCTAAATCTGCACCGGGCCCCGATGGTATCCCATATATAGTCTTTAAAAAATGTCCATCGGTTCGTAAACACCTCCTAAATATATACGGCAAAATCTGGTCAAGGAAGCAAATCCCGGAGTGTTTCGGGAAAGCAATTTTTGTCCTCATTCCCAAAAAAGATCGAGTTACCGATCCGAAGGATACTAGACCGATAGCCTTAACAAATACAATATCTAAAATCTTTTTCTCGGTCCTACAAACGAGAATGACGCGATTCATGCTCAGCAACAAGTATTTTAGGCCAAATCACCAGAAAGGGTTTCTACCCGGGATTTCTGGATGCCTAGAACACAATACCTTGCTGTCGGAGAGTTTGAAAGATGCTAGAAAAAGCGAGCGGCAAATTACAGTTTGTTGGATAGACTTAGAGAACGCGTTCGGGTCGATACAACACGAGTTGATGCTATTCGCGCTTAGATGGTATAACTTTCCACCCTTAGTTAGCGATATGATTGCGTCGTATTACTCAAAATTAAAGTTTTCTATTATAACTAAAGAAGGCCCTTCAAAAAGTTTGAGTTACAATGTAGGACTATTTCAAGGGTGCTGTTTATCTCCAATAGTATTTAATATTATAATCAATATCCTAGTAGATAAACTTATCAGCAATGAGAAAAAATGGGGGTATCGGTTTAAGTTCAATAACAAATACACGGAATCCATTTTAGCCTTCGCTGACGATCTCGCAATACTGACACGTCTCCCCAAACACTGTCAAGTACTATTGGATGAAGTGGATAAATTCTGTGAGTGGACGGATGGATTGAGGACAAAACCAAGTAAATGTCACTGTCTGTGTCTTGGTAGGCGGAATACAAGATACACCTCATACGATCCGGGACTATCGATAGGCGGTCAATGCGTTTCTACGGTTACGGAAAATGCACCATTCAAGTTTCTCGGTCGTAAGATTGATAATATAGGTCGTACTCCATCTTTAGAAGGAATAGTAGATAGCTTTTTAAATGATCTCAACAAGGTAGATAGCCAGCAGATCAGTAACGTAAAAAAAGCATGGATCTACGATAATTACTTAACTTCACGTTTGAATTGGCCTTTCCTCGTCTATGATTTTAGTAAAACCCTTTTATCTAAATTAGATGCAGGCGTCATAAAGATGTTGAAGTTGTGGCTCGGGCTCGCGCTAACGGCTGATTCATCGGCTTTATTCAGGGATCGTAATAGTTTTGGGATGAATCTAAAAAGACCATCGGAGCTCTACAAACACCTAAGAGTTTCCAAGAGACATATCCTGGGAAAATCCCATGATGACGTCGTTACATCACTCCCAAAAGACAATGATGCCCCAGAGCTAGAGTCACGACTTCAATTCCATAAACAATTTATGATCGGAGCGCAAAATAACAGAGTAGGGTTAGGATCAAGTAGGAAAGTCCAAGATACGGATATATTAAAGTCTTTTATTCGGCAAGACGAGAACGATAAATACAAGATCCATGCAATGAGTTTAGAAATGCAGAACGAGTGGTTAGACATGGGAGATTTTTGCATTCCACTAGCACTAAAATGGCGCACCCTAATTCATGACTGGTCGCCAGCCTTGCTAAAATTTTATCTCAATGCGTTCCAGATGACTCTCCCAGATCAGAGTAATTTAGTAAGATGGGGTAAAGGTACCGAAAAAACTTGCTATATCTGCGGAAAGGCAGTTGGAACTGCCAAGCATTTGCTGGTGGGATGTAAGGTTCTCCTGGACAGCGGTCAATACTCGCGTCGTCACGATAGGGTTTTAGAGATCATACGTGAAGCGGTTAGTCTTTCGGTAGCCAGAGCGCAAAGGGAAATAACCACAAACGAGCGATCAATAGGTTTTGTGAGAGAGGGCACCAGGGCTATAAAATCAAGCGTCAAGCCTTACTCTATCCTTAAAGCGGCTTCGGATTGGACTATCATGATGGATACGTATGAGAAACAATACAAAATCCCCGAGGATATTTGTGCGTCGGCCTCCAGACCAGACATATTTCTATATTCGCGTATTTTAAAGCGCGTTGTGATGATAGAGCTTACGGTGCCTTGGGAAACCAACATCCCCAAAGACCATGCCATCAAGGTCAATAAGTATTACGAGCTCACTAACGAACTAACTCGAAATAGGTTCGTCGTTGATTTGTACGCGGTAGAGGTGGGAGCGAGAGGTATAACAGCTAAATCTCTCTATAACCTACTAAAAGACTTGGGCCTGTCCAGAACTAACATTAATTCATTCTTAGAACGTACGTCGAAGGCAGCCCTAGTAGGTTCTTTTCAAATTTGGTTAGGTAGGGAGAGGAACTTGGACAGTGGAGGTGAGCGTATAACGCGCGTTAGTTAAGGGGCCCCTTAAACCTACACCTGGGTCGCAAGTCCCAGGCACTGTTGAAGCTCCTCTCCCTGCAACGCGATGGACCCGGCACCCGCACGGTGAATCCATTGAATGCTAAGAGGTTTCGTCTCATATAAAACGACTGCCCGGAGAGTCGGGCTGACTCTGGAAAGACAGATGACTGCCGGAAAGACGGATGACTGCCGGAAAGACGGATGACTGCTGGAAAGACAGCCGAGGGCAACGGCCTAGCAAGCCCAGCCCGGGATTTATTAAGCTAAAAGTCCTAAAAAGAAAAATACCCCTGGGACAGTCCGAGAGGGGGGGCGGAAGATCTGTCCACCGGTCGATTTAAACGGCGAAAACGGCGCGAATACGGACTTGAAATGCCCTACGTGCGGGAAAAATTACAAGAGACGAGCCTGGTACATTAAACACCTAAAAACACATAATGGTGTTGAAGCACGACAATCGTTGGTAAGTTCTTCAATTATCACTTCGGATAGAGTTGACCCTCACGTATCCCATGGTGAACCATTAACTGGAAACCACCAGGAGTCCATTAACATCCGGACACGTCTTAGCATTCCTAACATGAAACAATCGACTTGGAAAGTTCACGACGACAATTTAGCGGTCCTGTTAGAGCATCCGGGCTCGAAGCAGGAATTGAACTCGCAGGTAGAAACTTTCCAAAATACCGTTTATGACTACTTCAACGAGCAATATCCACCACGTAATCATTACGCTCGCAAAAATAAAGAAAATTCGTTCAAGATAAAAATGAGGAAGAAAAAACGGGAATTAATAAAAAATCTACGTATAGCCAAAGCTCTAGGCGACAACCACCTTAGTCATCAGCTAGCTAGGGCATTAAGATCAATCCTTAAATTAATTCAAGGAATATCGGCACAAACTGCAGAATATCGCGGTAATTTTGACCGGGCCAAACAGGAAGTAGATTTTGATAAAAACCCTTTTGAGTATTCGAAAACCATTTTTAAGAAAGAACGCGGACAGCTTCTCTTGACCAACGATCAAATTTACGACCATTTCAAGAGTACATACGAAGTGCCTAAAAGTGTAAGGCTCTATACGGATCCAAACGAACAAAAACCGGAAATTCCTCATATCGATTTTCACGGCATACCACCAACGTTAGACGAAATAAGTAGTCACATAAAGAGGAAATCATCTAAATCTGCACCGGGCCCCGATGGTATCCCATATATAGTCTTTAAAAAATGTCCATCGGTTCGTAAACACCTCCTAAATATATACGGCAAAATCTGGTCAAGGAAGCAAATCCCGGAGTGTTTCGGGAAAGCAATTTTTGTCCTCATTCCCAAAAAAGATCGAGTTACCGATCCGAAGGATACTAGACCGATAGCCTTAACAAATACAATATCTAAAATCTTTTTCTCGGTCCTACAAACGAGAATGACGCGATTCATGCTCAGCAACAAGTATTTTAGGCCAAATCACCAGAAAGGGTTTCTACCCGGGATTTCTGGATGCCTAGAACACAATACCTTGCTGTCGGAGAGTTTGAAAGATGCTAGAAAAAGCGAGCGGCAAATTACAGTTTGTTGGATAGACTTAGAGAACGCGTTCGGGTCGATACAACACGAGTTGATGCTATTCGCGCTTAGATGGTATAACTTTCCACCCTTAGTTAGCGATATGATTGCGTCGTATTACTCAAAATTAAAGTTTTCTATTATAACTAAAGAAGGCCCTTCAAAAAGTTTGAGTTACAATGTAGGACTATTTCAAGGGTGCTGTTTATCTCCAATAGTATTTAATATTATAATCAATATCCTAGTAGATAAACTTATCAGCAATGAGAAAAAATGGGGGTATCGGTTTAAGTTCAATAACAAATACACGGAATCCATTTTAGCCTTCGCTGACGATCTCGCAATACTGACACGTCTCCCCAAACACTGTCAAGTACTATTGGATGAAGTGGATAAATTCTGTGAGTGGACGGATGGATTGAGGACAAAACCAAGTAAATGTCACTGTCTGTGTCTTGGTAGGCGGAATACAAGATACACCTCATACGATCCGGGACTATCGATAGGCGGTCAATGCGTTTCTACGGTTACGGAAAATGCACCATTCAAGTTTCTCGGTCGTAAGATTGATAATATAGGTCGTACTCCATCTTTAGAAGGAATAGTAGATAGCTTTTTAAATGATCTCAACAAGGTAGATAGCCAGCAGATCAGTAACGTAAAAAAAGCATGGATCTACGATAATTACTTAACTTCACGTTTGAATTGGCCTTTCCTCGTCTATGATTTTAGTAAAACCCTTTTATCTAAATTAGATGCAGGCGTCATAAAGATGTTGAAGTTGTGGCTCGGGCTCGCGCTAACGGCTGATTCATCGGCTTTATTCAGGGATCGTAATAGTTTTGGGATGAATCTAAAAAGACCATCGGAGCTCTACAAACACCTAAGAGTTTCCAAGAGACATATCCTGGGAAAATCCCATGATGACGTCGTTACATCACTCCCAAAAGACAATGATGCCCCAGAGCTAGAGTCACGACTTCAATTCCATAAACAATTTATGATCGGAGCGCAAAATAACAGAGTAGGGTTAGGATCAAGTAGGAAAGTCCAAGATACGGATATATTAAAGTCTTTTATTCGGCAAGACGAGAACGATAAATACAAGATCCATGCAATGAGTTTAGAAATGCAGAACGAGTGGTTAGACATGGGAGATTTTTGCATTCCACTAGCACTAAAATGGCGCACCCTAATTCATGACTGGTCGCCAGCCTTGCTAAAATTTTATCTCAATGCGTTCCAGATGACTCTCCCAGATCAGAGTAATTTAGTAAGATGGGGTAAAGGTACCGAAAAAACTTGCTATATCTGCGGAAAGGCAGTTGGAACTGCCAAGCATTTGCTGGTGGGATGTAAGGTTCTCCTGGACAGCGGTCAATACTCGCGTCGTCACGATAGGGTTTTAGAGATCATACGTGAAGCGGTTAGTCTTTCGGTAGCCAGAGCGCAAAGGGAAATAACCACAAACGAGCGATCAATAGGTTTTGTGAGAGAGGGCACCAGGGCTATAAAATCAAGCGTCAAGCCTTACTCTATCCTTAAAGCGGCTTCGGATTGGACTATCATGATGGATACGTATGAGAAACAATACAAAATCCCCGAGGATATTTGTGCGTCGGCCTCCAGACCAGACATATTTCTATATTCGCGTATTTTAAAGCGCGTTGTGATGATAGAGCTTACGGTGCCTTGGGAAACCAACATCCCCAAAGACCATGCCATCAAGGTCAATAAGTATTACGAGCTCACTAACGAACTAACTCGAAATAGGTTCGTCGTTGATTTGTACGCGGTAGAGGTGGGAGCGAGAGGTATAACAGCTAAATCTCTCTATAACCTACTAAAAGACTTGGGCCTGTCCAGAACTAACATTAATTCATTCTTAGAACGTACGTCGAAGGCAGCCCTAGTAGGTTCTTTTCAAATTTGGTTAGGTAGGGAGAGGAACTTGGACAGTGGAGGTGAGCGTATAACGCGCGTTAGTTAAGGGGCCCCTTAAACCTACACCTGGGTCGCAAGTCCCAGGCACTGTTGAAGCTCCTCTCCCTGCAACGCGATGGACCCGGCACCCGCACGGTGAATCCATTGAATGCTAAGAGGTTTCGTCTCATATAAAACGACTGCCCGGAGAGTCGGGCTGACTCTGGAAAGACAGATGACTGCCGGAAAGACGGATGACTGCCGGAAAGACGGATGACTGCTGGAAAGACAGCCGAGGGCAACGGCCTAGCAAACCCAGCCCGGGATTTATTAAGCTAAAAGTCCTAAAAAGAAAAATACCCCTGGGACAGTCCGAGAGGGGGGGCGGAAGATCTGTCCACCGGTCGATTTAAACGGCGAAAACGGCGCGAATACGGACTTGAAATGCCCTACGTGCGGGAAAAATTACAAGAGACGAGCCTGGTACATTAAACACCTAAAAACACATAATGGTGTTGAAGCACGACAATCGTTGGTAAGTTCTTCAATTATCACTTCGGATAGAGTTGACCCTCACGTATCCCATGGTGAACCATTAACTGGAAACCACCAGGAGTCCATTAACATCCGGACACGTCTTAGCATTCCTAACATGAAACAATCGACTTGGAAAGTTCACGACGACAATTTAGCGGTCCTGTTAGAGCATCCGGGCTCGAAGCAGGAATTGAACTCGCAGGTAGAAACTTTCCAAAATACCGTTTATGACTACTTCAACGAGCAATATCCACCACGTAATCATTACGCTCGCAAAAATAAAGAAAATTCGTTCAAGATAAAAATGAGGAAGAAAAAACGGGAATTAATAAAAAATCTACGTATAGCCAAAGCTCTAGGCGACAACCACCTTAGTCATCAGCTAGCTAGGGCATTAAGATCAATCCTTAAATTAATTCAAGGAATATCGGCACAAACTGCAGAATATCGCGGTAATTTTGACCGGGCCAAACAGGAAGTAGATTTTGATAAAAACCCTTTTGAGTATTCGAAAACCATTTTTAAGAAAGAACGCGGACAGCTTCTCTTGACCAACGATCAAATTTACGACCATTTCAAGAGTACATACGAAGTGCCTAAAAGTGTAAGGCTCTATACGGATCCAAACGAACAAAAACCGGAAATTCCTCATATCGATTTTCACGGCATACCACCAACGTTAGACGAAATAAGTAGTCACATAAAGAGGAAATCATCTAAATCTGCACCGGGCCCCGATGGTATCCCATATATAGTCTTTAAAAAATGTCCATCGGTTCGTAAACACCTCCTAAATATATACGGCAAAATCTGGTCAAGGAAGCAAATCCCGGAGTGTTTCGGGAAAGCAATTTTTGTCCTCATTCCCAAAAAAGATCGAGTTACCGATCCGAAGGATACTAGACCGATAGCCTTAACAAATACAATATCTAAAATCTTTTTCTCGGTCCTACAAACGAGAATGACGCGATTCATGCTCAGCAACAAGTATTTTAGGCCAAATCACCAGAAAGGGTTTCTACCCGGGATTTCTGGATGCCTAGAACACAATACCTTGCTGTCGGAGAGTTTGAAAGATGCTAGAAAAAGCGAGCGGCAAATTACAGTTTGTTGGATAGACTTAGAGAACGCGTTCGGGTCGATACAACACGAGTTGATGCTATTCGCGCTTAGATGGTATAACTTTCCACCCTTAGTTAGCGATATGATTGCGTCGTATTACTCAAAATTAAAGTTTTCTATTATAACTAAAGAAGGCCCTTCAAAAAGTTTGAGTTACAATGTAGGACTATTTCAAGGGTGCTGTTTATCTCCAATAGTATTTAATATTATAATCAATATCCTAGTAGATAAACTTATCAGCAATGAGAAAAAATGGGGGTATCGGTTTAAGTTCAATAACAAATACACGGAATCCATTTTAGCCTTCGCTGACGATCTCGCAATACTGACACGTCTCCCCAAACACTGTCAAGTACTATTGGATGAAGTGGATAAATTCTGTGAGTGGACGGATGGATTGAGGACAAAACCAAGTAAATGTCACTGTCTGTGTCTTGGTAGGCGGAATACAAGATACACCTCATACGATCCGGGACTATCGATAGGCGGTCAATGCGTTTCTACGGTTACGGAAAATGCACCATTCAAGTTTCTCGGTCGTAAGATTGATAATATAGGTCGTACTCCATCTTTAGAAGGAATAGTAGATAGCTTTTTAAATGATCTCAACAAGGTAGATAGCCAGCAGATCAGTAACGTAAAAAAAGCATGGATCTACGATAATTACTTAACTTCACGTTTGAATTGGCCTTTCCTCGTCTATGATTTTAGTAAAACCCTTTTATCTAAATTAGATGCAGGCGTCATAAAGATGTTGAAGTTGTGGCTCGGGCTCGCGCTAACGGCTGATTCATCGGCTTTATTCAGGGATCGTAATAGTTTTGGGATGAATCTAAAAAGACCATCGGAGCTCTACAAACACCTAAGAGTTTCCAAGAGACATATCCTGGGAAAATCCCATGATGACGTCGTTACATCACTCCCAAAAGACAATGATGCCCCAGAGCTAGAGTCACGACTTCAATTCCATAAACAATTTATGATCGGAGCGCAAAATAACAGAGTAGGGTTAGGATCAAGTAGGAAAGTCCAAGATACGGATATATTAAAGTCTTTTATTCGGCAAGACGAGAACGATAAATACAAGATCCATGCAATGAGTTTAGAAATGCAGAACGAGTGGTTAGACATGGGAGATTTTTGCATTCCACTAGCACTAAAATGGCGCACCCTAATTCATGACTGGTCGCCAGCCTTGCTAAAATTTTATCTCAATGCGTTCCAGATGACTCTCCCAGATCAGAGTAATTTAGTAAGATGGGGTAAAGGTACCGAAAAAACTTGCTATATCTGCGGAAAGGCAGTTGGAACTGCCAAGCATTTGCTGGTGGGATGTAAGGTTCTCCTGGACAGCGGTCAATACTCGCGTCGTCACGATAGGGTTTTAGAGATCATACGTGAAGCGGTTAGTCTTTCGGTAGCCAGAGCGCAAAGGGAAATAACCACAAACGAGCGATCAATAGGTTTTGTGAGAGAGGGCACCAGGGCTATAAAATCAAGCGTCAAGCCTTACTCTATCCTTAAAGCGGCTTCGGATTGGACTATCATGATGGATACGTATGAGAAACAATACAAAATCCCCGAGGATATTTGTGCGTCGGCCTCCAGACCAGACATATTTCTATATTCGCGTATTTTAAAGCGCGTTGTGATGATAGAGCTTACGGTGCCTTGGGAAACCAACATCCCCAAAGACCATGCCATCAAGGTCAATAAGTATTACGAGCTCACTAACGAACTAACTCGAAATAGGTTCGTCGTTGATTTGTACGCGGTAGAGGTGGGAGCGAGAGGTATAACAGCTAAATCTCTCTATAACCTACTAAAAGACTTGGGCCTGTCCAGAACTAACATTAATTCATTCTTAGAACGTACGTCGAAGGCAGCCCTAGTAGGTTCTTTTCAAATTTGGTTAGGTAGGGAGAGGAACTTGGACAGTGGAGGTGAGCGTATAACGCGCGTTAGTTAAGGGGCCCCTTAAACCTACACCTGGGTCGCAAGTCCCAGGCACTGTTGAAGCTCCTCTCCCTGCAACGCGATGGACCCGGCACCCGCACGGTGAATCCATTGAATGCTAAGAGGTTTCGTCTCTATAAAAGAAAGCCCACAAATGAGGCAATACAAAACAACAGAAATGTTATAAAAATTAAGAATTACTCTAATATGAATAGTTTCGCAGTATTTTACAAATTAACTACAGAAAGAAACTGTTGTCCATAGATATTGTCTATCATAACTCTTCTTTTTTTAACTAAAGGAATGGTTATTGGCTGACGATCGTGCCTACATAGACGGGTAAAAGGTACACAGCCATAATGTCGTTTTGGCTAGGAGTTGAGTTCTCGAGTAAGTAAATATGGTTTTTCGCTTATATGACGAAAAGTCGAACATTTAAAAGTTTTCAATAGTCATGATTCATAGCTCAACTACAACTTTCAATGAACAATCCTTTGACACACTCATCAATGTTATATTTAATTTATCTGTCTCAATAATAAAGACAAATAATGTTTTGCAAGGTGTTTATTAGTGAACCTCCAAATACACTTCTACAGATCAAAGATGAGCGTGTTCAAGTAACTGAAGAAGTTTTCGACTTCACCCATTTACAAAGTTAAAATTAATAATAGTTCACTTTACGGAACACTTCGAAGTTACATATAATAAAAGAAATTTTCCTGGAAATGTTCAAAAGTTTTTATGTTTTGACAAATTTAAAAAATTAGTTTTGAGTATATAAAAAAATATTATAAAATTAGTTTTATGGTAAAGTTATATATAAAAATGTTGTAAAGTATATATTCATATGTATATAAAATACTTTATATGTATATAAAACACTATATACAAGTCAGTGGTGGCTTAGTGGTTAAAAGGCCCGCCTCTCATGCACAAGGGCGCGGGTTCGATTCTGGACCTGGCAAGTACCAATCAGAAATCAAAATCAAATCAAAATATTTTCCAAAAAAAAAATGTGAAGAGAATATTTAATCTTTATATCTTATTTAATAATCAAATATTTCTTTTAAATATTATTGAACTTCACATGAAATCTTGAACCATGTAAAATTATGTACTTTTGTTTGAAAAAATTCACTTTTTCCGTATGTATAATCTTACTAAAAAAAACAACTTAGTTATTTACCTTTTCATAGCAGATATTTTTGAAATACAATTTCCAACTCAAATTGAAGTGTTTTTATCAACTGGCCTGGTAATTTTATGTTGTAATTTTTTATCGCTATTGTCTCTAAATCATATGAGTACGTATTCATGATCTAACACTTCATCAGATGTAGTATAAATAAAAACTTTGGAAATAGAAAAATAAAACTAAAATTGTTCATATCGTACATTAATAACAAAAAAGAAAATATAGTTTTCTTTGTATGTTATAAATATTAACAAGATGTTCATATGCACATCTCGTCAATGTGAACATTCACTACTCGTCTGCCCATGGCCATGGTTAATGAAAAGTAACCGAAACGTTGGGAGTATGTAGTTTTAAAATAATAAAATACGCTTAGTAATAATATTAGTTCTATTTAAAGGAATACTCGCGAAAGTATTAGATCTCACTATGTTATAAATACTTTTTTTATTAAAAACTACAGTACTTGTTTATAGAGAAAATAGTTCAACTGTTAATAGTTAGTGATAATGAGTGCAGTGACAAATGTAGATTGGAAAAAATACATACATATTTTATAATCTGGTAATGTCGCTTTGAAATTGTATATCAATATTAACAGTACACAAACATAAAGTTATTAACATTTTTAGTTTTTTTTTTCTTATTATTGGTTACGATAAACTTCAATTATATATAAACAAATAACCGATTAATATAGCAAATACAAAATGATGCTTCGATTTTTGATCTCAGCTACCTAGGTCCAACCTAGATAATTTATATTCTCCGCTATATACATATTTCTTGATTTTATGATTATTACCGCCAACAAACAAAAAAAGTCGAAAAGACCGCTTGAAGCAAATTATAGTTCGAAAAACTATATCATTCTATAATTTTTTATTATTCTATAATATGCTTAGTAGTCTGTGATTAAGTGTCTAATATTAAAATTGAGCTTAGTACTAACATGTACGTTAGTACGAATAAATGAAAAATAACAATAGATTAATTAAAATATCACGGAGTCGAATACAGATACATATTGCATAAACCACAGCGATGTTGGCGTCTTTGATATAGTAGTTATGTAAAGAGCAGTTTCTCAGAAGATTTATGATACTTTCATCCAAACACTTCTGTTAGGACACACACACGCACACAGAAATATATATATATAGACAAATAATAAGGATCAGTGGTGGGGGGCATCGCCCACATTAGCAGCGGCGCACTAATTATGACACACATTTTTTACGAACTATAGTTACTAGCGATAACTCTGCCCGCTTTCATAGCTAATTTACCTTGATCTGATAAATCCTTAAAAATAGGTTTACTTGTGTAACTACTTTGTTCAATAACATTAATTTGTGAATTTTTTGTGATAATTTAATTTATATTGAAGTAGTTTTCAATTAATATTTCAAATAATATTTTCAATTAATATCACATGTAATACCGTTCTCCATTCTGTTACCTTTAGAAAATTTTGAATTCTATATTATATATTTGATTTCGTTAAATACACCTTTTAAATGTTTCATTAACTATGAAACCAACGGTTTAGTTATTAATCAACTGTTACATCACAGCGCTCTTTACTTCAAGTCCCTTTTCCTTTACTTTTAAAATATAAAAGCATTTTCGAAATGGTTTACGAAAAAAATTTTGATTAGTTGAAAGTTGCAAATTAACAGTCTTTTCTTATCGCTAGAACAGGTTTTAAAGACAACTAATTAACTCTGTAATATATCTTGCATATATTTATTAAGCACTTTGAAAAGAATAGCATTAATAAATTACCTGTAAAGTTAATATTCGAGTTTTATTTTAAAAAGGCCTACAGATATACCTTACGAATAAAGGAACCAATTTCGTTTATAAAATAATACAATAGTTGTTCTTCTTCACTTTGTTTAACTGGTAATAGTCTTGATCAAATAAACAATGTTTAAAAGTAAGTACAGACACAATTTGTCCTGATTACCAAGTTACATCGAGTAATAATAGTGGTTTACTTTCTTTGAACACATTTTGTATTGTTGGTAAATGATTATAAATATAAAGTAGAAAAAATGTCATTTCGGACAAAACAATGTAACTCTTTATAAAATGAGTCCAGTATTTCATCTGTGACAATAGTTCTCCATACACAGATTTCATGAAAATTAAAATACAGAACGAATCGGAATAGATGTCCATAACAATTAAAATGTTGCTTTTTACATCCCATAGAATAACAATCCGACTGTTGCCATGGCTTTGAGTCATAAAACAAACAAAAAGTTTGAAACCACAAAATTCTTACTTCAACAAAAAGTCCATGAGGTAATATAACTATGCAAGCGCCGTAACAATACAGTATTTGTAATATTTTATATTGAAAACTATTTCTTGTAACAGTAATAAACATGATAATAAAGAACCCCAATAAAATATTAATGTGCTATGAGATAGCTGTTTCTCTTTGGAATTTTTGTAGAAATGTTAATATAAAGCCTAATTCATTAATTTCATATACAGATGTAACATTAATATTATGTAATTCATTTATGAACATATTTTTGTAACTAACCTGGAATGAACTCGTATATACCTAATAATATTGATATTTCTATTAAGTCAAACAAAAAGATTTTATTTTATTTATAGAACACGTATTAGTAAAATATTCTTCAAAAAAAAAACTTTATTTAAAAAAAAATAAGCTTTGCTGAATGGATAAATAATTTTTAGTGTGTGACAGATGTTTCAAATTTAAATTTCACTCAGTTTCAAACTATGTGAAAACAAAGAGTGTTTGATGTTCTTAGAAACGTTTTTTTGTTTGTTTTGCTTCAGTGAGAGTACAGTGAGTGAGTGCAGAGAGTACAGTGAGTTCTTTTCCTCGCGGCTCTCCGCATCAATGCTCTCTTGATGAATAACTTAGCGTGACCTGAGGCTGCACCTCCAGGGACATTATCATGTCAACACGACTACGTGTATGATGGATCTCAAACACTAAAAAGAAACGAATATGAATGATACATACAATGAATGTGGATTTCTGATGTTACTGTTTCAACTGTAGTTAGGAAAAATGTCATAAATTGTATTTAAGTAATGTTACAAACATACCTATTTAACTTTTCTACTCACCAGTCAGGTATACTGAAAAAGAAAAAAGGTTTGGTAAGCTTAAGAAGTTACATAGTATTTCTGGATTTATTTAACATATGATTATTCAATGGATATCATTTTTATTTTTCAACTATTCCTTAAGTTTAAGATAATTTACCTGTTAGTTTTGAAAATGTTATTTGTTTAATGATTTTACATTTAAAGATTAAAAACTCAAAGAAAATATAATTCTCCCATAGGCATATTATGTACTTTTACTTTGTATAAGTTAAATATTTCCAAGCCGTATTATTAATTATATAACATATGTACCTCAAAGGTGAAAGGGAAAGCCAGATGCATAACATAGTTTCCGATGACGCCCTTTGGGTACGGAACCTAAATTACGTATAGCCGATAAGGCCGTTACTTGGTTGTACAAGATGTTTTTTCTGATAATGTAACACTTCATAATGGTGACATGCTTATTGAACGTTTAAGTATACATATGACAAAAATAATAAGTTGATCTCGATTTTATTTTTATGAATTCAATACAAATAGTTTCATTTTTTCAATAATTGTATCTACAAAAACTTTTGGGAAAACATTTTTGGGGACAGAACAGAATTACAAAATCACTACTTCGTGTAAACTTATCTTTCGTCTTAATAATTAAAAAAAAAATACGCTATATGTTTTTGGCAACAATTGATACTATCCAAAGTTATTAGTACACTATAGGAATCATTTTTATCTGGTTACTTTTAAATTTTTCATACTATCTTTTGGTGATTTTGATTAGGCATTACAATCATTTATTAAAAAATATATTGATATATATTACTTATTCTATAGACATTAGTACTTTATAAACTAATTTCCGATGATGATGATGATGAGACTAATTTTTTTGGTTTTGACTTCATATATGTATATATAATTTAAAAAAATGAATTATAAAAATAAGTTAATTAAATCAATTATACGAGTACTAGCCGCCATGCCCTATAATTCTGTTAATTATTAAAGTCCAAAATTAGACATAGTTTAAGTAATAAAAAGATGAAAATACCAAATATAAAATATATATGAGTACTGAAGGAAAAAATGTAGGTTATAGTTTGGGTATCGGGAGCGGATACTATATATGAGTCAGTGGTGGCCTAGTGGTTAAAAGGCCCGCCTCTCATGCACAAGGGCGCGGGTTCGATTCTAGACCTGGCTAGTACCAATCAGAAATCAAAATCAAATCAAAATATTTTACAAAAAAAATGTGAAGAGAATATTTAATCTTTATATTTTATTTTATAATCAAATATTTCTTTTAAATATTATTGAACTTGACATGAAATCTTGAACCATGTAAAATTATGTACTTTTGTTTGAATAAATTCACTTTTTCCGTATGTATGTATAATCTTACTAAATAAATAACTTAGTTATTTACCTTTTCATAGCAGATAATTTTTAAATACAATTTCCAACTGAAATTGAAGTGTTTTTATCAACTGGCCTAGTAATTTTATGTTGTAATTTTTTATCGCTATTGTCTCTAAATCATATAAGTACGTATTTATAATCTAGCACTTCATCAGATGTAGTATGAATAAAAACCTTGGAAATAGAAAAATAAAACTAAAATTGTTCATATCGTACATTAATAACAAAAAAAGAAAATATAGAATTTAAATATATTTTTCTTTGTATGTTATAAATATTTACAAGATGTTCATATGCACATCTCGTCAATGTGAACATTCACTACTCATCTGACCATGGTCATGGTTAATGAAAAGTAACCGAAACGTTGGGAGTATGTAGTTTTAAAATAATAAAATACGCTTAGTAATAATATTAGTTCTATTTAAAGGAATACTCGCGAAAGTATTAGATCCCATTATGTTATATATACTTTTTTTTATTAAAAACTACAGTACTTGTTTATACAGAAAATAGTTCAACTGTTAATAGTTAGTGATAATGAGTGAAGTAACAAATGTAGATTGGAAAAAATATATATTTTATAATCTGGTAATGTTGCTTTGAAATTGTATATCAATATTAACAGTACACAGACATAAAGTTATTAACATTTTTAGTTTTTTTTTCTTATTATTGGTTACGATAAATTTCAATTTTATATAAACAAATAACACATTAATATAGCAAATACAAAATGATGCGGCGCAGTAATTATGAGACACATTTTTTTACGAACTATAGTTACTAGCGATAGCTCTGCCCGCTTTCATAGCTAATTTTCCTTTGATCTGATAAATCCTTGAAAATAGGTTTACTTGTGTAATTACTTTGTTCAATAACATTAATTTGTGAATTTCTTGTGATAGTTTAATTTATATTGAAGTAGTTTTCAATTAATATTGTGAGTTGGGTTTTGTTTTTCCTTCTTTTTAAAGAACAAACCTTTTGTTTTAAGGTTATATGTGGTAGGAAATTCACATGTATTACCGTACTCCATTCTATTACCTTTAGAAAATTTTGAATTCTGTATTATATATTTGATTTCGTCAAATACACCTTTTAAATGTTTTATTAACTATGAAACTAACGGTTTAGTTATTAATCAACTGTTACATCACAGCGCTCTTTACTTCAAGTCTCTTTTCCTTTATTTTTAAAATATAAAAGCCTTTTCGAAATGGTATACCAAAAATATTTTGTATTAGTTGAAAGTTGCAAATTAACAGTCTTTTCTAATCGCAAGAACAGGTTTTAAAGACAAATAAATAAGTCTGTAATATATCTAGCATATATTTATTAAGCGCTTTGAAAAGGATAGCATTAATAAATTACCTGTAAAGTTAATATTCGAGTTTTACTTTAAAAAGACCTACAGATATACCTTACGAATAAAGGAACCAATTTCGTTTATAAAATAATACAATAGTTGTTCTTCTTCACTTTGTTTAACTGGTAATAGTCTTGATCAAATAAACAATGTTTAAAAGTAAGTACAGATACAATTTGTCCTGATTAAGAAGTTACATCTATGTAGTAAAAATAGTTATTTACTTTCTTTGAACACATCTTATTTTGTATTGTTGGTAAATGATTATAAATATAAGGAGGAACAAAATTTAATTTAGGGCAAAACAATGCAACTCTTTATAAAATGAGACCAGTATTTCATCTGTAACAATAGTTCTCCATACATAGGTTACATGAAAATTAAAATACAGAACGAACCGGAATAGATGTCCATCACAATTAAAATGTTATTTTTTATATCCCATAGAATAACAATCCAATTGTTGTCATGGCTTTGAGTCATAAAACAACAAAAAGTTTGAAACCACATAATTCTTACTTCAACAAAAGGTCCATGAGGTTAATATAACTATGAAAGCGTCGTAACAATACAGTATTGTAATATTTTATATTCAAAACTATTTCTTGTAACAGTAATAAACATGATAATAAAGAACCCTAATAAAATATTAATGTGCTATGAGATAGCTGTTTCTCTTTGGCATTTTTGTAGAAATGTTAATATAAAGCCTAATTCATTAATTTCATATACAGATGTAACATTTATATTAATTCATTTATGAACATATTTTTTTGTAACTAACCTGGAAAGAACTCGTATATACCTAGTAATATTGATGTTTCTATTAAGTCAAACAAAAAGATTTTATTTTATTTATAGAACACTTTTTTTTTTTTTTGATGACGTAGTGGAAACTCTTTTTACGAGCCGTCCAACCGACCTTGGTGGGGCCGGAAGGGATGTGTGAGGCTCGGCCTGGGCAGGCCCCTACTCACTAAAACCACTGCGAAAGCCATCGGCCGCTATGTCGGTGTACCCCGGATCTGTCAGCGACAGGGCACACCAGCGACTGGCCGGTCCTGGCAAAGACCGGACTTACTCCCTCGGAGAATGGGGGCGATCCCGGCAATTAGGACCACCCCGACGACGCCGGGCTTTCAAAAGGGCCGGGTTACCACGCCGACCCCAGCCCGGAACACAGGGGTGCTATTGGAGGCGTAGGAATTGCCTCCTTCGCACCCCCGTATGTCGCCTGCGGGGGGAGGGAGCATCAGCCGCCCTCTCCCTTTCCCGCTGAGATGCCTCCTTCGTGGACATGACCGACTCACAGAAGGAGGACACCGCCAACCAGGACCCATCACTCTCGAGCATCTTCTCCACGACACTCGAAAGCGACAGGTCCACTCCGCCGAGAGCCGCCACAAGGTCTTGGCGCTGCGCAGCCCATCTCGGGCACACCTCGAGGGTGTGCTGGGCCGAGTCCACCGCAGCGCCGCACTCATGGCAGCCTTCTCCCGGCTCTCTCCTGGCCGTCCGACACAGGTAGTAACCAAAGCATTAAGCATTCTATTAAGTCAAACAAAAAGATTTTATTTTATTTATAGAACACGTATTAGTAAAGTATTCTTCAAAAAAAAAACTTTTTTTAAAACTAAGCTTTGCTGAATGGATCTATAATTTTCAGTATATGCCAGATGTATCAACCTTAAATTTCACTCAGTTTCAAACTATGTGAAAACAAAGAGTGTTTTATGTTCTTAGAAACGTTTTATTGTTTGTTTTGCTTCAGTGAGAGTTTTCCTCGCGGCTCTCCGCATCAACGCTCTCTTGATGAATAACTTAGCGTGACCTGAGGCTGCACCTCTAGGGACATTTTCATGTCAACACGACAACGTGTATGATGGATCTCAAACACTAAGAAGAAACGAATATGAATGATACATACAATGAATGTAGATTTTTGAAGCTTTACTCTTCGAACTGTCGTTAGAAAATATGTCATAAATTGTATTTAAGTAATGTTACAAACATACCTATTTAACTTTTCTAGTCAGGTATACTGAAAAAGAAAAAAGGTTTGGTAAGCTTAAGAAGTTACATAGTATTTCTGGATTTATTTAAATTATGATTATTCAATGGATATCATTTTTATCTTTCAACTATTCCTTAAGATTATGATAATTTTCCTGTTAGTTTTAAAAATGTTATTTGTTTAATGATTTTACATTTAAAGATTAAAAACTCATAGAAAATATAATTCTCCCATAGGCATATGTACTTTTACTTTGTATAAGTTAAATATTTTCAATATAATATATAAAACATATATGTATATGTCAAAGGTGAAAAAGAAAGCCGGATGCATAACATAGTTTCCGATGACGCCCTTCGGGTACGGAACCTAAATTACGTATAGCCGATAAGACAGGTACTTGGTTGTACAAGATGTTTTTTCTGATAATGCAACACTTCATAATGGTGACATGCTTATTGAACGTTTAAGTATACCTATAACAAAAATAATAAGTTGATCTCGATTTTATTTTTATGAATTCAATACAAATAGTTTCATTTTTTCAATAATTGTATATACAAAAACAGTAGATTAAATTATTGGGGACAGAACAGAATTACAAAATCACTACTTCGTGTAAACTTATCTTCCGTCTTAATAATAATTTTAAAAAAAATTACCCTTTATGTTTTTTCAACAATTGATACTATAAAAAGTTATAAGTACACTATAGGAATCATTTTTATCTGGTTACTTTTTAATTTTTCATACTATCTTTTGGTAATTTTGATTAGGCATAACAATATTTTATTGAAAAATATATTGATATATATTACTTAACTAATTCTGTTAATTATTAAAGTCCAAAATTAGACATAGTTTAAATAATAAAAAGATGAAAATACCAAATATAAAATATAAGATGAAAATATCAAATATAATATATATATGAGTAATGAAGGAAAAAATGTAGGTTATAGTTTGGGTATTGGGAGCGGACTGTGCAAATAAAGACAAGCATCTCCTACAACTATTTATTCTTAACTAACGACGGCGGGTGGTATTACGACCACGGTAGTGCGTTACAATAATTCCGTAGATACATAGGTATAAATATGTACATATAATATACATCATGCAGTACAATAGTATTACATACTTGAAGAGGCTTTAGGTAAGCCGCGTTCGCGACCTGTGTAGGCCCGTTAGAACACCTAAGTCCTATAATGATTATTGCAAATATATTAGCTTGTATATGACGAAATTCTACAATGAAGCGTGTAAACATGTAGCTTAAATACGAGCTGTAATAGATTTTTTATACGGATAAGTATTAAGAAATCACTTCGAGGCTTTGTTTCCCAATGCTTTGTATTGCTATTTTTAATTATCTTATTTAAAAAAATTGTAAAAAGTTAATTAAAAAAGTGCAAGATTCAAAAAAATCCGTCTTGCAATGTCTTAATTTAAAATGAATAAAGAAGTATAAGTGGTTAAAGTTAGTAATAATGCAGTTCTGTTAAATAAATATAATTTATAAATGAATTTTGTCTTTGATAAAAGTCTTTTCTCTTCACTCCCTCGGGTTCAAAACAAGAAGCAGAAACAAAGATAGATAGTTACCTACTTACGCTGAAACTTCTTTGACTAAAATGCATTTGATTTGTTTTTGAATCAGAACAATAGTATTTGATTTCAATGTCATTGTTTCTATACACATTTTTAATAATACTTAAATTTTCATACAGCTTTATTGAGTGACGTCACTGTTGATATTAAATATGAGTGGGAAGATTTTTTATTATTTAATAAAATTTTAAAAAGTGGTATAACTTTTACGGTTTCATTTACCTACAACCTGAGTTATCTGGTTTAAGATAAAAGTAGTATACACTCACTCAATTATGCTTCAATTTTTTTATAGGTACATTTTGTCTCATGAATTAGAGAATGAGTTGGTAAAATTTAATCCTTCTTAGAGTGAGCTACTATCTGTTAACTAAAGTAGTCTCTCCTAAGTGATTAATATATTGTTCGTAACCTAACCTAAAGATATCTGATCAAACGGTGCTTTTAGTTATCCAATGATCCTTGTTCAGCAGAGCAGAGAGTACAAAGGATTTACTGGGAAAGATTTAATTGTCTATATGGCAGACAGTACTTTATCGTATTTTTTCTACCTGTTTTCTATAGATATTTGCTAAGCCAGTGTATGAAATATAAATATGTAATTTTTATTACCTCTGTGTTTAGAAAAAAATCTTTTAATCTAAGATCGAACCTTGGGGTACGTCAAAGTATGTATATTAATTTGAAATTATATTTTGGCTACAATAACCTTTATAGTTTAAAAATATTTGTGCCAGATTCAAAGAAACTTCCAACATTGTTCTCATAAAGCACAAGTGCTTTTGAGCCTCTCCACTAAATAGTTATAACCAATACAATAGTTAACTAATTTTCATGCCTCAGTTCATTTCATTGTCTCTTAAAAAATTCAATATTATGGTTTCTTACCATATAATATATACTTAAAGTATATCCTTTAAAATGTAAGTAAAATTATTGTACCATTATCATCGTTTTATTCACATAATGAAATTAACAGACAAACATTTTATTGTGTTTACATCCACTTGCTGTACACTGTAATAGGGTAAAGGTTCGTTTCATAACATAATGTTACTGAATATAATTTGCACACCTTTCTTTAATTGAGTTTATGACTGGTATTTTACGTGTAGCCTTATTTTAAGTGTAAATTTCTGCTTCGCCTTAAAATAAAATATACTTCGTGTATCCAACTTCTTTCTTGTACATGTACCTACATGTAATAAAGTTTGGGAGTATTATTCATAACTAGTAGAAAAAAAGCGAAAAGTATTGAAGTTTTTTTATTTGATACAGAATACAGAATTTTAAAAATAAGATCAAACATTGTCTAATGAATATTAACTATCCTCTATTACTATTGTGGATTATACCTAAATCTTCTTAGAATGTTCTACTCAATATTATTTACTACGAATGAAATTAATGGTTTCATATAAAAACACAAACAAAATGCTTTGTTTGATAGATCAGTATAATTATTTAATAAAAACCCATAAATAGCTACAAGTGTTTGCATTTTCTAAATAAAAAAAATATGTATTTTTCAATAATTGTTGAATACGATGTGGTGGTGGTGGTCTCTTTTTATAAAAGCGTCTAGTTTTGTAATCTAGTTACTGCATTATGCGAAATGTGTAACTGAGTGCAATTTCAGCTTATTGCACAGTGGTAAACAGCTACACTTAAGTTTTACGGTAATCAAGTAACCTGGAATTTTAGTTGTAAAGATTAACTTATTAATATCGCAGGATTTTTATTTCTTAATAATAATATTTATTAAAAGGTCCTTAATATTATATAATTATGTTTTAAAATTATATTCGATATAGGTATACCTCATCAAAAGATATTAACAAAAAAATTGATTTGCACATAATAGTTTAAAAAGAGTTTTAAATTAAAAAATGTAGGTAGTAAAAATACTGAATTTAGAGATATATGTATTATGCAGGTATTAAAAAATATAAATTAATCATAACTAAATAAATAAATAACACAATCTAAACTAATAAATGAAATGTTATTTAAACTTGTCAAAAATACGTGAATTGAAATAAAGTATTAAAATAGAGTCCACAAAAACGTTCATACCGGAAGGCAGTACTTTAAGTGAATATGTAAAATTTATGTTCATGTTTATAAAATAAATATACAAAAGAATATTGCAGAAGTTTCAAATATTCCAGCTTTAAATAGATTCCGTTGTATATTCATAACAATCCACTAAAAAACTGTTATGTTGGCTTTATAGATCGTTATTGCAACGCGTCGTTAGATGAAAACAATTTGTATAGCATATATGTAGCATTCTTCTATATCGGTATCTATGTGTATTTGTTATTTGTACTAGGTGCTTAGTTAATATTCTTTCGCTTATTTACTCCTTCCTTGAAGACGTCCTAATTATAAGTACGAGGAAAGCAAACGCAGTCAATATTTATTATATTTTTCGCTATGTGCCTGAAAAAAGAGGAAGCGTAAAGTTATTTGTATGCGTAGAACTTATATATTGAATGGACATAGGTGTGTCATACTTCTAATTATCCATGTGCCAAATGGGATAAAATATTTATATTATTAGGTTCTCAGTCACGATCCTAAATTTATCCTATAAAATGCTGAAATGCTGGTTCTGCTTATACGCCTATTGTCAAGGCTAACAAGATCTAACTTTGGTCAGCAATAGCCCTTCTCACATGTCACGCTAAGGAATCCAAAATCTCCGTGTCTTTAAAAAAATATGTAAAGATTTTTTGTCTCGAGGTGATGGTTGAATATTAAAATATTCGAATTTCTGTAACTAACGAAATAATTGTTGTTTTGAGCGAGATAATTCATCTTGATCGCAATTGATAAATAGTTTTTTTAAGATATATTTAAAGGAACTAAACTTTTAAAAACTTTTATTATTTACAATTTTGTTTTTAATGTCTATAGTCCAAAAAAATGTTATTTATAGTTTAACTTAAAAATTACTACAAAGTATACTTGAAAAAATTCAATAGACATGATAAATGGCTCATAATACAAATTTCAATAAACACACTTCTAACACACTTATCACTGTAAAATTTAATTTTAAATATATGTATCAATAATAAAGACAAAGTATATTTTTCATTGTGTTTATTAGTGAGCCTCCAAATATATTTCTACAGATCAAAGATGAGTGTTCAAGTAACTGAAAAAATATTCAACTTTACCCATTTACAAAGTTTAAATTAATAATAGTTCACTTTATGGAACACTTCGAAGTTATAATAAAAGAAAATTTTCCTGGAAATGTTGAAAAAGTTTTATGTTTTGACAAGTTTACTAAAATAGTTTTGAATGAATGAAAATATTATAAAAATTAGTTTTATGGTAAAGTCATATATGAAAATATTGTAAAGTTAATTTATATATTTTAATATACTATAAACATATGTGAAATATCAGCTCTACACACAAATATTATTAATGTAAAGTATATATTTATATATTATATTATACGACATACAATACATATGTAAAATATCTCTATATATAAATATTATTAAAGATAGATAGATAGATAAGACATAAATATGGTCTGTTAATAAACAAGTTCGGCAATGAGCAAATTCAATGACTAGAACCTGGAATTAAGGACTCAAGTTATGTCTGTAATGTCAGATCAGAAACAAAATAAATTTGACAACCTATATGAAACATAAACACACACCTCGTTAGCAGCCATTTCTAAAAATATTACCTGGAGAGTAAATATTTATAGGCATAAGTATATAATTCGTGACAAAAAGTTACAATGTCAGACCAAAAAAGTAAATATGCATTTCATATATTTTCATACTTCGTGTAGTAAAAACGAGAATATTCGTATATAAAGAACTCAGTTCTACTGTTAATAGTTTTAGTAATAATGCGTATACTGACAAATTTAGATTGGAAAAAATACATTTTCAAATATCACATGAATCGCTGGAACGTGAAATATAATTTTTATAACCGGGTAGTGTCGCTTTAAAACTGTATATCTATATTTATATTACGCGACATAAAGTTGGTAATATTTTCAGGTTTGTTACGTAAGCATAACCCGATATTAAGTTTTCGGTATAACAATGGTGTAAAGTACGGAATGCTGACTCTGAGCCATCGGTGGGACTGGGAAAGTGAAGTGGACACCACACGCCTTGCACCATCGGTGAGAATGAAGAATGGGATTTTTACATATATTCAGTCTGGAGTCAACCGCTGACTTACAGACACCTCTTTAGTATGTAGTTAGTTATAAGAGTTAATTATAGAAGGGGTCTTAAGTCAATCGCTGACTTAAAGACCCCGCCCTAGCGAGTAGTTAAATTTAAGTCTTAATTGGTAATTGAATATATTTTATAAGTAAAACGGATTTTTCTTGCATCCTTTGCTGCCACCAAACGTAATTGGCGCAGTCGGTAGGATATTCGAGTAATATTCGGTACGGTCGCGTCAAGATTTCCCCTACTATCGGTCCGAAGTCTCGCGTGACTTACGGATATCGAGTATCCGAATCTACTTGGCGGACAGCAAAGGTGAGTCCAGACATCGATTCAGCAAGAAGATGAAGTTCATGTAAGTACTCTGAATCTTTCAGATCCTTACCTATCCTAGTTATAGCCCTTATCCTTACATATATCAATAAAAAAATTAAAATTAATAAATATATTATATTAATATGTTTAATGATATTTAAATATATTTTAAAAAATCTATTTTTTATTGCTAGCGTTTTAAAAATTTTAAAAATTAGTTCTCAAAAATTCTCATCCAAGAGAATCGAGTTATCGTAGTACGAGTAGGAGTAGATCTTGCAGACTCGACGTTATTGACGAGTTCAGACGGATAAGCGAATTTAAAATAATTAACATTAAAATGTCTCAGGATAAAATAGGTGAGACTAAAAAGCAGTACTCACCCGAGCAACAAATATTCGTTAAAAAGCCATTGGCTTTTCGTCAAAAAGTAGCTCCACGTTATACTCGTACGCGGGATACAGTTACGGTCTCAATTACGATCTCCCAATACATACATATATAATACATATATACCTGACTACTATCACTCTTTTTTTAAAATACATCAATATCCAAGAGCTACAAGAAAAAGTAAAGGCAGTTCATATCCAGTTTATTAATAAAATCCCTCATCTTAATAATACATATAACACTTTCGTTATTTCATCCTCATATAGAATATTTAAAAGAAAAGCTTCAAACCATCTCGACCAATCGCAGTCATTTGAGCTTAGTCGCGCTACAAGAGGTCTCGTTGACGGTCTCGGTTCCGTAGTAAAAAGTATATCCAGTAACCTTGATTATTCAGATGCGATATAATTTAATAACTCAATAAAATTACTTCAAAATAACGATAATAAATTATTAATGGAATTTAACAATCATGTCAGCCTGACGAAAGATTGGGTAACTCAGTATTCGAAAATTATAGATAACATAGTAGATAATCAGAATAAATTAATTATCAGCATTAATTATAAATTTCAATCGAAGTTTAGAAGAAGACAACCAGGAATTATATCAATACATTCATTTAGGACAGATTATTTTTATTATAACGTTGATCGCTTATCATACGAGTAGTAAGTTACAGATCGTATCGTATTAAGTTACATAACTTTTTAGCATTTATAAAGACAACTACGGCTCACCGCGATGTCATCAGTTTAAACTCAATAAGAAATATAATTGATCAGTCACGTAGCATTCAATTCAATCGAGTATTATATTAACATAGGAGCCCGAGAGTATTAATACAATTGGGTTCATATTATAAAAGTAATTTAAATAATTATAGTACATATATGTATAAAATCCCAATTATTCCATCCCAAACATATAATTTGTATAAAATATCAATTACTCCTATCAAATTCATGAAGTTCTTATAACTACCTCACTTCCGATTCCTTGCAATCCATCTGAAAGATTTCAAGTACATAGAGGCTGAATGCCCGAAGTCCACTAAAGGGTATCTATGTGAAGAGATACACAACATGTACAGCCCGACATCGCCTGATTGTATAACAGCTCTTGTTACTATGCAGTAAAAAATTCCTGATTGCAACCAGTCATCGCATCACTACACACGCCAGCCTACGAGAAACTCGACAACCGACACTGCACTATCAGTTTTCTAACTCAAATTAAAACACGCTTCTCTTGCGGTCAAGACGTCTCTAAAATGCTACAAGGAAGCGTTTTAGCTATAATTCACTACAACTGTTTTATACAAACATCTAACTTCATCATCTCATATTTTAATCATAACTTAAAAGATCAAGCCTTGAAGATAGTAGACATTCCTGATGAAAATATGAACGATACAGCAACACGTCAAATATTTTAACTAAACTCAATTCATTTGAACAAACTTCACGCTGCCAATAGAGAAGTAATGTTACAGTCACCAGTACAATTCATCAAGGACAGCGATAGAAGCCTCTATCATACAACGATACCACTGTACACGCTTCTACTCATTGGCGGCCTTGCATATCGAAGATACCACCTTAGACAAAAAAGCTTAAGGTGGGACAGTCCAGTGAAAATGAAAATCCACAGCAAAGCATGTACGTCATCTCTGAAGCTCAAGGAGACGGATCAGGTCGTCTGCCAGCGCAATTTACGACCAAGGTCTTCAATAGACGCTGTTCTACGGGGGGAGGTGTTACGTAAGCATAACCCGATATTAAGTTTTCGGTATAACAATGGTGTAAAGTACGGAATGCTGACTCTGAGCCATCGGTGGGACTGGGAAAGTGAAGTGGACACCACACGTCTTGCACCATCGGTGAGAATGAAGAATGGGATTTTTACATATATTCAGTCTGGAGTCAACCGCTGACTTACAGACACCTCTTTAGTATGTAGTTAGTTATAAGAGTTAATTATAGAATGGGTCTTAAGTCAATCGCTGACTTAAAGACCCCGCCCTAGCGAGTAGTTAAATTTAAGTCTTAATTGGTAATTGAATATATTTTATAAGTAAAACGGATTTTTCTTGCATCCTTCGCTGCCACCAAACGTAATTGGTTTTTCTAGTCTTATAAATTGTGATAAATTTCAATCATATCTAAACAAAGTACCGAGTGATATAGCAAATACGAAATGTTACTAATTTACGAGTACATATGTTCTTCGCCATATCTTTCTTGATTTTATAAGCATTGCCGCAAATAGACAAAAAAAGTTGAAAAGACGCTTGAAGCAAATAGTAGTTCGGGAAACTTTATTTCATAATATGCTTAGCAGTTTGTTATTAAGTATATATAATTTTAAATTGTCCTCAAGTCTTTAGGTATTTAGACTCTTTAATTAATATAAAAATATATACAAATGGCAATTTGTTTTTTGACGTGAGCCTATATATTATAAAATAAATATTACCAAAATTTTAATTTGTTGGTGTATTTACATTTTCTATCTGATATAAAAAAATCATAGGATTTGTATTATAAGCAATATTATTTGCATTCTTCTACCTGGCAATTTCCCAGCTACAGCCAGGGTCTGCCGTACATGTTGTGAATAGTTTTTGGCTATTTGTTTTTACGACCGGCCGCCTGCCTGACATCAGCCCTCTTTTGGGAATCAACATTAATCAGTGATGTCTAAATACTCTTAGAAAGTACATATCATTCGGAAAAATCACATTGGTACTTGCCCGGGCCAGGATCGAACCCGCGCCCTCGGCGACGAGAAGCGGGCCGTTTAACCACTGAGCCACCACTGACAAGCAATATTATTTGCATTATACATATATGTAATATTAAATATTAAAACTTTTACTTCTATATATACTAACTGTAACATATATATTACAGTGTCATATATATAAATATTACAGTCGGTGGTGGCCAAGTGGTTAAGGGGCCCGCCTCTAGTTGCCGACGGCGCGGGTTTAAACCTGCCAGGTACCAATATGATTTTTCGGAGTCATATGTACTTTCTGAGAGTATTTATACATCACTGACATACGGTGAAAGAAAACATCGTGAGGAAACCTGGACTTATAGTTTCACAATTATAAGTTTGAAATCACCAACCCGTCTGGAGCAAGCGTGGTGATTAATGCTCAAAACCTTCGCCATGTGAGAAAGAGGCCTTTGCTCAGCAGTGGGCGTCTGATAGGCTGATGATGATGATGATTACTCCTATATTTATATATCTTATACTTCTATTTTATTAAGGACAAGGTTAATACATAAGCGAATTATTCTTAAACATCCAAGAAAACAACTGAATATATCTATTCAAAAATATACAAATGTTCGTACGCTAATTTCAAAGAAAAAAGGCGATCCCATAGAACATTACTATTTTATTAGGTTTCTTTTATTATTAACATGTATACTACTGTAACATGAAATAGTGTTGAATATAAAACATTACAAATACTGTATTGTTACGACTCTTTCATAGTTATATTACCTCATGGACATCTTTAAATGTAAATCTAATCTTTAAATGTAAAATCATTAGACAAATAACATTTTTTAACAAATAAATTATCTTAAACATAAGAAATGTTTGACAGATAAAAATAATATCCATTGAATAATCATATGTTGAATAAATCCAGAAATACTATGTAACTTCTTAAGCTTGCCAAACCTTTTTTCTTTTCCAATATATTCCAATATCCTGACTTATTAGCAAAACCTGTTGTAGAGTAGAACTTGTCATAAGAAAAGTTAAATAGGTGTGTTTGTAACATTGTTTACATACAATCTATGGCATATTTCCTAACGACAGTTCGAAGAGTAAAGCTTCAGAAATCTACATTCATTGTATGTATCATTCATATTCATTTCTTCTTAGTGTTTGAGATCCATCATACACGTTGTCGTGTTGACATGAAAATGTCCCTGGAGGTGCCGCCTCAGGTCACGCTAAGTTATTCATCAAGAGAGCATTGATGCGGAGAGCCGCGAGGAAAACTCTCACTGAAGAAAAACAAACAAAAAACGTTTCTAAGAACATAAAACACTCTTTGTTCTCACATAGTTTGAAACTCAGTGAAATTTAAATTTGAAACATATGTCACACACTAAAAATTATGGATCCAACCAGCAAAGCTTATTTTTTTAAAATAAAGTTTTTTTTTGAAGAATATTTTATTAATACATGTTCTATATACAATATATGCTAGTTTGACTTTAACGAAATATCAATATTTATTATATACCACTTCATTCCAGGTCAGTTACAAAAAATTTGTTCATAAATGATTTAACATTAATATAATGTTAATATGTGAAATTGATTAATTACGGTTAATATTAACATTTCTTCAATAACTTCAAAGAGTAACAGCTATCTTATAGCACATTAATATTTTATTAAGGTTCGATATTCACATGTTTACTACTGTAACAAGAAATAGTTTTGAATATAAAATATTACAAATACTGTATTGTTACGACGCTTTCATAGTAATATTAACCTCATGGACCTTTTGTTGAAGTAAGAATTATGTGGTTTCAAACTTTTTGTTTGTTTTATGACTCAAAGCCATGGCAACAATTGGATTGTTATTCTATGGGATATACACATAGACATCTATTCCGATTCGTTCTGTATTTTAATTTTCATGAAACCTATGTATGGAGAGCTATTGTTACAAATGAAATACTGGTCTCATTTTATAAAGAGTTACATTGTTATCTTAAATTACATAAAATTTTGTTCCTCTTTATATTTATAATCGTTTACCAAGAATACAAAATAAGATGTATTCAAAGAAAGTAAGTCACTATTAATACGAGATGTAACTTGTTAATCAGGACAAATTGTGTTTGTACTCACTTTTAAACATTGTTTATTTGATCAAGACTATTACCAGTTAAACAAAGTGAAGAAGAAGAACTATTGTATTATTTTATAAACGGAATAGGTACATATATTCGTAGGGAATTTCTGTAAGACGTACAAAAGTAAAACTCGACTATTAAGTTTACAGCTAATATATTAATTCTATTATTTTCTTAATGTTATTAATAAATATCAACGTAATATATATTGTGAGTTCATTATTTATCTTCTAAAACTTGCTCTAGCTATGAGGGATGTACCCTGTCGCTGACAGACCCGGGGTACACCGACATAGCGGCCGATGGCTTTCGCAGTGGTTTTAGGGAGTAGGGGCCTGCCCAGGCCGAGCCTCACACATCCTTTCCAGCCCCACCAAGGCCGGTTGGACGGCTCGCAAAAAGAGTTTCCCCTGCGTCATCCAAAAAAAAAGAAAGTTATGAGGGATGAAGATTTTGGGGAAAGACCGCTTAATTGTAACTTTCAACTAATACAAAGATTCAATGTAATTACAGTTACCTATTTTGTAACACTTACCCAATACTTTTGAAGTTAAAATTAAATTTTTCAAAGCCACATTGAATGCTTTAACATTCTAAAAGTAAAAGTAAAAAAACTTGAAGAAGCGTTGTGACGTAACAATTAATTATTAACTATAAATAGGTGTGTCCTAACAGAAGTGTTTGGATGAAGGTGTCATAAATCTTCTGACAAAAAGTTTCTTTATTTAACTTTTCTTGCATAGATGCCAACAACGCTGTGTTATTGTGTTATTTGTACAATATAATATTATCTCTATATTCGAATACGTTATGTTTCAATAAATCTATTGTTGTATTTCATTAATTCATCAAATCTTAACTGCCATAGGTAATATTACAATTCATTGGTTGTTATCAAATTCAAAAAAAAAACAATTGTAGAGAATACTTGTTTGAATACTCGTACTAAATGCTATAGTGTTCTGCGGTCGTTTAAAAAGCTTTATTTTTAACTCTCGATTTAACTCTCTTCAGTACTTGTTTTAGTAAAATGAAATATTTTTTTTTATTACATATAAAAATTAACGTGTAAAAATAAATAAATAAGTCAAGAACTAAAAATCCTATGATATTAATAAGTTAAGCCTTACAACTAAAATTCCAGGTTACTTGATTACCGTAAAACTTAAGTGCAGCTGTTTGCCACTGCGCAATAAGCTGAAATTGCACTCAGTTACACATTTCGCATAATGCAGTAACTAGATTACAATACTAGACGCTGTTATAAAAACAGACCACCACCACATCATTTATTCAACAATTATTGAAAAATTTTATATTCTTTTAAAGCAAATTCTTGTAGCTCATTATGGATTTTTATTAAATAACTATACTGATCTATCAGAGAAAGTATTTTATTTTGTGTTTTTATAAGAAACCATTAAAACTTTTTGATATCATTCAAAGTAAATAATGTTAATTAGAACATTTCTAAGAATTTTTTTACAAAAATAAACCGTAAAGTTAACATTACTAATAGAAAATAATGGACAACGGTTGATCCTGTTTTTATTCTATATCTAATAAAAACTTCAAAAAATGATAACTTTATCTTCAATATATATAAAAATGGATTGCTGTTCCTTAGTCTCGCTAAAACTCGAGATCGGCTGAACCGATTTGGCTAATTTTAGCCTTGAAATACTTCTGGAAGTCCAGGAAAGGTTTAAAAGGTGAGAAAAATTGGAATAATTGCCGGAAAAACCCTAAAAACAGCCCTTTTCTATTACCCATACAAACGTTTTTTTTTTGACATTAGATTTGACAACTAACTAATATGTCAATCATTCTGTTTGATTGAAATAGAAAAACCTGATTATTTATGACCTCTTAGACAAAATAGAGTTCGCCTGGTCAGCTATACCTATATATATCACTCTTGACCAAAGTAACGCGGACGAAGTCGCGGGCAAAAACTAGTTATTATATAAAGGAGTTGTAGTGAAAATGAACTTCACTTGTTATTTTAGAATCATAGACAATTTATATATAGGTATTGAGCTGTCACAAAAAGTACATTAGTTCAACAGTACTTCTCGCTGTTTTCTATGAGTTATGAATAATTTTTCATACTTTATTACATGTAAGTACATGTACAAGAAAGCAGTAGGATTGATTTAAGGCTAAACAGAATTTTTACACTGGTCACTGGACAATAAATTAAACTTAAAATAAGGCTACACGTAAAATACCAAAGTCACAAACTCAATTAAAGAAAGGTGTACAAATTATATTCAGTAATATTATGTTATGGAGCAAACCTTTACCCCATTATCCTGTACAGCAAGTGGATGTAAACACAATAAAATGTTTGTCGGTGAATATCATTATGTGAATAAAACGATGATAATGGGATCATAATTGTACTAACACTTTAAAAGAATACTTTTATTGTATGTCAAGAAACAAACATATTGATTTTTTTTAAGAAACAATTTTATTTGAGACATGAAGCCTACTTAACTATTGTATTAGTTTTAACTATTTAGTGTAGAACCTTCAAACCATTTGTGTGCGATTAGAACATCGATTACAACATTTCTTTGGATGTAACACAATTATTTTTTATAAACAAAGGTGATTGTCGACAAAATATAATTTCCAATATATATATATATATATATACTTCGAAGTACCCCAGGATTCGATTTACAGTTAAAAGATTTTTTAAACAAAGAGAAAGGAAAGGTAGTTAAATTAAATAAACTAATTTCGTTCTTAAAGAGAAAATTGCATATTTATATTACATACACTAGCTTGGCAAAAATCTATAAGGAATAGGTAAAAAAAAACCTATAGTGTCTGACATTAACGACAATTAAATCTTCCAGTACATATTTTGCACTCTCTGATCCACTGAATAAGGACCATTGAGTAACTAGAAGCACCGTTTCATCAGATATGACTAGGAACAATATATGTATTAATCACTTAGGAGAGACTACGTTAGTTAACATACAGTGACTAACTCTAAGAAGGATTAAATAAATTTTACCTACTCAAATTTTAATTCATGAGACGAAATGTACCTATAAAAAAGACACAAGCACAATTAAGTGAGTGGATAATTTTATCTTAAACCAGATAATTCAAGTTGTAGGTAAATTAACCCATAGAGTTTCACCGCATTTTGCCATTTTTATTAAATAACTAGCTTTCCGCCCGCAGCTTCGCCGCGTGGAGTTCGGTTATATCGCGTTTCCAAGAGAACCTTTCAAAAGTCTGGGATAAAAACTATCCTATGTTCTTTCTCAAGGTCAACTCTATCTCTGTACCGAATTTCATTAAAATCAGTTCAGTGGTTTAGGCGTGAAAGCGTAGCAGACAGACAGACAGACAGACAGACAGACAGAGTTACTTTCGCATTTATAATATTAGTAGGGATAAAAAATCTTTCCACTCATATTTAATATTAACAGTGACGTCACACAAAATAGCTGTATGAATATTTAAGTATTATTAAAAATGTTTATAGAAACAATGACATTGAAATCAAATACTATTGTTCTGATTCAAAAACAAATCAAATGCATATTATTCAAAGAAGTTTCAGCGTAAGTAGGTAATTATCTATCTTTGAATGAAATAAATTATTTTTATTTTATTTTATTTTTTGTTTCTGCTTCTTGTTTTGAACCCGAGGGAGTGAAGAGAAAAGACTTTTATCAAAGACAAAATTCATTTATAAATTATATTTATTTAATAAAACTGCATTATTATTAACTTTAACCACTTTAATTTTTTATTCATTTAAAATTAAGACATGCTAAGGCAGATTTTTTTGAATCTTGTTCTTATTGAATTACTTTTATGCGTTTTTAAACAAGCTTACTTAAAATAGCAATACAGAGCAGTGAAAAAAGAAGCTTCGAAGCGATGTCTTAATGACTAGCTTTAGAAAAAATCAATTACGGCTTGTATTTAAGCTGTCTATAAGCTTCTTTGTAGAATTTCATCATATACAAGCTAATATATTTGTAATTACCATTATAGGACTTTGGTGTTCTAACGGACCTACACACGTTGCGAACGTGACTTACCTAATGCCTCTACAAGTAATATGTAAAACTTTTGTACTGCATGATGTAAATTATATGTACATTATATGTATATACCTGTCTACGGAGTTATTGTTACGCCCTACCGTTGTAGGAACCGCTTGTCTTTAATTGCACCGCCCGCTCCCGATACCCAAACTCTAACCTACATTTTTTCCTTTATGATTCAATGGGTATTTTCATCTTTTTATTACCTCAATTATGTCTAATTTTGGACTTTAATTTTTAATAGAATTATAGGGCATGGCGGCTAGTATAATTGATTTTATTAACTTATTTTTATAATTAACTTGTTAAAATTATCTTTTGGAAGTCAAAACCAATAAAATTCATTTATTAAGTACTTATGTCTATAGAATAAGTAATATATATCAATATGTTTTTAATAAAGTATTGTAATGCCTAATCAAAATTACCAAAAGTTGGTATGAAAAATTAAAAAGTAACCAGATAAAAATGATTTCTATATTGTACTAATAACGTTGGATAGTATCAATTGTTGCCAAAAACATATACTCATAAAATTTTGTAAAATTATTAAGACGGAAGATTAAAGTTTACAAGAAGAAGTGGTTTTGAAATTCAATTCCGTCTCCAAAAATTTAATCTACCATTGAAATTGAAGAAATGAAAACCATTTGTATTGAATTCTAAAAATAAAATAGAGTTCAACTTTTTATTTTTGTCATTTGTATACTTAAACGTTCAATAAGCATGTTACCATTATGAAGTTTATTACATTATTAGAAAAAACATGTTGTACAACCAAGTAACGGTCTTATCGGCTATACGTAATTTAGGTTCCGTACTCGAAAGGCGTCATCGGTAACTATGTTATGCATCGTGCTTTCCCTTTTACCTTTGGGTTATATATATATATATATATATATATATATATATATATATATATATATATATATATATATATATATATATATATATATAGATATGTTATATAATTAATAATACGGCTTTAAATATTTAACTCATATAAAATAAAAGTACATGTACATGGGAGAATTTTATTTTCTATGAATTTTCAATCTTTAAATGTAAATTTACATGCTCAATCATGGCATTCGGATGATTTTAAACTTTATTTCAATAAATGTGATTCCAATGACTATATCTTTCGGAATGAATATTTCATCAGATATACTGATTAAACAAATAATATTTTAAAGACTGACAGATAGTTAATCTTAAACTAAAGGAGTGGTTGAAAGATAAAAAGATATCCATTGACTAGCCATGTGTTATTAAAATCCAGAAATAATATGTAATTTCTTAAGCTTACCAAACCTTTTTTCTCTCTGTCAATCTACCTGACTTGTAGTAGAACAAAATTAAATACGTTTGTAACATTATTTAAATACAAATTATGACATATTTTCTAACGACAGTTCGAAGCGTAAAGCTTCAGAAATCCACATTCATTGTAAGTATCCGTCATATTCGTTTCTTCTTAGTGTTTGAGATCCATCATACACGTTGTCGTGTTGACATGAAAATGTCCCTAGAGGTGCAGCCTCAGGTCACGCTAAGTTATTCATCAAGAGAGCATTGATGCGGAGAGCCGCGAGGAAAACTCTCATTGAACTAAAACAAACAAAAAAACGTTTCTAAGAACATCAAACACTCTTTGTTTTCACATAGTTTGAAACTGAGTGAAATTTAAAGTTGATACATCTGGCACATACTGAAAATTATGGATCCATTCAGCAAAGCTTATATTTTAAAATAAGTGTTTTTTGAAGACTTTTTTATTAATACATGTTCTATATACATATACAATATATGCTTGTTTGACTTTAACGAAATATCAATACTTATTATATACGACTTCATTCCAAAAAATGTGTTCAAAATGAATTTATATTAATGTAATATTAATATGGGAAATTAATTAATTAGGGTTAATATTAACATTTCTACAAATATTTTTAAAGAGTAACAGCTTTCTCTTAGCACATTAATATTTTATTAAGGTTCATTATTAACATGTTTTCTACTGTAACAAGAAATATAAAATATTACAAATACTGTATTGTTACGACGCTTTCATAGTTATATTAATCTCATGGACCTTTTGTTGAAGTAAGAATTATGTGGTTTCAAACTTTTTGTTTGTTTTATGACTCAAAGCCATGGCAACAATCGGATTGTTATTCTATGGGATATAATAAATAACATTTTAATTGTTAAGGACATCTATTCCGCTTCGTTCTGTATTTTAATTTTCATGTAACCTATGTATGGAGAACTATTGTTACAAAAGAAATAGTGGTCTCATTTTTTAAAGAGTTACATTGTTTTGTCCTAAATTAAATTTTGTTCCTCCTTATATTTATAATCATTTACCAACAATACAAAATAAGATGTGTTCAAAGAAAGTAAATAACTATTTTTACTAGATGTAACTTGTTAATCAGGATAAAGTTTGACGTTTATATTACGTATAAACTTGGTTTGTCTGTATATTCGTAAATTATTAACAAATTGGCTAAAAACAAATTTACAGTTAATATATTTTATCAAACTAATCTCTTTAAGATATGATTAACAAATGACAAAAGAAAGAAAAATATGACACAATATGTACATTTTTTCACTTTAATAATAAAAAATTTTGAGAATTATTATATTTGTAATATTATACTTAATTTTTTTTATTACCTAATAATTAATTTTTATCCGAAAAAATATTTTTTATCGTTTATGACCAATGGTTTGTTAAAAGTAGTTTGTAGAATGGTAATGAAAATAGCTCTCATTCTCACTCTTCGTGACTCAATTACACATAACGAAGTTTCAGGCATACAGAAAATAGATTTTGTTAGTATAACGCAAAATGTCTTTTATTTTAAAATAAACTTATTCAGAATAACAAAACAAAATCTTTTTTTGACTTCAAATCTGCATGTCATTGGCATTTTATACATTTATGATAAGCTTTTATTTTATTTGTATAATTTCTATTACTGACACAAATTTCTCAAATGCTTCGTTTTACCAACGTAAATTTTATAATAAATTTATACCTAAATACGTCTGTATATTACAGACTTACTTTATTACTTAACGTATAACTTTATGTATGATGAATACCAGATATAATTCTACATTGTTTACTGTTGTTAGTTGTTTCAAACTCAGAACAGTCAGATAAGATAAAACGAAAAGCAGTATTTACTACAAATATCAAACATATTTGGGAGCGTATTTTAGTCACATGTAGAATTTCATGACTGTGTAAAATGAGTTATGGGAAATGGGAATAGAATAAGAATTGCATTTATGTTATTAAGTGCTCTCTTGTGAGTTTAGCAACTGCATTAATATCTGATTGAGAAATTCAGTTAATAAATTTATTTATATTTACATCTTTTTGCCTTATATTATATAAAAAGTAATGCTCTAAACATAAATATAATTTAATAATTCAGATTTTTGAAGCAAAATATTAAATGTTTTAACTTTTATTACAAGCCTATCGGAGCCCACTGCTTAGCAAAGGCCTCTTCCCACATGGAGAAGGTTACAGCATTAATCACCACGTTCGCTTAAAGTTAATTGGCAATTTTAAACTTATAATATGAAATTAAAAGCCCAGGTTTAGTCACGATTCTTTCCTGTGGTGTTTAAATACTCTTATAAAGTACATATGTAACGAAAAAACGCAATTGTATTAACCAGGATTTGAATTTGAACCTCATGCACAATGAGTGGGCCTTTAACCTCCAGGCCACCAAGGCAACTACATATATGTTCTACCAATTATTATACATACAGAAAAGGTTCAGACTGAATATATCCGATCTATTGTGAGTTATCCTCTTGAGTTTGATTAAAAGGAAATTAGACGTACGTAGAATTACTTAACTGCACACTATGGTTTTATTGTTATGTAATCTGTAAAAATATTCATTTCTTGTAAGGTAGAAACAGTGTCATTGCTCTCAAACCAAAAAGTTCAATAATCTTTTAAAGACTGTCTATATATACGCTATTAAGTTCTTTATTCAACTACAGATGAAGGACAACTGTATTGTTATTGTGGCGTTCTATATACTTTTCTTAGTTTTGTAAATAAATATTATTGTATTAAGTATTTAACTATTACAAGCAAGGTATTCGCGCTATTCGGTCTTTTCTTACTTGGTCCAAAATTGCCACACTTAGTCATAACGAGATCCAAGATTTATTTATTCATATTTGAATAATACTACTTTCAGTTACTTTTAAACTTTTGATCTCATCTCTCGTCATCACAGTTGCTGTCAGTGAGTATTCAGGAATTGCAGGATATGAATTCTCCATTCCATTTTAGCAGAGAAAAACTAGAAGTAAGGTAAGCCACCATCCTTTCATTTTAGATTTTCGGATACGGACGAAATGACACTTTTCGGATGCACACATCAATGGATAGGAACAGTTTCTGAAAAGGGTGTTTACAATCTAAGAATTTTACTTGCCATTAGATGCAATGATATTTAATCACTATTCAATTGTAATTAAAATAATATTTATCCAAAAGTTTATAATTCTTTTTTACAGAGTAATTTTATTCCAAGCTTAAATTGCATCGACATGTAATTTTATCAATACAGATGACATAATTTTATTATGTTTCCATTTACGATAAACGAATGGTTTAATATCGAATTTAAATTACATTTAAGGTTTTTTTTTTATTCTAAATGTAATGATCACTTATTTATTGTTCAGTAAAGCTTGCTAATATTTTGGTAAAAGTAATAAAAATTAGTGAAAGCATAAACTTTTTAAAAAGTATAAACAACAGTGGGAGGGTAATAGTAATTACAAATGTTTAACAAATAAAGTGATTTAAATAGGTAACTAATATTTATGATATTGGAGTTTCGAAAATCGGTTTGTTTTTTATCAATTTTTATAATAATTTTTAATCAAATTTTGAAATTTTTTATTCACTTAAAATAACAGACAATTAATATCCTTCAAGGTGTTTCGATAGAAACTATTTCTGTTATTTTTAAATAGATAAGTCCTCAATTTAATGTCCTCCATTAAAATATTTAAATACTTTATTGTTAGACTTGTGTGAGAAGATAACTTTTTTTACAATAGCTTGAAAATAAAATGGTGGGCCATTAAAATTTTAAGCTTTTTTATCTGAAAGCAATAAATAACTACCAAGTTTCCGTTTCAGAGTAAAAAACCATATTGAAATGTATCTTTGCACTCTTTAAATTATTTATTGACCAGTATATCAAATCAATAGATAAAAATACAAACGTAGAGCTATAATAAAATATAACATTATGTATGCCAAAAAACTTTTATACCTGCGAATCAAAAAAATGTTGAAGTAAACTATTTCAAGGAATCTTAGTTACGTTTAATTTTTTTGTTTCAAATAAGATTTTTATACAAAATTAAGCAAAATAAAAGTTTTTGTTTTGTCACATACGAAACGGACATCACAAATGCTGTCTTTATCTTCTCGAAGAAAAAAATGTTTTTTAATCAGTTAAACATAGTGAGTGATTCATTTTAATGTTGTAAGTGTGATTTTTATATTTAGTAGAATTTTCTTGAGTTAACATTTTTATAAAGTCATACAGAATGAGAACTCAGATTTTTGCGAGTCTTATTCATTGAAATGAATCTAATATTTTGCGGATATATGTACTACGCATCTCTTCAGTCCGTGATCACGGTTGCTGTAAAGTAGCCGAAACGTATGTAGTTTTTATCAAAAATAAAGTCACGTAGTACATCCGCAATATATTACTTTCATTTCAAGTCATACAGAAATTGGAATTTTTATATTATGACACCCTAAATATGTATGCACCTCCCATACTTCTTGACATGTAAAACGTCATTCAATTTGAAGTAACTTCTCACTACACATATGTGAGGTAGCCCAGGTTATACAATCTGATCAATTATTTATCTTTAGATTGTTAAATGTCAAAGTAAAAATTCAAGCTACTAAGCTCAAAGCTAAGCCATTAAGCTCTTTCACGCTGAAAGCTTTAGAAAAATAAATTTGGATACTGCGTTATGCGATCGATGGCATTACTCATTTGTAAAAAAAATCCAAGACTCTGAAACCATCTGTAAACAAAGATCGAAAATAAAAACCTTTTTTTCATACATACTGAATTCGTAAAGTAGAATTGGTTAAGCATTTTTTTAAATACTTAAATTACATATCATTCACATTACCTCCATTTCTCTAATATTTTATTATTTATTTAATAATTCCAATCCTAATTTATTAGTTAATTGAGCGTATCAAAAATGGAAATTTAAATTAAAGTTGTTAATTCAGTTTTGTCAAATATATCCATTTTGCGATTTCTCATGTCAGATGATAAAAATACAATAATTTTGTAATAATAGCAAGGAACTATGTACTTAGTGGTATTTTTTTCTTAATATAAAAAAACTTTAATCTTTAAAAAAAAAGATATTTTCATATTTTCTTGTTTCTCTTTGGACCTATATTTAATTTATAAATTGTTCTCAATAAATGCTGCTA
Organism: Danaus chrysippus; assembly: GCA_916720795.1. Taxonomy (NCBI): domain Eukaryota; kingdom Metazoa; phylum Arthropoda; class Insecta; order Lepidoptera; family Nymphalidae; genus Danaus; species Danaus chrysippus. Next base: position 6,657,174 of record CAKASE010000066.1, on the reverse strand, counting down.
CCATAATTTTGGCATGATTTCTTTACTTACTAAATAAAACTTTTTTGTTTCTTTATAGCTATGGGAAGTAATATTTGAATCGAATCTAAACGTATAATAGGAAAATATTGGCATCTCAAAATATAAACACAACGATGGAATTATATGTCAGAACAACTAAAATTTGTAGCTTTAAGATTTTTTCCTTATAAAACAGGTCCATTTTTTTCTAGCAGCAAAAAGCACATATAAACTTTTCAACAACCAATAACTTTTATATACTTAATTGTAATCTAAAAAAGTGTTTATTTCAAAAATTATCTACTGTTACATAATAATTAAAATATGTCTTGATACATGACTTACAAGTGTTTAAAAAATCCAAAAGTATGTATGGAACGCCCGATCTTAAATTTTTTTTAAAACTTGAAATTTTCAGACAAGTCTCTAAGTAACTTCGCATATTATGAACGAAGGACGTTGTAAAAGTTATTATGTGTTGTACTTTCTAAGATAATATATAAGTCTTATATCTTTGATAAATTTAAATTGTTATCTAGAATTTCTTCTATGTACATTTCTTTGAGGTATCCTCATTAAAGCATATGCAAGGAAATAGAATAGCACTATGAAGGCAACCTCTTAAATATATCGTCTTGATGTAGTCCTATTTTAATAGTGATATGTACATATCTGTAGTTGAAACGATTAAATCTAGCTATAAAATCAATATTATAAATCGCTTTCAGTATTTTTTGGATGAAACATATATAATGGAAGAAAAATTTTATGACATTGTAGAATAAGACAGTATTAAAAGTTTGTAAAATAATGTACTTTCAATATGTATATATATATTTACAACATAATCACAAAAATCCTAAATAGAAATGAAACATAATGAAGAACAACCAAATTTGTAGAATAATATGTTTTCAATTCATATTTATTTCTTGCATAATTAATATTCGGCCCTCCTAAGTTATGGTGACACATCACACACAATCTGTTGTTGATATAAAAACATCCCAAGAGGAATAGTTCCGCGTCAGGCTTTCATCGACGAAACATTGATGCCGCGAGGCATAGTTTTGAAGAGAAGACAGATTTAAAAAAGTTTTTTAAAAACTGTACAGAAATTCACATATAAGCGTTTTTTATTCCTTTTTTTTTTTAAATAAAGCTATGGTTTTCAGAGTTTATACGCTGTTAAAAATAATATATTTTACTTTACGTTTTGATTGTTTTACAGTAATCGTAATTGCAATGCAATTTACAATAAATTTTTGTCTTATTCGTATACCGCCAACGATATTTTAATTCCTTTGCATATTGTTCTCCGGTAGCGGTGTCAGTGATATGGTATTTTATATTTTTGATGAGAGAATCCCAGGTGTCAAATAATTTCTAGACTCATTTCCTTTTAAAATTAAGATTTTTTTATACTTGCTTAGAATAATCTTGGTATCAGTTTCCACAGGCGATGATATTTAATTTATAAAACCGTATGCAATGGCTTGACTTACCTACTATATGTTCATACAATGCTGACGTTGAATACCACGCTTATTTATTATCAATTTTATTTACACCTGCTTTTCTTTATATTTTTTAGTAAAACTCGTCATTGATCTCAAGAATTATTTCCCTTTTTTTTGAATCCTAAAAATTATTAATGCAATCTTATGATTTCAATGACCAAATGGTTTGATAAAATATTATTTTCAGCACAGTCGCCGTCAGTCAACAGATTTTTTAAATAGTGAAAACTTCAAAGCGTACGTCTTCAATACGTGAAATGTCACATTTTTATAAAAATATAAGGAAAAAATCATTTTTTCCAACTGGTGAATGATTGTAACCTAGAACTGAGTTCATTTCCGCGCTACCTACGGAAAAACAGATAGATTTTTCATTCACATTCAGTTCTAGGAATAACAAATAAACCAGTGAATATAATTATTTACTCATATTTATTACTTTTATTATTATTTAATACCTCATTTGTCTCGTAAAATATTTTTAAGTCATATTTCTTTTTATTTCTATAAAGCTAGAGTCATATAACGATCCTAATGTAAATATGGATTTGATTATTTATACCAAGGGTTTTTTTTTTATTTTAACATGAATTAAAATTAAATTTATTATTACTTCGGTGCAATTTAACGTATGTATTTCCTTGTACCTAGTCTCTGTAGAAAGAAGATCTTTTTCATAATATTTATTTTTTCATATGAATCTACTGCTTATTTTACCTTTCGAGAGACACTTTGAATATTTACATTTGATCATAATATAATTAATTTATTGTAATACTAAAAGTCAAGAATTGACCAATGTATATCCCAGTACATAGCTAATAACATTTGTCACGATAACAAAGCTTAGAATGACTTGTATGTTTTGAACTGCAGTTATATTTGTCAAAGTGTAGCAAACATTATTAGAAATAAGTTTTCCATATTTGTAACTATATTTAAAAGTAATAAATAATTGTTATAATAATAAACATTTTAACATTACTTTAAAGTATAGAAAGATTATGGGTTCTAGAAAATTATAGTACTGTATCTCTTCAATCACTAAAACAAACTTTAAGAAGTCTGCGTCGTAAGCGTTTGCTACTTCATAAAAGATGAGGAGAATTTTATCAGCAACAATATCTCTATATCTTTTGAAGAGACTTATAGCTTCCCAGTTATAAATTAACAATCATTTACAAATCTCAAAACACGAATACCTATACTAACTCCACCTTGATATTAGAAAATAAAATGTAGTCTTGGACAAGTAGTAGATATGTGCTTGAACAGTAAGAGACATTACCTTCTAGTAGACTTAGTAAGGTTTTTTTAACCAGAGACAAATCTTTTATAATGAAAAGATATAGCTATTGTTTATAAGTTAGTTATTTAAATTATCTTTTAAAACACCCTCAACATACGTTAATTGTTGCAACTAACTTTTTTGTACTTTACGATTTAGAAGACTTTTTTCAATTACATAATACAAAAAAGTGCACCTATAATTTCAAGTATAAATTTCTACATTGTTTTCTAAAATAATTTTATTCCCAACTACAAATATTATTTTTGCCATTTCTTTCAAAGCTAACTATTAAATTATTCTTACCAATTCCATACAGACAATATTTTTAACTTTATATTAGCGTTTAAAACTATAATATTCTGAAAACATAACTTCCATATCATGATTGAAGTCAACTGGCTCATAGCCATTGTATTGTAGTGCGTTCAAAGCGAATGTCTCCGAAACATACATATTTATGAACATAATCCATCATTCGACGTTCTGAATCTGTCAGATGCAGTTTATATTTCATGCTTAGGAAAAAATAAAGCAGCGATATGTCGATGTATTGTTAACGGTTGACTTTAAAATAATATAAGCTGATAACAAAATTGGTTGTACTAATGTAATAAAGCTGCGGTTAATTGGAAAATTACGCCTTGAAACCTCCTCAAAATAAAGATATTAACAAAACTTTTAAATAATAAGTATCACAACAAGATCACAGTGCCAGTGTCACCATTTAAATACAATCATTATTTTGAAAAGGGACAAAAACATTTTTCTCGTCGTGGTTTTAATAAGGTATTGTTATGTTTTGATATTTCATTATAATGTAATTAATTAAAAATAAAATATTTTCTTCGTATTCCGAGTTTCCACAGAATCGAGCATACATGAGCATCGCAACATTTCTTTTCGGGTATCATTGACTCTTCAACTGCTTTTCTATCAAATTAACAATTAATTGGCTCATTCATAGTAAGATATATGTCAATTATGTCAATTAAATTATGTTCGAACATTATGAGTTCTCTACAATATAGTCAAATCAAATTATAAAATTTATACCGTATTAAAAAACTTAAGGATATATTATGCAAAATTATAATTTACAATACAATTAAATTTGTGTAAATCCAAATTGTTATAAATATAAATATGTATAAGTTTCAATAAAAGTTTGAGTGATTTTTTTAATAAGTAATTTATGTTAATTTACTCATTTAAAAATTTATAACATCCTCATCACATTTAGCCAATAAAGAACATATGTAGATTTATTATCATATTCATGTTATCTTCATAGTAGATTTTATGATAAATTTTATGAATCGTGATCGCTGTGGCATGTTATAATGTATATTTTTTATAAGAATCTTTAGTGTTTCTTTGTAAGGGTTGTAAATGGAATATTTAAATTTACATAACAAGGACGTTAAGTTTGTAACCAAAACGCTTAAATCAATGACAAGTTTGGGTTTTAGCATTTGATAATTGGACATACTGACTGCTATGATTTATGAATTCAGATAAATCATGACGACAAGAGTGCTTAGTTCCAGTTACTTTATTTAAAACATACTTATTGCAAGAGTTCTTTAAGATCTCATCACTAAATCGTCACATAAAAATGTGTCTTTCAATTACATTTGGTGTAAATATAAATCGTGATAAATTTTGCTCCAGAAATGGACCATCAAAAGTTGTTTTTAAATCCCGTAACATATTTTTTGGATTTTATACATAGTTCCTCTAAAATGTGTTTGTAAAAATGATTAAATTTATTCCCATAGTAATATTAAAAAACCAGGGTCATTAAGAGTTAATTTTCTATCAAGCACTCATAACAAAGTTGCATTTTATTTTTTATTATAATTTGAGAATAGTTTTGATGCTTATCGCATACGGTACTAAAAACAATTATTACGTTAATGCTCTTTCATGATTAAAATGTTGGTTTACTATTGTTTGAACGAATAGTTTTTATAGTGAAATCTACCTCGGGAAACTTTTACTAGAATAAAGATTTAATGGTTTCAGACTTGTTGCTTACTTTATGACTAAATTATGATAATAAACCACTCTCTATTCTATAAAATGGGAAAAATTATACCTTTTCTATATAAAACCTACTTTGTCTTTACTAAAACCTACGGAGAAATATTTTTATAGATAAATATATTTTGTCTTATTTGTACAGTTCTTTTTTTAAATTAAATACTGAATAATCAAAATAACAAGACAGATATAAAAATAAAATGCCTGCATTATATAAATTTTATGCGAAATTTGTAATGAATGGCTATGTCGTTTTGAAAGATTTATTAAGAAACAATGGTAAAAATATAATTATATTTAATGCAATTAAATTTACAAACATTTGAACTTGAACTTTTACCTGTAACACCTACTGACACTCTATATGAATATACGAAGACTTCTAGATTTAATGCTTCGTACCACTGTCCAATTTAAATAAAATACAATTATTTATAAACATATACATATAATGCTCGTAAAAATGCCATTGCTTGTGTTTAAAAAACAGTTCTGTGAGTTGGCGTCTTTTATTTCCGTTAGAGAATATAGAAACGGGAAAACGACTTATATATTTATTTTGTGAAAGAAATATAGTAACCATATTTACATGTATATCATAATTGTGTCAATGGATATTAATCAGTGAAATAGAAAGTAGTTTTCAGAGTAAATAAAGTTGTGAATGGATAAAAGACATTGACAATATTCCTAGGTTTCTACTATTTCGATGAGTTTGTTTAAAGGTTGTCGTAAAAGGAACCTATATTTATCACAATGGTTATTTATTATACACAAGGTCATCTATTATTTATATTTTTTTTATATAAAAAAAATTGAATTGGATATACTTACATAGGTATAAGACAATATTATCATTATAAGCTTAAATATGTACATCATCATTCATTAATTTATTTGTCAGAATAAAAGCTTTAGGCTTTAAAATATGAATAGGAAAAACAATCAACAAATATGTTTGGTTAATTTTAAAATATTCAAGCAATATACAAAGTAATAATTGTTTATCGAATAATGTTCATTTCATAAAGTTAACTTTAATATATGTAATTATACTTATGTACTATAAGTACTTAAGTCAGTGGTGGCCTAGTGGTTAAAAGGCCCGCCTCTCATGCACGAAGGCGCGGGTTCGATCCTGGCCCTGGCAAGTACCGATATGATTTTTCCGAGTCATATGTACTTTCTAAGAGTATTTAGACATCACTGATTAATGCATTCCCAAAGAGGGTTGATGTTAGGCAAGCGGCCAGTCGTAAAAAAATTAGCCAAATCTATTCACAACATGTAAGGCAGACCCTGGCTAAAGCTGAGAAATTGCCAGGTAGAAGTAGGAGACTATAACATATATTTCTATACGTATATGTATGTGTCAAGCTTCTCTAGTACAATACATTATTGTAACTAAACATGTTTCGGGTGTCCTGAGATCTGGTTTTCGGTATTATTGTTCCTGTACACCTGGTGCTGGCTTTTGTTAACTTAATTAATAGGAAGCCATACGTGCGTCGCCTTCCTCATAGATATCTGAAGACTTACAGATAACTCATGCAGTTTTATGTGCATTTTATGAAAACTATCTTCGACTTAGTAGTGACGTTACAAAACTATACTCTCGTTTGTTTAATTGATACTTTTCGAGTAACACTTGAAATTTAAAAGGCCAAAGTGTTTTTCATATATGGCTTGATTATCAAAATTGGCTTGATTGGCAATATTTTTAATAAGAGATTTGAGCAGGGCAAAAAAACTTATCACAAACTTTTGTAAACGTTGTATTCACTTTGGAGTTTGTCTGAGCTCAGCTTACTCCGGAAAGAATTCCTCTTTGACATGAGCAATTTAAATTCTCTTCAAAACTGCCCTGCGCTTACCTAGCAATGTTTGATTTCAACAATAACTTCGTTTTGGACAGTGTTTTGTAATTGTGTTTCTGTGAAAAATGAACGTTATATTTCCACATGTAGACTTTTTTGAATCATTATTTTTTATGCTGAATTAATCACTCAAACTATTTTTTTTTAATTGTTGTAAGGTATAGAAAATTTTAAATAATTTAAAAATATATATATTTTATTAATTTTGCGATGTGTTTCTTGTAAGAATTTATTAAATAAATCGAAAATATCATAACATCAATTTACTTTTATATACATAATATATCAACGATATAACGGCAAAATAAAGAAACTATGTATAAACGTCTTTCGTATCCTGCTTGATTATAATTGCTTTTTAAATTGTTTTCCTCTCAATGAGAACAGTGAACAGTTAGAATATCCTGTGATTCCTGAGATATCTTTCTAAGGTGCCCTAGTTTGTAGAACACACCGGCTCCATTCCCACTGACTTAATTATCTGAGGAAGACAAGGCAGAATCATGAATTCATTTAAATATTCGACAGTGAAATCCAGTTTTGCTATTGATTATTTTGAAATTTTATGTAAAGATTTTGTATTCAACAATTTTCCTTCTTCTTTTTCTTTTAGTCTATATTTCAATCTTCTAGTCTATATTGCAATTCCCTTTTTAGGTAAAAACAAATAAAATTTGTATTTTCAGACAATTTCGAAAAAACTTTACTTTTTACAACGTCTATCGCTTGTAATTATATTACCTGCAAAGTAACGTATAGTGTTTTCTTCAAACTTTCAAAGCTCATAAAAACTTTCAGAGCTGTAATAATAAATAGTTGATTACTTTTAAAGATATCAAGGTATACATTACCTAGAAAGTCTACTTTGTTTTAGAAAATAAATATTATCAGGTCTGAGATATTTTGTAACTCTGATTCTTGAAATTAAATATGGATCTTGCGTCTAAAAACGGAACTTTAAAAATAAAATTCTCATCATTTTCTCTGGTAAAATTAATTTTAAATGGAATCAAACACATAATACTAGCAGATTTAATTCCTCTTTGCTTTTACGGAGAAATTAATAACTTAACACAGGAGTCGGATTGATGAGAACCGAAACAGCTGCTTTTGTGATAGATATCACTTGTAGTAGAAAATCAAAGAATTTAATAAATATTCATAAGAAAATATTTTCTTCTGAAAGTTATATTAAAATTCAAAACAATTTTTCGTGTTACAATCGAGAAGTATTGGAGGAAAGCGACATCCTTCTGTAAATCTATCATACTTTAGAAGGAAGCCACTGATCTTCATTTGGAGACGGAAGTTTCTCCTCGTAGGACATGGTTCTGTGGTGGCCGTGAACGTGTAGCAAGACTTGTGACACTTCAGAGTGTCTGGCTCATTCCGATCCTTAAGCGGTATGAGGTTTTATATTATCCACTACTATCCACCGGGATAACATACGGGAACAAAGGGTACTTGTTGGTTATATATATAGGTATATTATATACTTGAGATATTCCAATAAATTGTAATAAATTCTATAGATATATGTACTAATAAATAGAAATATATTTTACAACGATCGCTTAGAAGAAAATTGATATCCTTTTAAACTGATAATTATTATTTTTAAAAAATATTGTTATGATTTCATATTATCTTTTATAAAATAAATCGATAATGTGTAATATATCTGTCGTCTCACAGAACGACGATAAAGTAACAAAAATTATATTTTTGACAATTTTAGCAATTTGGTACTTAAAGAGTAATTTAATTTTAAAGAGATGTGTAAAGTATAATTTATATTTATGTTTAAAGGTCGTATTCATTTAATATCACATAACGTAATATCACTTCATATGATTATTTAAAATTACATTCATTATAATATTTTGTGAATATAAAATAATATGACAATTTATTTCATAGTACCATAAATTATGACATTTAAAATATAGAGAAATTCTAACCTAAGAAACTAATACTGCTAGATTTCAAAGAGTGAGTTCAAATACACTAAACTGCTTTAACTTATAATTTTAATATTATTCTGAACTCATATTAATCTAATTGCTTAAAACTTTATATATTATTGTATAACTTTAATTAGTCTTCGAAATTTCTTACACGTGAAACCTAATTTGAACACGTAGAAATAATTCATTGTGTAAAACGCATATCTAAGGTAAAATTCAACAGTGGACTATTAAAAATAGAACGATAATCTAATTTATACGACGGCTTTAGTATAAACTGAAATAATAAATGAATATGTTACAAAAATAAAAAACGAATATTTTCTATGTACAACAGATTGTACATAGAAAATATTTGGCTAAGTCTTGTCTTCATCCATACTGATCCACCTGGATTTGGGTACTACCTGATAATTGTGGTATAAAAGTAAAGACCCGGCACCGGAGCTGTCTCCTGTTCTCAAACTATTGTATGGAATCTCTTTAATGACTGGCGTAGTGCCTAAATCTTGGAAGTTTGCCAACATAATACCTATATCGTTAAAAAGAAAGCCCTCCAGATCATATCAATTTTCTACATAATCTGTAAAATACTAAAGATGTATTGAAAAAACACCTCATATCTAGAAAACAACGATGTCCTAGTAAACGACAATTCACTTAAATCAGTCGACTGGGTATTTTCTCGTACACACCACTCTTTTACTGAGGCTGGTTATAGAGAAAACAGTGAAGTTTTCGTAGTATCCCTTTACGTCTTGAAAGTTTTACAAAGCTGACAAGACAATTTTTTTGGGAAGTTTTCTGGCTATATGCACAAAGGATGGAGGTATTAAATAATTTAGAACACATTTGTTTTTGGGAACTGTTAGAAAAGCGTATTTATGTCTTTTAAAAATCCAGAATATTTTTTTCTTCGATGTCCCAATACTTTATCTTGTAGTCATTGTTTCAAAGAGAACAGTAGCTTAAATATTCAAACTATTTTATTTGTATAATCAAAGAAAGTATTTTGGAAAATAAGCTAAATTAAAATTTTAACGTAATTTAAAATGATAGAAAAGATATTAAATTTTCAATGAAAATAAAGTTTTACATTATCTTTGAGATTACACTAAAATGAATATGTTATAAATTTTGTAATAGCTCATATCAAAATTTCTCATAATGTAATTAATCCAAGAACAATATTATCTTAATCCATTTATTACAAGTTGCGGATAATTAAAGCTAAGACGCTCACTATTACTACTGAAATTTCTACTAAATACATTTGAAGTAATGAAATATTAATATAATAAGATAATATGTGGTAACAATTATAATAATATTCGTTGATGTAAACGTAGGGAATTAAAAAAAACTGTTGTTTTTATATAATAAATATAGTTTAATAAAAAAACATATTTTCTTATGTCATAATGCTTATTTAGGTACTTAATACATAAAAACTAGAATACCGAATAGCACTGAGTAACAGTTAAGAATCAGTTAATATTTCACAATCAATATAATTAATAAATACAACAAATGAAGTATATTTTTTATATATGATATCATATAATATAGATAAATTATTATCAAATCATTCCAAGATAAATCAGTTTATATTTTTTTCTATTCATTAAATAAAAACGATAAAAGTTTTGATATACATATATAATTTCAAAGATCATTACTTTAATATTTTTATGACTTTTTTAGTGTCTCCAAAACCTAATCGATAATTTGAAACACAAATATGTAATACCAAGTTTATATGTTAATATCATGAACAGAAAGGTGAAGTGCTCTGCCTTCGCGTTTAGATAAAAGAAACATTATAAAAGCAATAACATAGAAAAACTCATTATTAACGTCACACGCAATATTTTCCGGCTTCGTATTCAAACAAAGTATACAGGAAGATATATGGTATGCTACGAATTGTTTGATGATTTCAATAATATAAAGGTTCAACAGTAGGAAATTGTTATCTTGACAGTACCATGAAGGGAAATATAACGTTTACAAAATGTATTTATATATTAAATATAAAAATATGATTTTGTACAATGTCGAAGAAATGTCGGATTATTGAATATATACTCGACATAATACTTCGAAGGCTAGACATAATACTAGTAGGTTCTTTTCAAATTTGGTTAGGTAGGGAGAGGAGCTTGGACAGTGGAGGTGAGCGCTTAACGCGTGTTAGATAGGGGCCCCTTAAACTTACACCTGGGTCGCAAGTCCCAGTCACTGTTGAAGCTCCTCTCCCTGAAACGCGATGGACTCGGCATCCGCACGGTGAATCCATTGAATGCTAAGAGGTTTCGTCTACTTGTTCTATTCAGAAGGAGGCTTAGGCATTACAATATATTATAATGTTTCGTAGAATCATCAAATTTGATACGTAACTCAGAAGTGTGGTCTCTCTACATATATAATAACGCATCTTATATTTTAAATATCAAAAATATTTTAATGTGAGAAAAATGAACTGAATATCGAAATCGATATTTCTTTGAACATATTATATTCAAAAACATTTATTGTTAAAGAAAGATTTAAAATTTAAAAAAAATATATTTATTTAAAGCAACAAGGGTCCAAAGATTTATAATTAGGCTACGTTGTTACCTTATTTGTATGATTACTAGTTCCTATATAGTATACAAATAATGTAATTTAGGTTTAGTAAATATATAAATTTAGATTTGTAATACAATTAATTCATCATCATCATCAGCCTATCAGAGCCTACTGCTGAGCAAGGGCCTCTTTCTCACATGGAGAATCACCACGCTTGCTCAAGACGGGTTGGTGATTTCAAACTTATAATTGTGAAACTATAGAGTCCAGGTTTCCTCACGATGTTTTCCTTCACCGTACGTCAGTGGTGTCTAAATACTCTCAGAAAGTACATATGACTCCAAAAATCACATTGGTACTTGCCAGGTTTGAACCTGCGCCCTCGGCAACGAGAGGCGGGCCCTTTAACCACTAGGCCACCACTGATTTATACAATACAATTAATTAAAATCCAATAATTATTCCACGTGCTAGGTTACAGACGTTTTTAAAAGATATAGTTATGCTATTCCTTTTTAATTGTAATTACAAAAATAAAATCCCCTGGTAGATAAAATGAAGCATTATTTGTAAGTGGTAAAAACTTTAGCAAGCCATTGATTTTGTTTTACTATTAATACGACAAAAGTTCACATTCAATTATGTCAATACTCTTAAATCATCAAAATACATGGACAACTTTAACCAAAGAAAGTAAGCGAAAGAAAAGCCTAAGACAACTAAATCAATAGTAATAAAATAATTCTGCAATTATAAGAGCGCTGCATTTCATAACACACAACCGTGTAGAAAACTAAAATATAATTCAAGTTAGAAATCGAGAAATCATCATGATTACATACTCTATAGGAACTCTATTAACTACGACATTTTGATTGGCATGTTATTTGAAAAAATACAAATTCCCTTGATGCTGCCTTTTTATGAATAGGGTTCCTTTTCATTTGTGCTTTACAGCATTAAGAACGAATCTGTGTGGGTGATACTACATTTTGGTGGTTCCATACATTAAAAGAAAATTTTGTTATTCAGTGTTGTATAAATTTACAAAAGGTAATTGTCAAAAAAGTATTAGATATTTGATTACAAACATTTTGCCAATTTACATGCCAAACGTTCAAAAGTAGTATTTCAAAAATTCTCGTTGAAAACCCAGTTCAACATACTATAAAAAATATTACAAAGGCGCTAAATATTCAAAAATTTATGAACATAGCTGGGGCAAAATCGTTGTATGGATAAAGTATTATATAATGAGTGACGCTGCTGACTCCGCTGAAGTAACACCAAGCCGTGTGAACCAGATGATTTCAGATACCACACAAGTAATGGAATGGGGTTGATTTTCTAACATCGGGGCAATCATGTAGTCTTAGGTGTGGGTTATAAGTTTTAATATGTAGTTCTTATTATATAACATACATATAAGTAAGTTTCGTAGTTTTTAGTTTTTTATATAATTGAATGACTGTTTTGCTGTGGTCCTGTGGTTATTGTGTGTATATAAATTATTTTAAAATAAAACAAATATCTTTACAAACACATTAATTTAACACTTTGAATTATCGAAAATTTTAACACAATTTATATTTTTACATTTATTTACTTGTTTATATATAGATATAAAAAATAAATAAATAACATCAAATGAAGTCCAAAATAAGTGTTTCATGAATTCGTTTCGTCCTAACTAATTACAATACTGTTAAACGATAACGCAATGGAACTGTCAAAATCGAACAATCAAGCGTGAAATGATCTGGCCTTTGTCTATTACGTAAATGATACTCATAGTACGTATATTAAAAGATTAATAAACAGGTTGGCACAATTGAAATGTGACTACGATTTCCAATCAAAATTTATTTATTAAAATTAACGTAAAAATGTTTTTCATTCAAAATAATATTAAGCATTATTATATGTATTAACATATTTTTTTCTATTTCAATATGCTATCGATACAAAATTTTTGATGCATAAATAGTGATAATAACATACGATTATATTAATGTAGAAATTTCCAGATACTAGTAGAATTGTTCTAACAAACGTTCAATATATATTAAATAAAATATTTAAAAATCAGCAATGAAATGATTTTTAACAAAATATTCAGAGGTTTTTTCGTTGCGTACAAGTTTTGTTTTTTTGTTATTATAAAAGATGTGAAAAAGCGGAAATCAATTAAAATTTACGGCATAATTTTTATCGTCCCCCTTGATCCTTAATCGTCTTTTTTAAGCCGTTCTGATGATTATCATAGGAAAATAAATTGAGACTTTGATGGTATAAATATTTGTTTTAATAATGAATAATTTACGTTTATTTGAAGTTCTGTAATAGCTTCATCTATACGTTTGTTTCTATGTTCGTAATCATGTTTGTAGGCGACTCAAGGGAGTCCAAAGGGTAAAACTTGATTTTCAACACCTTCAAACCTTCAGATTTATTCCAACTTTGTAAACTTATCAAGGACCCTAAATAGAATAATTTGGAAAAATTTTGCCGATATTTCCTTACTTGTTTGATAGTTTTTTTCACTTTGAATTATACGTATTTTCACTGCTTTTATATTAAGCTTGGTATTTATATCAAAATAAATATTAAATATAACACTGATTTCCAAGTATTTTTTTACTCAAAGACCAGCATTCATCGAGTTGTTTAAATAAATCAATGATCCCATTCAGAGGTTTGGAAATATTTTACGACAACTTCTTAAATTTGATATGCAGTTTTGTAAAATTCTATGATTTCGAAATATGTTAATTATTATTAAATAATTAAGAGAAATATAACAAAACTGTTAGTTTTAGATTTAAATTTGAAAAAATAATTAAATAAATATAATTATGGTAAGTATAAAAAGTTTTCATCAATGTATTCAACGACACAAATTTTGTCGTTGATTTTGTCATATGTACCATTTAAGTAGTATGTCTATAACCATGTAGGCTGATACACGAACAAATTGTTTATTAATTAATCTATGATATTATTTGTTTAGAGCAAAAGTTAATCGTTAAAAATTTCCCTACATATAAACAAATTTTATTTATCTTAGATACAGTCGCCCTTACTATCATATTAGACTATATAATTGATAGCTCTCTTCGATCTAAACAAAACTCTACTCCCAAAGTTTCTTGCCACTTTCCTCCTTTTTCATTAATTCATTTACTATCACTGCTATTCAACTTTGCAATGAACTTTTACATTTTAAAGTTTCAAAGTCAGAAAAGTCATTTAAGCGTTTTCAAAGAATCCCTACTCAATTTGTTTTACGATTTGAATTAAATTAGAATTATGAATAGTGAATAATTGTTTGTACTATGTTCTGATGAACAAGATTACTTTAGATTGATTTAACATATCAAATAAAACGTATTATTTTTTATTCTATAGAATACCAATCCATTTTGCTACATGACTTTTACTCATAAAATAAACAACAAGTTTGATACCACATAATCCTTAATCCTTAATCCTTAATCCTTATACACAGTTCCATGTGGTAGGTTTGAGTTTAAAAGCCTCGGAACACTACCTCATTTTGCTTTAGTTTATGTTTAAAACTTTTCCTTGTAACATTCGTGAACTAAAATGTATATGAAAGGTTTTACATTGTAATCATATTTTTAAGTCTTTGATTTATATTTTATTATATTAAATTTTCCATATAATTAAAATTCATTTTGGATTTGAGCATAATATATTGTAATAAATCTATATTCTCCTAGTTGCATCTCAATACTCTCAGTTTTCAATAACACGTTAAGGTTATGATTTAAGCTATGCGTAATAGAAATCTTTGGATCAAGATCGAAGCCACTACTAGGTACAAACTACATGTACTCCTAAAAGAACAACATTCAAAGAAAATAATATGTTAAATACTTTAAACTAAATTAATATCGTCAAAGTTCATTTCAATTCAATTTTAAACAAACACATGTTAAAATATTTCGTTCTTGTTTTATGAGTAAATATTTTAGTATACAGTAACAGTATGGGTTTATTAAAAATATAAAGGGTTTTATCGCTATACTAAAGAAGTATAGAGTCCTGTAAGAATTTAAACTAAATTTATTTAAGAGAAATTTTAATGTACATATTTTTAACCCTCCTATACCCGCGTATTGGTCTGTCAGACCGACAGTTTAAGTTTGCGGCTTTTTCTAATTAACGATAAATGCTAGCAAATTGTGCTCACTGCTAGCTGCTCGAATCGTCGCCGGCGTCTATTAAGTGTGGCGGAAGCGCTTGTACGGGTAGTACGTATGTCCGTACACGAAACCGTTTGGTCCAGGAGACCGACGCGGGTATAGCTGATACAGTTTTAGGTGAGTGCTGTGTTTTATTAGTTATATATTTTTAATGATTTCTTATATTATTATTGGATTATTATTTTATAACATACTTTGATACTACTTTTAGGTTAAATTTTCCACCCAAAATGGTCGACGAACAAATAAGACTAATTTTAGAGGAGAATAATTCAAATTCTAACTACGATGATGAAAATGATAGTGATTTCAAGGATTGTGTGGAAAGAGAGGCTAAAAAAGTGATACTGAACTAGAGGAAGATTCCAACAGCAAAGTAGGGGTTCGAATAACTTTTAGTGACTACTATCTCGGCAAAGATAATCTAACAATATGATGAGTTTGAAATTCAAGACTTTCTTGGTCGTTTACTCTTTGCTGGTGTTAGACGAAATAATAGATTGAATGCCAAAGATTTATGACGTCATATATGTCCTCAATAATCCCAGCAAAAAAATTGTTCGCAGTTAATTTTTGGAAGCCAGATCATATGATCTCATGAATCCACATCTGAGGCGACGTAATACAAACACATTTACCAAGACTGATAAGACAAAGATTTGCTAAAATTTGCAAATCAGATTATCCAGAGTCCACAGCTACAACAAAAAATAATAAAATAGGTAATTGCTATTATTGTAGCTCCAAAATAAAATCGAAGGACCCGATATAACTGCACTAATTGCAAGAAATATTTTTGTATGGAACATGTGATTATGGTGTGCTCTGACTGCTATGGTGGACCATCAGAGGAAAATTAATCTATAGCCTTTTATTGTTTATTTAGTAGTTTTAAAGATTTAAGAGTTTTTTTTTGTTTAGTTTCAGAATAGGTATTTTTTGTTGCATTTTAAATAGTGTATAAGAATAAGCACTGTTTTTCAAAGGCTGTAATAAAAAAACTGTTAGTTAGTAATAAACATCATTATTGTCATAAATTTTGTTTATATTGATTGTATAAAAGTCCTTTTTAATCATAAAGTATATTTTTGTGTGGTTAAAATGATAACTATGTATTTAGTAAACGAAAGAACTATCGGTCCCAGTGACCGACGCGGGTATATGTGTTACGGTATTTGACGCGGGTATAGGAAGGTTAAAATCTTGATTTTACTTGAATAGTTATCCAATTAAACACTTCCGAGAACATAACAATTATCTCAGGAGTAATAATGTTAACTGATACGAGTATGAACAGAATGATTACTGATTCCGAGACCTGGCGATGATTGTATTTCATGAAACGTTATTTTAGCCAAAAAGCAAGTAATTACTAAGTTCAACGGCCCAACGACAGTTAGTAAAATAAAAAAATATTATTATTAAAATAAAATAAAAATTCTAACTCAATTTATAGTAAATTGTTAACATTAGAATTCATACAACAAAAAAAAGTGTTCAAATATAATGGGCAGTCAAACCTTTTCTTCTGTGTCAATTGTTACAGCCGTAGAAATGTGTAATTATTATTCCAATGTGGAACAAGAGAGGCTCGTTTTAATTTATTAATTTGTTTCTTTAAATATTTAGAAGGCAGTGTCCATTTTATTTATTTATTATTAAGCCATATTAGAAATATATTAACAATCATTTTTAACAACGTCTAAGAATAAAATATATCTCTTTCCACAATACGTAGGTAGATTAGACTATACATACAAGAAATAGCAACATTGTTGAAATAAATATAAAAACGGGCTCTTTAGAAGTATAACCGTAATAGATACAAGGACTAGAAGAAATTATTCTGTGAAAGACTGATGAAATATCTCACATCCCCGAAAGAATATGATTTGTTTTTCATACAATGTCTTTGAGTATAACTGAAATTATTTTTCCTTTATCATAACACTGTAGTTTGATAATTTACAAATACATTTTATTTAAACATCTTCCACAAAGATTTTATTTCATTATGATAGTTTTACTAACATCACTCAAAAAAGAACACAAATTCTAAGAGTTCTCATAGATTTTTCTAGTGTTGATAGCGTAATTTCTACATAACTTTTGTCTCTGAAACATATGTGCATACATATTTATGAATATAGTCCATCATCCAAATCGTCTGTCAGATTCAGTTCATATTCAATGTTTAAGGAAAAATAAAGCAAGCGTCGTAAAACTTCTTATATATAAATAGAATAAGAGTATGTTTGCTATATTGAAATAATCGTTCTTGACTTCATATATGTATCTACATATACATATACAAATATTTATGGTAAATACACCATAATATTATTTTTTACAATTTCCCCATCACCATTGTATGGAATAAAATAACATATAACGAGTGACGCTGTTGACACCATGAAAAAAGACCCAGCTATGTGAACCAGTAGATTCCTGATACCACACGAATAACTCTACTTTACTGTATAATATAACTAACATTATAGTTATTTTACTATATATTAAATCAGACGCAAGTTGCACTGCTACTGACCACAGACTCACAGCCCCAAGTTTGCGTTCCCAAACTACATATCGAATAGTTTGTTATTTAGAAATTTTCTTTCATTACATTATTAACGCAGATAATCTCAATAGAAAGTGGAACAGGTAATGCTTTGTATGTAGTGTAACATGACAAAGTTGTGCTAAGCATAATGTTTACTTGTTTATATACATTTTCTCCTGTGGGTAGAGTCGTTTCATCTATCATTGTACCGGATATTGCTTTTACCGTCCAGATCACGGCAACAGTCGATACACTTATTTTATATGTTTGCAATAAAAGGAATATACTTTTATAATTTTGGTGGTTACAGTTATTATGTGTGTAATATATTAAATGCCTTTGATTTTGCCATCTTGGTCTAAATTATTCGTCACTCATAAGAATTAAGATAAGTCTTGGTTTAGTTAGACCATGAAGGAATTAGGGTGTTAAGTATAACAAACTATTTTTCAAGGTTATGTTATATATAAAATTGATATTAATTTATTTAATACTTTAATGAAATAAAGTAAAAACCCGATACAGTTTTCTATTCATCAATTACTTAAATTATTTATTCAGTTATTTCTGTACCTTTTTTAAACTGTCAGTGATAGGGGATAGATATTAGATACTTCTACGGCTTTGATCTCATCCGAACAAACAGTCCACGCACCATACATATGTCTAGTGGACAGTACGGTATGCAGCGAATACAGAGAACAGTAATATCTAAATATTTACTGTAATCTGCCCATAATAAATGGGACCCTGAAAACTCAAACAACAGAGGCTGTACCGTTTACCTTAACGGAGCTGTTGTCCTTAACCGAGATTATAAAACTAGCTGTATGAAGAGTTAAATTCAGGCCCAGCATCTATAGCGACAATAATTACAGGGCATCTGGGTCAATGGTATCTTTTATTGAGTCTTCTTGATGAATGAAAAATTCGCTTTATAGAAAGTTAAAATTATCAAAATGTTCTGCCGGATGTAGTAAATAATTATGCCTTATTAGAGATGACAAACTTGGACTCAAACGGTACAAAAATTTACAGAATATGGCGGTGTCCTCTCATACTTGCAAAAATTTCAGTTTAAGGAGAGACAATCCTGCTACAGAGATTCGAAGTAGAGGAAATAACTTTGTTTTCCATTTACTACGCACAAAGATTCAAAATAAATCTACAGTATAAAAAAGACTCTGGTGGATGCTGACGTCATTCACCCCCACCGTTTGAATATTATTAAAAAACTGCCATATTATGTGTCTGTGGTATTGTACGTATGTTCAGTCTTTCTAATTTGTCAAATTAGTATGAAAATGTTTTGTGAATGTCGAGCTCAGCTTAAACAAATAGATTAATTACGTTCTGAATCTATTTATATTACAGCTTAATTTATGGAGGATAAAACCTTCATTTCAAATTTTAATTAGGAACCAATTTTAACCATAACGATGGGCTCTTGAATTGATCATGAAAGTAAAATAAAACACTTAATACTTGATTAATTGGGACATCATTCGAGACACATTCGCATTGAAAGACGCAACCTGCAATGCTGGTCACCTTCTTAGATATGTGAGCAGCAGGATAGGTGTGGTAAAGACATTATGTCACTAATAGCTAGTCAATCTATTATTATTCAATTGTTAAGACCAGCTTGTACTGAATGTACAGCATTTAAATTTCCTATGCAGGTCCGATTATACCAAGGAAAAAAAAATGAAGTATAGTCTGTTAGACTTAAGCTGAGCTTTGCATTTGTGTGAGTGCACACGTATAGTGTAGGTGTGATGTCAAATTTTTTAATGCCACGTTCTTTTATAGTTTTGAACCGGTTTATTCTGCTCTAACTCCGTAAAAATGTATAAAAATGTATTTAAAATGTATAGTACATTATATTTATTTTTTAAGTCCAAAAAGCTGCAAGATCAGAATGCAATACAAACATTGAATACAAACATGATATGAAAAAAAAGCAAATAAAAATTGTACAAATTTAGTGTTATTATTTATTTTAAATACCAGTATAGGTATGCGTATTTACATACGGATGTAAAATTTAAAATAATATTCTTATTTTGCGACCTCAATACTTGCCCAACTTATAATATTTATCATTTCATTTGAAATACAATTTTAAATAAATATTTAGTATTTGTATCCACATTGGTTTTTAGTAAATAGCTCACCCGTCTAATCAATAACCGGATCATTCTTTTTACAGCTTTACATTTTTTGCTTAATTTTAGGGTCTATCGACCTGTATGAACGCAAAACTGATTTTTAAAATCTGACTGAAGGCTCACTTGAAATTTTATAATTTTAATGGAGGAGAACCCAAGTTTTAGACATTTTTTGTGTTATTAATAACCCTGTGCATAAATCTACTAGATTAGACAGTAGACCCACTTCAATGTGACTATAATATCTTTCCCAAAACAAGTTTAATATTTAATTCAAATTCCATAACATAAATTTTTTCCACATAATATTTTTTTATTAGTATCGTCAAGACAAATTACATCACTATGCTTCTAAGAGATCAAAATTTTCTCTCCTATTAATGATATTAATGATATAGTTTTTATAATTGAATATATACTACGTGGCTATCTCTCGACTTTATAATTAATAACTGTATGTAGAATATATTACCTTTAACCCTCTTCAATATAAATATCATGTAAAGCCCGCCAGGATTAGAGATATAAGTTGACAGATAAATTCAGGATCGGTTCGGTTAGATTTGCAACTTTGCAAAATATAGCTATATTTTACCTCCAGTTCCAATCGATATTTTATTCACAGTGAGCATAATATTACTATTTATGATAAATCACGACGTTAATATCAATAATTTATGCATATATCAAAATTTTATCACGTACTTTCATATTCCTGCGGACTCATTTAATTTAAAGATCATTTATTCCCATTTGTATCAGACTCAATATGTATGTAATTGACACTCATTGAATTTTAAGTTTAATGCTGACTGTATTTAATAAATAAATTATTGAAATTATACCTTTAATTCATAGTTATATGTTTATTTACACATATAACTTTACATATTCCCAGTTATGAAATTTTAAGTAAAAATCATACATGATTGTTCTATGGTGATGAACTCACTTATTAAACAACGATTTTGATTCTGCAAATTAAGAGTATTTATTCGACTACTTCTGTAAATTGAAATATACTATAACGTCACCCTCTTGACGTTAGATTGACGTGACAGCCTGTTGCGAAACTGATCTTATTACGTCTCATGCTTATTCAACCAGAAAATAGCTATAAACATTTCCAATTGAAACACTATTTATTTTTGCTCCAAGAATAACGTAAAATTACATATAACAAAATAGCATAAGACTATCATTAAAGATTTTTTATATTTACGTTTAAAATCTAAATAATTAAATTACGGGAACCTATAAAAAAATTGTTCATAGAGTAAAATGAAAACTGTAAAACAAATGTTTTTAGAATATGCTAACACATACATAAATGTACATGTGCATAGTAAATTTAATGCAACAAGACAAAGGTCTTTAAGTATGTGGAATCAAAGAGATATTGTCGGATAGAAATATGTTTTAACTAATTGATTCTCGGACATTTATAAATTTTTATTGATAGGGAATTAAATTTCTTTGATCAATTATTAAAAATAAAATTTATTTTTGAATAGGTATATTATGTATATGGAAATACATTAAATTTAGGTGTTAAATTTTGAGATGAAGATTCATTTAATTGCCGGTGATTTATTGACCAAGGATAGTGAGTACAGTTATATCCATCGCTGGTGTTCCCTGTCGCTGACAGATCCAGGGTACACCGGCATAGCGACCGATGGCTTTCGCAGTGGTTTTAGAGAGTAGGAGCCTGCCCAGGTCGAGTCTCACACATCCCTTCCGGCCCCACCAAGGCCAGTTTGATTACCAAAATAATTAAAAAAGCCAAAACTGACTTAAGTACGCAGAAATATGTTTCAGTAAAAACTAGAAACTATGTAATCTTTAAAGAAAAAAAATGTAAAAAATATATCGGTATTACGTAAAAAAATATAAAATCTCCAATACACGACTTATTATTTTGGATTAATGAATCAAAAATAGAAGTTTGTAAGTAATTTTTCATATCCACTATCGACTAGGGCTATAAAAAAATATAAATGTATCTCTAAACAAATAACAAGATAATAGAACTACCGAACTCAATATTTATGGAAAAACTTTCCTAAGGTATATTCAAATAATAAACATTGAAAAGTAACTTGTTAACTCAATCAGATGTTTCCGTTGCTTTGAATGGGGTTCTATTAAATTGAATTTTCCGACTTTTTCCATACAAAACATTTTATTTGATTATAATAGAAAAATTTGTTTACCTCTTTTCTTACTGTTGATACTTCTATATTTTTCAGATTTTCAAATACAAATTTAATTAGAATTTTATTTCATCTCTCTTTTTTTTCTTTTTAAAAATAATGCATCAAAGGTAGGTCTAAGAAATAACTTAGACTTTGTTAACCTCATTGCATAAGATTTTTTTCAATTCTTAAATTAAATTTTTTTGTAATTATATCAGCAATACTTGGAACATAAAAAAATCTGTTTATGTCATTTAACAATACTTAACTACTTTAGTAGTTTAAATAGTAATCTCATTTTTTAATCATTTTCAACTCAAACAATTTTAAAATTATTAAAAGATTATTTAAAAGAAAAAAGATATTTCTTATAATGCATTTTAATGAAGACTGCTTGCTATCTATGTTTTAAATAATCATTATATTTAATATAAAGTTTTATTCATTTAAATTTAGTTAAAAATACGATAAAAGAATCAAATGAAATATTTAGTGCAAGCATTTGAAGAATATAAAATGTTAATCAAACATTTATTACTCATTTGAAATAGAACAATATTTATACAACAAAAATTTCAGGCCTAATACTTGTTTTATATTTTGCATAGATATCTCAGTTTTCTCGTAGTCATAAATACGAGCTAGAATTTCCCCGAGGCATTGGATATATGGAGGTGTGGGTATTGAAGACGCTCTTTTGCTTCTTTTATAACAATATGGAATTGAGTCTGAACTTAAAATAAAACTCTATATTCAAACTATTTTTAATATTGCAAGCATAATTTTGATTACGTATTTCATTAATTTTTCAGTTAAAGGTAAACAGAAAAGTTAAAAAAAAACCAGACGATGGTCAATTTATTTAATTATTATGTTGACTGGAATACTCAAATGTTTAAAGTTAATTTAAATTGTTTTAACGCTTTCTTATTTTAATGTAATAAATCAATATAAAATAATGACTGCTACTGATACATGTCATATTTTCATGTGAAATCGGTATCAATTTAGCCAGAAAACTATCATGGTGTTATTAGTCAAGACATCATGCTAGCTGGGATCACATTGAGTTAAAAAAGAAGCCAAGGTAGAGTGTATTAATTTCAGATTTCAGGCAAATTCTCATTCGGATAATGCGAACATAATTTTCAAAACCAATTTGATTGACGCTCAATCTAACGCATTCAGAAATCAGCTCTGAGCAATCCAACTTATTCATAGAGAGAGTTATACTTTAGAGAGTATGTTCAGGAATTGCATGATTTGATTCCTACATACCGATTTTACCATTAAACGTATAGCGAGCCTACGCGTACGTTGTAGATATTCCTTACCTACGAACGAAGCTATGCACTTCCTATTTACTTTTGTACACGACAGAGAATGCGAATAGTTTGCTTGCACTAGTATTCAATAATAACAATTTGGAGTTCTTTAAGAGAGCAGTGAATAGACTTTTTACTGATTTAGTGCACCTTCCATTTAAAGCTGTTTCTTCATACTGTCAGGCTTAGAATGAGCCAAGTTTGAACAATAACTAATAAAAAAAGTTGTCCAAAAAATGGGACCCCACTCTGTCTTCTTCTTCTTCCTGGCAACCTCCCAGCTTTAGCCAGGGTCTGACCAACTGTCTCTGTATAGGAGTAGCATGAAAAAACTTCGCTAGGTTTGTAAAATTCATTTAAAACCATATCTAATAGATAATCTGATATAATATAAGCATTACAAAACTTTTATCAGACCAGGAATGCCTTGGAAAAAAAAATCAATTACATAATTTTATAAACCGCATAGAGAAGATAATTATATATTCTTAATATAAATTAAGTTTATAGGTTTTTGACGTTACTTTTTCATACTAATTCTGTAGCTTACAGACATATCTTTAAAATTAAAAAATCCTATAATGAGATCTAAGATTTTCGCGAGTACTCATTTAAATGAAACTAATATTTGTCGGATTTTACTTCGCGTTTTATTTTAGAAAACTACATACTCCCGACGTTTCGGCTACTTTTCAGCAACCGTGATCACGGGCAGACGAGATGTGAGTGTCTGTCAGTTGGTCTGGTCATTTTATCTCCTACCGCCATCGATTTCTTAATTGTCTTGCGTACCGCTCTGGATGCCGGAAAAATGCGCTCACGGTGTTTCGAGGTCCTGCGGTGTGGTCACGGACATGGGATTTTATATTTTTAAGAAGAGGATCCCAGGTGATTGATAGGTTCCAGCCATCTTCTCTATTGAAATTGGGGTGTTTTTTAATTTCAATGGCCTCGCGTATTAACCTTGGTATATATCTGTCTTCACGAGCGAGGATATGTGGTTGATCAAATTTAATGTAATGGCCTGGTTTGTCCAATGCATGTTCGCACACTGCGCGCGTCGAAGTCAGAAGTATGTAGTTTTCTAAAATAAAACGCGAAGTAAAATCCGAAAAATATTAGTTTCATTTAATAAATCCTATCGAAAGATGTGTTTTTTAATGCACAAGAAGTAGGTTAAAATATTTTATAAGCAGGTATTTATCAGTGACACATTATAATAAAAGAAAAGTTTTCAGTTTTTAAAAAACATGAAATATCTGATAACGTTTTAAATCCAGGCAGTTTTCTTTGCGGCGTCGTTCAGAAACTGATAAGTTTGAGATCAAGACTTGTACGAGTTATTTTCACTATTCGCAACTAGATGGCTCTGACCATGTGGTATCACGAAGAGGGACTTTGATCAAATATATTTTTTTCAGTATTATTTTAATACTACATCTAATTAATTATTATCTACTAAGTACTTTTGATATATGTAATCTATTTTAATCATAGCTTGCACTTCTTGCTAGTTTTCACTCATATAAAGTCAATTAAGAATGAAAATCATAAATTAAATATACTTAAATGGAAACAAGATATTTCATAAAACAACTAGCTTTAACTAATGACTTTTTCATGACTAATGTCTCATAGAAAAATTTATAAATTGTTTTAACAATAGGTTCGGTAGTCTACCGGCAGCGACATCTATACTTCATGTCTATTAACTTCATATACAATACAAGTATTATATCGTGATACCGCGTTTTATAATATTATCTTACATTCTGACCTGTCTGTTTTCTTTTCGTCTTGTTTTCATTAACAAATATCGGGTCCTTAGTTTTCAAATCAACTTCCATACACACGTTTCAAGTCAGTTAATTGTGTTGAAAAACGATATTGAAATGCAAACCATTAAGAGACTTACAGCTTAGAGTAGTTATGATGAAGAGATAAGCGGATTCGAATATAATAAATTTGACCCATTTAATTAGCAGGTCGTTTAATGAAGAATGGTAGCACTTCGTTTATTTACCAAACACTTTACTATTTTCAGAACTCTAAATAAATCACAAACAATTGTATTATGAAGGATAAACTAGGTGGATTTTATTTAAGTTTGTCCCAATTTTTTTATGCTGAACATTATTTTATAACAGTTATTTATTGTTATTAAAACTTCAAATACTTTATGTGAATTAATATGCAGCTTAATTATATGAAGTACTTTTTGTTCATGATATTTAATCGCGTACTTTCGAGTATCGTATTATCGAGTAAGAGTAGAGGACGCGTCGGGGAAGCTGGTGGGAGTGCGAAAGCGATCCCCCGCCCCGACACAAGGGTCGTCGTGGAACACCCTTGGGTTTTTAGTGGGTAGTGGCAACGAGTCCCACATACCCCGCTGTTTTCTAAAAACGGAGGGGATGCGTAAATGCATTTTTCCCAAGGATAAAAAAAAAAAAAAAAAAAAAAAAAAAAAGAGTAGAGGACGCGTAGGTAAATACACTGAAGGCAGTAAAAGGTGCGGCACATTTTTACTGTCAAAAAACACAAAACTTAACATAGAATTTTTCTGATACTGATTCCATGTTAAATTTTTCATACATTTAAAGTTACTTTTATAGTGTATCAGACAAAAATATAAGAATTCTTTTGTCATATACACACTGTAGAAGAGGGAAACTGTGTGAAAAAAATCCTTTCTCCAGAGTGATGATGGAAGGTCATTATATTATAGTAAAAGGATTATATTATTCAGAATTGTTTGTTACTGGAAGCCGTTGCCTTTGACAAAGTTACGGGGGAAATATAAAGTATTGTTATTGTTTATTATTTCATTTAATATGTAGTATAGACTCTAAACTGATAAATAAATTGGTTGTAGAAATTTTAACTAATAGCCTTATTTGTTACTAAATGTTTATTGTATTTTAAAGTATGGTTTACTCTGCTTATTTAACCTGGCAATTTCCCAGCAATAGCCAGGGTCTGCCTTACATGTTGCGAATAGTTTTGGCTATTTGTTTTCACGACCGGCCGCCTACCTGACATCATCCCTCTTTTGGAAATCAGCATTAATCAGTGATGTCTAAATACTCTTAGAAAGTACATATGACTCTGAAAAATCACATTGGTACTTGCCCAGGCCAGGATCAAACCGACGCCCTCGTGCATGAGAGGCTGGCCTTTTAACCACTAGGCAATTACTGAATATGGTTTAGTATATTTATATTATTACTTATATATTTATTATATATTTAATTTAAAACATTAATTTACTTATATTAAAGATGTAATTAGATATATTCCCACATATATAAAGGCTTTGAGAGGACTATTGGAATGTTATAGTCGAATTACTTAAGGTATTCAGTGATTATCGAACCATAACCGATTAATCAGTTTACTTTGTGATTAGGAAATCACTTAGAGCTGGAATGTGCATCTCAATCTAATATTGATTAAAAATATAGCATTAAGTTTCAATAATAGATAGTACCTCTAAAAGGAACTCTAGTGCTCAAACGACTGCTTCACATAAGCAATTCCAGAAAAATAAGTCCGAGCTGAACGTATAACTCCTATTCTCCAATCTATCCATCAATTTCCAGATATCAACGCCCTACATACAGGATGTTTTAAACTTCATCAAAATAATCATGGTTTCCACTTTTACTATGTTATTTTAATTGGAAAGTACTATTTGAAAGGCTTTCAAATCGTTACATCATCGGGAATTATAATGTCTTTCGCGAGTATTCATTTAAATGACACTAATATTTTCGAGTTAACTACACGGTTTCTTATTATTTCAACTACATACTTTTGATGTTTCGGTTACTTTGCGGCAATGGCCCGTGATCAAGGAAGTATGTCATTAAAATTAAAAAAAAAGAGTAGTAAATCCGATAATATTAGTTTCATTTATATGCATTAATTCTGGTATTGTACGATTTTTTAGTAATTCTTTAAAAGTACTACATTTACATATATGACAAAAAATAATTAGGTATTATAACATAAACAAGTAAATATAAATAAATAGATTAAGGGTTTTTGTTTTAAAATTAATACAATCATTCTAAAAACAACTTATAACTTTATTATATTAATTATTATTTCTTTTCAAAACGTATAAATTATTTTATTCTATTATTAACAATATGTACAATCTAAATAATTTATTATTAAAATTATTGCACAATATTTTAATTAAAATAAGCAAATCTTACTTAAAAAATAAAAACAATTTTTAACATAATCTACGTATTTGTCACAATTAGTGTAAATACATCCTAAAAGGAATTTTCATCGAATCTTGTGAAAATAGTTGAGAATACGGTGTATATTAAAATAATTAAGATAATAAATAAAAGACTCGTTCAATACCTGTACAGATTTTGATAACGCTTAAAAACAAATGAACGAGTATTTGTAGAGTCCATTTTACTAATCTGCCTAAAATTTATTTAATTTGAAATCATATCAATTTATTTATTTTATCAAAAACAAAACAAGCATTGAATAATACCATCATTAAGAGGAAAATCAATAAACCACAAAAATAATATTCAATATGTTGTGATTTATACATTACGGCTTATTGTCGTTCGTAAAACAACAAGCAAGTTCCAATCCAATGTAATTATGTTTCATGTTACAATATATTTGACGAATGCAACAATAACACAAATTTATTGGCACATAATAAGAATTAACTATAAACAAATAACTGAATATTACCTCGATACTCATTGTACCAATTAAATTGAATACAAAGTAAATGAAAATAAATCAAATAAAACGTAAAGGAGTGTTATTATAAAACACTACTGATTTATTCAATTATTCAAACATTTATGTATAAGGTAGTATGAACTTTAATTTAGTTTTGGGTTCTATATAAAATCAAATATGATTGTACTTAATATGTAAGTTTTTAGAAAACTTTAAAAATTATTACACATTTGTCAATAATTAGTTTTTGCATGAGTTTGAATAATAAAATTATCTATAATGTCTCAAATGTAATAATGAGGTTTCAAAGTTCAACTCGTAACTGCTTTTTAGAATTATTCTTTGATTCATATATCAAAAAATACAAATAACAAAAAAATTGATGATCATTTATATTAATTCAATAAATCTACATGTTTTATATCTTCGTTATCTTGGAGGCTCGATGTCCGCGTGAACTAAAAATGTCTTTTTACACCTAGTGGGCGACTCTACACCATAAAAGCATACGCTCCTTTGCGGATGCACTTTCTTATAATCTACTGATGACCCTATGTTTCTTGGCAGTGTTTTGGCTCTAAAATCACTTTTGAGACAATAATCGTATAAAAGTTTTGGTCCTTCGTCAAAATGTTGACTGTAATAACCACCACAGGATTCAAATGAGACACTCTTTGATAGGTCGTAACATGTGTTGGGTTGATAGGAACCTTCGGGGCAAGTTCGTGGTTCCTCAGGGGCCCCGTAGGGCCAGGGGGCCTCGCAGGGCAAATTGCCCCACGGAGGCCCCGGGGGTCATTCTCAGCGAATCGGTTTGGAGACGATGATTACGTCAGGGGCGGATCGGGTCGTCTCTGTGCTCATCGGTCGCCGGTCAGGATATTTTTTTTCTGTCAACACAAAGATATGTAATTACTATTTAGTCATGCTAAAATTTTAGGGAAAATAGGACTGTTTTTTCATGTATAATTCTTAAATCTCATTACTTACATTATTAAACCGAAACTCACTATTACTCAAGTTATTTTAAAACGAATTTTCATCGAATAACAGTAACCTTTTATTTTTTATTTTATTAACTAGCCGCTTTCAATATATAATACATATAAGTCATTGAGTTACATACGTGATTTCTCTTCTTTTTCTGTTGCATGTCGCAGTAGTTCAATAGTGATTTGCGAGGTGTTGGTTTGTGGTGGTGAAGGCCTGGCTATCGTGGCACCTGAATAGCCAAATGTTGAAAACCCACGGCTGTTCGTTGTACCGGAACCTTATAAAATTTTATATTAATTATAAACATAATATAAATCGCTTTGAATAATTTGAATAGAATTTGTTAACGATTCGTTTCATTTATTATAATGCTTCAGAAAAATAAACCATTCATCAAAGACTTTGATCTCGTTATAAAAAAATATTATCAGTATTCTAAGAATCAGATATAAATCCTATTATAGAGGCGTAACAGACATTTCCTCGAAAAAAAATTAAACACATCATCAATCATTAGCGTTCGAACGTTTGTTCTGAAAGAAACGTTGCGAACATATTTTTTTATTAGTTAAAATGCAAGATATTTTATGAATATGTGAACATTTAAAAATATTCTTTTTTCACACACTTAAGTCCTGCTGCTATCTTGTGAAGAGATCATATAAATAATTATCATATATTTCTGGGAGTAAAATTATTGTTTTAATAATATATTTGTAGCGGAAGAAGTTTTCGTAGCAAGTAATGTTGTTTCAATTTATTGGTATTTTAAATTTCTGTTTTGGCAAATACATTGCATACAAGGTTAAGCTTCAAAATGTAGTCTATCCATTACCAAAACCATTATAGTTTGTATTAAAACAATTGATATTAAATAAAATTAGCGTTGATATTAAATAGGAAATGTTTTGAGCCATATACTAGTATAAATATAATTGTCACAGTGTTTAAGAAATAAAAACCTAGTTCAAAAATAAAAAAGAACAAATAAATACCATCAGAACTAATTGCTGGATCTGTTTGAAAAAGGCTCTCTCTTGTTTGACACCCAGATTCTTTCGTGTCCGGAGCGCCGACCGAAACATCTCGTATTTGTTTCTTCTCAACGCTTTCTTTTTTACTTTTGATAGATTCTTCTTTCTTGCTTTCACTGCGTCTGCTTCTTCCATTCCGTTCGATCCTAACGTTTTCCTGCTCAATAGGAATGCTGTCTACTTCTCGTCTCCAGGGTTCTTCCTCATCAAGGTCCAATTGCGTTTCTTGAATGTAGTCAGAATCTATGCTGGTAGGCTGTGAAGTAACAATCAATTTGTAATATATAAATCTTTCATTCATAATTTTTCCATAGGTTTTGTAATCATACCCGGATTTTTTGTTGCGAAAACTTCCTTTGCTGTTTGAACATCTCGTTTGTTTGGTTATCCCTTTCCAGACTGGCACGTGGCTCGCTGTCGCGCTGAAGCCTCTTGGCATCCAGGGTTAGACGACTGCTAACCATATCCAAACGGTCCTCGCAAGATTGGCGTATATGTTCCTGATTGAGATTAATATGTACATAATAATAAATATTTATCGCATTTCGGTTTTCGGAAGCATCGACGTTGAAACAAAGTGAAGCTATAATCAATTTATTATAAATGTTAAACTTTTTGTCCTAATTTAAGTAATAAAATTAGAAAAAGTTTAACTTTAAGTGATTTTTAATGTATACCATTTTCATAAATCATAATTTTTGTTGAATAAAATCACTTAAATGTTAAAGTATTTGAAATATAGTTAAAAATATCATTGAAACCGTTACATTTAAGAGAAATAAAATACCTTTTTAATTTCTTTGATGCGACATCCTTTTATCTAAAAGTCATTTGAATCTCAATACTCAAGTCTCAAAAGGATTTTACAAAAGCAATAAAAACTCTGTACTTGGTACAAGTTCCAATCAAACGATTTAATTTTGGATTCAGTTCAAATATTCATTAGAAAGATTTGGTAAAATGAAAAGCACACAATGTTGTTAGTAATATAACTCTTTTATGTAGTTTTTATCATTGAATATCCTGGTATAATATCGTATATAATCTTTGTTTGTTTTTGGTCTAATCAATATAAAATTTTATTAACTTATGAAATCATGGTAGACAAATGTAAGTAAATAAAACTAATATTTTCGGATTTACTACGCGTGTTTATTTTTGAGTATAAACTACATACTCCCGGCGTATCGGTTACTTTACAGAAACGGTAATCACGGGTAGACGTGTGTAGTTTGTAGTCAAAAATAAAAACGCGTAGTAAATCCGAAAATATTAGTGTCATGTAAATGTGTAATCGCGAAAATCTTAGATCTCATTATCTGAAAAAGGTGAAAGTAGCTGAAATTCTTTTTGATATTATGTATTTAATGAAAACTCACTTTAATTATCTTATGGTCTTCATACAACTTCTTGATGCATTTAAAGAAAAATACAAAAGTCATTCCCGACAGAATGAGACAGAAAATGATGAGAATCACTTTGATATGAGTTTGATCAATCATAGAATCGGCTGGACTCTGAAATATACATGTAAAATAAATAAAAAAATACCTACTTATAAGACGTAAATATGTTTAAGATTATTTGAAATATATCTTCATAATGACAAATTATTTTTATGCTATAGCTTAAAAAAAGGTTGTCATTGCCCACAAATAATATTTAATTGATGATTATACATACTTATCAATTGATGTACATTTGTCATTAACATATGTAACATTTAGTGTACATAAAAGATTTGAATTATGAATTTACTTTGAGTTTGAATACTTATTAAGAATAGTGTGTGTTTACGACTTACTGAGCATCTATCTTTTTCTTCGTCAGCTTTTAATCTGCATTGGGCAGTATTGTCACATTTTAAACTTTTATCGATACATGTATTATCTTCACAGTCGAATTCAGTCTCATCGTCACATTTATCTGAAAAATTTAATACTGTTTTAATCTATCTTTATATTGATTTATATATTTAATAAAGTAATGTTAAATAATATTTTCTTTAGAGATATTTTATCATCACTAACCTCCTTCCTTGGTAGTATCCAAAGTTCTGTATGCTATGAAGCTGGCATTAAAAAAAGATCCTTTTCCTACTTTTGATGTGTACAATCTTACAAACATGATATTTCCTTTGTCATCGCCATCTTTTATGCCATCAATACCTTTCGTGGTTACAGGGTTTGCAACAGAACCGCAGTACAATACAAGTCTAAAATTAAATATTCTTAAGGTTAAAGAGTTGATGAAATTCAATATATGAATAAGTAATTTAAATAAACAATGAAGGTGGTTAAACAAATAATATTTTGTACAAACCTGGCGTCTGATTCTAATACATGTCCAAAGATTTCTACAAAATTGTGCTCACACTCATTTGGTTTTGCCAACGTGTACTGTGTGAAATTGAGATAAATCTGCAACAAAGAATAAAAGAGTGAAAGGTATTGTTTAAAGCAACGTGTGACCAAAGTTCTAATACGTTTAATCTCAATAAAAGCAAAGTAATCAAATTAAGTTGAATTAATCTGTGTTACTGTAACAAAAATGTAAAGGCTATTGTTGTTGATGTCTTGCTGCATAATGTTTCTTCATTCTATCTCGTAGGTAAGCAGCGTAAGGCTTCCTCATATTAAGCGATTATCTTAGTCTAAATAACAAATCATACTTTAAATTTATATTAGAACAAACCTTATGTCCAAGAGGTGCTGTGAAATTCCACAGAAAATCTAGATCCTGGTCAACAGTTCTAGCTTTGCAGTCCTTGTCAATTTGATCCGATACTATAATTGCATGCCTACTACCTTTCGGTAATTCCTTGTAACAAGAATCTGGTATACTATCTGGAATGAGTTTTCAACCTTTAAACAAAGCGTCTGATTGTCTTAGGTATAAAATAGAATACTGTGTTCAAAAATAGTGAATGGCATAAAAATCAAATAATGTAAAATACAAGTTAACTGTAATTACAATAACGGTATTATTATGATAATTATTCTAGGACACATATTACTGAAATTCAGTATTAAGTATTATTATCAATACAAGATATAAGTAAGATCAATTAATATAGTTTTTATATATTAAAATTTTGCAATAATGTTTCTCATGTAGTAGTCATAATGGTATTTTTGTACTAACAACTAGTTGGAGTACGTATGAATTTAATATCAATGCGGAACCCCTCATATTCAATGGTATCATCAGAGTGAAACTTCAGCCAAGCATGAGGTCCAGTTGTGGTATATGTACGAGGGAAGGCTTCCCCACAAACTTTACCAAGAAGTTTTGCATAACCTCTTTTACCATCGCGTATCTGAAATAAATTTGACATTTATAGTAAACACATGTATCCCAATGTTCATGTACTTAGATACATATAAAATAGACAATTTCATTGTGTATGACTTTCTATATGGAAGATTTTAAAAATGTATACATTGTTATTTGAAATTATATATGTATATTACTGATATATTTTTTAAGGTTATGTATCAAATAATGATATCTAAGACTTTCCGTGACTTTAAAATATGAAACTAGGGTCGGTTACGCGCTTGAAATAACATTTAAACTACACTATCCCGAATGACTTTCATTTCGGATATTCGTGGTCACGTCGAGGTTATGTTGGTGTGAATCAATAAAAAATACCTCGTACGATACATTACGAAGCTTAGTTTGACATTAAAATCAAAGTAATATTTTTTCAGATATACTACGCGTGCTTTATTTTTGTAAAAAACTACATACTCCCGACGTTTCGATTACTTAAACTGAAAATATTAGTCTCACTTTTGTTAGACATTATGTTGTCAAAAATAATTTTCGATCTACCTACCTCTAAATAGTCATAGCTACATTCTGGGTGATACTCTATGTGGAACATGTCCACAAACGTCAACTGAACCACTTCACCTTCAGCTCCTAGAATGTTTAATAAAAGTTTATTATACCAAGGAAATAATAGTTTATGTTAATATTACTTTTTAAAGACCAATACGTTACCACTTATAACCGTCACACAATCCATGTGGCTATAATAATATTTTTTCTTATTTTCCCCATCATGTGGATGTGTTATATACTTTTTGTTTTTATCAAAATTAAAACTTTCGCATTTCATATCTTGATCATCGTCTCTTTTGACACGTTTTCTTGGTAAAAAATCTATTGTAAAATCCTTTATTGTATTCTTCTTTCTTAATTTATCTACGTAATTACCATGTGCGTTTGTATTGAAAATCTCGTCGTGTTCTGTATAAACATCATCAAATTTGACAACCTCATCGATAGAATTTGATCTTGTGCCGTAGCCACCTGTCTCATATTTCAAATTTTCTATACTATTTACAATATTATTATGTACATTGGTCCTAGTTTCAATAAGATCTATATTATTAACAGCTTTCTTAACTAATCCATGCATTGGTTCCATTATGCTTCGTCTTTTAGATATTTTGTTATCAACTGTCTGATCCAACGCTAGCCCGCACGTTGAACAAACTGAAACAATGAAATATAAATTATCAAATGCTATTATTAAATGACAACTTTAATGTCTGTTGGAATCTTTTAAATTTCTGTCATTTCTTAGTCCTTTATTAAAATAGTTTATAGAAGTTGAAAGTTGGATGAAGATTTAACTTTATTAATGTCATTTTCAAATTTACAGTACCATACTTATTTTACTAACACAAATTATTCGCGGCGACGCAGCTCTGATGCGCTTGGCGAATAAATTACTGCAAGCCAGGGTTGTTTCTCTGGGGACATTTACGTGTCAACAAAATTTTCTTCCATTTAAAACATTATTATATATTTTTTATAGTGATAATTTTCGTATGCATATTTTTATGATCAACACACAGAGTCCTACAAAGACCATTTTCACAATTTTTTGACTATTTAAAACTTTTGTATTTACTAAAAAAATATGAGGTAATTTATTCTTGTCTTCATTAATTTCTCTCATTCTGTTTGTTTCCCATAGATGTCAGTCCCATAAATAGAAAACATATTTTGAATTGGCTATCATGAATATTTTTCTTAAATTTACTTTTTATATAAGATAATTAAAGCCTCTAATATATGTATATGCACGGAAATTTTTAAATTAACAATATATTTTGAAGAGCAATTTTTCTGAATTCCACATAAAAAAAGGAATGTATCATATAATATGACTTTTAGTATACTTTGTATTTGGTTCATACAAGTAAAATAATATTGGTTGACTGAAATTGAAATATTAAAGTTTTCCTTTCTCTCTTCAGGCTAGCTAATTCATATGAAAAAGTATATCATAACCTATTAAGCCTTAAACAATTTTTTCTTATTCCAATCAACAATTTCTTCTTATATATTCACAGCTGTCTACAATAAACTTCTTAGTATTTATAAAACTCGAATTTTATTATGCTTTATGTGCTTTCATTCTTTTCTGTGTTTAAGACTTTTGTATGAAGTTTTATTAGTGTACCACTATACCATTTACCCGCAAATATGTAGTTTACCCCATATTTTATACAACACATTAGAAAAGGCTCATTCTCGTTGCCATTTTATTTTCACAAATGCCTCTGTTGAAACAGTTGATATTCGGAATAAGGATAGATGATTTCGAGCAAATTATTTACAGAAACTATTTTGTTCTAGCTAGGGTTGACAAACATGTTCTGGCTGGTGTATTTTTATTACAATCAGAAGGCAGCTGTTTCCTTGGCGGTAAGCCAAGATCCAAAGCGGTTTTATTAAAATATGCTTAGAATATTGAATTAATGGTTGAGGCTTTTGTGGATGACATTTATTTAATATGTGGGGTCATTATTCTTGTATTGAAATAATAGTTATGCTAAACGGAATGGTAGTGTTTCGTGGAATTTCTCAATTTTTCGTTGCCCTACGTAGCAAATTTTACCTCAACTTTCATTCCTTCTCAAATTCTTTGCATCATTACGATGATACTACACCTGAATGCATTGCAATGTTTGTTAATTACCAACAACTTTGTCATAATTTGTGATAATCTATTGCCTAATAAGTAACTGGAGAGTAATATTTCCTAAAATTATATTTAAAGATCAACAATTTACTCATTATATTAAAATCAGATTGGACAAGTCCAGTATTAATAAAAATTCAATAAATTATACGGCCCATTAGCTTAATTTCGTCGCAAAACTTCTGTCAATCACGAAGAACATTTAATCATTATCAGATTTACGGATTATTTTAAAGGTATAAGCAAACACTGTTGATTGTTATATTAAAATAAATGGTTTTAAAATTTTGTTCGTTTCTATGAAAATTAAGTAGTGTTATTATTTTTTTACATTAAAGTAAAATTGAGTATACTTTTAATAGAAATTGTAGAATAATCGTGCATGACCGTGTTGAAGGAAATCAACTGAATGCAATTTCAAATCCCGCTCGTGTTGGTAAATGACTTAATTTTTTATTTTATTGGAATATTAGAGGCGTATACAAAATTTTGAAAATGTATTTCGTAGTCCTTTAATATTTATTAACTTCATCTGATATCAAACTGCAATAATTTTATAAGTACATTAGATTTGAATTGTAACGTTAAAGTGAGTTTCCTGCTTATTTTCATATTGTAAAGCTCATTGGATTCTCTGTTAATACTTTAACAAAATTAAAACAGTGTACATAATTTGTTTAAAATTGATATTTCATGTGCTATCGGAACAGTTAAATGTATTTTTTTTATTTAAACTTTTTCTTTTTAGTTTTGTTCCTCAACAAGCATTCCTATTTAATAAATTTAAAATATAAATAAAATATCAGTGAATACATCCCGGCGTCATTGTTTTCGTAATTACTTTCATCTTTTTCGGCGCTAGGATAAAAATATATTATAATTTATGTATATTATGTAAAAATATTGATAACAAACAATATTCGTACTGCGTGCAAAAAATAATAATTTCCATAAATTTTGTTCTACACTTGAGGCTTACTCAAATACTATCTGAATATTTTGGAAAATAAATGTATATTTCTAATAAATACTCCAAAGAGGAAATCATTAAAAAAAATAAACAACTTATCAAGATAATTGAGATCTTCCCCATCAATCATCTGCAGTGCCGTGGATTCCGGGGATAATTCGTATTTCGCTTCACAAGTCATTTATTTTGAATTTGCCTCGTACACCGTTAAATTACGTTAGGTTGGCGATCACTGATTTTGTGACTTATGGGATATTCTACGGAATCGAATACACGGAACGTGCGAAATATAATGAATATATCATTCGGAAATTTGGAAATACGTAATATATTTCATCCAATATTTATACAATTATATGTTATTGAAAATTCCATATATACAGGAACTAATTGTATTTTAATATATTTTTTTAAATAATATTACTACTGAACATTCGAGTATGTGTTCAATTTAAATTTTATGACTCGATAAATAAATTATTCTACTTTCATTATTAACAAAAATACTGGACAATAAAAAAAATCTGAAACAAATAAAGTATCTTTTCCCCGTAACATTAACGCTGTATAAGGATCAATGAAAACAAATAAAAATTTACCTGAAATCGGCTTAGAACTTCGATTTGTCAAAGATACATATTATTTATTGAGCAGAAAATATATTTGTTTAGATCATAAAACTTACCAAGTACGAAACACAATAAAACTGCCAGCGATGTCATTGACCTGCCGGCCGGTAAAGCCGTTACCCCGCATCAGTAAAGTTGACATCAACACATCACTACCACTTTTCAAACACACCGTAACACCACTCCCATTTATAACACGAGCTATATATATCTTCACATGTATTGTAATGGTAACAATGTCTTTGTATGTATTGTAATGGTAACAAATTTCACATCAACTCTGGCGTCCTTTGATTCTGAAAAAGAAGAAACATTGTCGTTGTTATAAAATTAAATAACTCGCAAGTACTCGTATATAGAAAATAAAAGCTATATTATTTCAGTTATTTAAATAAATATTCATTTAAATTAAACTAATATAAAAACGCGTAGTATATCCGAAAAATTTTAGTTTCATTTAAACGAATGAAACTCGTGAAATTCTTTGATCTTATGAAATAAATATTTTTAATAATTCCAACTACTAAATATTTCATGGTACATATATACACATATGTGAGCGGCCTTATAATTTATTTATAATATTTAATTTCATCTCTTTTTCGTATAGAAAAATCCTATTAAGTCTAGTTCTTAATATGGTTAAGGATTTTCGTGAAATATTTAGAAATACATAATTTTCCATACATTTTGTAGTAAACGTTCAAAACCTTTATATATATTTATTTTCCTCAAAAAATTCTGATCATCTATCAATATTTAGTGAATATATTTCTATTTTGACAGATCTATTTCAATAAATAACTTTTTTCGGTCTATTACTTTTTCATTGAGGTGTTTCAGTGAACAGAATATTAAACAAAAGAAATAAATATAGTAAAAATAGTTTAAAAAAACTAAAGTAAGATTAATTATTAATCATGTTATTATTTGTATTTACTTTATAAATAAAAATTTGAAACACATTAGGTACTAGTAAAGACGTATCAAAACGGTCTTAATGTCGATCCATCTTGGTTCTTGGTTCCACAGCCATAATCTCCATTATTTATGGTTTTTCTACCAAGATTTAATACTTTTAAGAGCTTTTCAATTTGAAAAGAAATACGTCGTACACAATTTAAGAAATCCGCCAGGGTAATTACTATAATTCAGTTGCAAAAATATATCTTTTTATATACTTTTTTTTTGCTTGGGCAAATAAAATAACTTATTTTGATTGAATCCTTGTTTTGAATACAGTTCAGTCATTCATAAATATTTACTCACAATACAAGCATGTTTAATAGATAGACAATTGAACTTTTTTGGAATGGTTTTGAGTGAAATTTTTGTTATCTACATTGTTTATCAGGATGTTAGGCATTAACTAGAAGCAGGATAACTGATTGGTTTACAAGTCAGCATAGTAAAGATAAATACAATTAAGATTCAAGTCGTTTTTTTTTTGTAACTCTTTTTAAATTGTTATCAGTGCAAGTATTTTTTTGCAATGAATAATAAACAAGCAACTTAATAAACTTGAGCGTCTCCAAAATCTTTGCATCCGATTCATATTTGGTCTTCGTAAATATGATCAGGTTTCTGAGTTTCGTAAAAAGCTCAAGTGGCTCCCAATCCGGCTTCGCAGGAATACTCACATCCTTCAACTTCTGTACTGTATTCTGTTCAATCCGTCTTCTCCTTCATATCTAAAAGAACGTTTTCAATTTCTTAGTTCTTCACATAGTCATAATCTTCGTTCTGAAGAGAATTTGATGTTAAAAATACCACCTCATACAACTTCTTTTTACACTCACTCCTTTACAGTCCATTCTATTCGTCTTTGGAACTCTCTTCCACTCGAAGCAAGACGTGCACCAACTTTGACTTCTTTTAAAAAAATTATAAAAGAGCACTATCTTGCTTCATGAAGAAATATGTACTGCAATTAAATATTTTATTTACATATTATGTAAGTATCTATAGTATGTAAATGTATATATTTATAATGTGTATGTATATTATATTATTATAGAAGTATATATTTATGGTATATTTATATTTATGTATCGTATATATACATATATATGAATGTATATATATATTGTATCTATATTTATAATTTGTACACCCCTACCATCCTATCTCTCTCCTCTACCAAAGGTTGCCTGGAAGAGATCGCTGTTTTAGCGATAAGGCCGCCTATTGTACATTTTCTTTTCTTTATGTTACTCCTATTATTTGTCTATATTGGTGTACAATAAAGAGTATATAAATAAATAAAAATATGGCAAACGAGTTCATAGTCTCCTACATTTGTAATAATCATCATCGCCCATAGACATTTTCAACTTAATAGATGTTGCCTATGCGTTGCCGACTTTGATTTTTGAGGAAGAAGGAAAAGTTGAGAGTAGGGAGAGGTCAGGAAAGGTGAGAATAGGGAAAGGGCAAACGGGTCTCTCATTCATCTGACGAAACTGGTACTTCCCCAGTCGAACAAGCCCATGTTCGAGCTGTAGTTATTTGACCACAGCTAGGTTCTACCACCTGTATAAAAATATAAAATCCTTTTGCTTCCCACTTCACGGTATTTTTTATATACGTTTAATAAATTGGTAATCTCAACAATATATTATACAGGGTGACTGGTGAATTACTATCAATATTTAAGGAGAATACTCGGTACATGATTCTCATTCGAATTATGTAAAAAAAAATAGGTACTTAATTTTTGACCAAATTTCCGTATAAATAAATAAAGCGTGGACACGTTCCAAGTGTTCCAAGCGTGGACGCGTGTGGCGGCGTGATGATACAACACCACGCCGCCGCGCGCGTATGTGTGAGTGTGGATGTATACCTAATCTGTAGGGTGTTCACACGATGCGTAATTAATTACATAACTTTAGGTTAACTTTACTTAGAAGTTTATTAATATTTATGTTATATTAATTTTTATTTTGTCATATATGATCGTCAAATATCACGTCCTCAAGTATCGATAGTAATTCACCAGTCAACCTGTATACCGTCCATTAAAGATCACAATATTTTTTAATAAGCTTTGTTTTACCAAACTATACTATACAATTAAATTTAAATGGCAACTGATAGGAATGACTGAAAGGGATACAATATTTATGTTATCCGTAAATTGTTTAAAACTATTTTGAAGGCAAATAATATGAAGGAAAGTGAAAAGGGAAAAAGAGATAATTAGAAAGTAAATAGTAATTATATTCATATTCACCAAAATTACAACTACCGCTTCTGAAAATAAATATTGTAGACATGAAAATTAAATTACCCTTACAAATAGTTTTTAAAGTTTGTGATATTTATTTATTTATTTCTGCACCAAAAATAGTAGTTACATTATTATAAAAGTAATGTGATATGCAAAGGATAACTTATCTCTTAAAAGAGATCTCTACCAGAAACCCTTTTGATAGAGGAAATGAGAAGAGGAATGTAGAGTAGGTACAATAGAAAGATAGAAGGAAAAAATAAAGGATATTTATCAAATTGCAAGGCGTTGTGATTGATAATACAAATATTATGTGTTCCAATTTTATTCTTAATTGATAGAGATTTTTAAGTTTTGTAATTATTATTACCATTTGAAAAACAAGCTCACATTAAATTTAAATAATTATCTGTTTTCTTTAAAAAATATCAATAGATATAAAATATGTTTATGAATAATTAAAATTCTTAGATAAAACACTGGAATAATATAAAATACTGTTCTTACATACATTGCATCCTCGGTTTATGGAATGAGTGAATAAATAGAGCCTTCCCTCTACCATCAAGCTCTTTGCTGCGAGGCGAAGACACTCGAGAATTGCTTTAGAACGTGATAGTATAAGGATGTGATTCAAAGAATTAAATCATTTATTCGTAAAATTATTATAAAATAAAAATAATACTAATGAAAATTGAATACATTAAATCTATTACTTATGTTAGTTTTGTTTAAAAAGGGCATAAATATTATTTTTTTTAAATTTTGATAATAATAATATTTACTTAACATTTTTGGTAAGGTCAAAATTACTAAGATGAAAAAAATATATTTTATAGGTCGAAAAACTAGCATGTTATACTTGCTTTTTTTAATCTGAAGCTGATGATTTGGAAGAAAAAGGGAAGGTGAATTGAGATTTTATAAACTTGCATATTACTTGCATAGTAATGTAATGAAATTCATTAAAGGCGTGGCTGCAATAAACAGTTTATGTCAATCATCTGAGAGTATTAAAAGATAAAACACTGCCGAAATATAAATGTATTAATCACAGCTGTTGTATTATTGAAGAAAAATATAATAATGAAATGTTTTTCTCAGTGTAAACACAACTTTATATGAAGCCTGTTATTTACGCCTTTGTCTTAAGAGCTAACTCAAAACGTATAAAAAGGATTGCTAATGTAAGATTGGGAGGCAGCAATATTAGAATGAAAAAAATATATCACATCTTATTCTTAAAGTACAAATACATCTGAAAAATTAAATACATATTTTATATAACTACGCCGATTTTATAATCCACAAACTGCTATATTAATTTATAGTTGAATTTAGTTACGAATATTTTACAAGCTTAAAAAAATTAAACCACACA
Organism: Danaus chrysippus; assembly: GCA_916720795.1. Taxonomy (NCBI): domain Eukaryota; kingdom Metazoa; phylum Arthropoda; class Insecta; order Lepidoptera; family Nymphalidae; genus Danaus; species Danaus chrysippus. Next base: position 6,614,442 of record CAKASE010000066.1, on the reverse strand, counting down.
AAAATGTCAAAAGTTTGGTATTAATTAAAAGGATGGATTCATAAAAATTTAAACACTATTTAAAATGTATATATTAAAAACACATTTGCGTGTTATTTTTATAAAGTTTCTATGACTGAAATATCATTAAAATAATTATAGAGGCTTAGACCATTAACATCCTAGCTCTTGTTGACTGGAATGTTATAACTAGACATCGCTGAAGCCACTAAACTTTTATAATTAAAGCTGGGATTTACGGATTTTATATGGTATATAAAAAAGCTATGATCGTCTGTATTTACGTATAAAACTGATATTACAGCCATTATTATGATAAAGACATGATTTTAATGCGATCTTAATTTTTATTTTTCATTTATTTATATAGTTTTACGATATAATAACAATAAAGGGAATATAATTGAAAATGAGCATAATAAAATCTTTAATAAGAAATATTTTATCTTAGCATAATAACAGATATATGCAGAATATTGTGGACGGTATATTTATTTCAATGGCTTTGCATTTAATATAATTTTATAAGAAAGAAGTTCTTGATAGAATTTTTAAAATTATTAGTACTGTCTGAATAAACGTGTTTCAAAACTAAAGGTGGATGATATCCGATGTGACCAATAAAACTTTTTATTGCTTCGATATTTCGACGTTTTCTGATCAGCTTTTTGTATTCATGGTAACCTTTTTATTCAGCTTTTATGGCGGTAAGTCACTGTAACTTCCTCTCATAGTATTACTTTGTCACTTTAATCCCAATATACAATTGGATAATATTAAATTGATTGTTTTGCATGCGTTCTTTAATTTTAATAGAAGCACATAAATTTGTGAAGTATCATAATAGAATATATGACTTGGATATTTATATTTTCTTTTAAATATAATAAGCTTCCAATGAATTACTTTAAACTTTGACTACGATGTCTTCGCCTTGAAATGTACAACACACTTACCCTTAATGTATTGGTTTACTACTTTTGCAAAATTTAATTGTTTGAATACAAACAAATGATGGACCGAGAATTTACTTGAAAATAAAATAACTATTCCCCACTAATCACAATGTTCTTCAAATACACTGTAAATATTTCTATACTTAAAAATAATATTATTATTTAAGAGGATCTAAAATTATAAAGTCCTTATTAAATTGGTTGAGTTCTAGGCCAGCTTTAGAACTCTCAAGGGGTCGGCCAGAGGTTTTACAAATTGTAAGCGGATCAAACACGCAACAAGGAAGGCCGGTGAAATTATAATTCTGTCGGTAGTTTTAATATTAACACTCTATTAACTACTGTAATAAATGAATGGAATAACAAATGTTGTAGCCTTTAAAAACTACTATTTAAACAGGCTTACACAAATCCTTTAATAACACACCCATACATGCAAATATCCTTGTAGCATATTACATTCAAAATGAACTGACTAATCTCATCTTGTATGCAAAACTTAATCTCAGTATTTTAAGCATAAGTGTTCTAATTTACTTATAAATTTAAAGCGTATAAATAAATAAAGAAATACTGCCAGCTATATTGAATGTAAGGTAAGGAATTAATTACTTGTGAATATCGTTCAATTAAAACTTTATAGCTGTGTTTCTTTTTTGGTTACCATTAAATGTAAGAATTTATAAAAAATCTTCAATATTTGAATTATAATATTTATTCATAGGAAATTAAATATGAGCCAGATGCAGTCACGGTCTAAAGCTTATTATATCTTTATTATATAGAAGATGTTCAGATTAAAGTATGTTATTAATTTTATTATTAATAAAAATCATTGCCTGGTATAAACTTCAGTGTCTTTATTGAGTATTATAGATGCTGGCAACACGCCGAGATTGCCCAGTAGAAATAAATACTAACTATGATTATTAAAAATAATTTACCGTGGAAAACTTTTGAATCTAATTAGTCTAGTTTAGTTTAAAGAAAATATTTTAAAAATATATTTACGATAGGTCACAATTTAAAGCGTCTTTTAAAGATCTTATTTTAAGTTTACAAAGATATATCAGAAAGTATAAATATTTAAAGTAATTCCATTAATTGTAAATGAAGTTATAGAAAGAAAGATTTATAATGATCGTAGTTTATATAGTAAATGTTAAAATTCAAATATCTTACCATGTGGGAACCTGGTATATGAATACTTTACTTGGTACGTGTGCTAACTCTAGTTCCAGATCTCGGCACAACGCCAGACATTCCGACGTCTAGACAGCATCCTTTTAAAAATAAACCATTCTTATTACTCGAGTAGCTAACGCATTAGATTTTTATGATTGTATTGAGTAATACACCAACTGATATGTTAATGATTGACAATTCTTAGGTCCTTTCTGGAGATTAGAGTGAAAGAAGTTGTCGTAACATTATGACGTATAGTATGATATTTTAGTAATTGAAAGAAAAATCTATAAGTAATTGTTGGTAATCAAATCTTTGATTTAAACGTGAAGTCTATAAGCAGATTGCACTATATTTCGTACTGTTTTTTACAACATTTTAATTTATAAATCATCGTACATATGTATGTATGTACATACACATACATGCATAACCACTGACTTAAAAGACGAAAACGATTATAAGCTGTGATTGTGGGTTACATCGCATAAGGTAATTAAAACTGAGTATAATAGGGAAGACTTTTTTATATTTACATATTTATTCCCACCATATTTACTGTCAAAATCAACATTTTTATAATATTATAAAGAAAGAAAAATCAACTAAATCTTTTGCTTGCTGAGTTGAGAGAAAGAGTATTCTATGAATTTAATATGCCCTGTTAGGCAATTCAAAGTTGGAAGGGCTTTCAACTTGAATGCGAAACTCCCCTTTCTAGTCGCTGCCATAAAGTTTTGTCTTTTATGTCTTTTTATTCGTAAAGCTTGGTACAGACGGAGGACAAGGTTCTATTATTTAATTAAGTATCAAGCTAAGATTTATTTTTCCTTAAGTTGTCGTCTTTTTATATCATTAACATAATAAGACTTTTTAGTTAATCATTTTATAAACATAAAAAGAAATCTGCTAAGACAATTCTATTATAAATGTATCGTTTAATCTCTTGTTTTAATCAACAAAATCTTACAGTGAATAAATACTTTCTTTAAATATATATTTTATTATTGTTATATAATTAAATCGGCTTATAAAGCTGTCAATCAGAAAGTATTATGCAAAATTACATCACAAGTGAATAAAAGTAATTTACATATTAGATTAAGGTTATTAAGTTGGACGGCTGGATGGTTGGATGAAGTTAGTAGAATTTGTTTAAAACAAGTTACGTTTAAGTAACCACAGCGTTTTCAAAGCTTCAAAACTTTGTATATCTTAATTTTAAAATAAATCAATTATTTTATCTTATTTGAGGACAAATATAAATAACTAATATTGGAAATATAGATTGGTGGCAAGATATACTAATTCTCAAACCACCTCAATGGAACTATTTCATTAAGAAAAATGAATGAGAAACTATAAAACCTAGAAATAATAAATGTATCATTTTGATTGTATGTGTATTGTATTGAGAACTATATATACATATATATATTAAAATACTTTTTTTGAAGCCTAGCACTCTATTGGTAAAATTAAATTAAGTGACATTTAACAAAGGAACATCAAACAGTGAATTTCATTAGTTTATTAAATGAAACATCAAAGAAACGTAACGCGACTTACAAAAGAAGATAATTAAATATTTACAAAAAGAATTTATATTATTTTTTATTCTATTCGATCTGTACAATTTGAGTCTAATTGAAATGAAATTAATACTACATTGAAGTGATTGATAACACTCTCAATAGCTGTATTTCGCCTTAATCTCGATGGCATGACTTAACTTACCTTTTCTCAAGTTTTTAATTACAATGGCTGAGTTGAATTCAAAGATTTTTAACAATAGAAAGAATAATCAATAGTCCAACAACTGAAGAGGTAGTTATCAGTCCACTTAGTGAATGCGCAACAGTTTCTAACAAGTTCGGAGTTTTTATTCTGCTATAAAAAGATGCTAATAGAACAGGATGCTTCAGTTATTGTCTTACGAAAGTTAAAATTGTTTAATCTGTTTTTTTACCGAAATTAATTTGAAGGTACATCTGTGACTGTTTATTTTGTTTCATCCATACAAAGTCGGTAGAGTCACGTCAAGAGCAGACATTTGAAGTGTTCACGCATTTCTAAACATCGCACGTTTTGAGAAAATACACTATTTGAAGTTCGCGTCGGTTTTCGTTAACGATAAGCGTTTTCCTCTTCTTTGATCCAACTGCTTTGTTTTAATGAATTCTCGTTCCAACGATGACACACTATAATCCAGTGACTTATAGCAAAACGGTTTGAATCAAAAAAGTCGTTTTAAATTAATTTGCAGATATTAAAGCATGTGAAGATAGAAAAATAAAGAAATCTAACTGTTGAGTGATACAATATGACACATTAAAGACGTGACTGGAATCTTGTGGGACATTAATCTCAATATCTAAAATAAAACGTTATAGCCTACATCGCCAGTCAATGATGTCAGTCGCGGAACTATAGTTTTAAAAATAGTTTGCTTTGTCGCCTTGGCCTACTGGGTATGTCATGGAGAGTATAGTGTAGGGATTTAAAACATATACGGTACGATACACATCACGTCTAAGGTACTTTTTGAGTTACATATACGTAAATAATACAAAATTTTATTCTGTTTCATTCTATGTTTTGGTTAAATGAGTTAAATTTATGAATAGTAGTGTACATGTAGAAGAAAAGTTTCTGTCCTTTAATATAGTAGAGAAATTTGTGAGATTCCTGAGTGACCATAATGTATAACTTTATTACTATATATACATATATCTCTTCTTCTTCTTCCTGGCAATTTCCCAGCTTTAGCCAGGGGCTGCCTATATATATATTAATGTAAAAAATAAGTATGTTTTATTCGCTTTACTTGAATTTACAAGCAATAAAACTATGCACAGATCGTAAAATTCGTGCTAAAAATCATTCTTCGCCGACTAATCTTAAGAAGTGAAGAAACAAACGTTAAGAATTAACGACGTGGAACAATATCACTGCACAACTCTACTGATTTCAGTTACTAACAATTTTCTATAGCACCACTATACACTATGGATTTTCTTAAATATATTTAAATACTTTGATACAAATAATTTCAATATACATAATTAATAATTATTTTTTAATATATTTAAATGGGATTTGAAATAAATAACAATAATTATGCTAAAATCAAAATGTAAGTTATGACTTTAACTCACATCTCTGCCGTCTGCCCGTGATCACGGTTGCTGTAAAGTAGCCGAAACGTCGGGAGTATGTAGTTTATAGTCAAATAAAAAATCGCGTAGTAAATCCGAAAATATTAGTTTTATTTAAATGAGTACTCACGAAAATCTTAGATCTCATCAAAATAAAATATACTAAAGAATGTTACCTGAAATAAAAGTCAAAAAGCATTCGTTAGTTAATAGTATAATTTGTAATACATAGTTACATTTTGGATATGTTTCCATACTAAGTTAAAGAAAAAATTAAATAATCTAGATTATACAATCGATGAAACTGTAGTAATGAGATTTATATTATAGTATAGTATGGTATAGTACACCACATTTATATTCTGGTTGTTATTATCATATTTCTAATTTCAAGTACAATTTTATTTTTATACATTCTTTAAATGAAAACAACTCTTAAATTACCTAAGCGTTGGAACAGTCTTTATTATAGAACCCCTTTAAAGAAAACTCAACCTTGTAACCTCTGGAAATTGAGTTCATTATTGCGCTTACTTATTTATAATCGTCTGGGATATACAGTCTCCTGAAAAGTTCTTTATGTACATGGAATACAGGTTATTATTGCATACACAGTTTAAAGTGTGGACGCTTGTTTACTGAGCTCTAAAGGTTGCGGTGTACGTGGACTATCTTACAGTGGTTAGAATTTCTAAGGGTTGTCACATAGGTATTTATAATATTTATTTAAACTGCTACCAAAATGAAAAAAAAACGATTAATGTTGCAGTTTATGGGATGATGATTGCATTGTTTGTTCTGGTCTCGGCTGAATAGACAGTTATAAAATGACCCATTCACAAACGACATTATTAAGCTTACTATTATGTATTTAAGTCTGACAATAATCTATATCAACTCTAATTCCCTTGAGGCATCCTTTTTTTCCATTCTTTTTCCTTCTCCATTTCAAAAAGGAACAAGCAGATTTAACTTCACTTGATAATAATAAAACGGTCATTTTGAGAACTCATAGATATTAAACACTAGAGGAATCATCTTTCGATTATATATCTTTACACTATATATTTTTACACTTTCCAATCTATTTGGCCCAAATTGACGTGCAATACAATATATGTATTATTCGTAAATTAAAATTGTTTTTCACACTATCAGACAATGGTAGTCATACATTTCTTATACTAAAGATAATGAGTAAAGTGAGTGCTGGCCTAGTGATTAAAAGGCCCGCCTCTCATGCATGAGGGCGCGGGTTCGATCCTGACAGGTACCAATGTGATATTTCAAAGTCATATGTACTTTCTAAGAGTATTGAGACATCACTGATTAATGCATTCCCAAAGAGGGTTGATGTCAGGCAGTCGGCTGGTCATAAAAACAATTAGCCAAAACTATTCACAATATGTAAGGCAGACCCTGGCTAAAGCTGGGAAATTGTCAGTTAGTCAGGTAGATAATAGGTAAAAATGTATACTGAATGGTACTATTCATTTATAAGTCATAGAGCGCAAAGGTCAAGTGATAAGAAATAAATCATAAGGCTTTTTATCCTGTTAAAGTAATTGGGTTGTCATAAATTACAATAAAATGTGTTAGTGTTTTTCTTTTCACCAAAAAAGACAATTTTTGTTATATCTCTCTACGATAACCATTACTTTTAATCTTCTTTGATCTTTTTAGGAACTGCTTATTCGAAGGATAGATTTCCACAAAATCGCATTATTGTATAGAAAATCCCATTAACGAATCTTTTGACATCGTTTCCTCTTATCCATATTTCCGGCTTTTTCATACACATATATATATTTTTTCACGTAAGCCTTTAATGTACCTAATGATACACTTATTCTATGTTTTGCCTTATCATAGATAAGATATTAGATATTTTTATTTTATTCTTAAAATTATTTATTAAAAACTGTATGTAGGTATAAAACTATATGAGAGCTTCATATTATTGTGTAATATTATTTTTTCTCCATACATTTTTAAATTCTACTATCATACATTCGGTGAATATGTGTTAGTATATTATAAGGCCTATTGGTATTTCATGTCATTAATTTCTTACAATTACAGGATCCAACGCTAGATTATTATAAAAACAGACAAGTTTCCGAATAAGAAATAATATTAAATGTGATTCCTTAATATCGGAGTGACTTTGACAACTTGACAACAATATTTCCTGTTACTCTACTCCTCTGGAGAAATTCTTACATAATCTTACATATAAAATTCTCGTATCGCGGTGTTACACAGAGAACTCCTCCGAAACGGCAGGAACGATTTTGATGAAATTTAACATTTTCTTTTTAATTTTCGAACGAAAATTTTTATCTTTATTCTTTTATAATGTAGCATGAAAAAATACATACAATCCAAAATTTTTACTTTTTTATCACCATTCCCTATTTTTATATATGGCAAAATAACGTTAGCCGGGTTAACCAGTCTGATAAATATGATATGTACACAAATATAACTATACTGAGCTGTAAACTCTTTAATCCCACGCTTAAAACTTTAGCCTTACAAATACAATAGTATTAAGTAGGAAAATTACCTCAGACTTATATGTTTTGTTACGGTTAGAGACATATGTCTTTATTTATCTATATTCTGTTAAATATTATCACCAATGTCATGTGACATTTAATGAATTTTTCTATACCAATATCACATCTCCAACGAACAGTTTTCGTTCATTAAAAACGTCCGCTGAATGACAATCAAAGCTTAAAGTATGATGTTCGTCGATATCTCGTTCCCACGATATTTCATTGATTAAAATGAATACCTCGACGTGATTCCATACTATTTATATTATATATAAGGTGAAAATCTGTAATAGTGTAAACAAATTTTTCGATTTCGATTCGACGGAAAAATACATTAAAAATCTACCACCAAAATCTGTACTGCGAAAAGTTGTGTAATATTTATAAAATCACGTATTACTCGCAATTTAGAGAGTAAATTTTTATTTAGAAGCAATGCCTAAAATAAAACCACATTTTATTACTAATCCTTTTCCTTAATTCAATTCGTTAGGATTTTGAACCTAAATTGGATCAGTAACAATCTGTGTCGCCTAATTTCACTAGTCCTTCACGTAAGGTCAGTTTTACATAATATTTTCGGACTTAATAGAATTAAATATTGTTTATTTGTTTTATTCTATATAATTTAAAAAACAAGTTTAAATAATGAGAAATAATAAAAATATGTCTATTTAAATGAATATTTTTCAAGAATGTATCTATTCAATCGTAATTTTAAAAATCTGAATATATTTTTTTATGTAATATACTTATATAACAATATATAAATAACTGTGTATGTATTATTTCCTTAAACACCATATATAGTATATCGTGTTGAAGGAAACAATACATTTCAAGAAACCTATATACAAGGATTACTCGTAAAGGAGATGACTGGAAAGTAATCGACGTGTCGGGTTCAACAGGCAAAACGAACAAGCAATCGATGTCTCACGTAATTAGAAGATAGGTGTTTACACGAATAACAGTAATTTGGAAATAAGCTAACGTAAATAAAAACCACAAAAATGAATGTCATACAAAAATATGATCAGGAACCAAAAAATCGTCTTTAAAACTGTATGGAACATGATTGACAAAAGCGATTATTATATTCAACATATAATTATATTCTTTTTGTATTATACAATAAATCGTAATATTCATAAATTCGTTTTACTATTGAAACGAAAGTACAATCCATTTGAGTAAAAGTTTTGAGTTCTCAAAATAAATAACTTTTGTTTTTAAATCTGATGTTAAATCACACTTAAATTTGATAATTTAGATTTCATTTACATTGGTACAAACAGTTTAATATATAGAATCTTCTTCTACGTGGCAATTTCCAGGCTTTAGCCATGGTCTGTCTAACGTGTTGTAAATTATTTTTTGCTAATTATTTCTACCACCGGCCGCCTGCCTGACATCAACCCTCTTTGGGAATGCATTAATCAATGATGTCTAAATACTCTTAGAAAGTACATATAACTCGGAAAAATCACATTGATATTTGCCAGGATCGAACCCGCGCCCTCATGCATGAGAGGCAGACCTTGTAGCCACTAGGCCACCACTGACGAATTTAATATATAGAATTTAATGTTCTATTATAATTTAATATATAGAATCACATTTTAAAAATATATAAAATAATTTAAATAGCATTAGATGTAATTAATATGAACTTTTGAATCCTCTTTATTATCACAAATTACGTAGCAACGAGCCTTCAATGTGTTGAAAGTTAAAACTAATTTAACTCTGATACGAACCCTTGTCATTATCATGAGTTTAACAATTTACTAATTAATCAAACGTTTCTTAAGTTGTTATATAATTACATTAATTGTACGGAATTATCTTGTTTAATCTCTACCCTATTTAATTGTTTTGAAAATAAAGCCATCAAAAATAATTGGATACGAATATTGAGTAAACATTTTTTATACCTTAAATTTTTGACGGAGTGTTGTGTTATGATAAACAAAAATAATATGCCATTATTCTTAATATGGGAATAAGGTGAAAAGCCAATGAAAATAATAACAAAATTTGAATAGACTGCTACAATAAATCAATTTATATCCCCATTTAAAAAGCAAAAGAGCAATTTCAAGAAAGAGATTTACTACATCGCTTGTAAGACTTTCAGAATTTAAGTAGGACTTGTTACAGTTTTGACAATTATTTTCCTGTTATAAAGTAATGGTTGTAAAGTAAAAATGATATATTTGACATATAAATTAATAGTTATATTTCCTTTGATAGTTTTTTTTTACCATTAATGAAAAAATTAAGATTACTATTCAAATTAGTCCGATATAATACTATGTAATTTTATTATTTCTTTTTATAAAAATGACGCTTCAGATACTTGATGAACAACTTAGGCTGTGTGCTACGCTTTGCAAATTGGCAGTCTTTCTTTCCTAAGAGGAAATTGCGCCGGAAAATATTTTTTTTCTTTTCAAAACTCAGCAGAGAAGGCTTGTCTTCGAATGATATGATATATTTATAGTCTGTTTTTTATAGTTCCTCTCATAGCATTTGATTCTTAGCTTTGAAATATATCTCTTCTTTTTATTCATTTTAATGTGACAAAAACAATCATAAAAACTGTTTTTCTGTTTATTTTATACATCCAAAATTGTTATATAATGAAATCTAAGAATTTCGCGAGGATTCATTTAATTAAAACTAATATTATTCGGATTACTATATATTTTTTATTTATAAAAAAAAAATTACATACTCCCTTGAAATTGACATCCCGTCTGTCCGTCTGCCCGTGATCACGGTTGCTGAAAAGTAGCCGAAACGTCGGGAGTATGTTGTTTATAATATAATAAAATAGTAGTAATCCGAATAATATTACTTTCATTTATCTTTAAAGTAAAAGTAATAGTTATTTATAAAAGTTTGTTCGTACTTCGTATATAGATTTTAAACTCTGTCGTATCTGGTTTAGAGTGGCTGTAATAAAAAAAGCTTTGTCTTTACTGAAACAAAGTTGAACGGTTATTAAAATTGTTGTAAAAACTATTTAATATTACATTACACCGCGTCATTACAGTTTTCTATGAACGCTAACAACATAACATTTATATCCAATTTAAGATAATGAAACATTACGTATAAAAGATAAAATAAATCGGTTTTAATTATAAGTATAATTTGTAAAAAAATATAATTAAATAAATTGCATTATATGGTAGTCCATTAATCCGGATTTTGTTATAAATAACACAAATCATAATTAAAATTCTTTTTAATTTTTACATCAGTACGTCAACATGGTTATAATTGTCACATTTTTTATGTTATAAGATAATATCTGTTTATTAAAATGATATATATAAGAATGACATAAAAAGTTAATGTCAATTATATTTTTTATTTATTACAAGATTTCATTTAAATTGTTTTATATATGTTATTTATTCGGATAAAATCTTAAATCGTCTGAGCTGTCTTTTGTATGCAACTTCGTTTTGGTTGACAATGCTTTTTGCAGTCATTCTTTATTCGACATGGCGTCATATCTAAGATGGCGGATGAGTTATTTTTAATGCATTTTTAGAATATGGGTGTCAAATGAAAGGTCTGGCTAAGAATAACTAAAAAATGTGATATCTACATCAAATATGGCAGTGTTTCAGTTATAAATATGAATTTTGAGTGAATTTTTCGACTGTTTCAGTAAAACTTATATAGGTACCTAACTGTTTTCGGTTTATAGGATTGACCATTATATATAAATAGATAGTATTTTTTTTAACCATTCTAAAAAAATATTATTTAAATCAAATCTTGGTCAGCTATTATCCGCCATGTAATACTGAAGTTTTGTAAATATAAACATATGTATATACTTGTATATGTTAATAGATTTGTAAAAAATGCAAGTACTTACTTTCTTCCGTCGTAATTGTATCTGAAAACAAAACTGCATTTTAATATAGAAAGAACAACATTTTAGTAATTAATTCCTAAGACAAAATTAGTTTTATTCCCTAATTAACTATATTTTATATCAAATTAGATAGTATTTTGCATATTAGGGAGTGTTCATAGTAGAACAAGGATCATAGAAAATATTTTAATACACTTATTAAAAAAAACAGATATTTTTTTTACACTACATGTGTATCTTGATCAAAATAGTCGTGTTAGAAAAAAAAGTGGTACCCTATTTCCAAGAAGATTCCTTTTTACGATTTTTCAAAGTCTTCAAGTTAAATTAATAGTTTCTTAAATTGAAATTAGTTTAACTAATAGTTTGAGGAAAACTATGCCAAGAACTTGGAGAGTATTCATTGAAGTTTCTGGAGTCAAGGATTTTCAGTGCGACCATATTTGGTTTCTATGAACAAAGAGAATATTATCTAGTTTCATTCGAAGTCCGTTAGCTCAGCGACTAATTGTCGTATAGACTTGATGCTAAGTTCTAACAATATTGTAAATATGGGTGATTTTTTGTTTCTCTTTGATGCAAATTATTATAAATAGATTTCTATGAAATTTAAAATTAAAGTAGGCAGATACGGGCTAGATTTTTTTATTCTATGTAGTTATCACAACATAAATATGACAAATATTATTCATGAAGTTATAATATAAACATTAAACATATATCTTTGAGCTCAATTCTGAAGATTCAGGGACAAAGTAAACACAAAAACTAGTTAGATGTAAATTAACAACCTAAATAACTCTTAAGGTGAAAAGTCGAATATTTATTACACCGAAAGTAACTTAACATATATAGTTATAATGAAATCTAAGATTTTCGCGAGTCTTGTTCATTTATATGAAACTAATATTTTTCGGATGTACTACGCGACTTTATTTTTGACTATAAACAACATACTCCCGACGTTTCGGCTACTTTACAGAAACCATGATCGCGGACAGACGAGATGTGTAAATCTCGTCTGCTCGCGTCGCGTAGTACATCCGAAAAAAATGTTTCATTTAAATATATAATTATATTCGAATACGAACAATTTTTTCTCTAGTAAAGCCATTAGAAAGATCGCCGACACTTTTTATGTTATTTTGTATCACTTTTCAACTGATGTATTTAAACACTGATCATCATAAAAGAATAAAAATGTTTAATTAAAAGAAATTATTATTGATTTTTTTTATCATCATCATAAAATCACACAAATGAAATTAATAAAAGAAACCTTCTTATATTTCCCACAGAAGAATAGAAACTATTGATATACACTAAGAAAATCAAAGCAAAAGTATTATAGTAAGTTAAAAGTAAAATTAACGAGCAATCCCTAAAGTAATAAGTAAGTTAAAAGCCCAGGGAAATCTAGTTCAGGTCATTAAAACTGATATAAAAGTAGAGAGACGTCATTAAAGCCTCTATAAAAATTAAAGGTCTTAAATAAATTGGAATAATGGAACATTTTACTAAGTCTATACACATTTAGCCCTTTATTATTATATACAGGCTGATACAGGAATAACTTAGTTTTTTTGTACTAAAAAAAGGTTGTGTGAGAAAATTTATGAATTTCATGTAAAAAATTTAATAAGGTCTTTGTTTAATGTCTGTTTAGGGTGGATGTAAATTTCGAAGATTTCAAGCTACACGTTCAGGTTGTTTGTTTTTGAAAAAAGGTTTTACCTTTTTAATTTTTTGAGATAGCATAATTTTCTTTATTCTAAAAACCTATTTGGAAATATTTTATAAAATAATGTGATATTATGGATAAAATTATTATAAAGTGTAGTCTGTAATTGTATAAACATTTAATATGAAGTGAAATTTTTTGTACTGATTAGGTATTGCAAAAAGAAATCGTCATTAAATTATTCCTCAAAAATTAAATAATTATAATCATTTTTTCTCTTATATCTTTATGATGAAAGCGAGTCTTTTATTTCATTTTGTTAGTAAAAGTAAAATTAAATATATTTTAGAAGACAATGAGCAAATAATAACCTAGAATATTATTCAAAAGTAAAATATCTGTTTTTTTTTCTTTACAGCTATTATTTATATTTCCAATATATTGATGTAGACCCAAAAAAACTGAAATGAATCAAGTTAACATTTTGTATAAAACAACAACTTTTATTTCTCGTTTAAATTGGTAACAGAAAAAGGTAATATATTATGTTACTAGCTATCAATAATGTTAGCCATTTCAATTGTTAGTATTTTTGGATCAAAACTTAATAAAAAACTTATTATATAATACAATATACAAAAAAGATGCAACGGACACCACGCGGTACGTAATATTTAGATAAGGGTATACAATTATACATATTCATAATATATTATACAATTTCTAGGTTAGATTTAAAGTAGACTTCAGCAAAACATTCCACAAGTTCAAGGGGAGTAAAAAAAAATACATGACATTAATATATAATTTGGATATATAAACACTCATATTATCCAATAACGATATAGTATTTGGATACATTAAAATTATTCAGCTATGTATACTGAAGGGAAAATCTCATGAAAAAGTATCCATTTCATGCGACATCATCGGATCGCAATAAACTGAACATTTCTCAAGATTACCAGAGATTACCAGATACGGTTCTTCACATTTATCTTGGTGTTACGATTACCCTTGACAGTGCAATTTAAAAAGCTGCAACAAAAGACTCCTTTTTCAAATAATTATATCGTTAAAAACAGGAAAAAAAGCATAACATTTTTTGCAAGAAAAATCTCGAATTCTTTCATCAAAAAATTAAAGTAATTATGACCATGAAGCATCATAATGAATATAATTTATTATGAGAATTGTTTGAGGAGTTTTCGGAATTTGTTTGATGATTTTTGTAATCAAAATTAACAACAATGTGATTTGTTAGAAAATACAAACAAAATTATGCTTTAAAATTAAACTTTGCTCTAAATGATCGAAGTTTCGACACGGCACATTGACTTACTGAATAGCTCTAAATTGGGTCAAAACTCAGACGATGTCGTAAATAACGTTATTAATACTCTGGAATATAAAGTCGGGTATTACTAATTAATACACATACATATTTATAAAGAGAAATTTATACTTAAACGATAATAAAGTATACTATAAACGTGATCAACTCACTTAAACTAAGCCTATATTAAATAAAAATGAAGGAATATTACCCAAAAGAAATTATTATTGTATATAGTAAGATTTTTCTTTTAACTGTCATAAAAGGCGTAACATAAAAATGTTTATTTCTTCAAATGTAAGGAGTTAGAAGATCAGTAAAACTATTTCTCAAATTAAGCTACTTTTAGAATAAAATACAGCTTTGAGCTCGGAGTTGTGTATTTAGAAAATAAAGCCAATGACAAAACTCGCTATAGTATGACAAACGTATGTTACAAGTCATAAGCGGAAGCAAATATAAATATGTTAGAAAATGTTTTGTAAAGAAATGAAATTTATATAATAAGTTCGAAAATCTTAATGTATATTAACCTTATAAAACATACTTTCTTATGTTTTAGCGTTGGTAATATCAACAATTTTTTCAAATTGTACCATACTTTAATAGCTTGTAGTGTTTCTCGGTGTTCTGTTATTGAACCATTTAGAATTAAAGTACCGTCTATTTGTCCACGTTTACTAAGAGTGGAAGTAGAAACGGTGAGTGCTGAGTGTTCTGACTTAAATACTCTCACGTTAAAAGGAATGTCTTACATTTCTTTAAGTGCAGCATCTAAGAATTAAATAATATTGCTATTATTGGTACAATTGGTTGCATCAAAATCCTTTGCTATATAGTTTTACGTAGCAAAATTTATAGTCATTTTTTCTCTATATTCTGATAGCTCCGATGTGGTTGTTAATATTTAGAGTAACCAGTAGGATATTTTCATTTGAGTTAATCTTTATTAAAGATGTATCTTATTTGGCTTTATAAAATGTCTTAATGGATAAGCTATACGCAATGGCATGATCGTAACATAAAAAGGAAAGTTTGTATACCAATTATTTAAGACTGTAGAATTAATTGAATATAAGAAACAACTTTCTTGATTTAAGCATTTGCAGAAATAATATAAACTTCCTTTTTGGTCTCGTACAGATATAAAAGAATTCATTACTTTTGTATTTTAATTTTTTATACATACCACTAGTTAATTTATTCTGAATTTCCATTCTCGCGGCATTTAAAAACCTTTTATTTATTTCATTCATTACCTGCTACCATAAATCCGGAATGACCTCAAATTATGGGGTATGTAAATGCAAATGACTCTTTTATTAAAAAAGTGAACTGTTTGAATAAACAATTAAAACAATATTTTTGTTCTTGAAAAGAAACTTTAATAACGATTTTATAGATGCAAAATTTGTTTATAGTCTGTTTAATTATTATTGGCTGTATCTTGCATTTATAAATATTATATTTTATATATAAATGCTCTTTTATAGTACTCATTATATTTCTACTGAAATATAAACAGAATAAGAATATACAGGGTGACTGGAGAATTACTATCAATATTTAAGGAGAATACTCGGTACATGATTCTCATTCGAATTATGTAAAAAAATAGGTACTTAATTTTTGACCAAATTTCCGTATAAATAAATAAAGTGTGGACACGTTCCAAGTGTTCCAAGTGTGGACACGTGCGGCGGCGTGCTGATACAACACCACGCCGCCGCACGCGTGTATGTGTGTGTGTGTATATCTAATCTGTAGGGTGTTCACACGATGCGTAATTAATTACATAACTTTTGGTTAACTTTACTTAGAAGTTTATTAATATTTATGTTATATTAATTTTTTTTTTGTCATATATGATCGTCAAATATCACGTCCTCAAGTATCGATAGTAATTCACCAGTCACCCTGTATACATATTTATTGATTTAATCAGATCTCTTTTGTGACAGTTGCATTCTTTAGGTGGTGCTCTTAGGTCATGCTAGAAGCTTTAGAGGCAATATAAAACAAAAAGTAGATATTATAAAATATCTCGATGCTTCTGTATATTGAGAAAGCGTGTGTTATGTAATATTTAAACAAAAAAACTATACTAACGAAGATAGCTAGCAATAATTTTTAGCTAACATTTTAATGGTTCATAATGATAAACAGAAAATATGTTTTTGTCGTGGTGGCCTGGTGGTTAAAGGCACGCCTATAGTGCACGAGGTTGCGGGTTCGGAATCTGGCAAGTACCAATGTAAATTTTCCGGGTCATATGTACTGAAAACATTGTGCGGAAACCAGAACTTATAGTTTCAAGTTATAAGTTTCAAATTACCGACTCGCCTTGAGCAAGCGTGGTGATTAATGCTCTAACCTACTTCATGAGAGGAAAGGCCTTTGCTCAGCAGTGGGCTCTGATAGGCTGATGATGATTACTTAACAAATAATAATAATCAAAGACTTAGTATTGCTATCATAAAGGCATGTCAGCTCAGTATTTTACACTTATATATCTAAGAGCACCTTGACCGGACATGCGTTGGCAACCACACGAGGTCAAATTAGTTTAAACTCTACTACATTAAGGTTATCCCTTTAATTACTGCTTTTAGAAACAACGCGATTAACCTGTCCGTGCTAACCCGTACGTGATTTTATTTTTTTAATTACTTATCAAAGACGATAAAGCTAAATTGTTTAACGTTAAGCTGATCATTTAAAGTATTTTTGTAAGTTTCATGGAAATTACCCTAACCAGGTAAAGTCATACCAAAAAAACTGATATTTATGTAGTAATTTTTACATAAAAATGTTTCTAGTGCGTGGGAATAAATCATACCAGTGCAATACATACGAAAGTTTCTGTCTGTGTTTATTAATAAATCATTCAAAAACTGTCATAGTATTTAAATTTAATTTTTTTGTTGCGATACCAGTGCAGGTGTAATGAAAAAAGCAATTTTTCATCCCAAAAAGTCAGAAATAATTTTTCTTTTTTTATGGTTTTAACTATGTTATGTTAATCTTTAGCCTACCCTTAAAATTTATATCTATACCATTAATTTTTATGGATATTAGAGCTCTTAGTGTCACTTAAAATTTATGTATAACTAGCTTTTCATCCGCGGCTTCACCCGCGTCGAGTTCGGTTAAATCGCGTTTTCAAGAGAACTTTTCAAAAGTCTGGGAAAAACTATCTTATGTTCTTTCTCAAGGTCAACTCTATCTCTGTACAAAATTTCATTAAAATCAGTTCAGTGGTTTAGGCGTGAAGGCGTAACAGACAGACAGACAGACAGAGTTACTTTCTCATTTATAAAATTTGTAGGGATAAAAGGAAAATAAAACATTTAATTAACAAGAAATTGTGAATGTCAATTATAAAAAGATTATTATGTTCCCAAAGTATTTTTGGTGCGAACATGTGCATGTTATTATTTTACATATATAACATATTGTGTCAATGGCATTAACATACTATAGCTGACAGACATTTAGCAAGACAGTCATCTAAAGGTTGGGCACAAGGCCAACGAATAAAACAATATTTTGAACCTCACCACAACAGAAATAAGAATTAAAATTGCTTGTAAATAGGAAAAGATGTACAGAGTAGAGTATTTTAAAATTTATAATCACATTGAGAGTATAAGGACGTGTAATCCTTTATAAAAGAAACATTATATTTTTAAAATACCTATTTAGTTGTAGAACTACAAATATATTAATTATTAAGCTTAAATGTGTTAGCAACTCATAGATATTAGTAGCAGTATCAGGTTTTTTAAATATTAATAATTAAATGTAAACAAGTAAAACAGACTGATATGATAGGGAATATTTTATTAAAAAAGCTATGAAAGGAAATAAAATGTAGTCCCACAACCCATAAGATTCTAGCGATAAAGAAACAATGCAAAAATCTTACATTGTTAATAGTATGTACTGTAAAATCAATCATTTTCTTTTTGAAAGAGAATTTTTATTTTAAGAGAAGTGATACATGTACAATAAGAAAATATAAAGACATTTGAGAAGTATAATCCAATTTCTGGTCAAGGCGTCTCACGTTAAAATAATTTAAAATAATTCTAACCAGGTCACGGGTTAACTTCTGGCAACATTCCAAAACGCTTTATACTCGTTGATGATCGATCTTAGATTGTGGATATCGAAATTACTAGTTACTTTGTATTCTTAACTTCGACAATATTTGTTCCTAGTACAGACTTTTAATATATATTTAAGGAAAGATCACTATCACTGGTTAAACAAGATACTTACATTGAATGTACTTGGAATTTAGCCTTTATTAGTTTTGATAAATTCAATTTGAGAGCATTAGCTAGGCACTTGTACAAAGTGGAAAATCTTATTAGATGTCTTAAGTTGTTTAACTTAAAAGGGATAGCGTTGAAATGTAATGAGTGAAGAAAATCGTTCTTACCTACAACAATAGAATACAGTTTCTTATTCTGGGTATTACTTATAATATATGTACAACATTTAAAATTAATTTAAGAGAATATGCTGAATATATGTTTTCTTATAAACCATGTTAATTACTAATACCATTCGGATACATTTTTCCTAAATATTTTTTTTATATTGATCGACTATGGCCTTGTTACTCAAAATTGAAACCGCGTCTGAAAACTGATTATAATTAAAATTTTCTAACACAAATATTTAAATAAGAGATGGAAGTAAAACGTAATTTCTTCTTAAAAAAACAAGGCCTAAAACTTATGCTGTATTTTAATAAAACAATATGTTGTAACAGTTTAAATTTAAATCTCGGGGAGTGAAATGTTTTGAAACGAACAGTTTTATGGCCACCATAAAAACTGACGCATAATTGCAAATGCAGGTCCTGTTGGAAGTGTTTTTTGGAAGTTTGTGACAATTTTAAAAAAGCATAAAGCTGTACACAAACATCTGTGTTACATTAAAATGGAAAAAAATGTATATTATTATTTGAAAAAATTCAAAGATAAAGAGTTCAAAGTCAAAAAAACATTCAAAATTAAAGAGTTTAGAATTGAACCTTTTGTGTAATGAAATAACAAATCTGATTAAATGAAATACTTAACATTCACAAACGAATTTAAGGAGAAAAAAGAGTTTTCATTTAGTAAATTGGATTTAATTCAATTGGTTGAAACGTGAAGGATACAAAACATGAAAGAATTAATCATTCTGTCCAAATATTTCTTTATTTCAACATCTTTATAGAAATTAAGCAATTAATTTCTTAATATACAATAATTAATATTTTTAATACGCATAGTTCAATCCAGGCCGAGGTAAAACTGGTTTGGAACAACGCCAAATGTTCTGATCATGACCAGTTGATGATATTTTAAAATTTCATTCAATCTGAATGAAGAGTTTCTTGTATTCATTTTTTCATTATATTTAAATTTTGCAAAACGTTATGTCTTACGGGATATTTGTAAATGTACTTCGATGTTAAAATTTTGTTCTGCAAAATTATATGTTCTTTCCCAAACATTTAAACGAGATTCCTGGAAAAATATTGACATGTAATGTTTTTAAAACCTTACTAGACTGAAATTCAGTCATTCAACAATCTTGTGATGTTTGGATTTTCTTATAGAAGCATGTGACACAAAACACGAGCCAAATTTCACAAACTATCAAATGTATAAAAGATAAAAGAAATCCTTTCTTTTACAATCAGTTCATCTTGAAAGCATTTCTAATTGAAGAAACTCCTAAGATCCCGTGAATATTTGATCTTTTATATTCAGTTCTTCTACAGTATTCAAAAAAGATTTTATTTTGTAACTGTCAATTAACGTCCGTCTGTTTAAAAAGGTATTTGTTTTTTTCATAAGAAATGTTTTTACTTCAATATTTCAAAGAAATGTGTAGGAAGTATTGCCAAAAAATAAAATTAATTCAGATAACCACATTCTAAAAAATAAGAAATAAGTTTTCATTTACAAAATCATTTTGTATTTTTTTCGTCACATATAATAGGAATTAATTCTCTTTTGATGATCATGGATTCAAGATGACTTATTATGAAAGAAACTAATACTTGTTAAATATTTAAGATATTTAAAATATATGTCGAATAAAATAAAATAACTGTAACATTGATATATAAAATATATAGTATGCATGATTCCCAAACTAAATCCGAAATCTAAATCCGCATTAACTCAGGCTCGACCCATTCGGCGTAGCATTTTTAAATGAAAGTAGGCTTTATCTCTTAAAAAAATCTTTTCATACTTCTGCAAATACGTATAAATCTGAATGTAAAGTCAAGTGACCCAATGTCAATATTTTTCCGACAAGGAAAGTAAATTGAAAAAAAGTCGGGACAAATTCTTCTGGGAATAATGACGAAGAATCCTTGAATACAGGTCGTAATAGTTTATAAAAATAATGGTATTATCGTGTTCTCGTGATATTCTTTATTACTTGTACTTCATTTCAAATTATACTTGATTCCCTTCATTTTTATAATGTGTAAATTATAATTTTTATTAAAATTACTTAAGCTAAAAGTATAATTCTTATGTACAACATTCGTTAAAGTATTAGTTGAAGCAAAAAAGATTACGTGCCTTTTTTGCTTCAAAGTAATTTAATAGTTATACATTTCATATCTGCTCTATACACATGGATAACAAATGTGTGGCGTTTGTAAGGATTCTGATAAATGTGACCAATTTCATATCTCCGTTTCACAGATTTTGGGGCCTTAAAGCCTCCGAAAGTCATCGATATCATTACGAAATGATAAACGTAAGGACTTATAAAACTTTTTTCTTGCATTAAATTCAGTACAGTATTTTTATCTACTTAAAGATTACGGCGTATGTTTATTATATTTTGAACATAAACTATATAGTATTCGGAAAAAAGATATTCTTAACATAAATTGAAAAGCTTTAGAATATTAGCAACTGTTCAATGTTTAATAGTAGTTTGATAAAATAGGAAAACCTTACTTGACGTTTTCAAAGAGGGAAAATTATTTATGATTCGTCACTCCTAGGTAAAGGGGTTGTCTGGAACTGTTTATAGGAAGAGGAGTTTCAATTGTACCCTTTCCGGCTCTATGAATAAGTGAGAGGACCATTGGAGTCTTTTGTGTTCTTAATTCACCTGAGCTCTTGTAAGGTCCCTTACGTTAGTAAAGCTTCAATAGATAGTAGATTTACTGCTTTTCTGATAGTTCTGCTAAAAAATATTGATAATATTTATTCTAATAAAATTCGTCTTATACATATATTTGAACATAAAATAGATATTAATTTTAAATACAAAATTTTGAAATTAAATTAATGTTTTAATAAAAACTCACTGTCTAATTAAAGAACAAATAATTGGCGTCAAAACTTTTAGGTAGGATCACAACGAAGTCTTAAGTAAAGAGAATTCTCGTAACTTTTATATGAAAGAAGCAAATTTCTTTAAGAAGCGAAAATATTAGGGATAACAATTGAAAAGTGCCTCACGAACATATGTCCTTCTCTTCCGATTTCAAAGAACTTTAACACTTTCCATGTAAAAGTTTCAGCGAAAGATTTGTCACTTGAGGCAATTGTCAAAGAAACTCATAACAGAATACAGAATATATACATATAATATATATATACTAGTTTTGTTATTCAATAATATATCTACAAAAAGATTTATAGTATTAACAAGTACGAAATTACTTTTACAAATGTTGTTTATTTTATTTATCTTTTTAATACCAGTAATGAAGATATTTCAATGCATTACGGATCCTATCAAGATAGTGCTCGTAGTTGCTTAATTAACTTAAGATTTAATATTCCTTGTCTTGTTTGTAAGAAATTTGCTTTTAATAAGTTTCAAGATTTGTGTACAATGATTTCATTTTTAATAAGAATAGCTTCGTCTTTTATCTTTTAGGTTTGAAATTTAAATATATACGTATAATTTATACTCTAAATAAATTTTCAAAGAAAGCATGTAGTTTCATATCTATCTGTCATATACATTTACAAATGTATCGCCATATAAAGAAAGAAAATATTCTCACAATATTGGAAATGGCTCACTTCCTTCAATTGATTTACCTTGTAAAAATAAATAAGAAGATTTTCAGTAGAGTGTATAATTGTTAAACATTTAACAATAATATACGTAAACAGATTTCTGTTGTGAAAAATGACAACAAAATTCTTAATTAAATGAAAAATACACTAGATCAAAATACTGCGAAATTCCATTCAGTAATTTTGGACATTCCAGTGAAATATTCACCTGTACACAAGTTTCTTTTTATGATAATATTAATGATGATTCCTAAATCTCTAACCAAAACCTACACATTCTTTCGAGACCATAACACTGGAGAAACAGAGACTTTAAATAATTAAATATTCATTCATGTATGTACCGCCTTCATTAGTAATTCACCATGAGCTCAAGGCATTTTGATGGCACAAAAGCATACCAAGCCCTGTTGGTTTATTCATAGTTGAAGAAAGGGTTCAATTGAAGCTCTGTGTGTACACAGTAAAAGAAAACACTAGAAAATAGCGAGATTGTGCTAACATACTTTTTTATTCGTAAGATTAACGCAGCCTTTTGTATTTCTTTGGATAATATTAACGTCATTTCTAAAAGTGGATCCGTTTTGGATATAACCTGGAACAAACTTACGGATAGACAAATATTTTAAACAAAATAAATATACAGTTATTAGAGCCTGGAGTCTCCCCCGTAGAAGTGAAACTTCGTAATGTTGGAATAAAAACAGGAAAGGCTAAAAATTGATTTTTAAAAACTTTTTTGTTTCTTTAAAACAATATTTATTGATATTACTTACAAGTCTAAATTGATTGCCCGCATGCGTTCTAGTGCAACGCATTCCTTCTCGTTCCTTATCTTTTATCTTTTTAACCGCCCCTCTTCCCCAAAGCGTTAAACTTTTAACACAACCATATTGGAAGTCACATAAACAGTTTTACTTCAAAAATATCCTATCAGTCTCACATTTTGTTATTGTTCTGAAAAGTTTTCAAGAAATTTTAAAAGGTATCAATATAAAAAAAAAACTAATTACATTAAAATTCTATAAATAAATCAAAAGGTAATAAAACAGCGTTATGTTTTAATGAGCAATATTGACAAATTCTAAAAATACACTTATTCTTAATTTCTAATTCTAAATTTATACACTGACAAAAAAGCAAAAGTGTTAAATGAGTTTTTTTACATGTGTTTTTAAATTATTAAAATAATAAAAAATCATAAAAAATATTTATGTAATACTAATTGTTTTGTATAAAATAATATATTTTGTCATTTCAAAAGAAACGAGTACCTAGGTATGTTTTTTATAACACGTATAATTTATGTTTATAAGGAAAACATATTAAGAAAAATAATAATTTTTAAAACTTATAATATTCCTAATGTGATTTTTAATATTCTAAATAACGAAAAGTATTGTGAGACTGTCTGTATCAAACCCGCATGCGATCACGATGCTAACTAAAAGACTTCACTACTCGATTTTATTTTAACGCTTCTATAAAACTAAACACACAACACACGATTTAGTCGATATAAAAACAATTAAATGTCAACTACTATCATTGCTTACGCTCAGTTAAAAATATGCAAATAACTAGGAGAATACAAACTAAAAAGCAATATTTTCGACGTATAGAGTAACGGCTATGGAACGAGCTATGCTCGGCGTTTCTTTGAAGGACAAACTTCGAAACGAAGAAATCCGACGAAGAACTAGGGTTACCGACATAGCTCGTAGAATAAGCCAGCTGAAGTGGCAGTGGGCTGGTCACATCTGCAGAAGGACCGACGCACGGTGGAGCAAGCGTGTCCTTGAGTGGAGACCGCGTCTCGGCAAACGTAGAGTAGAACGCCCCCCAGCTAGGTGGACCGATGACCTTAAAAAGGTCGCTGGGTCTCACTGGATGCGGAAGGCAGAGGACCGACTGTTATGGCGCGTGTTGGGAGAGGCCTTTGTCCAGCAGTGGACTGCTATAGGCTGAGTGAGTGAGAGAGAGAGAGAGATAGAATAACGTACATATAATCAGAAATTCATATTCACATGAATCGAGTTAATATCTCTGAAGTTTTTTTTCCTCTACAGCATAAATTTTGACCTCGGCTGGTCATAAGTCAAGTCGAAATCTCCGCCCCTTCAAGTTGTCACGAACAAAAGAATAGCCGAAAAATGCAGTTCGGAGCACTTAACGAGATTTCTCGTATTAATATAAAAATACCACTATGATTTTAGATGATAGTGGAATAGAATTCATGTTATAAAAATATTTTTGATTGAGTTCAAACCGTTAATCTGATTGAGATATTTGGTTACCAATATTGGAATACAAAAATCAATACACGGTATATAAATAACAACTCAACAAATTTATATGGAACGCTATTTTATGAATGTAAATATTCATATATATGTGTGTGTGAGTGTGTGTGAGTGAGTGTATGTGAGTGTATGTGTGTGTGTGTGCTAACCGACCCATTTCTTTGACGAGAGGAAGAAAGGAGAAGCAGAAGCTTACTTAGTACCTACTTATACTAGGCGGATTAATTAATATTCTTAATAAACTGCAAGGTGTACATTAAGTTATATTTACTATTAAAATGATTGTTAACTACACTTTAAAGTAGATTATAATTTGTCTTTGAAAATAACATTAAATAATTGTTTGTGTGAAAAAATTATCTATGAGCTATTTCGTTTAAATACGAAAATTAATTTTCTTATATAAACCAAAATGTTTATTTATTCAAATTTATGTTGATTAAATATAGTGTGTCTAATTAATAAAATATTCGATATGACACGCGTAATTATTTCAAATTTATCAATCAGCAAAGCCTTATAATAATTTAGTTGAATTTCAACTGAAATTGAAATATTATATTAATTGTATAATATTATTTATATAGCAAAAGTAAACTAAGAGGTGAAAATTAAATCGCAATTGCGTCACATAGATAAGTCTTTATTTAAAATCATTATTAACACATTGTTTTCAATATGAAATTTTACATTTTTCTGCGTGAACACAGTTATTAACCGAGTGAATTCCTCAAATTGCTGACTGAGTATTCAATTAATAAATTTTTATACTTATTTTGTTTTGTTGTAACAAATATAATAAAGAGGCCTTCAATATACAGATTGACGTGATCCAATTAATTCTCATGTATCGTTTGATGTACTTCACAAAGTTTGTTACTGTTACCAACTTAGTATTCTATTCATTGAAACTTACCACTTCTGAGCTTTCTATCTCTTTCATAATAGTTGCGACGTCTTTCAAAGATTACGTTTGAACTGACTAACAATGTTCACAACCAAGGATGTAAAGCTTTGATATTTAATTCTATGATTGTGTGAAGAGATTTCTGCATTTACTTTTGAAGTAATACTACAATATTTTACAAGTATAACTTTAACATAAGAATAAGCTTGATAAAAAGTGTCATTTTGTCTTGAAGGTATTTATTTTTTAAATAGTATTTGCAATATTGAATTCAAAAATAGTCTAGGAGGTGATAACAAAATTTCTTCTAAATATTAGACTTCTTACTTAATAAAAACTGATTAAGATGAAAACTCTTCTTAATTACCCCAAAAGGCTTTATTAATTTAATTTAAATACGTTACGATCAAAAATTGTTAAAATAATCTTCAATAATAAACCTCTTATGCGTATAAATGTAATAGCACTTACATACTTTAACACATTATTTTAAAATAATATTTAATATCATTTTTCTTCACGAAACCTAAAGAAAAGTTGTATATTATAAGTTATAACAATAATAAAAGTAAGTTTGGTCGTGCAATGATAATATATGACGTAGTTAAAATATTACGATCTACGTTTTTACATAATATTTCAACAATTAATAAATTTTATAGTTCTATTTTTATAATATTATATACAATTCTCAAATAACTTCTTTCAAATGTAAATAAAATAGAATTATTACACACGTAACAACGATTGAAGAATTATAGTAAAATTTATTGAACCAATTCATAAAGTAACATTTGTTGTTAAACTGAACACGTGCTAGAAATTTACGATCAATTTTAATACAAATAAATAAAACAAACAAACTGTATATATCATCAACAAAACGTTTATCACACTAGTGATTTATAACACCATTTATACTTAATATACAGTCGTATAAAACATTGACGTAGCAATATCATTAGTAACAGATGCTGCTATTGAAAACTAAAGCCGTATTTCCTTCAACTTAACATCGGAGATAAGGTTTTTACTTCCCTATCTCGATATTGAAAGACACTAGACTGGGTCACTTGAATATATCGTTTTATTCACTTTTATAAGGACATGATGGGTACACTTATGTTATAAGTGCTTCGTAATGCTCTTTGATTTCTTTTGAAATCAACGTAATAGGACATATGATACTTTTTGTAAATTAAATCCATAATCATTTGTTATTTTACTGCTCAGATACTGTAAAAAAGTGAATGTATCGATATTTTGGCGTTTTTGTATCTGGGTAGTAATTTAAATATAGTAATAAAAAATAATTTCTCGCAATCAAATGTAGTTATTCATTTAAGTTGTTGCTTCATCCTAAAAATATCTGAGCTGTATTTAGAAATCAGATATAAGATTATTCAGTTGTTTATAACTGTAGTAATGTTGTAAAAGATAGTATAATTCTTGTTAAAAATATAATATATAAAATTTCACGACGTACCTTCTCTTTCTTAACCTACATCATAAATCAAACTAGTGTCCTCCTCTACGAGTTGTCAGTCACGGAAAGAGCTAAAAAATCATGGAAACAGCAAAAAAATTTCTACTACTAACCCCAATTGATGTAATTACAGCTTCTTATATTGGATAGCTTAGTAAGCTTGTTATGGCTGTAAAAGTTATAAGCTCACCAAGTGTAAAAAATAATCCTCATCATTTAGTCTTTGAAATTAAAAAAAGACATATTTATTTGTACAAGAAATTCGAATTACTCAAAAGAAATTATTTAGTTATGGAATGTATTTGACTAGCTTACTTACTGAGAGAATGTACATATATATAATATATACTCTATATAGAGTATAAATAGATATATATAAATACTAGTAAACCTAGCGAACTCCGTTTCGCCACCAGAAGGCTTTTATATAAAATTTCGTTTGGTGATTAAAAGATGAAGAATTTTTTTTTTGTTTTATATTTGAAAGGGAAAATTTTTATTTCATTTCACAACAGTAATGAATTCATTTCGATTACAAAAATGAAGTGTTATTTAGTTGAACTTCTCTAAGTAAATGAAAGTGAATCCAAAGTAGATACCGAATCGAAGCGTTATACGTGTCCGCAAATGATTATCCGTTTCATTGAAGTGGTCCTTTGTAAACCACATTTTTTGTTTTTTGGTCTAACTTTAACACAAATAAAGCGGATGGTTTCCAAACTCGTGAACACGCAAAATATAACGCCCATGTGAAAAACAATGTATTCTAAATTTATCTCGCAAATACTAAATGGTTATAAGAGTTCAAACCGTGGAAATTAGTTCGTTCCGGACCGGACTTATTTTTATATAGTAGATCGCTTACAAATATCTAATTGTCATCATTACGTCATTAGTCATTACATATCTGTCATTATACGTCAATTGCATAGCTGTCAATTGTGTTTCGTTATTCCACGTTTTATAGTGACTGACGTTTCATGTCAAGTCCCACGGGAATGATGTCGATCGGGATAAAAAGTATCCTATTGCAATTTCCTGGCTCTAAACTACCTCCCTGCCAATTTTCAGCTAAATCGGTTCAGCCGTTCTTGAGTTATAAGTGGGGTAACTAACACGACTTGCTTTTATATATATAGATAAATAACATTTCTTTAATGGGTACATATTATGTAAGGTATTAAATATTAACTTCAATAAATTTCTATGATTGTATAGAAAACGCTATAATAATATTTATACCGAGAACATTTCTCTATTTATAGTAACAGTTCAATATAATTTATTTTCATGATATCGAATTCATATCAAAATATTACAATAATATTCAGTCAATAAGAAGAAATCAAATAGTTTGATCGAAAATATACAATTCCAAGAATAACAATTAATAAAATAAATACAATTATACCAATTACAAGAGTAGATATTTTTATATAAAAGCAAATGATAGAATTTTTTGAAGCCATTTCCATTGAAGTAATGTATCTTTTATGTATGAAATATAGACATATGTATATATCTTCTTCTTCCTGGCAATTTCCCAGCTTTAGCCAGGGTCTGCCTTCCCACACAAACGCCTCCACTTTGCACGATCTTGGGCATCCTCGGTGGTTAATCCATTGGCTCTCATGTCCTGCTTCACGATGTCCAGCCATCGCTTCTTTGGGCGTCCTGGGGGTCTCGCTCCAGGGACACACATATCAAGGCAAATCCTTCCGACGTAGTTCTCAGGCCGGCGTGCAACGTGGCCATACCATCTCAGGCGACTCTCTTCAAGCTTATCCGCTACGTCACGGACTCCAAGACTACCTCGGATGAATGTGTTACGTATGCGGTCGGCCCGCGTAACGCCACACATCCACCTCAGCATCTTCATCTCCGTGACGTGAAGCTCTTGAGTGTGCCTGGACAGTACTGGCCAACATTCGCTGCCATATAAGAGAACCGGTCGGATTATGCTCTTATATATTAGTCCCTTGAGCTTGGGCGGTATTCTGCGGTCGCAGACCACACCTGTGACCTCACGCCATTTTGCCCAAGCAGCGCTGATCCGGGCTTGGACATCGTGATCGATGCCTCCGGACTCATGCAGAATAGATCCAAGGTACCTGAACTTCTCCGACTTAACGGCTGGTTCAGGACCTATATGGATGGTGCAAGAGTCCGGGCTCCCGCAAGCCATGTACTCGGTCTTCGACACATTTAGTTTAAGACCACCGTTCTCAAGCGCACCCTTCCAAAGGTTCACTCTCCGCTCCAGCGTCAGCCGGTCCTCGTCAATGAGCGCTATGTCATCGGCATACATCATCAGCCATGGAGGCTGGTCCTGGATGTTAGCCGAGACGGTGTCCAGCACTACATTGAATAAGAACGGGCTAAGAGCCGAGCCTTGGTGCACCCCTACTGAGATCGGGAAGGGTTTTGTATCGCCAACAGCAGTCCTAACCATGGAAACGGAATCGCGGTACATGTCTCTGATGATGTCAATATAGGCCTCAGGGATCCCTTTGGTTCGCAAAGCCCACCAGATACATTGACGAGGCACGCAGTCAAAGGCCTTCTGCAGATCTAGGAATGCGACATGCAGAGCTCTCCTTTTTTCCCTGTATGCCTCCATCAGGGTTCTGATGGCAAAAATGGCGTCCAAGGTGCCCGATCCAGGCTGAAATCCATATTGACACTCCGAGACAGTACACTCTCGGCGGAGCCTGAGGTCGATCATGCGCTCAAAGAGCTTCATGGTGTGACTCATGATCTTAACGCCTCTATAACTACCGCAATCTTGAACACTGCCCCTGCCTTTGTAAATGGGGGTAATGAAGCTATAACGCCACTGATGTGGCATAGTCCCAGTGTTCAAGATGCGGTTGAAAAGGTCCGTCAGTATGAGCACACCAAGAGAGCCCAATGATTTCCACGCTTCGATCGGAATATCGTCAGGTCCCACCGCTTTCCGATTCTTCATGCGTCGAAGACAATTCCGAGTTTCATCAGGTGTTATTGGGGCAATAAGTCCAAGATTAGGAGGTGGTTCGGTAGGAAGACTGCACGGGTGCTGAGTATTTAGCAACTCCTTGAAGTAGCATCTCCATCTCTCCTTCACAGAGGCATGATTACACAGCAGCGTGCCCTGGGAATCTTTGACGCAAAGACATTTTGCGATATCTTGCGTCGCTTTATCCCGAGCTCGGGCCAATTTGTAAATGAGCTTCTGCCCCTCCGCAGTTTCAAGTGTATCATATAACGGTGATAACCTGTCACTGCGGGCTCTGGCAACAGCCCTTTTACTGGCACGTTTCGCTGCTATGTACTGTAGTCTGTCTTCAGGAGAGTGTGATTGCTGCCACTCCTTAAAGACATATGTATATATGTAGAAAATAATGTATGTATAAGTTCAGATATTTTTTTTATTTTATGGTTAATATTTATTACGATTTAATTATAACTATTTTTTGATTAGACAGAAGTTATCGTTTCCATTTGGATGTACAAAGCGATATTTCTATCAGGTTTCATCTGATTGGTTTATCCGAGTTCATAATGAATTGAGAAAGTTAAATTCAAATGCATTTGTATTTAAATATGTACTATTTAGTAATAAATTAATATCTTTGTATTTTGTTAAGGAAGTTTTGATTTAACTATGTACATAATATAACAATGACCTTATAAAATAAAAGTAGTTTTAATTAAATCAAAGATAATAACAATATTTTATTGTAGTTAAGTTTAATTTTATTACTTTAAAATTAAAAGCGTTTAACTTTTTCGATCCATTATGTAATATTCTCTTTATAGTTATTTTCAAATCTTGAAAAAATTTGCAAAATTATATCTTTTAAATATTTTAAGGTTCAGCTTAGGAACTTCTTGTTGTCCTTTCATCTGTGAAAACCTTTTTTCTCAAGAATATACATAGCTATAAAACTGAATTTATAATTGAATACGCAGGTGCTGTATTCTGTAAGAACATTGAATGTCTAATAGTCCAGTCATTATAGTAAGTTCACCTCGGAATTCGAGATACCCAGCTGTAAGTCTGTAAATAGTTGTATATTGACACCCTAAAAGTTGTCTCAAAACCTACATATGGTAGGGTGTAAGCAACTATTAAATTTCAAGGTTAAAGGTCACAAAAATCGGTTTTTTGCGTTTTTTTTTGGAAATATCTCATTTCCTATGGGTTTTTTGCTATTTGTATTTATTATCAATATTGTAGAATACTAAATTCTCTACAAATTTTGTTTCAAAAATTTTTTTATACGGTGTACCGTTTCCGAGATAGAGGGCGGAGAGCGCGCGGTGACCGCATCACTTCAGGTCAACCGGTGCCTCCGGTCGAAAACGCGCCATATATAGTTGATGAACTATCAATAAATCAATGATTATAAATATTTGTCTATTTTTATTAACTATTATATTATATTTTATCATTTTCTTCATGCATTAAATCTATATCTATTCAATAATACTGATAACCGTTTACTAAATAAAGTTACTAAATAACTTAAAATAATTAAGACAATTTTACCTGCTCCAGAAAATTTGCTAAATAAAATTTTCTGCAACTGCAAAAGTGGTTGTGGTTCGCGATGCGGATGCAGGAAAGCGGGCTCGCAATGCTCTTTAGCTTGTGGCCAATGTAATGGGCAAGCTTGTCTCAATGCTCAACCATATCAGAGCGACATTAACGAAGATGGAACCTTTGATCCCGAAATCATGGAAGAACTTGAAACAAATGTCGTTGAAGACGATAATGAAGACCAGTTTGAAATTTACCAGCAGCCAGAAGACGACGATGAAGAGGAAGAAGATGTTTAAAATTATAAATTTTAGTTTTTGTACCCTTTATTCCATTTTTTTACTTTCAATAAAAAATAATTTATTCAATGATATTTTTTAATAAAAAGATTAATTCGTAATTTATTTGTTTTCTTTTCATCATGTAAGAAGTTATTAATATTAATTAGGTTAAAATTCAAATATAATTCTTATATTTTCATTAACAATCCTTGAATTACATGGACAGGTAAGTGTTGTTAAATAAATTAATACTGAATAAAAAGTGGGTAAGTTAGGAAAAAAATGATAAAATATAATATAATAGTTAATAAAAATTTACAAATATTTATAATCATTGATTTATTGATAGTTCATCAACTATATATGGCGCGTTTTCGACCGGAGGCACCGGTTGACCTGAAGTGATGCGGTGACCGCGCGCTCTCCGCCCTCTATCTCGAAAACGGTACACCGTATGAAAAATTTTTTGAAACGAAAATTGTAGGGAATTTAGTATTCTACAATATTGATAATAAATACAAATAGCAAAAAACCCATAGGAAATGAGATATTTCCAAAAAAAGCGCAAAAAACCGATTTTTGTGACCTTTCACCTTGAAATTTAATAGTTGCTTACACCCTACCATATGTAGGTTTTGAGACAACTTTTAGGGTGTCAATATACAACTATTTACAGACTTACAGCTGGGTATCTCGAATTCCGAGATTCTTACCTAATTTAAGCTTAAATGACTGGACTATAAAGTAAACGCAATTTGAACGTAATACTATATTTTACACTCCATTTACTTCCCATGTTTTGACACTCGTAAGGGAATAACACCCTACGAGGGAATTTCTGTTGACCTAGAATCAAAAAAGTTGCAAAAACAAATGTTATTTATAGAAAATAAAGAGAAGGAAAAAAGAAAACTGTGTTCGTGATAACTAAAAATATTGCTTTTACTATATTTATTTAAGACATGTATTTAGTCTCACATGATATAAAGTTTTTGTAAAAATACTACCACTGCTGAAGCCTTTTCTGTAAATATGAAAGTTTTAATTAAATTTTTATTAATTAATATCTTTTAAAAGGTTGATTACATATTCATATATATTTATAATCTCGTGCGATTTATCTGGAACCGAAATATTCATAAATGTATTAAATGAGATTTTTACGAATTCCTACAAAAATGGGCTTTTTAAATATAACTCTTATATTGGCATGCTAATTTTAAATTTAAAGTCACCCTTCTCCTTCATAATGTTAATCTAATGTTTTAAATACGATCTTGAGATTTAAGCAAATCTAATATTCTTAATTTGTAGCTTATTTTGTATTTTGTAACAATTTGAACTTGAGTCATTCCTCTACACTATCTTGCCTAAAATACTTTTCAATATATATATAAGCATAATCATATAGATAGTTTATGTAAGTAGATTTAAACAACATTTTAATTCAATCTGTCTTGATAACAGTGATGACTTCTACTTATAATAGCCCAAAAACCAAACTTTCAAACAGCCAATCTTCTTATCGAGTCACCTTTAACAACTGTCACCCAGAACTGGTTTAAAAAGTAGGAAATTAAACTAACTTTTCTTAAAAAGGGAATGAATAATGTTATACTGGTCGCAATTTATTCCTTCGTTCCACAAGTATTTTTGGTTTACTTCTTTTATATTTACTACGTGTTTGGTAGCATTGACGCATATATGTACTTGATTTGGACAAAATTAACGCCTTTACTTTCAGATTTTATCATAATGAATAAGATCGCAATGAGTTTTTAAACATGACGACATTAAATAACTATTGAATAATGATCAAAAGTAAAAGATTCTTGCAATTATGTTATCATATTTATGTTTTTAAAATTATTTTATAATAAATTTTGATTTGTTTTCACTTACAATTATTATAAAAATAATTATTTTACCACAGATACTTCACTAATGAAGAATATTTTAGCCAATGTTTGATATGCACCGACTTTGAAAGTATGCTTTTAATCAGATTCTATATCATCCTACTTTGTCCATCAAATATATTATGTATATTTTAACAAATTTTAATATTGTTTGTATTGAAAAATATATCTAAAAGTTTGATGAAAGTCTGAATACAGAAGAATAGTGTTACTATACAACACTCACGTATGTATGTATATTGTATGTGCATTACAAACAGTTGTGATTGAATTCTAGAGAAGGAAAAGGATTTGAATAATAAATAAAATATCTTTGTGTTATTCTTTAGTATTTCTATTTACCACAGTAGTGTTAGTTTTCTTACTCAGTTGTGTTATTTTCTTTCGTCAGAGACAGACCGAAGTGGGGGAAAAACATAGAGATGACTGACCCCAACACCATGTGGGATACACAGTATGGAAGAGAGAGAGAGAGTGTTATATTTCTTACTAACACACTTTTATAAAAGTTAGTAATATAAAGTCGTATAAAAGCTTTACAGTGATTCAAGATTTCGTTTTTTTTTGTTTATATTTTTATATAAAAAACATTTCATTTAACTCAAAACTGATCCTTTTCGAGCTACTAGGTGTTTAAACCATAAGTTTTGAGTTTCATATTTTATATATAGTTTTTGACAATAGTTGTAGTATTTTGACTAATCACAAACACATTTTTTTTTCTACATCATAGGAAAGTGTTTATTGAGATAAATAAACAAGCTGTATATCAAGTCTTCTTATCTTATCACTGAGGCCCAGTTCTCCCGACATTTGTCGTGTACCACAAAAATTGGTCTCTGTAGTTAACTTAGCTACAAATTTCTCTATGATGGAATCTTGTTTCTGTTATTCCATTTGTAAACACATTTACTTAAAATAAAGTAGTACAACGTGTTGACCTTTTAAAAATGAGCTATTAATATTTTTACAAAAGAAGACCTCTAAATAATATATGTGGTTAATTTACCAACCAAAAAAACGACTTGAAAAAGGAAACTATATACAAAAAATAAATGCTTTCACGATAATTGTTAACTGATTATTTTAAATCTTGGATCCTAATCGTCGAACGATTCTTTAATAAAGAAACTTATCAAAATCGGTCTATAAGACACAAATTCTTCGATGAACGGACATAAAAAAAAATTTTGAGTTTTGAAACGTCGTCTAATATATACAAATATTTTTAAAGTATTTTAAAATACAATAAAAATAAAATCTAACTTTAATATGTATAAAAATATTGTATTACTTCTCTTATATCATCAATATATTAAGTAATTTAGTCATCTCTTTCTGATAAAAGATATTTACTGATATAAATCTTTTTTTTTCTACATATTCAAATAGAGATTGAACATATATAATATTCATAGTGTCCTTATCCAATTATATTTCTAGCATAACATGAAATAAATTTTTAAATGCTTGCATTTTCTGTTCATAATAATTTACGACAAAAAGTAGCTTTTAAACCCGGACCAGTATTAAAGTCCACTAAAGTAGGAAGGAGACATTTTATTTCCAACTTATGCCTAAAGTTCTACCGACTTTTGTTTAAGAAGTTAAGGATAGAATTAATAATTCATGTATATGAAATGTCAAATAAGCAATAAGTTGCTGAAAACAAACTAAAATTATTTATAGCAATGCGAATTATTTAATGCCAAAAAATTACGCTACAAATGTATTTCATTTAAAACACATTTTAGTGGCAAAAACATTGATTTTCTTTATCATTATTGTCCAAAAAATCTTGTTTTCCGTTTTTTATATACAAGAAAATAATAAACAAAATTCTGTACAGTATAAAATTAACTTGATTGATATCAATTCACCTTTTTAATGATTTGCAGTCAATAGAGCGACAAAGGTTAAACGATGTCTTATTTTTCTATTCTTCGTGAAATTCCAAACGAAGAAAAATGTTGAAATGTAAATCTTAAGTTTATCCTCATTCACATAAATCCTTGTATTTTTTTACATTCAATATAGAGAAGATGTTTTAGGATTGATTTAGTGGAATACAAATTCCTATCATATAATAAAAAGGTTTATGCTGACCGCACCTTACTTAGAATTCAAACATCGTGTGTCCATGCATCGGAACACTTTTACATATAAATCGTGACGCGTGTACCAATAATAAAATGTTTTGATATAGGAAAATATTATTCAACGTGAAAAACGTGTATAATTTTATTGTGACGTCAACATTTTTAAAATTTTCTATACAAAAATGTACCTGCAATATGATCATTTATTTTTTGTTATATACTTGCTTGCATATTTCATACTTATTTGGTTTTACTCTGAATAGGTCATGCGAATTTATTTTTTCATAGCGTCTTTCTCCGATTATTTATTATAAATATTTCAAATACGGATATTTTTTGTGAGTAATATATGAAAAGTAATTAATGTTTTCAACCTATTCATTTGTGGTATAACCTAGTGTACGTAGAGTTGTATATTGAATTGCAATTGAAGAACAAAACTTAAGTCCAGATTTTATTATATTCAAGCTTTAGTAGACTTACACATTCATTATAATTGTAACTTATTCAATATTTATAAAAACCAACACGTTTAAAATATAATTTAAGAAATGATAATTTTTTCGGAATCATTCGTCATAAAACTTTTGTTTTATTATAACATAATTATTTGTTTGAAACAATTATACAGAACCATATTTTTGAAATTTAAACTTATTTGACTAAATGACAATATTATTTTCAATACAACTTGAATGAATAAATAAACTCTTATAAAGACGTCTGGGATAATTTAAGTCAAATTCTCGGAAAAGACAAAAATATACTTTTCCTTCGCTTAATTGGTTCCAATGTTATACACAATCCTTTTTTAGGTACTAAGCCGTTTATATAAAATGAAATCAACACCTAGCAACAACTTAAAACATATTAAACAACAGTAAATTATTAAAATTATTATTCAATGATCAAACAACTAAATATTAAAGATGAATCATTTATCTCAAATGCCAGTGGTCTGATCTGGATAAAGTTTCAATGGGAATTATAAAACTTTCTCTCCCTTACATTGGATGTCATATCTCATATTGTCACTCTTACTTTGGAAAGTAGTAAATATTCATTCTCTTTCAAAATAGTTCTTATAAAACCGGTACCATCAATGTTAAATGGATCATAACACCTGAAATGAAAGTATATCTGATTTGTCCCAGACTGCAGAAAATATTTTGAGTACCATGAGACCTTTTACTATTAAAACATGTTTTTATCCATCCCAATAGAATTTACGTATCACAGTTCAACCAGGATATTGATGAATATAGTTGATAGTCTACATCGAGATTTGAATAAACATACACTCACCTCTACTGAAGCTCCTCTTTTTTTACTGACCTCATACACACCTAAAAATACCATTAATGATACAACTTTTGAATTTTTTGATGTATTTTATTTTCAGTGTATATTATCTTACCTTTTGATACTAACATTCTTATATCATAAAATGTTCTTCCATATATTTTTTTCAATAAATTGAACAATTCAAAAAAATTAATGACCAGTAAAAGGAGTCAGTCAGAACCTTCTCCCCAAAGTAAAATAGTTTTTATTTAAAACTATGTAACTTACAAATTTTGTAAATACGGAAGATTTAGATAAACACCGTAAGTACTTGAGGATGATATGTGTTGTACATTTATTCAGTTAATTAATTTTATATCTACTCTATGTATTTCAGAGACACTTACGTAAACTTTTGAAGTTTAAACGTTAACTTATAAACCAAATTACATTTTTATCCAGATTTTTTTTTCCAAATAAGAAAAATTACTTGTACACATCATTGCCAAACATATCACTTCAAAGAAATCTGATAATAACTACATGAAATTAAACCATTATCCACAGAAAGTAAAAATATATTTTGTAAGCGAATAAATTGCCGTTGTTTTTATAAAATTTGGTATTTTCTGATCACAATTACTGCCAGCAAAATATGTATAGCCGGAGTGCATTATGGAATAAAGCTTTTATAATACAGTACAAAGGCGACCAGGATTCGGTCTTTTTATACTCTATTCTATAAAATAGTGCTAGCAAAAATCTTGAAAAGAAGAAAAACGAGCACTGAAAATTACGTCAGGTCACATTGATTTATTTTACCTGAAATCCACGGGGGATCACTGTATAAAATATAATTGCATGTGTATATATATATATATATATATATATATATATATATATATATATATATATATATATATATATATATATATACATAAGTGTGTGTGTGTATTATACAAATTATTAGATAATTTAAGTAACAATGTTACATATGATTATGGTGTTTTATTTTCATATCCGAGCATAGGACACCATGAGATTCGACAAAAATATGTCTGGTTTAAGAAACTATTTTTTTATTATATGTATTACTTCATAAAAAATTACTAAAAGCATAAGAACAATTTTTTTATTGTATACTACGTCCATCATAACTTTACGTTCAATAATACATAAAGGTTCAGAAAAGAAGACAAAACTCTTATTGCAAATATTATATTAAAATAAAAGTTTAAAGGAATAAAGAACTAACAATGATTTACCCTAAAAAAACTTTACATTCGAAATAAGTACTGCAATAAAAAAATTATAAGAATATTAAAGATATCATAAAAATATTCCTCCCTTTTAGCCTAACTAATAACGGTAAACACGAATAATGGCCTGTAACTCAGAAAAAAATTACCGCCATTACCGCTTGTTTTGGCCGCCATCTTGAGGATTTATTTGCGGAATTCAGAGAAACCTACTTCACCAAATTAAGTCTTTAATCTCAACGATAATTTTATGATGGATTTTTATAAATTTAGAATAATATCTGTAGTCATCACCGCTGTTTTCGTTAAACGGGCACGAGATGTGTATCGTTTAAGGAGTTTGATAAAATTTTCCCCGAGAGCCAAAATAAGCACTCGAGTTTTATCGTCCTTAATTTAGTACCTGAGTAAGTAATGCTTTTAAAAGTTTAAAAGTACTATCGTAAAATACAATTCTGAAGGAAGTGTAATTACAGTTTTATATAAAAAAAAAACTTTTCGATGCTAGTAGAAAAAACAAAATTTTTCATTACACCTTTTGCCGTAATAGTCTTTTTTTTACAATCGATCGTGCAGCTAGAAAAAATGTTTGGAGTTAGGAAAATATTACTGACGAGGACTTTAGAATAGATGTCTTATGATTTTTTTTTAAATGTCACCTATGCTATATATAAATTGAATTAAGAAATAAACAAAACATACTGACAAGATAATAAATAACTACCATACATGTCACCCATATTGAGGCACATAAATCGAAAACGAAATATATAAAATGTTCTATTTTAAAACAGATACATAAAAGCACATATGGCGATACAGGAAATAGTTTCTATTGGAAGTTAATAAAATGAAGTTGGTTTATGTCTACATAAAGTTGAGACTGGTACCGACTCTTAGAAAAGTATCATAATATTCCACTGACATACATACAACATATATGTCTTTAAATGGCAACAAAATATGGACACACCTTCCAAGCCTTCAGGTACACATTTCCTACTTAAATGTCTATTACAGAAAAAAAGAATGATGGAACGTTATAATCTCTTTCATAAACATTTATTTATTTTGATAAATTCATATTTATCGCAATACCACCCAATAAATATATATTACGCACCGAATAAATAAAAGATGAATGATGATGACTGATACTATGAGATGAATAAATCTTAAGGGGAATGGCGTTAGTGACAACCGCTTCATCAAAAGTTTGTTAACTAGCCGTTGCTTCGTCACGTTCAAACATTGGAGATCATTCGTTTTGAACTCTTATAATGTTATATTTCTACTTACGTACTTACTTCTTGTATTTCTACTTACGTACTTACTTATTGAACATTCTTAAAGTTATGTAAAGTTTTATGATGTATCTATGATTATGTGCTTTGAGTTCTAATTTTCATTTTATAAAAGGAGATTTTTTTATTGAATTACTTGTACAATATATTAGAAAAGACTAAACAATATATTTTTGATATTTTTTGTTTATTTTAAAATTGAAAACAAAAGTCAAGTGTTTTATTAATAAACATCATATTGTTTTACTAATAATCCCCCGTGTGTAGTTAGCATCTGATACGATCTTTAATTCAGCAGGTAAACACTTTGACAAGCTAACCCATACCAAGCAAAATTGTTGATTATGCAAATGCCAACTTAAAGTGTTTATTATGGTTCCCTTTAATGTTCGGCGCAAGTGTGAAAAGTTTGCGGAAAAATTAAATTTTTATTTTCTTTTCAGTTTAAAAAATATTGTAGTATATAATATAAATAAATATGTCACATATAATAGAAATATATGTGTATGTGATGAAAATCTTTTTGTTAATATGTAAAAACTTGTAGCTGTAAAGATCTCACGTCTGAATGGCTTATAAATTAATATATATTTTACTATTTAGTTATAACTGTTTAGTTTCAAATACAATTAACATATTAGTTTATTCTAAATTGATGCTTATATTTATTTACTGAATGATTATTACTAATAAGAAAACAAAATTAATATTATAATTGGCTTTCAGTCTACCAGTTATTTATGTATAAATAGTTTACTTTAAGATTAGGAACATTCTAAGTGTGGATTAATTTAATATTACTTTGATACTTTTTCTATACATCTTAAAATAATGCATGAAAACTACTTAATTATGTTTGAACCACACTCTTAATGCTATCCACCTCATTTCACATACAAAGCGTATATCTTCATCTATATTTATTACAAGAGTTATTTACATGTCATTATCATGCTATATTTACCTTAACTTCAAAGTTAACCAAATTTTGGAGAGGATTTTTTTTTTTTGCGTAAATACTTATCTTAAATGAAAACTACGGTCGATTTAAAATGTCACGAAAGTTATTAGAGAGATGTCAATGATATATAACAACTTGTACTGTAGATATCAATTGAATATGGAAAATTTGCCACATAATAAAAAAAATCTATGTTAATGAGATAATCTTCCATTTATATTTTCCTCATTCAACAAGAGAACATTGCTTATCATTTATAATACAAATCTATAAAATATCGTATACACATATGTACTTCGATCTATTGAAAATTTAATTTGAGTGACTAAGTGAAATATGTCAATATTTTTCTTCATATTTTTGTTCGTCTGATCGTCCGTCTACTACCTATAATGTGTGAAACATCTAAACTGTTGTCATGTTTTACTAAGTCACGAATTTTACTGAAAAGGCTTATAGATAGTGCACCCGTAAAATCTTTTATAACCCATCAAGACTTCTTTAAATAGAAAGCTAATTGAAAAAATATCGTGTCGTGAAGACTAAAGATCCTACAGTCGAGAGTATAATTATATAAAGGAGGCTTATCTCGTGAAGAAATTTTAACTGAAAACGGTACCGAGTAAATATGTCGGTTAATTGTGTTATCTTTTAATAAGGTTTTTTCAAAATATGTTAATCTTTCATACCTATATTAACGTATACAGACATTAATGATTTGTTTTAGGGCTTGTATACTTACGAAAAGGGATCTTAACGGATTAAATTTGTGTATCGGTCGAGATTACTTCAAAACTTATAAGATAAAACTATATATTTAATTCTGTAATCTCTAGCAGTTGTGGAAAAATGAAGTTTTAAATTAAAATAAATAATAATATTTTTATATACACATGGGCATTGAGCTGGTAATTTGGTTTGATGGTTAAATTTTGATAGTTTGTGTCAGTTAAAACTCGAAAATAAGGTCAAACATTACATAAAGCAATTAAGTAAGAAGTATATGAACACATGAGTTTAAGCGCTATTATAATATTAAGTTTGGTATATATGTGGAGCAAGAAATATAAATCTTTAAATATTGTCATATATACAGCTTTCCAGTGTTTTATGCACTTTAACGTAGGAACCAGAGAAAATGCAGCCTCGGCGAAGATTTCAGATAAGCTGACTTTATGAGGACAAGGTAAATTGTGCAAAATCATTTTTACCATCTCTCCCATAAATTGTTTGCTCTTTGGCGAAAACATAGAAATCTTCATTAATATAGAGAAATAACATGAAAAATATTTTGTTATTTTAATGATACAGCTTAGAATATTTTATATGTAGAGCAATATCACTATAGGGCAATATTTTTCATCAAGCTGATACCTATTTATTTAACAAAATTTTATTAAAATTGCAATATAATGTTCCAACAAGTTATAAATATGTAATATAAGCTCAGAAATCACTTTTTAAGTATAAAATAAAAGTGTTAAAAAATAATTATTCGTTTTAAAACGATTTTTTCACATTTTTAGTCATTTTATACATACGAGTACTTTTTACAAGTCATATCTGAATAAAATTACGTAGATTATGCTAATTAAAATATTGGACAAACAAAAACGTATATACATATATATTTGAGACTGTCTCCTTGTCACAAAATATTTCACTTAATGTGTGTTGTAAATTTGTCAACCTCTCAACCACAATCACTTACGATACTTGCAAAAATTACTTTCGATTAAATAAAATGTGGTGTTAGAAATCATATAAAAATATTTTATTTTATATGCTGATAATTGCATTTCAAAGTAATTGAATAACTTTTGACTTTTATTTTGGAACATATCACTCTCCTTCAAGAAAGTTACCTTGTTTAATATAAACAAAATTATAAATTATAGTGTCCAACAGAATTAAGTGTTGTGAAGACAACAAAGCAACAGAAGGGTATCCTAAGTTTGATAGTTCTTATACGGGACTTAAAATATATGTATGTACTTTAAGTAACATACTACTGTTGAGTACTATTAAATATTGTATTATTAAATAACATATGAGATATATAAAGTAAGCTTCAGTAATAAACTGATAATAAATGTATTTTATTAATCTTATTTATCTACTGTTAATAATTAGCAGTGAACAATATAAAATAATAAGCCTGAATAAAATGTTTGTTTAAACAACTCTTTGGTGGTGTAATGGAACTTATTCAATAATGATAATTTACCATAATCATGTTTTATATGTTAAATTGAATCTGGCAGAAAACCACAGAAACGTAGCCTGAAATGTGTAATGAAATAAAGGTTTAATGTATTTTTAAATGAAAAAAAAATTGACATTTCAATTAGTTTACTAATTATATACGTATTATTACTTATAGTAAGAATGTTGATCATTAACATGGTTATATATAAATTGGTAATAAGATTTTAAAGGCCAATATCTACATATAAATGTATATATCAGTCGATTTATTTTCTAACACGCTTATATTATCTTGGGCTGTATGTATGTAACGGAATCTTTGAGCACGATTTTCACCGGTTTCTAAACATCTGATTAACTTGAAACTTTGCATATGTCTCAAGGACCAATGACAATGCAATAATTCGTTAACAATTTCTCATTTTACTTGTTAGGACCACCAGGATTAATTTATTCTTTTCATATTGAGTTTTTAATTCAGTTTGCTATAAAAGCGTGTTTTTTTAGTTTTTTTAAACTATTATTTACTATAATTTATATATTGAGATTAATAAGATAACTGTATTATAAAAATGCGTATACAGTAGGCTCTTCAACAAATAGGAATTAAGATTAAGTCACGTTTATATTCATCCATGAATTTACAATAAAATTGTTATGACTAGTCTGGAATAATAGATTTACAATTCACTTACAGGATTTAACCACAAGAACCGGTCTTTTATAACCATACTGTACTCATGTATTTGTAAAGGTTTAATTGAATTGTCAGCGATGCAATTCGTATTTCAGTTTCTAACAGAAATTCAGTTTAGAAGAACTGCTACTATTAACCAATATTAGTGAAAGGTGTTAGCTTTGACCTCATATTGCCAGATTTTA
The DNA here is from genome assembly GCA_916720795.1 of Danaus chrysippus. NCBI lineage: Eukaryota > Metazoa > Arthropoda > Insecta > Lepidoptera > Nymphalidae > Danaus > Danaus chrysippus. Next base: position 6,570,174 of record CAKASE010000066.1, on the reverse strand, counting down.
ATACTTTTTCAAAGTATTTTTCATATTAAAGAGTATTTTGGTGTTTCTAATTATCTGATACAAAAGTAATTATCGCTGGATCTACCTACTTATAAATCGAAACTAACCTAGAATTGGGAGACGAATCTACATTTATTGTAAGTCTTGAATATAATGAAAAAGATTGTTAAATGAGATACCTAAATATTTCTACAATAAGACTTCTCAAGATTACCGCCTCTGCAATTCAACCGTTTAAACATTTTTTGTAACTATAATGTTAAGAAAAAATATCAATATTATACTAGTATTTAATCGCATAAAGTACAACAGCTGAATTTATAATAGCGAAACATTTCTGCATGTAAGAATATTACTACAATAATACACATAACTATATCATACTCTTAAGAATTTTCGTATCAAAAGAAAGTAAGGTAAATTTAAATATATAATTGAATGAAAAAAGTACACCCAACAGAATACAATTTCATAGAAATACAAAAAAAGTTGGAACAATAGAGGAAGTTTGTTAAGATACTAGATAAAACGGTTAAATACAATAACCACGGCGTTAATGTTCAGAAAGTTTTGAGATCTTTATCGTTAAACTTGTCTACGGATCATCACGTTCTCACAAGTGTTCAACTTAGAAACTATGTAACTAGGTTAAACTTTTCTAAGCCACTCACGGAAGGCAACACAAGTAAAAGAAGTATAATTACCTCTGACAGAAGTTTTACGCATTTATATGATATTAATATCTCGAATGAGAATTTGTATGGAGTATTTTTATGGTGAAATCATAAAACGAGGAAGTTATATTAGTACTCGCAAACTTTTCTAATATCGTCAAGATTATATTACAGATAGATTTGTTATATCAACAGTTAAAATGATTTTAGACGATTTCTTTAAAAAAATTAAATCTTTTTTTTTCAATATATATGTATTTCTATGATAATGAAAAAAACAACAATTGATAAACGTATATTTATATAACCAGTAATTTTGGCAACGCTTTTTGTTCTCCTATCACAGATTTATCAAAAAGAGTTTCCTGGTGATGGGAGATGGGTTCTTTGAAAAAATGGTAGAGGAGCTCTGATATTTCTTTTGTTCAGCAATATTGAAGATTGAGTTAGCTTGCAGTGATACAAAGACATTTTTTTTAGCTACTAAATTGAAAGACCTATGGGTTTTTCCATAACCTTTCGTATGTCAATTTACATAATCTTCTATTCAATTAATTTTAAAAGAATGTACATAAGAAGATAGCTGAATTATATATAACTAGTAGTGATATTCATAAAATGTATCAAAAAATAAGTTTCTTAATTGAATTAAACTTGGTCTTAATTACATTACTTTTATTCCCACATCTAAACTTTCCATTTAGATATGAATACGTAATTGAAATCGCAAATAAAATAAAAAATAATGTAACCTCCACGTAAGAACCGTGTAGCGAAGCATGAAGATAACACTCCATTACCGGTCATTACAAAAGATTTCTGTGAAATAAAACCAAAGAATTAAGTTCATTTTAAATAAATGTTTCATTACAATAATATAGGTATCTATTGAATTGAATTCTCTTCTTTTGATGACAGGCTTTTTGTTAATTAATTTATCACATTTGCATGATTTAATAATTTATTTAATTAAACCATGGATAGTTTTTTGTCTTTTCCGTGAATGAATATATAAAAAACGTTTTATCAATATTAAATTTTAATACTGTATGAAATTCGCAATTTTTTTTACCGATTTAAAATTTACTTAATTAATTCACTGTAGATATTTGGTGAAGCTTATGACTGAAAATAACTGTAAAAACGGTTGATAATAGCTATTTCAGCGTTACCTAACAGTATTTTTAAAAACACGAGGTCGGGTTTTTGGAGGATTTCCGTTTAATACATTTTTATTGACTACGCACGTTTCGTAGTACAGGATCAGTTTTATGGCAGCAACCTTAAAGGGGCGTGGTAGCAAGATTAGTAGAAGTATCTTTAGGACTTATAGCGAAATATACCAAGATTAGGCGAACGAAATATACGAAATTATTATATAGACACCCACTCTCGTCTGCCCGTGATCACGGTTGCTGTAAAGTAACCGAAACGTCGGGAGTATGTAGTTTATAATCAAAAATTAAAATCTCGTAGTAAATCCGAAAATATTAGTTTCATTTATACGAAATTATGTTATATTTTAAACAAATTTCAAATAAAAATTTCATTATTACAACACTCTAATTCTCAAAGTTTGCCTTTGTTAAATTATTCCCTTCTTAATACAAGAAAGGTGTTCTAAATTTAGTGGTATAATTATAACACAATACCCCGACCACGTAAGTAGCAATGAATTATTAGATATCGTGTTTCAACAATTTACGAAAGCACTGAACAACCACGCTAATTATCCAATTAATAACACAACTTAATTATAATATTGCGAGTGAAATGTGATTTTCGTGAGAAAGTTAGCTAAGATTGATTATTATTATTGTAATAAAATGAAGGAGATTTAATTCCATTTTTTTCATCACGAAGTATCGATAACTCAATCTTTAAAATTTGATGAGTAGAAGCATGGAACGAATGATGAATTAATTATGTCTAACCATCACGGTATTCTCATGAAGAGTTCCTGAAATGAATGGTAACCTACTACCGAGAAAAAAAATACTGACATTGAAGAGAATGATTTATAAAGTTTTTTGTGAATCAATCGAAAACGTATCTTGAACCTAAAAATTATGAATACTTGTTCATGTGTTAAAAATAAAGTTAGAAATTCCTTTCCTATTAATAAATTAAGATATTCTTCAATTTTTTTGTTTAATTTATATTGAAAATTTTATCTAAATATCTAATATGGTGAATAAATACAAAAAGAAATCATTTAAATTAAGTTTTCATAACAAAGTTTCCGTTTTATTTTTATTATTAATATTTTTTCATTACTAAATCGTTTTAAAAGTGTTTTAAAATTATTATTATTTGTTCACAATAATACAAAATAATTATATTTCAAAAAATAATTCATTTAACAACAAAAGAAGTATCAAATTATTGAACATTTTGAGAATAATTACAAGAAAACTTAATGCTTTGATGTATTTTAGAATTTACAAAATTTCGGAGAAGTCATAACTTCTAACAATCTCCAGTAAAAATAACAACATTAAACAAGGTTCTTCTATACCATATTATTTTAGAACACAGTTGAACTTATAAATTTTACAAAAAGTAAAATCTTGTAACAATACCTACTTTTTTGACAATTCTTCAGTAATCTATTGATTGAATAAAGATAAAAAATAGTTCTTCTCTTCAACAGCACATGTTGTAAATAGTTTTGGCTAATTGTTTTTTTACGACAGGCCGCGTGCCTGACATCAACCCTCTTTGGGAATGCATTAATCAGTGAAGTCTAAATACTCTCAGAAAGTACATACGACTCGGAAAAATCACATTGATACTTGCCCGGGCCAGGATCGAACCCGCGCCCTCGTGCATGAGAGGCGGGCCTTTTAACCACTAGCCTGCTAGGCCACCACTAACTTAGTAGAATACTAGTTATAGCACTATTAAATGTACTAAAGATATCCTGCCATTGAAATCTTCACATATGTATTTTACAATGAACTCTCGTGCTGTTTGAATTTCAAACTTTATGTCACAGAGTCGTAGTTAGGAGTCAATATTGTCTTTGTTTACACGAAGACTTTTGAACTCACATCATAATTTTCATTGGGGTTTATTTTTATCGGTATTCAGGAAGCAGTTTCTCAACTATCTGAACAAAGTTTATCGTTTTATTATTTGTTGTGACTATTCTAGTTGGATGTAACATGGTTTGTGAGAAGTCAAATATCAGATTTATTTAATAGTTGCAAACAAATATTGAGAGAAAAAAAATTGTATCCTTGATTTATAAAATAATATTAATCTTGTTGCATCTTGTGTTGTTTTCAGGGCGTGTATAAATAATAATTATTAGTCTAATTGAGTAGATATTTATACATATAAGTAACTTAGATTATTAAAACATTTAAAATTAAATTTAAGCTGTTAAAGGTTTTTTTTGGTATATAAACGTTATGCCTTTCATTGCTCATATGTATATAGAAACGATATGAAGTTTATTAACACATCTTTTGTACACACATAAATATATGATATTAAAAAATGAAATCGTTAAATTTCTATAAACGAAAATGTTCTTCGAACCTGAATCAAATTCCATAACCCAAATTTGTTTTAATAATATTATCATCTGATAAATTTTCCATATACAAAGATCACTTCAATTCACTTTCCACGGAAAAAAGCAGAACATGATAACGCAAAACACAATTTCTGGAAAAAACGTAAACCGAAAACGGTATTAGATAACGCGTCCCAGAATACTTTTGATAAAACCTCCCCACAGTTTGACCAGCTGCCGGGTATCTTTATAGCGGTCCGGATATCCGTTTTGACCGGGTGTAATGGCGGCCACACCATTTGCCACTTCAATCAAAATGTCGCAGTACTTAACTTTTGAGTGTTAGCTTTTTAAAATATCATGTTTTTTCATACTGAAAATACATATAATGACACACATAAAATACACCTAGTACTACTCGCGAAAATAAATAAATATTACTTATTTTTATTTAATAATTTATTTAATTTGTTTCACCTTTGTTCTTTAATAAATTTATTATTGTGGTAGAAATATACTCGCACTATTTCTGTCTTCATTTTTAACAAACCTAACTGTACTCCCGCATTGCAATACCATGGATTTTTCTAAGACGTCGCTTTAATTTTGTTCGACGAAAACTAGATGAAATAATAAAGAGAATATTTCCGTTTAGAACATTATAGTTTATAAAGACAAAATTGAAATATAAGAAATATGAATATTAAATTATAAAAATAAAAAAAAACCTTATGTAATATAGAACTTTTATTATTTATACGAATAATAGAAAGTTTAGCTTAATTTTTTAATCCAAATTAATTGTAATAAACTACGTTAGAAGATCATTTTGGAACTTTATTTTCATATTTATTTTAGATTCCGTATTCACTTAATTTTATTTTTATTTCATTTAACCTGTTTTAAGTTGTGACATGTTTTTAAGTAAGGTTTCGAAATTTTCATACAGAAAAAATAATTTATATTTTCAGTTGAAACCCAGTTTTTATTAAATTTAAATATTAAATAATACGTAGAAACATAATGTATCCACTACTGCTTTAGAACGGCAATGTAACCAAAGAATCTTTTATGTTATACTCCAAAGGGGCAGGTTTTATAAAAGCAAAAGAATAACATTTTAAATCTATGTACCATATTGGGACCTGTTCTTAGTTATTCATATGTTTATAAAGCTCAAAATTGCATACTGCATAAAACGAATTAAATATGCCGTAGGAAGATAGACTTAAAATTAAATTAAAGGGATTTGTCCTTATGGAAGAAATTATAATTACGGATTATTCTCTTTGCAGTGTTTGTTTTATTGTGTTAAGTCAATTAATATTTTATTAGTAAGTTAATATTTAAACAATATCAAACTTTAATAAAACTTATAGTAACTACGATATTAAAGCACCAATTTTGTGCCTGAAACTAGTAGCTCGACTTGTCTCTCAAAGGTTATTATCGATAATATTGAATCGAAAACCGATACATAAAATTATGCGAAATGTCCTTAAAAGTTGAGTAATTTATTCTTAGCCTTTGCACAGCTGCTACAGAATTTCAATCATCGAAGTTGATAACAAGGTTGATGACAAATCAAAGGAACGTTTGTTTAAAAGGAAAACTTCGTGTCGATACTTAAGGCAAGAAAATTATGAATAAATTTTATTTGTAAGGAAAATAAATAAAGGTAAGGTTTAAAATTTCTAACCTACCTCTACATGAAGTAAATTCTTTAAATGCAGAAATGTATTATATTAATACTCTTAAAAGCGTACAAGCTCTTTCTGCTAGCGTTTTAATTTTTGCTTAAATTGTTGTGAAAAAAAAAAATGACCTCGATTTAATTAAATCGCTCCAAATTCACAGCGCTTATACGGCAAACAGGTTTAAGCGTTGTCCCAAATACTTGTGACCTGAAAATGTTTAGGATACTTTATAATTTATAAGCATCAGAAAAGTATACGCTGCGTTCATTACAAATGAACAAAAATATACGAGTATAACTGTCCAGTTTTGAAATATGTACCACTGATATCCTTTTTTGTAAGCAAAAATTAAAAAATCCCGGTTTTTGGTTTAAGTTATTTTGTCCTTAATTTACTTCCTCATTGGCGTACTAAAGGGACGGGATGAAACTGAATAAACAAAACCTTAAGGGAAAATGGGACTTTAAAAATACAGACTCCCAGCACACCATCGAGTTTTAATCAAATTTAAAGTGCCTATACGTAATTACCACTGATTTACTACAAACAATGATATTATGGTTTTACCATATACCAGGTATAAAAAGTTATATATGTGCTTTTTGTATAAAAAGTATATACTTATATACATTGATATTATATTTATATGTACACACAACAATCCTAAAGTAACAACTTAAAAATTACTGATGATGTTATATTTGCGTTACTGAATTAGTTTTTATAATAAATCAAGCGAAGTAAATAAAAAAAATATATATTTAAATGAAACCATTATTTTACAAAGATTATATGCAAAAAAATGTCCTTCAAATTATTTTACTATAAAAAAAAATGTTACTTAAAACGTAATGTTACTTATATTAAATTTGAGCCTCGACGCCTTGAATATGATGTAACAAGTAAAGCAACGGTATACAATTGCTCATTAACATCAAAATTAGGTTTCGTATGTCCTAAGAGGCCAGTGTAGTATTGGTACTCTGAATTTCAGGTTCTAATTTGCTCCATCTGAATATTCAAGGAGTAAAAGTGATGTGCCTTTACCTTGGAGACCTAAAGAATATATTATAGATTTAAAATTAGACTATTGATATACATTTTTCATTTATTTCATACAATTCTATAAACCATTAATAATTTTAATATTGTTTATTCAAATTAGTTTCACTCATTTAAAAACGTTGACAATAATATTGTTTTACGCTATTATTGGAATATCATTATTATTATCATTTATTTTTATAATAGTTATGAAAATAAAACGACATTGTATTTAATTTATACAACAGTTTATTTAACATGTTAATTACATACGAGCTTCCCTATTCGGAACTTAGGTTTTGTTAGAAAAGTTTTCCAGTGAACAAGTAACAAGCAGAATTAAGGTTATCCTTAAATACACAGTAATGGCTAAATGTTATACTTAACTCCAAACTAAAGTTGGTCAGTTAGTTAAAATACGAATATTGTAAAGTTACTACGATAATCTCCGAGTATATGACTTTCAAAAGCTTCTGATAGTTACTTTTAAATTTAAAAATATATATTTTACGAATTATAATGCTCGAAGAAATCATTTAGCTTTTTCAGATTATCAAAATATCAAATAATGTTTTGTAAAAAAAAACGAAAATTGTTAACAAAAAGATAAAATTGAATCCCAAGATGATATTGAAATGGTTATTTTATCCTAAAACAAAGTCTTTTACAGTGAAACCGAAGAACTTGTTAAGTCTTTTAAAGTAACATCTTTCTTGGTAAATAAGGCATAGATGTGAAAAACTTTTATATCCATTAGTGTTATTATTAAGCAAACATAAGACGTATTACTCAATACGCAGATGTAAAATAATTCGAGCATACAATTTTTTTTTTATGTCAATGGTGGCAAACGAGCAGACGGCCTACTTGATGGTAGGTAGTTACCGTCGCCCAATGACATCCGCTACATCTTTGTTTACGGATGCGTTGCCCACCTTGTTTTTTTTAGGGATAGGGAGAGGTGGGAATAAGGAAACGATAGAAAAGGGCAACTGGCTCTCTCACTCATCGGACGAAACGCAGCCATCAAAGGCTACTTCACGCCGATCTTCTGTGAGAGGGTGGTACTTCCCCGGTCGAGCCAGCCCATGCTCGAGCTGTAGTAACTTGGCTACAGCTAGGCTCTACCACCCTTTTATTCAAATATTAGAGACTTAGATGTATATTAGAAAGAGACGATTTACATGTGGAAAGTTAAAGTATTTTCATATGATGAATTTGGTTTGAGCCTAATTTTCTTTTTAATTTATTGTATAATAATAATTTCTTTTAGTTAAGTAATGTAACATAATTCAGTGAACAAAAAATCTCTCACGCTAAGTTTCAACGAGTGAAATGATAATTATACGAAATTTAAACAAACAAATTTAGGTAAAAATTATAATCAAAAAGATTTATTAACAAATTTTATTTCATATTTAAGTAGATAAGAAGGTAATTTTTGTCTTATTTTGTTGTAATAAAGATCTTTAAAAATCAACATGTAAACGCTGAGTTTCGACGTTATACTCGTACCAAAAGTATCAAAATAAATGTATATTTTATATTAAAAATGTGTATAATCAGTAGATTAAATGAAGTATTAAATGAAGTATTCATTTACTTAAATATACATATACACAGTAATATAAAAATGAAATATTTTATTACAGTAGAGTGGTTTAGATTAAATTGTATATTTAAGTAGCCTTAATATGCATCTACATATGAGTATGCGTATGAATAAAACAGTGGTTTTCGGATTTAATACCCAATTTTATTACACTACATTTTAACGAACTTTCGACTTTGTAGACCCATGATCATGCCCAGGTGAGTTGTACGTGTAATACAGAAGTGTTTTCTCTTAAAATGCAAAACGAAAGCAAAGAAATGATAATAATCCTAAGAATCAGAAACCAAATATACCTCGTTGTAACAAAATAATTTGGTTAATTAAAATTAAACGTTATGCATATATTTTTAATTACTTAATATTAGAAGTCATCTTTTTGTTAGGTTTTTATAACCCACGGAGTATATTCAATAAAAATTCAAGTATTTTAATATATTTTATACTTAAATGTATGATAATAATTGTTTGGATACTACAATACAATATATCTTGTAGCCTACAATGTATTATTAAATCATTTTAATTGGTACAAAACCATCAGGATATTAACAGCATGAAGTGTAGTAACTTAAGATATTCAATCCGGATTTCAATTAAGCAGCGAAGTCACGTTCAGTGACGGATATCCGGGTTGAAATTTGAATTATCCGGATGAACTGAATCGGTCACGCGTTCGATCGATGTCACGCATGTTCCGAATCCATTAAGAATATAGATTTGATATTAAATTTAAGATTTGACTAGTAGCTAACCTGGATTTACATGTTGCAAGAGACAGATATGATATTAAAAATTATATGGTAATATTTAAAAACCTATGACTTTAAATCATCTATATATTTGTATGTTAAATGAAACTGTATTTTATTATTGTAAAAACTACACACTCTCGACGTTTCAGTTAATTTTCAGCAACCGTGATCATGGGTAGACGAGATTTGAATGTTTCATTTAAATGAATCCTCGCGGAAGTCTTAGATCTGATGATGTATGTTTATATGATTTATGAACAACACTAAGGTTAAATGAAACTCAGTTTATTATACTACGCGTTTAAAACTTAGTTTCATTTAAATATATACACTCGAATCTTGGATATCACTAACAATAAAGGTTAGTACAGTATAAGAAATTACACACACTTATTGTTAGGTCCTAAAAAATAAAAATTATATCAGATATATTGTGATATAATAATTATAAAAGCTGTGTTTATAATTGCATTTGAGTAGGAAAAAAAAGCAATTTTTAGAGTTCAAAAACGTGCCTTGTAATTTTAAAGGTTGTTATTGTAGTTATATATTTTATACTAATTGATACATATATATACATATATTAGATAGTCCAGGACAGATTGTCAGTAGGCAGTATAATATCACTTTGTAAGTTACAGTGCTTTTTTGTTCCTTCTATAATCGTTAGTATTACTTTAATAGAGCATATATGTAGTAAATAACATACATATCACAATAATGGGGTCACACGGTTTAGATTTTTATTTATTATTATTCCTTGGATCTCCACCTTTAGATTCACCGTAGTCCCTTTTATATAGTTGCCGTCTATTTCATACATTTTTTTCTGAATAAAACAAAAGAAGTTCTTAGAAAACAATAAAATTCATACTAAACGATTAATTTCTTGTAAGAAAAACTTTTTGTCATAAAAAAGTCGTTATCGGGATCGCGTTGAAATAGTTTTATTAAAATTGGAACTCAATTTTACTCCGGCACATCTCAAAAACCGTCGAATCGTAAATTCAAAGTGCTTGTTAAAAGCTAAATTAAACCATATTTTCAGTTTTTATAAGAAATCAGTTTTAAAACTTTAGGTTCATCATATTTTATGGTTTCCGTTTAAGAATATGAAATACCCTGGCAATGATTGCCGGAGTAGCCAAGGAAACTGATAAAAATGTTACCTTGTATTTATTAAAAGGAGGCTCGTAAATTTTTCATATTAATTTGTAAGAGGCGTTTATCATAATTTAATGAAATTTCTGATATTAATTTGAAATAATGAAATAAATAAACAGAATATATGATAAATTTATTTTATGTTTTAAGATTCTTTTTTTGACCAATTATTTTATTTCATATTAGAATAAAATTTGTTGCGAACGGATAGAGATTAAAACTGAAAATGATATCATACACTCAGGTGAAGAAGATACTGATTCTATGATACTAATGATATCATACTTCTAATGAACAGAAGTTAAAAACTGTTAAGACTGAGCTTACTTAACAATTTTAAAATAAAAAAGGCAGGTCGTGGTGGCCTAGAAGTTATAGGACGGCCTCTTGTGCACGAAGGCGCATGTTCGACACCTGATAAGTACCAATGTGATTTATCCGAATCATATGTACTTTCTAAGAGTATTTAGACACCACTGACAGACAGTGAAGGAAAACATCGTAAGGGAACCTGGTCTTATAATTTCAAATTATAAGTTTGAAGTAACCAACCCGTTTTGAGCAAGCGTGGTGATTAACACTCAAAACTTCTCCATGTGAGAAGAGACCTTTGCTCAGCAGTGGGTTCCGATATGTTGATGATGAAAATAAAAAGAGATGTAAGGTTTCCATTTACCTATGACATTTGAGAATGCCTTTTATTGTCTTGAATTCTAGTTGAAACGGTATTATAATATTGGTATCATTTATGCAGTTTTTAACATAATGATATCTAAGATTTTAGCGTGTATTGATTTAAATAAAAAATAATATTTTCGGATTAACTACGCAGTTTCAATTGTAAACTGCATACTCCTGTCTTTTCGGTTACTTTGCAGCAACCGTGATAACGGGCAGACTAGATGAAAATCATCTCGTTTTCTCGTTATAGTAATAAAAACGCGTATTACATCCGAAAATATTAGTTTTATTTAAATATAGTGTTATGTAAAATTTAAATTTTCCTACCTAAAAAGTGTTTATTAAAAATAGTCTCTGTATTCTTTGTGCTTTTGTATTTGTTCTTTAAAGAAAATATCTTCTAGGTAGTATTAAAGTGGTGAAGATCGCGGACCATTTGAATAACTTGTTTCACGTTTCAAAGTAGTCGTGGAAGTCGCTCATGAAGAATCAGATTCTAAATCACTTTAAAACATCCTTTTTCTATTTCTCCACATTCTGATGTTATTTTAAACAAAACAATTTATTTATAGTCGTTTACGCTATCTGACAAACGATTTACACACTAATTGCTTGTGCATGGAGAAAATAGTGTATTTAAATTGTAATCTACTATTATGACCATTTATATGTTGAATTAACAGTTCGTTTTCAGTATTTAAATTGCAACGATGCATCAGACTGTTACTGGGTATTATACTAAACGGTTAATTTTATGACTTGCTTGTTAAAACTGTTTAATTGTAAATGCTTTCATTTCTATTTAATATTTAATGATATTGTTACTATCTGTGCTTTAACATATATATAGATTAAAATATGTTAAGCTGCAATTAACGTAAAAATATATTTAATTATTACTATGCTTTTAAGATATTTTAATTCTAAATTAATTTCTTTGTACTTCATTAGTTATTTTAACGACATACAAATTTTAATTGTTCTCATTTCTTAAAGCAGATAAGCTTATTACCGAAATCTTTTCAAGATTTATATGAAACAATCGAGACATAGACGCTTCTACATATAAACAACGCGGTCTAATTAATGCCATATTTTTTTATATATGTACCTTATATACAGGACTTACTTATATTTTAAATTTAAATTTCAACTCCCATATTTAATATACTTCATTCCGCTGCCATTTTTATGTTAGTGAAGTAGGAACGTTGTATATGAGTATGAAACTCATACACTATGCGGAGAGACAATATTAATAAATCAAGCTTGTACGTAAGACAAGAAATAATAACTCCTATACCAAAGCACTATACCGATATTACTTGATGAAAACTGAGTTCCACGCTGTAAACGGGAAAGTGCTTTTTATTTGTTTGTATAAAACTGGCAAAGCGTATTGCTTTTATACTTTCAGTTTAAACAGAACGCCACTGACGGTGTTTATATCTGGAATAAGGAAACCGATACCGCTGTCTCTGATGCGGAATATTTTCTCAGATATACCAGTACTGTGATTTAACCTTAGCAGAAATTATTTGAATTCGGTTCAAACCATTATATAAGAGATCTTTCTCAACAATTATTATTTTTTATTTACTTACATACCTCATATTCTGATATACAAAAAAAAAGTTAATAATAGTTATTATCAAACGGCTCCATCAATTTAATTCAGTTGTTATATTTTTTGAGATTTCGCATAAAATATTCATCTTTTGTTTAAAAAATAAATTCATTTTCACAAAATAATATTGATTCTTTTGTAAACTTTTCCTGGAAATATAAATTTATCGTTAAAAACGAAAAAATATATTTTCTAGTATAAAGAGCTATAATTCTTTATTTTCAATTATTGTCTTAAATCTTTTCTGTCTTATTTTTGTAAATTTATTGATATTATTACACAATACTAAAGAAATATAATAAATCGGTGTTATTCAGGACTATTTTCTTTACAAAATAATATAGAATAAACAAGTCTAGTCTTTGTTTTCAAGGTAAAAATAAATAAGAGCAGAAATAATAGATTGTCTGCGTGCAAAACTCAATTTGATATTGATTAACCGTTTTCCTGTTTAGCCGTCACCGGATCTAGAGAGATGGTTTATTTCATTTATATTTCATAATGTTTAATCAGAACTTCAGAAATATAAATAGGAGATAGATCATTTTATATTATATAGCATTTTCCCTGTGTTATATCAATAGAGGATTTTTTTTTGTTTTTCACAAAATCACATAAAGTTGGACTTGAAATCATACCTCAAAAGACAATTAAGAAATGAAAATATATACTTGAATAATGTTACGTCAATTACTCGAAAAGTGTAAGTAAAAACACATGGAATGTTACACAATAATTAAGTCTTTAAAAATTTGGTCAATCGCTTATATGTAATACTTTTAATACATAAATAGTGATCCTTAAAAAACATTACATATTAATAGGACGAGAGCAATTTTGTCTGATGGTTTCTCTTACATTTCATAGTTATGAAACCACTAAGTCGGTTGTAAAATTTTGTATAAACATGGTTAGAATTATAAGCAAGCTTTGACTCTGAAATCGTTTTACACGCAAAGACATTATCAACACCAGCAAGGTCCCAAATGAATTACTAATAAAGCAAACGTGTCACGGTAAATTCAAAGTTAACAGGAATTCTAGTAAGACGTTTAATGGAAGTCAGAGCCTTCCTTGAGTCATAGTTAATATATAATGCTACATTTATTGAATGCTAAACTATATTCAATTTCACGAGTATTCATACAAATGAAACTAATATTACTCGGATTATTACGCGTATTTTATTATTTTAAAACTACATACTCCCGACGTTTCGATTACTTTTCAGCAACTGAGATCAAGGACGTGTATTAAAAGTATCCGAAACGTCGGGAGTATGTAGTTTTAAAATGATAAGATACGCGTAGTAATCCGAATAATATGTAAATGAAATAAACAGGTTTCATTGAAATTCCTGCCTTATCCATAAATTGATTTTGTCATTAAATTCTAAAAGCTCGACATATGGTTGTGTTAAAAAAATATACAAACAACTTACCATTCATGAAATTAAAACATTTATATGCAATTTTATATTCCGACCTCATAAATTATAAATGTTATTCAATGTTAGTACATACATATGAATTAATGTCAATGATATAAAAGAAGTTCTATATAAAATATTTTTCATTTAATATTTTAGAAATTCTCTCACAATGAATGCCTGCAATATTTTATCATTATTATAGAAAAAGTTAAGTGTGGTTTTATTAATATTAACTAGAGCATAATAAATAGAAGAAGGAATTAAATAAAAATATATTAAACATGTTAATAATTTCAAGATATCTGTACTAGAACTCGAGTGCGGATCACAAGGTAATTATAATAAAATGTATTTATTTTTTTACTTTACCTCCTATAGCAATACAAGTTTTAATTAGTTGTCCATGATTCTAGGATATAATTTTAACAAATAAGTAATGCTGACAGCAAATAATCATGGAAGCATTTCATTAAAACGAAATTAAACTTCAATTTGATGAGGCAGATAAGGCAGCTGAAACAAAAGGATTAGCGAAATCATTTTATAAGTATGAAAGAAAAGTTAAAAATTAGAAGCGTTCTGTTATGAGCGACTAGTGTTAATTTTGGGCTTTAAATAATATAGATGAATCAATTGGTTACAACTTGAAAAAATTTTAGAACATATTGTTTATGAAAAAGCATTTAATACAGTTATAAATATAATATAAGACTTTCTTTTAGCATATTTGTATTCTAATACACCTATTCCTGCAAACTGATAATATTTATTTTAATTGTTTTTTTATAGAATTTATATCACTTAAAATTCTAAGTAATTAAAATGTACTAAGATTTGTATGCCATCTTCATATTAAGATTTGCAAACAGAAATATTTTATATATTTAAAATATATTGCCAACACATAAATGTCCAAAGGTGTTGTCAATTTTCAATGCTAATATAATGAGCATTTCAATGTCTTATTATGTAAGAAAATAATTTTGTTTACTGTTAAAAAACTAAATAAAATTAACATAATATTGAATCAGTAACGAAGTGATAATCAGATTTTTTTACTACAAATTAAACTATTATGAAAGCCTACATAAATAATAAACGCTAAAGAAATAGAGCCAAAGTTGTCTTGTCCGAAATTTTCGCTAGGGAAAGTACACAATATATTTAATATCGGGAGTTTGTATTTACCTGGAGTATAAATTGGAGTTGATATTTGTTTAAGCTTCGAGCAAACATGTAGAAAATAACTCTTTCACCTCCGTTTGCCTCTTATATTGGATTATTGTTGATATTTTTCTAATGATTTCGTCAAAGAAACAGTTACTAATATTTATTCTTATCTTAACGTATAATACAACACATAATACTGTTTTTTTCTCTATAGGAAAATTCTCGTAAGCATTTGTTTTAATTCAGATCTAGAGCTAAAAGTATATAAGTTTTATAAATAGGTATATAAAAATATTTATATGTGTAAAACTGTTATAATCGTTAAATAAGATAACGTTAGTACCCCTTTCACAGTTGACGACTGTGTTAGTAAAATTAATATTTTTTGTGAGAATGCATCGTTTAAAAAAATACGATATCTTTCGGAAGTTTTAGTAAACTTAACGAAAAATACATTAAAATATGTTGAAAAAAAGGAAAGGTTATACATACATATGTATATATAAGGTTTTCCTCCTCTTTATTGATTAATAAATTTTTCTGGTGGTAAGCTATTTGCATAAAAACATTTCAGTGCTTCGAAATTTCGAAATGAAAAATATATTTTATACATTCAGTGAAAATTTAACAAAATATTAAAGCCAGCAACACACATTAAAATATATTAAGTCTACATCCCACTTTAAAGAATTCGAATAACTACTTCATATATTCTACATACTAGTTGAGTTTAATTAGAAAATCAAAGGTATGAAACTTCATTGGCTTTGTTTGCGGTAACGCCCGCTGAAATCAATGTTGTTCCCAATATATAATATGTAACAACAAATACATACATATACTATTGACAATGTCAGCAATATAGTACATTATATACACAAAAATTCTGTACAGGTATTCTGTAACAAGTAATTTATTAGTAAATATTTTGAAAATATAGCAACAGATATTTGGAGAATATCTGTACTCCTAAATTGATTTCTTTTGTTTAAGAAATGAGAGCCGTTATATTATGGTAGCGTGTAATGGATTTTTTCGCAATTTATTATTATATTTAGTTCCCAAAAACATTAATTAATTATAATTTGTGGAAGGTATTACAAAGTAATACCGTAAATTATTAATAAATAATTTATTTTTCTCTGCTATACATATATTTAATTATTGCACAAATATCGGAGGTATTTTATGTAAAGATTTTACCTATCTTTAAGTATTAAAAAAGCAGTGTCTGTTTGTAAACTTTAACACAAATATACCTTATATTGTCTATACGGTACCTATATCAATAATGCATTTTCTTAACTTTTTATCGCTATTCGAAAAACCAATTGAAACCTCATAAGAATGACAATGCTTGTCTCAAAGTCGATTTAATATGCGAGCAATGTAACAGGCATCAACTAGTGATTATAGTTGATATGTATTTCAAATCATTGTAATTAAATTTAAATCTTGTTCTTCCATTCTATATCAATTTCTAATATTATAATAATATTCATTCAAATTCAAAGCATCTATACCGAAAAAAGTTTTTTTTTTTTTGGATTCATCTTTTGTCACTTAAAATATTAGGAACAAGCGCTAATCTAAATACAAGAACATGTATACTGATGTATTGATGATGATGTAGTGATGTATTCCACTTGATTAGACCGCCTTAGATACATTCGTGGAACGTTTTAGCAATTGTACTTCGCATTTCCATTGAATTTTCTCTAATTGGTCAGAGTTTTTCGTAGTCAGGACATTATGTAATTGACATGAAGGAGATTTTTCAAGATAAACTTGACTGCTGCTTGACTTTACTTATAGAAGAATTAAGATCTAGTTGCGTAACACTATTTCATAAACCATTATTGAAGACATATCAATTGTAAGTGGAAGAATGCAGACGTATCCGGAATTTTATAAATCATTACATCTACTTCACAGTTTTTCTCCAAAATTTAAGAAAGTAAATTGGACTTCAAGAACTGAGTAGTGATTCATCTTATTGTGATAATTGCCTCATCTTTGTTACTTACAGACTAATGTGTAATTATATATAAGATTTTCTCGTGTACACATTTAGATTATACAATTTTTTCAGGCCGTACCGTAGTAACGATTTTTTTATTCTTTTTTATCAAAATATACTGACGTTTCGGTTACTTTACAGTTACCATGATCACGGATAGACGAGATGAAAAAACAAAATAAAAAGTTTTACTATCCAAGAAATTTATTTTATTTGAAAGTATTATATGGACGTGACTTTGAAGTGCATATTAAACACATATACACACACACACACACATGTATATACACACACATACAAATAAATATATGTTACGTGCCTTCTAGAAACAAATGTAATATATATGGTTTAAATAAAACCTTTATTATATAACTTCTGCGTGAAAATGTAACTGTTATATACATATTATATAAAATTCATCCATTTTCAAACGCTTGTAAATGTTTCTGACACATTTTAGGTGGGCATGCAACTCCAGGTGAAAATATAAACACTTTTTTTAATATTGGAATGTTTATGCTAACTCATGAAATATGTTATACGAGTTATATAAAACTTTTTAAACATTTCCAGTTTAATCAAACAAAAAAGTGACCATTAATATAGACCAATTTTTCCGTTGAATAAAAATAAAAGCGAGAATTACTAACGCGCTAACGGTTTAACGCGTTTTATGTATCCCTACTAATATGTATTATAAATATGAAAGTAACTCTGTTTGTCTGTTTGTCTGTCTGTCTGCTACGCTTTCACGCCTAAACCACTGAAATGATTTTAATGAAATTTGATACAGAGATAGAGTTGACCTTGAGAAAGAACATTGGATAGTTTTTATCCCCGATTTTTGAAAGGTTCTCTTGGAAATGCGATATAACCGAACTCCACTCGGGCGAAGCTACGGGTGGAAAGCTAGTATAATAATAAACGTGGTTACTATAATATAATTTGAAGCAACAGGAAAAAATAATTAAATAAGTAAAATTTTCCAAGTTCAATAAAAATACTTACTTATTTTGATTTACAATTCTCAGTTCATTAAGAAATAACACTTCAAATAATATAAGGTAATTTCTTATACAGGGTGACTGGTGAATTACTATCAATATTTAAGGAGCATACTCGGTACATGATTCTCATTCGAATTATGTAAAAAAAATAGGTACTTAATTTTTGACAAAATTTCCGTATAAATAAATAAAGTGTGTACACGTTCCAACTGTTCCGTGTGTGGACGCGTGCGGCGGCGTGCTGATACAACAACACGCCGCCGCACGCGTATGTGTGAGTGTGCGTGTATACCTAATCTGTAGGGTGTTCATACGATGCGTAATTAATTACACAACTTTTGGTTAACTTTACTTAGAAGTTTATTAATATTTATGTTATATTAATTTTTATTTTGTCATATATGATCGTGAAATATCACGTCCTCAAATATCGATAGTAATTCACCAGTCACCCTGTATATTAATGGAGTTTAAAGCAATATTTTTAAGCTATATTTCACATTTTTTCTTAATAAAAATAAATATTAATAAACATTAACTTAGAAAGTAACATTCTTTAATACTTTTATCTATCTTATATACAATAAAAAGACCATAAAGATATGTAACTATAGGTTCTGTCAAAAAATACATAACATAATTTGAATTAGAAAAATAATAATTATGTTGAAAATCATAAAATTATACCTACTTAAAGTATTCATTTTGAAAATATCAAACTGTATTACAAATATAAGTAAGTTAAATAAATGTAGAGTGCATTTTCAATCTTAATGGAGCACTGCAATCACAATAATGCACTAAAACCGCAATGTAATAAAGTCCTAACAAAATGCAGGCGATGTTCTAAAGTAGGTTAAGGTCAATTGCATTATTAATCTCATATTGTGACAACCTCTATTGCATTTATTACTCACTATTTTCTGTAAATATAAAATAAATTCAAGTGAATTACCAACAAGAGACGTAATATCTTTTATACAAAAACTTCTATTTATCTCATTTCTTTCTGTCTACAGAGGGTTTAATAAAAAACAAATCATTATAAAACAAAGTATATACTTTAAAATTTTGTTACATAATAAATTCAAATAACTAACAGGAATTACATTCGGAGTTATTCGGTACAAATTCTAACGCCTAGCCTGATCGTAAATATCTTTGAAGTGCATCGTTTGGGATAGTAGAATGTTTCTCGCATGCGACTAGGAACGGTGTGGATAGAAACTATATATAACAGGGACTATATATCAGATAATTGTATTCTCTAAATGTTTAGACAAATGAACCTCAATGCCAAAAACTTTCAGTGTAATCAATACCATTTGGAAGAGATTTAGAATTGAATAGTTTATACGTGACAAGCAAATAACTAAGACAAGCTAATCCCATTAAGCCAGAACTAAACCTGCTACAGTTACAAACAACTTATACAATTGACGTTATCAATGCCTACTGCAGAGGTCTTTCGATTGTCCCAATAAGTCGAATCCCTTGTCAATTTATTAGCTATCTGTGCCAATACATAATATACTTACAGGTCACGGCACAATGTTCAATTTAGCTTATACATGGTTAATAACCGCTGAAGCGCTATTTTCAGTTACGCTTAAGAACTGTACACACTTCACAGTATTTCCTGTATCGAGTTTATCAAAGACCTAGTTGGGAACTTGCGAGTTTATTGCGTTGGAAACATTAATGTACTGATGTTATTAAATAAATTAATTCTCTTGTTTTCTACTTAATGAAAATGGTTTTAATTTTATTAAGGTGCATTTTATTATATGTTTATAATTCGGCAGCCACTTCAATGATATTGTAATGGTATGAGTTAATTCTCTGGTAAGTGGATTATCCTCTCAATGTCTAACTTTACTTGTTAACTACGATTTAACTAGGCTTGTACTTAGGTGAAGATCCAAACTTCTACGATAGTTAGTTCGAGTGTCTTTAGAATTAGTTTTATTATTGTGAAATCAAGAGTAAATAAAAGTTTATTTTTGCATAAAACCTTGAAATTGGAAATAGGAGTACTTTTCTCTCACTTTTGGATGACAAAGTTAAAGGAATGAATTTGGCCACTTTATTTATTTTTTTGTTTTTAATGTGCATGTGTGTTAAGGATTGAATTTATAAAGTAAAAGTACCGAAGATCTGTAATTTATTTTACTTATTAACTAACAAAAATGCAGACAATAAAGGACTGCGAATAAACTTAGAATAATAAGTGTATCGAAGTTAATTTTCTATCTTTGTTTTTCTCTAATATTTCTATAAATTTTAACAACATTAAACAAAATAGTTTAATATTGTTCTTTTTACAAAATGTTGTATGTAGCAGATAAACAATATATTGTGTGATTTTAATAAGTTATACCTGTTTAAAGTAAACCAAAAATACGAAGTAGGTAGGTATATATTTTGAAAAATACTTGTTTTATTTTAGATTTTTATAATTGAGGATTTTTAGTTTATTTTTATTATTCTTATGTTTAACAGATATATGTAAACACTAAAAGCTTATATTAGAATTATAATATATAAATTATATTATAGTACGATAACGACACACAACATGGCAGTTAAATGCTACAATTAGTTTAAAAATAAAAGGAATAGTTTATACATTATTTAGAATTTTTAGTCAGGATTCAAATGAAACCAAATGATATTACTTAAATTTAAATGAAATAAATTTAAAAAAACCTTTCATACATAAAACAGATGAACACCAAACGTCGCATAAGCATCTTGTATTACTAAGTTCGTACTATCTATTAAGTTATAGACGGTTTAAATGGACTGTTATTCTAATATATGTTGTAGTTAGCTTAAATATAACAAAGGCGACGTAATTACTGACTAACAGGGCATTATGTTCATTGTAGAACTCGAAGTCAACTGTTTCTCCTCAACAATAGGTCACTTCCATTAGGAGAATTTATGACATAACTGCTTCTTGCGATCCCTTCTTTTGTATAAAGACAGAAACAGATAGGCGTACTTTAGATAAATGATGTAAGTACGCCGATTCATTGAGAGATACTGTTAAGATTACGTGAGTGCATACATTATTTGAATCGCTGCTTTAAGGGCCAATTTCTCCCATACAATATTGTGCAAGTTCAACAGTTAATTAATCAAAATATTTTGCAAAATTTTGCAATAATTTGATCTCATGATTTCTGAAGCATTAAGCTTACATTCAATTAGGAGTTGTAAAATATCAGTGATCCAGAATACTTTTAACCAGTCATGCAGAAAATGGCTTGTTGGTTTAATACGATGCGATTTCTGACCAATAATGATGAAATGTGATTTTCGAATAACATCCGATTGACACTGTCGTAATTGAATTTGTTAAACATAAGTATTTGGTAGGGCATTTTAATTGGAACCCATAATACATATATGTCTCTACTCATTAGGACCTATGTGAGTAGAATTTCAAACATATATATATTTTAAGACTTCTTATGGGCTTTATGATTTGAATTGTTCAATACATCTTGAAGATTTGTTTCAATAAAAACATTATTACACCAAGAGGAGCAACAATTCAAAGAGTTATATTAGTAATATGTTATTGCGAAATCGTCTTTGTTCCGAAACCATGTCATACGTGGCCCGTAATAGTCGCCGCATGAAATGAAACAGCAGATTATGAATGGGCCACTGCGGAACCCATAAATAATATCTTACATCAAATCTATTTATGCTAACAATACCTATGGCGTACTATGAATAAATAACGCTAAGGTAATTTTTAGCTCAATATGAAATGCACGAGGAAATGATTGCAATTATTTAATATTTTAGATTGATATTTTCTATGATTGAAATAATATCGGTATTCTAAAATCTTTCAATAGACGGTTTCGATAAATAGAATGACCATTCCTTGTAAACCTATATTATGAATGAAACGCTGAGGTAGCCACAAGTAATAAGTCACTCATAATCTAATCATTTTAATTCATTATTATATGTCATGATTATCCTTAGATGTTCCCTTCGGAGATTGTCAAAAAGTTACTTTTAAAGGGAAACGAAAATAGATAACTGAATAAGTGTACTTCACAATAAACGGATTAAAGAAGAGATTTAAACAAAGTATAAAAAAAAGGTGTAGGTTTTTTTCATTAATTCAAAAACAAATACAAACAATTTCACTTTCAGTTGTATAAAACGTTTGTGTTAACAAAACCGCAGCGGAGACCAAGAAGCGATAGCAGCATCAGCACCGCTGTTTAAACTATTCCAATTATTGAAAGCAATAAACATGTTTAAAATGTACATTAAAATTTAGATATGATGAACTCGTATGTGACGTATTGCGTTTCTGTTTAGATATTTCATTGTTAAAATAATTCATTTTGTTTCTTAAATTTCATTTAATCCATTTTGACATCTTGACTTCCCGTGATCATGAAAAGGCAGGTTTTTGTACGTCAGATGGCAATCGGTACAGTAATCATAAACCCCAAAGCCAGCTTTTAGATATGTATGGATAGGTCTGACCCCATCATCATGTGGGATACACAGCAAGGAAGAGAGAGAGAGAGAGAGAGACTTCCCGTGATCATGAGTACTGAAAAGTATCCAAAATCTCAGGAGTATGTATTTTTTTGTGAAAATTAACCGTGTAGTATATATCCGAAAAATATTAGTTTAATTTTATCCATTGTATTCTTCAATTACCAGAATAGACATTGATATTGCCAATAAAACTATACTTATCTTTCTAGTTGGTTTTGTTATTGATAAAGTGTTTTCTTCCCCCATTCACAGAGAATGCGTTTAAAAAGTGTCGAAGCTAGAAATTTATTTACTTCCCTTTCCGAAACCTCCTCTTCTGTGTTCTTTTCCTACAAATAAACAATTACAGCCCCTACAAACATTACAAGTGATTCGGAGTCACTTCTCAGCGAAATTTATTTCTTTTTGTATTTGTAAGATCAAACGTTAAACGTTACTGATCATAGCTATACTATGCCTACGAATTATTATTTTTTTATATATAAAATAATGTTATTTCTTTCATGATATTACTTTATTTGTTTGATTACAAAGAAAATACATCAAGACATTTCGACGGATAGACACTTTATATATATTTAAGTGTATAGTAAATAAAAACTTATATCTTAACGTTCTTCGCAAAAAAAAATGTATATAACTACTTGGCTATAAATACTGCCACATACAAACTTTCCTTTTTTTATTTTTTATGATTTTGAATTTGGAACACGTAGAGTTTAATAAATATTTAATTATAGATTTTATCAATATTACATTATTAATAAAATAGACTTTTATTTGTAATAGAACTTATATCTGGACAAGATATATGAATATATTGTTAATATTTGTTGAGTTTGATTTATTATTACTTTTTCAACAAACATAATTTAAAAAGAAATTTATGTTCTTAATATGATTCTATCTCACCATTTTTATTTAATAATTCTTTTTTCTCCGCGGCGACTACCAATTGATGTACTAGTTTTCGTTTTAATCTTTCTACCAGCTAAAGTTTGATACGAGGCTGTGTAATTTGGAACTATTTATTTTAACTTTTTTAATACATTTTAAAACTTAATATCCATAACTTAATAAAGAATAAAGATAGCGGCGATAAAATCACAGAAGTAATAAATAGTATTGCCGCAAACTGGATCGTAAATCGCATTCTCTCAACACCTCCCAGTTTATTCGCCTTTGGCAATTATTCACAATCCATGTTTTTAATAATGGCATTTTTATTTTGTCTCTGTTTAATTTTAAGCATTGTTTTATTGAATGAATTCACCAGTTAATTTCATTAACATATGAATAGTTGAAGTATATATCTTTCCATCTCTCTTTACAATTAGCTTTGTAAAGAATCCTAATTTTGCTTTTATTGAATGAAAAATAAAGTTGTAACATTTTATATTATTTTAAATAAAATTATTTGTACGTTTAAAATGATGTGATGATAATATTCTTAACAATTATTTCAATTTAATATCTAACTTAATAATTGCTTCCATTCAAAATGAATAAATTGAAGAGAAAATTTGGTTCTCCTAATCTGAGAAAATCTCATGATATAATAATATTTTATGTAAAATATTATAATACTATCTTATATGTTACACAAATCTGAAGAGGGCTTGGATCTGATATTTAAGTAGTGAACCAAACTCTATGTTATTTGGAATATGTAGATATTGTATGTAAGCGGAATGGATTTTACATAGAACGCAAAATATTTATCGTTACAGTACCTCATCCTTCCTGAGAAATTTCTAAAGAAAGTTGTATTTACAATAAGTATATATACATACATTTATTTTTAATAAATTACAGCGGAGCAAAAAAATGTATGGTAAAAAGTATAATGATATAAAATATTGTTTAGATACCTATGTATAAATTTGAATATATATTAGTAATTAGATTTAGTATCGATGAGGAAAAATTGAATTTTTTTAATCATTTCGTCGGTTTCTTAAAATATATATACATATATTTAAGGTTTAATTTCTAATTTTAATATCCTTAAGTCACTCAAATAGATAATAACTTTGAGTTTTAATAAGGATTAAGTGTTATTCAAATTTATTCTTAGGATATAACTTATTGATTTCTCCCATTATGAATATTTTAAACGTCTTAAATTAAGAATTCTTCACACTTTTCTCGTTTACATTTTAGAAAAAAATATTCACATATTCAAATATGCGTCGAATAAATGTGAGTTGAATTTAAAAAATCTTTGCTATATAAATCTTTGCTATATTAATATTTTTAATAAGTAAATCGTGTGTGTTTCCCCACATAACTCAAGAACAGGTCAAGCAATTTTCATTATTATAAATTTAATTTTTCTATCTCCTTCCTAAATACCACATTAATTATATTTATTTATATAATAAGAAACTTTACTAAAACTTTACATCCAACATCTTTTTTTAGAAATAAATTCATGAGTTAGGTAACTGTTAATTATTTAATATTTACCTCACAAATACGGTAAAGTCAAAGAACTTATTTAAATAGAGATTTTGAACAAAAGGCATATGTATATCCAAAATGTTTCAAATAATTATGCGTGCATGCAGAGTTTTATAGAAAAATATCTAAATAATAATCCGTGCTCTGACTCTCGTTGACTATAAAGGGCCCGAAGTTCGGAATTTCAGCGAATAATAGGTACATAATATTTCCACACATAACGTAACATATGATTAGTTATTTTTATAATAATTATCATAAAAAAGTCTCGAAGCGTTTTAAGTATTCTTAAACTATTTTCATGAAAAAATAGTTTTCATTGAAACCCATTTCATTAAATATAAAAGCCATTTCAAGTAAAAACAGTGAAGAAAACTTTAAAATGAAAAATGGGAGGATCTCTTCCAAATTACACGAATCTAATTGGCTTACAACACAACGTCTATTATTGCTCGGAAAATAAGACTAGTGCTACTATTTACATATATTAATTATATAATTAAAATAACTTACCTATTTTATGTCTCGGTTGTAGTTACGGAGACATTTACCTGCAAAAATAAATACATATAAAGTTATATGAAGACTTGTAACTAAATGGAGAAAACTGAACAAATTTTATATAACAATTATACACACTCACAATCATAAGAACATATGTATATTACGTTATATACAACCTACATAGTGTAGTTTTATGTTTATATAACACCGCAGAAATGTGCTGTCGATACAATATTGTTTAAGCTGCATACTAACATGTGGCTAACTGAGGCTAAGGCTATGTTACATACTTTAAAACTAACGCAGAGCATAGATGACCTATTCCATCAGGTATTAGAAAAATTCTATATGTAATTTCAGTGTCTATTTAATACTAAAAAATAATTTTTGGCTATAACACCAACATATATAAATATTTTTTATGTTTGATTTTATTGAGTTGACTATGATCTTAAAGGATTTGATGTGACAGGTCAAGACTAGATATATACTATTACAATATTTAATTTATATGTATTGGTTACACTATTACCTATGCCGATCTTTTTGATGTACATGAAAAGGGAGATACTAATTTATTCAGAGTTTGTTGCTGGAATAGAAGTTATTCTGATTCTATTTTACTAAAATTATCTATTTATCTTAGCATTAAACTATGGTGCATTATCTTGTATTAATCTGAATCATAACCTCCAATAGGCATTACGACTAATGTGGTTTTATATGTGTCACATATATATAAGTAGAGAAAATGTAAATAAAAGTTGATTTTTATTCAAGTAAGAATTACTTGACGTAATAAGTGACCATACTTTTACATCAATCATAATAGTTCAAAGAAAGTTTAGAACTTAAGTAATCTAAGACTTTAATCGTCGTAATTAATCTTAAACAGAATTTGTAAAAGAGTAATCTTCTATATATATAAAAATGGATTGCTGTTCCTTAGTCTCGCTAAAACTCGAGAACGGCTGAACCGATTTGGCTAATTTTAGTCTTGAAATACTCCTGGAAGTCCAGGGAAGGTTTAAAAGGTGAGAAAAATTGGAATAATTGCCGGAAAAACCCTAAAAACAGCTCTTTTCTATTTCCCATACAAACGGTTTTTTTTGACATTAGATTTGACAACTAACTAATATGTCAATCATTCTATCGCACTTCAAAACACGGAGATTTATGGCTTACAGGTAAACTCCAAAAATATAAATAAAAAAACGTAATAGATATTTCTTGATTATAGGCATTGACTTTGTAATAATAATTCCTTATAAAAAACTTGCAAAAAATAAAACAATTCAATTTTTAGAACTTTTTTGCTCATATTACTTACAGTGACACAATAAATTAATACAAATACACTTATATATGGGGGTGTATATATGGATATATAATTATATTCATTGTTTTCATAAATATATGGCTATTATATGTAGTAGCACATTAACTAAATATGATTCTTTTAACGTCTCGTAATTATAAAACACAGTAAATACAGTTATGATTACAGTTTAAGTGTGAAGATTTTTCGCATATTGTTACTTTACAGTCTTAAATAGAATATTTTATTAAAACACTAGAAGACCTGGCGAACTTCGTATCGCCCTATAATCAAGAAATATCTATTACGTTTTTTTATTTATATTATGGAGTTTACCTGTAAGCCATAAATCACCTTGTTTTGAAGTGCGACAGAATGATTGACATATTAGTTAGTTGTCAAATCTAATGCCAAAAAAAAACGTTTGTATTTGAAATAGAAAAGGGTTGTTTTTATGGTTTTCCCAGTAATGAATCAATTTTTTTCAGCTTTTATACCTTCCCTAAACCTCCACGAACATTTCAAGTTTAAGATAAGATAAATCCGTTCAGCCGTTCTCGAGTTTTAGCGAGACTAAGAAACAGCAATCCATTTTTATATATATAGATGAGATATATAGATGATAATATAAAATATGTAAAATAAAGTAACTTTTATTTTCAATATATACTTACTTCAACTTTGCATAATAAAATACAACTTAAATTCATAAACTAAATACAAAGAATTTCAGGTGTCCCATTCAATAACTTACGTTAATACTACATATTGGGATAAACTTTGAGACGAAACTTGTGACGCTGTGTATGTAGTGTGACTAACAAACTAGGAGTAAGCAAACAGGTCATGCACGTTACTCTGCTGTTTGGTTCTACAATTCTTTAAGATTATGACTAAAGTAATAGTATTTTTGTTTTTATTCAATTACTTTGTAAAACCCTTTACAATGCAATTTAAAATGACTTTGACATCCACACTAGGCCAGGCCTGTATCGTGGACATCGATTCATTTTATGCAGACAGGATTTAGTAAAATATTATTACACTTATATTAACAGTAAATGAAAATCACAAAGAAAGTGGTGTATCCAGATAGAACACGTATCAAAACAGGTACTGTATTTAAATGTCGTTAGTAATATTAAACAAGTTTTATGATTATATGGTATTACAACAGTTAAATATTCGAATGGTTAGCAGTCCTGGAGTAGATTCAAATAAAGTTTACCTGATGCTTAATTGTTTGAACAAAGTTGGCATAAATTATAAGAGAACTATCAAATATCCTAACCTTGGTTATAACATATATCTATAATTTTATTTACTACACTGAGCCCCTTCGAAATTGAATTCACTTGCTATATAAGGATGAAAGCCTTAGGCTGTAACGTCTTATTGAGTGGTTACG
This sequence comes from Danaus chrysippus, assembly GCA_916720795.1. Classification (NCBI taxonomy): domain Eukaryota; kingdom Metazoa; phylum Arthropoda; class Insecta; order Lepidoptera; family Nymphalidae; genus Danaus; species Danaus chrysippus. The sequence goes on along the minus strand of CAKASE010000066.1, from coordinate 6,541,533 downwards.
AAATATTCGGTTTACTAGATAGTTTTATAATTGTATACTTCAGTAAGATACAATATTATTACTTTAAAAACTTAATATTATAAAAGTGTTCCATTTTATTAAAGGTATAAAATTCTAGCACAAGCTATAAAAAATAGAAACGTGCATTTGCCCCATTACCTTAAACAGTTAAAATATAAAATTTTTACAAAGTACATATTTCAAATATGTTAAATTTAAATTATATTAAAGGAGTTCTTTTGACGGATACAAATGACTTCTAACTGAGTAACGAGTAGATGTGTAAAGCGACATTACTCAAACGAATGTTCTGACACAGATTTTTAGAAATTAAATTTTGATGTCGTCCTAATATATAATTTTCTTAATATAAGTAATTTTAAACCTCAACATCAACCCTCTTTTAGGAATCAACATTATTCAGTGATGTCTAAATAGTCTTAGAAAGTACATATGTATTAAAATCAGGTGAATTCAACAAGACTTGCCTTGATTGGACAAAGTTTTGTTCTTTTTTGTAAGGACAAAGGTATTCGTAGTCATTTTGATACGAAAATGATATGTATTTTCATATAAATTATAGGGAAATTATCTTTATAATCATCATTATCATCCTACCGGTGCCCACTGCTGAACAAAGATTTTTTCTCACATGGAAAATGTTAGAACAATAATCACCACGCTCTGAGCAGATTTGCGATTTCAAACTTATAATTTGAAATTATAAGTCCAGGTTTCCTCACAATGTTTTCCTGCGCCGTCTGTCAGTTTTGTCTAAATACTCTTATAAATTACATATAAGTCGGAAAAATCACATTGAAACTTGCCAGGTTTCGAAGCCGCAACTTCATGCATGTGTAACGGGCCTTTAACCTCCAGGAAAGAAACTTATAGATACATATATATTATGATAAAAGTTCACATTGAGTTTGAATTATTCCAACTATTACCATTATTTCATAAACCTTTGTGATCTTAAGTTCATGTGTTTATACCATATTCTAATTTTATTTCAATATTTAAAGTCATTAATATATAAACAGTTTTGTAATGTTATAATAAAATATCACTTAATATAAACATATACAATCGGATATGTTTTTCTGATTGAATAGGTTCGTTGCAAATTGAAGCGGTTGTAATTATTAATTAATATGTTCAATTGTATTATGATATCATTTCATATATAATTACAACAATTCTTCAATAATTTCAATTCTAAAAGTCAGGTTCAGACAATTAGTTACAGATGTTATATAATAATTAGGACGGATGGGTTAGTCTGCTTCTAACGATGAGAATTTCAATTAACCGGCTCTCTAGACGGCCGTGGGGTGAACAGCTTGAAAGATCTTTGCTATATAGGGATAATTTACGAACGTAATATTTCAATCAATTCATACCAGTAGTTCGACAATATTCAGAATGTCAATTTCTGTCTTGCTTCATCATAATATTTGAGTTGGATGCAAAATTTGTTATTGATTTGAAAACCATATTTCCATCTAGAATAATTTAGCAATAAATGGAGTAACATTTTGTTTGCATATACTTTAATTGTACTCGATAATTAGACAGTCAAGTGAATTTTCTTAATATACTAAACGATTTGTTTTTAGAAAAATAAATTTGTGTATTTTTGTAATTAGAGTACTTTAAATTATTCTATTTTATTGTTACTCAAAGCGTAATTACATTCAAAAAGTTTTCATTTAAATTATGTTACAATTTTGAACTATTTATTTGGAAGGTCAATTATAACGACGGTTTTAGAATATGCTTTTTGTTCTATACAAATAAGCCCTAGAAGTTAGATGGTCATGATTATTAAAATTTGGTAGTGTGATTATTATTTTCTGGTATATCTGGTAGTGGGATTATTATTTTTTATTGGTAGTCATGATTATAAAATCTGGTTGTCTTATTATTATTTTCTGTTATATCTGGTAGTGGGATAATAATTTATTATTGGTAGTCATGATTATAAAATCTGGTTGTGTGATTATTATTTTCTGGTATATGTGGTAGTTTGAATATTCTTTCCTGTGATATATTTTTAACAAAACACCGAAGCTATAATCCGGGTCACCGTGTCGCTGACGTTATAATGACATCTAGATTTCCGATATTTCGAATTTAAGTACAGATCTTAAAATATTCTCCATTACACGATGGCTTCCGTTTCGATATTCTTTACCATATATTTATTTATAGTTCAATACATATATTTAATAAATTATCACATAATATATTATAAAAATAACAATATACATTTGTGTATAAAGCTTTGACAGAACTTGGTTTTATTCAAATGTTTAATGACAGTTTGTGATATCACGATAATTTTCGAATAATTTTTGATAACGATATTTAAAACTTTCGCGAGTATTAATATTAGTTTCATTTAAATATTTTTGGTCTTTCCTAATTAAATTTAAAGTATTTATTTATAGTTAAAATATAATTTTAAATATATAAATATATAGGAAGTTAATCTATAAAAAAAAACAATATGCCTTCCTTAAACAATATTCAAACATCAATAGTATTGAATATCAAAAGAATGACGTCGGAGCTCTCGTTACGTCGCAACTAAAAAGTTTACTAAAACTTAATCAAACTCAATTTTCATAAAATTTTAATTTTTTCAAAAATATATGACAATTTAGCGATATATTTAGAGAAAAAGGCTTTCAATTTTCAAACAAGATTATTGGAAAAATTTTTATTACAGATTTTTTAATGCATTCCACTCAAACACAATTCTCTCATACAATATATGATTAAACAGTTTTGAATTTCTTTTCAGAAAACGTGCCAACCTTGTTTTTACTTTTAAATGTTTACTCCTAATTAAAATTTACGTTCTTTAATTGAAATTTCTATAAAGAATACTTATTAAACACTTCAATCTAGGACAGAATAATCTAAAGCCCGACAAAATAATTTCCTACCAAAGTAACTTGTTCTGTTGTCCTACTAAATAAACTTCTTTGAAAATGTAAGACGAATCCTGATTATCTTAATACTCTCCCTTCTTTTGGTTTGAAATTAAGTGCAGTCGATCAACACCGTCTGCATTACTGTTTTTATCATAAAATATATCTTTATATAACCATTCACGATTTTTTCCAGTTAACACTTTTTTGTCTATCAAAATTTTTTAAATAATTAAATAATGCAATTATATTTTTTTATGTAAAAATTAATAACAATTTTATCTTAAAATTCGTTTACTTTGGTTACCTATTCGTTCACCTATTAGGTTAAAATGCAAAAATATTTTAGTTAGTGAGTCATTATATTTGTCACCTGACTAGAAGCATTGTAATTAACTATATAGGACTTGCGTCATGGTCAACTATTTATAATTTATTGCTCTTCCTGAAAGGATCCTAGGTGTTGGATTCTTGCCAGACTTCGTCCCTATTGTAAATAAGACATTTTTAAAATTAATAACCACATAAATTGATATCAACAGATATAAGGAACAATGTAATATCCAATCGGATATAATATGTAGTTGGCGGTATCAAATAAAAATATATGCTAGCACTACTAATGAAAACAAATACTTCTTTAAAGTGAAGTATAAATACTCTGACTTTTTATATACTATTGTTATGAAGTGGTTTTTCATTCAAGGTTCTTGAGTAATCATGGATACTTTTGAAGATATTAATTCAGCCCTTCAAGATGTTACCTATACTGTCAATGACACCCTTCAACTCTGGTAATATTACGGGTTGTCGTTCAACTGTCGATTGCTTACACAAGTCATTTGCATTGTGAAAAACATTCCCAATATCGACATGTTAAATTTAGAACTACTAAAGAATTATTTACACCTAGTTCCAGACTAAACTGTATTGTATGTAAATAAGACACGACATTTTTAAATCAATCAAGAGAAAACCGATAGACTCGAATGGTGCGGTAATTAGAAAGCTCACGTCTCGTTCAATGGCTTTAACATATTTTTTATCCAATACTTTATTTAATTGAAGCGATTCAATATATACGTTATTTAATTATTTCTTGAATATTAAAGAGCAGTTTAATGTTACGAATAAGAAGTAACAAGCACCATTAGACTAATTCTCCGGAACAAAATGTAGAAAGCAGTTAGGTTCTAATTGGCGTTAAATTAACATTGCTCGGATCCTTTTAAAAGATTCTTAATGTTTTTCTTTTATTTTATGGACGTTTCATTAAAAAGCATAAGTTATCAAAGCCTTACATTTTAATGAAATTCAAAATTGATCGGTCATTTCTTTGAATTATTATAACGTGATCGAAAAAATGATTTCTTAAGTTAATTAAAATGTCTGACGAATTACAAATGTTAAAGATTTATTTAAAAACTTTGTAAAGCAAATATCTTAATTTTCTAGCAGCGAATAACGTATTGAATCCCAAAAGGCTTCATTTGGATTTCCGTGTAAATCGAGTGCCTTTGACTGATACAAATTAGTCTGAGCACGGAAAAAGCAGTAAATGACTACTGGAGCCTCAAGTTGCATAGCTGGCGATTTATTCATCAATTCCGGCTCTTAGTTTATATTAAAACCTCAGTCTCAGTCTCGAGGAAGGTATTTAAAAACTTTTTTCTTTTCTCTTCTTTATATAATCGGACATTGTGTTGTTAAATATCTTATTACGTAACCATTTATGCCCGTGTTACAAATAGATTTAATAATTAATATTAAAGCTTATTTAAAAGAATGATATATTTGTTTTTTCATTACTAATACTACCACTTAATAATTACAATACATATACAGAATAATTATATAAAAACAAGTAATTATACAATAAAAAGAAGCGAAATGATTGAAGACGTGCATATTATTTATAAGATATTAAACTTTTCAAGGACAGAAGAAGATCATTTTAAATCTATATATTCATAAATCTTAAGTTATGTATGTTTGTTAAATACTTTTTATAACAACACTTTAACTATTTAAATCTTACCAAATCAATACATATTCTAGAGATAAGGTAACAAATTTTAAAAATACCTATGTAGACTTTAACTGACCCATTCAATTGTTTATTTATTCTAAATTTGGTTTTAAATTAAAGTAATATAACATTTAGGGAGAACCTAAAGCACATCATCGCATTTATAATGCTACTATGAAAGAGATAATGGTCCACTTCTTAATAAGAATTTTAACATATGTATCCATCTGCAAAAAACCATATGTAGTGAGAGCACATTGTACATTAATTTTTGTCTTCTGCAAATCCTCAGCCATTTCACGTTAAAAGCTCGGTTTAACGTCGCTGAAGTGGAGATGTCTATCTAAATGTTACTTTATGACGCCATTCACTTAAAATAATAACATAAAAGACTAAATGTACCATAAATATGTTGAGAGTTTAAAATTGTTTCACTTTATTACTCGATAGCGGTTGGAGTATTATAAATTTAGTTAATATTGGCAATACGATTCACTTATATCTTTTTCGATTTTATAAAAACTCCAACAGGGCTTTCTAATTAAAGTAATTTTAGATGCTTAAACTATGTTACTATATAATTCATCATCACAACGACTGTGAATAGAGTTACGTAGACCTAGAGAATTTATTTTACCACAAAATATTGAAATTTTAACTACATTATAAAAAAAAGTCAAATATCATCAAAAAACTTCTCTTTCGTGGCCAAAAAAATAGAATGAATCTAATGTGTTCAGCTTAGATATGTAATAAAAATCCCTTAGCCAAAATCGAGGAATTTTATTCATCATACATACTGAATATGATTGATAGTATTTGTCATATGGGAGACTTTTTCTTTTTATCACATAAATATGTTTAAAAACTGTAATGAAATGATAGATAATTAATCTTTTTTTACTGCATAAAAAGTAAGTATAAAACAATTATTGTCTACATTTACATCAATACATCTATAATATTGTAAATCAAAAGGAAGTTTGCTTCGTTGTTAACTTTTTCAGACGCTTGTTAATTGAGAAATATCAGAAAATGAAACCTGACAAAAAAAAACACTTGAAATATAAAACATGATCAAAGGTACATATATATTAAATTAGGGTCGCACTACAATAAATACATGTTATTAGCTAGGATTAATGTAATACTCTCAATTTTTTTAGTTAGTTACTACATTATTGAAAGTGTCTGAAATAAAACTTCTCTTTTCAATACACATATGAATTGGAAGTGACTTATATGACGAATATAAAATTGTATTATCGCCTAATTCTTAAAGAGTTATTTGCATATTTTCGGTCAACACTAGACTTAAAAGCTAGCATTTGAATTGGTACTGCCGAGGACCAGAACAAGTGGCGTTCTTTGGAAAATGCCCATGATTTTATAAACTGAATATCATGTTCATCTTTGAGTTACGTGGTTAATTCATGTCTAGAAGTGAATATAATACATTACTGTTCAATTTAAATTTTTGTTAGAAAGTTAAAACGCATGCATTTGGTAGGCAGCCTTATTAAAACAGAGGCAACGGAAAAGCAAAAGTAAAAAGATCTTGCTTCTATTACACAATTTTATTTCATTGTTTACATTTATTTTAACGCTGGGTAAAAAAAATATGAAAAATTTATAAAAATATAGTTTTTAATTGAAACATTCAAGGTGTTTTCCTTACATCGTAAAGTAAATCTATTTTTATATGCAACAAAAACATATGATAATTAGCACGCTGGGAGAGTAGTTCAACGTTATTTTTAATAATAAAGAACTCATTATACGCTTAGAACAAGTTGACCGTCTGTAATAAAACTTTAGCAATTTAACTTTTGAATTCAATTTATATTTTAGACACACGATCAAATCTGTGGTTCATCCAAGTAAAACAGCTGAACCGACTTTTCATTTGGCGGCGTTTTTCTTTAGTACGTCATAATTAAATAATATTATCGTAATTTATTTTATTATTAACCAACAGAAAGGTTTTCAACTAGCATATTAATTATGTTAATAAGTATGTATGTCAGACTAAAATCATAAGTCTTTTCAAAGGGAAACCATAGTTGTACTGAAGAAACTATTTCCTCTAATGAAACATTACATAAAAAATATTTTTTCTTCATTCATATTTCAAAAACCTCAGAAATAGATTGATGATATCTTTTAATACAGTTTTATTCATATAACAGTGATCTTATATAAAAACGCATCAACCTAAATGAATTAAAAAGTAATATGATTTGAAACATTAAATTTTTTTATTAATAGAAACAAAATATGGCAGTGTATAAACATATTATATGTATATTCCAATATTTTAAATCCTCCACTCACAGAATCCCGGTCATACCGAAAATATTTTGAGTAAACTGGAATCTTTTCTTTCTCAGTTCAATTATTAATTTGTTATTTTTATGTGTTTATTATAAGTATCCCAGAAAGCGTTCAAAATGCCTCTATTGCTAAATTTAAAAATATTATTAAGGAACGCTTGTGTGCAAAAGGTTACTATACAATTAAGGAGTTTATGAACGATAGCACACCTTGGGAATGAAACGATCGCCTTCTGGCTATTTCATCTCATATTAAATTGTGTATATAATATATGAGAGAAATATATATATATATATATATATATTTAAAAAAAAAAACCGCTGAGTTTATTTCGCCGGTTCTTCTCAGGTCAGGGTATTTTCTTTTCCGAACCGGTGGTAGTGTCTCAAATGACCATCAATAAGAAAGTGTAATGCTTCTATATTGAATAAAGTTGTTTGAGTTTTTGAGTTTTTTTTTTTGAGTTATGTTACCTTTTAAATTATATTAAACAATAAATATCTTTAATCTTCATACATATTTCTTTCGTAGGTGTGTATGACACTGAACTCCTAAACGGCTGAACCGATCTGAATGGATTCTTTTGTATACATTTAGGTGGCTCCCCAGATGGTTTAGTTTACAATCAGAACGGCAGATAGCGCTGCAGTTCATATCTATTTTATTACAAACAAAATAGCTCAAAAGTAGGTTACTACAATGTTCTGTTTTTACACACTTTATGCATTTCCCTCTCAGTACAACTCGGAGGAAGACAATGTTCGCGTGGATGGAGCCGCGGGTGAAACCTAGTCAAATATAAAACATTTCTGTACATATAAGTTGATTTCTCCAATTTTCAAATCTATGTACTTTATAGGAACAAAGTCTCGTCGTATTTCTTTATAAAGCTGAAACCTATATCACGTATGAGAGACACCCTTGTCACTATTTTTATAATGATGTTATTTCCAAATCAAAATTGTATAGTGATAAAACCTACATACACATTTATTCAACATAATATTATTTAAATTGAGGCATGCATACAACTTGTAATTGTAATACTTAATAAATAATTTAAATCAAAAGTATCTTCTGAAGATATTTTGTGATATTTTAAAATAATGATAAAAATATGACGGTATGAGAATTTGATTTCAAAACTTATTGATAATGTAACCATTTTATAAATTGTATGAAAAATAAAATATAGTCCATTTTAGAAACATTTAATACGGAAAAATATTTGCTGAATACCGACATACGAGGAAAAGTATTTATTTTGAATGGAGTTTAACCAAAGTAAAGTTTATCTATTACTATAACATATCAGTTTATATTAAATCCGAATTTATGCTGAATAAGGAAGTCATCTGAATTTGACTAAATGGTTTGGTAGTCGTCTTTGCAACAACGTAGAAACACCAAAATCTTGCTTACGCAGACTGTAACAGCTTGAAACGTGTTTTAGGATATTCTGAGAATTAATACTCTATTACAAACTCAGAATAAATTTTAGTTTAAAATAAATATTCTTAATTATTTCAAAATATTTTAGAGCTTAATCAGAATAAAATTTTCTGTAATTCAAAACTATATTCCCAACATACTCGAAACCTTTTGAGACAGCGATTGCAGATGTCACTTCCAATAGCTAGGGTTATTGGAGTATAACCAGTAAAACAGATTGTACACAAGCTTTTAAATAATCAATTATAAATAAAATTTACTGATAAAATTATTAGTAAGTCATTAATTATATTTATAATAATTGTAATTTAATAAATTACTTAATATAAATTAAATATAACATAATATTCTACATGCATAGCATAAAGAATGAAATGTTTTAAAGAATAAAGTTAATATTTCCGTACATAAGTATATCATGAACATGTACAAACCAAAATCATAAAATTTTATGTGAAGATACTTTGGGAACTAAAATATTATTCATTCATCTTCAAAACAGCTTTAAGCCCAAAATCTTTCTTTACGTGTCATATGAATTTACTCACTCACTGAATGAATTTTCTAGAAACTATTCTTTTATTAAAATACTTCTGTCAAATAACATTTAAATGTTTAAGAAAGAAGTTAAAAGTTACAATTACTTAAGAATTATTCTCACTTGGAGACTTACACTACAAACTTAACCAACATTAAATCCTTTCCAAAATTATTGGAGTGAAAACCTTTAGCGCTGCTTATAACGAGGAATATTTATATTTTATTTATCAAAGTTATTTCTAGTCTGTCATTTCTTGTAATAACTTAAATTTTAAAATATTTGGAAATATTTATATTATAAACAGAAAGCTTTAAAGGGTATCGAACTTATTTCTTTAAAGAAATTTAATGGCACTTTCAATAAAAGTAAACTTCTATAAAATTTTGGATTTCAAATATTTTTTGACTACTTATACTTTTTCTACGACAGAGCTGTCAATAATGTATGCCTACTGCTAAAAAATCAAAAGTTAATTGGCACACACGCCCGTCATCTCTTAAATTTTTTATTCGTTTATTTATTTATATATCAATGCATTTAGCAGCTTCGGGAATAGATATTACAACAATAATATAAAAAATACTTACATAGTATATAATACAAATAAACACTGTTTTTTTTATAGTAATCCCAACAGTACCTAATTTAAAATTAATAATATTATTTTTGAAGAAACAAATTCTTGGTTTGAAATGTAGATAAACCATATAATATTAAGGACGGAATCGTCATTGACATATCGTTAAAGGTGCGTGTAAGTCTGATTGACAGGGAAAATTTTCGTAAAGTAGATTGGTATAACGATACATGAAATAGTCTGAATGCTTTTCTGATGAATCGCTTTGGAACTTTGAAATTAATTTTCTCGACCATTGTGGACCTAAAATGCTATTGAACGTTTTGTAAACGAAGTTCACGACCGAGGTTAATCGAAATCACTCTAATGATGTGAGATTGTACTTGTCTAGTCTTCCTGCCGATGTATTAGCCATGTGACTGCAATTCAAATGATGCGAAAGATACTTTTGTACTCCATAAATTCTAGGAATCTGAATTTTGAAATTAAAACCCCAATTTGGGTACAGTATTCTAAGTTACTTCCAGTCAAAGTATTGTAAAGCTTGATGGTGTTCAAGGCCTATGAGAATTCACTTAAATTGCTCTATGCAAAATCATTAATTTTATTGCTTTATAAATTCTGTTATTAATATGGTAAGTGAACTTTAACTCACTATTCACTATTCATCATGGCACTTGGTAGACAGTTTTTTAGCCTATATATAATATTAGCTCTGGGTGTAATTTTGATGAAGAACCATCTAATCCATATGAATTTTTTATAAAAAATATTTTTTATTATAATGATAATATTAATATTAACATCATATGAAAATAACTTTCGAGTATTAAAATATTGAAATGACATAATTATTGAACAAATTAAATGATAGTGGTTTCAAGTTAGAGCCTTTTGGACAAACAAAAGTGGTTTGGACAAATGTCAAATATAAGTTATTCCAAGTTCACAAAGTTTCTTAAAAAGTGACTTGTGATTTATTTTATCAGCAATAAACTATCGAATAAAGCTATTATTATTTTTATGTCAATGGATACTTAATCAAACAAAATGAAAGGACCAACAAAAGTACAAAAAACTTAATTTAAGAATCTGTTAATAACATTTAAAAATACTATAAACATGTTATGTAAATATTATCGACATTATAATAATATGATTTCGATAATAATTGCGTTCTTTTTTATGTCAAAAAGATGTTGACTTTTAAATTAGGAGACACAGCACAACGTATTTTTTTTACTAGCAAACGGCTAAACGAGATATTAGAAAAGAAGATTTTTAAAATACGTCACAAAAATAAACAAAGCTCAAATATTAAGGTTAATTATAAAATTGTATATAAAGTATAACTTAAACAAAATCAAAAATTTTTATATCAAAATCCCTTTCTGCTGCGTTAACACCTAAAAAAATATACCTAAAACTCATAAAAACATTTACTATATGATCTTAATGAAATTAAAAGTCCAAAGCATCTTTTGTAGGTTTTTTTTTCTAACTGTTAATTTTAAAGATTGTTAATTTATGACAATAACACATTTAACTTCATCAGGGTACAGAGACGATGATTAACGAATTGAAATTGTTGATAAAATAACCAAAAATCCTGCTTCGTTACGAACAAAAATAATAAGGAAGGCTTAAACTTGAATCGTATAATATAAATAAAAATTTCAATTTACTTTTCATGTAATGTTTTTATCCATAGCATAAAATTTAAAGGCTACATCACTCTGGTTCACCAAAACAAATGAATTTGAAATTGAAAAATTCCTCGTGCAAAACGTAATAAATCATTTTAAGTATTTTAGAAATATACGGAATGAACATAATTTATAGTTTTGGAATTAGTTCGCAACTTTCATTCAACTAACCTTTATTTTTTTCTCTCCCATAAAAATTATCTTTGCAATAAAAAGTTACTTGATCTTTGAACTAACCAAATACAAGATCGTCATCAGCCTATCAGAGCCCACTGCTGAGCAAAGTGCTCTTCTCACATGAATAAGATTTGAGAATTAATCACCACGCTTGCAAATAAAATGTAAGATAATATTTCTAAATAATAACAATCTCAAAGACTCAAATCACATGCCCTTTCATAATAAACACTGTGATATTTAAAATTCATAGACATTTATTTGTAAAGAGAATACAAAATAAATGAAGATATGTCCCAATTTTTTATTTAATAATTTTAATACGAGAACATACTGAATTTTCTCTTCACATTTTTATGTCTGACTGCAAAATTATTCTTCATTCGCCGATTGTCCCGTGTACCTCTTTACTATGAATATGATTTTTATGATGACTCTCGTCTCATTATTTAAATTCACTCCTAAAACGAATTCATAGCCCTTGACTTGAAATTCACCAGTAAAACTTGTTACATGCAAGAATAAACATTTTGTATATAAGTAAGAAATCCTTATTTAAGATATTAAATTCGGCGAATAAATTAAAATAGGTTTTCATTGCTTAAGTCATATTCAAATGGAAGTAGAATTGAACGACGTCCAATTATTTTGTGCCAGTCACAAATGTTAAAATCATCAAAGACAAACAGAAAATCTAACTAGTGTTCTGTTCCTTTTGTCTCCATCCCTTTGTCGATGCCCACTTTTGTTTCTATTTGTATCAAAAATATAATCTTTCAAATATTGCGATACCGTGATCATTATTCTTTGATAAGGTTCTTATATATTTTGTTTTCACTATTTCTAGTTTATTGAATTATAAACACTGAAATAGTTTTGTACATAATCTAACACAGGTATAAGACACTAGACCTATTACAGAAACAAAGTTAGAATATTAGTTATTATTAGTGTCATATTTTTTTTAAATAATAATAAAAAATCTATCATATATTACATATTATTTGTCATATTTTAAGTCTTTCAAGATTGTTATCAAATTGAATGAAGCAAACGAATTGAACACGTAAAGAAATGGTTGAAGAATGAGTTTCGTTTCGTTACAAGTTTTATTCGAAAAAACTGACAGAGCTGTTATCTTGAAGAAAATTCATCTGTTTTATGTACATTATACAAATAATTTATGTATAATCATGTGATAATTTTAAACGTCCCTTCGAATTATATCTATAAAGCCTATTTATTAAAATCTCATAAAGTTATTTGACTGCTATCAATAAAACAAATATTTTTTTGAGATTTCGAAGACAAAAACTAGATATTTTCCATATTAAACTACAGCTTTATTTTTATCTTTAATTAGAACTAATTAAATAATACAAACTTTCTATTCTATGAATTTTGGTTGTTTATGGGATGATAAAGTAGCATACGTACATGCACATTATTTCTCTATTATTAGCAAGAACGGTTATTAAAGGAATCTAATGGTCAGATCAATTCATAATACCTAATAATGTTCTAAAATGTTTCTATAAACGACAATACGAATGTGTTGCCTCGTTAGCTATTATACAAATGTGCGAAGTAAGAATAAAAGTTTTAGTATATATAAGAAATATTATATATAATACAAATTATTCTTCAACATAATCCTTCATTGCCAATAACGAAATATTTCATTCGAAATTAAATACATAATATGACATTCCTGAATCATCGTAGCTAAGTTACGAGAACGGTCACAATATCAATATTTACGTCTGAGCCAAATCGGAAAGAGTTGGAATTCCAAAAGATATAAAATTATGATCCAAATGTCTTTTTTGGCGTCAGTGTGACTGTGGCCTTAAGATTGTGTATTTATTTTAACTATCATAAAGTAAGTTAGTTGAAACGATATTATGGAAAAAAGTATGGTCTCAGTAAAATTAATTGGAATTCAAAGCTTTTTTTGTCATAAAAGTCATCTCGTCCGTATTCCCTTTTATAATATATGTAGGGTTTCGTAAATGTTTCACTAATTATGAAGTCAATGTAAATTATACCCTATAAAATATTACTATAATTTATATTCTTCAATGATCATAGAGTATTAAAACTATAGTACAGCGAAGAAGATCAAAAGCTAGTGAATTTTGGAATTTTGAATTTTACTTTAAAAATTTCGAAACATAATTGAACAAATTTTGTAGAAAAGTATGGTAAAAGAGTGAGGGTATTATACTTACATTTAAATATATAATAACAAAATAAGCTATATACATATATACTGACAGCTTTTTAACATACTAAGCTATAGCTGGGAATACGCGGGCTCACACACACACACACACACGGAAACATGCATATATGTAAAAACTGCTTATAATAAATGTTTTCATATAAAATAAGTAACGTATTTGTTTTCAAAATATATCTGAAGAGAATAAAAATATTAATAAGATTATTTAACTTCTACCATTAATTAAATTGAACACTTTCAAGATAATGGAAATTTTTGTCGCCAATGAAATCAGGTTCAATCCTATTACAAATAAAATCCACGACTAACGCACCAAACTAATAATAAATCAAGAAAATAACTCACTAAAAGCCGACGACACGAGTGAAATATTAAGGCTATTTTCATCCCAAATAATTGGCAGGCACACAACCAAGTTTCACTTCACTATTCACAAATTAATCACTAAAAAGTTTCGATGGGAATACAATTTTCGTCTTACGTGATCCGAATTTTACAACACGTTCTCTCCCAGAGACGCTTGGGACAAAACTGAAAACCAACGTCTGAAATACACCAACTACGGTATTCTGAAGTGCGAAAGAGAGAGGTATATATATCTGATCGTTTCAGAACAACAAAATAAGATCGTAAAAATTATATCTTACTAAAAGTTTAAAAGTGACTTGACTTTCGTATCAAATTATTATTTAGTAAATATAACGGATTAATTTTCAATATACAACGGTTTTACATAGAAATAAGTGTTATTATTCATTCCTGGTCATAAATATCTTAAATAATGATCTTTTAATTTAAAGTTAAAATTTATTTTATTAAAACAAAACAAGCTAAGTTGTATAAGGTTGAATATTAACTTGAGAAACAAATTAAAGGCTTCCATTCTCATCGAACTCTGTGCTTTGAGAGTTGAATATAAAAAACGAATAAAGTGATCCAAAAATAAATTGTTTGTAATTAAATAATGGAAGTGATATTTAACTTTTGTAGTACACTGGTTTGTTTATTTTTTAAAGATTCATGTAAAAAGGGTTTGTCTTTGTTTTCTTATTACTTTCGTATGAGTCTTAATTTTAGTGAGTTTATTCAATGACATTTAAAAATATGAGTAAAAAGCAAATTAAATTATAGAAACTTAGTAAATCATAATCCAAAGAAGCTTACTTACAAACTAGCTTGATACTGAACCAAAATGCATTTCAGAACATAATACCGTTACCTGTTGTGGTGATAGGAGTTAAAACACCTTGGAGATATTAAATAAAATAGCAAATGTCTCACAATGTTCCTTGACAACTACTTCTCCAATATAATTACTGCACTGAAAGCTTCAATAGACATACATTTAGTTTTGTATTATATGTATACTATATGACCGTTTGTTGAAGGTAAAAATAAATAGCTAGTTTTGGGATATCATCCTCCACAGCCTACTACAAGAGTTTAATTGGGTATACATAGAATTTCTAGAAAGAACGCTCACCTTGAAATTGTACATATAAGAAATAGTAATATTTACAGTATGGAACAACAGAATCAGCATACTAAGATACGTAAAACTAGTTGTAAATATTTCTGAAATAAAAATAAAGTAATGAAAAAAGTTTATTAACCTTTGTATTATAAAAATGTTATCTCTATTTAGAAAATATTATATATGTAATATTTGCTGACCCGGCAACCATGGTTTTGCCATATAAATATAGGGGTTGGTGATAAAAAAGTGTCAATTTTGGGTTGTATGTACATATTTTTAATGCTACATTACAAAACAATAAAAACTAACAATTTCGATAGGAAAACAAAATTAAGGGTGATCAACCCTTATGACTCAGACATATCAAATATAGATGTTGGCCGATTCTCAGACCTACTCAATATACTCCCAAAATTTCATCAAAATCGGTCCAGCCGTTTCGGACGAGTTCACCGCGACACGAGAATTTTATATATAAGATATGAAGTAGGTAATATTCAATAAAAATATCTTGCTTCATAAAAACTTATATTTCCACATGGGTTCGCAGATCGCGATCAACGGGGCGGTAATTTCAAAATTTTCTCGCATAATAGAAATACGGACGTGGATCGAATTAACTTACCAGGATAAAAAGGGTTCCATTCAAAGAATGGTAATTATATTCCTCAGCTATTCCAATATTACGGAACAGAAAGATAATAGAACGATATAGAAAATAGGTTGAAATTTCGTTATATTAATTAAAACGAACGCGTTAACTGGGTACTCATTGTTATAAAATAATATGAACATAAATAACTATTGTAATCAGTTTTCATCGAAGCGATTATCTAAATAATGTTACCAAATGAACCCCTTGGGATGAGATATTTATTAAGCGTTACAAAATTAAATTATATTTTCTTTAAACAATAAAACTTGTTTGTGAACCCATTTGAGTGAATTTCAATACTATAATTATATGTATACGTATATTGTGTGTTGTAGTTTAGTGGTATGATTTTCAATTGAGAAAATACAGTGGCTTGATAAAGTAATATAACAATATATCAGATATAAAAAATAGAAGCTCTTCAAAGGCGGCAGATCGTAAACAAACAGTAAATAGGTGAAACCACATAAATCATCACTCATGGAGACGTCTATATCAATAAAAAATTATAATATTCATCATTATGGTAGAGGTGATAGCTATCAATTATCTTACCGGGATCCCTTTATCCAAAATACCCTGTAAAATTTTAAACAACAGTTATTAGGCTCTGTAAGAAAAAATAATTAAGAGAGAACAGAGAATAAAAAATTGGGTAATAATGACACAAATGTTTGAATAATAGCCTGACTGTTATTAAAATAAAGTTTTATGACCTTGATTTCTTAGAGCTATTTATTAGGTTTCAATTATAGTGAAATGTTTTATAGTTACAACATATTTCAATACAAAAATGATACTTGAAGGGTGATAATTTGATTTAAACACCTGTCATACCAAAAAACAGCATCAACTATTGTTGTTTGTCATCCAACTATTCTTGTTAGTAAGTTGTTGTTTTTACCCAATACCAAATTCCCAAAGACAGATTTCGTTATTTACATACAAAACTAATGTCCTGAAATTATTATCAAATTATAGAGATGCTGTAAAGTAACCGAAACGTGGGGAGATGTAGTTTTTATCTAAAAGAAAGTCACGTAGTATATCCGAAAAATATTAGTTTCATCTAAGATCTCATTTATTATTATTTCATTTTTACGATAATACTACAATAAACATCGTTAATTCTAAATCTTATTCCTAAATTATAATAGACAACAAATAATAAACTTAAAACGTGGATTCCACTTACAATAGAGCAAGGACTATATTGATAAGAGAGGTCAAATAAGAGAAAAAATAATGGAATAATATATTGAAGGCTTTTGTATAGGACAATACACAATGAAAAATAGTTTAGAAGTACATAAAAAAATTGAGTTATGCACAGTTATGAGAAGTTAGACCACTTCCAATAGTTAGTGATTTATTAGTATAATGAGTAGAATTTAAAAATCAAGTGGAGCTCAAATGATACAACATGATAATTCATCTTCTGAGTCTTTTTCTACCTGGCAATTTCCCAGCTTTAGCCAGGGTCTGCCTTACATGTTGTAAATAGTTTTGGCTAATTGTTTTTACGACCGGCCGCCTGCCTGTTATCAACCCTCTTTGGTACTGCATTAATCAGTTATGTCTAAATACTCTTAGAAAGTACATATGACTCGGAAAAATCACATTGGTACTTGCCAGGATTTAACCCGAGCCCTCGTGCATGAGAGGCGGGCCTTTTAACTACTAGGCCACCACTGACTTACAACATGATAATTGATACCCTTCATTAATATTTATAATATAACATATTACACTAAAATATAAACTGATTATTATCTAAGAGCGATAGGAGTAAAGACAAATACAACTATAGATCTAATACACACAATATATATATGCCTTTAATTTAAAGTACTAGCATTCACTCCCAAGAACTCATATTTCGACTTCATATTTAACTTTAACACAATTTAAGTTAGTCTCTTTTTTGTTCTCATTTTAAATGATTCATTTAAAAAGCATTTCGAGATATAATTTAGAAATGATTCTCCCTTTTTATATATAAACTAATCTATCTTAATAAAACAAAAGTTCTGTTATTTTACAAAGATTCTCAATTGTCATAACTTTTGTTTGAGTATACGTTAAATCCGAATTTCTGCAGATAACGCTTTTCTGTGCGAATACGGATCTCCTTGGGGACGTAACCCAAATATCTTTTAGTTTTCGGCGACTCCTTACTTCATTACTATCTTTATATAGAGCCTTTTTGCAGACGCATTTAGTCAAATATCAAACTACATTATCTTTAAATTATATTTTACATATAAAATATAATAAATTTATTTCATCTTTATATCATTGTAACAATAAAATTAGTAAAGTTAACAAAATTAATAACTATTTTATAATTTTTTACGCACAATAACACAAAATCTTTTTTAAATCCACGTATATATTAAATTGAGATTGACTCAGGTTTCCAGCGATTATTATCAAAACCGATATCGTAAAATATGCTCCCAATATGCAGTAACATGCAGGACTACATATATAATATAGTAACATGTTTCCGTACTAAAATCAAAAGACGTCTCAACAAAGAACATATTCATAAACTACCTTCATACGAAAATCTAAATGAGCTATCACACTGCGAATTTTCAAGAGGCGAGGAATTTTGTATGCATTTGAACACTTTTATGTGAACGAAATCACGTTCACCGTGAAATGAAGTTGCGTCTGAAAATGTTTATAAGCAGAAAGTGATGGTTTTACTCTTTTTAGTGCACACGAACTATATATGTGCATATTAATACTAATTTTGAAAAATGCTTAAAAAAATTCCTTGATTTAAATTCCTTTCAATAGGTAAAATACCGTATTGAAAAATTTCATGTAATTTTGAAGATAATTTCAAATTACATTTTATAATTATTTTGTCTATATTTTTTTGTAAAACCTTAAACTTATTTTCACATATTTACATTCACCTAGATAGTTGACATTGTTAACAAGTCGTCACAAATTAGTTGAGTCTATAAAAAAATAATTTTCAATGTAATTAGTATTATTTTGACTATATACGAAAGGTGCAGATGTATGGATTGCCAGAGTAAAGCAGTGAGTTAGTATGGCCTAAAGTTGCATCACTAAACTTAGTCGATTTGCATCTACAAAGAAGTATACAGGTAATATAACAGTATTTCAAGTGAAGTGAAGTAAAATCTTTGATCGTTTAAAAATAATATAATTATAACAAAGTTACCCCTTCAGCGTAAACAAAGACGGTTTTAATGTTTTCTTTTATAAACTTTAGTTTTATTGTATTATATAATATTCAACAAATATATCTACCAGTTAATCAAACTCAACTTCTACATATCAAAAACAAAGTTTTTATAATATTGTTTTATAAATTCGTAGGAATACCCGTACCCTAAAGAATATGAAAACAATGAACATGTCTAAAAGTTACAAATATTGTTCATATTAAATACAGTAGTAATAATAAAGTAGAAGTTACATTCACATATCAAATACATCTGACAGTTTCTAAACCCAAAATTCTTCGAGGGATAAACAACGAGTAAGGGTAATCGAGCATCATTTCAGTCGGTATTATTAAGTTATGTTTGTTATTTCATATCGCATGAAAACATAGTATGCCTTCCAAACTTACTATAACCGTGTGGTGCGAGAGACAGCGACAGAAGCTGTTTATATGGTGTACAAGCATTCGTTAATAAAATATCATTACCACGGATTTATGGACTAGTACACATTATTGGGTAAAAACATGAGTATATTACTATGTATATTAAATATAACTTGAACTACATTTATATTTTATAGACAAAAACAGGAAGCGCTTATGTAAGTAATTGATATTAAATAATATCCAGAAATAGTTGATGCTATTTTTCAATTTTATTTTTTTATTATTTTGATTTGACGTTTTACTCTGATGGTATTCAAAAGCGCAAACTCTGTCTATAGGGAGAAATTAAAAATAATAAGCAAATTAATGGAGGAATTTAATAATATAATTTAATAAAAAACTTATTTAACAAGCTCTATTGTCATTTTTTTTTTCTCGGAATTTGGCCGGTTATTACAGATGGAAATTTTCATACCTATGTATGTCTGAGACGATTTTTGATAAAACTAGACGGTTTTTGATATGCATTTAAATGTGGCTTCGAAGCGTAATAAGTATTGACAGTTGAACAGTTCTTAAAAAATTGTCATCATACCTTTTGAAGAACTAGATCACAATGCTTGAGGATTTTTCACTTCAAGGTTGACAAAATTGAAAAGCCTTCAGCAGATCCAGCATACGGCGATATGATCTTATGGTGTCTGAAGGCCGTCATAACCTCCCACGTGTTGAAGTCCAGGACAGTTTCGAAGTGATTCGGAGTTAGTCTGGCTCCAGAATTCTCTGTAAGAATGATAAGTTCTTGCTCTCACGATTATAACTCTAGGTAAAAGCTGAGAAACTTCTATTTTTCCAATATAACCCTTCTATCGTTGTACTTGAGCTTCAACAACTAGCTATATTCAGTAGTAGTATTGCTAGCAACAAGCTTTTCGACTCTATTTTATTACATTGCCTCTCTAACACAATATGGTACCACTAATATTTATAAATAAAAAAACTATCACAAAACTATAAAGTTCATAAACTATTGCGTCATTATATCAAATCTTTGGAGTACGTGAATATTTGAACATAATATAATCATTTTAAATAAGTCTAAGTTCGATCTATATCGAACTATTCAAAGACGAGTATTTTATGTAAGCATAAGTAAAGCATATATACATATACAAGCCGTATTGATATGATTATATGACTAAAACGCTACCACAGCTAGCACCCACCACCTGCCGACCTATTTCTTAATGAATAGCCCACTGTTCCAGCGTCATCGACAATATTAAATCTTGAACATATTTGTGCTATTGTTGTTTACCTTCCGCTATATTAAAGAAGGGGTTCAATAATCAGACTAAATTAATATTTATGATGGAATAATATATTTGAGATTAGAAAAATATGAAGAGTTTATTTGAACCTTTCAAAAGGTTCAGGGTTTTATTTCCTCATTCCTTTATGATATTATTATAGTCTTTTACATAATAATAATAAATAAATTGAAGTATAAAATGATTTTTTCTCAGACAGTCAAAGATTTTTATTTATTTAATTTAAGTGTCATTGAAGATATTGTTGGCTTATAACGGTATTTTCTTTTTGTATGTGTAACTAATTAATGTGTCATACATACATAATAAACTCCACATATTATACATCAATAACCGATGAGGGTGAGATAAAGATCCAACTTCTTATATCACTGCTATGAGATTAAGTCATTGCGGACTTAATCATGGCACAAAGATAAGATTACAGCGTATATAAAGGCGTATTTCTTGTCTTTATCGCGTCTTTACCTGGGATGGTAGACAGTATTCAAGATACGATTTGCATATTGATTACCTCAAGGAACCTTCAAGTCAGTTTCTCATCTGGTATCAAAACACTTCCACATATATTGAAACCGAACTGCTATTACTCGGTCGGTATAAGTCGGTAATCCTTACGACTACATATTAAGGAAATACTTTGACAATTATTTGTTAATAACGCTTTATATACCGAAGTCTTCCGTCAAGCATTATATTCCAGGCTTTGAGAGTGTCTGGTAAACATGAGCAGTATATTGCATAAAAAAATGTAATTAAGATAATCTGCGCAAGTACCTACCCAAAAACTATGCATGTCCAGTATAGGTACTGTATCTAAACTCTTTAATTCCTCTAAGTATCTAATTGTAAGAATGCCTCTGCATAAAATAATACCTTGAACATGTACCTCTGAACTGATTTTTAATCGATTTGTAACGGAAACCTAATGCATATCATAAAAAACAACATCATTAAACGCCTCTTTGAGTCGTATAAACCCAACTGTAAATATCGGTGGAGTAGATTTTATTGAAAGAACTTACACGAGAGTGAAGCCACCGAAATTATATAAGATATATTGAAAACCGGATGAAGGTTGACGACTCCTGAATATGAATTATACCGTAGAGAGAACCGGTCTTGTTCTAAAGATGTAAATGAGTAGACAAACAAAATATTTCTCTTCTAGAGATTGCTGTCATCTAGCAGTATAAGGGCATGTAGATGAAAGAACAATCAACCATATTATAGTTAAAGAACCGCAGTTTTCCGAAAAAAAAAACCATTTACTTATGGAAATTACGCTCAGGTTTTATCTCCCTGGCTTGGAAAATCAGCCCTGGTATGAGTATGAGTATGAGTAGTATTATAAGAACTCTACAAATATCCTCAAGACATAGTCTAATTCCAGAATTTATGACTATGATATTCGCAACACAAACTTAAGTTATTAAATTTATGTCACCAAAATAAATAGCTAAAAGAAAACCAATAATATGGTATGATAAAATCAATTATTTCACTTTAAAACATCATTTTTAATAAGCTTTATTAACTGGCGTGATGAAAAGTAAAACATTTTAACGAAACAGTCACTCATACGTCACTTCTTTCCAATTATGACAATATTCGTAACATCAATAATTGCTGTACCGCAAATTAATTCTCTTATATCTCGCAAATCAGTTTATTTCGAGCAACTCGTCACCAATTTAACGGTTGGCCGAGCAGTTATTGAAAATATAGGTAGAGAATAAATGACAAATAACGCCTCACAGAAATACTAGTATCGTACTCATAAGAACATCAGTAAGCAAAGAAAAAACTTCTTGGAGTTTTCCTAACTTCTGTCTTGCCAGAAAAAAATATTTAAACAATTACAATAATGACCAAATATGTTCTTTACTGTACTTTTATAAATATTACATTATTATCAATCAAGTAAATTTAAAACAAGGCGAAAATGTAAAATAAATACGACATCCATTTTGAATGAAATGTAAATTATCTTTTAATATTTTGAGTAGAATATGATTCCGTGAGTAGACTGATGTTACAATTCATTCATTCAATCGAGACGCCTTTCCACATTTATAATCTGTCGATTAAATATGGCGTCCGTTAGTTAAAAATTTTATAAAAATATTTTCGTTTTTCAATTATTGAGATCAAATATATTATAAATAAAACTAAGATTTTTTAATTAAAAGAAAAATATTATAAGTATTTTAAACAGATTGAAGATTTTTTTTAATATCTTTAATAATAAACCATTTTATAATATTTTATGGTGTAATGACGTTAAATAAACTTAGCTTCAATATTTTAGTTGGAAATATTTCGTATTGGTTGGTTTCGTTGGAATTTTCGTATACATTTTAATTTAAATATTGGTTACTTGGTAACTTTACATGTTTCATACTGAGATATCAGTAGAAATTCTGACAATCTGCTGATACATCTCTCCGCGAAATAATATTATTTATATCGCTCCGTTCAATAGAAAATATTCCGTAGTATCATTTCATTTCGTTTCCTAAACGATTTTGAGAATTCAATAAATAATTCTACAGATGTGCCTGCATTCAGTTCTTTTTATCATCAAAAAGCAATTTGGTTCTAACTGTAGGCATTTTGCGTTTGAATTTTTCTACCTGGTACTTTTTGTATTCTAATTCTGTACACCTGCACACAGGAAAATCAAGTAAATTGTATTCCAATAACGTTTCAAATGTATAGAACTTTAATGAACTTGTTTTAAAGTTTTAAAACTAGTAACTAACATATTATACAGATGAAGTCTTTATATTCAAACGTATAAGAAGAATTTTCAATCTATATTTAATAGACAATCAAACAGTTGTTGCTGGAAGTTATAAAAGTACTAATATACTCCTCCAATACTCGCTGGTACACGTCCTTCTTAACTCAGCTAATAATTATGAGTAGTTAAGCAAAAGTTAGTCACGACTTCTATTTTGGGCTTTCAGTAGTCAAAAATGTTGATTTTTCACAACGATCGCACTCTTCCGTCATGTGAATATAATTAATGAATTTCTTTTTCGATGCTATCTACATTTTTGAAACAAAATTAATTGTCGAAAGAACAAAGCAAGTGCAGTTAACTCAAAAAGATAGTGATGGTCCTACTTTTTATGAATTGTGAATGTAGTGATATTTCTCACAATATTCCTAAAGAATTTATGCTTTCGCATACTTTACATTAATATCATAGGACCAAGATAAAATAATATTTTAGAGAATGTCCCTCAGACATAAAAAAATAATAATTATAGAATAGAATAACTTAATTTATATAAAATGACCTGGTTTATAAGAAAAGCTGGAAACTAGAAAAATAACAAAAGAATGTTTGTTTATCCATATAAACATTGTTTATTTTATCCATATAAAATGATCTATTAAGATTTTAAAACCAAAATTGTTTTCTTTCATTTGGATTCATAATTATATTTCGGTATTTTTTCTTATCTTAATATAAATAGTATTCTGTCGTTTTATTTATAAATTAAATATTTATACAAAAACCTTAAAAGTATACTTACTGCAACCGCAACCGAACAGCTACGCATTTAAGTTTCTAAATAAAATCAGTTATTTTGGTTGTTGAAAACCACAACTGTGGAATAAATATTAATAAACATTGTACATATATTCTTGAAGACTTGAATAAACTAGCACGCAAAAATGGAAACGACAATTTACTCTCTTAATGGGTCTGGTCAAAATATATTG
Source organism: Danaus chrysippus (assembly GCA_916720795.1). Classification (NCBI taxonomy): domain Eukaryota; kingdom Metazoa; phylum Arthropoda; class Insecta; order Lepidoptera; family Nymphalidae; genus Danaus; species Danaus chrysippus. Next base: position 6,516,734 of record CAKASE010000066.1, on the reverse strand, counting down.
TATAAGTTCACACAGATGGATGGTTGAAAAGAAAATATTATAAAGGATAATTTGAAGGGACATTAAAATAGCTAAAATTGCCCTAAATACTTTACACCCATCTATCATTGTCATAAAAGGGATAGTTTATTAAAATTAGTGTAGTGGAAATTTCCGGTGACAGAGTTTAGAGAAATAATGTACAAATTGATGACTCATGTGAAAGGATCATCGCAATTAGCTTAAAAACGCATAAACTATGTACATATAATAAGAATACTAAATTTTTACACGACTAGTCGTTATTTTGAATTTTTTGGAAATTTTAATTTCTTGTACTGAAAATATTTCGAACAAATCTATTTTATTTATACTATTACTGTTCAAAACAGTTCCACGAAAAAAATCTAACAATATTTTTAGTAGGCTTAAAGTCGGAATTTTCTTTATTGAAAGATTCTTGACCCTTAGATAATGTAATCTAATTATAAAATATTAAATAAAATTTTCTAACACAAATTCCATTCAACATTAAAAAAACGAGTCGACAAGAGTTTCGAAACTATTTTCAAAATACATAAATATTATTTTAATAAATACCCCTATTTGTTCTAGAATTAAACTAATCATTTGACATGCAATATATGAAATTATATCGTTAAAAAATTACAATTTAAATTTATTTTATTTAAGCGATTTGTTAAAATGCACAAATAATTTTGAACAGCCATCTGTGAGACTCAATTTAGTTTTTGTGGGTGCAATAACTTTGAGGGACCATTTAAAAAGTGAATCGAATTTTTCTGCAATGTTTTCGTACTCGTACATTTACATTTCTATCAGCTGTAACCAACCATATTATATATTATTAAATGAATGTTTCGCATCTTATGTATCGGCAGTAAAACATGGAATTGAATAGGAAATGATACAATTTTTAGTCAGATAAATAAATAAATAAATAATGTCTTAATTTTCAATGATTAGAACATTCAAAGGCTTTATTATTTAGAGCGTTAAACGCGCGATTGATAGATAGGCCCCTTAAATCTACACCTGGGTCTTAAGTCCCAGGCACTGTTGAAGCTCCTCTCCTGCAACGATGGACCCGGCACCCGCACGGTGAATACATTGAATGCTAAGAGGTTTCGTCTCGTATGTGTATGTGATTTGTATATCATCATCAATCAAAAAGATACGACAATTACAAAAAAACAATTGGAGAAATTGTATCCAAAAGTGTTACCTCAAGAAACTATATCGCCGGGAATATTGAGGGAAGTCACTACATACTATTACTCTTAATAGCCCAACACTTAACGGCTGACTCATTCTAAGTAATACTGTCCACAAGACAATTAGGAACTTCAATCGTCTCTCTTATTTGATCCTTACTAAAGATGTATTTACACTGAAAATATAAATTAAATTAAATAATTTTTAAGCAATAATATGTTTTAAGTGTCTGTTATATCAACTCCAAATATAATTGACAAATCGATTAATGTACCAGACGCACAAAAAAAAATCTACTGAAAATAATAAAAATATATTCAATTAAAATTAATATGTAATAGCAAAATCACCTTTGAAAATTACAGTAGGATATTTGGAGGTACATATAATATACATGTAGATGAGATAATGAAATAAATTGTACATGAAAACTTACATATTTAATTTATTCTAACGAAATTATGAAGTCATTGAGAGTTAAAATGTTTGTACAAAATATACACAATGAACGTATCTTTACATGACCATTGTAAGGGTGAAGTAGTTACAGCCTTGACTAATTAATACGGCAATATTGGTTCCAACCCACATACTGGTTTATTGCTGTGATACAATAGATTTTCGATTTTATAGAGTTTTATTGATAGATAATATTTGACAGTAGTTAAAGCTAATTAATATGTTATAGACTGCACTTATAAATATACCTTTGGAACCAAATGATATCAAGAGGATTTAAAATTGTATGAAACGTTTAGAACGTATGAAAGTAATATTATGTACTGTCTTTTCTCTACAGAAATCTTATTTGAATGCTAACGACTAAAATGACTTATAAAATCCTACAAATAAATATATATTTAATATTTTTTCTAATATCTAAACCAATATTGTGATAAAGATTCTAAATTGTAACTAGACAATTATTTAAAAAATCACTGAAATCAATAATGTTACGAATTTAGTAGGTACAATAGATAGTTTGCTGTAAATAATTATCCGCTTGTTTCCACTAACAGTTCAATCGGATAAAGCAATTAACGTTGGAAAAATTCAACCCATTTGAGTGCCTCCACAACCAGTTGAAAAATTTCGTTCCATTCAATTCAATGTGTTTATTTCATGACACAAACATATGAAAAACAGCATAATCATATAAATTGTGTTGACAATATTACATATAAAATATTAATTGGTTTTGACTGTAATCAATTTACAGAAATAATATTAAGGAATATTATATTATGAACAGTTCATTTAATGGTTGTTTAAGGAATAATAGAAAATAAATTTGTTTTATTTCCTTTCACGTTTATTAATTTTTGTACAATAGATCTTCAGGACGAATTTCTATAAAATATATTTCATCTTCACGAATAATAAAACGGGATAAAAAAATATGAAAATAATAAAAGGAAAATCTAGATTGTAACAATTTCGTAAGAAAAATCAAGAAATTAACCCTGAAGTTGATTGAAATTTGATTTTTATTACAATACAATCTATATATTTATATTTTGTATAGATATTCTTTATTTTTATAGAATTCTTTTTTTATCGATATATAGATTCTGTATTAACTAGTAATTGTAATTAAAATAATCATAGACTTATTATTCACATTCATTCAACATGGGGTTGAAATTATTTTTCAGTCACTTCTTTTTTTCTTCATTTAATGACACACTTTGTCATGCTTTCATTTCTTATGAGCTTACATAATTATCCGCTTCACAGTTTTATTTTAAGTACCTATAGCATAATTATAAATATAAAATATATATATAAATATGTTGAAGCTGTCGTGAACAGAATGCGATGGAGACATTAGGGTCACGACTTGTTTTATTGAAATACTTTCGTCTGGATGAATTTAAGCTACTACAGAAACTCGATTAAACAATTACATATTTTTTTATTAATTTATCTGTTTTTTAGTGATCAAGCGAAGATGAAACCAATGACCCACCTGCTGTGAAGTATCGTAAAGGTATCTTCAATTTAATGAAGTAAAATTAATAACAAGTCTATGGCTAAACTAGATATATATAAATATAATAATAAAGATATAAATATAACACATAAATTTAGAAAAAAGTTGAATTTTATAGAAGTCTTTAGTGGGTTTTTTTTTATTTATATATATACTTATATTAAGAAGCTGCAAAGTTTGTTTGTTCGAACGCCCTAATCTCTGGAACTATTAGTTCGATTTGAAAAACTCTTACAGTATTCGACAGTCCACGTATTGAGAAAGGCTATTTTTATTTTCAAATAATTGAAATTCTTATTAAAATTAAGTATAATATTATATGAAGTGGCAATGGGTTGGTCAAGTCTGCCGAAGGACCGATAACTGATGGAGCAGACGAGTCCTAGAATGGAGACCGCGACTCAGCTACCGTAAGGTAGGACGCCCCCCTGCCAGGTGGACTGACGACCTGAAGAAGGTCGCTGGAGGGGACTGGATGTGGCAGGCGGAGGACCGGGTATTGTGGGGCGAATTAGGAGAGGCCTATGTCCAGCAGTGGACCAAGGTTGGCTAAATGATGAATATTATATGAATAAAGAAGTTTTTTTATTTTATCTCATTCCAATCAGAAATTTCCTTTAGAAGTATAAGACACTTAGAATTAGTGCCTAATAATGAATTAATTGTCAATGATTTTTATCAACATTTTATACCTAACATTAATATTTAGTCATTCATTATGAACAAAGCTGTCTTTCAAATCACTAAATTTCAGTTAAGATTTTAAAATAGTATCAATATTCTTACTTTATACTATAAATGTTAAAAAAAAACTGTATTTTTGACTGTCTTTTACGTTTTCATGCTTAAACTGCTAAACTAGACTTGATTGATGTGGTATAGAGATAGATGGAACTCTAGGAAAAGACAGTCTACCTTTTATCCCAATCCCGAATCCCGAATCTGATCCCGAAAAAACCCCGATCCCAAAACCGGTCTGAATTATGAAGTTTAGTTAAGATTCAGTGATTGTAGGCTAAAGATAGTAACTTATAACTATAAGAAAATGTTAAACCAGAATTTTCAAATAGGAACTCGAATCAAATATTCAGAGAAATTCAATACATATAAGACAAAATAATTTAAATTATTTCTTATTATAAGATTAAATTCTAACTGTAAACAAGTGAATCGAGTTTATGTGGTAAAACAAGATAAGTATGCACAGTAAAACGTTGTTGAGAGAATTTGCATTCGGTAGTCGCTGCGATCGACTAATGCAAGCTTAATAGCTTATATTTATAACTATCGACCACATCGGCGTTTCTATTATTTTAACCTAAATTACATCTCATCCATATTTTAGAACATGCGACCTCCACTAAAGTGTATTTAGTCTCGGATATAATTGAAACGGATAGATAGACATAAATCTTGAACATAGCATTATAAGTAGTCTTGTCATATACTTTACGTTTTCTATAACTAACTTTGAAATCATTAAATGGCGTAACATAGTTTTAACATACATTCAAAATATAAATTAAATTATAACGAGTGTTGATAATCAATGTTAATTTATGTACATATAAAATTATAGTATTACTTTTATTAAGTATTTGAGTGATAATTAATAAAAAAAAATATGTTTCAATTCTACACAAGCATCCATAACAAAGAAATAGTTTTTCTGTTATGGTATTTCCGACTTGTTAACGTTTAGGCCGTTGGAAGGATTTCGCCGGTCTGATAGCCTTAGTAATAAAAGTTTCTTGTATTCAGAGCGGCAATGAGAACTGCAGTAACATGTCTATTATGTTTGATATTTTGATATACAAGTATACAGCGACTGAGAACAACTATTAAATATGACAAAAAATATCTCGCTTTAAAAATATATTTATACCAAAAATATCAAAATCGAATAGGTATCACGTAATACTATTTACTCGTGTATACTTACATAATTATCTTTCTTAGTTTTTTGTATTTATAACAATGTTAATATTTGCAAGGATGATAACGTAATATCCCTACAGTACAAAATAAACAAATCATATTACAAAACTTAAAAATAATTTTGCAACAACAGATATCTAAAAACTTTTCATAATTACGTTAAATGACTTTAGTTTACAAGTGTATTCCTATGATGCAATACAAACCTCTGTCTTGGACCAGACCCTTCCTTAGAAAGTAGCGATTCGTTGAGTACCAAAACTTACAATATCCAATTTTAAAGTCTTGTAAAGTCGGTCCAAATGATTCGTGTGCGTCATGCAATTTTAAATCCTCTGATCCGTGAAATAGAGATCCTTTTACTATAACTGGACTGAGATCTGAAATTGCTATCATATATTGGAAGGAGGATTCTTAAAGTTTTAGCCCCATGAGGAGTAAAATGAACATAAAGACAACGCGAGCGGTGTGCCTGTTAATTTGATATAAGATTTTATTGCTGTTTTATATATTTCGAAACTAGGATATATTTTCTTAATAGGGCATAAAACTACAGCGACTTGTAAGAAAATTATGTAGTATAGAGGCTACTAAAACATTAATGGAGTGACTGACATTTATATTCAAAGGAAAGTATGAATAAAATTCAAATTATTAATTTGGCAAAAATATATATCATGTAACTGTAAATCGTATAAATGTTTTTTTTTTTAATTATAAATTCACAATTTATAGCTTAGCTCAAGAAATACTGTGATAGATAGTTTTATACTGTCAATGGATGTCAGGCAGGCGGCAGGTCGTAAAAACAATTAGCCAAAACTATTCACTACATGTAAGGCAAACCCTGGCTAAAGCTGGGAAATTGCCAGGTAGAAGAGGAAAAAAAGTTTTATACTGTCAATCAACCGTTTATGTTGAACAAACCTCTCTCACATAGTAACTATGTGTTTAGTCGTATCTTATACAAACTTAACCTAAACAAATAATCCATTAATTGGTCCCATAATATCTATTACGCGAAACCAAATATACTGTTATCTACGAGGAAAACATCTCTACCGTAATTATTATTAATAAAAGAGTTACTTAATTTACAAAAATTCTATACAAACCTTACATACGAAACAGCACAAAGGTAAAATTCAAGGTAAGTAGCGCGTAAAATTTAATATTCAATATTAACAAAATTAACATAAACGTGTTTTTATTTAGGAACTCTGAAAGTGTTTTCTAAACATTTTCTCATTACAAATTCGTCACACAATCTTCAACAGACGTGATCTTAATTTTTCAACATACTCCCTCACTTCCATCTGTTTCCTCGTAAATGTCCCTACCTCCATCAGTCCCCATCATTCCACCGCATTGCTGATTTAATATATTTTTAACGCCCTGGCTTAAGTTACATATATAGAACGTTTCGACATTTTAAATTGGTAACATATATATTTATAGCAACATGCATAGTTTTAAGATAGTTTGCGAAATACAAGTGTATAACTGTCCGGGTGAACTCTATTCCTCATTAAATACAGTAAATAAGAAGAATTTGGATTTTATTAACTTATTTTTTGAGTCTGATGAAAAGTATCCCATTTCCTCTCTCTTGTACAAAAAACCGTATAGCCGTTCCGGAATTATAAATAGTGAAACTAACACGACTTTATTTTAAACATATAAACATAATATTGCTGTATTTTTATTTATGTTAAAAAAATAAAGAGAATAACTGATATATATTATTTTCAATTTTAGAAACCCAAACGGTACTCGTTTATTTGGAAAACGTTTTCTATTTTGTTTTTGCGGATAATCGTAAAACGAATCTAAGGCTGAGGAAATTGTAACAAAAACTAAAGTCAATTATAAAATAAATGAGATTTATTGACCTGCCTCTGGGCAGAAAATTATATTTTGGTATCCATAAAAAAATAATGAAAACTTGAGATTACAAAACCATAGTATATTACAGATAGTTTACTTTCCTTCATATAGTTAAATACTAGCATTCGTATATAGAAAAACAATAAAATGATTGTTGTTTTTGTATCATAGAAAGAATTTTATGTAAAAAAAATCTATATCAATAATTTTTAATGACTTAAAAAAGTTATAATAATCAAATATTATCAAGAATTTAGCAAAATTTATGAATATATTTTTTACTTGAATAGTTTTCAAAGCAACACTTACAAAGTTATAAAACTTAAATTAAAAAATAGATTAAATCTACCAACGGTTACGAAGTATGTTCTACCGAGAATATTTCCTTAAGAAACTCGGTACTAACTTTGTTTAAAGCAGGACTTACCAACTGACTTCAACAATTCGACCACGTCACATTGACTTAATATATTAGTTCATACTTACATTAATATTTCACGTCTTCATTACTTAATTCTTGTTTTGATAATGTCAAACCCTCAATAAGTAGTATAAGTATTAGACTTCCAATAAATATATGTAATTTACAAGAAAATACCTTTAATTCTTTATATATTTATAGTTATATATTAGACATTATATATTTATAGTTTCTTATTTTAAAGATGACAGTAGCAGGTTACAATTTCATGAAAAACTTAAATAAAATTTTGCTTGTTAATAAAACTGAACAAACCTGATTAAGGCATATGGTTATTAGGCTCAGTGTTAGTAAATAATAAGCACTAAGCCTGTTTTACAAAATGAATTAAATCAAAAATGTAAACATCTCATTAATATAAATTTTATTTGAAACAAACTTTTTCTAGCTTCATAACATTGTAGCTTTCACTGCCAACATACAACGACTTGCTAGGAAAAATTGCTACAAGTCAAAAATTGACCTTAAGTCATTTGTAACAGAGCTCACGTTGCAGGTTTTACTGTATAAAATCCAATGTTGTTCTGTTAATTTGCATTCCGAATACTGTCTCTCTCTCTGGGTGGTAATAACTGGTGGAAAGGAATATATTAGTCATGAATTTGCTGAAATGAAACGTCATTTTTCCAAACGTTTCAACTAACAAAGGTTCTTCACAAAACGTTGAATAAGTAAGAGGTTTTATTTTGTAAATTTATCATACTCATGGTTACGTTTATGATACGTTCGTGATTGCATAGTTAAAATACTAATCTTACCATGTTTTCAAATATATTAAAGGAATTAGTGTAACAATTTTACTTATATGAGATGCAACTGTAATAAAATATTCATTCTTAGATCTCCTTAAACTAGCAAATATGTATATTTTGCAACTAATATAAAAATAGATTCTCCGATATTTATATGTTTATTAAATTAATAACATAATTTTCTTTAAGGTAAGAGATGAAACTTCTCGGCGTTGTATGGATTCACCGTAAGGATGCCTGGTCCATCGCGTTACTTACGACTTACGACCTAGATGTAGGTTTAAGGGGCCCCTATCTAACGCACGTTAAACGATCACCTCCACTGTCCAAGCTTCTCTCTCTGTCTAACCAAATTTGAAACTAACCTACTAGGACTAGAAGTATGTTCTAAGAACGAAACGATTTAAGTTCTGGACAGACCCCAGTCTTTTAGTTGGTTGTAGAGAGATTTAGCTGTTATACCCCTTTTCTCACTTTTACCGCTTAAAAATGTATGCCAAACCTATTCTTATTTAGTTCGTTGGTGATTATGGTCTCTGAGAATGTCGGTTGCTCAAGAAATAGTAAGCTCTATTATTACAACGCGTCTTAAAATTCGCGAATATAAAAATATGTCTGGTAAGGACGTTAAAGCGCTATTGTCCTCTGAGATTTTGTATTGTTTCTCATACGTATTTTCTTTTTCATTCATCATCATACGCATTCATCACTATAGTTCAATTCGAAGCCATTCTAAGAATACGATAAGTCTTGACGTTTGATTTTATAGCCCTCTTGCCTTCTCCTGTACCTACAAATATGAAAAAGCCTCAATTTTGGTACCAAATTCCATTTATTACCAATTTATTAAGAAACTTACTAATGTATATTTGTTTTTACATATAAATACCGTACATAGTGTGCTACTTTTGTCTTACTATGGTTTAAATAATCCCTGTTACTTAATTATTGTATACAGAGAATAGAACTGAATACATATCTTCGTGCAAATGAGTATTTAGCATATAAGTAACATATACCCGTATATGTACATATATTGTCATTCACAAAGTTCTCCGTATATTACTTACAAAGGAGCAAAACAAAGCCGCTACAAACAAGATTTCCTGGCTATATTTTGCTCTTTACTTATTTACATTAGTGAAATAATGATCACGGAATATAGAAATGTAGAACAAGATAAATAAAAAAGATTTTCCTCTTTTAATTTTCTTTGTATAAATTGAAATCGAATCATCAAACAAAGCAGACTTCATTTATTAAAAGTATATTTGAAATGAATTATTATATTTTATATGTACAATTATCATTTGTTTGTTTTAAGTTACTTCAGGAATAGTTCAGGAATACATTAATTTCGTATTGACCTGATCAATATATCCCAGTAATGTAAGGTTATGCACAGAATGTTTGTATGTCCGTCACTCATGACATATTGACATATGAAATCGATACATGAACTAATTTCTGTTTGTTGCAATATAATAAATTGTTGACATATCAAATAGACCATATACAGTAACATTAGAAAAGAATTATATCTTTTATATGTACTAAAATATATAGTAATAAGTTTAATATTGTTATAAAAAAATCTTTAGTATAGTGATGTAATTCGAATATTTATACTATATTTAAGATTAATTATGATATACAAATGAAACTAATATTTTCGGATTTACGACGCGATTTTTTATTTTTGACTATAAAATACATACTCCCGGCGTTTTGGCTACTTTACAGCAACTGTGATCACGAGCAGACGAGATGTGAGTGTATGCTATACAAATTTCAGTTTTAAGAGAATAGTTAATAATAATAATTTTAACTTCAGGTACAACTTAACATAAAATATTGTTAGGGAACGTATAAATAACTCCGTATCATTAAATCAACAAAATGGTATAACATGATGATAAAATTACAGTTCTATTAGAATATTTTCTCTTTGAAATGACATAGTAACAGATTATGAGCTCTTTCCTTGCTTTGGTCGTAATATCTGTGTTTCAAACATACGTTATAGTGTGTGGTAATAAATGTATAACAAGTATAAATTCGACGACACGTTTATAAAAGGTAAAGTTAAACATGTGTTTCCAGTTGGACTGTTCTTTATGTAAAACAAAGTAATTTAATTTGAAGCAGACGGTGTCAGTGTTTGCGTTTCGTGACTTGAATGTATATTTTAATAAAGTTTTCAGTATTCAAAATGAAATGGTATGATTGAAAATATTTATATCTATGTACCGGTATAGAATTAATTGAATGCTATTTGAAATTCAAAACATCACGATCAAAACAATGGCTCTTAATGCGTTCATTGTTAGTGTCATTTATGTTTAAAATACATTTTAAATATTATTAATTAAATGTGTTAGAATTACCAAAGAGATATTATGATTTTTTTTTTGAGACAATAAGAGTAAACTAAGACTTTTGCCAGTATTTATTTAAATGAAACTAATATCTTTCAGATTATACTATACGTCTTTTATTATTTTAAAAACCATACACTCCAGACGTTTCGGTTACTTTTCATCAACCTATTACACGGGCAGACGAGATAAGAGTATGTTTGCCATTAAAAACATATTTATATAAAAAAACGGATACATTTCTTGTAAAACGAATAAATAATTAACGATCAAAAAAAGGGGAGTCTACTGTAAATAGTTGATACATTATTGATGCCTTTATCTACTTCTGATCTTTTTGATAGTCCTAGTATTTACGTAATAATTACATTTTGAGTACCTACACTTACATTTTACATAATATACTATGTAATAAATAGTAACAAGTCTGGTAGGTTTGTATAGAATTGTTAGGAATTTATTTATTCACACATCTCGCAAAGTTTTGCTGAACAAACACTGGGACAAAGGGAGGTGATTGAGGCCGCTACAAACTATATTTCCATACAGTATATTGTGACTTGCATCAAGAACACGGTTTTTTTACATGTGCATGAATAACAATGGGAAGATTTAGAAACATAATAAAGTTATATTTAAATCTGTAACAATATCATATAAGTTGTGGTTGCATAGATTACATGCAACTACGACTGTTTCCCTTCATAGAATAACCAATATATTTTATAATACTAAGTTATAATTACGATCATAACAAACGGGTTCATTATGGGATGGGTTAGAGTTATGAATATTAATTATATGTATTATTAGCTCCTTGAAACAAATATTCATCCCACAAAGTCTTTTATAACACTTACTACTAACTTATAGATAATACATATATGTACATATATCACAGTATACAAAACTCTGCATTTCAGTTATTTCATTACAAAAATTTAAATATATAAATCATTACAAAAATCATTACAAAAATAAAATATAAAAAAATTATAACAGAGAACAATTTATTAATTAACGTGTTGACCGTAAAAATAGGTTAAATATTGAAATGGTTATTGTCATGATATTAAGTTAATTTTATTTCATTGCGCATATTGTGTATTTATTTTATGATGTTTGTTATTACCCAAATAATAGTGAAAAGATGTCTAGACAATAAAGTCAAGGTATTATCAATAAAATTGAGATATTTATATATTTATACACACGTAATCTCTTCTTGAATATTCCATAACCCTTTAATAGTTATAATTGTATAGAGAGGTTGTGGCCTAGTGGTAAGTCAGTGGTGGCCTAGTGATTAAAAGGCCCGCCTCTCATGCACGAGGGCGCGTGTTTGATCCTGACCCGGGCAAGTACCAATCTGATTTTTCCGAGTCACATGTACTTTCTAAGAATATTTAGACATCACTGATTAATGCCGATTCCCAAAGAGGGTTGATGTCAGGTAGGCGGCCGGTCATAAAAACAAATACTTAATCAAAACTATTTACAACATGTAAGGCAGACCCTGGCTATAGCCGGAAAATTGCCAGGTAGAACAAGAAGAAGAATGGTATAGAGAATATTGTTTAAGAAAATATAATGTAAGTCAAAATAATCATAGACTGAAAACAAATAATAAACAATTATATAATATTATACTCATATCAATACATGTCTTCGGAAAATTCTATGGCAAAACTGTTTAAATAATTTGTTTTGGACAAGAAATCTAAAAATCTATAGTTTTTTGCTTTAATATAAAACCACTGTGTTGGTTTCTATGATAGGTAATCAATCAATACTTGAAGGACTATTAACTGTCAATCAATATCAAAAGCTAAAAATAGAAGTAACTTCAACTGAGTGTATACTTCTCTAATCCCATTTGATATTTTCATAATTCCTTCATAGGAATTTTCCTATCTTTTCATCATTCATTTTTGTGCTGAAGTACGAAACTGATTTGTTCTTAATATCAATAACTTTAATCTCAATGAATAGTCAAATACGAAAGTATATTTTGTTAATAAATATTTTACGAGTGCAACATACTAATTAAAATATCTTAGCGATGGTGGAACAAGACTATTCTTTTAGTACTCAATATGTATAATTAAAGGATTCAAATGTTTTTTGTTTGGATTGTGATAATTTGTAAAATCCTTTGAATACACATATATGTACTTTAAACATATTTGACATAATACCTCAACGTGACATGTTCTCTCTCTCACTCAATTTATTTGACTTAAAGTACACAAGTGAATACAATTATTACAAATATCAACCCTTTTAAGTTTTAACTTATACAAAAAACGGCTGAAACTGAAACTTAAATTGTTGATGCTGTTCCATAATTCGTTCGACTTTAGAATTTATAAAATGCCTGTCTTGTTAGCATTCGTTTTTATAACCGATAATATTAATAAAATTTACACCTGTATTAAAATACCTTTACTCAACTCTAATAGTGTTTTCTGTTTACTTGATCAAATGAATTAAAATTGCGGAATGTGCTCCTCGAAAACCTTCAGAAGCATTTGTTTTATACAAAGTTCTTAAAGTAACGCTCAATTCATCTGCAAAATCATTTTCAGCATAAGTTCACAACAATGAAACTCACTTATTTTCTCCATTTAATAAAAGCGTGTGAGTTTATTTTCTTCACTATCTCAACAAACAAAGCTTTTCTGCTGTTATACTATTTTCTACTACTGGCTTTACATTTATATGACGTTAAACATTCCTGTGTGTGTGTATATTTCTGTTAATATCTACTTTTGAGTATGTAAACATCAACTAGTTTATCTTGTAAACAATATAAACTGTGTAGGTACATCACGATTACGTACACGTTTCCCTGTTACAGATCTCATGTAAAAGATACCCATTTGCAAACCTTATTAACTTTTTAATATGTTCTTAATATATATGTATACTATGTACATCAATGACAAAATAAATATTTGTCACATAGTGTCAGCCCGATGTAAATAAAGATTTATGTAATAAGATATTTCGTGCTCATATAACTAATTTATATCTGAATAAGTAATATAAGAAAACAAATTATAGTGAATTTTAATGGAAATTCGATAGTTTTCCTCATTATTGTTATAGGTTATTTATTAAAGATTTTTATTACTAATAATGTTCCCGAGGTAGTAGGTATCTGTTTTTTCACTCTTGTTGTGAAGAAAAAATAATGTCAAAACGAAAGAAATTGTTACATAGCAAGTAACAAAGGAGACTAAGTATATAGCTATATATTGGAGTTTCATTTTTGAGTCTACATTGTGTTGAAGTAAAGACATATATATATATATATATATATATATATATATATATGTATATGTATGTAACTGATTTAATTTTGTTTGGCGTAGACTAGTTTTACTTGACTATCTATGGTAGTCTCAATATGACCATCAATAAGAAAGTGTAATACTTCTATATTGAATAAAGTTGTTTGAGTTTGAGTTTGAGTTTCTATATAACTGAAAAGTAATGAAACTGTTTTTGCATTATCCTGTCAAAGCTAAACTAAAGCTGCCGTCTTATCTTTACATCATCAGATAATCAATAGTATCATGCATGGTCGTTTGTTAGGTGATTATGTTTGAACATATCTTTGGACATCAGCCAAGTGCTTCAAGTGGATTAAGTATAAGGCATGCTATTCTAAACTATTAACTGATACGCTTGTGAGATGTCATCTGAGGAGATCATGTCCATGCTATGAGAAAATCCGTCATACAATAAGTAAATAAAGAAGTCTTTGCTAAAAAACTGCCGTAGTCTTTCAATATGCTACAAATAAATAATTTATATAAATAGGAAGCGTTATTATAAATGACTGTCAATATTGATTAAAATGAAGAAGAATAAGCTTGTTTTTAAATTTATTTGTTATCAAATACTCAGTCTAAATAAGTCGTTTTGGCCTGGAGGGTAAGGCCCGACTCTTGTGATAGATACTACAATACTAATGTGATTTTTTTTAGAATTTTCTGTACTTCCTAAGAGAATTTAGACACCATTGATATTCGATAAACCTGGACTTACAATTTCAAATTATAAGTTTAAACACGCCAATCCGTATTGAGCAAAGTTGAAGGTAAATGGTCTAACCATTTCCATGTAAGAAGAGGCCTTTGCTCAGCAGTGGGCTCTTCTGATGATGACTATAACTCAGTATGATACATTATTTAAAATATTACGTAAATACAAATCTTTCTTACAACAAAAAATCTCCATCATTACTACAACACTGTCAATTGAAATTACAAACAATTTCATACTAGAGTTCTAGACCAAAATAACAATCACGAAAATTCATATAAAAGAAAATTATTGGTCGTTAAATATTTAAGGAAGAATAATAAAAAAATTAATTCGTTTCAACATCATAATACATTGATACAGAAACTAAAATTTTATGATAAATTAATATGATATTCAACAATGTGTTGGACAATTGGTTTATTTTTATATTCAATGTAAAACAAACTAATTATTTAATGCTAGCAAAAAACTCAAGTGCCTTAGGTGGTAGAGCCTAGCTGTGGTTAGTTACTACAGCTCGAACACGGGCTGGCTCGACCGGGGAAGTACCACCCTCTCACAGAAGATCGGCGTGAAGTAGCCTTTAATGGCTGCGTTTCGTCCGATGAGTGAGAGAGCCGGTTGCCCTTTCCCTATTCCCACCCTTTCCTACAATATCCTTATTCCCACCCCTCCCTATCCCTATAAAACAAGGTTGGCAACGCATCCGCAACATCTTTGTTGCGGATGTCAATGGGCGACGGTAACCACCTTCCATCAAGTGGGCCGTCCGCTCGTTTGCCACCTTTAACATAAAAAAAAAAAAAAAACTCAAACAAAATAATATAAAATCGTATAAAGATATGTTATATGTAAAATGTTAAATAAAAAGGAGGCCAATTTGGAAAATAAATATTACATTTCGAAGAAAAAAGGTAGTTAATACTTTTTTTTGCTCGAAATGTGGATACGTTTATTTAAATATGCATTGGAATTTCTTGGTAATTTTTTAATAATTACTAATATTTTTTTTGTAATAGGCTTTGTTCGTTTGGAATCACATAACATTTGAGTATCTAGTGTTCTTTTGGAAACCACGGATATTTCGAATTAATTAAAACTCCGGATTTAAATTAAAAAGTGTATGAATCCTAATGATATTATAAAAAATATGAACTGTTTTGAGATCTAAGACTTTCACGTGTATAAACAAATATTTTACGAATTATACTACGAGTACTTCATTATTTTATTTTATTTTTAAATATCTGACATTCACATCTCGTCTGCCGTTGATCACGGTTGCTGATAAGTTACCGACAATTCGGGAGTATGTATGTAGTTAAAATGATTAAAATACGAGTAACATAATTCGAAAATTTCATGTGAAAATCATACCATGTAGTACCATATGGATCAAAGTATACCCAAGCCCATTGAGTATAAATAATGAAATCCCATACACGTCAAGACACTTGATGAATATCTGACCTGAACACACAATACTTTACCATGAGTAGGAAATTGTATAACCAAATCTATTAAGTGGTGATAAGCAAATAAATAGTATAACTTATCATAACACAAATGCTTCCAAGATTAATCTTGAAGATTATCTTCATGGAAGTTCATAAGGGGTACGAATATAATATAAATTGTAAATTATAATATTACATATAGCAGACCCTGGCTAAAGCTGGGATGTTGCCAGGAAAAAGAAGAATAATACTACATATGTATTGAATAATTGTTATAAAAATGTTCTTGTACGATTCAGCTTTGTTTATAGTTATTATCAGAACAATGATTTAGTTGAGTTTTTGACATTTAACAGGTAGTAAAGACATTATTTATCGAAAGTGATGTATCAATTAGTAAATTTTTGCATGGCAAGTAAACTTTTAACCATAATACCTAATAATTATTTGGCGTAATTATAAAATTTTAATTTAGAATTTGAAACGTGTTCACTTGTAGATGGAGGTAAAACAAATCTATGTTAAGGAATTATACTATTCATACAAGACAATTTTCGCTGCAATTAAAATACATTTTATGTTGTCCAAACGAAGTTATGACAAACAACTAGAAAACTGTTTATAGAAGGTTATAATTATTTGTAATTTTGCTTTATAATTAATATTCAACTTTAACGTACAATACAAGTTATCTTTTAGGATTAACGTCGGTTATTAATTAATCAAATATTTAGTTTATCCGTATACTTATTATATGATCCAAACAACACAGTTCAAATATGTACAATGAAACACGAACCGGTAGTCCCAAGCGGCCTACTCGTTTACATAATTTCAATATCCGTAAATGAATGTTAAACAATATCATCCAATACTGAGCAAAAAATATATATAGATATTCTTATATACGATTACTAAAAATAATAGAGAAACGTATTTTCAGTTCTTAAACTCTGAAATACATGCCTAAATATATTTTTGTTATACCTAGGTAGGCAGGCGATAAAATAACAACACCGATTGTCAGACACTCAT
Source organism: Danaus chrysippus (assembly GCA_916720795.1). Lineage (NCBI taxonomy): Eukaryota > Metazoa > Arthropoda > Insecta > Lepidoptera > Nymphalidae > Danaus > Danaus chrysippus. The sequence continues at coordinate 6,499,542 of CAKASE010000066.1, read as the reverse complement.
ATCTCGTCTGCCCGTGATCACGGTTGATGTAAAGTAACAGTAACGTCGGGACTATGTAATTGTTTATAAAAAAAAAAACCGAAAATATTAGTTTCATTTCAATAAATACTCGGGAAAATCTTAGATCTCATTATATTTTTGTTGTATCCTGTCCAATAAATGGTAGTATTCAATTAGTATTTTATCATAAAATACTAATTGAATACTGCCATTTATAATACGTTACGTTAAAATCATAATTTAACTATAAAAGAGCAAAAAATGTCTTTTTTCATAACAATCCCAGTAAATCTCGAGGGGCGAAAGGGTTGTTTAAATTAAAAAGCTAATAAATTTCGAATGTTTCATTTCAGACTCCACAGTAATATAAAATGTTCAGTGAATCCTATGTGTAGTGGTGTGAAATGAACTCAATTCTGTTGACAAATGACCTTTTATTTAAAATTTCCATCTATCTATATATACATATAAAGCTACCACTGTTATAGAATTTCCTTTAGAATTTTTTTATTTTATTTCAATTGAAAACCTTAATTTAATTTCGAATTGTTTGCGACTGACACCATTCTTTCATATTGTTACAGTTTATTATTACAGTTACAAGTAAATTGTAAAAAATAAAATTCTTACTGAATAATATTATATTGATCGTTGATTATTTATTTGTTATGGACCAATTTATAAATTTTTAGCTTCAAAATTGATGACGACCAAGGACTTTCATGAATATATATCCTTCAAATACTGAAATTAAACAAAACTTAGCCATAATACATAGTTGTATATGTATAATGTGCTAAAAACAAATGAGTTTTTATTATATTATTTATATAAAATATTGCATAAAATTCTTTCATATATTTTGCTTAATTTTAGTTGCATCTCAATGTCAAGAGGTAATAATACGTATAAAAAAGTCGTCGACATATATGAAAATATATATTATATATGTGTATAAACATATCTTAATTAACTAAAATTTATGAAACGTTTGAAATGATATAACAAGAAAGGTTGGCACGAATGTACAGTTTTTCTTTTAGCATTAAACAAGCTAAAGGAGACCTTACTTTGCGGAAGTCACTGAATGTTAGCAAAATAAAAAGCTTATTAGTTCAAAGACTAGCCAGAGCTCTTTTGTAATGAAGTTGCTGTGAGTGGCGGGATCGGTAATGAAACAAGTTTAGATACATCGAAACTTAATACACAATGGAAACGATCGTCTTCATTATTACTATTTTACAAGCGACATTAAGATAAAAATAAATAACAAGGTAGCGGTTTTTAGGGGTGCCTGTGTTAAGTGGCTAACGAGAATAGATTAAATTAAATGAATGAAAAACAGATCGTAATTTTTTATATAGAGTTAGTACATATTATTTCTTTATGGGAATAAATTTTAAAGGTTTATTTAATGATCATGATATATCTGTTTGGTGTTTACTATATACACAGGTGGTGAATATACCATTATTAAGGTTCAGTCATTATGAAAATGTTTATTTAACTAATGTAAGATATTCCCCGAATTCCATCCAGTTTTTAAATTACTTAGCATTCTTATAAATACCACGTTATAATTATTTTATTAAGCGAAGAGAGCGAAACGCTAAACTAACTACTCAGGTAATTCATAGTTCAATAGCATCAAGTTATCAAAAAAATATATAGATCAGACCACCAATTTCAATTTTAGGGCCGTAAAACCCATAATCCATGTCCAAAAAAAACGGTTTTGGTACCGAAACGCGGAGGTTACTTCACCCAACGCGCAAAAACAACTGTTTTTTCAAGCCTAGCGAGAGAAATTTTTTAAGGTGTATCTCCTAGTAATCTATTTTACAATTAAACTAGCAAAACAGTTTAATTCTTGTACTTAATTTTTAAATTTATGTATACGCCAAGCGCAAACGAACACGGACCAAAAACTTCCAGGAAATTTCATTCCCGACGCTTTTCCAATTAAGCTATCGTGTCACTTCGGCTTCATCAATTAAGGATTCTATTTATTTTAATAGTTGTGTTGGAACAGAGGTAACATGATAAAAACAAATGGACATTTTGAAGTGAATTAAACACGAATTTTGCAGATTTTATGTCATTAGGGTATATTTTATCAACATATATCGCATGTTTCATTCTCCGTGACGAGAAGTATACTAAATTACAACAAGAACTAAAGCATTTGTAGCAAAAACTATCAGACAAACTAGTGAACAGTTTTTAACTATGCTAAATATATAAATAAAAATGTAAATATTAGAAATGAGTCGTGAAAAAATGTATGTAATTAGTTTTGTTAATATTTTATATAATTATTTCATTCCGATTAGTCGTTGCGAATGAGGAATGTATACTCAAAATTTCCATCACCTTACATTTTCAGTTTATTAAAAAAAAATCTTTTGTTTTTCCAAACTGAACAAAATATAATCATACGAAAAAATATTGAAAAAGAAAGACGAGCAATCAGGGCTAAATATAATAATAATAAAACTAATCCTCCCGTAAATGTCACTGTGATAGACCCAAAGTAATTATGCTTTACTTTTTTATCATATTTTCGAAACAAAATAAATATTTTTAAAAGTAAAAGCGCATAGGTAATCCGCTGCTTGGCATAGGCTCACGCCCAATTCACTGAGATCCACAAATCTAGAATCCTGCCACTCTGAAGATTGTCAGTCGAAGATCGTTGGAACTCAATTTATCTCCACTGGGCTTCGAAAGACCCGGTACCCATTCTACAGTGGATCGAAATAATCGATTGCAGTGTAGTTTTAGTTATACATTCATAAAGTCACAATGCAATGAATCGTTTTCAGATCGTAGGTGTTAAACTGATTATTTTCACAAATATTAAGCTGTTATGAACACTTCTATTGGAAAAATTATATTGATATTGATTTAGAAAAAAAAAGAAAAGTATGAATACTTCTGTATATTTGTGCAATTACTTTTTATTACTCTCATTAATGTAGAAGCTGCCAAATCTATTGACGTAACATTATTTGCTAAAAATCGAGATACAAATGCGGGAACCTTACCGTAAATGTGAACAGATAAAAGGAAAGGGGGTTATAAATGTGATTATAGATTTCATATTTTTATACAATCGTCTATGTATTTTTCGATGAAGCTGCTTTGTAATATCTTTTATCTTATATAGGTACCTTCATACTATAACTTCTGTATACGTCTAGGTTATATTTTATAAGTAAACATAACTTATTTAGTACTTATTTGCTAAGAGGGATTTTAACAATTCGATTTTAATACCACTTATGGCTATTTATAAGTAATAAGTATGTATTTGACAAATATGTTGACATTTTAGTCTCATCTCCCCGCGAAAACGGTTGCTGTAACGTAATCGAAACTTCGGGAGTATGTAGTTTAAAATAATTTAAAAAACGCGTAGTGAATAATAATAGTGAATACTAATAATAATAATATATTAACTTTATTTAATAATACTCGTGAAAGTCTTATATAACTATATGAATAAAGCATATAAATATACATTTTAGATTATTATTAGCTGTGGAAGATAATATTCATATACATTTATTGTTCGTATATGACAGTACCAACTTAAGATAGAAAACTTTAAACACTCCGTATATAGTACAAAAATCCAAACTTGTAGTAACGCCACTCACAAACACAACGGGCAGAGGCTCGATGAGATAAATCTGAAATAATAAACATAAACCAGCTTCTTCTCAAATGAGTGGAGTTTGGTACATAATGTATATTTTCATTAGACTCTTTGTAATCCAGCAACACAGGTTTAGGAGTTACGAGGACGTAAAAGATTTTATGATCTGAATTTTATATTATTGCACCAAATTTCATATGAATTTAATTTCATTCTGTCCACTGTACAGTAAGAATTGTATGTAGTATATGTATTGTAGATATTTCTAGGGAAAAAGTGAGGTGACTCCTATGCTGTACATTTAAAGTACAATTAGGTCAAGACAAATTGTCTTATTTAATTAAAATACGTGTCAGATTCTTAAATTTCAGATTTAAGTCTGTGGAGATAAAAATTTTCTTTAAACATGACATCTTTAAATTTTCAGAGAATTTCAGCACTAATTAGCTTATAACGTTACAAAGTTATCTAAATCTCTAATCTAGACTTCGCTCACGTTTTAAAAGCTTATTTACGACCTCCAAAATTTTTGCGTTTTTTTCTTTTAAATGTAATTATGTAATTTACTTTTCGAGACTAACTATTACTTATGGATTTCATAAGATGTTATTGTTATACATTTAAAGTATTTTAAATTATAAAAAAAACTTATCGAAGCCGTAAAGCCGGTAAATCCAAGCCTAGGTAATTAAGTAACTACGCCGCTATGTGGCTTATCTCGACCTGGTTAGTACCATTCCTGGCTATACATAATGATTCTGAAATAGTCTTTTCCACATGTTTTTTTCCTGAACCTGCTTCCAATTTATTAACCCAATGTTATGTCAACCTTGCGAATGTTTTTAATCTCACAGTGAATATATTATTTCGTTTTGTTCTTGAATCTCTTCATAAAAAGATCTTGCTAGTTTTGAATAAGCAAAAAAGTAAACTGAAAGTGAATTTTTTATTATTATTTATATGTAGTAAGCTTAAAAAAATACTTTGACATGAATTGGATTCGAATATTAATTTAGATTAGAAGATACTTAATTTAGATATATAAAAACAAATGAAAAATGTATTCTTTACTAAATGAATACCTTACATTTTACTTCTGTAAAAAACAGTCATGGTATAAAAACAAGCTTTATACTTCAATTATTAAAACCTTTAATGAAAAAACAATTTTAAAAACTTTATTTTTTCTATTTATTAGAAAACCCGGTCTCTCATTCTATCACCCAATATGATACTATTACATGTAATAGATTAACAATTTTAATTAAAATTCACCATAAATAAAGCTTTAATATTCAATCTGTAGCTACCAGTCTTAACTCGTTGTTTTGTACAAAGAAGTACACCTGAGAAATCCGAACGTTTCTTGAGAAAAAATAAATATTCATTAAGAAAATCCTTTAAAGATAAAGTAAGATGTTCCGTGTATTTTAGTTTTAAGTAAAACTGATTACTTGGAACTAATAATATAACGAGCTAGGTTTTGATTAACAATATTTACTTTATTATGATAGCAAATAATATCCGAGTAAATACTACTTCAACCACTTGTACATTACTGGTCAAAAAAATGACTTATCGGCCTTTTTTAAGCAAAAATCCGATTACTAGAACATTCCAGAACATTCTCGTTTATATATCTACATACTTCTTTAGAAACATTTACAATAGGAATGGTCTAGTAAACATATAGCTAATATTTTCGTCCCATCATTAGGAGATTGCCTTGCCGCACAATGTAGAAATCATTCTACAATATTTAAGGCGGTGGAATAATATTTTAAGTTTTATTTACTTAATAATACATTCAGTACTAAGTGTATTAATACTGGGTGGCGCAAAAGTAAAGACCCTATTTGGTTCAGCTATAACATTTTTTCTAAATGAGAAAACTAGATTTAGGTTTTTTTAAATGTATATTTGTGCCATTAAATTTCGTACCATTAGGATTTAAAGATGATGTCTTTTAAAAGGTGACCTCCAGAGTTGATACACATTTGAGCCCTATTTATGACATTTTGCATAACTTGCCGTAACACTTCCTGCGATATGTTCGTTATTTCTTGACGAATGTTTTCTTTTAGAGCTGCGAGAGTCTGTGGCTTGTTCACATACACCCGAGATTTCAAAAAACCCCAAAGAAAGAAGTCTGGACTGGTCAAATCGGGTGATCTTGCAGGCCAAGGCAAATCGCCAAAACGAGAGATAACTCGGCCTGGAAAAGCGTCCCTCACTAAGTCCATAGTGTCGCGCGCTGTGTGTGCCGTAGCGCCGTCTTGTTGAAACCAGATGTGCTCCAGCCCCAATTCGTCCAAACTAGGTATCAAAAACTCACGTAACATGGTTCTGTAGCGTTCTCCAGTGACAGTTATCGCATTGCCTCCAGCGTCTTCGAAAAAATAGGGTCCGATCACTCTGTCAACACAGATGCCACACCATACAGTAACTTTTAGTGGGTGTAGAGGTGTTTCTTGAATAATGCGCGGATTATCAGTGCCCCAGAACCGAGTATTCTGCTTATTGACATGCCCTGAGAGATGGAAATGCGCTTCGTCACTCATAACCAATTTTGTGTATCAACTCTGGAGGTCACCATTTAAAAGACATCATCTTTAAATCCTAATGGTACGAAATTTAATGGCACAAATATACATTTAAAAAAACCTAAATCTAGTTTTCTCATTTAGAAAAAATGTTATAGCTGAACCAAATAGGGTCTTTACTTTTGCGCCACCCAGTATAATAATAATATCTGTGTAAAATATTCTGGAAGAATAAAATTTTAAACTATTAATATAACTATATTCGAATAAAAAGTACATTATAACATATACATGAAATATTTTCTACAGAATTTATAAAAAACCACGGGTGCTTGAAGCTTAAATATTTTACTTTCGGGTGAAGCATATGAGCTTGCAGTTTAATTTCTTGAAATTCCGCTGTTTTGTGAGACATTCTTATATTTTTGAACTGATTTTATAAAAGGAGGAGGTTCCCTATTCATCTGTATTTTTTTATGTGTCTAACCTAATTACTTTCGTTTGGGCGAAGCCATGTTAAAGGTTTTTGTTTCAAAGCAGGTGGTTCACGTTCGGTCCCATTTCAATTTTGTCCAATTCTGACAAAGGTAACCATGAGAAAACCATATAAGTCTAAAAATAGCATTAAGTATGTGTGCGAAAACTGAACAAGTAACTTTAGTGCTAACCGATTTCGAGTTATTTATAAGTGTAGTTTTCACAAATGTTCTCATGATGATTAAAACTAGACTTAATTATGTAATTCTAAGAAAATGGATATAAAACATTCAAATGTTTAGGCATACATAACGCAAATGAAGTATTGCCATTACTTACGATGTATTATGTGTCATCTTCATTGTCAGAAGACACATTTCATAATAATAATAATCTTGTTATTAACCGACTTACAAAGAGGTGCTCAGTCGCCGGAATCTATTTTTCGTGTGTTACTTGATTTCTCGAATACTCTTAGACCGACTTAAGAAATTTTTTTTTCACTGAAAGATTGTATCCCCCCAATGGTCATATGGACTCCAAATCAGGGTTTTATTATGGAATTCTCTTAAAATGCACAGCAATCAAAAACAATTGGAATAAATTTAAAAAAATGAGAAATTTAGTCTTTTTAAATAAGTGCATATTTGACAAAGTGAAGATTCACGTCTTACAGATGACTCTTGCAACATCGTTTTGTATTTCTTTCTACTACGTTTTAAACGATAATTTTTGTACGTTTCACAAACCTGAGCTCGATTTTTTTATACGAGATATACGTAAGGAGGGATTCCTCATCATGAAACAGCTATTCTTCCCTACATACTTATACTTTAATTACACGCAAGAAATCAAATTATTTTTAAGTAAAAACAACAGAGTTCAGAAAAACAACATAGGAACTATAAAGCAAAATATTACTTAACACTTAAATACTATTTTCTAACCTAACCTACTACCTAACTTATAATAAATTATAAATATTAATTGCAATTAACACTTAACACATAAACGAACACTTTTATAATTTTTTAATTTCTAATCAACTTTGTTAAAAAAAGACTCAAATTTTAAAAAAAATTATGTTATGTATGTCTGATTCAAAGAAAAGCACTTTTGTAGTGAATGATTAAAATAAAATAATAGAATTTGAAAAATTGAAAATAAATCTAATAAAAAATATGCCTGATGGTTACTTGAATTAAGCTTTCTTATGTTTTATTTATTATTACGACCTTTTATGCAGGAGATTTTTAAAGATAATTATTTACTCGAATTTTTATTATTTCTGTATTTATTTTAAAACTGATTCCATAAAAAAATATTTCATATATGAGAGGAAAATATATTCAAGAATTACTTTTAAAATAATAAATAACATAATAATTCTAAATATTGAATTAAAATCTTAACTTTATAAAAATCTATTCAAAAATGACGATGAGATTGAGTATTTAGACATCACTGATTAATGCATTCCCAAAGAGGGTTGATGTCAGGCGGCCGGTGGTAAAAACAATTACCAAAACTATTCACAACATGTAAGGCAGACCCTGGCTAAAACTAGGAAATTGCCAGGACGAAGAAGAATGACGGTGAGTATGAAATGAAATAATTATTCTAACATTCACATTTGCATTTATAGTTTACTTGCACATCAAGAATCAACAGTATTGAGGAAACCACTCTTAGCTATTAATATATACATATTTACATATCTAGTAAAGTAGTAGAGCGTAGCTGTATTCAAGTTACTACAGCTCAAACATGGGCTGGCTCGACCGGGGAACTACCACCCTCTCACAGAAGATCGGCGTAAAGTAGTCTTAAATCGCTGCGTTTTGATTAAAAGAGCCGATTGCCTTTGATTGCATAATCAAAGGTGGCAACGCATCCGCAAAACTTTGTTACGAATGTCCATGGGTGACGGCAATACCTCCGTCAGCTCATTTGTCCCAATCACATAATATGCTTTTAAATATTAAAAGATTGTTTTTATAATTGATCGATAAATATTGAAACATTGCTTCTGTCATATACTTATACCTTTTATTGTCATTCAGATAATAACTGTCTGATTAGACATCCTGAAATTATGGTGTACATTCTATAATATAATTTTTGAGCATTTGAAATATATTTTTTATTAAAATTATAATATATTATTTAAAATATAAATTAAGGAAAATAATTTAAATTTAATAGTGACAGAACATTAGGGAAACTTTCCCTTAATGATAGGTCATTATAGAACCATTAGTTGCATCAATGTGTTTCGCAGATCATTCTTAATAGAAATTATTTTATGGGTTTAATGTTTTCTCAAAATTACTTTCTCATAGCCGTCAGAGTACAAAAGAAAATATATAGCTATTTTAAGAATAATGAAAACTAATTGTTTACATTATACTTGTTATGCTTTTCATTATATATGTATTATATATTGTATTTTAATGTTCATATTTGTCAAATTTGTTTACAGATATATATTTTTATGTATAAATATATTTGGTATGGATATTAATATGTCACGTGTTTGCCAAATATCCTCCCTCAATATTCGATGAATACATATGTCTTAAAAATAAATGGGAATAAAATATTAAAATACTCAACAAAGTGAATAAACAAACAAACGAAGTATGTTGTGCTTAAATAAGTTGTTTGTTTGGGCAACAAGAGAAACCAATTTTAAACTATCATGCTGTTTGATTTAAAAATATTTGAGCCATTGAAGTTATTAATGTAAATATGAAACCGCCTATGCTAAAGTATGCTAAAATTCTTAAGACCAAATTTAGTAAACGTGAGACGAAAACTGTTCTATTTTAATAATTATCTCAATTTTTATGCAAATATAATGAAACAATGAGCTCAAATATCTAAAATAAGGTTAAATGTAACAGAATATACTGAAAACATTATAGAGGAATCAAGTTCCTAGACTGAAATCTGACAAATGACAATTTTACAGTCGTATCAAGTAGACAAGAACATTAATTGAAATTTGAGGATTAAAATTCCAATGAAAAATATGCACTGAAAAATTAATCGATAACAGGATTTCAAACGTAACCAATTAAATTATAGTATTACGAGGAATCGGAACTAAAAAAATAAAATAATTATTTAAAAGTCCACTTCAAAAGTATAACTGAATATACAGACTTAAAGTAAGAAATAATTCCTTTAAGGTAGATCCTTAAACAGGTTTAAATAGTAACCCATAGACAATATATTTCTAACAAACTCTCAGTCGCGGGCAGATAGATAAGTAACATGACAATGGGCAAAGAATTAAATATTTTTATCTAAATGCAACAGTTGTCTTAAAAGTTATATACCTACGTACAATTTCATCGGATAATGTACATATACTGGGATAAAGTTGTTCTTTCTACGATTATTAATAAATTTTGGTAAACCCATTATATATATTTCTTACCTAAAGAAATTAAGAAGAAAAAATAATGGGTTTCATAACTATTAATAATTATAATCTGAGAAATTGGTCTTTTACTTAAATAAATTAAAACGCAGGAGATTTTACCCAGGAATTATTAAAATTCATCGGGCGTCAGAGCTTGTTACGATAACGGATAGCCTTGTAAATTAACAATAAAAGCAATTTTCGACACAATACAGCCATTATTCTTAATTATTATTCGCCTTTTTCACATAGCTATAACATAGTAAGTGCTTGTTAAAGGTTTTTGAAAGAAATCAAAAAGATATGACATTATACATCGACATTTTTTTACAATGTCTAGTTGTCATTCCCTTATATTGAATTGTTGTTTATTTGATTTCAAATATACTTCGATAAAAAGCACATTTCATCATAATTATATTTACTTCCATGCTTTTTCTTTTGAAACTTAACTGATGCATTATATTTTAATTTTTCAATCCACTATAACCTTAAAAAATTAATAATATTATTGTATGGGTAGTGAGTACTTGTGAAATTACATTTTAATTAAAGCCATTGGATGCTCAAAGTGTGAATTGGTATAATAATTATATATTATACATAATAAAAAAATCGGTAATAGTATAAAGACTGGGTAAATAATGTTATAATTTTTTTTTTAAATTAACAAATACTGTATAAGACTGCATTATATACTTAAATTAGATTGTATTTTATAAAATAAAGGATTTTTTAAAATCTTAATAGGATAATCTTAATCATAAGGAGCTTTAACATTTCAATCTTTCGAAATTACTCATAAAAAATATATCGTATATTTTAATATATATATGTATTATGTATTGCCGTTAAATATTTTTTAAAGTAAATGGTCAGTAGTTTGACCAGACTTTATTTATAACAGCTATCATTACTTTAAAATATAGCTCCTCGGAAAGGTTTCTAAAACAAGCCAGTCATAAAATATCTATAAAGACTTCGAGGAAGTTACGTATATTCACGTAAGCTAGCGTAGGTAGCATGTGCATCTTCTAAATAATAAAACGTATAATCAATATAAATTGTCGTATTGGGAGGGAAGACAAATAGGTGAAGTTATGAGCACGGTTTTATTGAATTTTGTAGAGGAATATTTACTTGAAAGATTTAATGTTACATCGATTAACTTTCCGGGCATATGAAATCTCTCTGCATGGTAAAATACTATAAATTTCAATTACTTTAACCAGGTAGTACACACATAAGTATAAGTACGAAATATTATTAGACCTGCTTATATTTAAGTCTAGTTTATTTTACCTAAAAATGAAATATGAATAATACAAATGAAATAATCAATATACAGTATGATTTCGATCCAGTAACTTACTGTTTCACTGCTAGACATGTAGCACTTATTTCATTGTCTAAAAGGAAAAAAAAAACTTTTTTATTCTAATGAGTACTAAATAATAAATAGAGTAAATATGCTTACGAGGGTTTTATAAGAACGAAATTATCTTAAAACCAATTATACAATAATCTACATAAACCACAACTTCCTAATGTCATAACAATTTAATGGGTGACATACTAATCCTTATAACAATGAAAACGCTTTCGTACAATAGAATACATTAAAATCAAGTACCTACATATGAACAGAGCAAAAATTAACTCTGATCTTTGTAATGTATTAACAACATAATTATTTTCAATTGCACATATTTCCTATATATAATTAATTCTTATATTCTCGTCTATACGTACATACTACTAATAAAATTAGTTTTAAGAGTAAGTATATTCGTTAGGTAATAAAATAATTAAATAAACATACTTGAAAAAATAAATACTTTTTGTTATTTCTTAACCATTATTGTTTTGAATGGACTTAAGTAAAGCTTTTAAAAATACTGAATAGAACCACTTGCTGGCGTTATTACTCCGACATAATGTTTCTGATCCTTCCAACAGGTAATTTTGTTTCTATCTTCAGAAAAGCCACCAGGCTAATCGCACTGATTGTGGTCACTGACATTTATGCAATATAATTTTTGGAGTTCCTCTACTTAATATACTGTCTCCTTCTTTTAAAACTTTTCACTTTATGGCTAAAGTACTCTTAACAAACATATCAAAAATGTTAATACGCAATTGATGATATTTATATTTGTTTCTTGAACATTTACGAAGCACACCTGAATAAGAGTTGTGGTGTTAGACACATGCAGTCTTGATTTACATATATTTAGACCAAACTAAATTGGTATATATTTGATTACAGACGTTAATTAAGTTGTAACCAGTATGATTCCGAAGAATTATCCGCTAACTTTAGCCTTCTGTATTCAATTCTATTCTACACTTGTACTTCTGCAAATTTAAAATGTGGATCTTAATTTTTGTTTGTATTTCATAACAGACAGCTTTAACCTTCGGTCATTATTTTGCTTCACCTCTTCTTTTTTTAACTGGATAATTATATATCGGACTTTTTTATTTTATTTATGTTTATGACTACAGTTATTAGGTTCTGAAACGATTTAACAAAGTCTTTCCGAAAAGCTTCAGTTGTTTTTTTTATATGTATAACAAAGTAGGCAAATGAGCAGACGGCCTACTTGTTAGAAAGCAAATGCGTTGCCAGTCTTAATTATTGAAGAGAGAGAAGAAATAGTGGTAATAGTGAGAGAGCAAGACAAGGTGGGAAAAGGGATAGGGGTTCTCTCTCTCATCGTACAAAACATAGCAATTAAAGACTTACACGCCGATTTTCGGTGAGAGGGTAATACTTCTTCGGTCGAGCCAGCCTATGTTCGAGCTGTACTTTCGTGACCACAGCTAGGCTCTACTACCGTTAGTGACCTTTTAAGATTACAATACCTTTTAATATCAAGTAAAGTAGCATTCCTCAAAGAAACTTGAAGTTTAATCTTATTTATAATAGTAATTAAATCGAGTATTGCAATTATTTATATTTTTTTACAGATATTTTTAAAAAAATTGTAAGTTTTAAGAAAATGCAAGATGTACATATTTACTAAATAGCATATATCACACCAATTGTGCCACATTTGTATATGAGTGCAAAGAAGATCAATAATGAACTTTTCGGTACTTATGCTTACAATTTTGGATCTGTTTGTTTTATAGCATAAGAAAAAGAAAAGAAGTAAAAAAATATACTGGATATTAAACAATACATAAAAATGTACTTTATTAAACACTTTTGCCACATCAAAGAACTATTAAAATTATAATCTATCCGTATTATATATGTATATAAAAAGTAAAAGTTGAACGAACATGTATGCTAAATTAATATTTTTAGCACAAGTTCCACTTATGTAACACACATAGCCTGTTATATATCAGTTATTTGTTCACATTGTTCACAGAGGTCCCCTCAAACAAGCTCAGAAACAAAAGCAATGACTGAAGCCGCTACAAACGAGATTTTCTAACTACTTCACAGACAATGGCAGTCTGCGAGTCACTTGCAGTAAAGTCAACGTAACATATTCCAACAGATATCTGTGCACGTTATTTTATGTCACGTTAGCACTAGTACTTAGTCATTATTTTGTGTTGGTCGTCTAATTTATAATGTTTACCTTTAAATAATGTAGTTTATTTACGCCAACACATTATGGTAAGTAACTGTACTATTGAGCAAAATTATTAGTAATATATTCTTAAGGAAACAAAATGAAATTTATTTTTTGTGAATAGATATACATAATGACATTTACCTACTATCAAATGAAAAATTCATATCATAGTCGAACCGGGATCACTTAATAATATCTCCTTACATTCTATTTAAATACCGCTACCTTTTTTTTGTTTCTCACTATTGTATTTTGTAATAAAACACAAATTACAGTCACAACAAACCAATCAACGAATAATCCTTTACAATCTTACGAAATATAGATGTGTAGGCTCATTTTTTTGCTTTAATGAACCGGCTTCGTCATTTGTTTTTGAAAGTAACCAATTTTTTTGTATTTTCTTTGTTAAAACAGTCGTGGTGGCCTAGATGTTAAAGGCTCTTCTCTCGTGCATGAGGGCGCGAGTTCGAAACTTAGCAAGCACCAATATGATTTTTCTGAGTCATACGTACTTTCTAAGTGTATTTAGACATCACTAACCGACGGCGAAGGAAAACATAGTGAGGAAAACTGGACTTAAAATTTCTAATTATAAGTTTGAAATCGCCAACCCGTCTTGAGCAAGCGTGGTAATTAATGCTCAAATCTTCTAAATGTGAGAACACGCCTTTGCTGAACAGTAGTCTCTGATAGGCTGATGATGATGAAAAGCCTTTATTTCCATTGTGTTTTGTATGCAAAAACTAACGTGTTCTTTGTCAAATTAAAAACTGCCCTAGTGAGAGTCTTTATTTGACTCCATTTAACAAAACCCGTTGTTAAAATTAGGCTAAACTTTCCGGATGATTCCGAGATAAAAAAAATAATTCAATGATAGGAAAAAAATATCTAAACCTAATTAACACTATTTTCGATTATTGTAAACTCACAGCCAAATTACAAACAAATGTACATAATTGAAATGATTATAACACCACAATTATATTATTTTAATCCATATGTAATAAAGAATGAATTAATTCGCAGTATCGAACTTAATTCTCATTAAACATTTCTGTATAATAAATCTGCTTTATTTCACTTTTATATAGTAGTTTTCTTTATAACATGGTAGTCTGTAACACAAAATAAATGTGACAAGTGTGATGCATGAATTTTCGCTTTTAGAATTTTTTTACTTACCATTCTTGTTACGTAAAATAAATATATACTCCAAATTAAAATAAACCTAGGCATACTTTAACGAAACGTCAAACTGAAATGTTATCATTTCTTGAAGTATAAATATAGCTAAGAGATAATTTTAAACTTAATTGAATTCCTTTGGACAATTTCAAAGGAAATCTTCTACTTAAATTTAAGGCTACTTAATCCCAGTAGATCGTCTCAAACTCTGTTCTTTGAACAATAAATGTTCTTGCTAATTATTCTTAACCAACATTAAATCGTGATTTTCAATTCTTAGAAACTTTATATTATAAATCATTCTAATAGATTTCGAATTTATTTAAATAAATATTATCCAAATGCATATATTTTTCTATACAATTTTTACTACATATTATAGTTTTATTATTACAAAGAAAAAATATTTATCAGTATCGAGAATTTTCGCAATTCGTAATTTACCAATATGTATTCCCGAACGGTGAATGTGTTTGCATAATTGCTATTTATTTAAATGAATGTTAGAATTTTTCGGTGATAAATCAGAAATATTTTACATAGTATCAATAAATAATAACTTTTACTTAACAAGTTTTCAATTATTTAATCTTCATAGATGTTTAAAAAAGCTATAATTAAAGTGGCAATAATATTAATTCAGGAAAAAAATTAATTCCAGTACAATCCCAGAGAGAAACCACAAGGGGCAACGAAACAGAACAGCTTCAAATTAAAAAGCTAATGAATTTTGTTGCAGAACCACGCATTGTGTCCTCATTCCAAAAAAAATAACAATTTCTTTTAATTCGTTAATTCTAGTGTTCTCTGCATTTAAACAATCTCGAGTAGAATTTATTGTTCTGGATGTTTCTTCTAATAAAAAAATTAACAGTCTGTAATTATATAAGAATGTATGATTATAATTTTTTATTATGAAATCATAAATAATATAATGAATTATTCCAGGTGCCACTACTATAATGTAATTTTTTTGAGTTATAATTCTTAATTTCAATGCAATTTAGTGAGCTACATCATTTGCGTGTTTTTTTTTTCAAATACATCTTTACTGTGTGAGATAGCAACAAAACTATGGACTTCTTGGAAAATGGCTAATGATACGCTATTAGAAGTTACATAAATGAGTCATAATATTAGCCTTCTACCACATTTGAAGATCGACTTGAAAAGATAAATACATACTCGTACTTAAGCAGCTGTTTTGCAGATGTTTAAATATTTATCTTTGTCATATCATCATAAATTTAGGTAGGAATCATAAATGAAATAATTTATCTCACTCTAATTTATAAGATAAAGGTGTATTTTGTTTTGTTAGATATTAAAATTTAAGTCATAATATATCAACAATCTTACAACTATATTAAGCAGATACGAAAGATTCAAAAATAATATATAAAAGTTTAAAATTTGTTTTTACTCTTCAGATTTTTTTAATTAACAATTATTTTCTTACACATATATGGTTGATGGTTATCAAAAATACCTCAAAAATGTACTTGGCGCGTTTGCTATGTAATAGAACAAAAAAATTAGCCCTTTAGTTGTGATGTATCTAAGTTTTAATTATTTTACTAAATAACTGATAACTTGAACATAAGCTGTGTATAAATGAGCTAAATGTATGTATAAATTAACAAACAGTAATTTCATTTCTCAGTACTCAATAACATAGCCTGAAACTATGATTTTCAGATCTATATCTATACATATAATAAAATTGTAGAAAAATGCTGTCTGTACATTGAAAATAAAAATAAAAAAAATAGCAGGGGTTATTGTTATGTCGATATCGAACCCAAAAATGTAATTAACTTTTTTTTTGTCTGTTTGTCTGTTCACGCTTATCTCAGATACGGCTGATCCGAGTTGGATGCGGTTTTAACGAATAAATTGCGGTATGCTTCAGTAATGCTTTGGTGTTTGTTTCATGTCAATCGGTTCATAAATAAAAAAGTTATGTAAAAAAACGCTGCTCATAGTCACTATTCCACGCGAACGAAGTCGTGGGCACAGCTAGTATTATATAAAAATAATAAGCGGCTTTATTTTATTTAATATTTTCCAGAGATTCAATTATTTTACAGTAAAAAAATTTTTCCACACAAATAGAAGAATTGTTTTAATCTTTTTTAAATTATTGCAGTTTCTTTATTATAGAAATAAAAAAATATACATATCATATTAGATAGTGAAATTTATATAGGTTAATCACAATAACCTGTTTATAACCTTTAAATAATAAATATTTTGGTTATTTCTTAACTTTCTTTGAATAGTCTCTTTTAAAAACTTTTGTCTGTTGTTTTTTTTCATATTATCTAAAACTATTAATATTCAATTACAAAAGACAATGGCGAAATAAGTATGTAACGGTAGTGTCTTATTTGTTTTAAAATTATTTAAAACATACGTGACAGCGATTGTATAGAAAAGTAGCACTTTAAAAGAACTTAATAGAGGCTGTCAAAAAAATATATATATATATATATTTAGATATAAAAAATATACAAAGTTAAAGTTTTATTTTAAATAATAACAAATGAAATGAAATCATTCCTTTACATAGTTTAAAATTTAAAAGGATTTTTTTTGCTAGTTTATACAAAAGCGGATAAATATACATACATTTAAAACTAAAATATAAAGAGGGTAAGATGAATGAAAAAATATGTGCTACTAAAAAAACTGAGACTACTGGCAAGATGGAAGTTCTTTCTGTTCCCACTATCCTCTGACCGTGGCACTAAACACTAAATAAAAAGGCTGCAAGCATAATGCCACATCTAACTGGTCTCTTCCGCCAAAGCGGAACATTGACAGGTACAGTCGTCCTGACGTGTGCCCCACTTTCCCAACTTTTTGACGATTATTTACATGCAAAAGGATGTTAAAGGCATGATAATAATTTTTGAGATGACACTGGATAGCAAAACCTAATGCCAACCTCTCCAACCAGCTTACCAGTCAAATCTCTAGCAACTGAGGATACCAACACCCGTTTGCACTAAACCTAGCCCCTGTGTACCATAACCATATGAATGTAGTACACAAGGTCAACCTGGTATATACCAGGCACCCTCTGGTGCTGTGCAACTGGTATGGGTCACTTTTTGGTGCCCCTATACTATGATGGAATTATGCATTTTATGAAGGTTATTAATTAAGGTTGTCACGAAAAACAAAACATGTTTTCATAGTAATTTAGCGGCCTTTCCTTATTCCCACACTTTCCTACCATTTCCTTATTCCCTAAAAAAACAAGGTTGGCAACGCATCCGCAACAAAGATGTTGTTGATGTCCATGGGCGACGGTAACCACCTTCCATCAAGTGGGTCGTCTGCTCGTTTACCACCTTTAACATAAGAAAAAAGCGGCGTTCACAGTATTTTTAAAGACAATGCTTAATCTCATATATTGTTTGCATATTTGTTTTGTGGAAAAATTCAAAAACAATTAAACTTTAATTGAATGCAGACGTAACTATGATGGGTAGATATTCGAAATTAAAAATGTGCTCATATTTGAAAACGCCTTACATTGTGTCAGAGCAAAACAAGACAAAAAACAAAATTGCTAGATTCGGTGTTGTTTTATTTGATAGGAGTAACATAAAAAAACGTAGAATACTGAAATGGTGTCTGCGTCGAAATATGTGTAATTAAAATCTAGGCTTGGATACATCGAACTAGTGAAAACGGCCAGAAGTCAACGTTAAATGTTAAAGGAAGTGGAAATATAACTTTGCAACCCTTTTGTCTTAATCTTTAAGAGGTGATACTTTCCAACATCAAGGTAAAAGAATGTTATTTCACTCACTATTTAGAAGGATTCTAAAGTACACATCTCCGACATGTCGTTTATCCAATAGGTTACCTGAAAAATAGGTCATAAGCAATAAAACCATTTCAACTCAACAAGGCTCTGATATCATATGAGCCAAAGAGGTTTTTATGTATTCTAGGTCTAATATAACAAACTTATTGTCAGTAACTCAATGTAAAAAAAACAATACAAATGTTTTCTCCTCAAACAATCACTGCTCAATATAGAAAGGAAAATTAAAATTGGTTTTGCTGCTAAGTAAATTGTCAGTATATAAGTAAGATTTATATACAATATACCTCTAGATATAATAAATCATATACAAGCACATATTCAATTTGATAGATTAGAAGTAAAACTTTCATTTCAATCCAAAATTACTCTAAATAAATTGAACGTCGTTATTTTGATATTGATAAATTAAAATACCTTTTCACACCTTACATTTATTCAGTCTAAAAGATTTTCTTACTTGCACTTTTAAAACCTTTTCGCTCCATTAGATCGCAACACCATTATAAAACTTTTCTGATCTGACCATTCATCTCAATTAAGTAACCGCCTGAAATCTTCGAAGGGAAGCGAGAATATCTTTGAAAAACTTGCTTACAATGAAATAAAATCACTATTTTGTATTTTTCAAATAGTTTTTAATATATTAGATGTTTATTTTTCACAACTAGAAGCATATAAAAAATATATTTAAATTTTTGTGTTTCTATTTCGGTTCTGTAATATAAATCAAAATCAAAATAATATTTAGAGACTAAAAATGAATTATTATGTCAAGTAGATATGAAATTTTAAAAGTAATTTATACAATATATTTCATTGTTGTAAGTAAAACGATATAATTATGTTCTCCACCTGATTACAGAACCTGGGTTTGATAATAATTAATCAATCTGTTAGCTAATTTATAGAGTCAGAAATATTCAATAATTTTTGGAGTATTAAAGTCAAAACCAAAAATTTAAAATCTTAAGAAAATGTGGAGTGGTAAAGTTTATGGCTAATTTGAAAAAATAATTCTAATAAAAGTATAATACAACTAACATATTTTTTAAAATTTCCATTGCATTCATTCTGTACAAAGTTGCCAGCCTGCATTGTTTATAGTCTTGAATATGTTAGTTACGTATAATTAATTATTTATTTATATTACAATTAATTATTTCGGTACATGAAAACCAATTTGCTAGAACCATTTTCGCACTTATTTTGACATGTAGTGTATTTTACCTCCCACTAGAGGAGAAAAAAACTTCCATAAAAAAACAAATATAGCAAGAACATTACAAAGAGTATCAAACATACAATTTACTATAATATTTTTACTTTAAAGCGTCATCGAAAGCAATATTTTGCACAATTATTCAAAAGCTATGTACTGCAAGAAAGAAAATAAACGTTATGAAACATTTTTCTTGACTTTAATAATGTTCGATCAAGTGATGAAACCGATAATCGCATTTGTACCTCTCTTCGCTATTTGTGGAGTCTACTTTAGCGGAAGTTTACTCTCAATAAGGACGGTGCAATCACAACAAACGAATAATTATAAACTTTTATTACTTTAGATGACTTTAAAACTAGCGCACGTGTTAAATAAATTGTAATAGTGATTTGAATTACATTCAATGAGATACAATTTTTACGATTTGAGAGACCAATGTTTATTTATTATAAAATTACACAATATATAACAAAATAAATCTATCTATAAAGTAGTAAAGGACAGTTAAAGCAACAACAT
This sequence comes from Danaus chrysippus, assembly GCA_916720795.1. NCBI lineage: Eukaryota > Metazoa > Arthropoda > Insecta > Lepidoptera > Nymphalidae > Danaus > Danaus chrysippus. The sequence continues at coordinate 6,479,062 of CAKASE010000066.1, read as the reverse complement.
TAACGAAAGTACCACTCTTATTAGATTAACCGGTGATTGCGTTTCGCGACTCTTGACGATTTTTAAATGACTTTCTCGGCCTTTTCATTTTAGTCTCATTAGATAACCTTATTATTTAATAACCTAGAAAGTAGTAGTATTAGTAGTTCTTAAATTTTATATATAAAAATAATTTCAATAAAAATTATTCAATAATTTTGGTAATAGTCATTTCACATATCTCCAGTTTTGTTTTCCTAGAAAAAAGGCTAAACCTCCCACACAAAAAGAAGAGGTATGATTTCTACTTTATTATTTTTATATTTGTAGGAGAGAATTCCTTAGTACATTATCTTTGATTTGGCTTTACAGGATTTTTCATTCTAAGTGCTTAAGACGTCGATCAACCTACAAGCATGGGTAGGGTTAATTATTTGACTAATCAAGTACTTATCAAAAGAAAAAAGAGTTAAAATTAACGATATGGTTTAAGAAATAAAACGAATGATTTTAGAGAAGAAATCAACCTAAACCAAATGGACTCGGCTCTTCAGAAACTAACGTATCCAAGAAATTAATAATATTAACGATATGAATAATTTTAACGATAAAATAAAATTAAAAACGATGTTTTACTATAAACAATTCTTCGAATAAGAACAAATCCGATGCCTAAGTTTAATCCAAATTCCATTTTTTCATATAATCGTATTGAAATAAAAAAAATCTTGGAATATGACATCATAAAAACTAAAAAAATGGGCTTGTATAAAAAGGAGGCTCAGGTATTATTCAAGTCACGAAGTGCAAACACTGACGCCGCTTGCTTCTTTTAACCAAATCGGTTTACATATTAAACAGAACAAATGTTACCAAGAGAACAGAAACAGCGTTAGTTTTGAAAGGACTACTGAAAAAAAATACTATAGTTGTACATGATAATGAAACATTTGGAAAAAAAACGAAACATTAATCGTATCTCACACAATCTAGCAACTGAAATATGAGGACAGATTTCTATAATTAATATCAATTAAGGTATAAAATTAATTAGATTTGTATTGACATTTGTAAGTTAATTCTCTAATTAATCTGATTATGGTTTCGGGTATTTAAATAGATTAATGATAAAGACAATTGTTACAGCGAAAGCTTTTCAAATCCTGATTAGTTTATGGAAATTATATGGCTTGAAAATGAACCTTAAATATATACGTTGAATGAACCTTAAATATATTTTGATACGATAATAGTAATTTTAAAAAACTATCTAACTAACTTAGCATATCAAGTAGCACAATTTAACTCCCAATTCAAACGGTAGGTAATTGATAATAAAAAAATATACAATTCCCATATAAAATCATCATTTATGAAACTATGTAATGCATTTTATTAACCTATTGCGTGTTTGATTCTAACTGTTTTAAAACTCTCAAATTAACTAACGCAAAGATAAATAAAATGGCTCAATCATTTATGTAATTTTGCAAAACACGTGTTTGGCAGCTATGTAAATTATATTCGATAAAGATTTCAAATTTAAAAAGCTTTTGTTCAAAAGTTTCAATTTTATGTACGCTGAGTTTTTGGTTACAGCTAATTTTTTTATTGAGCTTAAATATTGGTATAGAAAGTACATTGTGCATGTGAAAATGGATTAGATATTTTTTATATTATTAGAATAATTTTAACCGCACATAAATCTGAATATGGTTATCGGAAGAAATTTTTTGAAAAATAATATGAAAAATAAACAACATGTATATCAATAGATGATCAAACTTTTGCGTATATATTCTTATTTTCGTGTTTTATTTGACAAGATTAAATGAGATGAGAAAATGCCACGGAAGATATAACTTTACTCCTTAACAAGTTAATGTTCCGTGGTGAATTTGGTAAAAGTAACTTCACCCATCTGTCTCTTCAACGACAAAGTGTTACTAAGATACTGTTTTATATGGACAGATTTGAATACCCAGTAAATTAAAGTTTTGGATTATACTTATACTGTCTTAATGAGCTTATTCACACAATGACTATATAACTAAATTAATACATATTTAAAAACTAAAAACCATGCTAGTTACAACAATTTATTCCTCTTTAATAACTATTAACAAGTATTATAATATTTTCCAATACGGATGAATATTTAAGAAAATAATTGTTGTAGACAATAATCAAATAACTTCGAAGCATCGGATTAACGAATGCGTGCATGTAACGCCGAATATTTCAGTTTGGTAAAGAAAAATCTTTAAAATTTTTAATTCGTAACTTAATTTATTGAAAGTAGATTACAATATAACATATGGAGTTTTAAATTTAAATGGCTTTCGGTCTCCGAGATATTAAATGTATTTATGTAACAAAAGCATCATTTACTGTATATGTTTAATCGTAATATAATTTCATTTCACAGTTCGTATTACACTCCATAAATGTATTTTAAATTATAGATATTTTCATTTTATACTGATTCATAAAAATGAAGTCTAGCATCTATAAAATCTAGAACCAGGTGTAAGAACAATTCAACTCCTGTAATGTGTGTGTAATATATACAGGGTGACTGGTGAATTACTATCAATATTTAAGGAAAATACTCGGTATATGATTCTCATTCGAATTATGTAAAAAAATAGGTACTTAATTTTTGACCAAATTTCCGTATAAATAAGTAAAGTGTTGACACGTTCCAAGTGTTCAAGTGTGGACGCGTGCGGCGGCGTGCTGATACAACACTACGTCACGACACGCGTATGTGTGAGTGTCAGTGTATACCTAATCTGTAGGGTGTTCACACGATGCGTAATTAATTACATAACTTTTGATTAACTTTACTTAGAAGTTTATTAATATTTATGTTATATTAATTTTTATTTCGTCATATATGATCGTCAAATATCACGTCCTCAAATATCGATAGTAATTCACCAGTCACCCTGTATATATATATATATATATCTAATATATAAAATTCTCGTGTTACGGTGTTCGAACTTGAACTCCTCCGAAACGGCTCGAACGATTTTACTAACCAGGAGGGAGAATCGGCCAACATCTATTTTTCATCCCCCTAAATGTTAAGGGTAGTCCACCCCTAAATTTTTGTTTTTATTTTTTAGGCAAAATTTTTTGTTTTTATTTTTTTATGACACAGCCTACAAAAATACATACAACCCTAAATTTTCACCCCTCTGAGATCAAAAATTTCTTGATTATAAGGCGGTACGAAGTTCGCCGGGTCAGCTAGTATAGTATAATATATTATTATTTACTGTGTAAAACGACAATATTATATTTTCACTAGTGTCAAAGTACCATTCAGCACCTCTAGCGATTGATCGATTCATTATGGAATGTGATTACTTCGGGTTCTGAAATAGGAATTACTTTTTCTATATTTAGTTCTTTATTTTGTTACTTCTTTCCATCGATCTCAATTAGTTAAAATCCAATATTGGCCACCATGTACCTACTAACGTCCATAAGCTTATTAAGCCTTTCCTTTTAACCCTAAAGCAAAAAGAATTAAAAATGTCTGTTTCAATACAATAATTATTTCGTAATTTACGTATTAAGTTCTTCTGATTTTTATAATCTTAATGACATTAATTTTTGTTCAAATAACTGCCTAAAAAGAAATGCACATTTTATACTACAGTGTACTTATTTTAAGATTAAATAAGTAAACAATTTACTTGGGTATGAATAATATTAAAGTACATATTTTCGTCGTTAATTTAATGAAGAATTAGCAAATTCTTCTAGGGTGTCAAATAAGCAAACATGTATGAATATTAGAACGATGGAATGACTAGTATCATAGTTAGACATTACAAGAGAAACAATGCAAAGTAATGCATTCAATGAAATACTACGAATGCATATGAATCGAGCTAAGGTTTCTAGCTGACACAATAAGCTGTATCACAAGGTAAGATATTTCTATGAGTATCAACGCTTTCTGAAGCTAGGCTCTGTCATAGCATGAAATTTTCCTTAATAGTCACTTTACTCAAATTCAAGCAGCCATATCTCGTTTTTTGTTTTGTCTCCATAATAATAGTGACCGACTTTGTTATATATTTATTTTGTGTGACATTTTAACACAGATCTATTGTGTCAATGCACGTGACACGATACTCATTAAAAATATATTAATAAGTCGAAAAACAAAATAATGTAAGTGTATGAAGTACATACATAAAGTTAGTTTTTTTACTATCACTAAAGTGAACTTTTCTCAGGTCTCGTTTCATCTCGATATGTCGTAAATATGACGCTGAAAGTAGTAAGTGTTGAATAAAAAAGTATTTAACTAATCTTTTCGAAGTTTAATTAAGTTAGTTAACTCCTTTTTACATTTGAAGATATTTTAACAAAAAGATATTTTTAAACACATAAAATTTAGTGTAACATTAAAAAAATAGGTCTTATTGTTTAATTTTACGGGGTATCTTAAAGGAAATAATGAAAAATAAATCTAATATAAATGTCCATCTTAATAATCTGAAAAATGTTGGAAGAATCGCTCACACACGAGAGTGGAATTTAATAAAATAGTACATTTCTAACAAGAATCACAATGTTTTATAGCTGAAACTGAATTATTTTTCAAATTCTTCCTCCACTCAGCAACAACAATATCAAAAAGACCATTAATCAAAATGAGTTCAGCGTCTTTTTATTTATTTTTATATAACTAAACAATACTAAGACATATAAAGGATTACAGAATTAGAGTCAAATTAAAGATATAAACATAACTTAAGTATTAATAAAATAATAATTAAGGCTCTAATAATAAAGACTGTACTACCATAGAAGGTGGTAGATGTAGGCAAGCTACTACAGCTCGAACATGAGCTGGCTCGACCTGGGAAGTAGCACTCTTTCACAGAGATCCGCGTGAAGTAACCTTTAGTGGCTGCTTTCGTCCGATGAGTGAGAGAGCTGGCTGCCTTTCCCCAATTCGCTCCCTTTCCAGCTATTTCCCTATTCTCACCCCTCACTTTTCCTCAACAATCAAGGTTGACAATGCATCCGTAACTTCTTTGTTACTGATGTCTATGAGCTACGGTGACTTCTGTCCATCAAGTAGGCCGTCTGCTCGTTTGCCACCTTTGACATAAAAATAATAATAATAATAAATAACGGATCAGAATACTACAATGTAAGTGTGTGTGTGTATGTGCGTGTACGTTTGTAGGTATGTGTGTATGCATTTGTGTGTTTTAAATAAGATTTAATTAATACGAATTTTATTGAGAAGAAGAAATTGTTTTAAGTATAAAGAATCTCTTCTAAGGTTTTAAGTTATAAATATATTCTCGCCAGATTCTATGAATTGTAATATTCATTTTTATTTTAGATTTTTTTTAACCTCCATTTCAAGATGTCAAAATTCTCCAATTTTACAAAATTATCCATATTTTATATTTCTAAATTATACGAGTACATATACCTTTCGTTAGATATGTATGTATTTAATTTAGTTCTGAATTTTAGTAAACGTATTAAGGAAAAGTCATAATACTTGAGTTTCTTATATGGCTACTTTTTCAAGTTATAAATAAATATTCTTCCTTTATACCATATCAAAAACCAATTACCTTTCACGTTTAAATAATTTCATCAACGTTTAAATAATTGATCATCGTAATTTTAAAATATATACCAATATAATATATGCCTCGATAAGCCTTTCATTGCAGGATAATTAAATGTACGAGCATACGTTTTCAACAGTTATTTCAAGTAAAATAATTCATGTTATAAATGCCTGTTTCACCTTCCAAATAGCGAAAGCTCTTTAACTTAAGTAACTTGGCTTTGTGACAAGACGTTTTTTGTGTAGTCTCGTGCCAACAGATTTAATTGTAATCTAATAAAAGAGATAATGAGACGTCGTTACTTCAACATCATTAATGAATGAGTATTAAAACACATTATAATTTATATCTACAAATTAATTAAGATCAATTTAAAAGATGGTAGAGCCTAGCTGTGTTCAGGTACTACAGCTCAAACATAGGCTAGAAAGACCGGGAAAATACCACCTTCTCATATGTAGAAGGTCGGTGTGAAGTAGCCTTTAATTTCTGCGTTTCGTCCGAGGAGTGAGAGAGCCGGTTTCCCTTTCCCTTTTGCCAGTCTTTCCAACAATCCCCTTATTACTATCCAACACCTTACATACTTCCTCAAAACCCATGGTTGGCAATGCATCCACAACGTAAGTATGTTGCGAATGTTCATGGGCGACGATACCTACTGCCCATCTAGTAGGCCGTCTGCTAGTTTGCGACCTTTTTAATAAAAGAAGAAATATTTTCTAATCTATTAGACGATAATTCTACTCGATAATATATGCAGTTTATATTCTTCCCGTCTTGTACAAAAGAAAATTACGTACAAGGAAATAAATTTCTTACTTCTATCTACTTCAACGTTGTAAAGAATAATTGCTAACAAAAAGCCGTGTCAAACACTTTAGAAGTCTGTAACGTTAATTACTCTTTGTAATTTGTTCTGATAAACGTGTTTGTTCCCGGCTTACCTTTTTGATGTACCCAATGAACTTTCTAACATTACCTTAATATATAAAAAAAATACACGAGAGTTTAATAATTCTACGTCCTTTAACAATGTTTTAGTTTAATAAAACGAAGTAGTTGTTATTTGTAACAAATATATTTAATAGTATATATAATTAGTAGTGTCTTAACTAAAATCAATAAAATGTTTCTATGTAATCAAGGGAGTACTAAAAAAAATCTTACTTTCTACCTTATAAACATAAGTAAAATAGTAAAGTTTATAAGTAAAGATTGTATTGTAATAATTATAACAATTTTTCGTAAAATCGAATTTAAAAGTATTAGTAAGAACACCTATAAAGAAATGAAAAGTTTATTTTAAAGTAATGTTGTCTGGTGTTCAAATATTCGAATAATTAAATTTAGATATCTCTATCCCAAATCTTCTTTTCGATACTTCCTAATATTAAGTTTGAAATTCAAACAGATCATAAATTAAGTAAGACAAATAACAGAAGTTGCTTGATAGCTATTACAGAAATTGTTTGAACAAATTAGTATGCGAAGTTTTAATGTAGGATGACACATGTGCGCTTGTTGAATAACGAAACCACACAAAGTTAAGATAAATACTCTTTATAAAACAATTCATATGTATTACATATTAAACTCAATAGAATTGCAGTTATACTCGATATATCATTTAACTAGTTTTGCCCGCAACTTCGTCTGCGTTAGTTTCAGAATAAGAAATGTATAGCTGACCGGGCCAACTCAATTCCTCTTTAAAGACAATAGATAAAAAGATTTTGAATTTAATCAACTTCATTTTTTTTCTTTTTCAATCGCATGAAAAGTATTCTATGCCCTTTCCCTTGTTCTAAGCTATCTCTCCACCCATTTTAAGCCAAACCCGTACAATCGGTCTTGACTTATAAATAGTGTTACTAACACCACTTTCTATGATTATGATTTATGTATGAAGAATAATACTTTACGGCGAAAAGGATATTTTATTTAGTCAAAATTTATTCGCAACTCTAATATTATTGTGGTATAAGTATCTAAAGATTAACATCTTCTTGGCAATACAAGACCAATAACAGCATCAATAAATAAACCCTTTAAATATATTTAAGGAGTCTGAAGGAGATCGCAATAAAGAGATAAGACCTGTGTACCTTTACGTAAATAAACTTTTGTATTGCTTGACCTCATTTGTGGTGTGCGATAAAGTACACATCAATATACATATTTTAATATTGTACTCATACATAGTACTTCTTAGCTGCTTATATATGATATATGTTACATATATATATATATATGTAACATATATATATATCTCCAGTGGGGTACATAAGACAGTGTATTATATCTATTGTATAGATACATACACTACATCCTGTATTTTCACACCACTCTTCAAATCCCCGCCAGTTTGAGACCTGGTTTGTTACCACACCACATCTCCCAACCAAAAACTCCCGTTAATAGCAAGCCCTTAAGCCGTTAAACTGTGTAACTAAAAAAACAGTATCCTGAGCAACCCTTGCATTGATCACTATTTGCTCAGACCAGGTGTAGAAGTGAGGCTTTCAAAAACATATAAATAAATATTCATCAAAATATATATTAAATACATTACCTTTATACATTACCTTTGTAGAAAAGATAAAGTTAAAGAAATATACTTAAGAAACATATAACGATACCTTTCCAAATAACTCAAATAAAATAAGCCAAATATAAACTCTTCAGAACCAAGCAGCGTGAAATAAAAGCGATGAATCTCCAACTTACTTCAAATACTTGAACCATTACAAATATCAAGTATGCAGGCTAGCAAATCTTTTTAATATTGTAAATAAACATTATTTCATATTATGCTACGTACGTATACTCGTATTGAAAAAAATTACATCGTTGGGTGGATAAAATATCGTATTATATATTATATATAAGAGTGATGCTGCTGACTCCGTGGAACGAACACCAAGCCGTGTGAACCAGAAGATTCCTGATACCACATAAGCTATGGAATGATATTTCTATCCCAACATCGGGGCAAACATGTAGTCTTAGGTATAAGTTTTAATATATAATTCTTATTATAATATGCATACAAGTAAGTGTCGTGGTTTTCCTGGAACCTCCAGTTGCCACCCTACATAATTCATACGTAATTATTTGTGTAATAACCATAAAATCAGGAAGCTACATACTGTTACATATGACATTTGCATAAAATAATATATATTGCAATACAGCGTTGTGATACATTGTTTGCGCAAGCCCGATGGGTTTCTATTAAAATAATTGTATAAACGCCAGTTGATTGGAAACGATTAATTGCAAAATTATAAAAAACTATATTTGACAATATTTTTCTGTAAATAACTTATCGTTTCTATATTTTCCCATGAACGCAATTTGTGTTTTTTTATTTCATTTAAGTCTTTGTTTACCATAGTCAATTTTTTATTATAACGTTGCAGAAATATTAAATGGGAAGGAAAGAAAATATATTTTTAATCCTAAATCAAATAAATAATGTCAAGATTATTTAGTGATTCTAACGGAACGCTATACTCAGATCATTCACTCAGGGAGATGATCTCGGCAACAGAATGTTCGAAAGGGTTTCGTTTGTAAGATAGCGTACTAAAACATTATTTATAAATTTATATCACAATCCATCAAATAACAACTAATAAAAATTAAAACGATAGATTTTCTTATAAATAATGTATAACAAACCATTGACAAATGTACGAGTACATTAAACTTAAAATAAGTATATACATATGTTAATTTACGTTTATTTCCCGACCTTGCAATTGGTGTTTACTCATTTGAGCTGTGTTAATTGCCGTATTATATTTGGAGTAAAAACATATTTTACTCTACATTTTCTAACATATAAACATAAGAAACTACAAACTTGGCAAAAAAGCTGTGCGTTGTAGCAGAATAAGGATGATTGAATTTTCCTATCAATAATTTTTACAAAAATTGTATTTACCCCAAAATCTGATTCAGTGAAATTTACGCATTCAGTATTATGAAACACGTCTATTTACAATATTATATTGTTATTCTAATTAATCATATTGTCAAATTTACTTTCAGTACAACTTGTACAATTTGGATTCCAAATGATAATTGTGACTCGATATGTCAGCAAGTATTATTACTAGTCAAGACTTGTAAGTTCGATTGTAGGCACCTCACACTAGTTTATAATTGTTATACAATAAACATTTATATCTTTATTCATTAGTAAAGCCAATGAATAACAATATTAATTGATAGCATTAATTAAATTAATATCTCGCTCTAAGCGCCGTCGTATAATTATATAAATCTAGTCATTTCAAATATTCATACTACATCAGACGATCTTCGCCTGCTTCATTTAAAATGCAACTATAATCATGATTCTATTTGATCATGTAGAAAGTATAAAGAAAAGCTTTAAATATTATGCGACCCTCCAAGCAAATATTTTAAATGGATTACAATACAATTAATACTTCAAATTACAGTTTCTTTTTTTCATTTACTAAACATTTAATGATAAATGTTCATAACAAGTATTACGCTGTAAAATGTGTTAAAATTTTGTATTGAAATATAGTAAAAGAATACAGAAACATCTTTTGTTTTAAGAGAAAATATACTATATTGTCCGGTCGTAGAGAATTTAAAGAAACGGAGATGAAAATATCTTATTTTGTACAATAAAACATACCTAGAGTTTAGGAAAAGGCATAAAAGTTTTTCACTAAACTGATTAGATTTAAAGATTAACCGTTATTCATAAACACGCATCTACCAATAAAATATACCAATTATAAGCAACGCATTTTAATGTTAGTTAAGTCCATTTAATTCTGGAAGCCTGACCAATGTTCTATCTTCAGTTATGACCTGTAAAATGTTCTATAATATAATTACCTAGGACTCGTTTAAACACTTTGAATAAATTAAGCACTTTATCTACTTTAAATGCAATTTAACTTTGTACATTAAGCTATATGACATGCAATTTCACGAATTGAGATGAAAATATTTAAAAAAGAAATGAATGTTATAAATTTGCAACTATAATTAATGTTAAAAGTATCAAGTGTGTTGTTTAATTTTCATACAAATAATATATAGATTAAAATAGAATATAACTATTTTACGTATTTTTAGTGCACGTTGAAGTAGTCTGAAATTTCAAAATTATTAAGATACCTAGCGTAAAGAAGCATGTGCAATTTATCTCCTGGCTTTGCGACAGCTAAGTTACTTTAGTTATTACACTTTCATTTACAAATAGAGACCGTTACTACAGAGGCTGTACATAATTAACACTATAGGAATAAAGTTCTTAAAATAATCATGTTCATTAAGTTGGTTCATTCGCAACTAGAACTTATGCTCAATTACTTACAATCTCAGCTTCACTCACAACACAGAACTACTGTTTTCCATTTTGTTATAATAATTTTTACATTCACCTTTGACACTTTAATACAAAAATAACAAAATGAAAGTATTTTTTCGGATTTAACTGTAACATTTCATCAACATTCAATACGTGGAAACGATTACAGGAATATAAACGTATCACCCTTAATTATGTAAAGAGAAAATGTAGTTTAAAACAAATATGAATCACTTGTAGAATTGAAATAAAAGTAGATATTTGTTTATTATCACTTTATAATCAGTCTTTCTTTACTGTTATTTTGGGAAACATGTAAAATATGAGCTCAAGAAATTCATAAGCACGAAAGAATATCTTTCAATTATTCATTTAGTTAACAATCAAATTGTATTCATTTGTAAAATGATAACTGGTAAACTATTTGTTGTATTTGCAAAACTTCCATATGATTATTTTGGAATACACTGAGAATTACCGGAGCAGTCTATTTGTACACGCAAGAAAGAATAACCACCGCATAATAAGACTTTGCCCAACATTTATTAACATTTTTAAGTGTTTAGTTTAAAAATTAATTTATCCATTCGCACAGTCCATAATTATCTGAAATATAATATATAAACTATCAAAGTGTTTACGTTTAAAAACCATTTAAAAAAGATGATAAAGTCATAAATAAATTTGGTTAACTAAAATAAAGGTATCCAAATATCTTAAAATCTGTACTGTTATTTTTTTAGCAAAGATTTTTCGACTTTCTTAGCTCGATAATAACTTCTACAACAACTTCAACACATGACTTCTGATATTTTAAACTCTTAAATTATCGACTCTACTGAAGTTCACCTGTTGTGAAAGAGAATTACTTTCAACATGTGTTCTACCCACTGTCTAGTCAAATCCTGTGAAACTACTAACAACCCAACAACTAAAAGTCATCTTTAATTAGAGCACCTTGAATGAATATAAAATAGAAATAATATTGTTTTAGCGCTGATGCATTTATTAGTTCGAATTTTTTAAAATATCTTACCCAAAACTCTAGCTAGCTATCTTTTTATATTATTACCTTTGGTTTAGATCTAAAAGCTACAACCACATTAGTTTACAAAGCAAATAGTTGATGTTTTCACAATCTTTTTAATATTATTTAAGCTATATTAATTTTTGCTAGTAAGTTGAAACTGACGCGTGGAATGGGAGAAAAATTAATCATAATTTGTGTAATCTCTATATAAATACTTCTCAGTACTACTACTATTACTCAGACTACTTACAAAATTTTTAAGACCGTATATGTAATCTATGTTTAGATGTATTTTAGTATCATATGTAGGAACAAAACATATATTTTCTTCGTAATCAATAATACGTTATAATTCAATCTTTTTATCTTCGTTTTGCTATGATTAAGAAAACACATCCAACATCATAAATTATTTATTTAATTGTTTTTATCTTTTTCTATATAATAACCACAAATATTTTATATATAAATAGTGTAAAAATAATCATTTATATAAAATACAGCATTTAATTTTATAATTCATATTAAAGTAATATCTGTCGGAAACATCAATTTAAGATATATTAATTTCGTACGTCCCTACAAACTGTAGCATTTAAAACATTAGTTGGATTAATTAAAAAAACAAGCTCTTTCCTCGTTACTCTGCAGTCAAAGCTCTTGGCTCGTCTAGTCAAAAAATAGCGTCTTGTCACGAAGCCAAATCACCTTCAGTGACAGCACTTTTGTTCTTCTCAAACTCGACACTGGCTCTTTGTTTTATAAATTAGATTTCTTTACATTATAAAAATGAAAAGAAATAAATATTTTAAGCTTGTTATACGTAACTAAGAGTTTTATAAAATTAAATAAAACAAAAAAGAATTTATTCTATTACATTTTTATTAAAAATACACGTTTTCTTTGAAAACTGGACTAGATTAAAAAGATCATTATCTAATTTTTCCTTCATAATTATATAATTAAGAATAGTATTTTCTACCCACCCTTTATCTCACTACAATTATAATGCTTAATACCAAATAGAGAACCATAATTCTGCATGTAACATAATCAATTAATAATCACAGTTTAAATTTTCTATAATCCTTCATTTGTTTTCATTTTGTTCTTCATGATGTGTCAGTTAAGCAAAAAAATTTAAACGTTTTATTCATTGAGAAATATTAGTTATTTAATTTTAAGACTGGCATGTACAAACTAATTATATTGTAATGAGTTTTTGCGAGTTCGATATAGTAATTGGATCTTAAAGTATAAATAAAATTACATTGCACTTTACTCTACATCAGAGCAATAAAAACTACTACTGGTTATTCTATATTTTCCCCTAAAAGGAATCCTATATGTATCACCATAAACTAAAGGCATGTGTTCTCACACAACAAACATATCATCAGAATTAATCTTTCTTATAGTAGATTTGTAGATTTCGTTTTCAGCCTTCAGTCCTTCTTTTCCTCTGAAGTACGGAAATTCATTGTTGGTTGGCAAATAATATATTCCAGTTCTTGAAAAATCTGCTGAGAGATCAAGATAATTGATCTGCGTATTATTGTATGTAGCATCTTGCTAGTCTAGCTTCTTGAACGTTATCACATTTTACTCCAATAAATTTCTTAGGATGTTCAATAGCTTGCCACCAATAGATGATAGCGCGGACATGGCTACAGATGACAAGGCATGGAATATAGGGTATGTCACTCGGTTGAAATTCCCCACCATTAGCATAGAAATCTATATGACCAAGAGGTTCTGCGATACCGAAGCCATCTATGTTGGAATGGATCACATCAACTAAAAAAATAAAAAATAATAATTTCATAACAGAAAATTACGTACAAACGGAGAAAAAAAATATAAATTATAAATTTTATTGGTAGTAAATACGTATAGAAAGTACATGTGTATACAAAGTTCATTATATATGTTCGTATAGACTAAATATTTTTTTAATAAAATAGTTTTAACCAAACATTAATCTGGTCCTAAATATCCCAAGAAACATAAGAGAAATGAGATGAGAAATAAACAACATTTATATATCAATAGATGATCAAGCTTTCGCGTATATATTATGTATTATTTTAGTGTTTTATTTGACAAGATTAAATGAGATGAGAAAATGCCACGGAAGATATAACTTTACTCTTTAACAAGTTAATGTTCCGTGGTGAATTTGGTAAAAGTAACTTCACCCATCTGTCTCTTCAACGACAAAGTGTTGCTAAGATACTGTTATATATGGACAGATTTGAATACCCAGTAAATTAAAGTTTTGGATTACACTTATACTGTCTTAATGAGCTTATTCACACAGTGACTATATAACTAAAATCATACATACTTAAAAACTAAAAAATCATGCTAGTTACAACAATTTATTCCTCTTTAATAACTATTAATAAGTATTTTAATATTTTCCAATACGGATAAATATTTAAGAAAGTAATTGTTGTAGACAATAATCAAATAACTTCGAAGCATCGGGTTTACGAATGCGTGCATGTAACGCCGAATATTACAGTTTGGTAAAAAAATCTTTAAAATTTTTAATTCGTAACTTAAATTATTGAAAGTAGATTACAATATAACATATGGAGTTTTAAATTTAAATGGCTTTCGGTCTCCGAGATATTAAATGTATTTATGGTAACAAAAGTATCATTTATTGTATATGTTTAATCGTAATATAATTTCATTTCACAGTTCGTATTACAGTCAATAAATGTATTTTAAGTTATATGTACATATTTTTCATTTTATACTGTGTCATAAAAATGAAGTCTGGCTTCTATAAAATCTAGAACCAGGTGTTAGAACAATTCCACAGTTGTTGTTTAACATTAACTAGAAGTTTTTATATATGTATATTGTATATATTATTATATACCGTGCAAAACGACTCTATATTTTCACTAGTGTCAAAGTACCATTCGGCACCTCTAGCGATTGATCGATTCATTATGGAATGTGATTATTTTACTGCGGGTTCTGAAATAGGAATTACTTTTTCTATATTTAGTTTTTTATTTTGTTACTTCTTTCCATCGATCTCAATTAGTTAAGATCAAATATTGGCCATCATGTATTAACGTACATAAGATTATTAACACTTTCATTATCTTTTAGCCGTAAAGAAATAAGAATTAAAAATGTCTGTTTAATTATTTCTGATTTTTTAAATCTTGACACATTTTTCTTTTTAAAATAACTGCCTAAAAAGAAATGCACATGATTTAAAATTACAGTATAGTTTATTAATGTTGCCATTAAATTTGAAATTTAACGATTAGATAAGTATATAAGTAAACTCTTTGGATATAAATACCATTAAAGTATAATATATATTTCCATAACATAATAAAGAGGAAATTTCATCTAAAGCGTCATATACATATTTTTTTTTTAAATTTGTAAATTAGAACAACGGAATGACCAGTATTATATATATTGGATTAATTATTGCAAATTCGTTGTTTTTAAAGAGAGGGACGCCAGCCTCGCTGACGTTACTAATGTCACTTCTTTCAGTACGTTCCATAATAATTTAAAATGAAACTTCAATTGTTCTTAATGCTCTTGTATTTCTCGAAGGTTCTTCATAATCACATACTTCAATGATATGCACTCACTGAACTCTGAATTCTGCCGTCGTGCGTCCAAACGTCATATTTATACCAAGATTTAAACATAGTTCTATTCTCCTTTTAAACAACCTTTGATTTCGTTTTACTTTTAACAATAATCATAAATACTAATGAGGTTTAATAAGAATTGATGACGGCCTCAAATTATTTTCATGTCGCATCCGTTACTAAAACTAGTAGCGCCGATATATATAATCAGACATTACAAGAGAAATAAAGAAAAGTAATGCGTTCAATGAAATCCTACGAGTGCATATGAATCCAGCTAAGGTTTCTAGCTGACACAATAAGCTGTATCACAAGGTAAGATATTTCTATGAGTATCAACCCTTTCTGAAGATAGTATCTGTCAAAGCATGAAATTTTCCTTAAAAGTCACTTTACTCAGATTCAAGCAGCCATTTGTCGTGTTTTGTTTTGCCTGCATTATTGTTACCGAATCTGTTATACGTATATTTATATTGTGTTACATTTTATCACAGATCTATCGTGTCAATACACAATGCATTATACGCATTGTAAATACATTAATATCTCGGCAAACAAAATAGAGTAAGTTTATGAAGACATTAATTACGTTTGGTGGCAGCGAAGGATGCAAGAAAAATCCGTTTTACTTATAAAATATATTCAATTACCAATTAAGACTTAAATTTGACTACTAGCTAGGGCGGGGTCTTTAAGTCAGCGATTGACTTAAGACCCATTCTATAATTAAGTCTTATAACTAACTACATACTAAAGAGGTGTCTGTAAGTCAGCGGTTGACTCCAGACTGAATATATGTAAAATCCCATTCTTCATTCTCACCGATGGTGCAAGGCGTGTGGTGTCCACTTCACTTTCCCAGTCCCACCGTTGGCTCAGAGTCAGCATTCCGTACTTTACACCATTGTTATACCGTAAACTTAATATCGGGTTATGCTTACGTAACACCTCCCCCCGTAGAACAGCGTCTATTGAAGACCTTGGTCGTAAATTGCGCTGGCAGACGACCTGATCCGTCCCCTTGAGCTTCTGAGATGACGTAGATGCTTTGCTGTGGATTTTCATTTTCACTGGAATGTCCCACCTTAAGCTTTTTGTGTCTAAGGTGGTATCTTCGATATGCAAGGCCGCCCACGAGTAGAAGCGTGTACAGTGGTATCGTTGTATGATAGAGGGTTTTATCGCTGTCCGTGATGAATTGTACCGGTGACTTTCATATTTTCTTCAGGAATGTCTACTATCTTCAAGGCTTGATCTTTTAATTTATGATTAAGATTTGAGATGATGAAGTTAGTTGTTTGTATAAAAGAGTTGTAGTGAATTATAGCTTAAAAAGCTTCCTTGTAGCATTTTAGAGACGTCTTGACCGCAAGATAAGCGTGTTTTAATTTGAGTTAGAAAACTGATAGTGCAGTGTCGGTTGTCGAGTTTCTCGTAGGCTGGCGTGTGTAGTGATGCGATGACTGGTTGCAATCAGGAATTTTTTACTGCGTAGTAACAAGAGCTGTTATACAATCAGGCGATGTCGGGCTGTACATGTTGTGTATCTCTTCACATAGATACCCTTTAGTGGACTTCGAGCATTCAGCCTCTATGTACTTGAAATCTTTCAGATGGATTGCAAGGAATCGGGAGTGAGGTAGGTATAAGAACTTCATGAATTTGATAGGAGTAATTGATATTTTATACAAATTATATGCTTGGGATGGAATAATTGGGATTTTATACATATATGTACTATAATTATTTAAATTACTTTAATACTATGAACCCAATTGTATTAATACTCTCGGGCTCCTATGTTAATATAATACTCGATTGAATTGAATGCTACGTGACTTATCAATTATACTTCTTATTGAGTTTAAACTGATGACATCGCGGTGAGCCGTAGTTGTCTTTATAAATGCTAAAAAGTTATGTAACTTAATACGATACGATGTGTAACTTACTACTCGTATGATAAGCGATCAACGTTATAATAAAAATAATCTGTCCTAAATGAATGTATTGATATAATTCCTGGTTCTCTTCTTCTAAACTTTGATTAGAATTTATAACTAATGCTGATAATTAATTTATTCTGATGATCTACTATGTTATCTATAATTTTCGAATACTGAGTTACCGTCGAAGTCAGGTAAAAGCCTGAGATACTTTTAAATCTCACCTATTTTATCCTGATACATTTTATTGTTAATTGTTTTAAATTCGCTTATCAGTCTGACCTCGTCAATAACGTCGAGTCTGCTAGATCTACTCATACTTGTACTACGATAACTCGATTCTCTTGGATGAGAAATTTTGAGAACTAATTTTAATACGAAAAAACTAGCAATTAAAAAATAGATTTCATAAAATATATTTAAATATCATTAACCAATTTAATATAATATAATTATTAATTTTAATTTTTTTTTTTTGATATACATATGTAAGGATAAGGGCTACCACTAGGATAGGTAAGGATCTGAAAGATTCAGAGTACTTACATGAACTTCATCTTCTTGCTGAATCGATGTCTGGATTCACCTTTGCTGTCCGCCAAGTAGATTCGGATACTCGATATCGGTTAGTCACGCGAGACTTCGGACCGATAGTAGGGGAAATCTTGACGCGACCGTACCGAATATTACTCGAATATCCTACCGACTGCGCCAATTACGTTTGGTGGCAGCGAAGGATGCAAGAAAAATCCGTTTTACTTATAAAATATATTCAATTACCAATTAATACTTAAATTTGACTACTAGCTAGGGCGGGGTCTTTAAGTCAGCGATTGACTTAAGACCCATTCTATAATTAAGTCTTATAACTAACTACATACTAAAGAGGTGTCTGTAAGTCAGCGGTTGACTCCAGACTGAATATATGTAAAATCCCATTCTTCATTCTCACCGATGGTGCAAGGCGTGTGGTGTCCACTTCACTTTCCCAGTCCCACCGTTGGCTCAGAGTCAGCATTCCGTACTTTACACCATTGTTATACCGTAAACTTAATATCGGGTTATGCTTACGTAACACATTTGTACATACCTAGAGTTTGTTTCCTGTCGATATGTAGTAAATACGACGCTGGAAGTAGTAAGTGTTGAATAAAAAAGTATTTAACTAATCTTTTCGAAGTTGAATTAAGTTACTGAACTCCTATTTATATTTGAAGATATTTTCACTAAAACAAATTTTTAACACATTACATTTAGTGTAACATAAAAAAATCACGTCTTTTTGTAAATATACATTTACATTTATTTCTAATTTTAGGGGGTATCTTAAAGGAAATAATGAAAAATAAATCTAATATAAATTTAATATTGTCAAGAAACGTGTGTCCATCTTCATAATCTGAAAAATGTTTTAAGAATCGCTCACACACGAGAGTGGAATTTAATAAAATAGTACATTTCTAACAAGAATCACAATTTTTCAAATTCTTACTCCTCTCAGCAACACCAATATCAAAAAGACCATCAATCAAAATGAGTTCAGCGTCTTATTTATTTATTTTTATAAAACTAAAAAATACTAAGATCGATACAGGATTACACAATTGCAGTAAAAATATTTACTTATTTAAACCGCCTTTTCTTATTAGTATGTATTTAATTTAATTCTGAATTTTAGTACTCGGATTAATAAAAAGTCTTGAATACTTGAGTTTATTATGTGACTATCTTTTCTGGTTGAAAATAAATATTATGTCTTTATATCATATCAGAATTCAATTACTTTTCACAATTTCAATAATTGATTAACATTATTTTAAAATATAATATGTCTATATGTCAATAAGCCTTTCGTTGCAGGATAATTAAATTTACGAGCATACGTTTTCAACAGTTATTTCAAGTAAAATAATTCATATTATAAATGCCTGTTTCACCTTTCAAATAGCGAAAGCTCTTTAACGTAGGTAAGTTGGCTTTGTGACAAGACGTTTTTTGTGTAGTCTCGTGCCAACTTAATTTAAGATTTAATTGTAATCTACTAAGAGAGATAATGAGACGTCGTTACTTCAACGAACTTCAATATAACTTAAATAACGTTAATGAATAAGTATTAAAACACATTATTCTATTCATCTATACTTTAATTACGAAATATTTAATTCAATAAGACGACAAATTTTCACGTCTTGAACAAAAGAAAATTACGTACCTACAAGGAAATAAATTTTTTACTTCTATCTACCTCAACGTTGTAAAGAATAATTGCTAACAAAAAGCCGCGTCAAACACTTTAGAAGTCTGTAACGTTAATTACTCTTTGTAATTTGTTCTGATAAACGTGTATGTTCCCGACATACCTTTTTGATGTACCCTATGAACTTTCTCACATTACCTAAATATATGAAAGAAATACATGAGAGTTTAATAATTCTACGCAATGTTTTAATCTCAAAGATAAAGAAAACAAACTCGTTGTTATTTGTAACAAATCTATTTATTAGTTTCCACGTAGTAACGTTTTGTCAATACATATATTTAATTAGTGGTGTCTTAAAATCAATAAAATATTTCTATGTAAGATCAACGGAGTACTATAATAGGTTTGTGAGATCAAAATAAATATTGAAATCATGTCCCTGAAAATGATGATAAATATATTCAAGTTGTTGTTTAAATTCTTTATCAACGCCTGATATTACAAAAATTCAATGACATATAACTTCTTGACATTCTTTTCGAATCGATTTTTAATGTTCAGTGTTAATTCCAGTAATGTCTTACTAAATGGCTTCAGCCAGCATTCATAGTTTTCAAATACAATGTGGTATTTAAATATTAGTCAATAAAGTAATTCTAAAGATTAAAGTATATTTTATTTAGTACGGCACAGATGGCATCACTTGTAACAATTCGTTTTATAAAAAAATATCCTTACTATTTACTTTATAAACATAAGTAAAATAGTAAACTTTTAAAAGTAAAGACCGTATTGTAATGACTATAACCACTTTTCGTAATACCGACTTTAAAAGTAAAAGTAAGAATAACATATAAAACACTTAAAAGTTTATTTTGTTTTAATTTGATTGACTTAAACAGTATAGCAGTTGTGAGGTGTACAAATATTCGAATAATTAAATTTAGATATCTGTGTCCCAAAGGTTCTTTTCGATGCTTCCCAATATTTAGGTTTTATTCTAACTAATATATGAACACAATTTTAACAGTTTCATCATTTGAAATTCAAACAAATTATAAATTAAGTAAGACAAATAACAGAAGTTGTTTGATAGTTATTATAGAAATTGTTTGAACAAATTAGTATGCGAAGTTTTAATGTAGGATGACACATGTGCGCTTGTTGAATAACAAAGCCACATATAGTTAAGAATTAAGATAAATAATCTTTATAAAACAATACTTTTGTGACACATATTAAACTGAATTGAATTACAGTTATTCTCAATATATTAATTAACTAGTTTTTAGCCGCAACTTCGACTGCGTTTGTTTCAGAATAAGAAATGTGTAGCTCTTTAAAGACAGTAGATAAGAACATTTTGGATTTGCTTAATTTTTTTTCTTTTTCAATCGGATGAAAAGTATTCTATGCCCTTTCCCTTGTTCTAAGCTATCTCTCTAACAATTTTCAGCCAAACCCGTACAGCCGTTCTTGAGTTATACATAGTGTTACTTTTATGTATAAAGAATAGTATTTTACAGCGAAAAGGTTATTGTATTTAATGAAAATTTATTCAGAACTCAAACATTATTGTGGTATAAGTATCTATAAATTAACATCTTCTCGGCAATACAAAACTAATAACAGCATCAATAGATAAACCCTTTAAATATATTTAAGGAGTCTTGAAGAGATCGCAATAAAGAGATAAGACCGGTACACCTTTACGTAAATAAACTTTTGTATTGCTTGGCCTCATTTGTGGTGTGCGATAAAGTAAACATCAATATACATACATATTTCAATATTGTACTCATAATACTCCTTATATATGTATGTATATTATATATGTAGGTAAAGTCGTTTAGAAGATGAAACATCCCGACTACGAAATTAATGATGTACAAATAGTTGAAATTATCAATATTGTTTTGTGATTCTAATTATATATATTGTCAAAATAACTTCAAGTACAACTTGAATTCCAAATTATACGCGTGACTCGATATGCCAATGAGTATTTATACCTGTTATTTGAGCTAGGTTACATCTAGAGCTGTCAAGGCTTATAAGTATGGTCGCCTCATCATAATCGGCCTATTACTCCCCACTGCTGAACAAAAGCTTCTTCTTACATGGAGAAGATTTATTCAAAAATCAGTTGATTGATGATTTCAAACTTATAATTTGAAATTATAAGTCCAGGTTTCCTAACGATTTTTTCCTTCACCGTCTGTGAGTGGTATCTAAATAATCTTAGGAAGTATATACGGCTTGGAAAAATCACATTAAAAGTTTCGAACCCGCGTCCTCATGCACTAGAGGCGAGCCGTTAACCTCTAGGCCACCATGGCCACACGGCCCCCTCACATTAGTGTAAAATTAGTTTACAATAACCATTCATTTCTTTATTCATTAACTTTTAAGCCAATTAATAACAATATTATATGATAGCATTAACCAAATTAATATCTCACTAAGCGCAGCCATATAATTATATAAATCTAGTCATTTCAAATATTCAACTACATCTGACGATCTTCGCCTGCTTACTTTAAAATGCAACTATAGTCATGATTCCATTTTATTATGTAGAAAGTATAAAGAAAAGCTTTTTAATAATATGAGAAGTTCTAAGCAAATATTTTAAATGGATAACAATATAATTAATAACTTCAAATTACAGTTTCTTTTTCTATTTACTAAAAATCTAATCATAATTTTTCATTATAAGCATTACAATAAAAATGTGTTAAATTATTATAGTAAAAGAATACAGAAACTTCTTTTGTCTTACAAAGTACACTTGACTGTCCGGTCGTAGAGAAATTTAAAGAAAAGGAAATGAAAATATCTTATTTTGTACAATAAAATATTCTTAGATTTTAGGAAACGACATCAATTTGTTCACTAATCTGATTAGATTTAAAGATTCACAGTTATGCGCAAACAAGCATATACCAATAAAATATACGAATTACATATAAGCAATGAATTTTTATGTTACTTAAGTCCATTTAGTTCTGGAAGCCTGACTAATGTTCTATCTTCAGTTCTGACCTGTAAAATGTTCTATAATATAATTACCTAGGACTCGTTTAAACACTTTGAATAAATTTAGCACATTATCTACTTTAAATGCAATTTAACTTTGTACATTAAGCTATATGACATGCAATTTCACGAATTGAGATGAAAATATTTAAAAAAGAAATGAATGTTATAAATTTGCAACTATAATTAATGTTAAAACTTTCTAGTGTGTTGTTTAATGTTCATACAAATAATATATAGATTAAAATAGAATATAATTATTTTACGTATTTTTAGTGCACGTTGAAGTAGTCTGAAATTTCAACATTATTAAGATACATTGCGTAAAGAAGCATGTGCAATTTATCTCCTAGCTTTGCGACAACTAAGTTACTTTAGATATTCCACTTTCATTTACAAATACAGACCGTTACTACAAAGACTGAACATAATTAACACTATAGTAATAAAGTTCTTAAAATGATTATGTTAATTAAGTTGAATCATTCGCAACTAGAACTTATGCTCAATTACTTACAATCTTAGCTTCACTCACTACACAGAACTACTATTTTTTATTTTGCTATAATAATTTTTACATTCACCTTTGACATTTTAATACAAAAATAAAAGAATGAAAGTATTTAACTCGCACATTTCATCACCATTCAATACGTGGAGACGATTACAGGAATATAAAAATATCACCCTTAATTATGTAATGAGAAAATGTAGTTTAAAACAAATATGAATCACTCATAATAGAATTGAAATAAAAGTATGATATTTGTTTATTATCACTTTATAATCAGTCTTTCTTTACTGTTATTTTGGGAAACATGTACAATATGAGCTCATGAAATTCAAAGACACTAAAGAATTTCTTTCAAATTATATTCATTTGTAAAATGGTAACTGGTATTGATATTTGCAAAACTTTAATATGATTGTTTTGGAAAAGATTACCGGAGCAGTCTCTTTGTATACGCAAGAAAGAATTCCCTAAATAACCACCTCATAATAAGACTTCGCCCAACATTAATTAACATTTTTAAGTGTTTAGTTTAAAAATTCATTTATCCATTCTCACGGGCTTTATCAAAACGGGCTTCGAAGCGAAGGAAGCATTTTTATCAAGTTTTTACAATCCAACATGCATCAATTAATCATAAAAAATCCAAATATTAAAGTTTATAAATAGAAAATCTTCAACACATGATCTGATATTTTAAACTCTTCAATCATCGACTTTACTGAAGTTTACCTTTGGTTCAACTGTATTACTTTCAACATGTGTTCTATCCACTGTCTAGTCAAATCCTGTGAAATTTCTAACTAACCAATAACTAAAAGCCATCTTTAATTAAAGCACCTTCACTGAATATATATAATAGAAATACTATTGTTTTAGCGCTGATGCATTTATTAGTCCGAATATTTAAAAAAATATGTTACTCGAAACTCTCTCTGGCTGTCTTTTTATATTATTACTTTTGGTTTTGATATAAAAGCTATAACCACATTAATTTACAAAGCAAATAATCGATGTTTTCACAATATTTTTAATATTATTTAAGCTATATTAATTTTAGGTCCTAAGTTGAAACTGATCCGTCTAATGGGAGAAAAATGAATCATAATTTGTGTAACCTCTAAATGATTACAATTCAGCACTAATATTGTGAATCCTGCATATGAATACTTCTCAGTACTACTACTACTCAGACTACTTACAACATTTTGTAGACAGTATATTATTATCTATGTTATTTAATTCATTTTATATTTAAGTTTATTTCACTTCTTAAGGTTCGTTTTAATATATCTATATATATATAAAAGAAAGTCGTGTTAGTTACTCCACTTATAACTCAAGAACGGCTGAACCGATTTAGCTGAAAACTGGCAGGGAGGTAGTTTAGAGTCAGGAAATCGCAAAAGGATACTTTTTATCCCGTTCGACAGCATTCCCGTGGGACTTGACATGATACGTCAGTCACTATAAAACGCGGAATAACGAAACACAATTGACAGCTATGCAATTGACGTATAATGACTGATATGTAATGACGTAATGATGACAATTAGATATTTGTTAGAGATCTACTATAAAATAATAAGACCGGTTTTCCATCCTGTCGCTATAACTTCAGAACGAACGAACCAACTGCTCAGTTAATTTCATGTGAGAAACCGGTATTGTGTTTGTAGTTTGAACTCTTAAAACCATTTAGTATTTGCGGGATAAATTTAGAAAATCATTGTTTTTCACATGCTCGTTATATTTTGCGTGTTCACAAGTTTGGAAACCATCCGCTTTTTTTGTGTTAAAGTTAGACCAAAAAACAAAAAATATGGTTTACAAAGGACCACTTCAAAGAAACGGATAATTTGCGGACACGTATAACGCTTCGATTCGGTATCTACTTTGGATTCACTTTCATTTACTTAGAGAAGTTCAACTAAATAACACTTCATTTTTGTAATCAAAATGAATTCATGACTGTTGTGAAATGAAATAAAAATTTTCCTTTTCAGATATAAATCAAAAAAAAATTCTTCATCTTTAATCACCAAACGAAATGTTATATAAAAGCCTTCTGGTAGCGAATCGGAGTTCGCCGGGTTTACTAGTGTAAGTATAAAAGACATAATTTTAAATATATGTAATTCAATATTTTTATATTCATTACTAGTAACGAAAAGACATCCACAAGCATAAATTAGTTTTTTTAATTTATTTCTTTGACGTTACCATTTTCTATGTAATAACTACAAATATTTTATCCACAAATATTGTTAAAAGATTCCATTATATAATATACAGTATTTAATTTTGTAGACAATATAAATGTTATATTTCTTTGAAACAATAACTTTAGATATATTAAAATCGTACGTCCCTACAAACTGTAGCATTTAAAACATTAGTTGGATTAATTATAAAAACAAGCTCTTTCCTCGTTACTCTGCAGTCAAAGCTCTTGGCTCGTCTAGTCAAAAAATAGCGTCTTGTCACGAAGCCAAATCACCTTCAGTGACAGCACTTTTGTTCTTCTCAAACTCGACACTGGCTCTTTGTTTTATAAATTAGATTTCTTTACATTATAAAAATGAAAAGAAATAAATGTTTTAAGCTTGTTATACGTAACTAGAGTTTTATAAAATTAAATAAAACAAAAAAGAATTAATTTTATTAAATTTTTATTAAAAATACACGTTTTCTTTGAAAACTGGACTAGAATAATAAGATCATTATCTAATTTTTCCTTCTTAAATATATAATTACAAATAGTATTTCCTACCCACCCTTTATCTCACTACAATTATAATGTTTAATACCAAATAGAGAACACTAATTCTGCTAGTAACATAATCAATTAATAATCACAGTTTAAATTTTCTATAATCCTTCATTTGTTTTCATTTTGTTCTTCATGATGTGTCAGTTAAGCAAAAAAATTTAAACGTTTTTTTCGTTGTCAAATATTAGTTATTTAATTTTAAGACTGGCATGTACAAACTAATTATATTGCAATGAGTTTTTGCGAGTTCGATATAATAATTGGATCTTAAAGTATAAATAAAATTACATTGCACTTTACTCTACATCAGAGCAATAAAAACTACTACTGGTTATTCTATATTTTCCCCTAAAAGGAATCCTATATGTATCACCATAAACTAAAGGCATGTGTTCTCACACAACAAACATATCATCAGAATTAATCTTTCTTATAGTAGATTTGTAGATTTCGTTTTCAGCCTTCAGCCCTTCTTTTCCTCTGAAGTACGGAAATTCATTGTTGGTTGGCAAATAATATATTCCAGTTCTTGAAAAATCTGCTGAGAGACCAAGATAATTGATCTGCGTATTATTGTAGCATCTTGCTAGTCTAGCTTCTTGAACGTTATCACATTTTACTCCAATAAATTTCTTAGGATGTTCAATAGCTTGCCACCAATATATGATAGCGCGGACATGGCTACAGATGACAAGGCATGGAATATAGGGTATGTCACTCGGTTGAAATTCCCCACCATTGGCATAGAAATCTATATGACCAAGAGGTTCTGCGATACCGAAGCCGTCTATGTTGGAATGGATCACATCAACTCGTTGGGCATCGGATCTATCAAGTCGTTCTGGTGGTGGTAACGCTCTATAGCATGGCCCAGCCGGATCTAAACCAGTTAGTCTTGCTGGTTTTTTACCGGTTGCAGCGTAAAAATATTTAGCAGCATGGGCAACCACGTGTGCTCCGAGACTAGCGCCGACGAGTTCTAGATTGTCAGCCGTTAAACCGTATTCAGTTAATTTTACTAAAAATTCACCAACCTTCTTGCCAACGGTACGCGTCAATCGAACTGATCTGGAACAGATAATTTTGTGTTATTTTATATAGATATGCGATTGATAGTTTCATTCAAATATTAATATGTAATTTTCTGTTTTCATAACAATTTTTTTTAGGTTTCACTATAAAAGGTCACGTACAAACAGAGAAAAGATTATTTACCACAGTCAATATCTACTTTCTCATTTCACTCGTCAGTTATACTTCATAAAATAAGAATGTAAAATTAATAATCCTAATTAAATTAATTAAGATTCGATGCTAGATGGTTTTATTTAAATTTCTTTTTAGTATAATGTCTGAACTTTGTACGTCTAAGAGCTTAAAACAAGTTCATGGGTAATCCTAGAATTACAGTCGATCGTAAACTGGAGTTTGAGTTTGATATAATGATATGATATGAACATGATGTTTCAAGTAGGAAATAAATAAATATAAATGAAACTAATATATTTCTGATTATTCCGCGTATTTTATATACATTTTAAAAACAACATACATCCGACGTTTCGGTTACTTTGCAGCAACCGTGATCAGAAAATAACAAGACCAACTGACAGACATGCACATCTCGTCTACCATTCTATGTATTTGTCCTAATTTCATGAATCCTAAACTTATCCTAATTCCTAATAGTATCTAGAGCAACAAAGCAAGGAGCTTACACCATAAAGAATTTCACTTGTAAAATAATTTGATATCCATTGGATAATCTTATCGTTGCTACCTTAAAAAAATGCCAAAGCCACAAAAAAAATAAGTTAATAATAATATTCTGCACTAAATTCCATTTCCGATTACATCAAACCTAAGTTTGCTGGAATTTTTATGGTATGTTGAATACATTAGTGATTTTTTTATTCGTCTTCGTCCATTCTAAATAGATTTTAATTTTTGATTTAGAAAGAAATAACTATAAGACCTTTCTTATAAAAAATATGGACTGCTTCCTTTTGAAATAAAATAATAATTCACTATTAGTGAGAATAAAAGTCAAGCAATTTTATGAAGCAATTTAACTCCACGAGGAATAAATTCTGCAATAATATCTTTAATGTTTAAAAATAAATACATAATTCAATACTCCTTGTCAACGATTGTTTACTATAAAATAAATGAATATACTCATTTGAATGGAATAATAAAATTTTGAATAGGCAATACATTTAAACTCAATGAAGTTACATAAGGCTTTAACAGTGATATTTGTTAATAATAGAGAATTACAACATTTTAAGGTAATGTATTATAACCTTAATTTGAAAAAAATATTTAACAAAATAAACTTTATAAAATTGTGTATCACAAATTAGTTTTCAACATATTATGGTAAATAAAACGAAACTACTATACTTCTATTTACTACTTCTATACTATCAAGGTATATCAAGTTTATTTGTTATTGCATAATATGATTTTAACTTTAAGTTATCTTTGGTTACTATAAAACTGGTTAACTATCCCAGACATATCAAAACAATGTCATGTTCCAACAGTCAGCGACAACCTAGCAACGCTTGTAGACCTTAAAACTTTATGAGATTTAAGACTTTAGCGAGAATTCATTTAAATGAAACTAATATTTTCGCATTACAAAAGGGCATCTTGTCTGCCCGTGATCACGGTTGCTGCAGAGTAACCGAAACGTCGGGAGTATGTATGTAGTTTTAAAAATAATACAATAACGCATAGCAATCCGAAAAAATTAGTCTCATTTAGACCTTAAAATTATTAAATTGGCTTAATGCCACCTTTTTTAATATTTTTATGTCATTCAATGATTTTAAGTTTTATAATATTCTTTTGACGATGTTTCTTTACAAAATATTCCGATTAAAAAACGAAAGCAAAAAATCCTTGGTATAAAATCAAGTCCTTTTTATGACCGAACTAACAAGTTTTTTTGTTTCGAGTGCAAGTTTTTGTAATGCTTAATATACAGGTCTACATTATGATGACGGAATCATAATGACATATAACATATATGTATAGTCATTTCTTGTTTAATAAAATACACTATTAAATGCCTGTATTCCAATATCTTTAATAATAATTGTTTAAAAGAAAACTTGCTCCGTAAATGCTTGATGTATTCAATTGTCTCCAAGACAAAAATGCGACGATTGTTTACTATATCGAAGTAAGTAGTCGAATTTGAATTACTAATTATTAATGAATTAATTATAACACCGTGGTAATACTCTATTAAAGTAGGTATTCAGGCAACAATTTGATACCTTAATCACGAAGTTACAATAATAATATTAACCATTTAGATGAATTGTCATATGATACATTACAAATAATACTAAAATAATAATGATGTAATGAAATTATGTGTATAGAGAAAAATATAAAAAACTAATTGAATTTTATCACCCGTATATTATGTATATACGCAGGAATAAGAGGTAAAAAACGCAATTTCAATCATTTGACTTTTTCGAGTATTCATTTAATTAAACTAATATTTTCCGATTTATTACGCGTTTTCTATTGTTTAAAAATTAATTACTCCTGATGTTTCGGTTACTTTGAAACAACAGTGATTAGCTGACGAGATTACAATATCATGTCAATTGATCAGTCAGAATATTAGGTGGTCATGTTTTTTAATTAAATTTAAATCATTGTTAATATGTAAGGTCACTTATTTCAATAAGAATACTTAGAAAAATATTGAATCTCAATGAAAACTTACTTTGGGTAGATATACGTCAGAAATGCAATCGTCTCTGTAATCAGAACGTTATAGCCACGTTTAGAGTAAGCTGTTCCAACCGCTTGGCTCTGAGGATATACTGAGCTGTCCAAGAATCCGACAGCATATAAAACAGTTTTCTTATTTCTAAAGTCTGAAATTACAAAAGAAGCAGTTTTGTTGAGGAATAAGTCTATCTTTTAAAGATAGTTCTAGGATTGAAGATAGTTTATAAACTTATTGCTGTGGACAAAAACTGTCACAAAAAATTACATTGAGTACATTCTCATAAAACTGGTCACCAGAGACGTAATTTAATAATTTTAGATATCAAATTCAATATCTAAAGGACGACCATAGCTCTAATACTATATGATACTTTAAAAACTTTTTATATATATATATATCCTCTAATATATCCTCTTAAAGGTCTAGATATTATAATATTACATTTATAATATTTAACTATTCCTAATATCTTCTAATATAAACTTAACTTATTAACTTAGACATGGGCCATCGACACGTCTCGTTAGTCGTTAGTGATATACATGCTAAACCTACCAATATGTTTCTCCTTTGGTATTGTTTTATGGGCGGTCAGGATAGGGAATACTTTCCTCGTGACCTCTCCAGCCTCAGACATTCTGTGAACTGTAATCTTCAACATCGGCATCATTATTGGACTGATAGTCGCATTTTTCAATACTCCAGGACCTAGGAAAATGAAAAGTGTCAATAGTTCCTCCTCCAGAATTAATTCTATATAAATTTTAAGACTAAATTTATCGACCGCAAGATTAATACGTAGTTAAATACACATAAACTATAACCGAAAAAATTTCTGAAGAATTCTTTTAAATACGACACAATATCTAGTTGAGGAAAGAATCATAATAATAAGAATCATAATAATTCTCACTCGTATTATGATTTTTTTCGTTCTTTAACAAATTCCATTTTAATATAGACAATATAATTTTCAAATAGTATGAAAAAAAATGTTACGTATTCATTCCACAATTACCCTAATACGCTTACCATACCCTGTCTGACAAGTAATAGAAACGTTAGCTAGAAAGTAAAACAATACAAAACTCGAGTTACAATCGAGAAAGAAATTTTTCTTTTAACATTTCAACTAGATTGTGTCATACCTTGTAAATAATAACAATATATTATGTTGATTAAATCTTAAACATAATATATGACCCTCCTTTTTTATGTTGCCTTATTATCACGGTCAATCAACCTCATGTCGCCTTAAAATCACTACGCTAGGACAGATAAAAACTTTGTGTACATTAAAAACTGATTGCATACATCATACAATTTATTGACTGTACAATTATATCGTTTTTATTATATATTAACATTCAATTCAATTCTAGGAGATTCATTTATTTTTTGTATCAAACTATTATAATAGCAATTTAAAAGCATTATATACAATATTTACAATTGGCAACAACACACAATTTTATTAATATAGTCAAGGTCAATGACCTCAACAGCTATCCTGTCATCAATTTTAAATTATTTCAAGAAATAATATATCTTTATTGGATTTATACCAAATGTAACGGTATATTCAACATCATATTTTTAGTTAAAAACATTTTTTTTACAAGAACCTGTTTTTCTTGTGACTAATAATATATGAAATAATTTTATAATTTAACGAACAGATTAACTAATTGTCAACTTGATGATAAATGCACATCCTCTTCCTTGGTCCATATTTTCATCAACTGAACGTGTAACAATTGTATTTTCTCTCTAGAGACTAGCAGTATAAGAAACGAGCATAGCAAACTTCTAGCAATGACTATATGCTCTGAGGGTAATTTAACTACCATCTTCAGTCAGAATGTATTCGGGCCTGGTATATGTATTAACCGGATTTTATCACTTTTACTGAAAAATACTATAAGTTAGATAGTTAAAAAGTAACTATCCGTCTTCATATTTCGTCTTGTTAAAGTAAGTTTAATTTATTTTTATTTTATATTTAAAGTAACTTTTTCTATACACTTAAAAGTAAATATTAAAAAACATATCCGGCTTATACTATTTTGCCCACTGTCAAATATCGTAGATTCAATGAAATCAATAATGCCGAAATGAAAAAGATAACAGGTGAATAAAAATTAGCAGAAAAAACTAAATACTTAAAGTAGACATGTTTCTTAAACTACTTTTCAAGTAATAAATTAATTACTTTTATGTAGTTTTACTTCGAAATTCCCAAAGCTTCATGCAAAAACTAACATTATTAAACTGAAAGAGTCAGCTACATGTTTTATGACAAATAAGTAAAAACTTCATTATATCATCATCATCATCAGCCTATCAGAGCCGTGGAAGATAACATCAGTATATACAAATTTACAAAAATAAAATTATTATTTACATAAAATCTGTCACAACTCTCCTTTATTAAATCAACTAGAAACTTATCTGCATTGAAATCTGTTAAACTTATATTTTTGATTTCCCTGGAGAAACAAGAATTACATTTGAGTATAACATCTCCAAAGATAACCTTATAAAGTCAGAGACATGAATTGTACAAGGCACTTCATATATAAATATTAAATTATTACAAAGATTTGTATAGAATAATATTAAAATTCTCATAATTTAATCATTCTAAGACGAAAACATTTCAATGAAATGTCAATGACCTTGCAGTGAACTCAAGATACATGATGAATTTATTTTAACGAATTAAATTTCCGACCATCGCAAAACTTGTAGTAATTGGATTGAATTTTTGATTTCTTCCTGGAAGAAAAAATGTTTTAATCATAGTAATAAATTAAAAACATTTATTTCTATATTATTATTCCAATAAAATAACTTTACCTGATTTTATTAACTAGCGTAATTCAATTTATCAGATTGTCAATTGTTTTTGGGAAAATATTAGTTTTTAGGGATGAAATAGTGTCGTTTTATTTAGTAAATGTATCGTTACTAATTGATCTGACCTCCTTCAAAGTTGTTTGTATATAATATTTCTTGATTAATTATTAGTAAAGAATACAAATAAAAACATATTTTTCTTTTACCATTTACTAAAAGTCCGAGCGTACAAGAAATAGGAATACTTGCAAAGCAATTCATATTGTGTTAAAAACGTAACAATTTTAAGTGAAGAATTAATTAAGAAAATGGAAAGCTTTTTCGCTTTTATCCGTAAAAAAGGGATACCAATTAATTTAAAACTAACTGAAAGTACTTCATAAAGAAGGAAGAATTTACCTTTGAACTTTTATTTTAACAATTTGTGATTAATTGTTCGTAATTCTAGTATTCTCGAATAACGTTACTTGTTTTCGCAGAGAAAAATAGTAAAAAAATACAGTTATTATAAGTCATTTACCTCATTAAACCTACCGTCTCGGAATTTTAAATTAATACCATCTTATTTCTTATTTCCATATTTTTAGTTAGGATTATGCATAAGATTTTATTAAATAATCCTCAAAAAAAAAATCAAGAAACATAATATATAAATCGTGATTAAATTTCTAAGCTTTTTAATGAATTGTCCAAAAAAACAGCGATTGTATGATAATTTTATATTGAAATTTATTCGAAAACTTCGACCCATCTATTTTTAGGTTTTAAATGCAAATTCCCACCAAAATAAATTGATATAAATAACATGTTAACTTTGCTTGCAGATCACGAGAAGAATATATATGTATATACATACATATATACATATATTCTTCATTACTTCTAAACTCTCTAATCATTGGCATTTAATACAAATTATATATAGTAGTTAAAAGCAATGAGAATATCAACACACATACTCTTATAATAAAAAATATTTGTACTTAATTATGCAATACTCACATTCCGGGATAAGTCCTGCCGGGTAACCTATTTCTGGGCGCGGCTCGAAACAGATAATATTTGGAGTTACCAGGAATAATATGACGATATATGCTACTTCCCGCGGCATCTTCCTGTGAATTTGTAATAAGGCATTTAGGCTAAGAATTTGTCAAAATTTTCTACAAAATTTCAGAGTTATATAAGGAAATTTTTATTTCAAGTAGATCACATAGATCTGACGGAATCATAATCTATAAAATTTGGCGTTGTATAACTGATCGCTGATTAAATTTTTATAACTTATGTATTTATTTTTCTTTCTTTACACAAATACAAATGTTACAGAAAATTCAAGCTAAATGATTAACTATATTATCTAACAGATAATCTCACGAAAGTTAAAGGAAACAAAATATGAGTTTGTGTAAAACCGCAAAAAATAGACATGTAAAACACGATATGAGAATAGTTGTAATATGTACTAGGCAAAAAGAATAAAATTAAGAGAAGAAGTTAAAAAATAAAGATTGATCTTTTTTAAGGTATGCTACTTTATTTAATATTTGAATGCATATCATGACGAAGTATTACATAAACACTCTGGCAAATTATTCCAGAGACAGAAAATATTACGTAAAACGAGTCATTCAGACCGATGAAGGAGTTTGAAGCGATAAATTGCTTGAAGAACCTATCTGCCTGTCATGAGATTCAACCAAAAGTATGTACTTCATTTAAAATATAAAGCACTACAAGGATTTAATAAAATTAACATAGAAGACTAAGTATTCAGAGTTTAGTGAAGGCTATTGGAAACCATTTAAATTGGTTCTGTAATCGTAGATATGATCAAATTGGGAGTCAGAAATGAAGGTAATATGAAAATGTCGACGTATCTTTTTTTGCCTTAATAAAAATGAAACCTCACAATATTTTAAAATATTTTAAATGTTTATTATTGTTAGAGATTATATTTACTTATGATGGTTGACTATGCAGTAAAAATCATAACTGATCATTTTAAATTTATTAAAATCATCTGTATTAGAACAGAATTTACAAATTGCTGATATCATAACAATAAACTTATTAAATAAATATTTTATTTTTAACTATCTTTATCAGCCTATCAGAGCTTACTGCTGAGCAAAGGCCTATTTTTAATTATAATATACATATTATTAAATCCATCACAAGAATTACATTTTTTTATTAGTACAATAATAAAAACATAATTAAGCTTAATCTATACTGTCTTAGAATATACTTGGGATAAAATTCACTTTGTATTTTGGCAAATCACTACCGAAATGTTCGTAGGATAATCTCAAATATTGGGACTGTTCATGAAGTAGAGGCTAGCAAAGTGTACCTTTAATTGGAACACGAATTGTCTATTCCCTAAGGTTGACAGAAGCAACACAGAAGCTTTATGGATGTACAACGAAATTCGCCCAAATAAATCTGTAACCATAAATGTACGTACTTTAAAAATACCGATAATAATGTACTTGTCTTTAAAAATACCGACATGGTAGTAAAATTTATCTCATTTGTATTTTCGTCAAATCTAAACAAAATCTATTTGAGATTTATTTAATGATAAATATAAATAAATTAAAAAAAATACATTTAGTATTAATATTTAAATAACTATCTCGTTATGAGGTTTTGTTAACTTATTTCAGTTTTTAAACTCACTTATATACATATATGTATATATAACGACTAATAAAAGTAAAAAATTCCTTCATAAATGAAGATTTTATATTATTCATTGCTTTTTTACTGAATTACGAGTCTATGGCGAATTGTGTTCAAGACTAATATATTAATATTCTTCCTTATAGTCGGCATTTAAGTGATATAATTACAATAATTAATTACATATTTAAATGTAACTAAGTGTTACGGATTCTTATTACCTTATATCTAAATGATACTGATGTTTCGGTTCTTTTAAAGCAACCGTGATCATAATAGACAAAATGAAAAATACGATAAGAATAATAGATGGAAGATACTTTGAAAGTCAAGTCAAAATTATCTCGTCAGCCCGTGATCACGATTGCTGTAAAGGAACCGAAACATCCGGATCTTGTAGTTATAAAATAATAAGAAAAAGCTTAGTGTCCGAAAAACTTTTATATTTATTTAAGAACACGCCAAACTCTTATATTAATATGATTTTTATATTTATTATTAAAACATTTTTCTCCTTTTAAGGCAATCACAGTACGAACTAATGGCTATCAGTGAGTGTTTCAATTTGTAGAACTCACCAGCCACAAACAGTGTCATAATTTTGTGTCAGATTCGTAATTCCTTGTTCCGAAATCCAAATTGTATCGTAATGACTAATGTAACGTTGTCTCCAGAGGTTTTCTACTCGTGACTTATCTAATTATAACTTGATGCTCTCAAAGCTTATGTGTTCATTATAGAGATTACTGTTGACATGTATTAAATGCAAAGGTTATTGAAAAGAATGTTAAGAAAAAGTTATATTGATAATTAATATATTATACATGTTAAGACACTATTACCTGCGCTTTACCATCAATTCCAAGTGGAAATATATAACATAATATAACATTGCAGATTCTTTATAAGGAATATCTTTGTTAATGCATTATTAATTAAAAGATTTAGGCTAGAAAAATTAGACTTCGTAGTTTTTAAAAACTTTCGTTTTGTTGTGTCCAGTCTTTCATAGCTACGAGTAACGTGCACGTATTCTAAATATTTATAATGAATATCGATGTTTTTTTACTAAACTACAACAAAACATAATTTGCTTTAATTTAAGACGAAAAAAATTAAACCAAAACAATAAACACGTAATTCTGCACAACAGTGACCCTCTAAACTTGTTTTAGTGCTAAATTATAAGATACAATAAAAAATAAAACTTATTAATTAAATTTTTTAAACGCAAAAAAATACTTACGAATAATAAGTCGACCTTAGCACAATGTTCAGGGACAAACTGAATCAAATAAAAAATATATACTTACATTTTTTTTTCATATATTTGCAACCGCACTGACAAAAATCTAAACAGCAATAATAAAACCTGTTTGATATATTTTTTATATGACGAGGATACGGAATTGATAGATGATTATGATGCCAAAAAAAAATTTGCATCCGTAATAAATTTGGTCCCAAACAAATTTTAATTTGTTATGTATGCGAATCAGATTTTAAATTATTTTTCCACTAAAACTTACATAGGTCAAGGTTTTATTAATTAATATGTCCCCACATTTATATAGTGATGCAAATGTTTTTGTATTAGGGACACTTAAAAAGTAGAAAGTTGATTTTGATAAAATTAATTATCAAGGTAACTTATTGCTCTAGATTTTGTATAGCATAATACGTCCAACATTTGGAAGAATGCAATAGCAAGTAAATGTCAGTGGTGGCCTAGTGGTTTAAAGGCCCACCTCTCATGCATGAGGGCGCGAGTTCGAGCCTGGCAAGTACCAATGTGATTTTTCCGAGTCATATGTACTAACTAAGAGTATTTAAACATCACTGATAAATACATTTCCAAAGAGTGTTGATGTCAGGCAGGCGGCCGGTCGTAAAAACAATTAGCCAAAAGTATTCACAACAAGTAAGACAGACCCTGGCTAAAGTTAGGAAATTGCCAGGAAGAAAAAACAATAGCAAATAAAACTGTCTATGTATATATATCTATATAAAGGCATTTTACTAATATAATTAGTTTACAATAAACAAGCTAACTTCGGATTAGCTGAGATTTCTATAGTTATCAAAGTTCAAACGTCAGAATTTTATATGTATCTAAGCCAAGGCGTAATAAATTAAATAATTTTACATACGCTGTTCAACAGATTTCAATATTACCAATAACTAAAGCCACGTAACTTATTAGTCTGATCAATACAATACATCGTATTCATTTGAAATTTTCAACGTGAATTATTTTTTATTGCTATATGTGGTCATATCATTACTTTTTAATTCCTACCAATTTTCCATATACTCATTATCGATCTAAAAGCTATTTCTGTGAAAGGCTTTATATAACCACAATCATATACAAAAATACTATACATGTATTTATTATTAACTTTAATTTTATATATATTATATATTTATTTATTTATATTTATGTGTTTCAAATGATAACCACTAAATTTTCCATAAAAAAAATTAATAAAAAAGAAATAAATAAATTCAAAAATCTTATCGTTGAAGAAAATAAAGAAAAGGAATAATTAGTTTATCCATATATTTAAATTACATAATTATAGATTATAACTATTAGAATCTGACCAGCTTATAAGAAAATATATATATAAAAAAGTTCTTAATTGTACAGTTACTTATAAATATTAATATAAACCTCTAAACTTTAAACAGGCGAACGAACCCGCGGGTAAAAACTAGTGATCTACACGTAGATGATTAGACCTCATTAACTTAATAAAGCCATTGTTATACCGATGTCATAGTTTTTTTATAAGCATTAATAAATCGATAAGTCAATCATAATATCTATTAAGTGTAAAGAGACCTTTACACTAGTGTTAATTGAAACAGATTTTATTTGTTTTCAATTATGTTTCTAAGAAAAAATTAGTATTTTAAACGTTAAAGGAGCAGTCATTTAATCGCATACTTTTGTCTAAAGATCTTAGAATGACTAACAGTATGAGTAGAATCGTATATTAAATTTAAAAAGTGACTTAATCTTAATTTACTTGTCTTTATAAAACTTTACAATTAAATTTACCGATGGCGTGTAACGATGTGCGTGTAAAACTGGCTTAAATACCAAACACGAGGGCCTCCAAAAAAAAATCGATTACTTCATACCGGCTCAATGTTTCTGTTAAGGTTAAATTGTATACACATTAAAACAGTTGGGTCGGATATAAAAAAAAAACCTAAATTGAACGCGACGTTTTCAATTACTACAATAGAAATAAGGAAGCAATAATAACTATATTGTATTTCCTCAAAAAATATATGCACGAAATACAAAAGCGTGAAATATCAAGAAAAATATAATAAACATTAGATGACCTTAAAGATAAAAATGTTATGATATATTTTTATAACATAATATTTTGTATGTAACAGATGCAAAACGAGACTCATTTTTATAAAAGGGAAAAGCAAATAATAACGAGTTTCAGATTTCAATGTCAATTCCTGGTCAATATTATTTTTTTGCACCGAATGTACAAAAGTATACACAATTAATTATCACTCAAACCATATGAATTTTAAACTTACGTATCAAAAAATTAAGTAAATCGTCGTTTAACAAAAACAAAGACAGTTACACTATTATTGCTTATATTAAACGTAGTTTAAAAATATTTAACTTTTACCTACCATCAGTGAATAACAGAGCATTTAAAAATAATGATACCGTCCATTTATGTTTTTGGCAAAAATAATTAAAAAAATCCAATCACCCGTTTGCCCTTTAGCAATGATCGCATATTAAACAAAAATATTATTTTGTAATATGAAATTATAACATAAAATTAATATTTCCTAAAATTACTGAATTTTTTTGTTTACTTTCAATATTAATTTTTCGATATACCTAATGAACACTCAATATTAAAACCTATATTTTACTAAATATTACAAATTAAGTTTTATTAATTTAAATGATGTGAAATTCTCATAAAAATCTGTATAAAATAAATTAAATTTTTCTACCAAAACCATCACAAAAATCAAACAAAATAGACCTATAACTATAAAAATAATTAATAAACTTACAAGAAAAATTGCCAACATACGTATTATATGAACATATTCTAAATATACACGTAAAATTAAATAATTTACCGGTATTTTCGACACAATAAAATAAAATCTTTAAAAGACGTAACACACGCGCGGGTATCGCCGACGAACTAGCACAAGTTTAAGGACAAGGATGCCAGTCTGAACGACAACGCTCTAAAAAAATATAAAACAACTTTATTACATATTAAATAAAATAAATGAGGTCGCCAAGAGCTTTATATAATAAACATAATGTTTATTTATATTTAAGAAAAAAAAAGTCCTAATTTGGGTGTAGTTTTGTAACATTTTTTTTTATTTTTTTCTTGTTCTTTTACTCGATTCCATTTTTTAAATTTATTAGGCATATCACATTTACGACGAAAATGATTTTTCTTACTGTTTTGTATTAATACCATGAGTGGAAACCATAGATTTTTTTACCTGTTCCAAATAAAATAATTAATTAATTTCAATCTGAGGAATGTTTTCACGTGTTGTATTTGATTTTTGTAAGCTGTACCTAATATGTATATTATTTAACACTTTATAACGTTTCATAAGTGAATAGGATTATATTTG
Organism: Danaus chrysippus; assembly: GCA_916720795.1. Lineage (NCBI taxonomy): Eukaryota > Metazoa > Arthropoda > Insecta > Lepidoptera > Nymphalidae > Danaus > Danaus chrysippus. Next base: position 6,438,985 of record CAKASE010000066.1, on the reverse strand, counting down.
ACGATCAGGCAATGCATACATAAATAAATACATATATACATATGTGTGTGTGTATGTCTATATATGGGTTATAACCCAGTTTAAATTAGAACCATATGATATAATAAATAACAAAGTATGAAGGCAGTGTTGAGGTCACGGATTCGATATCCGGTCATGGCGAGTGCAATTACAGTGCATATGCCCTCACGCATAATGCACATGCATCGCATAGTTTAAATTTAAAATAACGACATATTAAATTAAATCTAATTTAATGTTCAAAGTTGTGTGTTATCGTGTTCCTACTTATCGTGATACTTCTAATTGTTTTGTTTAGTTTACGCAACCAACATTTCCTAGAGCTATTTATAACAAGGACGAATTAATTAATATATAATAATTCGCATTACATATGTCTTAGAAGGAATTATAAGGCGGTCCTTGTAAATGATTAGAATCACCAATAGTTCAAGATCGACTGTTAAACTCCGAATATCAAAACATTGAACCATGACCCACTTGTAGAGAATATTCAATAATTGTATAAAGATCCAATGTTAAATATTTAAAATATCTTATTAAATTACATAGCGATGTCAATATAATTTCAAATAGGGATGTAACTCTTGATTCAAGTTTTTTAATATTTAAATGAAACAAATATTTTCGGATTTACTACGCTATTTTTTTTTTACTATAAACTACGTCGGGTGTATACGTTTCGGCTACTTTACAGCAACCGTGATCACTGGCAGATGTGAGTGTAAAATAAAAACACGTAGAAAACCCGAAAAAAATAGTTTCATTTAAATGAGTAAGTACTCGCAAAAATCTTAGACCTTATTTTTTAAAGTTTTTTTTCTCTTTAAAATAGACTTAGATATCATAACAAAGTTTATACATGTGAAACCATAATATTTTATATGCTATTACATTTCAGTTTTAACAAATAATATTAATGTTATATTATTTTAATATTATCTTTCTGTATAGTTCGAAAGAGAACAATTCATTAATGCTTGTATATTAAAATAGTATTGATTTTAAACCACATATTTAGAATGACATCACTTACCTATATTTGCGAGGTGTATTAGCCGAAATATTTGTTACATTGTAAAATTTCAAACTTACTAGGTATGTAATAGTAGAATCAAGACTATTATGAATAATAATAGATAAAATTTATACATAGTTCACCAAAACTTTAAGATTGGTCATATTTTTAAACAACCACAATTAACTTTGCATTTTCTCTAATATACAGCGACAATATCGTACGATAATTTTACAATTTAAACTATTTAAGAGGAAAGCGACAACGATAGATAATACATAGAGATCAAGACAGAAGGTACTAAATCCTAAAACTTAGCCAACTTCTTTATGTATACAGGGTGACTGGTGAATTACTATCAATATTTAAGGAGCATACTCGGTACATGATTCTCATTCGAATTATGTAAAAAAAATAGGTACTTAATTTTTGACCAAATTTCCGTATAAATAAATAAAGTGTGTACACGTTCCAAGTGTTCCAAGTGTGGACGCGTGCGGCGGCGTGCTGATACAACACTACGCCGCCGCCGCGTCTGTGTGAGTGTGTGTGTATACCTAATCTGTAGGGTGTTCATACGATGCGTAATTAATTACATAACTTTTGGTTAACTTTACTTAGAAGTTTATTAATATTTATGTTATATTAATTTTTATTTTGTCATATATGATCGCCAAATATCACGTCCTCAAATATCGATAGTAATTCACCAGTCACCCTGTATAACCGTACATGTATATTAACAAAATCATACTAAACGGCTTGACTGATTTCAATGAACTCTTTTGTATGCATTTGGATGGAGCCCCAAATGGTTTAGCTTCACAAATCAGCTTCGCAGATGGCGCTGCAGTCGATATCTAGGTTATTAAAAATGAAAAGGCTGTAACGTATGTTACTATATGCATTGTTTTATACATAAAACTTTATTCATTTCTCTCTGACCGAAAAACTGATGTTCATGCAGACAGAGTTGAGGAACAAAACTAGTATATTATAAAGCAGACAGCCCTTGTTTGAAAGTAAAGGTAAATGAGAGATTCATGTAAATTTTATGTAAATAATCCACTTAGCGGTCAAAAAACTGAATCAATGAATCCATAATTGTACAAAATTTATTATTTAAACCGATTCAAAGTAATCTGTTTCCATTTCTCTCAAAACTGTTCCTCTGCTTGCTTATATATTAATAGGTATTTCAGTAGTTACTGATATAATTGAGGTCTTTAGACAGTTGTCAACAAGATATAACTTTGTTTGACTTTGTAAGCGAAACAACTGGTTTCTCTGTCATGGATGAATTGCTGGTAATCCAAGCAAGTTATAAATAATAATTACAGCGTGAAGGTCTAATTGTTATTATGGGATTATTTCATATCCAGCAGCAATTAGATTTACATATAATTATGGTGGTAATAAACTGGTTCTGTAGGATTCTTACTGTGTTAAGGTTGCATCTGAATCTAGGTGGTACAGATTTTATGTCTTTGAATGGTACCGAACACCATTTTTGGCGAACATAAATGTTTAACCTAATACCTATATTGGTAGGTGAAGTATCACAGATATTAAAAGAAATCAGTCAAGAGAAATGGTTTGTACGTAGTGTGACGATTTAAAGTTATGCTTACACGTCCTAAAATACTCAAAAATAAATTATTACAAAAAGAAATTGAAATGAATCTTATCAAAAAGTTCATATAATTTAATATTAACTATAAATTTGAGTACCAATTCTAATGGTATACAAATAATATAATAGAAACGTTACATACTTTCTTTTATTATCTTCAACAATATCTAATCTCTTTCTAATGGCTTTTGATTAAATCCAAATTAAAAAAGATATTTTGATAATACATTCCATAGAAGCGCATTGAAATGGCATTTGCTGTTAAAAATGCAATTAACATATCGACTATTTCATTCAAATTATACGTTAAATAATATTGAAACAGACTGAATTCGTTTAAATTCGATACATTTCACGCCTTAAGTAGTAAAATATAGTATAATAAAACTGGTTTTATTTCGTATTTTGTTTTGTTTTGTTATTATAGTTATGTTGTCAAAGTACGTGACGTGATTATGACTATTATTGTAACGAAGGCTACTTATAAAACAAACATATGATCCCAAAGGCGTACGGCTTGTGTGTTACGCATACGATTTGTGTGTATATCTAATATATATACATAGAGACGAAACCTCTTAGCATTCAATGGATTCACCGTGCGAGTAGCGTGTCCATCGCGTTGCAGGGAGAGGAGCTTCAACAGTGCCTGGGACTTGCGACCCAGGTGTAGGTTTAAGGGGCCCCTATCTGACGCTCGATAAACGCTCACCTCCACTGTCCAAGCTCTTCTCACTACCTAATCAATATATAATTATATTTTAAAGTCGATATGAAGAATGTCTGTTCCTACTATTCTTTTATATCTTGCCTTATAATTAACACTTGACCGAACCTATACGCTTATCTTTTAATAACTACTACATAATTTCAAATGTGTTTTTTTGGATTTGTACTTAAATCTTCAACGCAGGAGATAATTTTGCAGCATTAATGACTTAATAAAACATTCTGTTAATAATGTGATCTAAGTCTTGAAGCCTAATTTTAAATATTATAAAAGATATCACACACAAAGCCAGTCGGTAAGATGTTTCTTACTTAGTTCGTCCATTCAGTTACGCAGATTTTTTTGAGTTTTGCCGTCATAATAGATTTTATCATGATTTTATAAATATAATCATTAAGTTTGACTCGTTATTTGAAGATGCTATTGCAGTTTTTTCTTATTATTTTTTTATCTATGAAAGAAATATAAGAGGAAGTAAAAGTAATTCATAGTTATTAAAAGTTATATTCATATCAATTAAAAGTTTTCATTTTGTACTTTATCGGATAGACATTTTACTGTAATTTAGAATATTTTATATTGCTATTTGTAATACAAGTATTGTCATGTTTTTCTTTATTTGTAGTATACAGAAAAAAAATTGTACTAGTTTGCCAGAAAAGCCTTATATATGTAAACAAGGGTTAATATAACAAATGTAGATTGATAACTAATTCATTAAGTTTAAATGAAACTAATATTTTTCGGATGTACTACGCGGTTTTTATTTTTATCAAAAACTACATACTTCCGACGTTTCACGTCAGTTACTTTACCGCAACTGTGATCACGAAATAAATACTCGCGAAAATCTCACATCTCATTATAATTCATAGAGTAGTAGTAAAGTATAATAGATTACTCAAATTACAATAGATATAATATAATCTTCGTTACAAAACGGAGACCAACGTAGTTTGACATACGTTCGCAACTCGCAAGTATAGAACTTAACAAATTAATCAAAATCTATTTTCGAGCTTGTTTCTTGTTACTGCTACGATCTTCTTGCAAACCTAAGCTTCCGAAATCACCGGCTTCCTCTTCAAAACAAAGCAGATAAATTAAATACTAAGTCCGCATAGCAATAAATTAAGAGATATATTATTTAGGCTGTGAGTTGCGTTGAAAGGCCAGTATAGACAAACGGATCTAACAGATAGGTCGGATATCGACAAGTTACTGATATACATTTGTGTGATCCTTTTACGATTTATGTAGAATTCCATCTCATATGAACAGCACGATAGCTTCTATGGTCACGCTTATCTTATATATAAGAAAAACGAGTATATATACTCTTCTATAATTTTGTATTACTATTAATAGGAACAGTTTTAGATAATTTTCAGTTTTCATTAACTGACCATGCCCATTAAATATTTCAATAAATCCTTAGTTATAGTCTTATTTTATATTCATCTGTACAGCTTCAAAACTTACAGCTCCTGTATATTTTTTCAAATGTATATTTTTTGCTTTCTGAACAAGATTTTTAAATGTCAGATTGACTACATTCTTTAATTTATTAGAATAATTGGTCTGTAATGAGGTTTTACATATATTTTTTTTAAGTCATAAAAGAGGAATGGCATCTAAAATGTCAAAGAAACGTGTTGTTTCCCACAAAATAATCGATAAGTTAAAAATTCAATTCATATTTTATTAACTATTTTCAGAATAATTTCAACGAACACTTCAACTCATACGCGTTTGTGTGCCAGATAAAAGCTGTTATTACTTGAACCAGGAAAAAAAATTAATTGCAAATTCCTTTAAAAATTTTCTGTAGCTCGGATTTTTAAAGTTTTTTACTTTTAATTTCTACAATTGAGTAAGATAATTAGTAAAAAAACTAGTATTTATACATGAGTACAACAAATTGCAAAAACTATCTTTTAAGATATTCTAGGTAGAACGTTATAGGCAGATAAAAGTAATTAAAATCAAGAATGGGTACACATTAAGCTTGCTATTGTTGTTTCAATCATATAATTAATTAATTTTATATCTCACCACAGCAGTTTCCCTGCAGCAGAGTTCTTTTAGCAATATATAGTAAATCACTTGATTGTTCCAGCAAATGAATAGATTTTGATCTCTCAGCTTTCAAAGAGACTTTGCCTTTGAAAACACAAACTAGAATTCTCTAAGTAATAGTAACGGAATTGTGTGTAGAACTAAGACTATGTTAATCATCATAATGAACAAGAAACATAAACAATTCTTAATATTCGGACATCGCAATCGTTAATTCATTGACCCCTTAAGCCTTTAAGAATAATTTTATTGCCTTTAATCAAAAAATATGTACTTTAAGTTTTTGCAGTTTAAATGCTTAACTCACGAAAATTTATACTCCCATTCACTCTTGTGATACTTTGTCTTCTTTATTGAACAAATTAGTTAATTCATTGAATCAAGAGCTGAGTTTTCTGTGGCTAGAATACTGTAACACAGCAAAATAACTTCGGGTAACCGTATGCAAATGTACTGAGGTCAAGTTTAACATTTGAGGATCAGAACGATTGTATTTGAATAATTTATTTGCTGTTATTGTATCTACAAAATATTTATGCTTACTATGAACTTCGAAATGAACTTTGTTTATTATTTGTCACGTTTTATCAAAAAAAAAACCTACAAAAACAAACAAATTTATAATTGTTGTTTTTTTTTTAATTTTATCTGTTTCGTAAATTTAACATTTTTTTTATGTGATAGCTGACAAACGAACAGACGGCCTACTAGATGGGCAGTAGTGACATCGGATGCGTTGCCAAACTTGTTTTTTAGGAATAGGGAGGGAGTGGGAATAAGGAAATGACATGTAAGGCTGGTAATAGGGAAATAGCAACCGGCTCTCTCACTCATCGGACATATTCGAGCTATAGTTACATGACGACAGCTAGGCTCTACCACCTAAATATCTATCTTCAACTCTTTAAGTGCCTGCCTTTACTTTTTTTGCCTTGTAATACAGATTTTTCTTTCTTTATCATACTTTAAGTTATTTTGTTTTATTAAGTTCAATGAAATGATTTCCTTATACTCCCCCGTCCTTAAACTTTTCAAGTTTACTATCACATTTTAAAACCCTGCCTTTCTGTGAGTCGTATTTTCCACGTCATCCGACACCCACTTTTCTCACTTATTTATTTTTCATTCGTTTGTTTCAACCAAAAAATAAGCAAATATATTATTAGTTACATATTATTAAAATCTAACTATTCAGTAACCTCAATTTTTCTTTGTTACACTTTTATCTCGTCTGCCCTTGATCAAGGTTGCTGTAAAGTAACAGAAACTTGGAGAAAAACTTAGTTTTATTTAATTTTTTACATATGAAAATATTCGATGTCATTAACCTCTCTATAGGATCAAAAAGACTCGTATCCAGAACCGTGAAAACATTTACAAAAAAGAATAACAGCTTACAGACTTAATACTTCATAGGAACTTAAAACTTTATTGACAATGCCTTAATCCAATTGAAATGTTGTCTACGACAAAATTTATAACTACTATAATTTAATCAAATTTTACACATTAATCACCCTTTCAAGGATTTATTTGTCAAATTATGAAACACCATGGTGAATCGGTTTGTGATTATCTTAATACTTAGAATATGTTTCGACTACATAATTAATTTTGTTTATATAATAAATAAAATTACATCATACTTAAGATAATATCTGTAGCAGATTGCATTGTTATACAGGCGTGATCTTATTATTTAATGATTTTATCTAATAGGGGCTATAGCCATCCGAAGAAAAGAGAAGTTAATAAATTTAGATACTATATAATTATTGATTTATTGCACCTTGATGTTTTAAAAATTGAAAACGTTTCTATTCTATAAGAACTGTATACATTTCAAATACTTATAGATAACGCTAACTTATTTTTTTTATGCGGCAAACGAGCAGACAGCCTACCTGATAGGTAGTCACCGTCGCCCATGGACATCTCCATCGGCATTATTCAGATGCCGACCTTGATTGTGGGAAGATTTAATAAAAAATAATAACTTTCAAATACAAAGATCAGGCTTTAGTTCGACTATCTTTAACCAGTTTCCACAAATATAGACGTATAAGTGGTTAAGAGCTATTTAAGGGAAATTAATGAAATTTTACTGTAATGTATAGCAACAGAAGAATAGAATAATATATAGACTTTTTTGTAGCGTAATAGTTATATTTTAAATAAAGTCAGGTGACATCATCGACATATACTAATGGACATGCCGTACGGGTATAATCTGCAGTTATTATTTGGTTTGAAAAGAGTGAGAGAGATGGCTAATGCTTTCGGTCTAACACTATCTCTTTCCTCATAGATGATTCTTGTATATTCGAGTAATGAGTTAAATTTGAGAGAAAGATAGACCGAAACTTTGTTTCCTCTCTTTCTTTCGGAGTGCCACAATTCTCATCTCTAAGGCATGTCCATTACTACATATATGTCAATGAGTGACACATACTAGGTATAGATGACGTTTGTCACTACTGTCAATGTCATATTATAATACAATTTTTTACATTTCTCTCTGTAAGCAATTGTGATTTTCATCCGAAATAATCGTATGTAAAAACTATTAAATCGAGACAAGCTTTATTTTAATCTTTTGGCATTTAACGCAAAAATATATATTATAGCTATATTATCAGCATTAAAACATAATTTTAATATCTATTGAATAATGCAAATTTAACTTATTATATTATTTTATATAAAGTAAATTAAAATTAATAATCAACAATATTTTATAGATTTTCCAGAAGTATTATTATTTATCTTCTATAAATCTTAACATTATTTTAAATTATCATTTGAAGAGGAAACTTTATACAATAAACGTCATTAGAATTTTAAGTTTATTAAATGTTGTGCTAGAGAAGTATTTTATAAGTACATATATTAAGAGGCAAAACTATAGCGTTTACAATACATATGAAAACAAAACAAAATATATAAGTAATATTTAAAAATATATTCACTTTTGTAAACATAATTACGAACTTAGAGAAATCTATAAGGAAATGCCAATAATTCAAGAAATAGGATAGAATTATTGTACTTTTTAGTAGACGAAATATAGAAATATATGTATACCACCTACATCTTACTAAAATATTGTAGTTTCGGTTAAGTACAGTTTCGAATTCCAGCTAATAATATATTTTTTCTACAATCTCAGTTTCAATTTGAAGTTATTATTCGTTGATATCGAAAATATAAATACTGTGATACCTATGTAATCAATAGGGATTAAAATTTTAATCAGCTATAAGATTTCGTCACTGTTGGCCAAAATTAACAAATACTATACTTTTCAAATGGAATGTCAGACGCAATTGGTTGCAATAAATCAAAAAATATTAATCGCGCTTTTCGATGGATGGACCAGGCACCCGCACAGTGAATGCTGAGAATTTCAGCTACTTATGTCACACAATCTATATATTAAGCTGCCTTCCGTGTAGCATAGACAATTTTTGAATAAGTATATCCATACAGCCTTTTTAGTCATACAACTTTTGATATCTTCACGTTCTGAAAATATTTACCTTCCCGGGCTATTCAAAATCTGTACTAATATGACTAGTGGCCTGACATTAAATTATAATTCTTTATATATATGAGGAGAATTAAGTATTGAAGACTATTCGAAAAGTATGACAGTACCAAACAATTCTACATATATTCTACAATTAGAAGATGACTAGCGTATAAAAAAGAACAAAAGCCCAATATATAATTTGATACAAGTTCATAATATAATGTCTCATATTGCGTACCTAACTGTGGCGAAGCCAGAAAACAAGTTATCTTTTAGTCAGTACATATAGAAGCATTTTAAATATTCCTAGGTGTATGACACACTAGTTGACAGTTTGGATGTTTCATTTTTGACATTTTGTTGAAGTGTCGCAAAATAAAAACTTACTGTTTCTTCTAAAAATCTTTAAATGAAGATTTTATATTACTTTAAGAGATGATGGCATCATAAATTACGAAGTGCGTTTACGTGCGGTATGTAATAATTTATCCTTAGGAATTAGCATTCCTACCAAGCTGTGAGCCAAGTCATAAGACGAGTTTTATGTATGTTTGATAAAACGTAAACATAAACAGTGTTTTGTTTTTTTCTATCAGTGTTTATTCTTATTACGAACATTCATCAAAACTAAAACAATAATTAATATAAATCCCACATTTATATAGTAGTACTAGTTTTTGCCCGCGACTTCGTCCGCGTTAGTTTGGTCAAGAGTAATATATGTAGGTATAGCTGACCGGGCGAACTCTATTCCGTGTTAGAGGCCATAAATAATCAGGTTTCTCCTGTTTCAATCAAACAGAATGATTGACATATTAGTTAGTTGTCAAATCTAATGTCAAAAAAACGTTTGTATGGGAAATAGAAAAGGGCTGTTTTTAGGGTTTTCCCGGCAATTATTCCAATTTTCCTCACCTTTTAAACCTTTCCTGGACTTCCAGGTGTATTTCAAAACTAAAATTAGCCAAATCAGTTCAGCCGTTCTCGAGTTTTAGCGAGACTAAGGAACAGCAATCCATTTTGATATATATAGAAGATAGAAGATTATCATATATATTTATTTTATCTTATTAACATACAAGTGAAATTAAATAATGAGAACTAAAACTTTCGCGAGTTTTATCCATTTCAAATGAAAGTTATATTTTTCGCATCTACTACGAATGCTTTATTTTTGGTAAAAAAAAACGTACTCCCGATGTTTTAGTTACTTCTCAGCAACTGTGATCACGGGTAGACGAAACGTCGGGAGTATGTTGTTTTTTTACAAAAACAAAGCACGCGTAGTATGTATACGTGAAAAATATTAGTTTAATTTTAGTCAAATTAAAGCCGATAACAATTTTTACCGAGGTTAATCAAACAATTATTAAAATAATCTCAACTACAAAATCAATTAGCATAATACAAAAGATTACTTGATTAAGTCATTTAATGCTAATTTTGTGTAAACGCGAAAACAATTACTTTTAATAAATCGAAACGCTGTTGTTTTAACCTTACAGCAATAAATCAGGTTAGCCTAACGCCGTCAACTTATTTAAGTAAACTTAAAATTGGCCAAATAGGTACCTATATACGTCTTCGTATTTTTATTTTATTGTCTTCTTTAAATATAAGTATCAACGTGTGTTAAGTAGACGAAACATCAGCGGGTGTAATACCGTTAAATAGATAATATTTCATGACTCCTTACGTTTGACGCGCCTGACTCCGCGGAAAAAATGCTTTCATATGAAACAGAAGATACTAAACAAGCAATGTACTGTCATTGTTATCCTAACATCGGCATAATCATGTACTTTAAGGTGTAGGTTAAAGTCGATGTTAAAAAAAAAATATTGGAGACGAAACTTCTCAGCATTCCATAGATTCACTGTGAGGGTGCCAAGTCCATCGTCGAAGAAAGTTTCATAGCTTTCCGAGAACCTCTGACTTACCGAAAACCACATCCTATATACTATTATATATATAGAAATATAATTAAATATTAAGTTAATGTCAAAACTCAAAAGTGGTATTCAGAGCAGGCGTCAATAATTTCTATTGACGTATTAGAATATTGTATCATAATATATAATCTGTATATGTAAAATAAGTTTATGGATTTACAAAATGTTCTATTTGTAATAGAATTTTTATATTCTTCAATATTTAAAATAATAAAACAATTATCACCAAGATAATACTGATTAAAAAGTAAATTACTAGTTGTTTCTCTTTTTAGCATTTCATTATGATAACCAAGTGAGACTAGTGTCATTGTCATTTAAACGCGCGATAAGTCTATATGTTATTTTGCTCCTTGCTTTCATTGTATTCACAATTTTATATAAGCAACAATATATCTCAGTTTCCATTGAGACGAGTTACTGTGTTGAGTTTTACTTAAAGAGACAAAATAGAAAATGGCGCAAAAAGTCGCAGCTGTTACCGGTTCGAATAAAGGACTGGGTTTCTTCGTAGTCAAAAGACTGTGTCAGCGCTTTGATGGTATTGTTTACTTACTATCAAGGAATAAGGAAAGAGGATTGGAGGCGGTGAGAAAATTGAATAAAATCGGATTAAAACCTGAGTTTCATTTATTGGATGTCAGTGACAAAGAAAGTATAAAGGAATTTGCTGAATTCATTAAAACAAAACACGGCGGCCTGGATGTTCTTGTGAATAATGCAGCCATTATGGATTATAATACGGTTTATCCTACTTACGAAGGCGCCAAACACAATATCGACGTTAATTACAGAAGTTTATTAGACATTGAAAAATATTTATATCCTTTACTAAGAGATGGCGCTAGAGTTGTCAATGTGTCAAGCATGTGTGGCCACCTTTCCAATTTACGCAACAAAAAGTGGCTAGATTTATTAACGAAGGAAGATTTAGAAACTGAAGATATCAATAATTTTGTTGATGATTATTTGAATAGCGTTAAGAACGGAACCTTTAGAAAAGAGGATTTTGCTGATGAGGGTAAGCATGCAGAACATAGAGTATCTAAAATCGCAGTGACAGCTTTGACAATGGTACAACAAAGGAAATATAAAAATATATCAATAAACGCTGTCCATCCCGGTTACTTAAAAACTGATATGGCAACAAATGGAGTAAGAGATCCAGAAGAAGCAGCTGATCTTATTGTTTATCTCATTTTAGACGCATCCCCTAATCTAAAAGGCGCGTTTATGTGGGATAACAAAAAATTGGTTGATTGGTACGACGTTGATGGTGACTATTATTATAAACACGAGGATTAAAATTTAATATCCAAATTCAGAATTTAGTTTTTATTATCGTTTAAAATGTAAATTAATACATTTTATTATTTTCAATTAACATATTAATCATAAATAAAAATTGTATTCTACATGATGTTAAATCAATTTTAATAAATTTAATTAAATAAAAACTCTTGAATGAAAATCATTTCTAATTTCTTTTGTGTTATTTCCTCACAAAATTATTTCAAAATTTGAAACTAATAATAATGTTGAAAGGAACGCATATTTTGACAACCGATCGAATTTGAAGTTACCGAACCACTGACAGTAGAGCTTAGGTATTCCGTTCGTTGGTGCGCATACTTTTTGTAATTATTTGAATTAAATTTATTATATAGTAAAGCGCTATTTAAATTTTATTTTGAATGAAATAGGCCTCGTAAATATAACATATATATATTTAACCTAAGTGGCATACAATCCGATAGGTAAGTCGTCTCAAATTTTATTATATTAGAATTATTAGCGAAAAATGACATTTTGACGAAAGGAATATCGCATACTGTACAGATGTGCGATATTTGTTTACTTATGCGTTTACAGTTACGTGTAACAAGAATTTTATGCAATAGATAAATTGCAAGAGGTTGACGTTGTGCCAAAATAATTCAATACATCTTGAACTCTGCATTAGTATTCATCGAGACTCACTGCGCAATCTAGCTTTCAAATACCGTTGCTGTTTATAAGTTTTGGTGACTATTTTTGTAAAGAATGTCATCAACTTTTTATATATTTAAAGTTTGTTGACCTTGTACTGGTGAAATCTAAATATAAAACGATACTGTGTTTTCGAGCATGAAATTATAGTGAGCTAATTATGAGTGGTTTAGGATGAATTGAGTCTACCTTGAACTTTATTTATGAGGATTATTAGTTATTATAAATAAGGAAAAGCAGATATATTTAGAGGAATGTATAATGGTCTAAAACTGTGAATACACAATGGTTTTAGTGAATACAGTTCGCATAATGGCATCGTTTGCGGCTCAGGCTGCATTACGATCTCGGTGGAGTTCATTAATTGAATCTACGAGTGTCGATGTGCCGGGGGAAGTGACCGATGGTGTCCGATCCGTTGTTGGATGGCTCAAACAGGCACGAGTTGATGTTGTATGGATGTTTTAATATTGATATGATAATATTAATCTACTAATATAAATTATAATTATATTAAGAAATATAATATTAAATATTATGAAAATATAAAATATATGTATATTAATATTATCCTATCAGTATACTGTATCTAGTAGTGCCTTGATTTGTAGTTCCCTTATATAACTATAGCCTTATATTCGTGAATGGTAGTTTTTAAATATATTTAATATTTCATTATGACATTGGCATAAAATTCAACAGTTCCAGTGTGAATGAATCCTTATATTTAAAAAAGAAAATGTCTTTCCCCTTTTTTTATATTTCAATTAGTAATAGTATCTATATATTTATATAAATTCATTAACATTTTTTTCAAATATTGGATATTCAAAATAGATGAATGTAGTATTGAAGTGACTAGCATGTTTGATGCACATAATAGTTGTTCTTTTATCAGAAGCATAATTATATTTTAAAATAGAACAAAACATACTTCATAAAACTATAGTTATTTGAAACAAAATTGGCACTTTTTTTATGAATAATCTGTTACATATATAGTCCTTATTACAGAACTATATACAAATACTGCTCACTGCATTAATTATTATCATTCATACTCTATATTATATATTTTTGAAGTCTCAATCTCATAAAAGTATCCTGTGAATTTACCCTTTTAATTTCAATTATTAGAAGAAACATATAAACTAGGGTAGTGAAAAATAAAAGCTACATTTAATACATATTATAATGTATATTACAAATTTGTTGTAAAAAAAAAGATTTCTATTTTAAAAACATTCAAAAGAGCTGAATGCTTTTAGTATAAATTTCAGAAATATTTTTAAATAATTAAAAGTTGGAACAAATTCATGTAGAATGCTAAAGCTAAAGCTTTTACTTAATATTATACACATTTTTCTCAATTTATGATCTTCAATGAATGATAATTTATAAGAAAAAAAAATCCATATTATACATTAAATCACTTTGATATTTCATTGGAATAAAAAAATAACAAAAAATTGCTTATCTCTTGACAAGCCTTGAAGATCTTAGCCTTCATAGACATGTATTGATTTGATTTCGACCCATATTTTGTTGATTTATCATTAAATTTGCACTAATTTAGCTTGTTCTTTTTATAATTTTGTAACGATATTTTGTAATTATACACCAGAATTGAGAAAAAAAAATTGGAAACCAAAAATCTGTTCTAAGGCGACTATAAAAAAATACTAGTTTTTGTCCGCGGCTCCGCCAACTTAGCTGTCACAATAATATATGAGATAAAATTTAAATAAAAAAATTACGAATACACACCTTAATTTATACATTCGTAAGACTAAATTATGTTTTTTTTTTATCCAAAGTAATTTTTATACAACTAGTTGCAACATTTATTTCAAATTATAAGAAAGTTTTTTAAAGGGTTACTTAATATTATCTTAAAATTAAACACTTAACGTAAGAACTTGAGATATCTGAAACAAAAACTGTAATAATATATCGGTGTGAGACTTCTTAATATTTGAACTCAGCTTAATATTTTCATCTATTCAAGTATGTACTTTTATCCATAAAAAATCATTTACATACCCTCATGTATATTATTGTGAACTTCATCTAACAGGATGCTATCCATTCCCAAACAATTTATTCTGACACCTTCAAGGCAATTGTTCTGACATTGCGACCTTGAGCCACCCTTTATCAATTTCGGCTTGGGTAATCCCAGCGTGTTTGGACCCGTGATAACAGGCCAAGTTTCATACTGTTACGATAACATCAAGGTCTCATTAATTATTCCGTCTCTTTAAAGGTATTTGAAGGTTCATTAGTTGGTCAGTAGGCCAGTTCTCTATGAGATTTTGTTGTTCAACTTAGCCGTTTTAAAACTGCCGGATTTTTTTTTGTAATGAAATTTAATTTCCTACAATTTTGCTCGTATCTTGGCAACCTGATTTCAGAAAGTTTATTATAGAAAGGAACAAATAATAGTGTCTACAATACTAATAAATTAGAAATATTGTATAATAGCTTTCCGCCGGAAGTTTCGCCCGCGTGGAGTTCGGTTATATCGCGTTGCCAAGAGAACTTTTCAAAAGTCTGGGATAAAAACTATCCTATGTTCTTTCTCGAGGTCAACTCTATCTCTGTACCAAATTGCATTAAAATCAGTTCAGTGGTTTAGGCGTGAAAGCCTAACAGACAGACAGACAGAAGGAGTTACTTTCGCATTTATAATATTAGTAGGGATACAGTAATAATCTTTGTAGTTAACACTCCAATGGAATTTATATGTATTACATCCTACATGTTATTTTTCCTAACGACTTATTATACCTTCATGTGTTTCACAATTTTTTTGCCGTCAATAGTTGGTAGTGATATCTTGAAAAACCGGTCTAATTATAATAATCCACTTATTAATCAATGACTTAATTATAAAGACTGTAAATTTAATTTATTAGTATCGTGAGCACGCAACATCGATCATAGAGACGAAAAAAACGTGAAATTTATGCGTCAATCAATCATATATTCGTTGCTGTTTTCTTAAGTAACCATTTTTTTTATCAAAGATACCTTATCAGTATTGGGAAAAGCCTTATAGTTAATATACTACTACTTTTTAAGCTATATCTGAAACAAAGTTATACCAATTTTAATATTTTATTTCATACTCAGATTCTTTTTTTTTGTTGTTGTAAGTTGTTGCGTTACAAATTGATGAATCTAAATCTCTCCTATTGACTGTTAAGCGTAACATTATCAGGTTTATTTTTAAATTCTGTACAATAACTTTTTTTACATTAATCACTTCCGCGTTTGAAATACTCTTGATAAATGTTTGCCAACTACAAACTAAAAGTAATTAATCGATAGATAAAATATATTTATCGTCGGAAATATTTTATAATTCAAAAATTTATTCGACTTTACAATATGAAAATTTCACTTCTAAGAATTTAATCATTCTATGTTTTAATTAAATTCGTTTTAGAAAAATCTGAATTGAATAAAAAAAATGTTCCGTTGTGATTTGTGAATATTTTCTTTCGATTGCAATAGATTGTCAAATTATATTCATATACAAAAAGGAGTAGGTTTTCAGGAACAAAAATATCTAGTACTTTTACATTTGTTACTTTTATTTACTTTACTATTCTACTTGAGTTAACTCAACATTCCCTCGTCTCCAATTATTTATTTAAATTTTCATAATTGTAAAATCTAGCTTTTTGTATGTTATTATTGCACTCTGTAAAACCTTTTCTAATTTTTATAACGCCCACCCATTTCAGTTTTATCGCAAGTATATCTCATTAGATCGCTTAAAACTCTCACAAACTAGTTTTTTGTTATTGATAATCACTGAAATGAGCATGTTTAGTAGTGTAGTTAACTTATTAGACAAATCTGAAAGACAATTAAATTTTATTAGTGTCATAATAAATATATTGACAAAAAATAAGCATTACGTCCAAAAGAAACTAGTGGACTGTGGTTCAAAGTGATGTTTTTTGGTATAGCCATAAAATGTAAGGTCTTTTCGCAGGCGTCTTTGGAAGTGCGTCAAGTGGGCAGAAGAGCAGTGAGCTCGATAGCTGGTAGAGGAATGGCTGACGACGTTGTAATAGTACATTTCAACGATGTATATAACATCGAACAAACTACCAGTAAGTATTAAATATTAGGAGTAAACAAAGACATTACAATTTACAACAGTCCGTATATATTACCAAAAAACAATAACTCAATTATCGAAGAGTTGTGAGACATTATTGCTACTTAAACTAAAAAATAAGCTACCTCACAATTATTCAAATAAAATTACAATTAGATCTAATATTCCGTATATTTCATCTAAATGCAAGTATACTTGTACAAAACTATTACTTTTTTTTCATAATTGGAGAAAAATTGTTGCATTGGCATATTATATTTAATAATAAATTTATTTAATCAAAATTGTCGTAAAACAATTTGTATTTCAGTCTTATACGTAATAATTCTTGTTTAGACTTAATTTAGATGTTGTAAGCGGTCTATTTATGTTTTTTTACTAATATAGTAAATCTTAATTATTCTTTAGATACTGAACCTGTTGGTGGTGCTCTTCGCTTCAGCACAGCGGTAAAAGCCTTACAGCATCTCAATCCCCTGGTACTCTTTAGTGGGGATGCTTTCTCACCTAGCATGTGTGAGTTAATTTGATCTAAGACTTTCGAGTATACATTCATTTAAATGAAACTAATATTTTTGGATTACTAGGCGTATTTAATATATTTTTTAAACTACACACCACCGGCGTTTACTTTTAACCACGATAATACTTCCTTTGTCTGAACTTTTAAACGTAGACAGAGCCTTCACATTATATACAGGGTGACTGGTGAATTACTATCGATACTTGAGGACGTGATATTTGACGATCATATATGACAAAATAAAAATGAATATAACATAAATATTAATAAACTTCTAAGTAAAGTTAACCAAAAGTTATGTAATTAATTACGCATCGTGTGAACACCCTACAGATTAGGTATACACACACACTCACACACACGCGTGCGGCGGCGTGGTGTTGTATCAGCACGCCGCCGCACGCGTCCACACTTGGAACACTTGGAACGTGTCCACACTTAATTTATTTATACGTAAATTTGGTAAAAAATTAAGTACCTATTTTTTTTACATAATTCGAATGAGAATCATGTACCGAGTATTCTCCTTAAATATTGATAGTAATTCACCAGTCACCCTGTATAAGGTTCTTTAGATTAATCAGTTAAAACTCAACTTTTAACATTTATAATATTGTCCCTTGGATTTTCCGTTAACACCTTATTTATTAATGTTCTTTTAACATTCTCATTAGTTTTCCACGGTCCGATTATTATATGCCTTCCATAGTATATCTTAGATTAATATCTTCACACTTTCCATCAGATTAATATAGTCTCAATTCTTCACACTTATTACAAAGCTATCACGTTTAAACAAAGACATTTTAAACAATACTTAATCAACTATTAGTAATTATCCAATAAAAATTAATATTACTAGCCTATCGCATGGAATTGCTTTTAATTGAAACAGTTTATTATCTTACTAGTTTTTGCCCGCGACTTCGTCCGCGTTAGTTTGGTCAAGAGTAATATATGTAGGTATAGCTGACCAGGCGAACTCTATTCCGGCTTAGAGGCCATAAATAATCAGGTTTTTCCTGTTTCAATCAAACAGAATGATTGACATATTAGTTAGTTGTCAAATCTAATGTCAAAAAAACGTTTGTATGGGAAATAGAAAAGGGCTGTTTTTAGGGTTTTCCCGGCAATTATTCAAATTTTTCTCACCTTTTAAACCTTCCCTGGACTTCCAGGAGTATTTCAAGACTAAAATTAGCTAAATCGGTTCAGTCGTTCTCGAGTTTTAGCGAGACTAAGGAACAGCAATCCATTTTTATATATATAGAAGATTACTTTATATCAAGAGCGACCCGTAGAAAACGGAAAAGCTAACCTCGCAGAAGTTATGAACTTTACTCACGCAAACAAAATGCTAGAAACAAACATTAACGCTAAATATTTTCTTGTTCAAGTAGCATAAAAACTTACGTAATTAAGAAGTTTGCGAATTTATTTATAATTAAGCCATTGAAAATTTACGATCTTTTAATATTTCGTGTCAAACTGATAATATACAACAAGGCATTTCTTTCTCATAACTAGTAGCTAATTTAGTTTAAGAAACATTTGTGATCCTACCCTTCATTCCTTAAAAACTTACATGAATTCAGAAAGATTTGGATTCATCGAAGAATAATTCTCAGAAATAGACGTTGCTGATGCAAATTAGTTTTTAAAAATTAATAAACTAGTATCTATTTTTACAGTAAGCACGTTCACAAAAGGCGAACAAATGGTGCCAGTACTGAACGAAATAGGAACTCATTGTGCCGTATTTGGCAACCATGATTTTGGTGAGTCGCTAGAACATTTGATTAAACCATTTGATTTATTGTTAGCCAATTTGATGGAACGTTATTGAGTCTTTTGTTCTAGATATAGAATATTTTATATTTATTTATACTTATAATCTCTATTAATTTTGAGTATTCTGATAACAAAGATCCTGATACAATATTTGAATAAAAAACAAGATATATAGAAATATTAAATATATTGTGTCTATTTTAAATTTGAAACTTAAAATTAGTTACCTACATTCTACTTCTTAGTTACCTACATACTTCATTCACAAAAGCAGTTTAAAACATCACAAGTTTTTCCATAATATTAAATACTTGCCTAAAATTAGTCTAACAAAAGATATACACATATATTTTCTTTGGAAATATTCCAATAACAAAAGGACTGTTCCAGATTTCGGTCTAGACGTGCTATCTAACCTGGTATCACAATGTAACTTCCCCTGGCTGATGTCGAATGTTATAGACAACGAAACTGGGAGACCATTGGGTGATGGGAAGATCACTCACGCTCTGATGTGCAATGGACATAAAATTGGAATGATCGGACTTGTAGAACAGGTATGAAATATTTAGCGCAATTTAATAAATTGGAGAAAATTTTCTACTTCATATTCGAAAGAAGAAAGTCTTAATTATTTTTTTTTTGTTTTTGACTCATTGTTTTAATAGAGATCATGAAATAAATTACTTCTTCATTCTTGTTCTACCTGGCTATTTCCCAGCTATAGCCAGGGTCTGCCTTACTACCTTACTCTTTTGGGAATCAGCATCAATCAGTGATGTCTAAATACTCTTAGAAAGTACATATGACTCGGAAAAATCACATTGGTACTAGCCCGAGCCAGGATCGATCCGCGCCCTCGTGCATAAGAGGCGGGCCTTTTAACCACTAGGCCACCACTGACTCCAAATGAAATTAATCCTTCATTATTCTATCTTATGTCTGAAATGTTTTAGGAGTGGTTGGAAACTTTAGCAACGATTAACCCAGAAGAAGTAACATTTATAGATTTCTTACAAGCTGGATCAAAATTGGCGTCGCAACTTAAACAAGAGGTATTGACACGGAAATTTTAGCAATAAATTAAAAGATAATTATAGTAGGAAAGATTTTAAGAAAATAATAGATTAATGCTTTTGTTTATAGGGTTGTGAATACGTGATAGCGCTAACTCATATGCGGACTCCGAATGACATCAAACTTGCTGAAGGCTGTACGGACATTGACCTTATTTTGGGGGGACATGACCATGTCTATGAAGTTTTGGAGGTAAATTCCCCTAAATCTACAAATTTCATCCATTTAATAGGCAATAAAATCATAATATCATGATTGTTCTCAGTTGCAAGATTAAAAGACATTGCCTTATGCTTTAATTTATCCTTTTTAGTAAATTTTGCATATATAAGGACTAGTATTTTTTGTCTAATTGAATAAAACTCCCAAAACCGTCCACAAATAACAATTTTAACTCTATTCTAAATACAAAACTAAATCATTAGTCAGTCACATCCGACATCCCCAATACAATATTCCGTATGAGCTAACAATATCTTAAATATTGTTCACAGATAAACAACAAATACATAGTCAAAAGCGGCACCGATTTCCGTCAGTTTAGCAAAATTAATATAAACTTCGGCGCAGAGAATATCAAAGTCGACATCTCAGATGTTAAAGTCACCAGCAATATAGCTGAAGATCCCGTACTAAAAGGAAAAGTCGAGAAATACAGTAGTAAGATTTACTTACACTACATTTACAAGGAAATTTATTGTCATAAACATGAGTTGACTGTTGATCCATATTATGCTCTTATAAACTAACTAGCTTTCCGCCCGCAGCTTCGCCCGCGTGGAGTTTTCAAAAGTCTGGGATAAAAACTATCCTATGTTCTTTCTCAAGGTCAACTCCATCTCTGTACCTAATTTCATTAAAATCAGTTCAGTGGTTTAGACGTGAAAGTGTAACAGACAGACAGACAGAGTTACTTTGGGATTTATAATATTAATAGGGATTAATATTTTTAATGGACCTTTTTTTTCAAAGCTATGATAGACGGCAAGATGGATGAAGTTCTTGGCAAGTTTTGTGTTCCTCTAGAAGGAAGGTTTTCTGTAGTGAGACGTCAAGAGTGTAATTTAGGGAATTGGGTGTGCGATGTTCTTCTAGCAGCTACTGGGGCTGACCTCTTATTGCTCAATAGCGGTACTTTCAGATCTGATCAGGTAATTTAGATTTATCATGTAGAATGTTTTAGACGGTATTTTTATTGGTGAAATAAATTAAACACATCATATAAGATTTAATACGTCCTAGCACTGTTACAGATTATAAAGATTGTACTAATTAATTTCAATATGTGATCTTAATAGCTATGGATACTTTTCATTATTGCAAAATGTATAATTTCTGTTCTATGAATTTGTTTGTTAATAATATATGTATATTTCGTAATAAGTATTGCAATGTTAGGAAATATATGTATACATATTGAAATAAAAATGTAGATACACAAGTTATTCATCAGAATCTATGGTACATAGCTCGCAAATAATAAAAAGTACCGCTTTACCAGGTCCATCCGGCTGGAGATTTTACTCTTAGAGATCTATCTACAATAATACCGATGAGAGATCCGCTGGTTGTAGTGGAAGCGTCTGGAGAGACCGTGATAAAGGTTCTAGAAAATGCAGTCTCCAAATACCCAAGTCTGGAAGGAAGATTTCCGCAGGTAGGGGAACTATTATACATATTCAGACAAATTTTTTAGCCTGTATGAATAAAATATTAATTTACCCTATATTGACCCTATGCTGAATAACGTTTAGTAAGTTATTCCTTGTCTTTATACACTGCATGATATTTTAACGTATTTTTTAAATATAGCTTTCAATTTGGACTACTGCAAATGTATTAATTGGCCAAAAACTTTACTGTAACGGAAGGTAGTTTTAGAAACGAACCCCAGAAATTATAAGTTGCAATAAATGATGATAGATGTCGTTACTGGTATCCTACATCTCGCTGTCGAAATTTTTAACAATATGATAAGAGGTTTCTCATTATAATACCTTCTAATTAGTCGATGTTCTTACACACAATTTTTGCAAACGTCTCCCTAAAATGGAGATGTTAATAAAATTTATATATTAAATAGGTCCTATCAAGACCAATTTTATTGATGTCAGTTTAATAATACTCCTAATCCTATTAATGTATAAATTTATCTACAATATGTAATTTAAATTAAGTATGGAAGAAAATAATGGGACTAAATTTTACTGCTCAATTTAATTTTTTTAAGTCTTTAAAGTTTTATTCTAGTAACTAATAAAAACAATAAAATAGCTCCAATTTTCCGTTTCCCTTAAATAATATCTCCATTGTAATAATAATAAAAGAAAAGGCATATAAAAAATATAACTGGATAACAACCCTTGTTCTACTCCTTCATGATATTCGAAGATCAAATCCGTCTTCAAATAAAGTCTTAGGATACGCTTACTATTAATCCCTAAACCATATTTGTGCATTGTAATTATATATTTAAGATTATCTAAATTTTTAAATATTTCTTTATTTTTTGGTGAGAGAACATTTCGTTAGCATTAGAACTTCCCAGCGCTTTGAGGAAGGCAAGTAACCTCATCTATTCCATTAAGAAATCAAACCTACATCACTGTGGACCAAATGACCATTTTGATTACTTAATCTGTGATTGTTTTGATTACCTAGAACTTTTTTGGATAAGTCAATTAGAAAATTTTATTTTAACTTTGTATGTTAAGTATTAATAAGTTAGTAGTGACAAATGCTTGGCATTATTACCAATAAAGAATATATCATAAATCCTCTTCAACAAAATATTCGAAAAGTTACATTTTGATTGACTAGTGCATTCTAACATATAGAAGGTAGTTTTAGAAACGAACCCCACTTGTTGTTAGTTCCGATAAATTACGCCAGATGTCGTTACTGGTATCCTACATCTCGCTATCGAAATTTCAGAGTAGATAATAAGGAGGCTTTAGAGGATCGCTTGTTCAAGGCACGCGGTGTATATTTTGCCTTAAATTTTTGAAGACGTCTCCCTAATGGGGAGATGTTGAAAAGCGAATGACGGTAGTTTGAAAAAAAATAGTAAGACCGGTTCAAATTGACCGTAAATTCAATTTATTATATAATATTTGTTCTAAAGAACTTTTAAAAATTGCTCTCTTTAAATCCCTAAATTTTATTTTTTGTGTGCACTAAAGAAGTTTTTTGCACTATGTGATTTGATAGTTACATGAGCCGTTACTTGAAATATTTTATGAATTCTTAAAGGAGAAAGGACAAAATATATTCACCTTATAATATGTTGGTTCGTTGGTTCTTTAAAATCCTATATTTGTTTATAAGTTTTAAGTAAAATATATAAAAAAACTCACGCAAAACATAAAACGGTACGAAAACGGTCTTTTTACTAACAAAGTCTGCAAAAACACAGGGGAAATTTAATATGAATAAAATTAGTTCCCATAAATGACAACAGATGTCGGTACTGATATCCTAGATCTCGCTATCAAAATACCAACTGAAATAATAAGAACAGCCTGTACATCGGTACGGTATCGCTTTTTAATATGTAATTCTATCTTAAGTTTAAGTTGCTTATAATTTAGGCATGTAAATAAGCATAGGTTAAATTTAGGGTATTGTATCGGAGAATATAACGTGGTAGTCTTCCAATTTTCGACTGCTTTCAGAATTTTTTGAAGACATCTCTTATATTAAGAGATGTCAAAAAGTTCCTTAAAACCTATCCCCTTTTCCGGGTCTAGTAACAATAAAAAATATGAAGTAATTTAAATGAACAATCTGTTGGGCTAGTTTATCTAAAAAATATATAAAGCTAAATACTCTAAAATTTAGAGTTTAGAGTCTAAATAAAACCAGACATTGGTATTAAAGCAGAAACAACGAAATATGAAATGGACGAAGTATATGTTTTGTCATATTTCGTCCAAAATAACTAAAATTATACCTTATGCCCAGGACAAATACATGAAATATAAAGTACTACTAAATCGTTGTAATTACTTAAGCTGAAACTTTTATAACATGACTTAACATATTTTATAAGGCCCTTTAAAAGTAATTTGATGTAAATATATTTCGTTGTACGATTATGTAGCCGATTGGCAATTCCAAAAAGATGTTCAGTGAATTAATTGATTTATTTTATTTAATGTCTTCTATCAAACTGTAAAGTGATTACTATACCTTTACATGATATATATTCGTGACAATAAAATATATACATACTTACTCTATTTATATCTAATATGAAAAATTTTAAAACTATTTTTAAGGTGGGACACCTTTTAAAACGCCTATATTTTTCTAGGTAGCCGGAATATCTTTTGCTTTTGACCCATCAAAACCTCCAGGTCAAAGGATCGCTCAAGAGGTGATAAAAATTGGAGATGAATATCTACAGAAGGACCAGAAATACAGATTAGCAATAAAGCAATATCTGCACGAAGGGAATGACGGATTTAGCATGCTGAAGGATTGTCCCATTCTGGTAAGATAACTTCTCTCAATTTTAGAAGAAATATCATATTTTAAGATAAACAGTGTGAGAGATAGCACCGAACCTTGGAGTACACCAGCGTCAATGGACATATGTTTCAACCATAAGATTATAACATATGTTCTCTTGTTAGCTCGTCTTTTATATGATCCACCGCAAAAAAGCTAGTGACTTGTATAATCCCAATGGTTATCCATAGGACATAATTTCTATAGAAGAACTTTATACAAAGTCGATCAAAGACCTTATCAATATAAAGGCTGATTGACAAAGCTGATTCAGTTAGATATGCTGTAAGATCCTCAGCGATTTTTCCTCAACGAAAACAGTTTTAGCCATCACTAAGAAGATTCTGGTAGATAACCCAAAATTTGCTCATTGTTGATTCGCTCCATTATCATTAGCTTAAATCATTGCGCTAGGTGCGTTGTGTCAATCGCACGTATTGTGTATGACATATCAGTTTTTTGGTAGTGCGTTCTATTCGTAGTAAAGAAAATAAATGAATTCAACAGCCAAGAAAAGGCAAAGCAGAACTGTTTCCTTTTTGTGAATTTGGCAAGCGAATCTTCACTTTGGTGGAATGAAAATGTCTATTTTCTCAACATCAAAAGCACTTAATACAACAACAGAATTCCAAAATTTATTGAGATTTCAAAGAAATCTGTACCGACTTTTGCCATATAGAATATTGCCAAAATACTTGGGAAATATATCTTTTATCCCATTTATATCAACATCTAAACTTCTAAGTAGATTACTAGATACTCAAAATCATCCATGAATATTCCAGGTTTCAGAAGATATGTGTCCAGAGGTTGGCATGGCCATTCAGAATCACTTCCAAGCTATTAACGTCCGCACTGGCCGCGCTCGTCCTTCCAAACATAGACAGTCACTCGTCACTCTTAGTAGACGGTAAATAATATAATAGTAGATACATCTTTGTACTCATTACCACAAAAAATATGCTATAAAGCAAAGCTAAAACTGTTGGCAAGTAGAGAACTTAGTATTTTATCATACTGATTAAGATAATATAAAAGTTATTGAGTATTCTAAGAACTTCATGTTTACATACACAGAAAAAAACTATTTAAGTAACAAATTTTGCTGAAAATCCAGCAATTTTAATTGTTTAACTAAAAATCTAAGTAATGGATCAATTTCATTTGAAATTAGTATCATTAGTTGTCTCTTCAAGTGGTATTTGGGACAAAACATAGCCTATATATTCCAAAATTGCTGATAGAAACTATTAAAATTGTTGTAGTAGTTTTTGCTACCATTAATAATAAAAATACATCCAAAGTTCAGTATTATTAGTTTCATTAGGAATAAAATTCATGTTTTATAACATGTGACTCTCATTTCAGGCATAGTCTAGTCAAAATGTTGGACAACAGCGAGTTGGATGGACCTCCGCCTCTAAGAAGAGCATCATCAGTAGCAGTAGAACCATCGCACAACACACATCACAGGTAATATAACAGAAACACAAATTATGTTACGTTTCAAAACACAGAAGTTTTTGCGAGCAATCTAAGGACTATAGATGAGTAAAATTTTGATAGAAAGGCCTTAAATATTTAAAATCTTAAAACTATGTATACATAGTTACAAATTCTGTACTATTTTGAATTATCAAAGAACCAAGAAACCATTTAGTTTTGCATCTATATGCTTATAGGGCTTTTGTTCTAATATTATTAAATTTTTTGGTACATGCTATGAAAAATTAGGTGTGCTCTTAAGGATCTCCTAGGAGTTTTCTGCTTGGCATTTCTTTGAAAGTAATGGTATTTTAGTTTTTAACTTCTAAATCATTTCTTTGATATTCCTTTAAATTGTACATAAAAGTTTTTTATGTTATCAGTGGACGTAGTAATTAAAATTAAGGTTTTAGTTTTCGAATTTAATAGTGGTTACAGTTGTGATGTGAGATAGTTTGTTCCAATGGGATTACAAATTTGGTTGGACCATTACCAACTAAGGAGTTTATTAAAACTTTTTTAACAAATTAGAAATTTCCACACTTCTCTATTCTTCTTTTAAAGCTACATTCAAATTTGAGGCACCAACGATCAAAAACATTAACATGATAGCATAAAAAAATCATAGCAAATTATGTTAATTTATTAGATTATTAGATGGAAGTGTGACGTGACAAAAACATGTAAAGTCGTTTTAAGGACTTGTCTATTGGTAAAGACTTATTAAATCCCACAGACTCACCCGTCGAGCTTCTTTGGACGACCTCGAACAGAACGCATGCGAATTAGCACCGAAAGTTGAAAACAGGATTATAATACTCACTAAACCCGAAGTGAGTATACATATTACATAATGCATATAAAAAAAATACTGATATATACTATGGTCTTTCAAAAAATTATTAAAAATAATAATATTAATATATTAGTCTCGAATACTAAAAGTAAAAAGTTTTGTTTAATACAAAATTAAATTTAATATTGATTATTTATAATCTATATGTAAGCTAAATTACAACATTATTGTCAATTAAATATTGTTTTTAAAGTAAAACTTCTTTACGCTTCGGGGTAAGATTATGAAAGAGTTACGAAAAGTGTTATGAATGAAAGTGTGAGGGAGATATAAATTACTGGATAGATGGATGAATGGATTCATGGATCAATGGATCAATGCATTCACAAGAAGCGAAATAACTTTTACTTCAGATGTGTGGTCTAAAGCACATTGGTTTTTATAACTTATCTATTTGTAATGATGTCAAATGTTCAAAGTAATAATCATATTACAAATAGATATATACACAAAAAACAGACCAAAAGATAAGAATATTTTTTTATATATCATCTATATACATATTAAAATGTTTTCATATTGTTCCATTACAGAAATTACAAGAACTTCTTGCTGAGAAAGCCCGTTGGGAATCTGACTCCGTCATCAAAGAAGTTGACGATGAAAGTTCACCTTAGACATAAATCCTTGTACAGGATTCCGGATAATTTCATTTATAATGCTCATTTTAAAACTAATATTTTTAATAGAATTTGACTTAAATTATATTAAATTAATTCATTCGTGTTTGTAATGTTGAAATGAATTCTATTTAAAATATTGATATAAAATACATTTAAAAGCAATCATCCAGAAAAGGATATATGTGATAGAGCTTCGTATATTTTGCTTTACACTTCTGTATTCTTTGCCTATACATTTAAGGTTGTTATTTGCTTAGCGCTTAAAGAACAATTAGAACTACCTCAAATAAAATAGTATTCTAATTATTTGTTTATGGTAAGCGAAAAATCATATATTTTAAATATTCAAATAGGAGTTGAATGACATTTTGTCAAAGTGATAATTTATGGACATATAATTTTTTTTAATTTTTATGTTTCAAAAAACAGAACTAAATTTATTTCATTCAAAAAGGCCTAATAATAGTCTTCCTATTAGCTTCCATACCAAAATGTAATCAAATATTTTTTTAAATGTTATTTAATATGTTAAATATATTCGTTCTTTAATTTATTTATAATCTACAACTTATTACAAATTATTTAATTCTTCAAATTATTTACACTGCCACAATACTTTACATATCTTATTATTATTAAAATAGCTATTAATTCTTATATATAGACATTCGAATATAAAGTTCAAAATTTCTAACAATTTTTTAATTTGTAGCTAAATTAATTGACTAATGTTTATTTAACCTCAGAAGAGTACGAATATAAAACATTTTTTAAAAGCATAATCTAGTTACCAAATCCATGCATTATTAATTATTATATCTAAAATGTATTATACAATAAGATTGCTTTTGCTTTAATTGTGTCTTAGTTATAATAGTGATGCACATTGAATAGCAAAGTTTAGGTACAGCACTGCAATGTAAAGCGTACATTAATAAATACCAAGAAGGTTGACGTAATTACTGGATTTTAACTGAAAACCTTTTAAAAGTCCGTAAATATTTAAAGTTTAAGTAGCATAAATATAATTTCTATTTAAAAAATAGTGAATATTAATCATGAGATTTTTTAAAAATATTTTTAGAGTGCAAATCACATTACGTATAAGTAAAAGGTGAATTTATTTTTTGTTACTCTCTTTTTTTGTCTTGTTTTATAAAAACAGTATTGTTGGTCCGAATTTGCATTGTCACACTACGTTCTAAGAGTTCCCAAAGTGTAATGCAAGTAAGAATATAATGAACGACTGTTAATTGAAAAAAACTTCTGGCGCTCTGAATGTAGTGTAACGATGGCAACTTAGACTAAGCATAATAGAAATGAAAGTCAGGTGTGTAGGAAGCCCTAGAAATGTTGTGATTGCTTTTAAAAAGCTTTTTTTATAGTATTTAAAAAATATGTGTTTAATTATTCATCAAGAAGCATTTGTTTTTGTCTTTATTATACACCTTTCTCTGTTTTCTTGCAATAAAATAATAATTGTCAACACCTAATAGAGTTGTCACTTTTAAGCGCCAATATGAACTGTCAAATGATGTTTTAAAATTTTAATAACTCATATCACCCGCCTTAATTAAATTGCAACAAAACTTTAAATATCTTTATTTGGTGCCTTATCGCTGGATAGAAATTACGAATGTTGAAATATTAATATAAATGTTTAACTCGTGTGTCTTTCAAACATTGTCATGTATGTTTCTACAAATTATTATTTTGCTTTCTATACGTAGTTGTGAAATATTGTGATACGTTGCAACTTGTTGTTTTGTTTTGAAATATATCTTTATAATCTATTATAGACTTTTATTTATAAACTTACGAAAGTTAATGGGTTTGTAACGTAATTATAAATAAATGAAAAGAATACCATTAAGTCAGTGGTGGCCTAGTGGTTAAAAGGCCCGCCTCTCATGCATAAGGGCGCGTGTTCGATCCAGGCAAGTACCAATGTGATTTTTCAGAGTATTCAGACATCACTGATTAATGCATTCCTAAAAGAGGGTTGATGTCAGGCAGGTGGCCGGTAGTAAAAACAGCCAAAACTATTCACAACATGTAAGGCAGATTGGCTAAAGCTGGGAAATTGCCAGGTAGGAGAAGAAACGAATACCATTAAATAACAATTTTATTTCTAATCATGTATTTGTTTAACCGATTTAATAAACATTTATATATTCATTATACAGATTATTTCTTCATCAAGTTACAAATAAGTTATGATGTCGGAGTATCGTTTACTGGAAGGTTATTTATTAACCCACTTCAAAATAGGAGGAAGTTCTCATTTCATCACATACTTTTTTCATGTTTATTTTTTATATTTTTTATTGATACATACATAAACTATCTACAAAATATAAAACTAATATTTATAACGGGTGTCCCAACTAGAACGCAATTTTTAACTTTGGCGCCATTTTAAGCGTGATTGTTTGACATTTGAACAATTGTTATTATTTGCTTGTAGAAGGTACAAGGTTTGTAAAAATGGAGCGCTACACGAATGAACAACGCATTCTCATTGTAAAATTGTTTTACCAAAATGGTGAAAGTTTTGCGGCTACAGTTCGCAAATTACGATCATTTTGGAGTCACTCAAAAAGAGTCAACTGTAAAGAGATTAATGAATAAATTTGCCGAAACTTGGTCTGTTAGTGATGTAAAGACAACAACTACGCAAACAGTCAATGGTGTTCGATATCGATATCGTGAAATGATTACCAGTTTTTTCTTGCCTAGAATCGAAGAAATGAATATGGACTGCATGTGGTTTCAACAAGTCGGCGTCATACAGCCAGAGAAACAATTCAATTGCTGCATCAGTCATTTCCCGGTCGTGTTATTTCGCGTTTTGGAGACCAGAATAGGCCGCCGAGATCGTGCGATTTAACACCTTTAGATTATTTTCTTTGGGGTTTTTTGAAGTCGATGGTTTACGCGTATAAGCCGACGACGACTCAAGCCTTAAAAGAGGAAATTGGACGCTGTATTTATGAAATACCGCAGTATTTATGCAAAACGGTCCTAGAAAATTTCATTCAAAGTTCGCGCGTGTGCCTGCAAAGCCGCGGCGGCCATCTGCACGATATCTTGTTCCATACATAACCTCATTCTATCTACTTTACGATATAATAAAGTTTCACGATATATTTTTTTAATATCTGTGTTTTATTTAAAATTTAAAAATTGCGTTCTAGTTGGGACACCCTTTACATTGAATAATTGAAAATTTCTTAGTTAAACTAATAACTATGAATGTGATTCCAATATTTTTTAATTAGAAATTTATTGAGAAAATATGACAACAACTACCTTCACTACCGTAATTTTCACATGATTTGAATGTAACAAGAATAACAAAATTAAAATGTAGTCTTCAAATATACAGCAATAATAATTAAAAATACAAATTTTAATTACAAGTTATTTACAAAAATTTATGTAACAAGCAAGAAGTATTAAACAACACTACAGAAGAGATTTTAATATATTTAATGAAGTCGGCTTGAATTAATATTACTCCATAACAGAAAAGTATGGAGTCAATTTTAGTCTATATAGGCTATGCATTTCTTTACTATCCATAATTGGATCTTAGTAAGCCCTTATGTACAACAGAAGTTAACATTAAAGACTGCTTATGAAATGAAATATTATGAATTATATTCAGATATCTGTCAGTTAGTCTTTCACAACCTTCTGGACTATTCTGCTCACTTTCAAGTCTTAATATAAATAAAAACACTTGTCATCACAACTGCACTCAAATGTCATACAATCACTGTATATTTGTATTTGGTAGGTTTCATAAGTCCACCTTAGCACCGATATTGCTCAGCGGAATAGCTTGCAATTCGGTACGGAGACATAGAAATTCACCAGCGACGCATGTTATAGCCGCACAAGCTATATTCAGCGCCCACCAGGAGAATGTCGTGGGAAACGATCCATTGTACACCCAGCAGAAAAGTAAATGTATACCGTAGAAGGTGCAACTGGAAAAAATATGATTTGTTTGCATTGATTTTTGTATCAAAATATCTGATTCAGAAAGTTATAGGATAGATTCTTTGTATTCTTTTTCTCATAAGAATATAATTTTTAAATGTACACAATCTAGATTAGAATATAAAAAATAGATAGAATATAAAAATCACATTTTCTTACATCTGAAAAGTAATGAAAATGTCAAAATAAATGATTAATAAATATGTAAAAAAATTTTGTTCATTTAGTAATAGTCACTTAAATAAAGTTAATTATATTTTAGGCTATGCATAAACTAGTAGTAAATATACCTAAAGTCCAAGCACAATTTTGTTCTTCCGACTAGCATCCAGAGCATGAATGACCCGATAATAGCATTGATCACAAAAGCTGTTATAATCGCTCTTCCCTCATTGTCTTTAACATGTATTTCCTGAAAATATGAATTAATGAAAATTAAAAATTAGAGTCAAATTTCATAATATGGGAATGGCATGTAAAATGTCATGGAAAATGTAATAATTAATAAGCTCTCATAGCAAACAGAATAACAAACAGAATTTATCACTTTGAAAATAAGGGGTATTTTAGTTACTTCAATTTAATCCCTAAAGTAGAATACTGAATAGTAATGTAGAATATTGGAAATTAAGATTGGCTCTCCAGAGACGAACAAAAATTAATTTCATAAAATTCATTTCAAAGTTATATCAGAATTTTGATAAAATAAATCTTATATAATATTTTGTCTAAAAATAATGAGTAAATATGTAGGTCACATTATAAAACCAATTAAATAAAAAGTCTTGTACAGCTTCTTGTTTACAAAATAATTTTTAAATATATATTATTACAAAGTAACGGAAATTACGACATCAGCATTAAAATTGAATAATCTCATGTTACTTACATGATACTCAAACAAATGATCCAGAGTCCTAGTGGAAGAAGTCAAATCTTGCATTATAGCTATTATGAGACTGAGTGAGAGATACAAAACAAACTGCATTGCCATAATTTGAGAAATTATAAGACAAGGATCCCATTGCGTGTAGCGAAATGAGCCCGTTAATTTCTTCATTTTTGACATCGTTATCACAACTGGATGGATCAAAGTTAAGCATGTGTCGACTGTTCGTTTGTTTGGAAATTAACACCATTAACTCTTTATCATTTTATATAAAGTAATTAAACATATGGGTTAAACAACTTGGGTATCTTCATTTTGTTTTGTCAAACTGACAAAATGACTAACAATAAATACGTCAATGTCGTTGACACATCTAATATTTACAGATTATCAATCTACCTGAGATGAAAACAATAAATTGGTGACACATACATACGTATATACATCATATACATATACATTATATAGTACATAATTATGTTTGTGTCGAAGATATTACACGTCATCATTTTTAAAAAAAGCGACGACACCAATACTCTATGTTCTTGTTTTAATATTTGGGAGCTCATCAAATAATGGACATACAAAGACCTCAAAAAGAGGTACGGACAAAATACATTTATTTCCTATATGATATTTACAAATAGATAAATACAAAAACAAACAGTTATCACTAATATTATTATCACTAATATTATTCCACCAACCGATAAATTTAATTTAATCTATATTTACAAGATTTTCGCAATGATCCATCCTCTTTGATACCGATTGTCTTATTGTAAAACTATTCTATTTAAGTTAAGCCATATTCATTTTAACTTCATTAAAACTGTATTGCTTATTGAATTATTTTTAATACTACTCGTTAAAGTCTTAAATCTCATTAAAGAAGGATATATGAGACGATTTTTTTTTTCAAGGAACAATATAATTATTAAAAACTATTTAGAGGATTTTTTTTATTCTATACATCCCCATTTCTAGTAATCAATGAGTTTTAACTTGCTAATTTAGAAACATACAACCATTCCTATTAGAATCCCACCGATGGTCTAATACAGTCAAATCAAACTAGTTAGTATACCTAATACAATGTTCAATTTATTACCTACTAGGGATTTCTTTTCTCAACAATCTTATAGTTGTGTGCCGATTTGCCGAAGCTCTCGGCTTTCGCGTGCATGCTGAGTCGTTGAAGTATAACGTCGTATAACTCAAATTTTGAACTGTATATTAATCGGTAAATTATCACAAAACTTTAAAGAAATTTGAATGAAAATTATCACTTTAACTAATTCACTTGTCATATAGTTTCAGGCTTTATATAGTATCTTTTTGGGAATTTTTTAATTTTTTTCAAAATCATAAACTTTATTTTTCATGAATTTAAACAAAAAAAAAATATATAAAGTATGAAACATTTTGTTTTTGTATCCAAGAGACCAGCTTATCTAAATCTATGGGCTGCATAATGCTGCAGCCCATAGATATTAAATGTGCTTATATGTTTTCAATAAGGTCTCAGTAAGTTTCATTTTTTTTATTCCTTTTAAATCCAAAAACTACTTCTTTAAAACTCTTGCAACATTTTTATAGTGGCAGTAGAATTATTAATTTTAACAACAATAAATAAAGGTTTTTAAAAGCTTCAGATATTTTATCCAGCTTAATTTCGAATTGCTTCATGAGGCTTATTTTATTAAGTTGGTTTTGATACATATTCATGTTCAGCAATATGTTTAGATTTTACGTTTTGTTTCCCAATATGTAATTAATTTTTAGTGGCCAACACCGTTGGATATAGTGTTGGAGATTCCATTTTTTATCCCATAAACAGAGATATCAAGAATATTTTGTATATTCATCCTATAGTTCCATTAAGAATCCTACCATTTAAAAATCTTCAATGAATTTACTAGTTAAAATCATTATATTTCAACGCTTTTCGTAAGTTTTTCCACTTTAAAGTTTAAAAAGGAAATATTTGTGTTTTCAAAATACATTTTAGAACAAAAACTTTTTCCGAGTTATATGTAGTGTCTTAGAGTGACACCATTGACAGGTTGTGAAAGAAAACATCGTGAGGAAATCTGAACTTATAATTTCAAACTGTAAGTTTAAAACCGCAAATCCGCTATGAGCAAGCGTGGTGATTAATGCTCTAACCTTCTCCATGGGAGAAGAGTCCTTTACTCAGCAGTGGTAACCGATAGGCTAATGATGATGAATAGACCAAGACAGCGTTCTATACGGCATTAATCTAAATTTGGAGTGGTTATAAATAGAATAAATTTTAGGTCATTTTCAAGATCGTATAAGTGATTTAAATTTGTTTTTATTGATGCCGACTATTGTAATCATTAAAATTTTGGTGTAGCGGTTGATTTCAGTTAATTAACTTTCATTTTTGACAAATAATACACCAGCTAATGGCTCATTCC
This sequence comes from Danaus chrysippus, assembly GCA_916720795.1. NCBI lineage: Eukaryota > Metazoa > Arthropoda > Insecta > Lepidoptera > Nymphalidae > Danaus > Danaus chrysippus. The sequence continues at coordinate 6,403,688 of CAKASE010000066.1, read as the reverse complement.
CATAAAAATGCACGTGACTCAAGGTTTTCGATATATGTATATCAGTTCTATAATGTTATTTTAAAGTTATATGTTAGAGGTGGTGGAGCCTAGCTGTGGTACGTCACTACGTACGTATAATGCTGGCTCGACCGGGGAAGTACCATGCTCTCACGGCAGATTTGCGTTAAGTAGCCGCAATTGCTACGTTTCGTCCGATGAGTGGGAAAGCCAATTGCCATTTTCAGATCAAATCAATACTAAATTAGATAAGTAATGGATACTCGTTTTATATAATGACTAGATATATTTCTAGTATTATGTTGGTGTTGTAATATTTTAACTTCAGAGATTCTATAGTGACTAGTCAAAGGAACCATTCGCGTACAGCTTTCTACTACGCTAGTATAATAAAAATAACACTTATTGTATGTACCGACAGCAAGACATTACAAGCATTTAAAACTGTTGCTAAAGTTTTACTAAACAATAAAGTTGAAATTATATTATTAATAATATATTTGATACATAAGACAGAAGTAATACACATTCATCTATTTCGTTTGTTTATTTTTATAAACAACATAATTTGGTAAAATCTATATATATAAAAAAAATATTTATAGTTAGTCTTATACATGTCCCTTATTATAAAGAGAAAATTTCATAGAAGTAAGTATGTATATTAAGCAGCCTAATATTTGATGAAAGTTTTTTTGAGCTCAATGGTGAATTACCTTCGATTAGCCCAATAAAAGAAAGATATGAAACTAAAATTAACTGGTGTTATATACCAGAGTTAAGCTTTCAATTTAATAGCCTTTGTATTAAAAGTCTTTGTATATTATTTTCTAAAACTTTTGATAAATATTTCGATATTCATTCCTTCCCCCGTTCTTGTTTGTTTGGCCACATAATGATTATGATCAAATTAAAAACAGTTATAATAACATGAAAGATAATGAACATTCCGTTATATGCATTCTAATTATTTTATGAAGAAAAGAGAATAATTCGAATAATTATTTAGTATAACTCAGATAAATGTTACAAAAATATCGGTAAATTATACTTTAGCCTTATATTTTATCTTCATACAAAGGAATGGAAACTGTTACTTATAATTTATCAGTTTTTATTATATTTATAAATTATATTATTTTCAGTTAGTCAGTTTATTAGTTTGTTTGTTTGTCATTCACTTAATCATGAATGGTTATATATATTTAAACTATAATTTAACTCTTATTACATATTAGAAGACCTGGCGAACTTCGTATATTTTTGGTTCTTCCCACATAGCTCCCTTTCTTGCGGGGTTTTCGGAATGGTCGAGTTCCAGTAGGATTTTCAGGATAAAACCTATGTTTTTTTTTCACAATGAAGTACTCTTAACCAACAACATACTTATTTGTTTATTTGAATAAAGATTAATATTATTATTAAACAAATTATTTCGACCAAATTAGGTACCATAACGGTTTTTGTGAGTTAATCTTAAAAGATAGACATATATTGTCGCGGACTGTTTTTTAGATCATTAAAAGAGCTATTATTCTTTAATACATATTTTTTGTGTATCTTCAACCGTTTTCATGGCGCACGCAACGGAACGCTTCAAAGATGAAATAATTTCTTCCGTTTTTTACACATTTACCACTATATCTTTGCTCCTATTGGTTGTAGCTTAATGTTATATAGCTCACAACCTTCCTCGATAACTGGACTATCCAACACAAAAAGAATTATTCAATTCGAACCAGTAGTTTCGGAGATTAGCGCTTTCAAACAAACAAACTCTTCAGCTTTATAATATTAGTATAGATAGTATAATGTTCACATTCATATTTGTAAAATGTATAGACCAAGTCGATGATTTCCATTTCAAAGTTGTTTATATATTTACTTGTTTTATTCACAGTTTTTACTCATAAATCTTCTCCTTTCTTATAAACATAAGGCCTCGGCCTCGAATTTTGCGGGCAGCGGAGCGGCGGCGGCGGCGGCACGGAAACGCATACTGTTCTCCAAACTAGCGGGCAGCGGGCACCGCTGTATTCGAGGGTCGGTCCATTTGATTATACGCGTAAGATCCTGCCGCTCCCGCTGCCGCTCCGCTGCCCGCAAAATTCGAGGCCGAGGCCTAAGTTATAGAAGTTGTTCACACAAGACTCAATAAGAATGAATAATTTTTACAATGTACATTGGCAATAAATGTACCTGATACACAAATTTGGTGTTGCTAAAATCGAAAGTTCGATCTTCAAGCATTATTTATTTATGTACAATAAATGTTGTAAGAAGTTTTTTGCCATAAACCCAAGTTATAGTCGGTTATTACTCTCGATTTTATTTGGGTAGAACAAGTTAATGTTAAGTCATCTTTTATATCTTCATATACTAGTGGCTATACTATTAAAAATATATATGTTTTATACTTATGACAGGACTCCTTAGTTACTCCTTTTTACATCGGCTATCTGCCGATGAATGTCTTGTTAAAATGGTACAGCTTTTTCAAAGATTAGCCAAGACAGGGAGACGAAGAAAAATAAAAAATAAATGTAGTTTCAGTATGCATGTATGTGTACATTAGTAATAATTTTATAAGAAACGATCTTATACATAATTAAAAAACTTAAACATCAATTGTTTAAACGAAAAAAAAAAGTAAAAACGATAAACTGTTAAAGACTTTTTGTTATATTTTGAGAAACATAAATAACGCTGTAAAGTAATTCGATTATTCTAAAATTTATTAATTCAATAAATAAACAAGAGATATTTTTTTAAACATATATATAATATGAATATTAAATCTCCCAATCTCCTTAATTGCATGAAAATGAGTGAAGTTAAACTCTCAGCTTTCGCTTTTGCCCTCCTGATTCTGTTTCTAATTCAATTTCAAGTATTTTTTTAAGATAGTCTAGTTTTTAAGGTAGTACCTATATTACATAAAATGTCAGATAAAATCAGTGGCCCCTTTTTTGAGCAGATTCTTGTGACCAGAGAAAAAGTAAAAGTACAAATTTAAAATCCTCCAAAAACGTAAAAGATACAAGAAATATATTACGAGTTCAATAATTAAATAGGATTTTTCTATATATTTCTTCTGCCTATTGTATTTGGCTACAAAAGCTTTTTATATTTGCATACAGACGTTATTAATTAACTCTTATTTCCATATCTTCTTTAATGTTGCGATTAAAATTACATATATATTTTTTGTTACTATAAAAAGTGCAATAAGTTGTCGATCAAAATATAATTAGAGTACGTAAAAACACTTCAGATTAATTTTAAAACATGATTTAACATTTTCCTGTCTTTAATACTGTTAAAATGGCTCAATTTTTATGTTATTGATGATGATTGCTATAAAAAATCACGAGGGGAGACGTTTTATAAAGACTTAATTTGTATATTTATAATATATAGATATTATAATGTCAAAATAGGGTAGCCCAGAGGTTAAAGGCCCGTTGTCGCGCATGAGGGAGCGGGTTAGTAACCTGCCAAGTACCAATGTGATTCTTCCAAGTCATTTGTACTTTTATTTACACACCACTGACAGACGGGGAAGGAAAAAATCTTGAGAAATCTTGGAATTATAATGTCAAATTATAAGTTTTAAATCACCAACCCGTCTTGAGCAAGCGTTGTGAATTGTGATTAATGCTCAAATCTTCTCCATGTGAGAAAGAGGCCTTTGTTCAGCAGTGGGCTCTGATAGGCTGATGAAGATGATGATGAATGTATAGATGAAAACATGTTAAGCACAATGTTGATTTCTAAGTTATTTAGGTAATATTTTAATAGCACTTTATTCTCGTTTATTTAAATTCAAATTAATGAAACGACAATGTCAAAAACATGTTTCGTAAGGAATTATGAAAGAAAGTGTCAATAATATGTATCTTATATGATTAAAAAACCTTCAAAACCAAGACTAATCTTTAATGTTGTGACGCGTATAATGTATATATGTATATATATTGTTGAAATATAAGTATATAATATTGTAATATAATTTTACTAATGTAGTTATTATCTAAAAAATAAAATTACATTACATTGATTTGATTGTGTAAGAAGTCATCGAATTTGTTTAATTTTTGCTAATTTTAAAAGTTTTCATAAAAAAATACATCAATAAATAACATGAGACCAGCTAGAAATTTAACCATTTATAAAAATAACGAAAATTCATTATATTCAAGAATTTGATTTTTTAAAATTTAATATTCTCTGTTTCAATTAATTTTCAGTAATTCCAAATATATATTTTTTCATATTGTCTAAAAAAATGTATTCGTAAAATATGTAAAATGAAGCCAATGATTATAATGAAATTTTCCTCTATATTTAATGTGTTAAAATAAATTATATTAATCAATGTATTTAGACATCCATCTGTTGAGAAGTATTTAGCTATAGTAATTGGACAATATATCTTTTATTTAAAACTAGGAGACCTGGCGAACTTCGTATCGCCCTATAATCAAGAAATATCTATTACTTTTTTTTATTTATATTTTTGGAGTTTACCTGTGAGCCATAAATCTCCGTGTTTTGAAGTGCGACAGAATGATTGACATATTAGTTAGTTGTCAAATCTAATGTCAAAATAAACTTTTGTATGGGAAATAGAAAAGGGCTGTTTTTATGGTTTTCCCAGTAATGAACCAATTTTTTTCAGCTTTTATACCTTCCCTGAACCTCCACGAACATTTCAAGACTAAGATAAGATAAATCCGTTCAGCTGTTTTCGAGTTATAGCGAGACTAAGGAACAGCAATCCATTTTTATATATATAGAAGATTATATAATTTATAAAAACAATTAACTTTTTATATATAAATTATTAACCTTATTTTGTTATAAATTATTTACCTTATTTTGTTTCTTAATTCTCCCTACAGTCACGTTTAAAGAACATCGCTTAAACAAAACAAACATACCACTTGTGTCTTGTTACATCGTCGTTACAAATTGAGTTAAAAAACTGTTCATGTATCCTTGACTTTGACCGAATATCTGTCACAAATATCATTCATTATCTGATAGTTAATGATGTATATATGGAGGAACTTGTTCTACTTGAACTTACCTTGTAACTTAATGTAACCACTACATTATAAATTCTGTGTGATTTAATATATGTATATATAGGGATGGAGACGTCTCTTTCTACAAAATCATTATGCAAAATGTTTTAAATTTTAGATTCAGATTTACAATAATTAACAGGGTTTAATTTTAAACAATAATATCATTTTTATAAATAAAGTAGCTTAAATTACTACACGTTTGTATTATGAAAGGTCTCCATAAAATATTCTAGGATTGAACCTTAACATAAATTAATGAGTTCTAAGACTTTCGCGAATGTTCATTTAAATGAAACTAATATTTTTCGGATAACTACTTTATCTTTATTTAAAATTTTTGTTTTTATATTAAGACATATTTTTTATTGCTCAACAACAATCGCCTCTTTAGTGTATAAGATACTTCAATTCTATACATCTGTATTTCGAAAGTTCTCACCAGAAAGTATTTATGTTTAATTTATGTTTAATCTGAATAAATTACAATATATTTTACAATTTATATGAGATTACCTCATAAATATAATATACTCGACGAAAGTGAATTATTATCTCTTTTAACATTGTGCTTAGAGTAATTGTTTTAGAGAAAACATATGTACAAAAAGTTAAAATAAAACTAAGCTCAGTCACACAAAAACCCAGTTTCGGTTCTAAATTATATTTTGCATTTACATTACTTTCTAAAGTATGAAAGTTTAAATGTAATATTTATTTCGTAGCTGTAATTGTTATATATTATTTTTGAAGGAACTAAACGTAAGCAAACCTTTTTTTAACTATTCAGTGCAAATTATTACCAAATAGTAATTAAAATAAATATGATATTGATTATAAATATCATTATTTTGACCCTTGCTATAGTATGACGTGTAAAAAGAACTGTTTCCTTTTAAAAACAAGTCAAATTAATAAATGGAACCCACTGAAGGCCGGTCAGCGAGTTAATTGATTAGTTAGTAATGGATTCAATCCGTTAAAACGAGATAATTACCATCAATTAAATATTTATGATATTATAAAATTAAAATACTAAGCCTGTTTATAATTTACTACTTGGTATTTACTTCTTTGTAGCAGAGAAATTGCTCCGAATTGGACCTGATATGACATTTTGTGTTGATTATGATTGCTCGAAGATATTGTAAATTTATTTAAAATTTTTCTAATTAAGTTATAATTTAGAGATCTGGTCCTGTTAATATATAGTGAAATTTATTCATCAGTTTTTCAGAGAGGCGAGACGAAACCTCTAAGCATTCAATGTATTCACCGTGCGGATGCCGGGTCCGTTGTTGCACAGAGAGGAGCTTCAACAGTGACTGGGACTTGCGACCCAGGTGTAGGTTTAAGGGGCCCCTTATCTAACTTGCGTTAAACGCTCACTAATAATATAAATTATACCCAGATAAGTCATTTACTTTACTTTATATATAGGAATGAGATTATTGTTTAAAATAAAATACTGTTAATTAATATGAGACCTAAAACGAAAATTTAAAATATTAATGATAATGATTTAGTCCAAAGAAACGTCTCCATCCCTATATACATTAAAACTCACAGAATGTTTAATATAGTGGTTACATTAAGATACAAGGTAAGTTCAAGTAGAACAAGTTCCTCCATATATACATCATTAACTATCAGATAATGAATGATATTTGTGACAGATATTCGGTCAAAGTCAAGGATACATGAACAGTTTTTTTAACTCAATTTGTAACGACGATGGAACAAGACACAAGTGGTATACTTGTTTTGTTTGAGCGATGTTCTTTAAACGTGACTGTAGGGAGAATTAAGAAACAAAATTAGATTAATAATATCTTGAATTTAAAATAATATTAATGAATTGTTTTTATAAATTATTTAATTTTAAATTAAAGATATATTATATTTATCAATTACTATAGCCAAATACTCTTCAACAGACGGATGTCTAAATACATTACTTAATTTTATTTATTTTAATACATTAATTATTATAGAGGAAATTTCAAAGCAATATTTGACTTAATATTACTCATTTTAACAATACGCTTTTGTAAGACGATATTTAAAAAAAACTGGGAATAATAATTAAAATAAATTAACTCTTATTTTTGAATCCAATAAATTTTTGTTATTTTATATGTTCTCATATGATTTATTGACGTAATCTTTATAATAACTTCTAAAATGCACAAAAATTACACAAATTCGATGACTTCTTACACAATCAAATCAATGTAATGTAATTTTATTTTTTAGATAATAACTACATTAGTAAAATTATTTTACAATATTATATACTGATATTACAATAATATATAAAAGAGTCACAATTTTAAAGATTAGTCTCTGTTTTGGTGGTTTTTTCATTAATTTAAGACACATATTATTGTCACTTTCTTTCCCAATTCTTTGCTTTCTAAATTTTTTTGCTTTATTATCAATTTATTTGTTTGAATTGAAATAAATAAAGTCTTGATAAAATATTACTTTAATAACACACAAATGGACATAATGCTTACCACAAGTTTTCATCAATACACTAAATACGAAGCATTTCTCGTATTCCAATTCATACGTTAAGACTATAACGTGTTAAGATTTGTTAATGAAAAAGGCTAAACGCCTCGTGTGCAGTATAGAATGTGACGAACAAACTTGTAGTAAGCATTTAAGAGTCTTAATATGTTATCGATTTGCCAAGCCTCGCCTATTTTTAAGATAAAACATTAAAAAATAGATAATTCTTTAATTATTTACGTATTTTATTAATTATCAAAAAGAGAGGACTTTGGGACATGTATGATGTATATGAACATACATGAAAGATCCTTATCCCGCCTGTACATGTTTCCTAGAAGATTATGTTATTACTTATAGAATGTTTCTTACCTGTAAAAAATATTTAAGTGTAATGAGATCTAAGACTTTCGCGAGTTTTATTCATGTAAATGAAACTAACATTTTTGTAAAAAATACTCCCGACGTTTCGGTTACTTTTCAGCAACCGTGTTCACGGACAGACGAGATGTGTTTAAGTATAATTAAAAAATAATTTGTTCCATTTTAAAATATTCTAAAACTCTTAATATTTTTTGATAAACCTACATGTAATATGTGTTAAATTCATTAAATAATTCTAGATTATTATTATTAGTGAGTTAGGCGTTGTTTAAGCATCCTTAAAACATCAATCCTAATCGAGTAACATTTTGGGAGATTATAATACAACATATACACAAAAATTCACAGTTGGAAGAATCATCATTTTAACTAAATTTTAAATTAACTGAATAATTCAGACATTAAATGTTTTTAAGTTAAATAACTGTAAAATTATGATTATCTGTCTAGAATCATTTTTGTCCTAGCCCGAAATACACGTTTTGAATTTTTATTTTTCTTTTAACATTGTGAAGAATAAAAAAATCATCAGATAAAAGTAAGAAATTTTTTTACATATTAACTAAACACAAAGCTTTATAAAGGTTATTTTTTGTGATTAATCGTTTCAAGTGAATATAAAAGTTGTGTAAATCGAATTTTACAGCCACAACTACTTATGGAAACGTATAAAATGTTTTGATAATTTAAAAGTGTCGTAGTGTCCACGATGTCTTTACACACGCTAGTGTTGTGGTGAGTACCAGTGTTTTGAACATCCTGTGTATAAAATCAGTAATTTTAACGGATTTTGTGCAATTTATCGAATTTTTTTAGAATTTTTATCTTTATGTGGTAACTATTTAATTCTTTTTTAATACCTACATGGTGCTTAATGGTGAAATTATTTAATGCAAATGATTATAGTTTTTTTTTATAACTTTGACGTGTAATATTCAGTTGAGTAATAAATTTTGTTTAGGTAAAATTATTTTTTATCATAATTTGTAATGCCTTTCATTGTTTGACATTAACTTGTGATTCAACTCGTTCAACGCTTTTAATATTTAATTTAAATTATATTTACATATTTATTAATCGCTTTTAAAATGTGAGAAAAATATACTACATAAGAAAAGTACCGTAAAATATATAATTAAAAATGAAACAAAATCAGTACTTAAGATACTTAAGACTAATATATATATATAAATATTTAAGATTAAAAAATATTGTCGCGTAGTATATGCAAAAAAAATATTAGTTTCATTTTAAAAAAATATATAGGACTTCTCAAATCCCATTAATTCGCCGATTAAATGTAATAAAACATAAAATAAAAAGTATATAAATGTTAATTTACTTACTTACATTATTAGTATATTTCTGAATATACTTATATATCTATATATTAAAATGTTTCGACTATAAAAAACTTATAGTTCAATAATTTTGTATGACCTTGGATTATGAGTACTGAAAGCAAAGACTTAGGTATTATTTTACGTTTACAAAGATTCTGATTGTCTTATATATAAAATTCTCGTGTCGCGGTGATAGACAGAGAACTCCTCCGAAACGGCTGGACCGATTTTGATGACATTTTTATGAGCATATTGAGTAGGTCTGAGAGTCGACCAATATCTATTTTTCATACCCCTTAATGATAAGGGTTGTTTACCCTTATTTTTTTAAAATTATTTTATAAAATTTACCATTAAAAAACACATAACACCCAAAAAATATACTTTTTATCACCAACCCCTATATTTTCTATAGCAAAACAACGTTTGATCAGCTGGATTATATTAAATTATTGAATTATATAAAATTAGTTCGATTGAGCTGAAACAATAGTTTTCAAGAATTTTAATTTCGAGCCATAATAATGTTATGTTAATGATTTAGAAATACTAAATAAATAATAGTTGAAGCGTATTTGGAATAAATACATATATAAAGATGCCAACTGTTCTTCACGGCAGTGTTACAATACTTAGGTATACAGTTATTTACATAAAATTATAATGTTTTCCTTAATTTTAATGTTACAAGGTCTTTTGTTATTCAGAAAAATCTCATGGAATTTTGTATATGAAAAGTGAACGTAAAGTAATTCGTGGAACATTTTATATTTGACAGAATTTTAAGGATTAAATTGGAATAGTAATAATATTATTCCAGTTATACAATACAAATACTGTATATTTTTGTTGAGACATTAAACGAAGGAAATGAATATTTATCAAAAATTAACGTTTTTTTTATATTTTTTATTATTTCGATAGTTTAAACATAAAACCGTTATATTTGAATAATTTTTAAGAATTTTTTCTCCTTTGACTTATATAATTTAGTGAGTTGAAATACCTTATATTTTTTTAATATCTAACTTACTAGTGTCGCTTAAAACATGAGTGTCGTTTTCTACGAGCCTAGTCCAGAATGAGTTTTCATGTTTAAATCCGGCCGTCTTTGATTAGACTAATATATTAATACTGAACATAAAATCATTATTACATGCTATACTCCACTTACACTACACTTGATGTAACGAAAACGTGACTATACGAATTACCCACAGATATGCTTATCATAAATATCTATCGTGACATTAAATACCAAGCGTGAATATTTTTTCATTCATTAATCTTCGCACATTATAACCTACTAAAAGACTTGGGTCTGTCCAGAACTAACATCAATACGTCCTTGGAACGTACTTCGAAGGCAGCCTTAGTAGGTTCCTTTCAAATTTGGTTAGGAGAGAGGAGCTTGGACGGTGGAGGTAAGCGTTTAACGCGCGTTAGATAAGGGCCCCTTAAACCTACACCTGGGTCGCAAGTCCCAGGCACTGTTGAACCTCCTCTCCCTGCAACGATGGACCCGGCACCCGCACGGTGAATACATTAAATGCTGAGAAGTTTCGTGTCTCTTAAGGTAATTTATAGAATGAAAAACGGTAAACTCTCCGTATGTTGAGTGGTGCAGCAACTTTTTGTAAGCATACGAATCAAAGGCCCTACAAAGTATTCACCAGCGCCTTGACTCTTACTAAAACGTCGCTTGAGTACCAACTGATACAATTATAAAGAACGATATAATTTGTTGGAAAGATATATTTTAAGTTATTTTTATTGATTTTAAATTAAGAAATATATACTGTATAAGTAGCAGGTAGTAAGCTTCAGGTTGCACTAGAATAGGGCCTCGCGAAATATGTCTCGCCCAAATCAAATTTAGGTCTTGCCCCGCCATTGCTTGAACTCTTGGTAACTTCGAACTTGACGTATTTTTAAACGTATGAGATACCACGAAGGTTCAGTTTATGTATTTTATTATAACTAACACATTATATGCAATAAAATAAAATTAATACAATTTTGAACGACAAAAATGTTTTCAATAACATTATAATTTAATGAGCAATACTTTTTTATCTGTAGGATATAATTTTGTTTAAATTCTCCGTATAATCAAATTCTGAATCACGCGGGAATTTCTAAGAACCGAACCGGCTGTCAAAAAAGGTAATTTGCGGAGAATGCTTTGTGAGGAAATTGTTTTTTTTATGACAATAACATAATTACAATTAAAACCAATTTTTAATTTGTAAAATTTGTATCGTATTATTTATCAAGGCAGGTGAATATTTTAAATTTTATAAGAAAATATTTATTATACTTTAAAAAAAAAAGTTTATGCACAGATAACACATGTGTTTAATATATTATTACATGAAAGTATGTACATTATTGTCAATTTTCATCAGATTTACTCGAATAAAAAAAATGTTTATTTCACTTATATATTTCTATTATTTCATATCAGTAATTAATGGTATATAAACTTTTTGGTGAATTAATTTTATTATTTGTAAATTATATTATATTCTTACAAGTGCTATTAAACACCAATGCAAATCAGTGGCAGCTTACATTCTATAGCTTTCCAACGAGTAGTAACATTACTTCAAAACTGCGGCTACAGTTTAAACATTTACATTTGGACAATTCTTAAATTAGTTAGAAATATAATGAATATTATTGTACACTAAAATACAAACAAACAATCTGTTTGGGTATCCTGTTTTTCCTCACATTCTTGGAACCTAATTAGCGTTTATCATAACAGCACTTTCTAGCTTGTAAAAGATATGTAATAGAATTTGGCCTTTTAAATGTGTAAGTCATTATTTACCTCTCCAATACTTTTAACACAGTTGACCAGTTTTTAGGATATAGTTATTGCTTTTTTATCTCATTTAAATGTCGTTCATGACTTCCAAAAAAACTAAATTGGTTTTGTACTAATCTTTGTGGTCGCCATCAAGATTTACGTGTTCAGAATACAGTGCCTGATTGGTGAGACTTAGCTAGCGATATATTTCTACGCTTCTCCCTATTTATCATATTAATTACTAAAATTATTATTTGCTCTTATGATCTGTAAACTAATGATCACCAAATTTGCGCACAAGCTTTTCCTCTCAGTATTGATACTCCTATTTAGGCTATCAATGAAAATCTATTTCATGTCCACGAACAATTTAATGATTTTCCCCTTTAAAAAAAATGTCCACGAATGGTACGCTATTTTTGGACTAACAATGAACCCTAATAAATGCCAGGCCAGGAATCAGAAATCAGTTCAGTTCTGAAAACTACGAAACTTACTTAACTTTATATTATTTTACATTATAATTTAAACTTATAACCTATACCTAAGAGTACATGTTAGGATAGCAATACCATTGCATAGCTTGTGTGGCATCAGGAATCTTCTGGTTCACACGGCTTGGTATTCGTTCCGCGGAGTTAGCAGCGTCACTCGTTATATGATATTTTATCCATACAACGATGTTGCCCTACCGATGTTCATTTATTTTTAAATATGTTGCGTATATATACATAACAAACCAGAAAAAGCATATTTAGCATCCCTTTACAACACATCGATCCCTTGTGCTACGTCAGTTAATAATCTCGGACTTTTTATTGACCCTCATTGACCCGATTTTTATATACATGAGGTATGCAAAAAGGTCATTAAGTCACTTCTTATTTTATATCGAAACAAGCGGCTTTTAAACATTCCAACCAAAACTCTGCTAGTACCGTCACTTATCCTGGCTCTCATTGATCATGCTAGGTAAATTGCTCTTATATTTCCAAAAATAATCTTAATAAATTAGATCGCGGTCTTACTTCTTGTATTCGCTTAATTTTTAACCTCCGTAAATACGTGGATATACCACCTTACCATCTTAGCTAAAATGAATGCCTATGCATGAACGAAAATATTAGATATAGATTTATTTTTAAGTATTTGTAAACAAAATTTCACTAATTGGAAACTTACAGGTTACATCTTCGTTCTTCAGACTCATACTCATGACTGTTAAATATATTTAAATTATTTACTTTATAATTTAATATAATTACGTTCCATTATAACCCGTTCTTATATCCAGTGGTTTTGCCCAACTGTTATTTCCTTTGGGTTTGACTGGCGGGGAATTCTTTCTGAATTAAGTTTGCTTATTTCGTTGTGGTCAGTAAAAAATAAAGAAATATTAAATAAAAATATGTTTGTATCCTTATCAGATAAGCAATAAATTTTGTTACACCACGTTCTAACTGTTTAATCCTAGTTTTTGTATGTTTTCAACATTAAGATGACGTGATAAAGTCAAAGATTTAGTTAGAACGCAATTCAAGAGGAAAAATACCTCAAAAATGTTTATTTACATCATAATATTAAATTATATTTTATTAAAAAAGTGTACATCGTAAAAATTTATTTCGTTTTTTATGTATTTTTTTGAAATACAAAATTTTATTACGCGTATAGAAATATGGACTGGCTTGACCCAGTACAAGTATAAAAACGAAATACTTTTCTCTTATAAATAAAATAATCCACTAGATTCGCTAACATTGCTAAGAAATGCATATTAATATAACTAATTAAGAAAATTACTCTAGCCTAGTTTATGCTCAATATATCAGGGAGCATTTAAACCATAAAAGTGCTTACAATTATTACTCTGAACCGTTAAGTCCCATATATGTTTATGTAACGCTTTTAGTATAGATAAAGGACATTTTAATATTCTTGTTTAATAACTATTTACCTTCTATAAGCCTACGTCTTCAACAATATTGTGGTTCAGTAAAAGAATCAGTGCCTTCTTTATGTAGAAAAAGAAAAACTAGTTGATACATTGTTTAATGAAATCGATTTGTGAAATGTTTTTTAACAAATTGAAGCAATTGCATTGGATCATTATTTTTTGTTTCAGATTTATAATGCTCAATTTACTACGCGTTTAAATAGTAATAATATTTTTATGTTGCTTACAGTCATGTTTCTTTACACGTTTGTTGTTTTTTTAACATTCCTATTTTATCAATAATTTACTAAAGACCATTTTTTCCACAACCAATGAGGACCTATTGTATAAAACCCACAAAGAATTTCCAGCAGTTGGTAAAATAAATTTTCATTAATGATCCAGGCTGCAGTTTAGGATCAAAATTAGTTGCAGGTTAAGAAGGTAATTGTAGTTAGAAATGGTCTCATTGGTGTAGTACCAATTCTGAATTTTTTTATATAGTCACTGAGAATTTTACTTACACTATGAAGGCAGACTTTAGAGCATTTGAAGTAGTAGTAGTAATAGATTTTCATAGTGCAACTTTCACAGTTTCATAGGTTTCCTAAAGAAGAAGTTTCATAGTTTCAAAGTTTCGTAGGTTTCCTAAAAAAAGTCCGATAAGGTATTTGACGTTGGAAGTTAGGATTGGTAACATAAATTTCCTTGCTTTTTCATTACGTAATATTTATAATAGTAGTGATTTTCCAGAAATTATAGAATCGATAATAAATCCAAAAACTGTAAGGACCCGACTGCATGATGATAAGTTAAATTTATGTTTAAACACTGTCTTGACGAATAATGAGATCTAAAAACACATCTCGTCTGCCCGTGATCATGGTTGCTGCAAAGGAACCGAAACGTCGGGAGTATTTTAAAAGTAATTATAAACGCGTAAATTCGAAAAATATTAGTTTACTTCACCGTCATGACGAGTTTTATTATCTCATGACCAAAGAATTAACTTTATTTTCACACTGAAAGAAGATTAAAAGATTCTCTCTAGCAACAGTAAGTAAAGATAGTTAAATAAGGATTTTTGTAACAAACAAAAATACTCTTGTATTTTTGTTACAGGAGAATGACTAAAGAAAACAAAACATAACAATAGAAAAATATAATTTATGTATATGAATAAAAATATATATGATAGATTACTTAGCCCATTAGTTCATTTTATTGTATTCGTATTAAATAAATATTCCAAATATTCTAATATTCTAAGTATCCAGTAACAAAAACTTTTTCAGGACGCCGTTGTTTCCAGAATAACTAAAATAACCAAACAAATTTTGGATTTACATATAACAAACAGAAAAATACTACAAGCAAATTTAGTTTAATGTTTCACAATTTATATTTACAACTTTTTAATGTTGAATTACACCATAAATAGAATTAGTATAAAGTAAAAATACTAATTAATTATTAATAACTGTGTGATCTATAATTAGATACTCCTATACAGGCAGAACAGAATTTTGAATTGAATATTTTTGTTGTTGAAGGTTTCCCGAAACGAACAATTTTTGGTCTAAAAACCGGTTCCATGATAGGCAGTACCTATGTTTATGCATATACAATAATTAAGTTTATAAAATCGAAATATAGGTTAAACAAACAGACTTTATTAAACAAACACACAACTTAAGCATGCACTGCATCTAGCACCATTTAAAATATAGATAAATTGATGGAAAAGCAAAAAGTTTTTAACGCGACCTCCCAAAGTAATTAGTAATTTTTATTAGCATTAAAAGCTATCCAGTGTGGACAACCCTGACTTAGATATTAAAATGTTAACTTTAATTGTAGCCTATTAACATATTGTTACATGACCACTATGATTAGTCATTAATATATTACAAAATAATCGAGAAACCTTCTAATACTATGTTAGGATGTTTATTACTAACACTTCTTCTTCTACCTGGCAATTTCCTAGCTTTAGCCAGGGTCTGCCTTACATGTTGTGAATAGTTTTGGTTAACTGATTTTACGACCGGCCGCCTGTCTGACATCAACCCTCTTTGAGAATGCATTAATCAGTGATGTCTAAATACTCTTAGAACGTACATTTGACTCGGAAAAATCACATTGGTACTTGCCAGGATCGAACTCGCGCCCTGGTGCATGAGAGGCGGGCCTTTTAACCACTAGGCCACCACTTACTAGCACTGTATATAAAAAGATTTGAAAAAAAAAATCGAAAATATTAATTTAAATTTAAAACTATCTTGTTTTATTTTACAACGAACCTAAAAAAATGCTGAAAATAATATAACGGACCTTAGAAAATATATATTTTCTTATGAAAAAAATATATATTAAAAACTTTATTATATTACGATATTTTCTTTATTTTAATAAATATTTTTATAATATTAAGACAGATCGTCAGTTACTATTACTTGTTTGAAATCATTTTGAAATTGACTATTTAGTATTTCATAAGTTAAACTTCGTCTTTTTTGAAAGATGTTGTTAAAGAGGAGAGGAATTATATTTTTCAAGGGAATATTATGCAAACATACAAATGATTAAAATAAATATCTTTTCAGTTCCCTTCTTGGAGTTTTGGCGGGTTCAGAGCTTGAGTTTCCACCGAATTTTAAATTTGGCGCCGCGACGTCATCTTACCAAATAGAAGGCGGGTGGAATGATGATGGTGAGCCCTTTAAAATTAATCAATTTTTTTTAAACATTTGGCAAATTATAATCTAATAAGTATGTTTAATTATATCAATGACGAACTCAGTGGAGTATCAATTACACTGTTGATATAAAGTAATTAAAACGTGGGGATTATGAAGTTATAAATAAT
Organism: Danaus chrysippus; assembly: GCA_916720795.1. Taxonomy (NCBI): domain Eukaryota; kingdom Metazoa; phylum Arthropoda; class Insecta; order Lepidoptera; family Nymphalidae; genus Danaus; species Danaus chrysippus. The sequence goes on along the minus strand of CAKASE010000066.1, from coordinate 6,386,734 downwards.
ATATAACGCGTAGTATCCGAAAAGTTTCGATATCATTATGTTTATAACACAACTCACAAGTTGGATTATTGAAAGTACATACGAATAACCCATTCTCAATTCATAAAACTAAGTTGACGTTGAGACACGCGTGGATTTACAAGAAAACGGAAATCGCTCCTTGTGTGATGTGGCTATACAAATTTATCTAATACTCACTGAAATATATTCACCATTCATAAAATATATTACAGATATTCAAATGTAACATTGCGTACGTTTTACATATCATTAAAATGATTGAATTACATGCACAGACCAACAAAACATTCTCATATTTAATATCTCAATTTTCTCAAGCCTTGACAACGATATAGATTTATAAGATACTCGAAAAGAAATCTTCAATATTTCATACTAGGTATATATGCTAAATATTTTGAAAGTTCAATGACCTGTAATCAAAGTACAATTTGCTCTATAATTTGTAAAATATAATCTATTATCAGGTAAGGGACCGAGCGTTTGGGACGATTACATTCACCGGAATCGTGTGAAAATAATGAATAACACAAACGGAGATATCGCGACTGATTCATATCATTTGTGGAAAGAAGACATTAAGATAATAAAGGAAATGGGCCTGCACTTTTATCGGTAATTATTATGAGGACAAAATCAGCTACAATAACATATAAATATGAATCTCATTTTCCTTAACCATTTACGCACGTATCAGGCAGGGACGAATTACCTTGTCACTACTCACTATTCACTGTTAACATGAGTATTACCAGAAAATTGTTATAATAAACTCTTAATTTTTTTTATATCTACTATTATTAAAATATAAACACTATTTGACTGAAGCAAATCGGATTTTCAAGAACTCATTTACTAACATTTAAATAAAATAAATAAATAAAAACTACAGTGACTTAAAAAAAACTCTTTTTCTCATCATAACATAAAATCGTTATATTATAATTTATATCTCATCTAAATAAATTTTAATATTTTGTATGTCTTTTTTTTTTAGATTCTCAATAAACTGGCCAAGGATTCTGCCAAATGGTTTTTCAAATAAAATAAACAAAGCTGGTGTGAAATATTACAATAAACTTATAGACGGTCTTCTGAGTGCTGGTATTGAACCTGTCGTCACTCTTTATCATTGGGAGGCGCCTATTATAATTCACGAACTTGGTAATTCAACTCCTTACTTACTTTGTTCCAAACTTCTTAATTATTGTCTTTGCAAGTACATAAAACTCTATAAAAAACAAAATTCCATACAGAAAATAATGCAAATTCCAGCATAATGTAGTCTTAGTTTAATATATCTAATAATAGTTTGTAATTTGTATTGACAATCTTAATTCCAACTGTTTCAACAATTGTTTGATAAAATTCTACACGAATACGAGGATTTTAAAATGAAATGCTTTCGTTTTTTCCTTTCAAGATTTAAATATAAAATTTCATTATTTATAAATTATAACCAGCTTAAAAGACGTGTTCGTTAATAATTTAAATTATATTTTTATTTTTGTAATGTAGGTGGGTGGACCAATCCTTTGATAGTGAAATGGTTTGCACATTACGCCAGAATCGTGTTTTCCCTTTTCGGTGATCGAGTTAAAACCTGGTTTACAATAAACGAAGCTATCGTTCAATGTGATTTTTTTTACAACTCTGGAATATACGTTACCGCTAAGGAAGATGTCCTTGCACCATTTCTTTGCAATAAACACATTTTAATGGCGCATGCGCATGCGTATAGGATATATGAAAAGGAGTTTAAACCTAAGTATGGAGGTAATGTATTGCATAGTTTATATAAAACTAGCTTTCCGCCCGCAGCCTTGACCGCGTGGAGTTCGTTTATTAAGAGAGAACCTTTCAAAAGTCTGGGATAAAAAAACTATCCTATTTTCTTTCTCAAGGTCAACTCTATCTTTGTACCAAATATCATTAAAATCAGTTCAGTGGCTTAGGCGTGAAATCGTAAAAGACAGACAGACAGACAGACAGAGTTACTTTCGCATTTATAATATTATGTAGTAGTGATTCAACTAAAGTCAAATAGTAAAATCGTATTTAATTGTTTCTAGGGAAGGTATCTTTGGCTAATAATCTGCTTTGGTTGGAGCCGTACCATTCAAATAACGAAGAACTTGCTGAGCTTGGCAGAGAACATGGGGTAAGATAAAAACATCTTAAAGATTAATAAAAATCTGTAAAGTTATATCCAATATCATTTTCTAGATTGGTAGATATTCCCATCCAATATTTTCCAAAGAGGGCGGTTGGCCTCCAGTACTCGAAAAAGTCTTACTTGAATATAGTTTGAAACAAGGTTACAAGGAATCAAGATTACCGACATTTACTAAAGAAGAGAAGGAATTTGTAAGAGGTCAACTATCATTCATTATTTTATTACTGATTTTGATAACAAGATTTTCATATGTATTTCTTATAATATTCAGGTACGGCTGATTTTTACGGCGTGAACTATTATACGACCAATTTTATAAGACCTATTAAACCTGGCGAAGATCCAGGATATTACTTCATAACCGGAGTACCGGAATTGAACGCAATTTTGGTACATCCGAATAATACTTGGTATGGGGCTCTAGAAGTATTACCGGTAAGTATAAATTAAATTAATTTCTTTGATTTATGTAATGTTTCTATCAAATATTCTTTAATTTCAAGGTATATCCAGTAGGTCTGCGTCGTTTATTGTCCTGGTTGAAGAAAAGTTACGGTGATATAGATATTCTTATAACAGAATGTGGCTTCTCAACCGCGGGATACGATCTCAAGGATTATAAAAGAACTGAGTTCTTTAGAGACCATTTAGAACAGGTGAGCTATATATTCTGCGAAAAGACGATTGAAACAGATATTTTAGAATGACCATTAAAACAAAATTTTGATAAAAGAAAATATACCTATATAAAAATGTAGTTTTGCAGCCATGCGAATAGTTTAATGTCAAACACTCTTCATTTAATCCTCAAACAATTCTCATTTATATACTCCAACAATTATAGTAACTCGACATAAAACGAAAAAAAATCTTTAGACATTGAAAAACATCAAATCACGTTTTTTTTTAGGTTTTATTATCGATAAATGTTGACAACGTGAGCGTCATAGGATTCACTGCTTGGTCACTAGAAGATAACTTTGAATGGAACAACGGATACAAGTAAGTTACAGTTTTTATGAAACTAATACATATGTCTAAAATGAAATAGTTTTTTTTATGCTGTTACCTAACTTGCATTACAATATTCTGCTAATGTCAACGTTTTTATTTGTTGCATGAAATATAATCTTGAGTAATGTGTGAAGAAAATATGATAGTTTGTCGAATGGAATAAAAGCGTTTATTTGATTATTTATTTTTACATGTATTTATTACTTTCTTTTCTGTACATTTTTTTATATACCATAAACAATTTTCTGTTTCTTGTCTATTCCAGTAGTAAATTTGGTCTGTACGAAGTTAATTTTGAAGATCCAAAAAGGAAAAGGACTGCGAGGAACTCAGCACATTACTACTCGTGTGTGGCGAAAAATAGATCGTTAAATGTAACGAGTTCGTGTATAGACAGCTCATATAATTTAGGAAATGTCTGGAATTCGGAAAATGGCGGCAAATCTTTAAATAACGAAATAATTTTGACAGCTTTAAGTATAATTTTAGGTTATTTTTTGTTTTGACAAATTTTATTTCTAAGAATGTATAATAACTTAAATTTGTTCAGCACTAGAAATTTATTTAGCTATAGGAAATATTCTTAAGTATTATATATAGCTTATTTTATTGTTAATTATAGTAATGTTGCCATATCAAATAAATATGTAAGCAATTTAAGTTACAACATTTTTTTATTTTTAAAAATCTTCTCTAATTTCAGTAACGGCGCGTTTTTCCCTTTCCGCTTCTCCTTTTTGAGTTCACCGCTCTGTATTGCCTTTTTCATGACCTGGAAACAAAATGGCGGTGTTAAAAATATTCCTAATTTTTAGTATATTTTAGTAATAATATTATATTTACCTCTAAAGCTTTTTCATCAGAGGTGACTTGTAATGCGTTAGGTTCGTTTAGAGTGGGGTACTTGTATGAAAATCCTTTTGGGAATAATGGTCTCGCCAGCATTGATTCAAGCTGTTTCCTCTTAGTTTTAAGAGCTTTATCTATCGACGGGTCGGATTTAAACTCCGGACTGATGCTGTATTAAAAAAATTATCGACAAACATACATAATATATAGTTACTAATATTTATTATATAAAATAAATAAATTTTAGCATAGAAAGTAAATATATATTATATGATGAAGAATATTTATGAAACTACAACGTTTAATATCTGGTATCAAAATTTAAATGTAAATAAAAACCAAATGTACAAAAATATATGCAAATAATATAAATTAGCGTGCCGCGGATTTTAGAAAGCCGATATTTTAGAAAAACTCAAATATTAACATATCAAATAAGTTTTACTATCGCATCACGACCTGTTATTTATTAATGCAAACCAGATAATAGTAATGATTACATATATATTTCATAAACGGCTATAAAGTTTTCTATGACATTCAAAATGTCGAACGCTGAGAAAAATATATCTACCAACGTTTAAATCTTCGAAAACACCTTTTTATTATTACTTTGCCGATAGAGAAAAATTACATCAACTTAACAAAAGATGATGTTGTTAACCAAGACTATATTTGTAAATATAAAACTAATGACTTGATGTTAGTATTAAAATACATTTTATACATCATAACCTCTACTTAGTCACATAGATAGCGTCCTGGCCTATATTGTATGTAATAATATTATTGACATTAATTAAAGTTTTATATATATGTAGTTTTATAAAGGATACACATCATCATCATCTATTATCAAGTCCATTTCCTTCTCAGCCCGTTCCCGCCAACTCTGCTCTTGAGTCAATCTCTTCTTCTTTATAATAAGTGAGTCCAATTCCCTCGCTAAATTGATGATATCTCTTATTGGTGAAATCTGATAACTTGGTACAGGGAACGTTGGCAGCTCGGATGCTGAAAAAATAACATTTTATATGAAAAATAAGATAATTTGGTCTATAATAGGTTTGTCATCATATTAATATAAAAAAGGTATAAAAAGATATAGAAATTCATGATAACATATTTTACATATGATTTATTCTTTAAATTTATAAATGTGTTTATATATATACATATAGATTTTAACAGTTGTTATATTAAAGTTCTTTTATAAGTTAAATATACATTACATATTTTTATTTACAAATTCATAAAGACATATAGACAATCTTGACTGATTCAACCAGTTAAACAATAATAAGGAAATATAAGAATATTTATACAGTAGAAACTCGATTTTCCGGCCCTCAGTTATACGGATTCGCGATTATCCGGAGTACTGACAAATTACATGAAATAACTACAACTTACAAATCGAATTCGCCATTGAAAAGAAGAAAATGTATCCTTTAATTATTATTTATTAATAAATATTGATTTTCGTTGATATGAATTGTTATTTTTTTAAAATAAACATATAATATGATGTACTACATATGCACAAAACCGGCTTTTCTTCATAAATTCGATTATCCGGATTTTCGATTATCCGAATGCCTATCGACAACTATTACTCCGGTTAATAGGTTTTCTACTGTATTATACTTACTCTTATTGAGTGTCCGGCATAACTTAGAGTATGTGTAGGCCTCAGCGGGCTCCATCATCAATATGGTGAGACCTTCCTTAGTAGCGCGGGCTGTTCTACCACTGCGGTGTATGTAGTTCTAGAATATTATAACTTTATTAGGGGCATGATATTTTGATACTGTAATAATAAAAATATTGATAAAAATCTCGAACTTGAAGTATATATTTTAATGAAACTAATATTTTCGGATTACTACGTGTTATTTTATCATTCTAAGCTATAAACGATAGTACGTTTCGGTTACTTTGCATTAACCGTGATCACGGCAGACGAAATGAAAATAATAAAATAACGAGTAGATATACGAAACTATTCGTTACATTCAAATGAATACTCGCGATAATTTTAGATCTCATTAGACATTATATGTATATACAGAATTTTCATAAGCATTTAAGACTAAACCTTTTAGCATTCAATGTATTCACCGTGCGTGTGTCGGGTCCATCGTTTTAGTGAGAGGAGCTTCAACAGTGCCTGGGACTTGCGACCCAGGTGTAGGTTTAAGGGGGCCCTATCTAACGCGTTAAACGCTCACCTCCACTGTCCAAGCTCCTCTCTCACTTAACCAAATTAGATATATAATATAATCATATTATTAGTATGTGTAAATTAACCTCAGCTGTCCGCGGGACCTGGTAATGTATCACGTGGTCCACGTCAGGTATGTCCAACCCGCGGGCAGCTACGTCAGTGGACACCAACACGCCGTGGACATCGTCACGGAATCTACAATAATAAAAAAATATATATATATTACTGTTGTGGAGTTGTATAATCTAAATTTTAAATTCATTCGTGAATGATGAGTTATTGTGAATGAAGTTGAATAATTAACTTTATTCCTAAAATAGATTCTCTTTAATATACATATTCGAAGCGATTTTTTGTTTAGATATGCCATATAAGTAATATTATGTGACCATATAGGAGTTTTTGTCATTTTATAACATTATAATACATATTAAAAATACCTTTAACTAAAAATAGCAATCAAAGAATGTTTTGTTTGTTTGTGAGTAATTTGAAATTACCTTTCCAAATTCTTCAAGCGTTGTCGTTGTGGCATACTGGCGTGTAGTGGGAGAGGATTACACTTCACTAACGTGAGTATTTGGGCCAACCTGATTAATTATAAGGTAAATTTTAAATTATTATTACTAAATACCTTCAAATTAATATTTCTTCAGATCAATTTATGAGTACTTAAATGAAACTAACATTTTTGGGATATACTAATCGGTTTAGTTTTATGAAAAAACTACATATTCTCGACGTTTCGGCTAATTTTCTGAAATCATGATCACGGTAGTGTCTCCGAAAAATATTAAGTTTCATTTAAATGAATAAAACTCGCGAAAATCTTGAATCTCACAATTTATAACAACTTAATCAACATTTAATTATTCTCATATAACTTAAAAGAGTCTACTTCAGTAAAAAAATATATAATATAATTACAAAATTGTTTCTATAGACGATATAGGAACAATTTGGTATAAATTATCAAACCTTTTCACACTATTGATGGAATTACAGAACACAATAGTCCTGCCCGGATGTCTCTTTAGTATATAGAACAAATACACATCCTTTTGATCCAATGAGCATGTTATACGACATTCAGTCAATGTGTCCGCGGCGCCTGGAATCATATGGAATTACTTATGTATTTGTTTGTTACACTTACACACAAAAACTACTGAACTGATTTTGATCAAACTTTTCATTAATGTAGATTAGATATAGGAACGAGATATGGAATGTAATTTATGCTCGAATTCTTAATATTTTCCGTGGTACCCAGTTATAAAAGTCGTATTGTGTAGAGTGAAGTGAAACACATACATAGATGTCGCTACTGGTATGGTTGTGAAATATATCATTAAACTTATACGTTTCTCTCAGAATCTAACACCAAAGTTCACACGATCAAAGTTTCAGACAAAAACTTAAGTTAAATGTATATGTAATATCACACATGCTTTGATTATAATGTGTGTGATTTTATCCCTGTATAATAAGAATAAAAATATATATTTAATTAAATTTACAACGAAATTTTCAGAGTAATATGGCTGAAATTATAATTCAGCACAAATATATAAAATATTAATTTAATATATAAAGACATTTTTTGTATACTTAAAAAAATATGAGTTTTTTAATTGTATTGTTCACAGTAATTTGTTGGAACGAGTTTAGGAGCTAGAAATGACAGACAACATCTTTATACTATGTATATATGTATGTGTGCGTGAGTTCGTGCGTCCGTGTGTGTGTGTGTATATGTGTGTATGTGCGTGTGTGTTACCTAAGTTCTTTGTGGTGATATCCACGACCTTGGGATCCGACATCCCTATCATATCAACCAATCTCTTTATCTTCTGCTGCGGTGTCATTTTGTCAATTTTTCTGTTCAGCACTTTGCCTCTCTTCGTTACCTGTATGAAAAATATAGATTGAATTAATTGTTAGAGGGGACATGTATGTAAATTTATAATATTTTTCCATAATATTCTATTTAAAACTTATGATTTTAATTAGCTGAAATGACTTTAACATATATCTTTGTATTTTATTTGAGCTTAAGGTTGAGGTTTAATTTTTATAGCATAGAAATTTTTGTGTTCTCTTTCCTTATGAGTTTTTTTATATAAAATTCCTAGAAAATTAAATTCATCTGTCACGCTGGTGTTGCTTGGTAGCTGAACAGATTTTAATTAAATTGTATGTGAAAATATAAGTCATTTCCAGACTTAGCGAAAATAAATTTTTAGTACATACTAACCTTTTTTCCCTTCATATGCGAGGGTAAGTCATGGACCATTGTGAGTGTGGCTGAGAAAACGAAGTTCTGTCTTGAGTTTTTGTGAGTTTCCTCCGAGTTAAGCCTCTCCAACAATGGCTGCAGCTCCTCAAAATGTCCTCGTTCTATCATACGATCAGTTTCATCTATCGCCAGAAACCTGTTAGAAAAATTACACTTATTATACCCAATAATAACTTCAGGAACTGACTCATTACAATCCAAGTAATTATAACTTCGCCTTAAAAAACTATCTTTCTCTTAAGAACTAGTCCCTGTACCTAAATTCGTCAAAATTGTTTGAGTAACAAATTCCACATATTATTTCATGAATATCAATACACCCCTTTCATTTATAACCTTTATACATGAAAGTTACATAAAAAATATAACTTATATCATAAATACACCTATTTACAACAAAAAAAAATCAATCACATATTAATTTCCTTAAATATATATGAATATCCATATTATATTCATCCAATGTCCACAGCAAAGAGGTTTTAATACTTATAGTAGCTCCATCTAGTGGTAGACTGTAACACTCACTTGACGGTAGGTATTTGCATCAAATGGCTTTGACCCTCGCTCAATAGCTGCCACAAACGGCCAGGAGTCGCCACAACTATTTCTGGACCTGATGCCAACACTCGTTCTTGCTTCACGGCAGCCATACCACCTACCACCGTAGCTATCTTTATGCCTGACGAAAGTTTGTATATATTAGAAGTAATAAAATAAAATTATTCGTGATAAATACATATATAAAATATAATTTAATATGTATTTAGTAAAGTAATTTTATCTTTCATCTGATTATATGTAGTTGAATTATATTTTTAACATGTAAGCTGTTTGTATAAAAAAAATGTAAGTAAGAACTATTTAGTAGTATATCCAATTATATTCATGAGACCTCAAATTCTATTTATACTATAAATACTTATGTTTCTGGCTATGTATGTGCATGTTACTCTTTCAACGAAAATGTGTATATAGAATATCTTTTATCCTTTTATTTACGGTAATTTGCATGGAAAGAGGTCATGATAGTTGAAGTTAAATGAAACAGACGATAGATGTTGCTAATTGTTTGTTAACTTATTAAATTCACTTTATTCATTCCTCTTTGAACAAAATACAAAAGACACCGTGTCATTAGTCACGGATTTGATTTAGTATGAAATAAACAAGTATAACTAGTGAATTAATGAATTAATGAATAAAATAAACAAATATCCTATTAATATTATAATTGCGAAAGTTTGTGAGTGTGTGTGTATGTTTGTTACTTCTTCACGCTCAAACGACTGAACCGATTTAGATAAAATTTTGTATAAAGGAAGCTGACGTCCAGGAATAGCACATAGGCTACTTTACATCCCGGAAATCCGCGGGTAACACCGCGGGGCGCAGTTAGTAACTAATGAATGAATGAATGACATAAACAAGTACAACTATGTAATATGAAATACTGAACCTGTATATTTAGCAGCGGCTATCAGATGTCTACTGATCTGTATGGCCAATTCTCTTGTTGGAGTTAATATCAGAGCATACAAAGGTTTGCCGGTCTTCATCATCACTTGTTCCGGCAATGATACATCTTCTATCACCTTCACACAACCTCTGCCTGATGATGAAAATTTTATTTAGTATACAGAAAAAGTCGATAGTGGAAATACTAGCCAATATAAAGGGTGTTATAAAAGTATGTGTAAATAATTATATTTGTACAGATTTGAACTGTTAAAAGGAAATGTGCCAACTAAAGTTGGTTATGTTAATGGAAATTCTTAGTTATTTCACTAATTATTAACCAGTTTTTGATGAGTTTGTAGCAACAAAATTACATTCCACAGTAAAATTGAGATTGAAACAGTGGGACATAATATTATGAAAAATAATTGATGATTTTTTTTTTAATATAGATTTGATATAGAATAAACTTGTACCATCTTAATTTATACATTTACAATATAATTTAATTCTGTGATTAATTTGTAAACCTTAAAAATAACCCTGAAATATTACCTCCATTTGCAATGTCCACTTCGTCAATGCCATTATCTTCTTCATCATCACTAACACCATTATTTATTTCATCATCATTTTCATCAACATCATCATTATCATCATTTTCATCATCTTCGGCGTCACTAACCTCATCTTCATCATTTTCATCACTCTCTAAATCATCAGACTCCAGCATATCAGACAAATGTACATAATCTTCATCACTTGAATCATTTTCCTCTGGTTGCTTTTGTTTCCTAAACGGAACTTCTATTTCTTCAATAAAGTCACTATCATTATTTTCTTCATCAACACCATCTCCGGTCAATGATTCATCGTTTTCATCACCACTACTATAACCATCCTCCGATGATTCCTTAATATTCTCGTTCACTACTTTCTTTTCATTATTTTTCCGATTATTCCTCGTATCTTTACTTTTTTTTCCTCCTATTTTTATTTTTTCTTTTTTATTTTCGACTTCTTTTCTCTTTTTAACTGAACTTTTCTTAAAAGGTATATCATATACATCTAGTCCTTTTTGTTCGGCTTTCTCTTTGAGTTTCATTATGCCGGTTAATATTGGAAGTCCGAAGGCTAATGTTTTACCACTGCCTGTCTCAGCAGCTCCGAGAATATCTCTTCTGCCTGTATAAACAAAACATATATTAAGTTTAATATGAATTAATAGTTTAAGAAATAAAAATTATTAATAGTTTATAGTTCAATAAGCATTAAGAAAAAATATAAAAGGCATTATATTAACATTAAATAACTTTAATACTTTTTTTTATTAATTAAAGTGTAGTAAAGAAAATAAATTATAAGTCCTAGTATTTTTGGGCATTATGCTTATTGGATCTTGAATGATCTCACCTAACTGTCATTCAAAGTAAATGTTGATACAGAATTTTCACTCAACTCCAGAAATCAAAATTGCACTAAAATTATTATAGTTACATATACATATTATGTATTGTAAAAAAAAGGTTGTCAAGTTATGAAATATGTATTGGTTATTTCATTATGTCTTTTGTAGTATCCAATAACTATGTTAAATTCATATGCAAAACTATATTAAAATTATGTAGTGCTAAGTAGCAAGACTCAATGACATATACATACTTGACATCATATTATTTAAAAATATCAAGCAAGTATAATTAATAAATTAAAACTTTAATGCTTAAGAGTATTTGTAAATATTATTTATATCACAAACAAATTATTACCATGAATCGCAGCAGGGAGTACCAACTGTTGTATTTTTGTCGGATTCTTAAATCCCTGTTCCATAAGTGCTTTTACAATTTCCTCCGGCAGTTTGAACTCTGCCCACGACAACATATCTTCCTTAGTCAGGTTTGTAACTTTAGCTATATTTTCACCGAGTTTCGGTTTCTTAACTTTATCAGCCTTTACTTGTGCAACCTTAACCTTTTTGGTACTCTTTTTTATATCTTGATTAATTTCTTGGACATCATTTGCTTTTGATGGTGTGATTTTTTTACATGTTTCAACTATAAAACCATTGCTGAGTTTAATTTTCTTTTGGGGAACTTCTACAACTTTATCTTTTACTTTGGTCTCTGACTGCTTTCTCTTTTTTGGCTGTTTATTCTAAATCAGTGAGAAGGGATTTTAGTATGTAAATTTTAAAATATTTGTCTATTAATCTATAACTTAATTATAGGTGTGGAATATGCAGAAAATGACTATAACTGTTGCTATGACATCAAAAATTTAACAACTATTGTGGTAATAAAATAAATGGGACTATATATCTTCCTAATATATGGAGTGGAGTATTAAATAGTTGGCTTTACCTTCTTAGACCTTCTGCTCTGTTTATCCAGGCCATAGTCTGTACATTCTTCAAGTCCGACAAACCCCTTGTCCATCATTGTGATAGGAAACCCATCTAATGGTACTAGGTCCCATTTTTTGGTTTGAATCTTTTTAGACATGGTGTAAAAAAAAAATAATATGTCTACTAAGTCTTACGAAATATTTATGTACACTTAAACTTGAACTTCTAAGTTCTAACCTAAAATAATAGCCGCTGATAGTAACGAAAATAAACGTGAGTTTGACATTGATAGTAACTTGTAAAATCAAAGTTATTTGACATGTGTAAATAATTTTCGTTGTAAAATAATAATTGTTAAACATTTTACGCCAATATTCCGCGTATATTGGCGTAAAATGTTTAACAATTATTTATAATAAGAAAAATGTTCAACAGTTTTAGTTATGAAATTGAGATAATTTTCTTTAGATAATTTCAATTCAAAATTTTAATTTATTAAAAAAAAATTATTTAATGTATCAGCCGTATATAAATAATGTACCATAATTTTAAGTTATTTTAATAATTGTTTAAAAGTAATAATAAATTTTAATTACATTAGGTAAAAACAAACTTATTATGATTAATATAGTTCTTATTGTATTTTTAATTAATAACATGTAATAATAAAAATTATTTTGATATTATTTTTATTCATCATTTTGGCACCACAACGTATGTTCTTCAATCAGATACATCATTAAAAAATATAAAGAGCACGCTGCCGCTGCGTCCATAGACAAGCAGAGGGAGGAAGTTTGTGAGTGATCGATTTTACACCGGTCTCTACAAAACTTCTCAACGGCATTATTCTTTGTTTGCCGTACGCGTGCCCAAATATTCAAACAAAAGTATCGAGTTGGTGAAGCGTAGTAAAAATGGCGAACACGTTTCGCGCGGTGACGGTTTCCGCCGTCAACAATGACGGTGCTTTAACTCCGCGATTTAATTTCCCAACGAACGTAAACGTGGATTACGACCCGCAAGGTCTTAGTGTTAAAGTGATACGTGCTGATCCCGTCTTGGCTCAAGAGGTGCTTGAATTCCCCGTCCACAGTCAGAGCGAGTGTTCGCGAGTCGCCGGCCAATCTTACATTTTTACAATAGATAATGAAACACTGTTTTTCAAATTCTCCTCCGATGTTGACTGTCAGAACTTCCATTTGCTGGTTAGTAAGATTAAGGCTGGTCGGTCATCATCTGTGTTTACGGTGCGCACGGAGGATTCGTCGGCGATGCAATATTTCCAGTTTTATGGATACCTAAGTCAGCAACAGAACATGATGCAGGACTACGTGAGAACAAGTACATACCAGCGTGCCATTTTATCGAACATCAACGATTTCAAAAACAAAGTAGTGCTGGACGTCGGCGCAGGTTCCGGTATTTTGTCGTTTTTCGCGGCACAGGCTGGTGCTCGCAAGGTGTATGCCGTAGAAGCTAGCAACATGGCGCATCATGCACAGGCGCTTGTGAGAGCGAATGGGCTTCACGACCGCATCTCCGTTGTTGCTGGTAAAATAGAAGAAATCGAGTTACCAGAGAGCGTCGATGTAATCATATCCGAGCCGATGGGCTACATGCTTTATAATGAGCGCATGTTGGAGACTTATTTACACGCGAAGAAGTGGCTCAAACCCAACGGTAACATGTATCCTACCAGAGGAGACTTACACATAGCGCCGTTCACAGATGACGCTCTATTCATGGAACAATATAACAAAGCCAACTTCTGGTATCAGGCATGTTTCCATGGTGTAGATCTGAGTGCATTACGCACCGCTGCCATGAAGGAGTACTTCAGACAGCCCATTGTAGATACTTTTGATGTACGCATCTGTATGTCGAGATCTGTAAGGCATGTGGTCGACTTTTTGAATGCCAACGAAACCGATTTACATCGCATAGAAGTGCCATTTAGATTTGAGTTGACACAGTCTGGAACATGCCATGGCCTGGCATTCTGGTTTGATGTTCTATTTGCTGGTAGTACACAGCACATCTGGTTGTCTACTTCACCGACAGAACCATTAACACATTGGTACCAAGTCAGATGCTTGCTCGAGACACCGATTTTTGCAAAACAAGGACAGGCATTGACAGGGCGAGTGCTTCTCTTAGCAAATAAACGTCAAAGCTACGATGTTACAATGGAGATTAATCTAGAAGGAACAAATATATCATCTTCTAATACATTAGACTTAAAGAACCCATACTTCAGATACACCGGTGCACCAGCGGCGCCGCCACCAGGCGTGAACACGACATCACCAAGCGAGTCCTACTGGAACTCCATCGAATCTGCCGGCTCATTGAGCAATGGGCAAGGCGTCATCCTTACAGATGGTACACAACAGTATTGCTCAACTCCAGATCAAACAATCGCGTATGGAGCTCATCCGAACATGATTAAAACAGTCATGTTGCAAGAGGAATTCATCAAGAGGATCGGGATAAGCCAGAATGGCGATATATAATCCGCAAAGTCGCGCCGAGCGCGTCTTAGAGCTATAAGGAACCGTCGCAATCGGTTGTGAACAATCTTCCGTTCAAACTTTATAGTGTGTAAGAGGACTTATTTATTTACTAAACATCACAGTGGACGAGCTGTATGGTCGTGTAATTAATATTAATTGAGGTGACCGCCTTGATCATAATCCCATTAGGTGTAAGTTGACAACGGTATAAGTAGATTCAGAATTAAGATTTGAAATGAAGTGTTGTAATACCACTTGGTGCGTTCTGTTCTCAGTTTGTATGACGCTTACTAGTGTAATATGAATACAGCATTTTCTTTGTGTAAATATGTCCCTACACAATCACAGTGGCTGTAACAACTGCTGAACCTACGGCAGCTCTGTATGTAGTTTAAGTATTAGAAGTACATTAGCGTAGGCCTTCTACAGACAAAATAAATGTTAACGTCTCATTTATCATGTGAATGTTAATTACAAGATTATTTAATTGCCATGACCTCAGATCATCATGAGTGACATTAGAACAATTTTTAACAATATTTTAGGATTGTTTCCTTTTGAAATTGAATTTATTTCACCAGCTATCATAATTAAATTGAAATTATGGCATAGTTTTAAGTAAGTAGTATTAGATATAAGAACTCGAAACCGAACTTCAATTGTATCAATGGATATGTATGCAGTTTTTTTTATGTAAATATTAATATTAGGACCGTTGAAAGTTTTTGACTGAAATCAACCAATTTCTATCTCACAATATTATTGGAATGTTTTTGTAGATATTACCAGTGACTTGAGATACAATCAAGATGTTTTTTTTTTGTTAACATGAGAACTATTTTGTAATGTTTTAATTGCTTTGTGTTGGTGTATGAGAAATTTTTCATAAAAAATTATGCCATTATATTAGGAGTAGTTATGGAAGGTACATTGTCAATGCTTGAGGTAGAATATGAGGTTTAGTATGATATTATATTAAATTGAGAAATCCTTTGATGTATCTTAATGTCTCCGCTTGCAAACATTCAACCAGTATAGTTGATTGGTGTTTGTGGTTAAACGACTATGAAGATATATTTAGTAATTCATCATTAGTCGAAACTCGCTAACTACCTCAATTTGGCAGAATGTTGGTAGCCATCTGGTCTTTGAATCGGCACTTAGAAGGCTTAAAAATCATCGATGGTTAAAAAAAATTTGATAAGCAATAATGTTTGAATTGTAATAAAATAAACAAATTTTGTCACATACTCTTCAATTATTTACCCAAACTATTAACATCACTGAAATACATACAAATTCGAGCAGAATATACTAATTCTATTATTTTTCTTCAAACAAAACTATTTAAATTCTAGTATTTGAGTTTTTTATATAGGTAAAGGTCAGTTCCAAATTAAAATAGCACAGCCGGTTTTTAATAATTTATTCACAATCAATATACAGATAAATAATAAATCACTTTTTTTATATACTTATATAATAGAAGAGGCTAAGTTTGATTAACTAAGCAAGTTTTAGACATTCCAATACATTAGGTATAGTATCGCTTTTGTGTTTACACAGCATTCTTAATAAGTTTAATTTCTTTTCAATAGTCTTTGAAGATTCAAGTTCGTATAGAGTGCATAGATTTATGAGTAGACTTTCATTCAGCCCTCTCTCAGGGTCTGAATGTATGGCCTTCTGTAGAACAGATATAGCTTCCTTCAAACGACCCATATATAAGAGACATACAGCCAAATTGTTTGCTACCTGTAACAACAATTATTCATATAGATTCAAAGAAAAATCATCGAAATTATATCAAAATAGGTTAAATAAATATCACTGATATATTATACGAAACTACAAAAAATATTCTTAAATGCTTAAGATCGTGTTCTTGAATTACGATAACAAAGAGTGGTATGACACTGTTCAAGTACTTAAAGAGTTGGAAATAGCTGAAATAAATAATCTAAAGTAGACAATATATTGAAATATTCTATAAGTTTATTTAACACACATCATATATAATATGTAAATGACATTACAGGTAGATAGATACATGCATAGGTAGTTTTTACAAATACATATTACAAATTTGTACTAGGAGATATGTTATCCAGAATCTATTTAATGGAATACATTGCTAAATTGATTGAGACCTTAATGAAATATACAAAAACTTGAAAATATCGATAAAATATACATAGTTATACCGATAAAATTATTTAACTCAAAAACGCTTTATATAATTAAAATATGTAAACATACCATAATATTAGTAGGTTCTTGATCAGCTGCTCTCGCAAAGTTATTATAGGCGTCTTGATACTTGCCGTGCGCTATATCTATTAAACCCAAGTCCACATACTCCCTTACATCTGGAGTTGGGCAGCTGAAAAATGTAACACAAAATTATAATTACTAGCTTAGCATAATTATTAATTAATACGTAGCACTTGCGCTACGACAATTTCTCGTAGCACTTACATATGATTCCTAGCGTCTTTCGCGTTACTACAATGCGCTACAGCGGCGCGTCCGTGCCCAGCTAATAGCGCTACGCGACATAAAGCGCTGTGCAGCGCTCGCTGCTGCTGTACGTTAGTCGCTTCATTTTTAAGCGTTGTTAGAATCTTTGTTGCTAAACGGTAATCCTGTAATTATTATAATTTTATTATATTATTATATGTTTTAGTAATATCATCATCAGCCTATCAGAGCCCACTGCTGAGCAAAGGCATCTCACAGGGAGAAGGTTTGAGCATTAATCACCACGATGGCTTAAGATGGGTTGGCGATTTCAAATTTATAGTTTGTAATTAGGTCCAGGTTTCCTCACGATGTTTTCCTTCACCGTTTGTCACTGGTGTCTAAATACTCATAGAAAGTATATATGACTCGGAATAATCACATTGGTACTTTCGAACCCGCGCCCCCATGCATGAGAGGCGGGCCTTTTAACCACTAGGCCACCACGACCTTATTAATAATTAGTATAATTTTAAATACCTTGAGAGCTATCGCGCAGTTTGTTATTGAGTGCATCACTCTTATCCGCCTGCCGTTCCACAGTCGCAGTGATTCTTTTTGATCTTCAGCTGTTATATTATCTGTGCCAACCTCCGTTTTGCCGGATTTAAGGTTTGATATCATCTGTATGCAAAAAAAAATCAATTTTAAAAATAATATTACATACTCTTATATACCTTTAATAGTTCTTCTATGGGATAACCTTGTCGTAATGATATAAAGCAAGAACACAGATTAAAAAAGTTATCTCACAAAAAAAATATCTCTACATTTATATCTTATATAATCTATAACAAATGTCACTAAGATTTTAAATTTAAATAGCTTTAAATAGCTTTCAAACAAAATATTTCTTATACTAAATCAACCTGTTCAATAATATCTAGCATGGCGTATAATCTGTCCATAGCTTCTTCTGGTTTGCCGACGTGTCCCGGCAGCTCAGCAATGAGGAGACGTAATGAGAATGGTACTAATGAACCGGTTCGATTCTCGTACGCCTCCGGATAAAACTGGTCATATAAGAATATTGGTTAATGAATTCATGAAATCACGTTATTGGTGTTATTTTGATAAATAACAAATGTATGCTTTAGGTAACATAATTTACTTATGATATATTTTGTTTAGTCATCAGCCGCCATTAGTTGGTTATAATAAGAAATTTTATTTGTATTTGAAATAATATATAATTTTTTTACATGAATTTCTTAAAATTACTGAAAAATTTCAACTTTTCTTGGTCTAAAATATTCTCATATTTAATAACGATTCCAAATCAGTCACAATATATATTAGTATCAGAGTGCATAGAGTATGATAATTATATTAAGATCATAAACATACATTCAAATTTCAATCTAGGGTACATTTCAATAACACATATAATTCATTTTTATAATATAAAAATATATATTGGAGGGAAATTGTAAATAAAAAAAATAATAAACCACCAACCTCATAAAACATATCCGGTTTAGTGAAATCTCCGAAAGGTTCGGCCTCTTTCAGTAAAGGTTCATACAACTTGATGCGACACATGACGGCGAATCTTGTCAGCCACAGCTGTAGTGAACGTTGGCTGTGCTTCGTCGGTCTGTGCATACGACCAGCGCCTGTTGGGAATCACAGGTAATCCTCAACAACAATGTTTTGGCATGTTACATACTGTTATAGTGTATAAATTATATTTATATATACTAGAAGACCCTTTTTTTTTTTTTTTTTTTTTTGTGCGCACTGGGAAAAAATGCTTTACGCATCCCCTCTCCGTCGGGAGACGGGGAGGGGTATGTGGGACTCCCCGGGAAAAGGATTCCCGGTATACCCACTAAAACAACCCAGTGGCGCTCCGACCTCGCCTGACTGACAGGGGGCTGGGAATCCGGTTGCATCCAGCCCCATATACTAGAAGACCCGGCGAACTTCGTATCGCCCTATAATCAAGAGATATATTAAAGTCATAAATCTCCGTGTTTTGAAGTGCGACAGAATGATTTACATATTAGTTAGTTGTCAAATCTAATGTCAAAAAAAAAACGTTTGTATCAACAACTACTAATAAATTAAAATTCCCAGATCCCCTTGAATGCACACAATTATTTTTATCAAAATCGGTCCAGTCGTTTGAGAGAAGTTCAGTGACATACACACTCACAGAAGAATTATAAATAAAGATATATATAATTATTTTCCTCCACCTACCCTGGCCCGCTGCACTCAGCAATGTAGCAGTTAGATTGACAGCAGCCCTCAAGTATCCTGTCCGTAGAAGTTCCCGGAGCCCTGCCTCATCTCTACTGACATGCTCGGCTCTGACCACACCACGGCTACCAGCTGATGACACACCCAGATACTTCACAGCTATCTCTTGAAGTGCATCGGCCTGGTGGATAGATTAAAAATAATGTTAATGTAAAATAATCTCAAGTTTAATCACAAAATATTATAAATGTGAAAGTAACTCTGTCCGTCTGTTGAGCTTTCACACCTAAACCACTTGACTGATTTTAATGAAATTTGGTACAGATATAGAGTTGACCTTGAGAAAGAGCATTGGATAGTTTTTATCTCAGACTTTTGAACAGTTCTCTTGGAAACGCGATATAACCGAAATCCACGCGGGCGAAGCTGCGGCTGGAAACCTAGTACTTAATAAATGAAAAATGTTTAGACTATTTAAATTTAAGTTAATGTATCAGTACAATGAATCTCTTTCCTTAAAAAGAAGCCAGTAATAAAAATATTATTTAATAAAAACATGCCCACCATTATTTATTCGCAATTTTTTTTTTTGGTAATTTGTCTATTACTAGTAAATATTGTATATAAATGACACTCACCAATTCTTCCTCTAGAACCAACCCAGGCATAGTCAGTACTTCTCTTTCAGGAAAGAATGATCCTTTTGGTGAAGACTGAGCCTGGAAAATAAATCCAATACCTGACTTGATGATATAGTAATGTTAAAGACATCTAAGACTTTTGCAAGTATTCATTTAAATAAAACTAATATTTACAGATAACTAAATACTTGTAAATAATGCATAGTAATTCAAAAATATTAATTATATTTAATGATGTTTATTTGATCAAAGTTCTAAAGTAAAAAATGTATTAATAAAGTCACATAAATTTCTAAAACTTTTCCCACCTTTAGCAAAGTCTTTTTTGCCTCTTCATTAGGTATCCAAGCATCTCTTCTTCTATCACCTTCTTTATCAACTGGTTGATTCTTAAATGTATATATATTAATACAAGTAATAAGAAAAATAGTAAAAATATGTTTATAAAGATTTATTGTTACAACAATAAAACAAAGAAAATTAAGCAATTTGTAAATTGTATACAGAATTTCAAACAACACAAAACAACTCCTTTGTTTTACACACCTTAATACTTAGTCCGTCCATCGCCTCGGTAATAACAGCAGCAGATATAAGATTGGTCTTACTTGGACCGATTTGGGGTTCGGGTCCAATTGTATCAAAGAATGTTGATGGATCTGGTAAACTGGTAGCAGGGACTGCTGTTGCCGAACTCACAGTGGGGACTACATTCGTGAATATTTCTTGAGTATCAGGAGGACTCGTAAAAGCTCTGGGCGCACTTATGCCAGCTGTATAAATTCAGTAAATTATGATACTACTGGATATAATTTCATGGTCATAAGATAGAAGAATGTAATGTCATTAGATAGTTCATATAATTTATTTATATGGTGTAATTGAGGATATATTAAAGACTTAATCTTTTATTTGTTACCTTCTGATTCCCCAAGATATACACTTTGTATCATTTCTGAAGGTGATGTTCCTATTTCATCAAAAAACTGTGAGGCTGGTGGAATTTCAGAGCCGCCAAAGTATTGGCTCAAGGTTGGCTTATTGTCCATTTTATCGCTTTTATTTACATGTAGAAATCAAATTCGGTAGTTTGCTATGATAAGATTTGCTTTGACACAAAGCTTTGACAAATTACAAGTACTTTATCACCTCTTATATTTTTTGTAGGCAATATTCGTTTACGAGATATTAGTTTGAAGATAGAAATGAAAAACTTAATTAGAGAAACATATTATATTAGGTATGTGTGTAAAATAAAAGTAAATATTTTCTCTGTATTATTTGTAATGTAGGTTTTATTTAATTGACTGATCATAAATTTTTAACCTATAGCTCATTATACATGTCAAATGTCATTTTAAAATGTTATCAGAAACTTCAAGTTCAACAACATTTATTGAAGTTTGAAGGTGTTTTTGGTGGTGCAAAGCGTTTTTATCAACGAATTACTGTTTTACCTATTCTTATTACGTGTTCGGTACGTATTCTCCTCGCTGAAAAACATCATGGAGCATTTAGATCATCCATTTTTGTATATTTGGTCGAATGTTAGTTACGTATTTATGTAGGCGAAGATGAGTAAAAAGTGGTTTTTACCGATAATTAGATGTCTATTAAATATTATGTTTTGAGCAGGCACAAATGACAAACCAGGCGTCACCCGTTGAGGAGCAGGAGAAGCTTTTGGAGGAAGCATTAAGCAATGTGAAATTTCAGGTAGTATTAATAATAAATATGTCCTTATTTCTAATTACCACTTTAATATGCTTAAATCTTTTGACATATACATTATACCTCTACAATAGTTAAAGTTATATAAACTTGAATCCTGTAAAATAAAAAATTCTAAACTATGAATTTTATATTTATTTTTAACTCACTTGTAATATAATAAAAAAACCTTATTCAAGTAACAAAAGACAATATAAATATGTTTTAATTTCGACTATTCATATGGATAATTACATCAAGAAAACTCGATAACTAATTAGAAAACAAATAGGTTTAACTTTATTTTAATAAAGAGACTTGATTTTAGTGTTCCTTACTTTTGTTAATTTTTGTAACTAGTATTTTCCGTACCTTGTTTTGTTGTGGTCAAGTTGAATATTCTTTTCTTGATTTTTAATACCTTCTTTATGCTATTAATAAAAAACTATTATCATTGGAACACTTTTTATTACAGGCATTTCAAATGAAAAGATGCCTAGACAAATCAAAACTTATGGATGCATTGAAACACGCTTCTACCATGCTGGGAGAATTAAGGACATCACTATTATCTCCAAAGAGCTATTATGAATTATGTATCCTTTAAAGTATTAATTTAATATCGCAGGGAAATATTTGACCATAATTTGGTACTTTTTTTAATTACATTTCATACAAGAGCCAGTATTCATATAATTTTCAATTGTTTATGGTAATGAGATTTACTCTTTGGTCCAATGCTTTTGAGTTTCACATATATGACCTTCATATTATAGTCTGTGACTCTATGCTATATACAATTTCTTTACAATTTCTAAAGGATGAAGTACATACAAAAATACAGATACATGTCTAAAGATTAATATTATTTAAAAGCTATGCCTATTTTAATATTTTGTTATAAATAAGAAACATTACTAAAACATTGTAAAAAAACAATCAATTTTTGGATTATATTGAGTTAATAGGAATGTTTACATATTACATAATTCTTATCAAATATGTAGTTTGCTTTTTAATAGAGGGATAATTGTATACACTTTACATCATTTGTTAATATTGCTTACAGATATATCAACAGATTCTTAAAGATTCACATTATTCATATGAAATCCTTAGCACTTTAGAAATATGTATATGTACCTAATTTCAAAACTGTCATTTAAATTTTGTATTCATACACAAAAAAAATAACATTCCATTAATGATAGCCATATATAACCTGCTTTTGTTTTATTAATATTTTCATCTTTATTATGTATTCAATAAGCTTCCTAACAACAAAACCAGATATGGCAATCACTGATGAGCTCCGTCACTTGGAACTGTATCTTCTAGAAGAATTCCAGAAGGGTCGTAAAGTTGCAGATTTGTATGAACTAGTACAATATGCTGGGAATATTGTACCTCGATTGTACCTATTGATAACAGTTGGCTTAGTTTACATCAAAACTAATACGAATTTAAGGAGGGATTTGCTCAAGGTTTGATATTAATTACTTGGCTAGCTATATATATATTTTTATCATTTAAGTTACTATAATATTTGTACTTATAGAGTATAAATTATCTTCTTCTTCCTGGCAATTTCCCAACTTTAGCCATGGTCTGCTTGAGTGTAGTGTAAAAATTATGTTATGTCTAATAATTTCTTAAATTATGTCAAACAAACACAAAATACATATTACGTTTTTTTGTATTAACTTATGTTTATTTTATTGTTACTAGCAAGTTTTAAAATGTTTTACACTTGCAAGTGGATTTGAATTATGACTTAAACCGAAATAGTTACTTCTTAAAGAATAAGCATTGAATACTTAATGAAAATTTTTAATATAAATGAAATTTTTCAATATTATTTTCAGGATCTGGTTGAAATGTGTCGTGGCGTCCAACATCCGTTGCGTGGGCTGTTTTTGAGGAATTATCTCCTCCAATGTACAAGGAATGTTCTACCCGATACCGTTGAAGCGGAGAATGAAAATGAGGGGAATGTAAGGAAAAATACATAACTTTAGCTAAATCTAATTAACACCTAGTTATTAAAGTTTTATGGGGCTGTAAATTTCATGTGAACTATACAGGGTGACTGGTGAATTACTATCAATATTTAAGAAGCATACTCTGTACATGATTCTCATTCGAATTATGTAAAAAAAATAGGTACTTAATTTTTGACCAAATTTCCGTATAAATAAATAAAGTGTGCACACGTTCCAAGTGTTCCAAGTGTGAACGCGTGCGGCGGCGTGCTGATACAACACCACGCCCCGCGCGCGTATGTGTGTGTGTGTGTATACCTAATCTGTAGGGTGTTCATACGATGCGTAATTAATTACATAACTTTTGGTTAACTTTACTTAGAAGTTTATTAATATTTATGTTATATTAATTTTTATAGTATTTTTATTAATATTTATGTTATATCAATTATTTTGTCATATGTGATCGTCGAATATCACGTCCTCAAATATCGATAGTAATTCACCAGTCACCCTGTATATACATATTTGGGTAATATATTGGTATGTAATTAAATTTATAAATAATTAAATTGTATACCAATAAAGTATTGCAAATTTTATAAAAACAGATTTATGATAAAATAGTCGCTCTTTCATTACAACATTAATGTTATCAAACAAAAAGATAAAAAGGAAAGTAGAAAACGAAAATATTTAATAAAACCTGCATTAGCATAATTATGTAAAGTAGCATATTTTATATTGCTAGAAATAGGTTTCCTAATTTGTATTCTATTGACTTGTAATAGAGTTCATTATTTGTTTGCAGGTTAGAGACGCTATCGACTTTGTTCTGATGAATTTTGCCGAAATGAATAAGTTATGGGTCAGGATGCAACACCAAGGACATTCGAGGTATTTATTCAAATTTATTTTATTAAATAAATAAGTGACTTTTCTAGTTTTTTGATTATGAATTTATGTTTATAGTGTTATGTGAAGACTTATATGATTGTATAGTTGCCGCCATGTATCTACTGCATATACACTTAGTGCTACAAAAACTGGTCATTTTTAATATTTATCAATAACAACAAATCGTAACAGTAATATTACAACGGGTCCAATATAATTGCTCGCGAGTGTGCTTGGGTGAACAACCAATAACGTACAATAATTGTGACGTCTCGTTTCCCGCGTCTTGCATCTTACCTATGAAAGTTGACAACGAAAAATTCTATTCTGCGTATTAAGCGTTTTTTACCAAGTGTCTTGAAACGCTTTGTATATATTTATTATATATTTTGACGATATAGACATAAGATAAGAGTAGTGATATATATAGGATTGTAACAAAATCATTAAAATATCTAGTTGTCTATAAAGCCAGTACTTTTAATTATAAATCAAACCTTAACTAGAATAAACTAATTATTATCTTAAACCAAAACACCTTAAATAACTTAAATTCATATTACAAAGACAAAATCGCGTTGAGAAATACTTTCCCGCGTAAAAGTGAATAAAACAAATGTCATCGCTTTAACGTCACTTCAGGTGCTTTCGGGAATTTAAAGTTTAAATTAAACACAAAATAATTACTAATTTTATTTTATTTAAGCTTAAACTTTCTTCTCATAATCTGCTTTCCAATGTAGATACGCGTAATTATCTAAAGGTAGTTACTCGGTTTTGCACTATCTCCGACGATATGTATATATGTATTTTTTTTTCAAGGGACAAAGAGCGTCGTGAGCGTGAAAGATCAGAACTCCGTATCCTGGTTGGCACTAATCTTGTTCGAGTGTCCCAGTTGGAGTCTGTCAGTGAGGCAGATTACCGCAGGCTGGTTCTGCCAGCTATATTAGAACAGGTCGTGAGTTGCAGAGATCCTATAGCACAGGAATATCTCATGGAGTGTATCATACAGGTACACATAATAATATGTGCTAGCTATTACTTTTAAGCCTATTAGAGACATTACTCTGTAAATACAGTAGTTTATGTTAGTAGTTTATTTTGTTACTGTAGTTTATTTTGTTGCACTGGTGTTTACAGTCCTTATTTACCTTTTATATTTGATGATTTTAATTAAACCTCATTATAAAATCTTATATTGCTTTT
Organism: Danaus chrysippus; assembly: GCA_916720795.1. NCBI lineage: Eukaryota > Metazoa > Arthropoda > Insecta > Lepidoptera > Nymphalidae > Danaus > Danaus chrysippus. Next base: position 6,360,663 of record CAKASE010000066.1, on the reverse strand, counting down.
TCTTTTTAAAAATTGTAATGTCATTGAAAATAAATATAATGGTCTAAACTATTCCTTATCATTTTATTGTTTAAAATTTGATACATCATAAACATATTTATATTTGACTCCTCTAAATCTGTGTGTTATTTCAAAATCATTTAACAATAACAGCTAATGAGTCTTAACCATTTTTTTCTGTCATTCAGGTTTTCCCCGATGAGTTTCACTTGGCAAACCTTCAGCCGTTTTTAAAGTCTTGTGCTGAACTGCAGCCCGGTGTTAATATAAAGAACATCATTATAGCACTCATAGAAAGACTTGCTGCTTACAGTCAGGTATGTTGATATGTACACTTATATACATTTATTCATATAAGTCATTCTCTCTCTCTCTCTCTATCTCATAGAGGTCTCTCTCACTCTAACTTTATGTTTAATGTATTTAATTTCATCTTACCATTACATACTTCCTCTTCTTCTTCTACCTGGCAATTTCCCAGCTTTAGCCATGGTCTGCCTTACATGTTGTAAATAGTTTTTGCTAATTGTTTTTACGACCGGCCGCCTGCCTGACATCAACCATCCTTGGGAAAAAAGTACTATTACGTTGTATTATTTAAAAAAAAAATAAGTATGTTGTATGAAATTGTCTTGACATATTTTTTGAGTTATTATTTTACTGAAATTTGTCATCTAGATTTGAATGATAATAGTTTACTTTTTAGTCCCCAATAAATAAAATAAAAGCGAGTCATAAGTTGATGATGTCGATGTGATGGTGTGTGTATGTTTGTGTGTGTGTGTGTGTGTGTGTGTTTGTGTACTGTAACTGTAGTGAATCAAAAAAATCATTACAGTTTATTAAAAACTCATCGTATAATGACGTCTTTTCCGACAGTAAACCAACCATTTGACTACAAACATAAAATGTTATATTTTTATATAGTTACTAGCTTTCCGCCCGCAGCTTCGCCCGCGTGGAGTTCGGTTATATCGCGATTCCAAGAGAAACTTTTAAAAGTCTGGAATATAAACTATCCTATGTTCTTTCTCAAGGTCAACTCTATCTCTGTACCAAATTTCATTAAAATCAGTTCAGTGGTTTAGGTGTGAAAGCGTAACAGACAGACAGAGTTACTTTCGCATTTATAATATTAGTAGGGATATCTGCTTATGTATAATGTTGGATTAAGCGGATATATTTTATTAAGTGTTTGATATTAGCTGAATCCTAACAAAGATATTATAGTCAAATGTAGTAATTTCAAAATTGGTTGTTTCTAATTAAAATATTTTTATTATATTTCAGAGGAACGAGGGGAATGTAAATCTTAGCGTTGTTCTTGATGATGGACAGGAACAAGAGGTCCAACTGTTCGAAGTGTTCTCTGATCAGGTTGCTGCTATTACTCAGGTAAAATATAATAATAAAAATTTAAATTATATATATGTTTATACAGGGTGTATGAAAAACTGTGTCAACCCTCTTAACTACGTTATCAGTATCGATAATGTAACACAATAAAACAACTTACATTTACAAACTCTTCAATAAAAATAATAAAATTAAATATTAAATGATTATTATATGTAGAGTAACAAAATGTTTGTAAACCCTGGTATAACACGATGACACGCAATGACGTCATCACAGCTGCTGCGCTACTAGTGACGACCTTGAAGTTACTTTCACATTATTGAAAATATCGATATTTAAAAAATCATAACAATAAATAAATATTTAATATTCATATTATTTCGATACTTATTTTGATATATCAAACATTAATATTATGTTTGATTGTAAAACACCATTTTTAACAGAAATAGATTAACGATTTATCCTAATAATACAACATATGTAGTTAATTTACCTGAACAAGTTTCAAATTATAATATTTATTATTAATAAAAGTTATTTTAAATGAAATTATTTTAATGTGAAAAGCATAACTATTTATAGCAATATTGAAAATGTCGATAGAATATTTATCGATATAACTAATTTTTACACTTTCAAATCTCTATTCGAACAACTAACAGAATAGTAATAATAACGCCGGCGGCCCGTCGCCTGCGGTCAACGGTCATGCGCCGTTGCGACTATATGGTGTCTTGACCTTGTATGAGTCAGATGTTTGGAACACTTTTTCGAATAATGTCGATTTGAAACTTATTTAGCTTATGCACTGTAACTGACCTCTGCTTGATATTTTTTAAGTTATACTATTTTTTATAATAAGCTTATATGTATACATGCCTTCAAGGGTTGACACAGTTTTTCATACACCCTGTATATATTTAGTCTTTTGTTTTAAATACAACATACAATTTATATATGAAATATTTATATGTGTATTTATTTTATTAATATTGGCATAATTAATTAGTATTTAATGAGATCTAAGATTTTTTCGAGTATTTATTTACCTATATGAAACTAATATTTTTGGATTACTACAAGTTATTTTATAATTTTTAAAGCAGACTTCTCATCTCGTCTGCTAGTGATCACGGTTGTTGCAAAACAATTGAATTGTCGGAATTATATGGTTTTAAAAATAATTAAAAAACGCGTATGTAGTAAGGGGCCATCCATAAAATACGTCACACTAATTTCATGAGTTTTTGAGCCCTCCCCCGTCCTTGTCACAGGTGGTCACATTTCTGAGACCCCCCCTCCCTAGTGTGACGTCACATGTTTTGCAATTTAACATCGAAAAATTATTAAATTAAAACAGCAGTTCCGAAATTAGTTTTATTTCCATTTAAAATAAGTACTTTTTTAAGAAATCAACGTAGTATCAAATATTTGAAATAATAAATAAACTAATGAATATATACAGGGTGACTGGTGAATTACTATCGATACTTGAGGACGTGATATTTGACGATTATATATGACAAAATAAAAATTAATATAACATAAATATTAATAAACTTCTAAGTAAAGTTAACCAAAAGTTATGTAATTCATTACGCATCGTGTGAACAGTCTACAGATTAGGTATACACACACACACACGCGCGTTTGGCGGCGTGGTGTTGTATCAGCACGCCGCTAGCACGTGTCCACACTTGGAACACTTGGAACGTGTCCTCACTTTATTTATTTATACGGAAATTTTGTCAAAAATTAAGTACCTTTTTTTTACATAATTCGAATGAGAATCATGTACCGAGTATTCTCCTTAAATATTGATAGTAATTCAGGTGATGACGCGCTCAGTTTTAAAGATTTTAATTAATATTTCAAATTACGCGATTAGTAGCTCTAGATTTTGAAATGTGATGTCACGAAACTTAGGAGCCCTCCCACCCCTTGTCACACCATGTCACACTTTGTCGACCCCCTCCCACCCCCTTTACGTGTGACGTACTTTATGGATGGCCCCTAATCCGAAAATATTACTTTCATTAACATGTATTATGTATAAAGAATATGTAACTGGATGTATGATACAGCAACTTTAAATGTAACCAGTCATGAAAAGTCCATTACTTATATTAGTATAACATGATAAAATTAATATTTTGCGGATATACTACGCCACATCTCGTCTGCCCGTGATCACGGTCTCTATAAAGTAACCGAAACGTTGGGAGTATGTAGTTTTTATCAAAAATAAAGTCGCATAGTATATCCGCAAAATATTAGTTTCATTTAAATGACTCGCGAAAATCTAAGATCTCATTCGTATAACATGATATTTCCTCTGTCGGGAATCAAATCCAAGACTTCCAAAAGAACTAAATGGTGCTATCTACCACAGATTATATAATATTTTGTTCACAGAGTCGCACAGACATGCCGCCGGAAGACATGCTGTCACTACAGCTAGCATTATTGAAGCTAGCACAGAAATGTCATCCAGATAAGCTATCCTACGTGGACAGAGTATTAGCTCATACAGATAGGATATGTGTGGACATACTACCATCAGGGTTAGTAAATTATTATGTACTATGAGAAAGTATTGAAATTGTATATTTGAAATATATTTGAATTATACAATTTCAATACTTTCTCATTGACCTTGTTGCAGAAAATTACTAAATATATCTTAAAGATATTTTGGTGAATTACTATCAATATTTAAGGAGAATACTCGGTACATGATTCTCATTCGAATTATGTAAAAAAAATAGGTAGTTAATTTTTGACCAAATTTCCGTACAAATAAATAAAGTGTGGACACGTTCCAAGTGTTCCAAGTGTGGACGCGTGTGGCGACGTGCTGATACAACACCACGCCGCCGCACGCGTGTGTGTGTGTGCGTGTGACCCAAATTTCATTAAATTTCATGAAAATCAGTTCAGTGATTTAGGCGTGAAAGCGTACCAGACAGACAGACAGAGTTACTTTCGCATTTATAATATTAGTAGGGATTGACATTACCAATGAGTAAAGGTGTTTCATTGAATGTAATGTAAAAATATGTAATATAGTATAGCCCAAATGGCATTTATCATAATGAGATCTAAGATTTTCGCGAGTACACATTTAAATGAAACTAATATTTTAAAGAAGAAAGAAAGAAGAAAGAAGAATCAAGAGTAACATTCCTTTACAACAAGCGGGTGTATATAAACTTGATTGTGACTGTGGCTTGTCATACATCGGACAGACAAAGAGAAGCATCGGTACAAGGGTTAAGGAACATATTTCAGACGTCAGGAATAGGCGCGCGTCGAAGTCAGCAGTGTGCGAACATGCATTGGACAAACCAGGCCATTACATTAGATTTGATCAACCACATATCCTCGCTCGTGAAGACAGATATATACTATTGAAATTAAAAAACACCCCAATTTCAATAGAGAAGATGGCTGGAACCTATCAAACACCTGGGATCCTCTTCTTAAAAATATAAAATCCCATGTCCGTGACCACACCGCAGGACCTCGAGACACCGTGAGCGCATTTTGCCGGCATCCAGAGCGGTACGCAAGACAATTAAAAAATCGATGGCGGTAGGAGATAAAATGACCAGACCAACTGACAGACACTCACATCTCGTCTGCCCGTGATCACGGTTGCTGAAAAGTAGCCGAAACGTCGGGAGTATGTAGTTTCTAAAATAAAACGCGAAGTAAAATCCGAAAATATTAGTTTCATTTAAATGGCATTTATCATCATTGAATCTGTAATATAAAGATAAATAAGAAATACAGTCTTTTTTGCGTAGTTTTAAGTATATATAAATAAAAATAAATTTAGTTAAACTCACATATAATTTTGAATTTGAGTTAGTAACAAAACGAAATATGCATAACCAAGATATTTTCATCACATACATACAACTTATTCTATTTATATCCTATATATATAAACAAATAATTTAATATTGTTATATATAAAATAATAATAATAATCTATACCAACAGTAAACAGTATTTGGAGCACAATACACCTGTGTTCAAAGAACTCATGAAGATTTTGAAGCTGCCGGCTGATCATTACAAGAACATACTCACATTAATCAAGCTCCAAAACTACGCACCGCTCATCAATAGACTGAGCCAGCCGGGCAGGATGCTGATAGCTGTTCATCTTATTAATGATGTCCTCGAGAGTAATACTACTGTGTCCACACCCGAAGATGTGAGTAACATTGCTTGTACCTTAATGTGCTTTTTAACTTTATGAAAAAATGTACTTTCGAACTTTATATGGATTTTTTGGACAATTTATGTGACATTTAAACTATATTGCAGTAACCGTCTAAGTTTAAGGCTCGTTATGAAACTATATTTGGTTTTGGATTTGCTAAACATATATTTCCGTATGTTGTCATGATTTGTGGATTATTTTTCACTAACTATTTCACTAACTTACAGATTAGATTAAACTGCCTCAATGAAAAGTTGTTTTAAAACATGGTCTTATAAAAATCATTTTAATGATTGACAATTTTATGTGTGTAACTAGTATCCAATAAAACTATAAGTAAATTAGTAATATAAGTATTGTGTTAAGAAGCAAGACTCAATTAAAGAACCTAATATGTATAACAAAGTGATCTACCTACATTGTACTTGACATCATATTATTATTTAACAAAACCAAGCAAAGATAACTAGTACACAATAATATGTCTATTTATTTACATGACATAATAATTATTTTATGTATTCAGTGTATTATATATAATTTTTTGTTCTTCAAAATTTTGTTTCACCATTTATTTATAATATTTTTTGAACAAATAGAAATTTGAGACAGAAAAATATTCTGAATAAAATTTATGAAAAACAAAAATCATATAACTATTATCTTCTTTAAGTGACAATAATATTAATTTAATTCTCTTTTGTATATTTGGTAGTAAAACTAACTTTTTTCTAAAGTTGTTTTTTAATTGATCTTGTGTATATGTAAGATTAGCTTGCGACTTGCTCCGCTCGGTATAATCATAGATATCAATACATTATAAAAAAACAAATAAATGTTGCTGCAGTTAGTCCTTGTTACATTATCTATCAACGAGTGAAATTAATTTAATTATTAGTCCAACAGTTTTACAGATTAGCTGGAACAAAAGATAGGCTTGTAAAAAATATGAAGAATGTTATATTAGTATATATATTACCATGTATATAAGTTATGTAATTATAGTATAAAGCGATTATGTAGCATAACAATCTGACACAAATTTCATTTATTTGTATAGATTTTCATGTTATAACTCTTCCTACAGGTGGAAGCTGTTCTCTCAATGCTGGATGTTCTGGTGAAGGATCAAGCGGATCCTCCCGCCGCTGAACAAGATGCTGACGACTTTATGGAAGAACAGGGGCTGTTAGCCAGGTATGTAGGTTACAGATACACACACACATGCACATGACACAAGTCAGTGGTGGCCTAGTGGTGTCCCGCCTCTCGTTACCGAGGGCGCGGGTTCAAACCTGGCAAGTACCAATGTGATTTTTCGGAGTCATACGACTTTCTGAGAGTATTTAGACACCACTGATATGCGGTGAAGGAAAACATCGTGAGGAAACTTGGACTTATAGTTTCACAATTATAAGTTTGAAATCACCGACCGATTTCACTAATTCTTTTTTTTTATATTTGTAATTATTAGGAGAAGGTTCTTATGTAAGAAAAAAATACGAAAATAACTAAAAAAAAAATATAACGAGAGCATTTCACTTCTTTATTAAAATAATGTGTCACTCGCAGCAATATTCACGTAGTTAGAATAAAGCATTAGAATAATAAAAACTTGGTTTTGAAATAATTTTGATTTGTTAATATACCAATTAGAATTCAATAATCACAATTAAGAAGACAGAACATGGAGTATCGGGTCAGTTTTACTTAATAAAGAAATTAATTTCATTGAGATAAAAAGGTTAAAAACATATTTCTTGATTATAGGGCGGCACGAAGTTCGCCGGGTCAGCTAATATTAATAAAATTAATTATTTAAAATTTTTCCTTTTGATGTCTAAGAATGTTGTGAGTACGCTTTAAATTATATCATGGTTTAATGAAGAACGCAGTAATTTTTTTATATTCTATTCTACTCAATATTGAGGTTATAGCTTACATAAAAATTGGTAGGGGTATTTCCAAGTTTGAAGTGTCCGTCAGTTAGTCTTGTTATGTGTCTAACAAATCGCGTAGTTTAATTTTTCTTTATCTACCACATTTCATATTTAGATTTAGCTAAAATATGATACTACTAAATAAATTATGTTTAAGATGCTTTATTTAAATTTAATAAAAAATAAATAAAAAAGCAACCATAAAACGAAATATTTCAATTATTCTTCTAATAAATATAACTAATTAGAATAAAGAAAAAAATATTTTATGTTCAACTAACAGACTTAAAATTTTAATGATAAAATTAGACTAAAAAAACAAATTATTGTACTAAATATCTTTTTAATCAATGCTCTTTTTTTGATAGTGTGTGGATATTTTTTAAATATCACTTATTATAAACTTAACAATTTATTTTTATTATAAGTAATATATTTAATCAGTCAGTACTGAAAATTATAAATTTAAAGTTTAAATTTAGAATTTTCCATATTTTAATTTCGAAATATTTATAAATTTCTATAGCACCAGCGTCAAATCTAATTTCTATGCAATAAAATGCTAAATAAATTCCGACATCATTTTTGGCGACATATATAAAATTGTTGAAAACAACGCAGTTACCAACACGATAGTTCAGTTGTCAGAACTGGTATAGCACGATACAACCGGGTCGCAGGTTCGAATCCTATTTGGGTTGATTATATGTAGAAAAACCTTTAGTATGAATCAACCCTGGCAAGATTCGATCTCACGACGCATGGATTATCGCCCCAATGTTCCACCAACTGAGCTATCATATTGGTACCCTATATGGCGAATTCGGCGAACAGTATCCCATAATAACTAACATCTAAGCATTCGAAATTCTTTTTTAAATATTTAAAAGAAAAAAGGTTAGATAGGAAGTAATTAGAATTAGAGTTATTAGATTTTAAATAAAAAAATATGATTCAACCCTTAATTTTGTGAACAGCGCCCTCTAGTATACTAAGGGTAAGTTAGGGTGAAACATATCCTAGTTCATTCCAGCCAAATGCTTAACGGTACTGTCAATTGACAGACTGTATCAATTCGCAAATGTAAGATGAAAATAGGTATGTTTTTATGATTGTAAAAGATTTTAACACCAATCAAACTATTTTGTTTCGGAATGATGAAAATTAAATAATCCTGTTAAATTTTTGTTTTGCATATTTTGATATATTTTTCAAAGAATTGAATGAAATGACCATGTATGGGAAATACAAACATTTGTTTGTTCATTTATTTCTATATATTTTATGAAGTAACGAAATATGTTTGTCGGCGCAACGACGTTTAAAACCATTATAAAGGGTAGTTTTTTCATAATTATTTTACTTTAAAGGGTAGATGTGACATAAACAAATCACCAATGCCATTGCGTTAGCGATTTCTTTAACAAAATTATTTGTTCTATAGATCGTTGTAGAATACGTTGTACAGATATGATTTGTATTAAAAACAGTAAAAGTTAATTCGTATCGTGATTTATAATATGTGAAGATTAGTCATTCTGTAACTTTTAGTAAAAGGAAAACTTAAGTAGTAACCAATTCGTCATCAATTAGGTTTTCTATAAAATATTAAGTTGCAATATAAAGATTGGATGTTTCAATAATTAATTACTAAAACTTATGTTATTTTTTCTTATTTGAATAAATAAGATTATTAGTCGTAGCTAATTTTAAATTAAAAGAGTAAATGTAAAGATTTCACAAAGACCATTTATATTCGTAAAAATTGACGGAAGGGATACAGTAGTCTGAGAGCCATTCAGGAGGAAGATTATCTAATTACAAGTGCAAGTTAAAGTCTGAAATAATAATAGTAGTGAAAGTGTTTAAGTGTTTTATAAGTTTATGAAAAATGAAAGTGGATAAGCCGATTGTTGAAAATAGTGATTGTGACGGCAGCATTGCCGACGTCATACTTATAAAAATCAAATATGACACGGTGCTTCGACATGTTAAATTCTTATATTATCTGTGTAATGTATACTTAGTTATTTCTTTTTTCATATAAAGCATTTATTTATAATTTAGAAATTGGTCATATTTTTAACCCTCTATACACAACCTATATAGTCATTTACAGATTATTTCCTGTAGTGAATGTAAGAATTATCTGACATATTTTAATTTTCTTATTCTATACTAGCTTTTGCCGCGACTACGTCCGCGTGGAATAGTGACTTCCGGCAGATTTTTGGTTCTTCCCACCTAGTTCCCGTTCTTGCGGGGTTTTCGGAATGGTCGAGTTCTCTCAAAATTTTCAGGATAAAACCTATGTTTTTTTTTATTCACAATGAAGTACTCTTAAGTCTTAACCAACAACATATTTATTTGTTTATTTGAATAAAGATTAATATGATTATGTTGATACAACTTAAACAAATTATTTCGATCAAATTAGGTACCATAAAAACGGTTTTTGTGAGTTAATCTTAAAAGATAGACATATACTGTCGCGGACTGTTTTTTAAATCACTAAAAGAGCTATTATTCTTTTATACATATTTTTTGTGTATCTTGAATCGTTTTCACGGCGCACGCAACGGAAGGCTTCAAAGATGAAGTAATTTCTCCCGTTTTTTACACATTTACCACTATATCTTTGCTCCTATTGGTCGTAGCGTGATGTTATATAGCCTAAAGCCTTCCTCGATAACTGGACTATCCAATACAAAAAGAATTATTCAATTCGAACAAGTAGTTTCGGAGATTAGCGCTTTCAAACAAACAAACAAACAAACTCTTCAGCTTTATAATATTAGTATAGATGTATATACATTTTAGATTATAATAAACATTCAAATGATATTCAATATTGTAATTATTGGTGACTAGCTTTCCGCCCGCAGGTTCGCCCGCGTGGAGTTCGGTTATATCGCGTTTCCAAGAGAACTTTTCAAAATTCTGGGATAAAAACTATTCTGTATATTTTCTCAAGGTCATCTCTATGTCTGTACCAAATTTCATTAAAATCAGTTCAGTGGTTTAGGCGTGAAAGCCTAACAAACAGACAGAGTTACTTTCGCATTTATAATATTAAGTAGGGATTATATCACATCACTTTACTCTGTCATATTATAATAACCATGAATTCCCGTTTCCAGATTGATCCATCACTTCAAGTCGGACTCAGCGGACCAGCAGTACCTAATCCTGAGCACCGCCCGCAAGCTGCTGCAGGGCGGTGGTGCTTCTCGTATACAGCACACCTTCCCGCCGATAGTGTTCCACGCGTACTCGCTGGCATTCACCTACCACCAGCTAAAGGAACAGGTGACATCATACACTCGATTACATAACATACACTCACTGACCTATTGACTCACTGACTCACTCATACACTGTCCAATTCACTCACTCAGTCATACACTCCCTAACTCATTCAGATATACACTCTTATTCACTCACTTATACACTCAATGACTCATGTACTCACTCTCATAATATAAATACCTTCTGTTAAAACATAATTTTCGTCTCACAACTGTAATTTTAAATGTTATAAAACTGTTTTAATATTGAAATTGGACACACAGACCTTTACGTGAGCAAAAAAAGAAAAACACAGTTGATTAGTCTTATTTAGTGTGAATATATATTTTAGGATGAGATGTGGGAGAAAAAATGCCAGAAGATATTCCAGTTCTGTCATCAGACGATCAGTTTGCTGGTGAAGGCTGAGCTCGCTGAACTCCCACTAAGGTATGAAAAATCTTTATCTGGACATTATATTAATACCCAGATTTATTACTTTGACTGTAACATATGTATTTTAATGTTACTTTCGACTTGTTCAATGTTAGATTCATATATAGAAATATAAGTCTGACCTGAGAATCAGTAAATGAGAAGATTTTTGACTTTATTATGTTATTTTTACTTCTTTCTCAATAAGAGTGGATGAACACTGTCGATCAACTGGTTCTAAACTACCTTCCTATCAGTACAGCCCTTGTTTTATAAGTAATGTAATTAATATATATATATATAATTCCAGATTGTATCTCCAAGGAGCGCTCGCCATAAGTGAGATAGGTTTCGCCAACCACGAGACTATAGCCTACGAGTATTTATCACAGGCATTCTCGTTGTATGAAGACGAAATATCCGACAGTAAAGCCCAGTTGGCGGCAATCACGCTCATAATAGCGACATTCGAACAAATTAATTGCTTCGGTATGTTTATAATAAATATTATTATTAATAAGGTATTAAATCTCGGTTATTTTAAGTAAGACTTGTTTCTTACACATGTTTATACTTAACTAGAGGTGTCTCAGAATGTTTGTCGTTTTTGAATCAACCAATAAGTGTTAATAGCGGGAGCAGGCGAGGGGAGTGGTCCCATGTTACAAGTGGCGCCCTCTGTGCCGTGCTAATCATAATATACTATAATGCTTAGATTTTTTTATGACTGATTATAATTAATGATAATACTAATAGATGAAGAAAAGAACTATTGAATTATTATTTAATATACATAAAAAAACTTGATATTTCTTAATTCTTAGAACATACTTCAAAAAGACACCTAGTTGTTAGTTTCAAATGTGGTTAGGAAGAGAGAGGAGCTTGGACGGTGGAGGTGAACGTTTAACGCGCGTTAGATAGGGGTCCCTTAAACCTACACTTGGGTCGCAAGTCCCAGGCACTGTTGAAGCTCCTCTCCTTACAACGATGGACCCGGCACCCGCACAGTGAATATAGAATGCTGAGAGGTTTTGTCTCTATTTCTTATTATAATGTAATATATAATTGAAGGTGCTGAGAATGCCGAGCCTATGAGAACACAATGTGCGCTGGCTGCCAGCAAGTTGCTTAAGAAACCTGATCAGAGCAGGGCTGTCGCTTTGTGTGCTCACCTCTTCTGGAAAGCTGGCAAAGATGGACAACAGGTAAGAATACATATGTTCTTTGTATGAAGATAAATATGATAGATATTTTATATTTTGTAAAATAATTTAAAGAAAATATTATAAAATTAACATTTATTTTTTATGAATAAGTCCAAGTTTCTTAATTAGGTACATACTTATAACTGAAGCATGTAATTTATAAAGCAACTATCAAATATAATATTTATTCTACAGTTTTTCAAGTCATTCATGTATAGTATAATAATTAAAGTGTCTCTCCATATAACAGTGGGAATTAAACGACGCGTCGCGAGCTCTTGACTGTCTAAAGAAAGCGGCCCGCGTCGCCCAGCAGTGTATGGATGGAGGTGTTCAAGCCCAGCTATTAGCCGAGCTGTTGGGGCGATATGCGCTGCTAAGGGAAAGAGGACACGCTAGCCTCACCGCGCCTCTCATACAAGCGGTAAGGAGATTAGTGACGTCATGGAATAGGGGTGGTAGTATCTAGCTGTCGTCAAGTTAACACAGGTCGAACATGGGCTGGCTCGGCCGGGGAAGTACCACCCTCTCACAGAAGATCGGCGTGAAATAATCTTTAATGGCTGAGTTTCGTCCGATGAGTGAGAGAGACGGTCACCCTTTCCTTTCTCACCTAATCAAGGCTAGCTACACATCCACAAATTCATATTGCGGATGTCTATAGGAAATGGTACTACCTCCATGAGATAGGCCGTCTGCTCGCTTAAGATTAGTCAGAGTAAGATGTCATGTGACGTCATAGAGTAGAATTCAAACTTCGTACATATATAGTAACGATTAACACTGATATGCATAGATAATGTAATATCAGTCTATATTGAATTCGCTTATGACTTTAAATAATATATTTATGTTTTAAAACTACAGATAATACAAAAAATCCGCGAGGAACTCGGCAATCTGGACCAATCAGAGGAAGTTGAACAGATAACGAAGCACTTCCACAATACATTGCAGCATTTAAAGAACAGAATGGAGTGTCCCGACCCCGAGGGCCTAGGATATGAAGGATTACAACTGTCTTAGACAAAGTATATAAAGGAAATTACTTTATAAGTTACAATATACGGTATCTAAGAATCTGGTATATCATAGTATTATACACATCTATAGAGAATTAATTTTAATTGATATGTAGTTATATGTATTAATGTTTAGAGATGAAATATTAAAGTGTAATCATGTTTTATCAGATGAAGATAAAATGTATCTAACATAATGTGTTTTAGTTCTGTCATGATCTGTGAATAACATCTCTATATAATTATTTTAAAGCAATATATGATATGTTTATAAACTGTAGTTTTTATTTCTATATAATATAGACTAGAAGATCTGGCGTACTCCGTATCGCCCTATAATCAAGAAATATCTATTACGTTTTTTTATTTATATTTTTGGAGTTTACCTGTAAGCCATAAATCTCCGTGTTTTGAAGTGCGACAGAATGATTGACATATTAGTTAGCTGTCAAATCTAATGTAAAAAAAAACGTTTGTATGGGAAATAGAAAAGGGCTGTTTTTATTATGGTTTTCCCAGTAATGAATCAATTTTTTTCAGCTTTTATACCTTCCCTGAACCTCCACGAACATTTCAAGACTAAGATAAGATAAATCCGTTCAGCTGTTCTCGAGTTTAAGTGAGACTAAGGAACAGCAATCCATTTTTATATATATAGAAGATTTATCTCCTTAAAGCAGCTTCGGATTGGACTATAATGATGTATATGTATAAGAAGTAATAGAAAATCCCCGAGGATATTTTTGCCTCGGCCTCCAGACCAGACATATTTTTATATTCGCGAATTTTAAAGCGCGCAGTAATAATAGAGCTTACGGTTCCTTGGGAAACCAACATCCCCAAAGACCATACCATCAAGGTCAACAAATATTACGAGCTCACAAACGAACTGACTCGAAATAGGTTCGTAGTAGATTTGTACGCGGTAGAAGGTTGGGAGCGAGAGGTATAACAGCGAAATCTCTACAACTTACTAAAAAACTTGGGCCTGTCCAGAACTCACCTGGGGCTATCCTATATACATATACTAGTTTTTGCCCGCGACTTCGTCCGCGTTAGTTTAATCATTAGTAATATATGTATAGCTGACCGGAGGAACTCTATTAAGTTTTAGAGGCCATTAATCGCCATCGCTAGTGCCTTGAAAATTAGCAAAACGGACACAACCGTCAACTCGGTCTGCCCTCACGCGTCTGCCCGCGTTCGGGTCGCGCACTCAGCGATGAGCCACTTCTTCCCCACCGCACCTACCCCGCTCCTCCCACGCCCCGTTCGCCTGGCACCGCTGCCGGTATTTATCACCGAAACGGTATTTATCGCCGAAATTGCTGTGACTGCCTTTTAAATCTGTGATATCTTCGAAAATATTTATTTAATTTACATGCTGTAAAAAGCCATATTGATCTTTATTAAATGCACAATGTATTTAAGATACTTAATTAGATAAGGATTAATACTGTATTGCTTAAAATCGCTTCGTAAATAAGCCATTATTTCTCGTACAAAGTAAAGGATAAAAAATGGTTATTGTGGGTTATTCCTAAGAGATAAACATATACCATCACGGACTCTTTTGTAGACCTTTTTAAGTTGTACAATATTGTAGTACATTGTTTTGATCTATCTTGTAGGATTCAGTCAGCGTTTGCAATGTAAGCTCAAAAAGTGTGTTTTTTTGCGACCTCACATTAGAAACCTCAAAAATTGTAGCCTATGTGTTATTCTGATGTATAAGCTATAGCCTATCTGTTATTCCGATGTATAAGCTATATTGTGGTAAAGTTTCATTCAAATCCATTCAGTAGTTTTTACGTGAAAGAGGAACAAACATACATACATCCATACATCCATACTTACAAACTTTCGCCTTTATAATAGTAGTAGGATATATATATATTAGAATTTGCGTGCGCGCCCTGATTATTTATGTGATTAAATTCTTTCTTTTAATCTAAAATAAGAGTGCTTGATGAAAATATGAAATATTTTTTATTAATGTATAATATATATTTTTGATGTTCACAAAATCCTATTCCCTTGAACATTATTTCTATTATTCAACATAATTTTCTCCTGTCGTTTCTTCTCTTCCTTAAACGCTTCTTTGTTTGCTTTCTTTTCTATTCTTCTTTCTTTCCTGTATTCTTTTAACAAACGTTTCCTTTCTTTCTTTTCTTCTGGTGTTTCATCTTTAGGTCTGTAATAATAGATACATTATTATAAAAATGTAGGAATAAGTAATATAAATATCCGTCTTATCTGAACAGGTGAAAATATTAAACTGCTTAATTCATTTATTAGAGTTTTGACTTTACCATATACATAAGTAGCTTTGAAAACGTCATTTTGGGTGGGCCTATTGGGAACTTATCGTTAGTTACAGACCTAAAGGGCCCAAGAGTTACGATATGAGCTACAATAGCTTTATAAGTAAAGCAACTGATTCGTGATATGCAGAGTTTTGAAGGCTTGAACCATGAATGATGAATTCTCAGTCTACATTTTCTATACAAATTCCTATTTATAAAATCTATTACGGATATACGCATATGATGTAACTCATACATATTGCAAAGAAAGTCGAGTGATAAAGCTAGTTTGTATCTACCTTATAGACAGAACACTCAATGTTGATAGCACTGACTCAGCATTGGTCCGTTCATCATCAGATAAATCCTCATTTTGATTCATTGCGTTGAACTTGGCCAGAGATTTCATTGTGAGTTTATTGTCTTTTCCCAGTGTTGATTCAGGTATACCGGTCTTCGCATTGATTTTAATTTTCGGTGGTTTCTGGAGATGTTAATAATGATAAATAATAATAATATAGTAATATAAGAAAATATCATCATTAGCCTATCAGAGACCACTGCTGAGCAAAGGCCTCTTCTCACATGAAGAAGATTTGAGCATTAATCACCATGCTTACCCAAGATGGGTTGGTGATTTCAAACTTAAAATTTGTAATTATAAATCCAGGTTTCCTCGCGATGTTTTCACCGTCTGTCAGTGGTGACAATACTTTTAGAAAGTACATATGACTTGGAAAAATCACATTGGTGCTTGCCAGGTTTCCAACCCGCGCCCTCATACATGAGAGGCAGGCATTAACCTCTGGGCCATCACGATATAAGAAAATATATTTAAATATAAATTATTAACTCACTTTTGGTTCCTCAATAATTTTAGGATGATTGTACAAGTTAGAATATGTTGATAGTATAGTTTCACAATCCCACTTCTCTTGAGGGTCCACATCCACTGAGACAAGATCTTCATCTGACTCCTCAGCAATTTGTTGAAGGAATCTCATTCTGAAATAATAAATGCACACAAGTCATTATATATGCCTCCTGACTTTTCTTATTATTCATTTATTATTTTAGTATGTAACAAAATAATGTATAATGACCCAGACATTTCTCTTTAAGGTACTCTTGATTATATTTTGATAGTTAAATTTTAGTATTAATAAAGTTAAAATGTTCAAGTAGAAGATTATTTCTTATATTTTACATTAAAAGTATTGCACTGTTTTCTTTGGATATAACAAGCAGAATTCTCTAAGAAAAAATATTAACTGTATATAGCAAAATTAGGAAGAGTTTAAAAACTATTTTAAAATTATATGTTCAGTATATGTAATATGATAAATAATAAAATAAAAAGGAACTGTTCATATTGAAATCTATAACTTCTTAAAATTCAAATTCCTTTAGGAAGTTGGTTAAATTTATATATAATATTGTTGTACCTGGTATCATTTTCTCGGCTGAGTTCCTTCCTTCGTTGTGATTCCTCAAACTCCTCAGCAGCCTGCAGCAGCATGCGATGTGACTCCGGCATGAAGCCAGTTATCTCATCCATGTCTAAAGCTCCCACTTCTGTATCGTCATATTCTGCATACAACTGGCGAATAGGAATATATTAGTATTATTTGATTTGAATCTGTATATTTACGGCATTCGAAGAAAGTCGTTAGTTACACTACTTAAAACACAAGAATGGCTGTACCGATTTGGCTGAAAATTTGTGAAAAGGCAGACTGAATACTTTTCATCCATTTTCGATCAGAAAAGAAAATAACAAAATAAAATCCCAAGTATGCTTATCTACTGGCTCTAATTCGGAACAGAATTCGCCCGGTCGCATATACATTTCTAATTCTGAAGTTGACACGGACGAAGTCGGGAAAAAACCTAGTTATGATTAAATGTGATTCCTAAGTATATAAAATATAATCAAGTAAATGAAATGGTGCATAAATGTAAAACTTGTAATATTGCATTACTATCTTAGTAGAGTTATGAGAGATCTTTGCTAAATTTAAATCTATTTTTTTTTTCTACAATATACTGACTGGACATTGTTATAATTATAATAATTATTAGAACAAGTTTTCTGTATCATTTGCCTATATTAATAATATATGCCAGTGGATAAGAACATATTTTTTCCAAATAAGTTATAATCTCCCCCCCTCTATATCATACCCAATTTATTTGGGTCTATTACAAACTCGCTTTAGGCCTGCAGAGACCCAGTACGTGATATATCACACTTGGGGTAAGACTGCTACACAAAAATTTATGAATGACAAACTCTTTGCATAAGACCAATTCAAACTGTTCTATACAGATGTATAATCCTTACTGATGCTACCCTATACATATACACTAAAATAATAGTATATAGAAATTTGATAATTTTGTATAACTAGGAAAATAAATAATTATACCTTCTCAAATCTATTGTCCAATAATGAGAGACCTTCATTACGTCTGATCACACTTGATGACATAGAATATTGTGAGAATCTAGACTTTGTGTCGTCTTTGTCCCACGATGGCATGTTCGGTCTTCTTTCCTTAAATTGAGAATTATATATATAATAAAAAACAAATGGAAATATTGCATATAATGTTTTTGACAAGCACTAAATGCAAATATTTTTCTAATGAATCTTAATTAAATATATATCAAATGTATGTAAGTTTAAAATAAGAAAAATATCATATTATCATTATTTTTTACTTAGACCAATTTACAAAATATATAACTATAAATTAAAAGTTAATTTTAACAATATATAATTATAACAATATATTAACAACAATGATATATTAACAACAATGATATTTTAAGCTGTTTAGTTAACAGCTTAAAATATCATTGTTGTTAATACATTATACATATATATAATTAGGCCATTAATATCATACATAGGAAAAATATACCTGTGATCTATCACTGTCATCATCAGACTCAAAATCTGAATTAAATGCTTTATCAGAGTTATCACCGGACATACTGCCTTCATCATCTCCATTATCCTCATCTTCATAATCATCATCTTCACCTATTGGACATAGTTATTTCTTAATTAATACTTAACAATAGTTAGATACATAAGTTGTAGAAAATGCAAGGAACATAAAAACATAAATATATGTTAATACAAAATTTATCATATGTATAAGGATTAAAATCAAACAATGATATAAAATTATAAACAAGAGCCATCTCATTGATCTCATCTATCAAATATCTTTGATATATTTTTACTCTATTTTTCAAATTTGAGTTTTAATATTAAGATACACTCAATTTTTATGTAACATTGAAATCAATTAGACAGAATATTATACCTTCTCCCATAGCCATTTCAATGAAGTTGTCCTCTAGCTCATTGTCGGGATCATCAAAATCAAAGTCCTCATCCAGAGCAGCTACTACATCGGGATCTAATTGGAGACAGAGACCTGAAAACAAGAATTATTTCCTTTGTTATGTTAATGATCTTAAATTATTAGTGGTTGTAGTGGCCTAGTGATCTAGGCCTGTATGTCATGCATAAGGATGCCAGTTTAAAGCCTGACAAGTACTAATGTGATTTTTCCTAGTCATATGTACTTTCTAAGAGTATTTAGACACCACTAACAGATGGTGAAGGAAAACATTGTGAGGAAACCTGGATTTCTAACTTATAATTTCCAATTATAAGTTAGGAATCATCAACCTGTCTTGAGCAAGCATGGTGATTAATGCTTAAATCTTCTCCATGAGAGAAGAGGCCTTTGCTCAGAGCAGTGGGCTCTGACAGGCTATGATGATATGTAATTAGTAGAGATCTAATCCCTACTAATATTATAAATTCGAAAGTAACTCTGTCTGTTTGTCTGTCTGTTACGCTTTCACACCTAAACCACTGAACCAATTTTAATGAAATTTGGTATAGAGATAAAGTTGACATTGAGAAAGAACATAGGATAGTTTTTATATCAGACTTTTGAAAGGTTCTCTTGGAAAAGCGATATAACCAAACTACATGCAGGCGAAACTGCGGGCAGAAAGCTAGTAAAATATATCTCATATACCTTGTGAAGCAGCTTTATTCAACAATCCAACATCTTCTTCGACCTCTGAAGCAAAAACCGAGCTTGGCAATTGTAATTTCTCTCCTATACCATCATCAAACTGATCACTAACAACTTCGTCATTAACTTTATTTTTCCCTTTATGTGACACTTTCTGTAAAAACATTGAGTATGTACAATTATATAATTTCATTATTATTTTCAGGGTATTAAAACTTATATATAATCTGATATCATCTGACCATGATCATGATTGCTCCAAAGTAACCGAAACATCAGAAGTATATAGTTTTGAAAATAATCTCAATATATTTGTTTTATTTAAATGAATGCTCAGGAAAGTTTTGGTCTAATTTTATATAATATATACTACACATTTACTCACAGGTTGCAGCACCATTGTAACTTCCCTGGTATCTTTAAGATGTTGAAGGTAGTTGTAATCATCATCAAAGTATATGCCATATTTTTTCTGCTCCTCTTTCCTTTGTTCAACTGATAAATCCTAAAATTTATATAACATACATATTAATTGCAATTGTTACGTAAAAGTTGAGTTGGTCTAGAAAGATTGCATCGAACAACTACATAATATTTGTTTAAAATACTGAGTAACATAATTTACATAGAAAACAAAGTAGGTTATAAATTACTTACAGGTTCCTTTTCTTTTTTTACAGGAATACTGGCGTTTACGGGCACAAGCACACGCTGAGGAGCGGTTTCATCGGCGATTAAGGGATCTCGTTGTGATCTATGCACTAAATTGAAAGTTACTGCTTTCTTGCGATCTATGAACTTTTTCTTCGCTTTCGGCTGCAACAAACATTATAACGATGAAATATATTTAATTATACTAATAAAAAATTGTTTAATAGTTCGTTACCATTTTGGAATAATTATTTGTTTTCAAGATTTATTCACAAGAACATGTGTTGTTTTGGCAGACACTGTTTGAAAGGACTTCTATCAAGTTTGACAATCACTTTGTCACTTTACGTTTGGAAGTTCACAGTAATTTGTGTCGCAATTTTATGATTTAAACTACATTAATATAGTACTAATTATACAAATATTAAGTTATTTTTTTAAAAAGTCCCTTAAAACCACAACATAATATAATACCTGTTTTATTGAAAATAGACAATTCACGGACTCAAATTCCAGAATCCAGTTTACAACTTTACATTACATAAATAATAGGAATTGTCAAAATAATAACCTTAAAATGCTCAAAACATACAATTTAAGAACTTTTCATAATAGTTTTAGAAAATCACACATAAAATGGACCTGCTTCGCTTGCACGAGAGAGGAAAGTTCAACAAAACCAAAAACAAAAACATACTCTCACACAGTTTTGTTCCCTAAAACAAATTTTCCGGCTAGATCCAATGTCAACAAAGAGAAAATTCAAAAGGTAGCAATAAAAAATATGCTATAAAGTTACTTTTAATGATTAATTTGTAAATTTAAATATTTTAACCTGGTTAAATAAAGTTTTTTTTTGGAAATTATTTTTATATCATGTATTTCACAATAATTGTCGGTTTCTTATAAGTAATTTGTCAATTTAAACACAAATAATCAGATTACATATAAACTTTAAATGTTATTTAGACTGCGAAGTTTGCCGAACTCTATGAATGGCAACGGGAACATTTAACTGGTCCAGAATTCATTTTACATGATGGGCCACCTTATGCAAATGGAGATTTACATATGGGGCATGCTGTTAACAAGGTATTTAAATTAATTACACAAAAGTTTTAATATTTATACATAACTAATATTTCTATTAAAATATTATCAATATTTTATAGATCATTAAGGATATAAACAACAGAAGTCAGATTCTTCAGGGTAATAAAGTACATTATGTCCCAGGCTGGGACTGCCACGGACTTCCAATAGAGTTTAAAGCTCTCCAGAAAACAAAAAGCAAGAACGAACCCACCGACCCAGTCCAAACAAGACAAATAGCAAGAAACTTTGCACTTGAAACTGTTAAGAACCAAAAAGCAGCTTTTGAGAGCTGGGGTATAATGGCTGATTGGGAAAAGCAGTGTTATTTAACTCTGAATAAAAATTATGTTCAGAACCAACTGCGATTGTTTTATAAAATGTACAAATCCGGTTTAATTTACCAAGCACTTAAACCAGTTTACTGGTCTCCATCTTCAAGGTATATATTGGATTTTCATTAAGATTATCAATTATTTTCACCATAACATTTTGTATATAAATTAACTGAGAAAAGTCACTAAATATTGTCTGAATTCCTGAGTCATTGAGAATACATAAGTACTCAGTACATTCTTGCCTCTAGTTTAAGATATTTTTTAATAATATATTACAAACTAGTTATTTTGTTGTCTAGAACAGCACTAGCTGAAGCGGAATTGGAATATGATCCTAACTTCAAAAGCAAAGAGGTTTATTTTAAATTTCCTATGGAGAAAGTTCCTGATTTAGTGAAGAAAATCTGTGCTAAGTAAGTAATATAAAATTCTCATGAACTTCAAATAATATTGTTGTTATTTTAACTAAAATTATATGGTTCTTAAACTTTTTTACAGTATTAGTTCATAAATTCTTAATTCTGTGTAAATAATTATTGATTTGTTTACATATACATAGCATTATAGTGTAAACATTATTTTTTAATTCATAATGTTGCCAGCCAGCAAATATTTGCTCTTATCTGGACAACGACTCCTTGGACATTAGTTGCTAACAAGGCGATAGCTTACAACCCCAGTATGGTGTACTGTGTCGTCAGAATGAGTAAAAGATCCGAGCTTTTCCTTATTGCTAAAGATCAGATTCAAGAACTAGAGAGAGTATTGGACTGTGAAATATCTACAGTTGTGGAATTTGAGGGTAAGTTTAAAAAAATTAATACAATTGTTTTTTAATACTACAATGGTAGACATTAGATGTATACATAATGTATTAATCAACATTTTCATATAAGATTATTTTTGAATAATAATAATTTCTTTACTATAATATAATAAAGTACTTATTAGTTGTAGTAAATACAAATAGCTTTCTTATTTAGTATTTGCTTAAGTTCTGCTTTATCAGAGGAATTTTATATGAAGCATTTTTTCCATTGAAACTCCCACTGTTAATTTAAACTATATCTTTTGGTTTGAAATTGACACTGGCTGGATAAACGACACTGGAACAATAAATCGACTAAGACATTTACAAAAAAAAAAAAAAACTATACAAGAATTTATCTTACTTTTTTTTTATTTTACCAAAGGTCATCATCTATCAGCCACAACTTATAAAGGTCTGACACACATTATGCCGCTAATACCAGGCCCACATGTGACCAGTGGCAAGGGCTCCGGTTTAGTTCATACAGCACCCGCACATGGACCAGATGACTTTGTTGTTGCTCTCAATAATAATATTACTGTGGTGAGTATAATTGAATGGAAATACTAATTTTAAGACACAAAGACTAATATTTATGCAAAAAAATTGATTGTGCATCGAGTTCCTCCAAGAAGTGAAACCTTGTAATATAAGAATGAAAGCAGGAAGGTATAGAAATTGATTTTCAAGGAATTGTTTGTGTTTGTTTAAGATAAACTTTATTGAAATTTCCGCATGCGTTTGAGCTCTACGTATTCCCTCTTTGTCTCTTTTCGTCCCTCCCGCAGGAGCGATAAACGTTGAACGCAACCTTGTATGAAGTCGCACAATAAGCTATAAAAGACAATACTTAAGATGTTGTTTGGTTTAACTATGGAAATATTTTTCCTACACACACACACACACACACACACACACACACACACACACACACACACACACACACATATATTTTAACATGTCTTCACACACACATTGGCATTGCTTAATAAGTACGCAATGTTTGTTTTTCCAGGAGTGCAATGTAGACGAACATGGCCGTTATATAGATCTTGGGCCTGACTTGGACGGACTATACGTGTTGAAGGAAGGCCAGGAAACTGTGATGAAGAAGTACCAAGATTCTATTATATACGAGGGTATATTCACACATTCCTATCCATTGGATTGGAGAACCAAAAAACCGGTTATACTAAGGGCTAGCCATCAATGGTTCATAGATACGAATGCCTTGAAACAAACAGCATTGGTGAGCTCTTTAATATATTGAAAGATTAGTGAGATATTTTATATCATAAATTGTATGAAAGAGGTGTTTTTCTTTGGTAACTTTAAACTTTAACTGTACTTTCAAGAAATATTCCATAGTATTATTGAAAAATATATGGAAATGGCTAAATTAATTTAGATGAAATTCAGAACTTGATTTAAATACACCAACAGTTATTTAGGAACACCAAAACTAAATAGACTGGGTGTAGAAGTTTAATATAATATTAGAGATATTAATTAATTATATAAATTTACATAGAAGTTAACATGTAAAAAAAATACAACAATAAGAGGATATTAAATGTTGTTTTAGGACCAATATTTAAATTAATAGATTTATTTATTACATTTAACAATCATGTTGATTCTATTAAAATTGGATTTTAGTGTAATATTAAAGATAATTTTTAGTCAGCTCTAGATAAAGTGGCTATCCTACCACCTTCCACTGCTGACCAGTCAAGACAGGGCTTCCGTGCTCAATTGGAAAAGAGGCCCTATTGGTGTATATCGAGGCAGAGAGCCTGGGGCGTGCCAATACCGGCTTTGTATAAGGATAGAGAAGTTATTGTTGATGAGTAAGTATATAGGTCATAATTAACTGGACATTTAATTATTAATATATAGACCAGTATAAACGGATCTCTTAGGAGTTTAACAATTTATGCTTCCCCGTTCTGTATATTTTGGTTATTCTCATATTATGATGAAGCAACCAGTGTACAAAGACCTCCCATACAAAGAATCTACAAATGTATATTGATGTTGTTTCTAAAACTCCTTGTATAGTGATTTTTGGAAATTATACAGCCTTTTTTTCTATTATTTAGTGATTCCTTCCATATTATTATGTGATATTGTGAACTTTAATATTAGTACATAGGTATTTTGTAGGGAAATCATAGAGAATATGTGTTCTCTCATAGACAAGCACGGTACAGATGTTTGGTGGACTTGCGATGTGAAGGATCTCATACCAAAGAACATTGCTGAGAAATATAACGTGAATTGTGAAGAAATTATTAAAGGAAAGGTGAGGTGTAGGGCTATAGAAGTCGAGAGATATCATAAGTTTAATTCTTAAAAATGTATTGACCCGGGTTCGATTCCTGCGCGTCAATAAATTCCTTTTTCATTTTTTTGACGGGTATTCCTTAACCAGACGATTATTAATATAAAAAAATAAGGGTCAAAAATACCGATTATTATATATTATATGAAATATTGCCAGAGTAACTGAAAAGATTGATCTAAAATTGAAGTTGCAGTTTCTATATTTTATAATTCTGAAATATAATTGCATAGAATATCAACAGCATTCAATAACAAAACATTCTAAGTCTGAAAAATATGTACATATGTCTTGATGTTTACAGAATTTATCTTGTTTCGTTGTCTTATTGAACCTTCAATAAATTTCATATATATTTCAGGATATAATGGACATCTGGCTGGACTCTGGTCTTTCCTGGCACACCCTGGACCGTAAGGCTCACCTGTACTCTGAAGGTGTTGACCAACTCACTGGTTGGTTCCAAGCCTCATTACTAACGTCTCTCGCTCTGAAGGGTGAAGCGCCGTACGAGTGAGTTACTTAAAGATACTGTTTATAAAATTTTCTTGCTTGTATATATATTATAATTAATAGCTTATATATATATGCTCTGAAGAAATCTCTCTTGAATAAAGTTAATGTTCTAAACATATCTAAATACAGTTTTTTTATCCGTAAATTAGTAGAACACGTATTTAATTACTAAATAGTAGATATTATTATATTTTATCACCAATCAAATGGTCAATATGAAATTTAAGGTAAAAATTTCAGTATTTTGTTGGGGTGTCTTTTTGTTTAATTATCTTTATATTTTTCCATAGATCGATATTCGTGCACGGCTTCGTAGTTGATGATAAGAAACGAAAAATGTCAAAATCCATCGGCAATGTCATTGACCCGAAAACCATAATATTCGGTGACAAGAAGAATACTGCTTACGGTGTTGACACACTGAGGTATGTGAGAATCATTCCCAAAAATCACATAACTTTTTCAACACATAAATTATATAAAAAAAACGTTTCTCTTGAGTAGGTACTGCTAAAAAACTCAAAGAAATTCTTTCCTATAGCAAATGTTAACAGATTTGTATGAAATCTATTATTGAATAAGTTCTCAAAATAATATTTATTAAACCTCTTTTCTTTAAAACTTTTTGCTATTATTTACATGTTCACCTTTTGTGTTTTAGGTGGTGGGTGGCGAGTCATTCTACTCAACATTCCCAAATAGTTATCAGTAAGAAACTTCTAGAAGACTGTCAGAACGAAGTAGTACGGATCCGAAACATAATGAAATACCTACTCGGTGTGATCAACGATTTAGGGAAAAAAGATTTCGACCGAAAACCGACATTAAATTTCTTCGACCAATTCATGGTATCAGAATGTTATAGCTTTATGAACGAAATAAATCATCATTACAATAATTTTAGATACAATCACGTCGCGCAAAATGTATTATATTTTATAAGTAATAAAGTATCCGGATTGTATTGCCATTGTATTAAAGATAGGTTGTACTGTTCAATGAAAAATTCTAAAGAGAGACTTGCAGCTCAGCTTGTGATTCATACGATTCTAGTCTCGCTGTGTAGGGGTTTAGGACCAATTTTGCCTCATTTAATCGAAGAAGTGTGGCAGTATCATCCATTATATGAAGAACCGTTTTATTTCACCAAAGATCTACCAGTTTTGAAGCCGACTGATGCTGATTCGTCGTTGATAGAAGCCATATTGGATATCAAAAGAAACATTACCTTGAATACTAAAAATGAACATTTGAAGAAATTTGAAGTTAACTTAACAGTAAATTCAGATTTATTTGATAAATTAAATGAATTAAACCATACAGATGGTATCAATGATAGTGTTTTATGTGAAATTCTAGAAGTGTCATCTGTCAGATTAAATAATGGCGCGAATATGCTCATAGATTTGACACAGAGTAAAAATGGCCAATGTTTGAGATGTAGGAAATATAATGCCATAGATAATAGTGATAAGTGTTTAAGATGTGAAAAAGTCTTAGCTATGTATTAAAATTATAAGCAATAGTTGTAGATAAAATGTTAATGTTATTTAAGTTTTAATCAAATTGTTATGTAACAGCATTATGTAACAATTCTAAGGCAAAATGTTATAATAAAACAATATGGTTCAATCAATATATTATGTGTTTTCTTGGATTTTATAAAAAATATCAAATTATACAGCAGGAGAATTAGCAAAGAAATATAAGGAAAATGATTTTTATTTTAATTTTATCCTCCAAATTCTTTCTATTTAAAAGTAGGAGATTGAGACTGCGAGGTATGTGTCATTTAGAGAATTGGATATAACAAAATAACTTGAAGAAAAGTGTTTTGGCGTCATTTGCTTAGATAATTTTTATTAATAAAATATGCAGCGTATATTTTTTTAATTATAAATGTAGCAAAATATGAGATTGGATTACTAAATTAGTAGAAATAAAGTTAATTATAGTCAGTGATAAATATTATTTAAGCCACTGGTGGCCTAGTGGTTAAAGGGCCTGCCTCTCATGCACGAGGGCGCGGGTTCGATCCTGGCAAGTACCAATGTGATTTTTCCGAGTCATATGTATTTTCTTAGAGTATTTAAACACCACTGACAAACGGTGAAGGAAAAAAAATGTGAGAAAACCTGGACTTATAATTTCACAATTATAAGTTTGAAATCACCAACCCGTCTTGAGCAAGCTTGGTGTTTAATGCTCAAACCATCTCTATCTGAGAAAGAGCCCTTTGCTCAGCAGTGGGCTCTAATAGGCTGATGACAAAATATTTTTCAAATAATTAAATCAAAAAATTTATGCCCGGGAGTGTGGCAACACAGTTTTACTGTCCGCAATTGCCACCTCAATTTTATCAAATCGTTTAAAAGTTTGCTGCAATAATAAAAATTTATCCACATAACACTCAAGATTTTAATTCTACCAACTAAAAAAGTTGCCATGTGCAGAATATTCTACGATTTCAGTGCAGAAAAGACATAGCGTACATAAAAAAAACTGACAAATTTAAAGCTAAAATCACTGTAATATAAAATAAAATTATTGATTATGAAAAATTATTTAAATAATGAAATAGATATAAAACTCTCTGATCCTGTTTAACGTCATAAAAATGTGCAAGGAATGGTACCATTTTCTTATACTAAGAAATGAGAAAATTTCGAAACCTGAGTGAACTATAAACTGGCTTACACTTATATTTCAAATCTGCTCTACATTGCTGGTTTTGGCTATATGAATAGCATCAGGAATATATTTTAAAAAATATTTTAATGTAGATTTAAAAGAGAGGACTGCAAATATTCCGAAATCTGAATTTTAAGGTTGAATTTAAAGATTAAACCAACGATATATGTATAAAAACACTTAAGTGCTATTGTCGTTAATAACTTATAAAATATATTTTAACATTTGTAAGAAGATAACACACATATACACACACATATATGTAGGTATATATATTTTTATATTTTAATTATTTACCAGCTAACTTCATCGCTAAGAGACGTGCTGAATGCAATTTTTTTTTCAATTAAGTTAATTGTAAATTATAAGAATTAATTGGAAGTGGATTTTTTACATCTATTATTTCTTACATTTCTTCTTTGACGATTGAAGACGATTGTCAAAACATTAATACACTCAGATAAAGAAGTAGAAATAGATAATATTCTTGTATTTTTTGTCTATAAAATTCCTTTAAACTTAATGTACTAGGTACCAAGACTGTTTTAATCGTTTACTATAAGTTATAACTAACGATCCTCTCATGTAAAGATATAGTAACATTGTATTCCGTCATTAGTAAGTCTTGTTAGGGTCGCAGGTGTGTTTCGGACAAGTTAGGGAAGGCTTGTCAAGAGAGTTATGTAAATTAATGGCTATGTTATGTAAGTATCCTGTCTCTGATTATATTTCTTACAAGTTTGGTATTGTCTTCAAGTCTTCAAGTCTTCTGGGATGAAATCTGTTGTCTATTATTTAGATAGATGACTCAACTTTTGTTTTTCTTTTCAATTGCTATCGTGGATAATAGCTATTTCTATAATATGTACTAGTTAAATAATCTAAAGTGTAATGCTAAGCTTAAGTTAAGAAAAAACTTTTTATACTTAATTATTTTCTGGTAATAAAAAAGTATAAAATTGTTTTGTATGTTAATAATACATATTAGTCTTTAACAGTTTCTTTAAAATTTATATATGTCAACAAGATATCGCTCGCTATCATTTAGATTTTAGAGCTCCTACTTAACATGAAGTGTCTTTTAATAAAAATACCTACACTAAATTATGTTCAACTGCATATTCATTACACTGAGTTTATTTTCAAGTAACCAATATTTAATATTACATTGGTTACAAGATTGGTTAGATGCAGTTGAAAAAAATAATTTGAAACAAAGCATTACTTATCCTTCTCCTGCTTATGATTGGTTACAAGGTGACTTTACAAAATATTATTCCTACACATGAAATTGGTAAAAGAAGAAAAAACAATACAAATATAAAATGGCTACTTTCTCAAATATACCAGAATTGTTCTCCAGATTCGTACATTATATTTATAGTAGGTATATAAAAAGCTATCTGCATACATTGTACTTCGTCAAATTAGGGAGCTAATCCCTCAATTTAAATAAAAATATAAACTCTCGAGTTTTTCACCAAGAAAAAATATGATATCCACAGTCTAAATAATATAATTTCCCCCAAGGAAAAAATGTAATGAGTGAAGGTGTAAGTAATCCCTCATTTCAACAAGACAACACGGAAATTTGCCTCTCTTTTTCTGGCGTTATAATATAATCTCACGGGAAATTATACTCAATGAGAACATTTTCCCTTAAAAAAATTTTTTTTTCAACAAATTATTATCATACTTCCGGCTTATACATTTTATATCCTTATTTAAATTTGTTTAAAAAAGTTAAATAATATTTTTTATCTGTTTTTTAAAGTTTTTTAAATGTTAAAGAGGATATTAATCTCATTAGATTCTGATCAAGTTATGTATTTATTATATTATATTTTTCTAGTATTAAAGTAATAGTTACTTCAATTATTATTAAAATGCTATAGACAAAAAATATAATTTGTCAATATTTATTGATTTATATTTGGGTCCTATGTGGTAAGAACGCTCCAGAAAAGTAACGTTATAGTAGCTATTTGTAATTTGTATATATGTATGTTTTTTATGAAACAATGTTTAGTACAAGTTGCCATCGCCATACTACATGCATATAGAGCGTTTTTCGTTTTTTATTTAATAACCTACATTAACATCATAATGTACAAAGCACTGTGGATGTAAAACCGTCAACGTTTCGTATTTCCTGACAATGACAATCTGGACTAAGGGTATTGATTTATTCAATGATTTCGTGATATAAATCCAAGTTGTAAGCATCGCAAACGATATAAGCGCATGTAATAAAGCAACTAGCCCATTGAAAGCGACGCTTCGCTTATTTCAATTCTGAGAGGAATTCGAATAGGCACTAATGAACAGGCGTAATTGCATCCTAAATTTTAAAATTAAATATTTTGGCATTTAATAAATAATTGCAATGAATTAATTTGAAAAAATATTCCTTTTCAAAGCTTTAATTACAAACATTTCTTTGAAAAACTTTTTCGTTTAGTAAATCTGAAAAATATTTTTTTTAATTTTTTCAGCAAAGATGATTGATTAGAGAAAATTAACTTAGGAAAAATAAAATTTAAATAAAAATATATGTTACTGTAATAATATTAAAAATCGTACCGTAATTAAAATTTTGAGAATCAGAAGTTCATATAGAAATGTACGAGCTACGTATTTTAAGATTTCAGGAAATTTTGAACTTTCATTTCAACATTTCAGTATGGATTTTGTAAATTTCTTCAACCTAGAGCTTCAATTTCCACAGGCCAGTTTGTAAAAGGATAAAATAAAAGCAGTTTCTTTTAAATAAATCAACGAAAGTTGATCAGGATTAAAAGTTGCTATCTCTCATGATTAAAATGGTAAAATCCTGAATTGTTTATATTTTATTCTAATTGAAATGTGTCAGAATATTAAAGAAAAATTTCGTCAGTAAATGGAATTATAGGATTCTATTAGAAGAAATAATTTTATTTTCTATATAATTTAATATAAAAATGTCTGTACAACTAAATAGGCTTGTGTTTCGTATATATGCATGAATCACAATTAAAATAAATGTGCTTTGAACTGTCGCGTCTTGAACATCTACGAGTATCATCTCTCTTATTCCTTTGAAGAACTTTTACGAAGACACAGTACTTAATAGGTGAAAGACGTTATATTTTACATAAATAAAATAGAAAAACGCATTTTTATAATAAAATAATAATAAGGAAAATATTAAACGAATATTTAATTTATATTTCTGGATGCGTATGTATTGCTTTAACAAGTAGTTCCAATATTTATTTATCAACCATACAAGAAGTTGAGTTGTATTTATGCTTGCGTTCTATTTTTTCATTTCAGGATACATTTTTACTGGAGATGACGGAGGCTTACACACACACACACACACACACACGCACAGCCACACTCATATACAAACACATAAACATATGTGCATACATTTGTGTTTGTGTGTATGTGTTTGTACGTATGAGTGTTTTATTTCTAGTACATACATATATACTTTACTGCAAATCAATTCCATACTTTTTATTAATTACTGTGGATTTATAATATAGGTAAAGCATTCTTAATTATTTGATGAAATATTAAATGTCTAATTTCATCATTCAATGTAGTAAATAATATTAATGTCACACAATAAAAGCCTGTTTGATTCAGCTTGTATTTCTGTTTCTTTGTTGTGGGGCCTACTATTATGAAATACTCTATTAACTTGCACAGCCGTGGAATGTTTTCATATAAACATTATTGCGAGAATTCGTAAATGTCACGGGAACATGTGTAGTACATAAAAATTGGTTTATTTTTATGAAATTCGGGCGTTTGGTTATCAGTTTTGTCATATAGTTTATTTAGATAGTTTCTAGATATACAAATATGTTATCCATTTTATTTTTATGTTGGAAAACTAAAGCAAATGAACGTTAAATAAATTACAAAGCAATTAGAAAATTGAACATAGAAAGATGTTGAAAATTAAATCATTTAGAGAATTATTGAAACAAAACTTCAAACATTTTAATATAAAATTAATTCTTAATACATAATTTTAACAAAACGTATCTTTATCAGATAAATCAATATTATTTTGCATATAAAATTTTAATTCTCTTGTTTATATTTAAGAAAGAAAATAAGATTCTTACCAAGGCCCAACTCAAAAGACAAAACAATGAACATCACTTAAAAATAAAACTTGTCACAAACTGATAACAAAATAGAGAGTAGAATTGGGTTTTTGAATTAATTTTTTTATGTATTTAATCATTTTTTTTAAAAAAATAACAACATTTATTAATAAGAAATTGTTAAAATACATTTACTATAACAGAATACTTTTTTTTTTTTAAAATACAATTAAAGTTATACAGGTTTTTGGAGGCTTTTTTGTGGAGCTGGTTTTCAAAAATTAAATTTTTGTATGTAAATTAAAGAATATTAAATAAATATTATCTTGTATACTTCTTAGTAACAACTTCAATTTTTTTAAATTTGCTTTGTCCCTTTTGAAAGTTAATTTATAAGCAACTTAGTTCCGAGTACACAAATCATTTAAGTTGACATCATTATTTTATAATTTTTGTGTTTTCGGTATATCTGGGTTAAGTCTAGCTTAACAAACAGGAAAATTGGCACTGCATTAAATTTACGTCGTTGCCTCGACATGCATAAGTCACATTATATTATAGTGCGTTTGACTTAAGCCGAGCTTTGCATTTTTGTGAGTGCACACGGAAAGTGTGCACTCACAAATGTCAAACTTGTGCGTGTCACGTGCTTTTCCAGGTTTAAACCGGTTTTTACTGCTTTTACTCCGCCTCATACCTTCCGCTCTTCACTCTTTGTACTGATAACAGCGGCAAATGTTGAAAACACAATGTCAAGTGAAGAAGAATTTGTATAGTTATTTACTTTTTTAATATTGGGATTTTTTTCAATAGTGAGGTAAAATGCAGAAAGTATTATATTTTCAATTTTATCTATACAACTGTTTTGTAAAGATTTTTCTCAGTTTTTAATTATTTTTCTTTTTTAAAATAATTAATATATAAACAGACAAACTATAAAACCTAATATTATATATATATATATGTAATAATGTTGACGAGAATTCTCTATAAAAATATAGTGAATAATTTAAAAAATATATCGTAGAGGAAAAATAAGAGTAATTTTAATAAGAATACAAAATTATGTTTAGAAACAGGTAAAGGAACCCATTTTATTTTACAATATAAATACCGAATTTTCGGTTATTTGTATATCCTTATTCTATTAAATCTATAGCTTTTCTTTAGTCATGAAATTTTGGGTAGGTAACTATGTATCATTTAGTTTGGTGCTATTTCCTTCGCACATTTTATATATAAACATAAATTCATAATTTGCAGTAATAATGTTTTTAATATTAAAACCTTAAATTAGTATTTAGCTATATAAGCTCTTCCGTTTTCTACATTTTCTTATATATATTTGTGTATCAAGTATTCATACAAGATGAAAATCAATTTACACACATTGCTTAAATTTAAGTCAATAGTACTTTTAGTCAAGTATTTTACATTGAATTAATAATAATGATTGCAACAATTTATGGGAACTGTCCATAACTAAAGCGCAACATGAACTCGTGTGTACGTAAATAAATTATTGTACCTACAATATAATGAGATCTAAGATTTTCCCGAGTATTAATTTAAATGAAATTAATATTTTTCGGATGTACTACATACTCGTTTTTTATTTACATTTAATTTGCTGTAAAGTAACCGAAACATCGGGAGTATGTAATTTATAATCAAAAATAAAAAAATTGTAGTATATCCGAAAAATATTAGTTTCATTTATTGTATCTACGAGTACGAAGTATTTGGACAACTGTTTTTTTTTCGTTTCGACCACTTAGGTCAACTATTAAGTTGATTCATGAGGTATTTGTCTTGCGATACGGGAATTCTTGATTGTTTATTGTTTAGTAAATGAAACATTATCGCGTAACTTATAAATCTTTATTTAGACAATAAGGTTTTACAATTTTTTTTTAACGGGAATACAATATTTTTATAAAATGATTGGACATTGCTTAACTATTTTTTTAAATGTGAAAGGTGACAAACGAGAAGACAGCCTACTTGATGGGCAGTAATGACCGTCGCCCATGGACATCCGCAACAGAGATGTTTTGGACGCGTTGCCAAACTTTGGTTTTTAAGAAGATGGAAGGGTGGGAAGAAGGGAATGTGAGGAATAGGTGGGAATAGGGTAAGAGAAACTCCCACTCATCGACCGAAAAGCAGCCATTAAAGGCTACTTCACGCCAATCTTCTGTGAGAGGGTGGTACGTTCTCGGACGAGCCATCCCTCGACTTAAATAAGCAGATTAAAATGAATTGTATTCTTAAAAACTGTTATAAATTATGGATTGACATAAACACGTTATAAAGTTTATATCTGTTTCTTCACATTTTCTTTGGTACGAATGTATTTATACATATGTTGATATATATCTCAAGTGTATGGAGTACAGTTGATTAATTAAAGCATAGTCGTAGAAGGAATAAAATAAATATTATGAAATCTAATTTTATGTAGCTTGAAAGTATGCAAAGTAATTTTTAATAAAGATGCCGTCTTGTTCACTTAATGATATCGAAGTCTCGAAGAAGCGAGTATTCAATTAAAATAAAACTTACATATTCGGATTACTACGCTTATTTTATTACAGTTAATTTTCGTCAAGAGTATTTACTTTTTTAAATAATAAAATAGTTACAAAAAAATATAAGTTTTATTTAGTTTAGCTTTCATTACCGGCGAAATATAATCTAGCTAGTTAACTTGATGGATATCGTTTTTTACTCCTAAAACTCTAAGAGTATAAACGGTTTGGTATAAGCCAGTAGATTGAAGGTTTTCACAAGAATTTCAATACGAAACAGCTTCAATACAGTTGACTACCAGTTATTCACACATTAGACACACGTCACTGATTCAATTTAGACGGCATGTTGTGGTAAAACATGTGGAATATGGAATTTATATTGTTAGGTAGTCAGAGGTAATATTACAGAACATAAATCTCCACTCCCAGATATTATATGTAGTTTGCAGATTAGGAAACACTGGGTTTTATGGTACCTAATAAATGTTTAGTGACGAATTGAGGACTTTTGTTTACTTCTCATCATATTCGTTTTTGTGAATAACAATATTTTCTTTGTTTAATTAGTTAGAATTATTTTTAGTATTTCTGATAGAATATTATCAAAATTTTCGAGGTATATATTTCTAGAAATTTCTTTATATTTGGATGAAATGGTGAAAAACTTTTTGCAACGTAAATAAGTAAAATGTCAAATCATTCTACGCAGTTTTACTCCACTTAGCTTATTGATAACCAATCAAATGCCAAAGATCATGCGGGCCCCGCTTTGCACTGTTTCTGTTTCTGCATAAAATGTTTGGTGGTAAAGATGATGAAATAGCTTGAAATGCATTATTTTAAAACTCGATAGGCTTACGTGTCACTTATTTGATTTAAAAATTCAGGACTTAGCCCCAAAAAGAATAATCATAACTTATATATGTTTAACAAATCAAACATTATTTTTATATAATAAATGAAGTTAAATCCCATTTTATTTAAGGATTGCGAAGATATTATATATATTTTACAGCCTACATTTTATCTGGTAAAGGTTCTCTTGGGGACTATAGTCGTCTATTTTAAGATATATTCAATATATTCATCGGAATTGACCGACAATATTTTTGGTAACTTTAGAATTTTTATTTTTTTAATGCATTATTAATATATATGAAGAAATATTAAAAATATATGAAGAAATATTAAAAAAACTGACAATTACGGACTAGGTATTATTACGTGTTTATTAAATTATGGTCACTATGTATGAATGTTTGGTACAGTTAGTTGCAATAATACATCAAGTCGTAACAAAACCGTCAGAACAAACAAAGCTAATAAAAAAAGAAGAAAACCTTGCAAAGACAAATACAGGAAATGAAAATGCAAATCGTTTAGGTCATCAAATTTAAACGTGAATTTCCATACTGTGCCACGTGGAAATTCAGGATCCATTTGCACAGAGGACCTGTGTGATTAACATAACCACTTTACTAACGACTGTCTAGAACTGACAGTGAGATGATTTGACCATTTGGACTTATCAGAAAATGGATTTTTGATAGAAAAATTAAATATGACTTTATTTATTAGAAATGTGTAAATAAATTTAATAAACCTTCACATAAAATATCATGTATTAAGTAGATTAAATAATTGTTTTTTTAACATTAAGGCATTATAGAGCTGATATTTTTAGAAATTAGTTTATATATAATGTAAAATTCATTGACACGAACCGGGCTAGAACTAGCAACCTTTGGTACACAGCGTTTCAGTAGGTTTATTAAAGAAGCTATGTATATTGTCAGGTGACATGAGCAGATGAGTTTCACATTCTTTATTTCGTGACATAAATTTTTATTTAGTAATGTTGACTCATTACCCACAAATATACTATAAAAGACTTTTAACGATATCTCAATCTTAGATATCATTTTGTGAATAAATGCGGACTGGAGATCGCTAACAAAGAACGCGTCGTATAAAAATACTTTCTTTTAAACATTTTATTTAAATAATATTCGTGTTTTCGTATTCTTTGTTTACTTAATACTTTGTTTCTATTAAAAACTATTTAAGTTTTAGAATCTTTATGACAAATGAAGGTTGTCATTCGTGATAAGTGTTACTGTATATGAAAATTAAAAGGGATTTTCTTCCCCACGGCCTGTCAGAACCAAGTCTCGATCCATAATATAGTTTAGAGTTTAAGGCGCCAGATAAGTTCAGAAGTTATTAACTAACTTGCCCAAGCTGCTTCGCTTCGTGAGACAATTCATGTGGGACATATTTAATTTAATTGGGACAATACAGTTCCTGCCTCTCTGAATTCTATTTTGGATTACATTTTAATTGGATGGAGAAAGTTGCGAAACCTTAATTTGTTTTTTTTTTCTTTTATTTTTCGCGTATTTTGTACTGTTAATCTCAATTTATTAGTTCAAATAGAACTCTGGATGAAATACATTTATCTGAAAGATCATCAATTAAAATATTAACGTATGTACTAGGTCTATATTTATTTAGTATACACTAATCAAATTCTTTTACAGCTATTTTAATTACAGATTGTATTATTATATATAAAAAAAAATCTCAAAGAAATATTATAAATGCTAGTTAGCCACTCCCAGTTAGTCAATCTTATGATTGCTTTTGTGAGATATAATTCTAAAATATTTGATCGTCATCATCGTCATCGTCATCAGCCTATCAGAGCCCACTGCTGAGTAAAGGCCTGTTCTCACATGGAAGAGGATTGAACATTAATCACCACTTCAAACTTATAATTGTGAAATTATAAGTCCAGGTTTCCTCAAGATGTTTTCCTTCAACGTCTGTCAGTGGTGTCTACATACTCTCAGAAAGTACATATGACTTGGAAAAATCACATTGGTACTTGCCAGGATCGAACCCGCGCCCTCGTGCACAAGAGGTGGGCCCTGTAACCATTAGGCCACTACTGACTATCTGATACGGCTTTTCTTTTCTTGTAACCGTAAAATATATTTATATTTTCTGTAACGTGACTGTAAACTGTAGGCACAAATTTATAATCAAACATTGATTATAGATTTTTATATCTGAAATGTTTCCCAATACGAATAATGACAGATAAACTGTTCATCAAAGATCTGTTATACATAGGTCTCATATCAACTACTTACAATTGAATTTATTATATTGTATTCCTAGTAACACGTTATCCTAAAACTATTCCTCATAAACACTACACCTCTCACAAAATCCCAACACACTAATGCCCCATAACCCATTCTCGAATCCGTTAATACCAAAATCCTAGAAACTGTTGCTTATGGTCAACGAGCTCGCCCCAAACAACTAGAGCCTCTAAAATGGATTTTATTGAATATATATTTTGTATAGAATCTCTTATACATATTTTAATGTGTAAAGTCTTCAACTATATATTATTATTTAAAAATATGAAGATTTTTATTATATTGTCTATTTTTAATTATTTATTGTGTGTAAATATAATAATTTGTAAGCTTAATATTCGGAAAGCTCACATATTATATTAATATTAAAAAAATATATTTTTACAGTAATAAGTTTTATTTAAAAAGTGTAACTTAAAAATTTAGTAATTCATATTATTTAAATAGTTATCTCACTTTAAAATGGTTCATAACAGCATAACTCATAGATCTCAACACACACACAACTTATGTATACGAAAAAATTATACTATCTCAATAACTTAAAGGTACATCGTTGTAGAGATTAAATATTATATAACGAGTGACGCTGCTGACTTCGCGGAACGAACACCAAGCCGTGTGAACCAGAAGATTCCTGATACCACACAAGCTATTGAATAGTATTGCGATCCTAACATAGGGGCAATCATGTAGTCTTAGTTGTAGGTTATAAGTTTTAATATGTAGTTCTTATTATAATATACATAGAGGTAAGTTTCGTAGTTTTGCTGGAACCTCCGGTTGCCCTCCTATATAATGAGAGTAATAATATTGCTTTGTCTTTGTTTGTAGTGCAATAGTGACATTATTACAGTTTAAAGTGCTCGTAATTTTAATCCACTGTAACTTGTTTACATTCTTGGTTATAGCAATCCGTATTGCCTTAGTTGGAATGTTGACCATTTCTCAATCTCTCTGCTATGAAATACATTCAATATTGAACTGTTAATGACAATATTTCCTTTAATTCAAATTTGAGAACGATAAATCTGGTATGTAATATATATTACAATACGGTATGAAGATGAGCATATTATAAATGATGAATAGACTTACAAAAGCATATTAGTGTGGGTGTATGTTTGCGTGTGTTATGCGGACGCAAATATTGTTGAAGTTTTGCATTCAATTAAATATAATATCAATAGAATTTGACGCAGTATTAAAACATTGAAAATGACAAAGGTAGAATTCATGTAATATACATACATACATATATATGAATAATCGTACCAGATACTTTTTATTTTTTTATCCCTTCTAAAAACTATGTTTCGTATTTAAAATAAAGACAGTTTTCAACAAATTATTTCAGATTTTCTGTCGTAAGTATACATTAAAATCTACAGCTTTAATTTTGAATGTAATTAGTTAAATGGTTATGCTAATCACACAGGTTCTCTGTGCAAATGGATGCCAGATTTCCACTTGCACAGATGGAAAATGTCGCTTAAATCTGATGAACGAAAATATTTGTATTTTTATTTCCTGTATTTATTTGTTTAAGATATACTTGTTGCTATTAAAAGGCTTGTTTGTGATATGTATCGTTATTTTCAAATGTATTTATTTATTGTTACGATAATATACTCAAACTCAAAACTCAAACAACTTTATTCAATATAGAATCATTACACTTTCTTATTGATGGTCATTTGAGACACTACCACCGGTTCGGAAAAGAAAATACCCTGACCTGAGAAGAACCGGCGAAAGAAACTCAGCGGTTTTTTTTTTAAATGTATATATAAAATTTGTGTCATATATTATATACACAATTTAATATGAGATGAAATAGCCAGGAGGCGATCGTTTCATTCCCAAGGTGTGCTATCGTTCATAAACTCATTAATTGTATAGTAACCTTTTGCACACAAGCGTTCCTTAATAATTTTCTTAAATTTAGCAACAGAGGCATTTTGAACGCTTTCTGGGATCCTGTTGTAAAACCGTATACATTGCCCCACAAAGGAGTTACTGACTCTATGTAGTCGAGTAACAGGAGTAACAAGTTTATGTTTGTTCCTTGTACCAATGCTATGAGTATCACATTTTCTCATGAAATCATTAATATTTTTCGTACATACATAAGATTGCAGAATATATATTAAGAAGCAACAGTCAATATCTTGATTTCTTTAAATTTATTCCTTAACGATTCTTTAGCTCCTAGGTTATAGATTGCGCGAAGATTGATTTACTACGTAGACATATAATATTATATGTCTACGTAGTAAGCTTCTTTCTTCTTTATATTAAAAGAAAAGATATGTGTATGTTTTTTAAAAATCCTAAGTAAATATTTTTTGACTGTTCATGTAATAAAACCTTTAATAGACAAACTCTTGTTTCTTATAATTATTATAAACGTTTGATTTAAACTGCTACACATATGTATGTTATATACTCATATGAAATCAACTTTATATATTTTATTAATAAAAATTGTATTCAGTGTTTTAACTGAGATGCACATTTTTGGATAATTGGTTAATATTCGGCTTTATAGGACGAAATATATGAATATTTTATAGAATAAAATGGAAAATTTATTGTTTTATACAAAATTCGTGGATTGCTACACCAGTAAGTTATCGTAGCAACATAACTTCCTGCCCTTAAATTATTATTTTTTTAGGTTTATGCGGGATTATAACCGATTATTCAGCTGGGCGTTTTTTATACGTTATTATAAAATAATATGAAAATTATTTAATATAATGTGGATTGTAAGAGCTTGTTTTTATACTTTATTATAATGGCCAATTTAATTTAAATTGAAAGAGAAAAGAAAACATTGAAAAACAACAAAAAGAAAACTACTATCCGTATAATTTTCTTCCCGTTTATAATCAATGATAAAAATTGGAATACACGACAATGTTGGATGCTTATGGAATGTTAATAAAACCATTTTCATTTAAAAGTATACTATGTATAAGTATAGACACAAATTTCATGTAAATATAATTTATTAATATACAAAAGAATATAGATCTTTTAAACTAAATTTAGCAATCACAAGTCCACATAACAATGTTTGTTGTTCTGGATACTTCGAACCAATCTGAAATCTTTATAGATTTTAAATATTTCTGTTTTAACCGTAATTAGATCATAAAAATGCGTCTTGCTTCTAAATTGATAATAGTTATTTAATTTGTAAAGAAACAAGTTGTTTGGCTGTCAATATATTGAACACTAATTAGAGTCAAAAACCCCTTGTTTCCTAATCTACGAACACACTATCCGGGAACCGAGATTTATGTACCAGAATATTACACATGACTCGTGAACCGTATAAATTCCACATGTTTTGCCTCTACATGACGTCTAAATTGAATCAGTGACGTGTGTCTAATGTGTGAATAACTGGTAGTCAACTGTATTGAAGCTGGGATATATTGAAATGTCTGTTAAAATATTCTATTAGCTAACCCATTCCAGATCGGCTATGCATTCTCATAAGGTACTTTTTGTTGCATTCTTCATAAAGAAAGATATCTTTTATCATCTGATAGACCATACATTTGTCACCTTCACTATGAATTCAACAAAAGAGCTTAGCATTTGTAATTTTTAGACTATCTTGCGAAACAAAATATGTTTAGAATTTTGTTTTTGATGTGTTATCGTTTGTACAGCTGAACGGATTTTAAGGAGTCTTGACTGGATAATATAGAAAGAGCAGGAAGTCGTTTCCAAAATCTTGTGTATGAAATACATATAAAGATTGTCGGTACATCGTATGTTGGCACGTTTACCACAAACATTTATGTGCGGTTAAATATTTTATATACTTTTATTATTTAGGATAAACTTTATATATAAGACAATAGACATTTAAGCAAAGAATAATGCGAGGCTAAAACCTTTCTAGATGCAACTAACTTTAACAAAACTAAAGTAAGTTCAAATTCGGGCGTACATTGTTATTTGATTATGGTTTTGTCAGCTGAGTTTTAATTGACATGTGAAATGAAGGCAAACCCTCTTACCGTTTAACTGTATTTATATCATTTTATCATAAATATGTACAGAATATGTTAAAATAAATGTGTAATAA
Source organism: Danaus chrysippus (assembly GCA_916720795.1). Lineage (NCBI taxonomy): Eukaryota > Metazoa > Arthropoda > Insecta > Lepidoptera > Nymphalidae > Danaus > Danaus chrysippus. Next base: position 6,318,436 of record CAKASE010000066.1, on the reverse strand, counting down.
AAATATATCGGAATAATAATAATCGTCAAAAAATTATCCAAGTTTTTTCTAAGCTTCAATCACAAACGATGTTTTCATAAGAATATATGTTATGTAAAAATAATGTTTTTTTAAGTATATATAAAAGAAACGGGCTTATAAAATTACTTATTAAAACATATTGCATGTATTTAAATCAATATCATTTTCAGAATACTGAATATGCAATTTTTCGTAATTAAAATTCCTTTAAAAGAATGTAAGCTTTCAAGCGGCGATAAGGATGGTTGGTAATAATTGCCTCTTCTGGTATTATGTATGTCAACATATATATTATTCTTACTTATTTAATATTTGTACGTACATATGCAGGTTTATTAAAGTCTTTATAGATGGAAAAATATGTTTTTTTACAAGATATTTACTCTTCAGCTTAATCAAGACAATACTTTAAATATTCATACGATTTATTTAATAAAATTGTATGACATTTCAAATATTTTAGTGGATATATTAATATTTGCAAGTGTATATAATATATAGTATGATGTTAGAAGAGTTTAATACAGAATGCGTGTGATAATTAAATCTATCGACGCAAAAGTAAAACTTTCGTCTGATATGGGGATGATAAAATTTTGAAATCAACTGCTTTTTTAAAAAAAATATTGCAAATACATTTTCTGTCCTACTATTGCTAACGATTTTTGTTGCAATAAATTATATGTAATGCAAAGCCAATCCTTTTTCTTACTTTTCGCCATTAAGGTCTTGATTAGTGAAGTCTTGATTAGTGGAATCGAATAAAGGGTAGCTAGTACTTTGTGGCTCTTAGTCTAAGTTAAAAAACAAAACTGAATCTTCATATCTTTGAGTAGGACTGTATAAAAAGTTAAAATCTATCTAGTTATATACTGTTAAGTAGTAGGACTACCTAAAATGCACCTACATTAAAAATGTACCTACATACATTCTTTAAATAATAAAGTCAATTTGAATTTATAAATATCCATTGACTTGCAGTAACTCATTTTTGAGGCGCATTTTATCAACGTTGGAATTTAAAAATCTTACAGGAAGACCATAAAAATGATACACAATTTACTACATCTAGATATTTTTTGTTCAGTTTTGCAAGCAGATAGATTCCTTTTGACTTTATGTTTTAAGCATTATAGTAATATTCAGATAATAATAAAATTATCATTTATGTTACATATATCATGAGTATCTCATGATTCATTTAAAATTTTCTCTTTTCATATTAGCTCTCTATGTAAGATTAAAGTTTATTTATTTATGTGATACGTACAAACCATTGAAATAATTAAGAGTGCACGCGATGTGGCTTAGTATCGAAAACAGGGAACTTCTTATAAACATGTTTTTGGTCCCAATATTCTTGTAACTTTACAAAAATTTGTCCAATATATACTAATATTCTTATTATTTTACTAACTTAAATAATCTTTCTGTTTAACATTTTTTTAAAAATCTTTGTCTAAGTAAGTATAGAGTTTTTCTGTATAAATGTTTACACAATACATTTATTCTAAGTTTAGAACGATAGAAATAGTCAGAACTTAAGAAATAAGTGCAGCAACAGCACAAATTAATAACGTAATATCAAGTGGTCTTATTGTATTTATATTTTATACGTTAATTAATATCTCGTATTAAATAAAATCCCTTGTAAATTTTCTAATCGATGGTGTTATATTATAAAATTGAAAAAAATTAATGAAAATTTACATATACGGAAAAAAGAAAGTGAAAAGTATTCTTTATTATTAAAAGTAGTATTAACTCGCTTTTCTCATTGAGAATTTGTCTTGTATAATGAAAATTTACGTATTTCCTCAATACAAGTTCTTGACAGGGACGAATTTTTTAAGATAACTTTTATTTTGTTGGTTGCAAGTTATTGTTGATACGATTTTTCAAGACCGATGGGATGCTACGTAAATTTAAAATTATTTACACCCTGTATTTTATATACATGAGGAAGGTTTTCAATACTAACTGGTCATGCGATTATTATGAAAATTTGGTCTGGATAGTTGCTGATTGTCAATTTACTAGTAGTTTAAATTTAAGCTTTAGGTCGTAAATATACTGTCTCAGTGACAGCTTATTCACTAGACTTGAAAACACTCAAATTGGAATTAAAAGGAAACAGAGATGGAAACAGAAGTCAGTCAGTGGTGGCCTAGTGATTAAAGGTCCGCCTCTCAAGCATGAGGGAGCAGGTTCAATCCTGGCAAGTACCAATGTGATTTTTCCGAGTAATATGTACTTCTGAGAGTATTAAGACACCATTGACAGACGGTGAATGAAAACATCGTGAGGAAATCGGGACTTATAATTTCACAATTATAAGTTTGAAATCACCAACCCGGCTTGAGCAAGCGTGGTGATTAATGCGTTCCCAGTAAGTGTATCGGTTCATCCGGATGCAAGGAATGTTACAGTAATGTTCTACACACCCATATATACCAGGTTTGAATAAACAAAAAGCTACCTTGGCTTGAAGTTCTGACAAAGATACCAAGTTTTCTTGTTCCTACCTTGTTTTAGACTCAATGAATCGTACAAAATTAAGGTTCCAGGATGCCTTAAAATTCAATTATTAAAGATTGCCGCCTTTTTGTTACAATCCGGTAACGCCAATGAAAAGGTGGGCGGCCAATAACATTTTCAAAACAAACGATATAAATTCTTAAAAGAAATATATATTGTAGACTATAAATTAAAAATAATAAATAAATGTGTACATTGAATAAAAATAATTTTTCATGACATAACTTCTTACTAAATAAATACATGCGTCTAAAAGTCCAAATAGCTAATATTATTAAAGGAATCAAAGTATATTTTAATAAACCGTCATCGATGAAGTAATTATATTTTTTTCTAATAATAATTATTCGCATTATATATGTAATTCAAAAGGGAAAAATAAACACTGATGATTGGTTATGAATCACCTTTACATTAACTTGATGTTCATAGAAGAAACTGCTTTAATTCATATAATTAGCTCATGATAATTACTGTAAAGTTTAATAATATAGGTCATTGCTCATCAATGAGACCCATTAGAGTGATGACGTTTTTAAAGCGGCAACAGACAGACATCATTTTTAAGAATTTCAACAATTTGACATGGTTCATGACAAATAAAATAAAAGAAATCTTATCTTATCATATTTTCAGTGGTAGAAACTACATGTAGTTTCAAGTGAATACATTAAGTAATTTTTTTTTTCATTTCATCCCTCTTCTCGCCACCTTTGGGAGAATTCCCAAAAATCTTCTCTTAGTGGTAGCCTACTCATCTACAAACAAATACACATGCCAAATTTCAGCACTATACGACCAGTAGTTTCGGCTACGCGTTTTCTGTCATACAGTCACTCTGTAACTGATAAGTTTTATATTCATAGATATATACGTATACCTGATTAATCTATAAACGACCTTATTTGCGTTCATAATTATGAAAATAAACAATTTAATGTTAATATTTTGATTAAATAAAGTGTATTTTTTTTGGACTATCTGTTTCGCGACGTCACCGTTGTTTGATATATTAATAAAGTTTTCGTATGGGCAAGAAAACCACACATCACTGAGCATGTTGTGGTTATAAAACTAGGTTTTTGTGTTTAAAAACTATAATAATATTATATTAAATAAAGATTGAGATCGGGAATTTTATTGATATCTTTAAGTAGTTTTTTTTTGATGCGATCATAATATTTCTAAATCGTTATTTATTTACGTAACCTACAGTGCAATATATAAGTGTTAAATCATTTTCTTCTTTTATAATACTTAAAATTTCTATTTTTGTTTACACTAATGATTTCATATTATTGTAAACGTCGATTATTTAAGATAACTTCAAGGAAAGTTAATGACTCTAAAAGAATTCTTGTAGGAAAATAGGATTTAGAAATCGAATTGTTTGTAAACGTAAGCGAAATATTGCAAATTAATTGTTGTTTTTTTTTCGTAAATAGTATTTTCTTGCAATATTCGTAAAGACATCTTTATTGTATGTCTGTAAAATTGATACGTTATAATTTTAGTCGGAAAGGAATGTCTTTACTTGAGAGAAGTTTATTATATATTAGGTATATACATATGAATATATATTATACCTGATTTATTTTCTTATAAAATATTTTATCTCTTACAGGAATAACGATGAAAATTTTAAAGAGACTTAAACTTTTGTTGGTGAATTTTGTTAACCTATTTTTGTCTTCAAAAGAGAATATGTCTGTGTTATAACTTATAAGTGAGCGTAAAATGAATAAGATATGGTTTAATTTTAATAAATTATTAACAAATCGAATGACTAAAAACTGTAAAGAAAATCTATATGTCACAAGAAATTCATTTTATTAAGAAACTTCTGATTAATTAACATTAAAATTTTGTGCATCCATTCACAGCATTGATATTTTTTTTCATTTTCACTACTTAGATATGTATGTTTAAAATTTAATTTCTTCTCACTATATTTAGAATTCTAAAACTTGTATGTAAATAATGAATTATAAATGAAAGCCAGTCAATTATTCTTAGCATCATTATAAATCCATTACTCAATTTATATAGCACGCTTCAATTTAACAAAGTAATCAATCCTGCTGAACACACAGTCGAAGTCTTTGGACTGATTGCTAAAATGGCAAACCTAACGATCAACTATTGGTTAATTTGGAAATGAAATGAATTGAAGTGTATAAAATTTTGATTCAATGTTTTTTGTTTTGAAAAATAAAGCTTTGGTTTCAAATATTCACACAAACATTTAAACTTAGACTAGTCGTTTTATATATGTACAATACAAAATAAAAATGTTGTATAATTTCTTTTATTATATGTAATAATCTGTTTCATAGATACCGTTGATTTTTATTTTCGAGCACTAAAAGAAATAAATAAAATTTTGAAAACAAAAACAGAACATATACTTAACTTTTTAAAATATAACGTGTTAGTTTTTCTAACTTTAACTTTGCTACAATTTTTACTGTTTCAAAATTGTTATGTTAATAAGTTACATGTTATGAACCTCAAACTTTTGTTTTTAATTGTTTAATATTAAGAAGGTATCTGTGAATTTGTAGGAATAATTTTCCTAAAAAAAGATTAATGAAAAAATTAGATAGTTTACATGTGTTTTCAATCTATAAGTTTATAGAGAATTACAATGTTGTAGAGGGAATATTAAACCTCTATTGCAGCAACACTAAGCAGACAACATAAGAAGAAATGCAATAGCCTTACATAATCATAAATAAAATGTATGGAACGGAATCTCTTTCAGAATACCAACCGATTTTTTTTCATATTTAATTATAAGTAATACTTGTGGTCAGAAGATGCATAACATTTTAAAATTGAGTGTTTGTTTTGATTTATAATAAAGTATATAAAACGAAATAACAAGGAATGGAATACAATGAAATGAAATAGTACGAAAGGATAAAGTAAAATAAAATAAGTGTTGCGACTTGGGCACCAAATTTTGATATTAATAAAATGACATTTATTATTACAATCTTTTTATTGCATGCAACTTCCATTATCATCAGTGAAAGGACAGCTTTTATAAATTAATATTAATGAACAAATTAAAAAAATATTTAATATATTTTTTAAAACTTTCCAATTTACATATTGTCAAATAAACATTTTTTCCCAGCCTAATTTAACGCATGTTCTCTAAACCTGAAGTTGTCTGGTGAAAGTTCTCTAGAGAAGATTAGACCTTTTCTTCTTTCATCTGTTATTATAATAACGTGTTCAGTAAAGTATGCAATAATTATGTTAATAGCTTATATATAGCAGGCTTTTTGTCGTTGATCAGTGGACCACAAATTTTAACGTTAATATAGTCAGACACATTGCAAAGTGCATGTTAATTCTATTACAATTTATTTCATGTTTTTTAAATATTTTAAATTTATAAATTTTTAATATTTATCATTTATTTAATTGATCGCGACTTACTTATTCTTCTGTGCACACATTTCTTCTGTATTTACACATAAATATTTGAAAAAAAAAATGATAAAAGCGTGATAAAAACTAATTCAAAAACTGAAATAATTAAATGTTTTACCATGTTTTTATCCGACTTCCAAAAAAGAAGAGGTGTTTATGTTTAATATAATTAACGTAATAACTAAACCAGGTATGTATATAATTCATTAAATTAATATCAGCTAAGTTATAAAATTGAAGATTTTTTGAACGAACTATATGTTATTGTTATAATACATTTTTTTTATTGTTGTTTAACAATTAAATCGAAGCTCAAATATTTATTTACAATATTATATGGGCTTTTATAGTACAAGAAAATCTTACAAAAGACTTAGAATATTTTCAGTTTTGAAAACACTTTAAAACTTTGTACGTTTATACCTATATAAATATACATATTCTTTAAAGTCAGTGGTGGCCTAGTGGTTAAAAGGTCCGCCTCTCATACATGAGGGCGAAGATTCGAACTTGGCAAGTACCAATGTGATTTTTCAGAGTCATATGTACTTTCTAAGAGTATTTAGACGTCACTGATGAATTGATTCCCAAAGAGGTTTGATGTCAGGCAGGCGTCCGGTCGTAAAAACAATTAGCCAAAACTATTCAAAACATGTAAAGCAGACCCTAGCTATAGTTGGGTAATTGCTAGGTTGAAGAAGAAATATACATATTCTTTAATAATTTTTAATAATTTTTAAAAATAACGTGTTTCTTTTGTAAAAATTTGTTGATAGTACAGATAGCAATTGATAGTACAAATAACTACTATTACATACTTCTGATCTTCTTTCAGAATGGAAGCATTACCTTTCTTTATGACGATGCATACAAAGAGTAATGAGAATACATAGTCAAAATGACATGAGACAGCTAATTGAATATTTTCACAGATATTTCAATACAGCGCAGCTTCAATACAGTTGACTACCAGTTATTCACACATTAGACACACGTCACTGATTCAATTTAGACGGCATGTAGAGGCAAAACATGTGGAATTTATACGGTTCACGAGTCATGTGTAATATTCTGGTACATAAATCTCGGTTCCCGGATAGTGTGTTCGGAGATTAGGAAACACGAGGTTTGTGGTTCTAATTAGTGTTCAATATATTGATGGCTTAGCGACGTATTTACAAGTAAGTCAACCCTTCAATCTAAAATTTTGACAGCTATTTTCTGAACGAAAGTGGTCAGAGTGCGACATGATTTGAAATTACTATAATGGTTATGCATATATTATATATACATATAATAAAAACTATTTACTAAACATACGGGTACAGATTTGTTAATTACCTAATTCTGTTTGTATTTAGGAAGTTATTGTTGAGATTTAAATACAAACGTTTTTAAATTCTGAACTCTTTATAAGCAGAAGAATATAAGAACTATTATTTTCAATTGTTATTCATTTGAAATTTAATAAAAAAAAATGTTTTAACTCGATTGTTTTTGAGGAAATTGAACTAGTAAGAGAAGAAATGAGACGAAACTTCTCAACATTTCATAGATTCATCGTGCGAGTGCCGGGTTTATCCCGTTGTATTGAGAGGAGCTTCAACAGTGCCTTTATAATAATTAATATCTGGTACAGTTATTTCTTTTCATATAAATATTACTTCATGAAATTTAATATCATTGAAATGTCTGTTAAATTATAGTAACCTTAATCGTAACCAATAATATATAATCGTAACCGTAATCGATAACAGTACAATATTTTTTTAATAAGATAATAATTCAGGAATCAGGGATAAATCGACATCTTTTATGTTACAACTTTCTTAACATAAAACAGTAGCAGATAGAATTTTATTTAATGCTTCTTTAACAAAGAAGTCATTACATATATAATATATGTACATGACAATAAGAGGAATTATGTGTGAATTACAAAAGTATAATTTATTTCACGATTCACTCGTAGCCTTATGAAAGTTCCCACAAGGAATGTAATCGTCTTTTTGATATACAGTCACATTTCGAAAGAATTCTCTCAACAGAAGAATAAATGTTTTGTTTCGTTCAATAATGTTGATTTATTTTTGATGTTCTTTCCGCAGTGTAATGAAATGAAACGGTTACTTAATATAAATTTCTTTTATATGTGTATTGTAATGTCATTTTTATTTCAAAGATATCAAAAACGAAACTTAGATCTTTAAAATAACAAATATTCAATGAGCAATACTGTAATATGAAATCGAGTAAAGTAGTATAGATTCTTTCAAAATAAATGGATTCAATTAATTATTAAAGTAACTTAAACTTTAATTGAAAATAATCATTGTGATTGTTAATTATGTAGGCTGGCAACTAGATGTTTCATGATGAGTACGAAACTTTCTTATATGTATATTATAATAAAAATTATATATTAAAACTGTTAACTATTTAGGTTTTGTATAAGATTCTTCTTATATTAAATGAAATTGAGGTTTTCTGTTGAACAAAACTAAAAACTTTATCCTTCACAAGATTCGCAGTGATCGTAGTTAAGAGACACGACTATAGACTAAACTAAATATAGATAACAAAATTATTTATTATAAGTGGTCTCCTAAGACGGATTAACAGATTTACCTTATTTATATATTCAAAATAAAATTATATATTCTACAAAAACTTATAACCTACACATAAGACTACATGATTGTCCCGATGTTAGGATAGTATTGCTATTCCGTAGCTTGTGTGGTATCAATAATCTTCTGGTTCAACCCGCTTGGTGATCTATACAACGACGCGATGGTGCCCCGACAGTGTTCATTTATTTCTCATATGCAACATGTTTAAATTTTTTTGATGCAATTATGGTTTTTGTTGAAGCTTTTAGAGCTGTTCAGTTGATATAATACATGGTTTGTACATACACATCAACTTGAAGAAGTCATTCTCTATAACATATAATTTCAGTACCTTCGTTCACGATTTTCTTTCAACTTATCATGACATATATTGAATATTTCGGAAGTCCGGAACTGTGAATTGGATTGTCTCACATATTGGTAACATTCGAATGGGTTTTAGTTTAATAATACATTGATTTATTTATCTAAAATTAACGTATTTGTAATGTAAATATTCAGGATTAAAAACGTGGTTATCGTTAGTTGAAAACGAGACGGAACTAATTGAAATCCGTATTCATATTCCCAGTACTCACTGTCTAAGTCCGCGTTAATGATAAAAAACAATCAATGATATAAGGAAACAAATATGACAGTCAATATTTTTCTACTTTTATGTTTTGTCAAACGAAATTGTAATCAATAGAAAAGATATATAATCTTTCTTTTGATTTGATGACGTTTATAATATTATCACTAAAAGTAATCGTCTAAGGCAGCATTTGTAGAAACAATTACTAGACGGGAAATTGAGACGTGCTAGTTACACTGTTTATAATATAAGAAGAGCAATACGGATTTGGCTGAAAATTAGTGGAAAGGTAGTACCTATATCCTATGTACCGTACATACGATCCATGTCTAATTTTGATAGTAATGTAGATGAAGTTAAAATTAGTACCTTGTTTTTTTAGGGAAAGGGAGGGGTGGGAATAAGTAAATGGTGGGAAAGGAAGAGAATAGGGAAAGGGTTTCCGGTTCAAAATTGTTTGAATTTTGACGACGATAGGTCAGGCTTACTTATAAAAAAACTGATAGTTTATTTTCACTTTAAAATTATTGCCATAACTTTATTTAATATTGTTGGATAGAGTAATATGAAATGTGTATCTTTAATGGCACTATTGATTTTATTGATATTCAAATATACAGGGTGACTGGTGAATTACTATCAATATTTAAGGAGCATACTCGGTACATGATTCTCATTCGAATTATGTAAAAAAAATAGGTACTTAATTTTTGACCAAATTTCCGTATAAATAAATAAAGTGTGTACACGTTCCAAGTGTTCCAAGTGTGGACGCGTGCGGCGGCGTGCTGATACAACAACACGCCGCTGCGCGCGAGTGTGTGTGTGTGTGTGTGTATACATAATCTGTAGGGTGTTCATACGATGCGTTATTAATTACATAACTTTTGGTTAACTTTACTTAGAAGTTTATTAATATTTATGTTATATTAATTTTTATTTTGTCATATATGATCGTCAAATATCACGTCCTCAAATATCGATAGTAATTCACCAGTCACCCTGTATATATTACATACGTGAACTAAGAAAATATGAAAAGCATATATTTACTTTCAGTTGACATGAAGCAGTTTAAATCTCATTTTAATATTTTAAGTTTTAAAAATTTTCTTTTTGAAAACAAAAACAAAAGTTGTGTCCCTTTTTAAAAATACACAAGCCACAAGCCGCCACAAGTTTCACAGTAGTATGTTCCTTCTTAAAGTGATAGCAAAAAATGCACAATTGTATTGCCAATATGAATTTTTAGTGACAAACGAACTAGATAATTTCAAAGATTTACCGTACTCTATCATCATAATATGTTATATAGCTATCAAATTTATGACTAGTTGGCTTGTAGGCATGTAGTGAAAAAGAAAAGCAATATAGTTGTAATAGAAAAGAAGAAAATAGTATAATTTCGCAATGAGACTTCAGGCATTCATTGTTTACACAATAAACAAGGGTAGTGATGAATAAAATGTTACATGTTGTGTATTAAAATATATGTATATGAATATTATATAATTCAAAAAATATATACTATGTTAAATAAAGTACTATTGATACTACCTGTACTAAGACATGGTGTTTTTCAATACATTTATCCGTTTTATCGCCGTCAAGTAACAAATACACATACACATGCTACCATTCATAACACTGAACAGAGGTTTTTTTTTATTAATTACTAAACAAATATTCTTATTAAATGATATTAAACAACGTTTCAAAACCCAGATGTATGCCGAAAAAAATTTATTTAAAGATATATATGTCAGTCATTTACAACAGAATACTGGATCAATGTATTTCATATCAGAGACATTGTTATTAGTTAAATTACAACTATGCGGTTCACTGATTATAACCAGAAAGATAAACAAGACGCTACAAGTTATATACTTCATTACAATAGGATTTCGTAATCCTGTAAACAAACGTGATCAGTTGATATTGACAGAGACTTGTCTATACCACTAGTGATGTGAGTACTCTTCAAGATACTTTAATCTTAATTATAATTTTAAAGTATTGAAATTAAAAAAAAATTGCTTATATACAGAAAAAAATTGCAATTTTATTGCTCAGTTTCTGCTGATTTTTATCACAGCCTGGTAATTAAATTATAGTGTTTGCTATAATCAGATCTTTTGAATATTTATGAGTTGATTAAAGTTCAAATAATTATGTTTATAAACATGTTAATATATAAAAGAAAATCATGTTAGTTACATTATTTGTAACTCAAGATCGGCTTTACTATTTATGGCTTGGATTATTACACTTACGATTATAACACGTACAAAAACATAAAATTAATAAATCACATGCTATTATACATATTTTTATAATTCAGAAACATAAATAACTTAAAAAAATACTAATTATAACAAAACAATTTAATAATTCTTACAAATTTTTGTAAATGTTTAAAGCAATAGGTTTATTTATGACACTAATACACAATAATGATTGATACCTCACAGAATCTAACAATGTGATTATAAAAAGACTCACGCTGCCGAATTTATAGAGCTCCGACTGTTCCGACGATTCACGAGAAAAAGACTACACATCTTTTTTTAAAATTATTCAAAGAGGAGGGATGCTTATATTAGGGTTAAATTGGGAACAACCAAGCGCCAACAATAATGTAACTGTCAAGACAGTCTACTATAGGTGATTTAGATTGACATGTGTACACATACGAAGTGTCCCTCATCCTGAACTTACATACTAATGATAGGGCGAGGATTATAGTCTCAAAAGTGCAAAAAATATACTGTTTTTATACCGTACCGTATTAATGGGAAGAGTATCACAAATTCTATTGACTTTCATGAAATGATTTTGTTTAATGCATGAACTCATATAATTGTCGTAGCAAATTTTTTTGTTGTAATTTTATTATATTTTTATGGAAAATCTCTTTATATACGCTCATTCGTATTTAATTATGAATTTTGTCAACATTATTTAAAATACGGTAGAGTATTGTCGAATTCAAAAATATATTTCCACTTTAAAATCTGTTGAGAATTCTGAGAAAGAATTTTTTATTTAAATTCAGGATGTTTGTGTCGGACATCTGATAAAATATTGAAATGAAACTTCGTTTAAAATGCAAGTTTTGTTTTAAACAAAATTATAAATTTAAAACGGAATTTTAAATTTTACGGGCATAATAAATGAAAGCGCAGAGATTGGCAAAACCAATTACTTGAAAACATGAGAGTCAATCGATCCTGGCCCTGGCAAGTATCAATGTGATTCCGAGTCATATGTACTTTCTGAGAGTATTTAGACGTCACTGTTTAATGCATTCCCACAGAGGGTTTACGGTCGTAAAAACAATTAGCCAAAACTAATGACAACATGTAAGGCAGACCCTGGCTAAAGCTGAGAAATTGTCAGGTAGAAGAAGATGAGACTCAATCATTGTTGAATTAATACAGCTTTCTCTCAGACACATCACTGACTAAATCAAAGTCAATACATATGTCCCACATGAATTCACCTACAACACGAAGCAACTCTGCTAAGTTCCTTAATAATTTGAAAACTTAAATCTCGACTTAAACTCGAAACTTTATTATGAATCGAGACTTACTAGTGACATTCCATAGGGAAAGTAATAACTTGTTAATGACCTGATAGAAACAACAGTACTTATCATAAAAAAAACTTTCGAGTTTTCTGGTTTCCTAAAATGTACCCGAATTGAAATTTTTAATTCATTTTAACTTTCGACTCGGTAGAAAAGACCATGATATTATTTTGTCCAAAATTTTTCATACACAGAATATTAAGGGCGCAGAATGAACAAAGAATATATTAAAATAATTTTGTTATATTCACCTTACTTATATCAAAATCTCAGTATATTGTATTATTACGTAAAGCCACTTTTCTCACATAAAGATCATTGTTATTGTGAACAAATAACAAATACAGTTTAAGGATAGCTATCAAACATTTTGACAACGATCCCAGGTGTTGTAATAACACAATAGCTTTTATGAAATCGTTATATGAAAGTGATAATCTTTTTTCGGTCTGAAGACAAAAACGGCTTGTCTTTTCCTAGATACTAAGCAAAATTCTATTTGTTTATCTCATTTTAAATAATAGTTGTAAATGATAAAAAAAATTATGATTAAAGTTACGTTATAAGTTGCAGAAATAGATGCATAGTATCAGTTATTATATAACAATATTATTATAAAATGTAAGGATCTAAGAATGTATAAATTACGAGTTTCTGTTTCAAGCATAATACCTCAGTAACAATTTTATGCCAAATTGTATCATAATAAAGACAATTATCGTTTACAGAATAAAGTTTTTATGTAGATATAATAAAATAACAGTAAGTTATCATTCTAAGATGGATAAAAAACCTGTAATTCTATTTTATTTTTAATCAAAAATGAATATTTAGTTTATTGATTTTTTGTCTTTTTTTTTTTTTATAAATTTATTTTCGGTAGAGCTCAGTGACTTTTAATAGGACATCTAATAGATGGTAGAGAAATAGAAAAAATGTTACTAACATTTTTTAGCGGTAAAATATAATGATGTAATTATTAAAAGATAGAGTTATTTATATTATTTATATACAATATAGTATATTATGACAAACTTCTACCACACTGGAGTCTGAGAGGTGTCATTGTCAGAACTCAACCAAATTGAAATGGGACCAAACGAGAAGTACCAGCCTTCCAATAAAAATCATTAAAATCAGTCAAAAGTTTTATGGTAACAAAAATTAAAAAATTCAGACGAATTGGTAATTTTATATTCATCGTATCTCCAACGTTATTTTGATACAATTATCATTTATAATTTTAAACATTCAATATTAGTCTACAACATTTCATCTTTATGTTGTTACATATTTATTTTATTTATAGGTGTATAAATTTAAAGCTTTGCTCAGTATTTATAAATTTTTCAGTATTTATTTTGTGTTTGAACACGTTAAGAAGACACAAAACAATATAAATCAACAATTATTACCTTAGTCTAACCTCAAAACAAACACTCAATGACTTCCTGTTATTTAGCAACGCCATCTGCTGTTGTGTCGTTCAAACAATTATTAAAATTAATTAGCAAAAAATAATATTACTATTCGCCAATGATGTCAGGTAGAGTCATATTTTAAACGCCTCCTTTATGGTATTTTTTTTTCATAAAATGTCGTTTTCTAAAAATGATTCCTAGCTAGATCTATTTATCGTCCTCGAAACCCCCTATATACTAAATTTAATGAAAATCGCTGGAGCCAATTCCGAGATTAAAATTACATCTTAATTATACAACAGTTGCTCATTTAAATATATAAGATAAAGATTGTTTTCAGGTGTTATATTGAGATATCATCATTATAAACTTAAACTAATTTAAACTCGCTTACAGTAATAATATCCTACATACAAATTTAAATCAAGGATTTCGTCAAAAGTTCACTTTTTGCAAAGTCTTACACTAGTAACATGTATTACTTCTGTAGTTTCGTCAGTGATATGTTCATGTTAATTACACAGGATGTTTCTGTGCAAATGGAGGCCGAATTTCCACATCACACAGTATGGAAATTCTAGTTTAAATTTGACCGAAACATTTTAATTTCCCGTATTTATCTCTTCAAGATATACTTCTTTGTTTTATTTCTGTCCGCCTTATTTATACTAGTGACCAAATAGTGAGTTTAACCAATTTCAACCATCAAATGATACATGTTTCGCTAGAAAGTATATAACGAATGAATATTTTAGTATAAAGATGCATTAAAATACAGTTTTGATTAATGGAGTGTATTTTTTTTAAAGAAAGAGAGACAAAACTCCTCAGCATTCAACGTATTCACCGTGCGGGTTACGAGTCCATCGTTGCAGGGAGAGGAGCTTCAACAGTGCCTGGGACTTACGACCCAGGTGTAGGTGTAAGGGACCCCTCCATCAGCTAAGCTCGTCTCTCTACCTAACCATGTGAGGTTAATTAAAAGTTTCGAATATTTTAACATCTTAAATAAATCATTGTTGTTTAAAACCAATTGTATGAAACTGAATGTTATAAACATAATTAAATTTACTCCAAGCAG
Organism: Danaus chrysippus; assembly: GCA_916720795.1. Taxonomy (NCBI): domain Eukaryota; kingdom Metazoa; phylum Arthropoda; class Insecta; order Lepidoptera; family Nymphalidae; genus Danaus; species Danaus chrysippus. The sequence continues at coordinate 6,303,129 of CAKASE010000066.1, read as the reverse complement.
GTTTGGAAAAAAAATAAAACTTGATTTTTACAAAATTTTCATTGTTGTTACCAATATAATACAGCATTTAGACGAAACTTAACATAAAAAAACACAATAATTTACCTTTATACTTTTAAATAAATGATTAACTTTAATTACTTTTGCATATAGTTAATTGAGTTTTAAGGTAATAATTAAATTAAACCTTTACTCATAAAACAGCGAAGCTATGCTGGGAGCTATTAATAATACATATTATATGTCAGTGAATGTGTAATAAAAATGTATTCATTTGAAGACTATATATTAAATTCTTCGAACGAAAATGCCTCTTCGTTTATTACTGTACACATTTGAAAATGTCAAGTAATCTAAAATTACGTAAAAAACAACATATTGGTCAATATATCAAGTTTAAAATCTATTTGCATAATGTTTTAACTCGTTAAAACATCACCATACTACATATTATAAGTCACCACACTTATGTATTATCACACTGAAACCCATTCAAATGTTAATAATAATCGTCTAAATAAAGACAATCGTCTTCATAGTAACGAATTTCCGTATACACAATAATCATGGCCAGTTATTCAATATTGATAATACATTTAGTTATTTATCGAAATAAGGTTGTGCAAGCTCGTCATATACATATATTATAACTTAATATATTTTCCACGTTTTATGTAATTAAAGACTATCATGATAAGTGAATATGTCAATGAAGTATGAGTTTAATTTAAAAAAAATATATAACTGCAAGTTTTATTATAAAATACGGTACAAATTGTACTAAAATTATACTATTTTTAATGTTAAATATTAGTACCAAATTTAAATAATGTCAATAACGTCGTGGTGGCCTAGTAGTTAAAGGCCCGCCTCTCATGCAAGAGGGCGCGGGTTTGAAACCTGTCAAGTACCAATGTGATTTTACCGAGTCATGTGTACTTTCTAAGAGTATTCAGAAACGACTGAAAGAAAGTGAAAGAGAAAATCGTGAGGAAACCTGGACTTATAGTTTTCAATTTTAAGTTTGAAATCGCCAACCCGTCTTGAGCAAGCGTGATGATTAATGCTCAAATCTTCAGGAGGCCTTTGCTCAGCAGAAGGCTCTGATAGGCTGATGATGATGATGATGATGATGAAATAATGATATCTGAGATTTTCATGAGAACACTTAGAAACGAAACAATGATCTTCTGATTTAACCATTTATTATGTTACATTATGATTTAACAGACGTTTTGGTCACGGTCAGCAACTTTGAATCTAAAATAAAATGATAAATACACGTACTTAGTATATCCGAAAATCAAAGCTTGATTCAAAATTTAAAAATTTTAAAACTTTCAAGTATAATATTATAAATATGTATTTAAAAAAAGTACTAACCAATTTTCTCAAAACTTATAATGGTAAGCAGATAATAAAATAAAGAAATTATAACAACATGATTTATATATATAAAGTAAGCTACAATATATTATGGTTATTAGGATTCTCTTGAAATACGATTGTATATTAAAATAGACGATTACACTTCCCAAGGGAACTTTTAGCCAGATAAAGATGAGCTGTGAAATATAGAACGTCTTATTTTCATCCAGATATAAAATTCAGTAAAGACCCATTTATATTATTAAATTTAATAAACCTTTTTACTAATATACTTAGGAACCAGATTAATTTGACCCCAGTGAGATGCGTTGTACTAAATTGTATAATAGGTCTTTTTAATAGAATACTTTGTTAAATGTACTGTAATCTATTGCGTTTGATACTGCCGCCAAAACCAATGAAAGATGAGAAAAACACAAGATGGGAACACACATTAAATTCGAACCGAACTTTAAACATCTCAGAACGCACTGGTATTGATGTTGAAGTGATAACATATTTTGATTTATTCACTTTTGCACGGAAAAGTATTTGTCAATCTCTTGTGAGTTTCTTCCAATTAAATTTAAATTGATTAAGTGTTTCGGTTTTAGGAAATAATTAGTTAAAACTCTTTAAGATATGTATTATGTTTGTTCTAAATAAGGTTTAATTTGCCGTTTAAAAATTGTAAGTTTATAAAACAACCATATTGTTTAATGATTTTAACAAATACCTTAATATACACATTCTTTAGTAACTAGAATATAATTCATGTAGAAAGTAACACAAATTAGGCTCAAGAGAATTAGGACAAAGGAACGCTTCAACCAATATTTCGTTTTAATAATTCGAAAAATGAAATCAAACTAATTTTAAAAATCTTATTGACAAAATAGCATAACATAATGCTTGCATTTTTAATTATTATGTGATTAGATATTTCTTTTAGAACTGGCAAGTTGAAAAATCTCGTCTTTAAAATATTTAAACTTTAAGCTAATCCTAACTAAGCCGCCATTTAATGCATAATAAGTATTAATTACTGAGTAGATATTTTAGAATACATTTCATTTTCCGATCACTATTATTGAATAAATATCTTCACAAACACTCAAGCCTTTAATAAGATCTAAAATCTTGCGAGTATTGATTTAAATAAAACTAATGATATACTTATCTTTTACTTTGCAACCACAACTAAACAAAATTGATCCTAATTAAAAATAATCAATTTAGGTGTAACTTAATTTTTATCAAAATTTAATTTTATCATAACAACTTATTTATGTCTTTTATAAAAAATGTATAAAATATATACATACATATAACATATTCTAATATTTGTTCGCGACTCCATCGTCGTTTACGTCACAGTGCAGTGCCATCTGCCGTCGGATTTTTTTAAATTTAAACCACCAAAATACATACATAAAAAACAGTCCAGAAGCTTAGGAGTTTAGGGACATACACATGTACAGTAGAATTAAATGTACTTATATAATAAATTGTTATGATCATCAAAGACAAAAATCCGCTTAGCACTATGAACAACCAAATGAAAAAAAAAATGTATCAAAAAATCTTATTTTAAAAACTGTAATCCAAATTTTAACTCACATGATAGTGGAACAGGTAATTATTCCCGACCTAATTTACTTCGTATGGTCGAGTACAGGCCATCCGACAACCGAGATTCAAAGTTAGGTAGCTGACTTTAACTAAACTTTTCCATGTATTTTATGCCATTGATTTTTCATATGATCTACTGAAAAAAAAACTTTTCACACCTTTTTAATATAAATATTTTTTCATTGAATGTCATGAGGTCAAATAGAATTTCAGAACTTCTTGGAATATTCACCTCTCAGACTCCGGTGTGGTAGAAGTTGGTCATAATATAATATATTGTATATAAATTGCATAAATAATATAAACAACTTTATCTTTTAATAATTACTTCATTATATTTTACCGCAAAAAAATTTTAGTAACATTTTTTCTATTTCTCTACCATCTACATATTACAAGTCCCATTAAAAGTCACTGAGCTCTACCGAAATAAATTTATCAAAAAAAAAAAAACAGACAAAAAATCAATAAACTAAATATTTATTTTTGATTACAAAAAAAAAATAGACATAAAGAATTACAGGTTTTTTATCCATCTTCGAATGATAACTTACTTTTATTTTATTATATCTTCATAAAAACGTTATTCTATATATAAACGCTAATTGTCACTGATTATGATAAAATTTGGCATAAAATTTTTACTGAGGTGTTATGTTTAAAACAAAAACTCGTAATTTATACATTCTTAGATCCTTACATACATGTTTTATTATTATATTATAACTAGTTTTTGCCCGCGACTTCGTCCGCGTTAGTTTGGTCAAGAGTAATATATGTAGGTATAGCTGACCAGGCGAACTCTATTCTCTCGTAGAGGCCATAAATAATCAGGTTTTTCCTGTTTCAATCAAACAGAATGATTGACATATTAGTTAGTTGTCAAATCTAATGTCAAAAAAAACGTTTGTATGGGAAATAGAAAAGGGCTGTTTTTAGGATTTCCCGGCTATTATTTCCATTTTTCTCACTTTTTATACCTTCCCTGGACTTCCAGGAGTATTTCAAAACTAAAATTAGCCAAATCTGTTCAGCCGTTCTCGAGTTTTAGCGAGACTAAGGAACAGCTATCCATTTTTATATATATAGATAATATTGTTATACCAATTGTTCTTATATACTAATTTTCCCCATATTCCAATTTTCCTTACATACTTATTCTCCTTATGTACTCGTTTTCCTTATATACACATATTCCTTATATACTTATTCTACACGTCACGGCACGTCAATTGTCTACAATCGTTGATTAAAATGTTTGTTTTGTAATGTTACACTATAATTAGGCAGTCGTTCAACCGACAACGATGGTCGTGTGATAAGTAGGGCTAGAATGTGGAAACGAGCTAGCAAGCTCGATTATAAGCGAGTTTTAGGGTGTCATAGTGGTGAGCGAGTAGGACTTTTATCATATGTTTTGTCGATTAAAGACAAACTACGATCAGTGAAACGATTCCTCGCCAGCCAGCAGTGTGAATGTCCAACGATAAACTACATAGTTGAAACATCTCTTTTATTTACATGGAGTGTATAACTATTGGAATTTCCATGAGCAAGAAAATAGTAAGTAATTTCCTCACCGTCTGCGGGCCAACTGCCTAACGACGAATTAAACGTTTCTTCTATAGCACATTAAGTCGATAATTTGTAGACAACTGACGTGCCTCACGGTTTTATTTTAGTCTAGTCTATGCATAATATGTTTATAATTCCCATGACTGTACCTATTTTATTATCTTTTTGGTTTTTAGTACATTTATCTTAAACATTACAATGTATGTTTAACGTTAAACTGTTTAACTTAAAAAAAAATATTACCTAACTTTATTTTCTAGTTTTTAGTTTTTATTTCGCATTCTGTTTAATTCATTTAGTGCTTCATTATTGCAAGGTTTCTTGCCCGTTAGTTTATTGTAGTCCAACTCCTCTAAATAATTGTTTTCAGCCATTTGGTAGCGGCGGTCACCTTAGATTTTAATTATGCATAGTAAATTGTATTCTACTTGTTGACACCTTTCATTTGATACCCATCCTGATGGGATTGATAAAACCTGAGTTATCCGGCATTTTGTAGAGGCCGCTATCTTGGATTTTAATTTTTTATAGTAAATTGTATTCTACTTGTTGAGCCCTTTCATTTGATACCCATATTGATGGGATTGATAAAACCTACGTTATCCGCCATTTTGTATCGGCTGCCATCTTGGATTTCAATTTTTTATAGTATATTATATTCTGCTTGTTGAGCCCTTGCATTTGATACCCATATTGATGGAATTAATAAAACAAATTATCCGCCATTTTGTAGCGGCGGCCATCTTGAATTTATAATGATAATGAATAAACATAATTATATTGTCACCAAAATCCAAAATGTATACAAAATTTCAGATTAATCGATTCACAGGAAGAGGGTGAAATTTGAATTACTAAATTTGACCCAAGAATAAAAAAAACAAACGGGGTGAGCTAAATAAAACCGTTTAATAATAAAAAGACCTATTATACAATTTAGTACAACGCATCTCACTGGGGTCAAATTAATCTGGTTCTTAAGTATATCAGTAAAAAGGTTTATTAAATTTAATAATATGTATAAATGGGGCTTTACTGAATTTTATATCTGGATGAAAATAAGACATTCTGTATTTCACAGCTCACCTTTATCTGGCTAAAAGTTCCCTTGGGGAGTGTAATCGTCTATTTTAATATACAATCGTATTTCAAGAGAATCCTAATAACCATAATATATTGTCGCATACTTTATATATATAAATATAAATCATATTGTTATAATTTCTTTATTTTATTATTTATTCATAATTGTATGTAATATTCATAATAAGTGTTGTGAAAGTTGATAAGTACAATTCTTTTATATTTATAATGTAATTATACTTGAAAGTTTTAAAATTTTAAACTATCGAATCAAGCGTTGATTTTTGCTTATATGTACTACGCGTATTCATCATTTTGTTCTACATTCAAGGTTACTGATAGTGACCAAAAAGTCTGTTAAAATATAATGTAACATAATAAATTGTTAAATCCGAAAATCATAGTTTCCTTTGAATGTTTCTTTGAAAAAAACTTGATACTAATATTATACCTCACAATTAGTGTAATGTAACTACAACTTGTACTGTATTTTATAATAAAACTTGCAGTTACATTTTCTATTTCAATTTAACTTTTTGATATTTTCGCTTTTCATGATAGTCTTTAATTACATAAAACGCGGAAAAGATATTAAGTTATAATATGTATATGAAAAGCTTGTATAACCTTATTTCAGTAAATAACTAAATGTTATATCAATATTGGATAACTGGCCATGATTATTGTGTATACGGAAATCCGTTACTGCGAAGACGATTGTCTCTATATTATTAACATTTGAATGGGTTTCAGTGTGATAAGTGATAATACATACTCGTAAGTGTGGTAACGCATTATAAGTGATGTTTTAACGAGGTAAAACAAAACACAAATATTTTTTAAAGCTGCTGGGAGTAAATTAAATTATGTTTATAACATTCACTTTCATACAATTGGTTTTAAACCATAATGCTTTATTCATGACAATGATATTTAAAATGTTCGTTTGAATAACCTTACATATATCGTTAGATAGAGAGAGGAGCTTGGACGGTGGAGGTCCGCGTTTAACGCGCGTTAGATAGGGGCCTCTTAAACCTACACCTTTTTTTTTTTTTTTTTTTTAACGAGGAGAATCTAACCTACACCTGGTCCCAAAGACTGTTGAAGCTCCTCTCTCTGCAACGATGGACTCGGCACCTGCACGGTGAAGACGTTGAATGCTGAGAAGTTTCGTCTCTCTTTCTATAAAAAAAATATTGTACCAAAACTGTATCTTAGTGTATCTTTATAGTACATATAATATTCATTCGTTATATACTTTCTAGCGAAACATGTATCAACTGATTGTTCAAATTGATAAAACTTTAACTTGTATAAATAAGGTGGACAGAAATAAAACAAGGAAGTATATCTTGAAGAGATAAATATGGGAAATTAAAATGTTTCGGTCAAATTTAAACTAGAATTTCCATACTTTTTGATGTGGAAATTCGGCCTCCATTTGCACAGAAACATCCTGTGTAATTAACATGAACATATCACTGACGAAACTACAGAAGTAATACATGTTACTAGTGTAAGACTTAGAAAAAAGTGAACTATTGACGAAGTCCTTGATTTAACTTTGTATGTAGGATATAATTATTGTAAGCAAGTTTAAATAAGTTTATGTTTATAATGATGAAATATCAGTATAACACCTTAAAACCTTTAACTTTAACCTTTAAATTTATGTATCTTTAAATAAAATAAATAACAACATAAAGATAAAATGTTGTAGACTAATATTGAATATTTAAAATTATAGATGATAATTTTCATTAAAATAACGTTGAAGAGGAATATAAAATTATCAATTCGTCTGATTTTTTTATATTTGTTACCATATAATATATTTAATGGAAGGCTGGTACTTCTCGTTTGGTTCCATTTCAATTTAGTTCAGTTCTGACAATAACAAACATGAGAAAACCATAAAGGTCTAAAATGTTCATTTAGTATACATATCTGCTAGAAATAAAAAAGTAACTTCAACGCGAACCCAATTCAATTTATATTCTTATAAGATTTCACAAATGGTGCTATAAAGATTACAATAAGATCTGATATAATGAAATTGTATAATATGTATTTAGTGAGGTAATAATTAGAATATTGGTATATAAATAAAATGGGAAACTCTGAATGTCACATTCAATTCAATACTACAGAATCTTCTATCTTCTATATATATATAAATGGATTGCTGTTCCTTAGTCTCGCTAAAACTCGAGAACAGCTGAACGGATTTATCTTATCTTAGTCTTGAAATGTTCGTGGAGGTTCAGGGTAGGTGTAAAAGCTAAAAAAAATTGATTAATTACTGGGAAAACCATAAAAACAGCCCTTTTCTATTTCAAATACAAACGTTTTTTTTGACATTAGATTTGACAACTAACTAATATGTCAATCATTCTGTCGCACTTCAAAACACGGAGATTTATGGCTTACTCCAAAAATATAAATAAAAAAACGTAATAGATATTTCTTGACTATAGGGCGATACGCCAAGTTTTCTAGTATATATATTTTTTATGAGATATCAATTTATTTTTTTCATACAAAAAAGTCATTCATATTATACGTATATTTAGTTCGACGATCACATATCACATGTTGCAAGTAATGTTGCTAATGTTGTATGCAATAATAAATGTTACGCTACCTTTGTTTAAGTTTACTGTCAAGTTGTTACTTCATTACTTATTTAAATAAAGTTACTTTAAATATCCCGCTGACGACAAACTCACTCGAGGCGAGGTTAATTTATCAGATGAAAGTTGAAAATAATAACGTTTTAATAAATATATATGTATTAAATTTCGTAACTATTTTTATTTTTTGGTCTTATGGGGTAAACGAGCAAATAGTCTATCTGATGGTAAGTAGTTACCGTGGTCCATGGACATCTGCAACATAAAAGGTGTTCTGGATGTGTTGCCGACTTAAAATGATTTAGGTATGTCACACTCGATAGTCTCGATAGAAAAATAAAAATTTTGCAATTGTTTGCGATGTTGAAACGAAAAGGTGTGCAATTTTTTTTTGGTCTATTTACCGTTATGCATACTCTTTGTACGGCATATTTGTAATTATTGAAACTAAAATACCTACACAAGTTAAAATTATAGTTACCTTTTTAACAGCACTTTTCATTAATGTATATATGCTACTCTTAATATTTTAATGGAATATTCTAAAAACATGGTGATTTTGATTCAAAACACTTCTTTGAACTTTCAAATACTTAATTCAAAGAAATTATTTATAAATGATTTACGAGTATGCACAATTTTTACGATCGTACCAAAACAAATTCTAACAAATTTGAAATAAACTGTAAATAAAAAACTCCAAATTCCATACTCACTGTCCGTTTATGAATTCTTCATTAAAAAATAGGATGATATAAAAAATCATAATCTTAAAAATTTTATGACTTCACTATAGTCAATACTTGATTTATTTAATTTCATGTTAAATTTTATTCATTAATTTTATGCGATATATATTAATTACTTCATCGGTTTTGTTATATACAAATAGTATGTTGAATATACAAAAAAATATTTTCTAGAGAATTTTTACGAAACAACTGAGTGAATATCAATACTATATAAATTTCAACCTGGTCGTACAAAATTTATTTACATGTATGTATGTTATTATCGATCTCATACTCTCAAATCATTTATCTGTTATTTGTAGAGCGTCGTTAATAAAATGGTTATGTTAATAGCACAGATATCTGTGCAAATGGGGCCCCAAATATCAGTAGTGTGTGGAAATTGTCTGTTGAATTTGAATACCGGTAAGATTTGCATTTTCATTTCCCGTATTTATCTTGTCCAAATATTCTTTGGGTTATAACTATTGTGTGTTGTTACTAAAGATTATTAAGAGGAATATTTTTTCTTTGCTCAGAATAAAGACATTAAAACTTATTTAAATAATAAATATTTCTACTAGTTTACACTGAAATTAAAGACATAAAAATATATATTCTGAACCAAACTACTTTCAAGAAAATACTAATAAAATGATAAATGCTTATTTAAAATATCACTCAAAAGCATTCTTTACGATTTTCAATTTAAAATAATATAAATGAATAAATTTAGTGCTACTTTTCCACGTACAGCACCGATGTTGACAAACATACATTTTATTATATTCTATATCTATATGTTATGCATTTTGGTTAAAATTATCTTTGCTTAAACCTCCTCGTATAAGATAATATTTATCTCATCAAAAAATCCCTTTTTTTAACATATGCTTTCATAAACTTAAAATAAAAACAGTATTTTAAAATGTTATAGTAATTTAAAAAATAATTTTGTTAAAAAGAATTAAAAATAATATACATCGCTCCGAATGATCAATTCCAGCCGTGTTTGTTGGACAGTGACCCGTATAATTGAAACGGCCATTTCACTAACAATGCTTCACTTGTATATACAGTTGACGAAATACATTTAAATTTGGTAGAGTTTGTTATCAAAAAAATATTCAGTTTTATATGGCTCCATTATAAACCGTCTCACAGGTTTTAAGAATTAAATAATTTAATTTCTAATTTGTATTGTCAATTATATATATCGCGTTTTATACCTTTTATTTACGTAATCAAGTATTAAATGTAGTTACAATTATCATGTCACCTGCATAAAACTTTGTAGCCACCTAAAAGAGCGCAGTCGCAACAATGAGTGTCGGTTGGTGTAAAAAGAGGCGAGCGTCAAAATTAAAAACATTTTCGCTCGCGACGTTGTAGGGATCAGACCACTAAGAAGTAAGGGATTCGTCTAACGTTTAATAGGTATCCTTCAAAAGCCGAAGAGCCTACTAATACCCATCAAATAAATAAAGAATATACATAGCGATAATACATAAATAAACTTCACAACACAATTACTTATTAAAAATTTATACAATATCTTATTTGCTAAGATTTTTAACAAGACAATGACAATGGTATATAAAATACATATAATGTATAAAAATACATAAAATTATTATCTATACTAATAAAAGGTATATAATCATGTCTAAGGCAAAGAGTAAAGTGAGAGATACAGTTCAATCTTGACTCTTAATGTACATCGTTTATTCGGGTAATGCCCGACAAAATGACCAAAGTCAGTATTTATAGCTTTTCAAACACAAGTTGATACCCAAATGTTGCTATCACAAAATTAATATAGGTTCAGTATTGTAATTAATATTAATCCCCTGTTCATAAACAGTAGAGATTATAGCAACTATTGACTAAGTTGATATGAAGTGAAATATACTAAGCACATTTAGTATGAAGGATATGAATTGAAGTGATATTGTCTATTGCTATACCTTTATAAAGAAATTATCGAAGTTTACTCTCTAAAAGACAAACAATTTAACTTGTTCAATATAAGAAATAGATATAAATTGGAAAACCTTTTAAATTAATCGCACTTTAAGAAACATTTAAATAAACGTTAAACCAAAGTTCTCATAATAAATATATTTTTAGACAAAGTTAAATTTACTTGTATTTCAGACAAAGTCAGGTGATGAATGCTGTGTGAATAATTTGCAGTAACTTGTTTACGTTCTTGGTTATAATTACTAAACCGTATTGCCGTATTTGGAATGCTAATCATTTCTCCGTCTCTCTGTTATGAAATACACTGATTCAGTATTGAGCTGAAAATGACAATACTTCGTTAAATCTAATTTTGTTTGGATAGATCTCAATTGAAACATCATTCTTTACCGCATTCTCGCTGTGTTTTTGGTATTTTATTTATAAATCAATTATCTAAAAATTGTGAATCTTTGTGTGTTTGTTACACTATGAATGAAATTTACATTTATTTAGAATTAAAATAATAAGAATACTAAAATTATTGTAAGAATTGAAAAAAAAAACTGAACTTAAATAACACAGTGACCAAAACTTATTAATCGAATGTAATTGCTTCTCTTAATTGTGCACTGAACATTTAGGATGGGGGTCAAGTCGTAAACTTAGCTAAATGGAGTTTGCTCGACTGATGACTTGTAAGTTGAAGATAACCAAACTATATTGATCATTATTTTTTTGGCTCTTGAAATTACATTATGCAAAGAAAAGAATTTGCTTGTTAAAACACTTTAACAATATTCTAAAAACTCTTTATTTTCCATGACTATATACTTTTTTACATTGTAAGCTTTTATACAAATTATATGCTTTTCTAACGAAGTAAATAATTATTTTTTCTAAAGATTTTCTATGCTAAGATGTCCAATGGTCAGTTATTACGAATTTATAATCTACTTATCAAACTTAGATATCAAACGGAAGTCGAAATGAATTCGCAAACATCGATTTCTTTCGCTGAAACTGTAAAAATGATTCCCGGAATCTCACACTCGATAACAGTATCCATATATTTTTGTGTTTATTACATTGATGTTATTTCTATTATTAATTTTATTAGTTTTACATAAATCACAATTCAAATTGGATATGCATAACTTTTTACTTATATAACAACTGCATTTCTTGGTATACCTACCTAGAAATTTAAAAAATTCTGAGAATTATTTTTAATTAGAATTATTATTAATTTAAGAGAATTATTATTAATTTAAAATTACTTTCTTTACCTTTCATATTCAAAGTGATACTAGTATGACTATATATGGAAAAATATACTTGTCCGTGTAGTTATCATAAAACAAAATTATTTACAATGAAGTAAAACCAGTGACATTATATTTTAGATTTAACTCCTTGCAGTTTTTGTTTATTGGTTACTTGCAAATGCATGTAGTAAAAAACGATTATTTCAATATCACACACAGACATTCCAATTTAATTTATATATAATATATAAATAAGCAATACAAGACAACTACTAATATTAATCTATAGAAGGGACAATCTTCATTAATTGGTACGAGTAGTTGAAGTCAGATATATAAATTTTCCGAGCAAAATATAATGCCTCTTCAATTGGATAAAAATATAAGAAATTATAGTATTTTAATGTACCCAATATACTGTTTAGGTCAAATAGAATTTTTATTGCAAACTGATTCATTAACTATGATCATATTAATTTTGTATAAAATACAAAACACCCAGAACCTTTTACTCAGTAAATATGATTTATAGTTTACAATGATTGAGCCCTTACCATTTTCATATTTGATATATACAGCATGTTCATAAATTTAAGTTTAATTCACACCCTGTGGTCTAACAGCAACACATTGACCGCAGCTTCATAAATCAGGATCAGACGACAGATTTGATTGAAGATCTCTCATCTTGTATTATTATACATACAATAGAGTATTGAAATTATAATACATAATCAAAAATTATGTAGGGTGACAACCGAAGGTTCTAGGAAGAGTACGAAACTTACTTATATGTATGTTATAATAAGAATTACATATTAAGTTTTATTACCTATATCTAAGACTACATGATTGCCCCGATGTTAGGATAGCAATGCTATTCCATAGTTGTGTGGTATCAGGAATCTTCTGGTTCACAGGACTAGTTGTTCGTTCTGCGGAGTCAGCAGCGTCACTCGTTATATGATATTTTATCCATACAACGATTTTGATCCAGCGATGTCCATTTATTGTTAATATGTAGCGCGTATGTAACACAAATAATTCACTTACATTAATTTTAACGAAATGTTTTTTATTTAAATGGGGTAGGTATTTGAAATACAAATTGATTTATTAGTATGTTATTCTTATATTTGAGCTGACTATTTAATCTAATGTTATAATAAGAATAAAATGCCTAAACGAATACTTATCTGACTAGAACTTTTGTCAAGTGCAATGTATCATGTAAATCAGTTTTAATTTAATACCGCCAAATATCAAAAACAAAAGTACCTACTGCATAGTTCAATATAATATTTTATTGCTTTTTAAATTTTATTGTAAATATTTTTTTCTCAGCGGCACTATCGCGTACATTTTTAAAACATACGTCAAAAAATAAATGTATATTTCGGATAAAATTATTTCTTAATTTTTTTTATTATATTAATATAAAAATATTTGAATTGTTACAGTTTTTTGGAAGCAGGATTTTATAGTTCCCTTGCTAATGCAATTATCGTGGGACACCTTTGTTTGCATGCACACGAGCTGTTTGAGCATAAATAAATCTCTCGAAAACGTATTTAGTATCTGTATTCATTGATACAAAAATGAATACATATTAAAAGCTTTAAGACATTAACAATATTATTAACTATACCATATATATCACAAGTGTAAATAAAAAAACGTGGAATATGTATTTTTAAATTAGGTTTTTATAGTAGTAGTTATTATTGTTTATTTAAATAATCTTACTCCTAGCTTAAAGAATTCATATATATACAAGTCGTTGTCTGTATTTCCGTATATACAGCCTTATTTTCATTCCGTGGAATAAAACATTCGCTCACCAGGTGCAGAATTTTGTAAGCAGATGCAAAAATAAATTAACTTTGGATCCAAGAATGAAGTAGAAGAAAATGTAAGTTACAAATTTTAACAAAACTATTTAATATTTTACAAATACTAGATATAAATTAGTTCTAATAAAATATTTAAAACATTTCAAAAAAAATATTATTTGCTTTCGTCCTTGAAAAATACTTTGTGTTTGTATTTAAATTATTTCTCATATCTAGATTATTATCATTTGTTTTTTCGTGTTAACTTTTTGTTTGAAAAATATTCGCATTATGGCATTTCTGGAACTATCTTAAGATATTTATATCTTATGCATTAGGAAGAGGCCGACCTGACCAATATAATTATTAAAGAATTGGTTATATTCACATAGTATTTCTTAGCTTTCCCATCTCTCGTAAGCCTCAGAGCATGGACTATGAGATAAAATCATTTGTCATAAAGTAACGTATAGAATAGTCATCAAACATTTTCACGACGACCCCAGATGTTGTAATACATAACCTGTTAGGAAATCCTTACACGTGATTTTCTCTCTACCACGATAAAGTAAAGACATGGTTTCTTCTTATTATTTTTAGTCCATTCATTCATTCTTTACAACATATTATTAATATAATTGTATGAAAGTAATAACTTTGTTTATTATAATTCGCAACTAATTTTATTTTTATATGAGGTAATACTTTAATTGAAATTTCTAAAAGCTAAGTAGCTTTATTGATAAAAACCACTGGTATTCATTTCTGCAGAGATTGTAAGATTTTTAATGTATTATTTTAAATTTTATATTTTCTATTTTATTTTTAATTAATATTATTAAAACCGAAACCTTCATACATCCAAAAGTGAATCAAAATTAAAGTAAGTTTAAATTCGGGTGTCCCTAATTTGTTATCATTTTAATATGCCTGCTGTTCAAGAACACCTTTACTGGTTCCTACTCGGAATACATAAATAACAATATGGAAACATAAAAAAGAAAATTTCAATAACATTTTAAATTATGAAAATCCAAATATTATGTTACATATAATAATCATTGTAAGAAAGCGTCTTGTGTATATTTGGGTCACTATGAAATTAAAATTAATGTACATTTTATTTCAACAATTTTTCCTCATTAAAAATCTCGGTTGTCGGATGGCCTGTACGCGACCATGCGAAGTAAATTAGGTCGGGAATAATTACCTGTTCCACTATCATGCGAGTTAAAATTTGGTTTACAGTTTTACAGACTTGAAACATGTCATCTCATCATCTTATTTGCTTAAAAATATATAATTCTATATGTATACTTTATAAATATTAGATATAGGTGACGTTCATATAAGTCGAGGTTTTACTTTGAACAAACCACATGCTTGACTTATACACACGTTGTAAAGTACACGGAAATTATGTTTTTAGTAGTTTATTTTAATTGTAATTTAAAAAGTAACTTAACTTTGCATTATATCCTTTGTATAGTCCAAATCACACTTAAATTTTCTACAAAATTCTAAATTATATCATTACATTTGTTTCAATATTACTATTATTATGGGCCACAAATTTTATAGAATCTGTTTTCAATTAAAACACTTAAGAAATATCTAGCAGTATTCTACTTAATTTGCGTTGTAATCATTTCACTTACATTATAGCTTTGTTTTTAAGCGCCAAATTTATCACACTAAAAAGTATTTCTCTTTTCCTCCTGCTTTAATTATAAATAAATAAAGTACAAAAAGGTAAATATATAAATAAATGATAATAGAGATCGAAATAGTTGAATATTTTTATTTGGTGTAAGCTTTGTCTATTCAAATTATTATTTAATAAGAGCGTTTTCTGCTGACACGTTTTTTCGATGAGCGACTTCTCTTGTGTGCGTTGCTGGTTGAACTCTGGTGTGCTGATAAATTCGCCAAATTCTAAGAAAAAAGGAATATATACTATAGTTTAATGTTATAAATAGAAACAGAATTAAAACTTGTGTTATATATTGTAATGATTTACTAGTTAGTTAATGTGTAGTAATTTATGAATTGACTTACTATTGCAAATGTAAGTAGAAACTATGAGAGGAGTTCTTAAAAACGACTGTCATGTGTTTAATGCACTACAATTCCCCCCGTTGGACGGAGAAGACTTCATAAAGTGTAGACTTAATTGTAATTTGTGTGTTTTGTGTTTCAACAAGAGCTTACAATATTTGAGTAATATTTTGTCTTTTGTACAATATTCTATCTAGTATTTCACTAAATGAGTTCACTAACTGTTAATTATTAAAATGTGATAAATTTGAGTGATCTTGAAACTTAACTCCAGTGATTAAAAGTTATTTAACTATCACAATAAAAAATGTAACAAGTATAAGACGTAAAGTAGAATCCTAGTGTTATCAAAGATGACATCGTAGATATCGTATTATCATAAATATTTTTTATTATTTATAAATTTATATATTAATTCAATCAAGTCAATTAAGAATCTTTCTGATAAAAGTAATCTCAGTCGCACCTAGTGTTTAAATTTCTTTAAAGTCTCTTAAAATGGTTACCATACCATGGATGGTTGAAAATGTTAAACAAAGCCTATAAAGTGATAATTTTCGTTTACAATTTTTTTTTGTTGGTACTTAAAGATATTCAATATAATATGTATTATAGTTGTTCCTAAGTTAACATTTAATTCAGATCATTAACATTTATATAAATATATTAAAACTCTGAGTCTTTTGAACTAGTAGAACTATATTTCCACATAGAACTAAATTATATATATATATAGGCATATTTTCATAAATTCATTTCTTCATTGTCTTTTGAGTAAATTTTCAAAGTGAAAGCTTTGCAAAGCTATTGAATGATTTTTTTCCTAGCTGTCGGCACATAAATAAAGAGTTCTTTTATTTGATCGACACATACAAACGGCTGAAATGTCTTATCAAGAAAGTTTCCAATATGCCTCTGTATTGAAAAGTCTAACTCTTAAAAAACATTTGCTATGTTTTCGGTTATAATATTTCCATCGAGAATTGGATAGGTTTTGTGTATGTTTTAATATATTATGTACTCGTATTTGTAACTGTTTGTATATAATAAATTAAGTGATAATATTCAAAATTATTCGTATGAAATTAAATGCGTTTCTTTTAAGGTTTCAGCTAACATAGTTAAAGCTATCTGTATACTCAATCGGTTCATAGTAGGTATTGTAACAGTTGGCTTGTAATATATAATTAAGTTGAAATAATATTCTACATTTCAACAACTTAATGTTCATATCATTACTTACGTTAACATTTTTCCTGACTATGATAGCCACACCACCGCCCCGTCCTGGCTTTGTTCCAGCGGACCTCGGTACTTTACCTACCAGACAACGATCGAGAGGCCGAAAGCTTCGGCTAGGTTCACTTTCTTCTTCCTCATCAGAGGCTGTTAAAAAACAGTTTGACAAATCAACTCTATATATTTTTAATGTCCTACATTCCTCACATTAAAGGGTTTTTATTTTTACAGCCCATACATACGGAGACATGATTTTTTAAATAATATCTCATATACAAAAACAATCATAAAAATTTAAAAAATACAGGAAAAGAAAAGAAAATGGATTTATAATTAAGGGACAGGATGGACACTTAAGTAGGTACTATTTATATTTTATTATGAAGTAGTTTTATTAAGCGAAATGGCAAATACATGCAATTTTTTTAAGTAAGGAACATATTGTTAGTTTTAAGGATTTCGAATGATTGCCAAATACTTGCATTACTTTGAATGTAACAAACAATTTTTTTTTTCTTATCAATATAACTTACATTCTCTTTCCGTATGTTTTAATATTCCTCTCAACTTTTGTTTGAACATTCTCTGGCTTGATTTTCTGCTGCTTCTGTCCGATTCATCTGGTTCTGATTTACTGTGGAGCTGGCATTTCTTCTTTTTTAAGTTACCGCTTGTGTATTTCAATATCCTACAATGAAAAGAAAATACTTTTACGGTACAATGATTGTTCCTGTATCAGTAATATGTAAGTGAAGATAATTGATATGTATATGGTTGGAAATGAAAAATCTATGGTTTTAGGACATACGAAAGTTTCTTTTTCTTCTTGACATTTTCAACTGAACTAGATGTATCTTCAGTTTCATCCGAGTCTGTGTAGTTGTAGGCTAGTTTTCCCATTTTTATTATACGGAACAGATTTTATGTTATTTGTTTATGTTCTATTGGAGATTTATTATCAACATTTTTATATTTCGTCGTCCATTTTATTGTTGTACTTTTTCAGGATAACATTTTGATGGTTTTGATACATGAATGTTTAAGTTATATAATTTTTATATGTCAAATTTAAAAAGAAAAATAAATAAATCCTTCTTTAAAGAATAAATTCAGTAAAAGATATTATTTGACTAGTTTATAATAGATAATATTAAGGTTTAAGCATTAATATATATCTTCTACTTATTTATTATTAGATAAATATATAAGAGAATAGAAACAGACGTACATGGGACTTATGTATATAAAGAATAACAATAATAGGTAATATATATGTATATGTACATATGTACTACCTTTAAAGTCATTTAGCTTTATAGAACATACAAAAATCGCAGTTACCTAAAATATTTAGTTATGATTTTTTTTTATTTAAATTATGATCAAAGATGGGATCATTTCAAAGATAAATTTTCACTATATTACAATGAACGCTTTATTATAGAGTTTCTCACATACGGTATAGTTATTTCTCAAAGCAAAGTTTTGCAGGATCCAATATGTTTTCTAATGTAAAAATCTAATTATATATTTAACAAATAAAAACACAATGCAGTCAAATACCTGTATAAATATGCTTAGAACTGTCAATAAGAGCGAAGCTGGGAACGTTGAATAATAAAACTGTTTTCTCTCCAAGAAGTTACGAAGCAATAATAAGCGTCAGGAATCGTCTTCAGGAATACGGTTATGCTAATTGTGTGCTTGGCGAAATGAAGCTAAATTTAAGCACTAAGCAAACAGAAGTCATGCTCGCTTTAATTTCTAATGCTTATGCTTTATTATTCTAAAGAAAACATAACATTTTAATAAATGAAATGCTATTTTATCTCTCATCTTGTCTGGTCGTGATCACGATTGATGTAAAGTTGATTGATTGCATCGATGGGCCGCGGCTATTGAGAGCAAAGGCGAGGCTTTAGCAGTCAGTTTGGACGTAGCGAAGGCTTTTGATCGGGTCTGGCACAAAGCGCTTCTATCGAAGCTTCCTTCTTATGGGCTTCCTGAGAAATTGTGCCAGTGGATAGCCAGCTTTCTTACGGAGCGTAGCATAAAGGTCGCTATCGACGGTCTGTGCTCGAATTTAATGCCCGTGAACGCTGGTGTCCCACAAGGCTGCGTTTTGTCTCCCACTCTGTTCCTTCTGCATATCAATGACTTGCTGCAAGTCGGCAATATTCATTGCTATGCAGATGACAGCACTGGTGATACGCTCTATACCGGAGAACGCACACTTTCTCAGGACCACGTCGCTGAGTGTCGAAGTAGACTTGTGTCTAGCATCGAGTCTCTACTCGATCAAGTGTCATCCTGGGGACAAACCAATCTGGTTACATTTAACCCAACTAAGACACAAGTCTGCGCGTTCACCGCAAAAAGAACACCCTTTGTCGTAACAGCTCGGTTCCAGGGCAATTCCCTTAAACCCACAGCCAGTATTGGTATTCTGGGTGTCACCATTTCGAGTGATGTACAGTTTCGTAGTCACTTGGAAGATAAGGCCAGGTTGGCGTCTCAAAAACTTGGCGTACTTCGCAGAGCGGGGCGGTACTTCACTTCGGGTCAACGTCTGACGCTGTATAAGGCGCAGGTTAGACCTCACATGGAGTACTGCTCTCACCTCTGGGCTGGAGCGCCCCAGTGCCAACTTCTTCCTTTTGACCGAATCCAACGTCGTGCAACTCGAATGGTCGACGATACCGATCTTACCAATCGGCTTGATACTTTAGCCCTGCGGAGAGACGTTGCCTCTCTCAGCGTCTTCTACCGCCTTTACTATGGGGAATGCTCTGAGGAGCTCTTTGGGCTACTGCCGGCAGCTGAATTCCACCACCGCACTGCACGTCACAGGTTGCAATACCATCCGCACCACCTTGACAGCTGGCAGTCAACCACAGTGCGCTTCAAAAGAAATTTTCTGCCACGCACCACCACCCTGTGGAATCAGCTGCCTAGCGACGTATTCCCTATCCATTACGACTTAGGGTGTTTCAAGAAGAGAGCGTACCTATTTTTGAAAGGCCGGCAACGCACTCGGGCGCCTTCTGGCTCCTCGAGTGTTTATGGGCGGCGATGACTATCTCTCACCAGATGGCTCGCCCGCTCGTTTGCCCCCTATGATATAAAAAAAAAAAAAAAAAAAAAAAAAAAAAAGTCACTCAAACGATTGTAGTTCTTTACAATAATAAACTACGCGTAGTAATTTACTTTATATTTAATTTATATTTAAAATCTTTGTTAATTTTAAATTGTATTTTAAATCATTATTAAATACGAATTTCTTGTCGTATTTCTTAACGATAATATGACTAGACAATTATTATAAGACATTTATCATCAGTAACAGTCAGTGTATTGGTTGATATGAAAATAAAGTTATAAAAACCCACATAAGTAGTATTATCGAAGATTATAATTTGTTTGATAATTCTTTGCTGTTCGTACTTGTATTACGAAAACATTAGATTATGGAACAAGATCCTCAGAGTACTGTGGCTTATTAATGGAGACTCGTTATTCCAAATTGAATATGTTTTTTCCTTGGGGTTTCAACATCTTTGTAATTAAGTTTCTTGATATTGTTATAGGCATGTAAGGATATATTTTCTTATAATAAGGAGCCATTTATAAAGTACGTCACACGTTAATGGAGAGGGAGGGTATCACTGAAGTGTGGCATTGTGACAGGAGGCATGGGAAGGTCAATAGTTTTGTGATGACACGTTTTAAAATATTAAATATTAAAGGCATTTGGATATGTAATAAAAAGGAGTAAAAAATATAAATAGCTGTTTTCTCTTGTTTGTTTTGAAAAACATACATAAATTCATCAAATGTGTGACGTCACATCAGAAGGGGGAGGGGGGTATAAAATGTGACAAAGACGGGGGGAGGGGTTCAAAAATCCTAAAATTCTTTGACGTACTTTATGGATGCCCACTGATCTGGTAGCGGAATCTTAATAACTATTAGGTATTATTTATTGAAAAGTATAACGAATGTTCAAGTCAGTCTAACAAACTGAAGCTTTTACATTTTTGAATACACAGTTCGTTCCAATTATTCCAATACAAATATCTACATCGGTATTTTCGTTATTAAAAAAAGCAACCGACGGTGAGATAAAGCCAATTATTTGGTAACCGCTTGGTTGAGCTAATTCGATTTGCATTCGAGATATCGTGAGTATTGCAACTGCGACAGTTTATTGCCTTCCTAGCATTTAATTGGTGAATGCAATAAATGGAAGACTGAAACTATGTTTATGGTTGGAAACTAGGTTCATATAACAAACCACAATTATGTTTTACTTAATTTTGTCTTCATTTAAAGGAAAAATAATGTAGATTATCTGTTTTGTTACTGTTTATATATAAACTGGGTATACCCAGTTTATTATTTATTCAAATTTAATTTAAAACATACCGTTAGTTTGTAATACATATATTAAGTTCTTATCCACTTCGAAGATAATGAAAATCTTGAAGTAATATTATTTCAATTTGAAAAACCTAATATGTGTTCAGGAATTTATATATACCAAGAAAAATAAAAATAAAACAAACATTATCTGACATACGACTCATCTGTATGTAGTTTCAAAATAATAAAATCCGAAATATTAGTTTTATCTAAATGAATACTTGCGAAAGTCTTAGATGCCATTAAGAAAAATATAGTTATGTTTTATCAATTTTAGGAATTAGTATTACCGGTTATGTAATATTTTGAGTAGTTTTATTGATAACATATTTTATTATACATTTTTCTTATATAATCTAATATAGATTGGAAAAAGTTGCTTAAAAATTATGTATTTTATACGTCATATTAAACCCCATACCTATTTTGTTTCTTATTGCAGTGGAGTAAGATACTTGCAGAAACACGATCAATACCTTGTTATCATTTTATTTTTTCTTTAAAATAAAATCTGCTCAAGTTTTTCAAAAGAAATTAAATAACTAGGTAGTTTTTGTGTGATTATTATGTTTTTATAAGTTTCTAAATTTTACTTTATTTGTTTGATAAATAAAAAATATATATACTCAAAAGATTTACTTACACAGACAGGAAAAGGCATAGAAATGTTGATGTTATACTGCATCAAGTATAGAAGATGCACGTCAATATCTTCAAACATTGAATACAGCGATAAAATGGCCAAAGGCTTCTGTTGGCATTCAAAGACCCACAAAAATTTAGAGCTTCCAAACATATTCATTTCAGTCTTCGTTAGAAGACTCAAAATAATATATTTAGAAAAACTTGCTTTTAGTAAAAAGATCTTACTATGATATATATATTTCGAAGAGTTTTGTTTTTTTGGACGTAATAATCTGAGTAGAAACTATTCAGATTGAAAAATAAATTTGATGATGTTTAAAATCGCGTTATCGAGAAAAACTTATTATATGTATATCATTACTTAATATTTTGACGAATTGAAGCAAGTAATGGGTACAAAAATATGCTTGATAATATAGGAACTTTAAATATACTTATGTATTTATAAAAAAAAATACAAAATAATAGATTTAGAAAACAATAGTCTATATGATTAAAGTCATTGCTAAAACAGTGTAAGCATTTTTTTATTTGTGCATTAACTACATAGTATGTTAACCTGGGGGATTTTTCATATCATGGGAAGTCTAAATATTTTTAGCTCTATATGTCTGAAGTTTGCCGTGTTGAATAGTTGAACGATGGCTACATTTTTCACGATCATTTTGCGGATCCCGCTTTAAGACCGGGTGATATAGAAGGGTTGCGGTTTTGACCCCGGATGGGTTCCAATCAATATTTATTGAATGGAAAATAGAAACAAACTATTGTATTTCAGTTTTCCTCAATCTTTTCTACGATTTACAAAAAAATATATACGATTTTTAGAATCATAAAAAGTTTGTATGTGTGAAACAAAAAGAATAAAATCAATAAATAAAATTAAAAACTATGAAAATAAAATCAAAATATATTATATTAAGTTACCACGACCTTCCTAAATAACTAAAATATTTAAATAAAATTTCAAGATTTTACAGGGAAACACAAAAATTGTTTCTTCAAAACTGTTTTAACGGAAAAAGATGAAACAGCAGCTTTTGAGTTACTAATACAAGATAACTTCTGATTGGTACTATTGCAGAGTAAAATTTTAGTAATGTACGCTAGCTTTTTATGTTTTTGTTATTAAATAACCACTACAATTCATGCTTCTATAATGCATTTAGTTCATCTATTTTGTCCCACTGTCTTCGGGATCGATTTTCTATGGAGCAAATATGGGTCGCTTCACTTAAATTTATTCGAAAAAGAAAATTGTCACTTGGATAAATGCATATAAGGGTAGGAATTAAAAACTATACAATAAATAAGAACAAATAATATACAACAATACATAATTTAACCATTCCTAAATTTTCATTAAGAAGAAAAGAAGTTGCATTAAATTTTAACTATCGATTTGAAACCACAATAATAAATATTCTTTATAATTTGATCAATCATAAGGAAAGTATTTAGTAATATAGCCATAATATTATCTTTGATTTTATAACAATTTAGGAAAATGTAGAACACGTATTTCAATATTTACCTGGCTTAATTTCACCATTAGTAAACCTTCCTAACTCAGGTGTTCTTCGGACAAGTTAGGGATAGCTTGTCAAGGGACTAACGTAAATTAATGGTCATACTTAAATGGGTATTCTTTACTAATTTTTATAAAAACTTTCTGTTCAGTGAAAGAGCTTTACTCTTTTTAAGACCACAAGTTATATGTGTATGTTTTGCTATAAGCAAAAAAGTGTATCATAAAAAAAAATGCTGTAAATTCACTCTGAAGCAGTTATAAAATTGTTAGAATTATAACGCTGAATGTCTAGTCGTCATTCTAGAAAGCCAGTATACTCTTTACTGTTACTTAAGCCAAAAATATTATGAATCAGGAATTTTATTAAAAGTATATAATTATGCAGTTCTGATATCTCTCAACAGCTGATGAACGTAGCTATTTAAGAAATGCCACTGACTTATATAGTCCACTAACTCAATACTAAAACGATGCCGGGCCTTCATGACGTCACGAACAAGGTCGTGAAACCTTTTCAAACTTTAATATAAAGGTAATAGAGAGTAATTCATACTTGTCCAACTACCCTTTGGTATATCGGTATAGAGGGCTACTTTTCAACCATCCGCCGTGTAAAGACTTTAGTTAGTCAAGTTTCCATCTTTCACATACTTATAAAGTTGTTCACGAGTGATATCAGACTACATAAAATACTGACTTATTTTGTTAAAATGTAAGCAGTGGAATATGTCACCGTAGTTTATACTTGATGTTGGTCACACATAAATAAATAAGAGCTATTTTTATTGAAATCATAGTTTTGACAGTTAAAAGAGACAAATAAAATATTACAAACACCCATTCCTTGGAACAATAGAAAGATATAAGTATCAAACTGTCATCGTGGATGTTCCTCTACCATCGGCTATTTATAGAATTATTTATAAATGGAACCCACTAGTTCCTAGATAAATTAAGAAGTCCCTTAAAAATAAGGCCACTCTCA
Organism: Danaus chrysippus; assembly: GCA_916720795.1. Classification (NCBI taxonomy): domain Eukaryota; kingdom Metazoa; phylum Arthropoda; class Insecta; order Lepidoptera; family Nymphalidae; genus Danaus; species Danaus chrysippus. The sequence goes on along the minus strand of CAKASE010000066.1, from coordinate 6,278,162 downwards.
CCCTTACAAAACTTCAGGATTTAATACCGTCTGGATACTTACTTTATTAAATAGCTGCAATGTAAGTTTTGCCATTTGTTTTAATATATTTAATTAAACAAAAAACCATATGTACATATACCTCAATACAAAAAGCCTTGCTAGTAAATTACAATTATATCATACTCGTACATCACAAGACAGATAATTTTATTGTTTGAAAACACGACACGCTTATTAGAGGTGTGGAAATTATAAACTGAATTGAAACTTGGTACTAAATTAATTCTAAACTCCAAGCCATATCCCTGGTACATTAATTAAGCATATGTTTTCGCAACCACGAAGTTTCACACACAGTGTTATGCAATATCGACTTTACCTATGCTTAGTTAGTTGTATTGTAAATATTTCTGTATGCAGTTTTGCATATTATCTAACCAATGAACAAAAATAAACCAACCATATTATTTTAATTTTTTACCAGTAATGCTATTTTCCCCATAAATAAAAACTTGTATTTTAACTTGTTGGTTGTTATTGTGTCGAAATTGAAAATAAGTTTTTAACACAGTTTGGTGAAATTTATTATTGTTCAATTGACACCTATCATGAAACATAATATGTTGTTGAACTAAAATTATTTGAAAGGTTATTTCATTTATATATTATGACCATCAGCTCATGTGTTGTTTATATATAATCAAATCATTGTCAATTCTACCTTGGGAACGCTACAATTGTAGAAGATAAAACATGTCAATTTACGTGTTCCTTGTTCGTTTTTTACTAAAGTAATAATGTTTTATTTTAAGACACAAAGAAAGTGAGCCGGATATGTTTTGTGTATACAAATGCTCGCACTATGTGTAGCTATCATTCATATTTGATCAATGCTGCGTCACGTGAGAATAGCGAATCGAAGATAAACAATAACCTGCTACCATTATATTTTCAATAAAACATAAATATGGCTATCATACATACTCAGTATACATTAATAGTTTTGATAGGTTTGGTTTTTTAAATGCTAATTTTGATTATGGCATAGTAACTGACTTGATTTCAATCATTCATGGTTATATATATCGGCGCTATCAGCTTTAATAACGGATGCGAAATGAAAATAATTTGAGCCTGTCAACAATTATTATTAAAACTCATTAGTGTTCATGATTATTGTTATTGTAAAACGAAATCAAAGAATGTTTAAAAGGAGAATAGAACTATGTTTGAATTTTGATATAACTATGACGTCCGGACCCACGACAGCAGAATTCAGTAAGTGCGGGCCATTGAAGAATGTGATTTTAAAAAACTTTTGAGAAATACAAGAATATTTAGCACAATTGAAGTTTCATTTTAAAATATTATGGAACGTACTGAAAGTTAAGTGACATTAGTGACGTCAGCGAGGCTGGCGCCTCTTTAAAAACAACGAATTTGTATTAAATCCGATATATATAATCCTATCCAATACTTAAAATTGTTTTCTTATATTACATTTTCATATCTCCTACTTTTTATTTAATTACTAATAATAATAAAATAATCAGGAGTATAATCATAAATTGAATATGATTTATGCATGCAATTGATTTGGACGTACAATTGTTGAGAGCTCATTTAGTATTGATTCCACTGACGCGTAAGAGGATAATTGACTGAGGATTTTGCTGTTGAAATATCTTTATTTAATTTTCAATACAAAATATCATACGAACAAATAAAATATCGGTCTGAATCTTGTGCGTTGGTGAATAGAAACAAGTGGTTAATAAATTGTGAGGGAAGTTAAACTAAAAAAATATGTAAATAACGAGATATATGTAACAAGATCTAGGATCTATAAAAACACATTTTATTTTAAGCTTCTGAGTAAACATAGTTTTGAGACTAATATTTGGCTTTTCATTGAAAGAATTTATTTTACAAAATAATGACTTGTGGAATGAAACTAATATTAGTTTCACTTAAATGTATACTCGCGAAAATCTTAGATCTCATTAAATGACTTGTGGAGTCACATACGATAATTGTTGAAACCGAATTGAAGAAATAAAAAAGTACCTAAAGTTTTTTAAGAATATATTGTAATACCAGAGGATTTATAATAGATGATTCAAAATAATTCATTTAAAGGTATGTTAAATGTATTGTGGGTATACGATCATGTTATTTCTGTGTGATTATATTCAATGCAATATTTATCTTGATCAAAGAACAGCTTTGTTTATGCAGTACTATGAAAATGACGTTACACGCCCTCGGGGAAGTTTAAGATACGATAAGCATAATATTCAGTCTCTATGGAGTTATCCTTGGGAACCGAGATCTTAACAGCTTTGGTAATTGATAAGTAATCTTATAAACTGAATATCTCAGATGGGTTGAATATCACAATGAAAAGCTAATGTTTATTTATAAATCTTCTTAGTTTTTTTTATTAAATTTCGTGTAATAATCTTTTTAACATTGAATGAATGCTGAGCTTATAATTAAATTTAAACTTGAAGATATGGAAAGAAAATTTTCATAGACTCGCAGGATTGTAATCTGGGATTCCGAAATATCGCCATTTAGTTGTTTTTTCAATTGAGTTATCGGGTTGGATTGACATTTCTGTGTAATTTTAACATGTATTTTAATTAAACTTTGACCTTGGAGTCATTTTATATCTATGTTTAAATAATCTCCGGTTGTTAGAAACTTAAAAAAAATCCAATAGTTTTAAAATCCTTTCATACTTAGATTTTCGTATTAATTAATTTTTCTTATACTCACTGTTTGTATTCTCATATATAAAATAGTATGCACTTGTTATATTCAAAAACTAAGAAGGCTTTAATTCAATTTCATCTCGTCATTGCTTTTACTCGTATTTATTTAAAATCAGTCGCTATGTATCGTTTAATCGGGATGCGAAGTATAGATAGAAGCTCGTCTTGAAATGTAAAAAGGGATTAGAGAAATTATATCATGCAATTCACTACTTTGTGCCATCAGTGCTCAACACACGACTGAACTTGTGCTTTGTAGACTAAAGGAAGCTGTCTCAGCATGAAGTACTGTGGTAGTTTGGCTTAATCGTTCAGTTTCCGTACAACTGCCACAGCGTTGGACTCAATGAACTAAAGTTAAGATTTAAGGATAACTCAATATCCATATCTGGCGGTAAAAATAGAGTTCACGTACTGACAAACCTCTGAGGAACCCTTGTACTGCACTCAGTACTACCCAATGACACTTCATTGAGTCGGACAAGCAGTCGTCAACACGAACTTGTAGAGCACGCTTCCTCAGTCAGAAATCCAGAAAATCACAACGTTTGGTGCAGATTGAAAGCTTATTGTGTAAACTATGGGTTCATTGGAGAAGTATTTCATTGTGTGAGGTATTACATCGGTTACATACGAGTATTTTTTTTGTGGTTGTGATCGTTACATCGCCCATGAAAATTGACAAATCTCCAGTAGATAATCAAGTTTGCCGCAAATAATAAGACATACAGAAATATCATATCTCAATAAACCTGTGGACTTAAACCGTCATATTCACCTTTTATACTAATAATTAGACTCTTTACTGAATTGAGGAGGGTCAGCGCAGAAAGCATTTTCGGATCCGGATGCCCTCCAAAACCAAGACTTGCCGTCTTGTTCTCAGCTCAAAATAAATATCTATCTTAAGTTGTAACAGCGAAGGTTGATGTAATTCTATTGAATTTCAATATTATTACTAATTATTATATTGTATCATATGTATTAAAAAACAATCAAATCTTATTTTTATCAAACGCCACAGTTACGTCACTAACAAATAGTAAAAGGAAATACAAACAATATAGAGTTTTTGTTTGAAAATAATAAACACTCTCCTGTGCAAAGCTGTACTACAAATATAATTTCTAAAGTATAATGAATATTAGTATAAAAGAAATTCTATTTTTCATCCCGGACTTCTAAAATAAGGCAGTCCATAAATTTGTTGTAGCTTGCCTTTATCCTAAGAGTTCCCTTGAGCCCCGTTATCACTATTTTCAGTATGAAAATATATTTCTACTACCAAAATATTTCTTTCGTTATTATTTATACTCAATATATATTTTATATACGAATTTTATTAATTTCATATCTCTCACAGGAAGTCGACTAAAAGATATTCAAAGAAATAGTACATGAACATAAATATATAAATTTTTATTCTGATCTTAGTCCGATTCATATCTCGAATTAGCACAGCTCTAAGGCAGGAAAACATCATGTGGAAACCTGGACTTAAATTTTCACATTATAAGTTTGAAATCACCAACCCGTCTTGAGCAAGCGTGGTGATTAATAAATTCCCATAGAGGGTTGATGTCAGGCAGGTGGTCGGTCGTAAAAACAATTAGCCAAAACTATTAACAACATGTAAGGCAGATCCTGGCAGATCCTGGTTAAAGCTGGGCAATTTCCAGGAAGAAGAAGAAGAAAGACCAGGTCTTTTGAAGATTTACGTACCAAATGTTGATAAGTAACAAATTATATGTAACAGCTGCCTTCAACTTATCACTTTCTTCTATGCGACCTAAGTATTATTTATACATATATATCAGTCTAAAAAATAGGGTCTATTTAAATCTTATTTTGTACAGGAAGGGAGTTAACTTCATCATTTATCACACCATGAATGACGATTAAATGACATTTACATTAAAACCAGAAAATTACATAATAACACAGATTCATGAGCAACCTGAACACAATATTGTAAACATTACAGGTTGAAACACTGAAGTTTTCATTTTATTTTTAATAAAAATGTATATTACTACTTTTATAGATAAATAAATATTTGTTCTATTAAATAAGTCCCACAGGTTACGGCAAATGTTTTGTATTCTAAGATTTTAAAAACGGTAAATGTAAAGGAATTAAAGGACTTTTTATTTTACCGTACTTAAATCATTAAGAACATCACAGAGTTTCGGTAATATGATCATATTACAGATTTCAGAGCATTACAGTAAATTTATGACGATGTTATGAGACGTCATTAAGTAGCTTCTTGTAGAAGAATTATTTTGTATGTGTATGTAGGTACAACAAGTATTTATGTGATATAATCTCAAGAAAGTAGAGTAATTTATGCTTCGACTCACGTCGTATTAGGTGAAACGATTTGTAATTTTTTGTTATCACTTTGTCAATAAAGATTTAATTTTTATTTCTGGTAAGCATTTTTTATTTTTCTTTAATGATTGTCAAGGATATGCATACGCATACATAATACATTTTCTTAATTTAATTAATTATTGAATACTGCAATAAAGACTCAACTGATATATCCTTTCTATTTCCATTTTTTTAAGCAAGGTTTATGTTCTTTAATCAGATCAGAATTGAAAATGGTTCAATAGATTGCCTTCGACGTCTGTATTTTATTTTTTAATACAATAATTAGTGGAAGAATATATATTTTAATAGTTATGCATAAAATGTTATCTTTATCATCTAGATATTACCGCTATAATATAGTATTACCGGTATAATAATAATAACAATGAAACTGATTCAATGTCATTAAATTTCTGTCGAATTAAGTGTGAAATATCCACGTTATAGGATTGACTTGAAATGAAAAATATAAAAAAATTTCGTTTTTTTAGTAAAATCTAGAATTTTTTTTTCTAACCAATGTTTTGTTATTTTTTATCACAGAAGCCTTTTTATATTGGAAACGAGAGATTCTTTGACATAATTTGAGTCAGAAACCTTTTTGCCGTCTTCTCTTGCGTCCTAGTTCTCGGATGCATTCCACTGTTATGCAATCAAGCTGTCTTAACTATAATGAATGCAACTGTAATACCAAAAGTCATTCAAATTCAATTGAATGATGATTTTGAAGATATTTTCGATATTTTTTCCTATTAGGTTACGTTTAACCATTTTCAAAATAAACTCAATAAATATAAATGGCTATCTAATTCTTATTTTAAATCCTTACGATACTTCCAATGGGTTTAGTAGGAAATTTCTTTCTAACCCCTTTCCAATTTACTTATCGGTCCCTACGGCGATTACGACATAATCAAGAGGTTTCGTCTCATATAGAAAAGATACCCTTCATAATATTTTCATCTTTAAATATATGGGATTGTATTAAACTGTTTTTATCAAAGTTGTATTGTATTAATCGTTACCAGTCCTAGTATACATTTCTAACCAGCGAATTGTATATATCAATGTCAACATATCTTACAGACGAAACCTCTTATCATTCAATGTATTCACCGTATGGGTACCGGGTCCATCGCGTTGCAGGGAGAGGAGCTTCAACAGTGCCTGGGACTTGCGAACCAGGTGTAGGTGTAAGGGGCTCCTATATAACGCGCGTTAAACGCTCACTTCCACCGCCCAAGCTCCTCTCTCTACCTAACCAAATTTGAAACGAACTTGCTACGTCTGCCTTTGCAGTAATATAATAAATATATTTATAATGAAATGGACTAATATAATGTTTTCATTTCCATTTCTCAATGCAAACTATTAAATCGTATTCTTAAAACGTAGCATCTAATTAATGTTCGGTGAAGGTCCAGCGACTAATTAGAGTAAAAAATAATGACACAGCGAATAAAAGAAAATCTGCTGAATTAAAGACATTCCAATAATAAGGAAACAGGCCCAATTTAATAAACCGAACAAGAATTTTCGGCGTAATTTAATTAAGTCTTAAAATTAAAGTATGATAAAAAATAAATTCAACAAATAATTGACATACCATAATCAAGATTCAATTAAAAAATAAAGAAGCATTTGAGACACCTATCCGTCTTCAAAGGAAGGCACTTTTATATGAAGATAATAAAATATTTGATATTGACAAAATTTAGCAGAGAATATACATATATTTTATAATTTCATTTTCTTTTAGGATATCAGATTTCTTTTAATATTACTTTCTTTTATATGATGTATGTATTGAGTGATTATTGTTTTAATTTTAAACAGAATTAAACATAGTAGAAATTATCCACAAAAAATGACATGTTAGCAAAAAAAAGATATCTAGGTGAATATAAAGTAAGTTTTATTAAATGGAGTCAGCGTCTTGACAATTTTCACGTGATGATTTTAAGGTGAAAATTTCTTAATTTATTAGCTAGTTTAATTTCAGGTTCAAGAAACTTTTTAAGTTTTCCCCCAGCCACTTTAACTAAAAACTTTTAATTTGAAATAGAAAAAACTGAACTGTTTCGGTATATTTTTTTTGGTTACTGGTTACATTATAATTTGTTATATTTATATTAAATGTCGTAATCATAAGTAACATATAAACAAAAACAAATGGTTTTGGTTTTGTGTGTATTGCATTCAAATAAACGTGGTCGTGACTTGAGGCATGAAATCAAATTTGGTGTGATTTTCAAACAAAATGCAGAGTACAATCGAGCTCATTTATTCAAATACATTTCTTCCCTTTCATATAATATTATTGATTCATTTAGAAGTTTACTTTATTTATAAAAAAAAAAATAACAAAATTAATGAGAATTATTTGTTCATTGTTTTCTATCCCATTTTCTTTGAAACCAAGTAAAACCTTTGGATTGCATGTCTTCAACAAATTTCCCTTGTTAAAGACAGTCATTACTTATAGGTGAGCCATCTTTTCCTTATTAGTCTTATGTACAATAATAATAAATACGCATTTACATTGATTTTTTTTTTTTTTTTTTTTTTTTCTGATTTTATTTTGGGACTTTTTAGCAGCAAAGCTAAATGTCAGTCCCATCGTTCCCTTAATAAAAATCCCACCACCAACAATAAATATAAATCTTAAAGTAACTAAAATAATTCTGAAACTTATAAACTATGCCTTATTTTAATTTAAACTCATAAATAATTTTGGCTGTCTCTGATTTTGGAATCGATAACATACTTTGGAAAATTCCTAAATCCATTAAATTAATACTAAATCTATCTATTAGCTCCCTTCTTTTGGCCGCATTCCGAACACATTCCACCAGAAAATGATGTACGTCATCCTGAATCCCGCATATATCGCAATTCGGAGAGTTTAACTTCTTCATAAGATATCCAAAATGATTTGAAGGAATGTGTCCGGAACGCAGTCTGAGAGCCATAACAACTTGTTGCCGAGTTAACCCTGAGTCATCAAACCATGGAATACGAGGTGGCTCACTCTGTATGGTCTTATACCATATTCCCTTACCCCTCGACCTTTCGTCAAAATACTCTTTAAAGCTTTTTAGGCCTTCAAGTTTGTATTTGACTAAGGTATCGGTATAATCCGGTCTTAGATTTGTCGAGGTCCCTACAAGTAAAGCTTGTTTTGCTAAGCTATCAGCCCTTTCATTCGCCTTTATTCCAACGTGCGAAGGAATCCATTGTAATTTCAAAAATTTGCCAATTGCTATTGATTTAATAAACTCATTTAAAATTTTGTAGGCTATAGATATTCCCCTTTTACCTCTAACACAGCCTATAAGATGAAGTATGGCACTTTTACTGTCAGAACAGATAACAATATTTGCATTATTGACAGTTCTAGAATAACACAATGCCTCAAATATAGCTACAAGTTCAGCAGTCATTATTGATGTATAAACATTTAATTTAAACATTTTACTAGTATTAGAAGTAGGGTCATACCAGGAGCAACCAACATTTGTTTTATCTTTTGAGCCATCGGTATACAAATAGTGCCATCCCTCATAATTCTGGTTTAACTCTTGTACAACATCTTGCTTCACAATATTAAAATCATAACTACTTTTAGGTCCTTTTACACAACTTAGGTTAGATTTGCAAATATTTTTAATGTCAATATTCGACACCCATGTATCGAGATTAAACATTTCCAAAATACTAGAGGCGTAAATATTTTCATTTTTTGTATTTAAAAATGTGACAGTTAATAAAGGTTTCTTTTTGTTATACCAGTATCTTTTCGTTAGCAATAAACTTAGCTCGGATATAGATTGTATTGTTTGATTTTCAGACCACGATTGACATTTCAAACAGTATTTTGCCGCCAAATAAAGCCTTCTTATATGCAGCGATGGCACACAAAGATCACTCTCCATTACATGTATTGGAGTAGATCTAATATAACCTCCAATAACACGCAAAGCTTGGTTTTGTATTTTATTTAATTTATTTAAATGTAAATTAGCGCTGTTGTCGTATAAAAAAGAGCCATAATCTATTCTACTCCGTATTAACGCTGTATATATTCTTCGTAAATGTTGAGGATGAATCCCCCATCTAGACCCAGCTAAGACTTTAAGCAATTGTAAAAATCTCACAGTCTTTGCACTTATCTCGTTTATGTGAGAACCCCATCGCAGAGATCTATCCAAATAAAAACCTAAATATCTTATAGTTTCAACAGTCTCCAAGTTAAATCCACCAATATTAATGTAAACATTATGTCTACGATGTCCTCTACTGAAAATACATAATTTAGATTTATTACTTGATAGTTCCAATCCTAATTCATTTAACACATTAGCAAATATATTTAAAGAATTTTGTAGATTAAGAACACTATCTTGAATCTTCGGTAGACTAGAAAATAAAACAAAGTCGTCGGCATACTGACTTAAAGATACATTTTGGATGGCTTGAGTAATTCTTATTGTGATTATATTGAATAATAAGGGAGATAATGGGTCACCTTGGGCAAGACCTTTGCTTGTCCATCTTTCATAAAATGAGTCATCGAAATCTAGTCTTATTTTCAAATGTCTTTCATTTAGAAAATACCACAAATATTTTGAAATCAAGGATCCAACCTCGTAGTCATCCAAAGTAGTCACAATATTTTCAATAAGGACATTGTTATAAGCACCCTCTATATCCAAGAAACACGCCACTGTTTGAATATTTTTCGTGAACCCTATTTGTATATGAGTAATAAGCCGGGTTAAATTGTCAAGACAGGACTGCCCTTTTCTAAAGCCTGTAGTCCTTTCCGAAAATATATGGTTTTTTTCAAAATACCATTCAAGACGTTTATTTATCATATTATGAAAAGCTTTAGTTATGCATGAAATAAGTGAAATAGGCCTTAATTTACTATTATTACCGCCTGGTTTAGGGATGGCTACAATTTGTACGTCTTTCCATTGTTTTGGTATGTAACTATGAATAAATATAAGGTTAAATAATTTTAGTAAATATCGTTTCGCAACGTTCGGTAAATTAACCAACATCGAATAAGAAATATTGTCATTGCCAGGTGTAGTATTTTTGTGTTTTAAACTATTGTATAATTCTGGATATGTAAATGGTGCTTCTAATACTATATTTTTTAATCTGAATTCTGGAATGCTAGGTGATACAAAGTCAGGCGCTAATGTTTGTAATAATTCTTGTTTTTTATCGTCTGGTGTACACGTTTTGGTTCTTTTTAAGCCTTTCATCCACTGCATCTTATGCCACATATCGATAACAGTAGTGTTCTCATTAATATTATTACAAAAGGACTGCCAACTTTTACAATCAGCTTTAGTAATAAATAATCTGGCATCGGCAACTTTTTTTTCTAATATATCTAGATTGTCCGGGGTTGGATTCCGTCTAAGATTTTTAAGTGCTAATCTTCTTTCAGCGACCATTTTTGACAATGTCTGATTCCAAAAATGTTTCGGAACAAATTTTTGACTTAAGTTATTGGAAAATTTATAATATGGTATACATTTATCCGCAGCCAAATTTATTTGTTGCACAAACCAGTCATACATACTTTGAATATCGTTTGATTCGAAATCCGTGTCATTAAAAATCTTGTGTAGTATATCTTTATATTCTTTCCAGTTGGCATCTTTATAGTTCCTTTTTATAGTAAAAGTTAAATGACCTTTATAACGAAGTGAAAATTTTAAAACTAAATGATCACTACCTAAATTTTCATTAGTAGTTTTCCAATCTAAATTCATTGCTATATCTGTAGTGCAGAAAGTAATATCTGGTGAGGATTGTTGTAGCAATCCATTAACAAATTTAACCCTGGTATAACTTCCATCATTAACTGTCACAAAACCATGTTGCAAAGAACTATCAAATAGTTGATTCCCTCGAGTGTCAATTTTATCTGACCAACTAGTATGTTGTCCGTTAAAATCTCCAGCAATTATAGTATATTTCGGGAACATAGAAAATAGATTATCCCAATTGGCCTGACTTGTATTAACACTAGAGGGACAATAAACAGAAATAATATTTTTAAGTAATTTACAATTTAGAATTTTGACATGCAATAATTCGATACCATTATTATTGACATAAATAGAACTTTTAAAAGTTTTAAGAGATTTATGCGTTATAATCGCAACGCCTCCATATGAATCGTCTCTGTCAGACCTATATACATTATATTGGCTAATATTTAAACTTGTACCTCGTTTTAACCATGTTTCACTAATTAGCGCTATATGAATATTTTCTCTATTTAATAATACTTTAAAATCTGGAAGTTTTGGGCGTAGGCTTTGTGAATTCCACTGCAAGATATTCACCGTGAAGTCTTTTAGTGTTGTATTATCCATTAAATAGATATAACATATTCTTAATCACTTCACCAACTTTCGCGAATGCAGGGAATGAGATACATATTTCTTCTGTCACTAAATAGATTGCATTAAGTATTTTATCTTTCGTATCTTTCTTCGAGAGGATGATTTCCTTCAACTTTATAAAAAGTTTTTTAACTCTACTAAGGTTGTCTGTGTTTTTATCTTGATTGCTATCAATCTCCTTAGGATATGTCAAATTTTGGGCAGGTGGATTTGTGACGTTGCTATTTACATTCTGATTCACCAACTGTTCTGTTTTCTTACTTTTTTTTTTGGCATATTTACTTTGTCGTGAGTATCGAGTATTCATTGAACGGCTTTCGGAGTCTTCGGAGTCATCATTATGTGTTATATTCTGTGGCTGGTTCTCAATCATTTGTATTGGGAACGTAGCAGTTACAACGTCCCTGTAAGTTCTATTTTCCGATATTTCATTTGTGTTAATCATAACGCTATTATTAAAATCGTCATCTCCTCTTTGTGTTCTTTGTCGTTCTCTTTCCTTGCTTGTATATTGACAGTAAAATTCAAGAGCCTTTTTGTAAGTAAAGTTTTTCTGACTCATTATCTCCCTAATCTTCTTTTCTTTTATGAACATAGGACACTTTTTATCAAGTGCCATATGAGGGCCTTTGCAATTTAAACAAACGAAATCTTTTATTTCACAGTTTTGATGGTCTTGTCCGCATTTTGGGCACTTGATCTTCTTCGTTGGGCAAGATCTAGTTAAATGCCCAAATTTCCAGCATCCGGAGCACTGTGACACTGGAAATGTGTATGGCTCAACCTTAAACCGGCAACCGTATCCAAATATATACGGGGGTAAAGTTGAGCTTTTAAAACCCAGACGAATTGTTGTACTTGGGACCCATTCATTACCGTTATTTAATCTCCGTAACCTCCTCATGCTAACAATTTGTGAATCACAATAAAACTTGTCCAATATCTCTTTCTCTTCCGTTTCTAAATCAATATCCTTGACTACACCGTAAGTAATCTGAACTTCATTTGTGAATTGACACCTGTACTCTAATTCTGCCAATTTTTGACAATTGATTAATTGCTCAGCATCACATTTAGTGCTAAAAGTAATAAGTGCTTTATACGGACCCTTAAATTTAATTCTTAGGATATTCTTAATACATTGTGATCTCATTAATTTAGCCATACCTATTTGTTTAGGTAACGCCTGTTTAGACGAAATGCACACTTCATATGTTTCATCATTACCGGACGTACTTCTATGTATGCGTTTACTCCGTCTCTCAACCATCATAAATTCTTCATCACCATTCTCTCTATCATCACTATCCTGTCGTTGCCTTTTCTCCACTGAGCGACATTCCCCCATACTTGTTGCATGTACTTCCTTTTCTACTAGTTGCTCACAAATATCACTATTCATCACTGAGTCTTCTTCTATATCACTTGCACATGATAAAATATTGGTATTATCGTTTACATCATCCATTTTCGTAATATTTCCACATGAGGGTAGAAATGAAAAAAGATAAATAAGATTGACGCTCGTATAAATAGCTAATGAACCGTGCGCTTGCGACGGATATCGGCGCGCGATTTACATTGATGTCATACGTGATTCTTTAAAGAGGCAATATTTGTTTTACACATAAATAAGCAACGATTTGTACTAAGATTAATCAAGTAGCAAAGCTGTAAATGTAGTCTCTTTACTAATTTTCTGGGAAAGAGTAAGTGTATAAAGTTTTTGTAGATTAAATTATGGGAATTAATTAAGTTCTTTTATTTCTTTCACTTTGAAAAGAGAGAGGATTATGTCTCTTATTATTGTCTGACATAAGAAGAAATCTGATGTAAGATGTAAATTAATTTATAAGATTATTTAATACATTTCCACCTTAAATACCATGGTTTTATAACATTTGTCATAAAAATAAAATTAATAAATAAGGGGTGTTTAATTTATAGCTAATCACAGGGGACTTTTACATTCCGAATTCCTCTCTCTACCTAATAATTTTTTGTTATTATAATAAAAATGATAAAATTATTACTTTATTTATTATAATACTACAGAAATTATTGTATCAGTCATCCGCCTATCAGAGCCAACTGCTGAGCAAAGGCCTCTTTCTCACATGGAGAATTTTTGAGCATTAATCACCACGTTTGGTCAAGGCGGGTTGGTGATTTCAAACTTATAATTGTGAAATTATAAGTCCAGGTTTATTCACGATGTTTTCCTTCATTGTCCGTTGTGTCTAAATACTCTCAGAAAGTTTATATGACTCGGAAAAATCACAATGGTACTTGCCAGGATCTAACCCGTGCCCTCTTGTACGAGAGACGGGCCCTTTAACCACTAGGCCACCACTGACTATATTGTGTAAGTAATCTTATTACTAATTTGTAACTTTTATGTACATGTACTGTATCTTTAATTCTATTTGTATTTACTGTTACAAGTGAATCTCATTACATAAAATGTTTCACACAATGTTCTACAGATATTGAATAAGATTGGTTCTGTTTCGACGTTATGTATTATGCGGTTTATATATTGTAGCAGGAACATGCAGCTGATAACGGTTCCTGCTCGCTTTGGACACATAAAGAGAGCATCGTATCTATGTAAATATGTTTTAAGCAACCAGGTATATATTACTAAACATGAAACAGTTGTTATTATGTATTTCTAATAGGATATATCTGGCTGGTATATAAGAAGTCCGTGTATTAATTCATAATTCTTTGAAAATAATCTTCTATATATATATAAAAATGGATTGCTGTTCCTTAGTCTCGCTAAAACTTGAGAACGGCTGAACGGATTTATTTTATCTTAGTCTTGAAATGTTCGTGGAGGTTCAGGGAAGGCTTAAAAGGTGAGAAAAATTTATTCATTTTCGGGAAAACCCTAAAAACAGCCCTTTTCTATTTCGCATACAAATGTTTTCTTTGACATTAGCTTTGACAACTAACTAATATGTCAATCATTCTGTTCGATTGAAACAGGAAAAACCTGATTATATATGGCCTCTAGGACGATATAGAGTTCGCCCGGTCAGCTATACATATATTACTAATGATGAAATTAACGCGGACGAAGTCGCGGGCAAAAACTAGTAATGAATATATCTTTAACATAAACATACTCTTATTTATTTAATTTATAAAAACGTCTTCTTTACACAGAACTGAAAAAAAACCTGAAATAGCGAGAAAGTAAAGATAATTTCTAAATGATTTATTTCGAAATATCCTCATCCATTAATTCTGAGGACAGCTTAGATACCTGGCGTTAATCCGCTCAATGGAGCACTGCACTGTACTGTCCGGTTGAGATTGCCAAAATAAGTCCATAATAATAATAGCAACTACAGCCAGATGCATATTTAAATTTGAAATGGAACCAAAAAGGATGGTGAAATACTTGATTTTATGTAATTCCACTATTAAACAAATTATTATCACGTATCTCATTTAAAATTTATTTATTATATTTTATTAAGAAGTTCTTTAAAAACAAATTGATATAATTAATTCACTAATAAAATTTAACTGGTTTTAAATGACAGTGTTTAGAACATAATATAAAGCTAATTAAACATGCAGGCTGATTGAAATAATTGCTTTGAGACATGTGTTTATTTACTGAATCGGGTTGTAAGGGTGATTTGGCTAAAGAAGTATTTTTATTTTTAACTAGCTCTTGCCCGCAACTTTGTCTGCGTCATTTTCTAAATTAGAAATGTATAGCTGACCGGGTGAACTGTTGAGCTTTAGAGACAATAAATAAATAGATTTTAGATTTTATTAAGATATTTTTTTTATTTTTAGTCGAACGGATTGAAAAGTATCCTACGTCTCTCTACTGGTTCTAAGTTACTTTCCCACCATTTCCAGACAAATCCCTAATATCAATCTTGAGTTATAAATAGTCTAACTAACACGAATTTCTTATATATATCATTTTATAAAGATTGATTCATATACATATGTAACAGTCAATTGAATAATCTATAGACCACACGAAATTATATACCAAGATCTGTAGAATAAAAATATTTTACTAAAACCAACATTCATCCAGTTTTGTTTCTGATTATTTCAAATGTATTGTTAAACCATTTAAAGTGATTTAATGTTTTTCATTGAGAACTAATGACATTTTAACCCTTAATACTAAATAGTATTAAAAGAACATATATTATGAAACTCTTTATCAACCTTACTAACTAAAACGATACAAATATTTGAAGCTATATTGCAAATTTCATCCTAAAATTACCCTTAATCTAATTGTTCCTCACCACAACCACTAGTGGAATCCAATCTGAGCCAAACCAAGATTACTCAATCGATTCTCAACACAATAGTAGAAATATTAAATTGAACTATTTATTTATAATAACACCATATTAAAATGGAAACAATGCTCAAGGAACTTACAGGCTTGTTTTGCGAATACTTTGTACATCCAAAGATGTTCTTTTATTAAAAATTCATACCATGAAAACAGCGGTATAACTGCAATAAAGAACATAATCATGACCTGAGTAGGGATCGTTGATGTAGTTCAACAGACATACAATGGGCTTCGAGAGCCCGTACACTATTGATTCCATTGATACTAAGAGGACAATTGGCTCGAGATTTTTTATACAAACATTATTAACTGATTATTGACATCATATAGTCTTAACATAATTTCATATTTAAACATGGATATCTATAAGGAGGTATTTAGAGTACTAAAACAATGACAAGGGAAGGAAAAGGAATCAGGTATTAAAAAAATCGGCAATGCGTTAAAAATCTCTTCCAGAAATATCAGTTAGGTTTCTGTCTTTATAATATTGTTAATTATTTAAACACGATACAAGTCATGCAAAAAAAAAAATCGTTAGAATTTGAGTGGCTTAAGAATTAATAGTTAATGTATAGGATTCAATAAATGTAGCCAACATTATTAACAAAATCTGACATATACATATGTTCCATCTGGTTGGATGAGTTTTTTTTTATAATCTATACTAATATTATAAAGCTGAAGAGTTTGTTTGTTTGAAATCGCTAATCTCCGAAACTACTGGTTCGAATTGAATAATTCTTTTTGTGTTGGATAGTCCAGTTATCGAGAAAGGCTGTGGGCTATATAATATCACGCTACGACCAATAGGAGCAAAGATATGGTGGTAAATGTGTAAAAAACGGGAGAAATTATTTCATCTTTGAAGCCTTCCGTTCCGAAGATACACAAAAAATATGTACTAAAGAATAATAGCTCTTTTAATGATCTAAAAAACAGTCCGCGACAGTATATGTCTATCTTTTAAGATTAACTCACAAAAACCGTTTTTATGGTAACTAATTTGAACGAATTAATTTGTTTAAGTACTTACATACTACTTATTTGTTTAAGACTTACATATTACTTATTAGTATTTTGTATAAGTAGCAATTCATTCAACTTTTTAACACTGGAAATTTTTAAATGAAATCATAAAATTTGTTTAAAAATTGTGAAATCACAATGTCACAAATCATGCGGAATATTTTGAGTACAAAAAGCTTCTATTTCCAACTAACAGTAGTGTCTGAACTCTACAATAATATTTCAAGCGAGCAAATTTCAATTTACATACTTAATTTGCCGTGACGACGGACATTTTCTATTATAATTTTCGTACATTTTATGGTATATGAAATTTATACAGAAAATGTTGCATTCGACGATTTTTACTTACATAAATAATTTATTTTAAATACTTGGAACGTACAACAAAAAAAAACTACCTGTTTATTGAATTGTATTAAGAAACTTTTTATAATCACAGCATATTTGATTCATATTCAAGATTATTGTGACTGCTACTTATTTAAAAGTTTTTTCTTGTTTTATTATAGTTAATTTTGGGCATCATTATTTTTTTTTCAAATAAGACGTTACAGTTATTTATGCAAGGGAATAATTCATATAACTTTTATGTTCAAATTCATTTAGTTTCAAAGATACTAATCAATTACGATTCATTAGTATGAATAAAATTGTTTAACATTTAACTTATTTGTTCATGCAGATAGCGCCACGATCGTAAAGAAATAGCTTATTTAATTTTAAGTTTTATATATAAACGATGCGGTAAAATTAGTGAGTGCCGTAGGCAAAACTTTGTAATGGTTACCCTAAAAGATTCTTTATTATATAAATATATACCATTGCCACTAACTATATGTCATAGATACTCTAATAAATGCTTTTTCCTTCAAACTACGCATTTTTTTAAAGAATTTAGTACAGAGACGAAACTTCTCAGCATTCAATGTATTCACCTTGCGGGTGCCGGGTCCATCGCGTTGCCAGGAGAGGATCTTCAATAGTGAGTGGAACTTTATGTGCAATTTACGATTTTATTAACAATTACTTATTGTTAATTTAATGGCAAAACTTCATTGACATTCCTATGCATATTATTATATTTGTGAATATATTGTATTAATTTTTAACTTTAATATTCTCAATGAAACAAGTCAGAAGTATCACTGTGTTTCTCAAACAGTTCGTAGAGAACTTGACCGAACATTAATTAAATGCCGTAGTTTAAGGAAATGCTTTACACTGAAGGAAATGAAGAACATTTAATATAAGATTTGTTTATAATAGTATTCTATATTTATTAATATTGATAAAGGTTTAAGAAATAAAATTATAATTTACTAACGTATCTTTTGACAGGATGGGAGCAATATTTTAAAACAGATTAATCTTAACATGTTTTGCTTAATATAGAAAAAGAGATTTTATGACAATTGTCAGCAGATCAAGTCGTAACCAACAGTAAGTTCCTAAAAATTTCAATCGTACTGTAAAAGAAACAACATCAACAAGGGTTACAATTTACTTTTCTATCTGAAGATTCTTATTGCTAATAGAACTTTACAAATATATTAAATATACATAGTGCTTATTAAATACAATAAAACTCTATTTAAATTGACATAAGTAGTTTTCAATTATTACAAATAAAAAAGTTTAGTTTTCTAATAATTTTTGAATTAAATTACTCGAACAAGAAATTATATTTATATATTAATTCACTTTTTTATTACGCTGGTACAATAAATAGCTTATTTTGTAGCCTTAATTTGTGAAATCCCTACTAATATTATAAATGCGAAAGTAACTCTGTCTGTCTGTCTGTCTGTCTGTCTGCTACGCTTTCACGCCTAAACCACTGAACTGATTTTAATGAAATTCGGTACAGAGATAGAGTTGACCTTGAGAAAGAACATAGGATAGTTTTTATCCCAGACTTTTGAAAGGTTCTCTTGGAAACGCGATATAACCGAACTCCACGCGGCGAAGCTGCGGGCGGAAAGCTAGTTGGTAATATAATCTATCTAGTATTGTAGTGGTAGTATGTATAATAAAATATGTAATATGTGTAGTGATATCATACCAAAATGTGCCAGATATTTGTAGCTTGCACACATTATGACAAAATTCACTTTATAATATTGAATGAAGATGAAAATAATGTTATTATTTATAAGATATCAAACCAGGAACTCTTTAATATAAGGTCGAAGTTTTTATTCTTAGTATGTTTTTTGTTACTTTTAAAGATTGAACGAGCCGTCTCTAATGCAAAATAGTTTTAAACTGTTCGATATTGCACCTATATCATGATCTAGAATTATTTGAAAAAAATTACAAAAACTATATGTATATATTGATATGTAATCTCTTAATGATTAAGATTTATAAATTCGCAATATTGTAATTTATTAAATATACATATATATCGAATTTATTATAAATTCCTTGTTTTTAAAGAGAGAGAGACACCAGCCCCGCTGACCTCTCTAATGTCACTTCTTCTAGGACGGTCCATGATATTTTAAAATGAAACTTCAATTGTTCTTAATGCTCCTGTATTTCTCGAAGGATCTTCAGAATCACATACTTCAATGATACGCACTCACTGAACTCTGAATTCTCAATTCTCTATTCTGCCGTCGTGCGTCCAGACGTCATATTTATACTAAGATTTAAACATAGTTCTATTCTCCTTTTAAGCAACCTTTGATTTCGTTTTACTTTTAACAATAATCATAAATACTAATGAGGTTTAATAAGAATTGATGACAGCCTCAAATTATTTTCAAGTCGCATCCGTTATTAAAGCTGGTAGCGCCGATATATATTATCAAGAGTTAAATTAGATATAACCAACTATTGCATTTCTTACCTCCTCAGTTGTTTATGAAGCTTAGTTTTGGGTTTGTAATGCAATAAAATCTTGATTGTGATATTTTGTTGAATAGCTGATAGAAGTTCATATTTTTAAGCGTATCTCCCAAAATATTTTTGGTTATTGAGATCATAAAATATGTTGGCTTTCTTGTAAAAAGAAAATAATAATACAAATATAATTTGTTTTAGTATAACTAACAAATTACAAATACAATTTCATAAAAATAACAAAGACGCGTATCTCGAAAATGTTTATGTATAAGAAACGATGTGTCATAGCCAAAACAGTTAAGATGCTGCAATTTATACACCTTTAATGGATCTACAACGAATTTACTGTAATGCTGTATATTCTGAATATTTTATTTATATATAATAATAATTTATGAAATCTGTTTGTGTTTTAAAATAATTCGAGAGTTATTTGTATTTAAAAAGTGAATAAGTATTTAATTGTTAACACGGTTCCATTTATTGGGTACAAGACAAGAATGTTGATTGTATTCATAGAGAAAAACCATTAAAAATAGCTAATATATTAATAAATTTAGTTATATATGTCAGGTAATAGAATTACGTGTATCCTAAATTTAAATTTTATTCCTTTAAAATATGTAATATATAAAACTTGAATATAAAATGTTAGATATCGAAGTTATTTTTTATTCCCGTTTTGTACTGTATATGATTTTCTTTACCCGAAAACCACAAACGCGGTCACTGGCAATCGAACGTGAGCCTTTTAGTTTCACTTCGGTTCCTAAACCTTAGCAGTAAGAAAATAAAATGAATGAAATATTATAACTAAAGGTGAAACAATGTCTTAAATTCAATGATAGTTGTATTAGTTATTATTTCCGAAAATGTTTTTAATCAATTTTGATAACTTTAATAATTTAATAAGAAATGAAATATCTTAGAAATTAAATTTCTTTAATTTAAGATTTTACATTATTTTTGTCGTAACACTCTCAACCTACAGATCTTTAACATTTTATTCATATGCACATGTAATTAGTAAAGCGAAACAATAATAAATATTTATCTACTAAAAGTCGAAATTAAATTCATACAATCATGTTAGTTTTGCTTCAATTAAATGCAAACTGTTATCTAATACAAAGTACTCCACATCAGTGTTAAGCTCAGTTTAGTTAATCTTATAATGGAATGTTTACAGAGCATGCAGTACTAATTGACGACAAAATAGTTTTGAATTTAATGTATGTGCTTATATTAGATTCTGAATGTACACTTAGCTTTTGTACGAAGGGCTTAATTGATATATTAATATTTCCATCCTATCATTTACAAATACGCTTTTTTATAACGAAAATTGACTGTATGGAATTTCAGAGAGACATGGACAGATATTTTCATCTCGCCTGTCCGTGATCACGGTTGCTGCAAAGTAACTGGAACATCAGGAGTACGTAGTTTTAATCCGAAATGTAGTTAATAAGTTATTTTAGGATATCGTAATTTAAATGAGTAAATACTAGTTTTATTTAACTTTTAATATCATAAAGTTATTCATCATAATGTAGGAATACAAAAAGATTCTTCGAACGTACTTGTATTTCTTTTCTTTCGTAATGACCTGCCAGCTATAAAAATAAAAAAGTTGTTGCAGATAATTAAAAAACACAACACACTACACCTAAATATGATTGATTTCTAGAAATTTCAGCAATGCAAATACAAACGTACTGAAAAAAGGAGAACAAGCGAATGCTTTTAGAGAAGAGTTTCTAAATGATAAATTTGATAACAATGGCTGGTATGTAGACTAGTGAGGAAATAGTGGCATGTTTGATAATGAAGAAGGCTACATGCTAAAGAGAATTATTTCTCTTTCGGGGCAAAAGAATGTAAAGAAATAGAACTTTTCATATATTCATGGTAATCGTAGCGATAACTACAGATAATGTGGACATTACTCTCATGACACACAGCTTTTTTATTACAAATCTCTAATACGATGGACACTCTATAGAAACCGTTTTAAAATGTAGTATACACGTAAGTTTATTAAGCCTTGAACAATATTGTTTGTTTACTCACACATAGTTCCACAAATACGTAGTGAGCTTAATGCTAAAATGTGTTGTCCACCAACTAATCTTAGGGAAGTAGAAGAAAACACCTGTTTAGGGCTGGCTGTAAACTCAAACAAAACAATAATAATTTGTAATGTTCAAAATGGTTTAATGCAAATAAAAGTTAATCATTGTCATTCGGCATTACATGACTGAAGTAAAGGCAGAATGATATAGATTAAGATTCATGTTTCTTTATGTCATTTCATATATATTATAACAGAATATAATTGACAGAATAAAATAAAGAAGCCATAATTCCTAGGAAAACCTTCTATAGCTGTACAACGCTTTCTATAATCTCGATGAAATTGATTTAAGAACTATCATATTACAATGCATCAAGTATAGGTTAGAAAAATATGTATAAAAAGAAATTACATTATAAGTAATTAAAATATATTACATATCATTATGTTCAACAAATGCGTTCAAATTTCATATCACACTCTATTAAATGAAACAGACTGACTTAAGTCACATCTTGACGTTTACAAATGAAATTTCAAATAGTTAAGATACAAAAATAATATGTACTAGAAGACCTGGCGAGGTTCGTATCGCCCTATACTCAAGAAATATCTGTTACGTTTTTTTATTTATATTTTTGGAGTTTACCTGTAAGCCATAAATCTCCGTGTTTTGAAGTGCGACAGAATAATTGACATATTAGTTAGTTGTCAAATCTAATGTCAAAAAAAACGTTTGTATGAGAAATAGAAAAGGGCTGTTTTTATGGTTTTCCCAGTAATGAATCAATTTTTTTCAGCTTTTATACCTTCCCTGAACCTCCACGAACATTTTAAGACTAAGATAAGATAAATCCGTTCAGCCGTTCTCGAGTTTTAGTGAGACTAAGGAACAGCAATCCATTTTTATATATATAGAAGATAATGACAATTTCGTAACTTACTAATTGATTAGACATTAATCAAAGAAGGTATTAATATGAAAAGCTAATATGTACTAGTATCTGAATGTTATTGGTTTGGAGATTTTTTTAAATTAAGACAGAACATTGCATGGAAAGATGAAAATGTAGACATAGATGGTGAACGCACTATTTCAGAAATAGCCTGTGCACTTTTTTATGAAGACGACTAAATTTTTACTTTAAGAAAACACAGATGTAGGCTAACTGTTCGATCTTTTGAAGTGCGCGAAGAAAAGAGGAAACGTATCGCTGTTATATGAATAAAATTTAATAGTATATATTTTTATTAACTTTAAAAACACTGTTTCACTTCAGCAGAACATTATTAAAAGAGTCCTAATAACATATCTAATATTATTTAAACGAATAATAGTTTCGAGATTCAAAAGTTTGTTTTGCATAGATCATTCGTTGAATGAAATATCTACCTCGCTATGTAATTTTACACACAAACCTGCCTCTATGTAACGAGCATGATAATTAATACTCTGCGTCCAAGCATCTCTCTGTTTCTTGGGAGATATTTTTATATTAATGAGATGACAATTTACATATACTACAAGTATGCACTAAGATTGAATTTATTTTACTCGCTTATTTATATTATACGAGTATATACATTTAATTATTTAACGTTTTTCTAATGATTTAGTTGTGAAGACACAAACACAAAAACATGATATTATAATAATGGATCAATATTATAAATTTATATAAATTATTTAATATAAGAGTTATATTTTGAAATATTGTAATTATATATGACTGGCACCGAAATAATAAATCCAGTTGTATCACTCTTCCCACTATGGGCTTTAAAATTCAAAAAATTAAACATAGAAAAAAACACCCGTTATATATTTAGGAATAAAAAAAAATACAGTAAATTTTCGATATTTTATTGAAATTAAAATTTTAAACCGTTATAAAGTATATATACATATAAACATAATACTTTAAATGACACTTTACTTATTAAATTTTCATTACCATTGTTATTAATTTCATAATAAACAAAATGTTTTACATTCTTTAAATTGTTACAAATTCTTGATTATAATTCTTATTATATCTTTCAGTATAGTTTTTTTATATTCTCTTCAATACGGTTGAAGGAGGAGATGGCTCGCACACGTTACACTTGAGAGCTGATGCTGCTTCAACTCAAGTCTGCTACAACTCTAGTTTGAGGTCAAAAATTTTAGTTTAGTTTTCATTTTCGCACCAACTAACATAAGTTGAAATAAATTTCTTGCACATATTCCATTATAGACGTTACTTGATATAAATTTTTATGTAATCTTTAAAAATATAGGATTTATACTTCAATTCTGACTTGAAACTTTTCTTTTTTTTTTCTATAATAAAAAAATTATATACCTTGTAAATCGGTGATCAATATTTATACCAATTATTCAGTATTTTGATAAAGTTATATCATTAATTCACTAATTATTGCGCGATGGACCCGCCACAAACATGGAATGCTTAGATGGTTTCGTCGTTTTCTTAAAAAAGATTTCAAAAATTGTCTTAAACTTAAACCAAAAATAATTTCTGTTTTCCTCTAGTTTTATTTTCAGTAAGTTTCATCAACAAACGGCAGGTACGAGTATTAGGCTCGTTAATCTTGTAAAGCGCTAATTAAACAATTGAGAACACATGGACTGTAAATAGTGTTTGCTAACTGTTTTGTAATTCAAATGCTAAATAGTTTCGAAGCATACATTTATAAATCTCTAAGACTTTTTTATTTTATTAAATGTCTCTATAGAATCCTGACTTTATTCACTTCATCCGTTCGTGTTTAACAACTCTTTATTTGCATAAATTCATTCTACTCATTGTTCATAATTCTATATTTGTTTTGTAACCGAATATTATAATTAATTCTTGGTAAAACCCCCGTTTATATCTTGGATATAACTCAAAAAGTTTTACACAGACACAGCTATAAGTACCTTTTTTTTGGTTAGACCAAAAATTCGTAAGGAATGTAAATTCATGTTCATATTAAATGAAAGTGAGACAATATTGTCACCTTTTTGATTATTATATAACTATACATTCAAATAACCTGATGAAAATAGCAATTCATATAGTTTTTAGAAAAAAAGCTGCCTAATTTTTTATAAGTAAATTTATAATTAAATTATGTGGAATGTGTCCAATAGTTCGTATGTGTATAAGTGTATAAATGTATAGCTTGTACAGCTTGTCACCACGAATGTAAGAAGAAAATCAGTTTAGGTATTTGGAAAAAATATTTTACTAAGATAGCAATAATATTGTGTTAAGAAGCAAAATACATTTAATGATATCTAAGACTCTCATCTCGTCTGCTGTGATCACCGTGGCTATAAAGTAAACTAAACGTCGGGAGTATGCAGATATAAAATAATAAAAAATACGTAGTATCCGAAAAGCTTAATGTTATTTATTTACATTTTTCGATATAGATAGAATCGCTACTAACAAATATATTTTTTAATTAAAATTTTCTCTTCGTAACACAAAAGGTCGGCTAATGTTAAATATCTGTGAAGCAAACAATAATGTTAATTTATCTGGAAAACTAAATACAACAATCTTACATTATTTTTAAATTGGATTTAAAATAAATATTTTTTTTTTCCATTTTCTACTATATTCTTTAAAGCTATGATAATTTAAAGAGATCTTATTATTTGCTTAAAGTATATTCCAAAACATAAAAATATTAAACGCGTAATTTTGGACGTTATTGGTCATAAAATGAAATAGTGAGGTAGAAACATGCCTCCTACCTAGAAATAAACAATGCAGTAAGAACACTTGGATGACGATTCTAGTATCTATCGTGAATACGTGAAGTATATGTGCACTGAATATATTTCACTATACATTTTTTATTTTAATATAATTTTCATTCTTTTGATGATGATTCACTTTTAATAAAATTGCATCGAATGCATTGTTCACGATCTAAATTTAACAGTCTTTATATTCAATTCTTAGGGACTATGTACATTAATATATGTATATTCTTTTATCATATTTAGTTCTTGAAAATGATTAAATGTATGACGATTTATATGTATATATCGACACTAAAGATCACAGCAGTTAGACCTCACTAACTTTTAAATTTATGTATAGTATAGTATAGTATTAGATCAATATTTTCGGGACAGTGTGTAGGTTATATAGGACTAAGTTTTAATGTACACTCACTCTAATTATTTTCGTCTGGAGTCTTTAAAGTACGTATTGTAATTATTTATTTAACATACAAAGTTTCAGTATTTTTATATGTAGTTATTTTTTTTCTGACACCAAAAATAGAAGTTATATGTAGAAATAAAACTAATATTTTTCAGAGTTACTACGCGTGTATTATAAACTACGCGTTTATTTCAATGAACACTCGCGAAATCTTACATCTCATAAAGTGATAATATGTTCTTATTTCGTTGGACGATAAAAATACTCAAGAGTTATTCAAAGATCAATATGCTTTTCTTGACCAAGCTTTCAACAAATTCACATCCAAGTGGGCGGAGTATTTAAATTAAATTAATAACGTTTCCTTGTTTATATTTCTGCCATACTACTACATATAATATTAATCATTCCATTATTGACAGTCTTATAAAATGACCATAGAAGATCAATACTAATTATTTTTCAACATACTAGAGATTTTCAGCCATGCTGTTAAAAATATATATACCAATATTGGTGAGTATTTTAATGAGAAAAGATACTACCGGGTTGTGGTGGCCAGTTAGCTACAATCAGGAAATCTTGATTTAGAAACTTAGTAAACAATTTTGAAACTTGAGAAACTTCGTTAGCATCGTAGAATTATCAGAGGCCACATAAAGTTGACAGACAAGTTACATTTTAACCAGACATGAAAGGAGACATTGATAAAATATTATGTTAAAACTATGTAAAAAACTTAATAACGTGCACCAATTTTATTTTCTATGATTAATTAATAGTATCTTTCTGAAATAAAAAGTGAACTTGGCTGTAATTGAGGTTTGTCAAACATGAGATAAATGAAGAAGAATACCAATTCAGGTAATAAAAACGATAGTTAAAATATGAAATTAATAAAAAAAATATATATTTTAATGTTCTTTCTTAAATACTAGTAATCATTGTATTGTTATTTCATGTAGTTGTGCCTGTTTGGATGTTGAATGTCGCTTATAAATCTTCTGCTTTAAAATCTTATCCACGACTGTAATAAGCCGTATTAAAATCGTGTTAGTAATTTAGGTGTGAAAATTTAACAAACATACATACATTTTAACCTAATGTTACTAGATTACATAAAAATCAACTGAAAATTTAATCAAGTGTTCTTGATATGATATCTTTATTTGTTTGTCTTTCAATTATAAATAATTTTCAATTTTTATTTAAGCCTCTTTCCGTTTTATATAACAAGATTTCCTCTGAGAAACTTATCTTATTTTTTTTGTTTACACATCACGTCACTCGTTAGTACAAAGACCTTTCATATACAGAGTCAATATCGATATTGAGAAGTCAAAAGCTTTTTTTATGTTATTTTTATCTCATCCCAATTTTTTAAATGGAATGTTTTTGATAAAAAAAACTTACTGTTTGGTTTTACAAGTACTTTCCCTTCTTAATTCATTCATTAAATATTTTGACGCAATTATTGCTTTGTTTAGGTTCCATTTATAAAAGAGTAGTGCTATATATTTTCAGTTACATTCTCTACAACATAAACTAAGGTTTAAAGGTTCTAAATTGATAGGAGCGCATTCATTCAGCCGTCATAAAAGTGATAAAATTTTTTAAAAGTACATTATTATAAACACATTAAATTTATATTCATACTTCAAATTTTAATATTTCTTTACGATCCTTATAGCTCAGTAGAGATGGCCGAACCAATCGTTAAGGCGTATTAGGAAAAGTCGAACCAAAGTAAGCGAAGAGTATTTATGCCTGCCTTTCAAGGTAAAAGAAACGTACTTTATATTTACACATATGTCAAAAATTTATTCTACAGAACAAAAATCGCTTTGATTTTGCATTCTTATTTATCACAAACTATTCTATTCTTACAGCCTACTAATTACGATCGAAATATTGAATGTGTACCTATAGGCAAAACATAGCAAAGGTTATAAGAGTTTTTGTTATAGTGTCATTTATTTCATTTATATACTTATATGATTTACCTTAAAAGGTTTTCTAGAACTTTACAGAACATCTTAATTATGAGTTAATGTCTGACGTAGTAAATATAATTTTTAATAAAAAAATACATAGATAACAAAATTCGTTGTCATCAGCATATCAGAGTCCACTGCTGAGCAAAGGCCCCTTCTCACATGGAGAAGGTTTGAGCATTTATCACCACGCTTGTTCATGACGGGTTTTTGATTTCAAACTTATAATTATGAAATTATAAGTCTAGTTTTCTTCAAAATGTCTACCTTCACCGTCAGTGAGTGGTGTCTTAATACTCTTAGAAAGTACATATGACTTGCAAAAATCACATTGGTAGTTGCCATTTTCTCATTGATACTTTATACACCATATAAATATTCATTTAAATTATGTGTCGTATAATATTGTAACGATTCAATTATTATTTATTGAAAATAATTAATAGAACTTCTTTAAATATTACGAAATTGTCCAAAATTTGATTGTTCCGGGATTTCGGAGTTGTAATTGTTATTCTCGTAGCTGCTATTGATAATAATTATCCGTACCTTAATTTGAATTACAGGCAATAAATATTACCAACACATTTTCAAAATGATATAAAGTTTGTCATAGTATTAGTAATTTAAAATTGAATCATTACACAATCGAATGTTGTATTAGTGTGTGACAGAATAGCAGTTTATTATGAACATATTGTTTGGAATTGAAAGAAATTTATTAATTCTAATTGTTGGGTCAAAGTGTTACTGGAACCTGTAGAAAGTGTTATTATCTAATATATTTACTAATATTGACTGGATAAGGCTTGACTGTTATTATGTAATGAGGGGAAATGGAAGGCATAGATAGGAAATGCACTATTCCAGTAATGATTTACTTACATTTGTTTTGAAGACATCCAAATTGCAGATTCCAGGAAATCCGGATTCAGGCAAACTGTCCCAAATATTTGCTGTTCTCATGAAAAAAAATAAGAGAAAGCGTTACCTACTGAATACACAAGTAACTAAACAGAAATAATATTTTAGATCTTTTTATTGAAAGATGTTTATTCAACCTCGCCTATCATTTCACTTTTAATTAACTAAATCATTGCCTCGTTTTGTGCCGATCTATTTTTGGCTAAAACTCTAGAGATTTAAATAATTATTTAATGTGTAAATAAATCATGTTGATCACTTGTGCATCTCTTACGATTTTTTGTCAAAAATTAAGTATTCGTAATAATGCGATCTAAGTCTTTCGCGAATATTCATTTAAGTACATGTAGTGTACATATGCATTATTGTTAAGGAATAATTATGAAAAGAATATCTAGTACAGTACTGACATCCCATTTTATAATATTTGATGTTTATTAAATTGAGAGTAAGTAACGATATCGTACAGAAGGCGCTAGTAGTCCGTGGTAAGAGTTTTCAATAATAATATATTAAACATTATGTAAAACATGGTTTTAATTGTAAATAATAAAATCATTTGTTAACTATTTTGACATTTGGATTATTATATAGAATTATTATAATGTTAATTTATACTATTATAACTAATATACAGATGGAGCTAGTTTAGTACTATATATCGTCCCAATTAGTAATAACAAATTCAGTATAATTTAAATAAGGTTATGCTTATAATTATTACAAAATGTTCGATTCTAAAGGCATCACACGATATAGATACCTATTTTAAAGTGATTAATTTAGTAGGAAGTAAAGAATCAATTAGTAAATACGTGTTGTTAAAAACCTCGAATAACTACAAGAAAAAGTGAACCTTAATAAGAACACAAAATATTCCGAGATTTTAATTATTCTGAACAATTATTATTAACATAATATTATGAGGTATTTACGTATTTAAAATACCAATACGAGTAATCAAAACGATGGTAAAAATATGAAATTTAATAAAAAAATAGTTTTATTTAAAAATTTCGCTTAAAAATTAGTTATCATTATATAGTTATTTCAAGCAGTTCTGCCTGGTTGGATGTCGAATGTCCCTTATAAATCTTCTGCTTTAAAATCTTATCCACGACTGTACTAAGCCGTATTAAAATCGGGTTAGTAATTTAGGTGCGAGAATTTAACAAACAGATTTTAACCTAATATACTTTGTAACATAAAGATCAATTTATAACTTAATCAACTGTATATTATATTATATGCAAATGTTTATATATTATATGTTTATTATATGTTTATCATTCAATTAATTATTAATAATTCGCAATTTTTTATTTTTCCCTCTTCTCGTTTTTTTGTTTATACGTCACGTCACTCGTTAGCACAAAGACTATTTATATACAGAGTCAATATCGATATTGAGACGTCAAAAGCTTTTTTTATGTTATTTTTATCTCATCTTAATTTTATAAATGGAAATGTTTTTGATAAAAAAAGTACTTACCTTTTGGTGTTACAAGTAGCTGCTTTTTCTTCTAAATTCATTCATTAAATACTTTGACTCATAATGAGATCTAAATTTAGTTTAGTTTCATCTAATTTGGATTTAGTTTCATGTAAATTAATATTTTGAAGAAATTATTGCTTTGTTTAACTTCCATTTATAAAAGAGTTATGCTATATATTTTCAGTTAAATTCTCTACAACAGTAAACCAAGGTTTATTGGTTCTAAATAGACAGGAACGCATTCTTTCGGCCGTCATAAAAATGATAAAAATGTGTAAAACTACATTATTATAAACACTTTAGTAAATTCTTATTCATACTACAAATTTTAATATTTCTTTATGATCGTTATAGCTCAGTAGAGATGGCTGAACCTATCGTTACGGCGTATTAGGAAAGGTCTAACCAAAGTAAGCAAAGTGGATTTATGTCTGCCTTTCAAGGTAAAATAAACGTTCTATCTACATATATGTCAAAAATCTATTCTACAGAACAAAAATCGCTTTGATATAATAAGATTCTCATTAATCACAATCTATTCTATTCTTAAAGACTAATTGCAGGTGCATAATTTTACAGTACATATTAATTATGAGTTGAAGTCTTACATAGTAAATATAATTTTTTCATAAAAAAATACATAGATAATAAAATTGGTCGTCATCAGCCTATCAGAGCCCACTGCTGAGCAAAGGCCTCTTCTCACATGGAGAAGGTTTGAGCATTTATCACCACGCTTGCTCAAGACGGATTGGTGATTTCTAACTGATAATTGTGAAATTATAAGTCCAGGTTTCCTCACGATGTTTTCCTACACCGTCAGTCAGTGGTGTCTTAATACTCTTAGAAAGTACATATGACTCGGAAAAATGACATTGGCACTTGCCAGCGCCCTCGGTCACGAGAGGCGGGCCTTTAACCACTAGGCCCCTACTAATTTAAATGAAATTATCTTTGTTATATTATACACCATATAAATATTCATTTATATTAAGTGTCCTATAATATTGTAACGATTCAATTATTATTTGTTCAAAATAATTAATAGAACTTCGTTGAATATTACAAAATTTGATTGTTTCGGTATTTCGGAGTTGTAATTGTTATTCTCGTAGCTGCCATTGATAATTATCCGTACCTTAATTTGAAATACTGTCAATAAATATTAACAAACAAGTTTTAAATAAAAAAAAGCTTGACATAGATTTAGTAATTAAAAATTTAATCAAAAATTATTATAAAGTTAGTGTAACAGTTAATTATGAGTACATTATTTGGAATTAAAAGATATTTAGTAATTCTTAAATGTGTTATTAGTATCTGAACAAAGTTTACTGAGTTACACAGTTCAGAAATTACAAAAAAGTCCATATATTTCTTTAGTTATATTTACTATTAGAAATAAGTTTAGGCAGTATTTATACTTCGATATTTATTACTCTACAGTGTACCAAAATACCCAGTATAGCGATGACATCTTATTTTATAATGTTTTATGTTTATTAAGTTGATTTTTAATAACCATATCATACAGAGGGCGCTAGTTATCCGTAGTGAGTTCTTCCAATAATAATTATTATAATTAATAGATTAAATATTATGTAAAACATGTCATGGTTTTAGTTGTAAATAATAAAATTATTTGTTAATTATTTTGATATTTAGATTATAACATATACCTACCTACCTACCTATCAGCCTATCAGAAGCCCACTGATGAGCAAGGCCTCTTTCTCACATGGAGAAGGTTTGAGCATTAATCACCATGCTTGCTCAAGACGGGTTGGTGATTTCAAACTTATAATTGTGAAACTATAAGTTCAGGTTTCCTCACGATGTTTTCCTTCACCGTATGTCAGTGATGTCTAAATACTCTCAGAAAGTACATATGACTCCGAAAACTCACATTGGTACTTGCCAAGGTTTGAACCCGCGCCCTCGGCAACGAGAGGCGGGCCCCTTAACCACTAGGCCACCACTGACTCGTTTTTACATATGTATATAGAATTATTATTAATATTAACTTATATTATTATAACTAATATACAGATGGCGATAGTTAAGTTCTATAAGGCTTCCAAATTAATAATAACAGATTCAGTATACCTAATTTAAATAAGGTTATCCTTATAATTACAAAATGTTGGATTCTAAACGCGTAACACGATATACATTTCTGAAAGTGATTAATTTAGTAGGAAATAAAGAATCAATTAGTAAATACGTCTTGTTAATAACCTCGAATATCTACAAGGAAAAGTGAAGCTTAATTACAAGAACACAAAGTATTAAGAAAATCAAATTAATTTTAAACAATTATTACCTATAACAATGCATACATAGGTATCAATAGTAGTTAAATATACACATTTATACACACACGAAAAGTGGGAAATGGGTGTAAATAATGTTTTTTTTACTACGGAAAAGGAAATTGAAGAATAAAAGGATTGAGACGAAAGAAAGGGGGATTTAAATTTTATGACTCTACGAAAATTAAAAAAATATATATACTACAAGGATAACACAATTTATTACATAGTATGAATGTATTAAAACACGTAAAATCTTATATTTAATAATAATAAGAAGTGATTACGTTGTAGTTAAAAGAGTAATAATTTTAAAAATGCTTTTGTCATTAATTACAATATAATAGCGATTATCAGAATATATTAAAAGAAATATTTAGAATTCAATGCTCTTAGAGCTACGTAAATTTTACATATGTCGAATTAGCTATCCCCCTTTTAGTTTTTAAAGAGTATGACGTGTACATAACTGACCTCAGCAATGCCTTTCTTCTCGACTGTTCTCGGAGTCTCAAGCTGTTGCAGGTAACCTCGTAGACAGTTTGACGAGCCTTATATTCCAAAGAGGTCCGATAGCTCTGACGACTCTAGCACGGATGTTCGTAATCTCTTTTGTTTTGAATTGACAGTTCCTGTTAGCCCTAATGGCTTTGACAGCGTCACCGGGAGGGTTTGTTCCTAATCTGCACCCTCGCATCTATATACACCTACCAACTCTCAATGTTGCGAGAGCGGTTGCACGCGCAAGTGGTTATTATGGAGATAATACCTGATAATTTTAAACATTCATAGTTATTAATAACGTAAATAAAAGGTCTACTACCTTTTCCGAGTACCGGTATACATATATTATTATTCATATAAAAACTATTATTAACATATAAGTTCGGCTTACTGGATTTTTATTATATTAACATGTTGCATCATAAACATCAGTGACAAGACT
The DNA here is from genome assembly GCA_916720795.1 of Danaus chrysippus. NCBI lineage: Eukaryota > Metazoa > Arthropoda > Insecta > Lepidoptera > Nymphalidae > Danaus > Danaus chrysippus. The sequence goes on along the minus strand of CAKASE010000066.1, from coordinate 6,244,446 downwards.
TCAAAATGAAATTCAATTTTGAACGTATAGTTTATTGAGTTAATTTTAAACGAATATTTTAATTTAAACCCAAATAATAAAAATTTCTGAACCTTTGGATTTCTTTGAGATGACATTTATGTGTGTGTGTGTGTAACGTGGTATGGATTTAAGTGACAGTCCCCCTCAAATTATCGAATATATTTCGAAACTGGGTGAATGAGCTGAATAAAAAAGCCAACATCACATGGTGTTCCCAGGCGGTCACCCATCCAAGTACTAACCGTGCCCTACGTTGCTTTACTTCGGTGATCGGACGAGAACCGGTGTGTTCAACGTGGTAGGGACGTTGGTGACAGTCCCCCTCAACTTATCGAATTTGTCTGGAAACTGGATGAATGAGCTGAACAAAAAAGCTAACATCACACGGTGTTCCCAGGAGGTCACCCATCCAAGCGTTTAATTTCAAATCTCTAATAAAAGGGGAACTCAATAGAAATAGTTGTGACATGTAGCATAATACATTTAAGTTTATTACGCTTTCAACCTTATCTATATGTATTTCTTGCTCATAAGTGTTACACAAATACCGAGATGCTAAGATGTGTCCTCTCACTAGTAATCTAAGATACAAAAATAATACATTAAAATTTCGTAACATATTAATTGATTAGACATTAATCAAAGAAGGTATTAATATGAATAGGTACTCGTATCTAAAAGTTATTCCTTTGGAGATTTTTTAAAAATTAAGACAAAATATTTCTTGATTGTCATTCCGCCTGTGGAAAAATGAACATGTAGACGTAGATGGTGAATACACTATCTCAGTAACAGCCTATTTACTTCTTTCTTGAGGACGCCGGAAATATATTTTGAAGGAAACACAGAGATATACAAACTTAATCATAATCATTTGCTGTGCGCATGAGTGAAGAGGAACAGCATCGTTGTTATATTAATAAAATTTAACAGTATATATGTTAATAGAGGTTTAAAATATACTGTTTCCCTTCAGTAGAACATTATTAAAACGAAAATAATTACAACTTTTAATAAATAATTCTATCTGAATTAAAAATTATTGAAAATAACATTCAGTTCTAATAGCGTGTTCAGTACTTTCTTCAAGAATAATAGATTCGTGATTCAAGTGTTGCTTTTGCATAGATCATTCGTTGAATGACATATTCACTTCTCGATGTAATTTAACACACAGATTTGCCTCTATATAACGAGCATGATAATTAATATTCTGCGTTCCAAGCATCTCTTTGTTTTTTGGGAGTTATTTTTATATTAATGATACAATATTTCACATATAATAAAAGAAGCACTAAGATTGAATTTATTTTACTTTCTTATTAATATTATATATTTATTGAACGTTTCTCTAATGATTTGTTTGCGATATCACAGTCATAAAAAATGATTAGTGCTTGTACAGTGAATGAAACTTATAATTACCTGAGTATTATAGTTAAAGTCAGGATTCTGTAAAGACCATTTAATAAAATAAAAAAGTTTCAAAGAATTGTAAATATATCCATCGAAATTATCTGGTATTTTAGTTACTATTTACAGTACATGTGTTCTCAATTGTTTAATGAGCGCTTTAGAAGATTAACGAGCCTAATACTCGTACCTGCTTTCTGTTGATCACACACCTCATCAATATAAACGTCATGTCAATGACCCCTCAATAACAGTAACAGATTTTTAACTGACGGCGCGTAAGCTATCGGCGTATTATTGTAAACTGGGCGGTTTTTTTATATGGTCACTAGTTTCCTTAACTGTCAATGCCTTCCGATGACAATTGCCCGGCGTTTATTGGGATTCACTGTGACCCGAACTTAGCATATCAATCGTGGACATGCAAGAGATTGTCATTGATGGCCGCATTGATATTGTCAGCAGAGACTTGTGCGTGAATTGGTATACCTTCAGTATATAGAAAATAAGAGTGTAATGTTGAGGAAAGAAATTGATAAATTGAGAGAAAGTAAATCACTTTTTGGAACATCGCAATCAGACAGGGCATTGTCAACGCGTATAGCTTGTATAGCTTGCCAGCACGAATCTAAGAAGAGAATCAGTTTAGTTATTTGGAAGAAATATTTTAATGAGATAACAATAATATTGTGTTAAGAAGCAAAATACATTTAATAATATCTAAGACTCTCATCTCGTCTGCGGTGATCACAGTGGCTACAAAGTATACGAAACGAAACGTCGGGAGTATGCAGATAAAAAATAATAGAAAATGCGTAGTATTCGAAAAGCTTAATGTTACTTATTATGTACATTTTTCGATATACATAGAATTGCTAACTAACATATATATTTTTTAAATTAAAATTTTCTCACCGTAATACAAGTAGTTAGCTTATGTAAAAAATCTTTAAATAATTAATGTAAATTTATTTGAAATGCTATATTCAACAATGTTACATTATTTTTAAATTGTATTTAAACTGAATTAATTTTTCTTCTATTAACTACTATATACTCTAAAGCTATGATAATTTCTAGAGATCTTATTGCTTAAAGAGTATATTCTAAAACATAAAAATATTTAACGTGTTTGCTCATAAAATTTAATAGTGAAATAGGAACATGCCTTCTTTCTAGGAACAAACAATGCAGTAAGGACACTTGGATGACGATTCTACTATCTATCGTGAATACATGGAGTATATGTGCAAAAAATGAATGAATGCATTGTTCGGGATCATAATTTAACAATCTTTATACTCAATTCTAATGGCCAATGTACATTCTTCAATTATATTTAGGAACTAGAACTAATTAGTTCTTGAAAACGACGGTACATGTAAACAGCATGTATATATATATATATATAAATCTCGACACTAAAAATCACAGTAAGACCTCATTAACTTTTAAATGTATGGTATAGTAATTGATACATACATATATTTTCGGGAAAGTATGTAAATTTTATAGGCCTAAGTTTAAAGTACATTCACTGTAATTATTTTCGTCTGAAGTCTTTAAAGAACGTTTTGTAATACATAATTTATTTAACTTCGTATGTTTCAGTATTTTTATAGTTATTTTTTTCTTACACCAGAAATAGAAGTTATGTGTCGAAATAAAACTAATATTTTTCTGATTTATTACTCGTGTATTCCAGTGAATCCTCGCGAAATCTTATATTTCATTAAGTGATATGTTATTATTTTGTTGGATGATAAAAATACTCAAGAGTTATTCAAAGATCAATATGCTTTTCTTGACCAAGCTTTCAACAAATTCACATCCAAGTGGATCGAGTATTTTAATTAAATTAATAACGTTTCTTTGTTTATACTTCTGCCATACTACTTTAATACTAACCATTTTATTGCTAACAGTCTTTTAAAATGACCATAGAAGATCAATACTAATTATTTTTCAACATATTTGAGATTTACTGCTATACTGTCAAAAATATATATGTGCCAATATAGGTATTTTAATGACAAAAGATACCACCGGGTTGTGGTGGCCAATTAGCTACAATCAGGAAATCTTGTTTCAGAATCTTAGTTAGAAATTGTGATAATCGAGAAGCTTCGTTAGCATCGTAGAATCATCAGAAACCACCCACAGTTGAGAGACAAGTTACATTTTAACCAGACATGAAAGGAGATATTGACAAAATATTATGTTAAAACTATGTAAAAATCTCCATAACGTGCACCAATTAGAGATCAATTAAAAGTATCTTTCTTATATAAAAAGTGAACTTGGCTGTAATTGAGGCTTGTCAAAGATGGGATAAATGATAAAAAATACCAATACGAGTAATCAAAACGATGGTCAAAATATGAAATTTAATAAAAAAATAGTTTTATTTAAAAATTTCGCTTAAAAATTAGTTATCATTATATAGTTATTTCAAGCAGTTCTGCCTGGTTGGATGTCGAATGTCCCTTATAAATCTTCTGCTTTAAAATCTTATCCACGACTGTACTAAGCCGTATTAAAATTGGGTTAGTAATTTAGGTGCGAGAATTTAACAAACATAGATTTTAACCTAATATACTTTGTAACATAAAGATCAATTTATAACTTAATCAACTGTATATTATATTATATGCAAATGTTTATCATTCAATTTATTATTAATAATTCACAATATTTTATTTTTCCCTCTTCTCGTTTTCTTGTTTATACGTCACGTCACTCGTTAGCACAAAGACTATTTATATACAGAGTCAATATCGGTATTGAGACGTCAAAAGCTTTTTTTATGTTATTTTTATCTCATCTTAATTTTATAAATGGAAATGTTTTTGATAAAATAAGTACTTACCTTTTGGTGTTACAAGTAGCTGCTTTTTCTTCTAAATTCATTCATTAAATACTTTGACTCATAATGAGATCTAAATTTAGTTTAGTTTCATTTAATTTCCATTTAGTTTCATGTAAATTAATATTTTGAAGAAATTATTGCTTTGTTTAACTTCCATTTATAAAAGAGTTATGCTATATATTTTCAGTTAAATTCTCTACAACAGTAAACCAAGGTTTATAGGTTCTAAATAGACAGGAACGCATTCTTTCGGCCGTCATAAAAATGATAAAAATGTGTAAAAGTACATTATTATAAACACTTTAGTAAATTCTTATTCATACTACAAATTTTAATATTTCTTTATGATCCTTATAGCTCAGTAGAGATGGCTGAACCTATCGTTACGGCGTATTAGGAAAGGTCTAACCAAAGTAAGCAAAGTGGATTTATGTCTGCCTTTCAAGGTAAAATAAACGTGCTATATATATTCATATATCAAAAATCTATTCTACAGAACAAAAATCGCTTTGATATAATAAGATTCTCATTAATCACAATCTATTCTATTCTTAAAGACTAATTGCAGGTGCATAATTTTACAGTACATATTAATTACGAGTTGAAGTCTTACATAGTAAATATAATTTTTTCATAAACAAATACATAGATAATAAAATTGGTCGTCATCAGTGATGTCAGTGATGTCTAACTACTCTCAGAAAGTACATATGACTCCGAAAACTCACATTGGTACTTGCCAAGGTTTGAACCCGCGCCCTCGGCAACGAGAGGCGGGCCCCTTAACCACTAGGCCACCACTGACTCGTTTTTACATATGTATATAGAATTATTATTAATATTAACTTATATTATTATAACTAATATACAGATGGCGATAGTTAAGTTCTATAAGGCTTCCAAATTAATAATAACAGATTCAGTATACCTAATTTAAATAAGGTTATCCTTATACTTACAAAATGTTGGATTCTAAACGCGTAACACGATATACATTTCTGAAAGTGATTAATTTAGTAGGAAATAAAGAATCGATTAGTAAATACGTCTTGTTAATAACCTCGAATATCTACAAGGAAAAGTGAACCTTAATTACAAGAACACAAAGTATTAAGAAAATCAAAATAATTTTAAACAATTATTACCTATAACAATGCATACATAGGTATCCACAGTAGTTAAATATACAAATTTATACACACATGAAAAGTGCGAAATGGGTGTAAATAATGTTTTTTTTACTACGGAAAAGGAAATGGAAGAATAAAAGTATTGAGACGAAAAAAAGGGGGATTTAAATTTTATGACTCTACGAAAATTCAAAAAAAATTATACTATAAGGATAACACAATTTATTACATAGTATGAATGTATTAAAAACACGTAAAATCTTATATTTAATAATAATAAGAAGTGATTACGTTGTAGTTAAAAGAGTAATAATTTTAAAAATGCTTTTGTCATTAATTACAATATAATAGCGATTATCAGAATATATTAAAAGAAATATTTAGAATTCAATGCTCTTAGAGCTACGTAAATTTTACATATGTCGAATTAGCTATCCCCCTTTTAGTTTTTAAAGAGTATGACGTGTACATAACTGACCTCAGCAATGCCTTTCTTCTCGACTGTTCTCGGAGTCTCAAGCTGTTGCAGGTAACCTCGTAGACAGTTTGACGAGCCTTATATTCCAAAGAGGTCCGATAGCTCTGACGACTCTAGCACGGATGTTCGTAATCTCTTTTGTTTTGAATTGACAGTTCCTGTTAGCCCTAATGGCTTTGACAGCGTCACCGGGAGGGTTTGTTCCTAATCTGCACCCTCGCATCTATATACACCTACCAACTCTCAATGTTGCGAGAGCGGTTGCACGCGCAAGTGGTTATTATGGAGATAATACCTGATAATTTTAAACATTCATAGTTATTAATAACGTAAATAAAAGGTCTACTACCTTTTCCGAGTACCGGTATACATATATTATTATTCATATAAAAACTATTATTAACATATAAGTTCGGCTTACTGGATTTTTATTATATTAACATGTTGCATCATAAACATCAGTGACAAGATTTCAAAATGAAATTCAATTTTGAACGTATAGTTTATTGAGTTAATTTTAAACGAATATTTTAATTTAAACCCAAATAATAAAAATTTCTGAACCTTCGGATTTCTTTGAGATGACATTTATGTGTGTGTGTGTGTGTGTGTGTGTGTGTGTGTGTGTGTGTGTGTGTGTGTGTGTGTGTGTGTGTGTGTGTGTGTGTGTGTGTGTGTGTGTGTGTGTAATGTGGTATGGATTTAAGTGATAGTCCCCCTCAACTTATCGAATTTGTGTCGAAACTGGATGAATGAGCTGAACAAAAAAGCTAACATCACACGGTGTTCCCAGGCTTTCACCCATCCAAGCTTTTAATTTCAAATCTCTAATAAAAGTGGAACTCAATAGAAATAGTTGTGACATGTAGTATAATACATGTAAGTTTATTAAGCTTTCAACCTTATCTATATGTATTTCTTGCTCATAAGTGTTACACAAATACCGAGATGCTAAGATATGTCCTCTCACTAGTAATCTAAGATACAAAAATAATACATTAACAATTTTGTAACATATTAATTGATCAGACATTAATCAAAGAAGGTATTAATAAGAATAGGTACTCGTATCTAAAAGTTATTCCTTTGGAGATTTTTTTAAAATTAAGACAAAACATATCTTGACTGTCATTCCGCCTGTGGAAAGATGAACATGTAGACGTAGACGGTGAATGCACTATCTCACTAACCGCCTATTTACTTTTTTCTTGAAGACTCCGGAAAAATATTTTGAATGAAACACAGAGATATACAAAGTATTCAATCCTTTGCTGTGCGCATGAGAGAAGAGGAAAAGCATTGTTGTTATATTAATAAAATTTAACAGTATATATTTTTATAGAGGTTTAAAAATACTGTTTCACTTCAGCACAACATTATTAAAACGAAAATATTTACAACTTTTAATAAATAATTCTATCTGAATTAAAAATTATTGAAAATTACATTTAGTTCTAATAGCGTGTTCAGTATATTCTTGAAGAATAATAGATTTGTGATTCAAGTGTTGCTTTTGCATAGATCATTCGTTGAATGACATATTCACTTCTCGATGTAATTTAACACCCCGATTTGCCTCTTTATAACGACCATGATAATTAATATTCTGCGCTCCAAACATCTCTTTGTTTCTTGGGAATTATTTTTATATTAATGGTATAATATTAATTAGTAAGTGATAGTTCAACCCAATCCTATACAAATCACAATATAAAACACGTAATGACCTCGTGACCATATCGCACACCTCATCTTTATATTGATGAGGTGTGCGATATGGTCAATGACCCGTCAATAAAGGTCACAGATTTTTAACTGACGACGAAGGGATCGGCGTGTTATTGTAAACTAGGGCGGCTTTTCATATTATCACTAGTTTCCTTGACTGTCATTGGCTTCCGATGACAATTGCTTGGCATTTATTAGGATTCACTGTGACCCCCAACTTAGCATATCAATCGTGGACATGCAAGAGATTGTCATTGATGGCCGCATCGATATTGTCAGCAGAGGCTTGTGCGTGAATTGGTAGACCTTCAGTATATAGAAAATAAGAGTGTAATGTTGAAGAACGAAATTGATAAATTGAAAGAAAGTATGTTACTTTTTAGAACATCGCAATCAGACAGGGCATTGTCAACGCGTATAGCTTGTATAGCTTGCCAGCACGAATGTAAGAAGAGAATCAGTTTAGTTATTTGGAAGAAACATTTTATTGAGATAACAATAATATTGTGTTAAGAAGCAATATACATTTAATGATAGCTAAGACTCTCATCTCGTCTGCGGTGACCAACGTGGCTACAAAGTATACGAAACGTCGTGTCGGGAACATGCAGATATAAAAGTATTCGAAAAGCTTAATGTTATTTATTATGTACAATTTTCGATATACATAGAATTGCTACTAACAAATATATTTTTTAAATTAAAATTTTCTCACCGTAATACAAGTAGTTAGCTTATGTAAAAATCTTTAAATGAAATAATAATGTAAATTTATCTGAAACGCTAAATTCAACAATGTTACATTTTTTTTTAAATTGTATTTAAACTGAATTAATTTTTCTTCCATTAACTACTATATACTCTAAAGCTATGATAATTTCTAGAGATCTTATTACTAACTAAAAGTATATTCTAAAACAAAAATATTTAACGTGTTTGGTCATAAAATTTAATAGTGAAATAGGAACATGCCTTCTTTCTAGGAACAAACAATGTAGTAAGGACACTTGGATGACGATTCTACTATCTATCGTGAATACATGGAGTATATGTGCACAAAATACATACACTCTATACATTTTTTATTTTCATATATTTTTCATTGTTTTTGATGATGATTCACTTTTACTAAAATTGCATCGAATGCATTGTTCGGGATCATAATTTAACAATCTTTATACTCAATTCTTATGGCCAATGTACATTCTTTAATTATATTTAGGAACTAGAACTAATTAGTTCTTGAAAACGATGGTACATGTAAACAGCATGTATATATATGTATATCGACACTAAAAATCAAAGTAAGACCTCATTAACTTTTAAATGTATGGTATAGTAATTGATACATACATATATTTTCGGGAAAGTATGTAAATTTTATAGGCCTAAGTTTAATGTACATTCACTGTAATTATTTTCGTCTGAAGTCTTTAAAGTACGTTTTGTAATACATAGTTTATTTAACTTCGTATGTTTCAGTATTTTTATAGCTATTTTTTTCTGACACCAGAAATAGAAGTTATGTGTCGAAATAAAACTAATATTTTTCTGATTTACTACTCGTGTATTCCAGTGAATCCTCGCGAAATCTTATATTTCATTAAGTGATATTTTCTTATTTTGTTGGATGATAAAAATACTCAAGAGTTATTCAAAGATCAATATGCTTTTCTTGACCAAGCTTACAACAAATTCTCATCCAAGTGGATCGAGTATTTTATTTAAATTTATAACGTTTCTTTGTTTATATTTCTGCCATGCTACTTTAATACTAACCATTTTATTCCTAACAGTCTTTTAAAATGACCATAGAAGATCAATACTAATTATTTTCAACATAATAGAGATTTACTGCTATACTGTCAAAAATATATATGTACCAATATAGGTATTTTAATGAGAAAAGATACCACCGGGTTGTGGTGGCCAATTAGCTACAATCAGGAAATCTTGTTTCAGAATCTTAGTTAGAAATTCTGATAATCGAGAAGCTTCGTTAGCATCTTTGAATCATCAGAGGCTTCCCACAGTTGAGAGACAAGTTACAATTATAAAAGAAATGAAAGGATATATTGACAAAATACTCTGTCAAAATTATATAAGAAACTTAATAAAGTGCACCAATTGGGGATCAATTAATTGTATCTTTCTTAAATAAAAAGTGAACTTGGCTGTATTTGAGGCTTTTCAAACTTGACATAAATGAAGAAGAATTCCAATACGAGTAATCAAAACCATGATCATAATATGAAATTTAATAAAAAAATAGTTTTATTTAAATGTTCTCTATTAAATATTAGTAATCATTATATGGTTATTTCAAGCAGTTCTGCCTGATTTGATGTCGAATGTCACTTAAAAATCTTCTGCTTTAAAATCTTATCCACGACTTCAGTAAGCCGCATTAAAATCGGATTAGTAATTTAGGTGCGAAAATTTAACAAACATACATACATTTTAACCTAATGTTACTAGATTACATAAAAATCAATTGAAAATTTAATCAAGTGTTCTTGATATGATATTTTTGTTTGTTTGTCTTTCAATTATTAATAATTTTCAATTTTTATTTTAGCCTCTTCCCGTTTATATAACAAGATTTCCTCTGAGAAACTTATCTTATTTTTTTTGTTTACACATCACGTCACTCGTTAGTACAAAGACCTTTTATATACAGAGTCAATATCGATATTGAGAAGTCAAAAGCTTTTTTTATGTTATTTTTATCTCATCTTAATTTTTTAAATGGAATGTTTTTGATAAAAAAAATACTTACTGTTTGGTTTTACAAGTACTTTCCCTTCTTAATTCATTCATTAAATATTTTGACGCAATTATTGCTTTGTTTAGGTTCCATTTATAAAAGAGTTGTGCTCTATATTTTTTTAGTTATTACATTCTCTACAACATAAACTAAGGTTTAAAGGTTCTAAATTGATAGGAGCGCATTCTTTCGGCCGTCATAAAAATGATAAAATTTTGTAAAAGTACATTATTATAAACACTTATTAAATTTATATTCATACTTCAAATTTTAATATTTCTTTACGATCCTTATAGCTCAGTAGAGATGGCTGAACCAATCGTTAAGGCGTATTAGGAAAAGTCGAACCAAAGTAAGCAAAGAGGATTTATGCCTGCCTTTCAAGGTAAAATAAACGTACTTTATATTTACACATATGTCAAAAATGTATTCTACAGAACAAAAATCGCTTTGATTTTGCATTCTTATTTATCACAATCTATTCTATTCTTACAGCCTACTAATTACGATCGGAATATTGAATGTGTACCCATAGGTAAAACATAGCAAAGGTTATAAGAGTTTTTGTAATAGTGTCATTTATTTCATTTATATACTTATATAACTTACCTTAAAAGGTCTTCCATAACTTTACAGAACATCTTAAATATGAGTTAATGTCTTAAGTTTAATAAAAAAATACATAGATAATAAACTTCGTTGTCATCAGCATATCAGAGCCCACTGCTGAGCAAAGGCCCCTTCTCACATGGAGAAGGTTTGAGCATTTATCACCACGCTTGTTCATGACGGGTTTTTGATTTCAAACTTATAATTATGAAATTATAAGTACAGTTTTCCTCAAAATGTCTACCTTCACCGTCAGTGAGTGGTGTCTTAATACTCTTAGAAAGTACATATGACTTGCAAAAATCACATTGGTAGTTGCCAGTTTCTCATTGTTACATTATACACCATATAAATATTCATTTAAATTATGTGTCGTATAATATTGTAACGATTCAATTATTATTTATTGAAAATAATTAATAGAACTTCGTTGAATATTACGACATTGTCCAAAATTTGATTGTTTCGGGATTTCGGAGTTGTAATTGTTATTCTCGTAGCTGCCATTGATAATAATTATCCGCACCTTAATTTAAATTACTGGCAATAAATATTACTAACACATTTTCAAAATAAAATAAAGTTTGACATAGTATTAGTAATTTAAAATTGAATCATTACACAATCGAATGTTGTATTAGTGTGTGACAGAATAGCAGTAAATTATGAGTATATTATTTGGAATTGAAAGAAATTTATTAATTCTAAGTGTTGGGTCAAAGTGTTACTAGAACCTGTAGAAAGTGTTATTATCTAATATATTCACTAATAAGGCTTGAATGTTATTATGTAATCAGGGGAAATGGCAGGCATAGACAGACAATGCACTATGCCAGTAATGATTTACTTACATTTGTTTTGAAGACATCCAAAGTGGAGATTCCAGGAAATCCGGATTCAGGCAAACTGTCCCAAATATTTGCTGTTCTCATGAAAAAAAATAAGAGAAAGCGTTACCCACTGAATACACAAGTAACTAAACAGAAATAATGGTTTAGATCTTTTTATTGGGAGATGTTTATTCAACCTCGCCTATCATTTCACTTTTAATTAACTAAATCATTGCCTCGTTTTGTTTCCGATATATTTTTGGCTGAAACTCTAAAGGTTTAAATAATGTGTAAATAAATCATCTTGATCATTTGTGCATCTGTTACGTTTTTTTCCCCTAAAAATTGAGTATACGTAATAATGCGTTCTTAGACTTTCGCGTGTATTCATTTAAGTACATGTAATGTACATATGCACTAATGTTACAGAATAATTACGAAAGGAGTAAAAATTCGTTATATATTTTTTAATTTGTACCTACTGTTTGAAATAAGTTTAGGCATTACTTCTACCTCCATATTTGTTACTCCAAAGCTTGTTGCAGAATACCTAGAACAGCGCTAATATCTCATTTTATAATATTTGATGTTTATAATTGAGAGTAAGTCACAATGTAATACAGAGGACGCTAGTTGTCTGTCGTAAGACCTTCCAATAATAAGAATATATTAAACATTATGTAAAACATGTCATGGTTTTAATTGTAAATAATAAAATCATCAGTCAAGTTTTTAGACATTTGTTGGCGCTAGTTTAGTACTATAAGGATTCCCAATTAATAATAACAGATTCAGTATAATTTAAATAAGTTTATGCTTACAATTACAAAGTGTTCGATTCTAAACTCGTCACAGGATATACATTTCTCAAAGTCATAAAGTTACTACGAAATAAAAAGTCAATTAGTATATTACGTGTTTTTAATAACTTCGTAGATCTACTAGCAAAAGTGAACCTTAATTACAAGAACACAAAGTGATAAGAAAATTTAAATTATTTTAAACAATTATTTCCTATAACAATGCATACATAGGTATCTACAGTAGTTAAATATATGTATACACACGTGAAAAGTGGGAAATGGGTGTATAATATTTTTTTTTACTACGGAAAATGTTTATTTCCACCAAGAAGAGTATGCGGATTTGAAAACGAAATTGAAGAATAAAAGGATTGAGACGAAAGAAAGTTGGATTTCAATTTTATGACTCTTCGAAAATATTTTAAAAATGTATACTAGAAGGATAACACAATTTTTAAGCACATTTATGAATGTATTAAAAACACCTGAAATTTTATATCTACTAACAATTAGAAGTGATTATTTAATTTAATTCTGCTTCGCTTCTAGCAAAGTAGTTCGTGTATCAAAGTCTTTTTTGAAAATGTCCTTAAATAAATAATAAAACAAAATATTTAGAATTCAATGCCTACGTAAACGTTACATATACATGTCGAATTTGCTATCCCCTGGTAGTTTTTAAAGAGTAAGTATGACGTGTATCTATAACTGACGTCACCAATGGCTTTCTTCTAGATTGCCGTCAGAGTCTCAGGCTATATAAGGTTACCTCCTAGCCAGATTGAAGAACCCATAACTCCGAAAAGGTTGGATCCATGCGACGATTCGAGCGAGAGTGTTTTAAATCTGTACCCTCGTAGTTATTTTCACCCAATGTTGGGACAGCAATTGCATAGGTGGTAACGCCAGTGGTTATTATGGGGATAACAACTGATATTTTTATACAACCATAACTATTAATAAAGTAAGTAATAGGTATTAGGTCCGATTTTAAAATATTTGTGACATTTTAATTCATATAAAACTTCAGTTTACCGGATTTTTATTATATTAACATGTTTTATCATGAACTTCAAACCGAAATTCAATTTTGAACGTATATTTTATTGAGTTATTTTTAATTGAACCCTATTTTGTATAACATGAACCCAGCTATGTAAATTACGTCTTAACTGAAAATTTCAGATAAATATAAATTTCATAATAAAAATTTCTGAACCTTTGGATATCTTTGTAACGACATTTGTTTGTGTTTGTGTATGTGTTCAACGTGGTATGGACGTTTGCGACTGTCTCTCTCAACTAATAGAATTTGTTTGAAAACTGGGTGAGTGAGCGAGCAAAAAAGCCAACATCACACGGTGTTCCCAGGCGGTCACCCATCCAAGTACTAACCGTGCCCTACGTTGCATTACTTCGGTGATCGGACGAGAACCGGTGTGTTCAACGTGGTATGGACGTTGGCGACTGTCCTTCTCAACTTATCGAACTTGTCTGGAAAAGGGGGTGAATGTAACGAGTGCGAGCCATCTGCTCATTCAACGGTACTGAAGAGAATATTAAAAAACTATACAGAACGACACAATAATTATTATAATGAAGAAGGTACAAATAATTAAAACAATTCTTTGTCATACAATTAATAATAATGGTTATGAAATTTTGATAAGTAAAGTGTATTTAAAACTATTGTTTTGATATGTGTATATGTAACTTAATAATTTAATTTTAATAAAACATCAATTTTTTTATTATTATTTTATATATAAACATATAACGGTTTTTACTATTGTGTAATATTGTTTATATTTTTTGTTTTCTGAATTTTAAAGGTAAAAGTGGGACTAGTGATAAAACTGGATTTAATATTTCGATTCCAGCCACCTATAACAACTTTATTTCAAAACATAACTCTGATATTATATAAGTAATTTAAATATGTAATATTAAATATTATTATGTTCTTACTCTATTAAAAGTAAAGTTCTTACTCTACTTCTTCATGCGATCCTGTTTAACAACTCTTTAATTGCATAAACTCATTCTACTCTTTGTTCATAATTCTATTTCGTTTTGTAACTTAATATAATAATTAATTGGTGGTAAAACCCCGTTTATTTCTTGGATATAACTCAAAAAGTTTTACACAGACACAGTTATAAGTAATTATTTTTGATTCGATCAAAAATTCGTAAGGAATGTAAATTCATGTTCATATTAAATGAGAAAGAGAAAATATTGTCACCTTTTCGATTATTATATAACTATACATTCAAATAACCTGATGAAAACAGCAATTATAATTAAATATAATTAAATAGCAAATATATTGTTTAATTCCTTATCAGCGAGTATGACGGTAGAAAAGTAATGTAATTAGTAAGTGATAGTCCAATCCAATGCTATACAAATCACAATATAACACGTAATGACCTTGTGACTTTATCACACACCTCAACAATACAAACGTCAGGTCAATGACCTGTCAATAAAAGTCACAGATTTTTAACTGACGACGAAGGGATCGGCAAATTATTGTAAACCAGGGCGACTTTTTATATTGTCATTAGTTTCCTTAACTGTCATTGCCTTCCGGTTCCCATTTTCTGGCATTTATTGGACTTGGATGAGAATTCCATTATCCATCAAGAATACGTGAAGTATATGTACACTGAATATATTTCTCTATGCATTTTTTATCTTCTATATATATAAAATGGATTGCTGTTCCTCAGTCTCACTAAAACTCGAGAACGGCTGAACCGATTTGGCTAATTTTAGTATTGAAATACTCCTGGAAGTCCAGGGAAGGTTTAAATTGGAATAATTGCCAGGAAAAACCCTAAAATAGCCCTTTTCTATTTCCCATACAAACGATTTTTTGACATTAGACTTTACAACTAACTAATATGTCAATCATTCTGTTCGATTGAAACAGTAGAAATTTAACAAATACCAATACCGGGTTATTGAAGATGGAATAGAGTTTGCCCGGTCAGCTATACCTATATTACTAATGACGAAATTAACGCGGACGAAGTAGCGGGAAAAACTAGTTTCAATATATTTTTTATTCCTTTTGATAATGATTCACTTTTCATAAAATTGTATCGAATGCATTGTTCGGGATCATAATTTAACAATCTTTTTATTCAATTCCAATAGCCAATATACATTAGTATATGTATATTCTTTTATTATATTTAGGAACTAGAACTAATTAGTTCTTGAAAACGATGGTACATGTAAGCAGCATGTATATGTACATGTATCGACACTAAAAATCACAGCAGTTAGACCTCACTTACTTTTAAATGTACGGTATAGTGTGAGTATATGTAATATATTTTCGGTATAGATAGATATATTTCCGGGACAGTGTGTAGGTTATATAGGACTGAGTTAAATGTACACTCACTGTAATTATTTTCGTCTGGAGTCTTTAAAGTACGTATTGTAATAATGCATTTAACATACAAAGTTTCAGTATTTTTAAAGTTATTTCTTTCTGACTGAATAGAAGTAATATGTCGAAATAAAATGAATATTTTCCGGATTTACTACGCGTGTATTATAAACTACTCATTTATTTCAATGAACACTCGCGAAATCTTAGATCTTATTATTACGTATACTCAATTTTTGTCAAAGTGTCGCAACAGATTCATAAATGGTCAAAATAAACCGTGAAACTAATTAAGAAATTATTTAGACCTCTAGAGTTTTGGACAAAATGAGATAGAAAAGAAAACGAGGTGATATGTTCTTATTTTGTTGCACGATAAAAATACTCAAGAGTTATTCAAACATCAATATACTTTTCTTGACCAAGCTTTCAACAAATTCACATCCAAGAGGACCGAGTATTTTAATTAAATTAATAACGTATCTTTGTTAATATTTCTGCCATACTATTGTTATACTAACCATTTTATTATTAACAGTCTTTTAAAATGACCATAGAAGATCAATACTAGTAATTCTTCATCATATGTATTACAGATTTACTGCCATGGGTATATAAGTGGGTATGGGTATGTAAGTGGGTATTTTAATGACAAAAGATACTACCGGGTTGTGGTGGCCAGTTAGCTACAATCAGGAAATCTTGATTTAGAATCTTAATAAGCAATTTTGAAATTCGAGAAACTTCGTTAGCATCGCAGAATTATCAGAGGCCACATAAAGTTGAGAGACAAGTTATTATTATACCAGATATGAAGCTATTGACGAAATATTTTGTGTATAAAATTATAGTTTGCACCATAAGGGATCAACTTTTTATAGTATCTTTAATAACAATATAAGGTACACAAACATCCCTGTAATTGAGGCTTGTCAAACATAACATAAATGAAGAAAAATGTTAATAAGGGTAATCAAAAGATGGTTAAAATATAAAATTTATATTTAATAAAAAAATAGTTTCATTTAAATGTTCTCGATAAAATAATAGTTATTATTATATACTTATTTCAAGTAGTTCTGGATGTAGAATGTCGCTTATAAATCTTCTTCTTTAAAATCTTATCGACTGTACTAAGCCGTATTAAAATCGGGTTAGTAATTTAGGTGCGAAAATTACATAAAAATCAATTTAAAACTTAATCAACTGTATATTATATTATATGCAATTGGTTGTCATTGAATAATTAATAGTTTACATTTTTTTATTTTTCCTTCTTCTCGTTTTATATATTAAGATTTCCTCTCACAAAGTTATCTTATTTTTTGTTTACACATCATGTCACTCGTTAGTACAAAGACCTTTTATATACAGAGTTAATATCGATATTGAGAAGTCAAAAGCTTTATGTTATTTTTATCTCATCTTAATTTTTTAAATGGAATGTTTTTGATAAAAAAAATACTTACCATTTGGTTTTACAAGTCCCTTTTTCGTCTTAATTTATTCATTTAATATTTTAACGCATAGTGAGATCTAAATTTAGTTTAGTTTTATTTAAATTAGATTTAGTTCCATTTAAATGAATATTTTAACGCAATTATTACTTTGTTTAAGTTCCATTTATAAAAGAGTTATGCTATACATTTTCAGTTAAATTCTCTACAACATTAAAACAAGGTGTACAGGTTCTAAATTAACAGGAACGCATTCTTTCGGTAGTCATAAAAGTGATAAAATTTTGTAAAAATATATTATTATAAACACTTTAGTAAATTCTTATTCATACTACAAATTTTAATATTTTTTTATGATCCTTATAGTTCAGTAGAGTTTGCTGAACCAATCGTTAAGGCGTATTAGGAAAGGTCGAACCAAAGTAAGCAAAGAGGATTTATGTCTGCCTTTCAAAGTAAAATAAACGTACTACATATATATATTTACACATAATATGTCAAAAATCTATTCTACAGAACTAAAATCGTTTTGATATTCTTATTAATCACAATTTATTCTTTTCTTAAAGCCTAAACAGTTTTCACCTTCTTCAATTAAGATCGAATTATTGAATGTGTACTTACCTATAGGTAAAATATCGCAAAGGTTATAAGAGTTTTTGTACTAGTGTTACTTATTATATTTATATACTTATATGATTTACGCTCAATGGTCTTCCACAACTTTACAGTACATTTTACTTATGAGTTAATGTCTTAAGTAGTAAATATAATTTCTTCACAGAAAATACACTTACATAGATAATAGAATTCTCTTTGTTGTATTACACACCACATAAATATTCATTTAAATTTAAATAACTGTCAATAAATATTAACAAACACGTTTAAAATAAAAAATAGCTTGACATAGTTATAGTAATTAAAAATTGAAGCATTAAAAATCGATTATTAAGTAAGTGTGTGGTTGTGTAGCAGTTAATTATGAGTACATTTTTTTGAACTAAACGAAATTTAGTAATTCTCAAAAGAGTTACTTGTATCTCTGTATATCTGGCTAAAATTTTAAAACATATCTATTTGACCGGGAACAGGTATTTTGTTAGAAACTCCGCTATTTACTTAATACACAAGTTTTTAAACCAACATTTTTTTGGGTACTTTTATTGCAAGGTGTGTGTTCAACCTCACCTATCATTTCACTTTAACTAAATCAAGGCCTGGTTTTCTTTTCTACCTCATTTCAGCCAAAACTCCAGAGGTTTAAATAGTTTCTTAATGAGTTTCACAGTTTATTTTGACCATTTATGCATCTGTTGCGACACTTTGACGAAAATTGAGTAGGTTTACGTAATAATAAGATCTAAGACTTCCGCGAGTATTCATTTAAGTCCATGTAATGTATATATCGGATTTATTACACATTCGTTGTTTTTAAAGAGAGGGACGCCAGCCTCGCTGACGTAACAAATGTCACTTCTTCTAGAACGGTCCATGATATTTTAAAATGAAACTTCAACTGTTCTTAATGCTCCTGCATTTTTCGAAGGTTCTTCATAATAACATTCTTCAATGATACGCACTCACTGAACTCTGAATTCTCAATTCTGGAGTCTGCCGTCGTGCGTCCAGACGTCATATTTATAACAAGATTTAAACATAGTTCTATTCTCCTTTTAAGCAACCTTTGATTTCGTTTTACTTTTAACAAGAATCATAAATACTAATGAGGTTTAATAAGAATTGATGACAGCCTCAAATTATTTTCAAGTCGCATCCGTTTTTAAAGCTGGTAGCGCTGATACGGCCATTCTGGCAGGCGGTGCGTGCGCTCTGCACCTGCCTAGTGATGTGTTCCCTCTTGGTTGGTGTTCGTTATGTTCTTGGACCAGTCGCGCGTCTCGTAGAGTAGATGGGACAGGATCAAGAATTGATGCTTCATCTTCCGAAGTCATGCCGACATATATATATATATATGCATTATTTTAACGGAATAATTATGAAAGGAGTACAGTTATTAGTTTAGTAAGTATTTATTTATTTATTTGTATTTACTGTTAGAAATAAGTTTAGTTAGTACCAGTGGCGGCTGGTGGATTATCGAACTGGTGGTGCACTTTACTAAAATATTAAAAATAGAAAATGCAACCACACAACAATTGACAATAAATATGTTTATTTTTCTGAAGCAAAATGTTCAATCACCTTTTTATTAAAATCGGATATTGTTTGTATAATTATAATTTAAAAAAATTTTTTTTCAATACTACGCACAGAAAATGCATTTAGCAAGTGCATGGTATTTCGGAGAAAAGTTTTGATTCTTTTCAATTCCAATTCGCCATACATCGGGGGCTCTCGGTAATCTTCGGTTCGCTCGTGCGGCGCTCGAGAACCGACTCGTTACTCGGTACATTTCTATGAAGTATCTTTTGTCTCACGCGTCAGGCGTATTAATGCGTATCTCATACAAGATGTATGTATTAGCAGGTCTCGTGCACTCGCCGAAGCGCACGAGATATTAGTTTAGTAAAGCGCTCAAACTTTTTGACCATAATTGGAAATTTTGTTTTTATAGGTTTTTGTATGTTTAAAAAATAAATATTAAAATGGTAATTTAAAAATAAAGATGAAGTAATATTTTGTATTTTTAAATCTTTTGAATTGGTGGTTCAGCGCACGAGTGCACTTAAGGTACAGCCGCCACTGGTTAGTACCTCTACGAGATGTGACTGTCTGCCCGTGATCACGGTTGCAGTAAAGTAGCCGAAACGTCGGAAGTATGTATGTAGTTCATAGTCAAAAATTAAAAATCGCGTAGTAAATCCGAAAATATTAGTTTCATTTAAATGAGTACTCGCAAAAATGTTAGGTCCCATTAGATTTCCTAAGTCGAAGTTGGTACGAAATAAATAATCAATTAGTAAATACGTGTTGTTAATACCTCCGAATACAAGGAAAAGTCAACCTTAAATACAATAACAAAAAGTATTCCGAGATATAAATTATTCTAAACAATTATTATTAAAGTTACATCCGGTAGTATCAACAGTAGTTAACATAATATGTATATGGGAGACTAATGTTTTTTTTACTACGAAAACGGGATGTTTATTTCCACCAAGAAGAGTATGCGGATTTGAAAACGAAATTGAAGAATAAAAGGATTGAGACGAAAGAAAGGGGGATTCCAATTTTATGACTCTTCGAAAATGTTTTAAAAATTTATAATACAAGGATAACACAATTTTTAAGCATATTTATGAATGTATTAAAAACATCTGAAATCTTATACCTTGTAAAAATCAGTAGTGATTATTTAATTTAATTTTGTTTCGCTTTTAACAAAGTATTTAGTGTTTCAATCTTTGAAAAAAAATTCAAAATGTCCTTATTTACCATTCTAGTGACTGATTAAACTATTTTTATCAACAGAGTAATAATCTAAAACTGAATTTGTCATTTAATTACAATATAATATTTTATTTGTTGTTATTATGCGGATAACACCTGATATTTTTAAATATAGATAATAATTAATAATAACCTAACAAAAAAAAATTTGATCCTACATTAAAATGTATGTGATATTTTTATTCATATCAAAATTAAGATTAAATAATAAGTTCAGCTTACCGGATTTTATTATATTAACATGTTGCGTCATAAACGTCAGTGATAAGATTTAATAATGAAATTCAATTTTGAACGTATATTTTATTGAGTTAATTTTAAACGAATATTTTAAATTGAAACCTATTTGGTATAACATTGATCCAGCTACGTTATACCCAGCTATGCTGGACAAAAACGCCAACATCACATGGTGTTCCCAGGCGGTCACTCATCCAAGTACTAACCGTGCCCTACGTTGCTTTACTTCGGTGATCGGACGAGAACCGGTGTGTTTAACGTGGTATGGACGTTGGCGACAGTCCCTCTCAACTTATCGAATTTGTCTCGAAACTGGGTGAATGAGGTGAACAAAAAAGCCAACATCACACGGTGTTCCCAGGAGGTCATTCATTACCACAAGCCACAAGTAACATACCATAAGTAAGCAAGCTGTTGTGCCATCACATTTCTAATTATACATATAAGGTAAAAGATGTTTTTAGTTTTTAGTTTCAAATTTGAAATCGTTATATTATTATTTAACTAAAAATATAACTAAATAAATGACTGAAATATCATTTACTGGTTTGTTAAATAATTTATAAATTATTTAACAAACATATTTGTGTATTTTGTAATTAATGTAGTTATATCGTTTGAGTACTCATGTAGCTAGCTTTTTTTTTAAGTTTATGAGATATATTTTTTTCAAATTAGTAATGAATAAAATTAACTAGTCTGTTATAGTTACAATAGACATCCTCGCAGTATATATCACTTCACACATAAAAAATCCAATCACAGTTTATTAGAATGTTATTAGATTGGATCAGTTTATATGCACCCAATATTGAAATTAGTTAAAATAAGAACCACAGGCATAGTTTCAAAAACAAACAAACCATATTGTGAGAGTTGCAAAACTCCGCGAACCTTTTTAATTAAAATCCTTTTCCTTGATTATTTGAAATAAAATATGCCTAATTTATTCCTTTTACGAATCAAATATACAAAAGTGTTTAAAAGCATTCAAATCCAGAATTCGGAACGAATGTACTTCCTTTTGTTGGGTATTTTTTTAAGTTAATTAAAAAAGAGAGACGAAATTTCTCAGCATTCCACGGATTTACCGTGCGGGTACCGGGTGCAGAAGGCAAGGGGAAACCACTGCACTATATTCCCAAGAAAGTCATTATCAAGTTAGACGAGTGGCGACGTGTTGTGAAGCGTGCCACCGCACATCATGATGACCACGACCGTTCTGCCAAGAATCGACTTAGAAGAAGAAGAAGACCGGGTCTATCGTTGCAGGGAGAGGAGCTTCAACAGTGCCTGCGACCCATGTGTAGATTTGAGGGGCCCATATCTAACGCGCGTTAAATTCACATCTCCACCGTCCAAGCTCTTCTCTCTCTTTTATCAAAAACAAAAAATACGAACTCTTTAATGCATTTGTGAAGATGTCAGCCTCATACAATGCGGCTTTTTATTGTAGAAATTAATTTTAAAGTTCGTTTAATTTCAAGATGAAGTCTGAAAATCGACTCGTCTCTATAAATATTATATTAATTTAATATAAAATTACAGGACGACTCTTGTCATGTGAAATATCACCAACGACATACATTTCTTGTGATTTATTTAAGTTGGTCAAGTACGAAGAATAACAATGTACATTTTATGTTTATCATTTGCGTAGTCATTGTGGTAATTAATTAATATGAAAGAGTATTACTTTCAGAGTTTTAATATAATGAATTGGTAAAGTGGATTTGATGATATTGATTTTGTTATTATTATTTATAAACCATTACATATGATAGAATATTAAAGTATGAAAAATTATTTGTTTTGTAATTCAATGTTATCGTAATTTAAATAATTGTTGTTTGCAAATTGTAAAAATTACATCAAATATTTTTAAATTTAAAATTTAACTTTAATCTGCTTGCTAAAGTTTGAATTACTTTAAAAATATGTATTTGTTCATATGACAAACACATGTTAAAAACTGAGTAGAATATTATGTATTAAACCATTGATCGAAGCACGGAATTATTAATTAATCATTTACAGACGCTAATGCTACAAGGTTCATTTGGTGCACGAAGAGAAGACGAGATGCCTAACTATGTATTTCATCCTATTACTCGTACGACTGTAATGCAACATGCCTTAAAGAGGCAATAAGAAATCAGTTTTCTTAAATATATGTTCATCTATATAATTACTAATGGCAAAACAATTGTTCACATATCAATGATTTTTGTTAAGAAAGATCGCAATATCATTAATTACAATAAATAATTTATATGGACTCAAGATGCTTTATACAGGGTGACTGGTGAATTACTATCGATATTTGAGGACGTGATATTTGACGATCATATATGACAAAATAAAAATTAATATAACATAAATATTAATAAACTTCTAAGTAAAGTTAACCAAAAGTTATGTAATTAATTACGCATCGTATGAACACCCTACAGATTAGGTATACACACACACTCACACAGACGCGGCGGCGGCGTAGTGTTGTATCAGCACGCCGCCGCACGCGTCCACACTTGGAACACTTGGAACGTGTACACACTTTATTTATTTATACGGAAATTTGGTCAAAAATTAAGTACCTATTTTTTTTACATAATTCGAATGAGAATCATGTACCGAGTATGCTCCTTAAATATTGATAGTAATTCACCAGTCACCCTGTATGTAGAAGAAATATACTAAAAACTGTTTATTGATACCAACCAGATTTTGATCTCTTGATAATAAATATTGGGTATAAATTTTCAAATTAAATTAAGTTCCTGATTTTAGTTTACGGTAAAGATATTTTATCTACAGCTAATAGAAATTAATACGATAAAGAGTAATGACCGTGTTGTTGCCACTTCGCTATAAAATTCCCAGCTATAATATTTTACAGTCCATTTATTTATAAGTCATAAAAATTGCCATTAAGTCTATATCTAAAGGTAAGTTCGGTTTTATATATAAATTTATTAATCCTTTAAGAAAAAAATACAGAAATGATTTCCTTTGTTCTTTTTTCGTTTTCTTTTCACCCAAATATATTTAAGGACGGTATAACTCCTTCAAAAACTAAATTACGTGGTGCGCTATTTTGTAATTTAAGGATTTTTGACGAATAAAATGTTTGAACCTATAAAATTCGTCTCTTCTGTTTGGTCTTATTTAAATTTTGTCGTCAAAGTTTTGCCAAATCTGGTTGGTTTTATGTATTTCACAAAATATGTAATGTAATTTACTTTTAATTACATAGTTTAAATGAGTCTTATGATAGAATACGAAGGCCTATTTTACTCATCAAGTTTTGATTGAATAATCATTTTCATTAAGTATATAATTGTATTTTATGTTTATTATAAAGAAACGTAGACCGCACAACTCTTACAGATCCAAGCATACTTAATTCCTGAAGTAAAAAAGTTTTACTAAATCAAATATTAAGCTTTGTTTTCTTTTATTTTTAAATATTAATTGGGAAAAATCAATACGAATAATGTCAGTAACTAAGCAATAGCAGACATAGACAAATATTTAACTACAAAATGATTAATGGAATGACAACAAAGGTGACAGCGGAATAAAAGGAATTTTGTTAGTATTTAATTTTCCAAAGCTTTTAGAACACTTCTAAATAAAATTATAAATTATTTATGTTATTGAAATATTATGAATTTAAAACTTTATTCAAAATTTATACCAACCTGTCCTCAGTCGATATAAAAGTTTTCACAGCTCAGTTTTATTATTTGTCAAAAGCATAGGTGGTCTATTTGGATTCCTATGATAAATTGCGATTCAGTGTGGTTATTCACAAACTTTTTTAAGAACGAACTATTTGGATGAAACTCATTAAATATAATAGTCATATATTAAAATAACTTTCTTAGTTTTTGGGTACTTTAAGTTATTGATATTGTTTTTGATTTTAAGATTTATTTTTCCACTCTACGTCTTCTAAGTTTATATAACCTGAGAGAAATATTTTTACGACTTCTTTGTTTAAACATATTATGTTGAAGTATTTATTCTAGACTTTCAGTAGGTCTCAAAATATAAAACAAAGAATCGTTTAAATTTAAAATTTTTGACTAATTAATGACATCACTGACGTACCTATCGACAAACATTTTTATATAATTTATAAAGACCAGGTTTGATTTTAATTTACGTAATCAAAACTAAGTTAAACCATACAAATGTTTAAATTTATAATCTCTTGTTCTTTTTAATTTTATAAGAACGTCCATCGGGGATTTAATAATTAATTTATTTTCAACGATTTATATTGCTCCGAAGTGAAATTAAATTCCAGTCTTTTCAAGGCATTTGAATTTGCATTTCGTATTCACAAACTGAATTTAAATAACTGGCTGTTCCGTTGAATCCTGCTATGTGTCAGTCTTCTCAAGGAGCACTTACTTTAAGGCAGGTGAAATGCTTGCAACAGAATATTTGAATAATACAATATTTACACATTTTATAGCTATTAATATTGTTAATAAGTTTTTCCCAGTAATAAGACTTCGAATAGGTTTATTGAAGCTTAACTTAAAAAATGAGACAGTAAATGAATGTGATTATTTTGTAATTTTCTTTATAAACTTATAATTCATAAGATTTTTATTTCTTTTACAAATCCTGTTTTCTAATAGTCAAATTAAATTAAATGTCATTGAAGTGAATAAAAAATGTATGAATGTAATTTTGTTCCTTTTTTCCACATTGTTTAAAATGTAACATGAAGTGAAATGATAATAAATAGTAATAATAATATTTGTAATAATTAAATCTTGTTGCAAACTACTTTAAAAATCGACGGTTTCTAGAAAGCTTAATTTTTTTTTAATGTATACAGTACTTTAATTATTTTCAATCTAGCCTATTGACTAATAAGTAAATTATTTTCACCTCTATTACTTCATTATCAGATATTCTAAGAATGTGTCTAGTACCCTTTGTTAAGGCGAAGACACTTTCTTAATGCGCGGCACTTATCACTGCATTTATTTGACACTGAAAACACTACACTTACTGAAACGGTTTTGTTCGTTTAATTTACTGTATTAGTAGAACGAGTTCAAAAAGTAATGTGCAAAATAATAAATTTCATACAATATATGGCATGTTTCCATGTATATATATGTAAATTGAAAAAGTTGTGATAACGTTTAAAGTTTTTTTCATTTTTTTATATTTTATATATATTCTAAGTTTGTTTGTTCAATCCATTAAGTTCTATAAATACGTTATATTTTTCATACATATCCGCCTTTTTTTAAAGATTGGTATGAATGTTAAGATCAGTATCAACAAATCAATCAATTTATTGATGGACAATTGTTAGTCAGAAAAAAGATTTTTATTTCTCGAATTATAATTGGAACATATACGACGAAACTGATATTAATTGGGACAATAAAAAGGAATTTAATAATGAAAATTTTAACTTCTTGTAGATAAAAATAACCTTTAAGCCTTAAAAAATGTTGTGGTAAAATACATATTGAGAGAAAGGACTTCTAAATTTCTATAACAAATGCGATCAATATAAAAATTTGGAGTGTATTAATATTTATATATTAATATGATATAAGAGAAGACTTTTATCTGTTGCCACTAAATGGTCACGCTAAAACTAAGTCTTTTGTAATGTTAGACAAGTCTTCTAAGAAGTTATATTAAGTTCATAAAAGTAATTTAAAATATTCAACTGATAATATTTAAGACTTACACAAGTATGTATTTTATTAAAAATAATGTTTTCGGATTTAATATGCATTTTTTTAATTATCTTAGATCATAATGTTAATTTAGTCTCGTCTGAAAATGATCACGGTATAGTAACCGAAACTTCATGAGTATGTTCTTTAAAATAATTAAAAAATGTAGATTCACATGTACATACGAAAACATTTGTTTAATTTAGAACTGTTAAGTGAAAATAAAGTTTTAATTTTTGAGATGTGACAGCTGAAGTAAATTAAGTTTAACGACTTGATTTATTTTAAACACATATAAAAATGTAAAAAACATATTTCTCTTTTACAATTGAAGCAATGTTTTTTTTTCCAAATGTGTCTTTCAATATTGAAATACTTTATAAAAATATTTAAAATATAAAATAGTTTTACTACATTTTAACATTTCTTCTTTTCCTACATTGAATATTTTGCAATTAGAAAACTATTTTCACTTGGTACATTTATTATGAGGTCAAAGAGACGAAATGTGAAACAAAAAGTTTCGGAAGGTATTTTTTAGGAAGAAATATTTTGAAATCATGCACTTTCTACGTTTTATTCATTTTTTTATTCATACTTTTTGTACATCTTTTGTAAAGTTAACTACAGTATTTATAATTTTTATAATACTCTTATATGTTTATATATATAAATTTAACTTTATTATGCAGAGTTTGTTTTGTCCTCAAATATATTGTGTGCGTCAACGAGTAATTTCGTCGAAAGTGCCTACTGAGAATTATAAGTATCAAAAGGAGGATTTAGATAGTTTACATTATACATTAGGAAGTCAACAGATATACGAACATGGGACATTTATATTATTAACATTAGAATATGAATGGGTCAATACCCAAAAGGAATGATGAATGTATGAGATTGAGAATTTTTATATCATCTTTAGAGTCTAAGTGAGCGTCGAATAAAATATTTATATCTCTACAGTCTATTTATAAAAGTAAAATATTATAAGATAACTCAAATATCACCAAAAGAAACCACATATTTATGACTTTATCAATTATTTTTTATATTGATTTACATCTAATTTCAGGTTTTTCTGAAACATCAACTCAGATTTCCCTTCTATGCTAACGCAATCTATTCATCTTTTATTATTTACAAACAAACAGGTTAGCCAGAATACCTAATATTAAATAATGTAAATGATGTTTCATATATAGAGTAATTAGCAAAATACTTTGAAGCATTCTCTGGAAAGGATAAACATAAGTGTATTTTATGCTTAATACACAGTGCGTAATGGAAACCAATTGTCGAAATTATTAAGGCACTGCTCTCAATTTAGGTTCAATTACAGGCTGAGCTAACCACAGACATAGTCATTAAATCCCATATCGTGCGTTACAAGTGTTAGTCTCTAAAGGAAATAATAAATTTTGCTCCTCTTAGATTAATTATGTTCAACGGGTTTGGATATATTACGGACATATGTTCGTAAATGAACAAATATATATACTGAGAGCTTATAGACAATTTACAATATACCTAAGATAACTTAAATTTAGAAAAACCTTAATTATGTAACGATGATATTCAGTAATTGTAGGTAAAAAACGTCTCATATCATCATGGCAACGAGTTAATAAACTCACAGTGAACTTCCCCACACAAACACACTCACGCACACACATGCACAGGTTTATTGTACGATAAACATCAATTAATATTAATAAATATATGATATCATATGAAAATGCTGAATATATAGCTCTGTTTTAATTATCCATATGCTAATGACTAATAGCTCCTACATACAGTCCATATATTAATTCTATATATTTTTATCTTAAATATACTAATTTGCTTAATATCTAAAAATAATTTTAATTTATAAATCTAATATTTCACATTTACAACTCTTAATGACGTATAATACGCAGTTCTGCGATACAAGAATTTTTTTATACTTTTTATATAAATAAAAAAAAATGATTTAGTTTTGTTTTTTTTTATATGTTACTAAAAATACATAAATAAATTAATTCATTATAAACACTTGTTTTATCTTAGGATCATATAAGCAAACA
This sequence comes from Danaus chrysippus, assembly GCA_916720795.1. NCBI lineage: Eukaryota > Metazoa > Arthropoda > Insecta > Lepidoptera > Nymphalidae > Danaus > Danaus chrysippus. The sequence goes on along the minus strand of CAKASE010000066.1, from coordinate 6,215,486 downwards.
ATATACGTCAAGTTGAAGGTAAAAATAAAAAATAATTGTAAACTTGCAACATTAACATTTGTACTTCAATTATTTTTAAATTCATATAAATCGTATATAACATTTTTCCCACCGGAATGTTGCTAGGTTTCTGCGGTGAGCTTTTATATTATGTTGCATTTTAATACATATTTGATATAACTTTAGGAAACAAGAAATGATTTTATTCCATATAATATATTTTCTTATTTCTAGGTTTTAAGGAGTTGGTATGAAATAAACTTCAAACAATTTATTTCTGTTTATTTGAGAAACAAAAAGTCTCATAAGAGGTGAAGCAAAAGTTTACTTTTAAAATATTATTCATCAGTTGACCACAAATTTATCATTTAATCCAATTGGATTGGACTTATGTTGGCATAATTTCATAAAAGCCAAATTTCGACAGACTCCTAGCGCCATCTTTTATAACATTTTAAAACTAAAATACTAAACATGTTTTAATTAAATTTAGGAAAATTATTTTTGTAGGAGTAGGTAATAATAATTATAACAAAAAAAAACAGTTTTTTCACTTAGTACCATAAGAAAATTAGTTTTACATTAATAGACATAGAACTTATAATTTTTGAAATATGTTGGTTACAGGGCTTCCTTTCTTATTTTTATTTTATAGGGCAACCATTGAGCTAATGAAGACTTATAAAAGGTTTAGGTGATGATTTCATCAGCTACATCTTCAAATGCAACTTAAAACGAGAAAAACGAAATTTTTCTAAAAAAAAATGTGACCTATGAAAATGGTGCAAAAGATTTATATTCTATATGATAAACCTGGTGTTGAATTTACACAATTAATTCACAATCATAATCTAAACTGAAAAACTTCCCATTCCCTAAGTAAACAATGCCAAACAATTTCAAAGCCTTTAAACTAAACAAAATACACTCCTTATCATACGTTGAACATCTCATGGGAAATTATGTGGCCTCGATGGTAAAATTTGTCATAAACGTGCTGCATGAATCGCAGTCAACTTAATATTTTATTTTTGCCAGCCGTTACCCACGACTTTGTCCATGTATGTTGAAGTTTACGACTCAATCGGCGTTATCCTTATAAATTTTGCATATGTATCTACGGAGCTACTCAAAAATATTCAGCATTTTTTTAAATAACTTAATACATATGATAAGTATCTTTTGCCTTGAATAATGATTATTCTAATTTAAAACAAAAAAAATATAACCCACTTTGTATATAAATAGAAAAAAAAGTATTATAGTATTAATAGCTGCTTTATTATAGTTTTAATAGTCTCTATGCTGGCTTAAATAAAAATTTATTACAATCAGATCAATGGCTTTAGAACAACGAGATCATAAACATTATATCTTTTTAATTTTATATAGATTTTATCCAAATATTAATAATAATAAAATAATTGGTCAATGTTTATTGGTGCTGAATGTACTCTAGGCTAAAGTAGCAACTGCAAGCGGTTCAAAAATGCATCTTCATCTGTTGAATAATTCCGTCTTATCTCATGGGAATTTTCAGATGTTTCCATCGATGCAGTGCTGTTTAAAGATTAATGTTTTTCGAACGAGAGACGGCTGCTAAATTTGATATTACAAATTGCATCTATATGACACATGAAATAACAAAATTATTATACTTTATATCTTTTACGACTTGTTCCTACTAAATGTGGTAGTTTATTTAGTAAAAAATTTTTCGTCATATCTACTTCGATAGATGTGTTTTCGTTCCTTTAAAAATTTGGAACTGTTTAAAAGATACACATATAACAAGATACAAACGCTTTACATTTATTTATACACCTGATGAATGCTTTTCGAGTCAATAAATGAGATAAATATGTTGTTCCATTGCCTTATTAAATTATTAGGATTTTAAAATATTTGATTAAAATTAAATATAAATTTTATCTATTAATACTAACCATCCTTAAATAATGGTATATCTTTCTCTTTTTATGTGTATTGTTATTGACTGTTTTATAAACTTGTTTTTGTGTTTTAATTTTAAGAAAAACACTATGACTTTTAGGTGAAGAAGCCTTTATATAACATCTACAATATCTTTATATAGACATCACAAGCCTTGCATATTTGAAGATCAAATCTTCTTCCGACTCTGTTCTCGACTGATATTTTATGTCCGAGTATAGTATTTGTAACAAATTCAGATAGTAGGTAGTCAAATAATGTTTGTGACAGTAGTGAGTCTACGTTGAAGCAGTAAATTGTGTGCCAAAGGTTCATTGTTTTATTTCATTATTACTCATAAATATAACATTAATTTCATTATTACTCATAAATATAACTTCTCAATGTTAACCTTTTCTCATTGAACATATATGAAAGTTGGTAAAAAAATAATTATTTCATACTTTTTTTAATTTTTAGTGACATTTCGTGTTGGACTGAAAATTATAATCAATTAATTATTTTTAAACCTTAGCTTGAATAAAACTTATTGTATTGTAAATATTGCTTTTTCACACCTTTTAATTGCACACATTGTTTTATCACTGTTCTTGATGATATGTTAATCTAATTTTGTAGCGACCAGATTCTGATCGGTAGTCTTGTTTGACCTTAGAGTTATTTTGGATTGTATACCTTTGGTCTTGTAATATATACAAGCGTCACGATATTCACTTTATAACCGATAATTTAGTCTGAAAGGATGGGTTTGGAAATACGTTACTTACCGTTAGTGCGAGTTTTATCAAATTAAAACAGATGGTTTAAACGTTATAGTTTTAATTAGTACCATAGCAATTTTTACCGATTCGGTTTATTGATATTAAGTCATAAATATTAAAAGTAACACAAAATGTTTATATGTTTTTTCACTTGGAATTGTAAGTTGAAGTTCTTACGTGTTATTTTCTGAGACTCTGTCCAATTTCAAAGTCGAAATTTGAGTGAAAAATGTATAAAGTGTATTCAAACAATATATTTAATAAACAATGGGCATCGATATTTAAAGTCTGTGGTAGGTTTTTCTTACAAAATCCAACTATTTGGCTTCTACCCCGTGTGAACTATGTTAAATTCTGATATAAATTTTAGCATTATTCTTCATGTCTAAGCTACATTTTATAAGTTAAATTAAAATCCGTTACTTATTTTTTGCAGGAAAGAGCACCGAACATCCTCGTGAACTATGAATAATATCTGTGAGTTTTTTTAATTTATAATAACTGTTTCGAAATAACTTTTTCGAAACTATAGTATCGAATGAGCTTATTAAAATGTTCAATATATAGTTAATATTGATATTTCAACAATTAATTATGTTAAAAAAAGACCCAAAAAAGAAATGCGTGAAAAGTATTTCATGTAAAATAAAATTACATACATATTTGATATTATATAAGTTACATAGTTTTATAGTAAAAAATCTAAATGATTATGTTTTTTGAGCTGGATTCATTTGGATAAGCTTAATAAAATATTAATGTAGATTTTTAAACAATATATTTCTTAAAAGACTGCGTTAATTCGCAATAAGTTTAAGCTGGTAACAGAGAGGTAGTTGAATTGTCTTCTTGCATGGAAACTGCCTTATTTTTGTAATGTTAGTTGAATATTTAGTAGGCACTTCAACAGAGGAGTTTGGGAATGTTGAACAATAAATTGCTTTGTAGGTGTTCTTTCGTTCTTATAAAGAAATATTTTTATTTTAATATTAATTTTAAATACACATTTGTATTTTAATGCTAGATAATATGATTATTTACGTAGACCTTCTTTTTAGCCGGAATTTCTTCTCTTGTAAGGAAAAACAATATGAGATGCGATATTTATGATGGGCAATAATATAATTTTTATATAAAGAATTAGATTTATTCAGAATTTTTAAAGTTTTCTCTAAGTTCGTTATGAGTTGATGATGTAAAAACTTCATCTTAAAATGTGCAATGTTATTTGGAAATTAAACGCTTAAACAATCGGATAATCAAATAGAAATCGTAATTGAGCATCATATAAATAATTATAAGGGCTAAAGAAAAAATATTAAAAATGACAACATTATTTTTTTTTTTATTTAAAATTAAATTACAAATCAACTTTTTATTCAGATAAGTAACTGCATTATACTTTCTATGTCATAGATGTAGCTTAAACTCAAACCGATTTCAGAAAATGAGTTTTTTTAAGGGAATAGCTTTCTGTCAACTAATAACCAGGCATAATTTTCAAACTGCTTGGACTGAACGCTGTAGGACATATCTAAAAGTATCGAATATCTTAAATTTATAGTTCTTTCTGTTTATTTATCTAAATTCGTCTATCTAATTATAAATTTATTTCAGAAAATGCATTATTATGTCTAGTCATTTTCCGTAATAGGTTATTTTTCATACATTAGTGAAAGTAATAAATTACTTAAAGCCGACCCAAAACACAGTCTGTTCGTTAGGATTACCACGAATATATGGATAAATTAGCTTTTAAATACTATCATGACATTTATTACACCCAATAATATTGCGTAGGATGAAATTTAAATGATTTATTGAATATTCTCTCTATAAAATAGATTTAAGAAGCATCAGAATAATAAATAAGGACTAAATTCACTTTAAAATACACAAACAAATACACAGTCTTGGTGATTCGTATAATGATTAATGATCACTTATTTTTACGTATAAATTTTTAAGAATAACGTACACATAAGTGTAATTCTGTTTTTGACTCAGTATTATTTATTAAAATTCTGTAATGTTATTCATATAAACTTTGTTGGATAATCGAAATAAATTGAATAAATAAAAATATGAACTACACTAACATTTTAATTATTTAAATACTTATTCGAAATAATTTAAACTGCTGACAAGCGGAGATAGTTAATATTTTTCATATCTTTTTCGGTTTAAATAGATTTAACCAAAAGTCCACATAATGAGATCTAAGATTTTCGCGAGTACTCATTTAAATGAAACTAATATTTTCGGATTTATTATAGAGATATACTTATTATATAGATGTGATTGACATCTGAGTGTCTCACAACTAGTCTGGCCGTGATCACGGTTGCTGTAAAGTAGTCGAAACGTCGGGAGTATGTAGTTTATAGTCAAAAAATTAAGAAATCGCATAGTAGACCCGAAAATATTTGTTTCATTTAACCAAAAATCATTTTTAAATCATGAAAAGTACTTCAACTAACTTTAAAACTAAATTAATGTAATACATTGAAAATTAATATAAATAAAGAAGTAACTATTTCACAAATTAAATCATAGCGTAAAGGTTTTTTATTTACAGATTTTGATTTCACGCATTATGTTAAGACTTATAGTTTGATTTAATAAAACTTTTCTTGACAAATATATGTTTATTATTCTTTAAAGTGAAAATTAAAAAGCCTGTTGAAATATTTCCCAGCTGTTAAAATATTAAAAGATGGTTTTTCGTGAGGAGGCTGAAAAAGAAAAAGGCTTAATGACTTGAGTCATAGTAAATCTTTGTAAAGCTATGTTGGTATAATCATGAAGATAGACTTATTAGCTTACTACTATACGTAGGTTTATGTGATTACATACATCATTGTAATTAGTAATACTAAAATTTAAGTTTCCTGCTTACAAAATTTGTTGCCTGCTTACAAAAGTTTCCTGCTTACAAAATTGCTTACAAAATTATGGCTTAGATTAGAAAAATTATTTACTTTTGACTCAAACATAATAAAAATATGACAAAGACACTGCAGTCAATGAATTCTCATATTTTCGCAGATCTCATAGATGATGTATAAAAATCGCACTTTGGAAGACTAACATTATGAAAATCGGTCAATAATTAAAAATAACTATTTACTTGAAAGGTCTTTACTAGTTAACAAATTACTTCTTAGAAAAATCACATTGGTACTTACCAGGTTTCGAACCCGCGTCCTCATTCACAAGAGGCGAGCCTTTTAACGTGTAGGCCACCACTGACCTTTAATATTGACTGACTGAATTACAATACTAACATTAAAATTAGTTATGAATTAAACCTAAATTCCATCTCACATAATAAGTCTATACATTTAAGTAAATCGGAATTAAAATGTAAGTATCTCTGTTAAAATGCGGCTCAAGTTGCCATCTCTCTTGGGAAATAACTGCTTCATCGTCATAGCATAGCGTGTAATGTCGTAAACATGCGATTCTTAATCACAAAAGAATATAATATTTAAACATATTATCAAATATATTCACAAAAGTTTATTTAATATTTTTTCTAAATACATAATAAACTATTTAGTTCTATTAATTTATACAGGGTGACTGGTGAATTACTATCAATATTTAAGGAGAATACTCGGTACATGATTCTCATTCGAATTATGTAAAAAAAATAGGTACTTAATTTTTGACCAAATTTCCGTATAAATAAATAAAGTGTTGACACGTTCCAAGTGTTCCAAGTGTGGACGCGTGCGGCGGCGTGCTGATACAACACAACGAAGCTGCACTCGTATGTGTGAGTGTGGGTGTATACCTAATCTGTAGGGTGTTCACACGATGCGTAATTAATTACATAACTTTTGGTTAACTTTACTTAGAAGTTTATTAATATTTATGTTATATTAATTTTTATTTTGTCATATATGATCGTCACAAATCACGTCCTCAAATATCGATAGTAATTCACCAGTCACCCTGTATTTGGTATCTTTGCGGAATAAGTTCTGAAAACCATTTTGACTTATCTACTTACTTTATTGTATAGTGATTTTGTTTTTGATTAATCTAATCATCATCTTAATCATTTTTGATTAATCTATCCGCTGGATGCGGGTGGCACAAGACCGGTCGTCGTGGAGATCCTTGGGGGAGGCCTATGTCCTGCAGTGGACGTCTTTTGGCTGATGATGATGATGATGATGATGATGAATCATCATCTTTATTTAATAAAACATTTTGTTGAAAAAACAATTGATAATAGTTTAATATTTCTGATACACTATTATTGATTTTAAATTCAGTGAAATATGTATGTACTTAACGTTGCTTACTTGTAACGAAAAAATCCATACAAATGAAAACTAAGAAAGAGGACTTATACAAAGTTGATGTTGACATTTCTGGATCCAAATGAAGTGATGTTTTCAAACATTAAACATTTATTAATTCTTATGCTTATAACATTTTGACCTTAATATTGAAACTATGTGCCGAACTAAAAGGAAAGAGACTAAATTCTTGGTTGTCCCTATGATGATTCATTTATTAGAGGCCCACCATATACTTGTTCTTTGTCTCTGAAACTATATAATAGTTCATCATCAGTCATATACCCCTCACCAACATTGAAACCAGGTCCAGGAAATATGTGTATACATATTTTTGAAGAATTCTTGTCAAGATATCTGAAATTTATGTATCATAATTTTTCTCATTACTCTCGGCTTGGGTCAAAGTTAAATAGTGTCCTTGTAGACTGTAGACAAATGTCTAATATATGTATATAATTTTTGTAGTAATGAGAATTTCATCTATGTTGTATTTAAAATATTCTATGTACCTTAAAATATATATCTCAGTTAGTTATTCAAAAATTTAATATGAATTTAGACTTGGTCCTTTCTGGTTAATGAATTTATATAGAAATAACCAAACCAGATAGGTACGTATGAAATTTTAAATGAAATCCGTAACCAACAACGCATCCTTTGCTATTAATTGCTACTTGAATTAATAAATAGGGTTTTGTATTTAGTGTATTGGGAACTATTAATGTGTTCATATATTATCATCGCATTGTTTTAATTAAAAAAAGAAAGGTAACATAGAATGCAAATAAAAAAATATTATTAAACCTATAAAAAAAATCTTTACTGATACTTCACTTCAATATGGATGAGGCATTGAGAAAACAAAACATAAAAATATTGATATACGTTGACTTGTTGTTTTATGATTTTTTTATTCATTATTATATGAAGTGTTATTTTTACGTATATTTTATGTCATCATCTCCACTGTGCATTATTAATAAAGGAATTTTATTCAATTTAATTTCTTTAAAAGCATATCAATCATGAGCCATGAATTTTTTATATTCTTTCATCAGAAGCCGTGATTATCAAACATACCAAAAACATGTCTAAGTTAATCGTGTTACAAACACTTTTGAATGCAGATTTAACAATTGTGTAGGGACACAAAATTGTGTAGGGAATGTTATAACCGCAAGTGAGTAGATCATTTAAGAATCAATAGTTAGTAATATCAGATTATTTAATATGTATATTTTTACTTATACACATATATTTTTTGTGTTTACACCAATGTTTACAATAAATGGTGTCTTTTTATATCTTAAGCTTCTTTCATTTGATTTTTTCCATTGCATACACAAATACGCAGATATAATGCGTCATCTTTCATCTATTAAATTATTTTCTTTAATTATTATTCATTATTATCATAATTTAAAATCAGCACAGCGTCTTTAATATTTTTACTTTTATAATTCTTTAAGAACCTACGAATTGATAAATAATATAACAAAACAATATAAATTGTAATTGTTATTTTATATTATTCAGCAGTTAAAAATGACAAAAACTCTGAAACTAAAAGTATAACTTGATACTAGTGCATTTAACTTAGCTTATCAGTATATATTATTTTGTTTTAAGCTGTATCTTAATGTATTTCTATTTTTAAGAATATTTAAAGTGTAGTGTTAATTTGCAAACATTATGTAAATAACACTTTTTCGTTTCCGTTCCGGGAATTTTCGAAACATCTTAGATGCAAAGTAGTTGTAAAGTGCTAATTTGCGTAAAATATTACTCAACTTCTGTTTAATATCATAGATACAAAACTTAACTTTTATTATGGGTGAAATAGTAAAGGAGTTCTTTCATTTATTATTAATATATGTACATAGATAAAGCAACGTCAGTCCTATTTCACAATTTATTTCGTCAAAGAGTGTTTGAGACCTATTTTCAGTGTAAGATTGAATTTTATGACCATCAGCCAAATGATAAAATAGGAAACTTGTGTAACAAAAAGAAACAAATTAAATCTATTTTATCCCAAAACGATGTTTAACCGCCTTCTTACATTTCTTGGCACTTGAAAGCTGTAAAGTTAGACTACATTTGAACTGGTAATTTGTGCATGTTATAGTATTAACATAGGGCATGGAACGAGAAACTGGAACCGATTCGTATAACGAACCAAATCTTGTACCAAAGATATTGTAAATGTTGTACTGTTTTCCATTGTTGACTTGTTACCAACAGTTTCAAAGTGTCTAACGTATTAAAACAAATTATCTTTTAAAATCTTTTCAATTATATTAAATAAAAATCAAATCTAAATATTTTTTTTCTATCGCTTACAAAAGTAACGTAATGTTTTTAATATCTCATTAAAAAAAATCTATATTAATAGTTTATCAGCGTAATTTGTAACATCTCATTCCATTTTAATGAGGCTTTATTTTTGATTTACTTATTAATTTTATTTTAGCAGTATAGTAAGCTAAAATTATAATAAATATTATGCGAAAATGACTGTAACAAAACTAATTGACAAACACTTTTATCTCATTTTTCCCTGATCAAGTGACCGCGAATTAGTCAAAACGTTGGACAAAGATATGAACAAGAAAATCGCATATAAACTCAGAAAAACATAGTTTTATTTGAATATTATTGAAAGTCTAAAATATGATTATCATGTTGCAATAATCAAACGAGAAAGGTACGGAGATAGTTTTCACTAGATTCAAATAGCTATCATGAGGTGGACCAAAAATAGTTCACTGTGGCTTTTCTCAATCACTATGAAACTCAAACGCGTGGTTCGCGTCACATCAAATTTGATTAATTGATGAAATATTAATTGCCCCACTCAAGTTGGAACTTGTTTCCTCCCCACGGACCCCGCGAATTGGGGTGTAATTTATAGACGGTAGCGATTTTCTAATAAAATAATGGAGAGGAGGAATATTATATTACAAAAAGTTTTATTTTGATGAAAACATTTATCACAACATTTAATTGAAAATCATTAAAATATTAATAATGTTTTGAAGTGTTCGTCTGTTATGTAATAAGTAAAAACGCTTTATCTTTTAAAATAGACTACAGATGTGGTAGTATGTAGTTGTTATTTATTATGGATGGATTTTCTAACAACTACACCAACTATTTGACACTATTGTGGTCGACTTACCTGGATTTCATATTTTATAAACGTTCCACATAAACACAGAGTACATTTAAATTTATTAGTACGTTGTAAATAAGTTTATTTTTATATTTTTTGAGTATATACATTTTATTGCTCAATTTCACTCAATTTAGTAAAAAAATAAAGGAACCTTACTAAACTCACAATGTAAAAGCTAGTACAATAGGCAATCTTATTGGGAGTTGGCGATTTCTTACAAACAACTTTAGGATAAGGAGACATTTATAATAAAGTAGGATTTGGTACTATACAAGTAACTTTACGTGAATGGAATACATGAACATATACATTTTTATTTAATATAATATAATATACATATGTGTGTGTGTATGCGTATGTGTGTGTGTGTGTGTGTTTTTAAAAAATATTTTCGAAAATACGAATAAAATTAGTAATTACATGCGTATAATAAAAAGAAAACAGTTTTTTACTTTTGAGAACTTTAATTTCTTTTTCAAATAAGAAGGTATTTATCGTCTGTAAAGCAAAACACAAATGGCTGATAGGAAAAGTAACATGGTTACTTCTTTTTACACAAACCAAAATAGGCGTGTTTTAAAGGGGCTTAAATTTATTAAGTAGGTCAAAGGTTGGGTGAAGTCACCTTCCATCGTTGTCAGAATAGAAAAGAAGATAATTTGTTTATAAAACTTTCGTACGAATTAACCTATAATGTCGGAATTCTGATAATTATATTAACAGTGAAAGGATGTTTTCTGTCGCATTGTTATATTATTATGAAATTTGTTACACCTGTATTTTATTCTACTTAATTAGACTTAGATTTTTTATTTTATTATTATTGTGAATCAGTACTCAATACTCTTATTCTTGTTAAACTCAAATTTATACAACAAGATTAGGATTCAACTAGCAACTTTTATAGCCCAGTGTGTGTTCATTGGCAAAGTGACTGATATATGTATATATATATATATATATATATATATATATATATATATATATATATATATATATATATATACATATATCATATATAGACCTGGACACTACTTATCGTGGTTTTAAATATAGTTTCTGAATTAACCTTTTATACATTTAACACGCATCTTGAAAAACATATACATATTAATAACACATTTATTACTGATTTGACTGACGTGCTATGAGTAACTAGAGCACTGTCGATCGAAAGACAAATTCCATTGAATTCTCAAATTTATTTTCCTATATGAGAAATAAAAACGTATTTATGACATACTTTATATAATATAGAATAAAACCTTATTAAGATCTGGATTTTATCAATTAGATATTTAATAAACACAAAAGAAGTACGTAATAGGAGACAACTGAGATACTTGACAGATAGTAAGTGATATACTGAAACAGAAGCTTTAGAGGGAATAATTATTGAAATTAGTACTCGAACTGAAAAGCCAGTACTGAAATTTAATGATAGCTTACAAAGGTCCATCATTCCATACATTTCATAAGAATATGTTTCTAATAAGTTCAATAAAATTACTGTATTTAAAGCTAACAAGTCGAAGAATTTCTAAAGATAAATTTAATTATAACGAAAACATTTTAACGTGCTAAATGATAATCGACTTGAAAAGGAAAAGGTGAAATCGAGATAGGATGAAATTAGGACATAAAAGGTTGAATCCTAAATGGAATTGATATTAGCCGGTAAAGAGACGGAATTTTGTCAGGAGGCAGAAATTTTATGTAAGAAGGGGCTAAGGTCAGCATATTTGTTACAGAAATACGCATACCATAACTGATGATTTCGTTTCTATTAATATTATGAATATATTATAGCTTTAGCTATTAGAATATAGATAGAAATAGATAGCCAGTCTTATAGTCGTATAAATATTAATTAATTATTATGAGCCATTGTTATATCAATTAATAAACCCTTTTGATGAAGTTCACTATTGCTGGTACGTATATGAAATCGAAATTTTGGTCTACATAGATTTAAGATTGTAAACTAAGGAAATGATAAAGAATATATATAATTATTAACAGTACTGTACTTTTACTTTATTTAGTAAGATATTGTAATACATATATTTGATGGATTTTTAAATATATTTAAATTTGAATAAAAAGTATTTAGGAATATATTTTAATAGTGATTTCAACAGAAACGACTGCTATTTGTTTTCAACTGTGATAATAATATTTGTGTCAGTCTGGTAACTAAAGTAAATAGTTGAATTATTTATTTTTATGCTATACTTAAGTAAAAGCTTTTTGCTGGAAGGTAAAGATATATGGAGGTTTGGATGTTTATTACAGTTTCGAATGAAAACCAAAATCATTTTAAGAATCTCTTTACGTACTTAAACATATCTTTCTATTGTATACTTTTTCTTCTTTCAAAAAGTGGAACTGCTAGAAAAATTCAGATTTGACTCAAAGATAGTTATTATAGAGGGTTACTAAGGCAATAAATTTGTTTATTTTAACAGATCAACAGGTGGTGTTTATACAGTTACCAAACATAAATTATTTAAAATTATGTGTCTGATTCATATTTGCTCAATTTAAATTATAATATTTTAACAAATATTTTTATAATGCTATCAGAAAACGTATAAATCAGTGGTGGCCTATAGTGGTTAAAGGCCCGCCTCATGTGCATGAGGGCTCTGGTTCGATCCTGGCACGTATCTATGTGATTTTCCGAGTCATACGTACTTTCTAAGAGTTTTTAAACACTGACAGACGGTGAAAGAAAACATCGTTAGGAAACCTGGACTTGTAATTTCACAATTATAAGTTTGAAATCACCAACTTTAGGTGGTAGAGCCTAGCTGTGGTTAAGTTACTACAGCTCGAACATGGGCTGGCTCGACCGGGGAAGTACCACCCTCTCACAGAAGATCGGCGTGAAGTAGTCAGTAATGACTGCGTTTCGTCCGATGAGTGAGAGAGCCGGTTGCCCTTTCCCTTTTCCCACCCTTTCCTTGTATTTCCTTATTCCCACCCTTCCCTATCCCTAAAAAGAAAAGGTTGGCAACGCATCCGCAACATATTTGTTGCGGATGTCCATGGGCGAAGGTAACCACCTTCCATCAAGTGGGCCGTCTGTTCGTTTGCCACCCATAACATAAAAAAAAAAAAAAAAACTCGTCTTAAGCAAGCATGGTGATTAATGCTTAAATCTTCTCCATGTGAGAAGGAGGCCTTTAATCATAAGTGGGATCTGACAGGAATATGACGATGACGATGACTCTGAAGATCAGAAAACGAGATAATCAAGAGCACGTAAATAAACATACAAAAAAAAAAAACAATATACCTTTGTTATAGAATTTATTTTAGAAAAAAAAATTCTGATTGCAAAAGTAACGTTCATCTCTACTAAACAATTACAATGCTGCTTATAATATTACATTCAACAAAATAATTACAATGCTGTGGTTCCTTGTCTAAATTAGAATTGTTTATATAATTTTCCGTTCAGCTTAGGAAAATACTTTAAGTAGACCTTAATATTATGGAAGGAATTTGGAGATCGGTAACCACAGCACCACATTAGGCGATTGTGGGTTTTTAAGCTCGATTCTCGTTTGTATAAATGAGGTAAAAGCTCAGTAGTATAACTGCTCAGTTGTTGTTTTTATACATTTCAATAAAATTTTAGGACTTTGGGTAAGAAAATACATAGTAATAATTTAATGATAATTTCATTCGTAATATATTGTGAATATAAAATCGAAAATGTTTAATATGTAAACATTTAAAACTAAATCTACATACTTTTGTATATTTTTTTGATTGAATTGGTAAAAATAAAAATATTCATAAAGAAAAGCCATATCATACAAAAACCCTTCTAAAAATTAATCTAAAAGTTACCCATATATGTATTTAATATTTAATTTATAAATTAAACCATAATATTTTATTAAAAAAGAAATTATTAAGTGTCATTTCATTGTTATTTAACTGTCAAAACGCTTCAATAAACGAAATTGAGAACAAAATGAATTTTATTTCCATAAAGGGAATTGATTGGATTAAAAAACTGCTGATAGTAGAAAGATTTATATCAAAAGTTAAAAAATAAAATATTGCTGCTCTATTTTTAACATTCTGTCTTAGCTTTCATTTCTATTTACTAATAACAGTCGCATTTAGTTATTTTATTGATGTTTTAGTTTTAAACAGTCATAATTTCGATAATTTGTTTAAGGATACGTATGTGTAATATTATATTTTTACATTACAGTGCTATTGTAAAGTTGGAAATTAATGAAACAAATAATATTTTATGCCGTTTCAATACGTTTATTAATGATAAAAAATAATGTTTCAAGCTCTAAATATTATCTTGTATGTTATTTTTCTTGTATTTTTAAATAATATATATTGAGATGATTTTTAAATTTATTCTTAGAGAAAAGATAGAAGGTAAGCATTAAAAATGACAACCCAACATGCACTATTAAGCAATAAAAAGTATGGTAACACAGGAAATAATACGTCATTGGTACCAAAACGGGATTTCTTTTTAATTTTTCTTAATAAATATAATATTCATTTACTTAAATTGTTCGATTTCAATGATTTTCAAAATAAAATTCAACATTTCAGTGTTACCACTCTAATTTCATACCATTGAAAGTAATGCTGGTTGTATGCAATAATATTAACCTTTTTGATACTTTATTTACACTTAAATATTAAAATTAAAGTACCTTAACCATGTTAAGTACGTGCTTTCACTATAAGTAGGTTATTATCAATTATTACCATAGATTTGGGTGCTTCGAATTTTCCGAGCCATAGTACACTAACGTTTTAGGACCTAGAAAGCTGTAAAATAAAAACTGTGTGTTTAAAATTGTACTCTTTGCCTATGAAAAAAGGTATCATTTACAATGCAAGAGTAACAGACATGCGCTTTCCTGTAAACTTTGGGTTTGGAATCGTGTTCCCTCCACATTTTCATTTCAGTCAGTATTCGTGCAACGTTCGCGAAAGTTGGGCGTATATAGAGAACATACATATATAAATATCGCGTATTTTGGTGTTTCAAATTATTTTGTGAGTTTGTGTTTAGGTTGATAGAGAAAAAAATCAAAGAATCATCAAAAGGTAAGTCTATTGAAGTCCACTTGTTGTTGAGACGTTTGAAATAAATTCAAAGGGCCCAGGGGGTTACTTTATGCACCCTAAAGGTATGTTTTGAGGAAATTGGTGGTTTTTTTTTGATAAGGGCTTAATTATACCTCAACTGTTGTTTTTTTTTTTGATAGAAAAATCCGAAACATCAAGGAATGTACGTCTAGAACACTTCCGTGTTAATATTTTTATCGTATAAAATTACTTTTCGACTTCAAATTTTTTTAAAACTAATTACCTAATATAAGAAAGTCCTTTAATTATTATTTAGTTCAATAACTTTAGTTGATTATATGGAAATACCGGGTTTTTAAATATAACACAATTCAAAACCAAAATATTTTATTCAATAAGCGTGTTGTGTGATATGAATTTCTAACAAAAACACTCAGTTTCAAAGAAAGCTCTTTTTCATGTATTTTATTTAATTAAGGATATAATATATTTTAATTATTTAAATCGACTCCTTATTGACACTATTGAGATTTGGATGACAAATAATAAATGTTAAATATTATGAAGAATAAAAAATGTTTCATAAAATACTTTTAAATACATAATATGTATATCTTATTAAAAAACTAAGTTACCTTATAACTATGTAAGATTTTGGTTTTCGTATGAAAATCATAAAATATATTTTTTTGTTTCCAACTTGTCTTACAGCTATGAAATGTTTGCTTGAAAAATATATCTAATTTTCTTTCTGGCTTTTTGTATGTTTCTTATATGTGAAAACATTATATCGTTTTTTTACATAGTTATAATGTATTTTGAAACATATTTAGCAATCAATAATTTTAAGAAATTGGTTGAATAAATAATTTAAATAAATAAACATAAAGAAAATTATTAACACCCTGGATCTCAGCCGTTGCTGTTAAATTATTTGAGTTTAAACTTACAGTCGGTTTTATCTTAAATAATATTATTTCATTTCTACTAATGATGACAATTAAATTAATAACTTCGTTTAAGCTATAAGATACCGTTTTCTCTCATTTAAAAACTTTAGAGTTGAGATTTGAAAATTTTGATCTTTATATATTTAGATTTTTTCAGCATATATATGTATATATACATATTTATTGTAAAAATGTAAATAGTATATTGTACTTAAGAATTTTTATAAAGCAATAACGAGAATAATTCCTGTATATAAATAGACACGCCATTTATAGAAAAGAAAAAAGTAAATTGTGTTACTTTATGTTGCTTCCTTATTAATTATAAAATAACTGCTAAAATTGTAAATATTAATAAAATTGTATGACGTATCGAAATACGGTACATTAAATCGACTCACTTTCATATATATGAATGAAATAATTAGTTGTAAAATTCTGGCGAGTAGCACACTTCCAAATATGTAGTATAGTAACAGATTTACATTTTTGTTTCCCGTGAAGGATGACAAAACTATAAATAGGAATAAAATAGACGTGATTATTTTAAAAACTATCCCACTTTTAACACTTTGAGTTATACGAAGGAAATTTTTATGAGGTAGGGATACAACTATAGTTTGGTGGAAATACATTTGATGTTAGAAAATCTAATAATATACATAGTATATATACAGTAATTTAGTATATATGTATTATTGTACGGTACCCCTGTATAAAAGGAGATAAAATGGTTAGTTGGTTAGTTGAATGTTGCCATGAATTCTGTAAACATTGTAGTAGCAATTTTTTCCTATAAAAACAAACTTTTCCTGTTAACGCATCAGGCAATTTCCGCAGCCGGCTAAATATTAATGCGGCATTTTTAGGGCGAACGTTTTATGTTGGAACTATTTAGTAATTGGATGACCATGACTAGGTCGGAATTGCGGCTTTGTCTGATTATTATATATATAAATATATACTCGTAATAATCCTTGTTTACCGACTGCCATTTGACCTATATATGCAATTAGTGTTTAAGTGATTTGAATATTAATGAATGCCGACCTATTCCGCAAATGCTAGCTTAAAATATGTACGTTTTATATATCCATCTGTCTGTGCTGATCCTAAAATCAATCAGTGGCCATGTACCACTTTATTTGACGGTATTAACCAGCTTAGTCTAAATGAATTTGCTTCAGAGCTCATTTATAAGAAGCTTCGAATTGAATTCTCATTGAGACTCAGGATGAGAGCATCAGCTTGAGATCTCGATCTTTTATGCAGATCCGTTTTAAAAATATGCTTTTATAAAATAAAGTATAATCAAAATAATTGGACTTGATTAAATAATGAAAACTTTGTTGAGAATGAAAAATTAATTATCTGCTTAAAGAGCTGGAAGGAACAACTCAAAAAGAATCGTCCTTGTGTAATTAATTTAAATCTCTGTCTGTCACAGTTACCCCAGATTTTTGGAGTTGTAAATGTTTTTTTTTACTCTTCAAGGAGTTTATGCGTCCGCATTAGAACCTTTTAAAATGTTTGAATTAAATAGATTAAATAATTCTTAACTTGTAATTTTAATATTTTCATGAAGTTATTGGCTGTATCTATGTAGTTTTAATTACGGTTTTAGTGCAATATTTTGATGTAAAAACTTCTGTATCAAAAATAGGGATGTATTTATTCCAATGTGCTTACATGCCAAAACGTGCAGAGTATGTTCGTTCAATAAAAACCTTACAAACATAAAACCACGCCTGACACTTTATATTGACACTAAATATTTACAGCAAAAATTTTTATCAATGGAAATATTACAGAAATATATTTTAATATTTCGAAACTTAAACGATATACAAATAAAAAGGAATATATTCATCACAGTTTTCAATTTATTATGTCAATTTACTGTAACGAGCTTAGGTAAAATAAAATTCTGTACTTCGATTGATTCAATAATATTACTCTATCAAAAGTAATTACTCCTTCATCTTGTGTAATTCTCAGTCAATTTCCTCACATGTCACACAAAATCTGTTTTACGGTCACAAAACCGTAATATAATTACTTTACTCAAAAGCATTAGAATTTCTATAAAAACATGAAACATACTTCAAGTCATTAGATTATGATGTCGCTAAAAGTGTTTTAATACATTTTCCATGGAACATTTGCAGATTAAAACATAATGCATATATTATATATATGGTTTTAATACCATTAGCTTTGATTATTTTGTTCTATGTCATCAGTATGTGATAAATTACATGGAAATTAGTTATTTTTCACAAAAACACCATATGCGAAGCTCTCAGCTTGTTGCACACATTTTTTACTAGCCTGAAAGATGTAAAAACGAAAATATTTTGTGCTATTCAAAAGCATTTTCGAGTCCTGTTCAGTTATATATAATATCAAAAATATATATCGAAGGATAATAATTCATTCCTTATAATTTTATACATGGCTGAAACCTTAGGTTGTGATCACAGGAAGAAAATATTTTAATCAAGATGGATTGATGAGGAAATTTTACGAACAAAATAATGACGAACTGAATAAACTGAGAAAATTATTGAGATAATTTAACGTTTTCGAATAGAGAATGAAAACAAACATGGATCAATTCATAAAGCTAATATGGAAGATCTCAGTAGTAAATTTTTCACTTCACTTATGTTCTATTATAAAGAAAATATTATAATATTCAGCAAAAATATTATGAATCATAATATTGTAACTGAAAGCAAAATTCAATATTTAATATATGTATTATATAGGGTTAAAAGTATATATTTACCAAACAGATATAACACCCTTTCACACATTTATTTGTGAGCCCTTGTGTAGCATTTTGTCATTACAATCAAAGCCTTGTTTTGTTGAACGTAATTGCGTCTCCCATTCGAAGCGTTGGTTGTACAGGAAATTTGTCTCGAATTACAAATTTTGCAAACGAGAATCAGATTTTTAATGAACAATTTGTATTTGTTACGTTCGTCTTGCTTTGTTACCACGTTATGTTGTTCTGTTTTATTTGTCTTGTTTCGTATGTATTTTTGTTACTTGTGATAACATTTGAATGTTTTTTAGGCTTTGTTTTTTTAGCTGCGGATTTGTTTCAAAACCTCTGGGAGTTTTGACACAAAAATTCTCTTATAACACATAAGAACTGCGGTTACACTATTGATATAACTTTGTTAATAAGTTATTTGAGTGAAGCAATCGGAGATCTTTACAGGTGACTCAGGTCATTCATCCAGAGTCAAGTATTTTTTTGTTCATTAGCCCAGTTATTTGGGATGGTTTAAAAAATGGATCGGACCATCGATTTCAATTCTAGGACCGGAAAACGGAACCTATGTCCAAAAAAGTATTCGGTACCGAAACGCTGAGGTTGCTTCACTAAACTTACACCAAAAGCTTTTTCTTTTAGGAAAGCGAGAAATAAATGTGAAGGTAGAACTTCTAGTAATATTATGTTTTTTTATTGCGTCTATTCAAGTCGTAATTTAATTACATAAAAGTTTAATTTGATCAACATATTCGACATGTAAATCGACCAGCGTAAAACTCTGAATTAAACCTAAACTTTATTTAATATCACTCTCCTTATTTTATTTTTCACGACAGTAATTTTTGATAGAATATTTGAAATATAAATGAATTTTGAATGTATTTTCTTTTATTCTAACATATACATTTTGGTTTTATATAACTTGAAAATTACGCCATTAGTTGATAGTTTTTTTGAATCATAGGATGAGTGGAGATTTTGTTAATAGATTTGTTTCTATAAAGTATCAAAATATCTTTGGTGACTAAACCTTTAGTAACATATGAATGAATATTAATCATCAATATTTAAAAAAAAAAAACCATGTGAAAAGTTAATATTTCATATATATCTATCGTGTTTAAAAATTTAAAATATATCCGCCCTCGTTCGGTATTGGTTGTGGCATTTTTGGGGCTTATGATTTAATTTATTCATACAACACTATTACCCGTTATACAATACCTTAATTAAAGTGAATATTTTATAAACACTTTCTGTTATCTGAGTTGTAATTAAGTATAAAATTGTTATATTTCATTTAATTGTAAATTATACAACTAAAAGTTTGACACATAAGGACTAAGTGTTTTAATGTTTACTGGGGTATAAAGTAATTCATCATGTTGAAATACTTTCCCTTCTTAAGCTTCATAAAAATTGCTCCCCTTTATCTTTATTAATATAAATAAATTGATAGATGATCAGCTTTTAAAATAAAAACTTGGTGATCGTTGAAAACTATGCTTCTCGTATTCTTTAATATCATTGGATGTTTCTTTCTTTTTTGAGAAAAAAATTATAAAATTCAATGAATTCGCAATGAAACCCTAAACGTTATTTATCTCTTTATGAGATACTTGACAAAAGAATGCAAATAATTAGCAAAAACAATGTCTAGGCTTGTTTTATAAATTCAATTATTTTACATTTTAAATGTTGACATTCTTCACATTATACCTAAGAAGGCAAAGTAATACCATAAAGTTACCTTAACTGAAAGCCTAGAAGAAAGATAGTTCAATTGCACCAAAAAAAAAAGTAAATTTTATGCCGTGGTGGCCCAAAGATTAAAGGTCAACCTTTCATGCATGAGGGCGCGGGTTCGAAACCTTACAAGTACCAAAGTGATTTTTACGAGTCATATGTACATTTTAAGACTATTTAGATACCAGACGTCGGACGGTGGAGGATAACATCATGGGGAAACCTGGACTTACAATTTCAAATTATAAGTTTGTAATTGCCAACCCACTTTCATCAAGCGTGATGACTAATGCTCTCACCTTCTCCATGTGAGAAGAGGCCTTTGTTCAGCAATGGGCACCGATAGGCTGGTGATGAATAAATTTTTGATTGGTGCTCTCATATTGTCGTATAGAAATGAGTTGCAAAAACAGATCGACAAATACAAAAACATACAAAGATTTACTTTCATATGTTGATTGCTAGATTGTAATTCCAATAATAACATTGTTGAATTTACATTCACCGCATTAGGCATACAACAGAATGATTCGAGATTAACAAAATTGAAATCGTGCCCATGAATTATTACAAAGGATGTAACCCTTATACGGAAATAATTTGTCAAAATAAAATTATGGTGTCGGAATGAGTTGAATGAAATGTCATGATATATTTTATTCTTCTTCTTCCTGGCAGTTTCCCAGCTTTAACCAGGGTCTGCCTTGCATGTTGGAAATAGTTTCGGCTAATTGTTTTTTACGACCGGCCGCCTGCCACATCAACCATCTTTGGGAATGCATTAATCAGTGACGTCTAAATACTCTTAGAAAGTACATATGACTCAGAAAAGTCACATTGGTACTTGACAGGGCCAGGATCGAACCCGCGCCCTCGTGCATGAGAGGCCGCCCTTTTCACCACTATTCCACCACTGACTTGCCATGATATATTTTATTGCTGTGTATAATAAGCACTATCTCAACACTTTTATTATTTCATTGTTATTTACAATTCAAACGTTGTATGAATAGCTTATATGAATAAACATAAGCAAACGTTTTTATAAGTAGACAGTCGGGAAAGCTAACATTTGTAATAACAGACCGTCTCTCGAGTTCTTTGTAAACAATAATTGTTCTCTATTAACGTCACTCGAAATGACCCGAGTGACGTGAAATGCAGAACATTGATGAAAAATTATCAGTCTTCTCAGGAAAATTGAATATATTAAGTGTTTTCTATATGGAATTTACTCTAAAATCATAATGTCTAAGTTTTGATTATATCCTTTTTGAAAAACAGTGTTAAGACATAAGTCTAAACATTCCAATTTCTCAGTATAATCTGAAAGATGTCCTTGTTTATTATGAGTTTTAACTTTATACTTGGAATAAATATCATTATCTATATAAACTAGTATACAAAGAAAATATTATTAGAGATGATACAACAAATCCACGAATCACTCTGAAGCATTTATTTGCCATAAATCAAAAAAAAGCAAGTAACTCTCTTGGCCTTTATAAATAATTACACAAAACGATATGGCGGTGTGAGCGACTAGATTAATTAAAAGGAAGTTATATCTTAAGAATTCAGAATAAATTATTGAAAGGACTTTTTAATTTTTTATTCACATTTAGTTTTGTATATAAAAAGTACCAATCCTTATAAATATATATTATTAATTAAGTTGAATTCTAACAATATTGTTCTCTTTAATTCTAAACTATTTTGTATATAATTTGAGGAGTAATAAATAAATAAACAGCGTCCCTTCCTTAATTGTTATGGAGTTTTCATTAAAATTTTCATCAAGTCAAATATTTCGACATAAAAGGAAGTAGGGCGATAAATTGCAAAATTTTGTTGAGAATTATCCTATTAATTTGAACGATATCAAGCGTCTTGTGATATAATGTTGAATATTATATTACTTTCATATGATGTGTCACAATTTATTTTGTTTTGTTACGCTCAGTTTTATTATTATATATATTTTTCTTTTATTTAATTGCAAGTTATCGTTCCTTAGGTCAATCATTTCACTGTAAATATATGTATCACTATATAAAATATTATGTATCACTTTATTACTTACGTTCTTTTAATTTACACACAAAATTAAGTATTTAATGATTAAGAATTTCTTAACAAAAAATGCACTGAAATTTCCGCGACTTGTACGTCGTAATAAATAAATATATATTATAAATTAATTTGAAAAACTAAGTATATTGTGATCATAAAACTTTTATTTATCATCTATAGTATTTATTACTGTAAACTAATAAACTTCGAGTGGTTGTTGCTTTTAACATCGCTCATACGTCAACAATGAACACTTTTGCAAAGGCACCTTTGTAAGAACTTGGAAGGTTAAAGCAAAAATAAAAATATTCACGTGTGTGACTTTATATTTTGTGTACGAATAATACTTTTTACATAATATTCATTTTTTATACACACTAAAATGTTTTACCGTAGCTTGTAAGTGATCATAAAACTGAAACTATTTGCATATTTTATATTGTTAGTCCGCGAAAAGTCATTAACTAGTAGCGATAGTATTAAGTTGAGTAAATTTTCATTATGAAAATAAGTAATTATTTTATATTTTGAATGTAAAAATAAGGTTTAGCGATACTTAACATGAACATACTTAGTATGAACAAAAAATATTTTGCTTATTAAGATATTTTCAATCGTCCTATTCATCTCAAAAGACAATTTGTTATCGGAAAATTGCAAAGATATACGTACCTACGTTTTTCCAGATAACTTGTGTTTATATAAATTAAATATGTATAATAAAATGTTTTTCTATTATATTGCATATAAAAGCTTTACATTTATCGCATTTTGAACGTTCAATAGATTTTGCGGCGCGTTTTTCAACATCCATTCTTTTTTTTACCAAGGTCGATCCCGAATATTTATGTTCGGAATGAAGCTTGAATATTTTTTATAGCGTCACCAGTGAAACTAGATTACGGTTTTTGAACCGAGTTTAGTTGCAAAAAATGTTCTACATGTTTTAAAGCACCATCGATTTATATTAATAATAAGAGATTTCAAGCTAAACCTTATTGAAACATATATTTTTAAATTTTAGTATACATTATTATTCAAAAAAATTTATCTACTGTCTTGGAAATAACATAGTAATTTCTCTTAATAGAACATTGATTAAAATAAAAAGATTTCTTGATTATTATTGAATTTGAGATATAAATCTTAAATAAATTATAACGTGTGTAAAAAGAGACAGATATATTCAATTAACTATCTTCTATCCTTGTCACACTCATCAGCATGTGACGTATGAACGATAAAATAATTGACGTAATTAAAATACAAATTAGGTTGTGGCTCCAATAAATTAATTTAATTTCTCCTCATTTGAATAATAAATGTCAGTTGATTTTTTGATCAATTTTTGAGGTATAGCATGATATTTTATAGTCAATTCTTATTATAAAATTCATATTCAATTCAACTCAATATTGAGTATCAAAGAACCTATATACATACATAAAGTTGTGTTAGTTACACTATTTATTACTAAAAACGGCTGTAGGGATATGATTGAGAATTAGTGGAGAGATAGCTTAGAACCAGGAGACAGACAAAGAATATTTAATTCTGTTCGATTCTAGAAAAACTTAAGAAATTCTAATATCTGGTTATTTATGATCTTTAGGGCAGAATAGACTTCGCCCGGTCAGTTATACATATATTACTAATTTTGATTACATATATTACTAATTAAAATTAACGCGGACGAAGTCGCGGGCAAAAACTAGTATAATATAAAAATTTATGAGTAAATTTTGGAATTGATGGACACAACTAGGATTCAAATCTGTAACCTTCGGAATCTCGAGTTTCAGTTACTTATTCAATTAAACAATCGTGCCGCGAATGGAGTCACAAAATTAAGTACTCCATATATTTAACCGACTTATCGGAACAGAAATGCCATTTATTAGGTTATCTTACGAAAATCCTTGTCGATGTTTTCTAACACTGGATTTTTTCTTTATTCTTACTGTTTGAATTTATGTTTTATATAGGATTGATTGATGAATCAAATATTACTATTTTTTCTGGTAAACACAGAAGTATGAAGCAATTAATTAATTAGCAATTTATTTGTACAATATATCCTCTGTATTAATATCTTTATCCTTAATTGTTCTATACAAAATAATACGAATACCAAATTTCAAAAGTTCTAGCAACTGTCACAATCGTAATTATACAGTCAAATTGTTTGTTTCTTTATAATTATCGAAGTAAAGTTTCGATTCAATTTAACTTTCTAGTGTATTAAATAAATATTTTTGTTTTTATTTATATAAGTATTATCTTTTTTGATTACATTTGAGCCAAAAATAAATCTAAGTGTTTGTAACATTTTCTCAATATTAAATATTTCGTCATTAAATACAAAATATTTATAACATATTTTTTCTTGAAAAAACTAATTGTTAGTTCGTTATTGAGTTTAAAATCTGAGGTTAGACATTTCTTTTCTTGTTTGCCCTTGTCTGAAGTCTCTCATTTCTTATTGACATTGACATTCGGTCAACCAACCAACCCATTCTTAAAAAACAGCAATTTCTGTTTCCGATGTACTATAATCATATATAAATTTACATCGATAAATACGAATCTGCTTCAATGTAATTTCATATCAGTATTGGCCTGACAGATATAAGACAGCCCGAGGCAGATAAAACGATCGGGCGTAAATGCGCTGAAAATTATTAACTTTCTGAATATGTATTCCAAATTTCATCGAAGTTCAACGAGAAATAAATATTTAATATTTATTTTATATATAGCATATCTTTTCTGAGATATTTTGATGAAAAAATAATATATATTTTGATATAATATATTATAATTTTGGATAACTTTGATCGTTGAAACAGAATTATACGGAAGAATAGTCAAGCGTTCCTTTGGTCATTGGTTATACGATTTTACACTTAACGAAATATTAAATTACAATTGTTATTTTAGATATATTTATATATCTTCTTCTACCTGGCAATTGCCCAGCCTTAGCCAAGGTTTGCCTAATATATGTTGTAAATAGTTCTGGCTAATTTTCTTTTAACAGCAGGCCGCCTGCCTGACATCAACCCTCTTTGCGAATGCATTAATCGGTGACGTCTAAATACTCTTAGAAAGTACATATGACTTAGAAGAATCACATTGGTACTTGGCAGGATCGAACCCGCGCCCTCATGCATGAGAGGCGGGCCTTTTAACCCTGTGCCACTACTGACTTAGATATGTTTATATATATGAAATATTAATTTATTTAGTACTAGTACTATTGGTGGTCAATCGATTTGTGTGGCCAACGAGATGGTTAGTATAGCCATAATTGATTCAAACCGCATATTGTCAGGGCTGGCATCATATTCAGCTCTGCATAAACAAGTCCTTGTTTTGGTACTCTAACTTTTCCAATAACATGATATCACCTATAACAGTATTTTATTGAAACAATTTGGTAAAGATTATTTAATTTCGTGATGGTCTAGTTTTAGGGATCGCCTTTTGTGTACGAGAATGCGGGTTAAAAAAATCAGAAGTACCATTGCGATATTTCAAAGTGCTTGAGCAAGCGTGGTGATTAATGCTCAAATCTTTTCCATGTGAGAAGAGGTTTTGGTCACATTTGGGCACCCGATCGGCTGATGATGATGAATTAATTTCATATTAGATCACTAAAATTGATCGTAGATTCAGTCTCTATTTTTTTAAACTTTCAAGCAACAATACCCCACCGTCAAGAATACTAGATAAACGTCTCGTTTCAATCAATCCAATTACCGTCTCAGTCCTTGGAAGTGATAAAAAAATGTTGACAATAAAATCTCCTGAATAAAAAAGAATTCATGACATTCCTAATTTTGAGATATTTGATATAATTCTTAAAGCAATATTATAATAATATGAAAAATTTAATTAAATCAATATCGTAATAGAAAAACCTAATACATTTTCGCAATACTTTTTAATTTTCTTCAAGGAACTTAATAAGAAAATATATTTAACAAAAATGTTCTACACTAAAAGGTGTATATAACAATAAATTCATATTTATGAAACTATTTAGTGTATAAGTTTTGGAACATAAAAATAAATGATAAAATAACTGCCAGGTCGTTTTTCATGTCCATGTATTTTGTTAATCTTACATAAAATATATATAATAAACTATTATTCTGCTATAAATTTGAAATGTTTATTATCATTATGTTTATCAGCCATCCTAAAATTGAGTCACGCTATTTGTTATTTCAGCCTGGAGATATATTTGTGTCCTAAATTTCGTCTAACCTATATTGTCTACAGTGGAATTGTGATGTCCGTTTTAACTATCAAATTATACATAGTCAAGTGCTGCTTTTGTTTTTTATATATTTTCTGTTAAAATTCTCTCATGTATTTTGTCATTAAATTATTGTTTATACAAAATTATTTATTAATATTATTACTTTGACACTTTTACGTATTCATGTATTAATTATTAAATTTATTGAGCGTCGTTATTGTATCAATCGCTTTATCTACAGTATAAGACGAGATTTTTATTTTATTATAAACTTTTAAATTAATTTTATGGAACTAATTAAGAAGTTTGACTTCCCTTGTATCTGTGCTGAGGATGAATTAAAAAGGGATTTATAAGAAAATAAAATTCCTGTTAAACTTAAATGTGTAGCGTCTTTGAAACTGGGACACTTGCTTTTAATGTAATGTGTACCAGAATTTGAAAATATAGTCGTTATTTTCATGTAATCTAAGAAAATTATGCATTACTAGAAACTTGAAAAAGTATTTTAATGATATTTAGATCAAACTTTTTTATAATCTTCAATTGAGAACAATATAATGCTAACCACTAGAAAGCTATATAAATATTATACATATACATATATATTTTCTGAAAAAGAAAATTACATATAAATATGGACAAGAAGGCATGTAAGGATTCAATGATTGATTTAGCCTTTGTATCAAATAAATTTGTCTCGCTTCATCTTGTAATTTCGACCGTACCTCGGAAACCAGTACGTGAGTCGCCTTTGATATCGCTGTTTGAACTATCAGCTAATGCAATTTTATTACAGGATCACACTTTTGGTCAGACAGGTTCCAAACTTTACAAACTTGTGTGTCATATAAGTTATGGCGAGTTGTGGAACGACTTTTATAACAGTTTCTTAGTTTTATAACAGTTAGAGACAACGTTTGTCAGATGAATTTTTATTGCAAAGTGTTTTATTATCATTGATTCATGTATTGTCATATTTACTCTTCATTTAAGATCTACTCTGTAAAACTTATTACTAAAATAAACATATATAAAACTCAAAAAACCCTTTTATTTAAGAAATAATCTATAGTTGTTATTATTTTAAGAAATTTAAAATCTTTCGAATTTATTATAATGACTATTATTCGCAAATTATTGTGTCTTCGTCTGTATAAATTTTCTAGCAAATTACATTGAAATTGGTAAATGGTTCAGGTGTCAAAACACAGCAGGTACACTGATACATTTGTTCTTTATAAAATTACTAGGAACTTTGAGCGTTCAAATTCTAACTCAGACTTCAAACAGGAATATCCAAAGGACGAGTATATTAACCCAGTCTTTTGGTCAATTAAGTGGGTAATAAATACGTCACAGTAACATAATTTACGATTCAATACGTCGGTCTATCATAAATCATAACAAATAACCGTTCCCACTGCGTGACGTCACTTGGCATCGCTTTTATAATAATACAAGCGAGTAATTGGAACCGAACAATACAGGGATTTAGAGTTTGCTTTATGTGTTTGAGAGTTCATGAATCGTTTATTATAGCGACGTATACGGGAAGCTGCATTGAATTTGATATTACTTTGTATCAGTGACGAACCAGGTCGCTTTGAAATTTACAAGCACCAAAGGATAGTTGCGTTGTTTATTACTTACAGATGGTATGACATTTTAGATGCTTGGTTTAAGACACTATAGTCAAAACATGACTGATTACTATGTTTCAGTAATCCATTTTTAAGTTCTTGGAAAATATATTAGATTGATTCATATAGAAGATCAGATGTGGACTATGAAATCAAAAACCTCGAGTAAGTTTTAATAATCAATCTCTTATCTGCTGAAATATTTTCAAAAATTACCTATATGAAAGATATTATCACAAAGAATTAACAAAAAAAATACAATATACTTGATTTTCAATAATAATATTTATTTTCGTATAATTTCGTACTTATACCGTATTTAAAAATTTTGCGAGGACTTAACATAATTCTTGTTCCGAAATTTGCAAAATTCTTTCATTAAAACTCCAAACAAAGAGATGTTTTCGTTTCCTTTAATAAACCACAGTGTAATAACTTAACGGTAGCAATAAAATCTTTTAGCGAGACCTCTTGACACCGAAAAACGTGAATAAAAACTCAGATCCTGGGACCCAATTTAACTTTTACAACGTCCCCACTTCTACTGTTTACGACTGTTGCTAGTTGTTTAAACATAAACTTATTTTACTTACCGTATCGACGAAACAAATGAAATTTCTCTTTGCATATTTTAGTTCTATATGAAATTAAAATAATACTTTTTACCGTATAGTGACCTACCACTTATTACTTTATAAGAATTTATAGGACAAAATGAACGCTTTATTTTTGGCCTATATTTAACTATTTAAATATATTTACAATAATTTTTGACAAAAAATATAAATATATGTATATTTGCCAGAGCAAAAACCATTCACGTAGTTTACTTAAAGATTTTTGCATTTCATATTTGATGTTGTATTGAAATAGTATTGTAAATAGTAAATCCCTTATCTAGATTGTCTTGAAATTACCTACAATATTTCAGATCTAGTTGAGATGTATTTCTAACATCTAAAGGTTTGCTTTTGTTTAATAATAATATAAATTTAAAGAATCCTTATAAAATATAGTCAGAGGTGGCCTAGTGGTTAAAGGGCCCGCCTCTTGTGCACGAGGACGCGCGTTCGATCCTGGCAAGGACCAATGTCATTTTTCCGAGTCATATGTACTTTCTCAGAATATTTAGACACCACTGACAGACGGTGAAGGAAAATACCGTAAGGAAACCTGGACTTATAATCTCACAATTATAAGTTTGAAATCACCAACCCGTCTTAAGCAAGCATGGTGATTAATGCTCAAACCTTCTCCATGTGAAAAGAGGCTTTTGCTCAGTAGTGGGCTCTGATAGGCTCATGACGACGATAATTTATATATTTTTTATAAACTTATAACATACTAGCTGCGCCCCGCGGTGTTACCCGCGGATTTCCGGGATTTCCGAGATTTCCGGAATGTAAAGTAGCCTATGTGTTATTTCTGGACGTCAGCTTTTTGTATACAAAATTTTATCAAAATCGGTTCAGCCGTTTGAGCGTGAAGAAGTAACAAACATACACACACACACTCACAAACTTTCGCAATTATAATATTAGTAGGATAGCTGTTTTAAGTGATAACATCAGAATTCTAAAATTTGAACCACAGTTAAATAATTCATAAGACAAATAAAAAGCAATCAGCTTAACAAATTTAAAATTAATAAACGATTTCGATAGGTGTTTAAATTTCAATGAAAAAACTTCATAATAAGTACAAAACAATTTTGTATCGAAGACACTACAAAGTATAATATTTCAGAAAAAATACGAAATAAATCATGGTGTAATAAAAATTTTATATTTCAGCTGTAACAGCCATTCGCAATTAGGTATGCAAATGTGTTCAGTTATAATTTTTATATGGCAAAAATTTATTACTGGAAAAATATTCTGTATTACACGCTTTAATATTTAATATTTACTTGTAATAATATAATATGTTATATATTTTTAATATTAGTGACAAAAATAAGAAAAGAATAAAAATTATCCTGACTGTTCCTGTTAGTATCATTTAAAACAATCTATATTTTCTTTTAAATGCCTTTATAAAATGTTTATAAAAATATCATCTAACTGTAAAAATAAAAAAAACACGTTCACCTTCAGCATTTACTGTTCCCTGCGGAAAGTCCAATTAAAATCCCTGGAGAAACTATGAAATAGACAGTAAAGATATACATACGTAAAAATTACATCATGTTAGTATGTAAAAGCAAATAAAAATATAATAATTATTGTTTCGTAGTTGCACTTATCTATCCAATTTATATCTACAAAAAGTATTTGTTATTTCAAAAGTATAAGTATGATTGGTAAATATACCACACCTGAAGGCTTTTAAATCACAACAAGGAATAATTTCTAATTTTTGAAAAGGAATACTCCTTTTCACTCTTCTACTTGGCAATTTTCCAGCTTTAGCCAGGGTCTGCCTTACATGTTATGAATTTTTTTGGCTAATTGTTTTTACGACCGGCCGCCTGCCTGACATCAACCCTCTTTGGGAATGCATTGATCAGTGATGTCTAAATACTCTTAGAAGGTACATATGACTCGGAAAAATCACATTGGTATTTGCCCGGGCCTGGATCGAATCCGCGCCTTCGTGCATGAGGGACAGGCCTTAAAACCACTAGACTACCACAGACTTTTTGTAGTATTCCTTTTCACTATATAATTTTAATACCTACCACATTTCTGTCTTCTATCTGAATAAAAAAAAAACTTCTCAAAATAGAATATCCACCATTGAGATGAGATTGTGCAAAAAAAATAATTGCGTCTGCAATTTATTTCTTACAATGGTGAGTTCTAAAAATACTCGAACCCCGTCGATAAAAAACTGGCTCGAAATTTATTACCTTGTATTACCGGTTTTTGATTCAACGGATATTGTGGAAATGGAATGAAATGTAAGCCTATTTTTCACGAAATTCTTTTAAAGGTCAATAATCTCATTTAACTGTACTGTAATAATTAATAGATTTGAATGTTTTAATATCCATGTCACAAATATAGTAATTTTGGAAAACTATCCATTCGAAGTCATGTGTCTCGAAAAATTTTTATACAAACATCTTAGATGAATATTTTTATTGGTTAAAATCCCGAAGTAAAGTAACGCTTCATTTTTTTTTTTATTTAAGACGAATTTTTCTTTTATTATTTTAATTTTAGTTATTTAATGGTCTAAAATTCTAGTTCTATCTCTTTTTACAAGGTCGGAATCATGAAAAATCTCACATAACTTAATGAAATTCTTCATTTATATTGTAAAATGTTTTTTTAATTTAAAATTCATAACTATTGAAGTATTCCATTGGGGTCAAATTAATATTAAAAAATATCTTTATTATGCTTACTCACTTATAATTTTGTTAAATGTTAGAGTTTCAAGTAATAACGATAATTAATCATTAACTTTAACCTTTATACAATCAACAAACAAATTTTGTATATTTTAGGATTCTATAGGACAAGTGAACCCTTCACTTAAAGTAGTGTACAATTTCTGCTCATATAATCCATGAACAAATGAACAAATTGATGAACAAAATTCACAAAACAGAAGGAATTTTATATACCTTTTGGACATTTCCCAAGATGTATCGTTCGGAATTTTGTATCTGGTAAGCTTTGTATTTTAATCTTCGGAATAATATATCTAATACTCTAAGGACCCGGAATTCAAATAGCGATTTGTATTCCGTCTGAATGTGTTAACTCAATAGAGTTGGACAGCTCTGAAAAATTCAGAGAATTTCGGTAAATGGTTTTCGTAACCCAATATATTAAATCATTTTGTATTGAAAATGTTTTAACCTTTTAGAGATATATCTTGTTTTTTATTGTTCCGTATAACGTTACATTGCTTTTTAACATTTAATTTATTTAATTTTGAGCATTCCATTTGCAATGGAAGATGATTTTAATACCAATCTCCTTAATAAACTACAAAAAAATACTAACAAATTATGTCACACTTTATACAATGACCTTTTATCTGATTTTAAAGAATTTCAAAAATAAAACTTATAATTTAATTAATAAAATATTGAAAAATACTTAGCTTTATCTAGCAGGTGGTGTACCTGATTAATTTCGTCACCATCGCCCACGAACATCTGTAAAATAAGGAGTGTTACAGATGCGTTTGTTGTAAAATGTGTATGAATTATTTATTTGACTTTTATGATACTTAAGTCTCTGTATATATTCTGCTTACCATTTTTCCGGATTTCAGACGATACTACTTATGTATTTACTAATAAATAATCAGTTTTAAAAGTTAATAAAATTGACGTATACACAGTTTTTGTATGTGAAATAAAAAATAGTTTAGGTGGGTTTTCCTTGAGAGAGTAACATTTATGATCAAATCTTTGCTCTCCTTGAATGATTATTTTACAAAAACGTCTTTAAAGAAAACACATTCACCAAATGTTGGACATTTAATCTATTAAAATTACTTTTAAATTTAGTTAAAAGTAAAAGATAGCTAATTTCAGAAATTGTTATATAGAGATTATTTTGGATGGCTTTATTATTGCTGTTTTTATGTTTTTATTAAAATTTGTTACTTGTTGTCGATTTATAGTTTTTTTACCCTACACCAACATTACATTCCTATTTTTATAAAATATTTCGTTCAATATTTTTATGATAATTACGATACGGAAAATGTAAACAAAAAAATAGGCTATAACGCAAAACAAAATCACCATATACCTAATTTAGAATTGAGACACAATATTTGATATAAATTGCTACAAAATATAAAATAAAATGAAATCTATTTCGATTATTCTGAAAACGATATCCCAGAATGAAAACTGAGAGCTCTCTATAAATACCTGTTCTTCCTAATCTTGTCTTCTCCCGTCCTGGAATAGGAAATGACTACAATCAATCACGTACTAACTGTAAGCAAACGGATAAAGGTTAATGGAACAAACAGAGTTTTATTTTACTTAAATATCTTTAAGATTTTCTTATGTACAAAACAATAATCTAGACCAATAAAGTACACATATTTGGAAACTCATAATTAATTATATGACAACATATTGAACATAAATATAACTAAGCCTCATTAATAATAATTTGAATAAAAATACACGCAAATTTTATATAACAAACAAGGCTTTAATTATCGCAAAATATCGTAACCATTATTGGAACGTAAATCAAGATCATTTCATTCCAGCCTCAATTAGTTATAATGTGAGTATATAAAAATAAAAATATTTTCTTTAGCATTGTATTTATATTAATTCTAAAACAATTATTTATTTATACAAGCGTCTGTACATTATCTTGTATGATGCGTGGATAGTGTTTAAATATTTACGAAGTAACATTAAAACAGTAGGTTCAATTCGTGAAAACACACACACACACACACACACACACACACATGCAAACACGCACATACGCACACGCACACTATCTCGGAACTCAAGTCGTAAACAGTCCATTGTAATCAAAACGAAAATGTACCTCTGTTACTCAATCACGGGATAAATATCAAAATACATATTTGAATGAGTTTTTGAGTAAACGTAGTTATATTGTTCCTAACACGAGGAGCTTTTAAATTATATTAAAAATAAAATACATGACTATGGAAATCGATCAATGTTTATTACGGAATAATCTCATTATTTTCTTATACATTAATGATGAATTCCAAACGATGGTCCAGGATCAGAAAACCAATTAGGGATAATCAAATGAGGACAGGATAAACTAATTTATCCCTTACCTTATTGCATTACTGGCTTTTATCGCGTGACGTCTCAAACGATCTTCAATGATTGCTAAATGGTTCCTCACTTTATTGAGATCGTCACAATTAATTTCCACAAAGAGGAAAATAGAGGAAATAAAATAAATTTGGTATAATTTGTAGGAAATTATCATTAAACCGTTCACGGAACCTTTAACATAATTTACGTCAATTTATAAAATCGATGCGTCACAATCGTATCAAAATTAATTAAATAACTTTTTGGGTTTATTTGTTCAATCTCGGTAGTTTATATGTACTTATAAATTACGATCAAAAATATTTTAAACCAGCAATGTTACTTCTATGTTGGATATGGTATACATATAAATTTCAATATTATGTAAAATATGCATGGAAAAACACATAAGCAAATTATATTTGTAAGTATAAAGCTAAAATAATGAGATTGTTCATTCTTATAAAGTTTTAATGTGTGAGTCGTGAATTAGGCACTCCAATCGAAAACAGCTGACGATCGAGCATTAAATAATTTTGTTTTAATAACAATTATTAATTACTCAGAAAATTAGCAGTCGTATACAAAACTGGCGTAATGAGTTACTTGGTTTTTGAATAAAAACCTTACTTTGATATAATTGAAATAATTCATTTATAATAAATGAATTTCTGTTAAAATATAACTTACCAAATTATCAGAAAAAGAATTGTAATTTAAAAACGATACGAGGTACTGAACAGGTCTCACAGCGGTAAGAAATTTCCTTTAAAACTATGTTATAGATTGGTATTAAAGGTAAAAGGGAATGTGAAATGTATTGTAACAAAAGTCAAAAGAGAATTATAGAAAAATCTTTATCGACAACTTCAATCATGATTCAAAGGCCTCTGAGAATTGTAAACGGCTTAAAGATGCAATTTAATTTAATTATACAACTATAGAGGTACTAAGTTAAAGAAAACAGGTAAAATTTCAAATACATTTTCATAAAAAGAAATTTATAAGTCTATTTTAACAAAATTTAATCATTTATTTTGCCAAATGAACGCTCTGGGCGATGTTTTAGGGAAGCCGAACTTGCTTATGTCAGAACTTTGAAATTGAATAAATTAATTAAATGCCTGATTTTATTTTATTAGTCAAATAATAATCAAGATTAAGTTATTTTGAGACTGAAATAGAACGGAAGATTCTTGAATATTTCAACATAAACTAAGCTGTGTATGCGTGAAAATGTACCAGCATAATTATTTAAATACGGTAACATTGTGTTCATTCGCGTCAGGTGGTATTTATTTTAGTTTGGAAGTTCTGTATAAATAATTTCTGTTCTGTATAAGGAGACGTCTACATTAAATATCCGTTTTGCGAGAATAAAATATTCTTCGCAATA
Organism: Danaus chrysippus; assembly: GCA_916720795.1. Classification (NCBI taxonomy): domain Eukaryota; kingdom Metazoa; phylum Arthropoda; class Insecta; order Lepidoptera; family Nymphalidae; genus Danaus; species Danaus chrysippus. The sequence goes on along the minus strand of CAKASE010000066.1, from coordinate 6,179,593 downwards.
TAAATTAATTGTTATGAAGTCGACTCTATTTCCCAGTCCTCGATAACAGCGTCGAGTTAAAGCTTATTCTAAATTTGCTCAGACCTATTTATTGTAGATGCATTCAATTATTCAGTTTATGAATTATCTACATCTTTTTTTTTATGACTTGTATCGAATATTATTGAAGAGGTTTTGTATCAGAATACTATGTTCTTTTTAAGCTCAGTTCTATTATTAGATACGTTTAAATAATAATACGATAATTGCATATTTAAACTGCAGTCAGTAGTAATAATGAATTAGAGAATGAACAATTTCAATCAGGAAAATATTCAGTCACAAATGGAAATCAAAGTAACTAAGTCTGATCATAAAAAGTCGTTTTACAACGAGCATTTCTCTGAAAGCCTAAAGAATATGGTTTTTTTTAACACCACCATTGTTCCAAATGCTCGAATCTACCTTTATAAGGGTAGTATTTTTAATTATTTATTATATAATAATTCTTATTGTTCATAATGACAATCCTACAAAATGAGAACATAATTTTCCATTTATTTTTCATCGTTTACATACGACATTTCACTTATACATTTAAACATGTATAAAATTTCATGAAAATAAATAAAATGAAACATTCTGTTAGAAGGTAAGTACCACGGAAAAAGTATATTGACAATTTACGCGCCATAAAGTTCTTGTAACGAGATTGGGTTCAAATGAGGCGAGAGCATGCGTCTGAAAATAAGGTAATCATTTTAAACTAAATATTCATTTAAAATTTTATTTATTATAAATAATATAATTCTATGAAACAAAAACAGAAAATAATTGATTGATTTTTGATAATATCTATTTCGTTTCTTTTGTGTACTCGTATCATTAGAAGTAATAAAAATGAATTCAAAAGATCTCCAGACGCCAATGACCTGTGTCGAAATCTTCGACCATTGTAAAGATATAAAAATTTATGTCTCATCGCCGAACCTTTTTCGCTCACAATGATATTGTGCTTTCAATATATTTTATTTACCATACTATTTGCGCTTTCGACTTTGTATATAATGGTATTTTAATAATATGTAATAATAAATATAAATGCATCAAAGTATTTTATATTACTTATAATAAAATCAGCTTATTCTGACAGCCCTATTAGAATATGTCCTTCAACTTCAAAGATTAAGCGTAACAATAGGACAGACAGACAAGGATTGCGAATGAAAATATATTTTGCATTTCACGTGTTACGTAGCTATAAATGTAGTATAGTGTGTTTTTATTATGACAGAAAGACAACTCTATTTTTTTACGTTTTATAAATTACTAGCTTTTGCCCGCGACTTTGTCCGCGTTAGATTCATTTCCAAATCGTACGGCCGTTCTGGAGGTATTAATATTGTAACCAACACGACTTTCTTTTCCATATACAGGGTGACTGGTGAATTACTATCGATACTTGAGGACGTGATATTTGACGATCATATATGACAAAATAAAAATTAATATAACATAAATATTAATAAACTTCTAAGTAAAGTTAACCAAAAGTTAAGTAATTAATTACGCATCGTGTGAACACCCTACAGATTAGGTATACACACACACACGCACGCGTCCGCACTTGGAACACTTAGAACGTGTCCACACTTTATTTATTTATACGGAAATTTGGTCAAAAATTAAGTACCTATTTTTTTACATAATTCGAATGAGAATCATGTACCGAGTATTCTCCTTAAATATTGATAGTAATTCACCAGTCACCCTGTATACAGACTTTATATAGTAATAATATATATTAAAATTAAGCGAGACATTGTTTGTTATAGCCATGATCTTCTAGTTGAATCTAAGAAGCACTTCAATTAAGAGCAATGGTGATTACCAAGGACCGAGGTCCTCCGAACGATTTTATTTTTCCTAATCAACGCTTTTTGTTTATGAACGAAGACCGTAGACTGAGATAATTTACACAATAGCTAGACATTTCTGCTTTCATTTTCCTCTTAAATATAAAATATATATTCATAACATTTTGATTAATCTTTTATAAGAATATTTTTAGTATGGATATTCGTTTATTATAATACAAATATCTTTGTCGTTTAATAAATATTATTTCTTACATTCAACCATTATTTATATACATATGTACATTTTAAATACATTGAAAAACTATAAACCAGCTTTTCATTTTTGTAACATCTCGATCAAAACAATAGTAAGTAGATAAATGTTATAATATATTTATTAAAACGAAAAAGTCTAAAAGACGCTAACCCAAATAAAAGTTATGAACAAAACAAAACATAAGATAGAGAGGAAACTGAAGACTGTATTAAAACTTGCTATCACTTTTCTACTTCATTATACTCGACATGACTCAATGCTCCACAACTATTTCATATTAAAATGAATTTTCAAATAGCTGCTTCTCTATCAAATAAACTATAACAATACTTAATTTATACTGTAAAAGATAGTTTAAAAATATAAATTATAGGACTAAATTTATATTCATGTAGCTTTAAAAGTAATATTCCGGTTTCAAAATTGATACTATTATGGAAGCTAATAGGTGCAACGTGAATTATTCTGTGTAATCCATAGTTTTTATCCTCAACGCAATTTTTTTAATATGACAAATTACTTATTCATACTCCATACAGTTTTAAGGACTGAAAGATTCTTGTAATTTATTAAAGTCCGACATATTTGTAATTATACTAAGAATGTAATTGGTTTATAGCATTTTCAAGCGACGAAAAAATACCCTTTTACATTTTCCGTTTATTTTTATTTATAAATTTTTCAGTAACGTTTAAATAGCTTACGTTTTTTGTGATAATATCCTAAAAATTTTTATTTACGATGTTAATTGTGAGTAAAAATGTGTAATAATTTTGTGAGGGCCATTTGACCTTTTAACTTTTAGAACATTTTTTTATCGTCATTAAATAAATGAACTTTAATGAATTAGGTTCCTGGATTATTAATTTTATATATTTTGTTAAGATTTCAAGATTACAATCTCACTTAGGAGCACAAATGCACCGGAGTGCACATTAGCATGATAATATATACCTATTAATCAAGTTATTTTTTTAAAATCTAATGCATTTAAACGGTTATAAACTTAATTATGTTATGTACGCGTCACATATTAAAAAAATAATGAACTGCCCCAGTCAACATCATTGTATGGGTAAAATATATAACGAGTGACGCTGCTGACTCCGCGGAACGAACACCAAGCCGTGTCAATAATTAATAATAATTATTACAATAATTTTTAAGGTATTCCATTTATAAATCGTAAAACATAAAGCTGTACTGCGTTACTTTAAAATGCTCAGTAAATGTGAAATCTGTGAAATCGTTGATCACATAAAATGGTTGTATGAATCTGTCTGATAGGTATATTGTTAATTACTTTGATCTATACATACAAATGGACCATTTGTATTTGTAGATTTGACCACTTTTAACCGTAACCTTAATTCATCGAACACTTAATATTAAGATTTCGTAAAGCGGACGTTACGAAGACAAAGCAAAGTTTAGTGAACAAATCTGTTTTGATTAAAATATCCGAGAATTCGTGCGCCAAAGTGATTAGTACCCCATTTCTCATTTTGATCTGTAATGAGTTGTCGGATTCGGATGAATATTTATCCAAATTACCTCATTCTTTCATTCTTTACATTATAATATATTTATTTATTTTTATTTTATTTATTTATTTATATTATCAAGTAACAATGACTCATTCACAAAATAAAAATAATAATACATAAAATGTCAATAAAAATAATAATACATAAATTCTCAAAATATAATAATAATTATTATTATTATTAATTAATTCATTTCTAAATTAGTAAATTAGCTGATCGGTTGAGCCCCACATAATTTATAATGTCACCTTCATTGTATTTTTTATATATTTTATTATAAAAATATTGTTTTATTATTTAGTAATATCTATGTTCGATTAGTATACGAAATATTTATATACGAAAATTTACATACTAGAAATCTTTGTTGTAAATACGTTATCAATATATTACCTATTACCATTTTTAAGTAGTTTAGTTTAGTGGTTTAGTTCATTCCATACAAATTACTTGGCCATTGATTTTATAACTCGGCACTTTTATTAGAAAAATATATCATATATATATATATATATCGGCGCTACCAGCTTTAATAACGCATGCGACTTGAAAATAATTTGAGGCCGTCATCAATTCTTATTAAACCTCATTAGTATTTATGATTATTGTTAAAAGTAAAACGAAATCAATGGTTGCTTAAAAGGATAATAGAACTATGTTTAAATCTTGGTATAAATATGACGTCTGGACGCACGACGCCAGAATAGAGAATTGAGAATTCAGACTTCAGTGAGTGCGTATCATTGAAGTATGTGATTATGAAGAACCTTCGAGAAATACAGGAGCATTAAGAACAATTGCAGTTTCATTTTAAAATATCATGGACCGTTCTAGAAGAAGTGACATATGTGACGTCAGCGAGGCTGGCGTCCCTCTCTTTTAAAAACAACGAATTGTAATAAATCCGATATAAAAAATATACTTAATGTCAAACAAAATATAATAGTCTTTATTTATATTATAAACCAAATTTATTTTCGCGTTTAACCGATATATTTAAAAGCTTGTTTTGTCTATTTAAATATAGCTCAATATATTTCAAGTTTGTTGACAGATTCGTGTTTACACTATTATATGTTGAAGTGACATGAATTCTCTGAATAATATTTTCGTTTCTGTTACAACTATTACTAAATCTTCATTTATTTTATAGAATTAATATTGAACAACAAATACATATTAAACAGCCAAAATAACAAGAAACACTATCTTTTCCAAATCTTTTAATGATGTGAGAGAAAATATAAAAATCTTAAATAGACGTCCTTCACAATTTTTATCACGACAAATGACATTTCCTATTAATATTATTCGGAATGCTGAATCTTTGTTTTATCTAAGCTCATTAGTTCTCATTCATCAAGATTTATCTCCACAATACACAGTTAATAAGAATATATATATAAATAAATATAAGAATATATATCTATATAAATAAATATAAGAATATATATATAAATAAAATTTATATAGCTGTTTATTTTCGTAAAATCGTATCAGATTGATAAAATATAAGTAAATTAATTTTAGAATTCATAAGTTATATAAAAAAATGATGAAATCCAGATACAATGGTTTTGCAAAAGCTATCTTTCTTAGATACTATAAATATTTATTGATATAATAAACTGTATGCAAAACACTGGTTTTACTATAAAATGTGGTTTGTAGCTATTTGGAAATATTCCAAATTCTGACACCATGAATCTGAAAATTGTTTACTGTAGATAATAAATCAAATTGTCTTAACTACATTGATTCTTAAATAAATTAAGTGTTTGAATATTCTGAGAATTTATGAAATTTATTTCATGGAATATTAATACGATGTAATGTAGACAGTAAACTTTTTCCTTGAAAAAAGTTGTCTAGTATCGTTCATATGTTGTAATTATTTCGAGTTTTATAATGTATAGATCTTTATCTTTATTCTTTTAATATAATAATGATATTTAGGCATTTTCCTTACTAAATTTGTTTCTTTTATCTAATCTATATGTGTTTAAAAATGTAAAAAACCTATTTAAAACAAGAAAAAAGTAATAATACTATGGACAAATTCATTAAAAAGTGACAAAAACTACATGTTTAAATGTAACTAAGATTTTCGGATGCTATGTTTTTGTTTTTAATATTTTAACAACATTATCCAAATATTTTTATAGTAACAGTGATTACTTACAGACGAGATGAAAGATTAATTACCCAAAAATCCTAATTTCATTTAAATGAGTACACGAAAAAACCTTTAAATGTTATTATGAAAACTACTCATAGCTAGGCTTAAATGTTTAATAAAATCAATAAGATTCTACAACTTCATAACACGCATTACGCCGTCTAACATCTTGCCAAATGATAATATCATTCTTTTTATAGAACAGCGAAAAACCATATTAATTTTAACGGACGTCATTTGAGCGATGATATAGAGATCTCAGCTCGGTAGATAACGAGTTAAAACTTTGACGCAGAGTAATACTGACTTATATACTTAGAATAAAACTGATATTTAGACTTTTCAAATATCTTTTTTTATTTATAACTACTAATAATGATTTTAACTACTCGCGATTTATAGCTATACACTTTCTAATAATACAAAAAATACTTAAATTTATTTATACCATACTTTTAAACAAAGGATAACTTTGTTGAATATTATAAATATTTGAAAGGAGAATAAAATTTTAATAAAATAAATGGTGCTCTAGTCACATACTACTACTGTATTTTCATTCACAAAGTTGTTTGCGTTTCATGTAATTGCCGAAATTCAATATTTAAATAGTGTTTAAAAGAGTGATTTTTATATGTATAAAATTGTAAATTACTAAATTTAACTTCCCAAGTTATAACTCATGTATGAAAACCAGCGTATTGCGGTATTCAACGATTCATGTCAAAACCAAATCCGAATGCATAATACGACGTCAGGCTTTAAAACTAAATTTCATCATATTCTGGAGTCACGAGAGTATTCCAATTTAAAATTTCAAAGAATTTTAATAAATTTTGTAAATGTGAATATATTTTTATTTGGTTACTAATACTATGAAACGAATTTAAAAGACGTACATTATTTTTTGATTTTCATTTTATAAAGTTCATGTTATTGTCATGAGTTCTGTATATCAAGGCACGAATTGTTGTTTGGTGGTTATCAATGGAAATTTTTGGTTTCCTTGACGAGGCTAAAATTATTTCACAAAAGAACGAAGTAAAATAAATCAAGTTCATCCTATAATGAAATGCTATAAGCTCTTATAACCTTCTTGTCATTCTCATAACTGTTCAAATTTGTACAGTTTCTAAAGCGGCAAAATATCAACCTTTTAAACTGTCAACACAGACGTATTTTTCAGCCACTCCAAGAACAAGCTTCCTGTATTTGAAAGGGGCTTCATTTGACCATAGAACGTAATAATAGTTTAATTTTTGTAGTACTTACGCTGTTGTTTAAGCACTTCCTAAGATCAAGTCACGAGTACTGCGACATCAGTGAATCCGAGTTCGTGTGGTTCTTACTATTTATATTAGTGCCTAGCCTTTCCACACCAAAACCTGAATGACATCTTCCTTCGCTGTTGTTAACAGTTAATGCAAAAGTTGATAAAGGGTACAATCACATGATCCTGACTTTTACTTCGTTTCGACTTTACAGACTTTGTTGTATGGTTCGGAACTAATATTCGTATTGAAATTATAAGCTTTGGCCAACAACAAAACCTAGAATAAAACTAAAAACAGCATTAATATCTTAATGAGGAAAATATTGAATCAAATCTGCTACCAAATTAATTAATTTAAATCAACCAATTAATTCTAATTTAATCAATAGATTCGGGAAACAAAACTAAATGCTACAAATGGGAAACGGTTAAAATTTAATGTAAATCGTTTAGTTATTTGACTGTTTTGTACTATGTAATTTGGAAAACAGTTACAAATTGAACTCACGTAAGCCATTATTTAGTTTCAATATTAATTAAAAAGAAATCATTCAGCAATTTCACGTTTGTGTATTTATTTTGTGCATATAAAAGCGTGTTTGAAGTTTACTTATATTTTTTCATATATTTTGTTTGGATATCCAACGTTGAATGTTGGTAAATGAAATTTAAGGTATTTATCTATTAATATAAAGCTTTGCCAAAGCTTATATGTGAGTCAATTGTCCAAATGTCACGTAGGACTTCGTCATTACGCTTTCATCAAGTTAGGCATTACTATAAAAATATAAAATTATATTGATAGCATTCTAACCTGGATTATTATTTTGGTAGTTTAAAATTAGATATACTGTAGACCTATTAATAAGCCACTACAATAGAACAATACATAAAATATAAAATTCTAGCCTTTTAATATTTTTATTTGCAAATATTTAACAGTATACATCTTTTTCTGAACTATTTTTATGTAGTCCTCTATCTATTGTGGTTTGACTCATTCTGAGAAATTTACAAATACTGTGAGATAAAACAAAATTTTACAAATTAATTTTAGAAAAACAATTTTAATAGTGATAAGAGATTGAAAAATGGGACACCCACTTACACTTATTATTTAAATGACATTTTATCGAACATTCATTTTTCTTCTTCATATCAACGTGGGTTTTCACGAAATACTATAATTTATGCACAATATATACCATTAAACATAGTAAACTTCAGTTATTTTGCACAAAGTAAATGACCTTCTTATAAAATAATGACAAACAAATGACTGTAGGAGTTTATTTTATATTAATAGACAGTTGCATGTTTGCCAAATTGACTCCTGTTAACTTTATTGATACTAGTAAATACTATAAAACTACTAGCTTTAACTGAGTACAATAAATTTATGGTATCTGTCTCCTTATTTCAACCTGCTATATTTTTTATTTAAGGATTTTTTTATCGGAATAGGTATAAAATGAATCAAAAGTATAATACTAAAATAAAAATCTTGTTGTTTTGTGTGAATTTTTAAAACTTGATATTTTAATAAAGCATTATTGAATTATACATTTCAATTCTCAGACTGTTTTGCCTTTCAACCTTCCATTAAAATATAACAGCTTTGAGTAACAATACTTCTTACATTTATTTTTATTTAAAATCAAAAGGAATTAATTAAAATTTTATTAATATAAGCCTGGAGAGTTTTTTCTTTTAAAAAAAGTATTCACAGTTCTTAATTTTATAAACTATGTAAGTCACTTTAGAATATTATAATACATCCACTTCTATGATTTTGAAATAAATTCTCATAGAATTTATATCATAATATTTTATATCTAATCTGGTAAAGTGGTTTACATAATGTGTATGTACTATGCAATCTTATTACTAATTTTGTAAATGCAAAAGTATATAAGAAATAAGAATATATGGAATTCTATTGCTCCTTAACGTAAAACAGACTAAACGAATTTTAATGAAACTTTCAAATAATATTGCTTGGATATCAGAATGAAATATTGACTATAATTAATCTCGTAATTGTGTATAATCTGCACAAAATTACATTGTTCCAGTTGTAGGTATTATAAAGTCAAGTGAAACAGGATAAATGTCGCTGTTAGCTATTAATTTATGTCTGAACATAATGTTTAATATACGGATTGAGTCGCCCACAATATAATTGTATATCTACACTTCATTAATTAATAATATAAAATAAACTGATTTCTCATCGTGTTGAGGCTTTTAGCAAGGAATTAATTAAGTTCTACTTAAAGGTAACAATAATTTTTTATTATATACAAATGTATGAACATTTTAATACCGTTAAAGTAGACTAGTTTTATTCATTATTATGTAGAAGTTGGTATATGTATTTTAGATATTTAAATAGGAATTAAAATGTCATAAAAATATTAGTCTTATACGATTTTATATATTGGATACTACTAGTCCAAAATATTATTATTATAAATGTTAAGGTATATTTTAGCAATTGGATTAAAAAGTACAAGTTACAAACAATAAGTATTGGCTACACCATGGACATTTTTTAATATTAATTATGGAAAAAAGAAATCTCTACGAATCTTTACAGCGAATGGTTCAATACCTTTTCTAATTGGAAACACTGAAAAGTACTATCGACTAATGATCTGCGTTACTTGAACTCGTTATGCCGCAAATTAAAACATTCCAGGGCATGCACTTTTGTACCAACAGCACTTGATTTAATAAGATCGACCTTCTTGAAAAAAATGTATCGGAATCCGATAAGTAGATACGAACATGTATTTTTTTCTTTGGCGAGAATAAAATGGTCTAAATTATAAACAAACTACAGTAAAATCATAATAAAGAATTTAGTTCCTTTTATATATCTATCCACCATTATGCCCCGGGGTTTCTATCACTACACCCGCTTAAACCGGTCTTATAGGTACTATCAATGGCCTCTAGACGGCCTTTTGTTAAATTTCCGCAGTGTCACGGTTAAGGGAAAGAGTTTCCTATTTAATAACGACGTTCCGGCCACTACATAGAATTCTATGAGGGGCTGATACCAGTGAGCTGCACGGCAAACAAGTAAAGTTACTGTTAAAAATACAAAGAAGCCGATAAAAACTGCTAACTTATAGAATCTCCTAGAATTTGATATAAGTTACAGCTGAAGAAGTCCTTGCTATTTCATAACAACACAGTAATAAGGGAAAAAACTCGTTAACCTCATAATGTATACACTAAGACGTTAAAAACATTAACAAAATCGTAACTTTCCCATTTTTAAACAATAAAAAACTAATTAAAAATGTTCACTACTATTTTCTAATCTTGTTTGCTATCTCTACTATTTTTTGCAACCGAAAAAAAGCTTACTGCATGCGACAGCAACTGTTTTAATATTCGAGCTGTGAATTCCGAATCACAATTTGTGGTTTTCGATGTACAAAATTCAGATACCAAGATTGGTATATTAAAGTCGGATCAATGCTGACATCAATATAAAGCCGGTTTAATCAAGTTTATCGAATTGGTATGTTCCAAGAGGTGAATATTGTTACCAATAATAGTGCATTTTAATTTATTATCGTCAATTTAAATTTTTAATCTATTGTCATTGTTGGTGCTTAAAATAATTATAAAATAAGGGTATTCCCTTGTCACCGATGCCGATTGGCATTTTGTTTTCAGTTCAACTCTATTTAAACTGTATGTTTATTAGACATTCTGGTTAATATTTTTGTTGTTATTAGGTTCTGAAATATTCTGACGTCATACGTTATCACAAAGGTTATTTTCTAACACTATTATGTGTAACATACATTATTTTCAGATCCTTAATTAGACGTTATTTTCTATCCACTTTTATACGATACTATATATATATATATATGTATATGTGTATGTATGTATATGATGCACCTTAATTTGACCATTGAGTTTGAATGATGAAGATAATGTTTATTAATACAATATATAAGTAAAGAACAGAGTATAGGACAAGGATTCAAGCAATTATTTTTTCCAATAACCAGCGGAATTGTGTTGAAAAAAAATATATAATTGCAATAACTGAAACAACTGTGTGCCACATATTTTTATAGTAAAAGAAAGTTACGTTGACAATAATAGTACTTTTTTTGTATAAAATGAACAAATAACTTACTTTTCCTAATTACATATTTTCTAAATATACTTTTATTTCAAATAGTTACTAGACAAAAATGGAATTTTCAACGATTCTGTAGTAAAATATCTGTATGTTTAACAAATAAAAACAAGGAATGTAATACAATATTTAATTAAGTATAAGAAAACTGACTGTGTCAAATACACACAAGCTTATATCTAACATTTATCTATTAACTGATTTTTATTTATTATTATATATAATCTGATTTTCATTTATTATATATTATATATAATAAATGAAAATCAGATTTCCTATTTCCCTTGGACACGATATCACGCATGAACGGCTGAACCGATTATACAAATTTTTCTTTGTTGCGTTAGTTATTTTCAGGACAAGGTTCTTTTGAAAGAAAAAATGTAAGAAAATTACGCGGAAAATATACAATTTAAGAAAAAGTGACTATCGCCTTTATTATGTATTTTTAAGACTATTCTTTCTAAGTATATTGTATGACAGTTGAATATCAGCTGTTCAGATAAATAGTACACCCTCAAAATCGTTTACGGAGTTTCCATAATCCTAAATTACCTTAGTTCTTTTTTTTGTATTCATTAGAAAGACATTAGGTGGAAATAAAAAGTTTATTATTGAAACACACATTCCATTGTATCAAAATCGAACTGGCTCCGTCATCCAGCTCCTTGCTCTGAACAATATCTTCAAATAATAGATAAAACTGAATAATAATAATTGGTTTATGCTCTCTAATCATCTATTTAGAGAAAGACAGTGAATCTTACACTCCTTTAGAAGTTTCTAAAATAATAACGTGCATTGTACTGCGTAGTTCCTAAAATATGAATGAGCTTAAATATAGGGTTCATTTAAATATAAATTTTATGTTTCATAAAGTTATGGAGTGTTTTATTACTGTTATGAATATATCACAAATGATTACTTGAATACTGTAGTATTCCAACGAAATGGAGCTTAGATTTGAATTCATATAACATCACATATTAAATATTAATTATCATTATTATATTTTGAATTTATATTAACAACTTTCATTTATTTTTGATCACGAATGAAGAAAACGTCATAATTCATTGAGATACCAATCAGGGAGTGATCTCTTTGTGATTAATGAAGCGGAACCAGGTCATCTACAGAACCATTTATATCAAGCATCTGACGTTGCATTGACAAGTTAAGAGACACTCCGCTCTCATATCATGTTTACATTTGGCAACTATCAGCGGCCTAATTGTAGTCTATTTTGATCTAAACAAGACGATTTACTAAGTTTAATATGTTCACAGGCACTGGATTTGAAATATTTTCCTTCTATTACTTTAGCAAAAGTTTTCATAATACTCTCCTCATACATATCAATTTAATAATTCATATAGTTTTTATTAAATTATTCAAGCAAACTGATGTCTCGAAATATTGGTGGCAATTTTATTTAAAAATTTTATATTTAATTTAGTACAGAATATTTAGGAACTGATCTGGCAAAGTCTCAACGCTATTTATGAATGAACAAAGCGGCTTCCGGAACTAATTTGTTTCATTACACTCGAACTAAAATGCTACAAGCTATATACTATTATTTTAATTATGTGCACTTCCTATAATTAAATTGTATACTATAAATAATAATGACACTACTAAAGTTTGAATATAAACAATACCGTCATAAAGATTTCATCTAAAAATTATTTATATAAGTACTAAATAATGGAGTGTTTTTTAATAAGCAGAAAGAAATCGTTATTATTGCCAACAATATTCTTTCCTAATTGGGTATAAAGATCTTTTCTTTGTGGCAGCAATCCTTACATTAACGAAACCGAGGTTTTTATTTGTATTTTCTCCACAAGACGCCTACCAATGTTACCATTCGATGTTAGGTACTTGTTTTCTATAAGTTTATTTTAGAGATCAAAACAACAATTTACTTTCGTATCACATTGAAGATGGCCCCAAAATAAAGATTTTAATATGTTTTTGCAACGCCGATGCAACTTTTTTACATCGTAGGCTAATTAAATAAATATTTAGAGTCCTAAATAACCAAATTCGATAATTAGTTATCATATAATAAAAAAAATAATCACATTTTATTTAAAACAAGAATACAATTGTGAGAAGAATTTGCACAATAAAGCAAAAATATGATTATTACAAACAGATTAGTAATTGGCTTGTCAAGATGATTTTATCTACACAACCTAGCGCTGGACTTAACCACAACCTAATGTAACGTGACATGCTATAGATAAACGATAATATTGAGAGTATATATGTACAATAATATGAGTTTTCCTCCAAACATACAATTATGTCCATATCTATTATGATTTATCCAGAGAGAAATATTGATATTTATAAGGCTTTTTTATTTGATGACGACTAAAATATAGAACGCAACATATAATTAAGGAGCCAACAGTAACTAAGGATTACAATAAAGAACTCAAGTACACTAATGTAAAGTTCTGTGTGGCTTAAATGTTCGTATAAAATGCTCACACACGTTATTATCCGTTGTTATATAGGTTTTACAGGAAAATTTCAAATCCTCTATACCTTGTGCTAAACACTAATAGCATCGGATTTCTCTACCCGTTTATACCTGCAAGAGGCATTAAGCTTAATTATTTGAATTACAGTGCAACCATTTTTCTGATTCTCTTTCATTATCAGAAATACGAACATTTAAAACTATAGATGTTAAAATAATTTAAATTAATTAAAATTATATTATTAATATTTATATAAATAAAAAATATACTAATCTTCAAACAAGCCATTTCTTTTCCTATAATGAATACTTGATTAAAATATGGTTAGAAAATTTTTCATGAAGTTATATGTATGAGTTGATCAACAAACACTAAATTGAAAATGTTTTATTAATTTAGTTAATAGAAACTTCTAGATTCAGATCGTGGAGTCGATTTGAGAACAGGCCACAGAGGCAAACGATTTTAAAAATCAATTGGAGTTTCCTTAAAACTTTGTTTTAATATGAATATCTGAATCAAATCGTTTGATCCAAAACTAAACTTTTAAACGTCTTAGTTAGAAGACTTAGAAGAAGCTTAAAATGTATACAGTACTACTCTAAGATATATATTTGGTAGTGCAAATTTAAATTTATATAAAAAGAGAAAACCGTAGGAATTCAATTTAATAGTTTTGAACACAAATACAAAGAATCGTTTCAATATTTATAAAATAAGTGCGAAAGTAAAATGTGCTATTGAATTAAGCTTCCTCAAATAGGATAATGTAAATTATGTAATTTATAAAAAGTATATAAACTTTTTTAATACAAAACCTCTTTTCAGTTGTTAAATAAGATTGATGACATAAAACCACGTTGTATTATATGTATATTAAATTAATTGATAATGATTATCTGAATAAGATCCAATCACTTCAGTTGACAATTAATTATCACATTCGTTTAATTAATTAGATTAAATAATATAACAGTTAATTCAAGCAAAGCAAAATCGCTTGGTATAACTTCTGTTGTTTTTTAGTGAATTCGATGAAATTAAATCTATTATTTTTAACAACATATCTTATTTTGTAAATAAAATTTTTAGGTAGTCAAATTATATATTACATATATTGTTAGTAACATTTTAATTTGTTATGGTATCTTCGGACCCATCTTAAGATACTTTTATCTTGTGCGTTAGTAACAAGTTGTTTCGAACATTTAAATCGTGTCACCGTCTCGATGGTTAAGGGTAGGCAGAGTTAGATTGACATATTGTTTACCTTCGTCGTCATGAAACTCACTTGTTTGAGGAAGTGATTAGCATAACTTCGATAAATATAGAATATATATGGATAGCTTTATGTCGAAAACACTAAATAATAGATATTTATGTATCTGTTGTATTTATTAGAAAGTAATATATAAATACAGTAAGTACATAATATATATGGTATGAAAGTAATATACTTATATAAGTGTCCCTCAACAAAACCATAAATTAAATTTCTTTACGTTGTCTTAAGATGTAATAAATAGTTTATATCTATTTTATTTCACACTGTACTATTGTTGAATAAATGTAGTGTACATTTATTCGTAGTGTACATTTATTTTCGTGTATGAATATCACAAAAATCTGAATGGATTTAATAAGGATATATTATAAAAGAGTGAATATGTTCTAATAAATACAATATCACATCAATACATAGAGTGTAGTGCAACAGAGTTTCATAGTAACGAAACCATTGTGACGCCGACAGAGGGATAGAAATGTCAGTATATTACTTGGATGTATAGAAAATTGGAGTATCAACAAAGGACATTAAGTACATTGTAAAGAAAATAATTTGATCACATAAATCTTAAAGAATTATGTACTATATTATATATGGTTTTTACAGTCAATATTTGTTTGGTTTTTGCAATGTATTTGGTATGTTTTTCTTCTTGAATTAAATTATTTTTATTATTCAAAATATATGACACCTCTTCTTCTTTAACTTGTTTGAAATGATTTTTTTTTTTAAGAAATTTAAACCCTCATTACCATTAATTATATTTTCATACATATTTCATTCGTAGTTATGAATAAAATAAGTGCAGTATATGCATTAAATTAAACATGAAATTAAGCAAACAAGAAATTAATTATAGAACTAAAACACCGACGGTAATTCACAAAATATTAATGAAAATTGTTGCTTAGTTTCAATTTAACTTTGGTATAATTATACATACATTTTATAATACTAATTATTATGTAATATACATTAAAGGAAGGATTCCCGCAAGGAAAATCATTTCCTTTGTTAGAATTCAAAAGTAATAAAACTGAAAATAAATCTATTGTTCTCCACACATGGGTTCGCATGCAAATGCTGAATATATATTTGCATATGCACCTCGTTTCGTTGCTTATTTGAACACTGATGAGCAGTCTTAAGCTCTATTTCGTTTGCCTCAACAATTCTGGTTGGACCATTTTTTAATAGAAAATTTTATACCACATTAAATGCTTTTTTACTTAAAGCTACGTTACATATCTTATTTGCATATGCAGATAAGCTCGTAAGTATTAATTACTATTTCTATGCCATGAATATACTGCAATAGTATATCTAAAACTATTTCTCTTTCTCGACGCGAATAACTACTGTTTTTACAGTTTTTCGCAGTCTGATATCCGATTTCTATGTTCCGAATTCGACCAGTATTGGTTTTACAAAGAGAAGATACTTTTAACCCTCTAACCTTATATCTACCATTGTATTGAATGATTGCGAACAGGAAAAACTAACATACAAATACATTTCCTGAGATTGATATTTAAAATCAAATATCTAGCTATTTTTTTTAGCAACTACATATATGTGTATGCAGGTAGGTAAAGTTATAAATAAAATATTGATATTGTTTTTTAATGGATCATTATTAATGAAATGTCATACTTTGAATGTTTTTTGATAATTTAGTTGTAACATGTAAGTTAGTGTATGATTTTTTAAACATTATCAAATTAAAAAATTGTATGTATTTTTAAATATGATTGAAAGCTGATCTAAACACGTTTAAACTGAATTAAAAACGTTTTTCAAGTACTGTTATAAAAACATTCATCTTTGACAATAAGTGTTGCTTTTTCATGATCTTATAAAATGGCATCAAAATGAATTTAGTTTTTATTTAAAATATAAATACTAAAAAGATAAATCACTATTAAGTTTTTCGAAGGTTTTTATTTTATTCAGGCTATTGCTTCATTCACACAGGAATTGTGGAATATTCTGCCAATGTCAACATTTTTATTTAATGAATGAAACGCGAAGGAGTTGGTGTAATGAAACAATGGGGGATTTTTATTATAAAGACTCCAGTTATTTTTTACCCACACCTAGAAGGGCATCAAAAATTCTGAATAATAATCTTACCAACTTGGTTACAATATAGGAAATTGGCATGGAATTAAATTGATACGTAAATTCATATCTTAGATTTTCATACCAAAAAAAAAAACTTTTCGACAAAATAACTGCGGGATTCTTACAAATAATACTATATTATAATAAAGGCTTCTAATTTGTTTATATTTTTGTATAATAAAAAAAAACGCAACATATAGAATTTCTTAATTATACTCGTAATCAGTAATCAATTCGAACGATTATTTGATGTGATTATATAAAAAAACAATTAGAACTACGTTTTTATTCTGCTTATCCATGGCAAGCTTAGTGTATCTAACGTAAGGCAAAACGTCCGCTGGCAAGCAAAAAAATACGATGATAGCAGCCACGTATAACCCATCGAATGTTACAGGAGAAGTAAATGGGTTTTTCGATGCAAAGTATCCTTACAGCAACTTTAACATAAATGATGCAAAAAGACGTATATAGATATAGCATCTCAAATGAATCCGAGTTTTTGGGATACGAAAGATTTTTTGGTATTTTATTTCTACATTTTCCCGACGTTTCGTTGACTTTACAGCAATTATGATTACGGGCAGGCGAGATGAAAGTGTCTAACAAAAACGCGTCTAAAAAGTGTCTAACTTGAAAAACTTAATTTTTTAAATGAGTACACGCAAAAATCTTAGGCATTATTGTATCTTGTAATTTGTTTGCAGAAATTTTAAAAACTTCAAGAGTCTACTCATGTGATCAAATCATAATCTATCCTGCTTAAAACAGAGAGAGATTTTCAAAATTTGTTATTTCTAAGTCAGTTTTTTATATAAATTTACAAAACATATTTGACTACATTGTCACAAAGTCTAAATATAATAAGAAATACCTCAATAAACCAATGCAAGATAACAAAAGATAGCTGATATAAATCTTTTCATTATTCATCATTATCAGCCTAACAGAGCCCACTGCTGAGCAAGGGCCTCTTCTAATATCAAGAAGGTTAGAGTTAAAATATTTATAATTTGTTTGATATCTTTAATAATACCGTTTTTCGAATCACCTTCATTTCAAGAACCATAAATATACAGAATACGTCCCGCGAACGTACGTGAATGTGTAATTTCACCATTTGAGACGCTTTTGAGCTGATTCGCAGAACCGCAATATGCAAGTTATTACGTTGCAGGCTAACTGGCTCGCGAACATTTCAGGTAGAATTATTATTATGGCTTCGGCTCCGTTCCTGATATTACAGGCTATATAACTTTTTCATGAGCTTCTCAAGTTAAGATAAGTGGACTATAATTTTTATAATTAGAATGTTTTAAACAGTAAGCCTTTTTTAAGGCTTATGTAAATGCAATTTTAAGTAGCAGAAGTTTTAAAAATGAGGTACAAAAATTTACTTCACTTTGGTTGTGTCGCCAATATTTATTACAGAATCTAAATGTCAATTCATATAATATTTTAACAAGAATAGGTTAAGATTTTTATCATTAATATTACGTAATTTTAACATGAGTCATTACATCAGCAGTTATTTTTATGGTTACTCTGAAGGTGATTCATGAATTTTGTAAGATTATCATCTGTCACGGTTACCGCTTGAAGTTTATTATGCCGGTTAAACACGCAATACCAAAATTATATTTTATTTGTTTCCAAAATATAATAATGTGTTATTACGTCAATTCACGTGCTGACGTATTGTTTGGCGGTAATTTTTATTTTGAAATTATGTCATTGTGGTTCGATCATAAAATTTTGACCTAAATTAATTGTTTTTTCTCCTAAAGTACAAACAAAACAAATATCCACACATAAATTACTAATTTTCCTATGTTATAATATTGATTAAATAAAATACTCGGCTTCATTAAATATGTACGAGTACCTTCATGTAGCTGTCGCATGAACTTTTCCGAAAAATGAGTTTTGACATTGTTCTACACAATTAGATTTTGAATAAAATGTTATCTAATTACAAAGTTTATTGTTATAGAAATTTGTTGTACCTTTATTATACATATTTTTCATATAAAAGTAATGCTTAAAACATTTCATGAAAGCAATATACCAAAAAAAATAGTTTATTTGATGTTAAATTCTAAGCATAGATAGATATACAAACATATAAAGAAATTATGATTTGTGGCGGGAATAATAGGATAACATCAGGCAAATCGGTATGGCTTCAAGCCCTCTAACTCACTTATACTCACTACTCACTAGATACTATTCTCATCTATATTGTAATAGATATACCTGAAGAATCAAAAATCTGTTTTTATATTTCTATATCATTACAATTTCTTTTTCTACCTGGCAATTTCCCAGCTTTAGCCAGGGTCTGACTTACATGTTGTGAATAGTTTTGGCTAATTGTTTTTACGACCGGCCGCCTGCCTGACATAACCCTCTTTGGGAATTTATTAATCACCACGCTTACTCAAGACAGGTTGATGAGAAGCGGACCTTTTAACTACTAGGCCATCACTGACTTCTATATCATTACCATATACATATATATGAATATTACAAGAATTGCCTTGAAAACTCGAATTAAATAAAACCCGCTCTATAAACGTCATATAAATTGGTTATTCGTCGAATTAAAACTTCACGCTAAAAGCACTTTTGCCCACGAGAATACTCGATTTTAAAAGGAGCTTTTAGAATACGGATTTATTCACCGGTCATGAACAACATTAATTAATGTTCTGTTGTATGTTCAATAAAAGTACATAATATTTAGACTATTACATGTTTTAATATGTTTCAATCATGACTTAAAGCTTTTTTACTATATTAATAACTTAATTTGTCATGAATAAATAATGTATTAAATAATTTTTACATACAAATCATCCCCTTAATGTTTTCATATACTCTTTTCTTGACTTATCATGAATTTATCATTGTCATGATTTGTTCCTTTTTCATGCACATTTTAGAATGTAACATTAACTTATAAATTCTTTTTCTATATAATATGTTACAAATTAAAGCATTATTAATATAAAAATGTACAGAGATTGCAAGAGTTTATTTAATTCAGTTAATTATAACAATACAATGCTGAACCGTAAAATGACGCGTTGGTTGCACATCTGTTTCCGAGGTTGTAACATTTTAACGTATTAAAATATCTTTATAATATATAGTGGTATTATCTATTATAAAAGCGTGTTCCACATTCATATAATGTGCATTCCAATTCCCGCCGACGTTTATATTTAAGTACACGACAGACGAAACAATAAATTAAATGAAAACAAAATACCTAATACCATATTTTGTACACATCGTTCTGATCGTATACACATATATTTATTAATAAAAAAACGTTGTATTAGCGGCAGACGGGAAATGATCTACGCACTAATAAAAAAAATAGTTTTACTTCAAATGTCAAAACTAGAACTGGAAGTTTGCCAGCGACGTCCGGCCCGTGACGAAATTGGCTTTTCAATTTAAATATTCTTTGAAGCTTGGTTTAAAATAAATATGATTTATTATGGTTCTTATTTAAAAAATTATCTGTTTTCCAATATGTAATATTATGAAGTCGGGTCATAGGCTAAGGATCAATTCAACCTTACCAAAATGTGTATATGTTTCAATAGGTAATAATGAAAGCAATTAATGTTCCTGGATTACGCCTTACATTTTAGTGCAATTAAGTTTGGTATAAGGGACTCGTTATTCGATACTTTAAGGTCATAGTTTAAAATATACACAATCATTACAAGTTAACCTCTATAAATCAAAGATAATATCTATAAACCAAATTTATATTAATCTTATAGAAAGACGTTTTATAATTTTGATGCGTGCACCTTTCTATTTTCATCTATTTCATTTCCCGGTCCAGAGGAAATAAAAATAAACTTTCCAATTTAAACATCCAGCGTATTGGAACAATAACAAAACTTTTAATAAACAATACGTATTTTTAATATATCACAACATAGATATCTAGCAGTCCAATATTTTTATTGTTCTTTTTTATCAGGTTACGATATTTTTCTCTTATAATAAAAAATGATGACCTTCCCTTCAATATTCACTATGAAGTTAATATCTTTTTGTAATAAATCACATATTTTCTCACTTCACTTGTAATTTGTGTTTATTACAAGAACTCCCTGTACTAATGGGCTCAACTTTTCTCACATAAATCGCACAACCATTAGGGAATTATATCTGATTTATGTTTCAGAACGAATATTTCACAAGCGGTCAAGAATCACGATCGTGATATATATTGCATTCTGTATAAAACTATATGTATATGTATATGTTGCTTTACCATTACTAGTTAAAACTTCCTTCATAATAAATCAATTCTAGTTTGATAAATCAAACAATGATGGCATTAAGATGCAATGGTTTTATTTATAAATTATTATGAAAAAAGTAATTATATAGGGTGGCAACCAGAGGTCCAGGAAAACTACGAAACTGAATTATGTGTATATTATAATAAGAATTACATATTAAAACGTTTAACCTACGACTAAGACTACACGATTGATGATGTTAGGATAGCAATACCATTCCATAGCTTGTGTGGTATCAAGAATCTTCCGGTTTACACGTCATCAGTGTCACTGTTTATATGATATTTTATTCATACAACGATGTTTCCCAGCGATGTTCATTTATTTTTAATACGTAAGGCGAACATAACAAATTAATACGTATGAAATTGTGATAAATGGTATATCTTACTGAAATAAATCACACGATAAATCTCTTTCAGATCAAGAAGCTGATTAGTGTAGTGATGTGTCAGTGAACATTATGGAGTCGAACCCACTACCTCTCGAAGATGATGAGGGGCGCCCTCCCCAAGGCTCATCCACAGGCAGCGGCTCGTCCTCTGGTACCGGTTACTACGGACATAAGAACGGTGAGTTTTTTTCATACTACATAGTTTTTGCACACTTCATCCGCGTTAATTTTGGAATTAGAAATATATGTGTAGCTAGCCAGACGAACTCTTTTCCGCCCTAGATGCCATAAATAAACAGATATTGGAAATTATATATATTTTTTCTTTTTAATGGTCGAACAGAATTTAATATTCTGTGTCCACCTCCTGGTTCTCAGCTCTTTTCCCAGTAATTTTCAACTATATCCCTACAGCGGTTCTTAAGTTAAAAATAGTGTAAGTAATACGACTTTCTTTTATACGTATATTAAAGATATAGGGTAAAGACGAGAAGAACAAAGACAAAACAGAAGAAGTAGGAAAACTTGAATCTAGAATTTCAATATTTGTAATACCTATTTGTTTATTGGAAGCCTCAGGTACTTTTATTATAAAATATTTGTTTTATTACCATCGGTTATTTAGATTACGTGAATAGATATGGCTATATGTAATATACTTGTATATTATAACCTTATTATAGTACTATAATATTCAAAACAAACTTTTTATAATATTTAAAAGTGTAAAGAAATAGTTATTAGTTGACAATAATCATAGCTTTAGACCTATATATATAAATTTATAAAAAAAATCTCCAAGCTAAATTCAATGCGAGAATGTCACAGTTTTGAACCAAACCAATCCATTTCAAATTATTCGGAGTCAAACACTTTCGATGCAAAACATCAGCGAAAATTTTATCTGTGGCGTAGTAGACAAATTACCTGTTTGCCTAAAAATGCGCCCACTGACGTACATTTGTAGGCAAAATACGTGATGGGGAAAACGAATCAGCATTTTACTTAAATTGCCTTCTTTACCTTTCAGACATCTTTGTATACAGATGTCACATGTTTCAAGACGCGGAATCCATTAATAAAATAAATCGATTTTTTTATTTAGGTTGGAAGAAAAATGTCTTTATAAAGAAGATTAAATATTTGTATAATATATATATATATATATTGTGTTATGAAAATATTTGCATATACATATTTTAAGATTGTGGGTACGATTTTCAAATTATAGGTAATTGCGCGGTTGGTGATGGTATTATTTTGTAAAATTATGAAACCAAAAACGTATTGTGTAAAATATACATAAGAATAAAAAGTGATTCATAGATTTATTATTGATAAAGCCATGAGCCATGATATATGTTCTGTACAACGTCGTAATTATTTCAAGATATTTAGATGTCAAGAATAAATTTGGTAAATTAAAGCTGAAATGATATATTTTTAGTCATTTGTCCCATACATCAACGAGGGACATATTGCTGGTTAAATAAATTTAACAAAAATATACGTTAAGAAACTAACTAAATATTTATGGAATTAAACTATGTTCTTTCTTGGCACTTTTTTTTGATGCAAATCTGAATGTATTAAACAGATTTCCTGAAATTTTCAATTGAGATAAGTTTCAACATTTTATTTATATTAGGTTAAAAAGTGAAATTCTGTTTAATGGTATTATGATAAATTATTTCGTCTTATAATTTGATCAATTATTTTTCTGGCTCTTAGTCTTTGAGACATATCGTCAGTGGAATTTTGATGATAATTGGTCTTGAAACCACTTCTAGGTCAATGAACCCAGATTTATCATATTAATGCTCACTAGTCAGAAATAGACTTATTTAATTATGTCTCTTTCCAAGGATTGGGAGGCTATAAAATATTTAATTAACTTATGAACTACCACAGCAAGTTGAGTATTTGATCAATAGGAACCCATCCCTCTTGTTCAATTACAATTTGTATACAAATGATGTACTTTTTCTTTATGAGCTCTTGTTAATTTTGACATAGCTATTAATAGAGATATTTAAAGGGTCAAAAAGCCCAAAATAAATAGAGTTTAACCCAGACCCGAATAAAATTTTACTATTCCTATTCTTCTATAAATAAATCTCTTTCAATGGTAAAAACAAACAGTTTTGTAAGGCGCATGTGAGCTCAAGATACAATAGTTATTTTGTTATCCGTGCCTTTTGTCGCCTTTATATCTATAAAAGATAATAGAGAATTGAAACAGTTCGCAATTTCAGTAATCTGTAGAAGAACAAAACGTTAGATTTAAAGCATTTGTAACATTTGAAACTCTATTTGCAAGTACTTTTGTACTACGACCCTTGACCTCGAAATTATGTATTGCCAAAGTTGCAAAAGAATATTCATAGAGACATCAAATATTCAAATAATATATATATATATACAGGGTGACTGGTGAATTACTATCAATATTTAAGGATAATACTAATAATGATTCTCATTCGAATTATGTAAACAAAATAGGCACTTAATTTTTGACAAAATTTCCGTATAAATAAATAAAGTGTGGACACGTTCCAAGTGTGGACGCGTGCGGCGACGTGCTGATACAACACCACGCCGCCGCACGCGTATGTGTGTGTGTGTATACCTAATCTGTAGGGTGTTCACACGATGCGTAATTAATTACATAACTTTAGGTTAACTTTACTCAGAAGTTTATTAATATTTATGTTATATTAATTTTTATTTTGTCATATAAGATCGTCAAATATCACGTCCTCAAGTATCGATAGTAATTCATTTGTATGGGAAATAAAAAAGCGCTGTTTTTAGGGTTTTCCCGGAAATTAATAAAAAAATTTCAGCTTTTAAACCTTCCCTGAACCTCCACGAACATTTCAAGACTATGATAAGATAAATCCGTTCAGTCGTTCTCGAGTTTTAGTGAGACCAAGGAACAGCAATTCATTTTTATATACATATATGGAATATTTTTTTATATCACGTTTGACTTTATATGTAAATAATACTGAATCAGATAACATTTGTTTGTCGAACTTCTACGACTTGCTTACACGTGAATTAGATTTCTGATTTATATCTGTTATTCGAGGGAATTTGTGGTTCTATAGAACTATTTGTCGTAATGACCACGCTGTGTTCGATCACTTTTTGCTTGGATAACGACATTTGTTGAATAACATTTCCATGTTTTGACACGATTAATAAAACTATCGACCTTAATTAATATATTTGACATACATTCAACTATAAAATTAATAAATTATGTTACTAAAAAGTTTTACCAGTATATGTATATATTACTGTCAATAATTACAGCATAAGTATACAGACTCTCATCTCGTCTGCCTGTGATCACGGTTGCTGTAAATAGCCGAAACGTCGGAAGTATGTAGTTTTTATGAAAAATAAAGTCGCGTAGTATATCCGCATACTATTAGTTTCATTTCAATCACCGGTTATATTTTGTATTTAAAATATCGGTTATTTTATCTTGATAACGAATTTTATTTTTAAGGATTTTTCATCTTCGCATGAATGAAATATTAGCAGTCTTGAGGGGATCTCAGTCTGTCGGGCCCATGTATATATCAGGAAGTATTCGTGTGTAAACAGGTGGATTGATGATGGCCGTTTATAACGCTGTGTATGATACTCCTCTAATTTATTGTTTGTTTTGATACTACAGTCATGATAAAGTGAAGTGGCTGTATTAAATGTTTGGTAAACTCAGCATCTTTGTTTTGAAGTGCTCTCACTTTATTACTTGCTTATATTAACGCCAGAATATTTTATATAATGATGACTATTTGTACGCTGAAACTATTCTTAAAGTAAAAATTAATTAAAAAACAAAATGAGTTATAGGTAAGTTGATTTTGTGTCATAAATTTTACGTAACTTTGTGTCTTAATTTTATATTTCTATCCAAATATTACACACAGAAGGCAAATTAGTAAAATATAAGATTTTTCCGACCAAATATATCAAAATAAATAGTAAGATTTCGACTTAAATAATAAGAAATCAGCAGCTGAATACTAAACGGCTTTAGTGAATTAGGATAGAAAATCCACTGAGGTGTTTCCTTCATAATTATCAAGACTCCAGACCAACAATAAGGCAGGTGGTCTTAATGCGTTTCGCTACATTACTCCCTTTATAGGTCAAAATCCTGTATAGATACCCAAGTCATTAACGTCAAGAATTAAATAGCATTTTGTATTTTATGATAGATAAGAACCAGACGACTAAAAATGTGTATATATTATTCTTTTTATTATAGTTTAAAAAATAGAAGTCTAATCGTTTTAGCCTTACAACATGTTTTGATCTAATACGTAGAGTAAGGACGGTGGTTTTCTTTCGCGTAAACTAAAATTGCGCTTCACTTTCTTTAACTTTATAAGTATTAAAATTTTATAGCTCACAAACAACCGCTCCAGTGGCTATTAAAAAACATGCCACACAAACACACTACATTCCATTAAAATTATGGAAACAACGTAAACTGTCATTAAAAAGAATTGGTTCAAATATTCTAAAAATGTTTAATAGAAAATGGTTTCTTAACTGTTTTAAATTCATGCATATTATATGTATAAACATCCACAGTATGTTACTTTTAAATACTTATTGGTTATGATGAAATTTTTCATTTCGTATTTTAAAATCTTGATTGGACGATATTTACTTAGTGATTAAAAGTATAATATTTTTTATTTCTGTTATTTTTCCGGACTCAGAGAGAAAATTTTTCAAGGCATGTTGTTGGTATAAAATGTTCAACAAATTTTATATACTTTTAGGGATTATTTCATATTTGAAAATAAAATACTATTTAAATAAAAATTAAAAACTATAGTTTCATAGGTAAAAAATAATATAAGAATATATATACTTTCAATTTATAATGAATACAAATATATTGCAAGCGATTTAATTGTTAAAAAATCATGAATAGACGAACAGGCAGGCTAAAGTAAAGATACAATAAAATGAAAATGAACCTTTTTAACGGCGTCATTTAAAAGTTTTAATAACGAAAACGAAATATTAATAGAGCAATCAAAAATAATTAAGTGGAAAGGTGAGTACATTTAAAATTAATTAATAAGTTATGAACCCATAATTATATGAGAAGTTTTTCATGTTTTAAATGAAATTGTATTAACGATGAAAATTAATTGTACTTCAGTTTTATCATTAAACATCCAATAATTGTCTTCATATTTTACATTCAACATTGCTTTTATTTAAGATATGTTAAGATAAAGAATCTTTTTATGATTGATATCAATAATTTTATATACATCAATTAAATTCGAGTCTGCAACAAACCTGTTACGAACTTTCGCTTAACCAACTAAGCTATCGAGTTCTCATAATTTTTTTGTCCTTTGAATATTAAAAATGAATAACATATGTATATATGTATACATATATATTTATATAAGGATGCTGAAATTGGACCACATCAGAAGAGTTAACGAAAAGTTTAAATTACTACTTCGTCTTTTGATCGGTAGATAGATTATTTTATTTATACCTGTGACAATAATGTATACAATTAAGTATATATATATATATATATATATATATATATATATATCGTCTGGGTTCGTAAGTTTTTTCTCGCCTGTGTTACATAGTGTCTCCGTCACTTACAGACTGCACCAGTCCTCGAAGCCCACTACCTTCCAAAACCGAGCACTCAATTCAAAAACCCTTGATATATAGTAATGAGCTCAAATTTAAAGTCATCATCCACTAGTTTTTCTCAGACCCCGACGAATGTATTTGAAACCACGATTTTGTCTGATAAGTGGTAACTATACTAATTAGACTGGTAACTATGCCGGTTTTATTCTCTACTTCTATAGAATCAATGACTTGTTTTTTATATAATGAAAATAAGAAGTTCTTTAAAACATTATAGTATTTTATTCCTTTTTAAATGTGCTCATGTACAAAATTAAACGGTAACGAACGTAGTGATTCAGAATTTACTAGACTACATTGCACATTTTAAAATTCAGTTTTTTGTGAGTTTAAAATTCTCTCCATCAAATTATTTTATTGGAGATAAAATGTGGCACATAATAAAAAAAATCAGGACTTATGTTATTATAAGAGATAACGTAACGGTAGAGAACAAATTAGGGTCGTATTTTTTAAAATGAGCCACATGTGTCCCATTAGCACCTACCCTCTTTTAATACACATGCGCCCATACCTTTTTAAATTGAATAATAAACTTAAAATGATATTTGAAGGTATCATTTTAGCAGATTTAATAATGACTCGGTATAAATATGTAAAAAATAAATAGAAAATGTGTTTTTATTATGATTAAGTCTTGTCAGTTAATATATGATAATATTTTAATTTTATTATATAAGAATGTATAGAATGAAAAAAATATCAGCTTCAGTAGGATTTGGAGAATCTTCAGCTTCTAAAATCAGTTTTTCCAATTGTTTTATTAACTAAGCAACCCGTCCCCAACTCGAGTTTGTAATAAATTTTTTTTTGCATATTTTATCGTCTTATCAAGATAGAGGTATAACTATTAGGTTTTTTAAATGAATCCTAACTTTTCATTATAGATGAAACAAATCAATATACATTCGAGTAAGACGCGGTAGTTTAGTTTATAAAACTAATAAACCACGATATGCAAAAGGATGCATGTTCGAAACTTGATGAATTTTCACAGTGTTATTTCTATTTGAATTACTAATTTTCAGAACTTTTTTCTTTGTTTTTTCTTTCTCTAGCTATAATAAAATCAGAGTAGATTTTCGGAACATCAGAAATAATTTAATTTATTAATATTACGAACTATATAGAGAATAATCGTACTTATTATCGGTCCTCAATAAATATATTGTTTTGTGTTAGTCCTTAAAATAAATACAAGTTAATACATCTTTTTATGTTTTATATGTTACATACATACATGATAAAAGCACAAAGAAAATCTTAAAAGGAAGAAAGATCTCTGTGTGTTTTAAAATTCCTAAACAGCTTGCGTGAGACGGAACCCTTGTGTTATATGATTGATAGCTTGAAAAATCTGAAACGGTTTCATTGTTACACTTCGCTTCAATACTTGACACGCAACACCGAGGGCTAACATTATAAATGGTAAAGCAATTTACGTGTCTTTTTAAGTCTTAATACATTTTATTTAACATTTATATTTCTATATGAATACGTAAGTTTTATAAAATTAAGAATAAAGGATAGCTGAACTCTTTGAATATGAAATAAATTTAGGTTTAAATAAAATAAAGGATAATTTTTATGTATAATTCCACGCATTCATGAGTTTTCTGGGCTTCATTAATACCATGATTGGTAATCTAACTGCCATTAATTTCACATTTCAATCAAGCAGATTCAATAAACCTAATTACAGATTTGCCTGTGTCAATATAACTTGGTTAGATAATTTGCAATATTTGAATTATCTTTCAAATTTATAAATTTTATAAGAAGTTTCTTGTAAATATTTCGAAAGCATTTCACGCAAAAAAAAATGTTATTTTAAGATTTATAACATTAAAATTACTTCTGAAGCCTATATGAATATATTGGAATTACAGAAAATAATTGAATCGATAAATATAATCTTTGGCTATACTATGTAGAAATCGTCTATGTGTGTAAAATTGAACAGCCTTTTGCTCTCGTCTTTATGGAGGCGTAGGGCGCTTGCTCCATGTCCGGAGATAGGTAGTAAAAGCAATTTTATGGTGCTATCTTACCATATACAAAGAATGCCAAAGGTTTTACGATAGTGCTAAGTGTATTAGGATAATTTAAAAAATAGCAATACGGCCTTCATAGTATGTACTCTTTTGTGGTTGGAATTTCTAAACCTTTCAGGAGACTGGGCTTTGATTATTATATTATTAAAACCTAACGATTCGTCAGTTATTTGTTGCCTACATAGGATGAAATTGAGTATAAAATCATATGATTTTTTTTATTATTATAAAAAAAGCAAAAATATTTGTTTTATACAATTCCACAACTATCTATGCCCGGTTCGCCTAAACTACATTTCTAATATACAATCCAAATATTGTTTCTCTCATGACAATATTGTTTGCAAGTGTCTCCCTAATCAAATGTTTTCGTATAAACACAAGTACATATCTCTTGGTATCAAATATCAGTGTCAAAGTTTTGCAGCAAATGTGTTTTTTATATTGAATCGTGAATCATTCTTTAGTGTTTCTTTTTTGTGCGAAAGGAATTTGGGCGTTAAATATTAAATCTCCTTTGAGACGTGTTCCCAGTTTATGTAACATAAAAATAAGTTCTTTAGTCAACTGTGAGGATAAATATATTTTATTTGAATTAAAAATTATTGAATTGATTACGGTATCCACTAATATTTATAAATGTTTGTGGGTGAGTGTTAAGTATGTGTGTGTCTGATTTGTAGAAAAAATGATAGTAAATAAAGTAAATATTATAAGTTATATGTACAATTTCACTGGAATATTAGTATCAGATATTAGTTTAATTTTCATGTTCAACTAAATAAATAAAGAAATAATGGTCGAATAGAATCGCCTTATTCGTAATCGGTTAAAAAGAAATTGAGTCCTTTATTGGACAAATAGACTATTGGAAAAAATATTTAAGGGACTTTTTCATCTGTTTTTTGTTGGTCGTAAAATCGTATTACTTCCTAGAGCGTTGTGTTACATATTATAAAAGAACTATAGCCTCGTCCTTCGTCAAACTTTAATTTTATTGAACATTTTATCTGTCTAAACCTTTCAACTCAAGGATTATTAAAAACACATATGTAGTTACTCTTGTAACATTGCAAAAATAAAAATAAAAAGGGAACCTGGCGAGCACTTAAAACAAAAATTTTATTTCACAAAAATATATCCCCATTTTATGTTATAAAATTCAGATGACATATGCCAATACGAATATTGACAATGAAGATTCGTTTAAACATTCCAGTTAACTGATAAAACAATTTATAAAATGAAGAATAATTGAGACTATGTTGAGAGAATATTACATTTGTAATCATATTTCATACTAATAATATGTATTATGTACAATGTATGGACATTTGAATGAAAGTAATATTATTCGGATTACTATGCGTCGTCATCAGCCTGTCAGAGCCCACTGCTGAGCAAACGCCACTTCTCACACAGGGAAGGTTTGAGCATTAATCACCACGCTTGCTCAAGACGGGGTACTTTACTTTAATCGTGACCACGGTTGCTGAAAAGTTTCCGGAACATCGAGAGTATGTAATATAGTCTTTAAAATAATACAATACGACTAGTAATCGGAATAATATTATTTTCATTTAAATGAATACTCGCGAAAGTCTTAGATCTCATTATGTATAGACATTTATTTCACACAGATATTATCCTATAGATTATGAGGAAGACTAAACAGAAGCTTGTTTATTTTTAATATATATTTAAATAGGATATCAAACAGTTCTCACTAATCAGCTGATCACAATTATTAAAATTTGATTTAATTACAGTACAATTGGTCTATCTACATAAAGAGTGCTATTATTGAAGATTATCAAATTGTAATTATATCTATTTTATGTATATAAAATTTAATCTTATTTAAAAAGCAGTAAGGCTTTATATTTATGACTCAAAATATAAAAAAGTTATACAGAATTATGTCCAAATCCGCTTAAAACATTTCACAGTTTTGATTTAAATTATTGTATTGCAAAAAAAAATATCTTATTACCTTGTTTTCATTTTTATATTTGCAGAAATAAAATCCATCACAAAAACACTTAGAGCAACCAATATTTATATTATGTCTAATAAATTCAACATTTATATAAAAGAAAAAACAACAATGCTTCCAAAAAGAATATAATATTTCAGGTGAGATTGATCACCTGTGTCCATTAGCGCTCCCTCCAAAAATATAAAATCTTTAAAGCTTTATTTTATTTCTTCATTTTATTTTAATTAACAATGGAGCTATTATTTTACAACTTTAAGTTAAAATTATATTGCCAGAGGCAAAACCAAGTGGAAAATAGGTAAAAGTTAAAATGTTATATGAATTATGTATGGATGTTTTCTTTTTAGTGATTTTATTTATTTAACCGAATTATTTATAATCAGCTAGCTACATTTCTATAATTATAATTTTTGTTTGGATTAAATTAAATGTGTTTAGTATTTGCTAAGAATATCGTGATTTTATCTAAATGTAATTAACTGTATATTAACTACGATTAATTAAATTTTTATATATGGTGGTAGTGCCTAGCTGTGGTCAAATTGATGCAACTCGAAAACGGGCTGGCTCGATCAGGTAACTACCCTCTCACAGAAAATCGACATGAAGTAGTCTTTAATGGCTGCGTTTCGTCTGATGAGTGAGAGAACCCGTTGCCCTTTCCCTTTTTTCAACCCTTCCTCTCCTTCCTATCCCATTTAAGGGTGGCAACGCATCCGCAAAATACTTTTGTGGATGTGTATGGGCGACGGTACTACCTCCGCCAGGTAGGCCGTCTGCTAGTTTGCCCTCTTTGTCATATAAAAATATATGTATACAATTTTATTATCCCTTTATTAGTGAGCTCACAATTTTTAAAAACTATGACAGATACAATTTTCGACAGGAAAATCAACACTAGAATCATTTACTTTCTGTGTCTATACGTGTGTAATGTGTAATAAATTGGTAAATTATATTTCCGTTAACGATTTTTTTGTGGGTAAAATACAGTTTTTCTTCTAAATACCGAACTAATAAGCTCTTATACAAAAGTCAGTTAGGTATTTGTGTTTCATGTTACAACTCTCTGTGGTTGATAGCTCCTACTTATGCCCATCTACTCATTAGCCCTTACCGCACATAAACAAAAGATTACCTGAATGACCCAAATACTAGTCAAGGTCGGGTTGATAATATTTTTGTGTTTCATAATTATCATAACATCCCATACATATTCATGTATATTAATACATTCGACAACACCATAAAAGCAAATCTTTACAATCTTAAACCACCATTTATGTAGGGAGAGCGAGTTGGCTACATAACATAAGTTTTTACGGCCCATCTAAGAGTTCTGGCTAACCACCCTTGCCGGTTAAATAGAGTTACCAAAGATGCACAATCTATGATAACGAAGGGAAACAAACTTTCAAAGATAAGGTTTTTAAGAAAATGTTTGAAAATTTTTAATATTGATTAATTTCAAAAGATAAAACAACATCAAGAGATTTAAGTCTAAGGTAATTAGATTGTCTTAGTAATAAATTCATTATGATAATTTCAGATTTGTGAAAAAAATACTTTTTCTCCAAAAAGACCCAAATTCAATTACATATGTTTAATGCAACCAAAAACATTTTTAAAATAGAACAGAATGCCTTAATTTTAATAACCTGTGCAAAATTTATTTCCAACTACAGCAAAATTAATAAGCGTATCTGAAAATTGAAAACATTATATTCACGACAATGTTTTTTTTTCCTTGAAACTAAATTGAGTGCACGATGTCCTTGTATCTCCGGACCTAGTGTGGAGAACTCAGAGTAAATTGCATTCTGTTTATGCACGTTTGTCTTCATTTTTCTTGAACTAAGAGATTACAGCTGCATTTTACGACAAAGATAAACCTTAGAAGTTCTTATTGAATATATAAGTTTGTCCTAAAATATATTGATATAATACTGTTAGTGTACTTTAATTAAAATATATTAAATATTAGCTACGCTTATAATCTTTAAAATAGAATTTTCTTATACGAAATATATGCTTGAAAGACATTGTATCGCAATCGAAATTACCATAAGGTGGCGTTTAAACGAATATTGAAGCATATTGCTTCTTTATATTCAAATATGGACGCTTGTGGGAAGACTGGGATCCTATTACATTGATTAAATCCATTATAATATTTCTTACTTCAAGACTTCCATTACAACAAAATGTTATGTAAATTTTGATGAAGGTATTAGAATATTCTTAATTTTCAATTTAAAAGCGTTATTGTTATTTAAGAAACTATTAAGCTATGGTTTCTTATTTTTTTATTCCAAACTAGTTTTTGCCCGCGACTTCGTCCGCGTTAATTTCGTCATTAGTAATATAGGTATAGCAGACCGGGCAAACTCTATTCCATCTTCAATAACCCGGTATTGGTATTTATTAAATTTCTACTGTTTCAATCGAACAGAATGATTGACATATTAGTTAGTTGTCAAGTCTAATGTCAAAAAATCGTTTGTATGGGAAATAGAAAAGGGCTGTTTTTATGGTTTTCCCGGCAATTATTCCAATTTTTCTCACCTTTTAAACCTTTCCTGGACTTCCAGGAGTATTTCAAGACTAAAATTAGTCAAATCGGTTCAGCTGTTCTCGAGTTTTAGCGAGACTAAGGAACAGCAATCCATTTTTATATATATAGAAGATGTGTTTAATGTTATAAGAGATAGAAATATTACTTTTTCATTTGTATATGATCTTTTAAGACATACTGATATACATATGTATATGTCAAAGCTCTTTGCATTCGTTGTGAGCCAATTTTAACTGAATCAAACGTTTCAATGAAGCTGAATATGTCAGAAACAAAACACTTGTCTATTATGTCAATGTACTGACCTCATTACACATTTCAGAAATTCAAAGTATATTAAACACAACATGATTACTCCAATTATCTTCCACTGTTATTATTTCACATTATAAGATTTTTGGTTCATTTATTTAGATTCAAATATATTTTAACACTGTATAAAATATATTAAAGACTATGATTTTCGTATAAACTATGCATTTTTAGCATATTTTTTAGCTACAATGATTTTGAATAAACCATAGTCTTATTTAAAACAATTTTTAAGGACAGTTAAGTCAAATAGAATTTTCATCATAGATGTAAACTGGGTAAGTTTATTGTTTAATAAAAGCATATAAAATAATTGATAGTTTAAATTGTTATTATAGATTATTCTGATTAAATATAATTGTAAAATAATATTTATAGAATCTGTGGGTAAAAACATTACCTAATTGATCTTCAAATTAAATTTTTTATTAGGTCAATGCAATAGTCAAATGTCACTATTGATTACAAAGAATTATGCTTTAACACTCATTTCTGTTGAAATCCTTCATGCTAGCAATTGTTGTCAAAAAACAGAATTTTATAAAATACAAAAATTTTTTATAACTTTGCAAAAAACTTCAATAATATAACGAAAAGTAAAATATTTATGTTCATAAATATTGTTCACTATTATACTGATTTATGAATTATGGATGTTGAAAATGTCCTGTAAGGATTTTATGGCACCCATTCTGTACATTTTTATATATTGTCATTACTTCTTTTCCCTTTTAAATATGAACTTGAGTTACGACAGACGTTTTTCCGACTTAAATCGTTCAGATAGAAAATATAAAGTGAAAATTTAATCGAAACGACAGGATTTATTTTACAACTTACGTAAAATCTCGATTCAGTAGTTTTGAGAACTAAGTCTTACCTTGAAACTCATTTAATGGAATTAGTTATATATTTTTTTATTAAAATCCAATAATTAATTAAATTTTTCGGTATAAGTTTATAATTTAAGTGGAAATAGTTTTGGTAATCAAGATGGAAAAAGTTATTAACAAAAAATATGCTTTGTATATGGAAGTGTTTGAAATTGTTCTATGAAAACGCTTTTAAAATTAATGGGCATCCTTAGACTGTTATGGTCCTTGGGGTAAATGGCTAGTCCTCCTAATGGGACACAGGTGGTCACTTTCGCAAAAAAATATGTCCGTCATTATATGGCCGTTCATAATAGGGAACATCTCTTCCCTGAACTCATATAAAATATATATTTTTTTGTAAGATTATTCTTACAATTTTTATTATTATTATGAAATTTTGTGATTTTAATAGGACAATAAACATTATTTTATGTGAGTGTCATCGTTGCAGTTGATTTGTGGGGACATCTTTCTGAATTTAATTCAATAATTCGTTTATCTTAAATCGAAAAATATCAGTTGAACTTGTTTTATAATTCAAATTTTGCAGTATCTTT
Organism: Danaus chrysippus; assembly: GCA_916720795.1. Taxonomy (NCBI): domain Eukaryota; kingdom Metazoa; phylum Arthropoda; class Insecta; order Lepidoptera; family Nymphalidae; genus Danaus; species Danaus chrysippus. Next base: position 6,143,574 of record CAKASE010000066.1, on the reverse strand, counting down.
TGTTAAGTTAACCAATTCTTTCATTAAGGTTATTTTTTAAAATTTTGGTCTCTTGGTCCCAGATACCTTTATATTATTGTTCATTGGTAAGAAGTCTTGAAGGCAACCCTCACCCTCTCACCACAAACATCTTAAAAGTTTTGTCAAAGAAACTGTCGAGAGTGAGAAATATTTTCAATGACGTCCTTCAATGTATTTGTTAGTAATTCTCCTCACAAAAGCAATATTTTCTTAATTTTCTATTTGTTTATTCCCTAAAGTTCTTTTCTTATGTTTTTGAGTGACACTGAAACTTTGAACTCGATATGAAAAATTTTGTTTTTGAAGTAAGCTCTATAGAATGTAGATAAATGTTTGCTACTGTCTCTGAATATTTTAATCTTATGGCCTTCTGGTTCAAGGTTATTTTGTTGAAATGTTGACAATAAAGTTGTATGTGAATGTAGAAAGACAAGGATCTTTAATTAAATTGCTAAATTAGCAATGTTCTATATAATGTGACTTAATGCTTCAATCTTTAGAACTTGACACGAACTAATTTTCACTTTAAATCGATGTCACAGAATCAATATGCTTTTCCACTAAAGGTTTGGTTAAACTTTCTCGGAGTGGAACAAGTTTCGGAAGAATTTTCGTTAAAAACTACAACTAAAACTACTGTCTTTGTTTCTCCTCAAACACAGCATATTTTTTTAAATAGTAGTAATGATTTCTATCAGGACCAATATGCTCACAATAACTCTTTAAAATAGATTTTTTTAATCAATCCGTTACATAAAGTAGCATTACGATTTGTATAACAGTCAAGGGACAAAAATATCTATCATCCAATTATTTCATGTTTTATTGATTACTTATTTATTTTTGAACAGTTGTTATTAAATTTCATAAACAATAAAATAATCAAGAGGCCACAACTATGTTTAGTGCTGGTACTTTTTTTACTTAGAAATTAATAAATAATATATTACATGTTATATGTAGTATATCGTTTCATTGTAATTGTAGACAGTTAAGTATTTTTTTACCTAAACATACATTAATTAATGATTGATAAAAGTATGAATATTTGATAATATGTTAAATATTAATTGAATTTGTATCACAGCTACCTTGTAGCTGTGTGCCTTGATTGAATTCAGTGGTCACCATACCCACTTAGGCAATTTATAATTACTGCAGTAAGCTATCGCTTGAACCACAGGAATACTAATAAATTAATTAATACAATCAAATATAAATGAACTATTTCGTTCATAATTTTATTTTATGTTTTTTTGGTATAATATAAATTCATAAAAAAAATTTGATGCACCACTCGAATAATTTAGGAGTAATATAAAAAGACAATCCTGAAAATTACGGAAGATATTCATAAAAAAATAAATCTGTTTCAGAGGACTATGTCATATGATATTGTTATACAAAATTTTTGAATATAAGATAAAGCAAAGATATCCCAAAATACCTATGCGTTTAATTTAAGAATAAGTCATGTAAAGGTAATATAAATTTTAAAAGTTTACGATTCAAAACATGCTTCCCAGTAATTTTGTTAACTCATTCTGTCTGTTTAACACCGAAATTTAAATATCAAACAAATTAAATTTGGGAACAGCAGTGGGAAGAAATGGTCTAATTAGTTTAGGCCCAAAAAGTATTGGCTCGGTGCCAATTAGTTAACTTTGAAGTGTCTACGTATTTGCAACTTAAGATTGGAAAGGAGCTAATAAAACTGTCTACCATCATGTTTATTGTTTTTTAATGTACTTAAGTAAGATGAATTACAAATGGAGTATTTCATTATTTGTATTTTTTGTAATTTGTAATTCTTTTTCTTGAAAGCCTTAAAAAGCTATTACGAAGAAGTAAGTCGCTTCATAGCACAAATTACGATTGATTATTTCTCAAAATTAGTTTGATAATTAAGATGTTGTTATTGTTGTTGTTGTTGAAGTACATATGTTGTTAAATAAAATCTTTTTATTTAAAATGAAATTCAATCAGTATATAATATTTCCTACTTACTAACGTATGAAAAAAAATCTGAAAATATAAAGACTTAAGATAACCACTAGAACCCTGTTTCTGTTCTCTATAGCTTTATAAATATTGGACGAAAGAAGCTATTCGTCACAGAAGTGAATTTGGGGGTGTTCCTATTATATAGGATGAGGCATATGAAGGGTTTGTATGCAAGAATTATTGATACAATTATAAAAGTCTTGATTATAGATAACATGTTTATGTGTAAGGGACAACTGTATAGAAATCTTTAAGAGAAAATTGAATAGGTATTTGAAGGGTCGGCAATCTGGAAGTGAGTAATATGTCATATTCAAAATTTGTTTTAATTTATTTTTGTGTTACATAGTCTGTAAAAAGATATTATTCGCCAGAAAATAACATCAATATGATTTTTGTTTTCAAATATCTTAGTTTCTAGCGAAAGCCATTCCACTTCCTAAACATGTTGGTGATTTCTTCAAGTGCTTTGTTAGCATAACTTCTTCTATACGATTGCTCAACCATGACACTTATGAACACTCAAATAATAGTGTCATTATTACGACATTGCATTGAAAGTTAACAATATAAAATAAGGAACATATAATCGTACGTATTCAAATGTACATAAGTAATAATTTCAACATCTGTAGACGTTTTTCCGTAATTTATAAAAAAAAAACAACAAAATCTCTACACAATATATAATACATGGTTTCATTTATTTCATTTAATATATGAATAATTTAACAGAATTGTGTTCATTAAAGCATAACCACAAATCGAATTAATATATTCATACAGAGCTTTTCGCCTGTAAGAATAATTCGGATTTAATTATTTATATTTTATATAGCTTATAATTACTATTCATTAATACGTCCCACACATAATCCGAAATATTTATGCTCCAGCAAGCACGAGCGCACTGAATATATATACATATATAAATACGTACATATACATACTATATATAAAAATCAAGTCAGTCAGTGGTGGTCCAGTGGTTAAGAGGCCCGCCTCTAATGCACGAGGGCGCGGGTTCGATTCTGGCCCAGGCAAGTACCAATGTGATTTTTCCGACTCATATGTACTTTCTAAGAGTATTTAGACATCACTGATTAATACATTCCCAAAGAGGGTTGATGTCAGGCAGGCGGCCGGTCGTAAAAACAATTAGCCAAAACTATTAAAAACGTGTATGATGTAAGGCAGACCCTGGCTAAAGCTGGGAAATTGCCAGGTAGAAGAAGACTATATATAAAAATCAGTTGTTATTAATCAGAATTATTATATTTAAAATTATACCAACTTATTAGTTTAAAATGCCTGAAGATGTGCAACAACAATCTCCAAAAAGTTTCAAAGTAAATCATTTTGTTTAATACATATAACCGATAATAGTATTATAAAAAATATCGCTTTTTACAGTTAATTCCAACCTTACGAGTAATTACTTTATAAAATACTGACATTATTTTGTACAGTTGTAAAAATAAGGAAGATATTTTAAAAAATATACATTCCGTATCCATTAAAATCCCCGAAACGTTTTAACAACGTACGCCCCTATCAGAAAGTGTTAGTTTACAGTGCAGAGCATTGTTAAACATAAAAGAAAAATCCACGTATATTTCTTGAACAAGAAGAGCCTCGTTAAGAACTCCTCTACACTATACAATTACTTTTAACAGTCTTTATTTGAGCACATCAGTATCCAACACAACATTATTAAATTCTGCAACTTTGAAATGTACATCTCAAATGAATATTGTCTTACCTTTGTTTGTATTTAAACTTACTTTGTAAGTATGCAGACGAGATATCACATTAAATAAAGCTACCCACGACTTTATCCATATTTTTCATGCTACAAAATAACTTTCTTTTATGACATAAACTTACTGACAGAAATTTTCATCAAAATAGTACAAATTATTTAGAAGCAATCGATTTATAAAGACTTATATTTATGTTGTAAAGTACTGCATACATTGCCTGTTTATAATTTAACATTACATGCATACAATTTAATGAAATCTAACGTCGTATGGAGAGATCTCATTCGAACCAGTGTAGCTTTTTTACAGGTTGAATATATATTATACGTAGAGTAACAATTAAATGTATCCTAATTTCCCTATCTTTTGTTAATCACTCAATTACTAAATTCCATTTATATAATATAATGTAGTTAAAAATAAGTTGAACACAATTTTTGTTATTTCTTTTACTAGAAAGCAACATTAACCCGCATTCTCTTACATTGCATTGCATTTACAAATATTCATTACTACAGCTATGGTTTTTTGTTTACATAAATATACGTCCACCGGCTTACGAAAATAAACTTTGGAAGGTACTCGCAATCACTACTACTAAAATTATTTATTCAACTCTGAAAGCACGTTTGCAACACTCTATGTATACATATATGCATTTTATCATATCCTACTATTTTCAGTACGTACGAAGAAAATATTGTAATACATATTTGCTTAAAAAAAATATATGTAAAAGAAGGAAGTACAAGAAAAGGTGTATAACCGAACATCGTAAATTTATAAGCGGAACCAATGTCAATACTTATAGATTTTTATGGCTAATTTTGTCGTTTTTCCAACGACAAATTTGATTCTGGGCCTTAAAACAGTTCCTTTTTTGGAAAAATATACTTTAAATTTAATAAGTTATTTACATAATGAATCAATTATAATTGTAATTTTGAATGTAAAGTTACAGTAGCTTTATTTATTGACTTGGAAGAAAATGGACACATCATTGGCAAATAATAAAAAAGTGGATATTCGATAAGAAGATTTAAACAAGTTTTGAAAATTTTGATACGTCCTGTTACAATTTTGTCCAGTTTTTATTGAAATGTCAAAAAAAGTGAAGAAATTTGAGTATGCATTAATTTGATACCAAAAGTTTTTCGTTCTTATTACGTGTACGTGTAACTTTGTAATTTTCCACTTTGCATTATTCATATGAAAGTTTCGTCCAACATATTCTATACTTTAGTAGTATTTAATTAAAATGCAACAAAGATGCAACTTTATTACAAGACTCAAAGTTGCTTCGTTGTTTCTTAGTAATATTTGAATTATTTTGATAAACATGAACTTATTGTCTTCTTAAATGGATTATTGGGTTTATTTTAACGCAAATACATATTTAAGGCATCGTATTAAATTTAAAACTAAAATAAACTTTAGTCCCTACTTGCGTTTTTATCAATAAAACTGAGAGGTTCAATTTAATTTTATAATTTTCAAACAGAACCAACATTCAAATTAAACATGAAAAATCTGCTTTTGATTTTATTTAGTGTTCATCAAACGACTTATTCTTGGCTTTAACAAATTCAAGTAAATAACTTTCACCGGGACTAAATATAACTGACCTTTATCTTTAAAATGTAACGAATATGAAAAATATTAGTAACGATGTAAGATATAATTTAGTTTTATGATTAAATAGTTCGTTAATTTAATTAGTTTTAGGAATTTAGTCACCTAAATATTGCATACTTTAAAATTTAAGTCACCTTGAAATATATCTGAATGCATTGGGATTCCCTCGTCTTCTAATATCTGTTGGAGTGAAATTAAAAAACAGGAGCAAAAACAGCAACAGCTTTGTAAAACTGGCTTACTTTAATAAAGCCATTATTAAAATTTCAAACTGCATATTACGAATGGGACCCGACAGCTGCTAAGTTAGGATTTTCAATTCTCGGATATAGTCAAGTTTATTCCGAAAACTTTATATCGTGGAACTCTGCCAGCCTGAATTTGTTCAGAGATTACTATTTTAACCAAAACTCGGATATCACTTGGAAATCGTTTTGTGTTTTAATAATTACTTATAGATTTAATCTTAAGAAGATATTTCATTGACTTTCTGGACATATCTCAATGACTAAATTCCAGCTTTTATTTTATTCTCCTGCATTATGAACAATGTTGCATATTTTCTCAATATCTATTGAGTGTCTAGTTTATTTCGTATTTTAATTATTTTCTTATATCTTTTGTAAACTATTCTTTATTTCATTTGAATAATCATCTAAGGATATATAATTTTATGTAATTATTTCAAATGAAGAAATGAGAATAAAAATAAGATTTCAATCTCCTTAATAACTTTAGGAAATTCTTTTATTAAATGTATGAAATACAATCGAGTTGAATTCTAATTAATTTATTATAACTTAAAACGTATTTTTATATCTTGTTAAATTTATTTATGGCCAATTTAATAAATTTAAACTAGGTGTAACACTGAAATGTACCATTTCATATATAATAAATGGTTCAAAACAAGCTCATTGGTAAAGTTCTTAATTATTTTATGGGTTGGTGCCAACGTCTTCTGTAAATTGTGATATACTTACGATCTCAAAAACTTATCTCTCAGTAAATGTAACATATTTTTTCGAAACTATAAATTTAAAAAAAATAAGGTTTCCATTGTAGTGATATTTTATACTGACCTAAGTCCTACCTTTAAATAAGAATGGGTTTAGTTTTGTTCCAAAAATGTATGAAATATTGTGACAAACAATAAAAATAAGTAAGTTTTTAAGATTATTTGTTACTTTTTTCTCATAAACTTAATTATGAAGGGTTATGAATACATTGTGAGTTATATTTATCAAGGAGGATAAAATGTGGATCGAGAATATAGGAGCATTTCAAAGAAATATTAAACACAAATGAGTCCCAAAGTCTCGTTAGAACCATGTGCGACTTTACCTTTAAGTTAGTACAAAGATATTTCTTTTATACAGTAAATGTATTATTTATTTTATTTGTAGTATTTAACTTGCCTTTAACTTTAATAAACAAAAAAATTGGGTATCAACTTACTACCATAAAAATTATATGATAATGAATACAACATTTCATGGTCACACCACAGTTTCGCAACGTTGAAAAACATAAAAACTTTCAACCGGTTGAGACATTTGAAGACAAATGGATACAATTCTCAATTTTTGTTCCATTGTACACGGTTTATCCATCAGCAATGATCAAGACAAATCGGTACAGAGCAATTTCTCAAAGTCTCTCTGTCTGAAATAGGAAATTGACCACTTGAAAATGGACTTGTGTGGAATTCAATTTAAATTGTGTTTTCGGAGGTTCTGTGTCTTTCGTATATAAATAAAAGCGATGTCAAATTTAATTGCATATACTTATATAAGAAAAGAATATATTTTTCTACCACAGTAACAATAATAATAAATATATATTCCAGAAAAATTATATATGTAATTCTGACCATTATATTTAGATTGAGAAATGTTCTTGTATCTGTTTATGTCATCGGAAAAAACATTTTTACCTGCGACTCCACCCAAAAAAAATACAGGCATTATATGGGAATAATCCAACTCATTAAAACAAATGTTCAGCAACAATATTCTTGTGCCTTAAAAATCTTGTGTAACTCACAGACCAAATCAACCAAAATCCTAATTAGATTTGCCTGTGATAAAGAGAACAATAACTTAATAAAAGCTTATTTGCTCTTAAGACAATTACTCTACTCTCAATCCAAAACAACAGAAATTTTAATCCCCACTCATAACTGTTCAAAATGTACCTACAACTGGGGCCACTTATCACTATGTGGAAGTTAGTAAAGCCAAGAACATTTAATTACACTCCCAATACTAAAATTAACATCGATTGATAGCAGTCGATAACGTATGGAGTTTGTCTATTGTAGCCCCATATCCTTTTCTTAATGAAACTGTAACTTTATTTGTAAAACATTTCAGTTATTTATTATTTTTAATGTAAGGACGGTTTATGCATAATTCTTAACCAAAAAAAAATATGTTTTCTCTCCAATTTAAAACCAATATTTAATGCACAAAAGCCTTTTATGATTTAAATTGCTAGTGCTTTGTACATTATGTTTCTAGCCTTGTACATTTTCTAATAAATAATTCCTTTTACAAAGTCCCGGGGATATACAAATCTAAAGAAATATGACAAATAATTATTTAAAAATCTTCATATTTGAACTTTTACAAATAAATGTATTTAATGTAACTATTTTTTAAAACAAAGGTTTGGTTATGCGTGTATTTAATGATATATGTATATATGTAGATAGTCATAGTTCACAAATTTCAAAAATAATGCTTTATTACACATCAGATAGCCGACAGACGTAATTTAACTTCTTCATTTATTTTAGTTAAAAAATAGCCTAAAGGTATTTAAAAATTATAGTTTTAATGACAAAATTAAAGTAATTTAAAATTTTACAATAAACCATATTTTAATGGCTATATATATTGTAATAACATACTTTTAAAACAGCTTTAGAAAGTTTGAAAGAAAAATTCTTTAACAAAATTTCTATATCAAAAGTAACTCAATGAAACCCTTATCAAAATAAGTCAGGTTGAAATTAACAAAAACAATCGTTTATTCTTAGCTAACATTAAATCTGCGTAAAGTTTTTCTTTTAAGTTGAAAAAAAAAAAACTTTTGACTTTCTTTGTCCCGAAATATTTATAGACATCGCGTGATCTCATAAAATATTTAATTGAAGTAACCAACTGGGATCGGCTATCCCTTAAGTACTTCACGCTTCGCTTCCGCCATTGAAAGTCAAGGTTAAGATTTAGCACACAGTCTTCACACGACTAAAGCGATTGATCGAGTCTGGTACCGATGACTTTTATCGAAACTACCACGGTACGGATTTCCCCAGAGATTTTGTAAAGGAATAGGTATCCTTTTATTCAGCTGATTTATAAGTCTTTTCTTTCAACGAGGCTCGATGGTATCAGAGACATGGCTCTCCTACATACTCGTATCAATGATAATTTTTCTATTAATAGCATTCATTACTAAGCGAATGACATTTTTCTACAATCCACAAATCACAATCCACTACGATTGGATTCGATAGAACTTGATCCAATTTAGCTCCAGCAAGTAAAATAACCACGTTCATTGTTATCCTTCATTACCAGGACACTCCTTGAACCATCTCTAAGGTTATCGGAATCCTTGTTATCGAAATATCCGTCGATGTTGAATTCCGAAGTCACTTAGCTAACCGACTCCAGTAAGTTTATGTTTTTTCGTTCAAAAATGTATATCTTTTCTCTGACTTGACTAATAAATATTATATATCTTTTTTTTGAATATACGTATTTGGTATAAATACACTACTTGAGACTACGGTCCCATATTATGCAAAGGCTGAGTAAAAATTTGTACTGACCCAAGAAACAATCTAGTAACGTAGTTGCTTCAAGGAATTCTATAATACAAGTGGGTAGAAAACTAGACGCCTGCAGTTTATAGCGTGGATGATACGAAGCTGGTCATGACAATCAACATTTATAACAGAACAGATGAAAACGTTCTTGTTATCTGAAGGCAGGACGGGGAATGTTTCAATTTGTATGAAAGCATTATTTAACAAACTTTGTTATATAAATTTATTAAATATATTACAATTAGCTTCTATTATTTTATTGCGAACATTTATCTCTATTTATTTAAGTGCTTTTGTAAACTACAAATTGGTAAATGGACGTCACTGTTATTAAGTGATACACATTACAATTAGCTGTGTAATGATTTCAATAACACATGATAAAAACATTGACAAATTTCTTAGATTCCTTTATTCATACTAAGATTTTCTAACGAAATTATTGTCTGTTCTAACCCTTTACAGTCGTAACACTATCTTCATTATTAAGAAATTCCATTCACCTACGGAATAAATTTATATTAAAACATATTCAATTATATAACATATTATAAAAATGATGTTTTATTACAAATGAAATATATACAAAATTATAGATATTATTAATTTGTATGTTTAAATTTTAATAAATTGCATTCAAATTCAAGTTTTAAACGTACAAATATGGACAAAACAAATAGAAATGCAATCTTAATTTTGAAAAATATTCTCATAAAATACAAAAATAATTAGTATGTAGTTCAAAGATGAAATTTAAATGTAATATCTGTTAATATCTATGGGAAACAGATTCTCCTTGTGCATATGGAACATTAAATTATTATTATTTGTCATTAGACACATTACACACTTCGATCACTTTGTCAATATGTGTCTCAATTGTTTTAATTAAGTTTATTATCATGTACATAAAGAAGAACAAACATAAACTAAGCAAAAACTAATTCAAAAAATAATATGAAATGAAAAGTTTGAACCTGTTACTTCTTAAGTCTTAATCAATTTACCTACTATACATTCTGTTCTGACACAATATTTGACTGTCACGGTTTATGTCTTACAACTATTTTTATTACTTGTATATACATATTAATATATAAAACAATAGCTATATTTATATATAACAGTACTCACTTTAAATTATCTAAACAGAAAACCTGATAATAGATAAGAAAGAAAATGTTAAATACAATATTAAATAGCTTCAACTTTTGTTCAAAATATTATAAAACATAGCGTAGCTACACAAACGGTCTATAAATCTTCTTTAAGAAAATGTACAACATTTTTTATATTTCAAAATTATGAGATTAAAATGTGCATTTAATATTCTGTTTTAACTGTTTCTGTTTTAATAAAAATGCAAATACGGTAATACTGATTTATAAGCCACCGTTAACTAAACCTTCGTGTTTTACGATGGCTTCGGTGAAGCATGTGAAATATAGTGTAGAGCAAAACCAAGTTTTAGTTTATTGCGACCATAATTTAATGGAGAAGGCATTTACATAATTGTTCCAATGTTAGGGAGTATTTTATACATAACGTCTTTAGTATGTTTTAGGAAATAAAATTTTGATTTCTAGCATATTATTTGGAAAAGATTCTAAAATAGAGTTGTTATAATAGATCCATAACAAATTAGAGAATCAGGAATCTTTTGATGTGTATTTGTATCTTAAAGTTTTTAATTATACCCATATATGTATGTATATATAAATATAGTTCTTGACGAATTTCATTTTTCCTTTATTTATTTAGACTGGATTACTGTACAGTACCGAACTGTCCTCCTATCCATTGAAGGATCTGAATGAAGACGTAGCTAGCAATCTCAGTAACAGCCTATTAACAATCATGTTTTTATTATAATATTTTAAAAACTTAATTTAGGAAGCATGTATAACCAAATCTCTAATATAATGGCAAAGTAAGCACAAAAGTCTGTCACATAACAAACATCAGTGCACAGCTTGGTATAAAATAAATATAATCAAAGTTGTCAGTCGAAATGTCTCGTAAAACCTTCACGGGGAACATAAAAAGTCACTCGTAACGTCTAATGTATTCCGAAGTAGCCCGTCACCTACGTTGTTTGAGTAATGTCTTGATATGTTTCGTTTCAGACATTTTATTGTGTGTAAAAATGGAAATCTCATTACAGGAGATCCAACAGCATAATTGAAATAAAATTGGTGATTTCAATAAAGTAATATCTTTTAGATTATTTATTTTGAAGTAACAATGTTATAAAAAAGCATGTCTTTCTTTTTCAGGTAAATATTATAATTCTTGGGTAAGATAAAATAGTCTAATCCTCTAGATATATCCAGATGTTACTAGACTAAATGAAGATGCTGGCATCACTAATGTGTCTGTATTCTTTCCATGTAAGAACCCACTTTGTACTTACTATACAATAATATTTGAAGATAGATAACTACTAACAAATCCATATCAATAATTTATACTTTCATGCTAAATAAAAAATACATAAGTCGGAATATGTCATATAATATATTAACGATTGCACTAAAACGACTAGGATAATTTCATTGACAAAAGCGACCTTCCCAAGAAGACATTTCCCAAGAGTCGTAGATTGAAATCTTGCTTCGGGCAAGAATTACTTGTGTTCTTGTTATTTTTATTTTAAATCGAGTATTGAGGTCATTGTGTGAAGTAATAACTTTCAAATCAATTGAATTTCGTACAGTATATATTGAGTATATACTATCTAAGATTAAATTGGAAAATCACAACCCAAATATTTTGGACGTCATTTACTAGAGTTTTCACTGTTTCTTTTACATTGTAATGGTCTCCCTCATAAAATAACTACAACGTCAAATGAACAATAATATATAATAGCATATACCTTTTTAAATATATCATGATTAATATGTTTACATTTCCAAGTAAATCGTTATAAATCGTTAAATTAAATTACAGTAGTTGATGACTTTCATGAAGTAACATGCATTTTTGAGCGTTTAAATAATGTGATAAGCGAAAAAGGTTCATAAAAATAAATATGAAATACCACCCAGTAAGAATTTCCTTATTACTCTGCTAGATTATCTCAAGCAATGTTAATACTTCAAACCTTTTTAAAGGTTTTTGTTATAAAAGATATTCAATCTATGTTAAAGTGTTACCAATTTTACTGACAAATGCAAGTAATTTTTTTTTTATCTATTAATATGGTCTCCTCACATATATCATTAATTGAATACACACATTCACCTATTATATGCTCACTATTTCAAATCATAATTTTTTATCTTTAATACATTCAATAACTATTACTGTGACATTTTGTTATATAAATGACTATTTATTTAATGTTTTAGTTATGTGTACATATCTTAAAATTGTGATTTTAATTGGAAAAATAGTTTTATCTCAATTCATATTCTTTTTTTACAAAATTGTTAAACCACTAATAATGCAGTATTTTTTAAAATGATAGCCCTTATTCAGTTCCTTTTTTTCAATTAATATTTCTATGCTAGGAATTTACGATTTAAATATTTAATATCCATTTTTGATATCACTTTTTACAGGCGACAATTTTTCTTGTTATTTATATATTCCTTGGCAATTTCAATGAAAATTATTACTATCATTTTAGCAATGAGTCACAGTTATTTTGTTTATTACATTAATTTTAATTTCCACTGATTAAAATTTGTTTCCATTGACCCAATTTTGTACACAGAGATTGGCAAACTAAAAACTTCTTGTACCTATATGTATACTACAAGTCTAGCTTTATTTATTCATGTCACAATAATTACAGAACATATGAATTTGATAAATGCTGGAACTTAACTAAAATATTTTTATAAAACTTTTCAACTTATCATTCATTGGCATTCATGCATTTTAAACACCTTATGTTTTTAAGCAGAGTGGTTTGAGAGCTCAACTATCATAGAGCTGAAATATTTTTAAATTCATAACTTACCATTGTTCTCTTCACACATTTTTTTAGTTTAAAATTTAACCTAAATTTTTTTAACTCAATAATGTTCAACTTGGTTGACTCTTCACATTTGTATCCAAATTATGATGCTATTTTTTATATATATTTTTCTTAGTTTTTAAACTTATGTTTGGTGTTAACTTTCTTGTAACCATTTTAGTAAGCTTTTTAGTTCAGCTTAAGTAATCACTTGTTTACAACTCCATATTTTTTTTAATATTTACTAAATAGTTCATTAAATCATAATTTTTTTCAACAAATGCACTTAGTTTATTTCTATAAAAGAAAGTTTTTAGGACATGGGTTTTTACGTCATGGTCAGCACAAACCATGAACATTTCACTAATTTTCTTGTACATTTAATGTATGATGATGATGATGAAAATTCCATTTAACATACATATAAGTTTAAGTCTTAAAAGTAGGTATTATAAGTAGCATGTCAGTACCAGTCAATACATGGTGGAAAGTGCTCCATCGGGAAAGAGCCAAAATCACCAATAAGAAGTGCCCCAGTTAGGAGTCCTTAATATTCTATAACTTTTAGGAAACTCGAAATGCATCTTCGTAGTTCCCCAAGTTTACAGAACTGCCAAAGTTTTTAACCTGTCATTGAAGGGGATTAGATATGCGTTACCCATTTTCCATCATAGAAATAAAAGTTTTATATCGATGGACATTGTAAATATTATTCAACGCATTATGATATCTAAGATTCCAAACCGTTTCGTAACCTAGTATTTATTGTAGTGAAAGTTCATTAGTTGTTCTTTCCTTTATACATTGGGTACTGGAAATAAGTTACAATTTTTATTGCAGAATTGGGTACTGCGTGTATTTAAAAAGAAATACACAATAAGAGTTTAAGGCCACAATGCAACAAAATTCCTGTAATCTTACTGATGTTCATACGTTAAGGCTAATTACATACGCTTTTTATCAGTTTTAATATTCAGACACAGCAAAAAACATCCTGTTATCAAAACATGGCCAAAATGTAACTACTTTAACTCTTTCAAGTTTCATGAAATATTAATATACTTTTGATAATGGCTGACGCAAGAAACAAAATAAATAGGCATATAAAACGAAAGATTATGTTTTCGCCATGTCTTTTGACCTTCATCCTAAATAAATACTTACACAGACCATAACTGAACAGAGCTTTTTGGGAAACACATTGTTTAATAACAACTATTTCATTACCTCGCAATATTGGTACACTTCTACTTATGGTGGAAGTCTTAATGCATTTAATCTATGTAGTAGATATGTCTCTGTTCTTATACTCTCTATATTCTTATTATTACATGGTGATGAAAATAATTTCGTTGAGCTGAAAACTATATAATACATATATAAGAAAATAAGTAATTCAACATGGTCAATGTCATTCTTAATCATTGTTTTAGACGTAGAATTATAAGTTTCCCTTTCTATTAGATTTTTATCTGACAAAATTACAGGTATCGCCGAAGAATGAACTAAAAAGTATAAAATACAAACATTGATCAATCGTTAACCGTCTCCGAAAAATATTTTTCAAAACAATTTTTTAAGGAATGATTTATTGAACATAGACAAAGACAATGAGGCTTATTGACATGATGGCGCCAGTTTTATCCATATTTTGTTATTTACAACACTTCTTGCCCACAATTTCTCTAGACTTTACGTAAATCACGTTCATAGTTCTATTTAACTTAAAATTAATAGACATGAATAATATATTACGCGTGTCTATTAATCAACGAAATTAACCAAATAAAATTGTAATTTGCACCTAAAATTTCAATTTCTTTCCATATACATTTATACAGTTTAACTCTTAGAAAACTCTTGTCAAATTAGTCCAAGTTAAAAGAAATATTAATTTAAATGCATATTTCGATACTAACTATAAGCTAAATATCTACCCTTAATTAAAATTTAAATGACGCCTGGTATATATTTAAAAAAAAGGCAAATTAGGAGTTCTGCCAACAGATGGCGTTACGAGGTTGCCACATCGCGGTATCGCTTCACTTACAAAAGAAATGGACTACCCCGTACATTCAAAGGGAATATTATCATCGCGTGGTTCACAATTGTGTAACACGCGTTGAGATAGGGTGGCCATAGTTAGTTAGTAATCCTAAGTGTATTCGGATTATTAAAGCACATTTTTGTAGGGGTGCTTATCCTTTCTGATTCGCACCTTAATCAAATAATTAAAGAATTGCTTTAAGCATCTTAAATGCATTGCTGTCAATTATAAGGCTGCTTTAAAATTATTGAATGCACACTACAATAGTTTTTCTGAAAAGATTAGTTATAATCAAATGCAAGCAAAAATTATCTACGGAATATTGCTTGCCAATTGCTACACCAATGGAACTATCGTGCCCTTCAAGTGGATGAATATTTCATTGCATGTCTTCTATACTATTATTTTAAATAATATCTCAAGATTGGTTGAATGTTAACTATTTTTTTTTACATAAAATTTTCAGTAAATAAATGCAAACTTATAATTTTTTTTTTTTTTGTTATTATGTATAATACTTTAAATTCACGTTACCGATGATGTATATTTGCAACTATAATATACAACAGTTGATTGTCAACCAAAATAACAAAGAAGCAGAATTACAAAGCTCGTTCGAAATTCGCTTTGTCGTAACTTTTGGGCATTTCCAAACATTTTAATTTAGGTTACGGTAATTGTTCTACAAGAAACAATTGAAATAAAAACAAAAGATTCATATTGTTATCGAAGAGAATGATTTATCGATATTTTTTAAAATCAATTTATTTCTTCTATTCATTGGAAACAACATTTTCAGTATACACTATTATTTTGCTTTAATATCTACTTTGAAATATGGTTTATAATACAATATGTTTTTTAAAGTGATAACGAAAACAAAGTAATAAAATATGGTTATCAATAAAGATAAACTATAAATATATTTGTTAACAGTTATTTTACCTTTTTAATTCTTAGAAACAAATATCGTTGTTTTGAGCAATCTAATGATTATATTGTACTATAATATTTTTTATTCCAGCAAAAATCAGAGTTTTAGTCAAGAATAAAATATTGATGTTTAGGTAATATATATAATAGAAATTTTTATTTTGTAAAGCAAGTTAAAACTATAATTATTAAAATGTATAAAAAAAATAAATTTATTTAACAATACTTTTTTTTTGCTTCAAACACCTTTCTCGAGGCTTTTTACATTCTATTTTATAAATTTATCTTTGTGTTACTATCTCATATTCTTTTATTTCTGTTATTTTCATTTTTCTGTAAAGCCTAAGTGTTAGGAGGCTCTATATGACGTTACCACCCTTTCATTAGGTAGACCATCTATTTTTTTATGTCCAATCTATTATTAGATAAATTGTCTCCTTACAAAAATAGATACTTATTTTCTTATTTGTTATACATACATATGTAGTGCCTTCAAAATATTTTCACTACGTTTTTATTCCGTTCTCTAAATCATAGTATTGTTAGAGATTAACAATACTGTTTTTTAATAGAAACTTTTATTTAAAAAAATTCAAATTGAAATGCAACGGTCATTCATATTTGAAAACGCTTTAATTCAATACTTTGCTAAACCAACTATCTGTAAATGGTTGTCAATATTTTAAAAAACTAACTCAATAAAAATATAATAATAGAACTGTTCAATTTTACTTTTGTATATTTTCGCTTATATTTTTAATTCTATTGTTACTTCTATAGAGATTTGACATACAATATACTAAATTGTCTATAATTCCTATTTGATTAATCCTTTTAAAATATGCTTCACCTTCTTTTGGAATTCCCAAAGAACAAGTGGTTTTATTGATATAAAACCACTTGTCCAATATGGGTCCCAACTGCCTCTATGTTGATACATAGAGGCAGTTGGGACCCATATTGACCTGTTATTTCTATAACGTATAATTACAATAAGTCTTAGATTTCATTTTTTTATAATTCTTTACTTATCATCTTTTTTAGTAATAATTGTTTTTCAGTGCGATTTTTAGGTATGTATACGGATTATTAATTTAAACTTATAAAATTAAGAAATTTGGATCAAAAAGCAGAAAAAGTTCTCCCAATACTATAGCTATATATGTCCAAAATATAATTTGTATCGCCTTATTTTTTACATGATAATATCAGACGCAATTATCGTTTTAGTCACAGAAACATTCAACTGTTTCTTAGTGATTTATGTATTACTTTTGACAACACTCATAATCCAACCAATGCTTCAAGTGACCTGATTTTGAAATATTAGTTTTATTTTCAACTGATAATTATATAATTCTGAGAATTATCATTTGCATTAAATTTAATACTAATGTATCAATCATTAAACGATATTTTAGATAGACGTATATTAATTTCGTTAGAAATGACTAAGTATATTTTACCACGGGCACATTTTTTTTTTATACTGCATCTGTACTGTATATTCCATGTTATTTTTTCCCCACTAATATTATTAATATGTCTATCTATGTGTTAATATGTTTGTCATAATTATAACAAGAACTATACTTAAATGTATAAAATTTATTTCTCATTTCGTTGCTAAAATATGTACTAATTCAGATGTTATATTTTTTCATAACTCTCTGTAAGAAGAACGGTACCAACGTGTTTTAAGTAATAAATATATAAGTCTTCAGTGAGTTTAGTATATAATAATATAATATGTTGATATATTTAAATTTTGTTTATATCAATACAAAAAAAACCTTTCACAAAACCCGATAAAAGTCGACCCTCAAAGACACAACTCAGCAACATTAAAAAGCGACACAAACGAAGTTTATTTGAAGCAAAAATCGAAAGCAATTCACTTACAACAGAAATAGAAGTAGGCAATTTGGACATTTTCCAAGTGCATCCAGTGATATAGTGCCACTAAAATAATTTGAAATCTTATCGTACAATGTATCGTTTTTCGATTTTTATTTCAATACACAAGTTACTTTTATTACGTTATCGAGATATTTTTTTCTAAACCATATTTTATCACAGTACATTAGAAGCGTTAGTGACATGTTTATTTATTAAATAAAATGAGTGATTTTTAATGACTTTATTAAACAATTTTTAATGTTTATATGTACTTATTGGCATATGTATAACCGGGTTAATCAAAAATTATTACGGTTCAAATGAGTGCAATGCTTATAATTAAATGAAGTCAAGTGCAGGGGAGTCAATCCTTAATATAAATTAAGGTTTAATATTTGATTCAATTTAATATTTTGTTCAATTCAAAGAGATTAATAGTTAAAATCAAACAAAGAGTCTAAATCCATCTTTCCTTTCCCATTTTTTAATTAACTAGTTATGAAGATGACAAGTATGGAAAAAGCTTTTTACTAGTGCATGCCTAGTTCACAAAAACAGTATTAAAAGGTATTCAGAGTTTGCATTCATCCGAAATTCGAGAGACTTTTGGAAAGCAAACATAAATCCGTCGTCCATATATGAAGGAAACTTTTCGTCTTGTTAAGATAATATTTCATTATCAAGAATTTCCTCTAAAAAACACTCTCTTATATATAAAATTAATGATGGTGATGAAGATGATGATAAGGCGTAATTGACTTCCTAAAATCCCTGACACTAATGTGGTAGTAAAATGTAACATTCCAATTAACGCAGTGCTACTCTTAATTAGGCGCTTTTAAAAACACACGAAAACAGGTAAATGAGTTGTGTTTTTTCTAACGAAATAAAACATCACATCACACACTGATTTTTCCTTCTACTGCAACACGTAATTCTTTACAAAATTGACAAACAAATATTTAAATTAATGATAATTTTAATAACTTCATGCAGCTGTACTTTTAAAGATATATTTCAATGAACTTTATTATCTAAGTTATACAGTTATTGTTTAGATATTGTACGTTGAAAAATATTTTCCATGTTTCATTTGTATTGAAAAGGAATGTTTTTGAAACGAACCGAGTTCAATTGTCTGTTTCAAAGTAATTTCCTGCTTCGAAATGACAAGTCCAGCTTTTATTGTAAAAATCTATCGGGATATATTTAAACTGGGTACATTTTTTTTATAATACAATTGATTTTAATCTGACACCTTTATGTATGAATCGGCATAAAAAAAAATCAACCTATTAAAATTTAAATCTTCACTTGGTATTATTAATTACAAAAAATATATAATTTACTCCGTATTTTAATTTTAACTCGAAGCACGTGGAGAGGATTAAAACTTTAAATGTGCTTTGTTTTAATAACTTCCGATAAATTGCACGAGGAATTAATTACTCTAACTAATTAGTTTATGAATTAAACGGCTCCATTTTATTTTTTATATTGCATATAAAATAGTATGGCATTAATATTACGTCGTGATGGTCCAGAGGTTAAAGTACCGCTTCTCATGCATGAAGTCGTGGGTTCGAAACCAGTTGGTGTTTCCGAGTCATATGTACTTTCTAAGAGTATTTAGACACCATTGACAAGTAGTGAAGGAAATCATCATGAGAAAAACCTGTACTTACAATTTCATGTTATAAATTTGAAATCGCCAACTATCATTGAGCAAGCGTGGTGATTAATGCTCAAACCTTCTCCATGTGAGACGAGAGATTTGCTCAACAGTGGGCTCTGATAGGCTGATGATGATGCATATTTATCACCTTTCCTCTTGGATATGTATGCATACATCGTATTATAGTAACGTTATTGTATTCTTACATTATATTGACTTACCGTCTCAAAAGTCATTAGGGATTTACCATAACACTAATTTTCTTAATAACTCTTTGAAATTAGTTCAAAATTATCTGTTGTAAGAGAAAGACACCCTTGGGTGATATCATAATTTGAATTTGACATATATATTATATATTATGATTCTCCATACACTTATTTTAAATTATTGACATATTTATTACTATGCAAAGACTAATACACAGTCTATTTATGCTATTTTATAGAACATTCATATATTTTTTTGTTTCTCAGATAGAAGTGTTGTTTTCAAATATTAACTGAGCACAATTAAAGTAAGAAAAAATTAACATATTATTGATGATAGTTTCAATACAATCAATGATTTCATGATAATAATACCTTTATTTTAATTAAGTTCATGTAGTATAAAAGATTATAATGGTATAAATAAAATGTTACATAATAAATGTGGTCTAATTAATGCTGGATCATTTCTGAAAAATAATTAAGTGGAATATTGTGTAATATTGTATTCCAGTATTTTATAAGTATGCTATATACTTATTTACGTATATAGAGTGTTTGATAAGTGGAATTTAAGTATTTGTTATTAATTGTATGGCAGATCAAGAGCATTGTATTACTTTAATTTTATTGAAATGAGATTTAATAGATCAGAGTCATAACAAGATAATAATCGTAACTATAAACAAATTTCATACTTATTTTAAATGAATGGATCGCTAACCATGCTTGGATATGTATCATAATTTTCAATGATTATAAAGAGGAACTTTATCTTTGGTAAGAGAAGTGAAACAAAAAATATATTTCATTAAATTTTGTTTGATAGTTTAATTACTTTATATTAATGATTAATACAATTTAAATACTCTTTTACTGTTTTATAATTTGTTATCATTATTTTTTTATGATTCATTTATTTATTTATTTTTCAAAAAAATCAGACATATACTAAAACTATGATTGTGATAAATATGTATTTGCAAGCGTTTTTAACAAAAACGCTCTTTCATTGATACTTTAATAAGATCAAAATTTTGTTACAAAATTAGAATTTGTTTCATAAATAAGTCTATTATTATGATATTAAAATTGTATGAGCTGTATTCAGTCCAGAGCATTCCAGTATTTATTAATAAGCAGATAGCTATGCGTATTGCACAAGGGTGCATGAAGTGGGTTGGCTCAATAAACATTTTGTCTAATTGCATGCCGTACGGAGTTCCCGTCACAGATAAATGTCAAATCATACATATAGTATAAGAGCAACCCAGCAAATATTTCGATGAAAATATTCAAATACTAGTACTAGTAGTAACTAGTATTTTCAGATTTTTTTTATATTTTAAACAACCTACTCCCGACGTTTCAGTAACTTTTCAGCAACCACGATCACGGGCAGACGAGATGAGATCATTCTCATCTCATTTGCCCGTGAATCGTCGGGAATATGTCATTTAAAATAACGAAAAAATGCGTGGTAAGCCGAAAATATTAGTTTTATTTAAATGATTACTCCCGAAAGTCCTAGATCTCGTATATGACAAACATACTTCTCAGATATATGTACTACGGTATTTATAATGTTACTGACAGACACATTCATCTCATCTGTAACCACAGAGGGTGTAATGTAACCGAAACTTCTGATAAAATGTAATATACACAGTAGCATAGTATACTCGAAAACCACTGTCATTTAAATGATTACTCCCAAAATCTTGGTAATATAAACCCAGCTATAATAGATGTCATTCCAAAAAAGAGTTTCATATGTAATAATCAATGTATTCTTTATTAAACGTCAGTATTAAAATATTTTGTAAATAAAAAGGTTTTTATGTGGCAGGTTATTACCTGTTGTTTAAATTTTAAAAATATAATTAAATAAACAAAAAATGTTAAATACTAAAATAAGAACGCCAGATTATAATATGTGTAGTATTTACATGATGTATAATTATTAGTAGAAAAATAGTTTTGAAAATTTTTGTCTGTTTAATTTTTTTTTGTATGGAACAATCTTTAGAAAGATTGAATTTTTTTAATGCGAATATCAAATAATAACAGAGTGGTTGTTGAGCTATAACATTTACCGCTATATTGTAGCCAAAATATTTCATAATCAAGAAAGTAAAACGAAATAAAAGCTACTTAAACATCTTTTTTGAACTTACCAAATAAAAACTATTAGCAATTTCATAAACGTTTATAGCTAATGAAAGTACCATCGTGAAAATACAGTACAGTTATGAAACAACTAATGATGTACGTGAGAAAAATCGTGAGCAGACTGGTACCGTACAAACTGAATAACTTGTATACTATTTTCTTTGTTTTTTATAAGAAACTTCTAGATTTTGAATATATAAACAAAGGAACTTTGTGAGTCAGCCACCAAGACTGTTATTGCGATTTTGTTAATCGATTTCATAAATCTAGTTTAACAAATGGCGATAGTTATCTCTTCGACTAAACCGTTTATGCGCCGATACGCCGCATTTAACATTATAAATAGCTGTCTGAAAGCTGAATGTTAACTCTGAATTCTTCTCATTGTCACAGGCCTACATTAGAAGATTTTGTCGCTATTAGCTGAGAGGGAAATTAGATATAATGTACCTTAATGTATGTGTGTGTGTGTGTGTGTTTATATTAGTGTGTGAGTTTTTATATTTGTACTATCTATAATAAAACGTTCATAATACATTTGGAACAAAACGGTAATAAAAACGTTCTATCGACAAAAAAAACTACAATAAATTTTCTAACACATTCCGACCTAAAAATAATAGTCAAAGACTTAATTATTCCACCTTCATTCAAATACAAACTTTAATCTGTGATAGATAGAATCCAAAATAAGTAAGCAATGTAACCGGCGAAAACATTGTAGAAGCTTGTCACTCTGATAAACGGCGATATTTATACTATATCTTTGAACACGTACGCAAATAAAAATATTTGCTGAATAACACAAAATATAACTAAATGGATAACAAGCAAAAAATGTTACATATATATTATTTCTATTCGTGACACGCTTTGATTACAGTTAATAATATTTATGCGTATAATGGTAACAAAGAGTCTTGAGACATTAAGATGAAACCATTTTCGGATATGGCTGCCCGTAACTGTCTTAAATCTGACCGACTTTTTATAATTAGTTGATAAAGTAATCATTTACTTGTCTATTAGAGTATCCTGCAAACATATATGATCTCTTTTTGAGGTATTATTTTGCACGAAGCCACATTTGAAAACAAACCATAGTTTCATTTTAGTATGCTTTGTTTTAGTAAGAATTCCAAACATCAGTTCGAACATAATTACCGCCTATTGAAGAAAGTCATGCTGTCAATAAATTGATCCGTTTACAGTACTTTGTCAGATGCCCCATGGAGTATTAATCTAAACAATTGCCTTGTATTTTGAATCGAGTACGATGCTACGAGATTTTCGTTGTGTTGTAGTCTTGGTCATGTAGGCTAGCGGGAACCGAAGACGGATGCTCGCTGGTCCGCCACTGTCAGTTGAACTATTAATTAGTTACCTAAAGCTAGCCTCTCCAACGTAAACTTAATGCCAATAACATAGATCTGCAGCTAACAACAGATCTAGACAAATACACTATTCTCCCAGTATTTTATAGAATAAACTTTAGGGGTTTACAAAGGAATTACACAATTTTTTTCTTCCATACCTATTTAATCATCGTACAACCAAAATCACCGTGGGCATCCATCATTTCATTGTAGATCTTCTTCGTATCCAGTGGTGAAGAGAAGGAAAGTGATAAGCTTCCTTCCTCATGCACAGAGCTATATATTGCAAAAGTTTTCCTATGTTTGTAATTCCTTCCAATTATTATAATTATGGTAACTATGAGACTAAATTAATAGCGTTTACCACTAACGTCTTCAATACTAATAAGTGAAATAAGAATTAAGCACCATCGTGTCACTATTAAAAAATACCCTGCTATTATAAAATCACCTAAATCCGACTTGTACTTTTGAATATATTTTAATGAGAGTTAGCGGATATTCTGAACTATCACGTTCGTGCATCAGAATACAATTTTGTTTTCGCATAGCCATAATAAATTTCCAATGCCATTCGCTACACTTGGGCTATTACTTTGAAATAGATTTGAAAGAATATTCAATGACTCAATTTGAGATAATGGCGACTTACATCAACGTAAGCACTGATAGTTTAAATTGTCCTTATTCATGAATAATTCTCCGTATGCAATCGAAATCCGAGGAATCATCATACATATAAAACATTAATGTTTTAATTGACGATGAAAAGATTTTAAAATGAGCATATTTAAATGAAAACAATTCAACATATGAAATAATATGTCCCATTCATTGAAATTCGGCTGGTCGTTGAAAGAAGCACTCTAAATATTGCAACACAGAATCTAAATACGACCGTAATAACAAAACAAACAAACAAATATTTGAATGCTGGTTTATAGTTGAATTTATATAGCCACCACAAAACTTCTACCATGAGATAGGTGGAACGATTTTGCATTCTCTAAGTATATATATTTCTCAGAAAGCCACTTCTACTCAATATAATATATGGAAAGTAAATTTAGGTTACGTAAAAGTCCACTTAAAGTTTAATATAAAGCTAAACTAATTTATTGATTTATAGGAGAAAATATTACATATGTTATTCCAACGGTCGTGATTGAGTAATAAAAACAAACATACCATTTAAAAAAAAATAATAATGTTGAAACAATAATTTAAGCTGTAATCATACAAAAGATTTCCACCAACGACATACATTAAAGATGTTTCACTCACAATTTGACAAAACGTTGCGATCTACATGTTAAATGAAATACATTTCGTGTCACAGAAAAAGTTTAAAAAAGATTTAAGTTATTTACTGCGAGGCTGAATATAAATGCAAAGTGAGGATCCTTTTTCCTCGAGCGTTAAGAAAACGTCACTTAATGCACGAGCCAGAAATTTTAGAGGTATACGAAATTACAGCAAAATTAAGATATAGATCCTACATCACACTTACAGAGTTCATTTTCTTTTATTTTCTGCAGAAAATAAAATTGTGTGTTTCTTTTAGCGACTGAATCATTTTAAACTGAACTTATAAACATTACTGACTCCTTCATTCCTTAATATATTGTTAATTTATTATATAAATACTGTAATTATATATAGATAAGATTGCATAAAAAATATCCTTTATTTAAATATCCATAGTAAACATTGATTTTTACTTGTGATAAGAAAATCCTATTTCCATATATTTTTTCCAAAACAAATACTATATACCTTCGTATTGCTTTTGCAAATTCTTCTAATTATTGTATAAATTCTCATTAAATTTATCTCGCTCATGAAGAAGCTTACCATAATAATCGTGAGCATTTGAGAAAATAGTTATATTCGTATTTAAATTCTAAACTGCTTTAATGTTTTAAGCGTATACAAAATGCATTTCCGACATTCGTTTGACAAAATCAATACAGATTTATGTAAGGTTTTTTTAATATTCAAATTAATGAAAAAATTATATCAATAATTTTACTAATATTATAAATGTGAAATTTCTGGGATGTTTGTTGCTTTATTTCACATTAAACTAAAAAATGGATTATGGTGAAACTTTACAGTATGTAGATTCAGAACTCATTCTGAATGTTTCAACGTAGGCTAAGATGTATCCCAAGATATTATAATATATTTATTCTGTTGTAAAGCAGATAATGCATTTCTTTCTGGGCCCAATACTGAACTTGATGCGGACGAAGTCCCGAGTAAAAACTGATTTCAAATATTTTTTTCACATAACTACTCTCTTAATTAACTATTCGTAGGTTCTTAA
Source organism: Danaus chrysippus (assembly GCA_916720795.1). Classification (NCBI taxonomy): domain Eukaryota; kingdom Metazoa; phylum Arthropoda; class Insecta; order Lepidoptera; family Nymphalidae; genus Danaus; species Danaus chrysippus. The sequence continues at coordinate 6,117,706 of CAKASE010000066.1, read as the reverse complement.
ATATAATAACACAGTTTATAAACATGATAGTAATATTAAACGAGGTTTATTTTAAACTTGAGGCGAGCTATCTCGGAAAACTGTCTTTGAATTTTCAATAGGCGATAAAAATATATCCCGCTGTTCACGACTTCGTTCCATATTCTTATAAATTGTGAAACTTCAAAGACATCTCTTACGTTCTCAACGAAGCATGAAGTAAAACTCTCACAGGACTAGCGCTTAAGTTGAGGAAGACAAGCGTTTTTTAAAAAAGAATTTATGAATAATAATATTTCTTAACATACATACCTTTATTTCTATATAGAATTTGACTTCGGATTTTAATAAATTATATCCAACATTACTTAATATAAAAACATGAATAAAGCGGAATGTATACAATATATTAATTAATAATGAAAGAACTTATTAAATATATAACCCAGTTGTTATATCTTCTTCTTCTACCTGGCAATTTCCTAGCTATAGCCAGGGCCTGCCTTACATGTTGTGAATAGTTTTGGCTATTTGTTTTTACGACCGGCCGCCTGCCTGACATCAACCCTCTTTGGGAATCAGCATTAATCAGTAATAAATTGTATAATATGTAACCCAGTTGTTAATTATTATACAATATTATTATATCTCTCTTTCCCTTGACTTAAAGTATATATTTTCTTACATTAAACTAGACAGGGTAACCGCGACTAAGTTGGTGTACACTTAAAGTGCAATCTTCATGGAAATTTCATATCATATATCATTGCAGGTTACATATAAACATTTTAACAGTATAACTTTTGGAAACTTGAACATTTATTTACAAAATATGATTAATATTATTCGAATACCGTTAAGTATTTGCTATGAAATAAATGCCATACGAAATAAACTAGTTGCAATATTACTTCAAGAAACTTTTATTAGTTACGTTGTCAAAGAAATCATCCCTACGTTTTACGTAAAAAGTATTTTCATCAATTTTACTTATAAAACTTTACAATTCAGAGATACAAATTTATGTTCTTGTGTAAGGTACCTTAATTTTATATGAGAAATCAAAAGTAAAAGATTCACCTATATGGATTCTTTTATTTAGTGAAAATAAAGTAGTTTTCTTGATAAAGCATTTCCATTCTCTCATTCTCCGCTCCATTTCATTACAAGTGTCGATTCAATTTTTCTTTAAACGTTAATGCGAAGCCAAATCATTTTGTTTGATGTAATACATGTTATAATAAAAACGAGAGTTTGAATATGTTATATTAAAAAGTTCATCCGGCGATAAATACCTTAAATTGCAATATATTTTTACAAAATTTTGTACTTATGTGGTCAGTTATGTTAAATGCTGGTATTAAAACGAGGTATTGCTCCCAATTTAGTATAACATACAAAGTATGTAATAAAATGGTCAACTAACATGTTATAGCCCGAAATATAACCGTATTGGTATTTAAATATATATTGTAACATCATCTTAAATACTCAGTTTTATCAGTGTAAGAAATAGGTTAGTAAAAGAAAAAATAATAAATTCAGAATAACTTGTTTTAAAATAAATTATAAAAGAGAGTAGTATTATTTATTCTTTTAACATAATTTTCGCTTTGCTTAACTATGACCCATTTTTTATATTTAATATTAGTTTTTTTATGTTAAAGTAAGAAAGAAAACTGTTTCACTCTACTATTAACATTGAGACTTTTCTTAAATTCGTAAATTTTATAAGATCGGACAAATACTTTTCACAACACACCAACAAAACTTAGGAAAAACCCGCATGATTTAAATTTTAAAAGTCTACACAACCACAACTTTATGCTTAAAAAAAAAATCTTTTGTCAACGGAAAGATTGCTTCCTCCACACTTAACAGATAAAAGATGTATTGTTTTGGACAAGTTGTGAAGCCTACATTCGTTAAAAGCTTGGTTGCTTTTTTGTTACACATTTTGTAAGAATTTTAATATCCCCTACATATTTAGTTCTGAGCTCGCTTACCATCCCAGTGATGCTATGCTTATTCAATATAGTATTTCACTGTCTCTGTATTGATTTTACGAAAGTAAAGAATCCAGATTTTAATTTTTTTTAATCCTGCTTTTTCTTTAAATTATGGTTTTATTTTAATATATTATAAAAACAGCTCAAGATGACAAAAAAATCTTATTAAATGAATTAATGTTCCTAAAGTTGTACCTGAAAATAAAAAATAAATAAATGTTGGGTATTCATGTCTTTAAAAATGGTAACCATAAATTTAACAGACACAGCTGGTCTGATCGTCGTAATCTATACTTTTTGAATATATATTTTGCTTAATATTTAGGATTCGATATTATTAAATCACTTATACTATTTTCAGTGAATACTATTCAAGTTTTTGAATTGTACTCTAATGAACAACCCACGCAGAAATCAGTTTGCATCTTGGCATGACAGCTGTAAATAGTTTAGTTAAAGTAACATTTATAATATATTTCAAACATTATTAGTTTAAAAAAATATAATGAAGCAAAAATATATAATTAAATAAGTTATATTCATTAATATAAATCAACGCTCTATATGAGCTTCAATATTCTGTGAATGGAAAGTTTTTTACGAAATTCAGCCAATATACAAACAACTCGTAATTACTGAAGCTCTTATGCCCTACATATATGGTTAAATATATTTCCAATTTGCTTAATAAAAATATTTTCTTAGTTAATTTTATAAGCAGTCGGAAAGAAGAATTTGAAAGTGGTATTAAAGTTGTGACAGTTACAAAAGCTGTCAGAAAGGCGTTGAAATAGATGTTTACCTAATTTTATATGATAATATTTAATGAAAGAAACAAAAATAAAATGCAATACATTAAGATTTGAATCAACAATTGCTAAGGAAAAATTAAGTTGGTAACAAAACTGCAACATCTTTTTTTTCGTGATAAATTTTAAAGGTTTAAATGACGAAGACCTTTGTTCATTTGAAACTTTGATCATTTGATGTAAGTAATTATTTGTCGATTGCAAAAAGATAAATGAATATATTTGTTAAATATAATCTAAATCTTTCATTTCTTTCATTCTATACTAAAAACGTCAATTGGAACAGCATAACTCGAATTTAGTCATCATTAAGACCCTTACACTCATTCATTGCGATATAAAGACACTTATATTTCATTAAAATAACATTAAATATAAATATAAAAATTAAAAAGAAAAGTAAAAAAAATAACAAAGAGCTTAAACGTAAAAGCTTTGGGTTTTATTTAACTTTATGAGATTTATAATTCTGCAGTTTTATTACTTATTACTATAACTCGCGTCTACTGAGTTAATCCTTGGCTTGGATTTTACAAAACAGTGGAGTTTTAAAAATCTCTTTTTAAAACTAATTTCATTGCACGTATGGACTCTCATCTTTCGTTTCGACGCACTTTACAAATAGCCAAGTTCATTTATTTGAATGAACTTTTTTAATATTATGCTTTCGAAGTTCAATTTCGCATTCAATTTTATATTTCATAAATTTGATTGCTGATGAAAGTTTATCTTATAATTTTGCTTTCATTTAAATGAATGTATATACACATATATTTTGTTACTTTTTTTTGATTCACAATACTAATTATGCAGAGATTCATACTACTGATTTAGTAACAATCTGAATAAAATGTATTTGAAAAGTTAGCCGTTTAATCGTATTTGTAATGATCTTCTACTTCACCATAAACTTCTCTTAATCTAAATAGTATTGGCGCTTATAGTTGATTACGAGTGTCATCAGTAAATGATATATTATCCATCTGACACATCGGTTTAATGAGCTGAAGAACATCATACTAAGATATTAAGCTGGAAATGTGAATGTATTATGAATATAGTGGTAGCATTCAACATTCATAGTTGGTTTTACAAATGATTATTACATTAAACTGATAATAGTTAAGAAAGAATTAAGAAGAATTATATTAAAACTTAAGACACTCGTGGAAGCGGTTACAGTGTCATCTTCTTAGCAGTTTTTCATTTTACTTTAGTTAAAAACAATTTTCTATTTTTCAAGTGGTCCATTATGTATAACTTTTCAATATGTTTTAAATATAAATAAGTATAGGTAGATATTCTAGGTATGTCATATTTAGTTAGACTGACTTCGATTCGTATATTCGAAAAATGCTGCTAATAGTAAAATATTCATCGTGACTTTACCTAAATAAATATTTAAATAGAATTCATCCAGTTTAAAAAAAATCTTGTGGCTATTTGTAAAAGACATGGATCGCTTAAAACCTTCTTGTCCAAAATAATATTTTAATTTTGGAAGCAATCATTTCAGTCATCAATATATGTATAACCAAACTGCCACATGCAATAGTAATGTGTCAATGCTCCATCATCGCTCTATATAAATAAATTTAGGTATCTGAATGAAATTAATGCAGTAGTGTAAAAGCCGTACACTTGTTAGTTGATTTCAGTTCTTAACAGCCAATTATATATTACTCTCGTATGCCATTAGTAATGCTCTTTTCTCGTGGCAAGTTTCTAACATTCATCGTATTTCCAAGAATTCTAATCGTACGGAAACGAAACAGTTTCTATTTCTTTGAAGCATAAATGACCTTTCATTTATTAACTATTTGCCTGACTTTAAAGTTTCACCTTAGACATATTTGAGTAGCCAATTTCTTTACTGAAAGAAGTATGTATATTTCAATAGATGCTACATGCTTGTGTCACAAAATTCCTTATAAATGATCTACCTTACAGTACATTATCTGCAAAATTTATGAATTATCTTTTGCAAACAAATAAAAATTGGTACATTCTTATTTCAAAGAAAGTTATTAAAGTAGCCTTGCATGTCAGAGAATTTCTTTAAGACAGTTTTAGCGGTTTTTGTTTAACATTTTATGGATTAATTCCCAGAATAAAGATAATAATTATATTTGATAATGATTACAAAATTCACAAATATTTCTTTATACTATTTCCATTCACTAACTCTACGACTTTTTAAGACTTCATATAATGTAATTCAGTTGGTATATATTAAAAACCGTAAATTCAGAATTGAAAAGATTATTTTCAACTATATAATGTATTCAATTTGAAAAATTACTACAGACGTGATGGGAGATAGTACTATACAGACGTCTATGCGTAGACTTTAACCCAACCAATGATAAAATGTTAAAAAGTGTCCTGGGATTTTAAAATGTTTTATCTGCACAGTCTGACGAAACCCTGAATGAAACTTTTTTCCTGTTCTCTTAGCTTCAGACAGAAAAAAGTAACGTTTTAACATTAAAAAGGATTCTACAAGCTCACAAAGCCAAAGGTGGATCAAATGAAACTTTTGTTTCACGATTTTAAATAAGTCTCTCTTAAACTTATATAGGTACGTAACTGTAACGGTTAAAAAATAAGTACCGTTGAATAAAGTTTAGACGACAATTAATTTTTAATTATTTTCAAATGCAAAATTGTTGTCTATGCAAAAGTACTCTTTTTGTTACATGTGATTAAATGATTGTAATTTATTTATAGAATTTATAAGCTCAGGTCGTTCTTATTAAAACAAAATATTTATGTTAGCAAACTACCACTTTTTTATATTAGGTATATAAAAGTGCTCAAAAAATAGTCGACAATGATTTATTGAAATGATTTATAGACGGGAAAGTTATAATTTTAGTAGGATATTTTTAATCAAACTTTATACATTTTCAATTGATTTACACAAATTTCCTGTCTTGAGATTTCAAATACAAAAAAAAAACTAAATAGAATAAATGCACATACAATAATTAAAAAAATAAATTCAATTCCACTCAAGCATTTCGAATTAATCATAAAATAATATTAAAGAAATATCTGTCGTCTTAGAAGGGAATTACAGAAGAGTAATCTTACAATTTTCAACTTGTCAAAGATATAATAAATTGTCAGAGAAAAGCAATCGGGTATATGTCTGAAAATATGATTGTCCTCAATAGAAAACGAGCCCGTGATCCGGTTTGAAGTGACTCCAACTGGATGGAACGAGTTACAACAAGTTACAACTAGTTACGACTAGTTAGTGCCTTGGTAGCAGATGCCCGATTCACCTGGATTTGAAGTTTGAAGCGCTTTTATTAACTTAATAAATACAAGTTGTTTAAAGTCTACAGTTTGTTTGTTTTAAAAAGGTAAAATAAGTATATTTATTTAAAAAATAAGTTCGAATTATTAGAATTTTTACCCTACATCTTCTGCTTCACGACCCGTCATATCGTCATCAGCCTATCAGAGCCCACTGCTGAGCAAAGGCCTCTTTCTCACATGGAGAAGGTTTGAGCATTAATCACCACGCTTGCTCAAGACGGGTTGGTGAATTCAAACTTATAACTTCACATAAAAATCGAAGTATTGCCACTATCACTGTTTAGATTATTTTGCAATGAAAACAGGTTTAATTCATTATTAAGTATCGTGTATCATACAATACCTATATAAAGATGACCTACGTAATCAATAGGAGGCCCATCAGCGATTACATCATTTAAGTAAAACTTTAGGGTCTATCAACCCTTTATTATACCCACGGTTTTGACGTAAACCGCATTTAAAGTTTAACTGGAAACTATGAACATTATTTTACTGACCCTTCTTGTGAATTGTAAGACGAATATTGCCATAACTAAGTTTTGATTATATCTCGTGAAGTTTGTTCAAATACGTTGGTTTTCACAATCAAAGATGTTGTCGTTTCTTCACGAAGTAATTTAACTTTGATCATAAAAAAGCTTCACGCTATTATCTTTAGCACTAAACTTATGCTATCTATAAATGTCGGCACATATTCATGTCTACTTCGCAATTTCATGTTCCATAGAATTTCATTGGAAAGCTATCATCTGTCATATTCAATACCTTATTGAACATATATTTACAATCAAGTATAATTAATGTGGCAATGAAGTGTTAAAGTTAAATATGTATTACTAGCCACAATATTCTTTTAATTTCTAATATTTAGTTGTGTTCTGTGTATTTAAGCGACCTAAAAATAAGAAGTTTTATTATTCCTATACAGCTGTTAATAAATAGATAATGTCCGAATTCATTAAGCCGAAAGAGTAATTCCTATAACAACAACAGATTCAATTGAAACAATATATAACGTGTCGGAAATAAAACCGAAACTATAAAAGAACGCTAAAAGCGAAATGAGAGAAAATTTTCAAACATTCCCGTGGGTAACAACAAACCATGTTACTAACCTCACTCGTTCTAAAACACTTCCATTAAATCAAAACGCCACACAAGTTACAATCTGGATAAATTATTAAAGTCGAAAGTGTTATTAAATTGTTTTAAATCTCAGAATTAATACATTAAATACAGTTGAAAATTAGATTACTCATAATAAACTTTCTCTTAATCGACGACTAAACTTTAGCTTAAAAGTAATGAATTTTTTGTCAAAATATACTTGTAAACAAATAATAATGTTATTGACAAGTTACTCCACGGAATACGTCACGTACACGTCACGACGTGTCACAATGTTCAATAATTAATTTAATTATTTCACCTTTTTGTGACGTTAATTTTGTATCAAATAATATGATTTATATAAATGAAACTAATATTTTCGGATTTACTAAGCGGTTTTTTTATTTTTTACTATAAACTACATACTCCCGACGTTTCGGCTACTTTACAGCAACCGTGATTACGGGCAGACGAGATGTGCCCGTGATCACATCGGTCTAGAAAATATTAGTTTTATTTAAATGAGTACTACCGAAAATCTTAGATCTCATTAATATGATTTATATTTTTTTTATATGATTCATTTCTATCAAACGTTTTAATATGACGTCTTGTGGAATTTATAAATATGTACTTGTATGTTTAAAACGATTAGAGATGGTAAGCTTTGTAGAGACGAAGGCTAGCAATAAGAAGCTTATTTGAATTTTCTCGTAAGTATATCTGATACAGTTTTCTAATAATTGTGTCATTTTTTTGCTCTAATCCATTCTTACAATTAGCAACGAAGCCACTTTTATAAAACAAGTCTTTGAAAATACCTTTTAGAAAACCTCCAGCTACCTTGTAAACTTATCGAAGAAAATCTTTTTTTTACCTGTCTCTTGCAGTTAATTACTATCCCTGAATTTGATAGACTTCCGTCTAGCAAACGGCTTTTAAATTAAAAAAAAGTTCGTAGCTTCTCCAATTTGAAAAAAAATTTACGTCAAAACAAAAAATATACGGGCAAATTGACAAACTATAAATTATATCAATAACGACGTATGAATAACGAAAACAAATAGCGTACGATATTTACCTTAATTTTAACAGGAGCATGATTTAAATCAAACGAAAACCCACGAGATAGACAATTTTGTATGTAGCAAACACAACTTCAAAATACACGCCCTCAAGCTTAGCAAAGCAAATACGTGACTTCAAACAGTCGGTCCAACTAATTTAACATTCCATCCCGTATCGGTCAGTTTGGTTAATCTGACAACAAGTTGACATGGGACTCTGAGCTGGGCGGTTGTTTGAAAAACCTCCCCTGGGATGGAAACAATAAGATTGAAATATGCATGAAGCCTTCCTTTCTAGTCCAAGCAAATTCACATAACAGGGTTACGCTGTGATTTGTATGAATTGTGTCAATTAATATATAGTACTTTATTTTATTATTTTTAACAAAAACAATTAAGTTTAATTTCGTTTTTCATTTTTCAACACTTCTATTACTATTATGAGTATTAAAAATTATATATAAAAGATATAATTAGGCATAATACATATATTGAAGTAGGCTGCATACATTTATTATTAATAACATAGTTAATCAAATAGTTTAGCATAATACATTTTTTCAGAACATTGATTTTATAAATTCTAAATAAATTATGGTTTTGTAATCGCTTTCCCTTTGAATCCTTTTAAACTATTCTCCGTAAGTCTTATAGAAATGATATCAACTCATTTCTATACTTACAGCGTACACGATCATCCTTCAGAGATAATTTTAACAATAAGGCTATCATCCTCTACGGACAATGTGTCAGAAATTCTTGCCTTAATTCCTGTCACTTGCGCCATAGATAACACAAACAATCCGGTTTATATTACCCACGCGATGTTTGAACATCTAGGATAAGTCAATCTCTCGTGTTTTATTGGAATTATGATTAAGAATCGAGGCCAACTAACAAGCAAAAAAAAACTCACATGAAAAAGTTTCTATATCAAATATTTAACCGGCAGTTTCATTATATACAGCCAGTATTGCTTTCACAAAAAAAAGAAGAAATTGTCACCTCATGTAAATTGATTATGCAGAATAGTCTATTATCTTTTCTATACACTTTTTTATTCTTAAAGATCCCTATTAGCATAGCATCTTCGCCTCACTAGATAATGTAAAATATTCATAACGAATAAATTTGTGAGAATTACAAAGCTGAAAGTAAATAGCGGGTTTAATCTTGACATGGTTTTATGAAACTTTGGACTCAACACATTTGAATACACCACTGTTTATTTTATACCGACGAGTGGCAATTAGTAGCTACTCAACAATTACGACCTCAAACATGGGACTTGTAAGTTATGTGGAAATCGGTTATTATATTATTTATATTTAACTAGCTTTGAAAAATATTATGACTCTGAATACCATAAATTGCTTTGCGAATTTTAGTATTATGATAAAATGAAATTGGTGGTTTGTCGTACTGTCCACTTTGACCTAAAATACTCCTCTTATGTTTGGAAGTCCAATACCAAAGTTATACAGCTATGTACTAACGCATTTGTTTTTTGAAAACCGTCATCCATTTGTCTTTTCCATCATTGGTTTTCAAAATAGAATACTTAAATATTGAGGTATTTACTGCGTCTTCAGCTGTGGTACCTACGTAAATAAAAAATGTTAGCAATACAAATTTTGAGTAATCATACAGCCATCGTTTTTAGTATTTTCTAAATAACAAAAAATCTTCCAGAAATGCTGACAAAACGTAATATTCAAAATAAGATATTAAACTATACAAAATCACCCGGTTCTACATTTAAGAAGTCATCTAATATATAATCGGAGTTAATTATGTAAACATATTAGTTCTGAGCGTTTAATACTCATGAATAACTATTCGTCATAACTAGACTGCTAGACGGACTAATGAACAAAGCATTTAGCATTATGCGGGTTGATAACACCCCTTATTGTTCTCGCCCGTATACGATGACCTAAGCCTCTATACAACTAGACGGATCTTTAGATGATTAAAATGCCATTTAAATCTAAATTACCTAAATCGTAATAGTAAAATAGGGTTTGATAATTTAAAACTATCAAATGGTACGCGGTTTTATCCCTAACAGCAGTAGTGCTAACAATTCTAATTATCGTAGTAGTAACAATCTATAGTAGTTGTAGTAGTAGTAACAATAGTCCTAACATAGTACAATCTATGTAGTATACTAAAGTTTTTTGCTTTAAAAATAGGAAAAATTTTCAGTAAATATCAAAGGTACGGCATAAAGGAGAGTTAATATTGTTACGAGAACACTTAAAAACCGCAATTAGAAGACAAACTATTATAGGTTTATAGAAAATATTCGTAAGTTATTATTTTTACATTGAAATCTTTATATTTATTCCTTTTATATTTTGCAAAAGGCAAAATTGAGAAACAATTTTGTGTCATTATATGTTTGAAGCAGAATATTAGTTGTTGATGGTCGTTTTATATCCTGGATAAAATTGTAATCGCTTTCAAAATTCATAATGTAACAGCTCATTGAGATTTGTTTGCGTAATATAATTTTCATTCGATTATGTATTACCTCCCGTTAACAATACATTCCAGGTAAACATGTAAATAAATTAAGACACTCACGAATTCAATATTTCAGAATCCGACGCAAACAGGCGTCACTTTATGAAAAATAATATACGCCAAAGGGCGTCTGTTGGGCGGTATAAATGACAGCTGTCAAACGAGGATTAAAAATAGCGGTCGGCCACAGCTAAGCGTTCAGAATTATAACTTGTATTTATTTTTATTACGGTTCTAAAATTTACAACAACAATTTTTTTTTATTATGAAACCATTTAGAAGTACTGAAAGTCGTACTTTTTTTTCGTATTTCGTTTTGTCATCATATTTATTTAGGCCCAGGTTTATAAGATGTATTGAAGTAAATGCAAACGTTTTACGTGGTTCATCTCTTAGTTAAGGTTTGATTATAAGAAGTATAAGTATTTATGCATATTTTTGTTCTAATTCTAGGTGAATGGCGTGGAGAGAGGAGAATGCTGGATATTACGAGAGACAAACCTGTAAAGGTGTGCGTCCGAGTTGTCGTGCCTGTTCGAGACCATCCGAAGGTAAAACTTACATTAAATAAATCATTATCCATAGGAAATTGTTCAATGGTACAGCAAAGAAAATTTGCTTTGAAAAAATTAATGTGCTGTATTAATTTATAAACTGATATATTTTATGAAACCAAAGTAATATTATAGTTCATTACTAAAAAAAACCCTTAAAGTAATAATTCTACAAAGGGAAATAAAGTAAGTAATATTTTCTAAATTATTCTATATATAATACTGTAACAAATTTTTACCGCCTCATTTTATTTATAATCAAAACTTTTGATGAACATCAACATAATGTTTGTTAAATGGAATGTTCAGAGCAAGATAAATAAAGACGTTTCAGACGATCGTCTTAAACGATAGTCTAAATTAGTTCTCTCAATCACATCATCATTGTATGGAAGATTTCTTTTCATATTTCAATAATCACAGTTAAAAAGACAGAACATTTTCTTTCGGGTCAGTTATACTTAATAAAGAAATTAACTTCATTGAGATAAAAAGGTAACGGATATTTCTTGATTATATGGCGGTACGAAGTTCGCCGGGTCAGCTAGTATTTTATATAACAAAAAAAAAACAAACAAATCAAACATCTCCCATAGTTAATAAAATTTATTTATATACTTAACAATACAGTAATTGGTTTTAATATAGTCTAAGTTATAAGTTAAAATAATACTTAAAAATAATTATCACAATGCAGTTAATAAGTATAACAAAATAGATAGAAAATATATAATTTTATTTTCAACACTGGTCACGTTTCTATTCCATTTGTAAGAACCTCTGACAAATGTCCGCAATCCCAAAGGAATTTAAGGCTGGTGATACACTGAGATTAAGCTATATTACATATGTTACCATATTAAATGATTTAATTTTAACAACAATGAAAAACAGTTTCTTCATATTAAAACCAGGAGCTCTATTTGAGTATGAAATAAAATATTTAATATTCTTATTTAAAAATCCTTTAAATGAAAATTAAAGTATGCTTAAGTTTCTGGAAATAATCAATGAAAATAATAATAATAATATAATTCATGATATGACAATAAATGCGTATATATGTATATTCTTTTAATATAGTATTATCGTATCCCCATCCTATTTAGATTCAGGGTCAGGTGCGATCTTTTGTAATGTCCAATTTTTACCTTTCTTCTCAATAATCAGTCGTAATGGATGGGTCAGAAATTTATTTCGACGGTAATCAAAGATGACATTATATATCAAGTCTCAATTTAGTTTTCGATATTTATTGATTTTATAATATATTTAGCAATCTAAATGAGAAAAATGTAACTCATTTGACTGAGTTACTATTCAAGTCATGATACAAGTTATAGATAAATTATTTTCAACTAAACAAACTTGTTTTAAAGACTACCAAGCGAATTAACGTTTATTGAAATTGTATTCTTTCTAATATCTAATACAAACGAGTACTAAAAAATTGATCCATCATTATGTATTTAAAATTAATTTTATTTTACAATTTATGAAGTAAATTATGCGTACGAAAATTATCGTAAAGGCTAATAATAAGTATTTATTTCGTAATTCATATATTCTTTGAAAAAAACATGTCACATATATAACATAAAAATTAAGAAGTCAATTATACTGAAAGTAAAAGAAGATGATTAATAAATAAAAAACAGATACTTTATAATATTCTCCAAAAAATAAACCTAATATTAATCTCGTTCTTCAGAATTAAATTAATAAAGCAATAGTAGAGATGCCTAGTGTAATTTAATTATTCCCTTTATAAAGACTTTCGTAAATAAAGCTAGGTTCACAAGTATGTCACTAATTAAGTCTGTGGAATATAATCTCTGCCTTTGTCTAGACAGATATACGTGTTGGTGACTTTTGTAATTGAAGTTATTTATAATAGAAGTGTTTTAAACTTATCTTTGTTGGTGATTTCAAATGTTGTTATTTATCATATTTCATCTATGTATATGTTCTGCCTCTAGTGTATATATTCTTAGAAATAAGATTAAAAAAGAATTTTTTTTTAATAATATTCCATATAATCAATTTTAAAATAACAACTTTCAACTATCTCGATTTAAACTTATCGTTAAATGTAATCTGAAAATAACACGGACAAAAGATTTGAACACACTTCGAAAATCTACTATCGACTAATCTATCACACCATCGGGCGTTGCGAACCAAAACAGAGTCCTGATCTCCTTTGACAACTGCTTATATGACGATCCAGTCTCTCCTAAACTCTTATATTCCTACAATATTTATGTATATGACGTTTGTAAATCCATTCTAATGTAGTTTTAATATAGTAACAATAAAGTATTCCTCAAATAGACAAATATTTTTTACACAGGCATTCATATATACAAGTATAATTAAAACTGTTCATAAAAACTATAACACAAGTTCTCCTAACTATCAATTTAAATCACATTTTATATAAATTTAGCAGAAGAAAATATAAATGAAAATAAATAAAAACTGTAATATCAAAAGAGATCACAAACTTACAACTCAAACTAACTCAGTCGATTTAAAATATTTGTCTTCCAACTGAATTCAAAAGCACATTACAGCGAGACGTGCTAAGCTCTCATTGCACTTTAACTTCAGTTCAAACTTATCATTTCAATATATTAGAATTATTTTATAACCAAATATAATATTTTCAAAGATTCCTTAATAATTATTTCTATTTTCATTCACGAAAACAGTTTTTAAAAATTTAATTCAACAAAATGCATTTTTCATTTATATTATTTTAAAAATAATGTATATATTCTTCCGATGTAAAGAAAGTTATTGATTGTCATAAAAACTTGCAGTAATTTATCAAATACTTCAAAATGTAGACTAAATTTTATACATATAATTGATTGCTTCTAAAAAGATTACTTTAGTTCGATACTTATCCACCGATCAATATTTATTATTATGAATTTATTTAGTGAAGTCTCTCTCGGGTAAAAGTGTGAACTACACTTTGTTTTATTTGGATACAGTCCAATGTTTGCTGAAAGTACTGTATTTTGTTTGGCGACGGTCTCTCATATTAGTTCAGGTGTTTGTAGTGTTGCTGTCAACTTACATTATAGAGTCAATACGTTTTATTGCCAGTACAGAAAAACATGACCTGAATTTTAATAAAATATGTACAAATACGAATACGTACGTATTGTTTAGTTATATTTTATTATAATATTATTATAAGCACTGTTAGATAACCGAAATAAATTAATTAATTCATTATTAACAAGTCCGGTTATTTATATTAAAAACATCTTTTTCAAAAAAATAGCTACCAATTATCATAAGTTTCCATAGAATATATTTTTTTCCTTGTTCATGATGCTACATAATTGGTTTAACTACAGATATTGCGCCTTTAAAGCATAGAGAAATATACAAATAAATTTAATACATAGCCTTTTTTAAATCCCGACAGCGACGAACTTAAAAAACTAAACCTTGTCTATGGGAGCTGTCAAAAAGCAATCCTTTATAACACGAGAAAGAAAGATTGTGCTGCGTTCAATAAATCAATAACTGTACTAGTTTCAAACAATGGCTTTGAAAAATTTGCTTACAGGAAAATTATTTTAAAGAACACTTTGTGCGAATAAAAATAGCTTATTTCAACTGAATGAAACATTAACTAACATAGATACGTACATTTATTTATAACAGTCGTCTTGATGATAATATTATAAGGTTTTTGCTTTCTGTTATCAATTCGCTGCTGGAATACCAAAATATTTCAATTACTGATTCTGTGAATAGAAACACTGCATGAATTATTTATACCATCCGAAACATAAGAAACTAGAACGTATCTGACGTCTTTTCCTAAGTATTTTTTTAGAGAATCACAATGTCAATAAGCAGACAAGTAAAAAAAAATGCTTTTTTGGAGTTTTCGTAATGTTTTGCGATTTTTGACCTTAAATTTCCCAAATAAAATCATGCTTTTTTGAGGTTTTTCTTAACATTTGATGATCTTTCACCTTCAATTGCCTACCCAATAGAATGTGGTGATTTCTATATACCGGTATCATTGATGTAAATAAGATAATAATTCCACAGACATAGGGTCATACGCTTTAGAAGTTTTTGTATTTCAAAGAATGGACAATTCATACTTTTATTGCTAACCTGATACTCTTATAATAGATATCAGAATGTCCTATTACAATAGATTTGATATCTTTGGTAGAAGCGGCCTAGAATGCTGTAACCTTAAAAGCTTCTTCACGAAATCTTATGATGATTATGCTTCGTACCTGGAACGTTACTTATATTTCAAATCAATTGCCTACTCGTTAATTATATAAGATGGCAACCAGAGGTTCCAGAAAAACTACGAAACTTACTTATATGTATATTATAAAAAGAATTATTTATTAAAACTTATAACCAATACCTAGGACTACATGAGTTCCTCGATGTTAGGATATCAATATCATTCCATGGCTTGTGTGGTATCGGGAATCCTCTGGTCCACACGACTTTGTGTTCGTTCCGCGGAATCAGCAGAGTCACTTGTAATGTGATATTTTTTTGCCTCGGTGATGTTTATTTTATTTTTAACATGTTGCGCGTACGTAATCTGTTTATCATTTCATCATATACAAAACACCAATTAAATAAATTATCAAAAAACTATAATTATTTATACATTATGGTGTAATAGACTGGAATGAAACTAATAAAAATATGTCCTTATAATAGTGACAAAAATATCAGTTAATGTAAACACCACATTATTGAACAAGGACTATTTGCGAAGACTAGTCAGAGATCGTTAAACATACAATCACAAATTACCAACTGGATCTGTATTTACTGAGACTGACAAGTAATTAAATAAAATTAATTATGTACGTATTAATTGAGTGTTTCAATTGAATCATGTATCCGTTTTAATTAAATGTTAATTGCGACTATCGACTTATAGTTGTTTTATTTATCGTCAATTCTGATAATTTTTTTTTTCAAGTTAACAAACTTATTTATGTACGTATTTTTTTATAAACAAATTATGTACAGTGGCATCCAGAGGTACCATAAAACCTACAAAACTTACTTCTTTGTATATTATAATAAGAAGTACTTATTAAAATTTATAACCTATACTTAAGACTACATGCTTGAACCGATGTTAGGATAGCAATACCTTTCCATAGCTCGTGTGGTATCAGAAATCTTCTGGTTCAAACGGTTTGGTGTTCGTTCCGGAGAGTCGTCGTTATATGTATGATATTTGATCCATACAACGATGACTCCCCGGCGATGTTCATTTATTTTTTAATATGTTGCGCGTACGTAAAAAACATAACAAACAATTATAGCAATAAACTAACGCATGTTGTATCCTAGTAGGATAAGATATTCGTATTTTTAGTATCTAAACCTACACGTAAATAAATTTAAAGTTACATCAACAACAATGAAATGTCTTTATAAATAAGATCATTAATTATGAAAGATTATAAGCTATAGCTTCGGTAAAAAAAAATATTTGTATCAAATAATATTGTTACATTCATCGCGTTATACTTTATTATGGTTCTTAAAGCTTCCAAGATATCCGACGAAAGTATAATCCAAAATACATTATCTCATGAAATAATAATCTTAAATCCATACCCAAAGGAAATTGGTACATACTCGAATATCATGATAAGTTTATCGAGTCAAAATTCATATTTTCTTAACGATTGAAATTCATGGGAACGCCTTGTGTGCTGTCAGCCCTAATCGTAAATCAATATGGTGTAAATTTTGTAAACACACGGGGTTTAGTTACGTTCTAAAACATTCTAGAACTTAGTTGAATGTTGGCGAGACAACTGGACTTATAACATTTTGTTTGAGTTTAAATAATAATTGGTAAATGTTTATTTTAGTCTTACAATTAGGTATTTAAGGTTGAAGTATTGTTGAGTTTACTTCAATTAAAATTCGATAAAAATATTAATTGAAATATTCGTGTCAATGATTCCAACACAATTCCAAAACGATACATCGAGTACGGAGTTTTTCGGTTTGTTATTTTTATGTTTCCTATATCGTTATACTAAAACTATGTGTGTTTTCATTTGTATCAACAATACTATGTTTTCAATGTTACTCCTTAGTCCTTTAATTCTTTCATTAAAATTATTCTTCTATTCATCTTATTACATAACATTCGTAACGAATGAATTGAAATTATGAATGAGAAGTTTTTGAGATTGGTTGAAATACCCATTCATTATTTTTAATGAATACGCGTGAAAATAATTGCGGAAGTAATTTTGTTTTATAAAATAATTATTAGAATTCCACCATATTAATGTAAAGTTATATACTGCATCCGTAAAAATAGGGTTAGAGTAATTATTACTTATTATACAAAACTAGTCGATACAGGCGCCACCGCTATGTATTTTCGTGCAATAAAAATGCCGAATCTAGTCCCATGAATTTCCAAGTGATGTATTATATCCGGGGGAATGTCTGCAGCAAATTTGTTTGAAACCGCAACGGATTTTAAGTTAAAACGACGATAGTTATAAACATAAATAAAAAGAAAATTTAAATTTTAAATTTTCTACCAAACAAATGAGTTCCTTTAAATTAATGTACATTTTTATTTCCAACTATCCAGCTATATCAGGATGTTTTTTGCGAACTTCATTCAAGATAAAATTCTGTCGACAATTTTCACAAGTACATGAAATGAAATCTAAAAATATGTGAACCTTATATTATATTTGGTTCGATTTACGAGCGTTCAATCATGAGACAGATAAAAGAAATGTGCCGACCAACTTAATCATGTAACACGATAAAACATTTTGACCAAATTCAATTTAAGATCCAAGACATCCTTGAACTTCAACATATGAATCCCGGGCGGGTCGTTTCTCCGGTTCGCCCCATTTCGGCCTCGTCTGCCCCATTTCGGAATATTCTGCCCCATTTTACCCCATCGCCGATCGAGTCAGTATACCTAACTTAAACTATTGTCACTATAACTTTCTCTAGACACACAAATGGCTGGTGTTAAACGTATACCTGAGAGAATTACGTTTGAAACGAAAAAGGAACATAAATTAAAATACATTTCATAACCATTATAAGCTATTTTTATATATTTTTTTCTATTTATCAAATCAGAACGGATTAAAAGTGGGTGGAATTTTCGAAAAAATGGTTCAAGCAACATCTTTTCTAGCTACATAAATATCGTAAATTAAAAATTTATATGGCTATCAATTGAAAGTACTTGAATTCAATATGAATAAGGTTTTCATTATAGATGCTCCGACAGTAACCCTCAATAGATTCTTAATCTTATTACAGATATTGAAATCACTTTATAGACTAGACGGGTAATTTTAAATATAATTTTATCATACTCTTTCAAAGAAACCATTCCTAGAAATCAAATGGCGATTTAATTGAACGGCTTTACCAGGAAATATTTATAAAGAACGTAAGCAAGACTGGTTTGTTTCTAATAAAGTTTTTGAAATTTAGAACTGAAACCTTATTAAAATAATATAAGAATATATTTACCTTTTCACAATTACTCAGTTTAATGAAATTATCAATTATTATAACATAAATAGAGCTACGGAATTCAAAATTATGCCTCATCAACTAATAACGAATTTACGAGGTAACAGGAATTGAAGTAATCTTTCCCTAAGTTAATGAATTAGTTAATTACTTTGGAAGAATATAAAACGACGATATTTAAACACTCAACATTTCTAAGATAGAACTTATACCTTTAGTTTCTTCATGAAATTTATTTGTTAGGCTTCACGTGTATGTAATTGGAGTATAAAATAATTGGAGTTTTCTATTTGAGAGGTGAAAAAAATATTCACTATGTGTTTGTTTAGCTTTATTCAAATATTTACAATAAAGAACTAAAAAATTAAAAGTTTGTTATATGCATCCCAACCATACAGTTTTATGATCGTCACGATAAAAAAACGAATTTAAATTAAAATTGATATTTTATTTCATTGAATATAAATTTTGACTTAATATATAAAAGCATCATAAATATATAAATATTTATTTAAATTAAAGTAATATTTTTCACATCTCATCTGCCCGTGATCACGGTTGCCGAAAAGTAACCGAAACTTCGGGAGCACTCTGTTTTTAAAATAATCCGAAAAAGTTAAGTTTCATTGAAATGAATACTCGCGAAAGTCTTAGATCTCATTATAAATATATAACCTTACCAACATAATCTTTAAAATACATGCAAATGTTAACCGTAGAAATACATATCTATATAATTTATATAACTGATGCCAGAAGGTTTTCATCGACCCCTATAAAGATCTTAGTGGTAACAGGTCCGCACACATCATCGAGTGTTCCACAAACATTGAACCCTGATCGTCAGTTCTAGCTCCAATTACTCTGAAGTACTCCGAATATATTTCCACCTCTCGCTCCATTTAATAGTTGTATAATAAATCGTAGAATAAAACTTTTATTTCATCACGAATGTTTAAATTAATATAGCTACAGTTAGAACAAAATTAATTGCTACACACTCGATTGAAATTTTGAATTAGTTTAGTAATTAATGAAAACAAAATTGAAAGTAGTAAAAGCATTGTATGATTTTATATTATGTCTTCTTCGTCGTCTAATAAACTTGTGGTGCTAGTGACATACGAATACTAAAAGCAGTTGAAACCCATTTCGTCATGTTTTATTTTAATCTTGAATCAAAGATAAATCTGGACTCACTATATACAGACTGCACGTGAATAAAAATTGAAATATCTGTTGAATTGGACGCGACAGGATTTCAGAGCTCTTCAGAATTTCACATGCTCTTTGTATCGACTACATTCGTATACAGCGATTCAGATTTTTATTAAATCCTTTGTCATTGACAGCTCTATTCAGGAGGAAACGCATACGATTTTTAACCAACCTTAATTAGCTTTTCAGCTGTATAATTAAAATCAAAATGTAGTATATACCAATCGGATTAATTATGTTGTGTTGTTGAGGTTAAAGTCCCGCTTCTCATGCATGAGGGCGTGGGTTTGAAACCTGGCAAGTACCAATGTGATTTTTCCTAGACTTAGTACTTTCTTGGAGTATTTAGACGTCACTGACAGCCGGTGAAGGAAATCGCAAGCGTGGCGATTAATGCTCGAATCTTCTCTATGTGACAAGAAGCCTTTGATCAGGTACTCAGGGTTCTGTTAAGCGATAATCAAGCAGATTTAGAATTTTCGGAAACTTTTAATGAGATCTTTATAAACGATGACACATACAAAATAATGTCAAAGAACTACCCGTTAGTTAAGACCACATTGTTACAACTTGAAACAAGTTTTTTTGGTGTGTGGAAGCTCTGTAACTAATTAAAATATTTTGCTTACTTTTTAAGATAGTTAGAGAATTTATATTAAAATTGACGTGATTCTTATATATATATATATATATATATATATATTTATAAAATACATTCTCCACCAAAAAAAATAAGATGTTTGTAAATGTTTTATGCCTTATTTATAACATATGAGACAAATACAGAATTTTTTATTTCAATTATATTATAATATTTACGGACAAGAAATCAGTTGTATCCGTAATTTGGACAATCTATCCTTCTATTCATTGTTATCTCCACAACTACTGATAGAGATTTTATGCATCTAAAATTAAATAAAAATAATTGTAATACAATACACTGTCTAAATTTTAAAAACTTTTTATTTAGATTATACAACACGTTTAAATAAAATAATCTTTTATTTTCAGTTCAACTTCGTAGGTAAACTGTTAGGTCCGAAAGGCAACTCTCTGAAACGTCTGCAAGAAGACACGATGTGCAAAATGGCCGTCCTAGGACGAGGTTCTATGAAAGATCGCCAAAAGGTATTTGTTAACTTTTTATATTCATTTCATACTCATATTATCTTTCCTAATAACGAAGCTTCAAGAATAAATAAAGAAAAAAATCACGATACATGTACGAGTATGTATAAGAAGATATTCAAATGATTATATTTGAATACATAAAAAATATAACAAAAAAATTGATGCTAAAAATACAAATGATTACTTTGGAACCTAATATCTAAAACAATAAATGATATTATAGATTCACAATAATTTTTGTTTAGATATTTTATACGACAAATAAGATCATAGATTTTGAATTCTCTAACAACTTATGATAGTGCATAGATTCTGATTTATCAATGATTTTATGTCCATGGCTTATGTAATCTTATTCGCCAGGAGGAGGAGCTCCGTGTCTCCGGAGATCCAAAGTTCGCTCATCTATCAGATGAACTTCACGTTGAAATCAGCGCATTCGCGACACCAGCAGAAGCTCACGCCCGAATCGCGTACGCTCTCGCAGAATTACGAAGGTTCTTGGTGCCTGTAAGTAATTGACATATATTAAATCAATATAAACAGTTATTTTGCAGTTAAAAGTATTAAAATTATTTAATACAATAAATTAAAAGAGGAATTAAATATTAATGTAACTTGTTTCATAAATAAAATTGTAGGTGCAACCGTGAAAGACATTTCGATATCTTCCTTTTACTATTTTTAATTATTTCTCATGGAAGATTCATTTAATTTTATTTTTATTAAATCTATCCAATGTGTTTTCTTCTTTTCATAATAAAGGCCATTCATTAAATAAGTATACATAGATTTTTATTCAAAATTTTATAAAACAAAATTTAGACAATTTCTAGAACGCTATTTTACTTAAAAAAATCATATTTAAAGCCGGTTCTCAGTGTCAAAATTGTCCAGAAAATCAAATTATAAATAAACAATAAACAATGGATTGTATTTCTTTATCTATAACAATTTTACTAGCATTTTTTTTACCCAATTGATATCTCATATAATTTCAAAGATCCCTTTACAAGGTAACCCCAACGACCCAAGATCAATGAAAGAACAGACAGTTCGCGAGCATATATAAAAATATTATTTTCATCACAATCCACTCACGACAAAAGTTAAATCTGAATATTCATATCATTTATAACATAAAATTATCTCTTGATCTTTTCAATTTACGGTATCTAATTCGTTTGGAGTCCGTCAGCATTTTATAATTCAATTTCAAATTCGCTTCTAGTAATTGTAATTTTTTTCATTCACAACTTATGAAACTCATTTCAACATAAAATAGAAAGCTTGTTTAATTATATGAAAAAGTTTCATCTTTATCTTTATACACACACACTCACAGATACTCACACAGACATATCTTCTTCTTCTACCTGGCAATTTCCCATTTTTGCCATGGTCTGCCTTCCTTGTTGTGAATAGTTTTGGTTAATTGTTTTTACGACCAGCCGCCTGCCTGACATCAACCATATTTGGGAATGCATTAATCAGTTATGTCTAAATACTCTAAGAAAGTACATATGACTCAGAAAAATCACATTGGTACTTGCCAGGGCCAGGATCGAACCCGCGACCTCATACATGAGAGGCGGGCCTTTTAACTACTAGGCCAACACTACACACAGACATATATATATATATATACTCGTTTATGTATGTATATAAATTATAATGAACGATCCGGTCTAGTTGTATTTATCCAAGAATAGAATGTCTAGAAATCCTGTTTTATGATTACAACAGGTGTAGAATTTTGATTTTTACGAGCGACGATTGAACGGTGCGCCAAATTTAACGTTGTTTGAAGACACATTTACGATCGTATCACCCTTTGAACTTTTCTATATTGGTAAACCAGATATAACTATTTAATGACCGTCTTTAATCACATATCAGATAGCAATACGCTGTACTAAATACAACCATTACGATTAACTAAATAGGTTATTACACACGTTAACTAATTTGATTGTAGATAAATAATGTTAGGATTACAGATGGAACTAACGTAAAACATGTTTAAATGTAGGACAAATATTTAATATCCTTTTGTAATTACTTATATTTTAATTACAGCAGTGATAATAAGATTGTTTATTTTCAAATAATTTTTACTGATTTGATGAATAAGTTCAAATTATACAATGAATTAAATTAGAGTAAACAAAGGTATAATGAGTACTACTAGTATATAGTAATAAAATGTTATCTAATACTAATTTTGGTGTGACTTCGAGTTGTTTGCGAAATTTTATTTAAATAAAATAGTTGTGGCATGCTTCCTCCAGAGCCATCTGTCGTCGTTGGCATCTGATTGCATACTAAATACAGCGAGTATATTGTGTATAAGCGAGAAATTTGTAGATTTTTTTGTACAAAGTATAGCTTATACATTCTTCTGATTTTTAAGGTACATGATTAGAAAGTAGCGCCACAATCCTTTCTTTTTTTTTTTTCTTTAAAATAGCAACTGAGATCCTTACACAAAACTTTCTTATTTAAATTGTTATTAGAATTTAAGAGTCCCTTATTATAATTATTATCTCAACTTTTGGATTCAAGTTTTTGTATTGTTCCTTAGGATTACAATGACGATATTCGACAAGAGCAAATGTTGGAGATGCAAATATTGTCTTCTCAAAACGAACAACGGCGTCTCACTCCGCCTGACTCATCAAGAAGTGGTAGCGAGGAAGCTCTGCCATTACGAGATAATGTTGCCAAACAACGAGTAAGTACAAATGGATGATTATTACGACGATAACACCATA
The DNA here is from genome assembly GCA_916720795.1 of Danaus chrysippus. Classification (NCBI taxonomy): domain Eukaryota; kingdom Metazoa; phylum Arthropoda; class Insecta; order Lepidoptera; family Nymphalidae; genus Danaus; species Danaus chrysippus. The sequence continues at coordinate 6,093,627 of CAKASE010000066.1, read as the reverse complement.
TCAAAACTTTTCATTAAAATATATTTTCAGAAACTGCAATAATTCAAACTTCAAATCTTATCATTTTCTATATTATTATCATTTTGGATTAAACAGGAGAGTTTGGTATTTTTTATACAATTATACATTTTAAAATAGAAGTATATAGAATTTTTAATAATATTGATGCCAGATGATATCTTTTTTTTCCTAATGACTTTAATAATGATAATATATCAATCATCTAAAATCAAAAACAAACAACGATTTCCAATAAATGTTGTGAAATTTTTACTTATTAAAGCCAATCAAATTAGAAATCATTTTACGCAAGTAAACTTAACTCTAATACTCTCAAAGACAGCGGTCACCTATTTTATTTCTACGTATTTGGCTAAGGGATTAAGCTGACGCGACATAGAGATATACACTCAAAACTAGTTTATATATACCAGATTTATTAGATTAACTATGTGTTTGATATATAACATCTGTCAGCTTAATAAATAATATATAACCAAAAGAAACCACACTACTTTTAGAAATATTTTATAAAAATAAACCAATATTCTTTTATCTCATATTGATCGTCTATAATTAAATAACCGATTTTTCGACTCCTCCTCCTTCTACTATTTGTGCAACTTAATTGATTGTTAAAATGTCTGTAGATACCAACAACACCAGTGACTCAAACACTACCAGCCGCAATTGCTGTCAATCATAGCAGTGCAAGGGACTTCTCCCCCCCAGCACCAACTCCTGCTCCCGAACACTTGGCCCATCATCAGGTAATAAACAAAAAATCAATGGAATTTATTGACCTATTTATCCCAAGAACTACATACGTCACGTATATAAAAATTGTTGCACCATACATAAAACCTTTTAAACTCTTATTACTTATTCATTCAGTTTTTATTAATAACTGACTTTTTTCGTTTCAAAACTCTCAAGCAATGATCAAAGTAAACAATGCTCAAAGCAAAAACCGACGAGTTGGAAAGGCACTTTATTTTAAACTTAAGTCGTTAGATACTCCAAAGAAAAAAGGACCTATCTCAGAATATTTATAAAAGGACAAGCAATTATCGCCATTATGACTTGGGAAAGGGGCAAATGTTTCAAGTTGTTCAATGCGTGAGGTTGACCCAATTTTCATGACAAAAATAAACCATTTTTCGTTATTATTTTCAGTTTTGTTTCTGTTATGATAGTATATTTCAATATTGTTATAAGAATTATATAAAGGTTGTTTTATCTCATACAACATTGATTTTGGATAAATATTTGTAGAAAAAAAATCATTGAATTGAAACTAGATTTTTCGGATGCTACTAGTTTTTTATTATTTTACAACTACAAAATCCCGACATTTTAGTTCCTTTCCAGAAACCGTAGTCACGTCGGGCCGCGTAGTATCTTAAAAACAGAGTTTAATCCAACCGATTACATGTGAAAATCTTAGGTATTATTAAATGACTTATATGTTAAGCTTTTTTTTATCTCAACAGCTTGCTTCTGCCCACGCGAATCACGGAGTTTTAGTCGGAGGTGGAGTTATCCAGCAGCCACCGACCCATCATTTACTCACACAAAACTCAATTCTAGGTAAGCAGATATAAGGTTTCTTTTTATTGACACACAATCTTCCACTACTCATAAGGTAAGCATAGTACATAGATCAAAGCTTAGTGAATTAAATAATGTTTGATAAAACATCTTTAACATATTTTAAGGAATCAACACAATGATTAATCATATTTGTTATTACATAATCAATCGAATAATCATCACTAACTATCAGTTAATATTGTAAATCCATTGAGGTGGCTCCTTCACGGACAGGGCCAGCAACGCGTCTACAACACTCTTTATATTGCAGATGTCCAAGGGCGACGGTTACTACTTTCCATTAGGTAGACCATCTGCCCGTTTGGCTCCCCAACTAATATAAAAAAGAGATTATTTCTTTTCGTTTTCCATAGAAACACCATTGAGAGCTAATATCATTTCAATTGAATCACACTAACACTAACCCTACTAACACTAGGTGGTGGTGATATCCTGGGTCTAAGCAGCCCAGTTCTAGGTGGTATGATCCACGCTCATCCCGCACTCCGAGGTGTCAAACCAGCTGCTGTCCACGCGCTAGCATCGCAAGGTCGGTACGTTGTGATTTTAGACCAGTTAGGATGACCTTTCCAAAATGACTTAGTTATTCAGTCCCCATGAGTTTTACTTATATTGGGTAATTTTAATTTAGATAAAAGATCTAAGGTAATATTGGCTAGAGCTGACCAATCACGAATCAGTAAAGGTCATCGTTACTTATTAATCTGACTTTTTACATAAGAAATTTTATCGAATGAATAAATGTTCTATGTGAATATACAATTTTGTTGGTTATACAATGCCCGTCTCTTTATGACATACTTTTCTAAACCGTAATTATTAACAAAGGCTTGATCGTCTAAATATCTGACAGCGGCATGAAAATACGTTTATTTGGAAAAATGTAAGAGCGTAACAATTATAACCCATTTTAACTTAAATTTTAATATAATGTAGATCATATTAAAATAATTGGACAGTTCTTCGTGAATTACTGCCTGATTCTTACTAATATTGAAGAGTTCTTGATACTAAGATAGAAAATGAATTGTAAGAAAAAGATGATAGAATAATCATTAAAGTCATAAAAGTCAAATGCATTATATTATTAGTACAACCTAAGTCTAGTTGTACCATTTGAAATTTTCCATTGATATATAATTCATTATTTAGATACAAAAAATTATGGTTAAGTAGTCTTAAAACAGTGTTATATCCCGATTGAAGTCCAAAATAAACATAAGTCTGAGAATGATAATACTTATGTTATAAATTTATTATTATTCGACATTTAACTGCTTATTTAACTGCTCAGAGGTAAGTGGTCGTAAAGCAACCGAAAGTTTAAAAAGGTTTAAAGAAGTTAATTGTCTTTTACTCTCTTGGTTTATTGGCTAATAAAAGCAACGACTGTTCTTAAAAGTTTTGAAGCCAAACTAAATTAAAGCTGAAGCAAAGACTAATCAACTGTTTGTTAAAAAAATATATATAAAACAACAAATCGCTGAATAAAGTTTTAATTGAAAATCAACCTTATACTTATATAGTTTAATATAAGTTTGCTTTGAAATAAGATACTTAAATATATACAATACAATTAAGCTATGTATTATAAAGTTTAAACTTACCAAAGCATCTTTGAAATTTGATTCGTTGTCAAACTACTTGGACAATTAAGGACCAGAGTATAATTATATCTTAAATATGTACATTATATTTTACATTTAACATGGTCTAGATTCCACGCACTGGTGAAGTCACTCATAGATGCGTAACAATTTACTTAGTCTCTTAGAAATGACTCTTAAACACTTCATTAAAACATAAACGATATTTAAATAAACTTTATTGTGTTTTTCTTTTCGATCTAATTAATATACAAAATATTTATATTTAAAATATTTAAATCTATTAAATACATATCACATTATAATATTACTCATCTATTTTGAATCCTCTACGTCTGTTGAACCTCTTTTGTTGTCGTTAATCGAATAATAAATACGAAAAATATCAATATATTAATATATATGATCAACACTAGTCCATTAGTCAGTAGTATATCCTTAATAAATGAAGCTCACAATGAGATATTTATATATAAGTATAAAGTGTATGCTATAAAGTAAAGGAGACCCAGTTTTTCGATAATAGTATTTTATAGTAGAGAATATTTGAACTAAGCTTCGGACGCGTCATGTGTGTAATAAATTTCATTAAAGAATATTTTACTCTTAAATTATTTATAGACAGTAGAAATAAAAATTATAAAAGTGAAAAACAATCTTAAATAATAATAATTTGAATGAAATATGGATTCAAAGAGTATAAGATTAACTGACAAAAGAAAGACTGTAGATGATAAAATCTAACAATACTTTGAAATTTAAACTATTATTATCATAAATAAATTCATTATTTATCTTAAAAATAATATGCGAAGTAATATAATTAATACTAATAAAGTTTTATTTTATTTATATAAAGCAAAGTATATATATATATATATATATATATATATATATATATATATATATATATATATATATATATATATTGTATAATATATATATGTATATTATGTTATACGAAGAATATTTATGTCACAATGCGTACCATGAACAAATATGAAAATATAATGAAATATATCTCCGGTGAATGTCAATTTAGCAAATAAGTGTCTATATCAATTGGAGCATTCATGTGTATACAGCTATAAATGTATTATTGATATATTTATATGAAATGTATTATTCATGAGCAAATTAATCTTTTATTATAACTTTAATAATAAAAAAACACAAATAATTAATAGTTAAAGCAAAATCGTAACGTTATAAATACACAAAGGACCAACACCTTATTGGGCATCTAATAGTACAGCAGCTAGCAACGTTTGAAAAGTAAGAACAAGAAGAATGATATAATATTATAAATTAAGCTGACTTGAAATTCTCTTTCTAAAAATTTCTTGCTCTTACACTATACTTACTATAATTTTTGTTACCTATTTTAACCACTACTCTATTTCAATTATATCATACATGCTTTATCAAGTATAACTGTGACTGTCACAAAGAGCGAACCAACCAAATATCGGTGTTAAATTACAATTTACTATGACTTGCGATAATGACCTGGTAATTAATTAACTGATCTGAAAGTAGCATACATGAGGTCAAACGCTTGTTATTGTGACCTAATAATAAAGTAATTAAAACCAAATACTTAAGAGTATAAGTGTAGGTTATGATTAATTAAGATATATAAGGCTTATGAGCACACGTTTAAATAAAACTTTGTTTTGGCTTTATTTTATGTCTATTTTTTTACGAATGATAATGAGAAGAGATGAAAGTCTATCAGTAATTCTTGATTTTAGGTTGTTGAGAAAATACAACACTCACTTTCTATAAGTCATTCAAAATTATTTTTAGATTCTCTAAAGCAAAAGTGCGAGAAATAGAAGTCTTAAGAAAAGGTTATTACTTTAGCCAATTTGTCAGGAAAGCTTACGTAATTATGGTCAAAAATATGTAATAAATGGAATCGTCATATATTTATTTTTAGGAATGAAAACACATTACCAAAAACACAATATTACTTAAAACAAATTATGTAAACGAGTTTGGAAATACTTTTATGACAAGCGTTTGAACCACGAGAGTTGTAGGCGAAAAAAAACTATTTAAAATTAACTAATTAACTATAGCACAATATAATAATGAGACTGTTTGATAAATGAAATGATGAATGAGATGAAAATGTTCGTGATGGATGAGATTACAGATTCTTTAAAAATTCATATTAATTATAATACTAATTTATATTTTTACGTAATACTTCATTATTTAATCATTTTAATTTTAATTCATGTTCAATATCTCTCGTTAAAACATTTTTATACGTTTAAATGAAACTAATATTTTCGGATTTACTACGCGTTTTTTATTTTTGACTATAAACTACTTACATGCTTCCGACGTTTCGGCTACTTTACAGCAACCAAGCAACAGACACTTACATCTCGTCTGCACGTGATCACGGTTAGTTATTAGTAAATTCGAAAATATTAGTTTCATTAAATGAGTACTCGCGAAAATCTCAGATCTCATTATATTTACACGTTTATTACATGTAACTGAAATCACAACATGTTAAAGAAGATTATAACTATTTATATATGATCCTCTTTAAGATTTCTTTCTTATATAGTACGAGAGTAAGGTTAATACTGTTGGTTTCTCAAATGTGTATGAATATGAATGTACATATAAGTTGTGGTTGATGGTAGTGCTTGTTAGCAGGTGCGGGTGGGGTGGGTGGGAGCGGTCGCAAGCGGCCGTTGCTCGGCGCTCGGGCCGCTATGTCGCCGACTAAGAGAGCGGTTATGACGCTGTTGGCTCGAGCTAGGGCCGCCACTCACAAGCATACGCCGCAGTGGCCCACACACGAGTGAGTTGTACAATATACACCCGCCTTGCCCGTGCCTGTTTATATATCATCATCAGCCTATCAGAGCCCACTGAGCAAAGTCCTCTTCTCACATGGAGAAGATTTATATATGTTCTTGTCTAAATATGTGGCGATACTATGTCACCAGTTTTATGTTACTGCCATTCATATTTATGGTATAATAAGCATAAGTTCAAGAGATAAAAAGAATAACAATATTTGATTTATTTCAAAGAATTTTCTTCTCTTTTACAACTTACAACCAAAGTAATACAAAAGATTCTTAGTTTTAAGTTATATTCAAAATCTTTATATTAAAGTTTGAGTTATGAATGTTTTAATAATATCTATTTTCTCTGTTTACAGACACGCAACCCTTCTTCCACTTATAAGAGATGATTTCGTGACCGGAGTTGGAGTTAATATCAACTTAGCATAATAACGCAATATAGTCAAAATATATTAGTAAATATATTGTAAATATTCATCGAATACTAGTTATCCAATATTCATCACTATTTAAAAATAATAGATTCTTATATACTGGATTTATTTGCATATTTAATATACCAAATACACAATTTAATATTGCCATATTTAAAACGATATTCCCATTTGTATCAATATAAAACTTTTAATCAAATATATAGCCTTTTATACATATAATGTTATGAATTTATAAAAATTTTAACTCTCTATATCGATGTTTCGTTTTTTCAAGATCATTTATAATTCAGTCAATTTTCTATAACCCCAGTATTTTAAGGCTTTTAGTAAGAAAGAAAGGACCACGGTGTTTTAATACTAGGCCTTATAGAAAAGAAATAGTTGTATATATTTATTATAGAGTCGTTTGAATATAAATTATACGAAATCGATGTATAAGAAATATAATACAATAATTTATTCAAGTTAATAAATATAAAATTTTAAATCTTCGAAATGTATTGATATAAACTATTTATACAAAGCACTGTTTAATAAACAACAACTATATGAAAAAAAACTCCACTTGCACATCCTGAAAATGAATAAAAAAAACTTTTTAGTATATTCAATAAAAAAACATTTACTATGCTTTTAAAAAAGGGAATAATATAATCTGTAGCATTTTGCAGATGTCTCTAGTGTCATTAAATATTTACGTTCTAAAATAAGCTTTTAACATTTTCTAACAATATTTAAAATAATATTGTATATATTAATATCATCTTCTTTTGTGATACAAATAGTATATAATTAATTGAATACGTAGCGAATTAAATTATAACTCTTTAGAAGGATTGCATCATTAAAAATTACTTTATATACAATAAATATAAGATCTGAATAAGATTGAGGTATTCAAACAAATAAAATTCATCTGATATATGACGAGTAATAAATAAATATTATCGTATAAAGAAATTGACAGTTTATTAATTCTCTACAATACCTGTAGTAGTGTTAAGTTGTATGTGCACTGATTATAGAAATAAAATTTTAAAATAGCTATATTATTTTATTTTCTTCGATTTATATAAACCCCACCCATTACACCAACAAATGAATAGATTCTTATTGTATACCCTTTATGTACATAAATAGATATTTAAAATGGTTAACCTAAATAATAGCACAAAATAGGGAGGTTTGTTTTTGATAGTAATTTGAAAATAACGACAGAGCTATAAAAATAAGGACAAACGACAAAATATTTTATTATATAAGACACAAGAAAGTGTATTTTTTGTGATCTCTATTCTGAGAAATTTATTTTATTTAACTGAGTAGAGACGAAAATAAATATACTTTTTTATTTAAAAAAGGTGGCGTTAACATGTGTGGTATGATTTCAGTGTCTCAGTACTTTCATAATTTTCGTGAATATAATAACTTGCTCGAAAAACTTGTACACCTTCAACATAAGGGCATTTAGTGCTTTGGTTACATTTACAATACTGTTGCAAACTATGACAATAACAGATTTCTCATTTTGATAAAGCCATCATTATTATATAAACGAAGTTTGACTGATTGATTGCTTTACTTCTAATTGTTTTGGCAGGATTATATTATTAATTTTAATTAACATGATAAACTTTTCACTTGACTCTTACGTGGTGAGCTTCTAGAAATAGTTTGCAGAAAGTAAATCCCAAAGATCCCGTATCAATCGATTTGGTGAAACCCGTAGTATCTGTTACTGAAAAAAATCAGTCTTCTAGGTTTAAGATATGTTTCTAATTCATTATATCTATGATCCATAATATTACAAAGTATTGAGGTTATCGCAAAGGTACAAAAATTAGACGGGTCTGCAAAGCTTTCTTTTTAAGGTAAGTGTTGCTAAACTTATAAAATTAGAGACTGGACTTATCATTAAGAGCGTCAGTGTAGTTTTGCCAGAACAGTAGATAACTTAGGTGCATAACCTTTTAGCCTTTTGGTTAAATTACCAACCGCGAAAAGGTCCAAACTACGTAGAGTTCTTAATACTGGTAAAACTCTTTCATGGACAAAACACAATCATGTAACCTACTTGTAAATCTTGAGGTAAAATAAAAAGACATTGTTACGTTTTCCTTTCTCCGAAATTAAATTTTGCAGAAGCAGACAGTTATTTTTGTTTTCACCGCTTTGCCTAAAACTAGAAATCTGTACTGACAGAAGGTTGAGACATCGTGCCATAGTATTTTATATAATTTAGATTACCAATTGTATCACTGGTTGCCATGGCAAAAGGTGTTCTTTTCGGAAATAACATCTTCAGTTTTACAATTTCGAGTATCCAGAAAACATACTCCAAACGCTTGTGTTCTTCAGCTTGACCACACCCAACCAAATAACAAATTGTATGTTGATAAAAAAGGTAGAGTATTTCGTTGGCTGACCTATCACATATCAGTGATATCTATCTTAAGATCAAAATCATCAATTGTTTTGATCGTACTACAATGTATATAATTTGTAATTAGATTGTTATTATGGGGAAAGACAATTTTCAGCTATTAATTCCTGATAATTGTCTGTAAACATAAATACAAGTATAAACATGTTAATGTTTAATTAATTTTAGTTTAATGTTTAATGTTGTGCCTTATGTTTAGGCCATAAGTTCCTTTTTTAGTCTTATTGATTTCAAAACTTTCAACTTTAACACACACACACTTTGTTAATTTAATACATTAATTTAAATTCAACCTTTATGTGTCCTTGATATCAAATTATAAGGCCCGTTCCTTCATAAATTGTCTTTCGTGATTTTACATAAGGATATTTCACTTCCAATTACGAATCCCATTATAATAACATGTGAAATTTCATTTAATATTCAGAATGTACAAACTTTCTAATGTAATAAAGTTAATCCCTCGACTTGACGTCATTGGTCCATTTTACAGTCAAATACGACCGTATATTATACATTTTAAAAAGGTAATAAAACTAGTTACGAATTATGATTAGTTGAGATTATTATTAACATTATATTAAATAAACAATATAGTCTAGATTTACATTAAATTTATAACTCACAAATATAATGAGTTGAAATTACCACAGGTTGAATGAATAATGAATAATGACCAAAGCGCGATTTGGAGTACACTTCGCGGTGTTTGTACGCTTAAACTATTGACTTTATGGAGACTTTTTTTGTGATAAAGGAGGCAAACGACCATACGACGGACCTGATAAAGGTAGGATGTATTGCCTTCCTTGATTGGCGAAGAGGGAGATGAGGGTGGGAACGAGGACAGGGCAACCAACTTACTCACTCATAGGATGAAAGGCAGCCATTTAAGACTTCTTCACTCCAATCTTCTGTGAGAGGATGGTACTTCCCGGTTGAGCCAACCCATGTTCTAGCTGCAGTAACTTAACCATCTAAGTGCTAGATTCTACCACCAAAAAGTTTCCAGGTAACCACTATATTTTTTACCAAATGACTGTGCTATGAATCAACTTTCTGAATAATATAAATTAAATGTCCACTTAGTAAATATTTTTATCCCTTGCTTAATAAATGGTAAGTAAATTTTAGTTTAAATTTATTATAACATTTATATCATTACACCTTTTGCGACCACATTACTGTTGATGTTTTAAGTTCTAGCTTTATAAAAGGATACTGTAGAAAAAAAAATAAACATCATTTCAATTATACATCATGATCAATATTTAAAGGTCATGCTTGGTTTTAATAAGAACTATGATAAAAACACTTCCTTGCAATTAACTGCTTTTATACATATATAAATACGTATTGTAAGTAGTATCAACTTACTATTTGTCTTTGTGTTATCCGAATTTGTGTTGACTTAGACGAAACCTCCTAAATGTTTTTCCTCCTACTATATGGTAAATAATAAACAAATTTATAAACCACAAAAAAAATACAAAAAATATACTTTATCAAATTATCCGAAGAGTTTGAAAAAATCCTTGACTAAAAAATATATAGGTACGTCGTGTCCTTAAGAAAAACCATTTTTTTTATAAGTTTCTCCCGTATCAACATATTATATCTTCACATATAAAAAAGTAAAAGAGAAGTGCAGACATCCAAATGGATACCTTTGAATAAAATATATTCCCTGAATAAATCCTTTTATAAGATTCAAAACAGGTCGACAGTTTTATCGGGTGGTTTATATCTTAAGATGCACAATTCAGTATTATTGACATATTCAGATTTTGCACAGTGCCGTAGGAATAAATTATTATTAATACAAAATATTATTATGCATTATATGTAGCTTTCATATTTCTCTATACGGGTTTTCCATCCATCTTCATGCTTTAAATATAGGGTAAAAACTATCACAATTTAATTTTAATAAAGTACGAACTATTTCACACATACATATATGTAATATGTAGGTACTGCTAAATCAATCTCATTATGAGTTATACAATTAAATATGTATATATTAAAATCGCTTTTTAATAAGACCAATAAGATGTTTTGCAGTAGTGAAGAATTAAGAGTAGTGGAGAGTAAAGAGTATTTATCTCTTAAGAAGCTAATTACTTTAAAGGCCTTTTATATCCATTTGAGCTTAACACGATTGCAAAAAATACAGAAATCAAATGGAAGATATACTAATTGATGAAATAAGAGCATTTTGTTGTTTACTTACTTTTTATGAATAATATAAAAAGCATATTTACATTTTTGACCAGTTAATAGTATTCCAAATGTTTTTCTGTCCAAAAACAATAAATAAATTCTTGTATTTCATGGCAGGAAGTGTAACAAAACTGTTATGAATGTAAGAGGAAATATGAAGCTAGATTTTCCAATTTATATTTATGTATAGCCAACTCAGATCAAGCGTCGGTTTGATGTTGTTTTAGATTTACACGCGTTCCTGAAAATTTTGTCTTCAGCTTTGAATGTTGTATGTTACTTGAGATGTTAATACTTCGACTATATGCTTAATCAAGATTATTGCTTAAAAGCTTAAAAGAATATTTTAATTTAATCGTGAGTATGATTAATTATTGCTTTATAAGAATATTTTCTACATCACGTTATAGATACTTATGAAAAGAGATTGGTTTGTGAAATTCATACGGAATTTCACGGTTCCACTAAAAAAGGCCACAATAAGTATTTAGCCAACTAAAAGTTCAGCTGTGAACGATCACAAGTGAATGAAGTTGTATAATGTTATTACTATATGGGAATCGCAAAAATTTCTAAATAATTTTCACTAGTGGGAAGACCCAAAATGGGTCCACTGCATCGTTACCATCCATGAGACTAAAGTAGACTGGGCAAGCGATCTGTCAGGTTTGAAGAAAATAATACTTTTTGTTGGTCTTTTTGTCAAATTATTATTTCAGTCTCTCTGTCTGTCATCCCTACAACTATATTTGGGCTCCACGTAAATGACCTGCTATTACCGAGAGTCTTTGTTTGCGGTTGAAAGCATATCTTCAGAGTGATGTATAACTTCATATAAACCTGATAGTTGATGGCAGCCTGAATGAAATGGAGTTTAACAGAGACGCCATTTGAAGTTTGGTTGAGTGTCATAACTTCACACTCTTTACCAGCCTGACTGCCTGAAGTGTGGCAATAATAATTGTGAAAAATAAAACAAAAAAATTAAAAACGTATTTTGACTACCAAGAGGACTCTATACAAGTTTTAAGTATATCCTCAGAATACACTGACCATCTTCAATTGTTTTGACAATGTCTTCAAATCTTAACTTCGTCATCAGCCTACCAGATCCCATTGCTAAGCAAAGGCCTCTTTCTGACAAGGAGAAGGTTTGAGCATTAATCACCATTCTTACTCAAGACGGATTGATGATTTCAAACTTAAAATTGTGAAATTATAAGTCCAGGTTTCCTCACGATCTTTTCCTTCACCGTTTTATCAGTGATGTCTAAATACTCTAAGAAAGTACATATGACTCTGAAAAATCACATTGGTACTTGCCAGGATCGAACCCACACTCTTGGGCACGAGAGGCGGGCCTTTAACCACTAGGCCACCTTAAATTAAAGTAAAATGTAAATTGGTAAAATAAATTAAATGTTAAATAGTAAATAGTAATGTAAAAATGCAAATTAAATAGTGTAAGCAACAGTAATGTAAACCAAAAGAAAATAATGTAATAATAATGATGTAAAATTAAGTAATTAAAGTAATGTAATAAAAATGATGTAAAATTAAATGCAAATAGTTATATAAATTCAGTAATGAGATTGAAATAAAGGCTCATGCGGAAACCCCCCTGATCTGAGGCCCCCCTGAGGCTCATCGATTACCACATTTGGTCAGAAATTAATCTAGTCAGCCTTCAAGACAGGCGTAAACTGATGATGATCACTAGGTCAGGGGGTATCCATGCGTTACTTATGATGGTGATACGTTAGTCTTCGGAAAACCTCGTAACTCCACTTTTTTCTTTCTCAGAATTAGGAAAATTTTAGTAAACTTTAAATTGATTGTAATCTATTTTATTTTCTATTATATATTCCAAAACTTTAACATTTCCTTGTATCTACAATGCATTATTCATCCCTACATAATATTCTATCTAATACACTTTTATGTCGTTTCTGATATTAATAACCTCATAAAATATCTTATCTGTAATGTAATTATAGATATAACATATTACTGGACCATATCGCTAATACTGTCACTTGCTTCCTAATTTATTTTATTTTAGTATTAATTAAATATATTTTCGTTATTATGGTTATTTCTACAGTATTTAATACTATTTTTTACAGTAAAAAGTTGGAACTTACTATTGCCTATGTTTCCAAGGTAAGAGCGGACGTGCCCTTGCTGAGGAGTTCATTTGCCACCTTCGGATTTATTTCCATCTACAGGTCCACGTCAGCTAGAATAATAGTCAAGCGAAATTCAGTTCCTATTGCTATTCAGTTTCTATTTCAACAACTAGAGCGTAATCACTCTTGATATATTATAATTATGGTGTTGATTTCAACATTATATTTGTAATGAAAATCTATTATATCTAAAAAAAACGATAGAAATATGAAATAATTTTAACTCACCTTCAGTTGTAAGAATATAGAAATATAAAATGAAGTGTTTCAAGTTACATGATCATTGTTATATGAAATTTTTTTGGCCTCAAATATCGTATTATTTGCTATGAATGTTAAATCAAAGGGTTTTACTAAAAATAATTATTTACATGCCTTACAAAATTAAGAACCTTTTAATATTCCGAACGAGTTATAGAATTATATTACCATAATATTTAACATTTTAAACTCATTACAAACTCTGCACACATTCGAACATTAATTACAACACAGTTATTAAATCCCTGTGGTAATAATTACAATTACTCATTATAACTCATCTAACATGACCCCAAGATACAAACTCTTTACAAGTAATTGGTATTCTCGCGAATTTGTTACAATACATGTATTGTAACATTTTATTTGTTCCAAAAATTTGTTTTTATGGTTATATAAAAAACAAATACTCCATACATACTGGGACTATAAAATACATTGTTACAATGTTTTTATTTTCATACTGGATTTCGAAATATCCTGGATCTACTCAATCGAACGATTTCAATGAAACTAAGTTTTTCGAATACGAGTTTTTTTGTTATTTTATATCGACCTGATACCGATGTTAATGAGATAAGAGATGAGACACATCTTGCCTGCCTGTGATTACGCAATCGAGGAACCAAAATATCAGAATGATATAGATTTATAATAATAAAAAACGAGTAGTATCCGAGAAACATAGTTTGATAACAATATGAGAACACAAAAATCTTAGATATCCTGATGTGATCGATTCCAAATATTAATGATATTTTATTTGAAATAAAATTTGTGAGGAATTTATAAACTGATTCTGATTACATTTAAACGACGCTTCCTTTAAGTCTTATTAAAAAGCTATGCACATGAGGAGACAGAAACGATATTTTAATTATTTAAATATCACACACTTTATTTAAAGTAGTATTTATATGTATATACATATATATAGAATACGCAGTTGAGTTTAAATTATAATTCTACTCTCACATTCGTATAAAATTATGTAGAGCCTCTACCCTCATATTTTTCTTTCGTAATTTTACATGAAATGCTTTCATTTCCAAATACAAATTATTTCCTTATCATAACATGTGAAATTTAATTTGATAATCAGAATTTATCGAAATTATAATCTTAGGTGGACTTTTCACTCCAAATATTGCGAGAAAACTAGATGTTGCGGATGCCTTACCAGCTTCAACTGTTAAGGAAGGAGAAAAGGGCGAGAATATGGAAATGAAAGGATAGGATGGAAACAGGTACAGGATAACCGGCTCTCTCACTCATCGGACGAAAGACCATTAAAGACTAATCCACGCCGATCTCCTGTGAAAAGGTACTTCTGTGATCAAGCCAGCCCATGTTGGATTTGTAGTAACTGGCCCAAAGCTAGGCTCCACCACCTTTAAAAATACCCAAATCTTATTATTGATAACCAGTTGCTCCCAACAGTTTTACTCGTTGAGCTTCCATTATCTGAATTGCAAACAACTTTTA
Organism: Danaus chrysippus; assembly: GCA_916720795.1. Lineage (NCBI taxonomy): Eukaryota > Metazoa > Arthropoda > Insecta > Lepidoptera > Nymphalidae > Danaus > Danaus chrysippus. The sequence continues at coordinate 6,078,531 of CAKASE010000066.1, read as the reverse complement.
CACCAAATTTCATATACATCGGTCCAATATGAATTTGTTTTTTTTTTAATTTCAATTATTTCTAACCCTACCAGTGTACCATTTTCCATCGAATGTAATTGTTGTCTAATATTTTGCCTTTGAACCTTTTTAAATAACTCTTAAAATAGAAAAATAAGTAAATTTTGAACATAAACATACTTTAAACAGCAAACTAGAAATTTAAAAATAAATTTACTTACCACAATGTAATAGGTATTTTGATTTTATTAATCAGAAATTATTTTATGATTATAGTATGTGTGCCTAGTAATTGGTACAATAATTTTTCAACTAATTATATTATTATTATGTATCTCAAAACAATTTTATACTAACGTAATAAATTAATTGGAAATTATGACAGACACAAAAATAACATATTGAATTCAGTTATAAAATAATACCAGGTATTTTAAAAGCTTTTTTATTTATTATAGTTACATTTTTTTTTATTTCGTTATTAGATTTAGTTAAAATAAAGATAAGTAATATTTTAATTACATTGGTAACTATTATTTTTTTCTTACTAATACTGTTATAAGGTTTTAATTGTTTTGTTATAACTTATGAGCTATGATACATAAATTAGATTATAATTATGTATATGTAAATATAAATATAAAAAAAATTAGACAGTTATTTATATCGTAATGGCTATGATACAAGCTATGTAATTGTCACTAGGTCGTGAAACACTCCTCTTTTATACACAAGTCCCATTCCTATCTTTGTGTTTGTTGTGCGATGTTATCTCATCCTACTATAAGTCTCCGCATTACCAGACCTCGTCTGGCCTGAGAAGAGATTCCCTAAATATATTTATACTTACATTGACTTATCATGTAAGAGAATTTATTATATGAGGTGTTGGCAAAACTTTGTACTGAAACCTTAAGGCACTTTCCTTTTAGTATCAGTAACGATCTGACTTACATTTTGTATGCCTTAAAGGAAATTTAATCTTTTTTATAAAATCTTAGAAACAGCGGAAGCGTCTCTCGGATATATTTTATCTTCACATTCGTAAGAAAATATCAGAGAAGTGCAGAAATCCAAATGGATACCTTTGAATAAAATATATTCCTTGAATAAATCAAATTTATAAGATTCAAAACAGTTCAACAGTTTTATCAGCTGGGTTATTTCTTAAGGTGCAGATTCAGTTTTAATATTACAACACTTTCGTAATGATTGATTAACAAGTAATATTTTTTTTAGATAATTAAAGCACAATATTCCTTATAATTTGTGTACATTTTCGTATTTTCAACACCCCTGAAATTTCGTTGAACAAAACTCGAACGCGGCATTCTAGATACAATGGAATCATTTTTAATATAGTTGCGATTATATATTCAATTTGATTTAATTGTCATTGTTAAAGTTAAGTTCTAAAATTATGAGTGTAACAAGTTAGTACAAAATGTGTGTTGAACGAGACATATGGAGCTAGAATTTTACACTCTGAAAATATTTGTAGATTTTCCAATTTATATTTATGTGTACTCAATTTCTGGTCCGTTTTCAGTCTGATGTCGTTTTATTTTCACATATACGATGGTAGTTTCAGTTTTACACCAAAATATATATAGGATTTTGTCACTGGTTTTTACAATGGCAGCTTCAAATTAGTTGTAATACCAAGTAAAGGTCTGCTTCGTCAAACTCACCTACTCCAAAGAGTACTGTTTTTCTATTTGAATACATACATTTACAAAATATTAAAGAAGATAGATTGAAGGAAAGATTAAAATCTTGAGGAAGAATACTATTACGAGGAAGAAATTGAATAAAAAGTTAAGGTTCGTCGAAATCCAGAAGTACACAAATTAAAAAGTTCAGATTTCATTAATGTGACTCACAGTTACACTATTACTAGAAAAACTTGAAAGTTCAAACTTGTTAAACAAACTTCTTTTCTTCGTTGAAATAAAATTTGTCAGTTCGCTTTGTTTATCGCTGGATAAAGCAGCATTGCTATTCAGAGAAGTCCTTTCAGTCTTAGTGCTCTGATGGTAGGATTCAATCACGTTATGAATTTGTTATTGAGAACAGTCCACTCTCAAGAATATATACGGATGGATAAAGTAGATGATTTTTATAAAATGTGTTTTCATTTCTTGCTACCTTTGAAGAGTATATGATTTTATTCTTCAAAAATGATTTAAAGATCTGTCATCCGAAAATCAACAGGTTTTATATTTTTTTAAATGATTAAATACTATTTAAGTACTTTACCAAAAAATTTCATAAACCAAGAGGATTTAAAAAATATGTGATAGTTTTCTAAAATGTGTAAATAAAAAAAGTTTTCAAATAATTAAATAATTACAACAACAAAGAAAACCATGATACATAAAGCGCATGCGGGATCTGTACGGGTTGTAGCAATTAAAAAGCATTTTATATTTTTCTAAAAGACTTGTGCATTCTAGAGAAAATCCAATTTAAGCCTTTGATAAGACCACAATTAAAAACCCAATAATAACTACAAACTACATATATAATATAATATTGAGAAAACAAGACGAAATCTCCAACATCAGTTTCTCAATTAATCTCGTTATATGGATGGGGTTTGGTTTATTTTCATTTTGATGACCACACGTTGCGTGCAAACTAATTTGCATCACAGAAAACAATAAAAAAGCGTACTGTCAGATAAGGAGGAGGAAATAAGGTAAAAGAGTATTGGTTATATCAAACAATAAATCAAACGTGAGCTTATCCCATACGAAAAAATTCAGTCTCAGAATCTAGTTATAAAATAAAATATTATATTGTGATATAGTAATCATAAACAAAATCAAAACCAGTGTATTTACTATAACGAAGTCATAGGAATATATAAATAGGCTCTACATAGACAATTAATCAAGCCACAGAGTGGGTGACGGGGCCCGCCTGACCATCTGGCGGGTCAATTCCTGTCGGGGAGGTAGCGAAGAATGCTTCGGCGATACCCGCCTCTCCGGCACACGGGTAGATGAGGAACACGGGTTGGTTTTTAGTCAGTAGGAGTCTGACAGTCCCCTCCGTCCTTCCCCGGGGGCGGCGGGGCTCCATGAGGATTTTCCAACCCGACACCAAAAAAAAAAAAAAAAAGACAAAGATACATTAAAAAACATTCTACTTCAATTTTATAATAAAAAGTAGTTTGTTGATATTGTACCTACACTATAAATTTGTATTGCAAATGGTCTCCACTTTATTCAGGATTTCTGGAAGAGATTTCTTGTTAGAGATAAGATATCCCTTGTACACATATACATATTATAAATATTTTACTGTATACTTTGTGAGTACAAAAATAAATAAATAAATAAAATACAGTGAAGGGAAATCATAAATTTGTTAATTTACAATTACAATTGTAAATTTCCATTAAAATCTGAATAACTTTGAATAAAACTTAGTAAATTAATATCAAGACATGCAAACTTTATCTCATACGAGTATATATATAAACATTTTGATGATAACAAACATGACAAAGAAACATTTAATATTCAGTAAGACTGAAATAAATTGACAAACATTCGTACAGTGTCACGCACGTGTCTACATATTAAACAATTTAAACTAATTATGAAGTACGCACATATTAAAACTTAAATTATGTAACAGTTGTTAAATCCCCCTGTGTGAATAATTACAGCTACTCATTATAACTCGCGTTACACGGCACCGAGGAGGAAAATTCTTTATATGAAAACAGTATATACTTTGAATTTTGATTTACTTTTAATCCATTTACTTCAAATGAATTATTATACTTTTATACATGAACATAACATTGTCTTACTAACATTATTAATGACCAAGTTTCTGATAATAAGGATGGATGGATATTGTTAACTACTTAACGGAAAAACTTCTTAAAGGATATTGATGAAAGTTACCCAAAATATAATGTACCTATATACTATATACTAGATATACTATAAACTAGAATAATAATACATAAATTGGGATTCATGGCAATGGCGATAGTGATTTGATTATGTCACATCTAACCTCTAAAGTAAAATACTTATGAAACAACTGCCCTTTATTAAGGGTTTTAAATGTCGTTGCGCCGAAATTTATTTTTGTGCGACCTCTGACTTTGAAAATCTACAAGTCACGCCATAACATCAAATACTCATACAAGAATTAAACAGCAGGTCAAATAAACGTATAAATGTGGAAAAATCTGTACCGAGAAAAATATTGACAATTCCAATTATTGCTTTATCAACAGTTTAATATATAATAAAAATTAAAATTTTGTATAGCTTGCAGTATTACGTATTCGGAACAAAAATAAAAAACACGTTTTAAAAATGTCAAACGCTCCATACACGAGCATAGAAATCATTGAATTGAACTGAAATAAAAGAAGTTTTTTGTTTCCAAAGCTATAAATCTAATATGGGATCGAAACCAGAAAAAACTGGAGCTATCTATGGGAACGGACGAGACAGAAATAACGGGTTGCTCTCTATGTCCTGATAAAACACGTTCAGTGACATATATTGAAATAAGATGAAGTAAATGTACATATATCTCTGGTATTTGTTAGATAAAGTCTTGTTCGGACGAATTTATTTAACCTGACAAATTTGAATCGAGTTCTGATAGTTCGCCGATATTTGTTGTTGACACTTTATATTAAAATATTAAAAATTATTGAATTATGGTAACCTAAACGCGAATTTTAAATAAATATATTTTCAATCAGGAATCTTAGAAGAACCATCGATTTTATGACAAATCCTTTAAGATTTAAATTTTTAAAATAAGCCTACATTAATATTCCTGAACTTACTTTTTTGTGTAAAATTATAGTTATTTGAATTCAATTAACATAACATAGCTACTGACAATAAACTAACCACAATACCTGTTCCTAGTATCCATTATGTTTAATAGTTGGTCATAATTTAATCAGATTATTCATAAATAGTAGATTATTATCATTATAAGCAATGCTTTAAATATATTTATTTAAAAAAATCGATAATTTTCACCACACTGACCGGCTAACTTATAAAATCATTTCTAGAACGTGTTTTCCATTGCTATTAAATAACAATCATTTGCACGTCATAGAAGTTTTTCACAGAAACGTTGCGTTTTCGTAGACAGCTTTCAATTCTGCAAAAGGTCAGTACATTTAATGAAATGACGAAAAAAGTAACCGAACATTTAGACATCTATTTCATTACTTGCTTTGTTACAAAGACCGCTTGGTCTGTTACTGTCGTTTGCATTTACATGATGAAGTTTTAACTGATGCAATGTCCGGATTTTATTATTTCGGACATGTGTTAAGTTCTTTGTGAAATCATGATCATGGGCATCAGTGGCAGTTACAAACCCCGTAAAAAGCGACCTTATTTTAGAAGTACAATTTTTATAAAAATTGGGTTTGTTGAATTTGGAACATTTTTTACAATTTATACCTATAGCTCCCACTTCCACCGCATACAAATTTATGACGAGGCTATTCTTAATGAGTTCGTTAGTGAGCTCGTAATACTTATGACATTATCCTTAGGGATGTTGGTTTCCCAAGGAACTGTAAGCTCTGTTAACACAACGCGATTAAAAATTCGCGACTAAAGAAGTCATAGTTTGTCTGGTCTGGAGGCCGACGCACAAATTTTATATTGTTTCTGATACTATCCACCATAATAGTTCAATCCGGCACCGTTTTAAGGATAGAGCAAGGCTTGACGTTTGATTTCGTAGACTTTATACTTTCTCTCACAAAAAATAAATCTTTTATATTGAACTTACAAATATGGGTCTATAAGGAGAATAAAACATAAGACAAAATACCAACATCTTTAACTAAGCTATTATTAGAGATTTTAGGTCATGTTCATACAAATTAAAAAGCAGTTTAAAAAGTGAGGTAAACAAAAGATAGAATTTTTAACCACTTTGTTCAGCCGATTTTGTATTTGAGAAACATTGCAAAGAATCGTTAGTAATACTCGAACAATCAGCAAATAAAGTTTTATCTTAAAATACATTTAATAAATATTAAAAAAATTACACTTCTAAATTGTTAGTAAATATAATATTTCTTCAGTATTTTAGGTACAATAATATTAATTGTCTTGTTTTGTCTTATTCTTTGTTTGTGACCTTTTCGACACAAGTCACAAAATTTATTGTATTTGATATCTTTAGGTCTAATGCGAAGACTTTTGCTATAACTTTTATTTCTTACTCTTTGTTGTGTCTATGAAAAGTTTCAAATCTTTTGTTTCACTGGGCCTCTAAAGAAAAATATTAAGAATAATTTATTAAGAACAGTATAAAAGAAGTGGATTTATTTTGAAATTTCTTCACTAAAAAGCGTTTGATTTAATATATTTCTTTAAAGAATTAATTGATATTTTAACACCATAATGTTTCGATCATTAATAAAACCCTTTCATTGTGTTAAACTAAAAAAAACTATTGACTTAGATGTATTGTGTACACCCAGTTTTTAAAAATTTCAGTTCCTTTTGTGAAAGATAACTTTGTTGAAAATTAAAAGTCAAGATGTATGTATGTATTGATAAAATATGCCTATAACTGTTTCTTTTTTGATGTATTACAGGAAAGTGTTTCCGTATTTTTTTTTAGTTTATAAATATATAGTAAATAATATCTATAACAATATTCATCTATTTATATCATAATCTTTATATATTAGACTGCTCTGATGGTAGGATTCAATCACGTTATGAATCTGTAATTGAGAGCAGATACTCTCAACAATATATACGGATTGATAAAATATCTGATTTATATAAACTGTGTTTTCATTTCTTGCTACCTTTGAAGAGTATATGATTTTATTCTTCAAAAAAGATTTAAAGATCTGTCGTCCGAAAATCAACAGGTTTTATATTTTTTAAATGATTAAATACTATTTAAGTACTTTACCAAAAAATTACATAAACCAAGGGTACCTCACATGCCAAAATGTACCTCACATTATACAAATCTAACATTCTCGACGATAAGTGCGATACGAAATCATTCAATAGACAGTTTTTTTGTTATGGAATAAAATTACTTTGGCTATGAACTATGGTTTGAACAGAGCACATGGTGACTGTTTTTCTCAGACAACATTGCGAAGCGAACGATATATAAAACAGATGACTCATTTCGCAATTGCACTTTTTTTTGACAATTCATGTTCATCCAACACTGATTTAAATTGATAATTAAAGAGAAGATGTTTTATTCATGAAATATAATGGAATACAGATATAAAAGTTTTGGATCAGCTTTTTAATAAATAAATTTTTTAGAGTTCATTATAGCTATGTATTAGCAATTACTATGTCTTAAAAAGGACTGCAAAAATACAAGTAGCATAGAAACATTGTACTATCTCATTACACATAATGTTCAAATGATTTATTTTGCAGTACCGTAAGAATATGACAAACAAGACAATTAATATTATTCTACTGAAAATACCGAACAAAAATCGTATATATTTATATACTAACAATTTTATTGTCTTTTTAAGTTGTTTTGCGGATTGTTTGGGTATTACAATCAATCCTTTATAATCGTCCTCCAGTTTAAAGTTGGATGACGAAAGTGGTTAAAATTATACCTTATGTTTACCTTACCCTTTAAACTGCTTTCTATGAACGTAATCTAAAATCTTTTATAATACCGACGTTGAAGAGGTTTGTATTTTGTTTTATGTTTTTTTCTCCTCATAGATTCTTATTTTGAACTGTAATATAATATAACGCATTAGTTCAATTGTTTAAAATTGCTCTCGATCGTATGCCAACTGATAATCACAAAATCGTAATAAGAGCTGATAGAACACCTTTTGGAGAGCATGCAAGGCGATTTAATGCACCAACAATTGATGAGGTTGCAATTGTAATTCTTGGTGATCAGTTTCAATCCCGTGATATTGTACTTCATCGTAGAAATGAGCAATTGCAACGTGTTTCGGAACTTCATCGTAGTTACGATGCATTACAGTACCCAATATTGCATTGGAAAGGTGACGATGGTTACCATATCAATATACCAATGATTGATCCACGAACAGGTAAATAATTGACCTATTTTGTGTGTTGACATTTCATTTCTACAACTTTCTAAAGTCACATTTTGTAATTATTATCAGGTCTACATATACAGAAAAAAGTTAGTGCCATGAATTTTTATTCGTATCGATTGATGATTCGTCCACAAGAACAAAATTATATCTTAAAATGTGGTAAACTATATCATCAGTACATCGTTGATATGTATGCCAAAATAGAGACTGAACGTCTTAATTTTATTCGTTTCAACCAAGCAAAATTAAGATCCGAAGAATATATTCATTTGCAAGATGCGATAGCGAATGATGCTAATGTTAATGACATCGGACGTTTAACTATATTGCCATCTTCGTATATTGGTAGCCCACGGCATATGAACGAATATGCACAAGACGCAATGTCTTATGTACGAAAATACGGTCGACCGGATCTGTTCATTACATTTACATGTAATCCGCAGTGGGATGACATCAAGAACAATTTATTTGAAGGCCAGTCGACAACTGATCGTCATGACATTACAGCACGTGTTTTTCGGCGAAAATTGACAGCACTTATGGATTTAATTGTGAAATTAAGTGTATTTGGAGAGGTGCGTTGCCATTGTTGTCAAATTGCACTAGCACTTGCATCTTCGGGAATTGCTGCTACATTATTAGAAGGTGGTCGGACCGCACACTCTGCATTAAAATTGCCATTGAATGTACAGGTGATTGAAACTCCAACTTGCAATATATCGAGAAATTCTGCTATGGCAAAAGTTCTGCGATTAACGTCAATTATTTTATGGGATGAGTGTACAATGGCGAATAAAAAATCACTAGAAGCATTCAATCGAACAATGCAAGATTTACGTGGTAATCAACAGCTTTTTGGTGGTGCTTTGATATTACTTTCAGGGGATTTTCGTCAAACATTGCCTGTCATTCCTCGATCAACTCCTGCTGATGAAATAAATGCCTGCTTGAAGTCATCAGTTCTTTGGAGATATCTACAAAAATTGACACTAAACATTAATATGCGTGTTCACCTACAAAATGATCCAGCTGCCCATGAGTTCTCAAAACAATTGTTAGAAATTGGTGACGGCAAAATACAAATCGACAGAACCAACGGATTGATCGCTGTACCGAACAATTTTTGTACAATTGCGCAATCGATAGATGAATTGATTGAATGTGTTTTTCCGAATATTGTTCAGAATTACAGAAATCATGATTGGTTGACAGAACGCGCCATTTTAGCACCGAAAAACATTCATGTCAATGCAATTAATTTTCAAATTCAAGCGAAACTGCCAGGCGTAGTCACGAAATATAAATCAATTGACAGTGTTATGAATCAAGATGAGGCAATGAATTATCCAATTGAATTTTTAAATTCATTGGAGCCGGCTGGTATGCCACCGCATTGCTTGAATCTGAAAGTTGGTTCTTCGATTATATTATTGCGAAATATTAATCCACCAAAACTGTGTAACGGAACCAGATTGGCAGTGAAAAAGTTATTGCCAAATTTGATTGAAGCTACGATCTTAACTGGTAAATCAAAAGGAGAAGTTGTTTTGATACCGCGTATACCTATGATTCCAACTGATATGCCTTTTGAGTTCAAACGTTTACAATATCCTGTGCGTTTATCATTTGCGATGTCCATCAACAAGGCCCAAGGTCAAACACTTCACGTTTGTGGTGTGAATTTGGAGGAACATTGTTTTTCACATGGCCAGTTATATGTTGCCTGTTCCAGAGTCGGTACCCCCAGCCGTTTGTTTATTTATGCTCAAAATGGAAAAACAAAAAATATTGTTTATCCAAATGTTTTGGATTAAGTGTGTTGTAAATAGCTAGCAATTGATTTCGATTTTAAATAAAATATTTTTTTGATTAAATAAATGAATTTGATGTTCCGATTTGTTTATTTTATTTCACTTTATACGTAGCGAAGCACGTACCGGGCCGCTAGTGATTTTATAAATTAGCCCGTCAGTGAGGCGAAAAAGTACATTTGTTTTGATGTTTATTTTCGATTCCTATATATATATACTTACCATAACTTTAAATCATTGCTTATAATGAATATATATGTTATTTATGAATTAATCTTATTTAATTATGACCAAATTTTAAACATAATGGATACTATGATCAGGAACTTTGGTTATATTATTGTCAATAACTAGCTTACGTTAATTAATTTCAAATAACTATTACGTTACCCAAAATTTCTTGTTGAGAAATGTTAATGTGAGCTTCTTCTTAAAATTTAAATCATAAATCACCTCATAAAACCGATGCTTCTTCTAAGATTCCTGATTGAAAGTAGGTATAGTTATTTAAAATTCGCGTTTACGTTGCCATTATTCAATATTTTTTTTATATTATAATAGAAAGTGTCAACAACAAATATCAGCGAACTATCGCAACTGGATTTTGTCAGGTTAAATAAATTCGTCCGAACAAGACTTTATCTAACAAATACCAGAGATATATGTACATTTACTTCATCTTATTCAAATATATGTCACGGGACGTGTTTTATCAGGACATAGAGAGCAACCCGTTATTTCGGTCTCGACCGTTCCCATAGATAGCTCCAGTTTTTCCTGGTTTCAATCCCATATTAGATTTATAGCTTTGGAAACAAAAAACTTCTTTTATTTCAGTTCAATTCAATGATTTCTATGCTAGTGTATAGAGCGTTCGACATTTCCAAAACGTGGTTTTTATTTTTGTTCCGAATACGTAATACTGCAAGCGGTACAAAATTTTTATTTTTATTATATATTAAACTGTTGATAAAGCAATAATTGGAATTGTCAATATTTTTCTCGGTACAGATTTTTCCACATTTATATGTATATTTGTCATGTTGTTTAAATCATGTAGGAGAATTTGATGATAACATCAATTCAATAAATCAACTCAGTTTTTCAAAGACGGAGGTTGGACAAAAGTTGAATGTATTATTCGAAATTAACTATAAATTAAGTGTTATCTAAAGGTAAAGTATATACATTTTCAACAATTCAAGTAACATATATATTAATATATACATGTATATATTAATACATATATTTATATTCAATAATTCCTTTGTTAAAGGTTTTGTTACCTTTGCACATTATAATACATATATTTATTAAGAAGATCTTTCATAAGCAAACAAACAAACTAATTCATTTTTCATCTACGCGAGTCAAATATGTAAAGGTTACTTTTTATATAATTTATAACTCTAGAATTGTTAATTTAAATGTCATGACATTAACATGAAGTTTATTAATATTGATAGGAAACTGAAAAAATTGGATTGTAGTGGAAATTATTTTGGAATAATGGGGATGAACAAATGATCTCATTTCAAACAATTTTGGCAGTACATGCTGAAATATTGTTTAGATAGCTAGATATTTTTCAATCTTTTTTAACCTTAACGTTATAGAAGGATCAAATTTCATGAATTCTTATTGAATCGTAGCTTATATAATACTATAATGTGTATACATTATATTTTGGATAATTTTCATCAATATCCTTTAAGAAGTTTTTCCGTTAAGTAGTTAACAATATCCATCAATCCTTATCATCAGAAACTTGCTCACTGATAATGTTAGTAAGACAATGTTATCTTCAGGTATAAATGTATAGTAATTTATTTGAAGTTAATAAAGTCAAAGATAATAAAATCAAAATACAAAGTATATAAATACTGTTTTCATATAAAGAATTTTCCTCCTCGGTGCCGTGTAACGCGAGTTATAATGAGTAGCTGTAATTATTCACACAGGGGGATTTAACAACTGTTACATAATTTAAGTTTTAATATGTGCGTACTTCATAATTAGTTTAAATTGTTTAATATGTAGACACGTGCGTGACACTGTACGAATGTTTGTCAATTTATTTCAGTCTTACTGAATATTAAATGTTTCTTTGTCATGTTTGTTGTCATCAAAATATTTATATGTATACTCGTATGAGATAAACTTTGTATGTCTTGATATTAGTTTACTCAGTTTTATTCAATGTTATTGAGACTTTAATGAACCGAGTTAAAATATATATATTGTAATCCCTTCACTGTATCTAATATTTAAAAAAATTTGAAGTATATTTTGATTAGTTGTCTATGTAGAGCCTATTTATATTTTCCTATGACTTCGTTATAGATATGATACTAGTTTTGATTTTGTACATGATTACTATATCACAATATAATATTTTGTTTTATAACTAGCTTCTGAGACTGTCTTTGTTCGTATAGGATAAGCTTACGTTTAATTTATTGTTTGATATAACCAATAGTCTTTTATCTTATTCCCTTTCTTTCTTTGATAGAACGTTTTTTATTGTTTTCTGTGATGCAAATTAGTTTACACGCAACGTGTGGTCATCAAAATGAAAATAAACCAAACCCCATCCATATAACGAGATTAATTGAGAAACTGATGATGTAGATTTGTCTTGTTTTCTCAATATTATATTATATACATAGTTCGTAGGTATTATTAAGTTTTTAATTGTGGTCTTATCAAAGGCTTAAATTGGATTTTCTTGGAGTGCACAAGTCTTTTAGAAAAATATAAAATGCTTTTTAATTGCTACAACCCGTTCAGATCCTGCATGCGCTTTATGTATCATGGTTTTCTTTGTAGTTGTAATCAGTTAATTATGTGAAAGCTTTATTATCGGCTTACACATTTTAGAAAATTACAAAAGATTCGTTAAATCCCCTTGATTTATGAGATGTTTTAGTAAAGTGCTAAAATAATATTTAATTATTTTAAAAACATAAAACCTGTTGATTTTCAACAAGCGATTTTTAAGCGATATATTTTTCAATGGTAGCAAGAAATGAAAACACAGTTTATAAAAATCGTCTACTTTATCAATCCGTATATATTCTTGAGAGTGGACTGTTCTCAATAACAGATTTATAACGTGATTGAATCCTACCATCAGAGCACTAAGACTGAAAGGACTTCTCTGAATAACAATGCTACTTTATCCAGCGAAAAACAAAGCGAACTGACAAATTTTATTTCAACGAAGAAAAGAAGTTTGTTTAACAAGTTTGAACTCTAAAGTTTTTTAGTAATAGTGTAACTGTGAGTCACATTAATGAAATCTGTTCGCGAACTTTTTAAATGTGTATTTCTGGATTTCGACTAACCTTAACTTTTTAATTTAATTTCTTTTTAATAGTAGTATTTTCCCTGGAGATTTTAATCTTCAATTTATCTTCTTTAATTTTATTTAAATGTATGTATTCAAATATTAAAATATTAAACTTTTTAGAGAAGGTTATTATAACTCAGCAGACCCATGCTTGGTATTGTAACTAATTTGAAGCTGCCATTTGAAAAACCAGTGACAAATCTTATATCCTTTTTTGAGAAAAACAGAAACTACCATCACATATGTGAAAATAAAATGACACCAGACTGAAAACGGACCAGAAATTGAGTACACATAAATATAAATTGGAAAATCTACAAAAATTTTCAGAGTGTGAAATTCCAGTTCCATATGAATCGTTTTACACAAATTTTGTACTAACTTGTTACACTAACAATATACCAATTTGTTTTAGAACTAAACATTAAAAATGAGAACTAAATCTTATTGAATATACAATCGCAACAATATTAAAAATGATGAGATTGTATCTAGAATGCCGTTTTCGGTTATTGTTAAACGAAATTTCGGGGGGCTCAAAAATATGAAAAGTATGAAGATGTACAAAAATCAATAGGAAGACTGTCCTTATTTATCCAAACGAAATTTTGACATAAAATTACTTGTTAATCAATCATAGCGAAGGTTTTGTGACATTAAAACTGAATCTGCAACTTAAGAAATAAACCAGCTGATAAAACTGTCGAACTGTTTTGAATCTTATAAAAGGATTTATTCAAGGAATATATTTTATTCAAAGGTATCCATTTGGATTTCTGCACTTCTCTGATATTTCCTTACGAATGTGAAGATAAAATATATCAGAGAGACGCTTCCGCTGTTTCTGAGTTTCTATAAAAAAAGATTAAATTTCCGTTAAGGCATAGAAAATGTAAACCAGATCGTTACTGATACTAACAGGAAACTGCCTTAAGGTTTCACTACAAATTTTTTCCAACACTTCATATATTAAATTCTCTTATACGTCAATAAGTCAATGTAAGTATAAATATATTTAAGGTATCTCTTCTCAGGCCACACGAGGTCGGGTAACGCTGAGACGTATAGTAGGATGAGATAACATCTCACAACAAACACAAAGATAGGAATGGGACTTGTATATAAAAGAGGAGTGTTTCACGACCTAGTGACAATTTCATAGCTATTACGATATAAATAACTGTCTAATTTTTTATATATATTTATATTTACATGTACATAATTATAATCTAATTTATGTATCATAGCTCATAAGTTATAAGAAAACAATTAAAACCTTATTACAGTATTAGTAAGAAAAAATAATAGTTACCAATGTAATTAAAATATTACTTACCTTTATTTAAACATTATCTTATAACGAAACAACATAATTCTGTAATTATAATAAATAAAAAAAAGCTGTTAAAATACCTAGTATTATTTTATAACTGAATTTAATATGTTATTTTTGTGACTGTCATAATTCCCAATTAATTTATTACGTTAGTATAAAATTGTTTTGAGATACATAATAGTAATATAATTAGTTAAAAAATTGTTGTACCAATTACAAGGCACACATGATGTAATTATAAAATATTTTCTGATTAATTGAATCAAAATACCTATTACATTGCGGTTGGTAAATTTAATTTTTATTTTCTAATTTGCTGATTAAACTATGTTTATGTTAAGAATTTATTTATTTTATTGTTCTAAGTGTTATCTAAAAAGGTACTATTAGAAGTAGGAGACAACAATTACTTTAGATTGAAAATGGTACACAAGTAGCTTTAGAAATAATAAAAATCAAAAACAAACGAATTGGACCGATTTGGATGAAATTTGGTGTAAAAGTTGTTTGCAATTTAGATAATGGAAGCTAAACGAGTAAAATTTGTGTATTCTTAAAGGTGTTGCGCAAAAGTGTGCTGTTCAAGCTTCGACAAAATGGTGGAGTAAGGTGTAATGATTCTGACTCCGTGGAACCATCACTAGATTGTTGAGTCTTAATACCAGAAGATTCATGATTGGACTCCATACGAAAAAAACTTCACTGTACTTTGTGTTCGCTTTAGTTTGTAGAGCTAGCCTAGCTGTGGTCAGTTACTACAGCTTGAAAAAGGGCTAGCTCGATCGGGAAAGTACCACCCTCTCTTAGAAGATCGGCGTGAAGGAGCCTTAAATGGCTGCGTTTCGTCCGATAAGTAATAGAACCGGTTGCCCTTTCCTTATTCCCACTCCTTCCTACCATTTCCTTATTCCCACCCTCCCCTATTCCTTAAAAAACAAGGTTGGCAACACATCCGCAACTAAGATGTTAGGGATGTCCCTGGCCGACGGTAACTACCTTCCATCAAGTAGACCGTCTGCTCGTTTGCCACCTTTCACAAAAGTACTATCCTTGAGATTCATATAAGTTCAAGTATACGATGTAAGTTTTATTTAATACAATTTTACTATAACGTTAATTATCATTTTTATCTGTATTACGAAAGCTATTAACGTATGTGGTAGCTATTAAAATATTTCACTTGATAGCCATACGTTTTAACCATCAAATACTCGTTAAATACGTTCGACTTGATAGTGTCTATCAAAGGAAGCTCCAAGCTTCCGATCCCTTATCTAATGTGCTTGCTTGTGGCTCTTATTACAAATTATATAGTTTAATATGAAATAAATAATCTATTAGTCCAGCAAAATTTTTTTTCATTATGTGAATATTGTCAAAATTCTACGTATAATATACCCTACTAAGTTTATCTTTAACACTTATAAAGCAACAAAAATAAATAAGCAAAATAAATATTCGTGTATTCTTTTACCTATAATGTAAAACCATTTTTTTGGCAAATAAATGAAATTTGATAGTGGAGTATATTTTAATACAAGAAAAGTCACGGCATACTTTTTTGATATACCTACGGCTTAGTAGCAAAATGTCAAGTCCAAATCACTTCTCGTCTATCTATGAAATTATTAACTACTCTCTATAACATTGTTGTCGATGTATATGTATATGAAATCATTACCTAACAATACACGCTCTTCATTCAAAAATTTACATATAAAAAAATTACATATAATCTTCTATTCTAATAACAATGAATATTACAAAGCATGTTTTTATATAACCGTTTTGTTTCAGAAGCAATATATTGTCCTTTTTACCACCAATTGTATTAAAAACATAAATTCTCCCAATTTATCGTCCAACTAAAAGTGGACAAAAGTTTTGTAATTTGTTTCTGCGGTAAAAAATTATGTGTAACTTTAACCGAGAAATGTCTAACAAAGAAACGATTTTTAATGAAATTCTATTCTAAACAAACAAGAGATAAATAATGGATTATAAATAAAAAGTTATGTTTTAAATATTTAATATAATGAATTCAAATTATAATCAACATTACAATTTTATTCGCCAATTTACATTATGAAAATTTTATATTATTTTCGTGCAAATTGTTTACCAATACTAAGTTTTCTTATTGAAACGATGTAAGTTCAAAGACTTAGAACAAAGGTCAAACATGTTAAATGTCATCAAAATCTAACAGATTACACAAAGATTTTGATATTTATAATGTCATTGTGGTACAGAAACTTATTTTAAGTGAATTAATATTCGTAGTACCAATAATTAATGAGTATATTTTGTTCGTAATTAAATTAATTGGTATAATCTCCATCAACTGTTTTGTTTGTGTAAAGTATAACATTTTCGTAGAGCTAGCTTTGACATAGTATATCTCAAAACTTTTGATTTGATTTTACATTATATTATTATTAAGCTTTTGATACCTATAAATTGTATTTGGTGTCGTTACTACTAACTACGTACTACTAGAAAATTATTTGATAATTATTATTTAAATGTCTAAAATTATATGAAAATAATTACAAGTTAAATCTTCACAGTTGAAGTTTTTGTGAAACTTCTGTGTGTATTCAGAAAGAAACTTTCTTTGACCGAGCTCACCCTCAACCTTTCAGACCTTTGGGATAAAAAGTTACACACAAAATGAAAGTAAATGAAACAAATATTTTTCGGATTACTACGCGTATTTTACGGACAGATGAGACGTGATCACGGTTGCTGTAAAGTAACCGAAACGTCGGAAGTATGTAGTTTTTAATAATAAAATACGCCTACATAGAAATCAGAAAAATATTAGTTTCATTTAAAAGAATATCCGTGAAAGTCAGATCTCAAAATAAAAGTATTTTGAGATTTTTCATGGATTTTTATGGCGCAACATTTTATTCTTCCCAACCAATCTTCATCAGATTAATTATAATTGAAATAAATTTATTGATAAACTACACTTGAAGTAATACTGTTATTTTCAGTACATCCCAATTAAAACCATCTTTGAAAAAATATGTATTATTTGTAGCATGAATGACACAAATAATAAAATATTTTCGATATTAATAAGCGCTTCATGATGAATTCTTTATTCACTGATGTAATCCTTCGTAAAACGTGTTATCGTGTTATAATGTTGATTAATATGTATTATTTAAACAATTTAATTACGACATTAATTCCCCCGAATATTTAAATTATGTCTTGGACCACTACTTCTAGAATACTTGTATTTTATTAAATTTAATTATACATAAAGTAAAACATCTTTATTTATTTTATAATGAACTTAAGCAAATTGTTCCGGAACCTAGATAACTACGGGCATTTAAGTTACGCCATTACGAAAGTAACTAGTCAGGTATAAGTTGAGAAAATTAATCATTACATTTCTAATGAGATGTGATATGAGCTCGTCTCCAGGGTGTCATCAGGATTCACGGCATTTTGAAACTAAACTTATTATGAAGTGAAGTTAAATTACTGTTTGAATCATTAAAAGGTTTTCTTGTTACCCAGATTTGATATATTTAATGAAATGTATTCAGTTGTTACAAACGATAAACACTTTTATATTTAGTTCCCTTTCTTTTTCCCGCACTTTCCTGGTAATTCCTTATTCCTGCCCTTTCCTTTTCCTCAACAACCAAGGTTAGTAACGCATTCGCAACCTCTACGTTGGGGATGTTCAATGGCGACGGTCACTACTGTCCATCAAGTAGGCCGTCTGTTCGTTTGCCACCTTTATCATAAAAAAAGTTAAAAATACGTGACGTCATAAAAGTTTTCAAAAATTCTTAATCATTTTCCTCTGACGCAGGGTTGCATCAAATCAAATTACGAATTATTCTTAAATTAAAACGAAAGTATTTCATCTGGTCGCATCATAATTATCTCGATCATCACTTAAAAAACCAAAACTTCTTAAAACCAAACACCGAAGAAAAGAAATTGCTTTGAAGTTTCGTAATCTGATTCAATTTTATTAAGTGGACTGGATTTAACACGTAATGAATTCAAGGAGATGGAATTTTTTTCCTTAATTTTGTGCGTGATAATAATATATTGCAAAAAAATACTGGAAATTAATTAGAAAATAGTTTTATTATTAAATAACAATGACTGAAATTAAATTAATCATGAGCTACAACTTTTGAAACGCAATAATTCCGCCGCTACTTATGAGATTTAAGTTTGGCAACTTAAATGTCAACCGAAATTTAATCTGTGGTCTCAACTTAAAGACATTAACTTTAGGGTCCAGAGTATACAAGAAATTTAGTAATATAACCTCTTGTTTATTATATATACTTTGTTTTATCACTGATGTATATAAGAAGATTACTGTTAAGAGTACAGTTTAAGACTTGATATTTAATGTTCAGCGTTACTTCCAGTAATGACCTACAAAATGGCTGAAGCCAGGATTTATAGTTTTCAAATAAAAGGTGATATTTAAATGTTGCCGTTACAAAATTACAGAATTATAATTAATTATAATCAATCATAAAAATAATTCTAAGGATTATAGACAGACGAAACTACTCAGCATTCCATGGATTCACCGTGCGGGTCCATCGCGTTGCAGGGAGAGGAGCTTCAACAGTGCCTGGGACTTGCGACCCAAGTGTAGGTTTAAGGGGCCCCTTAACTAACGCGCGTAATACGCTCACCTCCACTGTCCAAGCTCCTCTCCCTACCTAACCAAATTTGAAAAGAACCTACTAGGGCTGCCTTCGATATACGTTCCAAGAATGCATTAATGTGAGTTCTGGACAAGCCCAAGTCCTTTAGTAGGTTGTAGAGAGATTTCGCTGTTATACCTCTCGCTCCCACCTCTACCGCGTACAAATCTACTACGAATCTATTTCGAGTGAGTTCGTTTGTGAGCTCGTAATATTTGTTGACCTTGATGGTATGGTCTTTGGGGATGTTGGTTTCCCAAGGAACCGTAAGCTCTATCATCACTACGCCCTTTAAAATTCGCGAAAATAAAAATATATCCGGTCTGGAGGCCGACGCACAAATATCCTCGGGTATTTTATATTGTTTTTCATACGTGTCCATCATTATAGTCCAATCCGACGCCGCTTTAAGGATGGAGTAAGGCTTGACGTTTGATTTTGTAGCCCTAGTGCCTTCTCTCACAAAACCTACTGATCGTTCGTTTGTGGTTATTTCCTTTTGCGCTCTGGCTACCGAAAGACTAACCGCTTATAATGAATACAGTTACAAGTATTAATTAATATTAATTTGCAAATAAATAAATAAATAAACTATGCTTTTACTTGCCATAAGTCATAATAAAATCTATGACGACATCTGTTTTAGCATGCTTTTGGATTCAATTTTGTGTCATATATGTACAATTATTTTAAATCCTATTGACACGTGCCGGTAGTCACCTAGACTAGAAACTAATTTAGACTTAAACCTTAATACCTAGATTTAGTGCTGTGAGTTAATGACTTTACTTGGTAATAAACAACAGGTTCACAGAGTTTGTTGACCGTAACACAAAGTTTTTGAGAGCACGGTAAATTCTAACAGGAAAAAGGTGAGCTTACTACGTAGTTACATTGATTTTTAACCACAGACGGAACGAAAACTCTCTGGAGAGAATTAAAGGAAGTAAAATCTTTTGCTTTATTTAACTGAAAGGTATTTCTTTCAAAAATAGTGATTTCACTTAATAATAACAACATCTAAGACTTTCGCGAGTATTCATTTAAATGAAACTAATATTATTTTTATTATTACGGGTATTTTATAATTTTAAATAACTACACACTATCGACGTTTTGGTTTGTTTTCAGCAACCGTTATCACGGCCAGACGAGATGTGATCCACTTCAAAATATTAGTTTCACTTAAAGGTCACATTATATTGATAATTTATGTAAACTCTTATTTAAATTTAAACAATACTTTAACAACTTAATTAATAAAATATTTCTGCATTGCTAATTACTAAAGAACGGTATTAAAGGACAATATGCAAGAAAATGCTACGATATTTACTGACACAAGCTTTTAAGTCTTTGCATAGTACAGAAGTTTATTGAACAATGGACATTTAAAATAACAAAGGATCGTAGAAAGACGTTGAAATGTTGCATTGTTGGCGTTATCAAAATTAATATGTAAAATGGAGAAAGAGGTTCTTATTTACATGGCATTTTGCATTTTGTAAGGTATATTGGATAGTCTTTCTATTAAAAATAAAAATCTTATTGCTATGGTTACAAGTTATGCGTTATTAGTGGCGCCATCTGTGCCGTATTAATTATATAACTATAGTCATTATAATCACTTTTATGACTGATTAGAATTAATTATAGTACTGAACACTTGTAATTTTGTAATGGCAACATTTAAGTATCAACATGTATTTGAAAACTACATATACTGGCTTCAAACATTTTGTAAGATATTACTGGAAATAAAGCTGAACATTGAAAAACAATTGTTCTGTACAATATTTTTAATAGGATAATCTGAAAGGAATATAAACTGTATTCGTGTAATTAATAACCAAAAAAATGGCATCACATAAATGACATCGAAAAGAAGAAATCTAACAATTATATATTTATATGTATATATAAAAGAAAGTCGTGTTAGTTCAGTGTCGTGTCGGTTCAGCCCAAGAAGGGCTGAACCGATTCAGCTGAAAATTGCCAGGGAGGTAGTTTAGAACCAGGAAATTGCAATAGGATACTTTTTATCCCGTTCGATAGTATTCCCGTGGGACTGGACATGAAACGTCAGTCACTATAAAACGTGGAATAACACAATTGACAGCTATGCAATTGACGTATAATGACAGATATGTAATGACGTATGGATGACAATTAGATATTTGTAAGAAATCTACTATATAAAAATAAAAATATTTAGGTAATGTCTTTGTAGTTTGAACTCTTAAAACCATTTAGTATTTGCGGGATAAATTTAGAAAATCATTGTTTTTCACATGGGCAGTTATATTTTGTATGTTCACGAGTTTGGAAACCATACGCTTTATTTGTGTTAAAGTTAGACCAAAAAACAAAAAATGTGGTTTACAAAGGAGCACTTCAATGAAACGGATAATTTGCGGACACGTATAACGCTTCGATTCGGTATCTACTTTGGATTCACTTTCATTTTCTTAGAGTAGTTCAACTAAATAACACTTCATTTTTGTAATCGAAATGAATTCATTACTGTTGTGAAATGAAATAAAAATTTTCCTTTTCAAATATTAAACAAAAAATTCTTCATCTTTTAATCACCAAACGAAATGTTATATAAAAGCCTTCTGGTGGCGAAACGGAGTTCGCCAGGTTAACTAGTAATACTGTAAATTTTAGTGTGAAGAAAAAGCCAACGAAATATATTATATACATATTTTGATATATACAATTCTTACAAAGTTTAGGTTATACAATGTTAGTATGTAGTATGTAATCAATTATCTCAGTTTGAGTTCCCAGATGACTAAAATTATAAAAATTATTTAGATTAACCCTAGTTGTTTAAAAAATTATAAGTTACACTTGTTAACAATAAATTATAATTTGATTACCGTATAAATATTTAATTGAAACAAATATAACATATTAATGAAAGGCTTAATTCAGACACGCAACTGACTTAACAACAACAAATTATCGCCTATATGAAACAAAACATTTAAACATATACATATAATACATATGTAATGCTTTTATTTACATAGTTTGTCAGTTGTTTGACCATCGTATCCACATCTTCTTTTTCCTCCGGGACACCCTTTAAGTAAAGGTACTCTACTTTTCCCTTTTATTGAAATCAGTTTGAAGGCAGAATGTTTTAAAATAGGATAACAAATTATTTACGTCTTTATTATCTCAAATAAATTCAATTGAAATAAAATAGTCTTATATAAAAATGAAAACACTACAAAGCATTACAATGAAATCCCTGTATTGTTTGAACATACTTTCTTCTTAAAAAGATTTTCTTTATTATATTAAAAAGGCTAAGATTTTCAACGATTTCTAACATAAAAGCTTTGGTTTTAATACAAAATGAGTTATAGTTTTTGTGTGTAAAACATATCTGTACACAGGAATTGTTAAGTCTAGTAATCTTAGTTTATGAGCACAGGAGATCCTTAAGCTTATTTTTTACGATCCATCACTACAACGTTGTTACATTTTAAACTTGATTGAATTGTTATATTCATTCTGATGTAAGCTTAAAGCCTGTCCAGAAAGCGCGATTTACGCGCGAGTCAATTCGCGCGTTTTGATTTGTATTGTGTCCAGATGCGGCGAAATCACGCGCATATGTGATGAGACGGATTTGGTCAGTTATTTAGTTAGTTTTTTTTTCTCCTCGGAATCACCAGCTTCACAAAAAAAATTTACTATTTCTTCCCAGTTCCTACCCTTAATACATAGTTCTTTTAGAATAATCTGACGATTCCATATTCCATATAGGTCCCATTTTCTCAATTTCGTCAATAAAAATTCCGTATCAAAATTTTCACGCTCCATTTTTAAAAAACGAATACGTCCACTCGCCGCGGAAACGCGCGTAATGCGCGCGAGTTGAGAGTCTCGCTCATTGCAAGCGTTTTACGAGCGAGTGAGGTAACGCGCGGGAGCATCTGGACAGAATGTATGCAGCTCTAGTAACTCGAAAACGCGCGAGCGAACTCGCTCGTAAATCTCCCTTTCTGGACAGGCTCTTAACATGAGTTTACAATTTCATACTACGTACGGAGCGATAAACGTTTTCCATATGGAAATTTATAGTTTCATATCCGTAAACGGGAGACAAACAGTATGGGCAAATCTTTGCTACAAACCACCTTAATGTACGTATATACCTATAGGACAAAATTGCATATTATTTATTTGATAGATTCACAAAGAGAGGTGTGGATTTCATAGGTATTCTATGAAGGGAAGTAAAGATTTGTTTCCTATTAAAAGTTTGATTTGTTTCCTATTAAAAGTTTCCTTAAACTTTGACACTCGAGAATAAAGAATAACAGTATACTATTCTAAAATATTCTTAATAATACCTCAAATGACATTGAAGCCACTTCATTATACATATATGTATGTGTGTGTGTTTGTTATTTGCATCTTTTATTGAGCTTATTTCATTTTTCAACATGTATTCTTGATTCTTCCTATTATAACAAATTGTTGTTAATTCGAGTCGCGAGACACAGGATCACCATGAATTATATAAAAGTATTTTTTTATTATAAGTAATAAAACAATAATCAATTTAAGTATCAAATATTTAATGTTTACACGATACATAGTAATGGAAACCAAATTCTTTAGAGTCTTAAATATTAACATTACGCATACGAATCATTAATATAAATTGTTGTAAAAAGAAATTCTCTCGTTTCAAAACATTTTAACTAAATATATTTTGAGAGAGTTAATAATTCTAAAGTCTTCCTTTTTAGTGGAATAGGGCACTTGGTTTAAAGAAACCTACAAAATAAACATGAATTTGACTTCATCTTACTAATCATTTTAATTTTGATGTTATTTCATTCATTTTTCAATAAATATTTCTAATATTTACCAAAAAATTCTCAAATTATGAAAACATAATTTAAGATTATAAGTATAAATCTTATATTATAATTCTTTAATAGGAAAAAGTTATTTTTTATTATTTAACATAATCACTCATTATATAATTGGTACATAAAAGTTTGTTACGAACTTTTTTAACTGGTTATTACTTAGCCTGAAAATTTTATTGGTTAAAATGCATTAAAACAAGTTTTTTATTTCAGTATTCACTATGAATTTAAATATTTAGCTATTAATCTATTCTATTATCGGAGATCTATATTTATAATAATAACTAAATTACTAACATTAACATTATAATATTACTTCAACGATAAAGAAATACGATATCATTTCATGTAACCTCAGAGTTTAAGCTTTCCACTTTATTTAACATTAGTAGATAAGATTTGGGGAATCAATATAATTTAAATTACACAGTAATAATGATAATCTAACGCGGTACATAGGGGCCCCTTTAACCTACACCTGGGTGCAAATCCCAGGCACTGTTGAAGCTCCTCTCACTACAACGATGAACCCGATACCCGCACGGTGAATACATGGAATGCTGAGAAGTTTCGTCCCTTATAGAAGTATACAATATTTGGAATTTAAAACTAAAAGATTGAAGTTTTAAGTTTCCAGTAATATGATAACCATAATTTTACTATTACAAAATATAAAACTACTAATATAAAACTACTTAGCATTACTGAAAGGAAATTTCAATTACAGTCTACAACACACATACCTCATATTTATAAAGTCGATTCGAAAAAGTAGGTACACTAACAGATCCGGCGTCGGGACGTGACGACCCCATCGCCCACTGGTGTATTCCGGTGCAATCAGTCACGGGGGGGAGGGCTGGGGGTACAGCCCTGGGAGTAAGACGGTCACGGATCTGGCAGGAGGCCGTCCGTGGCTGTCTTGGGGGGGGCGGGGATACTCGGGTCTCTCCGGAGGCCTGAGTTCGCTTGTGGTCGGTCGGTTTCCTCTCTGTCTGCCGTCGGGCGCTTGCGCTCGTCGGTGGGTGGTTGGAGACTGGCCGCGTGGGCTTGGGCGGGAGGGGTAAGGGGTTAACCCTCTCGCGATTAAGCAAGCCCGCCAGGCGGGGGGACACTCCTGGTCACTTGGAGTGAGCCCTCGGGGGGGGAGGTGGCCGTTCGCGGCCCGCCGCCGGATCGTCGCGGATGCATGCTTCGGCGTTTCCCGTGGCGATCCACTTGGCGGCAACGGAGAGTGACCGCTGGTGTTTTAGTGGGTAACATGGGCCCTTCTGGCCGTGAATCCCACATAACCGCCTCTGTCTCCCCTAGACGGAGGGGTAGGTATAAAACCTTTCACCGCGATAAAAAAAAAAAAAAAAAAAAGAGGTACACTAACAGAATATATTTATATATTTTTTCTTTTCCAAATAAAAGTACCTTAAATAAATTATATAAATATGAAATATATTTCTGAATCTTGATTCTCCTACTTTAATTTATTATTTTAAAGTTTCTTTATTCATTATCTCAATACAGTTGTAGATAAAGAACGGTAACAAATAAATGTCTAAATCCTCTCCTCTACGTTAACAACATACACTTATCATTCAGATCTGGGCTTTATTGATGGAGATCTAAACTTAAAGTCACTGTTGAATACTCGTGTTATGTATTTGAGTAAATATTTTTATATATACTTCATTTTTTATAAAGAACATGTTAATTAAATAATAATATAACAATATAAAAATATTGTTAAAACAAACGATATTTTTTATAAGTCAATATCGATTAATGATTATTATGAAAGGACAAAATAATTAGTGGTCAAAGTTTATTCACATATATTGTTTGGACTTTAAAGACATCATAACAGTGTGATATATGTACATTATAAATAATTTTTGCAGAACAAGAATTCTCATTACTATACATCAAAATCTATATATATAAAAGAAAGTCGTGTTAGTGTTAGTTACCCCACTTATAACTCAAGAACGGCTGAACCGATTTAGCTGAAAATTGGCAGGGAGGTAGTTTAGAACCAGGAAATTGCGATAGGATACTTTTTATCCCGTTCGACAGCGTTCTCGTGGGACTTGACATGAAACGTCAGTCACTATAAAACGTGGAATAACGAAACACAATTGACAGCTATGCGATTGAAGTATAATGACAGATATGTAATTTAGTATTTGCGGGATAAATTTAGAAAATCATTGTTTTTCACATGGGCAGTTATACATAGTTTGTGTGTTCACGAGTTGGGAAACTATCCGCTTTATTTGTGTTAACGTTAGACCAAAAAACAAAAAATGTGGTTTACAAAGGAGCACTTCAATGAAACGGATAATTTGCGGACACGTATAACGCTTCGATTCGGTATCTACTTTGGATTCACTTTCATTTACTTAGAGAAGTTCAACTAAATAACACTTCATTTTTGTAATCGAAATGAATTCATTACTGTTGTGAAATGAAATAAATATTTTCCTTTTCAAATATAAAATAAAAAAAAATTCTTCATCTTTTAATCACCAAACGAAATGAAAGAACGAAACAAAGCCTTCTGGAGGCGAAACGGAGTTCGCCAGGTTTACTACATAGTATTTCTATAAAAAGAAACTATGTAAGTTTAAACTAACGTCAATATTTTGAGAATTATATATTTTTTGTTAACCACTTGACAGTTCAGACCAAATACACAATAAGTTATAATAGTCTGTTTATATTTTAAATGTTTGTAAAGTTAATTAATTTTATGTATTATATAAGGTATATAATTGTTGAATAACTTTTATGTTTTAATACTTAATCTACTCTTTGATCTGAAAAAAGAATAGTATAATTAAATTAAAAGAATATTGGAATAATATACATATATGTGTGTGTGTGTTTGTGTTTGTGTGTGTACCTATGTCCGGGTGTATGTGTGTTGAACCAGAGCATATAAAGCATAGCATACTATTTTATATACTTAACCTTACCAGATCTTATAACAGAAGCCATTTTAAAATAAGAAAAAGAGCAATTCAAGACATACTCAGCTGATCTTATTCAAATGTGTATCAATGAATAAAATATATGTATATCTTTTATTTATTAGACTTACGGATTTTATATATCTTTCACTTTTCCCAGTAAGACATCGAAAATTCTGTAAAGCGTGTAACATTGCATTAAAATTTATAGCCTAGAATAAAAATAGTTGGTGACAAAGTATTTTACGTATAAAAAATATCTCAGAATCGTTATAACAGACGAAACTTCTCAGCATTCCATGGATTCAACAAACGCTCTGTTCCATGGCAATTGCTATTTAATTCAATTGTTTGTAAACATTGAAGAAGCACAATTAGTTCATGAAAATAATACCCAAATATTATTATTTTTTACATTTTTAATGATTCTCATTTACGCGTGTATTTCAAGATTGTGATCTCAAATCAGACTAAGTACCCGGAAGGCATTCAGTGATGTTAAGCCACGATTACATAATAGGTTTGTGAACTGACGCACCATCGGATAAGCTAATGTGGTTTAAGAGAGTTAAAACAATTAATCAAGTAGATTGATTGAGAAATTATAACTATTTTCTAGACATGATTTAATCAAGAAAAAACAGTTTTAAGAACAAAGTTAATGCTACAAAAAAACCAATGAATAAATACAACTCTTTAAAAAAAAGTCTGATAAGATTTTAAATACCGTCTTTCCTACAAATCCTTAATACTTTAATCAAGTATTAGACTTCAATATCTGAGGTATATATTTTTAAATCTGTGAAAACGTATGAAAAAACGGAGCCATTGTTAAGAAATGTAAGAAGGAAATTTTATTTTAACAAATAATATTGCTCGTAATGCCATTATATTTATTTTAGCTACATGTATGTCATAAATCCGTGAAAGATTAATAAAGTAGCTTAAAAATATAAACAACATTTATTGAAGAATTCGTTGAATATTACAGAAAAGATTTTACCTTCTGTGTACAATAAAATAATTCTCACGTCAACATCTTTTGGGTCGATTTCAATCAAATGTTATTCGATTTGATTCCTTTTCGCAAACCTAGAACCATCAATTCAAATAAAAAATAACATCATACTTTTGTTATTAGACGAATTATATACCTTTGAAAAATATTAAAAATGCTTTGAACTGTTTTATTAGCTTTTTAAGGCATTTTAGACTTTTTTACAGTTATTAGATATCTTCAAGAGTGTTCTTAGTTTTTCATTCCTTTTAACATATTGTTGGAATATAATTAAATGATTTAAAATAATTAAGTCCTTATGACATTTTACACATACCATTTACATAAATTACTTCCTCTTATTTATCATAATCTGAATATGGTCCTATACTGTATCACTGAAACAGAATTATTATACATTTTTTAAATTAAAATATTGATTTTTTTTTTCTTGGACGCTCTTGCATACACTAAAAATTTTCGATCACATCAGTACAAGAACAAACTGGGGTTCATATCTTTTTTTTGTAAGTTGCGGTAATGTATATCCTCTTTATTTATTTGTTACTTATTTCTAATTGTCATTAATTAATCTTATACCCAAACAACTCTAAAATGTTTACATACAGAATTAATCCAATTTTCTTCACTAAATGAAATAAGTGTTTTTATATTGTACGAATGTGAGAATTGGCCTTAACTAAATAAAAGAATTTCAAAGCAATTCCTTTTTTCTCCAAGCCAACGTTATTGATAACACATATCTTGAATCATGAAACTCAATATAGAATTAATCCTACAATATAAACAAAATCTTTTATTGCTAATCAGGCACCCACTCAAATAGACTTCGACCGTTCTATGAATTAGAAATCAATTCAAATATAAAATTATTCGTTTATCAGAACCGTTTTTGTTGTTTTATTTCGGTTTTTAACGCTCGTCTGTCATCAACAAATCCCAGAAGCTTCTTGATAAGGGTGTCGCATACCCAAGGGATCAGGTCCCGGCTATTTGTTTTTCTAATTTACTACTTATGTTGGAAAATTTGGTAAAAGGGACAAGAGATAATTCAGATGGCAACTATATAGGAACAAGGGTTGTCTTATAAAAACAAATCTGCATAAAACTTTGTAACTCAATCGTTGCTTAAGTGAAAATAGAAGAAGCTCTAACTAGCCTTTTCTCCTGTATTATATAATACAATGTTTTTATGTCTACATCAATGACTGATACCATTTCGCAAAAGACAACATTCCTCATACATATATACCAATTTTCATTTTTAAAATTCAACCGTTTCTTTCAGTTGGCATCAATTTAGTAATATATTTTTAATTCCATACATGTTTTTGGTTGATGTTGTAGGCCATACAATATAAATCAGATTCAATTATTTGCATTTAATATTAATTTACTTTAAAAAAATATTATTATTGCTATTAATTTTACCGCTGAATTTAATAAATTAAAGATAAGGCTCGGTCGCGACTGTTTCCTGCGATCGAGCAACGGATGTCCCGGGTCTAGCTGTTACGTCCTCTCGACGATATGGAGTTTACATAACACGCTTCTTATATACAACTATTTATATATAAATATAGAACTGTAATGTCAATGAAATGTGGTGGCTTAGTGGTTAAAGGCCTGTCTCTCATGCATGAGGGCACGGGTTCGAAACCTGGCAAGTACCAGCGTGATTTTTCCAAGTCATATGTACTTTCTAAAAGTATTTACACAGACGGTGAAGGAAAAAATCGTGAGTAAACCTGGACTTATAATTTCCAATTATAAGTTTTAAATCACCAACCCGTTTTGAGCAAGTGTGGTGATTAATGCTCAATTCTTCTCCTTTGCTCAGCAGTGGGCTCTGATAGGCTGATAACGATGAATATCAATGAAAATAAATATGAACAGCATTTCGATGTTCCATTTAAAACACGACTGGAAAGAGCAAGGATATGGCTGCTCATAGCTGCACATAGCTATGACTCAATAAATGAATTCTGCCACGGTTATAACTCCTTTATCGACTCGCAGGAATTTAATACGAGATAGCGAAAAATATTACACGCCACCTGCTTAATAAGTACCCGCAATATATAAAACATTCCAGATAGTAATATTATTTGATACTTTCAATCATTTTTAATTAATAATATTTATTTAAATTCATGGTTGAATAATAAACCTTTGCCTACATTGAGAGAGACCTTTTAAATACACAATACTCGGTAGTATTGTTATTAGAGACAAAACCCGAGTCCATAGCTTGAGTATTTAAATTCAAAAATCCTAAACTTATTGTGTCTCATAGAGATTCGGAAATAAATTAAATATTTTAGCAGAGGCGATTTTACGAAGACGACACCGACAAAGAACATTGCTACGTTTTTGAAAACAGCGTTTTTAACTCCTCGTAATAATATATTATTTTATTTTAATTTTAATTTTTTGAACGGGCCAAAATTATTCAGAAATATGACGTCCAGTTCGCTATAGTAACGAAAATATAAAACCCCTTAAAACGATATGAAATAAGACCTCAATAGTAAGAAAAAAAGTAATTAATCAGTTAATTAAAATATGAAACATCGCAATTACCTTAAAACACTTCATA
Organism: Danaus chrysippus; assembly: GCA_916720795.1. Taxonomy (NCBI): domain Eukaryota; kingdom Metazoa; phylum Arthropoda; class Insecta; order Lepidoptera; family Nymphalidae; genus Danaus; species Danaus chrysippus. The sequence goes on along the minus strand of CAKASE010000066.1, from coordinate 6,047,735 downwards.
GCTTTTGTTTCATAGAGACAGTAAATATACTTAAAATAAACAATACATCAACCACTATGAACCGGGACATTAATTAAAATATAATTTTACTCAACCAGAAAAAAATACTGTTCTTTTAACGACTCGATTACTGTTACAGAAATTGTTATGACATTTCTTAGAATGGAATTAACTTTACTAAACCTGTTACCCTTTTTAATTAACTCGGACTTGAAAGAAACAAAAGAAAAAAGAGCTCATTTCTGTTAAGTTAATATAAAAGTTTTAAATTTTATTTAATTAAAGCTATATTATATGTATAAACATATTATTTGTGAATTTTATTCTTTTGCTTTTATTAAAAGAACGTTCTGGTAGTTACCTTTTGGTTTCTAGTTTAGAATTTTAACTAAATTTTTTATTAATTTTGGATTAAAGTCAGTTTCTTAATACCACGCAATATGATTTGATGTTGTTCTTGAATTATTTCCAAGTTTTAGACAAAAAGACTGCCCTAGTTATGCTATTATTAAAATAATCATATTTTTTTCTACTTTTTTAACGCTCTCAATTAATGATACTATATATAAAAGTCGTAGTAATACAATCTTTAACAGAATTGCCTTTTTTCCATATTCAATTAATTTAGTAATTTATTTTTAGTGTTTGAGTTATATTCTCCAAGTTTTTCGATAAGGTATGAATATTTAATCGTTATTTAACGTCTTTAAAAAACTTTATAATGTTGAATGTTTAGTAATTCTGATATTTTATTTAATTATAAAACTTAATAGTGACGTACTTTTGGTTTCTCTTTGATTAACTTAGAAAGCAATGAGAGAAGTCCGGAAAATGCCATTGTCATTATAACTAGTAAGCTCATATCTTACTTTTTCATTAATTTTATGTAACTCGTCTCCTATATTACTTATATAGAAAATTTATCAAATTAAAACACCTTACAAAAATCCAATTTAAATTTAAATATAACATTACATGACAAGACTTTGGGTTATCATTATTTTTATATTATATCGTGTTTAGTCTTAATACTTTGCTATCTTTATAAATAAGAATATAATCATGGAGTAAGATTAACACAGACAATATGGAAAACCAAGGATTCGTCAATGCCCTAATGATTTGAAGTCTTGAAATACTTGAAACATTACGATTTCTTAGTCTTTCGCGAGTATTCATTTAAAATTAACTAATATTTTCGTATTACTACGTCTATTTTATTATTTTAAAAGACTACATATGTACTCCCGATATTTTAATTATTTTGCAGCAACAGTGATCACTTGCAGACGTGATGAGAATTGATGAAATGAAAATGATAAACAACGCGTATCATCCGAAAATATTAGTTTAGTTTATACTTAAAGCAGTTCTTTAATGAGCATGTGATGCTTGCTTGACTGTGATGTAGTCATTGAGGCTAAAAATCTGTTAAATTATAAATGTATTTTTTTTATCATTTTTGTTTCAATTCCACCATCCATGTTTCACTAGCATTTATTATAATTACTTTCATGTACATTATAATAAAATATACGTCTCATCCGCGTGGTTGGCGCAGAACTTTCGTTGCCGGCAGTGGTCCAGGCCATGGTCGGCAGCGAGAGGGCATGGCAGGCGGTGGCCGACTTCAGCGAGAGAGTCATCTTGCAGAAGGAGGCTGCTGAACGAGTGAGGGAAGACGACCCCTCCTCGGCGCCGCTGCGCCGACGAAGGCTGGGTCGAAGGCAGCGGGCTTATGCTCGCGACCTGCCTCCCCAGTGAGGAAGCCTCCGGGTGTCGGTGGGGAACCGGCGTCCGGGTAACATAGGCTAGAGCAGTGATTCCCAAAGTGGTCCAGGTGGACCCCCAGGGGTCCACGGGAGACTTGCTGGGGGTCTACGTAGGCGTGAACAAAAAATGGGGGTCCACGAAAATTTATCTGCTTTTGATAGTAAAGAGCAAAAATGTAAGCATAGTTTTTATAAGGGCCTACCTACATTGTTTTAAGTACCTAACTAAGCAGATAATATTTTAATAAGGCAAGCGACTATTACTTGTCCAAACTTGCGTATTCGATATTACGTACAATTTCGTGTACAGACTTGCAAAGCGCTATCCGCCCGACAATGCTTAATGCTTGTTCAGACATGAACTTGATCACCACTATAAATACTTGATGCCAAAGGCAAACACTCATTCATTTGTTTCCAAAATTTCTAAAATTTTATTTTACCTATCGGAATATAGAGACAGAACTCAGAAGTGACACAATTTTTATTTTTTTGGCGACTTTAAGAATGTGGTAGAAATGTAGCAGCAGGGGGTCCACCGAAACCAGTAAAATTTTGAAAGTGGTCCACGAGAAAAATAAGTTTGGGGACTACTGGGCTAGAGGAAGAGCGGCGTGTTTGGCGTTCCCGGCACTCTGCTCTTGAGTCGGAGGGGTGGTGTGGTCAGCCACTGATACCCCTGCCGAAGGCGGAGTCCCTTTCGGGACTCGTGCGTAGTGAGCGGAAGTATGGCTTGCCGTTCCCGCACACTAGTCTACGCACAGCGCAGAGAACGCCGAGGTGGTTTAGTGGCTGAGATAAAATATTAAATTGAAAATATAAATTTCAACAACTATATACATAATTATAATTGTTAATTAGAATAAAACCAATGTTTATAGTTACTTACAATATTAAAACTGTGTTGATTTTATATTGGCAACATTTAGGCAACAACACTTATTTTACAAGCTACACATAGCAGGCAATTATTTTGTATGCAATTGATAAAACAAGCGAAAAGCAGAAGCTATGCATGAATTCTGATAATGTAACACTGTCTTATAATCAATTATTAGCTGCTTTGCTGAAAATTCTTCAGGAACACGAAAAACTTCGATGTTGTTTGAGGTAGCATCTCAGATTTGTTTTTCAATGTTCAGCGTTATTTCCAGTGTCCTATAAAATATCCTGCAAAATTGCTGAAGCCAGTATTTATTGTTTTGATATATTAGGTGATACTTAAATTTTAGCATTACAAAATTAAGATTACAGTATTATAATTAATTACAATCAGTCATAGAATAATTCTAAGGATTATAGAATTATATTAAGTACGTCACAGATGGCGCCACTTGTACAATAGTGCAATGACCACGAAATATAACTTACTCTATTATACTCAATTCTCTATGTTAAATACAAATGTCACATATTTATATTCGCTTATATATAATCACATAAACTACATAGCAGAAGTAAAAAAAAGAACATTAAATATTTTCATTTTAGTAAAACGTGAAGGATCTCTCACGGATTCTATTAAATAAAACGTTTAACATTATATTTCTATAAATTAATCTACATTTAAAAATAATAATATTTTCTTATTAAATTTAATAAAATAAATGTTAAATGTATATGGAATCTTTTGTGAAATATTCATGGAACCGTAGATATGTGTAAATTGGTTTACCACCAGCGGTTCTTGAGGTAGTTTTATATATATTTATCAGATATCCGAGAGCTATGCACATACCTGCACTGTGAGAACTCAATGAAGACATTCTGAACATTGTTTATAATCCTTTGCAGAGTTCCGAGGAATGCAATATACCCTTTGTAAGTGAATTGTTCTGAACACAGAACTATTAGTAAACTTTGAATTGTATATATATAGTATTTAATAATAAAAATGTCGAAATCTCCATATATAAGATACTAATAACAGTATAAGTACAACTGTAGTTATGTCCGTACAAATTATATATGAATAGGTACCGCCATAACAACTAACAATTGTAGTGAGTTATATTAAAGAACTTATAGTTGAAGAACTTACGAAAATTATAGGTTCGTGATGAATATATGTAATATTAAAACATTATGTATATATATATATATATATATACAATACCTATATAGATATATATATATATATTAAGGAACTTCGTTCGGATTTTTAAAAATAAAATAACAGTAAGACATTTGACAATTTGACTATGCGATATTAATTAAAATGAACAAATATAAAAGGTAAATAAAGGAATGAAATGATAACCTGCTAACTCCAGTTAAACAACAATTAAAGTACTTACAGAGTAATATCCTTAAAATAGCCTTAGACTAATTGCTAAACCAATATTAATAGTCGAAAACCCATGAGCGATGTTGCCTCGACGACGGACCACCAGAAAGTGCCGATGTTTCTTTTTGCGCACTGCTTCTATTTTGTTTCTTTTCCAAGGAGTTCCTAACTCGGCTTCTATTTTGTTTCTTGACCAAGGAGTTTCCTAACTCGGCCTCTCCTGACTCCTGGTCGTCCTCGGCCACATTTTCTCTGTTGTTCAGTAGTAGCCTCGCCTACTGCGCCACCTTCCCGATCTTCGTCTTCAAGGTTTGGCATAGACGATCCGGCCGAAGCACCTTGTCATCCTGAATTTTGAAATAACATCACCATTACTATCGGAAACATTATTGTTTGCATGAGTGTAGTGTCCAAATGTTTTTCAAATAAACAAAGTAATGTAAGCTAAACGGCATCCAAGACAGATAAAGTGAAAATAAAGAAAAAGGTGTGAAATCGACGGTATCCCAACAATTTCACATCCCCACAGTACATTACCATTGTCGGGTGACTCACGCCTTTGAAGGGCTACCAACACCATAGAAGTGCAGCTCATGCCAATGCGACTCACGCAATCGGCAACTTCCATCACTGGCGGCTCCCGTCTGTGGCGACTCCCGCCAGTGGCGACTCCCGTCAGTGGCGACCAACGCTGATGGCGGCTGATGCAACTGAGGACAAACGTTAAGGGCGACTAACGCCCGTGCGACTAACGCACCTGACGACACACGTCAAAGGCGACTAACGCCAAGGCGACAAACGCCTATGCGACTAACGCAACTGACGACACACGTCAAAGGCGACTAACGCCAAGGCGACAAACGCCTATGCGACTAACGCAAACTGACGACACACGTCAAAGGCGACTAACGCCAAGGCGACAAACGCCAATGCGACTAACGCAAACTGACGACACACGTCAAAGGCGACTAACGCCAAGGCGACAAACGCCAATGCGACTAACGCAAACTGACGACACACGTCAAAGGCGACTAACGCCAAGGCGACAAACGCCAATGCGACTAACGCAAACTGACGACACACGTCAAAGGCGACTAACGCCAAGGCGACAAACGCCAGTGGTGATGAGTAGACTTGCGTCTTGAACTCCCACCCGGCAGCAGGTCAATGAGACGCCTGCGGTGTCTCGAACCTCCACCAGCTGCAGGCCAGCGGGATGTCCCCGTCTCGACAAGTGACGACTCGCGAAACTTGTCACCACTGCTTCTGAGAACAGTCGTTAAAAGAAAATGAGCAAAGTGACAAAACAGTTCAAAAATTTCACCATCGAATACTATAGCACCAGTATCTGGGCGCCATTCTAAATTCCATGGCATCACACGTTGAGTGGTTGGTTGAGCTGATTTAAGAGCATTACATTACATTGGATTACAATTTTAAACTGGATGCCAACTAGATTGTGGTGGAAATATTTTAAGGCCCTGACCTTATTTCACTATTGTAATTAATCTCTATTTCATGTACCGCGATCATACACGAATGCGGGATTACGCGCCCCAATACGAAAAATATGTCGTACTCATAACGAATTTTCTCAGGTTGATATTCTACGTCATAACTCTGCCGCGTTTCACAGCAAGTTGCGGGACGTATTATTGAAAAAAGAATAAACCACCTAGCAGTCCTGTTTTTCATTTACATTGACTGGGAATTTAGTTTAGTTTGTTTTAAGTATTGGATATTCTCTGCACATTCGCCATCGCTCCCTTCACATACTAGATTAGGTTTACACATCGCCTTTCAAATTTATTTATTAGTGAGGTACGTACCCAAGCATCCTCTCATTTTTACTTAGTTATATTTCTTGGTGAGAAATGTTTGAGGACACAGGTATTTTGTCTTTAATATGCTGTATTGTTGTTTATATTTGTTTTGTTATACTCCTGTGATCTGTTTTTTTTTTCTCCAATAAACAAAATAAAATAAAAATAAAATTGCAGATGAGTTCATGTAATGATGTAATTGCAGAGCCTCCTCCTTTCTAGCGCTCGGGCTAACCTGACCACCACTTATATGTCTGTCTAAGTTCTCAAATTCGGTATTCAGAAACGAGTATTTTATTTTAATATTGATCGAAAAAAATAGAATTCTACCTTTACCTTTTTTTAGCATTAAAATTCAGAAGAAGTACTTTGTTGATATAAACGAGCAAGTCATCAGAATCAATGAATTCCCGAAGCATATCATTAATTGATAATAGGTTTGTAAACAATAGATGAGTTTGTCAAACCATATGGCATCTTTCAGTATTTGTAGTTCCCTCCTGACGCGGACGTAACGAAGCTTGTGTAGTGAATACAGTCGTCCCTGATTCTCATTTCATGAAGTCGCCATATCAGGGCCGGTGACGAGTCATCCTAAAAAAATCAATTTAATGGTCAATAAATGAAAACGGATATCTTTCCTTCTCTGTATTGCGAATAAGTGCTCGAAAATCTTTTTCGTCACTGAAATTATTGAGCTGGCATATTGGGATCGAGATTCCCTAATGATGCCTTTATCTAAGAGATCCTTCATTATTTCGCTAACTTGTACCATCTTCCTGTAAAATAAATTGTATGGGCGACAAGTTATTGGAATTGAACTAGTAAGTTTGATATTCATCTCACCTATACTGTACTGTAGTGGCAGCGGTACACAAGAAAATCCGAGAAAGGCGACAATACAAACATTGGTAATTCCAGATTACTACCTGGCAGAGGGATTTTATATAAAGAGTTTTCGGTGGCTAGTACTTGATTAACCTGACTGATCCCCGTGAGTGATATACTGTTGTTGTTACTCTTACATACATTACTCCAACACGATTCAAAACATCTGTCGTTATTCATGCAGGCTGACGGTACTACTACTAGATCTTAAAATGAAATATTGCTAAATTCAATAGTTACTGTGTTGTGAGGAGTGGCAAAGGTTTCGTATTCATTAACGTCTCGTAATGTACATCGTATACTTGGATTGGCAAGAAAGTAATTTAATAAGGTCAGAAGAAATCAGTGATATGATGTGATCACCAATATTGATAAATATGTTAATCGGTATGCACTATCAACTGCACGAACCACATCGATATTTCTCACCAGCTTCGGTTAACATATGTTTACATTTTGGTAGTTAGTTAATCCTTACCTATTCTTGACAAAACATGCGTCTTCACAGTTTCCTGTAGTTTTAATAAATGCGCGTATTAAGACGACTTAGCAGCGGGATTATCATTTTATTCTGAAAGTTGTTAATGTTGGTTTGTTTATTATTACAATTCCAAGTTCTGCAGATAAATCCTTAACCAATCGTAAACGTTATAATGTACGTCTCACATTCCCAGCGTATGTCGTATATTAGTTGTATGTCGTTTTCATACATGCAAAGGAAATGTTAGCGGAGTCCAAATTCTGAGGACAGAGAGGTCTTAAATGAGTTTTAAAAATATCCATGTACGACCATTTGTGACCTATGAATTTAGTTATGTTTTGGCGTCGGCTTTTAAATAAGATGCTTCCCGGGAAAAACACTCATGATCTTCCACCGTCCACTATCTTTGCGCGATCTACCTCTAGATGCAATAAATCAATCAGAAGAATCAAAAATTGACACGTAATAATGAAGCGATTTTATGAGTGCGAGATTCTTAAGGGCTTCTGTCATAATGGTAAAATACGAAACTGACATAGTATCGGGATAGCGAACAGTGGTATCTTGATCGTGAGTCGTAGTCTGAGAGACATCCCTCAAGTTAACTAAACTATTTACGTTTGGTGATTCGTTGCCACTATTAACTATGTGATTGTGACCTATAGACACATTTCTTACGACCGATTCAGCAACATTTCCTGATAATTATGTTGTAACTCTACGACACTATTGTTAAACTGATCGACAGCTTTGAGTCTTACTAAAATGTTATTCAAATTATCATTCAATGAATCACTTACAAGTAAGTATGATGCGGGTGCGTGTTGAGAAAATTTACTGCTGCTCGACTCGTTTCTCGATCTACGACAACGTACTCGTGCTATGGACACCCTAGGGTATCTATGTGGGCTAGATATCAATCTATTTTTCACATGGCGTAATCTTTTTCTAATTTAGATCGATTACGATTCATTTTATTAGACATAATTGTCAAAAAGAAAACAAAATACGGTGGACCAAAGAATTTATAAAAAAGAGATCTTTATCCCACTTCTGAATTAAGGAACTTCGTTCGGATTTTTAAAAATAAAATAACAGTAAGACATTTGACAATTTGACTATGCGATATTAATTAAAATGAACAAATATAAAAGGTAAATAAAGGAATGAAATGATAACCTGCTAACTCCAGTTAAACAACAATTAAAGTACTTACAGAGTAATATCCTTAAAATAGCCTTAGACTAATTGCTAAACCAATATTAATAGTCGAAAACCCATGAGCGATGTTGCCTCGACGACGGACCACCAGAAAGTGCCGATGTTTCTTTTTGCGCACTGCTTCTATTTTGTTTCTTTTCCAAGGAGTTCCTAACTCGGCTTCTATTTTGTTTCTTGACCAAGGAGTTTCCTAACTATATATATATATATATATATATATACGATATAATCTTTCAAATTATTCTTATGACTAATTATAATTAATTATAATACTGAACCATTGCAATTTTGTAATGGCAACATTTAAGTATCAACCTGTATTTAGAAACTATAATAATTACTGGCTTAAACGTCGTCAATTTCTCAGACTATTCAAGGTAAATCGTAGACGATTTGACTTATCCCTTTATTTTAAAGATCTCCGATCCCTGCAACGGCTCGAGAGAAAATGTTTTAATCTTCTTTTTTTTAGTTTCGACTTGACTGTAGCTGTTAGCCCTAATGGCTTTGACAGCGTCACCGGGAGGGGTGTTTTAATCTGTAGCCTGGTGTCTATATATACCAACCAACACTCATGGTTGTGACTAGAACACCTGAAAATTTTAACCATACATAGTTATTAGTTAAATGGTTGATGTCAGGCAGGCGACCGGTCGTAAAAACATTTAGCCAAAACAATTCAAAACATGTAAGGCAGACCCTGGCTAAAGCTGGGAAATTGCCACGAAGAAGAAGATAGTAGTTATTAGTTACGTCAATAAAATATATTCGATCCGATATAAGTATAAAAAGTTATTTCTCCACATTGCCTGAAGAGATTAAAGTCGTGGTGATTGTAAATAATATTAAACATATAATATTTTTAAAATATATTTATATTATTAGTATTCAGATTGCGTCTGTGTACACTCTATATAAAATCTATCTCTTCTTTTAATGTGGTAACATTTTGGGTAACATTTAATTTTCCCTTAAACGAATTAAACATAACAAAGGCGTCACCTTTCACTGCAGTGATGGGAAACAAAAACATGTACAGTACGGTTAAATTCCAATAATCGGTTTTTGGTACAAGTTATAAGCTGAAACTGAAAATTTATTTAATTTAAACACTTAAGCACAAACAAGATTACAAAATGTATTTCCTTAGAACATATTTTGATACGACAATACTCTTTGTATTGATTTAAAATTAATTCATTAACACTGATTTATAGGTTTTAAAGATAATTTTCATGCAAGTAGTAACCTGAATTTATTCGCGAACATATCCTAGATTCTTAATACTTTTTTCGAATTTTTAATTCAATGAAGTATATAATAATTATTAAATATTGTTTTTGTTACTGATTAACTGTAAGAATTAGTTAATATAATGTTTTATTCCCAAAGAGAGTTGATGTCAGGCAAGCGGCAAGCGGCCGGTCGTAAAAACAATTAGCCAAAATTATTCACAACATGTAAGGCAGACCCTGGCTAAAACTGGGAAATTGAAACGATGAAGAAGAATGTTTTATGGATTACTTCAAAGTTTTGAAATTCGACAATCGACGTTCTATAAGTACTTATATACCATTTCAAATTTACAATAGTTGAAGGAATCCCTCTTTTACATCACATATTATAATGAAATATGTTCAGTTACAATTATATATTTATACAAAGAGTGTTAGTACATCGAGATTTTTGAAAATATCAAACCCATAAAAATTCCTTGTGTTTATTATTAAAAGATATAATACTATGTAGTTATCTCCCCGCTTCAACTTATGACTTAAAGCTGACAGTGGGTTCGTATTTAATGGGAACGAAAATTAATTTGTTTTTACTGTGTTCCACAATTTATAGTGAATTAACAAGCGCGTGTTTTTGTCAACGTATCGTATCTTTTTATTGGTTTTCCATCCTTAGTAAGGGTTCAAACCATCAATTGTCAGCGTTCACAAGTACTGTTAATGAATATATCCGATGATTTATGAATAAAAAACAGTGAATGTGTCTGTTTAATTAGACAGTTTATACTAAGAAAACTTAAGCTTCTTGTTAATCTAAAAATTATGCTACAAGAATATTATTAGTGGTTTTAAACCCTCAATCCGTTCTTTGCTCTTGATATTACGTCACACATTTTTTTTACTTTATGCCCGCGATAGCTATGGCGCTTGCTCGTCAACAACAGACGTAGACTTTGTATAAATATATACAAAGAGAACTCGTAAGTGATTTAATACTATTCACACCCTTAGTAAAACTGTTAAAAACGTTTCCAAATTTTAATATCTCATTTTCATTATAACGACGATTATTATGTTAGATATTTTTGCATCAATAATAATCTCGTAAATAGAATGCTAAAGTTTTAAGAATAAACCGGTTCATAAATATTTATAATTTTCATTCACATATAAGTCTCACGTTTGAAGATTTCGTACTTGAACATAAGACTTTTTGATGAAATAGGTGAAACAGATTAATTATGAATAATAACATAAGAATAAGACAAATACAAATATTCCGTACAAATTTTCAAAGTCACAGCGTAACTATTATAGTGTATGAAAATACGTGATACAATCTGTAGATGTCGCTACTAGCTAGTTACAATATCTTTTGTTATACGCTTTATACATTTCCTTCTGAGGCTAGTTCCGAAATCTACGCAGACGAAATCGCAAACAGAAACTAGAGATATAATAACCAAAATTTCCTTACGCAGTTACTTCTATACATATACGATTTTAATATTATATTGCTCCAAATTGCGCCATACATTGCTATGATACGCATCAGAAATACCATTAATATTATATCCAGGCTTTAACTCGTCAGCCACGTTACCCGGGAGTTGCAAATGGTTGAAAATATCTTATTCAGGATATCAATCGCTCTACTGTATGTGCTCAAGACGTGGTATGAATTAAACAGGCTTTTATACATTTGAGTGCTTCTATATATATGAGGGCACTTGGATGTATTACGTCATCAATAAACAAACATATTTTCATGGACTTCTCTTAATCTTTAGTAGGTTCTCATTTGAATTTTGCTGCTCATGGCTAGGATTTTTTGGTAAAAACTCTTTATAATCTTCATACACTGTAGCTATATATGCACAAAATCTTTATTTCAAATAGACTTTTTTGCATTAAGCTAAAACAAAATGTACCTATTAAAAAATACGACTTTTTTTGGGTGAATCTCCGTGTTTTGTTCAGAGAAAAACGATTATTGGATTGTAATGGTTATATATGTAAATTGATTACCAGCACCATCTACTCTGTTACTTGAACTTGCATTTTTTCTGTTGTAATTCCTTCAGCAATTATAACCTCTATTTTATTTAGGTAAGAAATATTTTCGTGTTGACGAGTAACAAACGTCAATAGATCCATCTGTATAGAAACTTTAATATAATTAAATATAATTCCAAGATATGCTTATTAAGTGAAAACAAATATAAACAACAACCTCACATCCTAAAACTTTGTTAAAAATAAAACTTATATTTTAAATACACTAATCGCTTAATACAAATACTAAATTCCTTATGAAATTCCACAAAGTAAAGTAATCAAGTCACCAAGCATTCACAAATCCAATTAGAGAGACAGAATTAAAAATACAAAAACATTGGAAGTGAAATAGGATGAACCGTTTTTAAAATTCACCAAGACGACTTTTGTCCGTACAATATTTAGTTGACACTTGACATAAATACAACCAATTTTCTAAACAAAACTCTTGTATGTTTTTTGTTACTATATTTACAAAGTGTATCTTTTACTGTATACGTTTTTATAAATCAAAATCATTCATACATAATAGGAGGACTATACTTAACTGCAGGATACTTAACTCCAATACAATTTGCCATTATAACACCTTAATAAATAGATATTTATTAGTATATTTTTCCATTCATTAGATACATAATTTTACTATTACTTAATTTAAAATATCATTTTGAGAAACATCTGTTTTTAGAAACATTGACAATTATTATTACTCTTTAATGTTAACTGTTGAATAAAATCTCTTATTTGTTATTTGATAAAACGACGTAATAGTTAGGTATAGATTTTTGTATTGCAAGTACTTACTTATTGAATTTAATAGGTGTTAGAGCCTAGCTGTTGTTAAGTTATTACAGCTCGAACATGGGCTGGCTTGACCGGGGAAGTACCACCCTCTCATAGAAGTTCGGCGTGAAGTTGTCAGTAATGACTGCGTTTCGTCCGATGAGTGAGAGAGCCGGTTGCCCCTTCCCTTTTCCCAACCTTTCCCTGTATTTCCTTATTCCCAACCTTTCCCTATCCCTAAAAAAATAAGGTTGGCAACGCACCGCAACAAAGATGTTGTGGATGTCTATGGGCGACGGTAACCACCTTCCATCAAGTGGGCCGTCTGCTCGTTTGCCACCTTTAACATAAAAAAAAATTATATTAAATATTTCAAATAGAACACTTTAATAAGAGTTATAATTAAATTAAACTATTTTTCGGATTACTACATGTATTTTATTATTTTAAAAACTACATACTCCCGATATTTCGGTTACCTACTTGTCACAGTGATCACGGTTGCTAAAAATATTAGTTTCATTTAAACGAATACTCGCGAAAGTCTTCGATCTCATTAGATGTTAGATATATACATAATATTTATCTTCAATGTGCACATACTGTGCTGTATGGGATTAAAATAGAAGAATTTAATGTCTTCTCACTTAAATGTAAATAAAATGATGAAAATTTCACACCTTTTTTTTATTTATTTAAAATGCTTTATTGCACAACACATGGAGAAAAGGGTTAAATACAAATCATAAAGTAAACTGTACATACATGGTGCGCAAAGGCGGTCTTATCGCTTACAGCGATCTCTCACAGACAACCTTTGGTGATAGGAGCTTAGAACGAAAACAGGTAAGTGAAGAAAAAGATACAGAAAAATAAGGAAATATACAATATAATAATATTTATACTAAGGTATAGTAATAAACTACACATAACTACATCCCAATAATACATACATAGAAATATAATACATATCAAAACATATATACATAAATATAAACTACATATTATTACATACTTGCATACATTATATAGATATGGATAGGTAATACTTTCTCAAACGATGCTTAAATATTGCCAAGGATCTAGACTGCCGTATGTCAGTGGGTAGTGCATTCCAGAGTTTGACGGTTTTCACAGTGAAAGAGTTACCATAAGTTTGTGTCCGGCTGCAGGGTGTGACAAGTTTGTTGTCCTCACTAGAACGCAGATTGTGCGTGTTATCAAACCCAAGAAATTTGAAGCGTTCTTTAAGATAAGGTGGTGTATGCTCAACATATAGAATAGCATAGAGAAGAGATAAGGCGTGCAAGTTTCTTCGAAGCCTGATTGGCAGCCACTTCAACTGAGACCGATACTGCGATACGTGATCATACTTACGCAGGCCAAATATGAATCTTGGGGGGGCGTGAGGGGTCCGCCAGAAAGTGGGCAATCGCCAGCAGGGGGCTGGACGCAAACAGGATTCCCAGCCCCCTGCCAGTCAGGCGAGGTCGGAGCGCCACTGGGTTATTTTAGTGGGTATACCGGGAATCCTTTTCCCGGGGAGTCCCACATACCCCTCTCCGTCTTCAACGGAGAGGGGATGCGTAAAGCATTTTTTCCCAGTGCGCACAAAAAAAAAAAAAAAAAAAAAAAAGGCCAAATATGAATCTAATGGCCAAATTTTGCAGCCGTTCTAATTTATTCAGAAGGTCTTCAGTTAAATCAATGTAGCAGGCGTCGGCATAATCTAATACTGGAAAAAGAAATGCATTGGCTAAGCTGATCTTAGCCTTGATGGGTAGTAAATTTTTCCATCGCCTTAAAAAACCAATGATGGCATACATCTTACGACTCATTTCTGCAACCTGAGGTACCCAGGATAAGGAAGCATCCAGAAGTAGTCCAAGATTTTTGACAGTCTCTTGCAGCGGTAGTGCGTGGCCATCAAGCATGATTGGAGATAGGATTTTGTCTTTGACCCTCGACAGAAGCTTAGGACTGCCAAAAACAGCCACTTGTGACTTCCTTGGATTCAGTTGGAGTCCGTAAGATCTACACCATTCACTGATCTTTGCCAAATCATTATTTAAACTTGCAACAGCCTCATCGATACCGTCCAAGGGAGCGGTAACATATATTTGAAGATCATCAGCATATAGATGATAGGAGGAAGAGATAAGTGTAGAGAGAGTATTAATGAAAATAGAAAAGAGAAGAGGAGAGAGTACACCACCTTGCGGTACACCAGAAGGGATATCTAAGAAAGGTGAGGACCTACTGTTTGCCGTTATGCATTGCTGTCGATTGAATAGGTAAGAACGGAACCAATCAATAGCAATAGAACCTATGTTTAGGGACCTTTGTTACATAAAGAATGAAATGTAGACTAATCGAACTTAATTTTGAAACAAGCGCGTATATATTATTATGAAAAATATTATTAAAATTTTTACCTTCATCAATACTCTTAGTAAGTTATGTAAATTTGAAATTCAAAGATATTTTATACATACATATGCCCGTAGTATGCTATATTGCTATCATGCATTTTTATAAGTCTCTAAAACTTCAAATAAAATAATAATATTATTCCAAAAAGCACCAACACCGCAGATAAAATAACCTTTATTTTTCTTACGTTTATTTTAAGTTTAAATTTTCAGTTTAATACGTAAATAGTGAAAGAAAATTTGCTTATGAACGTCAACGTAATAAGGTTACATATTATATGTATATATAAACATTGTAGCAACAATAAAATTCACAAAAACTAATTCTTAATATCGTCATCAGCCTACCAGCGCCCACTGCTGAGCAACACCTCTTTCTCACATGGAGAAAGTTTGAGCATTAATCACCACGCTTGCTCAAGACGGGTTGGTGAATTCAAACTTATAATTGTGAAACTATAAGTCCAGGTTTCCTCACGATGTTTTTCTTCACCGTATGTCAGTGGTGTCTAAATACTCTCAGAAAGTACATATGACTCCGAAAAATCACATTGGTACTTGCCAGGTTTTAACCCACGCCCTCGGCAACGAGAGGCGGACCCTGTAACCACTAGGCCACCACTGACTTATTCTTAATATACCAATTTTTTTCCTTCTGAACATATTTATTCTTCATCAGTATTCGTTCATAACCATCCACACTAGTTTTTATTAGGAACATCAGTTCAACCATACACTTACGAGTATATGGCCATCATGGTTAAAACCAATCTGGTTGACTTTGAGCAAAGAAATAACCAGATTCTCAATATTATATCGGAGAAAATGCCCATGATTTGCAGACTTTTGTCATAGGACGACCAGAGTTATAATTTTGCGACCTCAAGAACAGTTCAATAGCCTGTTACTGAGATAGATAACCACTTAACAAAGTTTCCACATACCAACGAATGGTAATGATTAACTTGACTAGTCGCGAAAGTAGATCAATGTAAAGTTTAACATTCATGATAATATATCCAAACTTTTTTAAATTATTTGTGAACTAAAGATTTAATTTCATAACTTTATAACACAAAATTGAATACAACATTTTTGATATAAATTAAATTTTGAACCGTGTTTGTATCAAATTCAATGCAATGTTTTGAGACATCTAAATAATTTTCATTCATTATAACATTTGACCTGTTTTTACTTTTAAAAAAATATCGTAAAAATACAAAAGGAGATATCAGATACACGAAAGGCTACTAAACTAAATTTAATCATAACTAATAATTGCTTGTTTTGGAAAGAAAGATCGCAATATAGGAAATAAAACATTTATAGAGGGGGAAAAATAATTAAATACGATACAGATTATTTGTGTCTTTTAATTACATAATAATATCATTACAAATAATCCAGTTCTACGATATATATATATACTGCGTTTTATTTTTATAATCTTAGTGTCTACCATTGTCCCAAATCACGATTGATATATTATTCTAGAAGGACACGTACTGTAATAAAATATTTTGTATATGACCATGAGAACACTTGGTAATTCACTTCAAGGTAACCAAATCACGTATCACATTTTCTCTCTCGTCTAAAATACTGACACACTCAAGCTAACTGGTGTTGCTTATATAGAAAAATATATATACTAGTACTTGTTTTTGCCTGTGGCTCCGTCCGCATAAACATGAGAGTTGCGATCAAAAAATTAATATAGAAATATACGTTGAGGCCTCTTCATTTTAAATAACATAGATACCGACTGCAACGCCATCTGCTGAGCTAATTTGTGAATCTGAACAATTTGGAGTGCCACCCAAATGTATACGAAAAAAATATTTAAATCGGTCTCGCTTTTAGGAAAAGTGTGGGTGGATGAATAGTGAGGGTAGCAGAAGAAGAATTTCTAGTCTGATTACTATTTATTTCTCGTCAAAGAAGACGACCGATATGGCGAGTTTAAGGTAGACAGAGGAAGCTCATACTACGGATACAAATTCCTGACACGGAACCTCATCTCTAATCGTCAAATATTTAACAGATAGTCTATAGTAAAGAAAAGACACAAAGTTTCTTAAAATGTGTTTCATTTAAAAAAAAACTAACGAATATTCCAAAAAAATCTTTGAATAGGATTTTGCTAATAAAGTATTTAATTTAATTTGGTTTACATTTTAAATTCAAAAGTTACTAAATACAGAAAGGTTTTTAATCACCAGAATTTTTTTTTTATTTCCTATAAAGTTAAATTATCATCTACTTAATGATATATTATTATAAGTACATATTTCTTCTTTCCCTAAAACCACTGAATCCAAAATTATACTTAGGTGCATATGTATATCCTCACAAATAAAATGTATATCATAATAATTGTTTTTATCAATACCTCTATCTTGACTTTGTAGGTTTTCTTATCTTGCGATAATATTTCGATTGGATCAACAGACTTCATAATAAATAGACAGGACAGGAATAAAAGTAACAAAATTATTGATACAATATTTTTTGTTACCCTCCAGAATATGAGAGATTTAAATTTAAAAATACAACTCTAAATCGTTATAGATTTATTGAAAATCCTTTTACTTAAATATTTTTGTTAAATTACACCAAAATGAGTTCACGTACATACATGCTTTTTATTTAAAGACGAAACTTCTTAGCATTCAATGTATTCACCGTGCGGGCGCCGGGTCCATCGTTACAGGGAGAGAAGCTTCAACAGTGCCTGTAACTTACGATCCAGGTCTAGGTTTAAAGGGTCCCTATCTAACGCGCGTTAAACGCTCACCTCCACTGTCCGAGCTCCTCTCTCTACCTAACCAAATCATATAATATACAGGAAGATTTCCGTAAAAATAATAAACGGTATATATAACCCAACTAGGGCTTTTCACATACATATAATGAGAAGATATGATTAAAATTAATTAAGTTCCGCGTCTATTCAGCAGACGGTTTAAATAAATATGTGCATAGTACCCACGCGTTGTTTGGTTAGGTTGGCCCTTACGAAACTGTACAAATTACTTTTGAATAAAGATAGCAATATGACATTGAAATAATATGGAAGCTTGGAACAATAGTTTTAAATATAAATCTACCTTACAGTTTCTTTGATAAAGAAAAATATAAATGTTGATATAAAAATGTATGTATATTATGTCATTTCTAAAAGTAACAGTGCTTACTAAGACACAAAGATGATAAGTATAGACTTTTTGTATTTGACGAACGCACACGAAATAAGTGTTACGATTTGTTACAATTATTTGTTGTTTCATAATATGTGACGTTGTTTACAATAATGCCTCACAAAGGTATGTGTTGTTTAAATTACAATTATTATTGCTAGCATATTATTACATTGATGCAGCTAAGAAGATGTTGTACCATGTATTTTTCTTTATGTTATTGAAATTGTTTACCTGATTCCATTAATTCAAATGTAAACAACACTAATTGTTAATAAATGCATTGTAAATATGTAAATTGCATAATCATTGGAATATGTAAGTTTATGAATCATATGCTTTGAATCCAAATCTTTTTATTATTGTTCTTATAGTATAACCAAGATTACAATTACGTACTATATAGGTAGTGTATATATAGAAAATGTATTTTTAGTTAAGTAATATATGTAATTACTAGTTGCCAGTATGTTATTACTTTAATAGTATATAAGTAGTTAAAAACTATTCAATCTTACTTTAACACTAGAATCATGACAGTTAAAGTTAAAACAAATGATTATTTAAAAAATATCAGAAAGATTTTTTAGGTGGTAGAGCCTAGCTGTGGTTAGTTACTACAGCTCGAACACGGGCTGGCTCGACCGGGGAAGTACCACTCTCTCACAGAAGATCGGCGTGAAGTAGCCTTTAATAGCTGCGTTTCGTCCGATGAGTGAGAGAGCCGGTGGCCCTTTCCCTATTCCCACCCTTTCCTACAATATCCTTATCTACAATATCCTTATTCCCACCCCTCCCTATCCCTATAAAACAAGGTTGGCAACGCATCCGCAACATCTTTGTTGCGGATGTCCATGGGCGACGGTAACCACCTTCCATCAAGTGGGCCGTCTGCTCGTTTGCCACCTTTAACATAAAAAAAAAAAAAAAAAAAAAAAAAGATCTTTGCTAGCCTTCATAATATTAAGATATTTATAGCACTACTTTTTGGGTTAATATAAACTACCACAAAATCCAACTTTTGGGAATTAATTGTTACAAATGGACAGGACAATTTAAGTATTAACACCTTTTAGTCTATTATAGAGTACTACACATTATGAAAATTGAAAAGTGTGCAACATAATGTAATAAAAAACTATCATTTTTTAAAAAACTTTACAATTAACGCAGTCTTCAGATAAGACTACGGTGGTTATATAGTAAAAAAAAACAGCATTGCGACTAAATAAAATAATGTGTATTTTATATGACTTCAATACTGGGTTTGACAGACGAAATTTGTATTGCGTATAGTGTTGTAAACTATTATGACGAAATCCTTATTTCCAAACTGATAATGTTCGCGTTTTTCTATAATATATTTTTGTAGTATGCGCCCGCGCATCAAGTGACCTTCGTTGACTGTGCAAACATTAGGTAAAGTTTATCTTTGATTTAGTCACGCGATTACTACCGACTCAGTCCCATGTCGGTTTTGATGAAATCTCATCGAAAGTGTATGATAATCTAAAAAAAATAACGTTCAGCCACCGAAATGTGAGATCATAAGATGAATTGAACAATTAACAAATGTGGAACAAAAGTAAAACGTTCGCTTCGTTTCTGGTTAAAGGTAATTCGATCACAATAATAAATAATAATCTTATTTTATTCGAAATTAAATTCAATATTGTAAATAACATTTATGGAAGAAAACAATGTTCTAGGTACTATTGAAACGAGATCATTTTCTATGATTTTCTTCTGTATTTTTTCATTTCCACATAAAATTATTGAATAATTTAAATGGAAATATATATTATGTATATATATAAAAATGAATTCCTTTTTTCTTTGGTCACGGCATCACAAGTAAATGGCTCGACCGATTTTACTAATTCTTTTTTTATTGTATTTGTTATTATTAGGAGAAGGTTCTTATGTAAGAAAAAATTACGAAAAACACTCGAAAAAAAATACTACAAAAATATTTCACTTTTTTAATAAAATAATGTGTCTGGCAGTAATATTCACGTAGTTGCCATTAAAACAAGTAAAAAAATTAAAAGAAATTTACATGCTCTTTGCAAATATATCGGTCAGACTTGGTCTGTGGCCGGAGTTATAATAACAAAATACTTACATAATTCATTTATCATTTCTTAGTGTACTTTTCACATTGGTTTCTACAGGATAATTTGTAGTGTGAGTAACAGATATTTCTTGATTATAAGGCGGTACGAAGTTCGCCGGGTGAGCTAGTAATATATATTAATAACATTGTATAGTCAATAAAATTCTATAGTACCTATTAACGTCTATCATATACTCGCTTCAAACAAAACAATCACATGTTCTCTAACATCAACCTGTAACCATGTAACCTTGGTAAAAAATTATAAATTGTTTACATATTCAAAGTTCATTAACTATGCTAGTATTCGAAATTAATTTGATTATTTATGAATGGAAAAATCTTACTTCTGGTGTTAACGTTAGTGGTAAAGTGTAGTAAGGATAATGCAACCTCTTATTGTTCACGATGTTTGTTCTGTTATTAAATTTGATACGAAATAAAACATTGGAATCTTAGAACATTATTATTGATTCTAACATTAAAACTTTATTTTTTTATATTCACAGTTATGACTTACTATTAACATGTAAACAACGGTTTTAAACAAAATAACCAGTTTCTTTTATTCATAACTCGACAACATCGATGGAATAAAAGCAACAAAACTTGAATATTCCAAAGTTTCGTTAGTCGATCTCTTGTATACATTTAATCTACAAAAAAGTATGTGACATTTTATATAATTTACTTAATATAAGCAGAGTTTTAATACGTGCTTACCATTCAAAGTCTTGTATATAAAAACAAGAGAGTATTATTCAAGTCTTAAATTCATTCCAATACTACGAATAACTTCGAATTGTGCAAAAATATAGTAAAAGCAGCTTATACAAATAATATAAATTCTATATTAAGTGGCACTCATATATGTATGTTTAATAATTTCGTATAATGTCTTTTGTGGAAATATAATATTCTATTTGTATTCAAACAGCACGAATTTATTAGTCGATTTTGAATTCACTCTTGAAATTTCTGTGAGTCACAGCACTGCATTCTTAAATACATATGTTTAATTAATAAATTTTCTCGATAAAATAACCTTGGGAATTGGAAGCGATAATTTTTGTATTCTATATATGTGTAATTAATATTTTAATTCAGCATTTATTTTTATAACATCAATTATGTAATTATGTTTATACTAGGATTTTACTAAACACAGTTAAACAACTTCATCTAGAAGCAGTTTTTCTCTAATTTTCATTATCACAGTGATCCATTTTAATGGCGTTACAATCATTTATATAGTCAAACCAGTTATTAGGACGTAATCTTCATAGAAAAATATGAATAGAATATATTAATCCAAAGAGACAATTGTATAACAATTTTAGATGTCGAGAAAGGCTATCACAGTGAGGAGGAGAAATCGGCTCCACTGCTGGCCAATGACAGAACCAGGCCAGCCAGTTACGAAGGACGACAAAGACCTCCCAGGCCTCGGAAACCAACGTCCAATAGTATGCCACCGTGAGTTACCATATAAATTATTATTTGAAGGTAAATTTAATTATTATACAATTAAGATCTGATTCAAAGAATCCTTTATAATCACTTGCTAGATTTATTAATGCTACATTTAAAACAAGTTCTGTTTTTATCTTCGTAACAAATACACTTACATAAAACAGAGCTAATAATAACTTCTAAATCTTTAATAAAATTTAAAGGTAACCCTTTAAAATATTATTCAATGTTTGTTGTTTTGTTAAATACGAAAATGTGTTTTGATATGGTATAATTTTAAAATCATTATTTATGCATAATATATCAAGGTATTTCAAGGCCAATACGTTAGCTACCTATTAATAAGTAGTAAAGATATCTTTCATATTACAAAACTCCACATAGTAGAATAGCTTCCGTATATCTTCCTACCACACATATATAATTTATATTATGAAGAAAATTATTTTATAAATGCCAACAGCCCACCGCCAACTCCACCAGCCAAAAAGCTGACCCTGGACATATCATCAGTTCTATCGACCCCGGATCATACTCCAGGATTGGACACATCAGGATTACCGAAGAAATTCTTCCGAAGTGACAGAAGGCTGCGACGCCTGAATACAGAACTGCTTGACGCTATAAGAAACTACGATGTCGAAGAAGTTGAAAAGTATAAGTCCATACACATATTCTTACTTAAAAAATGCAACATCCAAAGTTGAAAAGTACAACTCCATACATTCTTACGTATAAAAAATGCTACGTACAAAGTCAATTTATTTTTGATGCAATTTATATTCTATTTTTATCCATTTTACTATGTATTTTAAATCTCTAACTTTTACTACAAATTTATTATTTTTTTCCATTAAAAAAATGTTTACTTTCAAAAATTCTTTCTACTTTTGTGACATGACGTCATGTGTTGTTTAACATTATAGCACTCTCCTGATTACCTCAAGAGTTATTTACCATCAATAGCTACTAAAAATGACAATTAACATCTTTTTCCGGATCCTTAAAATTAATCATATTTTTTTCCAACAGGCTTCTCAAGGAAGGAGCGAATCCTAATGCAACTTGTCGACTGGATTATGTATCAGCAATTCATTTGGCGGCCATGGAAGCAGGAGATTTTCTGGACTTACTTCTAAAACATGGTGCAGAAAGACACCGTCAGGATAGATTGGGAAGAACACCGCTCCATCTAGCCGCATTCACTGGCAATGCTAGACAAATGGCTATACTCTTGGATCTACCAGAAGGTTAGTCAATGAAATGATATTTTTATTTTGAGAAATAGAACTACAACACAACAGAAACTAAGAAGTAAGGGGTATCTAACAGTTTAGTATGTTGGTTTAACAGTTTAGTAAACAGTACAAAATTATTAAAAAAAAAGAGTAATGTTACACATGTTAGGCTAAGAATGCCTGTCTGAATGAATGATATGTCATTTTAGAAAAGAGATTTTTATCACACAGCCCAACAGCATAGCAATGAAACGGGTTTCCAAACCCATCGAAAGTGGTGGGTTCTTTTAAGATCTACGGTGCCACATACAGACAGACACTCATTAATGATAATCAGACACACACGCACAGACAAATTTCGAACTCGTAACACTTTTTGCGTGCTAGATCATTTTAATGTGTGCTAGATCAGCCTCTAAAATGCTGGAAATTCTGATAAATTGTGAATTGAAAAATAAGCTCTAATACAAACCATACTGCAATATAAATCCAAGCACTTCAAGATCAAATTCGTACTATTTTCTGTTCTAGTTCTTAAATTATATACTATTTTAACGTTTAATTAACATAATTCAATTGTAGAATGAGTATACTAAAACGATTATAAAACGAAATATTTAAATAAAGCCAGAAGTTTTATGCCAAAAGTTTATTGTCATACAAAAGTCTAGAGATAAATGTACAATGAAATCAAATAGAAATTAACATTCGCAATCTCTTCAAGACCTTCTCATCACCACGATGAGGGTGAACTCATGGTCCGGAGCCACTACAGCCTCAGATTTCCTCGATACCAATCTCAGAACCACCAGCTCGTCTGTTACATCCTATGTATATAGGCACAATTATTTCCCTATTTTGCGAGTAACTATTCTACGTGGAACCTCAAAATAATATCGTTTGATATATCTCAGAATCATAAAATTCGTATTAAACCTCACTGAAAAGTTAATGCTGTACGTATTTTTGAAATTATCTCAAAACATCAAACTATATTGAATGCCCCTCTACCAACTAGACCTGAACATTTACAAAATTGCTGAAATATGTACTCATTCTTTTTAGATTAAAACTACTTTTATATTTCAGAAGGTAACATTAACATTCCAGAAAGTAATTGCAACCACGAAAATTATTAGTCTAGCACAAACTTCCATTATCAACATAACTCCCAACAGTTCCAAACTATTGCTCCACTTTTATTCCCTGGTTGGTTTTGAATGAAAAAGTTTGATACAACCTGTTTTTCCTCTATGTAAAATCATGTCACTGTTATAAATATGCATGTTAGAATTAAATTTCTTATAAGAGACCTCAGAGTTTTATTAGTATTCATTAAAATGAAAGTAATATTTTCGAATTACTACGCGTATTTTCTTATTTTTAAAAACTACATAAGTACTTCCGACGTTTTGCTTTCTTTGCAGCAACCATGACCGGCAGACAAGATGATAAAATGAATGGAGACATTAGTAGTAATTCAAAAATTAGTTTCATTTAAATTTCTTATCATTATAACTCACAATTTCCTTCAAAGCGTTAGAAGCATGGTGTGACAGATTTCGCATGTGAGTTGAATAGGTAGCAGCCGTCAAACTGTCCAATGTAGTGGTTTCTGGGAAACCTGTGTTAAAAAAATCATAATAAAAGCTTCTATAAAGACTTGCATTCATTGATATAATTGAAACATTCTAATCATTTACACTTATGTCTAAACAAGAAATGTCTCAATACGGTAGCCTATTCGGTGAATCGTAATTCATAAAGTTCGCATGTTGAGAGTCTAAAATTAAATTCGCAAAAGATTCATATGACAATAAAAGCATCAATCATCATGAGCATAGGAGAGGCGCTCGTTATCGAGCCTTACGACTTTTCAGGAAACTGTCTTTCTAATCCATTGTATTACCTACCCACAACTGATCTTAATGAATAATTGGACGTATAATATCAATATGTTCACTGAAGATAACATTCTGATCACCCAACTTGAATACTTCACTCGTGCGTATATAGTAAACTCGTATAGGAGTCAAATTTTGACAGTAAATTACTACTACGAGTGATAAACTACTACTAGTAGTACATTAGTGTTTAATCACCCAAGAATTTAAAAGATCATACAAAATAATACAAAAACTAAACTGTACTAACAAAAATCAATTAGCCTACACTCCACTACCATAAACCAATCATATCAAGCAAAAAGAATGATAATAATTAACTAAATAGCTACTAAGACATGTTACAAATGATGCTCGGAATAAACAAATTCACATTCGCATAGATGAAAAATATCTCAGTGATAAAGCATCACATTTTACTGTAGTTCTTCTACAGAAACAAATTACTTCAGCGCAACTTCATACAACAATGGCTTTTAAGTGCGTTCGTAATTTCTCTTGAGACGTTTTAAGACTAGATTTATAGATTTTAAACGTCTTCTCAGATTAAAATGTTATCTTCTTGTACAACTTTTACATACAATTTTTATACGGTCGAAGAGAAATCTGATTTATAAATAATTGGTAAATTACTATAGTTATATAAGAATAAAATGATTATGATTTTCTATCAACTATTATTCATTATACGATTTTTTTAACCATAAATCTGACCTCGTGCAATGAATCTAGCAATAACATTTTCGTTCCCTCAGTCTGTAGACTCTTGCCCTATTTATTATTCTTGTTATTGTTTATTATCATCAAACGATGGAAAAATACAAATAAGTCGACAAAGTATTTTATGGAACTTCATATTTCAAGATATTAATCTTCTAATAATAATATCAGCAAACTTAAGACACTTCGAAAAACTCTTCTCTACCCAAAGGAAAGTAAAGGTTAAAACTTTTTAAATTAAAAAACCCAAATCAAATGTTCGGCTTTTTAAGTTTATGTCTTACTTATTTAAGTTAGTATATTAATGTATTAAAGGAACTCTAGTTACTCAAGTATTTATTAATTTATGTTATAAAAACACTATTTAGATTCCACTAACTTCATAGCAATATAATAAAACAAAGATAAAACAGTATATCAAATCTACAATTGCAATTTCAATTCGAGCTTCTCAATTCGAGCGCCTTACTTCTTGCAATCAACATCCCTCAGTAGGAAAGGATTCACTAACGCAATTATTTCAGAGCTCCCTTTGATAAAATAGTTTTAGCTTAAATCTGCAATTTTGAACTCTGAGCAGTTTTGTGCTTAAAACGAAATGTTATTAACCATTCCTCATTTAATCTAGCCAACTAAATGATATAAATTAATATCGTATATACTAATTAAATAAATATAAAATACATAGCCATACCTTCACAATTCACAATTATAGTCCCAACAACATTTCCATTTTCATTGATCCGTGTCATCGTATTTCTAGCTAGTGTACCCTAGAAAATATATTCAAACAAAATTAAACATATTTAAAACATTATTTACATAAATTTAAACTACGTTTCCTTATACGACTGTAAACAAATCTGCAGCTACGTCACTCGACTTAAGTGGCGAGTAAGAAATTTCAGCAGACAATAACGTTTACAATTTAAAATTTACGGTACTTAACCTCAAGGCACTTCTTACCATAAAATTCTGGGCTATTTCCATGATTAAGGACTAAAAGCCTTTACAGAAGATCATAAAACAACCTTATTAAAATTCGCGTCAAAATTCTCTTCAGAATATTTTAAAAACACAAAGCCGGTGACATTCAGCCAGGCACTATTTACTTCTTTGCATAAAAACTTAAAAAATGTCCAAATTAATCGTTTTTGATTATATAAAAAAAAATTAATTACTCACCCTAATATATAAACACATGTACATTAAATTTTTTGTTGTTCAGTCTTATTTAACTCTTAAGTTTTATAGTATAACAGTTTAAAAAACATTTTCAGAAATTAAAGTATTGTTTAAATATACAAAATTTCAGAATAAGACTCAATAATATCTTGAACGTGGAAACAGATCTCTCATATACTAATGCGATGAATATAAAAAATATTTTCTTTATCCAGAAGCGAGAAATGTGATTGTTCTTAAATACAATACCTTTTAAATGATTATTTACGTGAGGTGTCCATTTAAATCGAACGTTTATTTTATAAGACAGAACAGCATTAAGCAAAATAGTTAGTTTTCCTACGATGGTCTCATTTCAACCTATGTTTTCATCTACAATCTTTGTATCTTTTTATATCACTACTATTTCAGAGATGCAGCAATTAATTGATAACGACAATTCATCGACTTTCGACGGCATCAAGAATCAGTTTGAATTGTCTTTCGATATGAGGCAGAAAGCTCAGGAGATCGTAAATGTGAGATCAGATCTTGGAGAGATAGAGGTTTCGCTGCCTAAATCATGGAAGGACAATATAGACCATGTGTGTATGGACATAAAGGGCACTGTGAGTACGAATAACACAATACTAGAACATATTAATCAAACTAAAAGCAATATTCTAATAACTTTACCACATGTTTCCATAGACAACAGAGAGTAAAAGAATATTAATTTTTTCATCCATAGACATTCGTAAATTAAGGTATCAGGGAAGGAATAATTTTCAATTATATTTGGATAACGCATGTTCATTTTACTTTTTTAACTGTCTAGCAATCGCTGATTCGAATCTCGCTTGTGTGATTTTTTTTATTTATTTAGACGTTAATCTAAGCATTCAGCTCAAACTACTGTCAATAATAATAAAACATAATATACACTGTCATTACAAACGTCACTTACAGCCTTTTTTAGATTATATATACTGAGTAAATTATCCTTTAAAAATATATCAAGAATATTTAAATAAATGTCTTTATTACATTCGACAAACTCCTTCGTGTTTCCTCCACACAGTACTCAAGATTATAAATCGTCCAACAAATAAAAACTTTGACATCGGCAAAATTTTTCACGATTCCAGTGAGAATGAAGCCAAACTTTAAGGCCTCGGCCTCGAATTTTGCGGGCAGCGGAGCGGCAGCGGCGGCGGCACGAAAACGCATACATTTCTCCAAACTAGCGGGCAGCGGGCACCGCTGTATTCGAGGGTCGGTCCATTTGATTATACGCGTAAGATCCTGCCGCTCCCGCTCCCGCTCCGCTGCCCGCAAAATTCGAAGCCGAGGCCTTATAATTAATAAATATTATATACAAAAAAAAATAATTTGAGCTCATTGCTATTGTGATTTTACGAGTAATAATAATAATATTTTTTTTACAACCTTAAATTAACAAGTATAAGAATTATGGTAGATGAAAATATATAATCTTGGCGGCCTTATCGTTAAAGAGCGATCTCTTCCAGACAATCAACAAGGAAGACTAAAATATACAAAATATACATAACGTATTTGGTGAGCGTAAACATAAAAGAAATCGTGAAAATAATACAAATTAAAAGTACTATATATTAAACAATTTCTTTTCAGAAGAAGATACTATATAAATTTAATATAATAAATAGTATTTGTAATGTACATATAACAATAAATAAAAAACTTAATTCATTACATCAGAGATAAGTGATTTTCTCATAGATAACTGGCACTAAGTAAAGGCAGATGTAACGTGTTTCCCATGAAATCACAAGTAATTAATAACATATTATCCGTGTTATATCCATATAACGGCAGCCGCATTTCAAGCCTTACATTTCCCTTGTTAAATAAATAATTACGTCAATGATAGCAACAACATAACATTACAATTAAGGCATTAGATAATTATTAGGTAAATATTTCCACTTCGCTAATACATACATACATATATTATCGAAGTCAGTGACGTACATATTTTTTTGTATTCTCGAATATGCTTGGACTTAAAGTTACGGGAAACATTAAAATTAATTCTAGTAAATGCAAGATTTTTTATATTTTATATCTATAACAGAATAATTTTAAACATTAAAGCTTCTTAAGAAAAAAAGCCAGAAAATAAAACCAAAATACATCGTTCAATTCAAGTAAATGTACATCTATTGAAAATTGTAACGCCTCTAAATGAAACCAAAATTTTTCCAATACTACGCGTGCTTTATTTTTGTAATAAACTGCATCTCCTCTGCCTGTGATCACGGTTCCTAAAAAGTAACCGAAACGTCGGAAGTATGTAGTTTAAAAAAAATAAAGCACGCGTTATATATCCGAAAATTTTAGTTTCATTAAATGAGTAAAACTCGCGAAAGTCTTAAATCTCATTAATGGTAACGCATGTTGGATTTTTTTTACATATTTGTTCGTTATTTCCTATCAGTTGCCTTTACTCCAACCTGGATGGACTCCTCTCCATGTGGCAGCATCCAGGGCTCGTCATCACTGCACCAGATTTCTTTTAGCAGCCGGCGCGAACCCTAATATTTGTGATGTCATGGGACGCACACCACTAGACGTTGCTGGTTCAGCATATTATTACAATAAAGAGATCAATCAGAAAAGGTTTGACATTAAATTTGCACTAACAATTACTTTTTTTTGTTAATATACAATATGGCTTCTTTCTATCATATTATCCTGTTGGCCTAGTGGTTAAAGGTCCGCCTCCTATAAATAAGGACTCGGGTTTAAAACCGTGCAAGTACAAATGTGATTTTTCCGAGTCATATGTAAAGTACATAAGAGTATTTAGACACCACTGACAGACGGTGAAGAAAAACATCATGAGGAAACCTGGACTTGTAATTTCAAATTATAAGTTTGAAATCACTAACACGACTTGAGCAAGCGTGATGATTAAGAAGAGGCCTTTTCTCAGCAGTGGGCTTTGATAGGCTGATGATGATGACGATGATATCATAAGATTCGTCCGTAGTATAAATTTAAATTGAAACAAGATCGATTAGATAAATCATTTATTATACGTACAATATTTAGGTTTATGTTTTAATCTGTGATGAAATAATATTTCTAAAGTAACGTAAGATCAATATATCAGTTTTACAGAGGTAGTAAGGATGCTGCTGAAAGCTGGCAGCCAGTTTAACAGCATGAAAGCTGGTGGCATGAACGTAGACAGTCCGATACACACTGCAGTGGAACTTAATAATGTAGAATGTATTCTAGAACTATTGGAAGCAGGAATATCTGTGTCATGTCTTAATTCAGAAGGAAAAACACCTCTACACGTATGCGTTGACAAGAAAATGGACGAAGCGTTAAAGGTGATAAAAAATAATTGCCATTAGACATGCTTTTATATATTTTAATTAATACTGACTTTTAAATCTTACTATACTTTATTTTTTTGTTTATTGTTGTACTGTAAACAAGATAGCAGTCGATCGAAAACATTGCAAAATTTCATGTAACTCACGAACGGATTATCAAAAAATGTTTCCGAATTTTACAAGTTTATTTACAAAGTAACTCGTTATTACGTTAATCATATTGAGTGGCAACCGGAGGTTCCAGGAAAATTACGGAACTTACTTATATGTATATTAAAATAAGAATTACATATTAAAACTTATAACCTAAGACTACATGATTGCCC
Organism: Danaus chrysippus; assembly: GCA_916720795.1. Lineage (NCBI taxonomy): Eukaryota > Metazoa > Arthropoda > Insecta > Lepidoptera > Nymphalidae > Danaus > Danaus chrysippus. The sequence goes on along the minus strand of CAKASE010000066.1, from coordinate 6,017,216 downwards.
CGATGTTAGGATGACAATGGCATTCTATTGCTTGTGTGGTATATGGAATCTTCTGGTTTACACGACTTGGTGTTGGCTCCGCGGAGTCAGCGGCGTCACTCGTTATACGATATTTTACCTATACAAAGATATCGCCTCGGCGATGTTCATTTTAATCTTCATATGTAGCGCGTACGTAATACGTTACCTATAATAATATTAGTAATAATGTCCATTGTCCATTTATATTACAGATATTAGCAAACTATAATTACAAAGACGCAGATCCGTTGTCCTCTATGGTGGATGTCAAAGATAAAGATGGGTATACAGTATTACATGCTGCTGTCAAAACAGCTTGGGTCCCTGGCGTTTGTATTGTATTAGAAGCTGGTGCGGATGTCACTATAACAGTGAGTATTACAAGATTTATCTCGACGCAAATACTCCATAATGAGATCTAAGACTTTCACGAGTATTCATTGAAATGAAACTAATAGTTGTCGGACTATACTATGCCGATTATATTTCCTGGCGTTTCGGTCACTATTCAACAACCATGGTCATGGGCAGATGATATCTCATTGGTTGAAAACTATTAGTTTCATTTTAATTATTGATTCCTTATAAAGACCGTTATCAAAAGCCCGAGAATAAACTGGAGAGTCAAAAATATCAAAAAGAAAGAAATCTAAATATAGAATATCATGTTATGATCTATAAACATGTCACGCTAAAAATAAAACTTATTCATTATTTTCTAGTAAATTCTATTATCTGATTTTAATATTTCAGGCAAACGATGGTGAAACTGCCATACATTTAGCAGCAGCATTGGGAAATACAGATGTATTAGATGAAATAATTCTACTGACATACCAAAACGGATTAATAGATTGCCAGAACGAGGAAGGTGAGACGCCACTTTTCAAAGCCATTATAAATGGACATTTAAATTGCGTTGAAACTATACTAGATAAAGGGGCATCTATAAATATGCTTATGCCTGGAGATGTTAACGTTTTACATGTAGCCGCTGAATATGGCCATTTAAAAATCTTAGAATTTCTTATGGAATACGGCGATGGTGTTATAAAACAATTTATAAATTCACTCACCACTCCAGATAGGAGAGGAATAGGACCTATACATTTTGCGGTATTAAACAATAATGTCAAATGCTTAGAATATCTCATCTCCCAAGACGCTGATATTAGATTACGAACTACACCAAGCCCTCACAAATCCGCAACACCTTTACATTTGGCCGCTATAAGAAATTATGTGGAATGTGCGAAAGTTATATTAAATTGTGATAAAACAACGATATTAGAAGTTAATAGCTTAGGTTGGTATCCCTTACATTCAGCGGGCCATCACGGAAGCAGAGACGTTATATCACTGCTTCTACAAGAAGGGGCAGACTTATCAGAATACACTGCAGCGCCAAAATTTAAAAGAACAGCTATAGATATGATAATAAATAATGTGTCTAAACCAACGGAATTCCTAGAAGAGGTATTCGATTCATACATATCAGCTAATTCTCAGAACTTATACGACTCCAAGTGCGTAGTGACCGTGGATTACAAAATATTATTACCAACAGCATGCGAGATGGAACAGATGAAAGTTGTTGAATCTTTACTTAAAACTGGAAATCGTTACGGCCAACAGAAACTTCTTGTGCATCCCTTGCTTGAGAGCTTCCTTTACTTGAAATGGCAGGCGTTGTTGCCATTCTTTTATGCTATTATAGCTATTTACGCGATGTTCGTATCATCTTTAACTATTTTTATCACATCCATATTCTTTTACAAAGATACCAATACAGATAGGCCGGCTTATCTAGCTCCACACATTTGGAGTTATATCGTATATTCAACAATATGTCTCATAATTTTGCAGGTAAGACAATTTGGACTAAATTATCCCGTAATTCAAATTTGTAAAACTATTTAAATTTTTCAGGAGCTGTTATACATGAATTTAAAGAATACTAGATATCTTCGACAACTAGAAACTTGGATAAAAGTATTTTCTCTTATCCTTGCGGCCAGTCTACCGCCCGTTGTAGCATTTTTTCCTGATAGTGTCGCCGAATTACCAAGACACATCGCGACATGCGCCCTACTGCTTTCTTGGATAGAACTAATGTTCTTACTATCTAGATTTCCAAATTGGGGTTATTATGTACTTATGTTTGGTAAAGTCGCTAGTAATGTAATAAAGGTAATATATAATATTAATTAAACATTATCATATTTCCGTATCTTTTAACCAAAGGCTATCATTATAGACTTATTCTTGCAAACTATACAGCAACGTATCTCATAAATACTTTGGTAATTGATACATCATAGCAAATTATACACCAACGCATCTCATAGATACTTTGGTATCTCATAGATGATACGTATTTTATTTAAACGTAATAATTAGTTCTGATTGAAGACAGCATTAAGAATAATATGCAATATGTATTTTAACTTAAGTCTATGATCACATATCAGTATTAAAACGAATTAAAAAATATAGTAATATTGTTTACTACTACTCGGCTAATACTTAAACTTTCACATATAAATCTACTACTAATGATTTCTCTTTCATTGATTTCAGATACTCCTCACATTTGCGTTCTTGGTGATAGGATTTTCTCTAAGTTTTATGATACAGTTTAGATCAGAAATGCCATTTGATGGTCCGTGGGCTGCGTTTGTCAAAACCATGGTGATGATGACGTCAGAGTTTGACTACATGGATTTATTTGACGAGGCACATTCAAATGATCTCGCGAAATCACTGATAGTAGTTAGACTGATATTTGTTATATTTCTTATTCTTGCAGCTATAGTACTCATGAATTTAATGGTTGGTGTAGCGGTTAATGATATTAACGATTTGGAAATATTAGGCAATATAAGAAGACTGGCCAAGCAAGTCGAATTCCTTGGTACGTTGGACAATTTAGTCTACAATAAGTTCTTTCGCACGATACTGCCAAATCGAGTTAGCAAACGATTGCAGAATAAAAGAAAAGTCATGAACGTCATGTCTTTCTGTCCCGGTAAGACTCGGTGGAGATTTAACAGGTCAGTGCCATCGCGTATCAAAAACGCTATAATCGATAAAGCCCAGCTACAAAAGCTACAAATGGAGGAAGAATTCCATATGGAAACCTTCAAAAAGAAAATTGATGAAATGCATGAAGCTATTGTCAGTCTGAATCTGTCCAATAAGAATGCACAGGCAGCGACAAAGAATGAATCTACAAAAGAAATAACTCAAGCAACAAAAAAGGTTACGTTAAAAGATATGGAAATATTACCAATAAACGAATGCCCGGGAAAAAATAAAAAACAAATTGAAACTCAAATGGATGATGCAAATAAATCGATTGTTGAATTAAACGTTAAAATGGATCAAATGTCCTTAGAAATGGAAACCATTAAATTATTTTTACATAGATTGGAAAGTAAATTAGGAAATATCAAAATGTAAATATAATTCTATACATATATTAATGAAAAACTATTTTTTAATAATTTCCTTTGCTAATTTTATCAACAAATGAACGGATATCGTGAATTTATCGATCGTAAAACAATCCTAAACTATCACAACGGCCTTTCAATTAAGACATAACTTAGAATTAGTTTTAGTTAAACTTTAAACAAATATGACGTACAAGAAACTTAATCTCGTATATACAACGTGGTCTTTCAAACTGTTTGGTAAATACAAACACTCTAACGTCCAAACTTTGGCATTTAATTATTACTTTACTGTTCCGGTAGAAGAAATTAAATGTTTTTAGAGTTCACGAGACAGAAAAGAAAAGCTTTTAAAGAAATTAAAGTATGCTTGGTCTCAAAAATATTTCGTAATTCATGCCATAGACACGCTTGATACTTTTACGTCTAAAATGCTAACAGGACTTAAATCTTGACTCCATATACCCTTTAATATATCATTTCAAAATTAAACATGAAATATATTCACGACTTTTAACATTACTTTTTTTTAATAGCTCTTATAATAAAATACATAAGATAAATTGGAAGCATTTGTACAAAAAAAAATAGATTGAAACCGTGGCACCCTTAGCAGAGGTGAAATATAAAAACAAATAGTTTTTATTTGTAGAATTCACACATGTTTCATAAAAAAATATTAGTTTTAAGTAAACATACGCCAAAATGGAACATATGTAGGTTTTTTTTGCAATAGTTTTTACGGTTATGGACATATGTAGAAATACGAGCTAAATGTTGCCATATTGCATTTGTTAAAGTGATTTAAATAAATAATTCTATCTTTTATTTAAAGAGAATGCCTTTATGGCTACAATTATTTAAGATATTAAAATCCCATTAAATGAAAAATTTCATTTCATAAAATGAATTAAATCTGAAACTAATAGATGTGCTCCTTAAATAAGAAAGTGTTTTTTCTTTTTATAGTAAAGTGACAGGCTTTTAGGTAAATAAGAAGCTGAACAAATCTTCGCCATTGTATAAGGACCCTTATACGGACAACGTTTTCTTTTAATTTAATTCAAGAACTACAATATCTTCATCTACATACAAATAAATCTTTCGTTCTAGCTACATCAATTTTATCTAGAAGCTTCTTTGGTAATAAGTTTTTAAAATTATTATTCACTAAACATAAAATCTATCAAAAAATACGTATTACAGGCGGTCAAAATAAGATAAATTGTATTGTATACTGAAGACATTTACACAGCAATTTGCTTCATAGCACTTAGCGTAATGGCGCCAATTGGGACTCAGGTGTTCTGTCAATATCGATATTCCAAACGAAACCGTTAAAAAAACTGAATGATATCAAGAATTAAAATAAGAAAATACGAAACAGAACAAAAAAAAGTATTATTTTGTATTAGAGCTTTAGAAATAAATTTCATTCAATAAAAAATTGGTTGAAAGAAAAAAACTACAACCCAATTAAATGTCCACAAATCCGTACATCCTTAAGTAATTTCCCATGTTTAAATATTAAACATATAAATATTAATCATAATTCATAATAATGAGGAAACTCCTAATGTATCGAAAGGTTAAAAAAGTTTTTTAATAGCTAACAAAATAGTATTAGCGTAGCTTTATAATTATTATCTGTCAAAACGACTATCAATATAAATTATTAGATCTCCGTAATTTAAACGTTTAAATTCTTTTTTATATGATTTTTTTTACCAAAATTAAAAAAACTTTATAAATATATAACCAATTCCTTAACTATTACGTACGTTACCAGTAAGGGAAAATAAAAAGAAAAAAGGAATTACAAACTTAAAACATAAAACAAAAAAGTATACTTATTATTAAAAATTCATAATAAATTTGTAATTAAATTTTGTGCTATATTATATTTTTAGTACTTGTTTTCTTTTAATATTGTAATGTGTTATATGTTAATAAATTTAAAAAATCTCAAAATATTTTTTAATATAAAAAAAATGCTCTATAAATGAGACCTAAGCCAATATAAAACGGTAATTTGAATAACCATCTAGATGTCGTATTTATATTATATTGTTTTACATCGGATTTTATAATACTTTTGAATATTTTATAATAATTATATATAATAATGTCGATTTATAAAAAAAAACCTTATCAAACAGATTTCCCAAGCGTAAGAACTTTTGTATCGAAGTGTTTTCTAATTTATTTTTATAACACAATTTTTATAAGTGTTTCGTAAAATGTAGACTTTTTTAAGAAACATTGAAAGGAATTTAAAATAAGTTAATAAATATGTAAAACTTTTAAGGATTTCGACAAAACCGTGACAAAGATAATAACAAGAATCGAAGATAACTCGAGAGTGATCGGAATTATGTTTTTTCGCAACAGTGAGTAAAAAATAATATTATATAAATATTTAAAAATTATATAAAATGTCTATCCATAAAAATAATTTACAAAAAAGAATCTCTCCGGCGGGGAATCGAACCCCGGTCTCCCGCGTGACAGGCGGGGATACTGACCACTATACTACCGAAGACGTTGAGAGTTATAGCGAAATACCTTATTATATTTAAAGACACATAATATTAATACAAAATCAAATTTTAAATATTATTGTTCTTCCAAAATTAACATTATCATGATTCTCATAATTTTATTAAGACACATCTGCAATATTCTCAAATTCCAAAAATAAAATTAGAATGAAACACCTTATAAAAAATATTTAACATTTTCTCTGTAAGTGCTATTTTAAAGTAAATTTCTTTAAAGTTAGTAAATAATCTTCAGAATCAATGGATTTTCAATATATTTTATTACAGATTTTCCTCAAATGTGCACAGTCCCGCTGATAGTTTCTCAAACCTTATCAAGCAAGCTGCCATCTTTGACGTCTTTATTCCAAACTGCAATAAAAGAAATAGTAATATTCATCATCCAATATTGAATAACATTTAAATCGAATAATTATTATTCATTATATATTTTTAACAAATAAGTTTAAGTTTTCATCATGGCCGACAGGATGTTCTTGACAACTTAATTGCCTATAGAATAATAAGTAAAAAAAACGAAATCACAGTGGCTACGGGCAAAGATTTTGCGGCTTGTGTTATACACAAATTACCAAAGACCAATTCAAAGGAAAATAATAAGACCGTTTAAAAAGTGAGCTAATTAGAATTACCATTTATTTATCTATTAATTGAGAAAAATAATTTATTTTCATTGAAACATTTAAGGGTAACTTGGTAAATAATATCGCTAATTAAGGCCCATAATGAAGATTATATCAAATTTATTAAAAGATTCACTTGACGAATGGCTTGTTAAAACGGTTAGTAATTAATATTCCGAAATATTATTTCATGGACTTTTTTGTCTGTCGTTTAATTCCATAGACTATATTTTATATTTTATTGTTTTCGTGAGAAAATAATTTTGACATAATCTAGAGCAAGCGCATATCTTTTATAGATTTTTTTTTGAAGAAATTTATAATAATGTACCTATTTATTTTGTTTAGACGGACGCAATAAATAAGATAAATCCAATGGTAGACAGAATGATGGAAGACGATTCAGTGGAAGGAGTCATTATGACAAACAAAGAAGGTTATATTTCATAATTAAACCTAATTCTTTACTTATAAAAATTTTTCTTTACATAAAAATCTTATCCATATTCATTAGGCAATGACACAAGTAATAATTATTGCAATTAAAAAATTTCAGGAGTACCAATATTAACAAACATAAACTTAGTCGCAGCCACGAACTATGGAATGGGAATGAGAAACTTGGGACAAATGGCGCAAATAAGTGCACAAGAAATTGTAACAAATCTTAACATTTATATATGTACTCTATGATTGTTTAAAACTACTGGAACTACATATATTTAGTACATGAACCACAGCTTTGTGTTAATAGGACCAACATTTTACGTTTATTTAAATATTATCAGTTATCTCGCTATTTAGATAATATTTGTTTCAGGACCCATTTGACGAAGTCTTAATTTTAAGAATCATAACAAGGAAAATTGAAGTCATGGTGGCACCGCGTGAAGAATTCGCTATAGTTGTAATGCAACATGCGAGAACCAATAAAAAAAATGCAAAGCTGATGCAAGACAAAATGAATGCAAGCAATAAATAAAAAATAGTTATACATATTGATAATTTTTATGACCTTCTTAGAGATATTTACAATAAGATCAAAATAAACAAATAGAGGAAAATATCCAAACCACATTTGTTTCATTACATTTTTTGTTCTTTAATGAAAAAAATAAAATACTTTTTTAGTTTATTTAGAATGAATATTCATGGAATATATATAATAGCTTTACATAAATAAAATAAATAAATAAAATCACTTTATTTCCAGAACAATATTCCAATTTTACAAACACTTATTATTATTTAATGACTTTTCTACACTCCAAATCGACAAATAAGAACTTTAAAACTAAAACAAAGACTTTTATATTACGAGCACAAGCTTGACCGCACAATAACTATTAGCATACCCCTTAATAATGTATGTGTATTTTGGACCAATGCTCTAACAACATAAATAAAGAAGTGCATTTATTTATTAATTTAATTTTCACAACTCAATTCTCAGCATATTGTCCAATAAATATATATAAATATTTTAAAATATTTATATAATTGCGACACAACTTCTGTTTAACACTGTAATTTTGGTGATTTATCATAAGTTTTACCTCCATATTCTATGTCAACGAGAAGCCTACATTTTCTTATATTATCTGTGCTTGTTTGACGCTTTGCTATTTGCTGTTCTCGATCGCGAGTCACTCCTCCTTACCAAGTGCGAGCTTTAAGTGCTTGTATTTTTGTGTCATTGAAATAGTTCTTATATTTCGCTATATAGCATCTTATATATTTATAATTTGTTGAAGGAATTTGTCATAATGGCAGAAAAATATGACAAAAATGGTCACAATAGTGATTTTAAAAGAAATTCTACTGAACAACAAGAAGAACAGGAACATGAACAAGATGGCGAAGATGGGACAAAATTAAACGAAAAAGCCGGCGAATATATGCGTGAGCTTCTCAGTGAAAAAATAAAATTAAATAACGCAAAATTCCCTGTGTCCTCCAGGCTCATTGATCAAGGTATGATATTTATCAGAAACAATTATATTTATGTTATAAATTATGAACATTTAAACCCTTTTATTTTAATATATTTTGAAATCTTCAAAAATTACTTTAAAAAAATGTACTGATATATTTGTTTCATTCTGTAAAATTACGATTTCAACTTGAACTCAATTGACCTGTCTTAATAACGGTACTTAATGAATCACGCTGTGAGACCCATCACCCAACTTCTTGGTTTGAGTTTTGGTGTATATATGATCATTACAAAATTATTTAACCTTAAATTGCTATTTTACGTTCTAGAAGTCGCAAAAGTACAGTCTTCAGGCAGAATACCCCCTAAAGACTTCAAATACTTAGATGTTTACAAGGAAAAGCCAATCAAAGTCACAGTTAAAGTGTTGGTGCCTATAAAAGAACATCCTAAGGTAAAAAAACTTCTGACTAACAATAATTTGTATTTAAACATCACAAAATACCTGAATTTATAAAGTTATGGTTAAATATATAATTTCATGAACACAAATTGTATGTTTTAGATGAATTTCGTTGGTAAACTGCTTGGACCTAAAGGTAACACCATGAAACAACTGCAGGAAGAAACAATGTGTAAAATGGCCATACTTGGCAGAGGATCTATGAGAGACAGGTTTGTTATTAAAAAAATTGTTACTATCAATAATTTGCTAAGTAAACACATAGTATTCTTAATATTTACATAAGATTTCCCAAAAATAATTAATAACACTATCATATGAGAAACTTGTGTTACATACAGTTGCCTACACTATTTGCCTTTAAAAATCTTATTTGTCAAAAAATATGTAAATAAAAATGTAATAAAATATCTAATGTTTAATAAATTATTACAGAAAAAAGGAAGAAGAACTAAGAAATTCATTAGATCCCAAATACGCACATTTGTCGGATGAACTCCATGTGGAAGTAATGGCAATGGCTCCACCCGCTGAAGCATATGCAAGAATCGCATATGCGTTGGCCGAAGTAAAGAAATACTTAATACCGGACCCCAACGATATGTTCCGACAGAACCAGATGAGAGAACTCATGGATAGAGGTAATATAATCAAGATCACTTATATTGTATATCATGAAATGTGATGGTTATATTGTACTTAGAAGATAACTCTTAAACTCCTTACCATTAAAATATAAAGCTTCAGTTTGCTGGTTAATAGAATGATCTAGAAAATTGTGTATATATACAAATTCATTTAATATGTTCTATTTACTCCTTACTATTACTATATACATTCAATTTCTATATAAAAGACATCAGGATTGTATATGTTGTAATTAATCAAAATTAAATAAAAAACCCACTCAAAATTATTTGATTTTGTCCTAAAATAGACAGTTTTAAAATAAGAATATATAAAATGGTTACATTGCTAGTATTTTTTTACATGTGATATATAGTTCTGGTATAGATATTGTTAAAATTTTGATCAAATAAGACTATAATTAATCCGCAAATTGAAGCTAAGGGCACATTTGTCTGTCAGATCACCGGGCGCCCTTGCTAGATCTGCCACAAAAGAACGTGGTGTACAGAGCCTGTACAGTCACCAAGAGGTCTCACTCCTACCAGAATCCCGAGCTTAGTATGGCAGGTGCGCCCATCATTTATAATGTTAGGGTTAGCATTGGAGTGAGATTATATTATATATATGTTAGGTTTCTTAACTATTAGAATTGCAGGGATTTTGTGTACTAGTATTGAATAGAATTAATAAACATAGTAAGTAGTTCTTTATATGTTTGGTTAATTATTTGTATACTTCAAGGTCCGGTACCACCACATATTCCTCCGAGGCCGGCTGCTCCACCTCGCATGCCACCGGCATCTATGAGACCGATGCCATCGAAAACAAAGGTCTTCAGTATATTAGACCGAGCTCGTTCAGCTATGGAGTCCAGCTATTCATACGAAGATTCTTACGCCGCCCCGGAACCACCTGTGAGTTGATAAATCTTTTCGTTATGTATTATAAAAGAATACATAATTATATACTCTCATTCAAACTCAAACTTTATTCAATATATAAGCATTACACTTTCTTATTGATGGTCAATTGAAACACTACCATTGGTTCACTCACAAATGACTTACTTGGTTTAATTTTATAAATTTCTTATAAATTTTCTGGTTATTAAAACCTTTCTAGAGTATTAGGCTTTTTTTGCAGTCTTTTATAACTGATATAGTCTCACAGACAAATTACTACAATTACTTATGTTAATTTTATAAGTTTCTTACAAAGTACCTTGTGCTTAGTCCTATCTTGTTTTTGAAGCTTTTTTATACTGATAATAAATATTAAATTACTGAACAACCAGGTACCGCGAGGTCCCCCACGCGCTGCCCCAGAGCAGGATTACTATTACGATCGCAACCAGGAACGCTTCTACGAAGACGATGGTGGTTACTATAAAGAAGACGGCCGTGAATATAAGGCTTCCGCCAGAGATGTAGGCACGCGCCGCCCGGGGCCTTCGCAAGGGAGACATTTCACTCACAGGGCCTCGCCTTACGCGCGGGGGCCTAAGTAACACAGTTGGTAAATGATAGTGTGAATATGGACTTATAACAAACTAGCTTCCCGCCCGCAGCTTCGCCCGCGTGGAGTTCGGTTATATCGCGTTTCCAAGAGAACCTTTCAAAACTCTGGGATAAAAACTATCCTATGTTCTTTCTCATGGTCAACTCTGTCTGTACCAAATTTCATTAAAATCAGTTCTATGGTTTGGGCGTGAAAGCGTAACAGACAGACAGAGTTACTTTCGCATTTACAATATTAGTAGGGATGAATATATGTATTTCTATATACATTAATATATATAGTACTTGAATTGTTGAAAAATGATATAGTTCACCTTTAAATAACATTTATTTTTAGTTAATTTCGAAAAATACATACAACTTTTGTCGAACCTCTGACTTTGAAAAACAGAATTGATTTATTGAATTGATGTTATCATTAAATTCTCTTGCATGAGTTAAACAACATGACAAATATACATATAAATGTGGAAAAATCTGTACTGAGAAAACTATTAGCAATTTAAATTATTGCTTTATCAACAGTTTTGTGAAAGATTATCAGATCTATTAATTATGACTAACAAAGTAATCCCTGGCGACAGTAACCCACGATTTTAATAAGAAAAATTTAACATACATTTCTGTGATATTAATTTTCAATTTTATACTGAAAATCTTGTTAACATAAATGTGCTTTCAGGACACCAGAGAAGAAACTTTCACAGTTAATGGTGAGTAATGTTGACAAAACTGAAATCATAACAAAAACGGCCAATAAAATGGAGAATAAACTGTGAAACTAGAAAAATACTTAAACAATAAGTATAATTTGAATAAAAATCAAATTTTAAGGTATATTTTACCGAAACAAATGCAAATGAGATTACTTATAAAACAAATATGTTATAAAGATAACATCGTAAAAAACAATATTATATACCAGAAACTGACATTTTAATATGAACAGTTTTTCATAGATTTTTGTTGAAAGAACAAATAAATGTAACAATTTTATCATAGCTCGACAAGTTGAGTACATAGCGTTAACATTTTACTACAATTAAAATAAAAAATAAGATTAGCTATAGTTCTAATAATACTAAAATTATGTTAAACTTAAAAGATGTTCTCAAAAATATTTGTAAAATGTTCAAAACTAAATGAAAAATGTATCCCGTACTATGTGTGACTTAATAAAAAGAAATTACAAAAATTACGATGAATTTTGATTGCTAGCGGACATTGGGAGAAAAATTATTTTACAAAAATATATTATATTGTGTTAAAAAGGTTTTTAAAATAAAAATTCAATCTTTCAAAATATTCATTCAAAGAGCAAATATATGGTTTAAATATAAATAAAATCATTTAAATATATGTATATGGACATAAGCTAAAATAGAAAAAAATGCAATTTCCAATTTACATTTCATAAAAATATTAAATTAATACTGACTTAATAATAAAATTACTTTCAAAATATCAATTTAAACACATATTAAATTGTAAAAAGCCTCTACAATTTGTTGGAATATATTTAACATTAAAGTAAAATCTAACAAATATCTCGTAGAAATATATAAAACAAAATCCTACTTAAATTTGTTAGAAAATGCTGTCTTATAAGTTTAACATTAAATAAGGGTGAGTACACATTGGTAAGTATGCTATTTATCTGAAGTTTTTCATGTGTGCATGTCTTTATGTTCCATCGATTCTAATAAATAGGAACAAGAAATTATTGTTTCATTTTCCTTACCTTACAAATAAAACAAATATTAGTTCACCACATTTATTACCTTACAACTAATTAAATAATTTATAAGTGATTGTAGTACATTGCTATCAATATGCTTGTGTTTAACAAATTTATCAAAGAAAATTATTTTTCAATTATAAGTACTTATGTGCAGTGGCGGCTGGTGGGTTATCGAACTGGTGGTTCACTTTACTAAAATATTGACAAAAACAACAATTGACATAAAATATGTTTATTTTGTGTACATTAATTCATAACTATATCCAACTCTGATACAAAGTCTATTAATCCACGAAACACTCCAGCAATACTGGACTCAATAGTTTCATCGTGACCTCGCAAAGCTAACTCAAATGCACCACAAAACTTGACACAATCGATAAGACGTGATAAAATGTATCTGTTTTTATCAACTTGTTTATTATACTTTTGGATATTACTTCTATACACAGAATCTAGCTGATTACGAATATCGACAGTGCCTAACACAGACAAACTCATTACATTTTGTAGGTGTACTTGTGAAGAATCGTGTTTTTTTATTTTTTCACTTAAATGCGTCAAATCCTTGATTCCAGTTTCTGTCCAAATCGATTCTCCGCCAAAAATAATGCAAGGAAAACAAAAGAATGCATTAAGACGCTCACATCCACACAACCATTTCTTTCTATTATACATTTCACTTTTAAAACTTCGTATTAATGCTTTATTTTTCGATTTACACTCTTGTTTTAAATTTAAAAAGGGCCGTGGCGGCCCGGCCAATTTTATGTTCACTTTACTTTGAAAAATTTTGTTATTTTCTTTAATATAATCAATATTTATACTCATTTTCAACTAATAAAAAACACAGTACAGAATAAAAGTTCTATTATAGAAACGAAATAAAAACTAAAACGAATTACGGAAATAATTATAAACAATAACGAATTAACGCATCACACATACAGTGAAAGTTGAAACAATACCAATAACGATTAACGAAATGTCAATCATAGCACCCATCCTTTCGGCCGGCCCCTTGCCGGCCGGCTCAATACGTCATACATCGGGTGCTCTCGGTAACCTTCTGCCGCTTCGTGCGGCGCGCGAGAACCGACTCGTTACTCGGTACATTTCTATGAACTATCTTTTGTCTCACGCGCCAGGCGTATTAATGCGTATCTCATACAAGATGTATTAGCAGTCCTCGTGCACTCGCCGGAGCGCACGATATGAGTTTAGTAAAGCTCTCAAACTTTTTGACCATAATTGGAAATTAAATTTTTTATACCTTTTTGTATGTTTAAAAAATAAATATTAAAATGGTAATTTAAAAATTAAAATGACATAATATTTTGTAATTTTTAAATATTTTGAATTGGTGGTTCAGCGCACGGGCGCACTTAAGGTACAGCCGCCACTGCTTATGTGAGTAAAAAGTTTCCGAGCAACTTAAATTTATTATTTCCGACAAAGCTTGTTAGTGATTACTATTACTTAAAATCAAGAAAAGCCTTTAAAATTATACCAAGATATAAAGTATAAGTTACTCAAGATTTTTTTGACTAGTCGGTAGTATTCTGAATCACAATGAGAATAAATTCTCTGTCCGGTGCTATCAGGATCTCATGTCTTCTACTTCTTACTCTGAGGAAAGTCAACTCATTTGTGGAATCCTGAAAATTATATACACTTGTCTAGAAGAATCGTTTTTTAATGAGCATACTACTACTTATATATAATCTAGAAATATATATATAAAAATAAAGATAGGAACTTTACACAAAAAATACTACACTTAGTATAATGGTATTTACATTATAAATTTATTTAAAATTATATAAAAAAGTTGGATATGACTATTTTATGTAAGATAGTAATTATACTGAGTAATTATCCGTGCTGATTAGGTCTGGCCATTTTTTAGCTATGATAGGAAGAAAAATCCTGTTATTATTAGTAAGCATCAGAGTACAGTAATACCCCGACTTACGCTACCTCGACTTACGCGAATTCGGAGTTACGCGATTTAATTTTCTAATACATATATTCTTTTTTTTCTGTTTGAACGCCGCACAGTCAGTCTCAGGTGGAATCAGTGCCAGGGCCTGATGAAATTTGCAGTGTGATCAAAGACGTTGTCGAACTTGGTAGACAAATAAATTTGGAAGTGGATAGTGATGATGTTCAAGAGCTGTTGGAATCACACAATGAGGAGCTTACAATTGATGAGCTCATAACAATGCATGAACAAGAGGAAGAAATTGATAATGATTCTTTGGATCCAGTTCAATTAGAAGATCAAATGACAGTTGGAAACTTGACAGAAGCCCTCAGTTCGATTGAGAAAGGGTTAACAATTTTGGAAAGCATAGACTCCAATGAAGAGCGAATTTTTGTTACAAAAAATGGAATAAAAAAATTACTAGGATGCTACGAGGAGATATTACGGGAGAAGAAAAAATCATTGACTCGTCAGACGACTTTGTTACAATTTATGAAACCTTCTACATCAAAATAACTTCGGATTGTGTTTATACACTCTATTAATATAGTTTGTCATATTATCGAGAATTAGATACTAATTATTTCCTAAATTATTGTTTTATTTAGTCTCCAGTCCCAATTAAACATACTTTGTATGACTTTATATGCAAAATTGTACCCCGACTTACGCGAATTCGACTTACGCGGATAGCACTCAGTCCCACCTATCGCGTAAGTCCGAGGTATTACTGTACTGAAAAATTAGAAGACATTGGACTACCTTGTAACCTCAGCAATAAAGTGTTGGAAGTATAAGCTTAAGATAAGGACTGCTATAATTGGTCAATTGATACCTTATTCTCTTAAGTCACAAGTTATCTAGCCAATGCAATAGAGTATATAAGTAAAGACTATAGTTATGCCAGACAAAGCAAAATTTTTCCCTTACCTATATGATCTGTCCTCTTAGTTTGTATATGGATAATATGGAGAATGCTTAGGTGCACATGAATTTAATTACTATCAGATTTGTTATATTTCATAGAAATTTATAGTTATTTGAGAGAAACTATAGTGTTTTTAGACCACATCTTACCCCAAAACCTAATTATGAATGCACTGTCTATTAAAACCAGCCTAACTTTACTATCAGCCTCTGCAGCAGACAAGTTGTACAGACAGAAGCAGTCAAAAAAATGATTGATACCATGTAGTTATATGGGTATGAACTATGATATCTGTAAGGTAGCATAATCAACCAAATCTAGATATCTCAATTGTTAATGCCAGCATTTTCAAAAACACATGCCTTTTAACTAAAGGTCTACAATTAATACTTTGAAATATCAAGATTTAAGGTGAAACAAACCAAAAAAATTAAGACAGAAAATTAAAGACCAAGACAAGTAATAGTTAAATAATGAATATTGTTTCATGTGTTCTTGGCAAGGTTTTGAAATTTATATTTTTTCAACAAATAAAAACATTGATATTTACTTAATATTCCATAATTTCAATGTAAAACAAGAGAATAATGAAATAAAATAATATATTACCATTTCACGTACAACATTCCTTGCTTTCTCAGTGAGTTGTCCTATCAGACCAGAATACAGCACTGAAGTTGCATTATCTAAAGAACTCTTGATTGGTATGCCTGAAATAGTTTTGTAGCAACATATAGTTATTTACTTTGCTAAAACATACTTTGTGTCGTATATAATATGTTTTAGTTTAATAATAAAATCTATCCTTGTACATAAAATCAATAATTTCACTCGTTTCTATGGAAATAAATAAAAATTGATCAAACCTTCGTGGTTTACGATGACGACACCCATAACACCTTTATGAGCTTGGATCCTTTTGATAGTTTCTTCAACTTCGGTAGCCTTAAACAAATCACATATTATTATAATACTTAAACGCAGAAAGCGAATGTTACAATATAAATACACACCATGTTTACAGTTTATTTGTTTTTAATATGAAAATAACACTTTCTACCCTTTACAGCCGTTCTACAATCTAGTCCCTCAAAAGTCAAAACTTACACTTTCTCATACCCTTTGACAGGTATAATGACACATAACATTAAGTCGTCTTTGACATAAAGGAAACATACGATTAATATATTTGAACCCATAAGAATCAGTTGAAGCAGCAAATCGGAAATTTAACACAGTTGTAAGTATAAAATATAGCTTTAAATTATATAGCGTTTTACTTTAATCAACAAGACGTAACTTATAAGAATTTGAATAAATATAATTAAACTCTATCTTCGAAAATATCTATGACTTTTTGACATTAACTTCCATAGAGCATAGTAGACCTTATCTAAAAAACTTCAAGCGGAACAAGGCTTTGTGTAGTAAAGCTTAATATTCGCTTTTTAGCGATGGCGATGCGGCACTTAATTGAATAATAGCAATGAAATATAAATAAAGCTGTATGCTGAATGTAACTGTGCCTACAATGTATTTAATTTAAGAGGAAAATGAACGATAGCGTAGCAGAATGTACAGAAACTCTAGATCCTCGAGTGCAGGTAAAAATAATCGATATTAAAAAAGACATTAAAATTGAAGAGCGAACAATAGCAATTTTTTTTTATGTAGGTGGCTGACATGACTAATATTATTACACGATCTCAGAAAATAATTGATCAAGAGACCATCTATATACTGAGATTTTCTAAAAATTACGCGTTATGCAATTAATATTTTTTATTTGTCCCTTAAAAAAAATATTATAAATTATATATATTTTTAATTCACTCCCATTTATTCACGTAAAAATAAATAAACATTTAAAAAATATTACTCTAGAAAATTAAGTATCAGTTGATTATGTGGTTGAAAAATAAATATTTTTTAATAGATCGAGTTAGAACGCCTGAACACAGCAACAGATGAGATTAATAGGCTTGAGGTAGAATTAGATGAGGCCCGTTTGGCTTTCCGCCGCCTTCTTGCCGAGGGACACTTAAGGATACAACAGCTTACTAAAAAGCTTGGAACCAGCGTGCATAAAGCCAGACCGTACTATGAAGCTAGATTTAGAGCTAATATTGTAAGTAATATACAGCAATTCTTATCTAAAGATATTCCCCGGTTTTCATGAAAGCTATTTCTATATAAAGTTTTGCCCTACACACAAATATATATATTCTTTTACCCAAAGTAAAATTTGTGCAAACCTGTTTTAAGTCTTTGTTTTGTTTATGATAAAAATGGTACAATTTTATTTCAACAAAAATTTATAAACCACTGGTAATGTTTGAAAAGGCAAATAATTTTTTATCTATTAAATTTTACTACCTATATAAACACATAAATAATGTAATCCACAGACCTCTCAAGAGTTGCACACAGCTAACTTGGCTTATGACAAAGCTAATAGTGCGCATGCCGCTGCAAGGGAAATGGTGTATCTTGCAGAGCAAGGCCTGGCAAGACTGGCCGATGGCTCCGGAGGACTCACCTTGGACCCCGCATGGCAGGAAATGCTCAACCACGCCACACATAGAGTTAACCAGGTATATTAACAACTAGCTGCGCCCCACGGTGTTACCCGCGGACTTCCAGGATGTAAAGTAGCCTATATGTTATTCCTAGACGTCAGTTTCCTGTATACAAAATTTTATCAAAATCGGTTCAGCCGTTTGAGCGTGAAGAAGTAACAAACATACACACACACTCACAAACTTTCGCAAATATAATATTAGTAGGATATAGAATTACTGATTCTCCAATAATAACCAAGATATATTATCAGCATACTTACAGCTTGTATAACAGGAACATTCGGATTATATTTTTTATTATTTCTGTCATATATGTAATATTCAAAGATCAAGTATGTAAATTCACTAAGTTGTTGAGTATTTGAAAATAAAAATCCAATTTTTTAGTCAAGGCTGTGGGATATTCGGACTAATGAAATCTTAATTAAGCATAATAAAATTGTAATTTTATACAAAAAATGTATGTATATATTCTTACTAAGTCTGTAATAGTCAACCAAACTAGGAAATCATTATATACATATATTATTTTCAAATGAAATTTTCACCTATTAATAGATATTCCATGAAGACCA
This sequence comes from Danaus chrysippus, assembly GCA_916720795.1. Classification (NCBI taxonomy): domain Eukaryota; kingdom Metazoa; phylum Arthropoda; class Insecta; order Lepidoptera; family Nymphalidae; genus Danaus; species Danaus chrysippus. Next base: position 5,998,197 of record CAKASE010000066.1, on the reverse strand, counting down.
TTATTGTTGTATATTAAAATATGCTTTAGGCGGAAGCGGATAGGGCTTCAGCGACGGTGACGCAGCGGACTAAGGCTGGTTCACACCGGGCAGCCACGGCTTTAGTGCAACAATTGCAGAACGGACTTAAGAGACATATTGCTAAGTCACGGTAGAGTAAATCTTGAACAAATAATATTAATATACCTTCAAAATCATTATTTTTAAGGCTAGTTTCACAGTAGCGTTTTTTTTACCATTTCTTGAAATAAATTGTCACAAGATAGCTTATAATCTGATTTAAAGAGCATAAACTCCCGAAAAAAACGCCGTAATTCCCTAGTAAAGAATTATAAATAATTTCTTCTATAGTAATTGTATAGAAACCTTTATTAGTACAATGCTTACTAACATATGCCATAACGCTTCTTTAGTTGCACATTTCTTCCACAGGCACGCTGCTGACAGCCGCATCACTTTTGGTACATCTTTTTTTTCCTTATTTTCTTTTATTTCCTTTATGCTTGCATATAAGCCATAATTATACACTTTACTATAGCATCCTGCATGAATGCATACCTTTTTCACAAATCAAATGTAATAAAAAAAAATGTCAATAAATTCTTGTCACTGACTTTGAAATATTTTTCAATAATAAATATTATCAGCTATATAGTCTAAGATGTTTGCCTGTCCAAAATTGTATTGAGAAAAAATTATATATATTAATTGAGATGCTATTTGTATCAGGCCCTACTTTGAAGAGAAAGCTCGTATCAATTCATCGCTTGAGAGTCAGAAGGCCAGAATACAGACTCTAGAACAACAAGTGTGTGAAGCGAAACAGAGATATTCAACTGCTTTAAGGAATCTTGAACGGATATCAGATGAAATACACAGGCATCGGTCTCGGAGACAGTCTACAAGGAACGGTGAGATGAACTAACTATCAAACGATTATGAGCCTTATTGTAGTACATTTATTAATCAGGATCTCCCAATAATAAGTGCATTGTAATATGAACTTACTAGAATCTACATAAAACTCATTTTATTAAAATCACAATATTCATGTGAGGAGTTGAGGTGATTAATGCATTATTATATACTATACATAATAATCTGTTATGCATACTTGAATAGTATAGAAGGCATTGATGATGGATAAATGTATGTTAATAAAATAGTCATTGTGAAATAATGTATAGATATTTTGAAGATAAGTTTGAATTTAATTCCATGTACATGTAATACTTGCGTACATATCTGAAGTCCACGCAGACCGAGTTGCGCTCAAAAACTAGTATATTAAATTACTTTATATAATTTTGGTATTTCCAGACATAGATCGTTCAACAATAACTGACACGAGCGAGTCTAACGCCAGCGAGGCGCTCGAGGAGATCACCAACAACGATGACAGTGTGAGGGAGTGGCTGAGACGAGCGGACCGAAGCGACCCCGACACCTGGACAGAGATAGACCTGGACTACTCCAGCCCTGAGGAGGTGACACACACACATACACACACACACACACACACACACACACATATACATATATATTCTTCTTCTACCCGGCAATTTTCCCCTCTTTAGCCAGGGTCTGCTTTAGATGTTGTGAATAGTTTTGGCTAATTTTTTTTACGCCCGGCCGCCTGCCTGACATCAACCCCCTTTGGGAATGCATTAATCAGTGATGTCTAAATACTCTTAGAAAGTACATAATCACATTTGTACTTGCCTGAGCCAGGATCGAACCCGTGCCCTCAGGAGGCAGGCCTTTTAACCACTAGGCCACCACTGACTATACAGGGTGACTGGTGAATAATTAGTGCTGGGTCGAGCTATTTGAGATAGATTTTTAGATTGAGAGAGAGAGATATTGAATAAGCTCGACTCGGTGTAGAAAATCGTTTTTACAATTGTAGCTTCTTCAAATTGATTCACTACAGCACTTATAATATGCCGTAGTCAATAGTGACAACATATAAAGGCGGTTATACATGGTGTAAAATTGTAGGAATGACGAAACTATAATGTATAGTGTGATTACTTAGTTCTCATAATATAATTATCTAAACAGATAAGCTTCGAGAAATGTTCCCTACGTCCAAGGTCGACGCCTGAAAAGACATCACCGCAAAGTCCGTTTGAATCTAAAGTGTCAGCGGCGTCCCCGCGGCGGATTATACTGGGAGACAGGGGCGGAGACCGAGGCGGGGACAGGGGCGCAGCCCTACGAGCGGAACTGGAACGAGGAAGACGACAGAGTCTGGATGCTCTCATACATGACACCGGAGAGAAAGTTAAAGAAATGTTCCAAGGTAATACGACCCATCCCTACTAATATTATAAATGTGAAAGTAACTCTGTCTGTCTGTTACGTTTTCACGCCTGAACCACTGAACTGATTTTAATTAAATTTGGTACAGACATAGAGTTGACCTTGAGAAAGAACGTAGGATAGTTTTTATCCCAGACTTTTGAAAGGTTCTCTTGGAAACGCGATATAGCTGAACTCCACGCGGGCGAATTGTTTTGCGAAAAAAAATTGCGAAAAAACTAAGAACAGTTATTAGATCCAATATCATCATCATCAGCCTATCAGAGCCCACTGCTCAGCAAACCCCTCTTGTCACATGGAGAACTGAGAAGGTTTGATCATTAATTACAACTCTTGCTCAAGACAGAATGATAATTTCAAACTTATATATTGTAATCATAACTCCATGTTTCCTCACGATGTTTTCCTTCACCGTATGTCAGTGGTGTCTAAATACTCTTAGAAAGTACATATGACTCGGAAAAATCACATTGGTACTTGCCAGGATCGAACCCACGCCCTCATCCATGAGGGGCAGACCTTAAATCTATACACCACGATAATGAGTGACAATTTCTAGATATCCAGGTCCATTAGTGATCAAAACCAGGTTTCCGAAGTTTTCCTTTCTAATATAATAAATGTCAATTTCCAGGTCTCTCTCAAACTCAAACTCAAATAATTTTATTCAATATAGAAGCATTACACTTTCTTATTGATGGTCATTTAAGACACTGCCACCGGTTCGGAAAAGAAAATACCCTGACCTGAGAAGAACCGGCGAAAGAAACTCAGCGGGTTTTTTTTATATATATATTTGTCTAATACTTCTGTATATATATTTTCCAGGTCTATCTCTGTTCGGTGAGCGTCGCGGGTCAGGCTCCGCGCCCCGCACCCCCCGCCGCTCGCCTCCCCGCCCGCGCCGCTCCCCCGCGCCCGACGGAGCCTCCTCCGCCTCTGACGAACGATACTCAGACACTGACAGTCTGGCGAGGTATGTATTGACGACACGGAAATGATGAAAGTCATGACATCACCGTCAAATACATTACAGCCATATTTTGGTGATTTCTAAGAGAAATGTTATGCGAGACGCGTTACCATATACAGACAGACACACACACACAGAGACACGCTCAAAGAAAGTCATCGATACATTTCGGTCATACTGATGATGTGTAGTGATTGAATAACTGATACCACGTTTAAAAACACAGATAATATGATAGTATGATACAGATTGTACTTTTTACATATACTCGTATATGAGAACGGTAAGAGAAATACAACGTATTAATCTTTATTTATATAATTATTCTGTGAGTGTGTATGTCACTGAACTTCTCTCAAACGACTGGACCGATTCTGATGAAATTTTTTGTGTGTGTGTTTATCCAATGGACAATTTTATCCATGGACAATGTTTTTTTAATTTATTAGTATGTAGTTGTTGATACAAACGTTTTTTTTGTCATTAGATTTGATGACTAACTAATATGTCAATCATTCTGTCGCACTTCAAAACACGGAGATTTATGGCTTTAATAGGTAAACTCCAAAAATATAAATAAAAAACGTAACAGATATTTATTGATTATAGGGCGATACGAAGTTCGCCGGGTATTCTAGTATACTTATATAAAGGTTAAATAATATAAAATTAACAAAATTATTCTGGAGAAAATAGTATTAAACACAGTGGCGGCTGGTGGGTAATCAAACTGGTGGTACACTTTACTAAAATATTAAAATTAGAAAATGCAACAAAACATAACGAGATGTCAATCATGGCCCAATTCGTCATACATCGGGTGCTCTCGGTAATCTTCGGCCGCTCGAGAACCGACTCATTACTCGGTACATTTCTATGAACTATCTTTTGTTTCACGCGTCAGGCATATTAATTCGTATCTCATACAAGATGTATTTGCAGTCCTCGTGCACTCGCCGAAGCGCACGAGAGTTTAGTAAAGCGTCAAACTTTTTGACCATAATTAGGATTTTTAATTTTTATACGTTTTCATATGTTTAAAAAGTAAATATTAAAATAGTAATTTAAAAATGAAGATGAAGTAACATTTTGTAATTTTTTAATCTTTTGAATTGGTGGTTCAGCGCACGAGTGCACTTAAGGTACAGCCGCCACTGATTGAACATATGCGAGTTTGGACTTGGAAGTTGTATAGTTGTTTGATAATGAATTTTACTTTCTTGTAATGCTAATTGAAATAATGATCTCTATTCATAATGGCATTATGATGGAATTAAACGAAATTAAAAATGGATTAAATTTATAAACTGAGATTCATTATCATGACAACACACAGTTCAAAACACTTGCCACAATTAAAAGTATAATACAACCAATGACATTTTCGGCGAAGACAGTGGCGCCCCTAGTGAGCTACTTAGACAACTGAGACAATTTACATTGTTTGGTTTATACTAGTTCTAACACATTATTGCATTATATACGCTATATATATTTATAATAAAATCTATATTTCAGTGTGGAGATGTTAACAGACGAGCAAATAGCGTCGTTAATGTTGGACGCTCAGCTAGAAGCGGTATGTGAAAGATTGGCGGGCGTCGTTCCGGACAGATATTGAAAAATACACCTTACACTAACTACATAGAGCTCATTTTACATTGCTGTACGAAAATATACCTTTTGTACACGATATAAAGCTCATATTAAATAGTTCTGCTAACATCAAATAATATTTAATTATATTGTGATACTAGCATGACTTGAACATTGGAAATGATCCTTATGTCAATGGAATAAAGTATATTGTGTGTAATATTTGCATAATCGCCTCAACGCACCTCACATGAATATTGTGATTTTAGTAAAATGCGCTTTATGTTGATCGTATGTAGTTCATATTACAATGCACCTATAATCGGGAGATTCTGATTAATATGTACAATAAAGATCATAATCGCTTGATAGTTAGAAATGCATATATGAAATATCATTAACTCTAAGCTAATCAGTGCTTTGCGAAAATGCGTCTTATGCTCTATTTATATGTAGTGAATTTCGCATAATAATATCTGGTTACAGAATTTGAACTTCAATTTATATGTGATAGAGTTCAAATTATGTAGGATTTATGAATTTGAAAATTATAAAAAATGAACCTTATTAATTTGTAATAAAAACAAAATACTCAATGCAATAATATAAGAATTAATACATTTTGTATTGAATGTAACGGGTTTGAACCCAGTTTTTCCTATATCATAATCACTATTAGTTTATATGTAAAATGACTTTTGTTCTTGCCAGATGAATCTCATGAAGGTTAAAATAAAATTATATTTGAAATAATGACAATATAAATAATTTAATTTCATATGTATTGAAAATATATAATAATTATTTTATTATTTTTTTCTTTGGCCATTCAACTCTTTTGATCTTGCCGATATTTATTGATAGTTTTTTATTTATAATGCAGTATTACTTTAGAAATTCTTCATATTAAATAATTATTTTATTATATATATCCACATATAATTTTCTATTTATTTTGGTCTTCCATTATAGATGAAAATAAATATTGTTACAATATAATAAAATGTTTATTAAAATTAATTAGTTTTAAGTAATTTTGAAGACGTGTATTATGTATGTAACATTGTATAAGTCATGATTGGGGTTTTAAATTAAATAAATTTTATTTATTAACATATTAATATATATATTAAGATTTCAACAAACATTTATTCATGAAATTATTAGACATTTTTTATTTGTATTATTTTATATGTAAAATGCGTTTTCAAAATTAAATGTAAATATAATAAAAATGAAATTGTTACCTAGTACTATAAGTTTATTGTAATATGCTTGTAGATCGCACAATGTTGAGAGTCGTGTGGTTTTGTCTAACGCTAGCCGGTTTAATGTATTAGATTGTATGAAATCAGCATTTTCCATACATTTGTATGTCCTACAACAAATATATGTTTAATAAAACGTAAAATTACATATTATTAGATATTATAATCTTTGAAAGTTATGCGTCTAAATGAAATACAAATGTAGAGTAAAATCTCATCGGAACAAAGGTTAGATTTTTAATTAATATTAAAAATGTCAGTAATTATTGTTCATTTATATTATTATATGTTATCATTTGGAAAATGCTGATATAAATTATCATGATAAGTCATGATCATCATGATTGAAAAGCCATGACGTTTATAATTAATATTGATAGTTAATTTTACTGTGGGGCCATCCATATATTACGTTATCAATTTTTGCTGATATCTCCCCCCTCCACAATCATTTCCTTAACCCCCTCTTTTTTGTAGTTTGACTGCGAAAGGAAAGTTCCCGATTATGCAATGAGATTTTTGCACCAATTGGTAATGAATACTTGCAGTCATATGAAGAAAACTCGTATTTTCTTGGCATTTCTTATAGATAACAAAATTTGCAACTGTTATGGCAGATTCACTGACTTTGCCTATTCCATTCAAGTTATACAATATACTATAATACCATAAGCAATAACTGATATTACTAGAATGACAAAACCAATCCCCCCCCATTTAGTATGACGTAATATAAGGATTGCCTCTATGGAGTACATTCTCAGTTCATTTCTACATACAGTGATCTCAATTGTATATAATATACTACAGAAATCAATTGTAATTGAACATATCTCGGAATTTAAAATTAATATACTATGTTTTAAATATTTTTTGCGGCTAAATATTATTTTTTGTTCATATATGTCTGAAAACTAGATATTTTTAATGGCATAATATAATTGATTTGTATTTTGATTAATATGATTTTAAGAATATTATTATCATTACTTATATTTTATAATATTACTTAAATATATATGTGTAAAATTCTTTATTTTAACATATTTTAAAATGCCAGAATTGAGTTATTTTTTTTAACTTCTTTTTGTTATGTATGTATATTGATCAGTCAATTATAATAATACTCTGTGTTTCATTCCATGTATTCTGTTTCAGCATTAATCACCTAAATAAATATATAGAAAATGCAATAATTAAGCATAAAGTTTAGATTTACGCGAGAATAGCTTTAAATATTATTATTTTCGCCGTTGTGATATTAAACTGTACAAAAATTAGCCATAACACAATAGTTTAGATAAAAATTAAAACTTCAGATGAATAAATATGTAGGAAATAATGTTGACCTTTTATTTTTCCTTCAACAGTTTCTTTTTTTTACTGGTAACACACATAAGTGAAAAGATCGTATCTGAATATCTTAAAGGAGTAATGACGTATGTTTGTAAACAATATTAAATATATATTAAGGAACTTCGTTCGGATTTTTAAAAATAAAATAACAGTAAGACATTTGACAATTTGACTATGCGATATTAATTAAAATGAACAAATTTAAAAGGTAAATAAAGGAATGAAATGATAACCTGCTAACTCCAGTTAAACAACAATTAAAGTACTTACAGAGTAATATCCTTAAAATAGCCTTAGACTAATTGCTAAACCAATATTAATAGTCGAAAACCCATGAGCGATGTTGCCTCGATGACGGACCACCAGAGAGTGCCGATGTTTCTTTTTGCGCACTGCTTCTATTTTGTTTCTTTTCCAAGGAGTTCCTAACTCGGCTTCTATTTTGTTTCTTGACCAAGGAGTTTCCTAACTCGGCCTCTCCTGACTCCTGGTCGTCCTCGGCCACATTTTCTCTGTTGTTCAGTAGCAGCCTCGCCTACTGCGCCACCTTCCCGATCTTCGTCTTCAAGGTTTGGCATAGACGATCCGGCCGAAGCACCTTGTCATCCTGAATTTTGAAATAACATCACCATTACTATCGGAAACATTATTGTTTGCATGAGTGTAGTGTCCAAATGTTTTTCAAATAAACAAAGTAATGTAAGCTAAACGGCATCCAAGACAGATAAAGTGAAAATAAAGAAAAAGGTGTGAAATCGACGGTATCCCAACAATTTCACATCCCCACAGTACATTACCATTGTCGGGTGACTCACGCCTTTGAAGGGCTACCAACACCATAGAAGTGCAGCTCATGCCAATGCGACTCACGCAATCGGCAACTTCCATCACTGGCGGCTCCCGTCTGTGGCGACTCCCGCCAGTGGCGACTCCCGTCAGTGGCGACCAACGCTGATGGCGGCTGATGCAACTGAGGACAAACGTTAAGGGCGACTAACGCCCGTGCGACTAACGCACCTGACGACACACGTCAAAGGCGACTAACGCCAAGGCGACAAACGCCCGTGCGACTAACGCACCTGACGACACACGTCAAAGGCGACTAACGCCAAGGCGACAAACGCCTATGCGACTAACGCAACTGACGACACACGTCAAAGGCGACTAACGCCAAGGCGACAAACGCCAATGCGACTAACGCAAACTGACGACACACGTCAAAGGCGACTAACGCCAAGGCGACAAACGCCAATGCGACTAACGCAAACTGACGACACACGTCAAAGGCGACTAACGCCAAGGCGACAAACGCCAATGCGACTAACGCAAACTGACGACACACGTCAAAGGCGACTAACGCCAAGGCGACAAACGCCAGTGGTGATGAGTAGACTTGCGTCTTGAACTCCCACCCGGCAGCAGGTCAAAGAGACGCCTGAGGTGTCTCGAACCTCCACCAGCTGCAGGCCAGCGGGATGTCCCCGTCTCGACAAGTGACGACTCGCGAAACTTGTCACCACTGCTTCTGAGAACAGTCGTTAAAAGAAAATGAGCAAAGTGACAAAACAGTTCAAAAATTTCACCATCGAATACTATAGCACCAGTATCTGGGCACCATTCTAAATTCCATGGCATCACACGTTGAGTGGTTGGTTGAGCTGATTTAAGAGCATTACATTACATTGGATTACAATTTTAAACTGGATGCCAACTAGATTGTGGTGGAAATATTTTAAGGCCCTGACCTTATTTCACTATTGTAATTAATCTCTATTTCATGTACCGCGATCATACACGAATGCGGGATTACGCGCCCCAATACGAAAAATATGTCGTACTCATAACGAATTTTCTCAGGTTGATATTCTACGTCATAACTCTGCCGCGTTTCACAGCAAGTTGCGGGACGTATTATTGAAAAAAGAATAAACCACCTAGCAGTCCTGTTTTTCATTTACATTGACTGGGAATTTAGTTTAGTTTGTTTTAAGTATTGGATATTCTCTGCACATTCGCCATCGCTCCCTTCACATACTAGATTAGGTTTACACATCGCCTTTCAAATTTATTTATTAGTGAGGTACGTACCCAAGCATCCTCTCATTTTTACTTAGTTATATTTCTTGGTGAGAAATGTTTGAGGACACAGGTATTTTGTCTTTAATATGCTGTATTGTTGTTTATATTTGTTTTGTTATACTCCTGTGATCTGTTTTTTTCTCCAATAAACAAAATAAAATAAAAATAAAATTGCAGATGAGTTCATGTAATGATGTAATTGCAGAGCCTCCTCCTTTCTAGCGCTCGGGCTAACCTGACCACCACTTATATGTCTGTCTAAGTTCTCAAATTCGGTATTCAGAAACGAGTATTTTATTTTAATATTGATCGAAAAAAAAATAGAATTCTACCTTTACCTTTTTTTAGCATTAAAATTCAGAAGAAGTACTTTGTTGATATAAACGAGCAAGTCATCAGAATCAATGAATTCCCGAAGCATAACATTAATTGATAATAGGTTTGTAAACAATAGATGAGTTTGTCAAACCATATGGCATCTTTCAGTATTCGTAGTTCCCTCCTGACGCGGACGTAACGAAGCCTGTGTAGTGAATACAGTCGTCCCTGATTCTCATTTCATGAAGTCGCCATATCAGGGCCGGTGACGAAGTTATGTCATCCTAAAAAAATCAATTTAATGGTCAATAAATGAAAACGGATATCTTTCCTTCTCTGTATTGCGAATAAGTGCTCGAAAATCTTTTTCGTCACTGAAATTATTGAGCTGGCATATTGGGATCGAGATTCCCTAATGATGCCTTTATCTAAGAGATCCTTCATTATTTCGCTAACTTGTACCATCTTCCTGTAAAATAAATTGTATGGGCGACAAGTTATTGGAATTGAACTAGTAAGTTTGATATTCATCTCACCTATACTGTACTGTAGTGGCAGCGGTACACAAGAAAATCCGAGAAAGGCGACAATACAAACATTGGTAATTCCAGATTACTACCTGGCAGAGGGATTTTATATAAAGAGTTTTCGGTGGCTAGTACTTGATTAACCTGACTGATCCCCGTGAGTGATATACTGTTGTTGTTACTCTTACATAGATTACTCCTACACGATTCAAAACATCTGTCGTTATTCATGCAGGCTGACGGTACTACTACTAGATCTTAAAATGAAATATTGCTGAATTCAATAGTTACTGTGTTGTGAGGAGTGGCAAAGGTTTCGTATTCATTAACGTCTCGTAATGTACATCGTATACTTGGATTGGCAAGAAAGTAATTTAATAAGGTCAGAAGAAATCAGTGATATGATGTGATCACCAATATTGATAAATATGTTAATCGGTATGCACTATCAACTGCACGAACCACATCGATATTTCTCACCAGCTTCGGTTAACATATGTTTACATTTTGGTAGTTAGTTAATCCTTACCTATACTTGACAAAACATGCGTCTTCACAGTTTCCTGCAGTTTTAATAAATGCGCGTATTAAGACGACTTAGCAGCGGGATTATCATTTTATTCTGAAAGTTGTTAATGTTGGTTTGTTTATTATTACAATTCCAAGCTCTGCAAATAAATCCTTAACCAATCGTAAACGTTATAATGTACGTCTCACATTCCCAGCGTATGTCGTATATTAGTTGTATGTCGTGTTCATACATGCAAAGGAAATGTTAGCGGAGTCCAACTTCTGAGAACAGAAAGGTCTTAAATGAGTTTTAAAAATATCCATGTACGACCATTTGTGACCTATGAATTTAGTTATGTTTTGGCGTCGGCTTTTAAATAAGATGCTTCCCGGGAAAAACACTCATGATCTTCCACTGTCCACTATCATTGCGCGATCTACCTCTAGACACAATAAATCAATCAGAAGAATCAAAAATTGACACGTAATAATGAAGCGATTTTATGAGTGCGAGATTCTTAAGGGCTTCTGTCATAATGGTAAAATACGAAACTGACATAGTATCGGGATAGCGAACAGTGGTATCTTGATCGTGAGTCGTAGTCTGAGGGACATCGCTCAAGTTAACTAAACTATTTACGTTTGGTGATTCGTTGCCACTATTAACTATGTGATTGTGACCTATAGACACATTTCTTACGACCGATTCAGCAACATTTCCTGATAATTATGTTGTAACTCTACGACACTATTATTAAACTGATCGACAGCTTTGAGTCTTACTAAAATGTTATTCAAATTATCATTCAATGAATCACTTACAAGTAAGTATGATGCGGGTGCGTGTTGAGAAAATTTACTGCTGCTCGACTCGTTTCTCGATCTACGACAACGTACTCGTGCTATGGACACCCTAGGGTATCTATGTGGGCTAGATATCAATCTATTTTTCACATGGCGTAATCTTTTTCTAATTTAGATCGGTTACGATTCATTTTATTAGACATAATTGTCAAAAAGAAAACAAAATACGGTGGACCAAAGAATTTATAAAAAAGAGATCTTTATCCCACTTCTGAATTAAGGAACTTCGTTCGGATTTTTAAAAATAAAATAACAGTAAGACATTTGACAATTTGACTATGCGATATTAATTAAAATGAACAAATTTAAAAGGTAAATAAAGGAATGAAATGATAACCTGCTAACTCCAGTTAAACAACAATTAAAGTACTTACAGAGTAATATCCTTAAAATAGCCTTAGACTAATTGCTAAACCAATATTAATAGTCGAAAACCCATGAGCGATGTTGCCTCGATGACGGACCACCAGAGAGTGCCGATGTTTCTTTTTGCGCACTGCTTCTATTTTGTTTCTTTTCCAAGGAGTTCCTAACTCGGCTTCTATTTTGTTTCTTGACCAAGGAGTTTCCTAACTATATTGTTAAGTGTTTTCCAATAACTTTCGCGACAATATCTAATAAAAAGAAATTATATTCCTTATAAAAAATTTAGTATATCGGAACATAAAATATCTATCTATCGTAAATATTAATATATTTTTTTGTTACCTGTTTATGTAAGTATTTGTATTGATTCAGTATTCCGCCTGCAACAGCTTAAAAATACGAACATATAGAATCATAAAGAAAAATACATTATTATGTATATACCTTCATACTTCTTATTTGAAATAAAAGATTTATCTTTAATGGCATAGTTATATTAAAATTTTTAAAAAGTTGTCTTAGTTAATTATTTGGTTTCAAATAAAAGTAAATCATTTGAATGTTAAATAGTTTATTTTAATTACAACGGTTACACACGGACGGCCGATACATTATATAAAGTAACAACAGCGAAACAACTCGGGCGCAAAACATTTACATATCTATAAAAAATACATTATTTTTGGTTAAATTAATTTGGCATAAAGTCCGGGACACAATAAAAACTTACATAATAATTACTTCAATTATAAGAATTTCATTGAAATCTAACATAATATTGAAAATAAGCTGCGACCTGCGTTTAAAATCACAATAATTAAGAAAGCATTATAGTCATATTATAAATTGTCCCAGAAAACCAATTTGTACGCTTACAGCTAAACTACAGCTTCCTAATATTAACTATTACATACATTCGTTCTAACATTCACTTATCCAATACAAAATAACAACACTATTTATACAAGTCGTCAAAATAAATTAAAAACTTTTGAGCATGAGATAACTTACTAACTTAAACAATAAAACAAATAATAAATTCATGTGATTGCAAGTTATATATTAAAAAATAATATCATCATTTATAAAACGAACAATATGTAATAAATAAATATATTTGAAATCAATCTAATTTAATTTAATTATTTTATAATAAACGTCAAAAAATATCCTTTATTCTTTTGACATTGTCTTTCAGTTGGCGCCAAAAGTTTGTAAGTTCGTTCAAATCTATTTTACAATTTTGACAGTTCTTAATAAAAATGAACTAGTGTAACAACTACTTGAAGCAAACATCGATACCACGAAAAAATTACGTAAATATTACAATTTTTCTATGAAATAATTTATAAAAATAGTAACAAACACATAAAATTGTTTATGCAAGTCAACGAGTGTGTCTATGTACTATATGAATGTACATTTCATACTTTGGCACTAATAATACTTCGAACTAGAAAAATCAGCCAATGCCTTTAATATCTACCGAAAAAACTACCAAAAAGCGTACATTTCTATTTAATTGATACAAATTCTTCAGATTTCAGCTACATTTAATATTAAATTCCTTATAACTAATTCATTTAAATAAAAACTATTACATATTATAATTTCTGACATAGAAAATAAATTAATAAAAATATAAGTTTGTTTTATAATAGTTTTTATATAAATGTTCGAAAAAATTTAAAAAATACAATGAATTTTAATACTTTTTTTTTTGGAATGTTGCGTAATGAGTCTCATCAACAGAAAATACCTTACAACTAATAATAACTTTAGCTTAATATTAGCGTCTATTATCACAATCGCATATTAAACAAGAAGAGTCTCGAAAACGATAATCCTAGAATTCTCGAGACTTGAGAATCCTCGAATACCAGAATATTATAATATGAGAATCAGAATATATAATGAAGTTAGACATGAGGTATCAAGAAATAAAGACTATAAAAGGAAGACAAATGTAATAAAAAAATATTGCACACACTAATTATATTTAAATTAACATATTTTTAAGAAATTATATACTTTTATTCAGTAAGCCCCTTATATAATTTAAGTACATATAATAATTGTAAGGGGATGTACACATATTCTATTCCCATCATAATGTATCCTAGCCCTAATATCCTGTGTATGTAAATTCACGTTATCCCACCGATCTAAATCTCAACAAAAGTCATTCATTTAGTCATTGTAGGGTTTATTTTAATCTGTACCTCGTCATTGTCGCTCAGCCATTGTCATTTAATCCGCTCCCTGAAACAAATAAAAATTAATTATTAAACGAAATTCTAAATTGAGTCTTATGTGATAGACGGAAAGGTTGAGTTTTGTTCGATATAATTAATTTGGGTGGTATTATGTATGTAGTGTGTATGAACATTATTAATGTATCACTGTATTGTACCTTCTACTTATGTGTGCGTGTGGGCGTGTATATGTGTACGTGGGTGTGTAAGCGTTTTGGTGCGTACGTGTGTGTGTGTGTGTTTGCTTGTATGTGTATATGTCTACACTAATGTGTCTAATGTGTCTGTGTGTGGGCTTATTTTTGTATGTACGCGTCTATGTGTGTGTTTGCGTGTATGTAATATGTACGTATGTGTGAGTGTGTGTACGTGTGGACGTCAATGTTTGCCTATATGTGTGTGTAAGTGTTTGTGTGTTTGTGTGTGTGTGTGTGTGTGTGTATGTGTGTGTGTGTGTGTGTGTGTGTGTGTGTGTGTATACTGACCGGTCGGCTGAGCGTGTTCGGCGGTCATGGTCGTGCCGCGGGCTGCATGCACCAGCTGCACGTGTCCATGGCCGTGTTGTATCTCTCGAGCTGGAAGGCGGCGCTGCTCACGTCGAACTGACGCCGAGCGAGCTGCTGACAGCTTGACAATACTGACTCCCACTCTGATAGCTCGTCTGTCGATATATAATAATGTTAACAAATTTCAAATACGGATGATGATAGTATATTATAAAAAATAGTTTTTAGTTTTCATTGCATTAATTTTGATCTTGATATGTTTGCGAGTCCATAATATACTCAGAAGAGAATATCGTAAATTATTTAATTACCTATAATATTCCCATCTAAACTATTTAGTTAAACATGGGTACATATATAGATCAGTATTTGACATATACTATTACAACATATATTATACATCTTGAGGTCCACATGACAACATCCCTACTAATATTATAAATTCGAAAGTAACTCTGTCTGTCTGTCTGTTACGCTTTCACGCCTAAACCACTGAACTGATTTTAATGAAATTTGGTACAGAGATGGAGTTGACCTTGAGAAAGAACATAGGATAGTTTTTATCCCAGACTTTTGAAAGGTTCTCTTGGAAACGCGACATAACCGAACTCCACGCGGGCGAAGCTGCGGGCGGAAAGCTAGTAAGATATAATATCTAACCGATAGCGATGTGCGCCGTGAGTACAGTGTGGTGTGTAGACAGAGCCCACGCGTGCACAGAGTGGACGTGCCTCACACCGTTTACAGATGACAAGGCGGCTACACACTCGCGATACCTGAAACATACAACATTATATTATATCTTCTACCTGGCAATTTCCCAGCTTTAGCCAGGGTCTGTCTTACATGTTGTGAATTTTGGCTATTTTTTTTTAACGACCGACCGCCTGCTTGACATCAACCCTCTCTGGGAACGTTCTTTTAATCAGTGGTGTCTAAATACTCTTAGAAAGTACATATGATTCGGAAAAATCACATTGGTACTTGCCAGAATCAAACAAGCGCCCTCATGCATGAGAGGCGGGCCATTTAACCACTAAGCCACCACTGACTTAACAAACTTATATTATATATGTATACTTAATAGTTTATGTCCGCGACTCCGTCTGTATGAAAATCAGAGCTACGATCAGAGAGAAATGTATGAGGTAGGTAAAAACAATACATATATCTATGTCCTAGCCCTATCATTTAAAATACCTTAGATTTCGACTGCAGCCTTTTAATCTGTTAGGTTGTTTTCTGTATTTTAACTATATACAAATGCATAAAAAAAAAAGTCTTTATCGTATCTGTATCGTAGACACATATACAGGGTGACTGGTGAATTACTATCAATATTTAAGGAGAATACTCGGTACACGATTCTCATTCGAATTATGTAAAAAAAATAGGTACTTAATTTTTGACCAAATTTCAGTAGAAATAAATAAAGTGTGGACACGTTCCTAGTGTTCCAAGTGTGGACGCGTGCGGCGGCGTGCTGATACAACACCACGCCGCCGCACGCGTTTGTCGCTACCCCCAACCCCCTCCCCGTGGCTAATTAGTCGGGCGAGCGCCGCCGTAAGGTCTGTACGTCCGTATTCCCACGCGCGCGCCTAGCGATCGATCTTACGCGTATACCTAATATGTCTTGTGTGCGTGTGACCCGTTATTACTTATTAGTAATTAAGTATGGCTTATCAATACACAAATGCAGAATACTTGGACATGGTTCGTGCGTATGCACGTGCAAATGATAGCTTGCCGGGCGCAATCAATTTGTACCTACCTACGAAACTGATTTGTGTCGATAACGCAGCTAGGGTGTCCACACGATGCGTAATTAATTACATAACTTTAGATTAACATTACTTAGAAGTTTATTAATATTTATGTTATATTAATTTTTATTTTGTCATATATGATCGTCACATATCACGTCCTCAAGTATCGATAGTAATTCACCATTCACCCAGTATATGTATATACAGGGTGACTGGTGAATAACTATCGATACTTGAAGACGTGATATGTGACGATCATATATGACAAAATAAAAATTAATATAACATAAATATTAATACACTTCTAAGTAAAGTTAACCAAAAGTTATGTAATTAATTACGCATCGTGTGAACACCCTACAGATTAGGTATACACACACACACACATAGGCGTGCGGCGGCGTGGTGTTGTATCAGCACGCTGCCGCGCGCGTCCACACTTGGAACACTTGGAACGTGTACACACTTTATTTATTTATACGGAAATTTTGTCAAAAATTCAGTACCTATTTTTTTTACATAATTCGAATGAGAATCATGTACTGAGTATGCTCCTTAAATATTGATAGTAATTCACCAGTCACCCTGTATATAGATATTGTAAACCACTGCATTTATTCTATGTAAAATTAAAATGCAAATCAACTACACGAAGCTGTCTCACTATATTGTAATGACCTTGAAACTGTACATATTCATAATGTACCTTATGTATATATAGATATATAGTCTATTATTTCTTAATATTTTTATGGTATATACATACCTAAAGTCCCCGGGCACCGCTTGCATGAGGACCGAGATGGCGTCCCTGACTACCCTCGCTGACGTCATCAACACCAGCACACTAAACACGAAAGTGCACACGGGGTCAATGACCTTCGCGTCCGGCTGAAAAAAATTTGTACAATATATAGACTTATTATTATGGAATAGTTACATATATAAGTATTGGCCAAGACTAGGCAGTTTTCAAAATAACTACGAAATATATAAATATTATTTATAATAATATTAGTTTTGGATGAAAAAATTACAAGAAATCATCATCACCATATTCATATTGGAAGCTAGTACTGCTTATTAAGAAGTGCTTGAAGAATAGTATTCATGAAATATATTTTGGAGAAAACCGTAATACGTTCATATCTATAAGCATTTTTTTCAGCCTATCAGATCCCACTGCTGAGAGGCCTCATCTCACATGGAGAAGATTCGAGCATTAATCACCACGCTTGCTCAAGACGGGTCGGTGATTTCATATTTTAGTTATTATTATTCTTCTTCCACCTGGAAATTTCCCAGCTATAGCCAGGGTTTGCATTACATATTGCAAATAGTTTTGGCTATTTATTTTTACGACCGGCCGCCTGCTTGACATCAACCCTCTTTTGGAATGCATAATCAGTGATGTCTAAATACTCTTAGAAAGTACATATGACTCGGAAAAATCACATTGGTACTTGCCAGTGCCAGGATCGAACCCGCGCCCTCGAGCTTGTGAGGCGGGCCTTTTAACCACTAGGCCACCACTGACTATTATTATTATATATGTTAATAATAACTTACATATATCTTAATGAGTATCGCTGCCAGTAGAACTCCACAACTCTGTATAAGATCACCGATCACGTGGATGAGTGCGGCGCGGAGATTTATATTCCTATGGAAAATAAAACAATAAATACATTTAAATATGTATATGCAAAGAGTCAATATGATTTACTACTTATTGTATTACGAATACTTGTAAATCTTTCTTTTTATTTGTACTAAATTTATATACAAAATCGTACACAAAAGTGAGTATGTGAATACTTGATTTACAAAATTGCTGGAACGCGATATTCTAAACGTAACAGATTCATCCTTTTTCATCTTACATTTTCTTTACGTAATCTTGTATAAATGAAACTAATATTTTTTCGGATTACTACGTTTAATCATTTTCATGTCGTCTGTACGTGATCACGGTTGCTGCAAAGTAACCGAAACGATGGGAGTATTTAAAATTCCTTCCTGGCAATTAAATCTGCTTTAGCCAGGGTCTGCCCTACTGCTCAAACTCCTCCACTTTGGCAATAAAATAGGCGAAGTAATTCGAAAAATCATAGTTTCATTTGAATGAATACTTGTAAAACTCTCAGAAACTTTGTTTAATGTTAAAAACAGAATTTTATATAGAAATAATTTTGCATATAACATGATATGAATATATATTCTAGTTATAGTAGTACCTAGTAGTTCCTCCAGTAACGTGTGCGTCAGCGTTTGTCAGATCCTTCATGGAGTAATCTCCGTTGGCCACCGCGCCGTTCTTTTGTTCACGTCTGAACAGACGGAACTTTGGACTGCTGTGAGTACAGGCCGCCCCGCCGTGAGAGTGATGATGAGCTGGAAAAAAATAATAATAACCATCATATAAAAACATAATATTGAAGGTAAAAACGAAAAATTCAATATAGTTCAGGATAGCTAGTAAGAAAAAAATATTCAGAATTACGTTTGTTCTCTAAAAAACGACATCTATTTTTGATGCTATTGTGAAATTTCTTTGGAACACAATATCTCGCAAGACGTCCTTATTGTTGTGTATATATCAATACAATAGATATGATACACTGTCTCACGTACCCCACTGGAGGGGGTGGCATGCGCTCGGCAGTCTAATGACTAGCGCGGAGCAGAATGGGGACGTGCGTCGCTCTAGGCGGGGTAGTAGTGAGCTAGTGACTAGTTATTCTTACTTATAGGACCAGGGGTCCTTACCTATATCAGAGGCACATCCATGCAGCACCAACGCCAGCACAATATTGAAGGCGACCCCACAGCCAGACACGAGCATCATCATGTCCGGTTCTATGTCATATTCGCCCGTGTGTATCCTTACAGCGGCCACGTACACGAAGATACCGGTTAGGGCCCATATGAGAAGAACTGACGTCATCGCTCCTAGCACCTCTGAATGGATGGAAATTGAGGAAATTTTAGTCTTAATTTTTGTTATGCTAAAGAAGGTAATCGAACAGACGGTCTACCTAATAGAGGTAGTACCATCGCCTATGTCATGTCATCAGCCTGTCAGAGCCCACTGCTGAGCAAAGGCCTCTTTCTCACATGGAGAAGGTTTGAGCATTAATCACCACGCTTGCTCAAGACGGGTTGGACATAGACATAGACATTCGTAAAATAAATTTGTGTATGCACTACCACCCTTGACTGAGGAAGACGTGGAGAAAAAGGTGGGTAAATAAAGTATTTTAGATTGATGGATGTTAGTTTTATAAAATAGATTTAAACTTAGATTATGTGACGCGTGTGTAATGGCATTGTAAGAAGAGAAACCATTTACGGTTTAAGTTTTCTGTAGCCTAAAGTATTTGTTAATCGAAATAAGACATGTAAATTGTTTAAGCATTTCTGCTTTTTAAAATTTTAATATTTCCGTAACGGATAAGAATTTTCGGAACTTAAATCATCATTGAAATTATTTTTGTTTCATAATACCACAAATTATGTAATAATCTATTCAATTTCAAGCAAGTTTTTGGTAGCGACCTTTGAGATCAGATTTTTAGTTATAACTCAATCTATAAATTGTAATTTTATTCTCCTCTTATTCAAAAACAAAACACGAAATAACGTCAGCGATACGGATGGAAATAAAAAATGTTCATTTCTATATATATTGAAAAACGATATAAAAATTATATCGAGGACAAATAAATCTAAGCAAACTTCCTTGCAATAATTTTTTTATGATATCTAAGATTTTCGCTTTTACGCATTTAAATGAAACTAAGATTTTTGGTTACCAAGCGTTTATTATTATTTTATATGTACATGAACCCCAGTTTTCGATTCCTATAACCTTTGCTGTAATCTTAAAACTTAATGTCACCAATTTTTTTATGTAAAAATTTAAACAAAAGTGAGCTGCAATAGATTTTTTTTTTTGAAAAGCATTCTTCAAATACTAATCAAAATAATAAGCAAATAAAAACAGTTACGAATCCTTTAATATTTAATCTGATTTAAATAATTATTATGTATTAAAAATGAGCTCAGAAGAATATATTTTGTTATAAAATAAATCAGCCTGATTTTTCCTTCAAAGATGCTACGACGAACCTGTCAATAAATCGATTGAAAAATTACCAGTGATTTTATAGATAAACACGTTTTATAAGTAAGGGGCTGTCCATTAATCACGTGAGGCTTGAAAGGGGGGGGGGAGGGGTTTGATAAAAATCACGAAAATAACACAAGGGGGCGGGGGGTTGTAGTAAGATATCTCGTGTATTTATTTTTTCGTCTAACGCGCGATTTTTAAACAAATATTAATTTATTATGGTCCTTAATTTCAGAATAAAATAAGATTATAGTTTATACCTGTACTTAAATTAAGATAATATTCAGAAAATTTTAAGATTCGTTGTAGGTACTAAAAATACACGTGATGTTGAGAAGGGGGAGGGGGGGGGGTCTTAAACCTCACTACGTATCACCAATGGGGGCGGGGGGGTTAAAAAATGCTAAAAAAAGATCACGTGATTAATGGACAACCCCTAAAGACAGGCTTTCGTAAATAAAATTCTTCCTGCCTTTTCCCGTCGAAAGCTATAAATATTTATATTTCATAACATGACGAACCCTAATTGATTCAAATGTTTGAATTTGAATTCAGTATTGTTACCAAATGGTTTCGTCAACATTTTCATACGAAGATTTTCTCGTTTCTCATTTAATAACAATTAGTATATATTTTTAAGTGTGAAGAGTTATAAGACAAAACTTCTCATCATTCAATGTATTCACCGTGAGGGTGCCGGGTCCATCGTTGCAGGGAGAGGAGCTTCTACAGTGCCTGGGACTTGAGACCCAGGTGTAGGTTAAAGGGACCCTATCTAACGCGCGTTAAACGCTCACATCCACCGTCCAAGCTCCTCTCTCTACCTAACTGAATTTAAAACGAACTTACTAGAGCTGCATGAATAAAGAACAGTTAAACCTCAGTATATAACGGTACAAACTTGGGATAAGGAACTTTGGTGTTATAGACAACAATAATTATATAATTCATTTAAAAATTATAAATATTTTATATGTACGTATATTTAATTAAAGAATTATAAAAATTACTAATATGTATATAATAATATATACAAATGTAATACATATAACAACTGCAATGTCAAGCTATGATATATTTTAAATATATGAAAAGTGACAATATATTCTCATTTGATTTACTGCACATGAATAATATATAAACTAGAGCCATTTAAAACTGTTAATTTTATTGACAGCTTGAAGCGGCAAACAAAGTATTAATTATATACATAATTGGCTTCATTTAAATACAAAATGATGCAACAATGGCTATTTTAAAAATAAATTAATCTTATGTATACATATATAATATATAATCGTTTTATATTCTTAATAACAGTTTTGATTTAATATTAATAAAGCTTAATTATATTTTTAATACCTTTAACAATATGTGGAATGCAGGTGGTGGGGGGGATATGAAATCGTATAAAAGGCGACGTTTTGTTAAATTCGGTAACAGTATTGAAATACTGTTCATTATGAGAGATCGTCATTCAGTTTTGTTTGGTTTCGTATGTTTTCTATTGGCATTATAGTTAGAAGTCATTCTGTAGAGAATTTTTAATAGTAGTGAATGTACAGAAATCTTTTAAAAACCATTCCGATTTTATCTTCATTATTATATTAATATTTAAACTTCAAGATCGAGGGTAGTTTAGGAACTTAAGAAAGTACTATGTGTCTATATTTTAATTAGACTGCAGTAGTGTGTGTGTGTGTATATGTATGTGTGTGTGTCCGTATTGTATATAATCCGTCAGATCAATCAACCAGTCTAGACACCTCTATATACAGATACACTGTAGGCCAGCTTTACACACGATACCCTATACTTATAGTATACTAGCATAAGAATACAAGTTTTTATGCTCTATTATTATTGTAGAATTGACATTTAATCGATGAAATTCAACATACTAAAAATATACATGAATTGAAATTAATACATAAGTATACCTATATGGTCCTTAGTCATAAAAATTCTTATGAACGCGAAAATTCGATATTTTGTGAATATATGGTTACCAATTATCATAATTCTCTCTGATCACCTATTTTATTGAAATGTAGTTCCAAACCATTTATATTATACAAATTACATTAAAATCATGAAGAAACAATGCATTATAGGCTGAAAGATTCATGTTAATTCTTAATATAGCCTATTATAAAATATTAGTTTGATTCAGTACAATAATGTAAACTCACCAGCTCGTCTATAGCCATAGGACATGGTGGCATCAGGTGGTCGATTGGCACAGCGGAATGCCAGCAAGGCCAGAGCGAATCCGCCACAGTCACTCAACATGTGAGCAGCATCACTCATCACGGACAGACTGCCCGCTAGGTAACCACCCACTAGTTCACAGATCTAGATATAAAAACATTGATATAGATTAAGATAAATGTGTTTTTTTTGTGGAAAAGGGGGCAAGTTTTTTATGCTAAGGGGCCTACCTGATGAAGGTAGTACCATTCATTGTATACTCAGCCCTATATTTTAGTCACCACTTAACCGAATGCCCAAATAGTATGTAATTTTTATAACGCCAAAATTGTTTGATCTTTGACGCAAAATAATATATGTCGTATAGAATCAAAGGCGGCAATCTACACTTAGACTGAAATCAGAGAATTGAACATTTTCGGTTTGTGTCGTCCGATTCAAAAATAATATTACGTAACTTTATTTTAAGTGATGTAAGTATTGATGCGCTTAATATTAAACTCTCTTTGTGTACTATAAAAATAACAATTTGTAGAAATTTAGAAAAGAATTTTGGAGAATGCCGGATTTGAAACCAAACATCTGAGAATGCCGTTTTTGATACCAAATTAGGTCGAGATTGCCGTTTATGAAACTTACCAAAAAATTAACTCGTTCAGGGTTGTCAAAAAGGATATAAAAAAATATTATAAATTTGTTTTAAGGATTTTATTTGTATAAATCAAGTGGTGATATTGAAATTACACGGCATGCACAACAACACAAAATGGTACAAACAAAAAGTTATTGCAAAATGTCAATTTTTAAAACTTACAAGTAAGCATCTAACTTATAAGATATCTGGTCATTAGCTTGAACCAACCCAAATATCTTTAAATACGTAAGCTACTATCGTCCTCTAACGGTCCTTCACAATAATTTTCGACTTCAGGCAAAGCCGTCAGTTGTTCTTGAGTTAGAAGTACATTTTTATAAAAATTAAGGGATTGAATCTCTTTCCAATTCGCTCCAAAATGTTTACTCAATAGTTTATCAACATCTTTTATTTTGTTTTTGTTGACAGGTACAATATCAGGCATAATTTCTGGACAGATCATTGCAGTATTTTTTTGACGTTTGCATATATTAATGCTTTTAGCGAGATCACTTTTATACAAAGTTTCGCCTCTGACAAGAACATTTCCAGATTTTTTAGATCTTCTTAAAATAAATCTTTTACATTCCATAAAAGCAATTGGCCACGACGTCGTTGGCTTTACAACATTTTTGACCGCCTTTCTCCAGTCATATATAGGACAGTCGGATCCAATTTTAATTAGCGTTGATGTTTCGCCAATCAAATCACTTATTTCTTTGGGATCAATTATAACTTCTAATTTTCTTAATTTCTTTTCTATGATACCAAATTGCCTGTCAGCAGGCATATACGAATGCCCGGTTACTGGAAACACTATTTCAATACTTTTAATAGATTGATTTTCTAATAACCATTTGGAGCATGTTCCGATTAAAATGCAATTTTTATTTTGCCCTCCACATCCATCAGCTACTAATCGAATTTCTGTTATACCCTCTTTGTCCATGTTTGTAAGTCGGTGATAAACAGCGGAAGCCACTAAGTTAGAGTCTTTAGAATATTCATTCTCAGTACAGTGATAAGCAAAAACACGTTCTTTGGCCAAAGGTCCCAGAGAAGATCCTTCTACCATTGTAAAGTTGTAATAATATAACTGTCTACTATAATATGATGTTTGGTCAGGAAGTTTTGGTAAAGGCAGGTTTTTTTGGCAATCAAAGGATATTATCCTCAGCCCATCGCAGGATTCTCTTAATTTTTCGAAAAAAGCTTTTGCTCTTAATGAATGTACTCTTTTTTCTGTAATCAAAATGTTTTTTTTAGACGGTTCTTTTTCCGCCTTTATTTTTTCATTCAATTCTAAACACTTTGAGCAAACATCTGTTCTAGGTGAACCAAAGCCGATATTGTAAAAATTATTGAAAACGTGGCGAAAATATGATTTTTTTACTAAATTATTAACGAATTCACTATCTTTATAAATTTTAAACAATTTATTAATATTTAATTCAGATGACAAATAGTATCTTTCAGCCGTTTTAGCCTTACGACAATAGTGTGACTCCACACATACAAGTTTTTGAATGAATTTATGTATAGATTCCTTCTGCGGTCCAAATGTACTTTCTTTACGACTACCGCCTCGATGTTCCGTAATGACAACATCACCAGTGTGATAGTATCTTTTCATCACGTAAGACACTCTGTGTTTAGTCACACCAAAAATACTTAAAAAATATTTTTGACATATTGGCACCTTCTTATTGTTGATTACAACACAATACTTAATACTAGTTTGTTTTTTGCCTTTATATTTTGTTGCCCGACTCTTCACAGGAATAATAGAACAAAATTTCAATAGCATAGCATCTTGATCTATCTTCTTACTATATGAATAAAATTTTGTATTTAAGTGCATTAGGTCATGCATTGTTAAAGAAGCACATTTAAGCGATTTCTTGTTATGAGTGCAAACTCTCTCAGGGACTGATTTTGCAGAATATCTAGAAAAACATTATATAAATCATGCTCAGAATATAAAACCAAAACCATACCCAGAAACAAGCAGAATATATTAAAATTTAAAAAATCAGTCACCCAATAAAGAAAAGCTAAAATTCCTGTTGCGTCTTTTAAAAAAACTGACAATTATAATTTAAAACTGATTTTGTTCAGTAATATTAAAAGAACCGCATGCAAATCCATTCACACATATACACATACAATAGTGGTCAAATTTATAACACTCCTCTTTGGTTAGGGTTAAAAAACATAAAATACACATTGTCTTAGTAGTGACGTGACAGCCCTATACATAAACTTACTTGAGTTTCTTCGCCAAGTTTCGTTTCCATTTTTTTGAGTTTGTCTGTTGTTTCCGGGCAAACTTATTTATCACAAGCTTAGGATGTACATCCATGATTCAAGTTATATATTTTTTTTATATTAGTAATCGCAATAAATATAATAATTCAATAAAAACACGGACACAAATTCGTTAGAAACTTCCAACAAACGTCATTAGATCACGTGACCACACGGACGCTTGTGATTGGTGGAATGAGTTAGAATGCCGGGTTTGATTCTTATGCTGTTGAAGATTGCCGGATTTGATACTAAACCTGATTTTCAAAAAGGATTTCACTGCGAGATAGTCGTTTTTGTTATAAAGTAAATGAAGTACGTAACGTTATTTTAAATTTCCTATGAATCCATATAAAAATCTTTATTTTGACAAAATATGCAGATTGCCGCCTTTGATTCTATACGACTCATATTATTATATCAACATGTTAGTTAATTTAAATATACACATGATTTTATAAGTCTTACAACTGTGTATGCTATATAAAAATTAGTAAATAATTATAAATTTCGTTTAAAAAAAAATTTACTTAATAATTTTGTAAAAATGAATAATAATATTAAATAATTCTCTTCTAAATTACTGACATAATTGTAGTTCATTTAACACAAATTATTAAACTATATACAAATATTCAATTTTATGAATGTACAGAAATATTTCCTTTCTTTTACTAAATGAATTCCTACAGAAAATATATATTACACGTAGACGACTAACATATTATTGCAAGAATATCTATAATAATGTATAGCATGTATTGATGTATTGACCTTAATTAATCCGCCACTAATTATATTAATAACGCTAATTAGAACACTTAATAGAGATTCACATAATTTAAACTAAAATTCTTGTTAATGGGAATCACCTAAACACTAAGTTATGTGACTAAACTATTACTCACATCCATTTTTACCAAAATAATAATATTTTTTTGATTAAAATATGTAATCAAGTCTAAGTTTTTTTGCGATAACACGTTTAAAAAGAAGAATTTTTGTAGATATACTATAAGTATATATTTTTTGATGTCGTTTCAGTTACTTTACAGAAACCACACGATCTACTGACTAAGCCATTACACCTGATTTGACAAATCATAGTACATCGATCATGAAGACCCTTACATAAAGAGATTGGTTTGCTAGGCTATGGATATTTAAAAACATCCTTATTTCAATGAGGAATATGGCTGATAATCATCTAACACCGGGAACCCCATCAACAAACACAAAATCCCAAGTTTATAACCACACTGCAAGATCTTAAATCCCAGTTAGCGCATTATGCAGGTATCACAAGCAGTACGCTAGAAAATCAAAGAAATTATTTGTCGTAGATAACAAATACAATACTAACTGAAGGACACTTCCATCTCGTCTACCCAAGATTTTGCTGTAAATTAATCAAAAAGTCGGGAGTATGAAGAAATAAAACTTTAAAAACGCGTAGTATGTATTTTCCTTCTATATTGGTTTTGTTTACCAATAAATCGTTGCTAAAAAGAGAGAGGAAAAGAGGGGAAAAGGAGAAAAAAGAGGGGAAAAGACGGAGAGAGAAAGAAAGAGGAAGTAGTTGATCCACTAAGTGTTAAAAACTAGTAATATCCTATCGATCTTTACTATCCTACTTTCACTGTATTACGTTGTTCATTTGTCTTGCGAAAATGTAACTTATCTTAGTAAACTAATTCTACCCGTATCAGATTTCGACACTAATATACACATATATCTACAAAACAACAAAATGAGGTAATTATATTTCTGCTCATAATCAATACATTACGATTGCGACACAGAGAAAACCGCAGTCAAAACATATCATACATTTCTATGATTAAATTCCATTTTGTCAAACATTGATAATAATAATAACATATTCAATAATAATATATCTACAAACAAATTGAATTAATTATATTTCTGCTAATAATCAATACATCACTATAGGGACACAGACGAAACCGCAGTCAAAACATGTATCATAAATGATCGAATTCCATTTTGTCAAACATTTAATAATAAGCAATGAAGTAGCTCACCATAAATATACCACATAGTATTAGCGCTGCCAACAACTGTGGTACGGCACTTGGAGGTTCATTTCTGGGCCAGTGGCAATGCTCTTCAGCATCAGGCGCCACAGCCACCGATACTTCCGTATAGCTCTCCTGAAAAGAGACAGTTCCATTAAAACCAGACTTACTTAAATTCAGAACTTAGACGCGAAGTTATGCATAGAGATATGAGAACATTATTTGTATTAGAGAAAACTCGTATTGTTCATATTTTTGGCACATAGTTACTCTTAGAGCTAATTTCATGATGAGTTTAACGTGAAGATGGAAGGCAAATGATCTGGAATTATGAAAGTATATGTTGTATTTAAGGTTCCTGATTCGTTCATACATCGAGCAAGGAGACAAAATGATATCTACATTAGTTTAATCTGAGCAAATTGATTAAAAAGAATGACTCACTGATAACAGTTCATCTTCGATAAAATTAGGAATTAATTTATTGTATCAAAATATGTATTTTATATCATTAGTCAGAAGGTGTTAAAGAAGAAGTGACTCCGTTATGTATTCTGAATTCTGCTTTCGGAGATTTAACTTATTTACTCTTTATATTTCCCAATAAATATCACAACTCACAAATCACAATAATAACTCAACTCAACTCACAATAATTTATTATTTATATATGTAATATACAGGGTGACTGGTGAATTACTATCGATATTTGAGGACGTGATATTTGACGATCATATATGACAAAATAAAAATTAATATAACATAAATATTAATAAACTTCTGAGTAAAGTTAACCAAAAGTTATGTAATTAATTACGCATCGTGTGAACACCCTACAGATTAGGTATACACACACACTCACACATACGCGTGCGGCGGCGTAGTGTTGTATCAGCACGCCGCCGCGCGCGTCCACACTTGGAACACTTGGAACGTGTCAACACTTTATTTATTTATACGGAAATTTTATCAAAAATTGAGTGCCTATTTTTTTTACATAATTCGAATGAGAATCATGTACCGAGTATTCTCCTTAAATATTGATAGTAATTCACCAGTCACCCTGTATATTAATATTTTATTTGATATGAGCTTACAATGAGCTTTATTTATCTATCATATAAAAATTAAATCAATATCAGAATGCTTAACTTACGTTTTCATCGTCACTACATACGCAGCGTATCCCGTTTCTCAATCAATAACCAACGTCAATACTATTAAATAAGATATAAAAATTTAAAACTCTTAATGTTCCCTATGTAGAATAGCTATACATTATACGATCTTGATGAAGTCATGTTGTATTTAGTATGATAGAAAAAATATTAGACATTCAAATAAAATAAAAAAACTAGTACAAATTAGGTTACAAATATAACGTGCTATAACTTCAAGAAAATAATTCAATTCATCGTCTAATGCACAGTTAATATAGTTTTCTATTTAGGGCATAACCACGTAGTCCAGACTAGTATTTATAGACAGTTTTATCACAAATTCATTTTGTAAGAAGGTAAGCCGACTCAGCTTGATACCGGTTCTTGTCTGAACTAAAATTACGCAAAGAAAAGCCTTTACGACGCTTGATACAACCTTCGCTGTGTTAATAAATTTTATGTTAGAATAGAATATATATCAGTTATATACAGTCGCATACAGATATATATAGTTGTTCTTATAATAATAATGACGGTCTGTGTTCGCAATAACGCGTCATTGTGCGTAAAATATATTTTTATTAAAGGAAAAATTACTATAGCGTTGTAAAAAATATTTCCATTTATTAATCCTTATAGAGGAGTAAGGCCGCGATAAAATTATATCTGAAAGATAAAAATGTCATAGAAAGATATTATTTTGGGATGGGATTTTGTATTGTCGACCTTGGAATAGTTTCAAGGTCACTCATACACTTATCAACATTTATATCATCAGCCTTACCACGAGTTTGTGAGTAATACTACCAAACGAGCGTTTTAAGTTGCTCATTTACAAATCTACCCTGTTACTATTTGTGAAGAATTTTAACATAAAGTTGAAAACGAATAGTATGTAGTAATGATGCATTTATTCTTGGGTTAAGGGTATGGGAACCAGATTATCATCAGCCTATATGTAGCCATTGATGAGCAAAGTCCTTTTCTCACATGGAGAAGGTTAGAGCATTCATCACCACACTTGCTCAAGGCGGATTGGTGATTTCTAGGTGATAAGTCCTGGTTTCCTCAAGTTATTTCCTTCACCGTCTGTCAGTGGTGTCTTAAATACTCTTAGTCCTTAGAAAGTACATATGACTCAGAAAAAATCACATTGGTACTTGTCAGGTTTCGAACCCGCACCCTCATACACGAGAGGCGGGTCTTTCACCTCTAGGCCACCACGACTTTTCATCTTTTATCGATCTTGGAATTAGCTATATGACTAAATCAAACCATATAGATCCACATGACTAAACATTAATAGTATAAAGTTGCATTTTTTTTTCTATATATGTAATTCTATAATACTCCTGATTTGGCAGACCCTGGCAAAAACTGAGAAAATTGCCAGGAAGAAGAAGAATGTTCCTGATTTGGACAAAAAATACGATTCATAATATCAAAATATAATTTCCTTTTTAATATTTAACTAGCTTTCCGCCCGCAGCTTCGCCGCGTGGAGTTCGGTTATATCGCGTTTCCAAGAGAACCTTTCAAAAGTCTGGGATAAAAACTATCCTATGTTCTTTCTCAAGGTCAACTGTATCTCTGTACCGAATTTCATTAAAATCAGTTCAGTGGTTTAGGCGTGAAAGCGTAGCAGACAGACAGACAGACAGACAGACAGAGTTACTTTCGCATTTATAATATTAGTAGGGATATGTAAGTGACGCTTATATAAATATGGGTAAGTAAATTTCTTTCTAATATATCATCTGCCCACATTTTTCAACATATTTCTATAGCCCAGATAAGCTCTTTGATACCCTTTTATGAATAATGGACCTTCATATTTATTGTCACGCCAAACGCAGATTATCTTCTAGTCTCTTTACCCCGGGCACCTGAGCCACTTATGAAATATATGATTTATCTTAAACTTTACTCATTGGACCAAATTTAGTTCATATTTTATATATACCTATATATACTCTAATAAATATAAAGACAAAATAGGTTCATATTAACCTTTATATAATGAGATCTAAGTTTTCACGAGTAGTCATTTAAATGAAATCAATATTTTCGGATTTTGACGCGATTTATTTTTGACTATAAACTACATACTCCCGACGTTTCGTTTACTGTAAAGTACTGTACTGTAATAAAAAATTAAATAGTAAATCCGAAAATATTAGTTTCATTTTAACCTTTATATATATATATATATATATATATATATTGTATTTCTATAATATAATATATTGATTTTAGAAAGTTTTGGAGTTATTTTGGTTGATCTAAACACAGACAGATATATAGTTTGATGATTTTTTTAAATTAAACAGATATAAAGAATCGAAGAAAATATTTGACGGCCCTGACGTGAAGTTTTTGCTAAAATTTATAGCCTTCGTGTGTACGAGAATTGTTTCGTAACGTAGATTTGGAGTAGACTTTGATTAAATGTAATAAACTTTAAGATATAGATTGTAACACTTATCTATATAATATATATGTATATATGTATATAAAATATATATAATAAAAATAATCTTCATTATAAAAATATATGGAATTGATAAAAAAACACCGATTTTTTATCGTGTAAATAAACGTTTATATTTATAATACACAGAAAATTGAGTCAAGATTAATCTGACTTTGTCTTAATCGTTATATGTACTTAAATTGAAGGGGGCGATACCGGTTCCTCCACGTTGGTGCCCCTGGGCAACGTCTGGGTGCGCCACCCCGCCCTTTACACGGGGTGAGGTGCTCAGACGGCTGAACACAGGTCTTTCTCTGTCTTTTCTGTCTTTATGTAGTTTACTCTTCTCTTTGGTTTTATATTGTATATATTCTGTCCTTCAACGTCTTTCTTCTCTGTCTTTCTTATACAGGGTGACTGGTGAATTACTATCGATATTTGAGGATGTGGTAGTTGACGATCATATATGACAAAATAAAAATTAATATAACATAAATATTAATAAACTTCTAAGTAAAGTTAACCAAAAGTTATGTAATTAATTACGCATCGTGTGAACACCCTACAGATTAGGTATACACACACACTCACACATACGCAGCGGGGGCGTGGTTTTGTATCAGCACGCCGCCGTACGCGTCCACACTAGGAACACTTGGAACGTGTCAACACTTTATTTATTTATACGGAAATTTTGTCAAAAATTAAGTACCTATTTTTTTTACATAATTCGAATGAGAATCATGTACCGAGTATGCTCCTTAAATATTGATAGTAATTCACCAGTCACCCTGTATATATTGCTTGTGCGTGATGTATGTGTGCGGATGGATGGGCTTATACGGCCCCCAATCCCCAGCTGGTGGTGTCCGGCCATGGGATGAATGGCGAGCGGGTAGCTCGTCCCGAGGACACTAGGGCGGCCCTGCCTCACAGGGTCACATTAAAATGGCGTCAGGTAAAAACAACGTAGGACTACCCCAGGAGGGTCCCAGTCTCAAAGAGGCTGGGGAATCCCTCACTGTCGAAACGGCAGTCAGCCCCACGTATTCTGGGGGGGGCAACCAACGCCAGGAGGGTTCCTCCTCAAGGAACCCTCGTAGAGGTGCAGTGGGCACCAACGACCATAGCAAGAACAACGGATCCGATTTGCTCAACGATAATGGGAAGTTGCTGGTTAGTCTCGAACGTGCGAGTACGTCGAGGACAACGCGGTCCAGTGAGCGTCAGTCCTCCGTCTCGCGTAGCGAGACTAGCCAGCGGAGCGTGGCGCAGAGCGCTCGCTCGGCGAGCCAGGGTGGCTCCGATACGGACCGGTCGATGGAGACGTGCTCTGAGTACGAAATTCCGATCTCGGTCCGAAAGCGCCCCCTCAAGCCGTCTTCGGACGGCAGCTCGTCGGGACGTAGCCCGAAGGCAGCGACCACTACCTCGGCCAAGCGAGGTAGAGGACGGCCCCCCACAACGGGGATGTACGTCGGTTTGGCCGCGGCTAAGGAGGCATTAAACCGCCAGAAGCGGGAGGCGCTCCTACTTGAGACCGAGGAGGAGGCGGTGAGGCGGGCGAAGAGGGTCGAGGTAGCGTTACCTTCCCTCAGGTCTCTGCCGGCTTCATCCCTCGAGGTGGAAATGGATAAGGCGCTCGAAGCCATTCTTGAGGTTGCCCGGAAATCCGGGAATCTCAAGGGAGGCTGCATTCGGGCGCTGAAGTCCTCGGCGCAGTTGCTGCGCGGTGCCAAGGAGGTGCTCCTTGAGCGAGGGGAGAGCGACGAGGTCCGCATTCTACGGACTCGTCTAAAGGAGGAGCAGGACAAAAATGCCCTGCTCCAAAAAGAGTTGGAGGTCTTGAGGGAGGGGCAAGCCCGTTTACGGGCTGACGTGGACCAGATGGCCACCGCCCCCTCCCCAAGAGAACAGCGCCAACAGCTGTTGGAGGAGCTTCGCGCCGCGATGATGCTCGATCTGGGCAACTTGATGGACGCGAAGCTCCAGGGCATCGAAGGCAGGCTTCTGCCGGAGCGACGTCTGAGGCCGCCCCTAGCTTCCGACAGGGCCCAAGAGGCAGCGTCGGTTGCTGTGGCAGAGCCCGAGCGCCACGCTCAGCAGGTGGCCAATAAAAAGAAAGGGGTGGAGAAAAAAAAGAAGACTCCGGTGGTGGGCAATGCCCCACGCTTCTTGCCTCCGCCACCTCCGTCCATGTCGGAGAAATGGACGGAGGTTGTAAAAAAGAAGAAGGCTCCGAGTGCTGGTGCTGGTCCGGTTGCCGCCCCCAAGAGTGGGCAGAGCAACGGTCGGACCGCACCTAAGCCCAATTCTTCCTCGCAGGCCCAAACAGGGCAAGCGAAGAAGAAGAGGAAGGAACGCCAACGAAAGCGGACTCTGAAGGAGGCAAAGACGCCGGCGGTAGTCTTGACGTTGCCAAAAGACTCCGCTAAGTCATACGAAGACGTCCTGAAGACAGCGCGGGCGGGACTCGACCTGGCAGAGCTTGGTCTGCCGATGGGTCTCGTCTGCAAAAAGACGATAACCGGGGCCCGGATGTTCGAGCTCCCGGAGG
The DNA here is from genome assembly GCA_916720795.1 of Danaus chrysippus. Classification (NCBI taxonomy): domain Eukaryota; kingdom Metazoa; phylum Arthropoda; class Insecta; order Lepidoptera; family Nymphalidae; genus Danaus; species Danaus chrysippus. Next base: position 5,963,972 of record CAKASE010000066.1, on the reverse strand, counting down.
GCGCAGGTGAGGACAAGGCAGACCTCCTAGCGCAGAAACTCCGGGAGCTGGTCCCCGACGTCAAAGTCGCCCGGCCCGTGAAGTGCGCGGAAGTGCGAGTCTCCGGGCTGGACGACTCGGTGTCCCAGGAGGACGTCCTCGCAGCGATCATTCGCCAGGGCAATTGCTCCGCCGAGCAAGTCAGGGTGGGCCCGATCCGCTCCCGTGGAGCATTCGGAACGGGGGCCGCATGGGTGCGATGCCCGATCGCGGTGGCTAAGTGTCTCGTGGAGGCCGGTCGGCTTTTAGTCGGCTGGAGCTCGGCACGAGTGCTGCCGCTGGAGCCGCGCCCCATGCGCTGCTTCAGGTGCCTGCAAGTGGGTCATGCCGGCCTCAAATGCCCCTCATCAATCGACCGCAGCCGTTTGTGCTTCCGTTGCGGTCGTGAGGGGCACATGGCACAGGCTTGTACATCGGACCCACGGTGTCCGATCTGCGCGGATGCTGGTGTTGCCTCCAATCATATGGTGGGGGGCAGGAACTGCCACCCACCCAAAAGCCGCAAAGGTACGGAGCGCCCGAAATCCTCGGCTCCGACCCTTAATCCTGCCGTCCCGGAGGTAATTACAATGGACGAGTAATGGCCTCCTCGTCCATCAAATTCCTCCAGGCGAACCTTAACCACTCCCCAGGTCCACAGGATCTCTGCCTGCAGGCTTTGGCGGAGTGGTCCATCGACGTGGCAGTTCTCTGCGAGCCGTACTTCGTCCCCGATCGTCCTAATTGGGTGTCGGATACGGTTCAGTCCGTGGCGGTGGTGGTCTCGTCGAGTGTGCGATGTCCTCCCCCTACTGTTCTCGGTAGGGGGGACGGATACGTTGCTGCTCGATGGGGTTACTTGGTGATTGTGGGCGTCTATCTCGCCCCGAGTAAGCCCGTCGCAGAGGTCGAAAGACTTCTCGACGAGATCGGGGCTGAGGTGAGGCGTGCGTCGCCGAGGCAAGTAATTGTTCTCGGTGACTTCAATGCCCACAGCACCTTGTGGCATTCCCGAGCCACGAACGTTCGCGGAGAGGTGGTGGAGGAGTGGGCCATGGCGTTCGGCCTTACTCTCCTCAACCGAGGAAACGCCCCCACGTGCGTACGACCGCAGGGCGAGTCCATAGTGGACTTAACGTTTGCTACTCCTGTGGTTGCAACGCGAGTACGTGGTTGGCGCGTCTTAGTTGGGGAGGAAACGCTTTCGGACCACTCCTACATAAGGTTCGAGGTTGCCCCACAAGGAGGCTCTCTGCCTCGCCGTCGCTCCGGAGGGAACACATCGGTGTTCCCACGTTGGTCTTTGACCAAGTTGGAGAAACAGTTGGCGGTGGAGGCGTCGGTTGTCCAGTCCTGGACCATGCGGGTCGAGCAGCCCGTTGAGGTGGATGAGGAGGCGCGCAAGTTCCGCCGGTCCCTTTGGCGGATTTGCGATGCGTCGATGCCCCGCGTCACGCAACGCCCTCCCAGACACCAGGTGTATTGGTGGACGCCGGAGATCGCGCAGCTGCGTTCAGCTTGCGTGGTGGCGAGACGCCAATACACCCGACAACGGAGGCGGCATCCCCGCAACGAGGCCGATGAACTTCGGCTTCGCGACGCCTACAATGAGGCAAAGAGCGAGCTTCGGCACGCTATTTGCAGGTCAAAGAAGTCGGCTCGCGAGGAGTTAATCGCGCGTCTGGACAATGACCCGTGGGGGCGTCCGTATCTCGGTGCTCGGAACAAAATCCGGGCCCAGACTGCCCCGGTCACGGAGAGTCTAGAGCCGGAGTTTCTGCGAAGCGTCGTGTGCGCCTTGTTCCCCAGGGAGGTCGCACACACGATGCCAGCAGACAACTCACGCGAGCTGGACCGGTCGGAGGCCATACCGACCGTCACTCTGGAGGAGCTTGAGGGATTCCTGTCACCACTCAGAGCCAAGAAAACCGCCCCTGGGCCGGACGGCGTTCCCGGACGCGTCCTGGCTCTCGCCCTGGGCGAGTTGGCCGAGTGGTACTTGGGTATCCTCAATGAGTGTTTGAGGACGGGCCGCTTTCCATCTTCTTGGAAAGAGGGGAGGCTCGTTCTGCTCCAGAAGGGAGGAAGACCTGCAGACTCGCCGTCTGCATATCGTCCCATCGTCCTGCTAGACGATGCGGGGAAGCTCTTCGAGCGGATCCTCGCGTCCCGTGTCGTCCGACACATCAGCAGGGATGGACCCGATTTGGCCGAGTGCCAGTATGGTTTTCGGGGTGGGCGGTCTACTATAGACGCCATCCTGAAATTGAGGAGTCTCGCAGATGACGCCGTGTCTAGGGGCGGAGTTGCGTTGGCGGTGTCCCTCGACATCGCCAATGCGTTCAACTCGCTACCCTTTGGCGTCATCGAAGAGGCCCTCCGACACCATAGACTGCCGCACTACATCCGGCGGGTAATCGGGTGCTACCTCCGCGGACGGGAGATCTCGTTCGTCGGGAGCGACGGTAGGTTGCATCGTCACGAGGTGCGCTGCGGTGTTCCGCAGGGGTCGGTCCTTGGGCCTCTCCTGTGGAACCTTGGGTACGATTTCGTGCTCCGCGGTGCCCTCCCAACCGGGCTGAGCGTCGTCTGCTATGCGGACGACACGCTCGTTGTAGCCCGAGGCGATGACCTAGCAGAGGCGAAGGCGCGTGCCGAGGCGGGAGCCGCCTTAGTAGTACGGCGCATCGAGATGCTCGGGCTGAGGGTGGGTCTCGACAAAACCGAGGCCCTCCTGTTCCACCGCCCTCGAGCAGGACCTCCGACGGGCGCCTGCATCACCATCCGCGGCGTCCGCGTCGAGCTCAGTCCCCGGATGAAATATCTGGGGCTGACTCTGGACGGAAGGTGGAACTTCCGGGAGCACTTTCGCGGGTTAGTCCCGAAACTCCTCGGGACGGCGAATGCTCTCGGGAGGCTTCTCCCCAATCTCGGCGGTCCGAGTGTGACATGCCGGCGTTTATACACCGGTGTGTTACGCTCAATGGCGCTGTACGGAGCTCCAGTGTGGGTCGGTGCCCTCACAAGGCCGAACGTGGCTGCGCTGCACAGAGTGCAGCGCGTCATGGCGGTGAGGGTGGTACGAGCATACCGCACTGTCTCTCATGAGGCGGCTTGCGTGCTGGCTGGGACGCCTCCCTGGGAACTGGATGCCCAGGTTCTGGCGGAGGTTTACCACCAGCGCGCGCGAGATCGATCCCGGGGAACGAGTCCGGACCGGGATCGGGTGGATAGTTGGCGACGATCTGCGCGGTCGTCCTTGTTCCATCGGTGGAGGCAAAGGCTCTCTGAGCCAGTGGCCGGGTTGCGAACCGTGGAGGCTATTCGCCCGCTCCTCATGGAGTGGGTGGACCGCCGACACGGTTCCTTGACCTTCCGGCTGGTGCAGATCCTCTCGGGGCACGGTTGCTTCGGGAGGTATTTGTGCCACATAGTCGGGAGAGAGCCGACAGCGACGTGTCACCACTGCAGTCGCGTGGAAGACACCGCTGACCACACATTGTCCAGCGTGGATATCCGAGCGTAGCCAACTCATCCGCGTGGTTGGCGCAGACCTTTCGTTGCCGGCAGTGGTCCAGGCCATGGTCGGCAGCGAGAGGGCATGGCAGGCGGTGGCCGACTTCAGCGAGAGAGTCATCTTGCAGAAGGAGGCTGCTGAACGAGTGAGGGAAGACGACCCCTCCTCGGCGCCGCTGCGCCGACGAAGGCTGGGTCGAAGGCAGCGGGCTTATGCTCGCGACCTGCCTCCCCAGTGAGGAAGCCTCCGGGCGTCGGTGGGGAACCGGCGTCCGGGTAACATAGGCTAGAGGAAGAGCGGCGTGTTTGGCGTTCCCGGCACGCTGCTCTTGAGTCGGAGGGGTGGTGTGGTCAGCCACTGATACCCCTGCCGATGGCGGAGTCCCTTCCGGGACTCGTGCGTAGTGAGCGGAAGTATGGCTTGCCGTTCCCGCTCACTAGTCTACGCACAGCGCAGAGAACGTCGAGGTGGTTTAGTGGGTGGAAATCCCACATGCCCCTGTCGCGTTTCCCCCGCGGCAGGAAGTCTTTAAAAGATTCCCCTCGTAGAAAAAAAAAAAAAAAAAAAAAAAAAAAAAAAAATGTACTTAAATTGAAAAAAAGTGAGTTCTGTGCACAATAAAAAAAATACTCAAATTTTAACACTAAAAAGTCTTTATTTTATTTCGAGATGCATAATAAAGGATCTTTGATTTATTCCGAGCAAATTAAAAATTTTTTTTTTCCTAAAACCCAATTTTTTTTTTCATAAAACCCAATGAATATTTAGGTCAATATTTGACTTTATTATTATGTTTCTTAATCACAACATAATCGATTATGGCGGCTTCGATGAGCTGTCACATGAAATATCAATTTATAGCACAGATTATATATAAAAGATTTTAATGAAAATTTATTCTGTGGATTATTTAATAAGGCATATATATATATATATATATATATATATATATATATATATATATATATATATATATATATATATAATATAATATAATTCTTCAGTATTGCATCAGCTGATTCAGAATTTTCCTTCTGAATCGGTCAACCACCAAAAGAGAAACAGAAAGACGTACTTACAAAAAAATTATTACAAAACGCTTTTCTATATAATTCCATATGCATTTAAAAAAGTGATGTTGTTTTTTTTTTATAAACCAAAGAGAAATTTCAGTAATACAAGAATATTATAATTTACTTAGATGATCTTAACACCGGGTTTTATTTATCTTATAGTTGAGAAATGAATTGAAGTTTTAAAACAATTAAAATACGCGTATATATGTACATATATATTGGCGCTTCTGTGAAACACAGTGGCGTCTGGCCAATTAAGTTTAAAATCCCCGCCAAGCAATTTACCTTATGGCATTGTTGCAATCTAGTTACAGCTAAAAATCTAGGCTAAATGCTAAATTGGACTACAAATGTACGGAGGCTTCTGGACGAGATTGCTCGGAAAATTGTCGGCAATCGCTATGTAAAAACTTGTGGAAAGAAAAGTTTCATAGAAAAAAGAAATATAATATCGAATTCACACTAAAATTTATGATAAAAAAGTCGTCTTATTTTATTGTGCATCAAAAAATTACCACCTTTTTCCATCATACTCAGTATAATTAGAGTTAAGTTAGTTACAAGTACATATATGTATAAAATTTACATACATAATTCATTAGGAACTGAACCTGGGACATTCCGTAAATACGTACATACGACTATCACTAATTACACACTTGTTACATCACACGGGTTCATTTGTATCTTGAGTGCAATTTACCTTCTTTAGAGCGGAAAACTTACAAACGAAATGAATCTTTATATACATATGTTCAAAGAGTTCTAATACATACATACTTATATCCCTACTAATATTATAACCATACCACTGAACTGATTTTAATGAAATTTGGTACAGACAGAGTTGACCTTGAGACAGAACATAGGATAGTTTTTATCCCAGACTTTTGAAAGGTTCTCTTGGAAACGCGTTATAACTGAACTCCACGCGGGCGAAGCTGCGGGCGGAAAGCTAGTTACTATATAAGAACGATAAAAAATATATAATTTTTAATATAATTCTTAAAAGTTTAGAAAATATTGTGTGGCCATTTACTATAAATTTCCTCAATACGATATCAGAGTATTGAAAATAACAATATTCAGTTTACAGTATGTATTAAAAATGTATATTTTAATAAGATCTAAATTAATAATAAAATATGTTTGTCTGTTTGTTCCCCTTTTATAAGATCATTGATTACATAATGATAAAACTTTTCCAGTGTGAAAATCAGGGATATATAGGTAAAACCTCCGAATATAATATGTGTGTGTGTGTGAGGGTGCGTGTGTGTAATTTCTATGTTTTTTTATAACAAAAGGGGTTTCTTCATAAAATAAAGTGATTTTATTATCTACATATACATACATGAGTGATATCTACACAACTCACAAATGTTAAGATCAGTAAACTTACGTCAAAGGAAACGTTTATATTATATATTTAAAATAAACATTCACATAAAAAGCATACTTATATATAAAAATATTAAATATAGTTCGAGAAGACCACAATTAAAAATTTTCAATTCAAAGTAACATGAATAGGTTTAAAGCTGCATATTATAATTTCATTTGCATTGCATATATTTAGTGAATGTTCATATACATTGCCGCTACGTTTTGCATATGCAAATCCATGCATGCATCAGTGAACCAAGTCTGTAGAACAGTTTGATGTTGTACGTGCAGTAAAATACATAGAACTTGGCTGGAGTTACGAGAAAATTGTTCGCAGATTTGAATTTTATTGGCAACATTTATCTTTACCCTTAGTACGAGTATTATTTCTTATCAACTGAGCCAAACCGACAGTTCGACGTTTGATACTTATTAGATTTATTCGTTCTGTATTTTTATCTCAACTTTGTCATTACACACGCCAAGAGATATTCCAGTTTTACTTACAATCTTCCGAATGTATTGTTATTATGAGCAGTGGTAAGACTACCTTTTAGACTAATACTAAAGGTAAAGTATGGTACGTAAGGGCATATATATGTATATGGGTGATTACATACTATTTGAATTACATTTGTCTATATACAAATACAAATTTTATATAAGGCTTATTATATGATTGTCCCCCTATGCTTAAAGAATATGTCATTTTATATGGCCCGCAATGGCTATAAATAGTTTAAAATAGTTATAAAAATCTATTTCTTTTATATATACAATGAAACAAAAAAGCTGTTTTCAAAATCCATACAGACGTAAAGTTTAAACATAAGAAACTAAATCAAAAATAACTCATCCTTTTAAAGATACGTTGAAACATGTATGACTTTATTTTAAACCAAGTAACTTTAATAATACGAAAACGATATTTATATTAAGACAAATATATTATACATATATAAAAACTTAAGCCACTCACCTGCATTATATTAAGTCCATGAAAAATCATATGAAATGAACAGGTAAAAATGAGATTTATTACACACTAAAGACTTATCACTGCCACAGATGTAGGAGAGAAAAAATATATGAAGGTAGATCGAAAATACGGTCGGAAATTGTTGGAAAAAATTCTATGATTATAAAAATTTTCTAACTATACATACTTAAAATAATCATTTGTTAGGTTTAGTTTTTTATATAAAATTAATATTAAAAATTTAATTTCCATTTTTTTTTTAACACTCGATGTTACGTCATTTGTAATCAATCAAAATATAGTCATAGAAGTATTCGATTTTCAACGATTTTTGATCTTTAATTAATTTTATGTATATATGAAAAATTTATATGTCATTCATATATTTCAGTTTCAACTTAATGGTAAGTATAGCGCCTAGACTTAATTACGCAATATATAAAATTATCTTTTGTATTACATAGAGACAAATCATCATTTAAATGAAACTAATATTATTATGATTACTACACGTATTTCATTATTTTAAACTACATACTCCCGACGTTTCGATTACTTTTCAGCAACCGTGATCACGGGCTGACGAGATAAAATACGCGTCGTAATCCGAATAATATTATTTTAATTTAAATGAATACTCGCTAAAGTCTTAGATCTCATTACACATTATCATATTATGATATCAAAGGTCACATGACATTGAAATAGCATATAATATCGTAGATTTTTATCATAATAGGATTAAGTATATATTGCCAGACATCTGATATAACTAACCTTATCTTTTACTACTACATATATATAGTAGATCAACTCTCATGAAACCGAAAACGACCAATTTGATGGTTTTTTTGGTGCGCCCTGACAAATTCTTGAATAGGACTCTTCTAACAAGTTTTACGAGATTTATACAGTTCCAGCGTTCATTGTATGTACCTTGAGTTGACGTCATAGATTTGTCCTTATTTTCGTTTTAATGAAATAATACAGGTACTAAAGAGGGATTATGTATGGTGTATCCCTACTATAATATTATAAATGCGACAGCAACTCTGTCTGTCTGTTACGCTTTCACGCCTAAACCACTGAACTGATTTTAATTAAATTTGGTACAGAGATAGAGTTGACCTTGAGAAAGAACATAGCATAGTTTTTATCCCAGACTTTTGAAAGGTTCTCTTGGAAACGCGATATAACCGAACTACACGCGGACGAAGCTGCGGGCGGAAAGCTAGTTCTTTTATATTTCAGGATACCTCATCCTAGACCATTACAAAGTCGAATAATTCTAGTACTTAGAATAAAATACTACTTTATTTATTTTCTATTCATATTATTACCAAAACGATCTTATAGAAACGAAAAGAGATATTTGAAGTACATTTCTTTATCTACAAAACGATCTAAGACCAAGTTTAACGTCGGGATAAAAGTAGTTATTACGGAGACTCGACTGAGTCTCAGACTTCTCTCAGTTAAATTAACATTAAAGAAACGCACATTGAAATACGAAGCCAACTACAAGTTATGTACGGTATTTTAACTTGTATACAAATTAGAATTACCTTAATAACGAACATTTTAGTTCCTTGGGTTAAAATTTTATTCATTGAATAAAAAAGCTGCAAAAATTATATATTTTAAAATGAATTTTATTTTTTACCAGTAATTTGATATAAACTAGTTTCTATCTGCGACTTTGTGCCCGTATTCTTCTGAGTTAGGTTTACAGAGAAATATATAAAGGATTTTAAAACAATAGATATTGTGCCATCGTCAGCGATTTTTAACGTACGTAACACGTTAGTTTATACCAAATACAATATATATCTCATACAGGTCTGGCAGACCCTGGTTAAAGCTGGGAGGTTGCCAGGAAGAAGAAGACAATATTCATCACATTCTCATGTTAAAGCTACATAATGTAAGAATTGATTAATTATTTATTGTACAAATCGATTCCATAGATTATATCAATCACGATATACTATTTTGTAACGTCTAATGTCAGTGTGACACTAGTCATTTGAGTGTGGCAGGTCTCCTTCAGGGTAAGTTAGTGATGGCCTATTGGTTAGAGGGCCCGCCTCTCATGCCTGAGGGCGCGGGTTCGATCCTGGCAAGTACCAATGTGATTTTTCCGAGTCATATGTACTTTATAAAAATATTTAGACGTCACTGACAGACGGTGAAGGAAAACATCGTGTGGAAACCTGGACTTATAACTTCACAATTATAAGTTTGAAATCACCAAACCGTCTTGAGCAAGCGTGGTGATTAATGCTCAAAACCTCAATGTGAGAAAGAGGCCTTTGCTCAGCAGTGGGCTCTGATAGGCTGAAAAAAAGGTGTCCCTCTGATATTGGACGAGCCATGTCATGTAAAACTGAACGGTCGATATTAAAATGTGGATATTAAATATAATTATATCGAAGTAATCCGTCATTATTAATTTGAAAACCGAGATGATAAATAAATAAGTGCATAGTTTCATCAAAATTTGTTAAGTATTTTTTGTGTGTGAAAGACCAACAAACATACATACACCCCACAAACTTTTATATTTATAATATTAGTAGGACTACAGTCGATTACTATGCATATTATGTGGGCGTTCTTCGATAAGCGGTAACTTGTACGGTAATGCGTTTAACAATTCTTTTTTGTATGACACATTGCCATATTTTACATATTTATATACTTTATTGAACAAGAATACGGTTGAATATCTGATTGAAACACATTTTTCTGAGAAATTTTATAAAATCAAAAAATAATTGACCTTGCCCTGTTTGTCTATATCCCAACTAATACTACATATAAATGCGATAGTAACTCTATCTGTCTGTCTGTTACGCTTTCACGCCTAAACTACTGAACTGATTTTATCAAATTTGGTACAGAGATAGAGTTGACCTTGAGAAAGAACATAGGATAGTTTTTATCCCAGACTTTTGAAAGGTTCTCTTGGAAACGCGATATAACCGAAATCCACTTTCACATAAAAAAATTTTTGGTAGTAATTTATACTGTTTGGGGTTCGAATATACTTTAGTGGTTACCTCTTCAATGGTTATTGCATAAAAGAACCACAAACGTACATGCATCCTCACGAATATTCGCATTTTTTATGGATTAATTTTATAAAGAAATCGGGTGTTATATATGAAAGAAAACCTGCTACCTGTACCTATATATGCATATATATACACCAAAATTTTTGAGTTTCGATGCCACACACACACACACACGCATACTCAGATATCGACGTATCTATACTAATATTATAAAGCTGAAGAGTTTGTTTGTTTGAAAGCGCTAATCTCCGAAACTACTGGTTCGAATTGAATAATTCTTTTTGTGTTGGGTAGTCCAGTTGTCGAGGAAGGCTGTGGGCTATATAACATCACGCTACGAACAATAGGAGCAAAGATATAGTAGTAAATGTGTAAAAAACGGGAGAAATTATTTCATCTTTGAAGCCTTCCGTTGCGTGCGCCGTGAAAACGGTTCAAGATACACAAAAAATATGTATTAAAGAATAATAGCTCTTTTAATGATCTAAAAAACAGTCCGCGACAGTATATGTCTATCTTTTAAGATTAACTCACAAAAACCGTTTTTACGGTACCTAATTTGGTCGAAATAATTTGTTTAAGTTGTATCAACATAATAATATTAATCTTTATTCAAATAAACAAATAAATATGTTGTTGGTTAAGAGTACTTCATTGCGAATAAAACAAAACATAGGTTTTATCCTGAAAATTCTACGGGAACTCGACCATTCCGAAAACCCCGCAAGAACGGGAACTAGGCATGTGGGAAGAATCAAAAATCTGCCGGAAGTCACTATTCCACGCGGACGAAGTCGCGGCAAAAGCTAGTATTTTATAAAAATAGGTTAAATATATGTAGATGTATGACTATGGACTCTTGCCTGAGTGTACTCATTATGAATGTGTTTGTGTATGTACATATGTTTGTTTTTGAATGTGTGCGTTGTTAAGTTGGCAAATAGTCAGTTATTTCATGGTTTCTGACTGCATGGCATTGAAATATTTTATAAGAGCTTCCTCGTCAAGAATTAACATAAAGCAGAAAAAATATATAAAGCAGATAACTGTTAACAAGATATATTAATAAATACTCAATTATCATTACATAGAAACTCTTTTATAAGTAGGCATTACAACTTCAACTTATTCTGTGCGATTATATATTTAAAAAAAAATACAATGACATTTCAAATTTGATATTCGAAAAGAAAATTATACTGGAATGAAGCCATAGATTAAATGTATATTAAAAAAACAGTGTCATAATATTCTGGCACAGATTGAAGCGATGTTTATGCAAATGTATCAAAATTCCGTTCCATAACTATTTACATACTGTTAGTTTACTACAGTTTTAGTTACTTAAAGTTAGACTGTGTGCATTATAATACTGTTTAAAACAGAACTTAATTATTATGCTGGTGTTATGAATTCACTAGGTATATGCGCTGTTTATAAAGTACTTAGGTACTATGTACTTGTTTCAATATACAAATCAAGCTTGGAGTCTTTCATTCATAAATCTTCTATTATGAGATTCTTAAATTATATATGTATTAAAAACTGTGAACTACAAGTATTTAGTTTGTTACGTACGCGCTACATATTAAAAAATAATAAACATCGCCGGGGCAAAATCATTGTTTGCAAAAAACATGATATAGCGAGTGACTGACGACTCCGCGGATCGAACACCAAGTCGTGTGAACCAGAAGATTCCTGATACCACACAAGCTATGGAATGGTATTGCTATCCTAACATCGGGACAATCATGTAGTCTTAGGTACAAGTTATAAGTTTTAATATGTAATCCTTATTATAATATACATATAAGTAAGTTTCGTAGTTTTCCTTGAACCTCCTATATAATAATTAGTTTGACGATAGAAACAAGTAGTAAGTTTATTTATATTGACGTCACTAACAAGATTACTCTTATAGTGACGCCAGACTCGTCGTATTCTGTACCTAACTTATAATTGAATATAATTGATTTACATTTAGACGAGTTTATTAATGGAATAGAATTATGGTAAAATAATTAAAACCTATAGGTAATGTGTCATGTATTTATATTTAATTGTTTAATTAAATAGTTTTTCATTTACGTACATACGAATATTATCGTGTTACGACAAATAAGATGGTTGGTTGGTTGTTTAAATTATAGCCTTCATCCGTGCAAGACATTTGTCCGATTTGTTCTAACCCCGATGACGCTGTCAAATAGAATATATTATTTTACAGCACCTGTCAAATCAACATTTTTTTTTAATCTAAGTTTATTTCGTAGTTAGGGTACGATATTTGTGTACTCTAAAATCGATATTGAAACTCTTTTTAACTTAAAAAAGTATCACCAATTATCGATACGATCGAACTATTGTTGATAACTAGGGCCCGGATAAATATGTATTAAAAAATCTAAAATATGTACATAAAATATGGACGAAAAAATCTAAAATATGGAAAATAAAAGTTGGTTTTTCAGTCTAAATATGACAATCCATGTAGAAAACACATTTTAGACCGAAAATCGCGTAAATTAAAAATATGTATTTACATATTAATCCGGGCCCTATTGATAAGTGATAACGTTTCCGACGCCTTACTATAGTTTACAAGTTTAACAATTTAAAATAAACATAACATTACACATCTTACTTGAAAAATATTTTCTAATAAAACCTTTTTTCATCTAAATTTATACAATATATTTCATCAGCAATCACTCTTGTAATCATTGCCTCTTTTTAAAAAAAAAACTTCAGTATACATCCAACGTCCAGTTCCGCTCGAATGAACATAAAAGTACATATTTTTTTTGTAACGCCGGCCGTTATGTTGCCAGCATGATGGAAATATTATTTATGTGTCAGTAATAAAGACTTTTTGCTGTTTGTAGCTTCGAGAAATAATAAGTATTTGCTATTTAGATAAATCATTATAAAGACTAGAATAGTTAATAATATACAATCATAATCTACATTTAATCAATAAATCATATGGAGGAGAAGGAAGATGCAACACAAAAATTTTATGTTTTTAAACACATGTATAAGAACTTCATAACTTATTTAAAAAAAAAATACGAAAAAGTGTAGAAATATATGATAGAAAAATTGTATGCAAAAATATGTATATGAAAAAAGATATTTACATTTAGTCAAAAACAAGTTACATTTAGTCAAAAACAATATTAAGTGCAAATTAGTAAACTTATTTACATACTGCCAACAACTAAAAAAACTCTTTTGAACCCAAACTATACACTAATATCAACCTAATCAATTTAAACATTTTTACAAATTAAAATATATTCTAAATATAAACACATAAAATTTTTATCAAACAGGAAACCCCTCTTGCATAAGATAACACTTACACAATAAATAAATATGTCAAAAAAATGTTTGGCTCTAAAAGAATTTAATATATATGTACATATAAATAATACACAACTGTATTTTTCTGTGCATTTTAAAAAGGATAAGTAGATTATATATACAGACTAGCTTTCCGCCCTCAGCTTCGCCCGCGTGGAGTTCGGTTATATCGCGTTTCCAAGAGAACCTTTCAAGTCTGGGATAAAAACTATCCTATGTTCTGTCTCAAGGTCAACTCTATCTCTGTAGCAAATTTCATTAAAATCAGTTCAGTGGTTAAGGCGTGAAAGCGTAACAGACAGACAGACAGAGTTACTTTCTCATTTATAATATTAGTAGGGATTAAATTGAAAAGAATACCAGACTTTGTTATAAAGCTTAGTTCAGAATGTAACGATAGTAATGATATCTAAGATCGTGTGTACACATTTGAGTGAAACTAAGTTTTTCAAATACTCCATGTTTTTTATAATCTTATACTTACATGTTCCTCTGTCAGATACTTTAGAATTATCGGGAACATGTAGATATAAAATAATAAAAACATTTAGTATACAGAAACATTACTTTTTGTGATGATAATATTCTTGAAAATTATCGTTAAATAAACATTATTTTTTATGTTAATGAAAATAAATCAAAGATCTCGAGCAAAAAGTTTCCATATTCCTACATCAATAAAAAATATCTCTAATGACAAAATGACAACTATTGCATAACAAAAGCTATATATTTACTAGATGTTACATTCCATATAATATTAATATTATAGAATTACAGAGTTTGTTTGTTTGAATGTACTTATCTCAAAAACTACTAGTATAATATACAACTTGCTTAATTTTAATATATATACATATAATCTCAAACTCATGATCATTTTAATTATATAATTAGTTGAAGTATTTTAACTTCAACTTCCAGTCAAATAGTTATAACCTTCTTTATATAGGAAAAATTATATTGTTGTTTGTATTTGAGAGTACTTTGTAAAATCTATATGCATTTAAATTTTTTCATCACAAGTACCGAGTTCTTGAAGCAGGGACTTACATAAGTATATATATATATATTCTTAGTATGACTATATATAGCAAGACCTTAATATATTATATTGAAAACCCTTGGCCTTTTAATAATCTAAAAGGATTATTTTTTCCTCACAATTTTCCTTAAATGTGTATTTGAACCTTTTATTTCTTTAAAGATATTTTATACATAGAAATAATATTCTATTACTGTTCTGTTATATTTTATATAATATTTATTAAATAAAATCAATAACACTATTTCTAGTGTTTACATAGTAATAAAATAATGATTTCGTTATACACATTTTTGTATACAATGATTTTCAATATTTAAATACTTGAGACATGTTTAAACATCCTTATTAAAAAACATTATAACTATTACAAAAAAACTATCATATAAAAAGGTATGTTTTACTATATATAGAATTGGCTACACCACTTGAATTTGTAATTTTATTTTAAGCCAATGTTTTATTTTTAAAGCCATTATAATTCTTGCCAGCTACACCATTTGACACTGGCTTTTGTTTTGAATTAAGAATGTTTAGAATTTAAAAAAATCATGTGATTTTAAGTAGGTATGAATTGTATAAATTAAGTGCATATCATTAATGACAATGTGATTACGAATTTCTTATTTTAATAAATATGATCTTATTACTATTAAAAATAGTAAAGGAAATTCCGAAAACAAAGTGTAATATAACAATAGAGCGCTGTGCAAAACAATTTAATGTTGGTCGTAATCAGAAAATTGCGCAAAATGTGAGAAATAAACATTATCGGTAACAATGCCTACCTCTGATAACAAGGGCGCGCGATCCAAATGTTCTGATGATGCAAATGCGGACTCAAAATAAGCTCCACGACTCCTGCTCTCGTATCTGGACCCACCTTCATCCCACATTCTGGCTTCTAATTCATCAGACATTCTGGAGCCGAATAGTCGCATACACTTAACAACCACTGAACATATTATTTATACGTACAAACAACACTATACCGCCAAGAAAATGTTTATTTTTATTTTACGAACAACATAGCTGATAATATAATACAATATTATTTATGAATTTAAATATATACTGTTTAAACCGACGAGGACACCTCTCTCCGAGAGATATCGTTTACAACTACCAAAATGACATTATTTGACAGCTCAAGGAACATAACCGCTTACGTTCAAAAACTGTGTTACAGAATTTAAAAACAAAATATTTTAAGAATAGATACTTCATAACCATTATAATTATTTATTTCGAATATTAAGTATATTAGATCATTGAAAGTTAATATTATTAAAATTTAACAAACAAAAATTTGAGTAATAACTTTTATGTAACCAAAAACTGAAAATTCCAAAAATCTTATGGAAGCCATAGTTTTGTAAAGGAATGGACACAACATAATTCCAAATTGTATATGAATTGTAGGTGGTAGAGCCTAGCTGTGGTCAGTTACTACATCTCGAACATGGGCTGGCTCTATCGGGGAAGTACCACCCTCTCACAAAAGATCGGCGTGAAGTAGCCTTTAATGGCTGAGTTTCGTCCGATGAATGAGAGAGCCGGTTGCCCTTTCCCTATTCCTACCCTTTCCTACCGTTTCCTTATTCCCACCCCTCCCTATCCCTAAAAAACAAGGTAGGCAACGGATGCGCAACAGAAATGTTGTGAATGTCCATGGGCGACGGTAGCCACCTTCCATCAAGTGGGCCGTCTGCTCGTTTGCCACCATTCACATAAAAAAATTGCATTCTTTTATTAATTACAGTGGTATAAACATTGGACATAAGTTTTTTTTACTTTTGAATTTTACGTAAAACTATTAAATGTACAAAACTTAAAGAATGATATAAAAAATTAACTGAATTTAAAGCATGTGTAAGTTTTGTTTCTGTTATTATGAATGAGTCAAAAACGATTGCTATAAATTAGTATAGTTGCTAACTTAAAATAATATTCAAATAAAACACAGAAATAAGACCAGACGCTTTATTAAAATAAACAATAGTGATAGATTTAATAAAAATTACAAATAAGTTACATTAGATCGTCCACTGAAAATCAATGGGAGTACAATTCTTACAACATTAACTAATTAGTAAAATTAACATATCTTTATAAATAACATTGAAAACTGTATTAAATTATAACTGCAGTGAACTCTATTATAAATAGAATTAAGGTCCAAATTCCAATGGAATTTCATCATATACATTTTAATGAGGCAATGATTATATACACAAAAGAAACTGCAAAGTAATATAAACTTTAATCCCATACAATAAGAAGTATAATACAGTAAACAATGTTATTTAAAGATGTTCTTCACTCCTGAGTCGTCTGATTGATATATATTTCACACAAATGTACTTAAGGCATCATATAAATTATAAACATAGGAACACTATTGTGAACATTTAATCGTTATAATGTTCCATAGAGAAAAGACACAAATATTTATAACATATACATAATAAATCTTAATTCGTGTGAAATATGTCATTTATGTTAGTAACACATCACAACACAATCAGTATTAAGAAAGATAAAAAATATTTGACATAATAATATTACACAAAATTTTATATCTTAATAAATGGAATGAAATCTTACAGAGATAATACATAGATTTAACAATCAATTTATCATCAATAGAAGCAGTTAGAATATAGAGTAGAAGAATAATGTTATTTCATATTAATTATCTTTATGTATGTGTAAAAGAAATGTACTAAATTAAAACTGTTTCTATCAATGCAATCATTTTGCTCGACTAATCTATATAATATGTATTATCACAATGAAATATCAGAATAAAATACATCTCTTAAGCAATAGTGTACTCTAAAATATGAGGTATTAGACACATTTTCGTTACATTCATGTACAAGTGCAAAAAGACTTAAGTTGGCAATATTAAACTTTTTATGTTGGCAATATTGATTATGTGAAAAGTTGCAAAGGTATTTTGTAATCATCTAAAAATATGAAGCGGATTCTATTATTTTATTAAATACAGAGGTCGAAGTGTTAAGAACTCTGTGGTAATTTTCTACTTCCACCATAAAATAGACATTTCCCATATAAATTATAACCCGATTAAATCTTGGTATGGTTTTGTTGGTAAATATCAAACCTTAGATATTCATACAACATTATTCCAAAAACATTTTATCCCATACAGCAATTCATCTTTAAGAATTGTTATGTTAGGTTTATTTTATGTATGAGAACATCACAATATCCATCGTGTTGAATGTATTTAACACTTCTATGTTGTATGTGTGTGTGTGTGTGTATGTATGTGTGTGCTACACGACAGAGACGACTAGGAGCGGCTGGTGTATCATAAAGAAGACAGCGGCCTGCGAGGGTTCACTCCCTCTAGACGTGGCCAATCCACAAACTCAGGACCATGTCTAAAAAAACATAAAATATATATATATAAGATTATGATCGATTCTTAAAGCATACAATTCGTCTAAGACAAAAAGAGAATCACTAATTAAATATTCATGCGTTCCTTCTGTGTATTTTGCACTGAATTAACGATAACTTTCTATTTCGTATTTTGCATTTAAATGCCTCTTAGTAAAAAACAATTTGTATTTTATCTATACTAATATTATAAAGCTGAAGAGTTTGTTTGTTTGTTTGAAAGCGCTAATTTCCGAAACTACTGGTTCGAATTGAATAATTCTTTTTGTGTTGGATAGTCCAGTTATCAAGGAAGGCTGCGGGCTATATAACATCACGGTACGACCAACAGGAGCAAATATATAGTGGTAAATGTGTAAAAAACGGGAGAAATTATTTCATCTTTGAAGCCTTCCGTTGCGTGCGCCGAGAAAACGGTTCAAGATACACAAAAAATATGTATTAAAGAATAATAGCTCTTTTAATGATCTAAAAAACAGTCCGGGACAGTATATGTCTATCTTTTAAGATTAACTCACAAAAAATGTTTTTATGGTACCTAATTTGGTCGAAATAATTTGTTTAAGTTGTATCAACATAATAATATTAATCTTTATTCAAATAAACAAATAAATCTGTTGTTGGTTAAGAGTACTTCATTGTGAATAAAAAAAAAACATAGTTTTATCCTGAAAATTCTAAGGGAACTCGACCATTCCGAAAACCCCGCAAGAATGGGAACTATGTGGGAAGAACCAAAAATCGGAAGTCACTATTCCACGCGGACGAAGTCGCGGCAAAACCTAGTTTTAAATATCTTTCGAGACGTATTTTGCATTTTTAATATTCATTTCGAAATGCAAAATACTTTGTGATAATGTTTTGCCAACATTAACCTAGAATACTATTGTATTTTTTTCTATATAATTACTATTATAGTCACCTGAATATAAAGTTGATAGTGGCTCCTACACACGCGCCCCAGAACATGAGGTACATCATTAGACCTGACCCACGAGGCAGCATTGTCCCCGCGAACATCATGGACAGACCCACGAGTAGGAGGGACGGCAACTGGGAAAAGATTATATATATAGATATAACAAATATACAGGGTGACTGGTGAATTACTATCGATACTTGAGGACGTGATATTTGACGATCATATATGACGAAATAAAAATTAATATAACATAAATATTAATAAACTTCTAAGTAAAGTTAACCAAAAGTTATGTAATTAATTACGCAGCATGTGAACACCCTACAGATTAGGTACACACACACACACACA
Organism: Danaus chrysippus; assembly: GCA_916720795.1. Lineage (NCBI taxonomy): Eukaryota > Metazoa > Arthropoda > Insecta > Lepidoptera > Nymphalidae > Danaus > Danaus chrysippus. The sequence continues at coordinate 5,944,800 of CAKASE010000066.1, read as the reverse complement.
CATACGCGAGCGGCAGCGTAGTGTTGTATCAGCACGCCGCCGCACGCGTCCACACTTGGAACACTTGGAACGTGTCCACACTTTATTTATTTATACGGAAATTTGGTCAAAAATTAAGTACCTATTTTTTTTACATAATTCGAATTAGAATCATGTACCGAGTATCCTCCTTAAATATTGATAGTAATTCACCAGTCACCCTGTATAAGATAATTATATTTTTTATGTCTACCAAACATTTAGTGTAATTTGGATAAGAAATGTATACATACACATAAATCTCGTTTATTCATCTTATACATATCTTTTAAATATGACATGTTTTCTAAGTCAATATTTTAAAAATATCTATGGTTTTATATATGTATTTAATAATTAAAGTGAATAACAAGTAAATCTAAAACAAAAAGATCCTGAAATTAGTAGAATATGTAGGTATATATCTTAATGTTCTGTTCATTATTCATGGTAACTCACAGTGAAATACTTCCAGTCGCGCTGTCTTCTCAATGGACATAGAGCGGTGTTGCCCTCACCATCAACAACTATATACTTGCCCAGGAACAGATCTATGGCATCCTGGAAAAAATATATAACAAAAAGAATATATATTATATACTACACATTATATATCTTTTATTATCTGTTTCTAAGTTTTATTCAAACATACAATTATTATTATCAAACTCAAAAATTATTTAAGTAGTTCACATTATATTCAGTCACTATGAAAAAAAGATTGGCTTATATAAAGGCGTTTTTGATAAAGAAAAATCTGCTCAAGATAATCATATACATATAGTACTCCGAGAGGTAGTTGTAAAAATGTATTACATATTTTGAAATATCTCTTAATCAAACATTATTATGTCAATGATGTAGACTGTTTTAGGTAAAACTGTTAAGTATTCTATTATTCCCACTTTATAAGTCATGGTTTTTCAAGTGACCTACAAGATTTCCTACTGATATATATATATATATATATATATATATATATATATATATATATATATATATATGACCAACCTGTCTGAACCCATCGCTGAAGTTATTCTTGTAGTATCTTGTGAGTGAGTTGATGCCATCTCTCAACAGACCAAGTCGGGTCCGTTTGCCAGTTCTAGTAAAATCTGTCTTTAGGGCTCCAGTGCCGGAGTACTGAGTGGAGATCATATCTGCATGATCGGCCCATACCTGGAAAAAAGTAATAAAAAATGCAGTACTGCAAACTGTGCCGTGTATAGTGCATACTGCATTCTGTGCAGTAATCATACATGATTGTTCTTCAAATGCTTCTCATTATATGTGCTATTTGAATTGTGTTGATAGTATCAAATTTTTATTCTATGAAATCTCTTCTAAAAGTCTAGGTTAGACTTCAATCGAGGAATGTATTATTTACATATACACATAAATAGAAATATATTAGTAATTCAAATAACATTATTTAAAATAACAGCGTCAATACTGAAATTCCGCTAACTAATGTATCTACATTAAATTATTTTTAACTATGGTCCTTTTCTTTCTATTTAGGGACCATTGAAAACCTTAAAAGCTAATCATTTAAACGAACTTCTGTTCAATTTTCACTTTAGGTAAAAGTTTCATTCGATTTTAGTCAACGAAGAATAGTACAATAAGGTAATCAAAAATTTGGAAACAAATCCAATAAAAATTAACACATAAATCTTAATTTTAGTTCTTTTTGGTTGTATTTTGGCTTTTACTTGTCCATTATCGAAACGTTATTTGAATCTCCACGAACTTAGTAACGTAAAACTAAATCCATGTTTTATAATCTTCTGCCAATACTATGCGGACCTTATATATATTAAATAAATAAAAATAAAAATTATAATACAATAATAACGATATATTTTTTATTGTATTTGTAATTACTGAGACTTATAAATAACATAATTCAAACTGTCCGTCTCTGTATTCAACGTGCGGGTGCCGGGTCCATCGTTGTAGTGAGAGGAGCTTCAACAGTGCCTGGGACTTGCGACTCAGGTGTAGGTTTAAGGGGCACTATCTAAAGCGCGTTATACGCTCACCTCCACTGTCCAACCTCTCTCTACCTAACCAAATTTGAAAAAAACCTACTAGGGCTGCTTTCGACGTACGTTCCAAGAATGAATTAATGTTAGTTCTGGACAGGGCCAAGTCTTTTAGTAGGTTATAGAGAGATTTAGCTGTTATAATATCCTAGGTTCAAGATAGTAAATATTACCGTATTGAATAGGCTATCAAAGTGCGTGTCCTGATCATCATCTGTAGTGACCGCCAGTAGTCTCAGCACAGCCAGAAGCTGTCTCCTCGCCAATAAACTCTGAACCACGTTAGTACGATCCAGACAATCCACACAGTTAGTACGGAACACTCCTGACTGACGTAGCAGCACCGTACCGCCGCGGGACACGAAGTAACCGAACTCTGTCTGAAATACAACACGCACACATATATATTGACACAGACACACATACATAATTAGTCTTTATAACACCAGAAATTATGTTTTATATTACTATGTACTATGTGTATCTGATGTCGCCTATCCTCTATGGATGTTGGTGAAAGAATACAAACTAATCCCGTAAAATAATAATGTAGTAAGTGTAAATATTTGAAAATATGAAAAATAAATTAGTTGAGAAATGAGAGTGTCTATACATATAATAAAGTTTCGAACGTCGCAGTGAATAATTAATGTTTAGAGTTTTTCATGATTTTCCATTTTTAAATCACGTTAAATACTATCAAGGCAATATCACACAATATCTTGGTATATTAATTAACGATTCAAGAAGGAATTTTACACTTCATAGTGCTCATTCACCTGTTCGTGGGCTACTCGATCCAATAGCACGGATAACCGGTCATAACGCATCCGGCGACACTCAGCGTGAAAGTCGAACGGCTCGTAGCGTACAGCTGGAAGTGCTGCTGCTGCTACAGCTGCACGATAGCCACGCTCAAGCGCTTCTTCCTTACCATGCTGGTCGATCTGATGGGTAAAAAGCAGATTCCAATTAATATTAGAAAAGGTATTTCCAGTCAGTGGTGGCCTAGTGGTTAAGACGCCCGCCTCTCAAGCTCGAAAGCGCGGGTTCGATCCCGGCCCGGGCAAGTACCAATGTGATTTTTCCGAGTCATATGTACTTTCAAAGAGTATTTAGACATCACTGATTAATGCATTCCCAAAGAGGGTTGATGTCAGGCAGGCGGCCGGTCGTAAAAACAATTAGCCAAAACTATTCACAGCATGCAAGGCAGACCATGGCTATAGCTGGGAAATTGCCAGGGAGAAGAAGAAGATTAGAAGAGGTATTTCCAGAAGTTGCAGGTGTCCATAAGCTTTAGTAACAATTTATCAACTGGTTGGACAAACCTTTCTTTGACAACTAAATGTAAAGAAATAGAAATCCAGGTAGAAGTATTGATAGAAGCTTCTTGACTTCTATACTATCTGAATCTATATATGTAGTTGAATAGTTTGACTTAAACAGTCACCAAAAGGAATTATGTTTTCAGAGAAGACCACATACAAATAGAATGCACAATCTCCTCTCTAGTGTTTCTCTAGTATTTAAAACACGATTTATATATAATTGTACATGAATGATACCAACTAGGTATATACAGGTGACTGGTGAATTACTACTATCAATATTTAAGGAGCATACTCGGTACATGATTCTCATTCGAATTATGTAAAAAAAATAGGTACTTAATTTTTGACCAAATTTCCGTATAAATAAATAAAGTGTGTACACGTTCCAAGCGTTCCAAGTGTGGACGCGTGCGGCGCCGTGCTGATACAACAACACGCCTCCGCGCGCGTATGTGTGAGTGTGTGTGTATACCTAATCTGTAGGGTGTTCATACGATGCGTAATTAATTACATAACTTTTGGTTAACTTTACTTAGAAGTTTATTAATATTTATGTTATATTAATTTTTATTTTGTCATATATGATCGTCAAATATCACGTCCTCAAATATCGATAGTAATTCACCAGTCACCGTGTAGATGTTATAGTACGCCTTTTTATACATATAAGAAAGGTGGCAAATTAGCAGACGGCAAACTAGATGGGTAATAGTCAACGACGCCTTTGGACATCTGCAACTTAATAGATGTTGCTTTGCCAATCTTGATTTTAGAGAGGTTAGGAAAGGGTGGGAACAATGAAAAGGCAACCGGCAGTCTTATTCATTGGACGAAAGCAGCCAATAAAGGCAGATCTTCAGTGAGATAAAACTGAACTCGATTATACAGTACGTCATGTAACAGAGGGCGTTCCCTTGAACACCTTAATATATATCACTAATAGATTAAAATAAATATATCAGCATAGAAAAAAAAGCATAAAATAATCTGATAAAAAAAATAAATTAATCACAATAATTTCGAAATCTTTATGTATGTGGCGCGGAATAGTAGTTAGTTATCTAGCGTAGTAGCATTGCCCAAAGTGGCAATGTCGCAATACGCACGATGCCGAGCGACTCGATCAACTCACCAAATTTAGCAAGACCTGGTTTCCGTACCGCTGTAGCTGGTCCCTTAGGTGTCTAGTATAAGCGGCCACGTGGTCCTCTGGAGCGAGGGCCACAGCCGGCTTGTACTTGAGGTCAGGGTACTGGCTCCAGTACAACGGTATCGAACCCCTGGTCTGAAGGAACGAAGACTTCTCACCACCACGCTCTATGATCTGTTCCGTCTCCACGAAGTTTGCTACGTTGCCCTATAGAAATTGTTCATATTTCAGACTTTAATCGCTAATATATAATTATATTTGAGGTATGTTTTCTTTGTAACTCATTAGAAATAATGATTTATATTGATGTGTCTTCTGCTTATTTAAGAGCACATTTTATTTATTAAGCATCAGTTTTTCACATAGAATTTCAAGAATAAGATATTAAATATTCTTACATATAGATTTACTTCTGGCTTGTCTATTGCTATTAGCCCTCATAGCTTTGACTGCGTCATCGCGAGGGGTGGATGGCCTATGGGACCTACCCGTTAAATTCGGGCCTGAAGTCCCAAGTGTGAATCTCAGAGGCCATATTTCAGCTTAGAATGTCATCAATGGGGAAGGTAGCATCGAGTGATAATTATAAAGTTATCAGAACATAGTATGCTATTAATACCCCAAATATAGACCAATTAGTCCCAATGTTTCCTTAATTAGTGTGTACTACATATCTTCTTACCTGTCCATCAATACCTCTCGTGAACAACCTGGTGCCAGCTCTTTCCACACTCCTCCGGGAGACCAAGGACCAGACTAATTGATGACCCTTCACACTCACACGATTCACTGCCACGACTGATGGATGTTATAGGAAATATTAAAGGCATTTGTTGTTTGGTAGCAATTGATTTTAAAAAAAGTTTGATAAACAATAACAATATAAATCTGTAAAAAATATATAATCCATCATAATTGACTAGATTTTGTTGCTACACAGTTTAATAGCACTCTTAAAACAAATTGTACTCTCTACTATAGAATAAATTACAATTTAAGTAGTGAATGTTTTTAACTAGCACAGGGCACAGAAGAACTTTTTACCAATCATTGACATTTGACTTATTTTTCATACAACAACAGTATTTTTTTATGACATCTTTATAAAAGGATACAGCCCTGTATGATGGGTAGAGCGAACCTCGCAAACTGCTGGTGAGAGTATTCCTTCAACAGGTGACCGTTCCATAGGAACCTGGAATCAGCTCGGCTGGCCAGCGACATCTGCAAACAAAAATTTACATATACATACATATGTAGTGTTAGCAAATGTACATACACATCAAAAATATGTTAATACAAGAAACTTAATCTTCTTCTATCTGGCAATATAGTGTTATCAAATGAACATACACATCAAAAATATGTTAATACAAGAGAGTTAATCTTCTTCTACCTAGCAATTTCCCAGCTTTAGCCAGGGTCTGCCGTACATGTTGGAAATAGTTTTGGCTAACCGTTTTAACGACCGGCCGCCTGCCTGAGATCAACCCTCTTTGGGAATGCATTAATCAGTGATGTCTAAATACTCTTAGAAAGTACATATGACTTGGAAAAATCACATTCTTATTACAAGAGAGTTAATAATTTTTGGATAAAAAAATTTATGAGGATTTTATTAATAGAATATCTTATAAACACTTTAAATTCTTTTGCTTACTTTGTTAATCTTAATATTACTATTATAAACAAAATTCTATATAATACAACCACCCATATACAGAGTGACTGGTGAATTACTATCGATATTTGAGGACGTGATATATGACGATCATATATGACACAATAAAAATTAATATAACATAAATATTAATAAACTTCTAAGTAAAGTTAACCAAAAGTTATGTAATTAATTACGCATCGTATGAACACCCTACAGATTAGGTATACACATACACACACTCGCGCGCGGCGGCGTGTTGTTGTATCAGCACGCCGCCGCACGCGTCCACACTTGGAACACTTGGAACGTGTCAACACTTTATTTATTTATACGGAAACTTTGTCAAAAATTAAGTGCCTCTTTTTTTTACATAATTCGAATGAGAATCATGTACCGAGTATTCTTCTTTAATATTGATAGTAATTCACCAGTCACCCTGTATATTCAGACAGTATGACATACCTTATGGAAATCCGGTGCTACCGAATGCAATCTCTGCATAGAGTGGGTCAGGTCGTAGCCGTATGAGAAATACATACCAGGAGTATCTAAAGCCAAACGCAGCATACGCTCATACGTGTTATTATCCTCCACCTAAAATATAAACAACATAATATTAAACATAAGTGCAACATATTAAGAAATAAATGGACATCGCCCGGGCAACATTCTTGTTTTGGTAAAATATCTTAACATAACGAGTGACGCTGCTTACTCCGCGGAACACCAAGCCGTGTGAACCAGAAGATTCCTGATACCACACAAGCTATGGAATGGTAATGCTATCCCAACATCGGGACAATCATGTAGTCTTAGTTATAGGTTATAAGTTTTAACATGTAATCATTATTATAATATACATATAAGTACCTGAGTTTATTAGTTTTCCTGGAACCACTGGTTGCCATCTTAATTAAATTTAAGCATCAAAGTCAACAGCATCATTATCACTGATCACAGTATTTCATACATGAATCTTTCTTATCTAATCATTGGTAATAAATTTTAAATGCTTTGTTTATATTGTATTCATACTTATCCCTACTAATATTATAAATGCGAAAGTAACTCTGTCTGTCTGTCTGTTACGCTTTCACGCCTAAACCACTGAACTGATTTTAATGAAATTTGGTACAGATATAGAGTTGACCTTGAGAAAGAACATAGGGTACTTTTTATCCCAGACTTTTGAAAGGTTTTCTTGGAAACGCGATATAACCGAACTCCACGCGGGCGAAGCTGCGGGCGGAAAGCTAGTAGTACATAAATATATATAAGAACTCCTTTTACTATTTAATATCATCATATATGTATATTATACTAACCTGTTTGTTGGTAAGATGTGTATTGGAGCGTGCATATGGTATTATATCTGTGCCAGCCAACTGATATATGTCTTGACCATTTATTTTACCTACCTGTTGACAAAAATATATATGACATTACAGTAACTAGCTTTAAATATGCTGGGAATATACTACATATATGTACCATATATATAAATATATTTGTATATGTTTAATATAATAATAACTGACCAATATTCTATACTTAGCAACAACTAAATATAATCCCGATATGAGCTTTATGGAGCCGAGGAAGCCACACACCGGCTTGTAGGCATTCGCCGGTATTGGGATCTTAACTGCATTTATGTCTGAAATAATAATATTATTTTGTTCAACAGTATTCATAATAATTATATTATATTTATAAATAATATATTTATAATTTTCACTGATATATATTAGTTGATTTTTCTAATAGAAACATTTAATAATTGGCTCTATGAGAACTCTTTAAATATTTTATATCTTTTTGGCATAAACAAATAATATTACTTGATTACAAATTTTGGAGCTTTCTATTCCAAATTAATTAATATAATTTACAGAAGTTTTATTAAATTTTGTGACTGCAACACATATTTAGTAATACCAATGTATTTGATTATTTTTATTATCTGATTTATCTTAAACTGATTTTAGACCGCAATTTTATTATAATACATATAGTATTTATGACAGCTATAGTCTACAACATTGCACTTCATGTACAAAATACAAAATAACTTTTGCAGGAATTAATACTTTTGAGTTACCTTCCTTACCTTCAAGTAATTTTCCATTCATTTATCAAACTTTCTCATTTATAATATCAGTAGTACTATAAAACTCAAACTATCCCTGCCTTATGACTACATTTTGTTCTGGGAAAGATCACTCTTATTGGTCCTAGCTGTACTCAAATATAAATATACAGGGTGTATTATACCCTCTTTAGAATAATTTAAGTTGTGAATACAATAAAAATAGTAATTTTCGCCAATCATTACCTATCCCTACTAATATTATAAATGCAAAAGTAACTCTGTCTGTCTGTCTGTTTCTCTTCCACCCTAAACCACAGAACTGATTTTAATGAAATTTGGTACAGAGATGGAGTTGACCTTGAGAAAGAACATAGGATAGTTTTAATATCAGACTTTTGAAAGGTTCTCTTGAAAATGCGATATAACCGAACAACATGCGGGCGAAACTGCGGGTGGAAAGCTAGTAATCTATATAATATCATATTAATATAAAAATATTAGTTTGTATATTATACATATATGATTGTTACAAATTATTCAAGTAGTAATTTTTAAGATAACTTTGTATATATTCATTTTTAATACCTTATAAGTAAAAAATATACTATTCCAAGTAAAAATTTCTCTAAAATGACCATTAAATTTGAACTATATCAGAAATAAGTAAAGATACTTTATTCGATTGAACAAATTTTGTAATCATTTTAATTAACATCGGTAATTCATCTAATTAGATAAGTTTACTGAAGTAATCATTTATGACCTACTTATTATACCAATTTGATGTTAATAATGAACTTTTGTATCCACAGTGAATGACTATAACTGTTAGGGAATTTCATAAAACTTAGTAAGTTAATGAAATAATGCTTTTTGATGGTTTAATATTAATATGCAATAAATGTGTATGTGTGTATATTTTAGTGTTTCAATTAGGAAATATACAATGAAAATACATTAACACAAGCAGAACTTAAACAGCTACCTCCCAAATATTACATTCCTGTTGCTATATTGTTAAACATAGAAGTTACTGTACTCAAGCATATTTGAATCATAGTCATGTTATAAATATTTCATTATTAATGTCACTAATTTAAATATTACCTCAATATTGCTTCAAAGTTTAAGGTAATAGTGTGAAGTATTGTAGGTTTGTTTTTCATGATTACTTATTGTATATCTCATTTTCTCACCTTTGACAGTAGCCTCTCCAGTTATTCTATCAATTACCAGCACTTCAGTTGGATTGATTGTTGGTTCGAAGTAGAACTTGTCTGATGTAGTGTACCTACAAACATTTATAATGAATTCGTAGTAAGAAAACTTTAAATGTAACATAAAAAATCTTATATAGCAAATATATATAAGTTTAAAAGCCGGAAAGCATATTGAAAGGAAATAATTTTAAATGAAAATGTGCTAATACAATTAATACAAAACATACTTACAGTTTAATATCATCATGAATAAGTAGTTGATCTGCCATTTTTACAGAACTATTTTCAAAACACACACGTTTACCTATATCATAGCATTTACAACAGGGTTTCTTCGTTTCTACAATAAATATATTAATAAAATAATGTGACGTTACAACATCACGTTACTGCAAAATTATAAATTGCTAATTCAACCATCAAAGTGTTCAGTGATGACACTTCAGATTCAAAGATTATCGTGTCTAACAATTTCTAAGTCATGGAAATTTATATTTAAATTAATATTTTCTGTTAAAGTCACAAATAAATTAGAGTTAAAATTTATTAATGAATTATTTTTAATAAGCTTTTATCCTAATTTCCTATAGTTTTATATTACTGAACGGAGGATTAAAATACAAACAGATTAAACAGGAATAACAGATACATGTGTTTTTGACTTAAAAAACTAACCTGAACCGAATTCAAACAATGAGCTCTCGTTTTATTAAAAGTTTTAGATTTTATTATTAGCTATCAATATGGAGGTAGAAGGTCATCCAGGCCTAATCAAAACCATTAATGATGATGAAGAAGTAGAAGATTTCTCAGAGGAATCTGATGTGGAAGAAGACGTAAGTCTTGCAAATATTTAACTTTACATTCACAACTTACTTGGGCATGTCTTTTCCTTATCATTATCCTTCGACATTATTGATATATATTATTGTAGAACCGCTACAACTATTTTATATAAAAGATTACAAACAATTGATCTAAAATCTATCAAAACATTGACACTGACAAACCTAAGAATCACAGAATATTGCAAAATTCATGAATACCGTAACAAGTAAAAGGTTTTATTGTAGTGGAAAATATTAATAATAGTATAATTTATTTACAGTACCAGCCAACCAAACAAAAAGTTAAAAGACAAGCAGATTTTGATCCATCATTTAAATTTGTTGGTTCCGTTGATGAGTATAACAAGGTAAGTTTTTAATATAAACCAATGATACAGAATAAAATATTTACTATACTATTTTATAATAATTTATATAAACTGTTTTTAAAATTATACTTTCTTATATTTAATCAAAAAGTACATATAAAATATGTTCTTATTTATAGAGTTGTAAATTGAACCCACTAAGAGGCTATATTTCTTTTATATATATAATTTGAAATATTTAATGACTTTTTCATTCCAGAGTCCATGGGACGATCTGCATAAGTATATTAAAAGAAATGTTAAACAAACATTAGACCAGAAGATTGAGAAAAGACGAGCCGAAGCAAAGGTCAAAGGCAATATTGATGATAGTGAATCGGAAGAAGAGAAAGGTAAATATATACATATATATATATATATATATATATATATATATATATATATATATATATATATATATATATATATATATATATATATATATATATATATATATATATATTTTGTATTATGAATTATGTTTGGGAATGAACATTATAAAGCACTAATAATTAAATTAAATGATTTAAGCTACTTTTTGACTGATACTAAGCTTATTTAAATTTTTAAAAGGATATTTATATATGTACATACTTAAAAAGTTCTTCAACCAAGCCCATGGTAGTTTATATGAAAAAATTTTGAACTACTATACTCAAATTGATGGAATAAGAGGTTGTATAGAAAATATTTTATCCAAAATTGTATGAATTTTCTCATTGATCACACAAAGTATATGGGAGGCCAAATAATTTATATAATATAGTGTCTAATAATGTTATTCCTATGCCAGATATTCATTTTATTATTTCAAGGTTAGATATAGATTAATTTGTACTAAACTACCATATTAATACTATTTTCATGAATAACATTGATTTTGGTTGGAATTGATTGTAATGTTATTTTGTATGTATATTTTCCTCAGATGCGGGCTTGGATGAATTTGAAATATCTGATGATGAACTTAAGAAAGATGAAATTAAAACAAAACCAAAGAAACTGACGAAAAAACAGAAGTTAGAAGAGGTATGAAGAATATGTTTTTACTCATATAATAGACTTAACACAATATACAGGGTGACTGGTGAATTACTATTGATACTTGAGGACGTGATATTTGACGATCATATATGACAAAATAAAAATGAATATAACATAAATATTAATAAACTTCTAAGTAAAATTAACCAAAAGTTATGTAATTAATTACGCATCGTGTGCACACCCTACATCGTGTGAACACGCGTAAGATCGATCGCTAGGCGAGCGCGCGGGAAGACGAACGTACAGACCTTACAGTGGCGCTCGCCCGACTAATTAGTCACGGGGCGGGGGTTGGGGGTAGCGACACACGCGTGCGGCGCCGCCCGCGCCACCGGCAAGGTGTCCACACTTTATTTATTTATACGGAAATTTGGTCAAAAATTATACAGGGTGACTGGTGAATTACTATCAATATTTAAGGAGAATACTCGGTACATGATTCTCATTCGAATTATGTAAAAAAAATAGGTACTTAATTTTTGACAAAATTTCCCTATAAATAAATAAAGTGTTGACACGTTCCAAGTGTTCAAGTGTGGACGCGTGCGGCGGCGTGCTGATACAACACCACGTCACGACACGCGTATGTGTGAGTGTCAGTGTATACCTAATCTGTAGGGTGTTCATACGATGCGTAATTAATTACACAACTTTTGGTTAACTTTACTTAGAAGTTTATTAATATTTATGTTATATTAATTTTTATTTTGTCATATATGATCGTCAAATATCACGTCCTCAAATATCGATAGTAATTCACCAGTCACCCTGTATACCTATTTTTTTTACATAATTCGAATCAGAATCATGTATGTAAAAAAAATTGGTACTTAATTTTTGACCACATTTCCGTATAAATAAATAAAGTGTGTACACGTTCCAAGTCTTCCAAGTGTGGACGCGTGCGGCGGCGTGCTGATACAACAACACGCCGCCGCGCGCGAGTGTGTGTGTGTGTGTATACCTAATCTGTAGGGTGTTCATACGATGCGTAATTAATTACATAACTTTTGGTTAACTTTACTTAGAAGTTTATTAATATTTATGTTATATTAATTTTTATTTTGTCATATATGATCGTGAAATATCACGTCCTTAAATATCGATAGTAATTCACCAGTCACCCTGTATATTAACTTCTTAAATAGGTAAACAAAGATTAGTAAAATAGTAATTTAAAAACTAAGACCTATTTATATTACATTTATTATGATCTGATAGCTCTCACAGAGGAGGTTAATTAAATGTATGGACACCAGAATAGAAAGGCCTTTTAAGTCCTATTAACCCATGCCTTGGCCTTATTTCCTTAAATTTTAATTATTTTTCAGTTTACACTGTCTCTATGACTCTATTGGATCATTAAAAATCCCCTAAAATACTTATTATTAATTAACCTATATATTTTTTAGGAACTAAAGAAAGATGAAGGTGAAGGTGCTCGTATTGAGTATGATTCTGACTTCTTCGAAGAACCACCTCCATATGATGAACAGGCCACCTTCTATATGATGAATCTGTCTCGGCCGATGCTTAAAGCAATTGCATCTATGAATTATGTTCACCCTACACCCATTCAAGCTGCAACCATACCAATTGCTTTGTTAGGTAAGTATAGGTTTTTGTGTTCATGGGCATAAAATATAGTAAATTTTGTCCGTTTCTATGTATGTCTGTGTGTGTGTTACAAACTTCTGCACTGATAGTAATTTTAAATATTTTTAGTATAACAGATATCTATCAAAAGTGTCATATGACTTCATACTATATATAACCGCTTAGATCTGTTCTCTAAATTAAACTCTGTGAAGAGAATATTGGAGCCTATGTATTATTCTGATGATTAAGCACCAATATTGAAAAGTTTTATCAAATTTCCTTAGTATATCTTACATGAAACAGAAACAAAGTATCTCATTTAAAATTATGATATACAACTTAGTACATTCTTGTAGTTTTTAAGAAAATAAAATAAAAAATTTGATTTTAAGTAGTATTTCAAATTATTGAGGATTTATTTTTTATCACAGGTAAAGATATCTGTGCGTGTGCAGCCACTGGTACAGGTAAGACCGCTGCATACATGGTGCCAGTTTTGGAGCGACTTTTATACAAACCTACTGAAAGACGCACGCGAGTATTAGTGCTTGTACCTACCAGGGAACTTGGAGCTCAGGTGAGTTCTATATATAGGTTCATTCAATTATCGAAGTAGGGAGCAACTAATAAAGGAGGGGTCAAATTATGATGGCCACCGGAATAGTTTGAAATGAGCTTGCAAATACTAATTAGGAGGCAAGAAAGAAAGGGAGGAGTCAAAGTTTGATAGCGATTACAATAGTTTGAAATGAGCTTGTAAATACTTATTAGGGGGCAAGTAAGAAAGGGAAGGTGTTAAACTGTTATGGTTACCAGATTATTTAAATATATGTTCTAACAAAGGGTAAGTTATCTAAAAAGGGTAGGAATACGTAGCTATAGAACTTTTCTAAACAGTTAGAATGCAATAATACAAGGGCTCCATCTAGGCTAAAAATTACAGAATTTTTAGCCTAGATGGAGCCCTTGCATTATATGAGTGGACAGTTGTGTAAAAATAGTTTAAAAACAGATTTTTCTCTCATACTTAATTGAAGTTTGGGGAAGTGCTGCAAAAACAAAACTTGCTAACTTACAAATTGCACAATATAAACTTATCAAGTTACTTTTTAACTATCCATATCTAACGGCCACTAAAAATATTTACAACGAAACTAAAATAATGAACATCAATCAATTATATACTTATAACGTTTGTATCTTTATTCAAAAGTCACTTAATAAAAACATTTACACTAATGTAACATTTACCAAGCGCGATAGTAAACGTAGCAACAGACGAGTTAGCCTTTAGTTCTGCCAAAAACTAGAACTACTTATGGAAAAAAAATGATCACATTTGAAGGAGCACAGCTTTATAATAAAATAACTTCTGGTATAAGGAAGACGCATTCACTTAAAACGTAACTCGCGCAATATCTTACCAACTAACGCATACAGTGGGTGCGTTTTCCTTTTCTTTTATTCTCTTATTAATTTCGTACCTACTAACCACTACAGATTAAATAAAACCTGGTGTGACAAATGTTAATAAAGTTATTGGTTTAAGTTAGTAATGTTCTCAAATAAGTGACTATGTATTGTCTTATTGAGAAAAAAGATCTTTAAACCTATTTTTAAAGAATCTTGTTGAAATAATTTGATATTACAGTCAAAACCGTTTATAACGACATTGAAGGGACCGTATATATCCGACGTTATATCCGATAGTCGTTATAAGCAATAGTCATATACACAACTACAGTAGTTATACATATTGTCATATGTAGTCACATATCTATCTAGTATAGATATAGGTTATGTAAACGATTCAGAAAAGAAATAAAAATATTTATTACGAAATAATTAGAATACAAAATGTATGTACTTGGCTGCTTACAGTTGCGGGTTATAAAAAACTACACTAGTTTTTAAAGTAATCAGTCATTTTAGAATTATTTTTTTTAGCACAGTCTCAAATATTTTTAGCATTTTACGTTTCATACTCAAGGTATGAGTATCATCAATATCAAAGGCAATTTTTTTTTGCAAAACTGTTACATCATTAAGAGCGTCGGACATTATTGTTGGCTGAAACTATTTTTCAAGGTCTTGTTGGTCTTCGTGTTGTTCGTTAGTGTTAGGGTTGTTACTTTTAGCTTCTGCAAGAATCTCTTCCTCAGTAGCTAAAGCGCTAACGCGACACTGTTATCTATTTCAATAAATTCCTCTATCTCAATTCTTTGTTCTAAAGCAGTAGATCTTTGCAACTGGGTAAGTACAAGGAGCGGTTGGTCGTTAAAGTCGATTAATATCGATGAATTTTCGTCGTTCTAAGCGATATGTCGCTGTATCCGATGTTGTTATAAGCGGTTTGTTTACTGAATAGTTCACTAGCAATTCGGACGGGACCATACAATCTGGCTGTAATAACCGATAGGTCGTTGTAAACGATGTCGTTATAAACGGTTTTGACTGTATATCTATTCTAGATAAAAATTGATAAGAACTTTTTATTGTACATATTGTCCATGATGCTTACTCTCTCTAGAGCTTTCATATAAGTTGTTTAATGAAAAAATCTTTTTATATATATATATATATGTATTAGAACAAATTTAATTGATATTAATTATAATTATTATCATTCAGGTACATACAGTTACCCGTCAACTAGCTCAGTTCACACAAGTTACCATCGGTCTGTCTGTTGGAGGTTTAGATGTGAAATATCAGGTAAACAAAGAATTAAGAAAAATATTAATTTTAACTTGATATTAATATTTTCTATTAAAGTGCTATAATGAAAATATAAGGATAAAAACAATATTTTAAGTGAATTTTCATGGCTTTACTTAGGCATTAAACATCAGTAGACAAGTGATCAAAATGTCCACCTTAATTCAATATTGGGTTGGCTGAGCATTATATGGTCGAATTGAAACAAAAAAAATTAAAGCCTAATATCCTATACATAAACTTATTTAATATTTTTAAATGTGAGATGGGACCAAATATAAAGAAAAAATATCCGCCATATTTATTATTTATATATGTCAAAACAAGCATTTTAATCTGATACAGTCATTATAGAAATTGATCACAATTTAGATATTTTTTACTCCTTATTTTTTTCAATTACATACATATGTACTCTATAAGAAGCTGTTAAGACAATACTCATTCAATATGAATCTCAATCATATTTGAAATAAAGCCTCTTTTCATAAAAATAACTATATTTTAATATACAGGGTGACTGGTGAATTACTATCAATATTTAAGGAGAATACTCGGTACATGATTCTCATTCGAATTATGTAAAAAAAATAGGCACTTAATTTTTGACCAAATTTCCGTATAAATAAATAAAGTGTGTACACGTTCCAAGTGTTCCTAGTGTGGACGCGTGCGGCGGCGTGCTGATACAACACTACGCCGCCGTCCGCGTATGTGTGAGTGTGAGTGTATACCTAATCTGTAGGGTGTTCACACGATGCGTAATTAATTACATAACTTTTGGTTAACTTTACTTAGAAGTTTATTAATATTATGTTATATTAATTTTTATTTTGTCATATATGATCGTCAAATATCACGTCCTCAAGTATCGATAGTAATTCACCAGTCACCCTGTATACCTAATGATTCTATTGATCTTTACCATTAAAATAAATGTGCTTAAATATGTATATGTTTTTTCTATATAATATTTATAATAAGTATGTTTGTTATAGGAAAGCGTTCTTCGTCGTCACCCGGACGTGGTGATAGCGACTCCTGGCCGGCTCATTGATCATATACGGAACACTCCCTCATTTGATCTCAACTCCATAGAAGTACTCATATTGGATGAAGCTGACAGGTATGATGGTAGATAGAGGTTTCAAAACATCTCATACTAATTATAAATAACTATCACATATATAAATATCGGTTTAATTTCAAAAAAACACATAATCATAATGAGATCTATGAATTTGAGGGTATTCATTTAAATGAAACTAATATTTTTGGATTTCGTCTCGTATTTTATTGTTTTTATAACTACATACTGCCGACGTTTCGGTTACTTTACAGAAACCGTGATCACGTACAGACAAAGTGATTGTATGAATGGAGACTTTAATAGTAATCCGAAAATATTAGTTTCATTCAAACATATAATTTTGTCAAAATAAACTATTTTGCATTTATATTTGTAATGGAATTCAGGGTACATAATTTGATCGGTTTTGCCCAAACTTTACTTTGTACCGTCACTTATTTTAATATTTAGCAACTTTAAATATGTTTAAGAGAAAATTCTGAAAAATGTACATAACATGTTAGCATCTACCTACCGAATACTGCTGTCTTTTAAAATATAAGCATTCTAAATTAAAGAGACAATGTTCACAGAATCATTTGATAATAACTATCCTTAATTTTGATTACTCAAATAATCCCTACTAATATATTATTATAAATGCGAAAGTAGCTCTGTCTGTCTGTCTGTTACGCCTTAACACCTAAGCCACTGAACTGATTTTAATGAAATTTGGTACAGATATAGAGTTGACCTTAAGAAACAACAAAGGATAGTTTATATCCCACACTCTTGAAAGATTCTCTTGGAAACGCGATATAACCGAACTCCACGCGGGCAAAGCTGCGGGCGGAAAGCTAGTACGAATATATATTTTTCTTATAGGATGTTGGACGAGTATTTCGCTGAGCAGATGAAGGAAATCATTCGTCAATGTTCTCCCAAACGCCAGACCATGTTGTTCTCAGCCACTATGAGTGACCAGGTCAGAGACTTGGCCGCAGTCTCGCTCAGGAAACCAGTCAAGCTGTTCTTGGACTCCAACAAAGATGTCGCGTTCAATTTAAGACAGGAGTTTGTTCGGTAAAGACACACACACACACACCCACACATACATATATCTACATGATTATACAATGTGTTCTCATGAATTCCATGTAGTTAGTGTTAATTATTCAATTGCAACTTTGTATCAACATAACTTGGTAATTACGAACAAAACTCTTGAATATTTCCCCTTTATCTTTTCAGACGAAAACAAATGTTTAGTATACAATAAAACAATAATTACTAATGTTCTCTACCGAAAATGAGGATGTTTAAAATCATTATATTTAAACACAAATATCACACACTTAGTAATCATCAAAATGATACATAATACATAATATATATGTACATATGTGTATGTAATATAATCCATTAATTCCAGTATTCGTAAAGAGCGCGAGTGCGACCGGGAGGCGATCCTAGCGGCGCTAGTGTGTCGTACATTCAAGGACAGGGCCGTCATCTTCGTACAGACTAAGAAGCAGGCTCACAGACTACACGTGGCGCTGGGACTTTTGGGAATAAAGGTCATTTGATAAAATATATAACACAAAGCAAAATAGACCTTCAGTTTATTAATTTAAGATTTAAATTACAATAATAATTATTTTTTGGGTATATTTAGACTTTTTTAAATACAATCGTTGTGATTTGATAGGTTTATATTAGATTTGGATTCAGTAGAACCCATGTTCTCTTATAAAAGTAAGTTTTAACTAAATCCTTCATTGCATATTCATAAAAATATATAAGAATCTTCTTAATCTATTTCATGATATGAATATTTCTTGACTAGTCATAATTCAATCATTTTAACATTTTTACTAACTTTTAATACTTATTAGTTATTACACTTGTATCTTGTACACCTCTTGGGGATTTCAACCCACACATTGAATATCACTATGAGAGTTATAAGAAAAATATGTTAGTAATTTCTTGGACATGGTATTGACATATTTTTTATACTTGCAATTAAGCTGAATAAAAAGATATATTATTATTTTTTGTGTTATAAATCGTTAAGCATACAGCCACAGATATATACTCATTGCACAGATGAATAAATAATAATAATCTGATACTTAGGTAGCTGAACTCCACGGAGCATTAAACCAGCCCCAACGTTTGGATTCCCTGAAGCGGTTCAGGGAGGAACAAGTGGATGTACTGGTGGCGACAGATGTAGCAGCCCGAGGATTGGACATACCTGGCGTGAAGACTGTGTTGAATTTCACACTACCAGCTACCATAGAACATTATATACACAGGGTGGGTAGAAACAAAACAAATACTATATGTAAGACATTAATTAACGGTTACAATAATGATGTAAATAGCAAAAAAAGTATGTGGTTTTCTTTAAAGACATATTTTAATTATGTAATTATTATCTAGTATATGCAATTATATGCAATGCTTTATTCACTAAATCAAATCAGCCACGATAGCTCCGTTTGTAAACTGGGATGTGATATCCCGGTGATCGAAAGTTCGAGTCCTAATCCCGTCAATGGGATACCATTCTACTTTTTTATGAGAAAGGCGGTAAACTAGCAGATGGAGTACTCGATGGGCAGTATTAACCGTCACCTATAGACATCCGCAACATATCTTATTTTGCGAATGCGTTGTCAACCTTGATTGTGAGAAATGTAGAGGAAAGGGTGGGAAAAAGGAAAGGGTAACCGTCTCTTTCACTCATCGGATGAAACTCTGCCATTTAAGACTATTTCATACCGATCTCCTGTGATAGGATGGTACTTCCCCGGTCGAGCCAGCCCACGTTAGCGCTGTAGTCAAGTAGACCACAGCTGGGCTCTACCATATTATTACTTTCTGTACTGAAGCCACATCTCTATATATAAATGCCTTATATTCACCAGGTCGGTCGTACCGCTCGTGCTGGTCGTGCGGGTGTATCAGTTTCTTTAGCCGGTGAAGGCGAGCGAAACCTGGTGAAGACAATAGTACGTCGCGCACGACGTGCTGTGAAATCACGCGTCCTACCCGCTGATATAGTAGCCAAGTATAGAGACAAACTGGCGAAACTGGAGCCTGAGATTGGTAAGAGAAATATTACATAAATTTTTGGCCTATATATTATTTGTGGCAGCTTCATTGGTGTATGTTTTTGTAATTTTATTTAAAATTTAAGTGTATTGTGGACTGTTTGTTCCTTAATAAAGTAAAAAAATAAAATAAAATAAAAAATATCTGTCCTTTCAAAAGATATTGGAGCTTTAAATTTTTTTTGAGATACAGATAAACCTTAAGATTGTTATAAGCTTGTTATATTTATATGAATACTAGCTGCGCCCCGCGGTGATATCCGCGGATTTCCGGGATATAAAGTAGCCTATGTGTTATTCCTGGACGTCATCTTCCAATATACAAAATTTTATCAAAATACTGGTTCAGCCGTTTGAGCGTGAAGAAGTAACAAACATACACACACACAAACTTTCGCAATTATAATATTAGTAGGATATATGTATATTAATATACATATAAATGATTTCTTAAAATATCTAAAACCTTCAACAGCTGCAATTCTGGATGAGGAATACGCTGATAAACAGCTGAAGAAAATGGAGAAACAGACTAATAAACTAGAAAGCGCTATCAAGAATGAAAAAACTGACACTCCTTTAGAAGCGCCGAGACAACACGACTGGTTCCAGACACCGAAGGAAAAGAGGGAGGAAAAAGAAAGACTCGCACTGACCAAACATGTGGGGAAAGGTAATAAAATAAAAATTGTGCTGTTATATCTGTTTTATACTAATAATATCGTAAGAGTCTATATTAGCGTACGTATTATGAATTATTGATAAATGATTGATGATAAGCGAAGTTATACCAAAAACCGTTTATCGTAGCATAATAATTATGCTAATGCTACTAATTATTAGTATAAAGATATATTGGTAACTATGAAGGGAAAGTGTTTGGTATCGAGAAAACATATTAATATACTAAGTGCAAATAATAATTATATGTGTTTTATCATCTAACTATATACATAACATTTCATACATAACAATTCAATCGAAATAGTTTTATTTTCACTATTTGATCACATGCGCACGTGCATATTCACTTGTATAACCACCCACACAAATATAGTGATAAAAAATAGTAAAGTGTAATACCTTAATATCAATAATAGTATACTTATATATATTTCATATCTAAACAGCCGAGAAATCACAGAAAGGTAAAGGAAAGAAACGAAAACATGATGACGACGACTCTGATGACGGAGAGAAGAAAAAGAAGAAGAAACAAACGAAACACGTGAAGGATTCAGCAGAAGAGAGAGTTAGGAAGGAAATGGAGAAGGTATTTATATATACATATAGAAATAATACATGTATTTGACAGTTATGTAATATACTAGAAGACCCGGCGAACTTCCTATCGCCCTATAATCAAGAAATATCTGTTACGTTTTTTTATTTATATTTTTGGAGTTTACCTATTAAAGCCATAAATCTCCGTGTTTTGAAGTGCGACAGAATGATTGACATATTAGTTAGTTGTCAAATCTAATGTCAAAAAAACGTTTGTATCAACAACTAATAATAAATTAAAAATTAATCAAAAAAACATTGTCCAGCGGACAAAATTGTGAATCCAAACCATTCCCAGATCGCCTTGAACACATACAAAAAATTTCATCAAAGTCGGTCCGGTCGTTTGAGAGAAGTTCAGTAACATACACACTCACAGAAGAATTATAAATATAAAGATGTATTACTATCAATACATGTGCGAGCGGAATAGTTCTTTATTAATTAGTATTTTTAAAAGCTACTCCATAATACTTCACCTGTTTTTTATGCCAGTCTCGTAACAATTGGTCCAGAACAATTTTTTCATGTTCATTCGGTCGGAATAATTAAAAATCTCTATAGTTATTTGTATTAATATATAATCTATGTCTGAAGGTGGCGCTCCTGCAATCTAGAATGGCGAAACGTCAGAAGAAACAGAAAAGAATACGCGCGGTAGAAGACGATGACGAAAGACCAATTCACAAACAGAAGCAAGGCAAGAGGAAGAAGCAGACGAACTTTGCGAACGACCTCACTGACGTCTCCAATGCTTCCACCAAGAAACTGAGATACGACGCGAACAGGGTGCAGAAGGGAAAACCACTGCAGAATGGAAAGTTCCAGAAGGGTAAACCGGCTAAGGGTAAAAAGGGTAAGACGTTCGGAAAACCGCAGGCACCGAAGAACACGAAAAAGAAAAATAAATAATTTTATATTAAATATCATCTGTGGTTTTATTAATGTGTTAATAATCTGTGCTTATATAAACTTTTGTTAATGGTTTGATTTAGTCGTAGAATTATTTTTTTGTCAAGAATGGCCAAGATCCATGATGTAATAATTATATAGCTCAATTGGCCTTTAACTTGAAGTTTCTAAATGTAATAGAACATATTGTATGCAGAAATACTGCATGTCCGATTAAGAAAAAAAAGTAAAACAAATAAAAACGGTTACATTGGTAAAATATTTCAAGAGTCTAGTACGAACGAAGCCAAAGCATTAAAAAAAATAGTGCATGGAGTCCATTCGCGAAGAATAAGTGAAACTTCGTAATGTGGAAATGAAAATAATTAGGAATAGAAATCAATTTCTAATTGACTCACATTGTTTCTTTGAGACAACTTTATAAACATTGCTTACAAATCATAATCGACCTTACTCATTTACTCTCGCTCTGTCCCTTTCTATTCCTATTCCCAAAATGTGTGATGTCGCATCAGGGGTTATAAAAATGTGGTAAGGATGGGGGGGAGGGGTTCAAAATCTTAAAGAAATATGGCAAAACGGTTCAAACTGTCATAGCGACACGTGCTACGTCACAGGTTGCAAAACAAATAGCTATTTGGTTGGGTAGTTAACAAATTTTTAGTGTCTATTAAAATGGATTACAAGTTTTATAAATGTTATATGGTAGCTCATTGTGAAAGTTCAACAATCAAAGTACAACTTACAACTAGCCTTGGATTCTAAAATGGATTTGTGTGAAGATAATTAGGACGTAACTTTTCACTTTCTTGCTATAAATGTTTTATTTTTTTTAATATATTAATGTAAACTAACAAAGTTTACTGTTCCCTATATTGAGAATATTTTTAATAAGGTTAAACTCTCTTAGGCCAGTGCAGAAGCCTTTCCCAGTGAGGAAGCCTCCGGGCATCGGTGGGGAACCGGCGTCCGGGTAACATAGGCTAGAGGAAGAGCAGCGTGTTTGGCGTTCCCGGCACGCTGTTCTTGAGTCGGAGGGGTGGTGTGGTCAGCCACTGATACCCCTGCCGATGGCGGAGTCCCTTTCGGGACTCGTGTGTAGTGAGCGGAAGTATGGCTTGCCGTTCCCGCTCACTAGTCTACGCACAGCGCAGAGAACGCCGAGGTGGTTTAGTGAGTGGAAATCCCACGTGCCCATGTCGCGTTTCCCCCGCGGCAGGAAGTCTTTGAAAGATTCCCCTCGTGAAAAAAAAAAGTGCAGGAGCCTTTAAAATTAATGAAAAGTGAATTAAATTATATTAGAATGAAACTCATTAGAAAAGGAGGATAATATTATAAAAATTATAGGAAAAATAATTTACAGGCGATCTGAGGTCGGGAAGGGTATGGGGATGGATATTTAAGGGTAAAAAAGGGTTTTCTCGATTTTCGGCAAAAAGTTATATGGCAAAGTTATAGGTAATAAAAAGATCTAAAACTTATTCTAACATTTTTTTCACATAACCTCAAAATTTATGTGAAAAATTGAAAAAACCTAGTTTTTTTTATATATTTTTATCTCTTCAAAAAACAATTTTTTGTCACAAAATTTGGTGAACTTTCCTTTTGATGTTCCAAATGCACTGTAAATTATTTTATTAGAAATATTTATTTTTTCAGCTTATTTTCAATAAATACCGAAAAATCAGTCTTATTTTCAATTGAAAAATCACCCGTCAAAATATCAGCTTTTTTCAAAAATTTGGTATGTTTTCTATTTGTTGAAATCTCTATTTTTCGATGGTGTAGAAAAAAATATAAGTTTCTTACTTGCAGTAAGTACCATTTTTGGATAAAATAATCATGTCCCTTTTAATGAAATGACACTCGATATCGTTTGGAAAATGCTCTTTCAATTTATTTTTAATAGTTGTGTACTCTGAAAGTTCTCCAGATAGTCCCTCTTTTAGGTAATTTAAAGAAAATTGACATTAAGCTGCTAAAACTATTAATGGCTTAATCAGTCATTTTGTAAAACAAAACTGGAAGTAACGCCGACCATTGTAAAACAAATACAAAACTGTATATCGAACAGAATAATGAGATCTGAGATTTTCGCGAGTCATTTAAATTAAACTTATATTTTGCGGATATACTACGAGGAACTTTATTTTTGATAAAAACTACACACTCCCGATGTTTCGATTACTTTACAGCAACAGAATGCTAAAATGAATCAGTTGAGAGGAGAATTGTAAATATAGGGTGGCGCAAAAGTAAAGAGCCTATTTGGTTCAGCTATAACATTTTTTCTAAATGAGAAAACTAGATTTAGGTTTTTTTAAATGTATATTTGTGCCATTAAATTTCGTACCATTAGGATTTAAAGATGATGTCTTTTAAATGGTGACCTCCAGAGTTGATACACAAAATTGGTTATGAGTGACGAAGCGCATTTCCATCTCTCAGGGCATGTCAATAAGCAGAATACTCGGTTCTGGGGCACTCATAATCCGCGCATTATTCAAGAAACACCTCTACACCCACTAAAAGTTACATCTGGTTTCAACAAGACGGCGCTACGGCACACACAGCGCACGACACTATGGACTTAGTGAGGGACGCTTTTCCAGGCCGAGTTATCTCTCGTTTTGGCGATTTGCCTTGGCCTGCAAGATCACCCGATTTGACCAGTCCAGACTTCTTTCTTTGGGGTTTTTTGAAATCTCGGGTGTATGTGAACAAGCAACAGACTCTCGCAGCTCTAAAAGAAAACATTCGTCAAGAAATAACGAACATATCGCAGGAAGTGTTACGGCAAGTTATGCAAAATGTCATAAATAGGGCTCAAATGTGTATCAACTGTGGAGGTCACCATTTAAAAGACATCATCTTTAAATCCTAATGGTACGAAATTTAATGGCACAAATATACATTTAAAAAAACCTAAATCTAGTTTTCTCATTTAGAAAAAATGTTATAGCTGAACCAAAAAGGTTCTTTACTTTTGCGCCACCCAGTACTAGTTCAGTTCAAGAGAAAACTTCTGTGACTAGTGGAGTAACTTTCTTTCTTACTCATTTAATGTTACAACAATAGCAAGAATAATTATCACTAGCTTTAGCCCGCTTACATAAAATATAGTGTATGTCATTAATGAAAAGGGGCAACATTCCGAGGCTGATTTGAAGTAAATTTTTATCGGTGCAAAAAATTTGGCCATCGGATCAATATTTTTAAACATTACATTCTACTCGTACAAACAAAAAATATTACCTTTTATCATATTAGTGTTAATAAAATTATACCAAATTTAAAATCAATATTCAAGGTCTAATTGTTTATTTTGGAGGTAAAGATAACATGTTTATGGTTTTTATACCTGTGTAGTATGGGAACTTTATTATCAAAGACTGTTAACGATATAGATTGGCATTCATCGACTTATACTAATGGACATGCCTTAGAGATGAGAATTGTGGCACTCCGAAAGAAAGACAGAAAACGGAGTTTCCGTCTATCTTTATCTCTCTCAAAATAGTACCGTACTGACTGAGGGCCAATCATCTATGAGGAAAGAGAGAGTGCTAGACCGAAAGCATAGGCCATCTCTATCGCTCTTTTCAAACCAAAAAATTACTGCAGATTATACTCGTACGGCATGTCCATTAGTATAAGTCGATGTTGGTATTGATGGAAGTAAAAGACAAATATAGATAAACTGTCAATCTTTTGTTATGATACAGAAATTATTAATAAACTTTTCCTAAAGAGGGTTGATGTCAGGCAGGCGGCCGGTCGTAAAAACAATTAGCCAAAATTATTCACCACATGTAAGGCGGACCCTGGCTAAAGCTGGAAAGTTGCCAGGTAGAAGACAGAAATTATTAATAAAATTTCTAAAGTTTATCTGAATGATTGTAAAATTCTTATCCAATTACATTAATATTAAATGGAAACTTAAAATACTTTGAATTGTAGCTTATAAAATTAAAATTCAATCCAAAAAAGGTAATATACATGACTTACGAGAGGAAACTTCCCCCCATTTACTATATCTTGGATCATAAAATAGAAAAATAGAAGCAAAATATTATTTGGTTAATTTGAAGAGTTTATGTCATACTTTAAAGACGAAAAAACTGAGAGATTACAGGTAATAAACAAAGTATTTTTGTATTGGTCACTTTCTTAATATTTTAGAAAACTTCTGAAAACAAAATATATTTTTTAATAACAATTGTTTTGTTCAATTAAAAGTAATTATTTGAAGAAATATAATAATATAAACAATAAAAAAAAACAAATGGATTACATTTATATTAGAGAATAGTGTGTGCACAGACTTTGTAACATTTAATAGACAAAGTTATCACACTGATCATAGACAATATAGAAATATAGTGTGGCGTCCGTCTGAACGGATGTTGTTTATGACCGACATTTTCTTTGGGACATATTATATTTGCATTTAAATTGCTTAAAATAAGTTTATTTACTTGTAAAAAGGACTTTTTTGATGTGTTAAGTTAACCCAAAATAAGTACTTATAGTTATGTGCCTATGAAGCAATGTTTCATGAATGTTAAAAGTTAATTTTTGCAAAAGTTTTTTTTCGTGTCAATATAGCGGGAAATCTACGTTGTGACGCGCATAAATTCAGATAATTTGCCTGGTATAATAGTGAAGTGTCGTAACAGATTGTTATGTGGTTATTTACGTTCTGACAGTGGATCTAAGTAGTATATTTAGATTTGACAATGTCGGAGGAAATGGCGGTGGGTGATAACGCATCAAATGAGGAGCATAAAGTCGCCAGCGAAGATGTTGGTTCGGAGGGAATGGATTCTGCTGACGCTACAGAAGTTCCAGCTGTGTTAACAACTGCTGAAACAGAAATTAAACCAGAAATAAATGGTGAGATGACTTTCACATAACCTCTTATCTGAATGTTGACATACAGTGGATTTTCACGTTCAATTATTTTTTTGTACTTCAACTTGTTCCTCCTCGCTAACCTATCAAATTATAAAGAGTATATTTCACGCCAACTCGTATTTATTAGATTTGCTCTAATTATTGTTAATTTTCTGTATCATTAGTACACTTGTTCTTTATATCTAATTGTTTCAATACAATAGTTGTTTAGTGGTGTTGTCTTGATAGTGTAGTCGATCGTGTAGTGCAAAGGCGAGTTTATACATTTATGAACACAAACTTTGATATTTCATAAGCAATAAACTTTAAGAACACTTCCTCTTTGTGATATCGTATGTGTTTCAAAGAATTTTACATGCTGTATAATAAGTCTTAGAAAACTTACCTTTGATAGTAGCTAAATAAGAAATAAAACATTAAACTTTAAGCTCAAATTCATTCTATCTGATATCAACAATTAAAAACGATGAGTATTCTTATATCAATATCAAAGTTATTTAAATCATAACGAATAGTAGATGTTGCTAAGCTAATAAAATAATTTGTATTACAAACTCTTCTTCTTACTGGCAATTTCTCAGCTTTAGCCAGGGTCTGCCAATTTGTATTACAAACTATATATATAAATCAGAATGCATCTGTTTTTGAAATGTTAGTGACATCCTGAATTTAAAGGCAATTTCTACATCATTAATATGTTATAATGATAAAGCATGACCATTATAAAATACGTATGCAAATTTTACTCTAAAAATTTAATTATTCTTATACTAATTACCATAAATTGATGATAATTTTCTTATCAGAGAATGCCGATGACTCGGAATTGCAAGCAGAAATGGAGAGTGAAGAAAATCAAATTGATGAATTTAAAGAAATTCAAGACAAAATGGAGGAAATAGACCAAGAGACTCATGATGAAAATGATGAAGCTAGGGGTGTGAAGCGAAGACGCTCGACGGCATTCAGTGACGATGGAGAAGAGTTTAAAGGATTTGATCAGTGTGAACCGAGCGGCTTGGAGGATTATGGCAGAATTGTTGGTAAGTTCATACTATATACATATATACTATTGTATATATTATATATATGTAGTATAATATACATATCAATTTGAAACCTTTAAATATTACACATATTTTCAGACATTAGCATAATTATATTTTACATTATAATGAAATAATGCAATCTATCCAAAATATTGAATATTTTATTAATGTTAATGTACACTAGGAAGTTTAAAATTTATATAAAGGATTTGTTGCATTTCTGATAATTTCATGCTATCAGTGGATGGGAGACGAGTTAAACCGAGAACCTCGAGTGATAGCGATGGTTTCAAAGGTTTTGACCTTATAGAGCATAACAATCTGACAGGCTACTGTCAGGTTTTAGGTAAGCATATGTGTAGAAAATGAATTTTCAATACATATTTTATGGTCTCATAGTCTTATTTACTATTATTATAACTTTTTATTGTTGAAGATTGATGATTATCAATATTTTCTATTCTGTTATTGAGAATGTGTTTTTAGAGTATTATAAAGTTCTTACTAATATTTAACTGAAAATATGACATAAGTATGTGCTTATATGTACATTTTTATTCCAGAACGGCTCGAAGCTGAAGTGTTAGCAGCGGCTAAGACATATACTCCTGTCCGACGTGTGATGGCAACACTTCATAAAAGAAACGATTCAGGTGGCTCTGCCAAGTGGTCGGAACATCTCGAGGCTGAAGTTTCTGAAGTAGTGAGGAGCTTCTCTACCGATGATGACTCCAAGTTGAGAAAACGGACTGGTTAGTATGAATATCAAGAATATAATAGTGATTAATGAGTAAATTAATGATGTTTGATTAATTGATGAATGTATTTACAGAAGGATCAAGACCCTCGTCGGCTTTGTCATCGAGATCAGACGGTGATGGCGGTGTGTCAACTGATGTAAGATAAAATCATTTATATAATTAATTTTTGATTATTTATATAAATATAATGTTAGTTTATAATGTTATGTATAATAGAGAATTATTGAAACTTTGTTCATTACATGGTGTTAAACATATAAATTTCACTACACAGTACATAAAGTCTGGTTTTTACTTTAACCATGTTGAGCAGCTTCTGATTTATTACACAATATTATGTCATTTCTCATATCGCGAAAGTATTTTACAAGTTCAAAATATATAAACAATACATTTATAATAATATTTTTCTTACTAATAAATAATAATATTATATTTCCAAGGCATCATCATCACCAGCGGGTCGCATCGGTCGTAGAGCTACAACTGAAATGTCCTCCCCATTACTAAGAGTTCCTCTTGAGAAGGGTTGGAAGAGGGAACTAGTGTACCGAGCAGCGGGGGCCTCCAGCGATAACCCTAGACGAAACGCTGATATATACTACTATACACCTACCGGGAAGAAACTACGGTCTACTAGAGAGGTAGTCATACTAAACACTAATAATTAGTGAATAATTATTTTTCATTTATATGATTAAGTTGAATTATACTTCGATATTAATATTATTTCAAAAAATATCATATACTTATCATGGTATTTAAGAACAATTAAATGTTATTTTTATCATATTTGAAAAGAATTAGTATATTTAACGAAGAAATACCTATGTTTTTTTAGAGAATAAAGTGTAATAAATAACATTAAAAAAATATATGTATGTAAATCACGGTATTTTATTATTGTTTTATTATTGCAGGTGTCTGAACATTTATCTGGAACAGGATTGACATTAGAAAACTTCTCCTTCTTCAAAGAACCGCTCGGGATTGATGATCCTGAAAAAGAAATTATAAGGTGTGATATCACTCATTTGTATATAACATATGTACTTATAAACAATAGTAGATAACCGTTTAAATTTTGTATTAAGTTCTGTATATATATTTTTGTGTATTTATAATATTGAAGGGATGCGAAGATCCAGCGTCGTGTTGAGTCTCCAGTACCAGCCGTCACTCCTACCTTAGAATCCAAGAGAACTCCAAAGCCCAAACCTCCCAAAGGATCAAGCCCCGAGCCCGGCATGAAGTCACCTCCGGGGAAATTGAAGGTAGACTTGTGTATTGACACATAGTATTAAAATAATTGACTAATTTGATGTCTATGTTCTAAATCAGCGGCTCCCAAACTTGTTTTATCTACTGTCCACTTTGAGAAGAAATTATATTTAATTACCCTATTTTCTCCTATTATATAAAACAACTAACTTATCCTATCTAAAAGTAACTACAAATCACTCCAGAACTACAAAACGTTCTTATATTTTTCTATATTTCTTAACCCTCCTCCCCTTTTTCAAAATCTGTCTATCTATATAATCCATTATACATGTTGTATCTAAGTCACTCATGTATAGGTGTCGCAGGTGAAGTCAATGGGTTCGAGGCTGAGTAGCAACGGAGCTCCAACGAAACAAGTGAAGAAGAACACACAGCCACCAGTCACACTTGATAACAACAACATGGCTGCCTGGAAGAAACCTAGGTCTGTTATGTCTCATACTATAGTATTAAATAGCTTAAATGACTATCAAATTATATTAATCTCATTTGATACTCATTTAACACATGTGAGTGGTTCACGACATTATACGATTGGAAATTTAAATAATTTATAACAAATTATTTAAAATTATACAATGACATACAATGAAGGGCTGATTGATAACACAATGAGCCCTTGTCGCGGGTACTGAGCGCTGTGCGCAGGTAACAGTCTGCGTCACAGGGTGCAGCCGCGGACGGTGGCAGGGCAGCCAGGGACTGCGCAACCCGCGCCGCTAGCACAGAACACACAGTCTGTGCAGCCTGTGCAGTCTGTGCAGCCAGCACAGCACATACAGCCGATACACCCCGCCCCCGCGCCGACACACACACCGCTTCAAATATCCGCGCCACGGCCGCAACTCACACCGGACAGAGACGCCCCGCCGCCCTTACACCATCAGGTATGTTGAAAGATATTAATGTGTGGCTTTTTTTGTTAATGAACTGTCTAACATAGTTGATTGTTATCAATATTGTAACCTATATAAGCATTTCCTTACTGTTGAACGTTAAATATATCCAAATATTCACTTACATATGTAAATTTTAATAATATTATAACTCTTGATTAATCATTATCATCTCACTACTTATTCAATACATATATTATTTTGCATTCTGGAATTGAATGAAATAAAATTTGACTCATAATACAAATATACAGGGTGACTGGTGAATTACTATCAATATTTAAGGAGAATACTCGGTACATGATTCTCATTCGAATTATGTAAAAAAAACGGTACTTAATTTTTGACCAAATTTCCGTATAAATAAATAAAGTGTGGACACGTTCCAAGTGTTCCACTACAACACCACGCCGCCCACGCGTGTGTGTGTGTGTGTGTATACCTAATCTGTAGGGTGTGCACACGATGCGTAATTAATTACATAACTTTTGGTTAACTTTACTTAGAAGTTTATTAATATTTATGTTTATTAATTTTTATTTTGTCATATATGATCGTCAAATATCACGTCCTCAAGTATCGATAGTAATTCACCAGTCACCCTGTATATACTAGCTTTCCGACCGCAGCTTCGCCCGCATAGATTTCGGTTATATCTCGTTTCCAAGAGAACCTTTCAAAAGTCTTGAATAAAAACTATCCTATGTTCTTCCTTAAGGTCAACTCTATCTCTACCAAATTTCATTAAAATCAGTTCAGTGGTTTAGGCGTGAAAGTGTAACAGACAGACAGAGTTACTTTCACATTTATAATATTAGTATATATCTGTTCTCCAGAATCGTCAAAGCCAGCAGCCGTGTTCCATGACGTGTGGGTCGGGCGTGCCTTCACTAGCGTGTGAAGCCTGTCTTTGTCTGTATCACCCTGCATGTGTAGGGCTTCGTATGCCGCAAGACACGTTCTTGTGTAAGGTGGGTCACACTAATTATATTTGTCAATAACTCTTCTTCTACCTGGCAATTTACCCAGCTTCAGCCAGGGTATGCCTTGTCAATGTCTTATACAGATGAATAATTAAATTAAAAACAATCAGTAATAACGATATCTGCTACTAATATAAGTCAACTAAGAAATGTAATCACTAGTTATAATAATTTTAAAATTAACAGTCTTACATATATGTATATAGATACATGATATAGTAGGTACTTGTCATAATTATAAGTAATTCCAAGCATATCTTAAACAGTCCCTGTTATATAACATTTCCAGAATTGTCGTAAGACTTCATCCCCACCGCTGGAACCTCCGCCCCTTACTCACAAGTCTGGTGTGACGTCACTTCCGGCCGGGGCTGGTCCCGGGGCTCCGTGCTCGTCCAACGCTAGACGCCTTCCGGTTCCCGTCCCAGTACCGGTTCCGAAATCGAGAAATGACAAGCGAGTGCTCTTGAGAATGAAGGTCTGTTTTACCTTTAGCAATATAAATTAACCCTGTCATGTCATTTCATATGGCAAATTGTTTTTAATTTAAATGATTATTAATACAGTTTGCAATGAAGGAAGCGTCCACGGAAGGTTTGGTATCAATTTAGGAATTAGTAGAAAGAATTTCATCATATAAGATGGAAACCGGAAGTACTAGGAAAACTACGAAACTTCTCGTTATATGACATTTTATCCATACAGCAGTGTTATCCCGGCGTATTCATTTAATTTCTAACATGTTGCGTTTACGTAACAATTTCATAACAGTCCACAGCTTTTTTTTTTTTTTATGTTATAGGTGGCAAACGAACAGACGGCCCACTTGATGGAAGGTGGTTACCGTCGCCCATGGACATCCGCAACAAATATGTTGCGGATGCGTTGCCAACCTTTTTTTTTTAGGGATAGGGAAGGGTGGGAATAAGGAAATACAAGGAAAGGTTAGGAAAAGGGAAAGGGCAACCGGCTCTCTCACTCATCGGTCGAAACGCAGTAATTACTGACTACTTCACGCCGATCCTCTGTGAGAGGGTGGTACTTCCCCGGTCGAGCCAGCCCATGTTCGAGCTGTAGTAACTTAACCACAGCTAGGCTCTACCACCTATGAAACCTAGCTTTGTTGGTACATGGTATTTGTGTTATATATTATGTAATATTATCCTTAATTTTTCAGGTGGCGGCCGGCGGTCCCGACGGCGAGCGCGTGTGGTCCGTGTCTAAGCCTGGAGCTCCTCCTCCTGCCCCGCCTCCCGCCCCGCCCCAAATCACGCCCACACCCCCACCATCCAATCCCCCCACCACATCTTGTCGCCCTACGTTACCACAGTCGTTGGTAGTTCTTAACGGCAGACGGTTCATAGTAGTAGCTCGAGCTGTGCCTCAGTAGAAGGTTTGGCTTTTATACCAGAGTATATATAGGACTACTTAAATAATGTGAAGTTGATGAACAAATTTAATATAAATATTTTTATTGTTTTAATTATAATAATCAATACATATAGGGAAATGTCGAGTCTGTCTGTTTATAACTTATACTGTACTATACTAGAAGATGAATTTTAGGCGTTGGTATAGGATATATACCAACGCTATTGGTATATCGGTATATCATTTATGATAATTGTATTTTCACTGAAATATTAATTATTTTATTACAACTTAATCTACATCATATTTAATTTTTTTTCAGATAACTCCTCAACACTTCAATAAGATCAATTTATATATATTGTAGTTTATTTTTAAGGAGAATATTTGTTTTTGTATTCAAACAGTGTTGCAGATATTGTTTTTAAAATTTTAAAATAAAATGAAATTTAAAATGTGATTGTATGAATAGGATTTTTTATTTTTAGCATGTTTTAAAGATACATAAGTATAGGTTCTGGCCATAATTTAAATGGATCTTTTAACGTCAGTTCTAATGGACTTTTGTTAGTATAAAAAACTTTGTAACAAATTGTCATATAATACATAACATTAGTTTTTTCTGTACCTTCGTTCACATATATATTATTAAGATATAAAATGTACAATAAATCCGCGTATATTGTTTTAATTCATTTAAAAGCCGCTCTAAAGGTTCCCTGGTAAGTATATTTAATATAAGGTGAGTTACATATCTTTATACTAACGAGTAAAGTCGTGAACCACTCAATGATCAATAATTAAATGAAAAACAAAATAAAAGCAATAGAATACAACTATGCACAAAGATAATGATTTTATTACATACAATTAATTCTCTGTGTATAGTTTTAATGTGATTTTATTGATAATAAAATAATGTTTTGTTATATTACAGTGATATCAAAGTACGTCGTGGTGTGTCGAATGGGGCTTCGCCCCCGCCGGCTGCGCCCTCGCCTGCACTTAGAAGAAGGGTCAAGAAAGATGATACAGACTATTTCACACCCTTCATAGAAAAGGCTAAGGCGAACAACTATAATGTAGCCGTACAGGTGAGTTATTATACAGTAGTTAATATTATAAATATCAAGATTTAAGTCATTTTAAACTATTTAAAAACATTCATCTACAAATACAAGTCATATTTATATGAAATAACTCCCATATATTGTTTTGTAATACAAATATGTTGTAAAGTTTTTTATTTTTTGTTTATGTTAGGATAATCTATTATTATTTAATGTTATAGGAAACTATGGTCGCTTCATATAGGTAAAATATGATAGCATTGATTGCTAAAGTTTTTAATAATATTGCAATAAATATATCTAGAGAGTGTAATCTAAATTATGCTTGTAAAATTTTGTTTAAACACTTGTTTATTGACTAATAGTTTTTCAATTAATTATATATATAGAAACACTATACTATGTAATATAGCATATAATCGTATATATGTTGTTTCCAGATCTTCCAGTACTTAGGCATGCGTGATGTAGCGCGCGCCGCCCGCACGTGCTCGCTGTGGGCGGAACTGGCCGCGACGCCCGCTCTGTGGAGACATGTGAGGATGAAGAACTCACACGTTAGTATATATATAAATATTTTATTTTGCTTTATTAAGGCACAAACAATTTACAATACACTTAAATTATGAATAAAAATTACAAAAACATACACCAATGAAGCTGCCACAAATAAAAAAAAACAAACACAATAGTTTTAAAAATCAACAAACGTCACATTGTTATCTTACTTACGGAAAAGGAATACATATTAAGTAGAAGTGAGAACCTTCTCCATGTGAGAAAGAGGTCTTGCTCAGCAGTTGGCTTCTGATAGGCTGATGACGATAGGAAACATGCAAATTAATTCACTCTTTTAAATACTCTTATTATTGGTTACTCCTTATTGGTCCATATCCTAATATAAGTCTGCGGTGGCCTAGTGGTTAAAAGACCCACCTCATGCACGAGGGCGCAGGTTCGATCCTGGCCCTAGCGAGTATCAATGTGATTTTTCCGATTCATATGCACTTTCTAAGAGTATTTATCTATGAGGTACACAAATTAACAAGAGTAGCGTCATATTCAAGCATACCTATGATGACTAAGTTAAAATGATATATCGTGTGAAAGTTAAAACAGAACTTATATATAGCAGTATACTGTATACATGATCCACATAGTAACGACATGGGTGTATCCAGTATCTATGACAAACTTTAAACGTGCCGTATATAGTATATACTAAGTAATAACTATAATAATAAAAAATAGTAACTTGTAACTAAGTAGAATGTATTATATGTATTCTAGGTGAGTGACTGGGCGGGTCTGTGCGCGGCTCTGCGTCGTCACGGCACCCGCTGGCTCGACCTGCGCAAGATGTTACTACCGACCAACGACGCGCTGTTCTGGGATCAGTTCGCTGAACACATTGGCACCGTGGATACTCTCGAGAGGTATATACGATAAACACTACTACTGATAGAGATACTACTATACTACTGAAGTAAAGACTAGTAACTTAACTAATTTTGGTAACATTTGAGTTTTGAATAGATAAGACTGGAAAAGAACTCTAATAGATTTGAATGGTAATGTTCTCATCAAATGTAATATATAAAATATGTATATTTGTAAGAGGAGGGGTGCTTTCTTCAATAATACCATCTTGTGGATTCATTATTATTTATTCACTTTAACACTTCACACACTGATATATTACGTCACTTGACACACTTTACACACTGATATATTACGTCACTTGACACACTTTATACACTGATATATTACAGTCACTTCACACACTGATTTATTACACAATTAAATAACTAGTTAAGTAAATTCGCACACAGAATCAACAAAATATCAACAGAGATTAGTCTAGTTCGAGTGCTGACAATAGGAGGGGAACGACGTCGAGTTGGAACGCGTGTTCAATAAAGGATGACGTAATCGAACGATGACTTGTAGTTTGCGCCGATATATTCTAATATATATTCAATTTAATTTCAATCTTCTCCATGTGAGAAGACGCATTTACTATGCAGTGGGCTCTGATAGGCTGATAATTCAATTTAATCTTATCATTGCCATCATTTTTGATATACTAAATGAACAAATTAAATCAGATAGAAATACTAAATAACTTGTATATTTATTAATATTCATACTTATTTAATACTTTATTGTATATAGACTAGAGCTATGTCGCTGCCCGGCCCGTGCGGTGGAGGCGTCGTGTGAGCGAGTCCCAGGGCTCCGCGCCTTGTCCGCGCCTGCTATAAGGGACGCTCGACTTGACCCCGCGCCTTTAGCCAGACTCACGAGACTGGAGCTACTCAGACTTAAGGTAGACTACACGGACATACATACATATATAATACTAGCTTTCCGCCCGCAGCTTCGGCCACGTGGTGTTCGGTTATATCGGGTTTCCAAGAGAACCTTTCAAAAGTCTGGGATAAAAACTATCCTATGTTCTTTCTCAAGGTCAACTCTGTCTGTACCAAATTTCATTAAAATCAGTTGAGTTTAGGCGTGAGAGCGTAACAGACAGACAGACAGAGTTACTTTCTCATTTATAATATTAGTAGGGATGGTGGATAACAAATTAAACACTAAATAATTACTAATTGTGAAAAATTGCCTTAAAAGTCATTAATTTAGAGAATATGTTAGTTTAAACTTTCTTCTGATAATCTGCTTCCAATGTAGATAAGTGGAATTAACCAATGATAGTTACGCGGATTTGCATTATCCCGACGATATGTAGCACAAATTAACTGAAATATCAAAATATATGTGGAATTCTGAGTTTGATTCTGTTCAATACAAGTATTTGAAAGTTTTGTCTGACAACTTCCAACAATTGTTGGGATATACGTAATACATAATCTAGGATCGCTTAGTAAATATCGGGATATTAATTTTTCCATCATTGACCATTTGTGGATCTAGTTCTATGAACAATATAGATAACTAGCTGCACCCCGCGGTATTTCCGGATTTCCGGGATGTAAAGTAGCCTATGTGTTATTCCTGGACGTGAGCTTGCTGTATACAAAAAGTAACAAACTAACACACGCACTCACAAACTTTCGCAATTATAATATTCGTTATATTTCCAGAGCCTTACAGGTCTATCGTTGACGCGCGACCTTCGTCCCCTAGCCGGTCTGTCTCGTCTCCAACACTTATCGCTGACATCTATAAAGGAGCTAGGCTGGTATGCTTGCGAAGTTGTCGGTCAGCTAGAACAATTAGAGTCTTTGGAACTTGGAGAATGTTCCTTCGGCGGATCTTTCGCCACGGCTCTCGGTAAACTGGTTAAATTGAGGAAATTAAGGCTGGAAAGAGGCGTAGCACATTGCGCTGCGCCAGCATTACTAAGAGCTCTGGCAGCGCTGCCCAAACTGACGCGGCTGGAGTTAGTTAATTTCGATGTTAAGGTAATTATCGATATAAAAATATATGTCTAAAGAATGTGGTCTCAATATTATTTTAATTTATGTACTTTAAATCTTGCAGGTCGGCTTCGACGATGCGCTCGCGGAGTGTAAAAACATACAGAGACTGCTCATCATACCGACATACGTGTCGCAGTCGGCTACCACTAACAAACAGGTGGGGGTATAGAATGAGTAGAAGACGTTACACAGATAACAGATATATACCTGTTTCGTGGCATATGGCAAATAAAATATTTTCAAATATTATGTATCTTATACAACGCCACAGAATTTGGCTCTAATTCCTCCTTGTTTTATTCGTTCAGATTCTAAATATTTAATTTTTCCATACATTAAACTAAAAGAAACGACTTTGCATTCGTTGCTAGGTACAAGTTGAATGACGCTTCAGTTCAGCGTTTCGGTACCGAACTGTTTTTATATATGAGTTAAATTGTCCAGCTCCAACATAAATTTAAATTAAGAGGATGTTTTAAATTCTATATTAGTAAAAACTCGACTAAATCATTATTCGGTCGCCGAGATCATCCCCGTTTTTGCTCGGTTATCTACTACATGCACAAAACATTTCTATACATGTGATAGTCGTAGTACATAGTACATATGAATGGTCCAGGTGTTAAGCGGCGTGCTCCGACTGAAGGAGACCTTAACGCACCTCATGTGGGGCGTGACCATCGAGCTGCTGCGAGTGACCGAGCTGTTCATAGACCAGTGCGAGGCGGGCGACGGGGACGCCAAGCGTCGCGACGTGGGCGAGTGTATACCCGTGCTGAAACCCGTGCCCGGCTGTCGGCTGCCCGACGACCATCGGACCGTGGCTGGACCGCCGCAGGTCGATATATATATATATATATATATATATACTACTAGAGATATTGAATACTAATTAATGATCATATATTCAGGTCGTACTTATACAGGGTGACTGGTGAATTACTATCGATACTTGAGGACGTGATATTTGACGATCATATATGACAAAATAAAAATTAATATAACATAAATATTAATAAACTTCTAAGTAAAGTTAACCAAAAGTTATGTAATTAATTACGCATCGTGTGAACGCCCTACAGATTAGGTATACAGGTTGATAGTAATTCACCAATCACCCTATATAATACTAGTTTTCCGTCCGCGTGGAGTTCGGTTATATCGCGTTTGCAAGAGAACCTTTCAAAAGTCTGGGATAAAAACTATCTTATGTCCTTTCTCAAGGTCTACTCTGTCTGTAACAAATTTCATTAAAATCAGTTTAGTGGTTTAGGCGTGAAAGCTTAACAGGCAGACAGACATGATTACTTTCACATTTATAATATTAGTAAGGATGTTCACTACTACAGATCTTGTATACTAACTAATGTTATGATCTAAGACTTGTTAGTTTTATTCATATAAATGAAACTACTATTTTTCGGATATACTACGCGTACTATGTTATCACGATATTTATGTATTCGGAAGTAGGGTCTCGTGAATCGTTATATTAACACTGTATTGACTCTTCAGCTACTTTGAATATATAATATCATTTGATTACTATAGTTTGTTTTTGTACTAATTATAGTCTCATAAAGTTCTCCGATGTGCGAATAAAAATAGAAAAAGCTCAAGACTGTCACGTGGAAGCCGTAATGTAGAAGCAACTGTTACATAATATATGTTTATATAGTAATATTAAAATATGTGTATGATTTCCAGGTTGAAATCCTCCCCATCCCGACCCTCCAGCGGTTGTTAGCAGCTCAGTTGCCGCGGACCAAGCTCAAGTTGCTCCGAATCCCCTTCCACGCCACATGGAGACAGTCGCTGGCTGACTTCCAATAGCACAACGTACACCCGACCACACAGCTGTGTACATTACATGTATACACATACAGGGCGACACTCAAACTCGTGTTATATATCCATAGAGGTTCTTGTACAAATATCTGTAGTATGGAATCCGAAACAACTAATTATCTTCGGTCTGTGTATATTATATATTATAGACCGCGTGTCGCTCACTGTACGGGAGGTCTCATAATTCTGGGCGTCTTGTGACAATGGAATATATAATAATATTAGTTATATTATAAGTCTGTATATATAATGTAGACGTCAGTGCCTGTACTATAGAGTATAGTTTGTTTTAATACCGTCTACGGCGTGACGTTCGTTTTGTGTGACGTATAATGATTTAAATGGGAATGTAAAAGATATATATTTTAATTATTTTTCTACTAGACGGAGTGTTATATCAAAACCAACGCCACGCCGTAACAATATGTTCATGGGGACTGATAATACGACATAGGAACTAAAGATACTATCTAATTTGTTAACTATTCATCATAGTAAAATTATTTTGTATCTCATTCAATAATATATCTTAATAATTTGTTTAAGTACATTTCGTGTTAAACGGTTGTAACACCAGACCGTGATATTGTAATATAGTTAACATCTTCAAAGTTATCATGTTTTATTATCAAATATTTTTCTTATA
The DNA here is from genome assembly GCA_916720795.1 of Danaus chrysippus. Classification (NCBI taxonomy): domain Eukaryota; kingdom Metazoa; phylum Arthropoda; class Insecta; order Lepidoptera; family Nymphalidae; genus Danaus; species Danaus chrysippus. Next base: position 5,904,058 of record CAKASE010000066.1, on the reverse strand, counting down.
TCACTGGATTTAATTTCTTTCTAACACTTAGACATATGTGATTTACAAAACGAATAGTTTTAGCACTCCCTATATATATAAATACCACATTTCATAGTTTTTAATGGAGATATTTCGAGATGACCCACAATGGAAGTATAAATGACTAATGAAAAGAATATATAATGTGACATTAAGTTTTAGAATATTATTATTATTTTTTTAAATTATTTTTGAATACATTCGATATTTCTGTTTGAAAGCAAAGCTTCAGATGTCATGCGGTAGGTCGTTTGTAATCTCCTTTTAAAAGATGCTTGTATTTTTATCTTAGTTATAACATGAGGCGTCTCGCGTTTAGTATAATATACATATTTGATAGCAATATAGGCGACCAATAAATAGTTGCCCTTACAGCATTGTTTTATTATATTGAAACAACCTTTCTACTGATAAAGAATAATTTCAAATGTATTAAATAATTACTAATTTCATTTACATGGTTTTGGACTGACTGTAAAAATAGTCTGTTCAAATTATTACATTACCATTGGTAGTTTTTTTTTATTATATAAATTTGATGGTATGTTCTAAAAGCGCTAAAAAGAAATAATTTTAAATAAGTGTATAATTTAATAAAATCTAAACAAATTGAAGATATTATCTCATTCTTAATCTATATAATGTCTGTAAAATATTGTAACTATTTTTTGGCATTTCTTCATCATAATAATTGTTATAATACAAATATTAATAGCACATAATATACAATTTGTCACAGATCTTAAGGCATTTAATATCTTAAATACAACGAACATTATTGTATTATCACTTCCAAAGGACTTTAAAAATGTATTTTTTCCTTGTTTATATTTAATAAGTAAATTTAATTAATAGTGGAGTTAATAAAATAACATTTAAACATCATATTTATTTCTTCGACTTCTATAATATAACATGAGGTGTATAATCTTAACTAATGGGATTGATTACAAATTTCCATTAAATGAGATGTTGATCTTATTCTAATTTGAAGGCACTTGTTCTATATTTTTAACTTGACACAGATATAAAAGAGAATAATTGACTAAAACTGAATCTCTATTATAAAAAAAAAAACATTTTAATTGAAACAAAAAGCCTATATATTTAATTGGGATCTATTCAACTGGATGGATGTCTCAAAAAATTATAACTTATGTCTGAGTATAAATTACTTTCATACATTTTACAAAGAAAACTGACTACCGATTATATAATATAACAAAACTCACAACTTAAATCAAATTAATGATAATAAAAAAGAAATTATTTGTATCAGACAGGTATATAAGTGTAGAGCTGATCATATGAATGAAAACGGCAGGCACAGTATCTGTATCCACGTATCATAATAGGTATATATAAAGTATAGTTGTAATATTTGTCTGTCTGTGTGTGTTTGTTTAGTCATGTTTAGCGTCCGGGTGTCTCTCGAGCAGCATGGCGACTCCTTGCCCGCCCGCTGCGCACGCGCTAATGAGACCGAACTGACCGTCTTCACGGACCAGGCGGTGGGCCGTGTGCATCGCGAGACGAACCTGGGGAGGGAGGTATACTTATAATTAATCTTCTTCTACCTGGCAATCTCCAAGCTATAGCCAGGGTATGCCTTGCATGTTGTGAATAGTTTTGGCTATTTGTTTTTACGACCGGACGCCTGCCTGACATCAACCCTCTTTGGGAATGAAGACTTATGTTTAATATACACTTATATCATTGATAAATTAGGTTTGTAAAGATGGGCCGGTATATTATGCAGGGTGACTGGTGAATTACTATCAATATTTAAGGAGAATACTCGGTACATGATTCTCATTCGAATTATGTAAAAAAAATAGGTAGTTGATTTTTGACCAAATTTCCGTATAAATAAATAAAGTGCGAACACGTTCTAAGTGTTCCAAGTGTGGACGCGTGCGGCGGCGTGGTGTTGTATCAGCACGCGTCCACACTTGGAACGTGTCTACACTTTATTTATTTACACGGAAATTTGGTCAAAAATTAAGTACCTATTTTTTTTACATAATTCGAATGAGAATCATGTACCGAGTATTCTCCTTAAAATAAACTTGAATAAATAAAGTGTCGACACGTTCCAAGTGTGGACGCGTGCGGCGGCGTGCTGATACAACACCACGCCGCCGCACGCGTGTGTGTGTGTGTGTGTGTGTGTATACCTAATCTGTAGGGTGTTCACACGATGCGTAATTAATTACATAACTTTTGGTTAACTTTACTTAGAAGATTATTAATATTTATGTTATATTAATTTTTATTTTGTCATATATGATCGTCAAATATCACGTCCTCAAGTATCGATAGTAATTCACCAGTCACGCTGTATATGTTGAACACAGTGGCGGCTGTACCTTAAGTTCACTCGTGCGCTTGAACCACCAATTCAAAAGATTTAAAAATTACAAAATATTATGTACTTCATCTTTATTTTTAAATTACCATTTTAATATTTATTTTTTAAACATACAAAAACCCATAAATAATAAATTTCCAATTATGGTCAAAAAGTTTGAGCGCTGTACTAAACTCATATCGTGCGCGTCGAGTGCACAAGGACGGCTAATACATCTTGTATGAGATACGCATTAATACGCCTGACGCGTGAAACAAAAGATAGTTCATAGAAATGTACCGAGTAATGAGTCGGTTCTCGAGCGCCGCACGAGCGGCCGAAGATTACCGAGAGCACCCGATGTATGACGAATTGGAATTGAAAAGAATTAAAACTTTTCTCCTAAATACCATGCTCTTGCTATACTATTTGCGCTGTAGCATGGTGCGGGTGACAGTTTCAGTATCGTTTCGTTTCACTCTTGAAAGTTGCCGCGATTTACAAATTATGACTTAGTATTTCACCTGTACCACAATCGTAATAAATTAAATCATTAATTACTGAAGTAGTTTAAATTAAACCAAACCAGCATGTTCTAGTGTACAAATATAATCTAATGGAAAGAAAAATTAAGCAAAGTATTATGCGTTTAACGTAATGCCATAGACGTATTTAGTGATGGGATGTACTGCTACAATGGATAGTCGATGTTTTTTTTATAATAAAATAATATACATATATTGGCTGTAGTTCAATTATTATTGTAAAGTGTATAATTTTATTAATGAAAAAACAGATCTTATATAAAAATGATTTCATTCGTCTAAACTCATATCAGAACCAGGAACATCTGAATTGTCACAAAATTCATCATCTGCTGAAATTGAGCAAAAATGTTGTTACGAAAAAAAATCATAAACCCGATTTTAATTATTTTATATAAGTACTATATTATTTATACTGCGAGTATCGTTAGTGATAAAAATGAATTACGCAACATCACTAGTCATATGGTACTGACAGATATCAACGTCATATAGGCAAATGTCACCCGCACCAAGCTACAGCGCAAATAGTATAAATGCACTTTCTGTTCTTAGTATTGAAAAAAAAAATATACAAACATTACCTGATTTTTATAAAAAAGGTGATTGAATATTTCGCTTCAGAAAAATGTCGTCGCATTGATTTAATGTATAAAAAATAAACATATTTTATGTCAATTGTTGTTTTGTTAAATTTTCTAATTTTAATATTATAGTAAAGTGCACCACCGGTTTGATAAACCACCAGCCGCCACTGGTTCAACATAAAAAGGATATGTGGATTATTAAATAAAATAACTTTGGTACATATGGTACACACATATAAAAGTAAATCTAAGAAGTGTAAATCTCATAACTCAGCTCTAAAAAGATATCTTTCGTTTATAAAGTTGTAAGAAACAAATTTTAATAAAGGCATTAAGGTATTCATTATTTATGAGTTTTTCCACATAACTTTGAAATTGAGATCAGATTGAGTGAAAATGTTATAAGATTTTCCCATGCGAAATGGACAGGGATTTCAAGTTGAATTATAGTTATTCTGATGTCTAAATTATTCAACTGCTAAATTTAATTAAAAACCGTTCAGTAGTTTCTGCATGAAAAAGCAACATGTTTCTTTACATCCTTAGAAACTTAATCTTTGTAATATCAATATATATTGGTACCCCAGTAGCAGCAAATGGATGTCCAATGGAGAGAGAGCCGCCCCACTTGTTCCATTTATCCAAATCAGGAGAACCGACCTATAAAATATATGAGAATCAGTAAATAGTTGATACAATTATTACTTACAATGTTATATGAAAGTTGTTATTTTAATTTACCTTAGACTGACGGCCGAGATATTTCTGAGCAAACCAATCGGAGTCCAAAGCCTTTAGGTTGGCCAAAATTTGTCCCTATAATAAATGTTACAATACAATTATAGTAATAAAATCTTCACTTCGTAGTAGTATATAATATGAATTTTTGGTACAGATATTATTTTGATACATTCAAATGTTATGTTATATAACTCACAGCAAAAGCTTCATGAATTTCCCAAGTATCAATATCACTCAGTTTAAGGCCGGCTTTGTCCAGAACCTTGGGGATGCCGTAAGCTGGCCCAAGAAGGAGTTGGTCCACTGGATCCTAGAGTATTAAGAGGAAATTAAGTTTATAACACATTATATATTTACATATATGTATAAATAATAAAAAAAGATAATTGAAACATGGTAGGTAACTGAAAAGTCGGGAGTATGTAGTTTTTTTTAATAATTAAATACAAGTATAGTATGTAATCCAAATAATATTAGTTTCATTTAACTTTGAATACTACAGGTATTTAAGAAGGTATTATGAAATGGAACAAACAACTTATGACCATACAGTATAGACATTATATTGTGTACTGCACTAGTAAATATTCAAGATTCTACTTAATTTAGTTTATAAGTGTATCTTTCTACCTGAGCTACATAAGTGAAGTCCCTCAGATAAGCCTTGGGCTTGAGCCCCAGTTCCTTGGCTTTAGCCTCGGACATCACCAGACAAGCAGATGCACCGTCGGTCTGGAAATTTAATTCATATGATACTTATAGTTATAAAATGTTCATTTTTACCAATGAATATAGATGATCAAATGTTTATAATTATATCAAATCAAAAATTTTATAACGATATTTAATAATAAGAAAATTACCTTAACAGTACTGCCATGGTATCCAATTAAGTAAATTTTAATAATAAAAAGACAAAGACATCCATTAATTTATTTCTAATCCACTATATATAAGAATATTTTACCAAGAAGGATGCATTAGCAGCTGTAACGCTGCCGTGTGGCTTGATGAAGGCCGGACGAAGCTTGGCCAGCTGCTCGGGAGTGGACACTCGGATACCATTGTCCTTATCAACAACACCGTCCTTGCCTTCCACTGAAATAATATACAATGATAAGAAAATCAACTGATAATTAATTTAAATTCATATAGTAACTTATAATAATTTGTTTGGGATATTGGTGTTTAAATAGTTTATGAGATGGATGTAGATGTATGTGACATGAGAGATTTTTATATTCACACAATTACATTTTTGTATTGTCTGTTTGTTTCCAATACTTGAAACGGCTAGGCAGATTTTGATGAGACTTAGAAACACAGCAGAGTTAATAAGTCATAACTTATGATACATATCTTCAACTTTTACACATTTACAATTATCCATATATGTGACATTTTAGTAGATATTTAGGCAATCTTTATAACTTTACTATGTACATATAATATACTTATTTCTAATTATACATAATATTATATATGAACTAAAGTCTCAATACCTTTAACAGGTATAAGATCCGTGAAGTACCCGTTCTGCTGTGCCTGGTGTGCGAGTGTGTGTGATCTCAGTGCGTATTGATCTTGTTCCTCTCTAGATGCACCGAAGGCTGCTGCCAGACGGTCAGCACTATGACCCATGGTCTCACCCGATGAGAACTCGGCTACGGCTGGAAGCTGGAAATTATATAGAAATATTTATGTTAATTAAATTCATAAAAGAAGCTATTGAGGGCGTTCATAAATTACGTGACGTGGTTTTTTGAAATTTCTGTAACTCCCTCCCGCCTTGGTGAGATGTCGTGAGATTTTATTCAACCGACTCCCTCCATCCCCCAATCTCACGTGAGATTTCTTTTTCATGGGGATGGTGAATTGATAGTCAGTAAATGTATAACGTCAAAGTATAAAATAGTTTTTTTAACGATAACATACTCTTAAGATTAAATCTTATATATATGTAAAATCTGGATTAAAGGACCACTATAGTATTTTTTTTTTGTTTCATTCCGAAAAAAATTATTTGATATTTGCCGAGACCCCTCTCTAATATAAGATTAGGTGAGATTTGACTAGACCCGTCCCCCCTTAAATATCTGACGTATTATGAACAGCCCCTTGCTGTAAAAGTTAATTTTATAATGTGATATCATAAATGTGCAAAGTACACCACTTGTTACATTGAGTTTTAAAGTTTAAATAGAATGCATATCAGTTTAAGTTGAATTAAATATATTTAAAAGAATTAGTAAGAAATAAAACTCAGTATAATTATAACAAATAAAAAAAGAAGTGATCTCATACATTAAAAAACGCAAAAAAAAACACACAAACGAACAATATTAAAAGTAATGAAGTTTAAACCCTATTTTTATCCAACAAGTTTATTGTATCTAGAAACACATGTACTCACTGTGAGGCAGCTGTTTGTGTTAAGCGTATTACTTAAGCAGCATAGTGAACTAAAGTACGATTCTACGTTTTTGAGTAAGATACGAAAAGATATCGCAGTTAACTTACCAGAACGTCTTAATACTGCATTTATACAAAAATTCTACAGCTTCCTTGGACCTTATTTATATAATAAAATTAACAAAGCTATAGCTTTTATAATATAAAGTTATAACATTTATAAATGTATACAGTATGAATAAGGTAAACTGTAAGCAAAGCATAACTTCTTACCTTCAAAATTTCTCGTATGAAGACACGGAAAATCTACTTAACATCCTACATTAAAATTAACTTTCTATCGAAAATACATCTGATTTAAATTATTTCAATATAATATGTACATAGAGGGTATTGTATCTCAGAAACAAAATACTATAATGAACACATACACACACGCATATCACATTATAATACAATAGATATAATAAGGAAGGCACATAATTTGTCATTAAAATAATAACAATTGCAATTGTATAAAGTTAGTATAAGATATTATAATTAAGTTTTTGGCTACCAAAATTTTTATGAATAGCCCTTTTTTATGAATGGGAGTCGGCCCTGTTCGCTGGGACACAGGTTCACCTAGTTCAGCAACAGATGATTCCGCTTTGTTACGTGATGCATACTTTAAGAAACTTATTGTTAACTGAAATACCTTGTAATTGCTTTTTTTTGGAGACAATAAATTATTATTATTATTATTATAAATTATTATTACCTTTTTACACCTTATATACAGGGTGTATGAAAAACTGTGTCAACCCTCTTAACTACGTTATCAGTATCGATAATGTAACAGAATAAAACAACTTACATTTACAAACTCTTCAATAAAAATAATAAAATTAAATATTAAATGATTATTATATGTAGAGTAACAAAATGTTTGTAAAAACTGGTATAACACGATGACACGCAATGACGTCATCACAGCTGCTGCGCTACTAGTGACGACCTTGAAGTTACTTTCACATTATTGAAAATATCGATATTTAAAAAATCATAACAATAAATAAATATTTAATATTCATATTATTTCGATACTTATTTTGATATATCAAACATTAATATTATGTTTGATTGTAAAAAACCATTTTTAACAGAAATAGATTAACGATTTATCCTAATAATACAACATATGTAGTTAATTTACCTGAACAAGTTTCAAATTATAATATTTATTATTAATAAAAGTTATTTTAAATGAAATTATTTTAATGTGAAAATCATAACTATTTATAGCAATATTGAAAATGTCGATAGAATATTTATCGATATAACTAATTTTTACACTTTCAAATCTCTATTCGAACAACTAACAGAATAGTAATAATAAACGCCGGCGGCCCGTCGCCCGCGGTCAATGGTCACGCATGCGCCGTTGCGACTATACGGTGTCTTGACCTTGTATGAGTCAGATGTTTGGAACATTTCTTCGAATAATGTCGATTTAAAACTTATTTGCCTATGCACTGTAACTGACGTCTGCTTGATATTTTTTAAGTTATACTATTTTTTATAATAAGCTTATACTTATATGTATACATGCCTTCAAGGGTTGACACAGTTTTTCATACACCCTGTATACATATTATACAAATATATGGTAATTATCAGAGAAACTCATTGGTAAATATATAATTTTCTATCATATATAGCTATTGTTAATCTCTAAATGCTTTTATATTAACCCACCTCGGGAGCAAAGAAGTCAGGTCTTATAGATGCCAGCAGCGATAGTCTCTGAGCCGGTGTCTTAGCTCGGTTCAGCCTCAGTAAGAGCGACCTCATCTTGCGTGAGTGTCTGATAGGTACATCAGACATGAACTCTACTCCGCCAGCCACTATGACGTCATAAGCGCCGGCAGCTATCATGCCAATACCTATTGATGTTGATAAAGGTCATTAAAAGGTCAAAGGACATTTAAAGGCCTAAAATAAATAGAATAAAATAAATAGGATTGTCTAATAATGATAAATCGTCTTCTTTAAGTGTTGGAATGATTTTCGGAAGTTGGGTGGACTCTCAATGTCAGTAATGTAAAGGTGATTGTAGAGGATAAGTTGATGTATTTTGATGTGAAAGAGCCTTGTATACACAGCAGTAGACATGTTAAGAATTATTAAGGTACCATATGGGATGAGCATTAAAGCTGTCCTAAAAATATCATAGCAATTTCTATTTGCATATAGAAATTGGTTCATATATGTAAAAGAGAGGAGTAGCAAAATACTTTCATCAAACTGATAGTGATTTTAGTGCAATTTAAACCTGTGATTTGGCAGTTATTATTTACACTAATATTTATACATATGTCATACAAATAATAATATAATATTTCTATTGTCATTATCTTGTTCTCACCAGTGGTGATGGCTTGGTTTGATGATATACAGGCCATGGTGACAGTATGGGCCGGGGTCCGGTCACTGAACCCTGCGGCCAGGGCTGCCTCACGACCAATGTTGGACGTCTTTACCTCTTGTATGACTGTACCATACACAATATAGTCAACTACCTCCTTGGGAATGCCGGTCTTTTGAAGCAAACCCCTGAAAAAAGTTTTTTATTTCCACACTATAGATTTATTTATTTTATAGGATCACCAACAGAAATGACAATAGTATTACAAATATTATAAAGTTAACAATTGAACACACTTGATAATTGTATTTCCTTTATAAGTAATCATAGCATGCACTAAATATATTAAACATTAGTAATTATCACAATATTGTTTTCTTTGGATCAATTATATAATTAAAAAGAATTTGAATTACATAACAGTTTTATAACAATATCAATTGATTTGCATTTAAATGGACGTATTAAACGCAAAATAATGTCCAGTTACATACAAAAATATTGCCTAACTTAAAAGATGACTTAATTTGTTAAATATTATTGATTGCTTTATGCATATTCAAATATTATCTTACAGTAAATATTATAAGCAAAGTTTAAGCTGATATACAAATAATATTTAAAGTATGACATAATTATGATTGTTATATTTATTTAACATATCGGACTTAGTTGTGGTCAAACTTACAATAGTGAATGTCGGGCTAGCTCGTGAGGCATCATTTTGGCGTAATCAGTGAATGAGACAAGGAAAGGTGTTCGTACACCGTCAACGAGCACAACATTCTTGCCTGTGCGGTCCTGAAGACTCTTTTTTTGCTGTAACGCTGCTCCTACACTCAGAGCTCGGCAGGCTGTGTCTGAAAACAATTGGTAATTTAAAATAATATAAATAATTCAAGTATTCAATAATCTAAAGTAAAATAACATCAAAAACTCATTTTTTATTGAGTTTTGTAAGTGTTTCAATCATAAAAATAATTGAGGCCTCATAGTTCTAAGTGGTTTTAAGTTTAAGTCAGTGGTGGCTCAGTGGTTAAAGGGCCCGCCTCTCGTCGCCGAGGGCGCGGGTTCGATCCTGGCCCAGGCAAGTACCAATGTGATTTTTCCGAATCATATGTACTTTCTAAGAGTATTTAGACATCACTGATTAATGTTGATTCCCTAAAGAGGGTTGATGTCAGGCAGGCGGCCGGTCGTAAAAACAAATAGCCAAAAACTATTCACAACATGTAAGGCAGACCCTGGCTATAGCTAGGAAATTGCCAGGTAGAAGAAGAGTTGTAACTGGTTTTAATATTTAAGTAAAAACTTATAAATAGTAAAGTTTTAAAATAGATTGTATATTAGGTTTAGAGATGATTTATTTCTCATTAAGAACAAAGTTCACTTACATAGGAAACTTAAACTAGTAACATAATAATAAACATTTATAAAGTTAATGGTGACCTTATTTATACAAACATTCAAATATTATAAGTTATAATATATAGTTATATTAAATATCTAAAACCACATAATTTAAAATAAATATTTATAAATTTAATAAGGTATCTGGATTTCTTGTCAGTGGTTTTTTTTTAGAGATTCGTCAGATTTTTATTATCTATTTGTTTAGTTCTTGTGTAATAAACCATTATTTTTAAATTTAAGACACACTACCTATGAAGCTAATTTAAAAATTTTCGTAGCATATATTATTAAATTACTTTAAATTAAAATTTAGCAAATGATAATTGCTATAATAACTATTCTTAACGTATTACAAAAAATATTTCCCAATTTGATGCAGTACATTTTCAGAATAAACTTCTCTTATAAGATTGAAAGTATGAAGAGTGTCTTGGAAAGTTCCAACATTAAGATAAATCATAAATAATTGTGTCTTAGCCAATTGATGGAGTCCAAAGTTTACTTTTAAAATACATACTGAAGTACTTTACACCCATCATGATTATAGAAAACCTGAACAACTATTAAAGAAAAAGAATTAATATAAATAAAAATAATAGTTTTTAATGTTATTAAAAAACAAACTTGTTGTCGTAATAATTAATCTGTGAAAAATAACTTACTAAATTTCACCGTCGAATTGGGACGAGCGGCTTTTACTAGGGACTTTGCGACTTGCGATGCCATTTTTACGAATAAAGTTGTGCTTAACAGTTAAATGTAAAATAAAACTTATATAAACTTTAATAGATTTTAATAAATATTAAATATGTAATCAAAACCCTACAGTAGAAACTAAAATGTTGGACTCTGACCTGTCAATGCTAGACAGCATTACAGGACCGACTTTCGTTTCCGTTCAAAAATATATAATATTTATGTATATTTAACATTAAAAATTAAGTGATTTTTATGTTATATTATGTTTATAAAAAAAGATTTGATGATAATAACATAATTTATTTTTCTAATCAATCAAATAAATCAATACCTTCTTTAGATTTTTTTAACTTTATAACAGATTTCTTAAACAACACAAACGAATAATCTGATAAATATTAACATTCACCATTATATTGATTAAAATACAAAAACATACAAAAATATGTGTATTTGAATGGTATATTAAACAATTTTGTATTTAATTTATGTAGCGCTTTTGAGGGTAGTACAATAAATGTAATTATCGTTTTCTATCCAAGCCTCGTTTCATCTTCGCCTGCCACGTGAGACGACCGTTTGTAGTTTAATTATTTGAGTAATAATTTTTAAAGTAATAATGAAAAATTAAGTAAACATTTGATTTAAAAGGTAAGTAAAATTAGTAAGAATTGTTTTATACATTTTTTATTGTTATCTTTAACGATCGGTGGCTGTGTAGTAATTTCTACTTCACCACACCTAGTGAAAATAATTTGATTAGATTCAATAACTTATGGGGTCAAATGTACATCAAAGAATATTCAAAGCGTGCAAAATAAAACATATTTATGAAGTATTCCATATAATATTCCCATTATTAGGTACTAATTAAACTTGTAAAATGTTTAACATTTGATCAATAGAAATATGTCATTTTAAATAGTTTATAAGCTAAATTATTTTGAAATGTATTAATATATTTATTTTTAATACAGAATGGCAGTTCTCCTGTTATTATTTTCGTTGCTGGCAGTCTGCTCCGCGCAGTTTAAGGATGACTTGCAGACTTATGAGACGGAATGTCTCATGGAAGGTTCATTTTCTTGTACATCAGGTGTCTGTATACCGTCAGAGAAGTATTGTGATGGGTACAACGATTGCGAGGATGGAGGTGATGAGAACTATTGTGGTAAGTTTATATTTCTTTTTAATCTGTATTATTAATCACTTTTTTAATAAATTCGAATTTCAAATTATATATTTTTTTTTTTAATAAGAATCGCACGTTTTAGATTTTTCGGTGTTTGTTGTTCTACCTTCAGTTTATAAAAAAATAGATTCACTTCAAATAACGTGTTTAGCCCTAATATGTGACACTTTAATAATTGAATTGTTGGAATAAGAGAATATAAAACTCAATATTTGCGTTTCAAATCTTTGAGACAAAATTATTTAACTAATTAATTCTTATTAATATGTATTTGACAAAAAATAAATATTTTTTCCTAACCGACTTTTATAATGTTAGCCAATCACATTAAGGCTTTACTGACTATTTTATGAACAGCCAATCGCAAGCGGAAAATTTAAACGACAGTTATAGTTTCGACCAATTACAAGCCAGATCGTTAACTGTCATTATGAATTTCAGCCAATCACCGTCCAGATGCTCACTTGTGCAACGAGACCCACCAGTTTCTATGCACGGACGGGTTGATGTGTCTTCCTAGCTCGTGGGTGTGCAACTATGAAAACGATTGCAAAGATGGCTCCGACGAAATAGGCTGTGAAAAGATTATCCAGCATGATAATGTATGAACATAATACAAATAATTAAATTTAGTTCAGGATTACCAAATTTCAAAAAAGCGTCTGAACGAATGATAGCCATTATTAAAAACTGAAATAGGTTTTGATTGCTTGCATATATTTATTATCTTTTTATTGTATTTGAATAAAATATGTACTCATAGGTTATAGGGCCTAGAATTTACTAGACAAGATTTAAATCTAATGTTTATTTCAGTGATTTAGAAGGAAAATGTAATTACCGAATATGATTGCTTTTTTTTTCATTTATTTAATGAAGTATATTGTTTGTTTTTTCTTCAGTCATCATGCAAAGGTTTCCAATGTGATGACGGTAAGCTGTGTATATCAGAACTCTGGATGTGTGATGGTTACTACGACTGTGTTGATAAGAATGATGAAGACGTTACGGAGACTTGTCGTGAGTTGTTCAAATATTTTAATACTTATAATTATTTATTTAATACTATATTCCCCTGGGATTTGGCTTTATTTTGAAACTTTCTGTTTCTTTTATAATATAAGTGAAATACAAAATCGCTACACTAATGGATTGATTTGATAAAAATATTATATTTTGTTTTAGACACTTCAGTATTTTTGACTTTTTCTCTAAATGGAATATTAATAGTTATAAAGAAATTTATTTAACTTTTTTTGTACCTATTATCAAGATAATACAATTATTTATCATTCAGATTTATTTTTGTTATAAAAATAGTTAACAATAAGACTTAGTAACAATGAAAATACTACAAAATTTGTTAATACGTAGTTTATGGTCCCAACAATTATTATTACTACAAAGAGTTTTTTTCTGAACTCCAGATTATATAGATACAACATATGATTTTAAAATCTTAACTTTGAATATGGCAGCTTCAAAATCGGTCACTAAGTTTGACTCTGTGACGTCATTACGGCAAAAAACAAACATTTTTCTTTTTTTATTTGGTTTCCAAAAAAATAACTTTTATTTCAGATCACGCACCTCGTCCGAAGCATCTCCATGATACCCTGAACTGTGAGGTGAGGTCAATGAACTACACGTGCTTGGATAAATCCTACTGCATACCGTACAGTAACATGTGTGACGGGCTGAAGGATTGTAGAGACGGTAGTGATGAAGGGACATTTTGTGCCGAATGTAAGTATACACAACTCCTAAGTGAATACTATATATAATCATCAGCCTATCAGAGCCCACTGCTGAGCAAATATCTCTTCTCAGATGGAGGAGGTTTGAGCATTAATCATCACGCTTGCTCAAGACGAGTTGGCCATTTCAAACTTATAATTGTGAAATTACAAGTTCAGATTTGCTCAGGATCTTATATATATATATATTGTGAGGGTTGCAAATATTTTGACGCTTTGTTCATCAGTTCAAATATACTAAAAGAAATGATACGTAATTGTCCTTTATTTAAATAATTTTCAAAAATTTTCTATCTATAATTAAGTTTCTCACAAAACGTAATGTTTTGATTCATATGACTTTTTTTTAATAGAGTTCTATCGTCTAAACAGAGAACATTTTTTCAAGGGACCAAAATGTGTGCAAACAAAACCTGTCCCAGCGAGTCATTCTGTAAGCCAACTCGTAATGGTGCTACATGCGTGTGCAACTCCTACAAGGAGTACAATCCCAGCAGTGGTCAGTGTGAGCATTCCCGACAGTGTCTCCAGGAAGTTCCCGTCTGTTCCCACATGTGTGAGGATATGGGAGACTACTTTAAGTGCACTTGTGATGATGGATACAAATCAGATCATGCTCAGTACCTTTGCTTTGCTCCTGGTATGACGAAATCTATATCTTATAATAGGAGTTCTTAGTAGAGATATCTATTATAATTATTTTTGGAAATAGATTTGAAATTCTAAAATATAAGCAGTAAAATTTTTAAAATATCCATTATAATTTACTTAAAAGTAGCGTTAAAAGCACGAAAATCTAAAACTAGACATGTTTTTAATGCAATAAACCCGTCTTTTTCTCAGAAATGTAAGGCTAAAGGCTTAAAATATATAGAATGTGACGTAAGACTTTTTTTACTATTAATTGGCTACTTTGTGAGTATCACCACCTGACGATAAATTTCATTATGACTTAGGAAGTAAAGGACTGTCTCATAATAGTTATCGTACCTATTCATTAAATATTTCTTGACCTTTTTTTCCAGGTCCAGAAGCGATGTTGTTCTTTAGTACCCAAAACTCTATCCAGTACGTGACAGTCAAATCAAACCATAGCGTCACTGTATTAACTGGAATCAAAAAGGTAAAAAACACAAATTGATCTTACTTGTAGGATTATAAAATAAATAGAATACTAGTTTTTCCCACATCTTCGTCAGTATGCAAAAAAATATATATATTAAATTAGTTTTTTATTGCTATAAATGTGACAAAATCCGCAGACGCTAACATAATTTATTTAGAATACTGTAAATGAAACTTTTATTTGTATATATTGAAAAAATAGCGAAAACTCCTAAATAATTATATGCATCTATAATAAAAATCCTCTGTTTCAAGGCCCACGGTGTTGCATACGACGGCAAATATTTATACTGGGTTGAAACAGAGAAAGGACATCAAGCAATCATGAAGGCTCAACTAGAAGATGTCGCTGGAACCAAACAGGTTTATACTATTTACATAAAACATTCGTACACATCATCCCTACTAATATTATAAATGCGAAAGTAACACTGTCTGTCTGTTACGCTTTCACGCCTAAACCACTGAACTGATTTTAATGAAATTTGGTACAAAGATAGAGTTGACTTTGAAAAAGAACATAGGATAGTTTTTATCCCAGACTTTTGAAAAGTTCTCTTGGAAACGCGATATAACCGAAATCCAAGCTGGCGAAGCTGCGGGTGGAAAGCTAGTTTATTATAAATATTGTATTTATTGAAACTTTTTTTGTAACAAATATATAAGCACAGACATCTTTGAACTATCAGAATTGTACCCAACTAGGATTTCTGCAGAATCTAAAAACATTTCCAAAGATAGAAGTATATTTTATATGTACTTACATATGACGATTCTACACTGAATTTATAATGGCTTCCTAAAATAAATGGCCAGAAATTATGTTAGGGAGTACATTAACTAGTGAATGTTCCAGGTTCTGGCTGCTTTGGGTCTTGAGGATCCGGGAGATATAGCTGTGGACTATCTGGGTGATAACATTTACTTCAGTGACACAGCCCGCGGCTGTATTACTGTTTGTCGCTCTGATGGAGCTCTTTGCGTCACGCTCACCGCACATACGAGAAGACCAAAGTTTGTTACACTGGATCCAAGAAAGGGGTGAGGCTTTTTGCGTATTCTACAGTCCATAAATTTGATATTCACATTCCATGTCATAGTCTATCAATTTGACATTGACATCCCGTCTCATAATCCCTCAAATTGACATTCAAATTTCATTTTATAGTCCATAAATTTGACATTTCGAATGGTTTATCATACTAATCTAAGAGTTACTTATTTTTGAGACCATCAGGTATCCTATATAAGTGGTTTGTTACAGAAAGATGTGATTGCATTATAATATTAGATCCATGAATTTTGTTATTTTTTACTTTATTTTGTACTTTTTACTTTATTGGTTCCATTTATAAAGCAGTAAATATATTTATTTTTTAAGTTTTGGCTTAAGCTAATTAAAATTAATTTTATCAACAATCAAACTCAAATCAGATGTTTGTGTTATAATTTAACTTTTTTCTAATAAAACATTCTTCTAGCGTTATGTATTGGGCTGATAAACAAGACAAGCCTGTTATAATGAAAGCTAAGATGGATGGCTCGGAATCAGAAATACTTGTGCACGAACTGAGTTCCTTTGCTAAAGGACTTGCTTTGGATGCACCAAACGGAAGATTGTACTTCGTTGATGGAACTATTAAAGTTGTTATACTAAATGATAAGAGAGTTTATGTGAGTTGACCTCTTACAATCCTACTAATATTATAAATGAGAAAGTAACTCTGTCAGTCTGTCTGTCTGCTACGCTTTCACGCCTAAACCACCGAACTAATTTTAATGAAATTTGGTACAGAGATGGAGTTGACCTTGAGAAAGAACATAGGATAGTTTTTATCCCAGACTTTTGAAAGGTTCTCTTGGAAACACGATATAACCAAAATTCACGCGGGCGGAAAGCTAGTTTTATATAAAAGTACTTACAATAATGATTTAAATTAATATATTACGTGAACAATTCATGTAAAATTTGTCAGCCATTTTTTTGGACGTTACATAATTATTTCAGTCGTTCTTCGAAGAGCAATTCCACCATCCCTACTCTCTGTCAGTGTTTGAAAACACAATATACTGGAGTGATTGGACTTCTAGGACCATACAGACAGCAGATAAAATACACGGCACTAGCATCAATAGGAATATTTTGCTGACTCTGGATGTACCGGTATTTGGTAAGCTTTCGACTGTGATTTTAGAATTCCTGAATTTCCTTTCAAAAAATTTTCAGGGTACGATACAAGGTTTACTAAGTAGCTACAAAATAATATTCAAATATGTATTTTTTTGTCGTTAAGTGGATATTTTCGTAGTTTTGTACGTGGCCAAGAAGAAATACTTTATTTATTCTTATTTTACTGAATGGTATGCTTGAACTTAAATCACTAATCTAAATTAATTTCAAATGTTTTATAACTTACCAAACAAGTAACATTTCCTGTCTAATGAATTCTCCAATACCTAACATAAGGTAATATGTATTAATACCAAATAAAATACGTTTTTTAACACTTAATTTTCTTGTCAAGCAACGATTTGATCTATAAAAAGCTGTAACACGAAACAAAATCATGGGAATTTTTACTTTTTTGCTGCAAAATTAATAAGCAGATTGATAATTTTTAGGTCCTTACATTAGCTTATTATTGATCTTCCATACTTTTCCATCAGATATGCATCTCTACCACCCGATCCTCACGAACGCCACTCACAACCCGTGTTCAAGTCGCTCGTGTCCACTCTGCCTTATCACATCAAACACAACTTCTGTCTGCGCCTGTCCAGATTCTATGCAAAATGTGAAAGGCCATTGCGAATGTAAGTATGGCTTAATCTAACACTGATAAAAAAAATCATAATAAAATTCAAAATAAAGTTATTACGTTTTTTGACATGGATTTTTTCCAATAACAAATTCAAATTCATAGTTAATTAGTGTAATTATTAAATCAAGACCACTTTTTGATATAAATCTTAAGAGTGGTTTTTAAATTCACGATTTAATCCATCTTTTTGTGGTTTTGCAATTCAAAAGCCATAGATATATTGGTTTGATACTTTTTAAAGGGATACCGGGCTACCGTCCTGACTACTTATTGGTAGCATCAGGCTCAGCTTTCATCAGAATATATTATGATACTGTTGGAAACCCCGAGACACACTCGACTGTCCTCGACATAGGACGGGTCCAGGCCATGGCATATGATAATTTCAGAGGTAGGATTATATTATATTTTATCATTAATATTTTATCCATAGAAGCATTTTTTTGATGTTTTTTGGTTTTACCAAAACAACTGCCCTGGTTTTGAGCCAGTTAGTAGGATTTTTGGAAATGTTAAACCTGAAAGAATATTTGCAATAAATTTTATAATGTTATTCTAAAAATTGCTATTTAATGGAGTCATGTTTTTACTTTGTTCAAAAAGATTCTTTTATCCGCGTTTGTATATGATTTTTTATCGCCAGATACTCTTTATATCTACGACGGTCAACACAAGTCTATCAACTCAATCGTAATGAGTGACTTTACCCTCGGCGTTACTCACCTTTTTATATACAAGGGTCTGGAAAATGTTGTTGATATGGATTATGGTACGTAACTGTGACTAAAAATAACATTTTAGAATATTTTATTGAATTATTATTAATAAAAGGAATAATATTTATACTTAACAAAAATATCTATATTTTGGTTAAAATTAATTGCTAACATTATTTTGTAGATGATGTATCAGATTCTTTATACATATTGGACGCTGGTCGTCACGTTATAGAAGTAACTTCACTGAAGAACAAACAAACAGCATTACTATATCGATTTATAGAAGAGGAAATACCCATAAGCTTTTGTGTTTTGTCAGCGTACGGGTAAGAGTATTGCGAAATCTATTATAAGAAAACAAATAAAAACACGTCTAATATAACAAAGTTGTTAACACAGAAAAAACATGCGTGTTTTCAAAGTACACATGTCAGAAGTGAGACTTCTTTGCACTGTGCGTGATACGATGTTCGCTCTGTCTCATTTTTTCTCTCAATCTTTCTCACTCACTCTCTTCCTACTCTCACTCCATGGCTAGTTGCTTCACGCTACGTTCGCCGTCTCACTCTCTCTCAATCGGTCTAGATCGCTCTCTCTCTCTCTCTCTTTTTCAACAATTCCGTTGCATACCGGCGTGACGTTACATCTGTAAACTTTTTACTCTCATGCGCCTAAAGAAGATTCACTTCAAAGAACAAATAGTTTTTACACAAATATTAAACAAATAACTTTGTTTTCTTTATAGACGTATGTTAGTTGCTGTCTTGGATACAGATAAAGATGTCATCTATATAGATTCGTTCGGACTCGATGGTGATGATCGTAAACGTATAGTTACAAATAATACACGTGGTAAGGAATTATATTTAATTGGCTTTTCAAGTTTCTTTTAGCAATTAATATTATTCCTGTCTTTCCAAGGTCCAAATATCCGTATGAGGTACTCGTCTGATCTGGATGTAGTATTTCTATCTGATGATCAAAACGGAATAATCGACTTTCTACATCCACAAGGTATGTAAATTGATAGCCATTTTTATGACATAGGGGCAAACAAACAGATGGCCTACATTCGCAACAAAATTTTGCGGATGCGTTACCACCCTTGACTTGGGAAAAGGGAAAGGACTTTACCACCATATAAAATCCATTGATAATAATTAAGAATTTATCTATGACAAAATTCAGATTTTATATACGATAATTACAAAATCAATGGTGGCGCAGTGGTTAAAAGGGTCTGCCTATCGTTCACTAGGGCGCGGATTCGCTCCTGGCAAGTACCAATGTGATTTTTAGGAGTCATAAGTATGTACTTTATAAGAGTGTTTAGTGTTTTAGTTTGTGTGTTTGTTAACATTAAAAAATTAGACACATTTACTACATATTAGATACCACTGACATACGGTGAAGGAAAACATCGTGAGGAAACCGGGACTTATAATTTCACAATTATAAGTTTGAAATCACCAACTCGTCTTGAGCAAGCGTGATGATTAGTGCTCAAACCTTCTCCATGTGAGAAAGAGGCCTTTACTCAGCAGTGGGCTCTGATAGGCTGATGATGATTACAAAATCAGTTGTTGATGTATGTGGATGTAATTATTATAGTTGATGTAATTCCATTGTATAGGTACTGGTAGAGAAAACTTCCGTGAAGTCGTAACAACTATCGCCAGTCTAGCTGTGACCGACAATCATGTGTTCTGGACGGACAGACGGTCGACCAAATTATATTGGGCAGATATACATGACGCGACGAGGAAGATACGAAGAATAGAATTATGTGAGTTTATTATTATATAAACTACATTAAGATTAGGACTGAATAGAGTTAGAATATTTCATTATTTACCAGTCATTGAAGGTGTCTTTAAAATTATATTTTCATATATACATAAATTCTTTTGTCATTTGCGTATACATACAGTCTTTTGAACAGAAACCTTTTCATTTTATTACCTGGTAAGAATTAGTAGTTGTTTTAAGTAATTGTATCAAAAACTTTGGATATAGACAGAGATAATAAAACATAACTGTCGTGTAAAAGTTACCTGTTTTAAGTAACCACTTTGCTCATATTAGTGCTACCTGGTTTATATACCAAAACTGTTATTATAATTGATAAAACATTATTTATTGTTTCAGCAATATTTCCAAACACCACACATCTGGTTATACTCGCTACTTCACCTCTTCCTAAGTCGCATGGTCATACTTGCACTAACTCGAACCCTCCTTGTTCCCATATTTGTGTGCAAAAATCTCATGAGTACGTAAAACCTGGGTCAATCGATTCAGCGCCTCTGCAATACACTTGCTTGTGTCCTGTCGGCTTCATAAATAATAATGGGATCTGTCACGAAGTCACAAAATGTAAAGAGCATGAGGTTTATTGTCATAAGAGCAATGAATGCTTTGATGGTAGCAAAAAATGCGATGGTATTGAAGATTGCAAATTTGGTGAAGACGAAGAAGGGTGCTTACGTAAGTCTTTTTGTTGAGAGTCTCACTTTTAAAATTGATTCCAATAGATTTTTCTCTGTTTTTTAATAGTCCAATGACTTTTTTGGTACGGTTTTTAAAGACGACCGTCCGATAAAATCAAGTTTTGTTTGATATTAATTTTAAAGTTATTTTATTTTGTATTCAGATACAGGAACATACTACTTGAAAACATGTGAAGACGACGAAATCGATTGTCATGGAACTTGTATTCACAGAACAGAAGTTTGTCGAAACAATACAACGAAACGTAAGTAATAGCTATTTGGTTTTACAAAATCATTTCATATATTATACATTAAACTCCACTACTTTCCAACTATACACATTTTGGAAATATCTTTATTTCTTTTTTTTTTGTGGTCTTGTACTCTGATCAATTTAAAATAAGATCGTACTTAGTTTACTGTTAAGAAAACAATAGAATTTAGATCATTGAAATCTAGCTGAAAATTGAGTTACTAATTAATATAGCATGTTACTTTTTTGTCTTTACAATCGTCATAACTTCGGAATGCTAATCAGCCTTTCCCATTTACCATGCTTATTAATGATGTTAGCCCTTTAAAGTACAATATTTTCAATTCTCAACATTTAAGAGGGTCAAACTGAAAGTTCTTAGAAAATCAAAAACTGATTTACTTTAGCCAGTTATTAGTTTTATTATATCTTTTCAAAATATTGTCCATTCACATCAATACACCGCTGCATGCGATGGAACCCCTGGGAAAAGCACTTTGCCCGCTCGTCCTTAGGGGTCTCTTCAATGGCATCGCGATACGCAGCCACCGCTTCTTCAGCATTCATAAACCGCTTTCCTTTAAGTTTTTCTTAAATTTTTGGAAATAAATAAAAATCACAAGGCGCGAGGTCGGGGCTATACGGCGGGTGACCCAGTAATTCAACGTTTGATGTCGCCAAATAGTCGATCGTTCGCTTGGCGGTGTGCGACGCTTCGTTGTCGTGGTGAAGGAGGATCCTACTGCGAGGTCGTTTCTCTCGAACTTTTTCCAAGACAAGTGGCAAACAATTGGTAGTGTACCATTCTGCAGAAACTGTTTTTTGATCCTCTAACACAATTGTTGCGAAATGCCCTATCCTTCCAAAGAACAAGGCCACATTTTTTTTTACCGCTTTTCGATCTCTCTTCACTTTAGTTGGCAACTCCTCGAAAGGACACACCCACTGAGCAGATTGTCTTTTGGTTTCAGGATCATATCAGTAAATCTAGCTTTCGTCGCCTGTTAGTATGTCGAACACAGCATTTGATTAACCTCCATTAAATCTTTCAATTATTTTACGGCACCAATCCACACGATGGAGTTTTTGAGACTCAGTCAAATTATGAGGTATCCACCGGGCGCAAAGCTTCCTGACCGCTAAATGTTCGTGGAGGATTTTGTGCACTTGACTCATACCGATGCCTAAGCTTGTCCGAATCTGCTGATAGGTCACTCTATTGTCAGTCTCTGTCATACGCCGCACAACACAGATGTTATCTTCAGTCGTCACCGTAGAAGGCCGTCCCTCACGTAAATCATCATTGAGATTAGTGCGACCACGTTTAAACTCATTAAACCAGTTGTAAACAGTCGCACGAGATGGGGCCTCATCGTGAAAGGCCAATCGTAGTCTATCATAACTTTCTTATTGACTTAAATGACATCTAAAGTCATAAAAAATCATTGCACGAAAATTTTCTGTGTTAAATTCATGTTGACGTGACACAGACAATTTTCAATTTGCCGCCAAATCGTAAAACAAATAACAAATATATGAAATATATACTCAGTAATATTGGCAAAGAGTCCTATTTTCTAATTTTAGAATTATTTTTTTATTATATTGTTTATAAGTGGCCAGTTCTAAGAACTTTCAGTTTGACCCTTGTAAAACATAGATTGTTTAACCCTCTGCTCTCTCTATAGGAATATCAGACACAAAAAATAGCATAAACTATTATTAATGCCTAACCTTTCATGGTTCCAGAGTTATTATCGTGCGGTTCTTCGGAATTCCGATGCTCGGATAACTCCATATGTATAGAACGGTCGCTAGCGTGTGATGGACACGCGGACTGTAAAGACGCTTCAGATGAACACCCCGATGCCTGCGATACTAGGGACTGTGGAGAACATGAGTATATGTTAGTATGGTCATCATAGTTTTAGACATAGCAATTTCAACAGTGATCATGCAAAAGAGAGGCTCAAAAGGACTTGTATGTGAAAACATTTCCAAAAAAAAATCGCACAAAACAGTTCCTATTGAATTTATTGTTGTAATGAATGGTTAAATGAATATGAAAATGGGATTTCGGTTACGAATTTCAAACTTTCCCTAAGATTTTTTCTTGTTTAAACCAACTGTATATTCACGTCAAACTGTCAATAAAGTTTTATACCTATCTGCCTATGATTTAAGTGTCTTCTCTCTATACAGGGTGACTGGTGAATTACTATCAATATTTAAGGAGCATACTCGGTACATGATTCTCATTCGAATTATGTAAAAAAAATAGGTACTTAATTTTTGACCAAATTTCCGTATAAATAAATAAAGTGTGTACACGTTCCAAGTGTTCCAAGTGTGAATGCGTGCGGCGGCGTGCTGATACAACAACATGCCGCCGCGCGCGTATGTGTGTGTGTACCTAATACCTAATCTGTAGGGTGTTCATACGATGCGTAATTAATTACATAACTTTTGGTTAACTTTACTCAGAAGTTTATTAATATTTACGTTATATTAATTTTTATTTTGTCATATATGATCGTCAAATATCACGTCCTCAAATATCGATAGTAATTCACCAGTCACCCTGTATATCTACTATATAAACTTTGTTTTTGTTGAGATATTGTTTGTAACTATTTATATGTAATTAAACTAAGAATTCACTGTATGAATTTGGAAAGCGTTGCGTAACACTGCTTATGCAATAATTTGAAGGAAGGTAAGGTTCTAGGAATGCAATTTTCGGCTAAAAATTTATCCTAATATAGGTGTGCTTCGGGATCGTGTATACCTCTCGCGTGGAAATGCGACAGACACGAAGACTGCTTGGATGGCTCCGATGAGATCGGTTGTGGTGAGAACTTGTTTATAAATTTGTAATTTCCTAAACAACTAAATGAAACCATACCGAATCGAATATATACAGCACTTCTATAAAACCATTCCTATAATTTCTATAGTGTAATAAACTGCCAAAAAATATATAATGGATGTAATCTTTGTAAGCCTTTTGTTACTAAATGGACTAATTTTATTGATAAATTACAAAACACTTTCTACAGATTTGACTTGATACTAAACTTATCGTTTATGGCAAGTTTCCATCTTAGTCTAGTAACATTATGTTAGAAAGCTTTTGTTGGATTATGAATGAATAGGCGATATTTACGTGAATATAATTATATTTAAGCCAGAAAGATATTACAATGATATTCAGGCGAACGCGTGTTGACAACTGAACTGAATAAATCGTTTTTTACATATTATATGCCGGGCGGCACTGCTCACGCACTTCGTACTATCTCAACACCTCCCCTCGAAGTCGTGAGTCTTATATTAATCTGAGTCTTTACATACATTCATCGACCATACCTAAATTACGTATACATTCATGATGTTTTGTCCCATTCAAACCTTTCGTTAAAACATCAGCAGGCATTCGATTAGTACATAAATATTTTAGATCAATTACACCTTGTTCGTACATATCCCGAATAAAGTGGTGCCTCACATCAATATGTTTTGTTCGAGAATGGTAGTTCTTACTTTCAGCTAATTTCATGGCACCCTGATTATCATTGAATAACACAACACTTTCACACTCCATTCCAATATTAACTAATATATCACGAAGGTACATGGCCTCCTTAGTAGCTTCGGAAAGAGCCATATATTCGGCCTCCGTGCTTGATAAAGCAATAGTCCGTTGTTTACGTGCCTCCCAGCTAATGGGAGCACCGGCTAAAATAAATGCAAAACCAGAATAAGATCTACGATCCACTGTATTTCCACCCCAGTCTGCATCAACCACTCCAAACAAAGGTAAGCCTGTCCTCTCATACACCAATCCATAATCTGATGTACCTTTTAAATATCTTAACACACGTTTAGCAGCCTTCCAATGTTCTATATCATAACTAGTATTAAATTGGCTTAAATAATTCACTGCAAAAGCAATATCAGGCCTGGTTGATACAGCAAGGTGCATTAAGGCACCTATCAAACTTTGATACGGATATTGTTCCATTATTTCATGTTTTACACACTTACTTTTTACTAATTTAACATTAATATCCAGAGGCGTGATGGCAGACTTGCATGCACTCATACCAAACCGCTCTAATAGTTTATTCACATACAATTTCTGATTTAAATACACTCTGTTTTCATTATCACGACTAAATTCTATACCTAAACAATTACTTATTTTACCCATATCTTTCATTTCAAATGCTGATGACAAACTTTTCTTTATATCACACATCCAATTAATATCATCCGTCGCTAAAATAATATCATCTACATATATACCAATTAACATGATTCGCTCACCCTTTTGTGCAACAAACACACACGGATCCTGCTGCAACCTTTCAAAACCACAATCCACTAATTTTCTCACTAGTTCTTTATGCCACTGCAATCCAGACTGACGCAAACCATACAGAGACTTTTTCAACAAACATACACTATTAACACATTCATTCAAAGCTTCATGCCAACTTTTAGCTGTCTTCAGTATATTCTTCTCTGTCACTGTTCTTTTCTGTGATCCAACTTTCTCATTCGCGAGTACTCTCTCTAATACATCGCTAAGTTGGTCAGGCACCTCCATGTAAACCTCTTCTTCAAGTGAACCATTCAGGTAAGCTGTTACAACATCCATCTGGTGGATCTCTAGTCCTAGTTCAGCTGACAAAGCAGCAATGAGTCTTATTGATGAAGTCCTTACTACAGGCGACGAAGTTTCATGAAAATCCTCCCCTGGTCGTTGGGAACATCCTTTTGCGACAAGACGTACTTTCTTGCCTGTACTTTTAGTACTTAGAACAAGTCGACTTCCAATAACTTTTCTCTGTTTCGGTCGTGGTACAATTTCCCATGTTTTATTTTTTAGTTGTGCTAGGATCTCATCTTCAAGGGCAATTTGCCATGCTTTTAAGTCATCACTATTTTCTATTTCATTCCATGTCATTGGTTCTATCGTTGCTATCCCTGCACTTAATTGTTCTTCTCTATCTTCAGATTCATTCTCACTATCGCTATTTTCTTGAGATGAATTATAAATTTTTCGTGGTCTGCCCGCCATGCCAGTACGGATTAGGCGAGGCCTTCCTCTTCCTCTTTTAGGGGGTTCTATTAATTCTTCCCATGAAACAGTTGCGATTCTTTTTCTATCAACATGTCTTCTATTTCTATCAAAATCTGATTCGTCTACTCTTTCAAGTGACCTTCTAGTTCTAACTCTATTTCTCTTTACTCTTAGTATTTTTTGATCTTCACTCTTCGTACTATTATCTGAAACAGGCTCATTCAATTCTATATTCATTTGTTCACTATCTATACTTTCTTCTTCATCAAGTATCTCTTTGTATTCATGTTTAAAAAACGCTTCATTCAAGAACTTCACATCACGAGTAATAACAATTTTTCTTGTTGTAGGGTCATGTATTCTATAGGCTTTGGATTGACTATCATAACCCACAAAAATTCCTGACTGTGAACTTGATTCAAATTTTCCTCTCTGCTTTCCTTTATCCTTATAATATACTTTAGATCCGAATATATTCATGAATATTACAGTAGGTTTCTTTCCTTTCCATATTGTAAATGGTATCTCACCGTTTAAGGCAGTAGTTGGACACCGATTCCTAATGTAATTAGCAGTATTAATTGCTTCTGCCCAAAACGCTGGAGGGCTTCCGGCTTGACGCATCATGCATCGTGCCATTTCAACCAATGTTCGGTTTTTCCTTTCAGCAATCCCATTCTGTTGGGGCGTATAAGGCGCTGTCAGTCTTCTTCTAATACCTTCTTTCTTCAAAAAATCATCGAATTCGTTATTCACGTATTCACGGCCGTTATCAGACTGAAGATTCTTTATCTTCTTTCCAGTTAAATTCTCTGCATAGGCCTTAAATGTTTTGAAAACATTGAAAACATCACTTTTATTGGCTATAAAGTAGACTTCACACCATCTCGATTTGTCATCGATGAATGTGATAAAATATTTCTTACCGCCGTAAGACTGAGTCTTCATCGGACCACAAACGTCGCTATGCACGATTTCTAATAACTCGGTGGTACGCTGTCCGCTTGACTTTGGAAAAGGGACACATGCCAGTTTTTCACTTGCACATACATCACATTCAGACAATTTTTCATGATCATTAAATGTTAAGCCATATACTAGACCACTCTTCGACATAGCCTTTAAGTCACGCTCATTGAGATGTCCAAGACGTTGATGCCAAATATCTATAGATTTTTTCTTATTTTCAACGTTACTCGCAGTATTCTGACTCATACGCACATGATATAAATTCCCAACACGATCTGCACGCAAATGAATCTTTCCATTTTCGTCACATACAGTTGCATCATTTTTCTTAAAGTGAACCTCGAACCCGCGATCTGTCATTTTCGCTACTGATAATAAATTGGTTCGTAAATCCGATACGTAGAATACATTTTGTAAATTAATTTGGCGTTCTTCACTGCCCGTATCTACTGAAATGCTCACTTTACCCGTGCCGGTTATTTGCGTTCTCTCACTATTAGCCAAATTCAATTCAGAGTTTAATTGTGTAAAATCCTCGATCATTTGTTTTTCATTGCACATATGACCCGTGCAACCACTATCAATGCACCAAATAGGATTTATTTGCTCACCAAGTAATACATCTTCTGTAGTACTCAATAACATCGTTGTCTTACGCTCATTATCGCCATCGCGTTCTACTTGCTGTGCACTCTTCTTGTGCTTGCCCATATATTTGACCTTGCAATCTCTCACGATATGTCCACGCCGACCACACCTATAGCATTCAACATACGCTTTACGGCCATGGTTATCACAATTCTTCTTCAGATGAGTGTTTTTGTTGATACGTTTGACGAACATAGCACCCTGGTCTACCGTTTGGGATTTACGACCTTCGAAGTCTTCAATAATTTTCACCTTTAACGATTCAGTTGAGGGTAAATCGTCGCGTGATTCTATTGCCGTCCGGAACATAGCAAACGAATCTGGCAAACTGTATAATAATAAAATCGCTAAAAGTTCGTCTATAACTATCAAACCGATTTCTCTCAGCTTCTTGACAGCCTCGAAAAAATCTGCGATATGCTTCTTGAGGTCATCATCTTCTTTCATTCGCGTTAACACCAGTTTCTTCAACAATGATGCTTTTCTCGCCGGCCCGCTTGACTGATACATGGATTTCAATTTATCCCAAATAGCTCGAGAACTTTCTAAACCGTCCAATGCAGCCAACTCGCTCGAACTAACCGCTAATAAAATATCTGATTCTGCTTTGCCGTCCATTTTAAGCCATTCTGTATACTTGGGGTCACTCGGTGGAGGTTTTAAGATGGCACCCGATACATATTCCCATAAATCATTCTTTTTCAGAATAGCTCGCATATGTATCTTCCAAGTATCGTAATTATCACCAGTAAGTTGGTCAATTTTAATAGATGCAGCCATATTTATAAGCTTCTTCAACTTAATAAATGTTTAAACACCACAACAATAACTAATGTCTTTTTAAACCGGTCGACACAGTAATTAGCACAAAGGAAACGTTATCTTTACTTGCGGGGACTCGATGACGACGCGTTTATAACTTTGTTTACGATGAAACTAATATTAGTGTCCAATCACTTCGAATATAGTCTTTTATGCACAAAATCAATTGTTATTCACTTCCTGGGCCCATAACCTGTTGGATTATGAATGAATAGGCGATATTTACGTGAATATAATTATATTTAAGCCAGAAAGATATTACAATGACATTCAGGCGAACGCGTGTTGACAACTGAACTGAATAAATCGTTTTTTACATATTATATGCCGGGCGGCACTGCTCACGCACTTCGTACTATCTCAACAGCTTTCTTCCTACAGGTTCAAACGAATATGTTCTATTGAATGAAATTAAAGATGTATATATTTCACTCTATGTTAAATGCAGCATTATGTATTGTTAGTTTTGTCTGCGTGTACTTCTGAATTGAGACTGAAGCAATGTTTACATTATCTATGCCTAGTGTCACGCGAGTTATTACTGTTTACAACTCTTATGAAATGAATTATACGGGATTTGGGCTGTTATGGCCTATGTCGCATTCTGATGTTTAACCTATATAACTGTACATTGAAATGGATTTGTAATTTTGCACGAAATATCAGCAAACAACCAAGAATCCTCACAAACTTTGCCATTTATATTAGATTTCGCAGAAAATTTTACTGTAATATATTTATCTATAGAGAGTAAAAGCTGTCCCTCCGGCACCTTTGAATGTGATACCGGCTGTGTTGAAGTTTACAAGAGATGTGATGGAAAATACGACTGCGAAGATCATGAGGATGAGAGGGACTGCGATGAACCGGAGTTTGCTGGAGTTATTGTGAGTTGATCTTATATTAAACTAGCTGCGCCCCGCGGTGTTACCCGCGGATTTCCGGGATTGTCGGGATATCCGGGGTGTATAGTAGCCTATGTATTATTCCTGGACGTCAGCTTTCTGTATACACAATTTTATCAAAATCGGTTCAGCCGTTTGAGCGTGAAGAAGTAACAAACATAAACACACACTCACAAACTTTCGCAATTATAATATTAGTAGGATATATACATATATTATTAAGATTATGTTGTAAAAAATAATCAGGTTTAAAAAGTCGTCGAAACTAGTGCGATATATCTTCGAAATTTTGATTTAATATGGAAAGATTTCTAACTAATTAATTTTGAATATCAAAGTGTTGTATTAATAGCATTTATATTTTCATAAAGCAATCTTTTCTATTGAACCTTTTATGAAGATATATTTTAAGTATGTAAAAAATAGGTACATGTTCATGAATATGTATGTTTATTTTGTGTATAGGATACGTCGTCGTGCGCTTCGTGGGAGTACACATGTGAGCACAACAAGTCAATTTGCTTACCACAAACAGCTCGGTAAGAATTATTTATTAATTTTCTAAATAATACTACATTTACTTCATCTCTTTCTTAACAAAATGCATCATAATTCAGAAATTAAAATCTTCTTTCTCACGCTAATTCTTTGCATATAATATTCTTGGAACGTACTTTGCCCTAGTAGCTTCTTTTCTTATTTGGTTAGGTAGAGAGGAGCTTCGACGGTGGAGGTGAGCGTATAACGCGCGTTAGATATAGGTCCCTTAAACCTACACCTGGGTCGCAAGTCCCAGTCACTGTTGAAGCTCCTCTCACTACAATGATTGACCGGACACCTGCACTATGAATCCATTAAATGCTGAAAATGTTCGTCTCTTATTCAATAATATTTGGTCCTTTAACTTGAGATAAAAAAAGATTCTGTGTGTAAATATTTTTTGACAAGTTTATCATGGCAGTTGTAACGGCCGAACCGACTGTCCGGGTGGTTCAGACGAGGCTGGGTGTAACTTCCAGTGTGGGGAATTATTCCCGTGCAGTCAGGAACATTGGTGCGTGTATCAAGAACAGCTGTGTGATGGAAGGCAGGACTGCGCTGACGGATCCGACGAGACCTTCGACGTTTGTGTCAGAGGTCTGTTTGAAAGAATACTCCTAATATAAAGAGATCTAAGATTTTCGCGAGTACTCATTTAAATGAAACTAAAATTTTCGGTTTTTACTTCGCGTTTTATTTTTATAGGTATAGGTGATAAAATTACCAGACCAACAGACAGACACTCACATCTCGTCTGCCCGTGATCACGGTTGCTGAAAAGTAACCGAAACGTCGGGAGTATGTAGTTTCTAATCAAAAATAAAACTCCTAACATGACTTGGGTCTTGTCCTTTCTCTATTCCCACCTTTTCCTGAAATTCCCTTATTCCGACCTTTCCCTGTTCCTAAAAAACCAAGGTTTGTAACGCATTCGCAACAGAGATATTGCGGATGTCCATGGGCGACGGCGATTACTGTCTATCAAGTAGGCTCCTAAGCTCGTTTGCCACCTTTTTACATAAAAAAGGGTTCATGTTTTAACCTTTTAATTTTATTTGTTTGGACAAGGAAAATTGATGAGAGAATATTATACGTTAAATTAAAAGCTTTTTTTGAATGTACATTGAGGATGATCAATCAAATTTTTATAATACATAGATTTTTATATTCGGTTCTTTGGAGGTTTTTGTAACTTCTGTTTTCGTTCTGTCATTTAAATCAATTATTATTATTTAATAGAAAAAAGGCCTTGTACAATTACTAGTAGTAAACACGCACTGTTATCTATTTCTAAATCATATACCTTGAAACTATCACTGACGTTGATTTATGAATTCAAAATCTGTGACTCTAAATTGAGTTTGAAGGGGAAATCTCTTGGTATGGGTATAGTTACAATTGTATGACAATACGGTCAATTAAAAGAATATTCAGTTATGATCTCAAATAGAACTAAAATTATTAAAATATCTTAATTATATTTTTTATATAGGCAAAGTTAAGAAAGGATGGATATTAATTATTTTAAAACGAGTTTATAAAAGTTCTATTCTATTCGATTAAAAATAATCATCCATCCGTTTAGGCAAACTGAAAAAGATAAAATATGTCCTTGCATATAAAATTTAATTGTTTAATTAAATTATTGTTTCCTTCGCAGCGAATAAAACAAAACCCCTGATACAAATACCTCAAACACCATGCGAGGGTTACCGCTGTGATGATGGACAGTGTCTGCTGTGGGAACATGTGTGTGACGACAAAAAAGACTGTCGGGACGGCTCCGATGAGAACGGACTTTGTAGTGAGTCACAAATAACTTAATAATATGATTAAAATAAAAACTACATATAAAATCACAATAATATGATTAATGCAACAGGGCAAGTCCAATATAGGCCCTACTATGACTTTTATACACAAAAAACGCTAAACAAGTGCCTTGTTAGCATAATTTCTACCCAACATGAGATAGGTACATAGCGACTAAAAACCTCAAACAAAACGATGTCCCTTGATATAGCAAAAACGTATATATGATTTTTGCAATCTAGACAGTACTTGCGCTGCTGGTTGTATATCTCGACGAACTCCTCGTGGCCCGAGGTGCTCATGCAAGAATATCTGTGAAGAGTGCTCGCACACTTGTCACACTGATGGGGAAACGTCCGTGTGCGCCTGCTATAGTGGATATAGACTTAGGTAATGTAATTTTGTCTTTGTTTTGCCATATAGGAATATTGTAAAATTTTCCAATAGTTTGTCCAATTAATGTAACAGAATCTTAATTCTTATACTCCATACCAATAAAATGTAGGCGCAGTAAAAGTTGTATCGTCAAACTATATACGATTCGATTCTACCCTCCTGGTGACGCTGTCAAAGCGAATACTAATTAACGTCAAGTCGATATTGAAGTAGAAGATCTACGCATTTTATCGCTTCAAATAAGCTACTATTAATAGTAGTGAGTGACCTCAGTTTTTTCGGTAACGATTTTTTTTTACATATATTCCGGTTTTACGGCCTTAAAATTTAAATCGGTTGTCCGAACAAAATTTTTGATTAAAAACCACCCTGATGACTTTGCTATCGAACAAAACAAAATCGACTCAACTTAATTGGCGAAATCGTCACCGTGGGTGAATGACCTGAGTCGCCAATTATTTCAATAATATAAATTAATATATGTTACTTAAGAATGCAAAACTCTTAAAGCTGTGTATAGTGTGACGTATTAACTGGGATTATGTATATAAATATATGTGTAAAACATAATTATCAGATTGGACCGTCGCTCGTGTAAAGCCCTATACGGGGCTCCCTCCACTTTGTACTCCCGGGGGGGTGCTGCCTGGTCATTGACCTCACACGTACATACAATGCTCTATCATGAAGGGGACGAACTTAGCGACTTGGATTGCGATGTCAGGTATGACAAGAAATTTAAGGTAATTTTTAAGTTTTAATTCCTTACATATTTATTTTTTAATATATGTATATGTACAGGCGAGGCAAGTTATATTTTACTTCGAGTGCAAACGGTAAGCTGATTGAAGTGGACAACAAAAGACAGCCGCCGGTCAAAAGCCTAACCAACATAGGGAGACCTGGCAAGGTAATGTAATAATTAAAGCCCATAGAACATCTTGCAGCTCATATTAGGGTGGTTATTGTGAGTTACGTAAGAAAATAAAACTCACGGCATTAACACGATGGAATAAGTCGCATAAGATTAGAACAAAAATAAATATACTTACAAGATAATATACTTTTTTCACACGAAACGGTCCCAAGAACAGCATAAACTTCAAACTGAATAAAATAATGACTAATTCAACAGTTACCTAATCAAATTGTTACTAAATATGTTACATTATATTTGAATTTCGAATGAAGTAAAACGAAACATAAAATTGTACTGTTTGAATTTCGAATTATTATATTTAAAAAATTGTATTCAACCTTTTTGGTTTTAATTTAATCCGAGTTTCATTCAACAGTTATCAGTGGATTGGGTAACCGGTAACGTGTACTTCGTAGACAGCACTCCGTCTCAAAGCTACATACGAGTTTGTAATTTCAAAAAGCAGAAGTGCGCCAAATTACAGAAGATACCCACAGGTGTACAGGTTCGTGATCGAGAAATAATAACTTTTTTTAAAACGGATATTCAATGTCTCTTTATAAAATAAAAAAAACATACAATTTAAGCCAATACTTATTCAAAAGAAACATAAAACCTTACCTCTTTTGTGACATTGACAGTCACAGAGCCATATAAACTCATCTAATCAGGAGACAACCCTATCATCACATATTTCTTGCAGGTGACATCCCTAGTCACGGACCCCGCAAATCATTTATTATTCTACTGTCTATCTGACTCATCTGAAGCTCATATACGCTCATCTTCAATGTCTGGTCGCTCTCCATACGACGTGGCTACAGTTCCAGCCTGTCTGGGCCTCGCTGTGAACTCCTTCAGTAAACACCTATATATCAGCACTCCAACTGGTATCATGAAGGTCGGATATGATGGCAGCAATCTGTGAGTATGGCTGAATGATGGAATACCTTTGCCTGTGATAGTCATGTTTTTTTATGAATTATGATAGATTCGCAGCTTTTGAATTTGGAATGCCGAAGTAAAATTATGTATACAAGGACACTACAAATGCTTTATTTATCGTCACATTACATTTATTATTAATGAAATACTCTATTATATATGATTATTAGTATATATATTAATTTTTCAGCATAACACTAATAGATCATCCTATAAGCACACCCCACCTCTCATTCTTCGAGGACTACATATACTTCATACACAATTCCCACATAACCCGCTGCTTGCACTTCGGCTCCAAAGCCTGCGAGACTCTCAACCACGTGTACAACGCATCAAACTTCGTTCTAAGTCATGAGAGTATACAAAGAGATGACGTCATCAACGCGTGTGACGTCACGGAATGCGGGCATGTGTGTGTGTTGGATAGTGTGGGTGTGTGCGTGTGTCATGACGGCAGTATAGTTAAGGATGGAGTATGCTCTGTGGTAGGGACAGATGAGGTTAGTCTATTTTATAATATTAGTATAGAGAAAATTAATTTAACAAATTTTTCATATTAAAAAGTTAAGGGACCCAGTTTCGAAGTGTTCTAGAAATTTCCACCAATTTATCGAGTCTCGTCTTGTCATATAAATTTTTTTCATGGAACAGTATATTAGTCGTTTAAATGTTTTATTCTATTTTAATATCTTCCATACTTATTTGTCATGGAATCCAGCTTTAGGTAATGTCGTTTTTAAAAACGTCCGTTTACAACATTCGGCGTTTAATTATTGGACATAAACGCCATAAAAAGAAATGTTGCTATATTAAACATTTAATATAATATTTAATTTATTACAGCAGGCTGTATTCAGTGATGGCTCTCATTCCCACGTGTGGTCCCTAACATTTCTATGGGTGCTCTTACTCATGCTCGCGGTATACGCGGCAGCGTTTTTCCACTACCGCCTCTACAGAAAAAATAAGGCGCCAGCCGAATATATACAGTATGTTATATATGTATAAGTATTAAAATAGCAACACTCAAATTGTCAAATATGTATAACTCAGGTTGCATGGTTTTCAAGCTTTTTTTTTGTGCCATATGTTGCATTGCATGTTTTTCTAATGGTAATGTTTAAGCATTGAACATATTTAGTTGAATTTAAACTGAAATACATAAAAAATGATCATACTTAAAAAGCTTTACATCTGTATCTCAAACACTTTCAAACAGGAATTTATCGAAAGTCACAGTAAAGAGTATTTGCTGTACTATGTATAATAATAGCTATAAATATATTTTATTTCAAATCATTTTCTCCTTTTTTTTGGCATAAAAGACGCAAAAAGTCCTTAAAAATCCAAAACAGTTAAATGATTTAGGAAAAACGATAAAACAATAAGCTTTTTGTAAAAAATATAGCTTACCCAACTACATCTGTGAAAAGTTTGGTATACATCTCCTTTATAGAAATTTATTACACATTAAGTTCAAATCAGCCAGGCACATGGCTAACAAATTTTTGTCTACAATAAAAAAATTAATACGACCATTGAACCTTATAATAGATTCTGAAGAATTTTCTGGAAACATTATTAATTATCTACATCTTCATTGCAGAGTGAGGTATCACAACACACCTGAAGGAATGACACATCTTTCACACCCAATCATCGATGTTCCTGAAGCCGGGTAAGCTTTTACTTAATATATTTTACTTCATTTAATGTTATTACATCCTTAAAATATACATAAAATTTTTATTTACTTTCAGAGCAATGAGCCACGAGTTTGTGAATCCACTGCAGTTCGTACGTAATTTTTGGCGGGAATCCTTCGAAAGACAGAAGCCGATCGTAAGATGAAAAATATAGTCTTGTATTTATATTATTTAAATCAAACTAATATTTTTTGGATCACCTACTACGCGTATTTTATACTTTTGTTATCACGGTTGCTGTAAAATAACTGGAACGTCGGGAGTATGTAGTTTCTTTTTAAATAATAAAATACGCGTACCCGAATAAAATAAGTTCCATTTAAATGAATATTTGCAAAATTCTTATATATCAATGTTTATAACAGTCAATAATGATCAAGTTATTTATTATTAATTGCAAAAAGTATGGTAACATTATCTACATTTATATAAAGAGTTGGTAACATTTCTCTAAGAGTCATTATTAGGCTCAAAAGGACTCGTATCTATAGAAACATTTACAAAAAAAGTCATCTTTACTTTTTATAATAGAATATTTGTTTCCAGGCTTCAAATGGCACGTATGAAGAACAGCAAGATCTTTCAGACACGGAATCTGATTTGGATGTTAGAGAAACAAGAAGAATGATCAAATGATTAGTTATGAAGTTACAAAATAATCTGCTGGCAGATTTAAATACAATTCAAATTTTTATTTACCTTGAGTATTTGTTGAATCACAGATATAATTATGAATAAGCATAATTGTTGTTCTGTCAATAATAAATAATATGGATTTTATATTAATAATAAATGTTTGCTTTTCTAAATCAATTGATTTCATTTAATATACCTTGTTGAGTGTACAAATTAATAAAATAGCCACATTTGAGTTTAGTTTCTTTAGTTACTTAGTATAATAAAACTGTTAAGATACATATTTTCATATTTTTTGCTGATATTGATTAAAAAAAGTTATATTTCATGAAAAATTATTTGTGGTTAGAATAAAACATCATTATAAGACAAAAGCATATTTATTAACTAATTTAAAATTAAATGAATACAAAGAATCTACTTCCACAATTTCTTGATAGACATATTCTTTTCCGAGTCCTTCTGCATGACCTTTGCGACAGCCATTTCAAAGTCCTCCTGAGTAACGTGGACTCTCCGTTCACGTAAAGCATACATGCCGGCCTCAGTGCATACACCTTTGACCTCGGCACCCGATGCACCAGGCATTAACTCGGCGATCTTACGGAGATTGATACCTCTGGTCAAATTCATTTTCCGTGAATGGATTTTAAGGATGTCCAACCTAGCTTCCTCATTTGGAGGTGGGAACTCAATCTTCCTGTCGATACGACCAGGTCTTAATAGAGCAGGATCCAGAATATCGATACGGTTGGTGGCCATGATAACTTTGATGTTTTTGGTAGCCTCAAATCCGTCTAATTGATTTAGCAGTTCCAACATAGTTCTCTGAACTTCAGAATCTCCTCCGCTGCCAGATTCAATTCGAGATGATCCAATTGAATCAATTTCATCCATGAAAATTATAGACGGTGCATGCTCTCGAGCCATCACAAAAAGTTCTCGCACCATACGACTACCTTCTCCAATGAATTTCTGCACAAGCTCTGAACCTGAGACACGAATGAAGGTGCATTCAGTGTGGTGGGCGACAGCACGAGCTAAGAGTGTCTTACCAGTTCCTGGTGGACCATAAAGAAGGACGCCTTTTGGCTGAGCAATACCGAGTGCATCAAACAACTCGGGATGCTTAACTGGTAGTTCAATTACCTCTTTAATCTCCTTGATTTGTTTGTCTAAACCTCCAACCATCTCGTACGTGGAATCAGGGACTTTCTCCACCATCATAAGCGATACCAATGGATCAACTTTGTTTGGTAGAATCTTGTGTAGCGTATAGCTCTCGTTTCGTAAAGCGACACGACAATTAGCGGTCACGTCGTTGATGTCGACATTTTTGTCCAGGTCTACAACGAATTTACCTTCTGGGTGTACTTTAACCAGAACCTTCTTCTTGTCCATTGGTTTGACGACCTCGCCGACGTAAGATCCTTGCTCCTGCAACAGCTGCAGCTCTTCTCGCAGCATACGAACTTTAGCGTTAAGTTCATTCCGTTGAGCCTGAAGACGTCGAAGATTCTGTGACTTCTCGGCAACTACGAGTTGCAGTTCTTCGATCTTCGTAATGTAGTACGGTCGGAAGCCCTCTCCTTTTACGGAGTCCACTTCCATTTTGGTAAGCGTCATTTTGAGTTCTTTCTTGTTACATGAAATTTATCAAGTATAAGGAACTTTCTTTTATTAGAACAACACAATGCTCAGTGAGATTCCTAACAGCACAATTTCATGACAATACTTTTGACAAATCATACATGTCAAATCACTTTAATTTCTCGAGTCATGTCCATAGATTAAAAATTCCTACAAAGAAGATTAAATCGAATAGAGCCTTTTATTTTTAATATTGTGATAGGACAAAACGTATTTTCTGGTATTTTTAATTTTATATATTTTTTTAGTTAATTGACTTGATCAGAAACAATAAAATAATACACTCAAGAAATCTTTGCAATTTGGCTAAATGATTTTTATTTCTCCAAAATATTTACTTCTAAATAACAAACTTTTAGTAATTGAATTTGTTTCATGTTTAGGAACAAATACATACATTGATATTAATTGTACGTTATGTTCAAGTTTAAATATTCGCATTGTATTGTTTGGCGGTTTATTTTCAGACCAAATTTTAGTTATGAACTCGATAAAATTTCAGTCGATGTAGCGTAACGTGTGACGCAAGTTGTGTCTCGTGAAGACCGCGGCCGTGGCATTCGTTTTGTTATCAACGACAAGTGAGTAAATAAAAAAATGTAATCTGACAGTTAACCTCATCTTTCAAATTCAATTTAATGATTTAATCAACAAAAATGCTATTGATTAGTTGCGTTTTTTGAAGTATTTTGTGAAATGACTTATCAGACATTCTAAGTTATGAGTAAAATAAATTAAGGTTTGTTTTATTAAGACAGGTAAAATATAAACAGCCTCCTTTTTTATCCTTGTGAAGAATTTATTATATGTAAGGTCAGCTTACAGTAAAACGTAAAGAAAAGTCATGATTCCAAAGGCTCTCATATGATTCTTAACTCGTGACTTACGTTTAAAATTCTTTTAAATTCGCAAGTATACAAAATAGTATTCTTAGCTGCAATTTCAAAACATAGTCAGTTGATTATATTTTAAATTCATTTCATTTCATTTTATTTAAATCAGTTGTTTTTCTATGAATTTTATTTATTACGTATAAACAAGATCTATTAACTCCAGTTTTCCTTATCTAAGTGTGCTAAATGAATGATCAAAAACTGTTTAATGACAATTTAGGCTACTATTCTTTAACTTTACATTTCATAGAGGTAACAAATTATTATTAAAATACTTACTTAATACCTCTATATTTTTTAAAGTTTTTTCAAATATTATAGTTCTGATGTATTATGAGAAAAGAGGTATAGTTATATATACTATTATATAATCAAAATCTATTATAGAATGGGTAACACTAGCAAAAAGTTGGCAGCGAAATGTGCGTTACTCACTAAGGAGGAACAGAAGTATGTAGCGGCAACATTCAGGGCGGCCAGCAAGAACTCGGAGAGGATAAGGGAAGAGGACCTCATCGTGAGTGGCAAAGTAGATGCAGTGTCCTTAGAAGTGTGTTCATTTTTTTTGTTTTACCCATCATTTTTGTTCATTATATTGGCTCGGGGATATTTAAATATATATATAAACTGATTTCTATCAGTATATGTCCGTCAGTATCAGTTTCTATTATATGTGTATAATTAACACTTAATAATTGATAGTATTAAAGCATTCAAGTATATTATAGTAATATTTTATTTATATTAAAATTAGCAAATTGCTATTACTGATACATACTTAATAAATAGAAAATATGTTCTAGATATATAAAATTGCTATAAATATATATAATAATTATAATAATTGAATCACTTATTATAAAAACTGAGTAAATTGAGTGACAACTCAATTATTTCCGAATATCTCTGAGCCAATTTATTAAATTTTATTTATTTTTATATCTAGATCAAATGTAGATGTCCTTTTTTTGTCCTATAGGTAAAGTTAATTACCACTTTTTTGTTTCATTTGTTAACTTGTGCTCCGTTTAAACTATGTTAGATGCTTTTTTTTTGTTCATAACAAATTTGTGAATAATATTTATCTGTGTTTATAGTTTTTAAAAAAAATGTAGATGAATATAATTTTAAAATATGTTTGCTGTTTGCCGATTTTGAATATTGAAATAGTTTCCGAGGTTCAATCTTCTCTATGTAATAGAAAATTAATTCGAAATAAAAACACATTAAATTCTTAAAGTACTAATTTAAAGATGATATAGTAATGATATGATATGATAGATACTGAAGTGATAAAAGGAGGATATACACATATAATACTCAACCTACTCTCAAATACTTGTAATTTAAATTTAATATTTATAATGTTAAAATTACCAGCAGATGTTTAAATTTTAACATTGTTAGCTTGTTATTTAACATTCTATTGTTGGCGTAGTCGTAAACGGGATTTGAAATGTTAAAACAACCGGCTTATTCACTAAAATATAATTAAAATTAATTTGACGTGGCAACATTGTTTATTATGATTTTGGGTTACCATTTATATATATTAACTTTGAAACTGTGTTTTGGGTAATGAGATCTAAGATTTTCGAGAGTACTCAATTAAATGAAACATATTTTCGGATTTACTACGTGTTTTTGTTACTATAAAGTACATACTCACGACTTTTCGGCTACTTTACAGCAACCGTGATCACGGGCAGATTTTTTGTTTCTTGGGTCTTGTATATAAAGATTGAAATAGTTAGAGTATCATAAAATTCTAGTTTATAGAATTAATGAGTGATAATAAAAAGTTATATATCCATTCTTTAATGAGACATATTTTTTGACTAGATTTGAATGTTTAACGTAATTTTCTTATTGCGTACTTGGTCATTGGTATAATGATCTTAGTTATCTTCTCTTCTTTTTTTCTTGCTTGCTGGTGAGGAGCCTACATGGCCGTATTTTTCATGTATCCTCATTTCCCAAGTTTCATAAAGTATCCGAGTTATTCTGGTTAGTATTTGCGTGTTTTGATTTACGATCCGTTTAATGGACGTTTAGGTGTAAACTTGTTTTAAAATAGATGGTTCTACTTCGTTCAAACAATGGTATACAAGCTGAACAGGATGTGTAGTGGGCGCCTTTGATATATTAGTTTATTTATTTGATACCGATCTTATAAACATTTCACAAACCATTATATTGTATCCGCTGAAAAGTACTCACGGACAAATATTTGTTTGTTTTATATATACTAGTTTTTGCCCGCAACTTCGTCGACGTTTACTGAATCTCGGGTTGTGTAATTTGAAACACTAATGTCTTCTGGAACCACAGAGCTGGTCTGCTGTTAGGGCTCGAAGATAAGAGACGTAACCCTGGACTACTTTTTAGTAAACCCATCGAGTTTGGGCTCGTTGAGTTTGTCTTGTTCTCTTCATGTTTCCAATTGGGTAGAAGTTTTAGTAAATTTTTATTTTTTTAAGAATTTGTGATATATG
This sequence comes from Danaus chrysippus, assembly GCA_916720795.1. Classification (NCBI taxonomy): domain Eukaryota; kingdom Metazoa; phylum Arthropoda; class Insecta; order Lepidoptera; family Nymphalidae; genus Danaus; species Danaus chrysippus. The sequence goes on along the minus strand of CAKASE010000066.1, from coordinate 5,862,095 downwards.
TAAAGCTCACCGAGCGAACTATATTCCACCCTAGAGGTCATTAATAACCGATTATGGAATTTATTTTTTTTGATTGAATGGAATTAAATATCCTATGTCCGTCTCCTGGTTCTAAGCTATCTGCCCGCTAAATTTCAACCATATCCCTACAGCTGTTCTTAAGTTGTAAATACATAGTATAACTAACACATATTTCTTTTTTATATAGGTAAATGAGAGGACCTTTCTGCCCGTGCTAAAACCAATCTACGTTAATTGAATTCTGCCATTGTATTGTTTGAATGTATACGTATAAGTCCTAAGCTTAATTAAAAGCCCTACCCTGTAAACTATCACTCGTTTGTCACACCTTCGCCCTTGTACGATCGTCTGTCCTCCATACATAGAAATCAATATCAATAGTTCTTGAAGTGAATAAATTATCTATTTGCATAATAGGCTTTGTTTTCCTAATAAATTTTTACCTAAGTAATCATTCCTTTGTCATCTTCATTTTAGTGCTTATACATTTTTTTCTACTGAAGTTCGTTAAAATATTTTTTGAATATGCAATATAAAGAAAACAGATTTTGCTGCCGTTTTAGGCGTAAAACTTTTCTTACTTTTTCATTCATAAGTATCAGTTCCTTTTTATACTGCAAATTACCTCTTCCTTTTAGGACTAAACAAAACCTAAATCATTGAAACTCATTGTAATATAAAATACCAGAAGGCAGACAAAATTTCAAACACATGTTTATTAGGATTTATATGAGAGCTATAAAAATCCGAGTTTATAGATCGGCAGTCAGTTTTCTAGAACATTATCGATTTTTTATTGCAAACACAGATAGGATCCTGAATGTATGAAAGAGGGTTATACTGTTATCGAAATTGAGTATCTGATAGCCGCGTAGTAGATTTAATGGAGCGTTTTATTTCAGCTAGTTTTTGACCAAATTTTATATAAAATTTATATATTGTCACCAATAATGTCAATTTCGTTTTGACCATAAAGCTACTTTTTTATCTTGACTTGTATGTACCTTTTTTTTTTTTTTTTTTTTTGTTTTCCCAGGGGAAATCTGTTCACAGATACCCGGCCAAGCGGGGACTTGACCGGGTTATGTGGGGTTTCGACCCACTAAAACCCCTGGGTGTTCCTCAACCACGCCACCTAGGCAGGGCCACGGTATATCACGAGCTTGCCTCGCGACCCTGCCGGCGCTTGTCCACTCCGGACCTCGAACTAGGGGGGACAAATCCCCCCGCAGACCACCACCGCGAGCCGCCCCCGGAACAAGAGGGGCTAGCACCGCACTGATCCTGCCAGCGGGCGACAGAAGTCCCCGTCTGCCACCCAGGATCACGTCGCCCGGCGCTTAACCTATGGCTGTAAAGAGGCCAGATAGGCTCGGCGCCGGCGACCAATTCGCCGACGACGGAGGGCAGGGGCCTCCGGGTTGCTCTCCCTGGCCCGCTCCGCTGCCTCCTTCGCGCTGATGACCGCTTCGGCAAAAGCGGCCACCGCCTCCCATGCCTCCTCGCTGCCGACCATAGCCGAGATTATAGCCGGCAACGAGAGGTCCCTCCCTATGACCGTAGTCAAAGCAGCGCGAAGGCTGTCCCACGCTGGGCATGACTCGCGAGTATGCTGCGCCGAGTCCTCCACGCCACCCCCGCAGTGATGGCAGGCGGGGCTTTCTTCCCTGCCCACCACCCGCCACAGATACCTGCCGAAACATCCGTGTCCCGACAGCAACTGTGACAGGCGGTAGGTCAGTGGGCCAAACGTGCGACCCACCCACTCGCAAAGAACAGGCCTGACAGCGGTGGCCAGTTCATAACTGGCCGTCGGAGAAGCCAGTCGCTCACCCCATCTACGTAGAACGTTGGCCGCCGCATCCCTTCTCCATTCGGCGACCGACCCGGACGCAACTCCTCCGTCATGGCTGCGAGCCTCCGCGCGCCGGTGATAGACAGCCGACAACGCATCGGCCTCCAGGTACCACGGTGGCGTGCTGGCCAGCACGCAGGCCCCCTCAAAAGACACTGTACGGTACGCCCGCGCCACCCGTCGCGCCAAGATACGCTGCGGACGGCGGAGGTAGGCTGTCGTTCGCGGGCCGAGAGACCGGGCCCACACAGGCGCACCGTACAGTGCCATCGATCTAACGACCCCAGTGTAGAGTCTACGACATGCCACACTGGGACCACCGACGTTCGGAAGCAGGCGCCCCAACGCGCCAGCCGCCGCGACCAACTTGGGCTCCAGTCGCCGGAAATGCTCGCCGAACGTCCATCGACTGTCGAGGACCAGCCCTAGGTACTTCAGCCAGGGCTGAACAGAGATAAAAGTTCCTCCGACCACAATACACGCTCCCCTCGGCGGTCCCCTCCGAGGACCGTGGAAGGAAATGGCCTCGCACTTGTCAAGAGCCACCTCCAATCCCAGGGTACGAATCCGTCGCACGACTTGAGCCACACCCGCTGTTGCGACGATTGACGCCTCTCGATAAGATGAACCGTAAGCCGTGACCAGGGTGTCGTCTGCGTAACAAGTCACGCAGACACCGGGAACATTAGCTCCCCGTAACACCCAGTCGTAGCCGATGTTCCACAAGAGGGGGCCTAGGACAGACCCCTGTGGAACACCGCATGACATCGCCTTATAGACCCAACGGCCCCCCTGCGTGGGGTATACTATTTTGCGGCCCACAAAATAGTCCGCCACTACGACCTGCAGGTACTCGGGCACCCCGTGCCACCTCAGGCCTGCAAGTATTGTCTCCCAGGGAAGTGTGTTGAAGGCGTTGGAGATGTCTAGCGATACCGCTAGCAACACCCCACCCTGAGACACAGCCTCCTCAGCGAGCGACCTGACACGCAGGATTGCGTCGACCGTCGACCGGCCCTCTCTGAAGCCGAACTGGGTCTCGTGCAGACTTCTGCTCATCGACTGGACGAGACGAGCCGCGAGCACTCGCTCAAAGAGCTTACCCGCCTCGTCCAGGAGCACAATCGGCCGATATGCCGACGGTAGGCCCTCGTCCCGGCCTGGTTTCCGTAGTAGGACCAGTTTCCCCACCTTCCAACAAGCCGGAAACCGGCCTCGGTCCAGGCACATGGAGAACACCTCACGTATCCATGCCTCCATTGCCTCAGACGCTATGTTCACCACCCGACCGGGAACTCCGTCCAAGCCCGGGGCGGTCCTCTTGCTCCGCAGCTTTGCACGCGCACGACACAGTTCCTCCTCGGATACCGCCGGACTACCGGACTCGTTTGGCGAGTTATCAGCCATAGCTGGAGGCGTCCAAGGCTCCCTTCGAGGAAACAACGCCTCCACCACCTCCTCCAGGAACTGTGGCTGAAGAGTGGTCGTGATCGGCTGGGTCCAAGGCCTGGATTTGGCCCTGATGACCTTGTAGGGCCGCCCCCACGGATCCCGATCCAGTGACTCTAGCCACTCGTTCCAGGCCGCCTCCTTGGCAGCGCTGATCCCCATCCGCAGAGCCTTGCGTGCAGCCCGGTACTCCTCGTATAGGACGTCCTCTCTCTGAACGTCCCGTACGCTCCTACGCCTGGCGCGGGCATGGCGACGGCGGGCGGTGACACACGCTCGACGCAAATCGCGGAGTTCGTCTCGCCACCAGTACACCCGGTGCCGTGGGGTGACCGGACGCGCTTTCGGCATCGAGGCTTCGCATATACGGACCAGCGCACCGCAGAACACGTCAACTTCGTGATCCAGGTTGTCGGACGATAACCTCCTGGACCACTCTTCCACGATGGCCGCTTCTTTGGCCAGGGAAATGTCCAGTTTTCCCAGCACCCATTTTCTTCCATCTCCAGTAGGGGAAGCTCCGACTTGTGACGTAGAAGACGCGGCCACCCTGAATCGGATATAGCGGTGATCCGACAGGGTTTCAGCGTCAACCACCACTGTCCAATCTGCGATACGGCGCGCCAGGGGGGCAGAGGCGAATGTGACGTCAACCACCGACCCTCCATTGTGACGTACACACGTCAACTCGCTTCCCCTGTTGAGGACCTCCAAACCGAGGCTTATAGCCCACTCCTCCAGTAAATTTCCCCGTGCGTTCGTCACCGCAGATCCCCACGCTCGAGATTTGGCGTTGAAATCCCCGGCGACTAGCACGGGGCAAGGGTGCACTCTGTTGACTAGAGCTCCCACCTCAACAAGAACTTGCTGAAAAGCAGTAAAGCCCTCGTTAGGGGAGCAGTACACCCCCACTACTGCAGTGCCGCCCACGCTAACCATCACATAACCTCGGCCCCTGGCTGTAAATATCAGAGGAGGGGCTCCGTTGACTCGCGATGCGACGATGGCCACTAGTCCCTCCGTATCCCCAACCCAGTCATCCCGAGGGGGCACGACGTATGGCTCAGCGACCACTGCGATCTGTGTTTGCCACTCCGCCATGGTCTGGACAAAAAAGATCCTGGGCCCTGGCGCAGTGGTTTACGTTCGCTTGCAGTATTTCTAGATCCATGGATTAGGATGTATCCATGTCTCCTCTGCTGGAGGGCTTAGGGAGCCTTGCCCCCCCACTGCCCTTTTTCGCTGTCTGGGCTTTGAGGCAGCACCCTTCGGATCCGGCCACGTGTGTGGCTGGTTTTTCTAGTGCGGTACACGCCGCACAGTTCGGATCGTTTTTGCAATCCCGTGCGAAATGACCCGGCTGTCCGCAGCGATAGCAGTGGCCCCGGGGAACTCCCTGGGCGACCTTGCACATGGCCGCTAAGTGTCCGGTCGCCAGGCACCGGAAACATTTCCGAGCCACCGGTGCCATTGCTGAAATGCGAGCGGAACTCCATCCGACGATGATCCGGCCCGCGTCAACCACTTTTTTGGCGGCTGCCGCTGGGACTCCCAGCAGGATAGCGCCCGACGCTGAGAGGGAACCTGCAACGATAAGCTCGGCGGGGCAGCCGCCCACCTGAGCAACCGTTGCCACTACCTCAGCCTGAGTAACGGACTCGTCCAGACCAGCGACTCGGATTGAAGTGCGCATCACTGGGCGGTGGATCTTCACTGCCTCGGGATTCACTACCTCCCTGAGCTTTTCAGCGAAGAGGTCTGCCTTCGCAGCAGAGCCCTCCCCACCGATCTCAAATATCCGAGCCCCGGTCTGCGCTTTCCTCCATTTTAAGGGCCCAAGACCCAGCGCCTGGACATCTACGCGTTGGCGTGCCTCCCTCAGCACCGCCTCATAGGTGGCGTTTTCTCCTGCCTCCGGGAGGATGGTGATAGCGACCGCCGCAGTCTTCGGCGGTTTGATCTTCACCGTCTTCTTCTTGGGGGGTGGTGGCGCCGTTTTTGGTTTTGGGGCGCTCTTCTTTCTAACCACCTGGCTCCAAGACGGAGCTTTGTTCTTCTCCGGGGCTTCTGTTGACGGAGACGCGTCTACGGGCTTTAGCGATGATCCCAGTGCAGCCTCAGTTGCGGCCATAGATGCCTTCTTGCGGACCTTCTTTGAATGGCCCTTTTCCCCCGCTACAGCCGGCAGTGCTGGAGCCAGAGGTCCAGGAGCCGTCGAGGTAGTGGCCGTCACCGCCGTCCTTCTTCCATCACTAGCTAGCGGAGGCCTGAGCCGGAGCTCTGGCACATTCGCACGGCCCAATGCTTCCACAACCTTACGGACAACTCTGTCTTCATCGAACTCCTGAGTAGAAGCTTTAACGCTTTGAACAAGTTGGGCAATCGTTGCGTCCATCTCCTCCAGACGCTTGCGTAGCTCAGCGTTCTCTTCTCGCAAGAGCTTGATCTCCTCATCCCGCTTTCCGCTTCCTCGCGTGGAGCAGGCCACTGCTTGGAGTCTCGCCTCTTTCTCTTGGGCCCTGGCCAGCTCTACTTTGGCACGGTGTAAGCCAACGTATTGGCCAGTAGAAGGAGGCCTTCCCCGCCCTCTTTTTGATTTGTGCGCCGCTCCTTTGATTGGAGCGACGCTCGCCTCAGTGGCCGTCTCTTCCGCCGTCTCGGGAGAGTTGAGCGCACTCCCGGCGGACCTTTTCCTCCACAGCCGACTGTCCGAAAGTGACTCCGCTGTCCGCACGCTACAGTCAGACATTTCCGAATCCGACAACCTCGGCACACGTACTCGGTAATCCTTTATTCCATAGCCTTTGTCCAACATGGAGCCACCCACAATCTTTGCGGGTGAAGCCCCATCACTGTCCATCTCAGTCACCACATCAACTCCGCCCGTCACAGACATCAAAGTCTAAAGTCAGTTGACCTTGGGCATATAACACAAACACAGTCAGAGCGTTTTTAAAACACGACACGACAGATAACCTTGAATGTTACGAACATTAGTCACGGACGCGACGCGATCGAACGACACGTCCGCCTTCGACGGCTGACGCGCAGCGACCCGACTTGTATGTACCTACGTAAAAGCGTCAGATAAACCGTTTATTTAAATTTTGAAATGAAATTAATTCGTTACGTCTGTTCTTAAATATTAATTAGACCTTTGATTGAATTAATAATTAAATAAATATTTAATTGCGGATAACGATTTTGAAGCAGTTGACCTAATTCCGAAGTAATTATATATTTTTAATAAAAGACGAAATTTAATTTAATGAAGGCTTTAGATAAATTAAGGATTGTTTAAAATTTCTAATTGGGTATTAAAATGTAGATAATTTTTAAGACGTTTTAAGTACATATATTTTTTATTATTTAACACTCCTGATGAAATCAAAAAATTCTTATGATTTTAGCATTATTTTGCAATCGTTTTGACAATTAATTAATTTTAATATTATTAAGACTTTTGTTGGACGTACTTGAGATAATTTTAATGTAACAGAATTGTCCGTCGGTATAAACCAGCAGATACATATGTATATTTACTGTACACATTAATACAAACATATTATTACTTTTTTGTTCATCAGAAAATAAGTAAGTTCTGGCGGCCCCGGGATCTTGGTCTATATATTTTTCTTAGTTTTACTTACTATCAAACTACGCTGTATATTAATACAAAATAGGTAATTCTGTTTTTTGCTTATCTAGTGTAACACTAAAAATCTTTGAGTTCTAATTACAAACAAAAAAAAATTGAAATGTTCCACTTGTGTGTATACAGGGTGACTGGTGAATTACTATCAATATTTAAGGAGAATACTCGGTACATGATTCTCATTCCAATTATGTAAAAAAAATAGGTACTTAATTTTTGCCAAATTTCCGTATAAATAAATAAAGTGTTGACACGTTCCAAGTGTTCCAAGTGTGGACGCGTGCGGCGGCGTGCTGATACAACACCACGCCGCGCGCGCGTATGTGTGAGTGTGTGTGTATACCTAATCTGTAGGGTGGTTACACGATGCGTAATTAATTACACAACTTTTGGTTAACTTTACTTAGAAGTTTATTAATATTTATGTTATATTAATTTTTATTTTGTCATATGTGATCGTCAAATATCACGTCCTCAAGTATCGATAGTAATTCACCAGTCACCCTGTATATATAAAAGTATAGTTTTAGGAAACCTTCAAGTGATATTTAAAATACCTATTAGACAAAATACAAAATCAATATTACTATAATTTCGATATACGTTTTTTAAAATTTATAAGTACATAGTGTTTATTTAAAAAAACAGTTCAATATGCAAATATCTAAAACGATTGCTGTAATGAATGAAAATATAAATATTACACGATGATCTCTTTTTGCCGAATTACTTCCACCCCACTCTATTCCGTCTGTAATATGACATGCGATAGACGGACGAAAAAATAGGTCAATTAACGTTTCACTCCAATAAGAAACTATTTGATTTTGTTCACCTTCGTATGAAAGGAAACGTGATTATTTAGTCACTAGATTGACTTTAATAAGTTCGTTGGAGAGTATTCGATACATCAAAAAACTGTGTAACTTCGTTTTATATGTTGTTCAGAAGTTAGTTGAAGCATCTATAGTGAAAATTATGAAATTTTCTTTTTTACTCCTTTGTAATCTTCAAAATATTTCCAATAGTAGATACCTAAATATATATACAGGGTGACTGGTGAATTACTATCAATATTTAAGGAGAATACTCGGTACATGATTCTCATTCGAATTATGTAAAAAAATAGGCACTTAATTTTTGACAAAATTTCCGTATCAATAAATAAAGTGTTGACACGTTCCAAATGTTCCAAGTGTGGACGCGTGCGGCGGCGTGCTGATACAACACCACGCCCAGCTCGCGTATGTGTGTGTGTGTGTGTATACCTAATCTGTAGGGTGTTCACACGATGCGTAATTAATTACATAACTTTTGGTTAACTTTACTTAGAAGTTTATTAATATTTATGTTATATTAATTTTTATTTTGTCATATATGATCGTCAAATATCACGTCCTCAAATATCGATAGTAATTCACCAGTCACCCTGTATAATTTTTCTTTACAAATATTACATGTTGAATATTGAGCGGGAAGTTTTCATGTATGCTTGTTGAAAATATTAAGTTTTAAGGGTTTTGTCTACCGACGATTCTTTTGCTACAATTAGCACCATCTTTGATGTACTACTTATAATATATGTACTACGATTCTTAGTTTAATTTTTAAATTGTAATATTTAAGTATCACTTTGTATTTGAAAACTATAAATACTGGCTTCATTTTGTATGACATTACTGGAAGTAACGCTGAAAACTACGATAGAAAATCTTAACACATATTTAGAATGGACTAATAAAGAAAAATATGCGAAAGGCGTTAAATTCGGTTATTTTTTATCCGTGTTACGATTTTATTTTACGGTTGAATCTAATGGCTTTGACGTCACTACGGCTTGAAAGTAAAGTAAAGCAGTTTACGATTGATTTATAAACCGGTTGCAACATTCTTTAGATTAAATTTTAAATTGTTAAATTAAATTAACTCAAAATTTAACCTACTATATAGTATTTTTTTTTGTTTAGTATGACTATTCAAAAATCGGTATTAATTTATCTATCTTATATCCTACAGATGACATCCCTATTAAGTATGACTATTAAAAAATCGTAAAAAAATTATTCATCCCATCCCTAATTCATCTGATTGACCTGTTGAAGAATGTTAGGTATTTCTACCCATAAATCAAAGTTCAGGTACATACTAGCTAACTAGCGGTCGGTAATAAGTTGTGAGCTTGTTATAAATCACTAATACAAACATAAATTTTGCTAAAACGTAAACATCACGTGAGTATTCGATCGGAAACACTGTTTATTTTCTACGAGAAACAATGCCGATGTAGGTGGAGAGCCACTGAATGCGCGGGAAATGTTTTAAAAATATTATACTAGATTTTATTCCTATATTTTCATGAGTACTACCAAGTTCAATGGACTTATGAAGATCAATAGAAGAGATTTAAGTATTGGCATATATAAATGATGATCCAAAACTAAGTTGTATAAAAAATATATTTAATAACTTGGATAATCCCTACTGTCCCTACTAATATTATAAATGCGAAAGTAACTCTGTTTGTCTGTCTCTTACTCTTTCACGCCTAAACCACTGAACTGATTTTAATGAAATTTGGTACAGACAGAGTTGACGTTGAGAAAGAACATAGGTTAGTTTTTATCCCAGACTTTTGAAAAGTTCTCTTGGAAACGAGATATAACCGAACTCCACGCGGGCGAAGCTGCGGGCGGAAAGCTAGTAATATATATAGTTGTATAATAATTTTAACAGCTGATTCGTAAACGCCATGTTAGTTTACGTAGCTACATGCATAACACCTAATCTATTGTTATGTTGGCCGTAAGATTGAAGGAAACCATGCCTTTAATGTAAATATTTGATGTACATACAGTATCTGCTATGGAATTTTCTAGAGTTTCGTATATAGCAAACTATTTTTTTAAACAAGCATTGTTCATAATGATGAAAAGTGTTGCCATATTTATATCATTATTTTTATTTGTACATGTAAACCCTTATTCATCTTCTTCCTGGCAATTTTCCAGCTTTAGCCAGAGTCTGCCTTACATGTTGTGAATAGTTTTGTCTAATTGTTTTTACGACCGGCCGCCTGTCTGACATCAACCCTCTTTGGGAATCTAATACCCTTATTTATATGAGTAGAAAGTGCTGGGACCTGATTTATGATAGAAATCTTCTGTTTCTTATTAAATCTAAATAATGGATTAGAATCCATTAAAATCTATGTATATGGTTCGTTTGAATAATTTTTAGTAAAACAATGGATGAATGAAATGATGCTGTTTCTTAAGTATCAAAGATAAAATCTTCAAGAGAAAATTTCTCTATCGAAATATAATCATTTAACCTTTTTTACGTCTTTCTTCTTAAATTGCCTAATCTCGTACGCGTAAGTTTGTTTAATATTTGTCATGCCATGCAATTATATCTATTATGTAATAATTTATTTCTATTTATGGCTTTTTAGTATATTATTTCCGAGAAAAGTGAAGAATTATATAACTGAGGACGTTTTATGAAAAAATAAAATATAAGTAATATTTAAAACAAGCTGTAAATAATGTTCGGTAAACAACGTGTTTTTTTTTTGGAATGACATTTTCATCTCGTCTATCCGAGATCACGGTTGCTGCAAAGGAGCCGAAACATCGGGAGTATGTAGTTTAAAATAATAAAAAACGCAATAGTACATTCTGAAAAACTAAGTTTTATTTAAATTAATACATGTGAAAATCTTAAATATCATTGTATAATTTTAATACAAAATACGTAGTAATATTTTATAACTTGTTAATTTGTAATTCGTATTTATATATATACATTAGTTCAGATATTTAATAAATAAATATAAATGCTAAAATCAGTTAAGGTTTTACAGATGCTAATGAAAAGTTTTATATATTGAGAGGCATAATGTAGGCATTTTTGTAATTATATATCCATATAAAGAATCGGATGTATTTTAAAAATAAATGAAGACATCTAAGACTTTCTCGATTAAAAATCTCGTCTGTCCGTGATCACGGTTGCTGAAAAGTAACCGAAACCTCAAAAGTATGTAGTTTAAAATAATAAAAAACGCCTAAAAATCCGAATAATATTACTTTCATTTAAATAAAATTAGACTCAGTAGAGTTGAAGTTAAAATGAGACGTTTTTTTCATCATGGTAGCAAATATTAAATATTTTTTTTCAGTTTATTTTCTTTGTATTAATGATGTAAAAAAACGGCGCCATTAAAATCATATAAACTTCAATAACTGCTATGAAAACATCGTTAAATAAAAATTTAAATACGATCTATTTACGTTCTATGACTAGATCATGTTTATAATATCTTGACATGGAAAATCAAAAGTTGTTCAGATGGCTCGGACGTAGGAGAATATTTTAGAGAAATATTTTTTAACGAAGATATAAATTTGGGGGTATTTTTTTACTTAATGCTTTCCTATTTATCTGTTCTTTGTCATTTATTATTTGAATGTACTTAAATATAATTCTTTATGTTTCATATTTCGATATTATAATGCTTTATTCGTGAAAATATATTTTTCAAATGTTTTAATGTTGTCAGTAATTAGCGCTAAAAGACGAATATAAGTTAGTACAATAATAATATAATAACTAGTTTTACTTTAAAACGAGAGTATTAAAATATATACATAATAAAAAACTCCTTTTTTTACTTCACGAAAACAAAGCCTATCTATTTGTGAAGCATTAAAATCTCTTGATAAATAAGAAGATAGATCCAATAACCCATTACTTATAATAAAACGTGTGATTCCAATCAAAATAATGATTACATCGCAGAAGTTTTGGGGTCCACAAATTGATCCGAGGCTGGCCCAATACCTCACAAATTTTCTCTTCGGCTGCGGTCAACAGAAAACAGCTACAGTTGATTTTAATAGATTTGCTGAGCTCTACGTCTACAATGTCAGAGGTGGGGTGAATCTTCATACAAATTACTTGATCCTACTAATATTAGTTTGTGAGTGTGTGTGTATGTTTGTCACTTCTTCACGCTCAAACGGCTGAACCGATTTTGATAAAATTTTGTATTCACGAAGCTGACGTCCAGGAATAACATATAGGCTACTTTACATCCCGGAAATCCGCGGGTAACACCGCGGGGCGCAGCTAGTATTTTAATAAAAAAAAAATTTTTTATCTTTTCCCAGGCACTGTTGAAGAGAGAATGATGGTGACGTATAATTGTCTTGGTATGGATTACAATGAGGACGCTGAATTGCCCTATCAACTATTAAAAGAGGTATTTATATATAAGAACGCCAATTTAAATATGATTAAGAAGTAATATTAATTAATCATTTGATTATTACGTCAATAGCTTATTATATGTATTTGTTTCATGATACAAATATAAAAATGAATACTATTAAGTATGTAGTTCTGTGTGGTGCACTGTACACCATGCCTTTACCATGTCAATGTATACCTACACCGGGGAGAATAACTCAGTATTGTATAAAAGTTCTTTCGAATTATAGAACCATTAAACTATAGATTATTTTTATTAAGCAACTTATAAACGTTACTACCCCGTAATACCCCGCTTAACGCGACCCAGTTGTGCGCGGTTTCGCTATAACGCGATTTTCAAAAATTTATTCAGGTTGGGACATTGCAGAATATAGACAATAATCATGACAACGCCTTGACCGTGTGTCAAACGATTAAAAACAGTGTTTGGTGTTATGAACTTATTTTACAAGAACGTAAACAAAACGCTACCCAAAAGACAATACATGTATTTTTTCGTAAAAAATAGGAGTACCTATGTATTGTATAGTGTTCTTAGAATTAAAGTGTTTGATCAAAATGATTTTTATATTTGTGTATTAAATTTTGATTGTGTTTAATCATAAACCTCGATATACGCGAATTTCAGTTAACGCGATTTTCTTCGGAACGTATCCCTCGCGTAAAGCGGGGTATTACTGTAATTCCCACAAGTTGTATATACATGGGTTTTTGATGTCTTCTCATACTAAAATTGAGAAACAGATTCTCATGCAACTCACCAGTAATGCGCCTCGGACATCAATTTAATACAGTCTGGCATTCGGATTACTATCAGTATTTTTTTATTTTACAAACCTACATACTCCCGACGTTTCGCTTACTTTGCGTCAACCGTGATCACGGGCAGACGAAAAGTAACCGAAAGGTCGGGAGTATGTAGGTTTAAAATAATAAAATACGAATAGTAATCCGAATAATATTAGTTTCATTTAAATGAATTCTCGCGAAAGTCTTAGATCTCAATAAAAGCTATCTAAAAAGTAACTTCAATAGAGATTATTGTTTTGTCAGTACTGCGAGAGCATAGTATCAACGTACATGAAGATAGTTAAGTCATCTTCAACCAAACGAGCATCCACGTGGTTGGAGAAAGGATTTAGAGCGAGCGCTTCACACGTACAAAGTTTAGGCGAGGCGGTCGCAGCCACTATAGGTGACTTGGAGACAGGACAGCATCATTGTACGGCAACGCAGCTGTCTAAATGGTGAGTAATCTCCATAATTCAATAGTTTTACGTACTTCACTACAACAAATATAATGTTTATCTGAATAAAAATTTGCCAAGAATAGAGACTGACAGACATTCACATCTCGTTTGCCCGTGATCACGGTTGATGTAAAGTAACCAAAACGTGAAGAATATGTAATTCAAAGTCACAAAAAAGGCGTAGTACAATCAAAAATATTAGTTTTTTTTAATGAATATAGCGAAAGTCTAAGATCTCGTTATGAATTACTAGCTGTCCGCACGCAGATTCGCTCGCGTAGAGTTCGGTTATATCGCGTTTCCAAGAGAACCTTTCAAAAGTCTGGGATGAAAACTATCCTATGTTCTTTCTCAAGGTCAACTCTGTCTGTACCGAACTTCATTAAAATCAGTTCAGTGGTTTAGGCGTTAAAGCGTAACAGACAGACAGACAGAGTTACTTTCGCATTTATAATATTAGTAGAGATATATTAAAAGTTAGTATGGTAATGATAAATAACTTGGCTTCCAAACAGGTTACAATCCAACATTCTTCTGAAGCAACTCGCTGAGTTAGTGTACGTGAATCTATACGGCATTAACAGACGTGGTGGTGACGAAAGCCCCACTCCCATGCCACCAGCCGCGCCATCTTTACTACCAGCGGTTGAAGGTAGGACTATCTTTATATATATAATTATTCTCTGAGTGTGTATGTCACTGAAGTTCTCTCAAACGACTGGACCGATTTTGATGAATTTTTTTGTGTGTGTTCAAGAGGATCTGGGAATGGTTTAGATTCACAATTTTGTCCGCTGGACAATGTTTTTTTAATTATTTTTTTATTTATTAGTAGTTGTTGATACAAACGTTTTTTTTGACATTAGATTTGATAACTAACTAATATGTCAATCATTCTGTCGCACTTCAAAACACGGAAATTTATGGCTTTAATAAGTAAACTCCAAAAATATAAATAAAAAACGTAACAGATATTTCTTGATTTTAGGACGATACGAAGTTCGCCGGGTCTTCTAGTATTATTATATTTCTATTTTTTCCCACTTCATTCTGAATGAGAAGCTTTAAAATTAGCAAACGACTTTTTTTGGGGAAAAATTTACCAATATCTTCTTATAAAGTTCATACTATTACGTTTATTATCATAATTAGTTATCAGTACATAACTTCACATAGGATTCTGTCCTAGATTATATAATACGTTTTGCAAGAACAAGCATCAAAAAATATTATATTAATGTCGTTTCAATACTTACCTTAGGAAAAATAAGAGATTTTTTTGAAAGTATAGAGATATTTTTGTATCAAAAAAGAGATTTTACTAAATAATCGTAATTGATTCCCAAAGAGGGTTGATGTCAGGCAGGCGGCCGGTCGTAAAAACAATTAGACAAAACTATGTACAACATGTAAGGCAGATCCTGGCTAAAGCTGTTATTTATTTATATACTCTTTACTGTACACCAATATAGACAAATAATAGGAGTAAAATAAAGAAAAGAAAAATGTACAATAGGCGGCCTTATCGCTAAAACAGCGATCTCTTCCAGGCAACCTTTTACAGCTGTTATATTTCCAGGTAGAAGAAGAATCGTACGTTAAAAGAAATTGATTATTTTTGCAGGGTTGGAAGCAATGCCGGACTACCCTGCGTTCATTGACCTCTCACACGTAGTGTGGATCAACAGTCACCTGCCGCCGCAGCATCAGCATAAATGGAGGTTCCTCTTCTCAACCAATATACATGGGGAGTCGTTCTCTACTATGACCGGTAGGTTTATATACAGGGTGATTAGTTTCGCTAGTAATGGTAGGTATTAGATATAAGGGTTACATATTGATAATTAATTATACGGAGATTTATGATGCGCAAAATTTAAGAAGTGGAAATGGTCTCACCTGCATTTTGGAGCAATTTTAACGTTTGTCCAATAACTATATTTAAATTCCACACAAAATTTTAAAAAATGACAAATTTTATTAGACGGTATCAATTTAACTATTGTTTTTTTATATATAACGTCTTGTCATATTAATATAAACGAAAATTAACTAATGATATTGACTTACATTGAAATAAATAACACAGTATTTGATAGTTTGTATGTATTTTATTTCAGGTCGTATAATAGACCAGGGTCCATCAGTGATCATTATCGAGGACTCCAGCGGGTACATCTTCGGGGGCTTCGCCACAGCCTCGTGGGCCTTCGGTCCCAACTTCACGGGCACCGACGACTCGTTCCTCTTCACCTGCCTCCCAAAGATGAGAGTGTACCCCGCGACCAATTACAATGATCACTACCAGTACTTGAACCATCATACGAAGACCCTGCCCAATGGACTTGTGAGTTATAACATCTCTCACATATATACAGGGTGACTGGTGAATTACTATCGATACTTGAGGACGTGATATTTGACGATCATATATGACAAAATAAAAATTAATATAACATAAATATTAATAAACTTCTAAGTAAAGTTAACCAAAAGTTATGTAATTAATTACGCATCGTGTGAACACCCTACAGATTAAGTATACACACACACACACACTCGCGCGCGACGGCGTGGTGTTGTATCAGCACGCCGCCGCACGCGTCCACACTTGGAACACTTGGAACGTGTCCACACTTTATTTATTTATACGGAAATTTGGTCAAAAATTAACTACCTATTTTTTTTACATAATTCGAATGAGAATCATGTACCGAGTATGCTCCTTAAATATTGATAGTAATTCACCAGTCACCCTGTATATATTATAACTACCATTGGATAATTCCGCGTGTCTACATTGGAAGCAAATTATCAGAAGAAAGTTTAAGTTGAAATATTTTCTAAATTAATTACTTTTAAAGTAATCTTTTCCTAATTACTAATTATTTAGTTTTTAATCTACTTATTATTATGAATCAAGTTGCGATTTCGTTCAGCGAAAATCTCATTAGCATAGAAATATTTTGAAATGGTTAAAAAGAGTTATTCATGCGTCACCATTACTTTTTTATATATACGTATCTGTATACTATGGACTGTAGTTATTATACATATATATTATATAGGTACTTATATATTGCATAAAATACGATATTTCTTTCACTGTTATATCTCTAACAAAATATCATCGTTACATTTTAACTAATATAAACCAACTAATATGATACTTTCAACATATTAATACATCATTTACACTATATAACACATATAACTATAAATCCACAGCTAATGGGTGGCCAATTCAACTTCGGTGGTATCTGGATATCAGCGGAGCCGTTCGGTGACGGCGCGTCAGCTGAGTCGTGCAGCACCTACCGCGGGTACAGGAGACTCAGCAAGGAACCCACCTTCAGACTTAGATCACTAGAAGTCTGGGCTGTTGGGGATAAACCTGTGCTTGATAAGGATGGGGTGAGTCAACTGTCACTTGTCAGCTGTTACATGTCACTTATCAGCTGTCACTTGGATGTCAAGTGTTACATGTCATTTGTCATCTATCACTTATCAGTTGTCAGTTGTCATCTGTCATCTAAAAATATGACAATGACATTTCGACCTGTCATATGTTACTTTAAATTGTTGCCTACATTAAAATTACGATTGATCAATAATTTTTTAACAGGTTCTTTAATAATTCATCCATTTTGTTTAAATTCTATACTAAGTTAAATTTGCCGTTATATATACAGATTGCAATTTAATGAGATTTGTTGGTTAATACTTATTAATACGGGGACGCATGCATCCTATTAACTCTAAACGATCATCATCCATATCTATGAGTCATCCCATACCTATCCCTACATCCTAATTCCATATTAGTCATCCCTATCCCTGTAACCTAATCCCATTGACTCCATCCCAGGACATGAAGACGTCTCAATCCTCCAGCGTCCTCACGACACATAAATCTGAACGAAACCTGTTAGAGATGATCGGGAAACCTCAAGTCAGCGACGGACTTAGAGATAATTTTGAGGGTCTGTTAATATTATTAAGAAGATTCATCTTAGATTATGTTAATAGTTATTAGTTTAAATTACTAATATTTATACATAAATAGTTTTTTCCGCAACTTCGTCCGATATTTTGTCTTTTCCGTTTAGAGAAAAATGTCTAAATGTGTGTTGTAACAATGTGTGTAGAAGATATAAACTGCAACGTCATCTGGCTGGCTGATTTGTGATTCTTAACCATCTAGGGCGCCACCCAGACGCATAAAAGTCATTCAAATCGGTCCAGCCAGTTAGGAGGAATTCAGTGACATACGCATACACAACAGAACGATATATATATATATCTTACATAGAACTAATGAAAACTAAGCCACACAATTATATCTAAATTTATCTACTGGGCCACTTAATATGACTATTATTAAAAGTATCTAATTTATTTGATGTCGAAAATATAGACAAATAAAGATTAGGCTTCACTTGCAATAAAAGATCATTCCATAATGTGTGCCTCGGTTAAAAGTCCACTTAAATATGTATAGAAGTATTTAAAATATTAGCTGGTTATAAAATTTATCTAGATGCTAGTTTAATTCCGATCATGAAATACAAGGCACAATAGAATGGAGATTGGACTAAGTCATGATAATAGGATTTGAATAATAAAGATTATTCACAATATTGAAATAAACATCAAGAAATACTTAAGGAAAATCGGGAAAATGTTCAATGGAATTGAGGGGTAGTTGGCGAAGGGTGAAGTGTTATAAGGGTGAGTATTATAAGTAACTAGCTTTCCGCCCGCAGCTTCGCCCGCGTCGAGTTCGGTTATATCGCGTTTCCAAGAGAACCTTTCAAAAGTCTGGGATAAAAACTATCCTGTGTTCTTTCTCAAGGTCAACTCTATCTCTGTACCAAATTTCATTAAAATCAGTTCGGTGGTTAAGCGTGAAAGCGTAACAGACAGACAGACAGAGTTACTTTCACATTTATAATATTAGTAGGGAGTAGGGATAACGCACTACTTGAATAGAAGGTAATCTTAGAGGTCACGCAAACAGAAGTATTCATTTAAAATTTAATTTAAAAACCTATTGTTTGGCACTCAGTTCAGAAACGTTTATCGTTATAAAATTATTGAAAAATGTGGAAATAATAATAGTTAAAAACAATATATAAAAAACACGCTTTTATATTTTAAGCTATTGTTTATTTAATATTTTTTAGTACGATTTTTGTGGACGGAGATCGCACACTAGCTCTGTCCCTTTCACTCTCATAGAGGATCTATGAAAAGAATATATTAATCCTGGCGGCCCTAACGAAGATAATGGAAAATTGTTAACGAATTATTGCATTGTCATTGGTTCTTGAGACATATGCAAAGTTTCAAGTTAATCAAATGTTTAGAAACCGGTGAAAATCGTGCTCAAAGATTCCGTTACATACATACAGCCCAAGATAATATAAGCGTGTTAAAAATAGACTAAATACTAAGAATGTGAAAGTTATATAGAAATATTAATTTAGTTTATGTACAAATTATATTAGTGTATATGACGAAGCCAGAATCCTATACATTGTCTTTATCGTCTCAGCATATGTAACCACATACTGCTCTATGTAGTCATCAGCCTATCAGAAGCCCACTGCTGAGCAAGGCCTCTTTCTCACACGGAGAAGGTTTGAGCATTAATCACCACGCTTGCTCAAGACGGGTTGGTGACGGCTCTATGTAGGCCTCAACTAAAATTTTATCTCGAAACCCGGTAGTCAACTAAATCCATCAAGATTTGGGGGTAAATCTTCAACACATACTAATAGAGAAACACACAATATAATATATTTTTCTTTTCATCTCGTCTGCCCGTGATAACGGGTGCTGTAAAGTAGCCGAAACGTCGGGAGTATGTAGTTATAGTCAAAAATATAAAAAACGCATAGTAAATTCGAAATTATTAGTCAATCTAAAAAAATAATATTAGTACTTTAAAAAATAGTTACATAATATTAATCTATAAGTATAACCTATGATATAATTATTCACTAACTAGTAGCATTACCACATAGAATTAGTAGTTTTATAAAGTACATACAAATAGGAAACGCAATATCACTAGTGTAGCGTTACAAACTTGAGGTAAGAATAGTTCGATTAACTTACGCTGGGTTAACTAGTACTTGTTTTTTTAAGTCATTTCATATGCCCAGCTATTCCATATTGCCCATTCAACTTCATCAGAGAAAATACTTTTTGTCCCCGTCATAGCCAATTTCCATTGCCCTTTAACCTTGTCTATATCCCTTGCCCTCTCACATGAAGAAGGATAGATTGTTTACCATCACGCTTGCTCAAGACGGGTTGACGATTTCAAACTTATAATCTGAAATTATAAGTCCAGGTTTCCTCACGATGTTTTTCCTTCATCTGTCAGTGGTGTCTAAATACTTAGAAAGTACGTATTGACTCGGAAAAATCACATTAATACTCGCCAGGTTTCGAACCCGCGCTCAATGCATGAGAGGCGAAGCCTTTAACCTCTGCGCCACCCTAGACAATAATATTATGTTAAATTTCTATATATATTCTAGGATGAACGTGACGTAAGTATCTTGGACACGAACCCTGAAGCGAAGGCCATACTGGATATGGCTGGACGGACGAGACACAGTGAAGGATTGAGAGAACAACCGCCCTTATAATGTACGTATACAAACTATATCTATATCTAGTTTTTTTTAACAGTATAGACAGTTTATAGTATAGATTAACCGATTTGAAAAAAACTAGGTTGTGTGTTTCATTGTTTATAACGTATTTTTTTAAACTATCTATAACAATTGGATAATTTTTTGCCTAATTTCAAAGCTTTTACATTCCTATAAGGATATTTAATATTGAATATTTTATTTATAACTAGCTTTCCGCCCGCAGCTTCGCCCGCGTGGAGTTCGGTTATATCGCGTTTCCGAGAGAACCTTTCAAAAGTCTGGGATAAAAACTATCCTATGTTCTTTCTCAAGGTCAACTCTATCTCTGTACCAAATTTCATTAAAATCAGTTCAGTGGTTTAGGCGTGAAAGCGTAACAGACAGATAGAGTTACTTTCGCATTTATAATATTAGTAAGGATAATATAGTGTTATTATATATACGTTTTAATAATAATACAATTGAATTCATGTTTTATTATTTTCAGGAAATCATCGGAGTATATTTTTTGGTGTAATTTTCTGTGCGCATTTCGTTTCGCATATGACGCAACGTACAAGTGTACTTAGAGCTGCACGACGGCTGTTTAAACATCACGACACGACATCCACACGATATTATTACTAAAAAATAATAGCAAATGTCGTGTAGGTGTCGTGAGGTTGTCGATTACTGTAAAAAGATTTCGATCTTTTCCAACTGTCATTTTGTAAACTTTAAATGACTAGTCATAATTTATTGAAATATATTTCGCTTAATGTTACCATAATATTAAGTTTATTAAAACTTGTTTTCATCCCGTTCTATGTATAGTAGTTAGCGAATATTAAATATTATATACATTTTTTACAAATTATACAAATGCACTCGATATATTTATGGCGCCAAAATTTGTGCCAATTGACATTTGTTCTGATAACGCACAGTCATGCAACATTCCCGTCTATAGACTCACAAAATATTATTGCCATAATTTTAATAATATACCTATTTATGTTAAATTCAGGCAAATTATCATAATATAGTTTTTGAAATATATAAGGAAATCTGTCTTCATATAGATGGCAATACTTATAATACAAAAGTAATTTGAATGTATGTAATTAATAATTATTTTGCTTGTTGTTTTAACCGCTTCCAGCTTTTGCTGTATGGTCCAATTATAAAAAATATATATATTATATATTAAATTAATCTTTATTTTTGTTAATAAAGTTAGAACATAATTATTTAAACACAATTTTGTAACCATATTTTTTTGCATTATGCAAAATATCTGTTGTTTTTTTTTAGTTTTAATGACTCAGATCTTTTTCTATGGTCCATTGTAAATAAATATTAATCCAAACGTTGTTTTTTTAAACCCTAAAAAATATTTTTGAAACCTTTAAATCTTGTATCAATATATGTATTTCATTAGTTTTTAAATATACAATTAATATATACAAATGAATGGGACAGTTTAATTTTATAATTTATTTCCTATAATGAGTTTTATATGAATTGTAATATTCTCTATGGTTTTATTTGCTTATGGTTAGTTTTTGATTCGGAAGTATTATCTTAATTTAAAATTACATCTTTCTTAATGACTATTAATTCTCCCAAAAAGCTTCGGTATACATTAATTAAAGGAAATATAAAGGTTATTTTTAATAAAATATCTATTATATATTTATTCGTCTCTCTTATTAATGGAAAGATCTATCGGTCCGTCTTCAAGTCTCTCAGCCTTGTTATATATGAAGCCATATAACGGGACCGGCGCCATTTTAACGTTGCAGGATGTATGAGAGTTCCTTGAATGCATTCTGTTAAAAAAAAAATGTTTTCTTTTTGACATTTATAGTCTATGGTATAGATGCTGTTAAATAAGCTTTTTTTTATTCTATGAAATTATCATTGTCTATGATCCATATTTTTTAATAGTGATTCATGTTAATACAACGTAATTTTAATGCCTATTATTTTCAAAATAATTATGTATTAGTTTGGAATTATTATTTACAATAATATTGAGTAATTTAATACAACTATACATAACTTGAAATTATCGATAAAATTGACAAATTATATATAAAATAGTTATTAATGATGCAAGTTCTATAGTTCTAGAACAATACTGACTTGTATTTCCTGCATGCATCAGCTCTATGCCTCTCCAAGTATCTGTGCTGACTGAATGCCTTGCCGCAGTGGGCGCATCGCCACACCCACGAGTGGTGCCCACGTGTGCGTTGGTGGGCGCGGAGATTGGAACTATAGGGATAAATTACAATAGATTATGATACATATAGACGATAATGATTTCTGAGGTTAATGATATAACAAAATATGATGTTAAAAAGTCTAATATTTTAGCGGAATTTAGTAAAGTTATTGAATATATAACTGTTTTTTTTATGGTAAAAAGGGCAATAGAGCAGACGGCCTACCTAATGAAGGTAGTTCCATCGCCTATATACGTAACATAAAAGATGTTATGGATGTGTTTCCATTATTGATTAGGGAAGAGGGGTCATAAAAAAGTAGGAAAAGGAGGGAAAAGGGAAGGGTGAGGAAAGTATGGGATTAGGGAATGGGCAACTGGCTCTCTCACTCATCGGACGAAACGCAGCCATTAAAGACTACTTCACGCCGATCTTCTGTGAGAGGGTGGTACTTCCCCCGGTCAAGCCAGTCAATATTCGAGCTGCAATAACTTAACCACAGCTAGGCTCTATCACCAGTAAATGTATTAATCTTATTTTCAGAATAATATTTATAAATTATGCATTAGTCATCAGCCTATCAGAATCCCACTGCTGAGCAAAGGCCTCTTTCTCACATGGGGAAGGTAAATTACATACATATATTTCTACTTAAAATGGTCAAACGATTCTTTAAGCTAATATATCGTAAATATCAATACCAACCGATCAGCAAAAGTCCTGCCGCAGTGTGGATGTGGGCAAGGGAAGGGTCTCTCTCCCGTGTGTAATCTCAA
Organism: Danaus chrysippus; assembly: GCA_916720795.1. Classification (NCBI taxonomy): domain Eukaryota; kingdom Metazoa; phylum Arthropoda; class Insecta; order Lepidoptera; family Nymphalidae; genus Danaus; species Danaus chrysippus. The sequence continues at coordinate 5,838,934 of CAKASE010000066.1, read as the reverse complement.
GTGTCCTTTTAATACCCACGGTCTATCAAAACCTTTGCCGCAGTACGAACACACGTGGACTCGACGCTCCCAGTCGCGCCCTTTCTCTGTGTTGCCATAACAAAAATTATTGAATATATTTTCTATCGAGTGTTGCTATTTTATTATATGTTATTTTGATGTACTATATACTTATGATTTGGATTTTAGGAAATAAAAATAATTTTCGGACTAATCACATTGCTTTAGATTGCTATGTACATATATGTCTTTCTATATTTAATCGAAAATTTAATTGAGGCTTGGGTTTAATCTATTGAGTTTCTTTATAACAAAATGATATAAAATAAACAGTAGGTAAGCCTATGTTTTTATGCACTACTGCTATCTAAACTTAACTATTTTACGCATCACTTCAGCAGTTTTTGCATTCTCGGTAACAAACATACAAACATACTTACATTATAATAACATTTAACAAATACTACTTATCACGATTTTGTTGACCAAAATCAAGCTAAAATTTGGATAGGACATAATAACTGACGCACCGTTTTTCTTTTTATTATCCTCATCCGTTTCCGCGCTAATCGTGTCAATTCTCTCTTCCCTCGCGAAAGATTCCTTACAGAACAAGAGTTCCCTGTTCAGTTTCTCATCATTGTTATTCTTCACCAGACTCTTTAATTTCTCCGCTATTTTATCTATTTCTGTTCCTCTGACTGTTTTCAGAGGTTCTCTGTTCTTAATTTCTTCTATAATCGGTGCTAGAGGTTCCTTCTTTTCTTTGCCAATCGGTTTTCCTTCTATGTTATTCTGATTCTTCTTCTTCTTCCTCTGTGCTCTCGTCTTCTGTCCGAAAACTCTTCTCTCCGTTTTTGATTCGTTCGATCTCAGATTGTAAGTAGATTTGTCATTCTCCTTCTTCGCGCTATTTCTTTTTGGTTGTTCCGGCGAATTTATCGCTTTTTCGCTCTCCGAAGCGTAATCATAGCTTTCCGTGTCCACAAACGTTTTGATGAATTGGCTCTTCTTTAACAGTTGAAGGTAAAACCTCGTAGATATTGGAACTTTATCGTGATACACAGTTTCGTTTAATTTCAAAAGATTTTTCTGTTTTTTCGTCGACGCTTTAGGTATCCTCATCGGTTTGTAATCATCTGCGAAATTTACTATTTAAATAGTATGTGACATTAGGTAACCGTACATTCTAAACTAAATTCTACAATAATAATTTTAAATACTTATATTATTAATCTAAAGTTACATTATATTTATTCTTAAAGACAAAATAAACATATTCTAATAGACAATACTGTATAATTAAACTATTAAACATGTCTTTAATATAAAATTGTGAAATGGTCGAAGTGCAGTGCAACGTAATAAGCAGTAAAACACCTGTCTCTTGTGAGGAAGATATCCGCAAAGGCCTCACGGAAGTCATAAAACACCTAGGCATTATTCGTATTCACTTAATAATATATTTATTATCAAATATGGCTTTAATTTACAATTATTTATTGTCAACAATCATAATACTGTAAGGCACTTGTTGAAACCCGTCAGCTAGAAACAAGAAAATGAAGTTTTTGTTTTTAACAATTCGTATTTTAAATGGTGGCGGCTGTCCCCTCGGCTGCCAGTCTAAATTAAAACAGATTACTAATATACTAATCAAAAATCTTTAAACTAACAATTAATATCCATTATATACACGATCGTATAAAATAAATTAAATTCAGCTTTACATGAACATACGACATTCTGCCTTATACTATTTAACAGCTAGAGTACATTTAAAAAAATAATCTTTTTAAATAGCATATATAATTTTTAATCATAAAATTTATGGCATAATTTACGCTGTAATATGTGGATGTGTTGAGCGTTTGTAAAAATATATATAAAAACTCCTTGGTCCGAAGCTCAAGCTTCAACGATTGGTGAGCGTGAAAAGCGTGGAAATAACGCGCGCGCGGAAAACGTAAGGGGAGGGGGAAGCTGGCATCGATTATTCGCGTCCGAGACAGCGTCGGGGACGGACGTGTCGCTGCGAGGCGGTATAGATACGAGTTCGATGTTATACTAGGGCGTTGTGCTTGTGTTCATATTAAATACAGTGTGCTAGTGTCACGGACGTATGCGGTGATATAACTGGTCTGTGCCGCCGCCATGGGCAACTCCTGCAGCTCCGGTCAAGCCCACAAAGACAAGGATAGCATTTCGCAGCACTCGGAAGAGTGAGTACAATTGTATTGACGCGCATGAAGGTCGCATATCATATAAATTAAAATATCATAATATGTACGTTAAAATAATTGTTCTGTTGATAAGAACAGATCATCATAAATCAATATCGTCGTCAGCCTACAGGTTAAGTTTTTTTAAAAGAACATTTAAAATATTTTTTATACCTCCTCTAAAAGTTCGATTCCAATAAGATATAGAAAGCTGAGTATATTTAAAATTGTATATTCCTTTATTATTATTATGTATCAATTCTTTAATACAAAATCCCTACTTTTCTTGTATTGTTGAGCTCTTTTATAGATATGCGTTTTTACATTGATTAAAAAATATATATAAATAAATCTTTTAACTTACAAAGTCTAAAAATACTTCTTAAATAAAATGTGCCGTGTCAAATAAGGTATCAACATATGTTGTTGGTTTATAATTTATTAATTTAATTATATATGCATATAATATTACCTATCAATAGAATGATAAATATTTGTATTAGAACTATATCTAGGTCCAAAAGAGGAAATTTCGATAATTTTTTTATTCAAACATATTTCTTCTTCTTTAGGAAGTTTATTCTTCCTTACAAAAAAGACAAAACATCGTAATGCCCACATAAAAAGTGATTACTGCTTCAAAATAATAAATTAGTTATTTTAAAATATTACGGCGATTAAAGAAATGTATTGTATATTCTAATAATTATAAAAATAACACTAATTTTAAACAGAGGAGATTCTAATATGGTTATTGAAAAATATTTTAATAAAACAAAATTAAGAACAGAAACGCAATCTCCATCCTTAATAACATAAAAAAATAATTATTTGTATACATAATATTAATTTTTAACCTATTACGAGATTATTAAATGAAGACTTGGTAGAAAATTAATTAAAACTATGAAGAATTACAAATAGTTCAATTTATCAGTCTTGAAATCCCTTTACTTATTATTATATATAGTATAAAAAATATATGAAGATTTTAGTTTGTTTTAATATATTTATATACATATATATATTTATATATTTTTTAGCTGTTTTATTACCATAAACAATATTTCTTTGATCCCTAAAGATCGGCTGAACGTAAATATCTTCTCCCACTCTCCTCTATTCTCTATGGTCATAGTTTAACCTCATGTCAATGTATATTTACATTTGTTTATTGTCAATGGATGACGTCATACGATTTGTCACAAAATATTTCAATATTATTAATCACATAGCCATAATTCTCATCACGTACACACGATGAGCTCGTGGCGGGAATTTTAAAATGACATTTTGTTTTTATTATCTATAGATTTATAATATTCGATAAATATTGACGTTTTAAATCGATTCCTTAATCTTGAAATATATTTAGCATCTAATATATTTTTTTATATTTCATTAAATGTGCGTATAATATTTTTTTTTAATTTTTCTAAAGGTATTTAAGGTCTGTATGAGAATGAATCGTTCTCTCGTGGCTGAATGTATTTAGTCCTTTGTCTATCTTTTTATTTTATAAAAAAATATTGGTTTATTTATTAATATTTATTATATTTTACGTTTATTATATATTGTAATTAATAGTACATCAAGTATATCAGTAGGATAGGAACGATAGATTCAAAAGAAATGTTACATATAGTAAAAATTGAGACAGAAAAACAGTACATTCGATATAGCATTTTTTCAAAGAATTTTCACTCACAATAACAGTTATTATTTTATATATTTATATAATATATAATTCTTATATCCGAGATATTTTTTTACGTATTATCATAGATATACAGGGTGACTGGTGAATTACTATCGATATTTGAGGACGTGATTTGTGACGATCATATATGACAAAATAAAAATTAATATAACATAAATATTAATAAACTTCTAAGTAAAGTTAACCAAAAGTTATGTAATTAATTACGCATCGTGTGAACACCCTACAGATTAGGTATACACCCACACTCACACATACGAGTGCGGCGGCGTTGTGTTGTATCAGCACGCCGCCGCACGCGTCCACACTTGGAACGTGTCCACACTTTATTTATTTATACGGAAATTTGTTCAAAAATTAAGTACCTATTTTTTTTACATAATTCGAATGAGAATCATGTACCGAGTATGCTCCTTAAATATTGATAGTAATTCACCAGTCACCCTGTATAAGCTTACTAACCTTTCAATTCAATCAATTCAATCCAATTCAAGAAATTAATGGAGATTATATTGTGAAATTTATTTTGTCTAAAATACAAATGAATATAAAAAATAAAAATAAATAATACATAATGTGGATATAAATAAAATGTTAATAACAAATAACACTCTTGCTCTTATTAAATTAGTATTTTTTAATTTTTTATAATTATGTAAATCGAGAAAACTTCTTGGTGAATAAATTTAGACAGACTTTCTTCTCGTCTGCCCGTGATCACGGTTGCTGTAATGGAAACGAAACGTTAGGATTATGTCATCATCATCAGCCTATCAGAGCCCACTGCTGAGCAAAGGCCTCTTCTCACATGGAGAAGGTTTGAGCATTAATCACCACGCTTGCTCAAGACGGGTTGGTGATTTCAAACTTATAATTGTGAAATTATAAGTACAGGTTTCCTCACGTATTTCCTTCACCGTATGTCAGTCGTCTCTAAATACTCTCAGAAAGTACATATTATAGATTATATAGATATAGAATAATAAAAAACGTGTAGCATCCGAAAAGCATAGTTACATTTAAATATGTATACGTGAAAATTTTGAATATCACTGTTGAAGCTCCTCTCCCTACAACGATGGACCCGGCACCCGCACCGTGAATACATAGAATAAAGAGAAAATATTTTGTCTCATAAATTTAATTTACATTTTACACCAATCAAACATCGGCATCATATAGAGTATAAGTCAAACTATTATTCCATTTTTACAAGAAGTCACAGTGGAATTAAAATCCATTGGTCTTTATGCTTAGTCCAAGTTTGCTTCGTCACTATATGTAGCGTTTCCAGTTTATACTACGTTAATATTAATGAGATCTAAGACTTTCGAAATTATTCATTTAAATTAAATATATTTTCGGATATTACGTGTATTTTATTGTAAAAACTACATATTCTCGCCGTTTCGGTTACTTTACAGCAACCGTGATCACGGGCAGACGATAGAGAATGTCTCTGCGTGAAGTTAAAACTATATTTTATTTATAATACATGAAATAAAACATCCACTGATTGACATTTCAATATTTCATTTACATGTATAACTTAGTGAAAGCAATATATGTTAAAGATTATTAATTTGAAACGAATTAGGTACCTAGATAAAACCATAATTTAAAGCATCTCATTATAAACTGGTCTTGAGGGTTTCACCAATAGTTAATCAAGAGTATGATGGATCCATCATCAACTAAGTTTACAACCACTGGCTGAATTACCAAAATTATGTATTACTGCCTTTTCGATATAACTGCAATTTTTATATTTTGAATTTGAGTCTTAATTATATGTTTATTAAGTAACAAATCGATTGTCTCAGAAGAAAAGTACCAGCATGAATCACGGAAAAAGCTAATAATGAAAAGGTTGTACTTATACGACAATCCCTACTATCCCTACTAATATTATAAATGCGAAAGTAACTCTGTCTGTCTGTCTGTCTGTCTGTCTGTCTGTCTGTCTGTTACGCTTTCACGCCTAAACCACTGAACTGATTTTAATGAAATTTGGTACAGAGATAGAGTTGACCTTGGGAAAGAACATAGGATAGTTTTTATCCCAGATTTTTGAAAGGTTCTCTTGGAAACGCGATATAACCGAACTCCACGCGGGCGAAGCTGCGGGCGGAAAGCTAGTAATATTATAAATGCGAAAGTAACTCTGTCTGTCCGTCTGTTACGCTTTCACGCCTAAACCACTGAACTGATTTTAATGAAATTTGGTACAGAGATAGCGTTGACCCTGAGAAGAAACATGGGATAGTTTTTATCTCAGACTTTTGAAAGATTCTCTTGGAAACGCGATATAAACGAAATCCACGCGGGCGAACCTACGGGCGGAAAGCTAGTATACAATAATGCTAGAAAAAAATTTAAGTAAAAATACCGTAACTGATTCTCTCAAAAAGTTTCTGAGATATCCCAATATCATAGCACAAACATACGAACAGCTTTTTAAACTAAACTCATCCTAGTTTGAACGAAAATATAGTGTCCCAAATAAATGTCGCCATTTTGTTGACAAAGATATGTGTCAAATTTAAGATAATGGCGTCATGGTAAATCATTTTTTTTAAATTCATATAATATAAATTTTATTGTACATAATTCAAATACGAATTTTTATATTTTCATCAATTAAAATTAAATTATTTATCATAATGATCATGGTTAAATATTACCAATTTCGTTATGTAAACTACATATTATTTATTGACGAGAAATAATTTAAAGTACTATCGACAATACGTTTTAAATTGTATCATTATAAGTCTTTTGGATACTTTCAACGTTCTTCATCAGCATATCAGAGCCCACTGCTGAACAAAGGCTTCTTCTCACATGGAGAAGATTTGAGCATTAATCACCACACTTGCTCAAGACGGGTTGGTGATTTAAAACTTTTAATTTGGTAAGTCCAGGGGTTTGATCACGATGTATTCCTTCATCTGTCAGTGATGTCTAAATACTCTCAGAAAGTACATATGACTCGGAAAAATCACATTGGTATTCGCCAGAATCGAACCCGCGCCCTCGTGCATGAGAGGCGGGCCTTTAACCACTAGGCCACTACGTTAATTAGCATTAACTTTTAAGTAAAATAAATTTATAATATCACAGCGACTCCTCTCTTAAAATCTTCTATATCTAGCAGTTCATATATTTACAAGCCACAACCACACATAAAACCTTGAAATATTTTTTCTTTATTACAAAATGGAATTACATTAGACTGGTTTTAATATATACGTGGTTTTCCGAAACTCACAACAAACGATGCTTCAATAATCGTATTATGAGTGACTTTTATATTCGTTAGTCAACTGAACCAAAACTATCCAACCTGTTTGAACAAAATGTTATATTTAGACATATTAATGAACTAGCTTTCCGCACGCAGCTCCGCCCGCGTGGAGTTCGGTTATATCGCGTTTCCAAGAGAACCTTTCAAAAGTCTGGGATAAAAACTATCCTATGTTCTTTCTTAAAGTCGACTCTATGTCTATACCAAATTTCATTAAAATCAGTTGAGTGGTTTAGGCGTGAAAGCGTAACAGACAGACTGACAGAGTTACTTTCGCATTTATAATATTAGTAGGGATATAAGTTTTTCGGCTACTACATATGTACATGTTTTTTTAATAATTTCTACATTTTCAAGAAGTTTCGATTACTTTAAAGCAGACAAAGTGTCATATTTCGTTCTAAAAATAATATGGCCTGTATATATCATACAAAATAATGTCGATATTTCGATCTATACTAAAGAAAAATTTAATCAAACATTGATTATTTTAATATATACCAAAATAAAATGCTAAAATTATATAATATATATATTTGATTTCGTAAATTATTAACACTAAGATGAATGGATTGAACCACGGAACGAAAATAGACACAAAAAGTCAAATCAGCTTCTATACTGTTGACAGAGTTTGACCCATATATCGTTGCGCGCGCGCCAAAACTCGCAAATGACAATTTGGCGTCGAAAAAAATTCTTCCATTGCAAAGGTTAACTGACTACAGCGTCGAAGCTTATTAAATTGTGTCACATTAATAAACTATTGTTTCAACAATGTAAATGATTACTATATTAATTGGACTATTATACTGGTGGTTGCCTGCGTCTTTGCCTGTTAGATTGTAAGCGTTTGAGATAGGATTTATTATTATATTTTTCTCTTGATTATGATTTAGATTAAAAGAATTCTAACAAACAGATAGAAAACATTAAAAACAAATTCAGTATTCATGTAGATGTTGTAAATAGTTTAGTGTTTTTTATTTCTTAATAATACATAGCTTTATTCGTACTGGAATCGTGGAATATTCTGCCGATGTCAAAGTTTTTATTTGGACGAATTATAATCTTGAGTACTGTGTGGAGAAAACACGAAGTAGTTTGTTGAATGGAATAAAGGCGTTTGTTTTATTATTATTAATCGTACGTTAATTAAAATTTAATTCATTTTATGACGTCAGGTTATAAAATAAAAAAAAAAATATTGTGTCTTTTTTCAATAGTAGAGCTAATTATATTATTACCTGCCAGTTGTATATTGTAAAAATATTAAATGCTATTTATAAAAACTAAATACATATATTAAAAATTCATTAATATATACATCTTACACTCGTAAAAATCTCAATTTTAGTGAAACTTAAATATATCTTTACATGTTTTTCTTACAGTTCGGACTCGTCGCTACGACATATTTAATGACAATCTAAAACACAAAATGGCTGCCAGTTGTCGTATTTTATATTTAACATTATAATTGTTTGTGCAACAATACAGAAATCTGTTGTTTATCATTTAAAAATGCGTCATATAATGAATTTTCCGCTTATTTTTACAGAATCCCACTAATATTATAATTGCGAAAGTTTGTGTGTGTTTGTATGTTTGTTACTTCTTCACGCTCAAACGGCTGAACCGATTTTGATAAAATTTGTATACAGGAAGCTGACGTCCAGGAATAACACATAGGCTACTTTTCATCCCTGAAATCTCGGAAATCCGCGGGTAACACCACGGGGCGCAGTTAGTATTAAATATTTCTAATCTGGGTACAAGTTGCAATACTAACATCTGTACAACAATTCTATATTGCCAAATCGTGTTTTAAGCTTAATAGGTATAATCTGTAAAAAGAAAATTCAACAAATAAAATCTTCATAACCATAAGGAGCTATTTTATTAGTTTTATAATAATTTTTGGATGACAGACTGAATCTTTAAATCTAGAATTAAAAATTATATTAATTGGTATAAGTACATCCAATAATATAAAAAACTACTATAATATAAAGCGTACGAGTTTTTTTCACAACATTCTTTCAAACAAACATTCCCGGCTTGAGCACATTACGATAAAAAAATAAAATAATAAACCGACCTACTGGAACACGGCCAACACCGCCTCGACATTTACAATGCGATTTCGATAATTATTCGTTTGTTATACAATATTTATTGAGATTTAAATACAATTGCTTTGTTAAATTAACGATTGTTTAAAATTTATATCGATTTATATGTAAATATTTATGTTTTGTTTAATTATTTGACTGTAATGTCAAATGTGACAGTATGTCATAAAATGACGCTAGGGTTTGGAGGAAAAAATATATGTTCTTTTGTTCATATTAATATTAAAATATTGTCCAACAAAGTTTTAACTTATTTAATAAAATATAAAAAGTCTAGATATTAAATGATTAAAATTATTTATGTTAATTTGGGTATCTATTTATAACAATTTATTTATATAGAAGACAATAAAATAATTTGGCTTGTCACTATCTCCAATAGATTGTATGAATTTTAAACTTAAACAAAGTATATAATTATTTTGTACCTAAAATAGATATATCTAGGTGTCCGAATATGTTTGGGCGTTTGTTTTGTATGCGTAAAAGTATAATAATTAATTTCACCAATTTATTTACTTGCTTTTCTCCATTTTCTTTAAAAATTAATTTGTCTTATAGACCATGAATAGAATTATATATATGTACGTACAGAATTACAAAAATAATTTAAAACGGTGATTAATGCTACAGAAGAGTATTTGTTTTCTATTAAACTAAAAAAAGTGGTTTAAATATTATATAGTTATTGTTAAAAAGGACTTGTTGTAAGTGACCAAGATTGAACAAATTCTTCCATTATCAATGGTTTTATAAGAAGCTTACAGGATTACGTGAAGTCTTTCAAAGATCAAAAAAATTTCAGCATCTTATATTATAGGCAATAGATTATTTGGTCTACACGTGTATAGATTTCTGTGCAACTTTCTTCATAAAGCTGACATCTTAATTATTTATATATCCAAATATTGATCAGAACCAAAAAAAATTCTTGTAAATCAATTTTGTTCTATCAAGAATTATTGATTACTTCTAATTGAGACTTCAAATAAAACTCTTTGTTTAATATTGTATTACTTATTTAGAAAAAAGTTTGTTGTCAAACAAGGAATATTTGAGTTTCTAAAAGTTGGAATAATGATGTACTAATTGAGGATATCGACTTTGTCTTGAAAAGAAAACAATAATTTTCATTATATTATATTGTAATTTAATAATATTATTGATAGAAATGTTTCTTTTTAGGCTAAATAATGAAATTTAGAACCTGTTTAGACTTGTCACAATGACACTAACGTAAATGTCAATGTCATTAAATTGATGTCATAATTGGGAACAATTTCTAAGATAATTGCCGTAATTGCTATGAAAATAGGCACTTGGCTTAATATTTCAATATCATGTTTAATAAATATTACGAAATTAATCTATTTGAATAATCCAATTAAGATTATTGTCGAAAAATATAAGTGCGAAACGACTTAACTTTATAATCCTATTTTAAATTCGAACCTGCCACTGTCAATGAAAGGCGTTATGACATATTTTATAAAAACCTTTTTACATTATTGTTGTTTAATTATACAAATGCATATTCTGAACTTTACATTATCATTATTTTCATAAATATTCAGTTGCTATGAAAATTATACTATTTGTAACTAAATATTTAACTTTAGACTTTAATTACAGAAAATAATATTATATTATAAACTGAGAGTTAAGACTTATAATTGTTCTGTCTGAAACCTAAGAATTTCGACAGCAATTATATTATCAAAGGCATTAAATGATTCTCAAATGAGGATTTATTTATATATTGAATATTCTAGAATTATCGATAATTTATAATCTCTAAGTTGTCAAACACTATCGAAAACTTTTGACAGTTTTTTTTTTAATAAACAAATTAATTTCAGACAATAACCCAAACTGTAAGTCCAAATATACTTAAATAATTCCAACAAGGCTGTTAAACGCGAGAACTATTTACATTTTTAATATGGAACATAGCATTTTGTTGAAAAACAAAAGGCGGTGACGTCAGAGGCGTGAGAAATCGGAACTTACGTAATCAATGAAATGTTTGTTCCGTACCTTGGATACATTTACAAGGAACGATATTATTAAATGACCCTTTACAACTAACGATATTTATGTAATACTAGCTGACCCGGCAAAAGATTTTTGCCATAAAAAATACGGGTTGGTGTTAAAAAAGTAAAAATTTTGGGTTGTGTGTATTTTTAATGCTACATTATAAAAATACAAAAAATTAAGGGTGAACAACCCTTAAGACTTAGGGGTATGAAAAATAGATATTGGCCGTTTCTCAGACCTACTCAATATGCTCATATAATTTCATCAAAATCGGTCCAGCTGTTTCGGAGGAGTTCTCTGTCTAACACCGCGACACGAGAATTTTATATGTATAAGATATAGTATAAATGAAAGTGGTATAGATATATGATATGAACTCTCACAGAGTAATATATACTTACTCCTGTCTTCCTTAATGATTTAGAATTTCCAGATCTTAGAAGTAGCATTAGAGGTCGTATTTAAAGAGCAATTTGTTAAGTAAAATCGCGTTCTACAAGTTAACCTTAAATAATCGCTCTATTTTCTTAATTTTCTTAAAATTAGATATCTATATTAAAACACAGTAAACCTCAAAAGAATAAAGAAGTAAGATAAAATTAGTTATAAATTTAAGTAAATATATAAAGGCAGTAAAGATAAAGAGAGTCAGTTTTTACATATGATATCTTCTATATATATAAAAATGGATTGTTGTTCCTTAGTCTCACTAAAACTCCAGAACAGCTGAACGGATTTATCTTATCTTAGTCTTGAAATGTTCGTGGAGGTTCATGGAAGATATAAAAGCTGAAAAAAATTGATTCATTACTGGGAAAACCATAAAAACAGCCCTTTTCTATTTCCCATACAAACGTTTTTTTTGACATTAGATTTGACAACTAACTAATATGTCAATCATTCTGTTTGATTGAAACAGGAAAAACCTGACTATTTATGGCCTCTAGGACGGTATAGAGTTCGCCCGGTCAGCTACCTACATAATATATTACTCTTGACCAAACTAACGCGGACGAAGTCGCGGGCAAAAACTAGTAATTTAATAATTAAGTTCGTCATATAAATTAATCTGATCTGGAAATTTTTCCTGATGAATACAGCTACCTACAAAGCTATGCAACTATTATATGAATTATTTCTTATCAAACTATCAGATAATATCAACAAATACTAACTTAATAAAAAAAAGAAGTAAAAATATATATTTAGTCATAATTAATTATTATAACACTAATGACATTTGCTTTTAAGGGTTGAATTTTTAAATATAGATATATGATTTAAAATTACTTAAAAAATTCTATTTCAAAGAAGTTAATTTAATGATTTTTATTCGGTTTTTATGAAAGACTACAAATTATAATTTTAATTTAAATAAAACTTTTTTAATAATTGACATGTCACACCAACACCAAAAACATAGATTAAAAACCTAAACATTTGACGTTTATCTGTATTAAAAAATAAACCATAAACATAATCGCACACAAGTTCACATAAAAAAATATGACATAATTTTATTATTGTTTTATATAAAAAACAATGAAATCATACATATATATAAATCACAACATAAATATCTGAGTGACGTACAATAATAGTTTGAGAGATGCTTAAAACAATTTAATAATATATCAAGCAGTCTTGGCACAACGGCCGGTGACATGGCCGACGAATACTTAGCATTTATCAACAAATAAACGATCAACATTGTTTATTATTATATTAAAATAACTTATATATTTGAATTAAAGTAAATTATTACATTTTTATATTATATCGAAGGTCAAAAGTTTGTCTTCTGATCGCAGCAATGAATTTTTTATTCGAAAAATTTTATTTTTCATTATTTTTCTGCGCCATCTTATTTGATTCTGAACATTTAATTCTTTTGTAATTCAGACATTCTCATCTCGTTTACGTGTAATTACAGCTGCTGAAATGTAACCGAAACGTCGGGAGTATGTAGTTTAAAATAATTAAATAAAATTCGAAAATATTACTTGCATTTAAATTAACACTCACGAAAGTCATAGTCCTTATTGTTATTCAATTAAAGTCTCTTTTATATCAATATTTATTAACATATATAAGAACAATACCATTTAAATCGTGTCGTATCCCGTGTCGTCGCCGTTCCGTCCCCGCGCCGTCAGAACTAAGACAAAGCGTGACGTCACGCGTGCGTCACACCACAAGTGGGTCACGACAGCCGTAATAATTCATCGGAATGTATAATAATGAATTTTAATTGTACTTTTTATTATTATAATATAACTAACACATATTTATTTATATTTTTTCAATGATTGAAAGTTTTTTTAATTAGTTTAATGAAGTAATTGTCTATGGTTGCTGACGTAAAAATGTTTTCGTTCCAAATTCAAATTTCATGTCACATGTCAATATTGACAATACATAGTTCTCGTTTGCAGTACAAATGTATTGTTTTGTGTTTTTTTTTTCATTTAATGTTTGTTTCCGTCGTCGCTTGTGCTGAATGTAAAGTATACTTCAATATTCTGCTCCGCTGCAATGGTATTTATTTTTTTATTAATTAATAAAATCTAACAAAGAATGTCAATTAACAAATGTATATATATTTTAAGAAGCTAAGGTTTTATTAGCTATAAAGAGTAAAATTTCTAACATTGATTTTCATCAAAATATAACTGATACGTAAAACTTTCTTAAAAATTAATAATTTTCTAAAGCTTAACAATTATTTTTTACGTGTTTTCAGACAAATGACTGACGTTTTTTAGACGTTTTGAACTTACGTAAACCGTTTTAACTTATTAAAACCGTCCTAATTCTGTCGACACTCTAGTACAAGGCTTGATATAATTAAAAAGAAAAAAGAAAATTTGGTCTCATATTCCTATGAACACGGTTTTAATCGGTTTTAACGGTCAAAATAATAAAAAAAGTTGTACACTGTAGTAAACCGAAAAAAAGTTTTATTTAAATAAATTAATATTTCAGATTTATGAAAGTTAGACGTAATTTTTATGATCGTGAAATATTTTTACTTAACCTAAGTTTGCATCGTCACTACATACGTAGCGTCTCCTATTTCTTACTACATAACCTACGTTAATACTATAATGAAAAGATGATATGAAATACTTTGAACGCTACGTATGTAGTGACGCTGTCAACTTATTAACACGTATTTTATATAGTACTAGCTGTGCCCGCGACTTCGTTCGCGTGGAATAGTGACTATGAGCAGCGTTTTTTTGACATAACTTTTTTATTTATGAACCGATTGACTTGAAACAAACACTAAAGCATAACTGAAACATACCATACAATATATTCGTGAAAACCGCATCCAACTCGGATCAACCGTTTCTGAGATTAGCGTGAACAGACAAACAGATAAACAGACAAAAAAAAAGTTACTTACATTTTTGGGTTCGACATCGACATAACAATAACCCCTGCTATTTTTTTTTAATTTTTATTTTCAATGTACAGACAGCACTTTTGTACAATTTTATTATATGTATAGATTAGTATTGAAAAGGTTAAATAATATCCCTCGTGGAGTCTTCAACAAAATTATGAAGTTTTTATTAACCTACAAACAGAGTAATGTAATGGAGATTAATTACTACATATTTACCAATTATACTTTCTCCCATGAGTCACTTAATCACAATCTAAAACACCTTACAGCATTTTGGAAAAGAGCTGATACTCTTACACTACTAGATCGATTTTAACCAAACATACAAAAGAACCACTTCATAAAAACTCTCTTTCAAATGAAAAAAACCACATCGAAATCGGACAATTCATTCAAGAGATATAATGATACATACATACATTTACAAAACTACTATTTCTATGTAGAAAACTTAAAAAATAATTATCAAGTCTTTATTAATATACATATTACATATATATAGTATTTTTTATATAAACGAAATTTTCATTTCTGCACCAGTTGGTCTACAATAATTATAATTTATAATAAATATGATAGTGATTCAAATTTACGTTTCTGGCAACATCACACTTGTTTTGGATCTACTTTGAAGTGTTGCCAGGCTGATACATCCTACCAAATTTAACCTGATTATTATAGTGACAATAATTAAATTGAACACAATGTTTCAAAATTATTATATATAGCCAGAATTTTAATTAATAAATGAATTTTAATATGTTGGATCTTAGATTAAGTACGTATAGTTTAAAATAAAAATATAATAGAACTAACTTTCCGCCCATAGCTTCGCCCGTTTGGAGTTCGGTGATATCGCGTTTCCAAGAGAACCTTTCAAAAGTCTGGGATAAAAACTATCCTTTGTTCTTTCTCAAGAACAACTCTATCTCTGTACCAAATTTCATTAAAATCAGTTCAGTGGTTTAGGCGTGAAAGCGTAACAGACAGACAGAGTTACTTTCGCGTTTATAATATTAGTAGGGATTAATATTCAAACATATTAAATAAATAATATAATTTTACACAAACGGGATTTGAACCTACAGCCTATTTATAACACGATAAAATTCCTCAGCCAACGAAGCTATCGCGTCTTGACATTTGTACATATAAACCGTAAATTAGTTTTTTGCATAGTGACAACCAAAGTATTATTAAATATGACAAAAAATAGAAGTTTTCTAATCATTATAAAGATAAACTTCCATAGGAAAACTGTAACATAATCTTCATTACCTTACTGTGGACAGATAGTGAGTTTGTTTAGGCATGACGCCAAATAAACTAACTTTTAAATTAAACCTTTAGTACTATTTATAAGTGTATCTAAATTTAAAGAAATTAAGTACCTCCAGCTTGGCAAACGTTTTTATCGTCATTTTAAATAAATTGCCGCTATTTATAATATACGCATTCCATTGGTATATGGTATAGAATTATGGTATGTATATATACAATTTCTGCTTCATAATTCTAAATGTCCATAAATTATATCTTTCATAGAGATTAATATAGGGTATATAAAGCTATTAAAGGAAAGCTTATTCCGTATTATTTTACAACCAAAAAGGCTATATTTAAAAAAGGTGTTATGAAAAATTATTATTTTTATCAAATCTGTCTTCGTAATACATATATTTAGATTTCGATTCCAGATAAGTAGAAATTCATAGCTTCTCATTGTATTTATCGTCAGCGGTGGCCTAGTGGTTAAAAGGCCCGCCTCTCATGCATGAGGGCGCGGCTTCGATCCTGGCCCTGGCAAGTACTACTGAGATTTTCCCGAGTCATATGTACTTTCTAAGAGTATTTAGACATCACTGATTAATGCATTCCCAAAGAGGGTTGATGTCAGGCAGGCGGGCGGTCGTAAAAACAATTAGCCAAAACTATTCACAACATGTTAGGCAGACCCTGGCTCAAGCTGGGAAATTGCCAGGTAGATGAAGAAGAATTCTAAATTTCTATAAATTATATCTTTTACATAGATAGATTTGTGCTTGAATGTGCTAATTATATCAGGAATCTTTACCTATTAAAGGAGTTTCTATTTTTTATTATTTTGCAACCAAAAAGGCTATATTAAAAATAGTTTTACGAAAATTTATTATATTTTTTTATCAATGCTGTCAATATATTTAGCTTTCGATTCCAGATAATTAGAAATACATAGATTCTTATTGTATTTGTTTTGAATGATAAAAAAACAAGCAATAAGGATAAAAACGCAATCCCTTATCCGAAAACAAATATGGTGTCTATGTTCTAGCTTGTATAACATATTGTTTATGAATAAGTTATGAGATGTTTTGCTTAAATTTTATGTGGAGATGAGTCACGGATAAAAATGTATCAAGACTACTGTAGTATTAAATGTTAAACAAATGAAGAGATTTAGTCTAATTATAACAACTATACTATTCTGTAGAATAAAATAAATAAAATTGTAGTAAGTCTGTAAAATCAAGTATTTATTTAGTTTTAAAGGGATCTATTTACTGTAATACCTTCAATTTGTTTGATTAAAAAACGTTTTTATCATGATTTTTCCGAACTTTTCCTTCACGCTGGTAGTTCTCTAATGAATGTTAAGCTTTTTTTGCTCGCTTAAAATTCTCAAGCTATAAATAATTGCAGCGTATACAGAAAACTTATTTAAGAATCCAGTTGAACTAAAACTTTAAGAACTTCAACTTGTCCACGAAAATAGTACATAACTACGAAATATCCATAAAATCTGATTAGTCTTTAATATAAATATAAACGTTTTTATTGTAAGAGACAATGTCGTCTTACAGAAAGACAAAAAATATAATGTGTGTTTTTAAAATAGAAAGTCCAATATTTGTAAATTTTATACCTAATAATTTATAGTAACAGTAAAGTTATAGAAAATCAAAAAAGTGAGCTTGTAAAATATAATTCATTGCGAAAATATATACATATACAGAGTGACTGGTGAATTACTATCAATATTTAAGGAGAATACTCGGTACATGATTCTCATTAGAATTATGTAAAAAAATAGGTACTTAATTTTTGACCAACTTTCCGTATAAATAAATAAAGTGTGGACACGTTCCAAGTGTGGACGCGTGCGGCGGCGTGCTGATACAAAACCACGCCGCCGCACGCGTGTGTGTGTGTGTGTGTATACCTAATCTGTAGGGTGTTCACACGATGCGTAATTAATTACATAACTTTTGGTTAACTTTACTTAGAAGTTTATTAATATTTATGTTATATTAATTTTTATTTTGTCATATATGATCGTCAAATATCACGTCCTCAAGTATCGATAGTAATTCACCAGTCACCCTGTATATGTATATATGCGTGTGTGTGTATTTTCGTGTGGCATAGAACTTTATTTGTCAAACAATCCGATTGTTCTAGCCAAATATTTGATATGATAATCCGAATTTTGTTGATTTCTCCCATTAATGGAGGCCTTTACGTGTGTCTACTTATTATTTTTGTTTTAGTATTTTCATAATATACATCATATATAAGAATTTAATTAAAAGTACTGTCGAATATTATTGTATATTCCAGAGTTTTCCAATCTTCCATTTCCACATCGAGTACTCTTCTTTTTCCTATAGACTTTATACATATTATTACTGCATCCCAAAAATTTTTAAGTTTATGATACGAAAACTTCTCATCATTCAATGTATTCACCAACAAATCATCGACCAACACAATTTATATATGAGGGTTGGTATTTTATTTCTTTTAATACGATATAGTAATATAATGTATTCACCGTGCGGGTGTCGGGTCCATCGTTGTAGTGAGAGGAGCTTCAACAGTGACTGTGACTTGCGACCCAGGTGTAGGTTTAAGGGACCCCTATCTAACGCGCGTTAAACGCTCACCTCCACTGTCCAAGCTCCTCTTTCTACGTAATTATGAAAATTATACTGAATTACATAAAAAGTTGTTAAAAGTATGCACCTTACGAGTATTAATTATGAGTAACAGTCGCTAAGTTAGTCAAAATATTATATCATCTTTGCAAAGTGAGGTCAATTCAATATTTTAGTTTATACCAAATAAATATTCATTTTGATTAACTTAGACTCCTTGCACGTCCTGGACCATTTTTCGAATTAATATTTGAATATATAATTTTTTTGCCATTTACTTTCATTATTGGTCCATATTTTAAAACAGGAATCACTGTTTATTCTTTCTTATCTTATGTATCCTTTGTTTTATATTTTAAATCCTGTTTAATTATATAAAATACTTAGACCAAAATTTTGAAATAAAAAAATGTGATCGTCATGAAATCACGACGCAAGCGGATCTTTCAAAACACACAAATACCGCAGAGCAGTTGTAGGTACGTACAAATGACTGACAATATAAATGTTACTTATTTAACTACTCTACTACTCTCCTGCTCTGACTGTAACGCGACATGCGATAGATGGCCGCAAAAGTTTAATGCTATGTTATAAAACAAATATTATTACACACGAGACATTACAATTAAGAATTTCAAGGTATGTCTGTCTGATATAGCTTATTATTAAGTTAAGTATGCAAAAATATATGTATTACAATAACGCCTTTTAGAAACTGCAATATAACGCAATCGTTAAATTTATAAGTATGAATAAAATGTATTCTTTTATATCAAATCCGGAACAAGTAACAAATGTTTAGAAAAAAATATCTCTGACCCAAAATCTTGTTTCCCTTGAGGAACTTTATAAAGGATGTATTCCATTAGCTAAAAGTTTTTACAGAGCTTTCAGGAAATCTCAGAAAACATGGACAAATTAAATTAATTCACTAAAACGCGATCTTTAATAGTAATGATTGAATTTAATATAAAACCTTTTTTTTATTCAAATTATTTTAATTTACTATACGAGTATGACGTATGTTTAATCTATGTCGCGTCAACATTGCTTGGTTTATAAAAAAAATGGCGCCAAAAATTTTTTTTAATTTCAAATGACGATAGATTTCATTGGTATTATAATTAACGTATGTTTTTAATTTACATTTCATTACACGATAACGACTTAGTGTTTAACCTCGTATAGAACAAAACAGTACAAATATTTGAAAGCTTCGTATCTGGGTCGTGAGGGCGTCCTACGTCACGAGTGACGTCATCGCCCCACCCTCGACCACGCCTGAGCATACTATGGATTGTATAATCTGTTGCGCGGTATTACGCTTTAAGGAAATCCCTCTTTATGTTTCCGCTCAAATGAATTGTAAATTATTTGAACGAAAAATAAATTATTTATAACGTTTGAAAGCGTTTGTTTTATTAAAAGGACGTTACTCTGACGGTTTTAAATCAATAGATGATTCAAAGCTGCCAGTAATATTATATAAGCAGAATTATTTTATTGTAAAATATTGTTTTTACTGTCTTAAAATTATGATACATCTATTTAAAACATGAAAATTATAAAGAAATATATATTTTATTATGATCAATAATTCGTAACTTTGACAGTTAAAATTATTTACACCTTTAGCCTGAGAGTGTTGCCAAAACCATAATCGTTTATAACAAGTAGGAATCTCAATCGTAATTTTAATTGAATTATATATCGATTATTTTATATCTGATTCATTTCTAATAATAATGATGATTTAATATTTTGGATAATAACTTAGAATTTAATAGATCAGATATTAATATCAAGAGCATAATTAATATTCTGTCTGTTGTATATATACATATTTTTGTGTATAATAGTATGGACAAAGATTTTTTATAACAAATCCTTTATGTATAATGTTAAGATGTTCTTATTTCTTGTCATTAATTTCATATAAATTATTAATAAATCGTAAAATGGTTGAACCTATTTTAGATTAGAAAGATTGTTTTAGCATTAAATTTTTTTCGTTGTTTCTTTTTTTTGTGGCTTTCGTCCATGTAAAGATGTGCTTAGTATATTCTGCCAGTGTAGTGTAGAAAGGAGGAGATACTTTAAATAATTTTTCTATTAATCAAAGTTTTGATTGACTTGTCCAATGGAACTCTTAAGGACAGATATAGAAATATGTAGTCTTTCCACCATAGAATATTCTTTAAACTTGTGTTAAAAATATTTTGAATTTCTACTGATTCCAATAACTAGAAAATATTACAAGATCTTCCGAAATTATTTATATTTTCCCCATTTTGATAGCAATATATTAAGAGTGGCATTTTGCTTTTATAAAACCTCAGGAGCTTTGAAAACTTTCTGGTTATTGAAAGAAAAATGGCTGATAACTTTGTAGAATATAAATCATAAAGTTTCGTATAAAGATATATTTTGAATGTTCAGTTATATGCCTAAGCTTCTATCAAATCCTTGATCGATAACTACGTGAGCAACTTGTTAATTTCCTGGCAATTTCCAAGCATAATAATGCAATTTCCAAGCAATTTTCTCACCACGTCTAATTACATACGTAAATGCTAATAGATAGGCTTTAGAATTAATTGTTATATGCCTATTTCGTTACAATTAACAGGTAAATTGCTGTAAAGAAGAAGAAATTGCTTTTTGGTATTATAAATTCGTATTTATATTCTAACTAATTGAATTTAAACATCAACTCTAGTAACTTTTTTTTGTATCCATTACTTAGTTGGTCAAAGTTGATCGAATTATCCTCATTCTAAGTTAATTTCAATTCGTATACAACTATCAAATAATGTTTTTGGGGCCTTAAACCTACACCTGGGTCGCAAGTCCCAGTCACTATTGAAGCTCCTCTCACTACAACGATGGACCCGACACACGCACCGTGAATACATTGAATCCTGAGAAGTTTCATTAAAAACTGTCATCTCCTTTTGAGAAGACGTCTTTGCTCAGCAATGGGCTCTGATAGGCTGACGATGATGATGATGATGAAAAACTATCTTTATCTTCTATTTTAAGATCATTTATTTCCTTACTAGCTTTCCTCCCGCAGCTTCGCCCGCGTTGAGTTCGGTTATATCGCTTTCCAAGAAAACCTTTCAAAAGTCTGGGATAAATGCTATCCTATGTTCTTTCTCAAGGTCAACTCCACCTCTGTCCCAAATTTCATTAAAATCAGTTCAGTGGTTTAGGCGTGAGAGCATAACAGACAAACAGAGAGAGTTACTTTCGCATTTATAATATTATAGTAGGGATTTATTACTATTACATTAAAGTGATAATTTCAACCAATCGTAGACCTAACTGCTGCGCGCGCAGGTCTCCTTCGTACCGGGTCACCAAGCCTTCCCTGGATGTGGAAGCCCCTCAAGAGATCTTGGAGCCTGTACCCTCGTTCAAGGACAAAAAACCACAACTAAAAGGACCTCGCCCGCCTGTCGGTTCGAGCGTATCAGGTAAGAATACAATTTCAAAAGTATTTTCATTTAAAACCGATAGTTGTAAGAATCGAGTGTATTATTTTAATTTTGGTATAATTTTAATTGTTTTTATGTGTTTTTGAAACGTTGTAATAAATTTTTCTAAAGATTTAGTATGATAAAAGAAATTATATTACGAGTATAACTCATCACAAAATCCGTGCCTTGGTGATTATAATTCGAAATTTTTATTTAGATTAGAAATTTAATGGTTATAATAATTAAATATACAAAGTAAATGTAATGTAATTGTATCAAAAAAATAAACCTTTATTGACAGAAATATTAACATTTTCATAATAGGTCTTAAAGAAATTAGTTTTTTAACCTGTTTGTAGTGATTTTCTGTAATGGTTGTCAATTGTCATTTGCAACGAAGGTAGGAAAATAATTTTGGTCGGATTTTAGTTATAAAATATATTTCATTTTTTGTTTGCTTGTGTGTGTGCGTGTGTATAATATAACAAACTATTACCCTAAAAATGGATAGCCAAGTTTTTCTAATTGTTCTTAAAATAAAAAGTCGGAAGCAATTATTTTCAAATCAGTAGTGGCCAGATTTATATGTAGTTCATTGCTTGTCATTTTATACCTTCAATTATGTAGTGTAAATGTCTAAAGGTCAGTTGTATTTAAATAAAGATATACATAGCTTCTATTTTATTGAGTCCAATAGTCAATAGTCAATTAGGTACTGCTTAAAAATAAATAAGTACACTTTTTTGTCATTAAATAGAATAAAATCTCTTTGCGGTAGATTTTCTTTTTTGTTTTTCATTTTATTTATTTGGTTTAATTACAAACTTAAACGAAATTATAACACATGATCATTTGCAAATCATTCACTATTGTCATGTCAAGATATATATAGAATGCTTAAACATTTATCTTAATGTAAGTAATTTTAAATATGTTCTAGATTCCATATCGCTGTCTTCGCCGGTAGCTTGCGCATCACCTCGTGAAGATGTTGTGGGTCCCCCAATACCAGCTAACGTGGCAGCCCTGCCTGAAGAACAGCGGTCCTACTTGCTGGGGCGGATTCCCTCGCAACGGACCAGACGTCGGAAGGCCATGATCATATATGTCTGCGCTGCTGACTCCCAAGGTGAATTCATTTGGTTCTTCATCAGTATTTATCCACTTCTTCTTCTACCTGGCAATTTCCCAGCTTTAGCCGGGGTCCGCCCTCAGTATTTATCCACTAACATCATTCAATCCAGTATAGAGATGAGAACATCTAGATGCTATGGATGTTTAGTCATGAAGAAAATTCGCATATAATTTTAGACGCAATTAATTTTCTAAAACTAACAGGACATGATTTGACGAATATTGTTTTGACACACTTCTATGTGACCATACATTAAGAAGTTGATTTCATTTGTTGAATACAGTAAACCGCAAAACAGATCTTATGATCTCTCAACTGAAATAAAGCAGAAATTTGTCCACAAAACGGATTTTATTGACATTGTAAGAAACCAAACCAAAGAAACCAAACAAGAATTTAATACCCATCAAGTATGATTCAAAGACTTTGACAGCAAAATATCAATCAGTCCGATGATCATGCAATAAGTGTCTATAATCTATATCTACGGACTATTCCTTCTCCATAGATTGTTGCACAGAGAAGGGTGCACTCCACTGTGCTGTGGCCGCTCGTCTCCGCGTGCGAGCTCGTCGTCGCGGCTGGCGCGTCCATGTAGCTGATCTTCATTGGCGCTCACCGCTCGAACAACAGAGGGACCATCGCTTCCCTGTTTTGTGTATCGCTGAGCTAGCTCGTAAGTAACAGGATATAGCTGTATCATATGTGTTGGTAACAAAAGTATCAAGAAATAAACTATTTGTTTATCTATGCGCAGTATGTTTTCGTAAATAACTAATGCTTATATATTTACCGAATAGGTTTGACAGTTTTTGGTCATTATATAAGACTCTCTACATAATTATATAAGGCGGCAACCGGAGGTTCAAGGAAAATTATTAAACTTACTTATACGTATATCTTTATATATATATAATTCTTCTGTGAGTGTGTATGTCACTAAACTTCTCTCAAAAGACTGGACCGATTTTGATGAAATTTTTTGTGTGAGTTCACGGGGATCTGGAAATAGTTTAGATTCACAATTTTGTCCGCTGGACAATGTTTTTTTATTAAATTTTTAATTTATTAGTAGTTGTTGATACAAACGTTTTTTTGACATTAGATTTGACAACTAACTAATATGTTAATCATTCTGTCGCACTTCAAGACAGGGAGATTTATGGCTTTAATAGGTAAACTCTAAAAATATAAATAAAAAATCGTAACAGATATTTCTTGATTATATGGCGATACGAAGTTCGCCGGGTCTTCTAGTCTATATAATATAAAAATGAATCCCTTTTTCCCTTGGTCACGGCACATGTGAATGGCTGGACCGATTTCACTAATTCTTTTTTTATTGTATTTGTTATTATGAGAAGGTACTTATGTAATGATAAATTTAGTTAAATAATATTTTATCCCTACAACGATGTTGCCCCGGCTATGTTCATTTATTTTTTAATATGTTGCCCATCCGCAACAATAAAAACGGGTTTTTTTAAAATATGTTAAATAATACTTAAATACGGGCATAATTTTTGTGACCACCGAAAATTAGAACTGACTTCGCTAAACAAAGTATTATAATGTCATACCCTGGGTTTTAGGTCAGTCTGAGTTGGGTGCTGTGGTTCCGGTTCTGTTCCTCAACACTAGTCTCGGCACCCCGCTGCTGCCACACACCCTGGAATGCGCTGACTTTAAAGCCGCCTTGGAAACAGCTGAAGACGAAAATGATAAAGAGCTGTTGAACAAATGGTAATACATGATTGAGTTATTCAATTAATAATCTAATAGGAGTTAGTTAATTTTTATCTATATTTATCTAAAAATTTTGTGTCATTAGAAGAAAATGTATTAAATACGAGAATTACTTCTATAGTACCAAATCGGTTAACGCAAAGCAATAATATTAATATCATTCTTTTATCTTGATATATCTTTTTATTTCGTTGATGAAATTATTTTTTTTTGTACAAACCATAGCCACAGACATCCTTATATATCCTTATATACTATTTCTTTAATTAAATAGATTCAGTTGTAGATATACGTACTTGTGTAATAGGCTATCTTGAAACCAAACCAAAAAAATGCTAATCTAAATATTTTTTTATAATGACGATTCACCAGTACACTTATTCTATGACTGCATCATCACCATTTCTCGTTCCATAACCTACGCTAAAACTAATTTCCAAACATTTATTACTCAAAATCTATCATAAAGATAGTCTCCTCTATCCAACATCGTTCGAACATTTATAAGAGTCATTTTCCTCCAGGTACACTCTAGATAACAGCACTACACCTCCTTGTTACCGCTTGGCGCGAGGTGCTCCCGCTCGTTGGAGACGAGACATGGCTCGAGCTCTTAGTGTACTAGTCAGAACATTACCACAGGAGGCCTGCGACGCTTACCTTACTACTGTACTAGAACAGGTATGAGAGTCAAATTTCAAATTAGCAAATATGTATAGTCATGAACCAATTATAATCTTAAAAGCTGAGCTTCCTATATGTTGATAAATTATTTGCTGAGAAATAAAGATTACTAGTAACACCAAAGATCTGATCGGTGCCTGATTTCGAAGGATTTACAAGGTTGGGAAAACTTGTCTGCAGTAATCATGATGAAAAAATATTATCGAACGAAGCGAGGGGAACTCGGGCCATTCATCCATGGAGATAATCTCGGCAACCAAATGTCCGATCAAGTCGAGGTTTTTTTGATCAATAGAAAAGTTCTGTGATGGTTTTTATCAACAAACAAATTAGATTAAACAAATTTAAATTTTAAAACGCAATTATGTCCAAAAAACGCTGTAATCGCTCCAACTAGGACCAAGAGCTTATGAAAGCCCTAGTTTGTGATATTGAACCCTAAACGAACGTCTATATTCCAGGAGGTCCAGCACACGGTGTTAATGAGTTCCGACGCTGCTCGTCGGTGTGTGTGGGTCTGTCGCGGAGGAGATGTGGCTCAGAACAACGACCCTGACGCTGAACACACGCGCGAGCTACAGAGACGACTCGCTAACTTACATAAAGATCTCAAGGTCAGTTGAAATAATAAAACATATTAATACCTAAGGCGTATGGTTACGAAAGTTATGGTGGCATAATAAAAAAATTAGGACTAGACAGAACCTGGCTAAAGCTAGGAAATTGGGGGGAAGAAGAAGAAAAACAATTAGGACTATCCCTCCCTCAAGATTTATCGAGTTTATGTTTTTTACCATTGAATCCTAAATAGTCCTTAACACACAAAAAAAATATATTGCAGGATAAATTTTAATGAGACCAAAAATAACTAATACACTCCTATTTTACGTCCAGACACTAAAAAGTTCGATAATCCTCATCATTACTTACTCAAATAAAGCAACACTGAAGAACACTACCATATATCCTAACAATCTGATCGCAGTATATTTTGTATTACTCAATGTATCTTATTTCATTTCCATCCCAGCTTCATCGTATTCGTCTAACCTCAGTATATTTTGTTTCTCCTTAATTAATCTTATTTCTGTCCCAGCTTCATTTAAGCGAGCGTAATATAATACGTTCTTCAATGCGTCGCGGCACGAGCCCGGAGCAGCACGCGGCGGCCGTACGCGACGCGCTCGCCGACAGACTGGACGCGCTCCTCGACACACTCGCGGCAGACGGGGACTCCCCCGCCGGCTACGGGGGAATACCCGCCAGGTATAACGACTACCCGCATATACATACATGTTATGTAACTTTAAAAATAAAGTTAATAGTAAGCATGAAGGTTGTGTTATGTTAAAAATAATTATGCGCTATTAATAGTATTCTTAAAATATTTAGAAAATGTCTTTTATGTGTATTTATTATTTCTAATTTTAAAAATCAGATTTCAAATTAGTGTTCTGTTCAAATAAATAAGATAATTGGTTAAAAATGTATATAATGTTTTTACAAAATAATATATATTGATTTCAGCTTGTTCGACGAAATAAGTGAACATCTCTCGTTCTGCCAGAAAGTGACTCAATGTACCTCAAATCGTGAAATAACGCTAAATGAACTGAAAACGTACGTACGGACTCAATATATAAATATTCATTCCTTCTCTTCTAAACCCAGAAATCGATCTTTAATTGTTTATCTCGTATTACTCTATAGAAATATTGTCGCACAAAAAAAAATAAAAAAAAAACATTCGTTCCAAATTTAAACGTTCTATATAACTAGTGGTATTACATTATACAAAAGAAAAAAACATTCGTTCCAAATTCAAATGTTCTATATAATCAGGTACATGCGCGGCGAGAGCTCAGTACCGCTCGCGCTGCTGGGAGGCGCGGGCTGCGGGAAGGCCACGCTATTGGCTCGTGCGGCCGCACTAGCGCCATCTGTGTTACCAGACGTCGCGCTCGTTCTAAGGTTCATATAAAAAATACCCTGAATAATATGCTTACCTTGCACGAACACTAAAGCCATATATAAATTATAACTACCGTCACTATATTTATTTGCACAGTTGAAGTCTAACGGCCTGTCTCTAGGTTCGTAGGTCTGACGTCGCAGTCAAGCAGCTCACAGCAGCTTCTAAAGTCGATAGTGGATCAGCTGCACGTACTACACACGGGCACCGTATACAGGGGACGTAATGTACGCACACCCTCCTATATAACACCAACATTATAATCTAGTAACAAACATATTAAGAACTATTCTGAAAGCAAACAACAAAGAATATAGAAAAAAAAGAGATCTAACATTTTCGAGAGTTTTATTTGATTACATTAAACTAATATTATTGGGATTATAGACCCTGGCTATATATAATAAAGCTGGGAGGTTGCCATGAAGAAGAATATTATTGGGATTATACTACGCGATTTTATTTGTAAAAAAACTACATATATACATGATTCACATTCACATCTCGTCTGTGTGAACACGGTTGCTGAAAAGTAACCGAAACGTCGGGAGTATATAGTTTTTACAAACATAAAATCCCATAGTATGATCCGCAAAATAACTTTATATTCAGTGGATATTGAAAACATTACAGATGATTGTCTAAATAGAATATTATATGGAACTAATATTATCAATAAAATCTTCTCTCAAATAGTACAAGTAGTTATTATGAGTTAAATATATCTCTAAACTAGTTTTCACCCCAGGAGCCGCTCAGTCTGTCTTCGACCCTGGCTCGTCTCCTAGAAGCGGTCGGTCGCACGCGGCCTGTGTTGTTATGTGTGGCTGGAGCAGATGCCTTGCGCGGAGCAAGATGGCTGCCTTCGAAACTACCCGAGAATGTTAAAATGATAGTTACCGTCACTGAAGGTAGGATTGGTAGACTTGTGATGAATACTATATAGAATGTATCAAAAAATTAAGAACTATTTTGTTTAAAATATAAACAAAAGGATTATTTCGACGATTTGAAAATGATTTTCATATTGCTGACATGATCTCGGTTGATATAAAGTAACCGAAACGTCGGGACTATTTAGTTAAAATATTAGTTTTACTTTAATGAATACATACAAAAATAGTACTCATTATCTTATTTATATTCCAGAAAAAGACGAGCCGTCCAGTTCAGCGATAATGGCGGTGCTATCATCAGAAGATGGACCCAAAGTAGTGAGGGCTCCTCCGGTCGGTGCGGAGGAGGCGAAGGCGGTCCTACTGGCGACCGCTGCATCATACAGCAAGACCGGAGCCGGCTCACCTCCTGAAGCCGCTATCAAGGCCGTTCAAAAATGCACTCTACCACTCTATGCTAAGGTTAACTTCTGTATATACACTAGAAGACCTGGCGAACTTCGTATCGCCCTATCAAGAAATATCTGTTACGTTTTTTTATTTATATTTTTTGAGTTTACCTATTAAAGCCATAAATCTCCGTATCTACAAAAAATGTCATCAGAATCGGTCCCGTCGTTTGAAAGAAGTTCAGTGACATACACACAGAAGAATTATATATATAAAGATTACGATATCCTTAAAGCTCGACAAAATTAACAAAAGTTGTATAAAATTATATATCATCGACATGAATATAAAATTCCTCCATAATCAAACATCACCTTTGATTTACATATATATATATAAGCTATTTTAACATAATTATTGTACGGTATTTTGGAATAGATCAATTAATTGTATAAATATCAATAAATAACATATTCTTTCAGATTCTAGCGTGGCAAATATCTCTATCAGCGGAGACCTTCACTGAATTATCCGAACCGGAGACAGCTCCCGAGCTGGTGATATGTGATGATCTTGAAGGTCAATTGGAACAGATATTAGTGACGACAGAAGCAGCCCTTGGGGCAGAACGTGTGAAGGCGTGTCTGTCACTACTGACTGCTGCGAGACGAGGACTTGATGATACGGAGATATTAGACCTACTGGCTCATGACGAACTGTTTAGAAGTGAAGAAACTTATCGTAAGTATAATTTATACAATGAGATAGAATGACTGAGTAATGTATGTTCTACCTTCATTTCTCTAATAGTTAATATTAGTAAATATACTTGGCTACTTAGTCATAGTTTATAATATTAAAGTATTTCGATCACGAACTATTAACTAGATTACTGACTAATATTTGACAAGCTAATCTTGTTGATATACCTGATACAAGTTTCACTACCTCTACCAATTTTACTACCTCTTTTGGAGGCAGTGCTAAAGGTCTTTCAAAAAGATCTTTCAGTGCAAAAGGTTTTGCTTTCCTGCTGGGCTTATCTTGATTCATCACTCTAGCTTGTACTAGTCAATTCCTTTCACCGCAGTTCTCACTAATTCATATTCTCATTTCACTCACACCCATCCTTGCCTATAGTCCTTTATCAATATTAGGTTTAAAGAAGTTTATTTCCAAAAAGAACAAAAGTTCGCTTACAAAGGAAATTTTAAAAACTATAACTACAATTAAAATTACAAATAATAAACAGTACTTAGTGATATTAAACAAGATCAGTGAAATCTTCTAATATTATATGGGTCTTAATCGTTTTTTAAATATATTTAGAGATTTTGAATTGACAACACTTAGAGGCAAAGAGTTACACAGCTGTGCTCCTTCAAAACTTTTCCCTCACCTTCCAGTGCCGTGGGCCCCGGGCGCGCTCCTCTGGCCGCAGCTGTCCGCTCTCCTCTCCCCCTGGCTGCGTGAGTCTCGGTGGCGCGACGCGGCGCTGGCGGCCGTCGCCGCTGAACGCTACCAGCCTCAAGTTGAACGAGCGAGACGTACACTCGTTGACTATTTTGAGGTACGTATAGTATAGTTTATAGATTAGGTTTGATGTAAAAACCCTTCACTATAGTGTATAAACATTCTAATTTGTAAGTATACATATGAAACTTCCAATACAATGTTGAGATTTTAATCTTTATCACAAAAATTTACAGGGAAAATGGTTTGTCGAAAACGATCCCAAAATGGCCGGGCGTCTGGTGTCTCAAGAAAATAAATTCTCCGATGATTGGTACGTTGCCATACATCTGATGGTTGATAAATTAAGACTTAATTAAAAATATTATTATTACTTTCAGGTACAATACAAGAAAGTTCGATGAGCTTCCATTCCAGCACTACCACATCTTGAAGGAGGATCCGGAAGCGTTTTCCGTGAAGCCTTACTTCACACAACTAGATTGGATCCACGACAAACTAGCGGCAACAGACTGCGGACATTTCTTAGAAGACATCGCTCTCGTTCATATAGACCCACTACCAGAACATTTGGAAATATTGAAAGAATTGTTTGTGACACATTCCTACGCCCTGGACTACGACCATAGACAATTTTACGGATTACTTAGAATCGTGATGGAGAAAAGACAACGCGAAGGCATTCACATCGATAGTGAGATCGTTCAGGATTGGATGAAAGAAATCTGGGAGCCGCCGATACCGACCTTCTACCCCGCTAATGAAGACTTCTGGAAGGTTCTGGAGAACAAAGAAAAGAGGGACATTTCCATGGCAGAGGGTTTCGATAGCAAGTCATATGACTTGATAGTGAGGTTTAATACAAGAGGCAAATATGTTGCTACAGTTTCAACTGAAAGGGAAGAAATCTGCGTCTGGGATGTTCTGAGGTAATACAGTAATAGATATGTAAATGAATACAAGTCCTATAAATAGTTTCTTAATTAAATGTTATGTTTGTGTGCAGATGTAAGATGATAAGAAAAATAACGGGTGTCACTCATCCCATCAACTTGGTGCCGATTGACGAGTATCGTTGTGTGGTGTTGTGTCGCCGCGAGCTCAGAGTGTATGACTTAGACCAGGTCAGAACATTACTAACGAAAGCTAACTTAGTATTTAAGTCACAAGTTTTATTAAAAAATCCTCTCTGACTTTAATCCTAAAGGACTTAGGGACCGTTCAAGTATTACGTAAGCACTATCTAGGGGCGGGAGTCTTTGGTTTGATTATTTTGGATGACATGGCGGGTAGGGGAGTCTAGGTATCGATTACATCTTCGGTAGTTATTAATTGTTAATCCTCACATCGAGTAGATTCATAAAAAAATACAATTATAATTTTTTTCTGGACTTATATTAAAAAAATATATAGTAATTGAAAATGTTTACGTAAGCATGGGGGGAGGGGGTAAGAGCTTTGCTTACTTTTGCTGACAAGTCACAAGGGGGTGGGGGGGTAAATAATTGTAATAAATCTGCTTACGTAATACTTGAACGGCCCCTATATCTACAGCCTAAAAAACATTTACACTACAAACTTTTGGTGCCAAAAATTCTATTAGTAGACATTGACATCCATTGTTTTTATTTTAGGCAACCGTCATGTAAGTCCAAATTATTGCCTTATTATTTTTCTACAATATAAGTTCTTTATGAATTTGATAATCCACCAGGGAAAATACCTGGTAGCTCTGAAGGGTGTGATGAATCAGAAGATGCCCTACTATGGGCTTCACGACGCGAGCCACCTCGTGGCGCTCTCACGGAACAGAATGTACGTCAACCTCATGAACATAGAGACTGGTAAGTTATAGATAACAACTATTCCTAATTTTAACATCTCCATGTGATTGCGATGCTATTTTAAGGGCATTTCTTCTAATAAAACAAGTTTTCAATCGTACAAACGCTTTTAAAACGGCTCATGCTCATATTTCAATCTGAATAACTGACTCGTCTTCAATAATAAGAATGCTTTTTTATAAATGAAACTTATATTTCCGGTTTATTACGCGTATTTTATTTTTATATAACATACTCCCGCTGTTTCGGTTATTTGAAGCAACCGTGATCACAGGGCAGAGGAAATGTGAAAAATATTAGTTTCAGTTAAATGAATACTCGCGAAAGTCTTAGTCTCATTAATACTTCCTTAGCTCCCAAAAACCTTTAGTATATTTTTCAACAGGTGATTGCGTGACTACATTCAAGGCGGGTGAGGATAGATTCCTGAATTCTTTGCTCGTTTCTGGTGATGGAAGGTACTTGTAAAAACACTAATTATACTTTTTAACTGCAATCGAATATTAGTATATTTTATCTTATATACAGGGTGTTAGTGTGTGGTGACGAGACCCAGAAGCCTTTCCCGCTTCTAGTGTGGTCGTTGACCTCTCGGAAGCTTTTGTATGATCTCAGGATACCTCATCACGACTTCGTTACCTCTAAAGCAGCTATAACCTATGAAGGTAACAATTTCTTTTGAAGTAAAACTTCTTTACGCAAGCTTGACTTGGGAGTAAGCTGGGGAATGTATGATGAAACGAAATGTATTACGAACGAAACGAATGTATTAAGAAAAGTATGATCGGGCGAGGCCAACAAAAGTCAGAGAGAGATTTAAGTTAGGGAAGGATTTTTTTTTATCTTAAGACCTACATGTTCTATTAAACATTACAGTCCTATTCAAGATAATTTTCTGCACCTAATAAATATTTTTCTCTACAGACTAAGGGTCAATAAATTTGCATAGAATCTCCAATTCAAAGCACATAGGTTTTTGACAATTAAAATATAATAAAAACTACAAAATATATTACACATCGTGTTTCCTTCACACTTTAGCAAAGTTTTCCCCGATTTCAATGCGAATTAAGCCAAAGCATAAACAAATAATGTATTTTACACATGATATTGGTCCCAAAACCGCTTGCATCGTTTAGTTTGGTTAGCAAACACCAATTCTTCTGGTAAACTAAATATTCTCTAGGAAACATGTGCGTGGCATAGTTTAGTTTGGTTGGCAAACACCAATTCTTCTTCAAATCTGAGTATTCTTCTTTAAATCCGAGTATTCTTCTTCAAATCTGAGTTTTCTTCAGGGTCCTACGTGTGTGTGGTGTCCCGGGAGCTCGATGAGCCGAGCCCTAACTTCATAGTGGTGTACGACCTTCAGTCCGGGACGCTGTTCAAGAAGTGGAAGCCTGGCTGTGACACCGTGGCGCTGGCGATCAGCTCTACAGACGGGTGTGTGGTGTCCGGACTCGCTGATACGAGGATACTAGTGTGGGACCTGGTCACTGGTAAGAGATGGATGGAGGTTTGAATTGGAATTAGCCTTGTTAAAACATGTTTGAGGCCTTTAGATTCTTTTTTCGTTTAATTATTTTCACCAAATTGCTATATAAATATAATAATAAATAATAATAATAATGTAGTGATGTAGTGTGAGATATTTTTTTAGTAAAGCAACATTGACAATTACGTCCTTAAATTTCACCGTTACTTTGAAATAAATTTCGTGTGCGTAACGTTGAGTTATCAACACAATAGTACCAAATTAAAACAATACGTTGTAAATAAAATCATTATCGATACGTATAATTTGCATATTATATCGCCTATCTTCTAAATGATTAAAAAACTGAATATATTTTGAGAAAATGTTGTTTATACTTACTATTAAAGCAATTAAAATAGAAATCATGTTGAGTTACTTAAATTTGGAGACATTTTATTAGTTAAGTAGGATCATGGAATAATGAATACTATATAATAACGCAGGTAATTGTCGTCTAACTCTGCGCGGTCATCGTTCCGCTCCTTCCATGTTGTCGCTGGCTCGTGCGGGCGCCACGCTGCTGTCCGCGGACAAGGAACGTCTGGACAGATCTGTGAGGCTGTGGGACCTACATACTGGTGAGGAACTTATACTTGGAGTATAGATCTGATGAGTGACGTCATCAAATACTGTCTGCTTAAATTTGTGGAGTAAAGGGCTAATGAGTGACGTTATCAGACAATGTCCGTTCTCATATGAAGTTTGAGGACTAGGCTTAAGTGTCTGAACCAAAATTTTTTTTTGGCAGAATCCCTACTAATATTATAAATGCGAAAGTAACTCTGTCTCTCTGTCTGTTACGCTTTCACGCCTAAACCACTGAACTGATTTTAATGAAATTTGGTACAGATATAGAGTTGACCTCGAGAAAGAACATAGAATAGTTTTTATCCTAGATTTTTGAATGGTTCTCTTGGAAACGCGATATAATCATAATCCACGCGGGTAAAGCTGCGGGCGGAAAGCTAGTTATTTATAAATCGTAAAGTATTAGAGTTATACGTTGTTAACAGAAATTAATAGTTTCAAACTTCGCAGGGAAACTAATAGCGGTGTACACTCCGCCGGACAGGGTCACCTCGTGCGAGATACTCCTTGGTGGATCAGTGTTAGCCTTGGCCCTTGAAAACTACAAGGAAATACTGTGCGTGAAGCTTCACGGACCCACCGTGGAATCAGTGAAGAACGGCAGGGACGCGGAGTATGACGACACAGGGTACGGACAGGAAGACAACGAGGGAAAGATATTTGACGTCAGGGGAATGGAAAACACTTGATCATAGAGTAGAGTGGAACGTTAGCAATAATATATGGAATTAATAACGTTTTAATATCACAATAAGATGTGCTGGTCACATATGTTGGGGCAGGCCTCAAAGTTTTGTTAATGGTGGCGCCACTAGACTCCTTAATATAGCAACTTTGTCATGTCAAGAAAATATTAGTTTCAGTGGCGCTCATTGTTAAGTTTAACACAGAAATGTTTATTTATACGCTTATTTTGTTTTTTGTTTCGTTTTATGAAAGACAATTTACAATTGATCCAGTGATACGTACAACTTGAAAAATATGTTGATTCTTATTTGTGATTAAATCTGGCAACACCATTATTAATATAACCTTTTTAATGCTCACCTTTATTATCTGTATTTTTTTTATTATATAATATTTAAAATGTCTTCGGTTTATATTTCATCGTTACAAATAAGAATCGATATATTCTATGACTTGCTCAATTATTTTTATTTCTTTTTGAGGCCTATAGGGTACAAATTAAATAAGCGTTACTTACCGTTTAAATTTAAAACCCTGCGTGTGGTTTTCCAATTATTATTTTTCCAATATATAATTCATTTTTTTTATTAGTCCTACCATCCCAAAAAATATGTTCTCATATATTTCTTTTGAAAATAAACTAAAACAATATTAATTTAATTTTAAGACCTGTCAAACTCATTTATTTTAAAAGTTGGACTGAGTATTACAACAAGTAAAAAAATAAATTAAGCACATTATTTAAAACATAGTTTAAAAATTTTAATAATACACACGCAGAGGTTCATACTGCCACATATAAAACCTCTATTGATATAAATACCCTAAATAATTGCGCCCAGCTAATATTAGTGAAGATACTAAGTAATTAATAAAAAAAAACATCAATGTTTTTGATCTATTACGCTTATTAATTAAATAAAAATAATTATTAACTATAAAAATTGTATTTAGTGATTTTTTCTGTAATGTTAATGTTTTAAAGTATAATATATTAATAAACACGTAGTTGTTGGAAGAATACTGTTCAGTTTACCTAAAAAAGTATGATAATGCTATTTCGACGAAAAAAAAGTTTATAACCAAAGAGGTTTAATTTGAAATCATTGAATGGGTCATCTTATTTTGGGTAAACTAAACATTGTCCGTTAAGTTGATTGGGAAGGAATGTTGAAGTCGTCTTTATGAGATACTTAGAGCCTGATACAATTAATCCACGAGCTCACAATTATCTATTTTATAGTGTGTATAGTGAAGCACAATTTATAGCACAGAAACAATAAATGGTCAAAGGGCACAAAAAAAATTGATTAAAAAGAAAATATTCAATATGCATTGCCACCACGCTAAACCTGACATGTATGCCATTAATTGTCTCCTATAAACAGTTTAATCCTTAGATTCCTTAATTGTTATCAACCTGTTATATAAAAACAGTACTCATTATTAATCCGATTCTTAGCTTAATTTCTATAAAGATTTTTCAAAATGGTGGCATCAGATAAACACGCGGCAAATATATTTTCTTTTAATCATAGCTTGTCACAAAAACAATCCAAATAACTTGCATGTAACGTATCATGTTCCAAGACCAATTTTATTAAATGTTAGAAAAAAATCTTTCTTAACTTATTAAAAAAAATGTAATTGAAAATCTAAAATGGCGCGTGATGACGCATTTGTTTTTGATCTTTAATTTCTTTGTAGTGTTATTAACAGGCTGGTCCCTGTACTGATATTTTATTGTAAGTAACCTACCATTGAGTAGATTATAATTTTAGTGTTATTATAATTGAGGCGATGTAATCAAAAGAATTGTTAAAATTATGTATTCCGGAATGATACGTATATTGATGTCCTGATTAAATTATCCTACAAATCTGTTGTATTTTATTTATATCACGTGACTTTATATTTATATGACTATGAAAATATTTTTTTTTTGGCCTATCAGAGCCCACTGCTGAGCAAAGGCCTCTTTCTCTCATGGAGAGGGTTTGAGGGTTAATCACCACGGTTGCTCAAGACGAGTTGGTCAAACTAATAATTGTGAAATTATAAGTCCAGCTTTCCTCACTATGTTTATTTTTACCGTCTGTCAGTGATGTCTAAATACTCTTAGAAAGTACATATAACTCGGAAACAAATATATTTATATGGATTTAATACAAATTCCTTTGCTTATTAAGTAAGAGATGCCAGCATCGCTGACGTCACTAATGTCACTTCTTTCAGTACTTTTCATGAAATTTCAAAATGAGACTTCGGTCCGGTCCGCACTTACTGAACTCTGCTGTCGTGCGTCCAAACGTCATATTTATATTCTACACCAATATTTAAACATAGTTCTATTCTCCTTTTAAACAGTCTCTTATTTCGTTTTACTTTTAACAATAATCATAAATAATAATAAGTTTTTATAATAACTCTTTATGTTCACGCTAGTTCACGTTTCGTATTAGTCAGAACAAAAAATGAATTCCATTAATACCATTAAGCAAAAAACGTAATACAAGAATTCTATTCACACGTTTTTTTTATCTAGTATTTTTTTATAGAGCTTAAAAAATATATATTGCACGAAAATGATTACAGTACTATACCGATCGATATTTGGTAGGTATACCGATCCTTAAAAATGTCATTTATAATTATAAATCATTTGTTGTAAGCACAATATAATGAGTTAACTATAAACTAAAATGTAATTAAACTGGCAAAAACATAATAATTCAGTCAATATATGTACATTACCTTCCTTTTTTATAAGTTAGTAGTTACTTTGAAATGCTTATCCTAAGTGGAAGAAATTTAGATTATGTAAGGTCACTTTATGTCCTGAATGATAAATTGGTAACACTCCATTAAATTGAAAACTACAATAAACAATTATATTTTTAAAAACAATTGAACAGCTTGCAAAGTAAATCACCTATTATTAAATAGTTACGAAATTTTTTATTTTTATGTTTAGTTTATGAAGTCATTTCGATTTATTATAATTTGTAAAATGTTTTGAATCAATCTTCCGATATTATAAACAAAAATACTATTTTAAATATTCTTTCACTAACTTGTATGGGATAGACATTAATATTTACATCAATATTTTGTCTAAAACCGCAGTAGTTTTGGTCAGAAATTAGTTCTTTTAAAT
The DNA here is from genome assembly GCA_916720795.1 of Danaus chrysippus. Taxonomy (NCBI): domain Eukaryota; kingdom Metazoa; phylum Arthropoda; class Insecta; order Lepidoptera; family Nymphalidae; genus Danaus; species Danaus chrysippus. The sequence continues at coordinate 5,800,587 of CAKASE010000066.1, read as the reverse complement.
AAATGAATATACAAATATCACTTATACATACATAAATTTAACATAAGTTACTATCTCAAGTGTTAAAATATTGTGTCCATTAGTCATCTAGTGGGTAAAAAGAAAAATACTGAAATAAATTTACATTTTTAATTACAGAGCAAAGTAACAACTACATTATATCACATAAATATTTAGCATGATTGGAACAGTCCCTTCGCACGCATCTCCTCAAACTCCTTCTCAGCATCGTAGGTCCTGAAACGTAAAGGTAAAGGTAAGATCATTAAGAAATAAATATATTTTTCTTACTTTTATCCAATGTTATTTATTATTTACCTGTAGAACTCGGCATACTTCCTCTTGCGTTCATTACCGACCAGCTGTTTGAAGGCAAAGCCTGAAACGGCAGCGCAAGTTAGAGAGAGGATCAAGTTGCGCTTGATAGCTGAGTTGAGGAGACCACGCATTTGGGGCTTGGAAGCCGTTGATACTGCCTTCTCACCAGCCATCTGGAATATAAGATTTTTACTTATAATAATGATATCTTAGTTAAATAAAACTTTAATATGCTGTTTTGATAAGCACCTTTCTAAGAAGTTTGGGTTTTTTAAACTAGATTTAATAAGCTAACATCTTAGCTGATGATAAGAAGAGATGAAGAATTAGATGGCCATCGTTTCATTAAGAAAATTAAAATCATGTTCTAATTACCAACAATAATAGGTATTTTACAAGGGCATTGTAAGAGTAGTTTATTTGACTTTTAATAAATTTGGCTTAATTAAAACTCTTTGAAATGGTGTCTTAATTAGGTAAGCCTATGTTACATGGCATTCGGGTTTAAGTATTACTAATTCATAATAAGTTAGTGAGATTGAACAGGTTATATTACTTATCAGATAATAAAATAAGAAAATAAATTTATTAACACGAAATAATAATTAATACTAAAACGTGTAACAAAAAAAAAACAATCAATGGATAGAAAAAATAAATATTCCTAATTAAAAAACTCGAAATTTTAATTTGAAAATAGAATATTGACGTTCTTACATAACATAAGCGTAAGATTTTACTACGTTCATTTATTTCGTCTAAATCTCTCGATTTTTCGTGTTTTATTTAAACAAACTTTTCAATAAAATTAAACTTAATACTTACATTTGTAGTTAAATTTCTTTAATAATACTTAAAGACCTCGAATATACTGCGAAAGCAGTCTGTTCGATAAATATTGAAGTAGGTTGGTTTTTGTTGCAGCTCACAGACTAAAAATATTTCATTGGTTAATATTAGTCAAAGATAATTTTGACCAATAAAATGAAATCTAACTTGAATTATGTGTGTTCATAAAATAAAATGATTGGTGAAAAATATTTCATTTGAATTATATAAAATATATATTCATTTGAAAAAACACATTCAAGTTAAAAAAAAACCTCTCATTATTTATAAGTTCAAGTTAATTTTAATGTCACTTTATTGTTAATGTTTGCTTTTAAATTGCAAATCCGTTGTACACAGCGTTATCCAAAGTATTCTATTTTTTATAATTGAAATACTATATTTTTTCAAAAATATGTTCTTATACTTTCATTACGTTAATGTCTACTTTACTTTATTTATTTGACCTTATAAGTAATATGAACATTGTGAGTTTAAAATTATTTCACATTTACCGTACAATTCCTCAACATTATAGCAAAATTTATTCATGTACTTCAACAGTTTTTGTCAAAGAAATCTTCCCAATATTGTTTTCAACTATCTAGTGACATTAAAGATATTTAAATGTTTTCGTGCTGGGCACACTGAAGGATTATAATTTCAACCGTTAAACCCTAATCAGGCAAAGTGTGAATCTAAAATTTTTTTACTAAACAATACGTTTAGGGAAAAATTTTATTCAAAGAAAGTGGTCATTATAAGCCATATACCGGTATGGCGGTAGTATGATATGAACTCTGTGTTCATTATAATAAAAAATATTTTGAAATAAATTAGTAAATTAGAAGATTTTTTATTGATTAAAAAAATGTCACCGGAACAGTTTTTACAAAACAGTTCATTTATTGCCGCAATACCGCGTTGATAATAAAAAAATCCATTGCAGGACTACATTTCAAAGATCAATTTGTATTTTTTCTATCAGAGATGAAAGTTCAAACTATGCAGTTTCTTATTAAAAATAGTGATAATAACAACGAATTATAAAACGACAAAGAGCTCCTTTGCAGGCATAATGCATGATACGTCGTCTTTTTTATCTTAATTTAAATTCTTTTTAAGAAATAGATCTTTGATTATACATTGCGCAGATAGACACACCGTATTTAGGAATATGTTTTAATGCCAGTACACAAGGGGCGTTATTAAGGGTTAAAAGATATAAAAATTCTATGAACGAGTGTATTTTTTACAAAAAGGTACAAACATTTCTTTTATGTTTTTTGTGTATGGAGTTAATGTCGTACTTACCAGAGAAAAAACCAATTTTATTTTTGAAGTGTAACTTCTAATGTGACTTCCGACGAGGTTGCGTTAAACGTTCAACGCCCCTGTGGTGGAGTAAAAGAAAGAGATGCAGCAAGAATAAATGGGTAGGTCAATTGTTTTGTAAGCAATGTTTGTAAATTTTGTCTTAGGGACACAATGAGTTCACTAATAATCAATTTCTACTTCTTCCTATTTTCATTTCCACATTATTTCACATTTCCGCGCAGAGAGACTGCATGCATAATTATTTTTATTTCTCTTTTTCGTCTTACTAAATGTCTTGGGTTCATACTGAACTAGGTAATTGGTTATTTAGTTATAATCAGGAAATGGTTAAATGTATATGGTAATATAGTAAATTATTTACACTATTATAAATGAAATCAATTTAATTATTGGATTAATCAATTTCCACCATCGGGTAATAAAGAGACAAACATTTTTTTATTCATTTATTAATAAACTAACTTTACAAATTTAATAATAGCAGAACAATAATATTCCTTATTTCTTTTCATTCATAATAATATGATAATAATTCACCATGACTCATAGTACTTTATGAATATAATTATATTAAAAAAAATAATGAAGAACGACAGAGAAAGCAACTTACAGGAGAAAAAAAAATAATGCACAATAATTAAAAATATATATAATATATATGTATATATATAAGAATAGTCGCAACACGATAATTGCCAGCAACAAAAATGTACATGCTCTATATTTGACCTAATACGACGAAACCACGCCGACTAACAACACATCCTAGAAAAAATATTACAATAACATAAAATTATAATATTTTATTGTATCAATTCTTTATTTATTCACTATATCTGCGTATCTATTTACAATTCATTAAATGTTTACATACCAAAACTATATACTATATCGTGTGTAACCCCTAGCCTATATATATAGTGTTTAAACTATTTGTATTTCTCTTTTTTTTATTTAATATATATAGATAAATATTTTATCAGCATAAATAACTATCATTAGTCCAAAATGAAAACAAACTAAATGATAACTATACACCCAATATACACAGCTACATCTGAGGACCCGGTCACTATCATTATATGGTACACGAGCTTTTCGTATTATTAATTTACAGTACAAGGCGTTTTACCCTAGAGACGTATGTACAATGCGACGATTGATGAAAAAAAATTAAGAAAAAAAAAACAAAAAAAATAATTACTTAACGCGTAACATAATTATATTTTTTCCCATCTATACACCATAATTTACAGATACCCCCGGGCCTGCGCCCTCACTCGGGGCTCCGCCTCGCCCGTTACTACTAACATATTATTTATACACACAGCTCATCAACGGCACACATGTTAGGGCACAATATTTTTTTCAGGCAATATTATCATATACATATATATATTTAATCATAAAATATCCACAATATATAAATACTATAATCCTAAATGTATTTTGTATTGTAGCACTATCATTGTCCAATATAAAAAACATGAAACAACATCCAATAAAACATATATCATATGTATGTTATAATGTTACAAATGGAGGCAAATTTTTAAGGCAGCCGAGGGGTTTAATGAAGTGTTACTCACATCCACTTTTTATTGCTTCGGATAGCGTTCAGATATAGGAACGGTGAGACGAAATGTAAATCATTATATATTAATACAAGATTACTTTTGTTACAAAACTGAAGAGGCACCAGCTCACTCTGTCATTACATACTATGTTTTCTATTTACAAGGCGATGATAAAGCTTATATAAAATTATATGAATCACTGGTTCGCGAATTTTTCCATATAAATTATAGTTTAACTGGATACTAGATTGAATGGTTGTAGAGGGGGCGGGCGTTAAATAATAGTTAGTATATTGGAAGCCCAGTCAGAGTGTCGATACATTCAGTCACTTCACTAAGAAATTATTTCAAGTTACAATGTCACATTAAATTACAATTATTGGTCGTGATATCACTTATATATAAAGTTAACATCTCTAAAGCAGCATCGGAACGAAGTAGCCAGAGGTCATTCGGCCACTCCCTTACAAAAACCAACGTTTTAATCCTACGATGTTGACGCTGCGCGGTGTCGTGCAAAAACGTATGAAAATATCTCTTCTTTTTTAAACTTTATGCATCTCACGGATATCTATTCTATCAACAATGTGCCTGTAAGACGAGTGCTCTTTTGTACAATATCTATACATCTATATTCTAACCTAATGCCGCGGTCGTCGACCCGGCGGCGTGAGGCTCTTATATCTTAACACTATAGAACAAATAAACTTAGAGTTAAACAAAACGTCGAGTGATTTACAGTGAATGGTAACATGATTTGTTCAATAATTAATAATATGTAGAACATGCCAGAGTCCGAACGGCGAGCTCGACTGAACAGGAACATTATGAACACTTGATTGAAACATCGATCACACGCTATATCATTTACATATAAAAAACACACACTCCGGTTTAAAACTCCTCAGAGGATTCCACGTTATTTATTGCACAATATTCAAGAAAACAAAAAAAAAAATAATTTTCATTCTAAAAACGTGAGATTCATTGATATATAATGTCCACAAATCATCACACCGTTCATTGTAACTGATAAGGTCACTTCACCGGGCAGGGGGCGCTAGTGGGGCCTCGACTATCACAAACACTAGGGCAATGATACCACGTCGACGGATCACTTCACGGCTTCCGTTTGTATCGACGTGGTGTTGACGAGGGTGTCATTCGAGGTACATGAGCGGCAGAGGGTGTAGAGGGTGCAGCGGCAGAGGGTGCGGTAGAGGGTGCGAGGCTGGGAGGGTGTGTGGGGGCGCGGCACAGCCCGCGCGTCGCCGACGTCACTTGCCGTCGCGCGACGCTCGCCTCCGACGGACCGCCCCCGCCCCGCCGGCCGACGCTGGACCCTCAACCACTGGAACGAAACAGATGACCGTTATAACATAACTAAATCTTTATATATATATATATAATTCTTCTGTGAGTGTGTATGTCACTCAACTTCTCTCGAACGACTGGACCGATTTTGATGAAATTTTTTGTGTGTGTTCAAGGGGATCTGGGAATGGTTTAGATTCACAATTTTGTCCGCTGGACAATGTTTTTTAATTAATTTTTAATTTATTAGTAGTTGTTGATACAAATGTTTTTTTTTTATATTAGATTTGACAACTAACTAATATGTCAATCATTCTGTCACACTTCAAAACATGGAGATTTATGGCTTTAATAGGTAATCTCCAAAAATATAAATAAAAAAAACGTAACAGATATTTCTTAATTACAGGGCGATACGAAGTTTGCCGGGTCTTCTAGAATATTAATACACTTTTAGGATCAAGATAGCCTTCATACTGACTTTTCTTGAATGATATTCAGATCACATTAAGATTGCTAGCTCAAAATGATTTGGACAGATTCAAGTTAACATAATAGTCGTGTGACGCTACTCACCTGCACTCCTAGTTTTCCGCCTGACGGGTGTACTGTTAGGTGGCGCTGGTGTGGGCGGGGCGGGCGCCGGCCCGTGCCTCACGGACCGCCTGGTGCCCACACCCTCGGCGCCCACTACACCACTCTTGGGCACCTTGACCCCTGGCTTCACTGCTTTAATGCCCTTCCCGCGTACTTTACATATTAAGGGCTCGTCACTATCGCTGTCAGACTCCTTCTTCCCTTTCCCTCCTATGGCGGCAGGGTTCATCGGTTTCTGGTCGACCCTTCGAGGTTTTTTCTTCAGTCGTCCCGGTGAGACGCCCTCCTCACAGCTGATGGTGGAGGCGCACGAACTCTCAGATTCCCTTCTCTTCCGTTTCACAGCGGGCGCTGGTTTCGCTGGTACTCCCACTGCGTTCGCGGTCCTAGGGCTGGTTTTGTCCACTGAGCCACTGCGGAGACAGTTCCTAGGCTGCAGCGCCGGTGAATCCGACCTTTCTAGTTTGATGAGCCCGGGACTCAGCCGTGGCGTCTTAGGTCCGTCGGCGGGACTGTTCATTTTACTACTGGACCTCGTCCGCACGCTGCTCCTCGCGACCCTCTCCAACAGCGGGGACGGTGACTCCGGCCTCTTCCCGACGTAATCGGGCGTAGGTATTTCTATTAGTAATTGTTCTAATAAGCTCTTATCTGGAAATTCAGCCTGGAGGGGAAACCTCTCGATTTGCAGCTCCTGCTTTTCTTTCACTTCCGACTCCACGCTTTTCCTCTCACCGTTCTCCGATACTTCACTAGACTTCTCCTCTTTCACTTCCGAGGAATCATTTGTACACGCTTTCTCTTGATTTGAATACGTGTACAGCGGCGGCGAGACTCTACTCGGTAAGTGATCGAAGTCTTCAAGCCCCTTCTCTTTCTTGGGCGAGGTCGTCGTTTCTTCCGTACGCACCTCAACTTTTTGGTCACTAGTGGAGTCTCCGCCGCCGTCAGGATCCGTCGCCTTGGAATCGACTGTTGCTTCGTCTTTCACATCAACCCTGTCTATGCTCTGTTTCGTTTTCTCATCGTCCCTGAGTATGGGCGTGGGTTCCCTCTTCACTTCTTTGGTTATCTCGTCGTCCTGGGGCGGCCTCCTGGGAGCGTCGTCTCCGTTTACATGGTCCGCGTGCATCTTCGCCAGCTCGGCCTCAATGTCCCCCATGTCGTCTATGTCCGGTGGTCCGGGGTCGTAGTGTGTCGGGCCCGTCGCTAGTGACAGCCTCTCCAGCAGATCGTCTGTGGCGGGCGGTTGGTCTATGACCCCTATTATCCTCTGCACGGAGGTGGGACTGGTCGATCTTGGCATGTCCAGGCGTTCCTTTCTCTGCGGCCCGGGTGGGGATTGACTCGCCTGGTTTGGGGATTTCTCTGATAGGGCGTCCATCGACTCGATGCCCGAGTCCTCGCCTTGGGCCTGCGAGTTCGGCGACCGGTTGTTAAACTTGTCAGCGTCGGGCCTCGAGGACCTCTCGGCTACTAGTTTGCAGTACGTTTTGTCCTTGGGCCTCTCCTTCCTGCGAGGGGAGACCGCACCGGGCCGTTGACTAGAGGCGGGCGGTGATGATTCCCGACTGCCTCCTATCGTGCCTATGTTTGTCGATCCAGGGGCATCTGGAACCCAAACATATAAGCCTTCACATTTCTGAATTTATACTAGTACTACTTCTTTCGGTAGTTACGTCGGAACTAATTTTCTTCTATTTACAAATGATTATCAATTAATGCCAATAGTGTGACTGACTAGTATATTTTATATCTGATGTTATTGAATCAATAGTACAAATTCTTATTACTAAATGGGCCAATGGACAGTAAGTGCTTTCCATGCTACAAATAAAATGATCACTACTGTTGGGTCAAATAAATTTATTTTTGAATAGATATTAATTACATTTATATACAATATCAAGATGTCTACAGATATCGAACTATTCTATTAACTTAAACCTACTTGTGAAGAATGCGCTAATAACAATTCTTAATAAACAGTGAAATGATTTGGTCCACATACGAACATAAATTTTGATATTGTTTTTTAAATATAAACCACCTATACAAAATATTCAATATTTATTTACATTCTCATATTCCATATCCATAGTATCATTTCATCATCCATTGAGTGTTTAGAGAGTAAGATATTAAAACAATTAAAATATGTATCATTAATCATATTAATTTACAATGTTAATAATATAATTACAATCCAGCCAGGATACAGATCTATAGACTATCTATACAAGTGTTCTATGAGTGATTCTAGTTAATGTTTTAACTGGAGTATAATTATATGCTACACTTGCAAATCAACATACATACCTGGGCAGGATGTATGGCTTGTTTTCCTTTTCTTCTCCGAGATCAATCCATTAGGAGATGTTATAGCACTCTCGGTGAGTGTCCGTTTCAACTTGTTCTCGTCACGATCAAACTTGCCCTCCTCGTCAACACTCACAGTCCGTTCACTCTTATGACACTTTAACAACCTGCCTTCCAACTCACTAGCACCAGTTTTAATGTCTCCGTAGTCATCTATTTTAACATCACTGGACTTTATATCACATTTCACTAAATCCTTCTCAACTTTAGTTGTGGGTAACTTCTTTTTCACATCGTGATTGTTCTGTGTCTCTCTGTAACCTTCGTTCTGAGCGTATTTACCCTCTTTGTCCAATAAATCGTTCTTCCATTCTTTGTCCCTCTCTTTCTCTATAGATTTCCCTTCGCTCAACATTTTCGACTTCTTCTTTAGTTTCATATTGTCTAGTGACTGTACTTTAGTGAGTATGGTGTAGTCGTGGGATTTTGTCACGATGTGGGCGTTCTTGGATATCGTCTTCATTCTATATACATTGTTGCCACCCGTGACTTCTGTTTTCATTGCATCCCCTTCACTAAAATGATTATTCAGTTTCATGTTCTTAACATGTAAATACTCATCAGTCTTTGAGTTTTCAGTACTATCTGACTTAGACGCTAATGACTCCTGGGAGTCTCGTCTGTGAGATTTTTCATCTGTATCCAAGGATTTTCGTATTTTGATTTTCTTCGAATGGAGGAACTCTGGACATAGTTTTTTCTTTTCCTTTTTGGAGTTCTTTATCACCGCAGAATTTGGACCTCTGAGGCTTATATGTAACGGCGGTACCCTGGGCTCGCCTTCCATTGATTTCTCGCCTTTAACTTGCTGGTTATTGAAACTGACGTCTGATTTGTACACGGGTTGGACGATGGGTTCATTTTTGTCGAGTTTTAACCTCAGTTTCAGAGACTCCTTCTCTCCCGACGGTGACTTAGGTCCGTCTGTGTTGTGTTTTACAACTACGGGTCGTGGAAAGGCCACCTTATTACATTTCCCATCCCTAACTATCTTTTCTTTCAGTATCGCCGGTTTTTCTTTCGCGCCGCCGGTCCTCAGCTTACCTCCCTTGGGCACCAACTTATCATCTTTTTCCTTCTTGATTATCTTATTCTTCGATTTAAGCTCCTCATCCTTCTTACTATCATCCTCTGTTGTTTTTCCCATACCAAACAGTTCTGTAGTCGGTTCCGTCCAATTTTCTTTAACTTTGACCTGAGCCACTGTCACCTCTTCGCTCTTTTTGACCGTATCTTTAGGTGGTGGTGTTTCGTCGTCCCTCATGAGGGTTTTTATCAGGTACTGTTTGCTTTGCTCCTCTATTTCTTGGGCGGTCGCTTGTGAGCCGACTGTCGCTGTGGACACAGACGTCATAGCTCTTATAGGCAGTCTCATAGGTGGAGGCATCGACGCCGACTGGTTCGTGTTCCTATCCATTCTCTCGTTAGGTGTGTACGTAGCGTTAGGCGGCGACTTGAAGGGTGGATGGGTCACCGTATGATTCGGTGAATTCACAAACTTCGAAGTCGACTGTTGAGGCACGGGCGGAGGAGGCGGCATGAACGCCGTCTCAGTGTTACCATCGAACGAATCCGATGATTTTGAAGGCACATCACTATTCATCTGACTCGTGGTGGGAGTCGCATCACTGTAGGGTCCGTTGAGGGTCGGGGCGGGGTATTGAACTCCTGTGATCTCCTGGAGCAAGGAATCGGGGGTCGATTCCGAGTTGGGCATAGAATCTTGTTGATCATAAAGGAGGTCTAGCTTAGTGTTAGCGTCGAGGTCCGATATGGCGGAGAGGGCGGTGTCGTCCAGATTGAGGTCCAGGGTTGGCAGCAGCTGGTCGAGATCACAGTTATCAGGTAGGTCGGGGATGGACAGCCCTAGCGTGTCCCGGTAGGGCTCGTTCCAATCAGGCTGGGACGCGGCACGTGACGCCGCTCGCTGGCGAGCGTTATATTGCTGCTGGTAGCGTTGGAACTCCTGAAAACAAAAACAAATCAATATTATTAAATAGAAGTCCACTGCCAAAAACTAATACTTATAATACAATATTTAAGTAAATGTTAAGTAATATCAAAACAATACATATTTTATTAATACTAAATCGTCGAGGATAGTGCAAGACTGCGTAACAAGCATTGGATAATTCCGCTTATCTGTATTGGAAGAAAATTATCAGAAGAAAGTATAAGCTGAAATATTTTCTAAATTAATGACTTTTAAAGTATTTTTTTCAAAATTAGAAATATTTTAAACACTAAAGAATTAATAATTGTGAAGAAATTATTTTATAAGTCGTTAATATACTAAATATTTCAGCTTAAAATTTCTTCTGATAAGCTGCTTCCAATGTAGATACGCGGAATTAAGCAATGGTAGTTACGCGGATTTGCACTATCCCAGGCGAAATGACATATCTAAAAATATATACATATATGTATAACCAATAGTCCAATAATTCATGACTATATAAATACCTGAAAACTAGACTGCGTTTTCTGATCCATCGACGTTGTTGAGGGCGGCAGGAGAGCTTGGAGGTCTTCCGGCGTAACTCTCGGGGGCGGAGGCCTAGGCCTCGGCACCTGTTGCCGGTAGGGCGGGGGCGGAGGCGCTGGGAACGTGTCGTACGGCGTTGGGAACCTCGTCCTACCAACGACCGTCGTATTTGGAGGTCTGTATTGAGTAGGGGGGGCCGGCCGTGGAGGGAAGGCCCTTCGCACCATCGGTCTCGGCGGCCGTGGTGACGGTGGTGTAGGGGTTGTAGGACGAGGAGTCGTCGGCCTTCCGCCGCGATATTCAAATGGAGCTCGACCAACAGCCAGCTCCACCTAATAATGAAACAAATATTAAATTTTCTATTAGATACGAGCTCTTTGTATTATCACCACTAATATTATAAATGCGAAAGTAACTCTGTCTGTCTGTCTGTTACGCTTTCACGCTTAAACCACTGAACTGATTTTAATGAAATTTGGTACAGACATAGTTGACCTTGAGAAAGAACATAGGATAGTTTCTGTCCTAGACTTTTGAAAGGTTCTCTTGGTAACGCGATATAACCGAACTCCACGTCGGCGAAGTTGCGGGCGGAGAGCTAGTAAGATATAAATGTTTCAGAATAATACATCACCTGTGAATCCTCCAATCTATCCAGTTTGGCTGGATTCGCTTTACTTCTAGGTTGTGGCGCTGGTGCGTCGTTCTGTAGTAGATTGACCAGTAGTGGGGAGGACATAGCCACTGTGGGGGTGGGGGACTGCGGGGGCCCCGGCGTGGTGGGCGCGGGGTACGGGGGAGGGGGGCCTGTGAACGAGGTCGACGGCCGGGGGAACTGGGGCTCCGCTGAAGACGGCCTTAAGGTTGGACCTATACCTGGAACATATTAACAACATTTTATATTCATGTATGTATACACACCTTTATTTGTAACTGTAGGACTATAATTATAGTTCGGGGCACCCAGTAATACGGGTTTGCACCTAGTACAGGGGCCCTTGCAACTTGTTTGTTATGTAATCCTTGAGTCAATAAAGTTTATTTTTATTTATTTTTTATAACTATATAATTTTAGCATTCATTCTTATGTTCTGATTGAATAAAAATTTTAAATGATTTAGAATAGTTTTTTTAACAGTTAGGATTGTAATCAGAGAGACGCAAGATATAGCTTCAAAGTAGTTTTACAAAAAGAGTTATAGTATACTCTCACACCTTTATTTGTGACTATAACTATATAACTATAGCATTGTTTATATGTTCTGCTTGAATAAAAATTTAAAATGATTTCGAACAGATTTTTTTTTAACAGGATTGTAATCAGAGAGACGCAAGATATAGCTTTAAAGTTGCTTTGCAAAAAGAGTTATAGTATACTCTAGCACAATCAGTGTGATATTATATTTAGAATCATTTTGACGGGTGCCATATTAATTAATAATTTATAACTTTCCAATATATAATAACATTAGAAAAAATTTGTATATATAAAGTAACCATGAACAAACTATATAATGCATGTATCATAATTGTAATAAATTGTATGTGATACTCCTTGCTAATAATGTTCTTGCTATATTTGTTTCTCCTTTAACTTTAATATTTATTATTTTTAATATAATTACACTCCATGTCAAAATAACAATTAAAACTGTTTTGACAAAATTGTTTTTACTTATAATTTATTGTAATATAAGCTGTATGTTTTCCCATAAATAAATAAATAAGTATATAATCACCTAAAGTGTTCTCCTTCCTATGTATAACCCTGGCTTGAGTCATACTGCCGAAGGGGTATTCACATCTGTCTGTGGTGGGTGTGGGAATGTTCTGTGGTATTTTACCATCCATGGGGCAGACTGTGTTCGGTGATTTGAAGTTCTGAACCGGTTCCGAGCTGGTTGAAGCCCCCTCATCTGATATCAGACGACCGATTCCTCCTAGACCAGCCAGCAATTCTGTAGACTGACGGGATGTGCTCGCTTCTAGAAATAGACATATACAATTTTTAAAACAACTATTTTGATTTAATATATCATATAACATACTGATCATTTAAAATATAAACAACATTGTCTTTTGTTTATCTTTTCAATTTACAAAAACCTTATAATGCTACATTTTGAAATTATGCTGTTAGATAAATTTAAATATATATGCAAACAAAAGATTTATAGTTTGTGAGAAAAAATGTAATAAATATATAGTAGTTGAACATCTATTTTGAGGTCAATCAGATATGTCTTTCTATTACTTCAGAGACTGTAACTTCATACATATAAATAAGGTAAAATTATTAGCTAAAAAATAGAATCAAACAAATAAAAACTAGAACATTTTCAAACAACTTACATTAAAATTTTGATACTTATTGCACTTTGAAAATAAAAATAATGTGAAGGGCTTATTAATTACAATTTAACATACAAAGGATACAAAACAAATACACCTTAAAAAACATGAAAATATATTGCTATGGTCTGATATTTTTTTATTTAAAATCTAAATTCTAAAATTTCCAGTAAATTAATGAAAATAGCAATTGTATCTGACAGTTTTATAGGTATTAAGCCATTGTAGTTATCTCAACATATAGCTACATATGTGTTAAATTATTTATTATTATTCTTTGATAATTTTAGAACTAACCTGGAAAAATCACCTCTAAGATTAATGTCGTAGTTATATGAATTTAAAATATGACATATTTCAACATTAATTCTATTGAAATCAGTTCAGCGCTTGTACATAATTAAAGTGACAAAGAAATTTATTATATTTGTTCTAACAATTACTTTACAAAAGTGTGTATAACTGTGTACAACTTACAGTATTTGAAATAGACTGCATTTTAGGGGGTCCTAACTAAAATGAATAATAGCATTTTGACACTTAACATTAAGAACTAAATAAAGGTAAGAAAACGAACTTTATCATAATAGAAAAATAAATTTGATTTAGTTAAACATTGGTGCAATATCCCACAACCAGAAATGGAAATGAATATTAAATGTCTAAACAGTAAAGGAATAGATTTGAAGAAAAAAAATTAAATATCACCTTATAAAAAATTAGGAAATATTAGAATAATTAATAGATATATATTGTATATTTACAAGGCATAATTTCATACAAAAAGTTGTTGGGTTCTTTTCTCTCATATGTAATAATGACCACGTAATTACACAAAGAATAAGATATAAAGAGTAAAATAATATATAGTCTGCTATATGGTAGCTACAAATATAACATTACCTCTATGTTCTAAAGACATTTTAAATTAAACCAGTCCAACATCTAAGTTAACTTAAAAAAAAATGAATTCAAACCATCAGCTTTTCAACCTCTAACCTCCAATACAAATTCCAATATCCTACTAATGGCAATAAATTTCTTATTCTGTCATATTCTATTTGAATGTCCATGAAACTTTTAGGTCAAAATTGTATAACATAATTATAGGATGACAATGTGTTTATGTTGAATGTGTGCAAAAAAAAAACGAACAAATTTTACATAAAACAAAACTAATTAATTTTACAGACTGAAAGCATTTTCATTTTCAATTTTCCAATTCTTAACTCATGTTAATAATGTGTGAAAAATTAATCAATGATTAACTGGAAGTGTAAATATTGTGTACCAGTTGAAATCGTAATGAGTAATGTATTTCCTATGGTCACCCCTACTTCTGTTAAGATTTATCAATAATGAACTAGAACAGAAAATTTTGTGTCAATGTTGAAACCTATAGTAGACCTCTACTACTAAGTACCTACTTAATGCTATATTTCTTATGGTATCCCCTACTCCTCGAACAAAACTCACCATCAGCATCCGTATTGATCCTCAGTTCAGCGCCGTGTTGTAGCCTAAGCGACACAGCAGCATCCCCGTCCAACTGCACCGAGAGTATACCCAGAGCCCTAAGCTGTGGCGCCCCCGCTGCGGCCAGAGCCCTAAGCCGGGCTGCGGCAGCGCGGGGCACCGACAGCGTCACACGGACAGAGTTCCACGGCTCCACCTGCGGATTATAATGATGAAACATCAAATAAATTAAGTTCTATAGAATATATGAAAAAAATAATCCTTCGCATTAAGTCCTCATACATGATTATTTTGTTAGATATTTGATTTATCGAAAAGTAATGTTGTCAGAAAAAAAATACGCTGCACGCTGATGTTTAAAAACGAAAAAAAACATCATGCAAAAAAATGAACAAAAACGAGATTTAAAATTAGCTCAGCTTATAAATAGACCATAAAACGAGAACCTAAAAAAATTTTAAGTTTTTGTATTCCTTATTCATATTTTATTTGTTATTGTTTAAACATGTTTAACTTTATTTAATTTCATGACTTTCCATTCTTCACAGGCTCACTTATACCTACATATATACCAAAATAATCAAACAGCTTTTTCTCAAGTCTCAAGAAAATATCTTTCAGTTACTTTCTTTGCCATATATATGAAGAAAAAATATAGAATTTACTATTAGTCAATAAAACCATATCTAAGAGTCGTGACTGGATGGAATTTGATAAAATCACGTGTAAATAACTGGCAAATGAAGTGAAGTATATAAAAATTATAATTATTTTACTGTGCCAAAAAAAAACGACATGTTGTTTAGATACAAATATTTTTTTAGGAATCATACTTTTTTTGGACTTGTACTTTCTTAGTTGTTCGTAATTTCAATATAACGTGGTCTTAATATTTTTATGAAAGAATTTTAAAAAATAATTCCCTATCATACAGTATCACCTTAACAACCAACAAATCTCATCACGAAAAGTTCAGGCTAGAATTTGGCTAATGGTTATGGCTTACATTACAATATTTCTCAGAGTTAATTTAAATTTTTACATTAAATAAAGTCCAAGTTTTATAATACACTTTTTTTTAATTCATCTACTTCCTTGTCATTTCTATGATCATTATTAATTATCAAAAACAATTTACCTCACTGGGTCGAAAATAAATAAATATTAAAGACTTTTTTTTAATAAAATAAATCTTATACATACTTATAGAAAAAATAGAGTAAGAAATCAGTTAATATTGTTTCAAAGTACTCAAGTTAGAAACAATCTATTCTGGTTATAATGGTTTGGTTTAAATTATATCGTTTTAAAAAACAATTATACATATGTATATACAAGATTTTTACAGACTCCATAGACAAATTTATAAAGTATGCTAAGAAAAATTGTTATGGTAACCAATGGACAGCGCCATCTATCATCTCAATGAAACTATACAACATGACATATTACACACAATTTCATTTTTCTTAATAAACTATATTATTGTATCTTTAAAAGTAATTGAATAATTCTTAAAGTTGTTTCTATAAAAATAACTAAACGTTTTCTGAACCAATTTTTTTTATTACATAAGTCACTAAGTACATCATTGGGTTTTTTGCTCCAAATTAGAAATATATAAATTATTTAGGGATATGTAATAATTATAATGGCAATGTATCAAGATAAGATATATATATTTTGATGGGAAAAACCCAGAGCAATACATGTGATGAATACAATGTTATAATTTCCTCCTACACAGAAAGAATTATATCACTTTTTCCTATATTTTTTTTATATATGTTAATTTTTTTTTCAATGATTAAAACAAAAAAAATAATTAAATAATATGATAAGTAAAACTACAGAATAAATTTTAAATTAATTCATTTAAATGTAGATTACATATTTTTTTGTATTCATACTTTGTTTGTATGTAATTTTTATAAGTGATTACTTTTGTAATAAATAATAAGTGTTTAGGAAAAAATATTTCCTGTTTCTGTTAACATTTAACACCTAATATTAATTCAAAAAGGTTTTGTGATAATTATAGGACAATTATATTACATAGAAACCACAGTTTTGTCAAAGGAAAACTAATGTATTGTTACATTTGATGATTTCCAACAAAAAAAAATTAAAGTAGCTTCCTATGAAAGAACACACCATATAAAAAAAATTATTCAAGCCACAGTAAAAATGAAAAGTATCATATATGACTGGATATTAGCTAAAGGATAATGAAGACCTTATGGTCTTCAAGTCTTCATACAGCATTTTGTATTTTCTTCAAATAAAGGGTTATGTATTTATTGTCAAAAAGGCACATTTTTATAAACTGATGACAAATCATTAAAATATTCCAAAAAAACTGTAAAAAGACAATGCCAAAGATGGAATTACCTATACTTTAATGGATTTTTTTTTTTCATAAAAGATAGGATTTTTTAGTAACATCTGAGTTATTATATTTGTTGATAAATAAACAAAAATCATATTGCTTGCCCTCAGAAACTATTATACATAGATAGTTCAAATACTGATACATCATTTCAATAAAAACGGAAAATTGTCTTCATATTCCAAACAATTGTATGAAACCTTATCAAATATAACTTTCATATTATCATCTGACAAAGAACTAAATTGCTAACAAAACTTAACCATCCATATCATTACAAAGATTTTATTAAGCCCATTTGGATTTGCTTAGGATTATAAGCAGTCCATTAAGGCTATAATATTCTGAACGGATATATTCAACCTGCTTGGACTATATTCAGCATTTCTAGTCTAAATTCAGCAAGTTTGGACTGTATCAATAAAACAATTCAGTACAATGAGTTACAATGCTTTGGATTATGAGCAATCTGTTACAAGTAATATTCTATGAATTTGGACTATATTCAACCTGTATAGACTATAATCAGCATTTTCAGTTTATATTCAGCCAGTTTGGAGCATTGATATATACTAATGGACATGCCTTAGAGATGAGAATTATGGTACTCCGAATGAAAGAGAGGAAACGAAGTTTCGGTCTATCTTTATCTCTCTCAAATTTAACTCATTACTTAAATATACTAGAATCATCTATGAGGAAAGAGATAGTGTTAGACCGAAAGCATAGGCCATCTCTCTCACTCTTTTCAAACCAAAAAAATTACTGCAGATTATACGCGTACAGCAATCTGTTATGACTAATATTCTATCAATTTGAATGTTTTCAAGCAGCTTGGACTATATTTAGCATTTTTAGTTTATATTAAGCCAATTTTTATTGTCAAAAAAAGTTCAATTCATTCCTATGCTTTCACCATGGTGCAATACTTTGTGTTATAAGCAGTCTGTTATAACTACAATTCTATGAATTTGGACTATATTCAAGCCATATAGACTATATTCAGCATTTTCAGTCTATATTCATCCAGTTTGGAGTGTCAAAATAAGTTCAGTTCATTCTTATGCTCCTAATAGTACAATTTCAGTCCATGGTCCACCCACCTTGTTGACTTTGAGCGTGTGCGGATGGGGCTCCGCTAACAGGACGCGCAGATCTCGCAGCAGGCGGCGGAGGCGGGCGGGGAAGCGCGGATCACGGAGATCCCCCTCACAGGTAACAACCACGCCGCACGATCCGCCGCCAGCCGTGCCTAACCCATCGCTATCCGCTGCCATGCTGGAAAACATTTTGTATACATTAATACATTATATATATACATACTATACTATAATATCTGGTGTCCGTAGAGCACCTAAATAGGTGTAATGAAGACAGAAAATGTTAACATGTTCTCTGCTATTGTGATCAGTGCTGACCGACACAGCCAGGAAATAGATCTTTTTTCTCAGCATAGAATGTATTATGTGTTATCTGTATATTCTTCTCTACCATTGGTCAAGTGTATCATACAATAAATAACATAATATTATTATAAATGGAAATTTCATATGACCAGCAACAGTTTTTACTTCACTATTTTGGGTTTGACATGACATATGTTGGGGGTAAGTATAATTAATATTTTGCTCATCATGAAAATCAATGAACAAATACCTTTTCAATATATTTGGCACAAAACTTATATATCACAATTTTTTCAGTAGATAAATAAATAGTTTAAAAAAGTATTTATAGTCTATTGAAAACTGTCATAGATCATAAAAAATTTCATCAGCATTACAACTAAATACATTTTTATATATATATACTCATTAATATTATGATAATAAAATAATTAATTTTTATATTGATTAAAGTGAAAGAAAAAATATATAATTTATTTTGTGTACTTAAACATATACTTTTTATAAAGAAATTTTATAATTAGGAAATTTCTATTACAATATTATACTATATAAATGTTATTAAAATCAATGAGTTATGTGTTTTAATTAATGAAATAAATTAAAATGATTGAAGTAATTATTATCTGTAATTTTATTATCACTTAATATTTTTATTAGAATAAAAAAAATGTTTATCAAATTTAAAACAAAACAGTGTGTAAATTATCATTTTCATTTTAAAATTAGAGGCTTTGTTAAAAACAATTATAAAATATGGTAACATGAATTTAAATTTTATAAAAATAAGATCAACTAGAAAAAAAAACAGTCTTTTATGTGACCAATATATAAATATATAATTTTGATAGCTTTATTTATTATAAAATTACTATCAAAGTTAATTAATAAACTAAACTCTATAGAACTATGTTTTAAATTAGTTTTTTATATACAAAATATTATAGTTTTGTATATTCATTGATTGATCATCAATCAACATATGTATAAAAACATACATATAATGTTCCTATATAATTTCTTTTAACACTTCAGAGTGTAATTGTATACTTAAAAATAGTTTTGTATCCTATTATAAGTTATGAAAATCATTATATGATATATCTAATCAAGAATATAAATTAAAGTGATTGTCTACCTTTTTCTTGTATATAGTTTTTACAAAATAAATGCTTAGAAACACATCTTTAAAGTTAATTATTGTATATTTTTATTAGAACTATTTTAATGGTTTATCCTATCATGGTTTCATAGTATTTTGTATTTAAGTGGTTTCATAGTATATTGATTATACTCAGAATTTTTTATGTCAGTCTAAATAATAATTAATAATACTTGTTACAAACTTAAATTCAAAAACATCACAGCTGTTATAATCAAGAAATTTAATAAAAAATTTATTGTAAAATTTGAGTCAGAATTTTTACAAATTATTTATTAGATATAAATTATTGTCTGTTCATTATTAAGTAGTAGAAATTAATGAGTTGCGTTATCTTTGCTAAACCCAACACAATAAAAAATGGAAAATTCTAAAAATATTATGTTAATTAGTATATTTTATTTCAATACAACCAAATACAAAATCTATAAACATGTGGATGGTATATTTAAAATAATATGAGATTCTTATCACGCAATCTATAAATTATAACCTATATGCAAAAAATCATTAGATTATTAATAATAAGATTATATAAAAATATTAATATAATATAGGTATGCTAAAACATGACAGATTTTAGTCTGAAATTAATTAAAAGTATATTAGGTACAGTCTTTTTAATGCTCATATGAAGCAATTAGAAATAATAAAATTATAGTTAAATAGGTTCAAATAATTATAATTATCCATATATGTATAATATCTGGATATACTATAACTTGTGACAGAGTGTAGTTGTAATCTGTAAGAAGCAATAACCTCACTTTCAAAAACACGATTGACACATAAAAACCGCTAATAAGACTACCAGCTAGTTGTAGGGTTGGTATATTATGATCCTTACCAAATTTTTATGCATCAACTATTTCCTATTCCACTACAAGGTCGACTAAACATCGTTACACAACTTTTTTTCATTACGTATTTTATATATAATAGTGGAAAGTTCATTGGAACGAGCCGCCGATTGTGTTTTAAATGCACGGGGCACACAACCACCGCCGGCCGACCTACTGTCACCCTCTAATGTGTCCATTTTGTAAATTTGTCCGAAACACCACTAGATCGCACAACCAACAAAATGTAAATAAACGAACAAAATAATCAACTCACCTATCATACAATGTCACATTCCGCTCAATAACACACAAGTTCTATTGTCTCGTGTCCCAAATCATCCTGTAAAATCAAGTGCAACATCACTATCCGGCTTGGACGTAAAGCAAAATCGGTCCTATGGTCACTGTGTCCACTACTACCAAAACATATGATATGCCACAATTGTTCCGCCCCAGGATTTCCCGGGGCACTGTCCTTCTTTTAATATCAACTTTTCACATGGGATCACCCAGCTAAAAACACGCGAATTTCCTCACGAATCAAAACCACTGATTTATGTTTCAGTGACGCAAAGCTCATATATCGTGAAGAGCAGCAGCCATTTTGAAATGTACGGGGAGTTCAGTCACGGCATGGAACATTAGTAGTAATTTACTACACTTCCCGTCTCTTCCTTCATCCCAAACTTAGTGCGCTAATAAATTAACTTCATACAGATTTCATTTTTACACTTTAGGTCACAGAACTTCACTCCATTTTCTTATTGAAACTATCCAAAACAACCTAAGCGACATCCGATAATTCCAGCTTACCCCATTTGCATGACACACATAGAATTTGAAAAAAACACTCGAAACACATAAAGACGTAGTTAAAACCGTCGCGTCGAAACATCAGAAGTTAAAGCATCGCATCAGTATAACAGTCCATTAGAAAAATCGCTAAAAAGATTAGTATATATTTTACAAATAGTTATTCGGTACGAACAATAACAACGGACGCCATTTGCAATTTTCAACTTGACATGCGCATTGACTCGATGTAGACAAACATACGTGACGTCGCTTTTAAAACAAGTAGTTTATCCAATTAATTATTGTGAGCCATCAAAAATATTTTTTCTTTCAATAAGTCACGGAAAAGTACAAATTAATATAATTATTTTTTTTGTTCAAAAGAAACTTTCCAAAATCTTATACTATGTCTACAACAATACGTCCTTACAATGTTAAATATCTAAAAGTTCATGCTCCATTGCAAGTTCTTTGTGATTGGTGTAGAGAGTAATCTCCATATTTTTTAAATAGTATAAGCATTTTTGATTGGCTGCCGCCATGAAACGTGAGGACACGAATCACTTCCTGTTGATATAATTTTATTTGTTCAACCAATTTTATTTAACAAAATTTTTATAAATATGGATTAATAATCTTACTTCATCACAGAAACAGTTTTTTTCCATGCATATAAATAAAAGAGCGATTATAAAGTACACTTGAAAAAAATCAGATATTTAAATGAAATAATTTATTTAAAATTAAAGTCACAAATATTAGACAAAGCTTATTTCTTCATGTGTTGATTATCTTTTAAAGACTCTTTTGGTACCGCTTGAAATAAGCCTTTTCGTGCCATTTCATCGCCATAGTCTTCTAATTCAGCTCTCCTGTTAAATGAAAACAAACAATTACAATCTTATAATTAACATTAGAATTTTTACACCAATATTAAAATGATAAAAGTCAACTTACAAAACAGACTATGTATTATTATATAAAATAAATAAATATTGTCCGATAGGGTTTTCCTTTTTAATTTATGGTATATGCAAAAGACCAAAATTTGTAATAAAATTTTATATTTTGTTCAGTCTGCTAATTTGGATTATTTGATTTATGTAACAAACACATGCGTATCTTAAATTTTAGTGTGAAAGTAATATATTAGTAACTTAGAATAAATAATCTGTCTATAAGAAAGGCTGAACTTCTAAAGTAAAATCATAATTCATAAAATGTCATTTGTCAAAGTCTAACAGTAAAGTAACAACTAGTAAGTAGCATCTGGTTAGAATTTTCATTGAATTTTGTATTCAAAGTGTTATTAGTTTTATTGAAATTATATAACTTAATACACTATTACTACTCCATCAATCCCGTCAACAAGGAATGTGTTATCTCTTAACAGGTATTTGAATTATAAAAAAACGTTTTGTTATATATTTTTTGGCTTCATGTAAACATAAATGGTTCAAGTAAATATCAATGCCGACACAAAGTAATTGTGGGTTTCTCATTTATATTACTTAAAAATGGCGTTTTAAGTTTTAACTATTTATTTCCTTTTAAGTATTGTTTGACGATCATCTAATACGAAATTTTCAATATAATATAAAAATGTTTATTACGTCTTCATTCTAAGATTTGATAGAAAATTAACAAGTTATATACATTGATATTATATAGAATACTTACGCATAATATTCCTTGTACTTGTGTCTTCTTGGAGCACCGATAAAGAAGTATACACATGCTCCAGCTATGCATGATAGAGTTAGAGCTTGTGCGAGGATGCGTTTGGTTTGATTTAAGTGCAGTCTTCTCATGATGGGTTTCACGAGGCATGGTGGTAGTGGGGGCTGCGGAGGGCATATTTGCTGGCAAGGATCGGGAGTTGGTGCCGGGCAACTCATTCTGAATAAAATTACATAATAGTCTTTGTTTGATAGTAATATATTGTTTATAACTAATTACAATACTGAAATGTTATGTAATTCAGTTAATATGTAACAAAAAGATGATAATCAATGAAATATTATGCTAAAATATCATTGATATAGGCTATGTAATAAAAAAGTAGTTCCAGAATTTTTATATATATGTCGGAGATAAGGAATCATCATGACCATCGTCAGCCATAGTATAATCCTGTAAGCGTATCTTTTGGGTGAACAAGTAATATAAGAAATTAAATCACTTTGTTTACTTTAATAATTATCTTCACACTATATTTAAGTCATAATGAATCACGTTCAATATGCTAAGTTGCAGCCCTCTACCGGAACTCGTGCTGCGCTTCGTTTGCTGTCTATACTCATGACCGTTTCTGACATATACATAAATTAAGGATTGTTTATAAGAATTTTTCTAAATAAATAATTATCTATCTCTAAATTACAGGTGAATATAAATGAAAGATGGCCCAAAGCTCACACGGAGGCAGCCATCGACCGCGTCGCGATCATGATGGCAGTTCGATACGGTACACAAACTCAGACTGGGAAGCCAAGGAGGTGCTCTACCAACGAGAATTGGATGAATCACGAGCAAGAGCCACACAGATGGAAAAAACAATGAGATGGTGGTCAGACTGCACAGCCAATTGGAGAGAGAAATGGAGCAAGGTACGTAATGAAAGAAACAAAGCTCGGGAAGAAGCTAAACAGTTCAAAAACAAAGCTGATGCTCTAGCCAAAGAGTTAGCGGCTATCAAGACTGAGAAGACAGATCTGGAACAGCAATTAATTGAGCTTAAAAAAGATAATGAAACACTATTAAGTATAGGTGAGAGCCGAATAGTCTCTGGTGAGTTGACAGCTGATGATGGAGTGGAATTGAGAAGGAAGAATCATGGATATGTATCTCCAAACGAGCAGTCTATGAGGCAACGGGCATCGTTAGATTCACATAAATTCTCAAATGTCGATAATGTACTTGCAAACAAATTAAGTGAAATGCGTCTCCGTTTGGATGAAGCATGCAAGAGTTTGCAGAGCGAGAAAGATCAGAAAACTTATCTATTATCCAAAATAGAGACGCTGACAGCTGAATTACACGACACCAAGATGGAGTTGACGCATAATGATAGGACATTGGGGTCGGATTCTAGTCACAGTGAAGTGGAAAGATTGCAGAATGAACTGCAAGACGAGATAGCAGCTAAACAGGTGCTAGAAGAAAAGATAGCGGAATACAAAATGGAGATTGAGAGATTAAAGTCTGAAAACACGATACAATGGAGTAAACGAGAGTTGCTGGAAACTGAGAACATAGCTATATTGAGGGACAATAAGAAATTATACAGCCAAGTCTGCGAGCTTCGTGAACAAATACATAAATTGAATAGAATATCAGACGGCAGTGCGTACGGCGTGCCCTTCGAGCATAGATTAGATTCAAACGTGCTGTACACGAGGAAGACCAGCGTCAGTCCAAGGTCACACGAGTCAAGCAACGGCTCGTCAGAAGCAAATCTAACGAATTACGACACCAAAACAACTTCAGGCGAGGAAGATGAACTGGCGATAATAGAAAAACACGACAAACATTGAAATTACCTTAAAATAACGTAGGAAACAATGAGTATTGAACGATCTTGATAGATTCGATGTTGTCAATTTTTTTTTCACAACTAAAATAGGTTTTAATGAATATATAAAAAAATAAATGCGAACGCTTGGCAAAATATCATTCAGTACAAATAAAAAAATATAATATGATAAAAATACGATTTAAATACATTCCACGAATTCTGACAGAGTTTAGATTGAGTGTTAGTTCATTTTACGGCCATTATTCGTTTGTTCAAAATAGTGATAGACTGGCCTAAGTATATAAAACGGAGAAACGTATTATTATAATTAGCTTTTAGTATATCTATGATATAAAGTGTTGTTGTGCTGTTGTTATTGATGTAGTAATAATAAAAAAACACCAAAAAAAATTAAACAATATTTTCACATCACAAAAGTTTTTTGTCAATGGTCGAGAATTTTCTGGAACGTTCTTGCATCACAGGCCTAATGTGTGTATTCTTTACCTAATGATTGTTAACATTTTTTATAGTCTAGTTTTATTATTCTATATGAAGTCACAAAATGGAAGATAATTATGAATAAACAGAAGTGAAATAATTGGCAAATAAGTTGGATATGCCTAGTCATTAGAGAACAATCATAATATTAATTAATTTACTTCAAATAAATAGGTTGTATATTCTTTGACATTGGCAGAATAATTAGATTACATTCAAAAATAATCTTGCTTTAAAAAAAAATTGTCTGAAATATTATTCCATTATGTAGATATTTTAAGAAGCATTATTTATTTTGCTAGACTTGCCGTTAGACGTAAAAAATGTGCCAACTCTTGTTCTACACTTTATGAAGGCTTTTTGAGTATATTTTTTTCTCTTAACAAATGACGAATGAAATTACTAGTGTTTTAGTATTGTGTCTCATATGATTCGAAGAGATTATTTTTAACGATATTTTCATAACAAATAATTATACAATTAATATAATGTGTGTTGTACACGATTATGTTACGCCTAATTTTTATTGGAATTTAATATAAGTGATGTCAGAAATTATGATAAAAATAAATACATGTGAATTATGTATAGTTTTATTTCATATTTTGCTTTCATTTCCCATTCGGTCAATATTACTGTCGTCATTGTTTTTATCATTAAAGTTAGCGACAGGTAACATTCCTAAACGTCTGAATTTAGATTTCAGATGTAGTCTTTTGAGTTCTCTTTTCTCTGGTTTTTTTATTTTGGTTTTGAGTGTTGTTCTGTTAATTTCGTTTGTTGAATCAGTACTTCTACCAGGTTCATTGTCATCATTATCATATCCTGGATTCCCTACATCAATGAACTCAATCTCCATGTTCCTCCCTACATCATCATCTAAAACCACAGCCGTAGGATCTATTTGTATGTCCGTTTCCTTTGTGTGTGTGATTCCACCTTCTGTACCTTCAGCTATGACCTTCGCTGCAACTTTCTGGAATTCCTCCAAATCTATATCAGCGTTTTCTGTATCAGTTTGTGTATTTTCCATACAAATCTTTTCTTTGGTTGCTAATTTCACATTCAATTTCCGTTTTCTTGGTGAGCTGGTCATTCTTTTGGTTGGACTACAAGATTTGATTTTACCGGTTGGTGTTTTCAAATCACTCTTCCCGTGTTTATTTGTTCTTGGACTTGAATTCGTGATCGTTGATGGCCTGGAAGAAGTTCCTTTTTAGTTTCTTTGAGTATGATAGAGTTGAAAGTTTTGTAATGTAGTTTATCTATTTCAATGTTGGAAAAAACGTATTTCTGAATACCCTATTGCCAAGAGTGGTCTCCTTCTTCTACCTGGCAACTTCCCGGCTTTAGCCAGGGTCTGCCTTACATATTGTGAATAATTTTGGCTAATTGTTTTTACGACCGGCCGTCTGCCTGACATCAACCCTCTTTGGGAATTAATAATTGCCAAGAAAGGTGATTGGTAATATTTCTTGCTAGCAAAAAGAATGAAAAATGACATGGTACATCCAGAATTGGTGATGATTTACCAACAAATACCAATTATTTGGTTATGCTCGAAAGAATTTTTGCTCATACTAATCTCAGATACTTTAAGTCAGATTTTAAAGAATCTTTTCGTTTTTACGATCTAAGCAACTAAATAAGGCGTTTGTTCCACCTCAATTATTTGGCTTATATTTTTTTATCAGATCAGAAATAATGTTACGAAGGTATTCCTTAATAAACCTAAATTTTATTACAAATATGAACATATACAGGGTGACTTGTGAATTACTATCGATACTTGAGGACGTGATATTTGACGATCATATATGACGAAATAAAAATTAATATAACATAAATATTAATAAACTTCTAAGTAAAGTTAACCAAAAGTTATGTAATTAATTACGCATCGTGTGAACACCCTACAGATTAGGTATACACACACGCGTGCGGCGGCGTAGTGTTGTATCAGCACGCCGCCGCACGCGTCCACACGTGGAACGTGTCCACACTATTTATTTATACGGAAATTTGGTCAAAAATTAAGTACCTATTTTTTTTACATAATTCGAATGAGAATCATGTACCGAGTATTCTCCTTAAATATTGATAGTAATTCACCAGTCACCCCGTATATTGTATGGAATAATTTGTCTGATATGGCCCTCGCATATCGAAAAGAGTAAATTTTGATGTAGCATGAGATTATAAATAAATTACTATGTGTGTATATGGTAACACTAAAATCACTAAATACAAAGAAAACATTATCAAACATTTTAACCCCTTTCCCTATGCAGATTAAATAAATTATTTAACAATATACATTATGAGAGTGCCACCACTATAGAAGTGTTGCTAGAACTAAAAAATCTTTAATAAATTTCTATGTATATGGTGAAAATAGATATTTTTTATATAATGTTCAACACATACCTATCTTCAACTGCTGTGAGATGTCTCATGCCGTCCACAGTATTCGTCAAAGCCCTGGTCTTAATAGCTTGCACCATGTTGTAATGCTCATCGGGTGATTCACCTATATATAAAAAAAACTATTATTTTGTTGGTTTACATGTCCTTTCTATTATAATTCAAATTCTGTATTGATTTTGTTGATAATTGTTAAAATCTTTAATTTTAATTATATATAATTTCATTTAAGATTTTAATTGCAAAGAAAATAATTTGTTTTACTATAAAGCTATATACATATTTTTTCAATGAATTTAATGTATAAATTGCAGGTAACGCATTTATGCTGTACTCTGTAACAAAGATATTATTATGATATCCATATAAGACACTTAGTACTTAATACAAAATATTATTAATTATATAATCTGTCTATACTATATATAATCTACACTCTTTTTATAATACTTTTATGTATCTTTACTATACCACCATCATCATCATCTATTGCTCCATTGATGATTTTCTTCAAGGTAACATTTAACTCAAACGGCAAGTTTTCATTAATATACTGCAGACTGGGATCCGGCCGACCACCAACTATAATATATAATTATATTTATACTGAAATTAGTATATTTACCACCAATATATAAGTGATTGTGTCAAGATTTTAGTTATATACATACTCTTAAAATTATTAAAATCCCTACGAATATTATAAATGCGAAAGTAACTCTGTCTGTTTGTTACGCTTTCACGCCTAAACCACTGAACTGATTTTAACGAAATTTGGTACAGAGATAGAGTTGACCTTGAGAAAGAACATAGGATAGTTTTTATCCCTTAAGAAAGGTTCTATTGGAAACGCGATATAACCAAACACCACGCGGGCGAAGCTGCGGACGGAAAGCTAGTTACTAATAGTGTTTCATTAAAAATTAATAGAAATACTAAAATTTATCATTGAGTTTTTAATTAAGTGATTAAATTTAACTAAATTAAAATTGTTATTCAACGTAAGTACAATGATCTCACAACAAATTGGCAAGTACCAATACATGAACAAATTGTAACAGTATTGTATATGAATGAAAACAAATATATTAATTGTAAATTACCTTTGAGCATGTCTTTAGCTTTTGTATACTGTCTCGTGACTGTTCCTAGATCTCTTATAATATCCAGCTCTTCGTTTTGTCGGTAGAACACACCTTTAGGTCGGACTCCCAACTTGTCTATACTTGTGTAACCTGTATTATATTAATAAATATCATTTAGGATGTACCCAACTTGTTAATTAAATGAAGACTTACTTTATGTAGAATTCTTGTTATTTTTTTTCTTATAAACAGAGTTTATACTTATATATTTAATTACATAAAAACAAATAAAGATTTCGTCATTTTTATTGGCTGTAAATAGCTGATGAATTATTGTCCCAGAGAAGCATGTCAAAGTAAAAAAAAATCTTTACAGTACTTAATAATGGTGGAATTTCTATAAAACTCTTGTTCTGCCTTCATATTAATGTACATTTATACATAAAGATTCAACCATAGTTCATACACTATACAATATTACTAACCATCCAAATATTTCCTCAAAACGGACTCCATACCCCTTTCCCTCTCGACAGCATGATATTGGGTGTACTTAATAAGTATTTCACCAAGTATATAAAGTAAATCAAGTCTTTTGTCCTGTCTCGCAACTAATTCTATTCTTTTAATGGCTGGTATATCATCAGGGGTGAGTCGAAGCCATGCAAAGTTAGGATATGGCTGTAGAGTCAGCACTCCATATAATAGAAATAAACCTGCCACTGATTCCTACAAAAATATTTATATTATATGATCTTTTTAGTATATAGGTCATTAACTTTGTATATTTTAATCACTGAATACTATATAATATTATTTTGTTAGTAGAATAATGCATAATGTTATAGTTGTGTGAATTTTACCTCAAAATTTTCAGTATTTTTCAACAGATATTGTTTACTTATATACACAAGTTCTTCTGATAGTTCAGCTATCTCTGCACCTGTACTTCTACCGCTGCAATAATTTGAAAAATTTTCATTTATTACTTTCAAAAGTATTAAAATAACAATAATTTATGTTATTGCGCATTTCAGATAATTATTATATTAAAGAATTACTACATCGATCTACATTGTGATCATTGAGATATCAGTAAATAAAGAAGACATAACACAAGTTTTTCTTCATGATTAGAGATAATAGTGATATGTACTTTGAAAATTATAAGACATACTGAAAAATCATACTAAAATCCAGGTCCTTCCAAATTTTGCAGAATTCCTGATAATCTAACTTGGACAGCTGTAGACATTGGTGTATCAGTTCATCACAATCAGTCGCGAATCCATCGGCTATGTAAACTTTATATATGTGGTGATTGTAACCTGGGAAGATTAACAACTTTGTGTACAATAAGCATTTAACTTCAAAATATTCTTTTTATTTTATGACATCACACATAAAAAACATATAATCACGATAAATATTTCGGGACAGCGTTTAGTTAATTATAAATAACTTAAATGTGAATTTACTAAAAACAGTACAATTGTAGACTCTTAATAATATTAAAAAAAAAAAAATATTGAATTCTTGGACATTAATTACTGAACTTACGTGACATATTTGTGATACAATGTAATTTGTCTGCTTCGAGGAATTTTTAATTTTCCTTATATTATTTCACACACGTTATAAACACTTCTTTTATAAATTATGGCTTAACCAACACTGGAATCCTGGAATATTTTGGCAATTTCTACGTTTTCAGGTATCGGGCAAATAGAGTATTTTATGGAAAAAACACGAAGAAGTCTCGTCTTTTTCTTTTGAAAAGTAAACACTAGGTATCATAACACTTCATTGTCAATGTCAAAAATTACATTCAACCCCCTGGTATTTGAATTTATAAATGTCAAGTCGTCTTTATACAGAATATATAATTATATAAAAAAATCGAAATGAGTAAGAATCAATAGATTGTAATTGTTAACATGGTTATTTATCTAAAGTTTTAAAAATTACAGATATATATATGTTGGCATTTAAAATGCACAATTTTCAGCTCTCCTATTTTTTCACAATTTACTGATACATGGTATTATCATATTGCGTATTCTTATACGTTGTGTAATTTTGTTGTTATGTTCATTTAAAAGCTGGTATTTCTTTTCAATTGGAAATCGTCACTATAAAAGGAAAAAATAGCAGATAAAGAAAAAAACAGTTTTTCGGGCACTAGTTTTTTCTTAATTTATATTTAGTTTTTTCAACATTTCGGTTACTTTGCAGCAACTGTGAAAGTTTTTTCCCGTCTGCCCGTGTTGGAGTACTGTAAAACAACCAATATTTCGGGAACATGTACATAATAAATAAAGAATACGCGTAGTATCCGAAACACTTTTTGTTTGTGTTTACGCGATAATCTTATACATCAAGGTTAAAGGTTTTCTAATTTGATTTATATATCAGAAAAGTATAGCTTGTTTAAAATACAAGAATATGAAATTTAAGGGTTCATTACACTCATTTTTATAACTTCAATATACTTAAAGTCAAGAAATAACTGTACAATGGCTTATACGAGTACTTTTATCGTCATTATGAATAAAACAAGGATATAATTGATTAGACTTTAATTATCTACATAAAATAAATCCCGTTAACAACACAACACTGCAGGTAACGAATGAAACACTGATAATGCTTATGTTTTATTGACGCATCAGGAACTGTGGAATCTTGATGGATGCGCATCGTTGTTTAATCACTACTAATGTATACTATATAGTGTTTAAAGGGGCGCCTTCTCGGTAAGCTTGTACCAGTGTCCACATTCACAGCGGCGTGGGTGATCCTGGAAGAATTATATATTAGTATACATACATATATATGTAGTAGTATATATGTATACATTTCATTGGAGATCCACGTAACTACTATTGGATAATTACTAATAAATTAAACACTAAATAATTACTAATTGTGAAAAAAATACCTTAAAAGTTAGTAATATAGAAAATATTTCAGCTCAATCTTTCTTCTGATAATTTGCTTTCAATGTAGATAAGCGGAATTATCCAATGCTAGTTACACGGATTTACACTATCCCAACAATATAAAGTTTCTAGAACTAATCATTAACATGCCTAAGTCTCTTTCTGTATATAACTACTAACTAGGCACATTTAGTTCTAGAAATTACCACATACTTGTACATAAGAATAAAAGATTATATAAATTATATCTGTATTAAATTTTGTCTTTACAAATTAGCTATAGAATTCTCTATTAATTTTGTGATTAAAGTTTTTAGTACAATGGTTTAATAAATTAATATTATTTTTACACAAACAAATATGGCATATATGTGTATGCGGGAATGATTCAATATATTATTATAAAAAGCAAAGAAAAACTCCTCTTTTTTCTATTTCTATTGAGCTGAAGTTATAGTTATAATAATTATAAGTATCTTTTAACTATTATGGCTTATATAAGTCATTAAACTTAATGTTATATCAAATTAGAATGGAATTAATCATTTTTTGAGTTAATATTAATCATGTACCTTATGTATCCACATCCAGTTAATAGCAGTTGAGTGTTCCTCGCCTGAAATTATACAATTTTGAAATGTTATGCAATCCATTATGAGTTATATCAGTCTTTCCCAAAGTGGACAAAAACACCCTAGGTGGGTGCTGTAGGCTTAAAAGGGTTGAAAGAGACCCAGAAAATATGATCCCCACCATATTTTTTTGAAGTTTTTGTACGGGGCTGGGGTAATTTGTAATTTCATTAAGCTAGGAACATTATATTGGTTTTTCAGTAGGTAAGAAAATGGGGATGCTAAAAAATAATTTATTTTGAAATTGGGCAGTGGACAAAGTAAGTTTGGGAACCACTGATATAGAAAGATATTTACTAGGAAAAAAATATTCTGTTCTTACATATGACTATTTTCATTAAAGTTTATATGCATTGAAAATATATATAATGGATACATACATATACATCCTACAATTCTAGCGTCAAAGCAGGAGGGAACTAGTGTTGGTTGGTCGCGGGTGCCGGCGGCTTTCTTGAGAACTTTCATGTTGAAAGGATCGTCATTACCGGACTGCATCGCCAGCAGTTCCTTTTTCTCGAGACCAGTGGCATGCTCGAGGGGGTCAGGCATCACTTGAGAAGAGAAAATAAGTTTAAGGCATTAGTAAAAAAGAAATATATAAATACACATACCTAGTTAGGTTCTGATAAGTACTTAAACAATTTTAATGTGATATGAAACCAATAATATTTACTTTGACTGTAATTTTATTATATTTGTGTGTAATTTAGACTCTTTTTTTAGTTCAAATTTACTTACGTGTTTTAAAGTCATTTCATCTCAACACTATTTCAAAAGTAATTTTACATATAATATATTGTTTGGCTAACAGTCTGAGGAATGAATGTGTGAATGTATTTGTCTTTGATTGTAAGAGAGCTAGGATGTTCCCATCACAAAGAGAAGTATAATTATTATAATTTTGATGGCATTATCAAATTTATTCACAATTGATAAGATATACATAACCTTAATACTGATTTTGGATTATCCCCTGTATATAAGCCTATAATATGTATTTTTAATTATGCACATCATTTGTTATGTGAAAAATTTAGTTTTTTAGTCATACATAAATATGTAATTTATTATGTAAATAATAAATCCTAGTAAGAATTTTTGTAAATCAATAGTGAAATGTGCGTAGCTTATTGTCATTTTCAATGACACAATTTCGTTACTCTAATGAAGGGAACAACCATGAAAATCATGGAAAAAATGGTTGTGTAGTATTTATAAAGGAAAAACTATTGACAAATTGTTTGTAAATTAATTAACTTGGTTTCCTTTTGGGAGTAAATGATATTTTTTGACATTACGTAACGTAACAATGACAGATATGGTTAAGAATTTTACTTGTATATACATTCTTACTTTTGTCAGCATATCCCCGTCGGGCTGTTGAAAGGAGCGCACTCCTTACAGCATTTGCACGGATAATTTGTCTACACAACGAAGCCATTGCACTTTATTTCTCACTAGACCGCTTCTTACGATAGCCAGTGGAGTTTAAGGGTTTATAATAGTGTTGCTATAACTAAAACTAAAAATTTTATTTTTGTCGGTATTCTAAAAAATACCGATTTTATAAAAAAAATGATAATTATTTTATTTTGTTACTATTTCTTGGACTACGTTCTAAATGAAGACCAATTTTAATTTTTAATTCATTGAAAAACTACCCCAGTATAAATATTTGAGCCCAACATATTTGATTTAAAATATTGAGTATAATTTTCAACTTAACATTTTAAATAATTAAGTGATTGTTCTAATTTGTTTTTTAAAAAGTGAAATTTGATTCTTATCAGGAAATTGTTATAAGCTTTAAACATAGACTATTCATTTTGAGAAATGGTGTATTTTATTGGTAAATTAAATCATGGGAAATGGTTAACATCGATTATTACTATAAATATAATAGTTCTCTAAAGCTTATTGACTTAAATAGCAAATTTAATAATACATAAATAAAGAATCAAGATAAGATTTCAACCATACAAGAGAATAAGTCCAGCTTCCTTTTTAGAAACATGGTAGAAACTGTCACAGACAAAATAAAAGGAAAGCTTCGTTTATAAATTCACATTTATACCTTTTTACGACTAAATATTAAAGGGAACCAAGCGTGCAATAAAACAAATTATTATAGAAAATATTTTCATATAATGAAAGTAGATATTTTAAATTGTCAGAACAATAATTGTTAAAGATTTGTTTTAAGGATAATATTTTTATAATAAAAAGTTAGTTATTTTTTTTTAAATATTTAACATGTATGTTTCAGTTGAGATTTATATTTGATAGATTAAAATATTTTTTTTATTATGATTGAAAAAAGTCAATGCATTTTAGTTTTTTAAAAATGTAATTTAAATTTCATTTTGAATATGATAGAGAGATAAAGTACGGAGATATTAAAAAGTTTCAATAGAATTTGAAAGACTATCAGTCATTACTTAATACAGAACATATAAATCTCATATAGGGCTTAGCATGCACATAAACTTGAAAAATCTTTTCACTTCACTAAGAGTGGTTTAAAAATTTAGAAAAAGTGTTTTGTTAATATATTAAAAATGTAATATTTTTTAAATATTAGTAGAGGGTGCGAATGTAAAAATGTATAATAATTATTATTAATAAATTGGTTGTGGTCTATATATTTTTAATATTTTCTGTATGAATGTTATCTCGCTCGTCGTTGTCAGCATCTGTAATAATAAAATAAAAAAAATATTATTTACGAATATCTGTTAAAATGAATGTATGTTCGAATTTAGAATCGAGAAAGTACTTTAAATGGTTTAAAATATCATAAATTCCATTTACAATACATATTTGAAAGAAGTCTGTAATATATTTTATGATCAATAATTCATAGAATCTCTCTCAATTGAATAATCCATAGAATAATATTTACATATTTGTTCTTACCAGAAAAATAAACCAGAATTTTTTTCGTATTTTGTTTATCTTATTAACACATAAGATGAACGATGATATAACATTTAAACGGAATCAATTTCTAGTCCGCCCACTTCTTTGAATAAAACACCCTTTGAAAGAATTTAAACGAACATCAATTTCCCCCTCTTCAAGCTGAAAGAAAATTGAATAGTTAGGAAAAAAAAATTTAAGAAATGTTTCGCAATATAAATGATATATAATATATATAATATTTAGTTACCGGATCTGTTATGTACAATTCTCTGTAGCATGAGGGAGAAACGCATTCACGGACGCATCGAGTTCGTGATAATCCATTCATCTGGTTGCAAGCACTGCTCTGTTCGCAAGCCGTTTCAAACTCTCGAAATATCATCTCCTGAGAAAAATTATAATATTATATTAAAATAGCACAATATGTAAATATGAATATTTATATCTTACATTTTTAGCTGAATCCTTGTATTGGTATTCTTTAAATGAAAATGTAACACTATCTTTATCACTCACACATTTGGTGACGAAAAAAACGCTTATGATGAAATTAATTAATACTGATCTTTCATACATATTGAATATAATAATGGTTTTCCTTGTTTTTATAATGTAGGTATGTGCTTATCGAAATCAATGGAAAGATAACTTGTTGAAATTTTTATTAGGTTTCCTGCGCGCGCATCACTAACGAAACCCAACTAGTGTGGCAACGATTAAAATTATTCTGTAAGAATCATATTTGAAAATAATGAATGGTAAAATATCAATCCTATAATTTTACCTTCTTAAAATCGGTAACAAATTTTAAAATTAAATTACATTAAGTGACACTATGTACCGATTTTTCGGTTAATACCGGTTTTCACTATCGACCAAGAAAAAATTAAATGTCAAGTGAGTGTTGTTTTAAGCCATAGGGTTTGTCAATGCCCAATGTAGTTGTATAAAACCTTCGATTTGCACGAAACCTCTTTATCAATTCACTGTTTACAGTTGTTACGTTTCAGTATCCTTTTGTATAAAAATATTAGTGTTATATCGTGTTCTGTGAGTGTTTAAAGAAGGAAGTTGGATGTTACCATACGTCGAAATAAAGTGATCACAATTTTTCCAATTTGGTACGTAATATTTACAGATTTTCTTCTCTTATTTTTGCTTTTATCTCGAAGCATATTGGACAAAATAATGAAAAAAGATATTTTCTTGCTTTATAGTGTTCGCAAGTTGTGAAAGCTGTTCTTTGTGTTAAGACATTGAATATATTCTATCGTTTATAAAATTCGCTTGTGATAGTTTAATATAATATTAAAGCTTCGTTTAGTTCTTAAATATGCTATTGTCCTATACGATAACAATAATGAATTAGAAAAAAATCTATAGCATGAAAATTGCTTACGTAAATATCATATGATATAAAATTATTTTCATAAAATAATTTATCATTTAATTATAATCGAAAATAATTTTATTAATTACTGATTGTGTTAATTAACATATATACATATATGACATAATATAAAACTATAACAAACAATTGTATGATAAAAAACATGAATAAAATCTAGTTCATGTTGTTAAAGTGAAAGATTTTCAAGTTTGAGGGATAGTGACCCAAACACCAGTGCAAGTTTAGTGCAAGTGCACTCAGCTATTACACTCTACTCCATTTTCAACTATATTTTCATGTGATAAAGTTTATTTTTGCCCAAAACATTCAGCATTAGTCACTGAAACTGGATTTCATCACATTGAATTCCAAATTTTATTCCGAATGTTATAGAATTGATTATTGTCCGTATAATCATGTGATTCTGCATGATTATTTTTTGTAGGGCATTTTTTGTCATGTTAACGTTATTTTGTGTTAACTGGCTGTTTTAATTTTATTGCAGTCGTTGTTTGGATTTCTGCTTTTTTATTATTTACTTGGGCTGTATACATCTGAACATAATTAATAATTTTGTATGAATATTATATAAAATATAAATTAATTCATAAATATACATTAATTAAGATGTATTTGATCACTCATACTGTGATTTTGAGATGACTTATCTGTACTGAAATTAACTGCTTTTTCAATACACATATATATGAAAACTATGATATCTTATATATTACAAGCTAATAATAAATAATATTACTATGAAATACAATCAAAAAACCTTAACAAATATATCTCATTAAAATCCAAGAAAAAATATGCATTTTGTTTGTATGAGTAAGTAAATACGGGGTTTGAAATTATCTT
Source organism: Danaus chrysippus (assembly GCA_916720795.1). Classification (NCBI taxonomy): domain Eukaryota; kingdom Metazoa; phylum Arthropoda; class Insecta; order Lepidoptera; family Nymphalidae; genus Danaus; species Danaus chrysippus. The sequence continues at coordinate 5,763,049 of CAKASE010000066.1, read as the reverse complement.
ATCAGAATTATTATCAGTGATAAATATAATTAATTCATGTATATTCAAATATCTTATTGAAATTTGTCGTTTCAGACACACACACACACACACACACACAGACACACATATACACACACTCACACACATATATATATTTCTGTATAATTTGCTATCTTCAATCTCATTTGGTACATTAATATGATATTTCAAGGCCACTTATATACCTTAAAAGATATAAAAATTGCAATTATCATACTACATTTATCTTTATATAACTTTTTTTACCTTTTTCATATATCTTTTATATCTTTTACATTTTCTGTTTACAGTTATATTCATATGTTATTAATTTTAGACCTCATTATCGAAATTATATGTGTTTGACCTCATTAATAATAATCACTTCAATATATCGAAAACATGTTTGTAATTGCATTATTAAATAATATTATTTATAATAATTATGTTTTATTGTATTTAAATATTTAAAAATAGTTTATATATTTTTTTTGGTAGATTTAATCTTATTCAGCCTTACTTTTAATGATATAATCTATATTAAAAATTTAAAGAAATTTAATACAAATGTCTTTTTGGCGTTAATTTATTAAATGTCAAATACTTTCACAGATACAAAAAAATATTTTATTAATAATATGTTATGCAAAAAGGTTTTATTATTGATTAAATCAATATAAAATAAAATACATTATTGCAATAATAATCCTAATGTTTTCACAATACTTATAGAATGCGTCAAACTTGTACTTGCCTTTGTATAAGTTTATATAAGTACATTTGTACTTAAACAATTGTGAACCAGTATTTTATTTCTTGCAACCAATAATAGAACTTATTGTAATGCGTTATGGTTTATTCTCTGTTGTTTTTCGTTTGCAGTGTATTTGCTTTTAGTGCATCAAGTACGCATGTACTCGTCGGTGCAAACTGTTTAACTGTTGTACCTTATTTACTGAGTGATAAAGGTCATAATTGTTATATTAAAGTGTTTACCGAAGCCATAAATTTCGATCTTATTCCTTTGTAATAAGTATCAAAATATATTTTTAGTTAGTGATTACTGTGTGTTTATAAATACCAGTTTTTGATGGCACGGTGTATGTCTGTTACCGGTTAATTAATATAATTCGTGTTCAATTTATTTATGATTATTATTTTTATTATAGAAAAAAAGTTTTTTATCGACCGGAAGTCAGTTTCGCAACTGTAGATATTTGGTATAATTAGCGGCGGGAAATTAGTTTTATTGTTTGTTAATTATTTTATAAGGCTGTGTGGAATGTTCTAGAATCTACATTCTATATGTTTGTTTGTTTTGATTTGATTGTCTAGGGTTTAATTTTATCTTGATAGTTATTGTGATATTTTTCCAAGTATTAATATTAAGCTGTTAAGGTCTTCCAGTAGTGTATTCTTCAAGATTGAATGTATTTAGAGCTGTAGACTATAGCGCTTTCAATTTCCGAGCTATAAAATATGTATGAAGATTTTAAATACTGATATTTGACGAGAAAACTAAAATAATTGTTTTGCAAGAAAGAACTACGTTTTTTAAGAGCTACATTTGATATCATAATCGGGAATCGTTTTTAATAAGATGTAATTTTACTTGTCTGGTAATAGTTAATAAGTTAACACTTATTTAACAGTTGTAAGCAGTTGAGAACTACAAGGCTGGTGAACAGTGTGGTGATGATGAACGGCGGACCAGAGGTGAGGGTAGTTCTCGATCAGTCGGTAGTTTTAGAGGAATTCCCTCATTTTTAGTAAAAACGAATGTTTTTTTTGTAATTCATCGTTGATTTATCAGTTTTTTATGGCTTTTGGCGATGATCGAAATGTTGTGTTGCTGATTTCAAATCGGTGGTTTCCTTGATATTGAGTATAATATTGTCTTCGTCTTTAGTGCTTCAATTATTTAATTTAATTTTTTATGGCTTATTCATAAGACGTAAGAATGATCTTGCATGATACTGATTATACTTATACTATTTGTCTGCATATTTTACTGAAAAAGTAAATGCATGAACCTCTTATGTACTAGCTTCAAATATTTTGTTTTATTACAATATAAAGATGTGTTATCCTTTCGCGAGTATTCATTTAGGTAAAAGTAGTATTTAGGGATTTTAGTATCAGTTTTTTTTTAATTATTTTACAATTCATACCGCCGATGTTTCAGTTGTTTTGAAGGAACCATGATCTAAGGCAGTCAAAATGTCATCTTTTCTATTCGTGATCACGGTTACTTCAAAGTATGTAGTTTAAAATATAAAAAAAAACGGGTAGTATATCCGAAAATATAAGTTTTATCTATTACAATGTATTAGAGAAAATAATCGACAATGTACCATCAAGTAGATATACGAAAGTTTTTCAATCCTTTTTCATATTCTTTTATTTATACATATTAAATAATTTAATACATATAAACTATAGAAAAATATCTTTATAGAGATCGACTTGTACGGCCCATAAGAATCTGCAATGCAGGTCCCGCATTGCATAGGTACATATGTTAGTGCATAGAAATTCAAGAAACCTTTGTACACAGCTTTTGATATTATGATTTTTTTTTAATATTAATATTGAAAAAGAATATATTTCTTCTTAAGAATGCCGCAAAAATTTCTCAGAAGTACTTCTAGAAACATGATTCATATTTTGGCTTTTAAATTATAAACTATTATACTATGTATTGGAATATACACATAAGTATATTTATATAAATTTTCCTAAACTTGCTTTGATCATTATATCTATAGTATAAAAAAGTATTTAAAAATAAAACTCTTAATATATTTAAAATCTTGGTTTGGTTTTTCTAAGTACGTGTGATCATTTTTTGTTTTAAAAATCACGTGTTAGAAATATAATCTTCATAACGACGTTATGTATTTGTTTTTACATAGTTTTTTTCCTGCATTATATATCAAGGCTGTTATTGACAGTGAATTCAATGTAAAAGAATAGTTTGACCTTAATATGGCACTTCACTTTTTTTACGTTTTATTCGTCTTCATTTGACATATTTGGACAAATAAAACACATACACAAATAAGCGAAAACGCATAAAGACGTTGTTGGCATGCTAAGTGTGGATGCCGTGTTTGCGCTATTTGGACTACGTACAAATATTTGGACAAATACGTCAAATACGCAACGCGAATACGCAAGACCAAGTGAAGTGCATTTACATTTATAATAGAAATACATTTTGGTACCTTCCTATCATCTAGTTCTTTAATTTATGTATGTTTGTGAAAATTGACGATTTTGTGTCCAAAAAAGTGATGAATGCTGTCAGCTGATTTGGTTTAAAAGGTATCTCTTCTTTTTAACCCTAACTTGAGTAAGTCCACAAATTTAAATGAACTCCCCCCCCCCCCAAAAAAAATGAAATATAACTAACTAATAGTAATTAATGATTTGTTATCAATATATCACTGATAACATCAAGCAGGTGTTAAAACTATCGCAAAATACTTCAATAACACTTTTTAATGGATCATTTACTTTATTTGCCAAAATTTTAATTCAAATATCAAAGTATTTTTAATTGAAAATCAATTTGAATTTTATTATTTTTATAAAAGATAAGATAATTTAATACAAATCTTATAATCATAATGACGGATGCTTGGATAAGAGTTATCAGTATGTACGTCTTATTTCGTATTTGTTCGGATTAACTCAGTAACATAAAATATTTTGTATCATCGTGAAGTTTCACTTAATGGTATAGAAAAAAACATGTTTTACCGTATTAATAACAAGATATGAAAAAATAATTATTCATAACAAAAAATAATGGTAGCGCAAAAAAGGAAGCGGCTCACGAATAAGCAAGTTACCTATTAACACTTGGTTTAAGATTTAAATGATTTTAATAATATCTGTTAAGTGGACTGTTTATTAACTTTATATTTAACCTGAACTCTTAAGGTTTTTAACCTGAAAACATTACCTTTTTAACCTTGTTAACCTGAAACTAATTTGGGAACGTTTAAAATTTGTTTTTATGATCAAAAACTTTATCTATATCATAAAATATATTAACTTTATCATAAAAGCACCACAATATCTATTATTTTTATTGATATTGATTGAATTGTATGTATGTATATGTTTTATTATATGTTACTACTTCCTTTATTACCCATGCGACGAAAATTGTATGACAAATATTCCTCTATATAATTTCTGCAAAATAAAACTTTACATTAAAAAAAAATATCGAAATATTTCGTTAGTTTATGAAAGATTGCGTACATACACACAGACAGTGTAATAAATACCAGTAAATAAGTATATATATTAATATATAATATAGTTTAATTTTTTGTTATCACATATTTTTTGTACCGTGACCTTTGACCTTACGAAACGCTATCAACATTAGCGTTGGTTCCGAGGTAATTAAGTTTATGTTACAAATCATACGCAGATTCCCAAATGATATATAAAAAGAGTTCAGTTCTGAGGTTGTGAATTGTTTGTTTATAATATTCATTATTATTTTTTAAATAAATATATAATTACAATAATAATAAATAATTAAAGGTGCCATTATATACTCGGTCGAGTTTTACTATGTACTAGTGTCGTCGTATGATTGCAATGTATATTATTTAAATTTATACAATTGTCTAGAAATAAACTATAACTTAACTATAAATTATATGAAAAATATATAAAAAATTAATACTAATTTATTGATAAAACAATTAGAATTACATATGATAGAATCCTAATTTTATATCTGTTTTAAAGATTCGTGTCTCGTTTTTTTCGAATGTAGTGTTTTATGTATAGAGTAATGATTATAGAAGAAATCTCCAAAATATATCCAATAGTTTTTTCTTGTTTCTTGACAGAATCATATAGATTTGGTTAAACGAAGACGAGTTATAAAAAGGATCCGTAATGAAATTGTTATTTTTGATCGCGTGATCACGGTTGCTGAAAAGTAATAGAAACGTCGGGAGTATGTAGTTTTTAAAATAATAAAGTACGCGTAGAATAATCTGAAAATATTAGTTTTTCAAATGAATACTCGCGAAAGTCTTAGATCTCCTAACTGTTAACGTAGGTAGTATAAATGGGAAACGCTACGTATGTAGAGACGATGCAAACTAGGACTAAGAATACAAAGATTAACATATATACAGGGTGACTGGTGAATTACTATCAATATTTAAGGAGCATACTCGGTACATGATTCTCATTCGAATTATGTAAAAAAATAGGTACTTAATTTTGACCAAATTTCCGTATAAATAAATAAAGCGTGTACACGTTCCAAGTGTTCCTAGTGTGGACGCGCGCGGCGGCGTGCTGATACAACAACACGCCGCCGCGCGCGTATGTGTGAGTGTGTAGTGTAGAGTAATCTGTAGGGTGTTCATACGATGCGTAATTAATTACACAACTTTTGGTTAACTTTACTTAGAAGTTTATTAAAATTTATGTTATATTAATTTATATTTTGTCATATATGATCGTCAAATATCACGTCCTCAAATATCGATAGTAATTCACCAGTCACCCTGTATATTAAGATTCTAACAAAATCCTTATAAAAAATATAGTTTTCTTTTAAAGCCAGTACTTTTAAATAACAATAAAACCTTAACTAGAGCAAACTAATTATTATTTTGAGCTAAAACACCTTAAATGAGTTAATTTCAATTTACAAAAATACAAGTCGTACTCACAAAATACTTTCCCGCGTTAAAGTCGACAAACCAAGCGTCATAGCTTTAATATCACTAGGATGCGTTTAGACATATAAAGGTTCGGTTCGAATAAAAAGTGTGATCCCTCAGCATATTATATATATGAGAGGTATATTATATATAACATATGGGGGTATTAAAACCTTCTACATATATCATTATTTATTAGTCACAGTTTGGGCGTACGAGTGTCGTGCTATAGAGATAACACTACACACCGCTTAATAACTGTTGTCATTGTAATTAATTAATTAAGCGATACTTACTAACCGATCGTGAAAACGTCACGTGTAACGTTCTAGTAATAAAATGTATGCTTACTAAGGATTAGCGTCACATTATAAAGTTAACAGTATTACATTCACAAATTGAATGAGAAACGGAAAACTATTCGTATGTAGTCTGTTAAAACTTGTGGTAAGAACACTGTTTTATTCTCGTAAATTTTCTTGAAGATCACTTCAGAACTATTCCAGGCTGCGGTGAAAACTCTTATCAATAGCTTTTGAAACGCCTTCTGTTCTACATATGATATATATTATATGAACGTCTATAGCATAGTCGTATATATGTTGATAGTTATATTTATATATATGTATGTATCTAAATATAGTAAATGTTCTATGTACATAATTTAAAAATGAAAGATTATCTTATACATTTTTTAATTCTAATTACTATGAATAGTTTTGATAAATTAATAAATATATTTCCTTTATAATATTATAAATGCGAAAGTTTGTCAAGATGTATATGTCTATATATATTATTTGCTCTTTTACGTAAAATATACATACTGACTTTTGTTAAACTTTTCAATAATAGCTACATACCAAAACAATATTATATATTTCCACGAGGACAGATCGTAATATATAGTTAAATGTTTGAAGTCACGTGAGACAGATGGCGCTGTCGTTACTTACGTACACACAATATAAAGTAAACAATATAAATTGGTCTGTAAACACCATTGAAAAAGTGGATTTAATCGCGGATAAGAACTAGTTAAATGTTTTATTCAGTACATTTTAATATGAAAATTTATGTATGAGATAAAAAATAAAATCATTTCAATAAAACTTAAGTCTTCGGATTTACCTACTACGTGTTTTTTCCTATTTAAAACTTGCATACTTCCGATGTTTTGATTACTATTTACTAAGCAGCCAACGTGGTAACAGGCAGATGAGAACATAATACTATATTTTGAAGCAAATAAAAAGCTATTTCTATACTTACTATGTTTAAACCTAAAATGCTATCCAATAAAAAATAGAGCACTTTTATTATTATTATTATTATCAACAGTTACACTGATATGATAATAAATAAAAAAAGGGGATTCCCATGTAGGAATTTTTATATTAATACTCGGTGCTGCCATCTCTTATTTCAACAAAGCATTAGTGTCCATTACTTTTTTGTATTCTATCAATCACTCGTAAGTTTTTAAGATGCGTAATACATAATACTATTATATTAGTCATTGGTTAAAAACTGTAATATTACTTGTCAATGTTTGTTAATAATTTGGAAAGGCTTGTGAAAATGTATTGTTGAAGCATAAAATGGTATTTTGCTAGAGATAGTAATGCTAAGCTACTTTTAGATCGTTTTTTACAACAGATGACTGGAATGTTCTTTTAAGAAGTATTCAAAAGCACAGTATTACTAGCCGTGGTCCACATATTTTTGTTTTCTATTTTATTTGGTTGTTTGAAATTGAATTAAAACGACTCTAATATTTTTTTCCAATCAACTGATCAATCACTAGTACTTTTTGCTTTAAGTCGATTTATGTCTATTACCGGTTTTTTATTAATTATCATTACTAGTGATGTGCCGTGATGACACGGCTGTTTCCTTTTACGATCTTCTACCGGATAAATTTTCAATTAATACATATATACATCGCGTCTTTCAAGAACAATGGTCTGTCACGAAATCATTGAATGACGTCAAATAGCGTTTCAAGACCATTCACACTCCTAGCTGCTGAGGAAGGATAAGATCTGTTTTCGTATCGACTTTTTCAAATATATAAATCAATATTATCATTACATATTGATTAAAAGCGAAAGTTGTTCCTTTAGCTTGCCTTTCCTGTACATAATTACTCCAAGCTTTTTCAATATTCGTATTGAGATACTTGGTTTCCGCGTGAGCTAATAGAAAAAACAGAACTAAAGTCAAACTTTTCTGAGAAAAGAGGTTTTATACGTGTCTTTCTTCTATGGGAGGGTGATAGAAGTTTTTGTGCGTGTAGCGGGTCTTATTGGCGAGGATAGGCCGTAAAACCTAACGGGCATATTGAGCTATAGATGATAGCAATTAGAGTTACTCGAAGTCTCGTTCTATACTCAGACTATTCTTGTAACAGTCTGAGACCATAGATAGTCTCTACACCACAAAAAAACCTGACCTAACTCAGCGTAAACCTGTCTTAAGGCATAAAGTTTTTATAGCGTCAAGTTATGACCCCAATCAGATAATAAAATATACTCCCATTTAATTGCAAAAGTAAAGATATACATAACTTATATTCTAGGGTTGAGAGATTAGAAACGTTGAAACTATTAGTATTATGGTTAGCAAGGAAACTTGTATTAAGGGTAATAGAAATTAGGGCTGAAGTTATTCCTGATATTTTATTGTAAAGATACAATTTTTTTTGTACAAAATTAAATTAGTTAAGCTATTTTAATGATGAAGTTTTTTTTGGCTCGCCTCCAACAAAACGTTTCATGTGATCGGAACGTGAATGTTTTTGTAGTTATTCAAACACTGCTTATTTAATATAATAACCTGTTTAATTATAATATTACTAAGTGAGTATTATTATTACGTATAATATAAAAAATACGAGAGCGATGGTTTGTTTATAAAACATTATTATCGAGATTAAATGCTAAAACAAAAAAAAAAAACAATAAAATCTCCTTTGTGGAACGACATTTAAAATTATTATAACGGAAGACGAGTTGGCAACACTATGTATTTAGTAGGTCAACATAATTATGATAAAACTTCGCGAATGTTAACTAAATAAATATAGTAACAATCCAGAAAGATAATATAAAAACAGTTTCGGTATAGCCATATCACAGTGTCAGAAGTCAACGCACTTAACGTCACAATATTATGACGGAATGAATAAATATGTTTTAGTTTTGTAAGTGGTTTTGGCGCGCAGTTGACTCCAGATGGCCGCGGAAGCGTCGCGCGTGATTGGTTGAAATTACACTAGTCTCGGTTGACATTTTTTATAATTATTTAAATATTAAATAAAAAGGTTTTATATCGCGTCGTTTTTGTATAGATTATAGAATAATATTTAGTGGCCTTGTGATTGGTTGAAATTGTGTACGTTGTAAAGTTAATTTAGCGACATTTTGTTTCGTCGTATTCGAATTAAAGCGGTTTTTTTATCGCGTCTAGTTTGTGTTGTGAAAAAAAATGTGATAAAAGTTTTATATTATAATTTATAAGTGAACGTGAGTGTATAGTTTGTATTTTTGGCGGGATTCTTTTGTTGGCAACTATTCCGCATCTATGTATACAATTGGCATAGCACAGTTGGGAAATGTTTCCAAAGTGAGTTGTGATATTTAAAAATACCGAATTAAGCTATATATATTTAATATATCCATTGTTATTATAAGGACAGTGTTCAAATAAGTATTTATCAATCGTTATCACTGATAACGATGTCGTTTTAAACAGTAAACAAAGAATCTTATGCATACAGCTCAACGGACATGTTAATGCAAAAGTGAAGGATCAAATTTAAATATTTTTTTATGTATTTATTTAAATTTCTTGATTAAATTTTGTTCCAACTTTAAAGAAGTCTTCTTTATATAACTATTTACTATGCATAAGAATTTTAGATTGTGTTATATTTTATTTATTTTTAAACGTAGAAATGAATACAAATATAAAATAGGTTAACGCCTGTCCGCTAAATATAAAGTTGTTAGTTTATCGGTAATTATTTTACCGGTTTTTGATTGTTTATATAACCGGTCGAGATGAATCAAGCTCTATTTTGTATGTTTGTTTTAATTAACGTTTCCGTGTGAAAATTTGCATAATATGTAGGAAGTAACTTTTTTATTCGACCCATTGATTTAACGGGATAAAAGACACATATACATGTGTGTGTGTGTGTGTGTGTGTGTGTGTGTGTGTGTGTGTGTGTGTGTGTGTGTGTGTGTGTATTTAGATATATCGTATTAAAAGAAATAAAATACCGATTCTCATATATGTATAAGTTGTGTTGGTCAATGATTTGTTTATAGCACGATTATGGCATAAAGATTAGCTTCGTTCTAGTGATGTATATTTACATATAAAAATATATTTTTTCATACATTTTCATTACCTTTTTTTTTGATATCTTTTTATATATAGCCAGCATTTATTTAGAACTTTTTAATTTTCTTTTTTCAAATGAAATTTGGTTTGTTGTGTTTTTATAAAAATATTTTTTTCGTTTATTTTGATCATTTTTGGCAAAACATAATTTATATCGAAATAGTATTTAATATATAAATTTAAATCTCTTGGAATCAATTTTTAATATACGTTGCCTTTTTATGACATTATTTTTTTTATCGACTCCAAGCTAAAAATAACATAGAGATAGCAAATATTTTTTACTATCTGTCATAAACAGTATGATACTTAAAAATCATATGATCGTAGTGGATATCGGAATTGACGATTTATAAAAGATAGTTTTATATGATAGTAGCCTTACTAGTAGACGTTGAAACTTAGAGTTCAAAAGTTTGAGACGAAACCTCTAAGCATTCAATGTATTCATATGCGTGTGTCGGGTCCATCGTTGTAGTGAGAGGAGCTTCAACAGTGACTGGGACTTGAGACCCAGGTGTAGGTTTAAGGGACCCCTATATAACGCGTTATACGCTCACCTCCACTGTCCAAGCTCCTCTCTTTACCTCACCAAATATGAAAGAACCTACTACAGCTGCCTTCGATGTACGTTCTAATAATGAATTGATATTAATTCTGGACAGGCCAAAGTCTTTTAGTAGGTTGTAGAGATAACAAAAATGTTATTTTTCTTTACTATCTGTCATAAAGAATATAATACTTAAAAATCACATGATCTTGTTCGAATTGAAAATTTATAAAAATAGTATTAAGATAGCAGCATTACTACCAGACGTTATAACTTACAGTACAAAAGTTTATTATGTAATACTGGTATTAAAAATGTATAAACATATATATTCAATTTGTTTTAACAGTTGTACAAAAGTCCAACACAAACAATGAAAAAATCTCGTATTTGCTTAAAACATATTTTTGCTTACGTACGAGTATTACTTGTTCGCATACTCAAACTACAAACGGGTAGTTCAGAGTATTAACTTAGAGTAGTGTATGTATCTATACAATAGGTATAATACACTGTTTCACGTACCCCACTAGAGGGGGCGGCATGCGCTCGGCAGACTCACGACTAGCGCGGAGCAGAACGGGGACGTGCGTCGCTCTAGGCGGGGTAGTATTGAGCCAGTGACTAGTTATTCTCACTTATAGAACCAGGGGTCCTATACTTATATTTATCATTAACAAGTAATTCTCGTTATATTCTGTATTGAAACAAACTTGTGGTATATACTCAAGTTAACCTAAATACATATCGTTTACAGTTTAAACTGCCCATTTAGAGTTTACTACTCATACTAAGGGTACGTGTATCCGTCCCAGTAAGGTCATAGGTTCGAGTCCTTGAATACGTAAACGTCGTATCGATGTTTATATTACTAATAATTTTTACATATAATGCTACAATGGTTAGTTTTAAAGTTGTAATCTTATATATATATGTATATATAATCTATGGTTTGTTTACTTATGCTAAGTACATATAGTAATAGTTTTTGCCCGCGACTTCGTCTGCGTTAGTAGAATAAGAAATGTATAGTTGACAAGGCGAACTCTATTCCTCCTTAAAGGCAATAGATAAGATTAATTTATTAATTTTTTTTTCAATTAGATGAAAAGTATCTTATGTCTCCTGCTTCTAAACTTCACGCCACCAATTTTCATCCAAATCCGTATAGTCGTTCTTTAGTTATAAATAGTGTAACTAACACGACTTTTTTACAAATAAATAAATTTTAATATGCAAAATTCAGTTTATACATTTTTTTACAAGTTTTTTCACTCGACACTTCTTGCGGTTTCATATTTATATGAATTGAAAATTTTATAGGAATATGCAATGGAAGATTCGACTAACAGGATTTGAATCTTTACCTCCAGAATATAGCATTTAAATTGTTTCGATAACTAAGTTATCTTGACTTAAATGGTGTCTGGGAATTAAAAATTCTGCTTTTGTTCATAATGTGTGTGGTGGCAGTGGTTTTACTAAGTTTAAAAAATTGATAAACAGCTATGAGGATTATCGCAAGCATTATAGATATAACAAAAGCATTTAAATGTAAAGTAAATATATACATAATTACATATATACAAAATAATAATGGCTTTGGGAGCGTTCAAGTATTACGTAACGCAATTTTCGAAGATTTTTGACCCCCCCTTCCCCTCTCGTAACGCACAGTAACGTTTTTCTGTAGTCCCCCCCCCCCCCCCTTATCAAAACGTTACGTAACACTCAAGTGATCAATGTCATCCAAAGTCGTAAAACAATATGTAATAGTTTGGTATAGTTTTAATCTATTAAATGAAAAGAGATCATTGACACAAATCTCCCTCTTCTGAAGAAATTACAGTATGAACACTATGAACTCACGGATAAACACTAACGAACACTGACCACGGAAGCAACATTAAAAGACTTACAATACAATCTAGGTATTCCCCGTAAAATATCAATTAAGAGGTTTGCAAACTTGGAATACAAAATAAAAATATCGACCAGACTAAAACAATCTGGTCAACATAATGTAACGTATATGAAAAGAGTTGCCAGTTTGGGGGTTTTTATTAAAAATTTTTTTAGAAACAATGCTACGTAACGTTTTGTAAGAGACACCCCCTCATGCCCCTGTAACGCATCGTAACATTTTACGAAACCCCCCAAAATTGCGTTACGTAATACTTGAACGCTCCCTTTATAAGAAATTAAAAAAAATAAAATAATAATCGAGTAAAGTCGAGGCACGGAACTAGTGTATATGTATTTTAGTTTATGTAACATAATATGTTGGCGTTAGTGAAAGTGGATATAGTAACAATAGTAGGTATCGGAATTGTGTCGAGACTTTCATTCATAAACGGTTGTACAAGATTAATCATATATATATATATATATATATATATATATATATATATATATATATATATATATATATATATATATATAAGATTAATCTATCTAATAATATTTTCTAGCAGCTTCTGTATAAATCTTGCATCCGTATAAATTCTGTATAAAAATCGCGTAATCTTAACTTAAACTAGCTAGGTCTTGTATTCAAGATCCAAATATTATAAAAAAATTAAATTATATCGGAAAAAATTAAGATATTTGAAAAAAAAAATCAGTTACCACGAGTTTGCATCCTCGAAATACATACGGATCGTTTCCAGTTTCGCATACATAAACCTACCTTGATATTACTACGAGTGAGGATTATCGAAGAAAAACTCTAACTTCTCCGTATCTTGAATCGTGAAAACCTGTGGTAAGTTACAGGTCAGAATCGAACGTGGGTAGGAAATAGTACTTAGAATCTACATATGTAACAGTTTTATTTGTATAAAAGGTAAAACGGGAACAAAAATACATACATACATTTACATAGACTGTTTAGATAATAATAATAAGGTGCTATAGTAAAGTGCGCTCTGTTTGTATGAAGATAAAATTTAAACCTGATTGTTTTGATATTACTAGATCTGTCATCTTTTAATGATTTAATATTTTTGATGATTTGAAGAGTTGACACACATTGTTGAAAGCGTCAGGAATCAGCATGTCTCAACAGACGCACAAACTGTAAAAGTTATTAAAATTACACACACACACACACACATAGACACATATATACATATATGCATATATACATATATATATACGGGGTGACTGGTGAATTACTATCAATATTTAAGGAGAATACTCGGTACATGATTCTCATTCGAATTATGTAAAAAAAAATAGGTACGTAATTTTTGACCAAATTTCCATATAAATAAATAAAGTGTTGACACGTTCCAAGTGTTCCAAGTGTGGACGCGTGCGGCGGCGTGCTGATACAACACTACGCCGCCGCACGCGTAAGTGTGTGTGTGTGTATACCTAATCTGTAGGGTATTCACACGATGCGTAATTAATTACATAACTTTAGGTTAACTTTACTTAGAAGTTTATTAATATTTATGTTATATTAATTTTTATTTTGTCATATATGATCGTCAAATATCACGTCCTCAAGTATCGATAGTAATTCACCAGTCACCCTGTATATATAAACATAGTGTTTAGGTGTATTGTAATACGAGTAGGAAGCGTTATCAAATAAAATTGTGATAAAGAATTATTATTTGTTACGCTCGTGTATTTCACGAGATTGTGCTTTAAAAAATTTAGATTTTTTTTTATATTCTCAGTTTTAAAATTGGTGCTTGTAAAAATAACCATTTCTAATACAATAATAAATTTATATTAAATTCCATACAAATCCAATTCCAGTTGTTTAATAATTAAAAGAAATATAAATAGTTTAATTTAAATGTGATATTTTTCAACAATAACCTTGAGTGTTATCGGTTGCCAAATATTTTAAATTAATTCCGCGCTCATTGTCATACAATAGGTGACTTAATATATTGTAATTAGAAACATCTGCTTATATATGTGTGTTTTAGACACAATCCTATATGTTTAAACATATAGTCCTATCCAAATTTTGAACAATATAAAGTTATATAACGACTTTATCATCATCATCAGCCTATCAGAGCCCACTGCTGAGAGGCCTCATCTCACATGGAGAAGGTTTGAGCATTAATCACCACGCTTGCTCAAGACGGGTTGGTGATTTCAATCTTATAATTTGAAATTATAAGTCCAGGTTTCCTCACGACGTTTTCCTTCACCGTCAGTCAGTGATGTCTAAATACTCTTAGAAAGTACATATGACTCGGAAAAATCACACTGGTACTTGTCAGGATCGAACCCGCGCCCTCATACGTGAGTGGCGGTTCTTTAGCCACTAGGAAACCACGTCTTATCGTCTTTATATGACAGTAAAATTTATATACATATATATACATACTAAACTTAATTTTTTCATATATAAAATTAATAAATATAAATAAAAACTTTAAAATAATTACACTGCAATTCCAATCCATAGTTTTAGAGAAAGTCATCTCCATACAAACATATCCAGATACAGTACTAACACTTTTTAAGTCATTTAAAGAATAATTGTAATTCCTATGTACATATATCTATCAGTTTTGATACATATTAATATATATTTAAATTTATAATTACTGAAAATAAATTTATCTATTCAATTAAACCCGTATTATTGGTTAGTTTATAATTATCACACGTTTATTTTGATAATTATTAATTACTACATATTATATACATATATATGTATATACCTTGAACATTACATAATATCAAATACAGCGAGAAATTTCTTTCGAAGATAATTCTTATAATAAGCTAGTTTTTCCTCGCGACATCGTCCGCGTTAATATCTGAATTAGTAATATATGTATTGCTGACCGGGCGAACTCTATTCTGCGGTTTCTGCCCTAGAGGTCATAAATAATCGGATATTACAGTCTATTTAGCTCTTTCTTTTTCGAAAAGAATTAAATATCCCATGTCCGTCTCCTGGTTCTAAGCTATATCCCCGCCTATTTTGAACCATATCCTTACAGCCGTTCTTGAAATTTGAATTATAATAGTGTAACTAAAACAACTTTATATATATGTATAGATAAGGTGAAAATTTATTATTAATATGAACCAATATTTTTATCATTAAACTTTGGTGACTTTATTCTAAAGTTTTATTATTATGGTTACAGCAAATATGACGTCACTGTCAAATAAAACTGATAGTTTCTCATCTGCCGTCGTTACGTCAGTATGATAGTGTTAACTTGACGTATTTAGTTTTGACGATGGAAACTACGTACTAAGAAATATACTTTTTATAATATGCCTTATTCTAATATGGTTATGACGTGTCTAGAAAATGGTAACTCTGTTACAGCAATTAAGGCTTCATTCACACTATATCTTTAAATTATAATATGTATTAAGGAAAATAATTTTGGTTTTTATAAACAATCTGAAAAGACCCTTATATTGGATTCAACGGAAGAGTTAATATCTCCATGTCTTCAAAATTATGCTTAGTACCAGTTCTCATCGTCACTACATACGAATCGTTTGCCGTTTCTCTTTCAATAACATATTTTAATACTATAAAATGTGAAGAGTTTCGAATGAAATACTTTTAACGCTGCGTACGTAGATGTGAGCTAGTACTAAGCGTGCAGATGTGTGATAATTCCGTGTCAGGGTCATTGGGTTAATGAGGCAATCTAAACATTACCTTAGAATTAAGTTTACATAACATGTAACAAAATGTCATCAATAATATTTGCCTTTAGATTTTTAATAATAGAGTTTTTTAACAGCTGACGTAAAAACAGAATTATTTTACTTAAGATTGACGTTGTTCTTTTATGTTTGTATGTGGCATTTTATCTTCGAAACGGATCGCTCGATTTCGATGTGGTTTTTCTAATTTGAAAGTTTCATGACTGTGATACTTATAGTTTGGTTCATATCTTTCCAGCAGTGTTAGTGTATGAGCTGTTTTCGGAATGCTATAAGGAATTTTTGTGCCTCTAATTTTTAAACGACGGTTAAGTAAGGAGGGTTTTCATTATAATTAATAGATAAAATTACATATTTTTATATAAAATTGCTTCTAAAGTGTAGGAATGATATCAAACAAAATATCATTATATTTCAAGATTTATTTCGAATTGAAAATCAAGTATATAATAATTTTCTTTTAATATTTTTTTTTAATTTTTTAATTTGTACTAATGAAGTTATGAAAATTTTACCATGTTAAATAGTTTAAATATGTAGTTACTGTTTTCCCAACAAAAAAGCTAAATAGATTTGATCTGAACTTAGTATTTAACAGAAATTAAACAAATAAAGTAATTTACTTCCCAACAAATAAGGACAGATAACGTAAAAGATCCAGCGTAAACACAAACCAAGGTTATAGAATCCTTAATACAAGTAACGATCAAACATAAATACTGATAGTTTCATAGTATAAAATTAAATTCGTTTAAAATGTTTAAATGTAGTTTTGGCTTTTACGTCAACTTTCTCTACCATTCGATGTAAGATACATCGAAATTGAGTGCATTGAACCCTAGGACCGGTTCTGTTAAACGATGCTGTAATATTATGTATATAATTAACATTTAAATATATTAAACTGTTATATAATACATAATGTAATATCAATAGAATGTAATCAAGTCAGTTGTGGCCTAGTGGTTGAAAGGCCCTCCTCTCGTTACCGAGGGCGCGGGTTCGATCCTGGCCCGGGCAAGTACCAATGTGATTTTTCCGAGTCATATGTACTTTCTAAGAGTATTTAGACACCACTGACAGACGATGAAGGAAAACATTGTGAGGAAACCTGGGCTTATAATTTCATATTATAAGTTGGAAATCACAAACCCGTCTTGAGCAAGTGTGGTGATTAATGCTCAAATCTTCTCCATGTGAGAAGAGGCCTTTGCTCAGAAGTTCTTCAGTTCTCAGAGGCCTTCTCACCATTCAATGTATTCACCGGGGGGTGCCGGGTCCGTCATTGTAGTGAGAGAAGCTTCAACAGTGCCTGTGACTTGCGACCCCAGTGTAGGTTTAAGGGGCCCCTATCTAACGCGCATTAAACGCTCACCTACACCGTCCAAGCTCCTCTTTCCAGTATAGCTCTCTACTCAAGCTAGTATTTACATAGGTAGTATGAAAAACGGGAAACTTCTCGTATGTAGTGTGACGATGCAGACGTGTGCTACGTATACTTACTCGTATTTCGGTTATCAATTATCATCATGTTTATAAATTAAACTTCGATATCAGTTTAAGTAAAAGTTTGTTATCATACATTTATTAAGAAAATTTAATATATAGTTATGACTCAATGTGTTTATGAAAACAGAATTATTTTTAACATGAAATGATCATGATTATATAGAAAAAATAAAATACCTCTTAATTAGGTACTTTAGTTTTATATTAATCGGATTTTTAAACAATTTTTGATATGCTTTTGGGTGCGCTTATCTTTATACATATAATTCTTCTGTGAGTGTGTATGTCACTGAACTTCTCTCAAACGACTGGACCAATTTTGATGAACGTTTTTGAGTGTGTTCAAGGGGACCTGGGGATGGTTTAGATTCACAATTTTGTCCGCTGGCCAATGTTTTTTTAATTTATTTTTAATTTATTAGTAGTTGTTGAAACAAACTTTTTTTTTAACATTAGATTTGACAACTAACTAATATGTCAATCATTTTGTCGCACTTCAAAACACGGAGATTTATGGCTTTAATAGGTAAACTCCAAAAATATTAATAAAAAAACGTAACAGATATTTCATGATTATAGGGCGATATGAAGTTCTCCGGGTCTTCTAGTATTCTCATATAGTTTATCGAAAGAAGATAAGTTATTAATTCTTCTTAACTGCTATCTCTTTTCTTCTGGATGACAGTCACACTCAAGTCATGATATTAATTGACTTGTACTCCTCAAATCTCCAAAATAAGAAATAATGTGAATAGCATTAATGAGTCTAAAATCAGCATAAACATTTTAATAATAGCCACGTGAAGTTCATTCAACTCGGAGATGCATCTCAAACTGACATCTTGTAGGTAGCGTGTATAATTTTGATTTTACATTTAGTTTTAAATTAATAAATATTAATTAAAGTCCAAGTACGAGTATGAAAAATGCTAAAATTTAAGTTTTTAGTCCCATGAATATATATAAAATTTATTTCATATGACAGACATATTGTACATCCAAACTGACAATTTAGCCGTAGATTATAGGATACAGTTTCTGTTTTAACAACAATACTACAAAAATATTCAATAATATCCCTACTAATATTATAAATGCGAAAGTAATTCTGTCTGTCTGTCTGTTACGCTTTCACGCCTAAACCATTGAACTGATTTTAATAAAATTCGGTACAGATATAGAGTTGACCTTGAGAAAGAACATAGGATAGTTTTTATCCCAGACTTTTGAAAGGTTCTCTTGGAAACGCGATATAACAGAACTCCAGTCGGGCGAAGCCGCGGGCGGAAAGCTAGTATAATATGTATATCTTTTAATTATGTCATAACGCATACGTTATTTTTGAACATGAGTGATATTTTATGACTCGTATATGTGTATGTATGTATATATGTATGTGTATGTATGTATGTATGTTTTATTAGTCATATAAACGTGCCTCTCAATGGTATACCCGACACGTGTTGGTCGCGTCCCCCGCTAGTTATTTCATTACTATTGCGCGCTACATCAATAAAGAACTATGTTATTGTGTTGTATGTATGTTTGTTTGTTGTGTAACTCGAAAACATGGAGTTAGTTATTAAATGATACTGTGATTACATTTTTATGACTCCACGTATATAAACGACTTAGTTCTATATTAAAATTTTATTTGATTTATTTGTAAAATGTATGTAGTTGCTTTATTTTGTCAGATTTTCGATAAATAATTAACTTGAGATAGATTACTATAAAAAGTAAAAACAGATACTGATTTTTTTTTCTTATTAATTCATTTGAAAGATTTGTGATCAATTTTGTTTTATTTATTTTTAAATGCATAATTAAAATGCTATGTGTTATGAAATAATTGCATATTTAAACTTCCTTGATGTCATATACTAAGCTGTAAAATTTAAATCGTTTGCAATATTCTTAATTGCCATTTTTTTGTTTTTTTAATGATTTTTTTAATAAGAAATTAATGTATAGTGTTACTCTAAATTTGTTTGTTATATTAATTGACCCCTGACCTTGCTTACTGACCCTACCCTCGAAAGAGCCCCGGATATAAATTCAAGGATCCGAAGTTAATTCGTGTCACGTAAAGGAAATGGTACACCGTGAAGGTTGGAAGTTGGAACTTGTGGATATTGTTGTGTGGCAACTGTTATATATTGTATTGTTGTGTTATAATTAACACTTAAATTTAGATTAAAATATATATGTAAATATATGTTTCGCATATAAATCGGAATGAAGTAGTATTAATAATACAGATATAAATAGATGTATATAAAAATATATAATATATATTTTAAACTATAAATACGGTTTATAAGTATGTAAGCATGTATATTAAATTTTGCAATATATACATCCAAATATTTAATTGTATCACACACAAAAACGCACTCATACACGCACGCACACGTTACACATACGTACAAAACCTTATCTATTAATACATATTATTAATTACTTAAATGGAAGCATATTCTCTCTCATTATTTTGCTATAATGTATATACAATAGTCATTTTACTTCCAAATTTGCTTCTTTAATCCAATCGTTATAAATTAAATTAATCTCATTAATTCAATTAGTTTTTTTTATATCTCTTTAACATTATTTCTGTACTGTATTTTGTAAGGATCCGACCAAATTATTTAAAACCAATGTTTCATTTAATCCACAGAATCGAAGGGGTCATGAAGAAATGGTTGATAATTTTTATTTGAACTATAAGTCGTAGTATTATAATTATTTGTTAATGCTATGCTTATGCTTATTTTTGGTAGATAAAATAAAATAAAAACTATCCTTCAATATGTTTGTATTAGAATTTGTGAGGTCATTGAACCGTCTAGAAGACATTGTATTTAAATTAATATATGTCTAATTAACATATATTAAATATTTTTACATTTATTTTGTGATCTTAGCGCCTGGTTATGTATTTAGTAGGTATGTTTATATATAATGTCATTTATTATCCAAACATAATTTTGAACAAGTCACAGCCGTATCGCAGTTTTACTGAGGAAAAAAATATTTCTTCTTCTACCTGGCAATTACCCAGCTTTAGCCAGGGTCTGCCTTACATGTTGTGAATAGTTTTGGCTAATAGTTTTTACGACCGACCGCCTGCCTGACATCAACCCTCTTTGGGAGTGCATTTATCAGTGATGTCTAAATACTCTTAGAAAGTACATGTCTCGGAAAAATCACATTGGTACTTGCCAGGGCCAGGATCGAAACCGCGCCCTCGTGCATGAGAGGTGGGCCTTTTAACCACTAGGCCACCACTGACTACAATTACTACTGGTGAATTACTATCAATATTTAAGGAGAATACTCGGTACATGATTCTCATTCGAATTATGTAAAAAAATCGGTACTTAATTTTTGACCAAATTTCCGTATAAATAAATAAAGTGCGGACACGTTCCAAGTGTTCCAAGTGTGGACGCGTGCGGCGGCGTGCTGATACAACACCACGCCACGTGTGTGTGTGTGTGTGTGTATACCTAATCTGTAGGGTGTTCACGCGATGCGTAATTAATTACATAACTTTGGGTTAACTTTACGTAGAAGTTTATTAATATTTATGTTATATTAATTTTTATTTTGTCATATATGATCGTCAAATATCACGTCCTCAAGTATCGATAGTAATTCACCAGTCACCCTGTATAGATATGTTATATCAATAATATCTATGATCGAAGTGTAAATTTAATTATTGATATTTCTTCATATAATTTGACGAGTTCATAAAATTAATAACGTTAAAATGATAAGCGAGATAAGATGTCTGGCTCAAGTCTCAGAGAAAGTGCATTACGCAATGGAATAATTGGCACTTAACCAACGCTCGGAGAATGTACCCGCAACTATTGCCAAAAGAAAATATATCCTAAAATAGTTATAATGTACGAATACTATAAATAAATCGTCTGGCTTCGTCTGGGATTTTATATATCTAATAAGCTACTTATATTTGTAAAGTAATGTCGACTTATCTTTTATCAAGCGATAATTTTTCTTTCTTTATCTTTATTGTGGATTTTTTTTCCGGCGATAGTGTCTTTATCTTATATAGTAATTTTTGTGTGGTATAAAATTTATTATTGTAGTCTACATTTATATAGTAATAAAGATTTTCGCTTGGTAAAAGATGGTGAATATGTAGTCCTAGGTAATGAATGCATTATCTCAATATTACTTACTCTATTTGGCCTTTTGAATACGTATAAATAAATAAATAAATATATATATATATATATATATATATATACCCTTTTCAGGCTATAGAATACATATATGAAAAAAATATATAATCTCAATTATTGAACTTAATATTTTTTATATATTACTAGTTTTGGTCCTCGACTTTGTTTGAGTTAGTTTCAGAATTAGAAATGTATAGCTGTTTAACTCTGTCCCTCCTGGAAAGCAGTAAATAAGATGATTTTACATTTTATCAACTTAGTTATTCCTTTTCTGATATGTTGAAAAGTATTCTATGTCATTATCAGTGTTCTAAATTACTTCGCCACCAATTGTCATCAACATCCGTACAGCCATTCTTTATTTATAAATAGTGTAACTAATACGAGTTTCTTTTATATATAAAAAAAGATTATTTCTAAAATGAATCGTCTATATTTATGAATGTGATATTAGATATATAATATTATGTGTTTTCCTTCATTCCAGGTCCGTTAAGCGGCTATTGCCGCAGTCAGAATGCGTTCTCTGCTAGCGTATTATGCTGATGCTGTGATGACAGCAGCTAGAGGCACAGGCTGTGCCCTCGGCTGCAGCGGCCGCGGGGACTGCATGAACGGCACCTGCCTCTGTGAGATAAGATACTCGGGAGATGAGTGCGCCGGTCCCAACTTGCCTTACCACGCGTGTGAGTTGATGCTTAATATTTATTTTATACCCTATTTATTTATTTATTTACTCTTTAATGTACACCAATATAGACAGAAATAATAAGAGAAAAACAAAGAAAGGAAAATGTACAAATAGGCGGCCTTATCGCTAAAACAGCGATCTCTTCCAGGCAACCTTTGGTAGAGGAGAGAGATAGGATGGTAGGGGTGTACAAATTACTGAATACATAAAAAATAGATACAATATATATGTATATATACGATACATAAATAAATATACCATAAATATATACCTAAATAATAATATAATATACATACACATTATAGATATATACATTTACATACTATAGATACTTACATAATAAATAAAATAATTAATTGCAATATTTCTTCATGAGGCAAGATAGTGCTCTTTTATCATTTTTTTAAAAGAATTCATATTTGGTGCACGTCTTGCTTCGAGTGGAAGAGAGTCCCTAGTCCATACATTCATACCAGTTCTATCTTTCTCTAGGGCCTTTCATTCTGCATACTTTTTCTATCTTTCATACCAGGGATATACCCTTTAACTAATTGTATATTTGTTCCATTTATTTTCTATTTTATAGGATTCGGTGGGGATATCTTACATAATTTCTTTATATTGTTATATTTCATTGATGTTTAATAATAAAATTGGAGTATTAGGAATGGGGTGCAATCAAAGACAAGAATTTTATATAACTGTTTATTCTTAACTAACGAAACCGGGGCTAAGACCACTAAGCCGTTACAATAACTACGTAGCTATACATATGTATATATACATACATCTCAGTACAAAAACATTTAGCTTACGGCGACAACGCATCTCTAACACCCCTTGTGTTGCATATGACCATGAGAGACGGTAACTACTTACCATCAGGTAGGCCGTTGGCTCGTTTGACAATTTGGAACATAAAAAAGGCTTATTTAAATACGAGACGTAACTTCTTAGCATTCAATGGATTCACTGTGTGGTTGACGGGTCCATAGCGTTGTAATTGGGGATGCAATGGAAATAGAAAACCGTTTAGGAAACACTTTAGTCTGGTATAGGAATGACAATGACAATTTCTATGACAAAGTTGTATGAAATGTGGCTATGGTATTGTGGTTATAATATAAATATATACATATTTCTCATTAATATGGCTTAACCGGCAGAAATTTTGCTGAACGCTGTGGGCTCATTATTTTTTTCTACATACAGGTTTTTATTCAATGTCAAACAGCTTCTCTAAATAGCGAAGATATATCAGAATAAACAGCTACACTTGATATAGTTAGACTTTAAGGATTCAATGTGTTGGTAAGGCATAATATATAGAGTGCTATGATGATTTTTGACCATTGCTTTGGTCGGAACAAAAAGCCGATACAATACCTATTTATTGTAGCTAGTACTAAACTAAAGTAAGCTTATTAGTGGCGTTACTCTAAAACAAAAATCCTTAGTTATATTTCCTAATTAAAAGATATATTTGTTGAAAAGAGTAAATAAGTCATTCATAGGTTAGTAATTGAATTATAGTTTAGTAAGTAAAGCGTCTAGTGCACTATTAGGAAGTCTCAGGTTCGAATTAGCTCGGGTACGTGATTCTTTCTATATCATCTTTTTGTATATCAATTGACTATTGATTTGATTCAATATATTATACCAGTTATATAATATAATATAAAATTAATAGTGCGTTCTTCCGCGCCGAAGAAGTGAACTTGGTAATGTTGGAATGAAAATAAGAAATTGATTTTTAAATATATTTTTTTGTGTTCCTTTAAGAAAAAACTTAGTAATATTACTTTCAAGTCACAATTGATTGGTCATATACGTTCGAGCGATACGCCCCCATGGACCATTATTAATAGTTAAACGTCGAAGATATTTCACAGTCTGTAGTTTTTTTATGCTTCCTAAAGTATATTAGAGTAAAATTAAAATGTTTTGTGTATATATAATACATTAATATGGATATAATGATAGGAGCTTTTGTATTAACTTGTCAAACTCGTTTGTTATTATAAATGAGCAATATTGTGGGGATGTAAGTATGTTTGTCGCACTGTCAGGTAAAAACTACTTAATGTATTTTGATGGAACTTCACAATATATATATAGCTTATATATGAGAATAAAATATTAATTATGCGGGAATTCCATGTAGTTCCATTGAGCTCACGTTATAGTAGTTGTATTGCGCATGTGTTAACGTGACACAGACGTTAGATGTCGCTAAAAATTGGTTTTCATTTACACATTTCGATTGTGCAGTTAAACTTCAAGACCAAAATCTGTTAAATTTGTGTATTTTGCTAAAGTTTAATGCTCTATAAATTGATTTACATCTGGTGCCTTAATTATTTTCAGTAACATCACTTACAGAAGTTATAACTTAAAGGTATCTTAGTATTCGTATGTCATGAGATCAGTTATTTATTTATGTACCAAAAAGTAAAAAATAGTTACAATTAAAATATTATAAAACAAATGTGATGTACAAAGGATAACTTATCTCTTAAAAGAGATCTCTACCAGAAACCCTTTTGATAGAAATGAGAAGAGAAATGTGGAATAGGTACAATAAAAAGTAATATAGTGTTTTACATAAAAATTATGATTATTCTGTGAATTAAATGAAACGTACAGATATACAGAAATAATTACAATTTAGAGAATTTATTTACACACTTTTTTAATAAGAGTCACGCTATCATATAAAGCAATAATTCCGATTATATCTTAATCATTATATCTTCATTTCCAGGTATTGGCGGAGTTTTCCTCATGGTGGCGTTCGTGTGTGCCGTTCAGCTGACCGTGTGTGTGGTGACGGAGTACAAACGCCTGAAGGCTCCCACCATCCTCAGGGCATGTAAAGTCACAACACAGAAGATGCTCTACTTCGTTGCTTTCCTCGCGTCATTCATACGTGGAGCATACTTCGTATCACCTGTGAGTATCTAATATTATAAATGCGAAAGTAACTCTGTCAGTCTGCCTGTTACGCTTTCACGCCTAAACCACTGAACTGATTTGAGATGGAGTTGACCTTGAGAAAGAACAGGATAGTTTTTATCCCTTTGAAAGGCTCTCTTGTATGTATTGTTATTCTTCAAAGCGAAAATGACTGAACAGAACTTTATAGTCATGTAGTTTGAATGTCAGAATAAGATATAGGATATAATTTATTCCGTAAATCCGGTTACTCAACGCGGGAAAACCTTATTATAGTTATATGATACAGACAATAGATGGCGCTAGCGTTGGTTACCAAATATATAATTTTAACATACTAAATATAGAATTTTTTAAGCCTAATTCCGTAATCCATACAGACAAAGTCGCAGGTAAAAACTAGTTAAAGTATTTGTTATAATTCATCCGTCTTTTTATCTGCGTCGTATAGTTACCGTCGCCTAATGATATTATAAACGCGTTGACCTTCGCTTCGGATAAAGATATAAGTATTGGGATGAAACAAGTTGTATTTCCGACCTATTAAAAGCTAAAAGTTCCAGAATGTTCGATGAAAGAAAATTACAAAGAAGCAATTTTTATATACTACTAGCTGCGCGCCGCGGTGTAAAGTAGCCTATGTGTTATTCCTGGACGTCAGCTTCCTGTATACAAAATTTTATCAAAATCGGTTCAGCCGTTTGAGCGTGAAGAAGTAACAAACATACACACACACTCACAAACTTTCGCAATTATAATACTAGTAGGATAATGAAAATCAAATATTCAAATTAATGAAATCTATCTATTCATAAATAAAAATGAAAGCATATATAATAATTATATGTTATATATGTTGATCTTTTTTCACAATAAACCAGTTAAAAAGATAATTTCCATCATCAAATTTGAAATATATTATTTAGTATATAAATATTTTATTTTCTTATATTTCAAGTGACTTGAGTGTGTATGTGTTAATGATGTTTTAATGATCGGTTATTGACAATGTAAATGATGTAAACAATGATATTATATTGTTTATACATATATAAGAACATGATAAATATATAACATATATAAAGACCATATGTAACCAAGAATCCTAACTTCCCTTTTTTTATATCACACATATATATAAAGAGGGTTTTATTTTTAAGCATTTGTATATTATGTTATATCACTGGAGCAATACTAGAAAAATGTATTTAGAGATAAAAGGATAATGGTAAAACGACCATTGTGTATGCATAATAATATATTATTTTGTATTTTCAACTTTTCTTAATTCCATACTTTCCATATATTATATTATATATACTAATAAATATATTCTGGTCCCCAGTCAGCCTTCCAAGAGGGTTGGGCAACGAGTCTTCTATCAGCATACTACCCTCTCATGATATCTGGATCATCACTCATAGTCTGCTTCTGGGCTGAGGTGAGTCTAGACCAAATAACACAAGTCTACAAACATTGTAGACTACCAATAATAATAATTAATTCAATTTAAATATATGTTTATGAGGTGGTTGTTTGTTAAGCGTGCTGATTAATGCTGAAACCTTCTCCATGAGAGAAAGAGGCCTTGCTCAGCAGTGGGCTCTGATAGGCTGATGATTTGTTATGTTTTGTAAATATTATTGAAGTATTATATATATAGTTATTTAGAGGGTTGATGTCAGGCAGGCAGCCGGTCGTAAAAACAAATAGCCAAAACTATTCACAACATGTAAGGCAGACCCTGGCTACAGCTGGGAAATTGCCAGGTAGAAGAAGAATAGTTATTTTCGGTCATTATTTTAAAATAATTACAATTTTATTGCTTAGATTTGCCAAATTAAAGTTTTTTTCAACTCATCAATATTTTAAGGTCATTCGATTCATTTTAGAAAGTTATCCGATCGCCAGTACAGATTTGGTTATAATTTTTGTAACAGTATTAATTCTAGTTTCTGTTATGACGTCATCGTTGCCTAGCAACCGTAATGTACGTCTCTTAATTTCTCCTATATATTTAAAATAGCCAGTTACTGTTTATTAATACAGTAATTGTTGGATTCATTGTGTCAATATTATAGACAACAACAGTTGTTGTTGATTAAATAAATGTACATTTAAATGTCTTTAATCGAATTATCAATGGGTAGAAACGCTTATTTTAATATGAATGGACCACATTAAACATATCTTGTACGTCTATATCAGGACAAATGATGAAAAATGTTTCATTTTAAAAAGCACTATGTACTTTTTCAATTGAATATTTAATATATTCAATAAAGCTACAGTATATTTCATTAATATTTTCAAATGCAGTTTTAATTCATAAAACAAAGTTCTCTATAAAATTTAAATCTTGTAATAAATAATAACATACATAAATAAATCATTAAAATCATAAACATTGGAGACTTTGTAAATTCTAGACATCTATAAAAAATAGTGAGTCACACGTTGTTTACTAATACAACATGCATTAATGTCGGAACTGAGTTAATTAATTTTAATTGATGGAGCAATAAAATAAATAAATATTTTGTTTACAGCGCCATCTATTGCGTTTTAGACTCACTAACTGTCACATGATTGTTATAATATCTCATGATTACTTGTAAGTTCCGTAAAGTATCGTAAGATGTCGCTATTTGTATAATTC
This sequence comes from Danaus chrysippus, assembly GCA_916720795.1. Classification (NCBI taxonomy): domain Eukaryota; kingdom Metazoa; phylum Arthropoda; class Insecta; order Lepidoptera; family Nymphalidae; genus Danaus; species Danaus chrysippus. Next base: position 5,734,674 of record CAKASE010000066.1, on the reverse strand, counting down.
AAGATGGCGTTTGTTTAAGGTTTCAATAAAAATTATACCGCGTTTTATATCTATTATTTTATTTCGCTGATTAACTATATTATTATTATATGTTATCAAGACCAATTATACAGAAGTTATATATCCAAATATGAAGTAAAACATATTTAATATTTAAAGTTTTTTTATACATATAAATTTGGAAACAGCAAAACGAATAACTAAGGTCGCATTATTGACATGTTACTAGTAATATTTATTATTTTATACGTATAAAAAACATATAATTATAAAGTTATAGTTTTTTTTAAATTACTGACAATACTTTTGACAATACTTACAATGCAGCGCTCAGACAGAAACGAAAGGTGCTGTAAATAAAAACATAAAAGTCCTATTAAATAAGAAAGAGAGAAATAAATATTCAGACAAGACATCAAAGATATGAATTTAAAACAAGATTGAGTATTACCTGTACGCTTAACACGCGTTTGTATCGTCACTACATACTTAACGTTTGCCGTTCCTCATACTAACCACGTTAATACTTGTAAAGATTTGAGAATGAAATACTATTAACGCGCCGTACGTAGTATGACGATACAAACTCATACTAAGTGAACAGATTTTATTGTACGGAGTCGATCCTTCTTGGAATATAATTGCATATATATAAATATTTGACGTACAGACAAACCGGTTAAGTCTCAGTATGAGAAGATATGTTAGGGTGTGTATAGGGGCTTGTTACTTTTATGGTCATACTTTAATGTAGCTTTATCCTTCCCTACTAATATTATAAATGCGAAAGTAACTCTGTCTGTCTGTCTGTTACGCTTTCACGCCAAAACCACTGAACTGATTTTAATGAAATTTGGTACAGAGATAGAGTTGACCTTAAGAAAGAACATAGGATAGTTTTTATCCCAGATTTTTTAAAGGTTCTCTTGGAAACGCGATATAACCGAACTCCACGCGGGCGAAGCTGCGGGTTTAAAGCTAGTAGTTTGTAGGTATTTATATTAAAAAACAAACGGGATCGAGAAATTATTAATGGTATTTAATCTCATTAAGATCACCTACAGGATATGATTTTTCCGAGTCATATGTACTTTCTAAGAGTGTTTAGACATCACTGACTGATGAAGGAAAACATCGTGAGGAAACCTGAACTTATGGTTTCACAATTATAAGTTTGAAATCACCAACCCGTCTTGAGCAGGCGTGGTGATTAATGCTCAAACCTTCTCCATGTGAGAAAGAGGCCTTTGCTCAACAGTGGGCTCTGATAGGATGATGATAATTTAATCCCTTTAAATTTGTGATAACCTATGTTTTGTCAGTGAAATTTTATCGTGAAATTAAATTATAATTGAGCAAAAAAGGATCCATTTGTATATAAGTCACATATTGTTAAGTTTTAAACATCTCCAATAAAGATGTCGTGATAAATTAATGTAGGGTATCTCATGAACACGGCTTTATTCTGTACCTTATACGAGATGGTTTTGAATTATTCCAATGAACGTTTGTACCGTAAGCTGATAATTTATTGATTTTGCATTAAATTGAAATTTTTTTTTGTTTAAAATATATTTTATATTAAATATATGTGAAAAAATAAGTAGTTCGTGTCACTCGATCGAAGTTATCAAAGGTGTAGGTTGATTCAAAGGTATTAAAATTAGATTTTTTCAGATAACTATCTGATTTTTTTTATTATGATAACAGTTGCTGCAAGTTAATCGAAATATCACGAAAATATAAATATAATATAGTAAAACACGCGTAGTGAGCGAAAATATATAGTTTTTTAATGTGACCACCCTAAAATCTTAAATATTATTAACAAATAGAAAATATTACAAAAAGTTGTTATTTGATCATATTTGCAGCTTTCTTAGATCTGGTACAGCTAGCAATGATAATCCCAACACCTAATTACTGGTAGAATGTATTCTTGCAATAGTAAGTACATTATATTGCTAAATTGTAATTAATGTCTAACAATATAACAAGATGGCGCTAGCCTCTAGAAATCATATATAAATAATAGTTTTAACATAAAAGTATAAATTATATGACAAAATCATATCATAATTTCCTAATTAAAATTAATTTACGTTTACATTTCTAGTAATATAAAACAAAATCTGTTTATAGTTAATTTGTGTTAGACGAATTGTAGTTTTAAATGTGAAAACAGAGATGGCGCTAGTTGTATTGATATTTGTCAATGACTATTATTTGCTTGCGCGTATTATCACTTTTGTTTTAGTTAGTGATTGAAAAATTTCTATTGAAAACATATTTTTTTTTTGTATTATTTTTAAACGCGCGAAGCAAAACGAGGAGTGTTAAGTTTGACGTCAATGTCTGCATGTGTCTGTTTATGACATTTTATCTATCAAATGGATCGCCCGATTTCGATGACGTGTTTTGTATTTGAAAGTCAGATTCCGTGCGTTGGTTCCTACGTTAGTTTGGTTAATATCAGTCCAAAACTGTAAGAGCAGCAGCTCTTTTGGTCTATATCTATGATAACTATATTAACGCCTTACTATTGTTTTGTTTTCAAACCAAATTTAGTTGTTTTGATATTAGTATGAATCAAAACCCGTTCAAAGACAGAAATGAAATATAGTTCAGTTATATTATAATAAAGAATTAGAGTTATATGATAATGGCTTTTCACTGTTCAAAAATATATGTATTTGTGATTTATCCTTTACCTATAAATGTTTTAACAAACTCTACACAGTACACTGAACATGTTCTCGCGGGCAATGTCGCGGGCAGAAGTTAGTAATTACTATATATAAATATATAACATATTACGAGTATTCAAAAAACATTAATTACCTTATTACGATCGTATTCAATGTAAACTATCACACTGCAAGTATGAAGTACGTCGTGAAATCACTCGCGTAAGACCTCGGACTTAGACATTTGAGATACTTTATGTCGGTTTAAATTCAATTAGATTTTATACGCAAGAAGTATTATTTAAATAATGTATGAAAAATATATCACATTAAGTACAAAATAATTTATTATATAGTATTTAGAAAAGGTATTTGTTTGATACGTAGATACAATATGGTGGTGGCCTAGTGGTTAAAAGGCCCGCCTCTCATGCACGAGGGCGTCAGGTTCGATCCTGGCCCTGGCGAGCACAAATGTGATTTTTCCGAGTCATATGTACTTTCTAAGTGTATTTAGACATCACTGATTAATGCATTCCCTAAGAGGATTGATGTCAGGTAGGCGGCCGGTCGTAAAAACTATTAGCCAAAAACTATTCACAACATGTAAGGCAGACCCTGGCTAAAGCTGGGAAATTGTTAGGTAGAAGAAGATATTATTATACCGATCAAAAAAAAGCTTTAAGGATAGACATTTATTTAGAATTGAGAAACTAAGGAAATATGAGGTAGTTTATTAAATTAAACTAGTTATCAGTGAATGTATGAGTAGCACATGGTCTAGACTCTAGAGTCTACACCATGATGACTCCAGAGTCTAGAGTCTACAGTCTAGACCATGTACGAAAATAGTAATACTGTTAAGAGAAGATTTTTAAGTTAAAAATATACACTATCATACCATAGTATTGGAGAAATCTCTTTGGCCAAATTCATCTCGTCTTTACTTAATCAAGGAAATTTCGTTAAAAACGTAAAAGAAAGATTTTTCATCAATTTTTTTTTATGATAAAAATGTTTCCAATATAAGTATATATTCAGGTATATACTTTATTTGTCACCTGGCTTACAAATGAGGATAAAATTAAAATAAATGTTTTCCCTCTTAAAAGCAATTAATCATATTTTTTTTTGTAATAAAAGTAAACTTGTTAGATCTGCATAGTAGAATCCTATATATATGTACCTATATATATAATCATTTCTATTTATTTTTATTGAAATCATTACTAGCTATTGTCTTCAACTCCGTCTGTATAAAAATACGTTTTTATACTAAACAAAATAAACATACCGATATTGTTTTGTTATATTAAATATTATTATTTAATTTTTCGATGCTTACGTGCGAGTCTTAAACAGGAGTCGCATAACAATCAGATTGTTTGGGTACGTTTAACACAAACATACAAACATAGAAATTGTTTTATATTTATATTTGAATATGTTTTTATAATTAACATGACGCTGTCGAATAATATGTATACTGTATAATTACGATAAATTCATATGTCAACATTTGCGTAGACAGTCTAAAAATATATGTACATTTATTTGAAACCAAACCTCTCAGTATTGCATGGATTCACGATGCGGGTTCCGGGTTCATCGTTGTAGGGAGATGAGCTTCAACAGTGACTGCGACTTGCGACCCAGGTGTAGGTTCAAGGGACCCTATCTAAGGCCTCGGCCTCGAATCTCGCGGGTAGCGGGGCGGCAGCGGCGGCGGCACGGAAACGCATACTATTCTCCAAACTAGCGGGCAACGGGCACGGAGAAATGTATGCGTTTTCGTGCCGCCGCCGCTGCCGCCCCGCTACCCGCGAGATTCGAGGCCGAGGCCTAACGCGTTGTTAAACGCTCACCTCACCTGTCCAAGCTCCGCTCTCTACTTAACCAAAGAAAAGAACCTACTAGGGCCGCCTTTGAAGTACATTCCAAGAATGTTTTAATCTGAGTTCTGGACAGGCCCAAGTCTTTTAGTAGGTTGTAGAGAGATTTGGTCGTTATATCTCTAGTTCCCACTTCTACCGCGTACAAATCTACGACGAACTTAGTATCCACATGTATGGAAATGACGTGATCAGTGGTTGCAGTATATTGGAGAAAAATACTTCCAAAGTCATTTAACTGATGATTGTGAGTAAAAGAAAATAATCCTTATTGCTAATATAATAAAGATTAAAATTAAACGTTATTGAATATTGAACTTTATGGTAAAAAAATATATGAATGTAGTATGATGATTCAGTAACAGATATTTAAATAAAACTAAAACGCATTTAGACCCGTCTGGGATGAGACAGAGATTCTCAAAGTAATAAACTTGTTTAAAAAATATCATTTACTTAAAAATTGAGACTGTACATTTTATTGAACGATATTTAAGACTTTTGCGAGTCATCTCGTCTGTCCGTGATCACGGTTGCTGTAAAGTAACCGAAACGTCGGAAGTATTTAGTTTAAAATAATAAAAAACGCGTAGTATATCTGAAAATATTAGTTTCATTTAATTTCTTAAACTAATTTCAAAAGACAATAGTTTTAAGAGATAAAAAAGTAAAAAAAAAAAATACCTAAAACTCTAACAGTCTATTACTTTTAAGACCAAGGAAACCTAAAATATTTGTGATTGTTATCAAAAAAAGTAATGATTATTTAAATTTACAAATTATTTCAAATTATTTATTAGAATTTTCAAGTATAAAGTCAGAAACGTGGTATTTTTCGTGTGTTTTATGAAAAACTTTAACAACCTCTGATATATGTAGTAATTTTATTTTATTTCTCCATATATATTATATTTATGCTAATCCAAAATATAATTTACTGAACCTAAAATATTTTTCCTCGTTCCATAAAAGGTGAACACGTGATTTTTATTTTCGATTTCTATTTGAGACAACAATGAATAAGTTATTTTAAATAACTTTTTCAATTAAATAACTTCTTACAAATAACAAGTCAGTAGTGGCCTAGTGGTTAAATGGTCCGCCTCTCGTTGCCGAGGGCGCGGGTTCAAACCTGGCAAGTACCAATGTGATTTTTCGGAGTCATATGTACTTTCTGAGAGCATTTAGACATCACTGACATACGGTGAAGGAAAACATCGCGAGGAAACCTGGACTTATAGTTTCACAATTATAAGTTTGAAATCACCAACCCGTCTTGAGCAAGCGTGGTGATTAATGCTCAAACCTCCTCCATGTAAGAAAGGGGCCTTGCTCAGCAGTGGGTGTTGATAGGCTGATGACAATAACTACTGGTTTAAAATTAGGATTTCTAATTAAATTAATTCATCATTTTATTGTATAAAGAGATTTTGTTTGTTATTATTAAATTAATGGAATTATTGCAGCATCTTTTAACAGATGAACAGTTAAAGTAATCCATTTATCTTTTATATAATAATTATGTTTTAAGGTAAAATATAAAAGTTTTTGAATATGATTTTCCTATTATATTTTTACCTTTGGAATTTTCTTATATTGCACCAGTATTACTAATGTATTACGTCATAATTAAATTTAAAATATAATATATTGAAAACATTACAATATACATATATTTTTTCACTGCTCTAATCTTACTATGTGTCTGCATCGTCAAACGAATAACGTTACGTTTCCAGTTTTACTTTCATATAATTTAATCGAAACTATTACGTCTTAATAATGAATTAAAAACTTATGACTGTATGTTTTTAGTCTGACTTTCAAAAGTACTAAGGGTTTAGTTGATTTTTGCAATAAATACATTGCTTAGATTCAATATATTATTTAGATTTTAATTTGATACAGATATTTTCTTTGTTAAGTAAGTATAAGACTTGTAGAAGATTATCCCTTAGGAATTTTAGATATAAAATTTGAAGAAAATCTTGTAGTTAATTGGTTATGTTGTGTTCGTTTTTGTGAGAAAAAACATACATACATACATTGGTAAATAAAATTTACTAAATGAAATTCCAGACGTAGGTTCGATTTCAGATCGAGTCAATGAATCTTCTATTTTATATCATCTATTTATTTTTTTTATTTAATTATTACCTTTACAATTTTAACTCAATGGCATAAGCGTAATTATAGAAAATGTGTCATAATTTTACACGTTTTCTTATACAGGGTGACTGGTGAATTACTATCGATATTTGAGGACGTGATATTTGACGATCATATATGACAAAATAAAAATTAATATAACATAAATATGAATAAACTTCTAAGTAAAGTTAACCAAAAGTTGAGTAATTAATTACGCATCGTATGAACACCCTACAGATTAGGTATACACACATACACACACACTCGCGCGCGGCGGCGTGTTGTTGTATCAGCACGCCGCCGCACGCGTCCACACATGGAACACTTGGAACGTGTACACACTTTATTTATTTATACGGAAATTTTGTCAAAAATTAAGTACCTATTTTTTTTACATAATTCGAATGAGAATCATGTACCGAGTATGCTCCTTAAATATTGATAGTAATTCACCAGTCACCCTGTATATATATAAAATAATTATAGATATAAATATACGAGTATATATCAGAAATAAAAAATATATAACATATATATATAAAGCGTCGTTATATAATAATATTAAATTATACAAATAATAATTGATTATCGCTCACAAGCGGTAGTATGCCGTCTTAACAATTCGTATTTTGTACGGGCAGTACACGATGGCACGTTTTCGACGAACGTAGCCTTCCGTGGACGGTTTATAGTTGAAAAAAATTATTTAAAAAACCCTAGTAGTAACTAGTAATATCTAGTATTACTATACTATACTAGTGAAGTTTTTAATTTTATATACAGTGACGTCAGTGTCCAAATATTTTTTTTTGGTTTTGTTGTTTTTTTTTTGTAATGTAAGTATTTAAGTATTACGTTCTTTATTAATTTTTTTTTGTTTAATTGTTTCTGTATCGAAGTTTATTGAACTAATCTCTGTACCGTTAATCACTATGTTATAGCCACTGTTATGTATACAAACCAATATTTTGTAACGCCTAACAAGGTGTTGAATTTTAACACTTTGTATATAGTCGCTGTTAAATTTGTTTCGAGTTAATTTAAGTTAAAAAAATGCAATAATAATTTAATTTTTTTCTTTATAACTAAGTATACACTATCTAATTTTTTTTTCTGAATTATATATTTTTTTAGTATTAATTTTCACTATTGATTTTTATTAAATACAAATAATTTTGTGAAGATTTAAATATTTTTTATAAAATATTTTTTTCGATTAAAATTATTTACATTTATATTTATTTAAATGAAACTAATATTTTCGGATTAATCGAGTATTTTATTTTTTTAAACATACTCCCGACGATTAGCTCTCATTAAAATGTTTTATAATAAAATTGTCTCTAATATTTTATATACAAATATTTTTATGTGTTATGTGAATGGGGTCGTTTGAATAATTTCGTGTTAATATAATTATCTTTTAATATTATATACATACAAACACACATATTATACATAACAATATTGTATATATAACAATCTGTCTTTCGTATTTTTTGGAATAACTTATCAAAAATATCTATAATGACTGATCTTAAATTAATTATTCGTCATCCTTACAGTTCATTTTCACTAAATTCTACGCTATTTTACCAATTCATCATCGACTTAAAATAAAGTAGTTTAGTGAAAATATTTCATTTTTATATTAATTTTTATTTCTCATTTATTTATTACTCAGTACTCTATTTGAATATGCTTACCCCTAGTCTGCGTCGTAACGACATACGTAGCGTTAAAAGTTTTTCGTTAATACTTAACACATGATAGTATTAACGTAGGCTATTGATTTAGAAACGGGAAATGCTTTAATTGAATTAAAATTTAAATTAAGTCTCAGGTTCGATTCCTGTCCGTGAAGATAACTTTGTGTATAATAAATATTTATTTAGCTAATTATAATTTTAAGGATTTCCCATTAGTTTAATAAATTGACCTAGAGTCTATATGAAATATTTATCACAGGAAGTATTTTAATGTACTGATTATCATTAATATTATATGCATAATAATCTTTTTTTAGTATAAATATACGACTAATGATATGTTTATGATAAAATTTATAGCTATATCAGAGACGGTTTGATGTCCGTAAATTATCGGATATGTCGGATATCCGTAAAAGAATCCGATGTAAAAATTCTACTTATTTAAGATTGTAATAGTATTGAGATCTCTGTAATACTTTCTTAACTACATAAATCTTTTCATCTTCATCGTTCTTCATATCCGTATTATAAATCTACATCGGAAACTAATAGGTTACCGTAAACTTACCGGAAATGTATCCGTACTTGAATCCGTAATATATATTTATATGACAAACGAATTATTTAGTGTTATTTAAAAAAAAATTAAATTTGAGATTGTTTTGATAGAAAGTTAAATATTACAGCAAAATATTTTTTTTAAGACACATAATATCTTGTACTCGAGGTTTGCTAAAATCGTTTAAACTATGGTTTTAGGTTAATGATTAAAATTAAAATATTTTTCATATAACAGATTGTACATTATATTATTTTTATATGCTGAATATTCTTATTTGATTTTCTTGGCTCTATTACTCAGTCAGTCGTGATTAGAACTGAAAATAAAATTAATATTTTACTTACAATTAAGATTATTGCTATTATTATTAAATATATAATATAAGTCAGTGGTGGCCTAGTGGTTAAAGGGTCCGCCTCTCGTTGCCGAGGGCGCGGGTTCAAACCTGGCAAGTACCAATGTGATTTTTCGGAATCATATGTACTTTCTGAGATTATTTAGACACCACTGACATACGGTGAAGGAAAACATCGTGAGGAAACCTGGACTTATATAGGGTGTCCCAACTAGAACGCAATTTTTAAATTTTAAATAAAACACTGATATAAAAAAAAATATCATGAAACTTTATTATATCGTAAAGTAGATAGAATGAGGTTATGTATGGAACAAGATATAGTGTAGATGGCCGCCGCGGCTTTGCAGGCACACGCGCGAACTTTGAATGAAATTTTCTAGGACCGTTTTGCATAAATACTGCGGTATTTCATTAATACAGCGTCCAATTTCCTCTTTTAAGGCTTGAGTCGTCATCGGCTTATTCGCGTGAACCCTCGACTTCAAAAAACCCCAAAGAAAATAATCTAAAGGTGTTAAATCGCACGATCTAGGCGGCCTATTCTGGTCTCCAAAACGAGAAATAACATGACCAGGAAATGACTGATGCAATTGAATTGTTTCTCTGGCTGTATGACATGTGGCGCCGACTTGTTGAAACCACATGCCGTCCACATACATTTCTTCGATTCTAGGCAAGAAAAAACTGGTAATCATTTCACGATATCGAACACCATTGACTATTTGCGTTGTTGTTGTCGTCTTTACATCACTAACAGACTCAGTTTCGGCAAATTTATTCATTAATCTCTTTACAGTTGACTCTTTTTGAGTAATTTGCGAACTGTAGCCGCAAAACTTTCACCATTTTGGTAAAACAATTTTACAATGAAAATGCGTTGTTCATTCGTGTAGCGCTCCATTTTTACAAACCTTGTACCTTCTACAAGCAAATAATAACAATTGTTCAAATGTCAAACAATGGCACTTAAAATGGAGCCAAAGTTAAAAATTGCGTTCTTGTTGGGACACCCGTTAGTTTCATAATTATAAGTTTGAAATCACCAACCCGTCTTGAGCAAGCGTGGTGATTAATGCTCAAACCTTCTCCATGTGAGAAGAGGCTATGCTCAGCAGTGGGCGTTCATAGGCTGATGACATATAATATAAAACAAATTAGTATATATATGTATGTATATACTATAACCGGTTATATATTCCTTTGTAAAATGCTAATTAATGGTGTTCCCTTTGCATAATTTATTTAAATTTATCAAAAGTATAAGTATCTTAAGAACTTCGTTACGTCATCGAGTAGGTTGTTGATAGGAAATTGTGCGAAGGTTGCTTCAACATTAAATTATTCACTTCCCATAGACTATGGCGTTTTTTATGGTGTGTAATATATATTATGTTCATCTATATATAAATATACATATGTATAGATATATGTATAGAGAAGAAACCTCTCAGCATTGCATGTATTCACGGTGCGGGTGCTAGGTCCATAGTTGTAGTGAGAGGAGCTTCAACAGTGACTGGGAATTGCGACCTAGGTGTAGGTTTTAAGGACCCCTATCTAACGCGTTAAACGATCGCCTCCACTGTTCAAATATCATCCAATAGATTATATTCTGATGAATTTTATCTCGTTTTATATATATATATATATATATATATATATATATATATATATTTAGTTAGTTAGTACTATTATGTGTGAAGATTTATGAATGAAATACTGTTAACGCTCCTTATGTAGTGATTTCAACTTGGACTACGGATACTGTATCTATAATATTTTAAACCCTGCACTCCAGACTGTAAGTTTAATCGTTTTTAATTCCTCTGTCTCAACTCAGAGTTATTTCTTTTCCTTCACGTATGTCGCAAAATTATTTTATTTATCGTTTTCAAGGTTCCAAGTATTGGTTCATAATTAACTGGCTCTCAGAAATTTGTATTATCTTAAAAACAGCGGCGTCTTTGATGGTTTTGTATTGTTATACTTTATTTAACTATATTGGAGTTAATATTTGACAAGAGCCAACATAACATTGACAGATATAGTTCGTTGACCTTCGTTCGTTAAATGTTACCATTAAACTGTAGGTTTACACGTTAAATCAAACTCGTTCTAAGGATGTTCCTATATAAGTTAACTAGTTTAAATTTCCTATTGCTATATATATGTAGGTATTTTAATAATATATTGTTCCTTATAAAATTTTCAGGAATACATGTTTTTTTTAAGATTTTTTTCTGTAATTTCACCAGCATCTTGAAGTAGGTATAACATTTTAGATAATATTAAAATCAAGTTCAATTTTTCTATTAGACCCTAACACTGCCTCCAAGTGAGGGTCATATATTATGTATATATGTAGTATATAATATCAGCTATAACTAATGATTTATATCCCGTCCGTCCTTAGAGGTCGGGCACATGATGTTTATTAATCATATATTAATTTTCTAATAATTTCATATGTTGATACTTTCAAACTTATATATTAAATAAATACGAAATATTACGAAGTAACTTGGAAGAATTTTATTTAGAATGTTTCTGTATGTATGTTACCAGAAAAAAATCTATTAACGTAGATATGCCTAAATTTAGATCAATATTTTATTTAAGGTTATAAAAATATTTCTTCTCTCACTCCCTCAATCTCTCTCTTACTCTCTCTCTCTCTATATACAGGGTGACTGGTGAATTACTATCAATATTTAAGGAGCATACTCGGTACATGATTCTCATTCGAATTATGTAAAAAAAATAGGTACTTAATTTTTGATAAAATTTCCGTATTAATAAATAAAGTGTGTACACGTTCCAAGTGTTCCATGTGTGGACGCGTGCGGCGGCGTGCTGATACAACAACACGCCGCCACCGCGTATGTGTGAGTGTGTGTGTATACCTAATCTGTAGGGTGTTCATACGATGCGTAATTAATTACATAACTTTTGGTTAACTTTACTTAGAAGTTTATTAATATTTATGTTATATTAATTTTTATTTTGTCATATATGATCGTCAAATATCACGTCCTCAAATATCGATAGTAATTCACCAGTCACCCTGTATATATACATATATATATATATTTGTAAACAACACAGTCGCCCACAAACAATAAAGACATAACCAATTCATAGTAACTATTACCTTCCATATCTGAACACAGTGACCATTGTGTCACTGAAACAAACACACATACATACACTGACTTGAATGATACAAACTATGAGAAGAATACATGGAAAAAAACTAGCTTTATGACGTGGTTTTACTTAAAAAATGTTGTATACGGAGTATATACAGGATTAAAATAAGTTTAGTATGAGCTAAAATTACGATTAATCTCAACGAGTGACGTCTTTACTATCGGTTTTTAGGTAAACTTTAAAGAACAGATACTAAACATATTAATATATATTAATATAAGTTTTTAACAATAAATTTAAAATATGAAAATATATGAACGAAAATTAATTAGTTTTAATATAATAAATACTTACATTCATATAATTGTAACATAACATTAAAATTATAATATCGCATAGTTTATTTATTTAAAAAAAACGAAGTTTGATAATAGGAAATATTGATTAATAAAATATATACGGACATAATGAAGGTTACATTTTTTATTATAACCAATCCAAACGAAATATACCTTACCAAACCTTTGTAAGTTTGAGCTTCAAACAGAGTTGAAAATACAGTTTCCCTTACCTTAATACTTAAAATTAGTATACATACTTAGCGTCGCGGCTTGGCTTGACTTTGGGAATTAGTTTTCGGCTGTTTTATGAAACATACTAATAAATATTCAGGATTCTAACAAAATCATAAAAAAATATAGTTGTCTTATAAAGCCAGTATTAAATAACATATCAGACCTTAACTAGAATAAACTAATTGTTATTTTAAACCAAAATACCCAAAATAAGTTAAATTCAATTAACAAAGACACAAATCGCGATGACAAATACTTGTAAAATTGAACCAACCAAACGTCATCGCTGTAACGTGACTTCTAGTGTGTTCGGGAATTTAAAGGTTCGGTTGAAATTAAATATGTGTTCCCTATATGTATATATATGTTTACCATAAGTTTGACTCAAACTAAACAAATACAGCTAGTACTATTAATATATGTGCAAAAACTTAATAGTATATAGTATGTTTGATTCGACGATGCAGACTTGTATTAAGAGTATCGGAAACGATCTTATTTACCAACATAGTATGCGTTAACTCTATAACATTTTTATCACATATATCTTCTTCTTCTTCTACCTGATAATTTCCCAGCTTTAGCCAGGGTCTGCCTTACATGTTGTGAATAGTTTTGTCCCATTGTTTTTACGACCGGTCGCCTGCCTGACATCAACCGTCTTTGTGAATGCATTAATCAGTGATGTCTAAATACTCTTAGAAATTACATATGACTCGGAAAAATCACATTGGTACTTGCCAGTGCCAGGATCGCATCCGCGCCCTCGTGCATGAGAGGCGGGCCTTTTAACCACTAAGCCACCACTGACTGATCACTTATTGTATAAAACACATATGTAGTTCCAAATCCATAGTTAATTATTATATATGTATAACACCTTATTAATTTATCCGCTCTGTCAAGGTTTATTTTTATATTACATAATAGTCTTAAGGTTACTATGCAAATAAATATTAAGGCCGATTATTGATTTTGTTTTTGTTCCGCGTGTAATAGCTTTGCTTAGCACGAGTTTGCGTCGATACTACATACGTGGCGTTCGCCGTTTCTCATTTGTTACGTAATATTCAGTGTGACGTAGCGAACTTATATAAAGGATAAATATATAAATTTTATGTTTCAAAGTAGATCAATACATATTAATGATATTATAAAACAAAGTGCTCTCTCGTTTCTGTCTGTCTGTTCGCAATAAACAGAAAAACTACTCGATACTTGATAGCGTGATTCTCGAGAAAGGTTTTAATATATATATGTTTTATGGATTTATATTGATTTGTGTGTACATTACCGATATTTGTCGAAGATGTCGGGAAAAAATTAGCCGTCTGGGCTCTTTTAACGAAAACGCTACCAAAACAGTTTGAGATATAACATAACAATGTATGGTGGAATTGTGTATTTTATTTAGGTCTAAAGAAAAGTCCGCAATGGCATGTGTCTAATGTCTATCTCGTTATATGTATATAAGGAAATTATAATAGAAAATATTTTTATTTTGATGTTAAATTATCTAAATGTATTTGTATAAGTAATCAAATAAGTCTAGCATAGTTAGGTTTTACTGTTCCAATGATAACCGTAAAATTACTTTTTTTATGTATCGGAAAAAATAATTACGCGAGTGACGTAAATAAGAGAAATAATAGCTTTTTTTATGGTATGAATTTAAAAAGGCATGTAATTTTTAATTGTAAACCAACAAAAGTACAGAAAGATGTGATTTTTAAATATTTTATTTTATATATATAGTAACAATTTATACATATATTTCAATGTTATTTAATGTTTTAAATTCATTATTACTGCATTATGCTAATAACGAAATTTATGAAGATTTTTCTTCCGTGAACCATGACATCGACCTTCCCTGTGCAATAAAATAGTTTTTTGACATTTATATATACGCATATATAAATATATATGTATGATAATATCACAATTGTTCTTTATAGAAAAAGGATGAAAGGAGAAAAGAAAAAGGATCATAATTAAAATGGTATATTTAGAGTAAATCAAAATAGCTTTACATATATATTGGTTATAATAGATTTATTATTGAATTTCTCCAATATATTATTAATTAATATATAATATATATTAATAACTTGTTATTTTAATTTAGTCTCGATGTTCAATATATTTCATTAACCCTTTGGATACGGAACCCTAAAAATTTCGAAGTTTAAGTTCAAGGCATAAAATTCTATGTTTTTTCACAATTACTGTGTTTTTGTTTGATGTGGAATTCAAAAAAAATAAGGATTCATTATTGCAATAAAATTTCGTTTCCTCATATTCGTTACGATTATAAAAAAACTAGTCTTTTGCTAATATTTTCCAATTGAGAAGCAGAATAATTTAAAAACCTCATTATTATATACTAGCTTTTGCCGCGACTCCGTCCGCGTGGAATAGTGACTTACGGCAGATTTTTGGTTCTTGTGGGGTTTTCGGAATGGTCGAGTTCCCGTAGAATTTTCAGGATAAAACCTATGTTTTTTTTTATTCACAATGAAGTACTCTTAACCAACAACATATTTATTTGTTTATTTGAATAAAGATTAATATTATTATGTTGATACAACATAAACAAATTATTTCGACCAAATTAGGTACCATAAAAAAGGTTTTTGTGAGTTAATCTTAAAAGATAGACATATACTGTCGCGGACTGTTTTTTTAGATCATTAAAAGAGCTATTATTCTTTCATACATATTTTTTGTGTATCTTGAACCGTTTTCACGGCCCACGCAACGGAAGGCTTCAAAGATGAAATAATTTCTCCCGTTTTTTTACACATTTACCACTATATCTTTGCTCCTATTGGTCGTAGCGTGATGTTATATAGCCTACAGCCTTCCTCGATAATTGGACTATCCAACACAAAAAGAATTATTCAATTCGAACCAGTAGTTTCGGAGATTAGCGCTTTCAAACAAACAAACAAACAAACAAACAAACAAACAAACTCTTCAGCTTTATAATATTAGTATAGATTTTATTCTGAAATAAATAAAACTTAATATCTGCATATTTTAATTTATAGTTTTATTCATATAACTAGATAAAAATATTGTTTTAAATCAATTTAAGGGCGACATATCATTATTTTAAAATTGATTATGTATACAAATATTTGTATAATGTAAAAAATTAGCATAAAACGTGATTTTAACTTTTGTATGAATCTCGTTTAAATATCACCGGTTTTTTTTATATATTTACATAGTATTTGAATGAATAAACTATTAAAGGTTTTTTTTCCCTAATGTGGGATATGTGATAGCTTGATAAGAAAAACACGTTATTACAATTTGATATAAGAGCAGATATAATGTTCGCAAAAATATCATTAGATCACTGAGTATATACAGGGTGAGTATATCAGCACGCCGCCGCACGCGTCCACACTTGGAACACTTGAAACGTGTCAACACTTTATTTATTTATACGGAAATTTGGTCAAAATTTAAGTACCTATTTTTTTTACATAATTCGAATGAGAATCATGTACCGAGTATTCTCCTTAAATATTGATAGTAATTCACCAGTCACCCTGTATATAAAGATATGACACGATAATGATGTAATTTGACATCAAGTTTACCTGGTATATATAATAATCATCATTAGCCTATCAGAGCCCACTTCTGAGCAAAGGCATCTTCTCACATGGAGAAGGTTTGAGCATTAATCACCACGCTTGTTCAAGACGAGTTGGTGATTTCAAAATAATAATTATTATAATTCCCACATATATCAATATATGTTTTAGCAATTAATCCAATTGATCCGATGAAGTACATGTGGTCTAGATTTTAGTAAAGTATTTCATTTATATATCTTCGCACAATATTGTATTCATGTGGGTGATTGAATGGGCAAGGGAAATTTAATTTTAATTTTAGTAGTCTTGTAGAAAATTTTTGTACGGGGTAGAGCCTAGCTGTAGTCATGTAACTACAGTTTGAACATGTGCTGGCTCGACCGGGGAAATACCACCCTCTCACAGAAGATCGGCGTGAAGTAGTGAGTAATGACTGCTTTTCGTCCGATGAGTGAGAGAGCCGGTTGCCCTTACCCTATTACCATGTTTCCTGATATTCCCTTATTCCCAACCCTCATTATACCTAAAAAAAACCCTTTGCAACGCATCCGAAACAGAGGTGTTGTGGATGTCCATGAGCGAAGATGAATACTGCCCACCAATTAGGCCGTCTAGTTTGCCATCTTTAACATAAAATATATATACAGGGTGACTGGTGAATTACTATCGATACTTGAGGACGTGATATTTGACGATCATATATGACAAAATAAAAATTAATATAACATAAATATTAATAAACTTCTAAGTAAAGTTAACCAACATACATATGTTCAAAGGTGTTCCATCTCCGTGATATCCGTTGGGAGCGTCCTCGGTTCCTGTCCAAAACATTTCTGGCATTCGCGACCTTCAATGTGATCATATACTCGCTGCTGGCAGCTGAGGTCCTCGCCACGAACGTAGCTGACACCACCGCCGAGAAGAAGGTATGTGGTCAAAGATAAGATAAGATTTAAAAGATAAGACAAGATTTAAAAGATAAAATAAGGCGTCACTTAAAAGTGCCTTGAAATAGGTAAATATCGTATAGCTTTTTCTTATACGATTCTTGAATTATTTATGTAAGTAAATATTTACAAAACAATTTTTCTCAATGTTTTTTTATGTAGTTTTTGGAGAACAAACTTTGAGATAATTTGGATTGTTACATTATATATAGGTCAGCAGGTATATAAAGAATTAATGCTATATAAGTAAAATTTTTAATACTTTATTTCTTCTCAAAAATAAATTGATAGTAATCAGTAAAAATTCAGGTAAGACAATAAATTTAAATTCAACGATTAAACTTAACGTAAAATACATGAAGCTATGTATGATTTAAAATACAAAACAAAAATGTTATGTTGTTTTACATATAGATATAAATACTGTTTACATGTAAAGATGGCATGGTATTGATAAAAACATTTACGACTAAGTCCTATTAGCTTAAGAGAGGGAGGGAATTTAGTTTTGATAGATAATTTTGATATAATTTAAATGAAACTAATGTTTTTGTAATTACTACGCGTATTTTAACTACATACTCCCGACGTTTCGGTTACTTTTTCATCTACCGTCTTTGTCATCTACCGCTATCGATTTCTTAATTTCCTAGCGTACCACTCTAGATGCCGGCAAACTCGCAAAAATCTTAGATCTCATTAATTTTATATAATGTATGTATAAAAATATATATTGTGGGTAGTTTAAATTCTATATGAGACACCATAACCTTTTCAAAATACCATCAAAATGTATCTTATTTTTCATACAGGTCCAATTTCATTCAAACAGGTTTTTTCGACCTTTAATGGGGTTTATTTAAATAATTCGCCACAAGCCTGTCACCTGTTTCCGCCATAATCCAACGTCTTATTCCATGCCACATAATGATTATAATGGCCATAATGACCATAATGGTTAACTCAATTGAAATTCAAATTTATCTATGTACCTCTTTTGATGTATTCTCATTAATTAGGGTTCCGTATTTGGAATTAATAATGGGTTTTTTACAAGTCTGATAGATTATTTACATTATTGATCTGTTTTTTTCGGAACCCATTTTTATCTTTACAATCATTAGATATAAAGTTTATATACTAAAGCTCTTATTGCGATACTATTAAGGATATAAAAAAAATATTTACAAAGAAAAATCTATATATTTTAATATGTTTGATAGTATTCATATATTAAAATATATTTCAACAAAATTTTAAGTTAATTTTTGAATGAATTTCATAACTTTTACGAAGTAAGTAATTTTATTTGAACATGTTACGTAATTATATTTTAATTTCCTCAAATTATACTACTAATTGTTAGCTTTGTTTTTAATAAGTATAAAGTCTCTGTTATTTTCGTGTTTATGTATAAAACTAATAATTATAATAATTTGATGAAGATTACCTCGGATTATACAATGCCATTGTTTCTTGATATGTATATGTGTATGTTTGTGTGTTTGTCATTATTCTGAATTATTAATAATGGTTCATAACAAAGGAATGTCTTTGTCAATACGTAAGAAAGCTGTCTCTTTGTGAACATGAGTATAGCTTGAGGAATTCAAATGTATACGAGGCATTCTTAGTATATTAATAAAAAGATGTATATATAGATTTTAGTCAGTGGTGGCCTAGTGGTTAAAAGGCCCGCGTCTCATGCATGAGGGTTCGGGTTCGATCCTGGCCCTGGCAAGTACCAATGTGATTTTTCCGAGTCATATGTACTTTCTAAGAGTATTTAGACATCACTGATTAATGCATTAACAAAGAGGGTTGATGTCAGGCAGGCCGTGAAAACCCTAGCTATAGCTGGGAAATTGTCAGGTAGAAGAAGATGTATATGTAGATTTTAGATTTTTGTTCTATGTATTGTAATAAGTAATCTTTCGTAAACAATTACATCATTTATTTATTATTGGTTCGAATTTAAATAATTTCTTTTGAACAATCCTCAAATCAAAACAATTCTTATAACTTTTATACCATGAAATTATAAATATTTCAATTGTTCTTTGTAGAAACTGAATCATAATTAACGTGGTATTTTTAAAGTTAATCAAATATGCCTCCCATAATATTGTGAAATCTAAGACTTTCGTGAGTATTCATTTAAATTAAACTAATATTTTCCGAATTACTACGCGTATTTTATTGCTTTGAACTACATAGTCCCGACGTTTACGGGCATACGAGATCACTTTTTTATTATTATTATTAATAAGAGACGAAACCTCTTAGCATTGAATGTATTCACCGTGCGTGTGTCGGGTCCATCGTTGTAGAGAGGAGCTTCAACAGTGACTGGGACTTGTGACCCAGGTGTAAGTTTAAGGGGCCCTATCTAACGCGCGTTAAACGCTCACCTCCACCGTCCAAGCTTTTCTCTGTACCTAACCAATTTCTTTCTATTTATATATATATGTATATATGTTTCTGTTACAGAATTTCTACCAGCACGTGTTCAATGGTTGCTACGCTGTACTTCTCTTCATAGTCGTCATATTTTTCCTGTTGTATGGCGTCGAAGTATACTTTAAGGTGAGTTAAGAAATTTATTATTATATATGTATATAATGGTCCAAACAAAATAAAGACCATCATATTTGTTTAGTATTCTTATTAAAACTTTAAGTTTTTGGGTGGGAAGATTATTGAATTTAATTGATTATTTTTTTATGTTATAAACTTAAAATTAATGTTTGGAATGTAAGCCACACGTCAGGTTTTTTTCCTAAAATTTACTTTTATTAATACCGTGTATGGCCTCTTTTTTCTGAATAGCGATTACTGTACCTTCATCGAGAATAACAAGCTCTGTTCTACCAGAAAATGAATTTCTCTACACTACTGTATTAGCACCCCTAAAGCTGTAATTTTCGTGAATCCAAGCATCTGAAAGTCATTAACCTTCTCGTCTCCAAACCCTAATATGATGATCATCACTTAAGAATTAATCTTTATACTCGCCCCAGAATAATGCAATGCTTTAATCACACCTGTCTCATTGCTAGTACTGCCTTCCGAATAATAATCGCTTTGCACAAGGTTCACTTGGCGCCTCCTAGACATTGCAACCGATTTTTGAGCGTTTGCTCCCTAACGCAGTAACCCATCGCTTACCGCAAGCGGTTTTGTAAGGAGATAGGTATGACGAAACGCTCTCATTCAGGCATTTGTATGTGATGTGGTTTCTCGAATCTTCAGAATCTGCAAAGCTACAGAACCCTGCGACTAGCCTTCCTGAATAAATGTGATGGCTATCGGTGTGGTCTTCGAGTCTAAATACTGAATCCTCCCCATATTTCTCTCAAAATGTTAATTTACATTTAGAATTAGCAAAAATTGTCTAATCACTAAGCAATACAAAGTTAAATTGACACAAAAGTTTAAAAGTAAACAATAGGGTGAATTTAAGTGGTTTAACGAAATTAACACATTCTACCTCCTAAAAAAAGCAAGTGCTATTGCGGCTTTAGTCTTTGAATTGCACAAAAAGGAATTAGGCATTAACTATGTTTTTTAAAGTATTAAATTCAGTGAGACTAAAAAATAATCGAGTGACCTGTATTTTGTTTTGACTGGAATATATTCTCATCCATCATTGATGTCAATGTTAATTGATGAGTTCACAAAGTTTTATTACAATTGCTTCCTTTTGTGGTTATCTAAGGTCGCTGAATGGTCTATTGTTGATGTTAGACAAACCGAATATATGTCATATATATTTATTATTTAAGGTCCATTTTAGGACGTCATTATTTTTGTTATTGGTGGTCCGTCGTGATAACGTCTTGGAACTGATAATAATATTATTATGAACTGTACGAAATAACTTATCTCGTAACGTATGCATAAATAAAAATTAAATTTTTTGTGCTATATATTAGTAAAGCAGATAAAATTTTATTCGTCTAAGTTTCTTTTCATTATATAAGCTATCTTCTAGTTAAAATCGAGTCAAAATATGTCATTATTTTCAGGGATTAACGGTAACAAACAGAAAGTCAGATAGTAATTATTATTTATTATTATTTTTGGTATATGTAATTACTTAAAAGCGTTTATTTTAGCTTTTCAAACAGACATTATAGGTGGTAGAGCCTAGCTGTAGTCAGTTACTACAGCTCGAACATGGGCTGGCTCGACCGGGGAAGTACCACCCTCTCACAGAAGATCGGCGTGAAGTAGCCTTTAATGGCTGCGTTTCGTTCGATGAGTGAGAGAGCCGGTTGCCCTTTCCCTATTCCCACCCTTTCCTACCATTTCCTTATTCCCGCCCCTCCCTTTCCCTAAAAAACAAGGTTGGCAACGCATCCGTAACATAGATGTTGCGGATGTCTATGGGCGAGGGTAACCACCTTCCATCAAGTGGGCCGTCGGCTCGTTTGCCACCTTTCCCATAAAAAAAAAAAAGACACTCTAGTATGTTTTTCTTTGTAGAGATAAGATAATAACAAAATCTGTTCATTTGTGTAACATAGCATATATATAAGGTCCAAAAATACATCACGACCCAAAAAGAACTTTAATGTTTATAAAGAAATAATAAATTCTTATTAATTAATAAACTATATATAATATATGAGTAATAACACCAATATATTTCTTCCACTAGCTTCGCGGGGAATTTCTCAAGGAGACTAAAGTGTGCACGATCATTCTACCAAGACCCGGTCCATCGACTGCCGCTGAGGGTGACGACGTTCAAGATACACTGGTCGCTAAGCAGGTATGGAATACACAACTCAAAAGACATCATACAACAGTTCTTTAATGTTATATATGCCAATAAACTTATATTTGAGCAGAAAAATACTTTATAACAGAATGTCCTCTTGTAAGGCTATATTTTTTGTGGACATTAAAAATAGATCTATTGTTTATAATAAGCCGTTCCTGTGCTAGAAGAATTTGTTTTTTAATTTATTTCCAGAATTTGGGTGTATGAATCAAGCAATCTAGCAAAAATTCTGATATTAGTAAATGAATCTCCACTTTAATCTGTTCAATGTTATCCAGAATCCAGTTCTAAACATAATTTTTGCAAAATCCTTTGTATCTCAATTCTGATGGTTAATAGAAGAAAAACGATGGAAATCTAATTTACGTGTACTTCACTTAGTAGAATATTAGATATATAATAAGAATTTAGTTCTAATTTCACCCCCCAAAAAAAATTCTTCAAATATTTGTTCTCCACCAGGGTATCCAGACAGATCTATCAGATGGCGGTAGTATAGATCCTCGGTCAGTGAACCTGTCCCAGCTTCATCAGTCACGGTTGGGGCTGGTCAGTCAGGCGCTCATGCTGATACTAATAGCTGGCTTCCTAGCATCGGAAACACTCAGCGAATTCTGGAAGACGAAGTTAGTCTAGATTTCATATATATATACTAGCTGCGCCCCGCGGTGTTTTTCGGATTTCTGGAATGTAAAGTAGCCTATATGCTATCCCTGGACGTCAGCTTCCTGTATACAAAATTTTATAGAAATCGGTTCAGCCGTTTGAGCGTGAAGAAGTAACAAACATACACACGCTGACAAACTTTCGCAATTATAATATTAGTAGGATTAGTGAATTCTCTGTATGTAATATGACATTTGATCATGCCTTAAAAGATAGGATAATTTTAAATTAATGGTCAATATATCTTTATATAAATTAAACTAAAATGATTGAATACTATGCATCACATCTCATCACGGTTGCTGCAAAGTAACCGAAACTGTGGGAGTATGTAGTATAAAATATAGTGCAAATTCGTGTTACTACCATTGGATAATTCCGCGTAAATATTTTTTATATTAACGACTTTTAAGGTATTTTTTTCACAATTACTAATTATTTAGTGTTTAATTTATCATCCAATAGTAGTTACGATGATTTGCACTATCCCCGACGATATATTGAAAGTCTTATATGTCATTATGTGTTTATATTTCAGGGTGCCAGTAGTGTCACGTAATTGGCACGACCTGGTGTTCCGTTTGGCGGAGATCGGTGTAGCGCTATGGTTCCCGTGTGTACTCTGGAACTGCATGGCTCCCGAACGACTGTGGTTGTTGAACCCGCGACGGTTGTTGGCGCGCCAGTTGGACGATGCCAGCTTGGCGGATCTATTGGCTAACAAGCGACCGGCTGATGCCAAGGTTGGTGGATTTTGGAGACGAGTTATTATTGGGTTATCGAATTGAAAGTGATGTTGGTGAATTTTGGAGATAGGATCAATTCATAGGTTTTTGTGCTAAATCGTGAATTTTAGGGAGACTTGAATGCGTAAAGAATTAGTGCCAAAGATGGTGAATTTTTATGGTTTCCGATGTTATCGGTACATTTTTTGGTTGAATATTTCTTTAATGTATGTTTTTTTATTTGGTTAATAATCTTAAGGGATATAATTAATGAATATGTTTGCTCTTAGTTTTTAAGTCAACTCATTACTAATTAATTTCATTTAATTAACAAAACTTAAACTATCACAATCATTTTGTTTGTAAATTGATTAGTCAAACACCTGTGACAGTCGATTCGCGACTCTATTTAGTGTTTATAGGGTCTATATTTGTTTGCTTTCCATAAGGCGGGTTGTTAAGTCTTCGCTACAAGCTTTTGTATTGTCCTTACTATTATCGTGATGATTATGTCTATTGCTTCAAGGCTTCTCAATGTTTTGGTTCTCCAGATAATATTGGAATTAGTCAATATTTATTAAATTCCCATACATTTTGGCGATTTCTGTGCTATCAATTGCTATTTTGGCATCAAAATTGGCATAGCTTTGGCTAACTTCCTCCAATAGCCAGATATGACAGCCACTCTGAATTCCCAGAGCTTAGCCGAGTTTTCCCAACTGTCGTGGCGCGATAAGGCGCTATATGTTTGTCGGCTGGTCCAACATTGGAAATGGTGTATTTGGACAGTATTTTTCACCATGTTCCTTTATTCCAAACGCGTGAAATCTATCGAAGGGGCTGCTTCGGTGAGTGTGTAATACTTTTACCAATTCCACGAGGTTATATTAGCGTTTTTTCCTCTCATACAATATTTCTTGCTTTACTAACTTGAGGTGTTCGGTTCAATTGACTTGAGAAACTAATGTAATAACAACTGTCAAATGAATAATGTTATGTGTAAAGATGAAATGAGGAGTGCAAAGACGAAATTATCATTGGATTAATACAAGTATGGTCCAAAAAAGTCATAGAATGTTTAATGAGGAGTACAAAGTTTATGGATTTTTTTTATTTATGGACCAAAAAGGTCATAAAATGTTAAATTTCTTTATGGTTTTATTCTAGAATGTGGAAACAGACTCTCTGGTCGGTAGCGTGGGTTCCCACCGCGACTGCTGGATCTGTTACGATAGCTCGCGTCAGGAACCCCTCATCACGCCTTGCAGATGTACAGGAGATGTAGCAGCTGTTCATCACGACTGTCTGAGTCGATGGCTTGTAGAGGTATGGGATGAATGATGATGAACAAATATATTTAAAGTCCTATAAAATAAAATTTAAGATCATGAGAAAGTTATGGAGAGTAAAATTCAATCAATACTTCTATACAATTTCATTTGTTTATTAATATATGTAATTTATATTTCCAGAGCGCTGCGACTCCTGACGGTCTTAAGTGCAAAGTATGCAACACGCCTTACATAGTTCAAGAGACGAACAGGTAAGATATCAAGGCAAAATGTTATAGAATTGTATAATATATGTATATAATAACTAGCTGACCCGGCAGACTTCGTTTATTTTTTTGGAGTTTACCTATAAGCCATAAATCTCCGTGTTCTGAAGTGTTACAGAATGATTGACATATTAGTTAGTTGTCAAATCTAATGTAAACAAAACGTTTGTATGGGAAATAGAAAAGAGCTGTTTTAGGGTTTTCCCGGAAATAAATAATTTTTTTTCAGCTTTTAAACCTTCCCTGAACCTCCACAAACATTTCAAGACTAAGATAAGATAAATCCGTTCAGCCCTTCTCGAGTTTGAGTGAGACTAACGAACAGCAATTCATATGTATATATAGATTATTTGTTATAGATTTGCCGCCTCACTGATAGAATTTGACATAACTCTTAATGTATGTGGGGCGGTTTGGTTTTTTATTTTAAAATAATGGATATGTTTATTAATAAAAATAATTTATGTCTATAGAAAAACTCAATTTTTTCCTTGTTCTTTTTAGTAGGATATAATATTGTTATATGTATTTAATTCCCCAGGGTTGAATGGGAGCGAGGGTTCACAGCTTCTCACTGGGTCCGCACAGGTCTGTGTGTGATGGCCATGTGTGGAGCGGGAGGGGCCGCCTGGGTGTTGGTTCAACTGTTCCCCGCGCCCGTACCTAGAGTACTAGCTGCGGGGGCCGCGCTACTTATATGCTATGTGGCCATCAGGTATGTATTAATGACTTATATATATATATATATATATATATATATATATATATATATATATATATATATATATATATATATATATATATGTATGTGGTGATAACTCTTTTTCTACCTGGCAAAGGGCAGACCCTGGCTTCACAACATGTAAGGCAGACCTTACATGTTGTCAATAGTTTTGGTTAATTGTTTTTACCGGCCGCCTGTCTGACATCAACTCCCTTTGGGAATGCATTAATCAGTGATGTCTAAATACTCTTAGAGTACATATGACTCGGAAATATCACTTTGGTAGTTGTCAGGAACGAACCCGCGCCCTCGTGTATGAGTCGGGCATTTTAACCACTAGGCCACCACTGACTTTGTGGTAATAACTATATGAGAAATATTGATAGATAGTTTCACATCTCCGGTTTGGACTTTGAAATAAATAACTTGCAGTAATATCTTAATGCAATTTTATTATAGTGCAAAGAATTCGATTTATGTGACAAATAATAAAAACATTTTATATACACACTCAACAAGAGGTGTAATATGAAACAATAAGTTTTTCTATATTCATATATTTTTTTTGTTATGAAATTATAATATTATTTGTATAATTCTTCAGGTTTCTAAGCGTGAATACAGTGACCGCGTACCAGCGAGCCAAAGTATCTTCTCTACGCATTTTAACTGAACCAGTGGATTCATCGGAGACACAGCTATCAACTATTAGCAAGACGGTTACAGTAGAAATACCATCTAAGGCAGTATTGGAACAAGCATTGAAAGGAGACAAATAAACAGTGATGAGAATCTATGAAACAGTGATGAAACTGTGATGAAAATGATGAACATTAGTGTGACGATGATGAAATTATAGTGTCATCACAAACAAACAGTCTGATGGCAATAATATAGTTATACCAATTCCAATGTAACATGTATCCCGGTCAATTTAAATTTATAATACAAAATGATGATGATAATGAAGATATTTACATGGAATTGTATTTATATAATGATAAATTTTCTAGTTATAAGTTTTGTGATGTTTAGTACAAACATACACTTAGATATACATTCTCAATGTAATATATTGCCAAATTTTTTTAATATTATTAATCACGTAATAATGTATCCTAGAGTGATTTAGTAATTTATATATATACATTTAATTATCTATTAAACTGTATTGCTTTTCAATTTATAAGCCATAATGCAAATTGCAATTCACATAATAATTGCTTGATTTGAATTGCAAATTTAGTTTTTACTTCAGTTACTTTGTCGTTTCATTAATTTAATATTTAAATTTAGACCAGTTGAATTTTATTTCTTGATAATGAAAAATTTTTCATACGTTCCGTTATGTATAAATATTTTATTTTTATAAAATAAAATACACAAAAAAAAAAACAAAAAATAAAAATTGCATGTTTTTTTCTTTTAGAACACATTTTTTTATCCAATTACACTATCAGTACCCACACACACATAATATAAACAATTTAGTTTCATTTTGTCTTTTTATATATATGTTTCAAAGAATATATTGTTAAAATTTCAAATTGATTTTTGATAAATATTGGATTACAAATTGCAAGTGCCAAAGATTCATAAGGG
The DNA here is from genome assembly GCA_916720795.1 of Danaus chrysippus. Classification (NCBI taxonomy): domain Eukaryota; kingdom Metazoa; phylum Arthropoda; class Insecta; order Lepidoptera; family Nymphalidae; genus Danaus; species Danaus chrysippus. The sequence goes on along the minus strand of CAKASE010000066.1, from coordinate 5,706,959 downwards.
AAAACGTTTGTTTCGGTTGAATATCAAAATTATTAAAAAACTATCTATTAAATATACTTTCAGTATGTTTTGCTTTATATAAAACTATTTTTAATTTCTTTGTATTATTTTCGTTCGTAGTGTGTTCAAGGAAACAAGATAAAATATGTAAACAAATGTTTATGGCTTTTCAACAGTTTTTTATTAGAATTTCTTTAGCTTTTATATAGAATGATGAAGAAAAGAGCTAGCTGCTATATTTTATTTGTGAGCTAGATTTATTTTGTTAAATTTCCTAAGTTGCAGTAATAAATTGATATTTTTTTTGTAAGGAGTGAAAATTATTGTCTTTATGTAGTTATACGTGTAATGTCTTGAAATTTCTAGAAATCTTAGATTATATATTGTAAATATTGAATAGAACTTTGAAGTATTTTCGTGTTATGGAGGTTTGGAAACAAATTAAAACTTATAGATTATATACTGAAGTTTTTTTTATAAGAAGTATTATACCATTTTATTATAATAATTATGTTGAATAGCTACTTTGTTTTGTGTATTCTAAAAGGGACCAACGACAGACGGCCATTTGATGGAGGTAGTTACCATCATCTATGGACATCTGCAACTTAGTTTTGCGGGTGCGTTGCCAATCTTGATTGGGGAAGAGAGAGAAAAGGGTGGAATAAGGAAAGGGGTGTGATAAAGGAAAAAGCAATCGTCTCTCTCACTCATAAGACGAAATGCAGCCATTAAAGGCTACTTCACGTCGATCTTCTGTAAGAGGGTGGTATTTCCCCGGTAAAGTCCGCCCATGTTCGAGTTGTTGTAACTATAGATAATACACTATATTAGAAATAGTTGTAACTGTACACATGTAGCATCTACCAACTTCAAAATTATGTCACATAGCATTTTTTTTGTATATGTCAACTAGCTACTTGTGGAGTTGCCAGAATCTTTATCGATCAAAAGTAATACAAGATTTTTCCCTCGTAGTCGTTTGTTCCGACTTCGAATTAAGTTCAGAGTGATATAAATATATTGTGTAAATAATTATATATGGTGACTAATAGACTAAAAAGTAGTCACGTGACTTCCTTCAAAATGCAAGTATGAGGTTCGGTCAGCAATTTAATTAACAATTATACATAACTTGAGCGCTCATGAGGTTTTTAATTGAAATACATTCAGAAGTTTTTGCTGGAACGAGTAAGAAACATAAAAAATCTGTCTTGTGTAAATAAAAATCAATCTCATATGAGCTGATCACAAACTGAATTGCAATTTAAAAATATCAGGAGTTTAGTTCATGAAACAATATTTGCTTCGTTTATATGGAAGTTATTGGACTTAGGCTACGCTTATTCATTCAGCTGCTTCGGATCGAGCTTGTTTACTAAAACTATAAGTTTAAATAACTAATAATAATATTTTATTATGTATTTTTTTTACGTTAACTGATTTAGCAGTTACTGTTGTTTCACCAATGTTTAGAGTTAAGTAATAATGTAAGTACGACCTTAAAGTCTCCCGTTTTTTCTTTTCTCTAATTCTCCATTTTAGTTTTGGTATATTTTAGTTCTTTATAGTGTTGAAATGTTATTTTTGAATACTATTCAGTATTTTGCAAAAGGTTTTTAACGATTTCTGTCGCGTTCAATGAAATGAGAAGTATCGCTAGCAACTGTTGCCTAATTAAATTATTTCTTATAAATCTTTTTACAATAGTTATAAATAGAATGAACTCAGAATCACCTTCTTTATATTAAAGAGACATTCCCTCCAGATATTTTATGTCATTGTCTCTGTCATTTAACTTATTAAATGATTTATATATTGAGTGAAGTTCAGAAGTTTATCGGTTATCAATTTAATATAACTAATTAATTACAGTAATTTATTGTAATGATTTATATTAAATAAACATGTATTGTTTAACGCATTTTGATGTTTTGGACCTTATTAATTATTCATAATTAAAAAATAATAAATTTTAATCATTAATATTTTGTGTTTCTATAAAGTAAACGTCTGTTTCACTAATGCAAATTTGTATTTAGGTATCTTCTTAACTAAAAAAAAGACATAATTTAAACTTTAACTATTATGGAAAGAGTTACATAATTGCATAACCTTGTTCAAGGTAACAGATATTTTTTTGTGGATCATGCAAATTTCAGACCTTAAGAATCATTTTAATAGGTTGAACTCCGTCTACCAAAAAAAGTTGTGAAAAATGCAACGCATTTTATTGTTACGATCTCTTTAACATTTCCTTTCTTTGAAGACATACATGGAATCCCCAAAATCTTTGTTAAGAAGACGCAATATTGTTACTTTAATGAGCTTATTTATCTTTAGAATTCAGGATTTACTGCATTAATGATGAAAGAATAGTTAAATATTAATATAACAATCAAATTTAATTAGGACAAACATATTGTACATCAACCTGAAGTATTCTTATAACATATTATTAATATTTGTGTAAAATTAAAATTCGTTAATTTATGGTAAAGTTGGGAACATTGATTTTTATGTTTGGCTCGCTGCCAACACTGCAAGGTTAGGTTCGTCCGAGCAAGCAATCCAAACGAGACAAATTAATTTTAAAATGGTATCTTCTCATTTAATTTGAAATTGCATATAGTGTTAAATAAAATTGCATATAGTGTTAAATAAAATAAATTACTGGATTTAGGTACATTTTAAAGTGGAAGGTCAGCTTTGCATTGTGGGTTTTAATTTTGGATAGAATTATATGCTAACGGTTATTTTTTATTTATTAAAGATATGGTAATATTTTTAAATCATACTTGGACTCCACTTGACAGCTTCGAAGAAAAATTTGATGCTTTTATGTTTTCAATGTTTACTTAATAGTAATTATAATTATAAAATACACAACAACAAAACCTTTTTTAAAAGGTTTTATTCCCTAAAAGCACATTGTTTACCTGTTCTATGTCTTTTATTTACGCAACATTTTGGCCATGAAAGCTAAAACAAAAAATTTGAATCTTTGAAATCTTTAATATAACGTTTATTATTATCACTAATTGTAACAAACAACTATAATTGTTACGATTTATTTTGGACGAAAATATTTTTTTTAATATATTGGAAGACAGACAAAAAGACAAAAACTATATTGTTTATATTATAGTCCGGTCTATTTAAGCCTAAAATCAGGAGGAAGGTTACATAAATTCCCATAAAGCTGAATATTGGCATAGTTGTTCAAAACATCATTATAAAGAAAATCTCAAAAGTCCTCATCGTTCCGAGGTGTGCTAAAAATTTGGCACGGGGTCAAAGGTCAAAAAAATGAGTTTTTTGCGACTTTTAGCGAAACGGTGAGTTTTTTCGCAAAATTACCCCAGTACAAAATTGTAGATCACAAAATTCTCTACAAAAAATATATCAATAATTTTTTTCCTAAAAGCCACCATTTTGGAGATATAACGTTCCGAAAAGTTGGATCAGTCGTAATCCCTCTATTTTGCACACGTACGCCACATATGAAAGTCACTAAAGGTGTAATAGAACTAAAATAAGTTCGCTATTATTTATTGTAACTTGCTTATGTAAAATATAAGTTAAACTACGAGAATCTCAGGTATAATGAAACCCCGTTCCTAAATTTGTACGTCAGTATAACCTTGGGATAACATCTGTCTTTTATTCTATTGTCCGCGTGGCTAGGGTCGTATACCTGCTTTATGTTGGCATGCCCAATATATGAAATACATACCGTTAGTCTTGAGCGCCACTGCGTAGGGAAAACATGTGCTTATCTTAACCTATCTTTTAACCTATTTTGTGCGTTTTAGATTTTTATAAGAAAAATGTCAGAATATTGTTTTATTTGTACTCATCTTTTAACTGAAAGTGAAACTGTAACTGTTGATCGTGGTATCAAGACACTGATTAATGCAAGTGCTGAAAGAGATGATGGATACTCGGAATTTCTTAAAAAACAAAAATCTGTGACAATACATAGCAACTGTCGTAAAATTTATACGCGGAAGTGTTCTATTGCTGCTGCCATCAAAAGAAAACGCGAAGAACAAGAAGCTAACACATCTACAGGATCTACAGTAAGTAGTCCTCCTCGTACTAGATCCCGTTCAAGTGATTCAGCTTTTTGTTTTAAAAAACTATGTTTATTTTGTGGCAATAAATTGAATGAAGAGTTGCAGAGAAAAAAAACAGTTTATCCAATTTTCCTAAATGTCAAAATCATGTATTGTTTCTACACGCAATAACTGGCTGCGATACGACATCTGCTTTTTACAGGAGAGGAAAAACAACAGTTTTCAAAATGTTTGAAAAAAAAGATTTACTACAATGTGCTGAAGTTTTTAAAAATAGTAATTCAACTCAACAACATGTTATCACCAACGGAGTTCAATTTCTTCTTGCTATGTACGGAGCCCCCAAAAAAACCACTTGCTTAGATAAGTTGCGATACACATCTTTCGTGAAAAATACGCGTAATAAAAAACAAGTCAACTTAGCTTCTCTTCCTCCAACCTCAGTAGCTGCTCATCAACATCTGTTTCGGGTATATTACCAAGTTCAAGTGTGGCTTGGTAATCAGCTGGACCCTAAAGACTGGGGTTGGAAGTTGATCGACAATACACTAGAGCCAGTTCAAACTTTACTTCCACCAGCACCTGAGAAACTTCTCAACACAATATTTTGCAACTGCAAGAAAGGGTGTAGTGCAAAATGTGGTTGCAGAAAAGTTGGACTGTTTTGTTCCCTGGCATGCACACACTGTCAAGGCCGATCATGCTCGAATGTTGAGTCACCAACTCTTGAAGATTCGTTTGATACCGATCAGGAATCGCTATTGGGGCAGTTTACGTGTGAAATAGAACAAGAAGAAGAAGAAGAACAAGAGGATGAACAGGAAGAAGAAGGAGAAGAAGACCAAGAAGAAGAAGAAACAGAAATCTTGGACAGTTATGAATCAGACGACTAACTTTTTATTTTAAGTATTTTATTTAATTACACCGCCGTTGTTTTTGCCCACTATAATATATAATATTATTTTGCAATAGTTTTAAAACATATAAAATCTCAGCAGACCCGTGGAATAGGCCTACTGGGGAAACCACGTTAAAAAAAAACGCGCTTTGTACACTACCTCATAGGTGGCGTGGAAACGTGTGCAAAATAGAGGGATTACGACTGATCCAACTTTTCGGAACGTTATATCTCCAAAATGGTGGCTTTTAGGAAAAAAATTATTGATATATTTTTTGTAGAGAATTTTGTGATCTACAATTTTGTACTGGGGTAATTTTGCGAAAAAACTCACCGTTTCGCTAAAAGTCGCAAAAAACTCATTTTTTTGACCTTTGACCCCGTGCCAAATTTTTAGCACACCTCGGAACGATGAGGACTTTTGAGATTTTCTTTATAATGATGTTTTGAACAACTATGCCAATATTCAGCTTTATGGGAATTTATGTAAACTTGAATGTGTAAATAGACCGGACTATTAATCTGGATTTATTTTCTTAATCTATTCATCACTACATCTATCCTCCTCAGTCGGTAGATGCGCTAGGTCAAATGTTAATATGTCGAACTATTTTTAGCCTTGACCGAGAGATAATCGGCTCTACAATAGTGCAAGCAAAATATTGTTTATTATTATACTATTATGACTCGAATGATCGCTATTTATATAATAAAGTCATGTGGAAATATTTACTTATTGAATGGGCTTAATCAATAAATTATTTAGATAACATAGTATGTAATATGAGAGAAAATAGAAAAATTTTGAACCAAATTCGTACAAGCTACTCCCAATGGAGTCGGCTTCATCATAAGCTGTGGTTATACAGTACGATACTTGGCCGTAACCTTTAAAATACAGGTCAATTCTGCCTTCTTACGTACTTCCTGTTCACCAGCAACCAAACAAATGAAGAAAATTTCCAGCAATACTATCAAATGATGAAGATTTCCATCTTTTATGTTCTATTTTTGATTAGATCTTTAATTTTCAAGGTTTACAAAAACATATCTTGCCAGTAGAAAGGAAGTAGCTACTAATATTTGGCCGTGGTGCTCTAAGCACAGTATAAACCCAAGATTAGAAAGCTGAATCAGTCTCCCTGGCTATAAAGAGATTTCAGTTCAAATTTGTATGTATAAATAAGTGTTTATATTTATTCCGATATTCTGCGAAATTAAATTAACACATTACTTACATCGTTAAGGCTAAATAAATAAAAACACGATATAAAATGGATATGGTTGATAAAATAAAATGAGCGTCCATCGACGAAAAAAACGGTTCTTTCATGTTTAAGCGTGTTATATGTTTTCGTGTCTTTAATTTACTGAACACGATATTTCTTTAACATTTCTCTCATTGAAAGCACGGATCTATTAATCAGTCTCTCTTGCCTTATTGCAGATTAAATGTTATTTTAAATTAGTTTAAACTCGTCTTCCATGATGTAACCAAGGTTTAAAACGGTCAAAAAGTATTTAAGTATAAGCTATTTATAGAGTAACGATTCACTGAAGTCTCATTTTATTAATAATTGCAATATTTCTTGGGTTTTTCATTTTTCAGCAAGGTCCATACTATTGGTAAATTTTATATAGTTAACTTATTTTCCCAGGAACCCTAGCGTTTTGTTAAATTCACTATAAATTGCATCATATTTTGAACCATACTTCTAGAGGCATATTGCATAAACACTATTTCAATAATTTGGCAAAATTTAGACAAGAGGCTTGTTCTTAATTTTGTATCCAGATTTATAGTGACTTGACCACAGCTAAGCTTTTCCACCATAAATTATCTATTAATATTACTTAGTCATTATTAGTAATCTTCTTATATTCATCAATAGTTTTATAAGTTTCCTGTCTATTGTAATAGTCTTCTAAATTAGAGACATATTTATTAAAGTGATGGTGAAAACAATTAGATGCAAAATAACGGGCGGCAGTAACAATATAATTTCTTCGTTAATGTTGTGTATAACAACAATTGTTTTTAATATTAAGTTTTATTTAAATCTGAGTTAAACCACGGCAAAGTGAAACATCGCTGTGTTTCTTTCGTGTTTTAACCTGGTCTTTATTTTATTTGATATATTCGACTTTGCTTTGAAATATTTTACTGCTCTTTCCGATAACTCATTTTTTGATAAGGTCTGGCACAGTCACTGGCCAATATTTAGCACCATTGGATTGAAAGAAATCTAACCTAGAAGTTACGTATTCTTCGGCTTCTTTAGCATTTCTCATTATTTCATTGCTGAGGTGTCTACTAGATCCTGATTTAACAGTAATATTAATTTAATTTTCAATGACAATTTTCTTCCTTTTAGAAGTCAAAAGGTAAGGTCAATTTTCGTAGGTGGTACAGCTTAGCTGTGGTAAAGTTATTGCAGCTCGAACATGGGCTGGCTCGATCGAGGAAGTACCACCCTCTCACAGAAGATCGGCATGAAGTAGGCTTTAATGGCTGCGTTTCGTCCGATAAGTGAGAGAGCTGGTTGCCCTTTCCCTGTTCCCACCCTTTCCTGCAATCGCCTAATTCGCAGACCTCCCTTTTCCTACACAACCAAGGTTGGCAACCCATAGTTAACAAAGACGTTGGGGATATCCATGAGCGACGATGACTACCATTCATCAAGTAGGCCGTCTGCTTGTTAGCCACCTTTCACAAAAAAGATCTTTTGATAAAGATCCAAAAAACAATATGGCCTTTTTAGTCTCTGTTTTTTTCACTCCTGTTATAAATATCATTGAATCTTTATCTCTAAAAATAATCATAATATGTTTTACATTTTTTTGTAATAAAAATACGGTGTATTTTAAAGCTTTGTATACTTTAATAAGTTTTTTCATCTGACATCTCCTGGCACTTAATAAACCTAAAATCTAATTTAGGATTTAATCAGAGGAACGTAAACAGATTTGGCCCCAAGACCGGATTTTGGAGCGAGCCGTCCTTTCCGCCCGATTTAGAAGATGATAAAAATAGAATTATAAAATGAATAATTAGAACATTTTAATAATATAAGAATACATAGTAAGTTATTTCAGAAATTAATGCATAATGCCTTAGTTGAATAAATAATTCTATAAAGAGAGACGAGAGTTAAAATAATATTCCTCTAAATGTTTATTTTATTTAACATCTCTTTATCCGATCAAAAATAATGCCTTTCTCCACAGAAACGTCTAAAAATAGCGACTAAGGTCACGTAAAATGCATTTTGTTAAAAGCTTTTGAAATCTCTCACGATTCCAAACGCCCACGTTTATTGATTTGAAGTTGAATTAAAAATGTGAATTGTTTTCATCGTGAATAGATATCTTTGTTTTACAAAAAATACAGTACAATAAATACTCTGGACATTGTTACGATATTAAGAATTCATTTGTTTCTATAAAAAGTCTTTGTTTTTGAGAATTAGATTTAATTTGGCTTAGCAAATATATTTATAGCAAGAAATTAACGAAAACAAGGAAAATTGTAGTTTCATTTGCAATAAATTAATTAGCGTAATTAATTTATTGTGTTTGGAACACTCCATAAATATAATGTTGACGGAAAACCGAAAAGTGTTTTAGAAAACCTTTCTTTACAGATTTACGTTTAAAGGTGGTAAGTGATTAAAAGGTCCATTTGTTAGTCAAAAACGACATTACTTCTAGATAATTTGAACGAAACTAGAATTGCTTTTTTGTTTGTTAATTAAAGACAATATTGTACTTAAGGCTTTAACAGTACCTATGTAATATCAAATTGGCAGGAGCAAAGTACGCGCCATCTGTCAGCATGGTCGTATGAGCTCAAAATAATCAGACTTTCTCTTTTAAGGTAACCAGAGAATCTTTACCAAGTGCGTTCCATGTCGACCACAAACGCAATATTGAAAACAGGAAGAAAAGAAAAGAAAACATGAGGTAGTATTAGGAATACAGGATGGTACAGAGTCTTAATGGCCGTATCGAAGTAAATATCTTTTATTTACGATCAATTAATTATTTGAGGCAGTTGTAACTATTAGTGTCAAATGCGTAACCAACTTCAAATGCAGTCACAATAATGAGTGTTGGTTGGTATAATTCGAGGCGAGGGTACAGATGAAAATCAGTTTCCCTCGAGACTTTGCAGGGATCGAACCTATAGCCTCAGACCCGATGACAGTGCAGAATAAAGTCATTGGGGAAGTCAGTTATCGTGACGTCACTCTTATTAGAAACAATTAATTTGTACTAAATTCAACAAATATATTACCTTCTACTGGCTTATAATATCTTAAAAACGTAAGAAAATCAACAGTTGTAGATTGTTCTGTAACTTTCTATCTGCCGTATAACTAATATACTTACCATTCCTTTCTTCCAAAATTGTGAGAAGAACATATTTAATGTAATTTTATGTAGTATATAAAATTATTGGCTACTTTTACTCTCCTAAATTACAAAAAGATTACCCCAGTTGAATGCCTCTTAATACAAATTTTAAGATCACTTCAACCTATAAGAATAAGAGCAGGACTATTGAAAACTTCACAGCACTTTCATCAGAAATTCAGGTAACTTCTTTTTCAGAAACCTCAACCAATTTATAGAAATAAATTTCTATTAGAAACAGTTTATAAATAATATAAGTTCGTTCGTTAATTATTTATATGTAAACAGTAATAAGTCTTCTTCTTCCTGGCAATTTTCCCAGCTTTAGCGAGGGTCTGCCTTTAAAACAGTAATAGGTATAACTATTGATATTTCGTTCAGTTGTACACGTAACTTGTACTACGGGTAATATTATTTATAGATACAATATACAATATTATACAGGGTGACTGGTGAATTACTATCGATACTTGAGGACGTGATATTTGACGATCATATATGACAAAATAAAAATTAATATAACATAAATATTAATAAACTTCTAAGTAAAGTTAACCAAAAGTTATGTAATTAATTACGCTTCGTGTGAACACCTACAGATTAGGTATACACACACACACACACACGCGCGCGCGTGCGGCGGCGTAGTGTTGTATCAGCACGCCGCCGCACGCGTCCACACTTGAAACACTTGGAACGTGTCAACACTTTATTTATTTATACGGAAATTTTGTCAAAAATTAAGTGCCTATATTTTTTACATAATTCGATTGAGAATCATGTACCGAGTATTCTCCTTAAATATTGATAGTAATTCACCAGTCACCCTGTATATTTCACGCGATATCACGCTGTTAAGTATTGGAAATATAAAGTTCCTTGCACTTTTTATCAATATTATAAATAATTTTTACGCTTTAAATATTTAAAGAAATAATTATTTATAATTCTATAAAATTGCTAGAATTGTATGTACTAGTATATAGAATTAAAATTAAATCTTTTGACTTTTGTATTTTGGACTAATTTAGTAATAATATATATGTTTAAATATCTTTATTCAAATAAGAATATGTTTAAAATACGTCCATTATAGTAATGGCTACATATAACTAGTGATGGGCTAATGAAATATCGATAATTATGTATACGATAAATTTACAAAGCATCACTGTGATGACAATTTATTTAACAATTGCTCTTTGTACTCGAAATGATTTATATCAATAAAGTTGATATCTTATTACTTTACTTTGACGTACATGTACATTATGTAAGATATTTTTATTATTTAATATGATTACTTTTTTAGTTTAAAATGGAATTACCACCAAGTGGAGTTTAAGGAAGGCAGACCCTGGCTAAAGCTTGGAAATTTCCAGAAGATTTTTTTAGTTTAAAATACTATTACTCTAGTTTTAACATTTCTGTTTTGTTACCTCAAATTTTTTAGATCATAACATAAAGATTTTACGGAAGTAAATTATTAAAACAAATTCATGAAAAAAATCATCTATTTTAAGACTATAAAGAACTATAAAGAAAATATTAAATATGTTGTTATTTATTTGTTAAATATACTTAAAACGCATAAATGCTAGTGTTTGTCTTGATTCAAATTATTCACCAACCCAGCCACCCTACTGACATTATTGATTTTAGTGCGTACTGCATAAACATCAAGAGTATTAAAAAATGTTATAAATACAAACATATTAATAAATACAGACGCTAATTTTATTATAATAGCTCGTAAATAATTAAAAAACTAGGTATTTTTATACTTTTTCTTAAAAATATTACGAAAAAAGCGACTTGGCTGTCCGAAAATAAACGAGTTTCAACGAGAATATACGAAAAGAAAAGCAATGGAGTGTCCCGCGCATGCTCACCCCTACTTGATTCAGACGTGACGTCACACTAGGGATGGGACAGACACTCCCTTACTCATAAATATATCGTTAAATATATAAACTCCTTAGTAGATTTTATTAATTTTCTAACTATAATAAAATATTAAATATTTATCCTATGATAAGAATAACGGATAGTTATTAAACATGCCTCTCTTTGCCAACGCTATCATATTTTTAAATGATTACATGACAGTAATAGATCGCTGTGTATCATGTGACAAGATCAAGGTTGGTTTAACACTAACAATAATCTTAATATGCGAATAATGTTTAAATATTATAATAAATTTGTATATATAATGCATCACTTTTTCCCGATAACCGCATCCATAGTATATCGACTGTTCAATGGAGGCGTACATCTCTATCCCTCCGCGGATCCGCAGTCAGTGTAGTTCGCCCGGAGCGGAGGTCCGCTCGCGTTCCAAATTCAAATTCCGAATGAGAGCTCCGCTTTGCAAATCCTGTTAATGGCCAGTGTTTGTTTATCGTCGTATATTAGAAAGTAGGTTGTATATAATATTTTTAATCATTTACATGAAATCACATCGGTCATACGTTCATAAAAATGTGATGAATATCATAATATAATGCTATATCCAAATTAAATATATTATATATATGTTCTAAATATTGCAATAGTGCAATATTTAATAAGATATATATTGAGAAAAGTGCAAGGTTTAAGTGCATATACGTACTCACATGTCCCGAAGGTGTTTTATTGATTGTGCGCGGGGCGGAGGGGGGGTGTAGGTGCGGGGCGGGGGGGAAGGGACATTTTTCTGGTGAGGTTCCTTATCACGTGTAAGAAAAACACGTGCTAAGTAATTGTTTTATAATTGACGAGGATGAATGGACTCGACCAGTGTCATATTCGTATACACGGTGTACGGTTGTGTGCGTGGTGTGAGTATGTGTGCGTAGTTTTTTCCTGTTATGTAACGTTTGGCCTGAGATAGCCATCGCTGGTTTAACCATTTACTTGAGGTATATTTTCTTGATAAAACTTTGAAAGATAATTAATTTAATTATATTTAATATAATTTTCATACTGATTTTCGTGATTTTTTTGAGTTTACTATACATGAGCTTAAAGGGTTTTACTTAAGTTGGCAATAAAAATAACCTTTATATATAGATTTTAATGCTGAAAATAATTAGCTGTTCCAGAGCTTACTTAATTTTAATCTTTTAGTATTTTTTTTATATATACCTATAATCAATATATTTGAATATTTCAATCTCATATTGGCTGTTATCCCCTACTTCGTGCGATAATTTTGATATTTTTTTCCGTTAAAATTCAAATACATACATTTATATTTTTTTTCTCTTATATCAACGATTAGTAAGAAAAAAGCGTATAGAGATGATATTTAATGTATTTTCTCCTGTTCATATATATTTATATAAAAATAAATCTCTAAAAGTATAAAATATATCACTAATATTGGAAAAAAATGAATATACCAACATACAAATATAATTATATTGTCAATATTTATTATATATAAAAGCATTCTGTATAATTTCAAAACAAAAGTAATATTTATTGAATATGTGTTTCTATGGGACCAGTGTGTACCATAGAGTATACCATCACCATGGGGCATAGACAATACGTCTCTATAATCCGACCTTGATGTATTTTTGGTATAACGTTCATTTCCACAGATACAGTTTATTTTAAAACGTATAAGTAAACTAAACTCTTATAAAATGTAATAATATTTTTCCTTTAAATAAAACTTAAGGATTTTATTGATTGGTATATATACATATATGTTTTCAATCAATTTTTTTTACGAATATAATATAAATAGCTTTTTTAGTGATATTTCTGTAATTTAAACTATTTTTTTTATATTTTTTTGACTACGGCGAGTACTACATTGAAGTATTCGGATTCATTCAATCAGTTTTAAATGAGATTATTTGGTCAATATTATTCTATACATAGAACAGCTTATTTTTCATATATTTTCTATAATTCAATTGTAAATTATAATTATTAGCATGACATTTTAATGTCATCAAAATATTCCGCCATTTTGTTTCTATTTAAACTATTTTAAATAAAATTCAGTTTTGAATATTAATACAATATATAACATTGACACATTAATACATTTTTGTAAATCAATTATGATTTTTTATTTAAATATATTTAAATCTCGTTTCACAAAACAATAAACTGCCATTTTGTTTTTCGATTAACCAAAAAGGTTTTATTATTATTGAATATGTATGTATGTTAAATAAAATTATGGTGAACTTATGGGTCTAGCCGGAATGGCAAATAAATGAGATTTAGGGGAGATTGATGTCAAGGACAGACCAGTAACTGGTTTTTTGAGAAAAGGGTTGCCATTATATGTAAGGGGCTTATAAGAATGTTATAAATACTCCATTAAGATTGCTTAAAAGTCATTTCAAATATTTCCGTTATTTAACTGTTAATTTAATGAAAAATATATAAAATATGCTATGTATTTTAAATATTTTGAATGGCGTCAAAATGTTCAAAAAGTATTTTAATTTATTACAATCCTAATAATGGAACAGGAATTTTCAAAAGATACGCTTTTAATAACGTTTTTGTTATATTTTCGGGTTTCTTTGAATTTCATTTATTTAATAATTTCTATTATTATGTTTTAAATATGTTTAAGTGCTGCTTTAGTTATTTATGTAACTAATTAATTCAGTAATTACACGAGATTCATTTCAATACTTTTTACGAACGGTGACATGTTTAATACTTTTTTTCTAAGTATTTTTAATTCACTGAAAGTTTTATATGAAAATTAAAATTATTATGATAAAATTAATATATTTTATTATATATCAACATTCGTAAGCCACAATAATATATAATGGTTAAAATTTAAAAAATATGAATAAAAATTTATCTATTTTATTCAAATCCATATTTTCATATCCACTATAAATCAACTTACCCATTCCTCTAATCCATTCTCATATCCATATTTCCATCTTCCACACAAAGATAAGTGGGTCGATCGATATTGTTCTGTGCACATTAAGTGCTTCGTTTACGACGCGGCCATTACACAAATCATTGCCAAGTTTGTTTATTTACTTGGAAATTATCTTAAATGTATTGATTTTGTATACAAAACAAAATAAAATAATAATGCAGTTTTATATAATGATGTAGTTGTATAATTTTAGCCATAATTGGATACAAAAAATGTGTTCCGTGTTTCATTTTTTGACACATATTTTTCACATTTTGACATCAGTAATATCTTTTGTACTAGCTTTTGCCGCGGCTTCGTGCGCGTGGAATAGTGACTTCCGGCAGATTTTTGGTTCTTTCCACATAGTTCCCGTTCTTGCGGGGTTTTCGGAATGGTCGAGTTCCCGTAGAATTTCCATGATAAAACCTATGATTTTTTAATTCACAATGAAGTACTCTTAACCAACAACATATTTATTTGTTTATTTGAATAAAGATTAATATTATTATGTTGATACAACTTAAACAAATTATTTCGACCAAATTAGGTATCATAAAAACCGTTTTTGTGAGTTAATCTTAAAAGATAGACATATATTGTTGCGGACTGTTTTTTAGATCATTAAAAGAGCTATTATTCTTTGATACATATTTTTTGTGTATCTTGAACCGTTTTCACGGCGCACGCAACTTAAGGCTTCAAAGATGAAATAATTTCTCCCGTTTTTTACACATTTACCACTATATCTTTGCTCCTATTGGTTGTAGAATGATGTTATATAGCCTACAGCCTTCCTCGATAACTGGACTATCCAACACAGAAAGAATTATTCAATTCGAACCAGTAGTTTTGGAGATTAGCGCTTTCAAACAAACAAACAAACAAACAATCTCCTCAGCTTTATAATATTAGTATAGATTTTAAGTTTTTCTTTAAGGTTCTCCTCTCTAATATTTATAGATTATAAAATCTTTTCATTTATCGGTTATAAAGTAAATATATTTATGTATATTACGATGTTTTGAGTACAAAACAACAGATACTTCCATGTTTTATTTTATATTTAATTTCAACAACACTTGTAAAATAAAAGCATTGTTGTGGTGAGAGCATTATCATTATTTTACATGTAAATATTTATTGTACTAACTGAATGATGTAAAAGATTTATGTGTACTGAAAATATATGTGCATTTTATGCATAAAATAGTCAGTGGTAGCCTAGTGGTTAAAGGGCCCGCCTCTCGTGCACGAGGCCGCGGGTACGGTCCTGGCCCTAGCAAGTACCAATGTGATTTTTCCAAGTCATATGTACTTTCTAAGAGTATTTAGACATCACTGACAGACGGTGAAGGAAAACATCGTGAGGGAACCTGGACTTATAATTTAAAATTATAAGTTTGAAATAACCAACCCGTGTAGAGCAAGCGTGGTGATTAATGCTCAAATCTTCTCCATGTGAGAAGACGCCTCTTAGCAGCGGGCTCTGATAGGCTGACGATGATGACGATATAAAATAACTGGTTTAAATGGATTCCTTATCAGTTATTTAAAGAGTATATTCTCACAAATTCGAAGGTCACAGTATATGTGGAACTGTAAACAATGAATCCATTCATGAATCTTGTCTGTTTTTAACAAATCTGTTATGAAATATACATGTTTCAAAACGTCCATTTCTTCCTGAATAATATTTATTCTAATATTTATGTAATTTGAACATTTTTGTTATATTTTTTCGAGTAACAAAACACGGGCGAATATTGTATTGTATCTCAGATTCATTCAATCAGTTTTGAATGTCATTCTTTGGTCAATATTAATTTATATGAACATATGAAAATAAAAAGTCAGTGGTGGCCTAGTGGTTAAAAGGCCCGCCACTCATGCACGAGGGTGCGGGTTCGATCTTGGTAAGTACCAATGTGATTTTTCCGAGTCATATTTAATTTCTAAGAGTATTTAGACATCACTGATTAATGCATTCCCAAAGAGGGTTGATGGCAGGCAGGCGGCCGTTTGTAAAAACAATTAGTCAAAACTATTCACAACACCTAAGGCAGACCCTGGCTAAAGCTGGAAAATTGCCAGGAAGAATTTATATGAACATAGAAAAGCTCTTCATTTTATACGAAACGCTACGTATGTAGTTACGATGCAAACTTATTGTAAGCGTTCTTGAGATTTGAAACTTCATCTACTGTGAACGAGATAATGAAAATATATTCGACCTTTGTAACTGACTTAAACATAATTTTAAGTTATAACTCAAGAAAAACATACATATGTATAATAATAATATAAAATAAAATATTAGTTTTTGTAATAAACCTATTTTAAATACGATTGATAATATTCACAATAATATTTCTTTACGTAATTGAATTCGACTATTTTCATCATTACGTGTAAAATTAACTTACAAATAAAGATTAATAATATTAAAATTAACTATTAATATACCGTGACTTCGTATTTTTTTAAATAAGCTTTTCTTTTCATTATAAATATAAATAATTCTTAATAAATATCTTTAACGACCTACAATTTATGTTTTTAGTGTTTTTAGTTTTAATATACTAGCTTTCCGCCCTCAGCTTCGTCCGCGTGGAGTTCGTTCATATAGCGTTTCCAAGAGAACCTTTCAAAAGTCTGGGATAAAAACTATCCTGTTCTTTCTCAAGGTCAATTCCATCTCTGTAACAAATTTCATTAAAATCAGTTCAGTGGTTTAGGCGTGAAAGCGTTACTTTCGCATTTATAATATTAGTAGGGATATATACATAATTATTTTTATTTGGTACTGGAACACCTATTATTCAATAATTACGTGACTCAAACCTGATTCATCATCAGACCTTCGTTTGCTGTAAGGGATCCAATTATCTCATTACAAGTGATGTCATTAATTTAGTCAGTTAATTGGGACAGAAAACTAGATCAATGTTGGAAGATTGCAAGCATTTTAAAGACTTTGGTTTATCTTCTTCTTCCTGGCAATTTTCCAGCTTTAGCCAGGGTCTAAAGACTTTGGTTTATAATGAGAGCTAAAGTATATGACTAGATTACTTTGAGAATAAGAAATGTACTAAAATATTAAAATAATAAATAAATGATTGCACTTTATTGCTAAATGAATTAATTTTTGCCAGTACCGTCTCATATTCGGCTCATTTGGATATTATCCTAATCAATAGAAAAAATCAGTGATGATATCTAAGACTTTAGTATTCATTTATATGAAACTAATATTTTCGGATTAGTACGCGTTTTTTAGTACTTTACTTTAGTACTTTTTTAGTACTTCGGGAGTATGTAGTTTACTACATACTCCCGAAATTTCGATTACTTTTCAGCAACCGTGATTACGGGCAGACGAGATTTATCATCTTGTCAGAATAATAAAAAAGGCGTAGTAATCCTTAAATATTAGTTTCATTTACACTTTGATTTAGTTTAAGGATAAATAAATATATTTAAATATGCTAAATCTCATTGTAATTATTATTTAAGTTTAATTTGGTGGTTGTTTTAAATAGAGCCTTCACCTGTGCAAAGAGAACAGTGTATGCTGCCAATGTTATGTATATTTACTTTATTAATAAAACTTATTAAGTATATATAATTATATAAAAATATTCTTATAGAATATAATATTAAGGTACGTGTTAAATCTTCGTTTTACTTAAAACTACGTACTACTTATTTTTATTGCCAAATCAATACCAACAGTTTTGAAGTTTTTCATCAAAGGAACTGTTAATATTTAAGTTGATAAATAAACATCCCATGAGACAGATGTTATACATTTTAATACAATTTCTATTGCTTATAATTGTACTATGAATAAATTATATTTGATTAAACGTTTACTTATAGTATTTTTAAATATAAATATCGTTAAAAAGAAAATGAAAATATGCAATACTAATTATATTAAATTCTACACAAATCATTTTACTAATAAATAAACAAATTTTAAGGATACTTCGTAACTGTAAGTATTGTAGTTTAGTTAAAATAGTCAATATACCAAGTATGTATTTTTATAACAATATGAATTACTACGTACATAAACCTCAAAATTAGAGACAATTATTGTTCTATTAGGTAAATTTAAATAGAAAGCTTTATATAATTTTTACGTTATTAAAGATGAAGTAACTTATGGTAATTTTTATATTGTTAAAATGCACGCTGTGAAAGATTTTGAAGGTCAGAATGAAGGTAGATGAATACTGGCAACGCGCCAGTTATTTGATCAATATTAAAGTAGTTTACAGTGGGTAGGGTGATGTTTAATATATATTTACATTAATAATTAAAAATTTATATAAAAGAAAGTCGTGTTAGTTATACTATTCATAACTCAAGAACAGCTGTAGGGATATGGTTGGAAATTGGTGGGGAAATAGCTTAGAACCAGGAGACGGACATAGAATTTTAATTCAGTTCGATCGAAAAAGAATACTTGATAAATTTCAATATCTGGTTATATTTACGGCCTCTAAGATGGAAAAGAGTTCGCCCGGTCAGATATACATATATTACTAATGACGAAATTAATAGACGAAGTCGCGAGCAAAAACTAGTATATATATTAAAGGGTCGTACATATAAGTTTAAAATACCTGATATATAATATGAAACTGAGTATTGGACTTCTAAGAAACGAAAGCGTTTATATGATGAAGAAATGAGAATATTGTAATGAGTTTAAGGTGACAAAAAGTAAGAAATAATGAGTGAGTTGAAGTAAAAATGACACCAGTGATAGAAATAATTATAAATGAAGAGTTGGTAGTAATTTGTGAGGAAATTATGATTGGCTGGTGATGAGAGATGATGAGGGAACGAGGTGTGAGTGATGAGTGATGAAATAGATTAGAGAGATACATCACCAAATAATCCTGGACTTTCGTAGGAGATACAATCGAATATATAAACATATATATATTGAGTTAAAAATACTTATAGACTAATTAATATTTTCTTTTGTAAATAAGATTTATAAGTTAATATAGTTAAGGTTTTTGTAGAATAATTCAAATCATAATGACATTAAAATACATCTTTCGTAATAAACTGAGCTATAACTTCAATTAAGAATGATTTCTGTTTATAGGAACAAAAGTTTTAACTAATTATTAGTTCTAAAGCTAATTTACATTTAAAGTCAAGTGACTAACATGATATTTGTAGGAAATAATATTAAGATTAATGCTTAATCGTTTAATTATATTTCTATTAAAAAATCTAATAAAGTACATATATTATAAGAATTGTTGTTTTAAAGTAATAATTTAATTTCTGTTTCAGATATAATAACACAATATAAAGCGAAGATATATAATAGTAATATGTCAGTATATTAAAAAGTGAACAAAACCGACTCATATGATTAGTGCCAAGGGTCACGTGATAATAGATACATTGAAATTAATACAAAAGCTGCCACGAGCAAAGACATACTTTAAAGTTATAGAATTTGTTAAAAAAGACGCAATACGATATAACATACGAGAAGCTATACAAACAAACAAACATACATTATACTATGAATATATTCATAGGCAATAATTATCATTCGAAGAATCTCGTTAAATTGAAATAGGTTAAAGTTAACGAGTTTATTTGTTATTATTTAACGAACTTATTTGTATAACAAAATGGCGGCGAAAGCTGAGCCGATAGGACCTAGGAATGGCCATGAATTGGCGCCATTAAATACAAGAGCCGATGGTAGTGAGAGGCCCCATGGGGTGACCATAGTACTTCAAGGATCAAGAAACTCTTTACAAAGGGACGCACCAGATGAAGATAGAGCGGCGTGGTCAGGAAAACTGCAGTTCTTCCTATCAATTATAGGTTATTCAGTCGGTCTTGGAAATATTTGGAGATTTCCGTATTTATGTCAACAAAATGGCGGCGGTGAGTACGTTATAAGTATTTCAAACTTTCTCTAATTTCGATTTAAATCGTACGTATTATTTTAAAGCATTTTAAACAAATAAATAATCATAATTTTTACATACTTTTTTATTGTATTAATATATTTAAAGAACTATAATTTCTCAAGTAACCATATTAACTATATTACTTATTAAATTATAATATGAATTAATCAATTTCTTTTCCATATTAATTGTAAATACCAGTCTATTATTAAGTTAGTTAACAACATTCTCCAGGTCAATTTAACAGAAATAGACATACATATTAATTAACTATATTATACATATTTCTTCAATATTAATAAACGTAGCTTCAATATTAAAGGCGCGGTATTTTTACATTACCTTGAATAACAAATCAGTTACGTACAAAATTGATACTAAATTTAGTTTGTACCGGCAAATCGATTTTGATGCTACGCCGCATGTCTACGACGTAGACCGCTACGAGCCATCTACGAATATTTTCGATGTTGTCCAATGTACATAACTATTTTATTTTTAATATATACATACATATATTGAAAAATATTTAATTACTATACATGGATTACTTAATAACGTCAACTTAACTTATATAATATCCTAATAAATAATAAATATTTTTTGATGTTGTACTTTGAATTAGTCATAAGGAAAAAATATCTAAATACCCAAATTAATTATTATAACTAAGAGTTATACCTGTAATAAGGTACACAACAAATATATTTTTTACATAGGTCAAAACATGTCTTTACTCCCTGACCTATATTCCATATTGATAAAAGCATTTTAACTTACCTATTGTACGATTTTGTTGGAATCTATAACATTTACTTGTGATAGTAAAATACATTTGCTTTGCGAAATATTACAATTAACGATTGCATGAAATAATTTATCAATATTAACCTGAAGAGAATCCAAATAAAATTTCCACGTATAACTTAATTTGAAATAAATTTGAAATACTGTGTGAATTCTTTAATAATTCATACAAATTGACAGAGGAAGTTTAAAACTTTATGTTTATCTAATTTTCATTTCTTCCAATGTTATTTTTCAACGATTAGTAATAAATTAAACTCATCAATAATTACTTAGTCTGAAATAATTTTGATAAATATTAATACACTTTCCCCTTAAAAGTATAAACCTGCTTCTTTTGTTGATACGAGGTTTTATCCAATGCTATGGGTATTTGTACTATCAGCAACTATATGATGACGTCACTTCAACTCTGATAATTTGTACATGATGACGTCACTAAAATTCTATGATAATTTTTCATGACGCGCTGACGTCACAGCTATTAATATTTTATTGCATCAATAAAGAAAAAGTTTATAAAGCCGACACTTATGAGCGAACTTTATGTCTTATTAACGCAGCCAAATGTAAACAAATGTAGAGAATATTTTATTTTTCTATACTTTACTAATAAGATCTTTTTTTACTTTTATTTTTTTTTTATGTTTCCCTAAAGTATTGGTTCTGTTTCAGTTAACAAACGAAAATTCAGTCAATATAACTTTATAATTTTAAAGTTTTATTAAAAACCTTTGACATTGTTTTCTTAAATAAATCTTCAAAGTTATTTTAATTTCTATATAAGATGTTGATAAGAGAAGTCTACTTAAAGAATTTAAGTCAATACATTAATTTTACTGTCGGCTAAAATCTAATTTATGATAACATCGTTAAAATAATCAAAAAGTCATTTATATTTCATTATAAATTAATCATTTTATATAAAGATGAATTGTTTCAGGTGCTTTCCTCATTCCGTTCCTCATCATGTTGGTGCTGGAAGGTATACCGCTATTCCTCATTGAGATGGCCATCGGTCAGAAGATGAGGTTGGGTTCTTTGGGCGTGTGGAACACTATTCACCCTTGGCTCGGCGGTATCGGTATAGCTAGCTGTGTCGTCACTCTGTTCGTGGCATTATATTACAATGTCATCATTACATGGGTCTTCTTCTATCTGTTCAATAGTATTAGGGTGAGTTGAAATGTTTTGTACAAGTAATACAAGTTTGTATCATACTATATGACATGAGATTGTGGTGCGGGTTTGATCCTGGCAAATAAAAATGTTATTTTTCCGAGTCATATGTACTTTATTGTACTAACTGAATGATGTAAAAGATTTATGTGTACTGAAAATATACATTTTATGCATAAAATAGTCAGTGGTAGCCTAGTGGTTAAAGGGCCCGCCTCTCATGTATGAGGGCGCGGGTTCGATCCTGGCCCGGGCAAGTACCAATGTGATTTTTCCGAGTCATATGTACTTTCTAAGAGTATTTAGACACCACTGACAGATGAAGGAAAACATCGTGAGGAAACCTGGACTTATAAGTTCACAATTATAAGTTTGAAATCATTAACCCGTGTTGAGCAAGCGTGGTGATTAATGCTCAAACCTTCTCCATGTGAGAAGAGGCCTCCCAGCAGTGGGCTCTGATAGGCTGATGATGATAAGAGTTTCTCATTTCTAATTCATTAACTATATAACACTAACTATTGACGCTCCGTGTGTAGTGTGGATAAGAACTTATTGTAAGAATTTTTAACGTCAAGATTTGATGCGAATAGTATTGTTGTTTTGTTAGTTATTTTTATTCTATTTGTTATATATATGGTATTGTCAATACATTTTTAAACCAAACTTAATAGAAATATATTATTGTAATTTCTATACAATTTGATCAGAAAAAATAGTTTTTAAATGATTTTTACGTACAATTCTTTGCCATATAAAATAAAACATTCTTTCGCCAAAAAAACAAACTAGTTTTCTATATCAAAGCCTACATCTAACACCGTATTCGACAGCTTAGCGCCGACCAGCTGCCTTGGGCGCATTGCCCTCAAGACAACGGCACTGCTGAGGCGGAATGCAGCAAGGCTTCAGCGACTGTATACTACTGGTACAGAGAGGCACTTGATGCAGCACCTAGTATTGAGGAGCCTGGAGTACCTAGATGGTGGATAGTCTTATATTTGCTGCTAGCATGGGTTATTGTGTTCTTCATAGTGATGAAGGGTATTCAAAGCAGTGGCAAGGTTTGTATTTATGTATTATCTTTATAGATTGCTTTAGAAATAATACTATAGAATTTACAGTAACAGATTTCTATTAAAACTTAAAGACACTAATCACATGAATCCCCACTAAGATTATTTGCCCTTTTAAAGATAGTATCAAGTGATTTTAATAATGTATAAATGAGAGTAGCATAAAGTGTTTACAAATTGAAGTAAAATTAAAGAATGAGAATATACAGTTTAAAAATATAATTAATAAAATTCGGAATTCACAACCGCGCCCATATATACATTCGTTTTTTAACAAATCAGTGGAAAATCTTCTTAGCAATTGGAAGATATATAGATTCTTCTTATAGCTTGAAATAAATTATGTTTATAATTCTTCTTGAATTTATGTTAGTTTAATAATATTAATAAGATTCCTTTTTGGGTCATCAACTTCGATAAATATAAGTATACTTTTGAATTGATTTCACAAATATTTATCATAAGTATAAAAAAAGGTTCAATATATTATATTTAAGATATAATATTATTTGTGGAAATATTAAATGTGTTCAGGTTTTTAAATATTTTTCAAGACTTCCATAATTATATTCTAAAACTTCTTTATAATATAGAAAGATATAAAACTATACTTAAGGATTTTTTTTTTCCAGGTGGTATACTTCACCTCATTATTCCCTTACGTTGTGCTGACAATATTTTTTGTACGCGGTATTACTTTACCCGGATCAGCTGACGGCGTTATACATATGTATAAACCAAAGGTAACATATTACTAATAATACATCTGAATATATTTTACGACATACCAATTATCTTCTTTGAATATTTAAGAAGTATGAACAAATCAAAGCATCAGTAATAAATGTAGGGTCATATTTTTTATACTGTCTTCATTTGCACTGGAATCGTAGAATATTCTGCCAATTTCAAAGTTTTATTTATTGGACGAATTAAAATTGATATAAAATGAAGGCATATATTTAATTATTATTATTAATTTCATACCCTTTATACAGTGTTATCATTTAAAAATTATTATAATTATGACATTCAATAATGTGTCATGTGTCAAATTAAATTGTATTTGGCAGTGACATTTATATATTTTTTAAATATTTTAGAAGTAAAGAGTTACCTGGTATTTTGTGACGAATGATAAATTGACGATAATCAAAATTAATCTCTTTCTTATGAGTATTGAAATTTAAATATATAAATATAAATAAGCATTAATGTACAAGGCTTTGAATTTTATATAATTTAGCTCGTTATAATATGTATATTTTTGTACTATTATTATATTATATGAAAACATATACGAATATATTTGTTTCAGCTCGCAAAGCTCTTAGACCCTACAGTATGGTTGGACGCAGCCACCCAGGTGTTCTATTCGTTCGGGCTCGCGTTCGGTTCGTTGATAGCGTTCGGTTCGTACAATACACCGAACAACAACTGTGTGCGCGACGTCCTGCTCGTGTCGGTGTGTAACGCGCTCACAGCTATATACGCCTCCGTCGTTATATTCAGCATCCTCGGATTCAAAGCCTACACTATGGTGGAGAAATGCGTCAGCAAGTAAGTTTATAAATATACATATTAATTTTGATTTAGTATTTTCTGTTTAATAACAAAAATGAGATAACGTTTCTTCTACTAGAATTTATACAGTATGTAATGAATGTTAATTTCTTTTGTTGAATATATCTACATACATACATTTCGTCTTCAAAACTGTAAAGAAGTACTATCTCATACATAATTATGTTCAAGAATTAAATAAAAGATATTTATATTACAATTATATGTATAATATACAGGGTGACTGGTGAATTGGGTTTTTGAATTATTTTTTTTTTTTGTGATAAATGGAAAGATCATATATAAGTTTAATAATAAAACTATTTTTATTTTATTTTTTTTTTGCAATATTTAAAAAGTTATTTCAAAATAAAAATTAAATTTTAAATTCAGTACCGAAGACAAGCCGACAGCTCGTGAATAAACCCGAGCGCGTGTGACGTCACAATGTTAGTTTTTGCTCATTGTAGCATACAGAGATATAATAATTAGTACAGTGTTTTGAGTTTTTATCTAGTAAATTCTGTTGGCATTGTTAAATAATCAAAAGTTTTGTACCATTATGTACAAAGACTACAAAAACAACTCCTGAAAAAATGTTTTTAAATGTTCCACAAGACGAAAAACGTCGAAAGAAATGGTTTCAAGCAGTGCATCGAGATTATTCAAAAACAAAATCATTTTTTTTTGTTGTGAAGATCATTTCGTTGTAAGTTTTCATAATAGTATTGTTATTAATTATTATTTATCTAAGTGTATAAATCGAATAAGTATAGTTCAATAATTAATTTTTTTACCTGGGCTCCAAATCATAACCTTTAGAATCGTAGCATAAAAAATTTTAATTGATAATTCAAAGCGATTAAATAGTAAATCTATATATATGTTTGTCTAATAATTGGACTTCAATTAATAGATATTTTCATAATTTTATAACATTCTAGGTTCTGTATCAGACTACATTTAAATTTTTAAAGTACATATATGTTATTTTGGTTTTTTTATGTTATAATAACATTTTATTAATAATAATGATTTAATGAAATAATTATTAATTATATTTAATAGAGAATAAATACTAATTTTCATTTAGAATAGTATTTTTTGACAGACTTACCTTGATGTCTTAGCACCTCGAACTTCAGCAAAATTAAACCGCACTTTTTAAAAAATTAGTTATCATAAAAATATATTAACATCAGGAATATTATCCGATTTTGCTTTTATAAATCCTTTATCACACATAGTCGAAATAAACTTTTCAAATCGTTTTTCACTAATAAATTTGAGATATTTTTATCAAGTTAAAGATAATAGCCATAAACACTGTACTATTATGAAATTGCTTTAACATTATGACGTCACAAGTATGCTGACCAATCATGGCGCGTTTACAGTCACGTGATATATTTTTGAATTTTATCAATTTTTAATTGTTTATAATTAATTTAAAAAATATATTTCAAGTTTTTTGCATTAAAAATCCAATATAATTAATAATAAAGTTTTAAAATACATAAAAAAAATCAATACTTTTTTTTTTTTCAAAAACCCAATTACTATCAATATTTGAGGACGTGATATATGACGATCATATATGACAGAATAAAAATTAATATAACATAAATATTAATAAACTACTATGTAAAGTTAACCAAAAGTTATGTAATTAATTACGCATCATGTGAGCACCCTACAGATTAGGTATACACACACACTCACACATACGCGTGTCGTGACGTAGTGTTGTATCAGCACGCCGCCGCACCCGTCCACACTTTAACACTTGGAACGTGTCAACACTTTATTTATTTATACGGAAATTTTGTCAAAAATTAAGTGCCTATTTTTTTACATAATTCGAATGAGAATCATGTACCGAGTATTCTCCTTAAATATTGATAGTAATTCACCAGTCACCCTGTATAAGTAAAAATATATATTATATAATAGTAATACTATAGAACATCAATTTCTTCGTATATAATGTAATCTTTATACTTATTTGAGTACAACTGAAAAATTCAAACAAATTATTTTTTTTACGTACAGACTAACTTATGCAAATATATCTATACTAAAGAAAAATATTTATTTCCATACATATTTGTACATAATTCTTTGTTGAACATAGCTACATACATCACATGATATTAATTGTCCCTATTTTAAAACAATCGACAGTTGTAAACAATAATTTCTTGGTATCAATTAATAAGTCAAATACGATTCATGGCCCTTTGTTGCAATTATTTATGGAACTATTGAGTTTCATAGTATTTACACCGATAGTATTTAAATTACATGAAGCATAGATTATGTAAGCTATGTATTTTAGTGTAACACTGATATTTATACGCCATTTACGATAATTGTTAAAACTTTTGCTATTAGTATCCCAAATAAAATAATAATAATATTAAGTAGTATAAAAAATCTCATCTCATTATAATTAAATATATAAGCATGTATGAACATTTATTTAAATATTAAAGTTAACGGGTAGGACCATCAAAAATTATAAAATAAAATAATTACGTACACGTACCATACGTGGAGTCCCTCCGCGTGGAAGAAGTGAAACTTCGTAACGTTGGGATAAAAACAGAAAGTCGTAGAAATTGATTTTTATGTAATTATTAGTTTTCTTTTAAGACAAATTTTATTAACATTACTTACATTTCACAATTGATTGCCCGGAAGCGTTCGAGCTCCACACATTCCCTCTCGCTATTTCTTTTATCCCCTCCCGCCAGAAGCGTAAAACATTTAACGCAACCTCGTTGAAAGTTGCATAAGAATTTTCACTTCAATAAAAATAAGATGACCGTATTGTCTTAGTAGTATATATGTATATATCGGATTTATTACACATTCGTTATTTTTAAAGAGAGAGAGACGCCAGCCTCGCTGACGTTACAAATGTCACTTCTTCTAGAGAGTTCCATGATGTTTTAAAATGTAACTTCAATTGTTCTTAATGCTCCTGTATTTCTCGAAGGATCTTCATAGTAACATGCTTTTATGATACACGCTCACTGAACTCTGAATTATCAATCCTGGAGTCCGCCGATGTGCATCCAGACGTCATATTTATAACAAGATTCAAACATAGTTCTATTCTCCTTTGATTTCGTTTTACTTTTAACAATAATCATAAATACTAATGAGGTTTAATAAGAATTGATGACAGCCTCAAATTATTTTCATGTCGCATTCGTTATTAAAGCTGGTAGCGGCGATATATATATTATATATACAAATGAATTATTTCCAGGGAGATCAAAGTGCTGGCGCTGCATCATATCGGTGGGTTCACACTGAACTCCAGCCAGGAGTTCTATGAGGAACATTACCCTCAGCTCGGAGCTAACATTACAACCGCTCTCAACCTGACCGGCTGTACGATGAGCAAACAGTTGGATGAGGTAATATTGATCAATTAATATAAAAGAATAGTTTTTCTTCATATACATTAGAGATTTATAGTTCCCCAAAAAAAATTAACTATTATTAACTCCAATAGCCATAGATTGGTAAATGCATAAAGTACCCATAATGCCTATGCTCATTTTCATTGATAAAAGATCAATTAATTTATGACTAATTCATTTATTTCTGTGTAAGTTTCAACTTCCACTAAGGGTATGTGATTTTGTTTTCTATCTAGTCGTGTATTCCAACTAATATATCTTCATCAGGCTGCTGAAGGAACTGGTTTAGCGTTCATAGTTTTCACGCAAGCGATTCTCAAGCTGACACCGGCTCCTTTCTGGTCCATAATATTCTTCTTGATGCTGCTGTCTCTGGGTCTTGGAAGTCAGATCGGCATCATGGAAGGCATGTTGTGCACCATCTTCGATATTGA
The DNA here is from genome assembly GCA_916720795.1 of Danaus chrysippus. Taxonomy (NCBI): domain Eukaryota; kingdom Metazoa; phylum Arthropoda; class Insecta; order Lepidoptera; family Nymphalidae; genus Danaus; species Danaus chrysippus. The sequence continues at coordinate 5,678,213 of CAKASE010000066.1, read as the reverse complement.
TTTCTTCAAAAGATTCAGCAAACCCACTATCACTGGTAAGTTTAAAGATTCCTTTGACTGACATCTAAAATATAAATATGAAGTTACGTAAAATAAATTAATAGATACAAAATTATTGATTGATATATTTTTTTTCCAAGTCTGTTTTCTAGCATGATGAATTTATATGATGAAGTTAAACTTATTTTACATAATTTACAATACAAGTCCTTCTTCTTCCTGGCAATTTCCCAGCTTTAACCAGGGTCTGTCATACAACAACTATTAGTACAATACAAGTCCAAAACGTACTATTTCTGAGACCTAAGACTTTCGTATTCATTGAAATGAAACTAATAATTTTTTCGGATTATTAATCGTGTTTTATTAGTTTCATTTATACTAGTTATATCTCCAGGCGCTGTTTGCACGCTATGTTTCTTCGTGGGTCTCATCTTCACGACGGGAGCTGGCGAATACTGGCTCAAGATGTTCGATTCATTCGCTGGTACCATCGGCCTGGTTGTTGTGGCGCTGCTAGAAATGGTTTCCGTTATATACATATACGGACATGAGAGGTGTGTACTATTGAGAAATATTAATGACATTAACGATAATATGATATATTGAGAAGAATAACTTAAATATAAAAAAAATGACGAACGATTCCATTTTATACAAAGAGTCCCAAAATCGAATGTTACTTTCTGGTATTTTTTCTCTTTGTATTAACCTTAGCTTAGTTGAATTCTATAAGTATATCATAATACTTATTCTTCTGGCCTATGAGTATTGTTAAAAATGAATTCAGTCTTATTTGATGTATTAATATATAGTTAAGAATATATGAAATCGTTTCCAAACTAATCCTTCATTAGTAAGAAGAAGAAAATCTCATACATCATAATATTACAATGGTATATAGCGGGTCCCATAATAAACTGGCCTGATATTGTTCTTGTACATTTTATATTGTATTAAATAGTACGTTCATCGCGTGTTTAATATAATAAAATGCTTATTTTTAATTTAGTAGGTATTGAAATAACGAGAGCCACTTATTTTTTTCAAAACTTCGAACACTGAGTACTGGTAAAGCAACGGTGCAATAATTAACTAAAAAACTGACGTGCACAATTGATGGATTTTTTGATTGAGGATATTAAAGAACGATACGTAATAGGCGAATATTAGGATTAGTTAGATAGTTTTTATCTCAAGACTTTTAAAAGGTTCTTTTGGAAACGCGATATAACCGAACTCCATGCGGACGAAGCTGTGGGCGGAAAGCTAGTTATGGAACATATATTAATTCCTCCATTGTCCAATTTTCTGTCAGGTTTACTAATGACATCTATGAGATGACCGGCTACCGTCCAGGTTGGTACTGGCAAATAACCTGGCGTTACATCGGACCGGTCATAGTGTCATGCATCCTGATGTCTTCTTTGATCTTCATGCTGTTGAACCCGCCAATGTATGGAGCTTGGAACGCTGAGGAGGTCAGTTTATACTAGTTTTATTGTATTGCGTTAGAAAATTCTGAATAAATGCTTCGTTTATCCTTAATAAGGAGACTAATTTGTATATTTCTAGCCTAAAGTTCAGTTATAGGTAGGCTTGGTGATGTTGAACTGTAATATTTTCTAAGAAAATCAGGTTTAAAATATGTAGTATCAAAGCACAAGTCACACGTGAAATTTTACGACACACAAAAACTATACCTTTTTTTCGCAATCATCAAATTAAGACCAAATAAAGAAGTCATTTAAATATCATTAAGTATAATTAATTGTATACAACATATTTTTATATAATTTACTTAATCACAATCATACACCAGTTTCTGCATTTTATATTAAAATATCTTGACTTTTACAAATCAACATAACTTAATTGAGAAAACAAAAGAAAACTATGTAGTAGTTATAACTTCTTCTATTCAACTTAATTGAGAAAAACAAAAGGAAACTTGTAGCTATAATATGGGTATACTATTCCAGGGTCGTGTGGAGAAGACCCCTTACCCTCCGTGGGTGCTGTTCATCGCAGTAGCTATGATACTAGCTGGGATCCTTCCCATCCCGGTAGTGCTACTCCTCAGACGGTTCCAATGCCTGGCTCTGGATGTAGACATCCACCAGGGCTCCATCAGGAGAATCGAAACCACCGTCTCTACCAAGGAGATGATGAGCGATCAAGATGTAAGATATATTTAATATTTATTAAAGAATACCAATCAAAATTAGATTATAATGAAAAACCCTGTGACCTGTCTTTTCATAACTCCAAAACTAGAGCTGCTACATAAAAATTGCATATATTTTTGATATAAGCGTGGAAAAACTATTCAGATCATGTAAAAATCTCATGCTGTTTTCCAATGTTATCAAAGGCAATTTTTTTAATATATGTGTTATGAAAAGTGCTAAATCGGTCATTTCACAGTGCCTGATAAATCACTTAAGCAGGCAATGTGATTATAAGCAATACCCGATATAGCTAGGCATTATGAATACTGTCCGCATAAATCACTTGACCCATAACAAGTACATATAGATGTACATAACAACGTTAATATATTGTATGTGAGGAGGAATTTGGTTAAAAACAAATGTAATTTTATTACTGTGACATCTTTGAACTGTTTGTAGAACTATTTCAAGGTTGGTATGTTGTTTTCTTAACACCAGAGCATTAATAATTCATACCATAGTTGTATCTATGCTTGAATAGTATTTAATTCTCATGCTACTAATTATAACATTTACGCTAAAATGACTAATCTTGATGATGACGTGGTATAATTGGAGATGTTTTAACTTGGATGTAGTATAACAAATAATAAATAATTATTTTATTAGTACATTCGTTAGTAATTCTCTCACGTTATCATTGTATATATGTAACTAACACATGGGCGTGTGTGGTTAGGTTTTGTCTCCAGAGAGTGTGCCGCCGTCCCAGTTGCTGCCTGATGCCGCAAGATTCACCATCGGAGACTTTGATGTAAGGGGTAGTGTTTTTTGGGGGTAGTTATATATTAATACCTCTACAATCAAATAAATTGATGTCCATAATTTTGATGAAAGATAATGTAACTGCTATTTGGTAATACATATTTAGTAATACTGATCGATTTGTTTTTCAATAATTCTTATATTGTTTGGGAAATATTTTTTGGACATTAAAGGAGAATAATGCATATAAATAGCTTTAACTGTAATCTGTAAATATCATAGGGCGTGGACAGCAGTGATGAGAGGCCAACTCGTCTGCCAACAAGCATCGTGCGAAGACCGAAGAAATAAATGTTTGTTAAATGTTATTATTAATTTGCTGTCGATAATTATTTTTTAATTTGTTTATGAACATCAACGGTTCCGGTATTTCAAATATTTTATCGTTTTTTAATATTTTGTTTGATCTTTCTTTTCCAGGTTGCATGCTTAATAATATGATTATGTTTTGCTTTACCTGAAATGCTTATTCTAACCTGTAGAATGTATAGTAGTACATTAGCTATATTTTTATCTCATCGTAAAAAATATTACTTAAATAAACTTTTTGCATAGCAGACAATTAGAAAATACATTTAGTTATAATTATTATTGATATTATGTATTTTTTTTTCAGTCTTCTGATTCAGAGAGTCAGGTTCGAGCCAACGACCGATATGAAGACTCGAGTAGTGATGATGAGATTTTGAACGCGAAATATTCAACTGGAACCGGCATACGTCTCTCAATGAAACCCATCGGTCACAATCCTAACACATTCAAAATGGACGTTGTCGATTGATACTTGCTTTCCATATTTTTAATAATAACCAGAAACTCTAATTTATTTATTACCTATTGTTACATCGTGTATATCCATTTCGTGGTCAGAAATTTTAAGAAGGACTTAAGGCTTATAGGTATAATATGATGGAATAGTTTTAATTACTCGCGCTGTTATTAATATTAGTATTTCCTCTATATATAACGGAGTATCAAATTGATTAAGTATTCGTAGTAAATGTTAAGCCAAAGAAATTCTGCTAGTTGATATACGGAATGCTTTTCATGAAATCGCCTTACAATCTTATGAAGTATTTAGAAGCAAACTTTAATACAGCTCCATGTTAAAATTGATATAAAGTATACTTTTGCCATAAAATTTATCAAGTAGAATCAGATTCGATAGAAAAATTAATGTTTAATTCCATTTATTGTAACTAAAATATCTCTCTCATTTACTGAAAGTTCTAAATAAATAGATTTCTGCTTTCTTCCTCTCAGGTAAAAGCTTACGTTTTTCGTTGGATATTTGACATCAAAATTAAAGTATGCTTAGTCAATTAAAAATAATATGTGAAATTGGAAGATACAGTAAAAAAAATAGCAACAGACGTTTAGGTTATATTAGTCATTTAGGTATTTCACAATAAGTATAATTAGTACTTAACATAGCAATAAGTTTAGCATAGAATTGATACAGCACTGTAGTTAGTAGGTATAGCGTGACTTTGTCTGTATTATTTGTAGTCTATTTCCTCTTGTTACCGGCAAATTATAGTATAAATCAAATTTCCCTTTCCATTAACATTCACAAAAAAAATTGCTTGATATCAAGTTATGTCCAGCCCCCACATAACTAATGTAGAAGTGATGAGGCAAAAATTATTGCGAAAAAAACTGTCATAACCATTTAAATAGACAGAAAAATTATACCACATGTAGACTATAATATTAAACAATTTATTACAAGTAGCAAATAGTTTAATAGTAATTTATAATACGACGATTTATATCTCAATTGTTTTGTTTAAACATAATAAATGTCACTAAAATAGCATTGTTAAAACATAAACTGAATTTAGAAGATTATGGAAAGCCAAAATTACCACGTAGTGGCATTCATTATTTGCTTTGAGCAAAATCTTACGTATATTAAGACGTCTTTATATCGAATTAAAAAATAATTTTAATTCGTTTAGGATAACTTACGGCCAGAAATTAAGATCATACGTGAAATACAGAGGCCTTAAATTTATCTGCTAAACCAAAATGACGGTTATAAATACATCAAAGTAGGTAAATAAATACAACAATTGAAGATTGAAATATCAATGCAATTTAATTACTCGATTCTCGATTTTTTTCTGTCAAAGTATTTATTTATTTAAGATTCTAGATTTTAAAATGTTTCGTTAAGAATGTATATTTAGATGATGTCATACGACGTAGCACTTATTTAAGCGTACGACGCAAATACACTATCATCAGGGTAAAGTGTAGTATAGTTATGTTTTTGTTACAATTATTAATTCGTTTTGTTTTCTTCAACAAAATCAATAAAAATGCCGTTCGGAAAATTGGGTTTGACATCTCTATTCATAAATATGAACTGAGAATTTCGTTGCGGAAGCCTTTATACCTAAAATGTTGTAATTTAGTTTATTTTCATTATAACAGCAAAATATTTTTTTAATGGCCATGACATTGACAGCATCTATTCATTGTGCAACAATCTTTCTTTAAAACAATATACTTAATAAAATTTAAAACGTCATTCAATAATAATTTTTTTTCTATTTTATGTAAGACATTAATAATTTGATTGACACATTCATAACAAATGATCGCTCAAACGAGCTATAATAAACTTAAGTGTTTTTCCGTAGATAGCTTAGGGATGACATCCCACTAGGCGTAGGTAAGATAAATTACATTTTGAAATGCAAATTAAAAATTTTGCCACCTACCTCTGTTGTTTGATTTTCAAGACATTTCTAGAATTATAAATTTATGATACTGGCAGAATATACTATGCACGCCTTTTTTAATTAAACATTTAAATTATATTTATTGAAAATTCGTAAACACGAGTGAAAATAAAAAAGTCTTCTTCTTCTTGAAGACTCTCAAGTATTGTGTTTCAATTGTTTTATCAAATAAGCTATCGTTCCTATATGGACGGATTTTTGATTCTATATCTTTATTCATTGAAATAAAGTTAGTAATTCAAGATTGTTTTAATAAAACATAGTTTTACAAAATATATTCTATAAATATTACTTATCTTGTCGATTATTTTATTTAATATACTTTAAAAGATGTATGTTTCAAATCCTACTATACTTTTTTGTATTTCACTTTTCAAAGACTTTTTGTGTATAGTTATTTCCAGGAGTATTTTTTATATATGTCAATAAAATTAAAAAAAAGATAAAACAAGATGAAAATATAGGTTTAAGACGTTTTAGATCCTCATTTGGTTTTCAGTTTATTAAAAACAAACTGTCAAAACATTTTAAGTAATTTTTATTATGAACCCAGAAATTTTGTGTCAAGAATGTTACGTTGTATATAAAAACTATTATGGCTACTTTCTAAGCAATAAATATAAACAAAATCTTACTTAAAGAAATATCAACTAATTTATCTTCAGAGAAACGTTTAGAGAACAGAAAATCAAAGTAACTACAATTCGTTGGAAAAACTAAAAAACTTTTATTTATCAACAAAACTCTCATCGTTGAACTTTGCCTGAATACTTTTAATCATTCTTTATTAAAAATGACATAATAAGATTAATGATTTGGTAAAACATTTAATGTGACATCTGTCAATGTCAAAAGAAACAATTTCAATCGTTCGCTACTAGCGGCTAGCGCCACCTCCTAGCCAAAGCGGCGGTAGGCAGAACTACTCGGTGCATATTCTCCATACAAATATTATCAAGGACGATATACAGAGCTTGTATTGTATGCAAGAAAATATTTGCATAGGTGTGAAAACTATGCTTATGTTCGTGTTCTAGAGGCACTGCTTCAAGTAATCAAGTAAGAGACGAAACCTCTTAGCATTTAATGGATTCACCGTGCGGGTGCCCGAAATGTTAGGATGGGGTAAGGCCTAGAAAAAGGTTAGGAAACACTACTAGTTGGTATAAATAGAGGCGAGGGTACAGATTAAAAACATTCTCGCTCGAGCCGTTAGAGCTCGGACTTCGTCGAAATAAAGGCTCGTTAAAGTATTTACGGGTTTACCATTAACATCATGCAAGCTTGACTTTAACCTAACTCTGACGTCATACTTTTTAAATTTTAATGGGGTATACCTACTCCAATACGTATAATATTTCGAATTTTGAGTTAATGTTCAACATTAATACAAAATAATTAAATCTAAAAACTTGTATAGAAAATATTTTTGTCGATTAATAGACCTTCTTTTATATGTAATTTCACTACATATATTTAATTCGTTGTACTTAAATTCGCTTTAATAACAAATTAGAATAAATTTCACAGAAATAAAACTCCAACAAAAAAGGTTTTAATCAATTTTTTTCTTCATAAAATAATACTTTTTACAATTCAACAGCTAAGCGCTATACAGAGTGTTCTCATTATTATTTGTACTTAAATTTACACAACTTACAAACAGACATACTTACAAATACATATATCACTGGAACAAATGGTAAGAATTGTTTTATATAGTAACACAAGCTTAGTACTTTACATAGAACAAATTAATTTAGAATCATTTCAATAATAAAAACTTAGTTTCAATGTTTTTTCTGACAATAATACTCGCATTATACGATATTCGACAATACATATGTTTAAAAATATTATAATCTCGATTTGCATTAAAAAAATCAATTTGTTCAAATTCAGACAAATTTTATTATAATATAAAAAAAATATGTCCATTTGTGCGTTCGTCTTCGTCGTAATTTATAACATCGAGAAAGGCACATTTCTGACAGAAATTCTAAATTTATTTTCACATATATAACAAAATGTTACATACACCAAATGACTTACTAGCACTACTATGGTTTTAAACATTTTACTAAAGCATTTTTTATTTTAATAATTTACTAAATGTTATTCTAAATATTATTTCATCCGTCAATGTCAAATTCGCTAATCTGTCAGTGTCAAGTTCACTGACACCCGTCAATGTCACTGTCAAGGGTTTTTTTTCCATAAAAACACGCAACAACATTTCAACAGAAACATAGGCAGATTAAATTAAGAAAAAACACAAATTACATCTTAATCAATTAAAACTACGTCATCTGATATAAAATACTTAACGTAAAAAAAATTACGGGTCATTTATTCGGAATTTTTGATCATATAGAAAATAATTTATAATTATCCATAATATATACTTTCGTTACAAATCTATAGTTAATTGTAACTGTAGTAATTATTTTAACATCTCTTCATTATTCCATTGACGTCAAATTTTATTGACATAATATTTTTTTAACAGCGTATAAAAAAAGGTGAGATTACATTATTTTATTTTTAATCTGTATCATTTCAATTGAATCCTTACATTACTGAAGGCATTATTAATTGACGGTAACCAAATATAACCATTCTTAACAGATTTAGGCGACGGGTTTATAAATAAAATCAAATCTGTTAAAAATAGTTTTTATTAAATGCAAAGGTTTGGCTGTACATGGAAGGTCGTAGAAAAATTAACAAAAAATATATAAATATACATCTATATACAATATATATGTTAATATTGTCGCTTATATAATAATCCTCATTCACCGGGACCCATGATGAGGGCACCGACTGCGAAGAACAGGAACACTAGACCACCGATTATTGTAACTGGAAAGAAAATACAAAAAAATATTATTAAAAAACACATTTAATTTGAACGGAACTTTAAAACCCGAACGCACTCTAAGTGACGTTAAAGAAATGACATTTGGTTTGTTCAATTTTACGCGGGAAAGTAACTGTCATTGCAATTTGCGTTTTTGTAAATTGAATTTAACTTATTTGAGGTGTTTTGGTTTAAGATAATAATAATAAGTTTGTTCTGACTAAGGTTTGATTAATTATTGAAAAGTAATGGCTTTATTAGACAGCTATATATTTTAATGATTGTGTTAGAATCCTAAATATATAAATGGTTTTATAAAGAAATATAATAATGATTTTCTAAATAATAATATATCAATTAAGTTACATATATATTATATTTATTCAAACAATTCTATATAAAATTGTCTATTTTTATAAAACAAAAATTCCATTCAAATCTCTTCTGATCGTAGAGCTAATATTTGCATGTGTCATTTTATAACAAAGGAATGATTAAGAGATTACATATTATGTATGTGATTAAAATGTACGCTAAAAGACAACAGTGTTGAAACAAAGCTTATATTATTTACACCTATAAAGAGAATACTTTTTATTGACTTGCATAACAATCTAAACCCATGTGCAAGTGCAGTTACAACAATGAGTGACATATACATATATATTACTAGCTTTCCGCCCGCAGCTTCGCCGACGTGGATTTCGGTTATATCGCATTTCCAAGAGAACCTTTCAAAAGTTTGGGATAAAAACTATCCTATGTCCTTCTCAAGGTCAACTCTATGTCTGTACCAAATTTCATTAAAATCAGTTCAGTGGTTTAGGCGTGAAAGCGTACCAGACAAATGGACAGACAGAGTTACTTTCGCATTTATAATATTAGTAGGGATGGGTCATTTATAATGGGCAATATATCGAATTGCTACTATAATATCAACGAAGATAACTCACCAGTTCTGACTGATATCTTCTGCGCAACCATTCTCCCCCCTATAACAGCTAGTCCGGTACATAGAGCGTGACCTAGGGAGCCCCCCACAACCACTCCTACCGCGTCTTCCCTTGATGCTAACACCACAGTCGCTAATTGGGACCTATCGCCCCATTCAGCTAAGAACGTCAAACTAGCAGCTTGTAGAAGAATCTTCAATATAGCATTCCTTCTCTTCCTTCTATTCTCAGCTTGACCCTGCTCCAACATATCTACAGTTTCTTCTTTATCCTCCTAGAAGATTAAATTTTAATTTATTCATCTTATATACATATATTATTTTATCTTAAAAACTATACTAAGTAAGGCTATGTTATTATAATCTACATGCTAAGCACATACATGAAAAATGAACAAATCATATATATACAATTAAATGATAATAATGCACTAAAGTAAAAGAAATCGTGATATTTATATTTATATATGACAAAACATACATTTATACTTTATATACGTATGGCTTACGCTTATATCGTAAATACGTTGAGTTTCTATGCAGAAATGAAGTACATTATACTTCACAACCAAATGAAGTACATTGTACTACATAAAAAAAATGAAGTACATCATACTTAATTATACATAAAGGATGATATTATAACTAAAATGCAATTCATATAACAACACAAGCGCATAACAGTAAACAACAGCTTCAGTTTGATTTAATATTTATATAAATTAATAATTATATTGTCAAACGATGACTTTACATTGTATTATCAAATGCTGAATTCCTTTACAACAATATAAAAAGCTATGGCGGTAGGTGATGTGATCTGTGCATGGCCTAATACGAACAAAAAATTATAAATACGCTAAGCTAAAAGTAACCAAAAAGAAAAGAACTAATGTGTCATTCGTACTGCCAGGCATAATGACGTAAGATCACCCTCAACGATTCGGTTTTTGCCGAGGGGCCCGCTTTAGGCTCCACGGCCACCACTGGGGGCCCGGAGGCCTCTACTTCGGGGCTCCTAGAGGGCCCCGGGCTTTGGGACCTTTCTGATGCCGTACCATCTTCGGGCGAAGGCTCTTTTTTGGGGGCCTGTATACATTACGACATCAATCCAATATTTATCTCGTTCGAAACTAATATAATTTAGCAAGCAATATTAAAAACACTATGCTATCTGAAACTAGTGTTTAGACATTAAAAAGGAATTCAACATTTGCTTTTAATATAATAAATCTTGGCTCTTGTCTTGCTTGACTGTAATATAGTTTAATTTTCTTTATTAAAATTAAAATAATACTAATATTGGATTTAATTCATAAAAAAGATGAGACTTCCTAATCTATTTTTTACTTAATTTCGGCTCTACAACTAAACGTTTTTAACACTCATAAAAAAATCCAGTATTAATGAAAAGAGGAATAAAAAAACGTAGTATTGTACTTAAAACCTTAAAAAATATTAAAAAAGAAAACATCTTTTTCATAATTTCTGTGGTGGAAAAAAAATATCTGCGAAGGTAATATGGAAATCATTTTAATCTAGTTACCTTGAATTCGTTATTATAAGAAAAATCCCTAATTATTATTCGTCTTTCTACTATAATTACATTTGCTATAAATATAACATTTCAAAGATTAAATTAATTAAAAAAAAAAGATAGCACCCAATTACATTTATATGGAAAAAAATAACAAACAAAAATTATAAATAATATCCCTACTGAATTAAGCATTATTTTTTCGATAAGATTATGAATTAATTGAATTAATTATAAATCTTTTACTATCATAATTATTATCATAGAAAATATAACTAAAATGAAGATTTTGAATGATTTAGATTATAATGTAATTATGTATATAAGTCCTAATCAAATGTTAGCTTAGAATTTTATGACGTCATATTATATACATATATGTGTGTCTGTGTGTGTGAGTGTGTATTATCATATCATATTAATAGATTTTATCTACAATCAGATATTACACATAGAAAAACAATCAGTATGCATGTACCGACTCCTGGTACGAGAAGATTAGGACACTGATAGATATATAGACTGATAGATACTTAAGATTGATCAGATATATATAATATGAACCCTGATTAAATGCATGACACATACATATATATAGTACTTGATCCCATATGATAATAGATAAAAAAACTGTATCACAAAAAAACTGTACCGTAAAAAACTGTATCATAAAAAACTGTACCGTAAAAAACTGTACCGTAAAAAACTGTATCACATACGGTATAGAATGACTTAGCTATAGTGATTTAACAATTGAATTACCTGATCCTCTCTCCTCTTCAATTCGCTCTGGACCTCATCCAATTCCTCCTGCCCTTCATTCGGGTCCATCTTCCATCCGTCCCTCAACATCTTCAAGCCGAATATAGCGAATAGGGCTGCGCTTATATAATGAGTGTATATTCGGGGTATGACTGTCGCTATCCAGCCGAATGCTGCTGATAGCACCGTCATGAATACCAGTGCTGATATAGCACCAGCGAATACTATAACCCTTGGGTGCTTCATAGCCATGATGGCAGCTATGAAGAACGTCTTATCTCCAAGTTCTGACACAATCACGACGGACAGAGCAGCCAGAAAACCCTGCCAGAAACTGCCCTTTGTTGCTGCCGTCTGAAAAGAGAAAAAAAATATTATATAGTTAAAAAATGTATATTAAAATACATCTTTGTTTTTTAACAATTACGTGGAATTTTAAACAAAATCTTTTTATCAGAGCATAACTTAGACATATAACAAAAAACGTAATCTCTACTAATCTTATAAATGCGAAAGTATTTCTGTCTCTCTGTTTGTCTGTGTGTCTGTTACGCTTTCACACCTAAACCACTGAACTGATTTTAATGAAATTCTGTACACAGATAGAGTTAACCTTGAGAAAGAACATAGGATAGTTTTTATCCTAGATTTTTGAAAGGTTCTCTTGGAAACGCGATATAACCGAACTCCACGCGGGCGAAGCTAGTCGTACATATTTTATACAATTTCAATTAATAATTTTATATAAAATATTATTAAACTTTAATGTGTCTGTGAAATATATAACCCATTTGAATATCAAATAAATTCATATTATTATTCTACTATTTATTGTAGTTAATCAATTTATTAAGTGATGTACCTATAGAATAATTAAATTTGACTTTATTTTGATTAAGTTTTCATTTATCATTGAAGTTATTACCCTTTTTTGAATGAAACTAATATTTTTTCGGATTATTACGCGACTTTATTTTTTTTTTAAACTACATACTCCCGATTTTTCTGATACTTTTCAGCAACCGTGATCACGGACAGATGAGTTGTGTACCCTTAACACTAATAAGATAATTCCCGTCGCGTTTGGCCTTGTTAAGAAGACACAGCCTACAATTTTCCTGCTCTGTAATAACTCGTTGCTTACACAAGGACCTTTGGTATATTAATATCAGTGACAAATAAAAACTATTACATTTACGAAGCAATTTATTGTGTGACGAAAAAAAGAAATACTTTGTATATTACTTTCCAAATAATATAGCAATGTACATATAAAATATATATACAACATTCAAAAGAATACTTATATAAAATAAAAATTTATTTTAATACATTTATTGAGAGAAAATAATTTTATCGGGATAAAGTATCACGAGAATAAAATAAATCCCTGCTAATATTAAAAATGCGAAAGTAACTCTGTCTGTCTGTCTGTTACGCTTTCACGCCTAAACCACTGAACTGATTTTAATGAAATTTGGTACAGAGATAGAGTTGACCTTGAGAAAGAACATAGGATAGTTTTTATCCCAGACTTTTGAAATGTTCTCTTGGAAACGCGATATAACCGAATTCCACGCGGGCGAAGCTGCGGGCGGAAAGCTAGTGTTACATAAATTCTATAAAAGTAGATGAAAAAAAAAACTACTCTAAAAATTCTATAACCTTTTATAAATGAAATTCATTAACGAACGAATTATTATATATGTAGTTCATTATTGACTAAAATGTTGTCTCAAACATAGGTATAAGTTGAATAAAACCAATTTATTCAGATGTACTACGATTTTTATTATTTTAAACTACATACTCCCGACGTTTCGGTTACTTTACAGCAACCGTGATCACGGGCAGACGAGACTTACATTCACGTGAAATTACCGTCACGTGCATTTTAATTCAGTACGTATAAATAACAAAACATGACTAACAGACTATATTTTATCATAATAAATTGATAATTATCAGTGAACAATCTATAGCTAGTGTTTCATTGATAACAGTTACATACACACACACACAAACACACACACATATACATATATAAACATATATACATACTTTTACTCTAATTGCGTTTACTCAAATACTTTTATAAGATAGAGTAATTAAATATTATCACTTAAATGTATGCCATATTTCGCGTGGAAACAGTCTCAAAAGTAATTTGAAATGTAAATAGTAGATTGTATATATTATACATTATCACACTGTTATATATATACATATGTGAATACTTTTCTTATTTTAGGCCTGTATATATATATGTGTGTGTATAGTAGTGGTTAAAGGCCCGCCTCTCGTTACCGAGGGCGCGGGTTCGATCCTGGCAAGTACCAATGTGACTTTTCCGAGTCATATGTACTTTCTGAGAGTATTTAGACACCACTGACAGACGGTGAAGAAAAACATCGTGAGGAAACCTGGACTTATAGTTTCACAATTATAAGTTTGAAATCACCAACCCGTCTTGAGCAAGCGTGGTGATTAATGCTCAAACCTTCTCCATGTGAGAAGAGGCCTTTGAGCAGCAGTGAGCTCTGATAGGCTGATGACGATATATATGTGAATTTTATGTACTATTTTTAGTTGAAAAAACCTTCCCAAAACAATTTCTTATCTATGTATCGACTTTAATTACAAAGATGATTAATAAATACTTAATTAATAATTATCACATACAAGGCGTTATCACCCGGACCGTACTACAGGTAAAACAGTAGGTATAGTGTTATTTCGACAGCGTTTGGATTATTTTTAACATGAAAAAATAAATATTACTCATTGAAAAATCACGTTTTTGTCAAAATACTTATATTAACATAATCAATTAATTCTTAATACTAATCAAAAAACGAATTTTTTTCCATCGATGTTCAATAGGAAAACACAGAAATTTCTAAATTTCTAAGTTCCTTAGTGGAAATGTAAAATCCACGATAAAAAAAATGGTATAAAACTATTTATAGACACAAACGGTGAGAGTTACTTTAACAATTAACTTTTACATAGCAAATTTATTTATTTTCCAATCTATATTAAATTCAAGTATGTATTAAAAAAACACGATTAAAATTAAAAAGACCAAACGTTCTTTAAAGTCATGGTCAACACATAAGTACAAGAGAAACTGTTCAATAAAAAGTCTTTAGGAACATTTAGTATGTCAAAAGTATCAAAATAATATAATACTTTTATATCTAAGATATATTCCATTTTCATATTTCTACAGAAACCTTTAACCATGTCGAAATCCAAGTACAAAAACTGTATAATGAACATTCCCATATAATAACTTAATTGAAATAAATTACCCAAACACACATATTTTTAGGGTAACTTCCTTTGTACTTAATTCATATCATATGCAAATATTCAGAGATTAAATTTAAAAAAGAAATGATACGACGCTCCATTTAATGAATGCGTATGCAAATAAAGGCTTGACTTGATAAGGTTGAAACTAAATGTAAAAAAGAAAAACTTTATATATTTATATGTATATAAAAACCGTATGTACACAGAGGGTCCTAACTATAGAGGGTTGCTTAGTCCAAGTTTGCATGGTCAAATTAATTAATTAAAATAGAAACTTGGTCCAAATATAAATAATAGAAGACCTATAAGTATAATATCGAATCTAGTATCTGTGTCATTGGTATATAAGGGAATTCGTATATAAGGAATATTAGTATATAAGGGAATCTAGTATATATAAAGAAGTTCAGTAATGAAAATCAATTTTTTGTTAATTATATGTTCATTATATAATACCTATATATTCTCTTTTTAATTTAATGGCTGTAAATATTTCCTTACTTTCTTGTTAAAGAAACATTTTGGGTCAGATTTAAATACATATTTTTGAAAAACACCTCGGTCTTTAAACAGGGAATGTCCGAAATTATTATTACATTACCATATACATATATATATCCCTCTCTAGAAATCATCTCTACAAAATATAACTGTGTCAGACAAAAATTTTTTATAGGCAAACCGAACTAGTATTATGAAATTACTCAATCGACTTCAAAAAATAGGTATTCACATTAACATAAAATGTAGACTTAATTTGATGTTTGCAACTCAAGGTATATCCCCGAACATTTACAACATAGGAAAAAATTGTATTAGTATAAATTTGTTAGATACGTTTTAAAACTGGTTAAATAACATTTAGAAAATATTGGCTTAAAGTTTCACATTTAATTCTTATGTAATTGAATATATTTTATAAGTACATATATACAAAATATATAATATTTATTCCCAAAGAGGGTTGATGTCAGGCAGGCGGCCGGTCGTAAAAACAATTAGCCAAAACTATTCAGAACATGTAAGGCAGACTCTGGCTAAACCTGGAAAATTGCCAGGTAGAAGAAGAAGACAAAAAATACATAACACTTTTACGCATATGCTTAATATTTTTACTGTAACTGTTTACTAGTCAAATTGTCACTAATCTCCAAACATAAGGATTAATTGAAATTAAACTTATAAGTTTCCATTCTTTTTTTTTAACTACAACGAAGTAAAACTACTATAAAGAGATAACATTTATGTTGCCTCCTGCAATATGACATACATAGTTCAGTTGCAAAATTATTTCTTGGGCACTAAACACTTCTATTGGGTTATTAATGCTCTGAAATAGTTGATACATATGTGGTGCCCCAAAATAACATTAAATAGATAATTACAGATACAGTAGCATTGATAAACTAACAAGACAAAGTGGAATTGAAAATTTTCCTTTATTACTTCTTACTTCTTCAGCAGCTCAACAATATATTTATCGAGTGTACTAAAAATACAAACTTGACTAAGAAGAGACATTGGTCTAGAACAGAGGGGTTGGGAGTTAAATAATAATATACTATAGGCAAAAAGACTTTATGAATCATCTAATGAACACAATCTTTTATAATTGTACAAAAATGTGGCGGCAAAAGTGATGCAAAAAAATTATTGAAATATTCAAAAGTTTGTGGACATTGCCGTTTTCAGTCATAGTTAAACGCATAATCAAAAAATGATTAAAATGATGAAGACGTAGATTTAAATCAAGATTTGATTCCACTCGACATTTTATCAGAAACCAAAATGATAGTGAATCTAAAAATAGCGACAATGGATGACAAAAAAATTATATTCTAAATATTTTTTTTACGTTTCTTTGATATATTTTTTACTCCTTAATAAAAAAACAACTTTCATTTTAAACATAGACTGTGGCTTCTAGCCAAAAGACGTAAAAAAACACTCGCATCCTAACTCGAAGATGGTGATATAGTCCCTTTCTCAATGCTTTAATGCGAAAACCATTAATTTTACAGAAAAACTACAAAAATATTTTTCTAGTCAATTTTATGAGGACCATTTTTTATTCGAGAAATATTTGCAAAAAGCTAATTTTTGTAACCCTTTGACGTTTGCAACTTTTTCAACAGCCACTATTATATAAATTTTTCTCATCTGCATGAAAACTTCTTAATAAAGGTGTTTACAAATAATGACTGGACTATATGGAAAAAGTTAATTTTAAATTACCAAACTTTAAGTCGATGAATATAAGACTGAATATAAAAATAACTCATTTATGGCAAGTCACGTTAAATTGTTCATTCTTAAGTAAACCACACTTTAGTTAAAATATTTCAACTATGTACATCATTATGTATTATATAATAAATTTAGCTTCCTTGTCTTCTGAGATGGTTTACGAATAAATTTTCAACGTAGTACCAAAATAGACACTTATTTTCAGTCTTGACCTTCGCAAAATTTTTAATACAGATTTAGATAAACGCGCGGTCACGTATACAAAAGACGTATCGATAAAAAAATATATAGAGATACAGTTTTATCGATAGTGTCATGCACTAGATGTATTTCAATCGATAAGTGAGGATAAAATTTCTTCCTTCTTAACCTTGGGTATATTAAAATAAGCATCGGTGCCATCTGTTGCAGTTTTCCTTGAAATGAATTAATTCGAAGACATTTATTCGTGACAGTATTCAGATATAGAGGTATTCGTGTCTACCTTTTGCACGTTAAGTTTTTAAAATGCAAATATTTTAACACGATAAAAATATTGAATATTAAATATTCTTACAGAATTTATATATTTTTTGTATGAGAGTTATGAGAAAGATAATTTTTTGGCATTAACGTTTGCACAAAATTTATCTTAGGTATACCAGTTTGATTCGTGCTGTGTTTCTAAACACAGAGTTTACATTTTAAATCTTTATTAATACGCCCGGTTAATATAATCTGAGAACGGGTTTCTTGCAAATAGTAAGTATTATTCATACAGGTAAAGAACCTTATAACATAAAAAGCGATTACATAGGAAGTACCTATGTAATGTACAACTGACGAATAGCATTTCCAAAAAAAAAAAATAATAACTTTGACAGCAAAACATCAATGTCAATTACCATTTTGACAGCTATATTTTTTTATTTAACCAGGCAAAGGTCTTCCCACGTATGCCACGTAAAGGGGAAACAAATATAATAGATTATATTGACAACTCTCTAAATAGGTGTCATTAAGAAAGGTCGTTAAAAGTCAGCCTTATCACGTCCTTGGACAGATGAGTAACAAAAACCGTATAATATAAATACAAAGTATATTTTCGTCAGCAACATAACTAGAATTTTTTGTGCAAAAAGTGATCATTAGTATATTTACTTAATATTTTTTTATATTTGCCTAGTTATGTAATTTGGCAGTATCCTCATACATTTTTCCGTCATCCCGATGACGTAGTTGACTTAGGTTTACGTCAATGCTTTATATTTTTGGGTTCGGCTTCGTGATCATACAGGCGCCAAGGTTAATGGGGATAATGTTGATTGAAGATACTTTTCTGTCATAAAAATGTATAAAGATAGGACTACTTTATATAGATGTAATTTACAATAAGACTACACAATGGAGCAAATAAGCCAATTATGTTCATACAGACATTTTGATATATATTTTAATATGCTAGCAAAAATTAAAATATATCCCTACTAATATTATAAATGCGAAAGTAAATTTGTCTGTCTGTCTGTCTGTTACGCTTTCACGCCTAAACCACTGAACTGATTTTAATGAAATTTGGTACAGAGATACAGTTGACTTTGAGAAAGAACATAGTATAGTTTTTATCCTAGACTTTTGAAAGGTTCTCTTGGAAACGCGATATAACCGAACTCCACGCGGGCGAAGCGGCGGGCAGTAGGCTAGTATATATATATGTATGTGTGTCATACAGCAATGCACTTAACTGTCATCAAACAATATTATATTATGTTATAAAACAATACACATCATTCATAATATACATATATAATTAATATATAAACAAAAGACTCACACAATTGAATTATCACAACGTACCTTCATAACAAAATTCATAAGCCATCCTCGAAAATCTTCCGTTTCGTTCGCGGCGGTAGTAATATCACTCATAGTATACACTATTGTAGTACTATCATAATAAATATTATTATCATAAACACTAGTATAGGATGAAAAATCTGTTGTTAATTCTGTGTAATTCATTTTGATTGTGCAAATTTTAAAATTCACAAAGACGTCGTCGCACTGACATGGAACATCGTACAAAAACGATATCACAGCATCTGATATAGATAAAATAAATTCATTTTACACTGTACGATAAGGCGACCAATCGCTTGTACTAACGCGTACCGACTAAGTTCGTAATATAACTGTTTTTCAACGCGACTTTGCTCGTACATATATATACATTATGAATCACGAACACTTATTGTAGTCTGTCTAGTTATACATACAGACATATAAAATATAAAAGATTATATTATAAGAAATATAAGTAGAGTATAGAAATATTATTATAATGGCTATCCTTGACTGACTTATGACTATTTATATAATTTATAAATAAATATTAAAATACACGCATATGCATACTAGACTTATATCACGTGATTTTCGAAAAATAACCACATTATTTTTCAAGTCGTCAGTAATTTCTTGCATGAGGAAAATTCACAGACAATTAAACAACAAAGCCTTCATATTATGTGAGTAGGTTCAAATGATGTAACCGAATTATTAAATAGCCAACAAAAAAAAATTAAAGTTTATATTATAGTACTAGAAATTTAAGTCAATGGTGGCCTAGTGGTTAAAAGGTCCGCCTCTCATGCACGAGGGCGCGGATTCGATCCTGGCCCGGGCAAGTACCAATGTGATTTTTCCGAAGCATATGTACTTTCTAAAAGTATTTAGACATCACTGATTAATGCATTCCCAAAGAGGGTTGATGTCAGGCAGGCGGCCGGTCGTAAAAACAATAAGCCAAAACTATTCACAACATGTAAGAAAGACCCTGGCTAAAGCTGGGAAATTGCCAGGAAAAAGAAGATTATAGTATTAGAAATTGCATTAATATAATTATTACTCGCTTTTCAATTCACTTTAGATTAAGAAACGAGACTAAATGAAAACGAATATTCACCTAACAAAATTTCTTTATTTATAATAAAACTTTTAAGTATTATTCTTGGAAAAATTACACGGAATATGTAAAAATGGCACAGCTTATTTATTAATTGTGTTACTTGAGCTACATTATTGTAAAATTACATGAAAATCTGTTCAGTAATATTTGTAAAAACAAAGAGTTATGTAAAAGAAAACCTTAGTAAATGTTTAATAGAAATATTACGTATTATTTTTATTCTTTAAAACGCCAACGCAAAAAAAATCGAAAACTAATACAACTTATATAAACGAATGGGAAAGTTCTATTGTGATGTCAGATAAAAATAATAAAAAAATATGTTTAAATATTAACAAGAAAATTCGTGAGAAATTATTGGTTTTAGTTACGCTTTCATTCAAAAACTACCAATAGATTTTTTATAAAACTTTCTATTGATATACTTGGACCTCAGAAAGACCTACGAGCTATAATTTGATCAAGAATTTAAATATGGTTAACAAAACACCAATAACTAGCAGTTTCATGGCGCTACCATTTGGCCACCATACCTATTTTTTAAAAATAATTAATTTCTCTCTAATACTAATTCTGAAATATAAACAGACGATGTCACGGGCTGGAGCTAGTCATATGATTGTATCGGCGTCCTTACATGTATCTAAGATTGCTTGTTATCAGCCAGTCACAAGTGGAAAGTCGTATAAGGAGAAAAACACAATTGACACTTCTGGATATATACAGCTATACAAAGAAATTATTAACCTACTTTAAAATAAGAGCATCTATTGGAATATATAATAATAATAATAATAATCTTTATTTCGAACACATAGTCCATAGGGTACAAAAAATAATAGAAAATAAGATAACATAGAATAGGTACATTAAAAAATATATAAGTAAATTGAATTATTTGGTTAGTTTTATTTCATTCAACTGAATTCGTCTGTCAAATAGCTTATGTAAAATTTAGTTTGTGATTTTTTTATTGGTTGTATTGATTGTAAACTTGAAGTAAACTTACGACATTATACTGTCAAATCTTGACAGTTTCAATTATTATTAACATTTACATATATACTGTCAAATAAAAAAGAATTGTTTCCTCTTATTAAAATCCGAAATATTCTTAAAACGTTACTTATTTTTAAATAAAAAAACCTTAATAAACCAACCTTAATAAATCGTACCATAGTTGTATACAATTAAAAGTTGCAAATTAGAATTAACAATTAAGAAAATATAAGGAAAAATACATAAGTTAATATTTAATCTGGCAAAATCGGTTTATTGATTTAATAATTTTTAAACGTCTACGATATTTTTTATACATAACTGTTTTATGTACTAGGAGACCATTTTCTATACATATTAAGAAAAATATATGTATTCCTTTAATTGTTTGGCATAAAGCAATATTTGTCGAAAATTTTTAATGAGTGCTAATGTCCTGGTACCTAGTGGTTAAAGGCCAGCCTCTCATGCATGCATGATGGCGCAGGTTCGATTCTTTGTGATTTTTCCGAGTCAATGTACTTTTACTTTTATTGTACTTTCTGAGAGCATTTAAACACCACTGATAAAAGGAAAACAATGTGAGGAAACCTGGACTTACTAATTCAAATTACTAGTTTGAAATCACCAACCCGTCTTGAGCTAGCGTGGTGATTAATGCTCAAATGAAGAACTATATGAGAAGAGGCATTTGCTCAGCAGTCGGCTCTGATCGGTGTTGACGATTAATGCAATATAGAGTAAAAACTTTATTTAATTTTTAGTGTAATTAGTGAAACAACCAGAACGCGATATTACATTTCTACCACATTCTTAAAGTCGCCAAAAAATAAAAATTGTGTCACTTCTGAGTTCTGTCTCTATATTCCGATAGGTAAAATAAAATTTTAGAAATTTTGGAAACAAATGAGTTGTTGAATGAGTGTTTGCCTTTGGCATCAAGTATTTATAGTGGTGATCAAGTTCATGTCTGAACAAGCATTAAGCATTGTCGGGCGGATAGCGCTTTGCAAGTCTGTACACGAAATTGTACGTAATATCGAATACGCAAGTTTGGACAAGTAACAGTCGCTTGCCTTATTAAAATATTATCTGCTTAGTTAGGTACTTAAAACAATGTAGGTAGGCCCTTATAAAAACTATGCTTACATTTTTGCTCTTTACTATCAAAAGCAGATAAATTTTCGTGGACCCCCATTTTTTGTTCACGCCTACGTAGACCCCCAGCAAGTCTCCCGTGGACCCCTGGGGGTCCACCTGGACCACTTTGGGAATCACTGATCTATACCAATATTATAAAGCTGAAGAGTTTGTTTGTTTGTTTGTTTGTTTGAAAGCGCTAACCTCCGAAACTACTGGTTCGAATTGAATAATTCTTTTTGTGTTGGATAGTCCAGTTATCGAGGAAGGCTGTGAGCTATATAACATCACGCTACGACCAATAGGAGCAAAGATATAGTGGTAAATGTGTAAAAAACGGGAGAAATTATTTCATCTTTGAAGCCTTCCGTTGCGTGCGCCGTGAAAACGGTTCAAGATACACAAAAAATATGTATTAAAGAATAATAGCTCTTTTAATGATCTAAAAAACAGTCCGCGACAGTATATGTCTATCTTTTAAGATTAACTTACAAAAACCGTTTTTATGGTACCTAATTTTGTCGAAATAATTTGTTTAAGTTGTATCAACATAATAATATTAATCTTTATTCAAATCTTCTATATATATAAAAATGGATTGCTGTTCCTTAGTCTCGCTAAAACTCGAGAACAGCTGAACGGATTTATCTTACTTTAGTCTTGAAATGTTCGTGGAGGTTCAGGGAAGGTATAAAAGCTGAAAAAAATTGATTCATTACTGGGAAAATCATAAAAACAGCCCTTTTCTATTTCCCATACAAACGTTTTTTTTTGACATTAGATTTGACAACTAACTAATATGTCAATCATTCTGTTACACTTCAAAACACGGAGATTTATGGCTTACAGATAAACTCCAAAAATATAAATAAAAAAACAGAGATACTTTTTGATTATAGGGCGATACGAAGTTCGCCAGGTCTTCTAGTAAACAAATAAATATGTTGTTGGTTAAGAGTACTTCATTGTGAATAAATAAAAACATAGGTTTTATCCTGAAATTTCTACGGGAACTCAACCATTCCGAAAACCCCGAAAGAACGGGAACTATGTGGGAAGAACCAAAAATCTATCGGAAGTAACTATTCCACGCGGACAAAGCCGCGGCAAAAGCTAGTATATAATAAACATGTAACATTCTATAATTATGACTACAAATAGATATGTATAAGCTGAACACAAAATAACTAAAAAGAGCTTCCATTGATTTTTATATAGGTATTTGTATATACTTAATTAATAATTATATATTAATTACTAGATATTCCCAAGAAGTCTGTATATAAAAACTTTAAGTGGTCATAACTCTTAAAGTGGTATTTTTATTTCGATGCCTTAAATTTTTCATGCATCTATTGCATGTCGCATAATTGTTAAGGTAAGGAAGTGGGAATAAAAGTTAAAAGCTCTTGGAAGAGTTGCAAAAAAAAAGCAGTTATTGGTGTGTTAAACAGTTATTCAAGAAAAATTTATATCACAGTTTTGACATGTCTATTTTATTAATACTTTGTTTCTTAAGTATTTTTTTACATAAATTAAAATTTAAATGTAAATTAAGGCAGCTTGCCTCATATTGACTCTCATTCTGTAAGTGTAAAGTTTTGAAAAAAATATATATTTTTTTTACCAAATCGAGTATTCAGATAATAAACTTTTTTTAATATTTTATTTTATTTCGGTTTCCATTACGTTGAAAGTATTCTAAATTACACAAGTAATCACACAGGAACTGTGTTAGTCCCATTTTCTATTAAACTTAAACAAATAACTTTGAACCGCGACAAAAATAACCTTAAGAGTTTTGATATAAAAAGCATATTGACGTCTGGCGTTCATAGATTAGATGAGAGATGAATAAATAAATACATCAATCAAAATTATTTATGTGCTTATTTCTCAGACTTCTTCATTTTTTACTCCACAGACCAAATAATCTCCAAAAATAAAAAAGCTATAACCATTATCATATAATTACTGTGATTTTATCAATAAATAATCGAAACATCGGCTGGTCTTTATCAAAATTTAATAGAAAATACTGCATTTTAAATATAAATCATCTTCAATTATAGCTCGTTGATCGGATCTTACTAATTACCGACTTTGGATTTATCATATAAATAAAAAAAATTGCGTAATTTTCAAACACAGAAATAGTGTAAAAACAACTCGTGTTTAATATAAAGACGAGACCTCTCATCATTCCATGTATTCAACGTGCGGGTGTCGGGTCCATCGTTGTAGTGAGAGGAGCTTCAACAGTGACTGGGACTTGCGACCCAGGTGTAGGTTTAAGGGACCCCTATCTAACGCGCGTTATACGCTCACCTACACTGTCCAAATTACAATTATAATTACGGACAACGCCATCTATGGAGACATTTGTAAACTAAAACGAAAACGCGTTAAACCCAGACTATGCAAATTTAATGTAAATTGTAAAGTAAGAAGAAATCTAGTTTATATAACTGTAAATGGGAAATATATAACTCGATTAATTTAATTTAATATCTGTAGTCTGCGTTTTATGGCTATTAATTTACATATTAAATATTAACATAGAAAACATATATATCTTCATATATACATATATATAAGTGACTACTTCTTTATAAATTAAATAATAAGTATAGTTCTGATTGGCACCGTGTCCTGATTACTTAAATCGAAGTTTTTTCCGCAAAAGACAATTTTAATTTAACTTTTAAATAAAATTTCTAAAACGTCAACTAAAGTCACGATAGCTCAGTTGCCAAAGCCATTTGTAAGCTATATTTAGAAACCCTTAAGTTCAAATCCCGGTATGAATTTTACCTATATATAATATTTATTCTAGTTACATATAACTGAAATATAAAGTACAAATAAAAAATTATATTAGTCACTAACAAAAGAACTAAAAGTAACTGATGTAGTCATACTTAAGATAAAATTTATGTGCTACAATACGTAAGTCACCATGAAAAACAAATTGTTTCATACAGACACGAGAAACAATACATTTATGGGTATAACATTTTAACATATCGTAAAATTACTCACAATGTGTGTGTGTATATAATATATAATATTAATTAGAAGTCATATGGGAACCGATATCAATCTACGCTAATATTATAAAGCTGAAGACTTTGTTTGTTTGTTTATAAGCACTTATCTCAGGAACTACTGGTTAGAATTGAAAAATATTTTTTGTGTTGAATAGACCATTTATAAAGGAAGCCCTCCTTATGCTATATCATAACTGCGACTAATAGGAGCAAAGGAAATAATGGTATATATGGATAAACGGTGAAAATTATTCATGTTTGAAGATTTCAGTGTACTCCACAAGCTAGTCTATTATATTGCTAGCTGAATTGTTGAAAACGTTTGATTTTAATAATCTTCCAAGATATTTAAAGAACTATAAAGTTACACACATACATACATAAATATTGTATATATTGTAAACTATAAATACCTGTACTTCCCCTTCAAGGAAAACCACTAAGCATTTTAACAATCATTGTTTGCAAATATGAAAAAAGATCTATTGTGTTTTATATATGGAGAAATATAAAAAATCATCCAGTGAAAATATATCAATAGAGAAAAAATTGGTGTAAACTACTGTTACCCTTTTATTTTGATTATTCATTTAAGTTTATTAACAATGAATTGTTAAACTTCAATTATTATTTGTTAATTATAATAAAACTAAGAATTTCGAGAGTATTCATTAAAATGAAACTTATAATTTTCGGATATACTACGCGTTTCATATTTATAAAAAACTGCATACTCCCGACGTTTCCGTTACTTTCCAGCACCCGTGATCACGGGTAGTGTAGTTTTTTTACAAAAACAAAGCACGCGTAGTATATAGGAAAAATATTAGTCTTCTATAGATATAAAAATGGATTGCTGTTCCTTAGTCTCGCTAAAACTCGAGAACAGCTGAACGGATTTGTTTTATCTTAGTCTTGAAATGTTCGTGGAGGTTCAGGGAAGGTATAAAAGGTGAGAAAAATTGGAATAATTGCCGGGAAAACCCTAAAAACAGCCCTTTTCTATTTCCCATACAAACGCTTTTTTTGACATTAGATTTGACAACTAATATGTCAATCATTCTGTTTGATTGAAACAGGAAAAACCTGATTATTTATGGCCTCTAAGACGGAATAGAGTTCGCCTGGTCAGCTATACATATATTACTAATGGCGAAACTAACGCGGACGAAGTCGCGGGCAAAAACTAGTTTTATAATAAATTATTATTAAAGTTTAACAATTTATTCCTTAGTAGATAATAAGGTAAATATTGTTCTTAACAAAGTTATAAAGATCATAAAAGTTCTCTGTAAATTTCTTTTACTCTCAGAGTTAAAGATTTTCTAACAGTTAAATCTCGCACATATGAGTATAATACTCTAAACTGTCCTTGTTTAGTTAATGAGATCTTGGTAAGAATGCAGACAAATATGATGACTGGTTTTTGTAAATAAAGATAATACACTGTATAAAGAAAAATGAGTTGTTCTTATTTCTAAGAAATGACACATTGTTTGGGAAACGATTATTTAGAACGTGTTAATTTAATCAAGTATAAAGAATACAACAACAAATGAAAATAAGATAATGTAAGTTTCCTAACAAAGTCTTGAAACTATTATTATTCATCTCAATCTGACGAGGATATTTATAAGAAACTTAACCGAATCGAAACCGAACCGAATCTAAGACGAATTGATTTTAAGTAACCGAATATATCTAGGTAAGCCTCGCAACAGTAAAAACATGTCAATATTATTAGTCATTTCAAACTAAAGATAAACTCATACATATTCAATTTAACGAGTCTTTGTGAAATATTATGTACTCATAAAATACAAAATATATAAATATACAGAAATTAAAATTGAGGAAATATTTATTTACAATTTATGTATATGATTGTTTTATATTTGAAGACTGGCAAATGAATTGTCATCAGCCTATCAGAGCCCACTGCTGAGCAAAGGCCTCTTTCTCACATGGAGAAGGTTGGAACATTAATCAACACGCTTGCTCAAGACGGATTGGTGATTTCAAACTTATAATATGTCCAGGTTTCCTCACGATGTTTTCATTCACCGTCTGTCAATGGTGTCTAAATATTCTTAGAAAGTACATATGACTCGGAAAAGTCACATTGGTACTTGCCAGGGTCAGGATCGAACCGGCGCCCTCATGCATGAGAGGCGGGCCTTTTAACCACTAGGCCATCACTGACCTTAAATGAGTCATATACTGACATTTAATCATAAGGGGATGTCCCTTAAAACAAAAACGTGAGATTAGCAAAGGCCGTATGTTGTAGTAATAAATTTAAATGTAGTCACATAACAAAATGACTATGTTATGAAGAAAAAAACTGCGCTCTATGTCTACGTATAGTGACAACAGTTTTACCAATGGCAAACATAATGCTGTTAAATCTTAAATTAAATTAAAAAGCAATTTCATAAAATTCCTACATATAAAGCAGCCCTAGTAGGTCCGTTCCAAATTTGGTTAGGTAGAGAGGAGCTTGCACGGTGGAGTGGAGCGTTTGTAATTATTTTAATTGTATCATAAAACAACAAATGACGACGAAAATCTACTCGTAATTTTCATTCAACACACGTCACCATTACAGAGCTCACAACTATAATTTTCCCTAATTAGTTAATAAATTCACTAATTAGCTAATTAAAACTTATTAACTTGCGCTTAGAATGAAAATAATAATAACAAAATGGGGAAATAATATTAGAATAGTATACCAACAAATTAAATAGTCCTTTTCATTTCAGTTTCTACGACGTTTTAAACGAGTAGGTTTTAAACTTTAAAGAAGCAGTGCCTCTCGAATGCAACACAAGCATAGTTTTGCACACACACATACAAACATTTCCTGTATACATACAAGAGATTTGTAGGTCGTCTTTGAGAATTTTTGTATGGAAAATAAGCTGAGAGTGGTTGTGCATAACGCCGCTCTAGCTGCATAGCGGCGCTAGCAGTTAACAGCGGCCGATCGAAAATGTTTCCTTTTTACATTGATAGATGGCGCTTATTAACAAATCATGAATCAAATGTATTTTAAATGTCTGTAAACATTTGTATTTCGTAATATATGATGAAATTTATTTAAGTAAGAATTAAAAATTATAGGTTTAGTTGTTATATGGGTAAGGTATGCAATGTTTATTTGCATCTATGGTGTGTACGCAACTTATAGACCCGCACGGTGAATCCATGGAATGCTGAGAAGTTTAATCTCATGCTAAAACAATCTTCTTAAGTTTTTATTACCGTTTAACTGATTTTAACACACTCACCACGGCACAAATTGTGAAGAATATTTTGAAATAACTACATGTCATTTTACTGTCTAGATATAACTGGATAACAAATATATATAAATATATATAAAAAATAAATTCTATACAATGACTTCATACAGTAATAATCTGCAAATAATTTGACATTCTCACTATTGAATGCCAGTTGAAGAAACAAAACACACATTTTCTTGAACAATGTAATTTTAGTAATAATTTTAAAGCCATATTTTATTTAATTTTTCAATATAAAAAAGGTTTTATGAATTCATCCTATGGATATATCATCATTTTGATTTTATGTATATGAACTAGATATATATAATTTCTGTGGTTGAAGTGGTTTAGAGTTTAAAAGCCCGCTTCTCGTGCACGAGGGCGTGGGTTCGATCCTGGCAAGTACCAATGTGATTTTTTCGAGACATATGTATGTACTTTCCCCAAAGTTTTAGACACCACTGACAGACGGTGAAGGAAAACATCGTGAGGAAACCTGGACTTATAATTTCAATTTATAAGTTTGAAATCACCAACCCATATTGGGCTAGCATCGTCATTAATGCTCAGCTCAGCAGTGGGCTCCAGTACACTGATCATATATAATTTAGAGATTGGCAGTTTTCAAACAACAAGTAATAATTTAATCATATTATATTAGATTCAATAAATACTATCGCAGACCCTGGCTAAAGCTGGGAAATTGCTAGGAAAAAGAAGAAATACTATAGTATTTTCAATGGAAGCTCTTAAATGTTTCTAATTAATTAATTAATCTATAGATATAATAATAATAAAAATCTTTAGAATTCTTGTCAACTATTCCTCAAGTCATGACTTTATAATTTTAACAGAATTCATTTAATGTGAAAGTAATGATTCTTTTTTTTTGTTTGTTTGTATTAAGTGAATTGTATAATAACTGAATATTATTCTAATATATATACAAGAAACAAACTTATATGTTTATATAATAAGGAGAAATTTAATTTATTTCATGTAATAATCCCATTACACTATCTTTCTACCACATAGAAGTTCACCGACCAGATAAGTAATTTTCAGATAAGACTTTTATTATCATATGGCGGCAACATTTGAAAATAATACTGGACACAAATCTTATATGACATAGATATGTTAATTGTAAAAAATAAATGAAAAGAATTTCCATAGTATGTTCGTAAGTCTTAGTATTAATGTTTTTATATCACACAATAATGTATAAGTATATTGTTAAGGTAACATATTCAAATCACACTAATTAAGTGTGACCAATTGTATAGCACTCATTCTATTCATGATAATGACGTTTTAGTGATATAGATTAGGATAATTATTACAATTATTATCTTTTAATTAAAGTATCAAAGAAATTATTACTCACGGTTGTGGTTGGTGAGGGTGACGGTGGATGAATCTGACCATTCGAGGCAGTCCATGTTGCTAAAAACACAACCAGAGCAAGCAAAAAAGTTCTTAATCGCAGCATTTTAACACTGAAAAATAAATTTCACGTGTATAATATATGACTTTCAGTTTTTTAAATAGATTCTATGATAGTAATGATTACCGTTAGAAGTTCAGCCCTAATTGAGATGTAATTTCTTAATATTTATTTAATATCGGCTTCGTTTTTAATGTCCACGTTTGACGTCACTTGTCCAGTGAATGTAATATTTGCCAACCCATCGAAGGCCAAAATTTCACAGAACAAACTAATACAAAATTGTACTAAGCCAATTACTTATGACGATGTTTAAATTAGATATAATTGGCCGTTTTATATATAGCTTTTTATTATAAATCACATTTTTAATTCTATACTGAATTGACAATGTTCAAATCTTTAATCTGTCACTGTTTTTCGACCTTTCTATTGTTGACAATATTTTTTTTAATAGTTGTTAACCACAATCGTAATCTTAACTGCCATGAAAATATATAATATAGAAAAATTTATAAAATTTAATTTTTATAAAAATTGTTTTATTACTCTAAACCAATTATGCAAAAAATTAAGAAAATATTTATTTTATAAATAGTAGTTAAATGTTAGTAAGAAGAGGTTAAAATATTGTAACATACATACTCCATCTTAAATGCAACAGACAAGACTACATATTAGATATATTTAATATTTCCACATCTTTAATACGAATTCCCTTTAATATCTGCCCTTAAAACCCTGCAGGCTGCGTAATAAATTGTATCTGAAATTCTTTACTTATTTGAAGGCTTATTTGCTCTTCGGATTAAATAAAAAATCTTATTTTTAACGATTACACGTTAAATATCTGATATGAAGGAATTATACTATTTTTCAATAAGATTTGGTGTATTTACAATATAACTATTTCGTTGTTACGCACTGCGTGTTATGCAAAATGGAGAGTACTTAATGCTTAAAAACTTATAGGTAGTTTATGATGTTGTGGTTACAGTTTTTGAGACTTAAAATTGACATTATAGTTTACATTTGACAATTGACATTACCCCTGACATCTACTTACTACCTACTACAAATGTTTACTTCATACTTTTGATTTAACTAAGATAACCTAAAGGCTAAAATATAAAAATGCCACTGGATTATAGAAGATTTAATGGTCCAGAAGACAGTGTATCATACAGGCGTTTCACAGAGGATTATACGAAGGATTATAAACAGTTTCTTGACGAATTAATCGACGAGAATGGACGTCGGAAAGGAGGGCGCGAAATGGATGAAGCGCGTACCTTGTGTATGTTTTGTATGTTTCAAATAATAAAAATAAGGTTAACTGAAATATATTTATTACATTCTACATAAGTTGATATTTATTAATACTATTTCCAGTTGCTAGAACGGGAATGATATCACAAGCTAAGGGATCATCTTATATAGAACTAAAGAGAACGAAAGTTGCCTGTTCTGTGTTCGATCCGAGGGAAATTGTACACCAGAATGAATACAGGTAGCGGACATATAATTTAACAACATCTACGTTAGTTAACAAAGTTACAAAAATCAATTTAAAATATATTAAAATCTACTGAATTGTTATTTTATTTAAACAATCTTTGTTTATATTCTTTTGTGCCAAATGTCAAAGTGTTAATATAACCATTTATTTACTATTTCCAGTACTCTCGGACAATTGTATTGTGAAGTTAAATTTGCACCTTTCTCATGTCGGGGAGAACGGAAAGCTCTTGTACCGGATTCAGATGAAAGAGCATTATCAGTGGCTCTCAAGAAGGCCTTAGAACCTGCTGTATGCAGACATTTGTTTCCAAATTATCAGGTTTGTATGAACCTAAAAAGTGTCTTATATTACATTAATGAGATCTAAGATTTTCGTGAATTTTTTTCATTTAAATGAAACTAAAATTTTTCGGATTATACTATGCGACCTTTTTTTTGTAAAAAACTACATACTCCCTTTACTTTTCAGTAACCGAGATCACGGTAGTTAGGTAGTTTTTACAAAAATAAAGTCTTGTATAATCCAAAAATTATTAGTTTTATTTAAATGTTACTATATTATGGTATTAAAAATAATCATAATGTATATATTTCAGATCGACATCTTCATATATATTCTAGAAAACGATGGAGCGTGTCTGCCAGCGGCAATAAATGCTGCCGGATTGGCTTTATCAGACGCAGCTGTGCCGATGTACGATATAATAACCGCTAGTTCTGTGGCTATAAGTGGAGACAAGATTTTCGTCGATCCAACAGACGATGAAGAACAATTGGCGATCAGGAACCACGATGGTGTAAACCACGGTGTGATCACTATGTCGATGTTGCCGGAATTACAACAAGTCTCAGATTACCGACAGATTGGCTCGATGGATGCCGACTGTGTTTTAAATGCACTTAGCATACTTGAAAAGGAATGTAAGAAAATTGTCCCATATGTACAGAGAGTTCTCGTGCAGAATGCAATTAATAGTTTCGAACAACAAAAAAAGTTAGAAGAGGAAGCAAAGGAGAGAGAGGAAGCTTTGAACGCAAAGATGGAAGTCTGGAAATCTATATTAAATGTTGGATAGCAGATTCTATGACTTTTATTACCTAAGACCAAAACACAAATAAATTTATATATATACATGATTCATGTCTATAGCATGGATTTTCTTAGGATTGATAAATTTCAATTTAAATTAATAATTTTTTTTTAACTTAAAAACTAAGCAAACATATTTTAAATAGATATAATTTATTATTAAGTGGTTATTTTAATGATTTTGGATAAATTATCATTTTCAAAGTAGGAAAAACTAAATATAATTTTTTTATTTTACCTATAAAGGTGTATCAATACGTAATTCAGGCTGCCATTCTTATATCAAGTCACTCAAGTCCCAAAACTAATGTTTCTGTAAAAATTTATATACAGTTTATGAAATGAGAAAACTCTTCATTAGACAAATTTCTACTTTGCCTCAAATAAAACACATAAAATTTACTGGTATAAGAAAATTAAGCTCCCAACTTAACAGCATGACAAATTGTTTTTTTAAATATAAAAATTCCACCTTTGTTCATGAAGTATGTATATTTTTGTCATTTGTTTTAAAATTCCACATAGAAACAAATATTTTGGAATGATATTAACAAGAAGTACACTATTACGAGGAGAAAACTTATGTAATGAAAAACACAGTATTAAAAATTTAGTTTTACTTAATACATAATATATCCTAATCAATCTTCGGGCTTCTCCGGTGGTGGACCACAAGGTTGGAGCATTCTCTCCATCAAATTAAACTTCACCCTCGCTTTAGACTCATTTTCAACAATAGCAAAGTAACTTAGTATATCCGGATGCCCCATATAACTGCAACATGAATCCCGATGCTGGTTCGTAAGCCACTCGTATTTGGTTGTATCAGCATGTCCTGTTCCTATGTACTTGCTCTGCAAATGCTCTAGCTGACTGTGTATATTGTATCTTTCACCCATTCTATAAAATAAAGTACGTTATTACTATTTTGATCAACATCTGATAACTTTTTGGGTAAAATCAACACGTTTTAACAATAGTATTTAGTGTCGCAATATTTTTGAAATAGTATTGATATAACCACTTATTTGTTAATAATAAATATTAATACATAAAGCCATTAAAAAAACTATATCCACCAACAGCTAACTTAGTTATAAAAATAATGAAGTAGTACTTTCTCACCTCTTTTATTAATTAATTATTTTTTTTAGAAGATTTCAACCTTTAGAAGTTTATTTGAATTAACAGGGTTTTGGAGCGACTTATATTACAAACTGAGAATCCAAATATTAAAACTACGCTCAACTGCTACACAGTACACTATTTACGGTTAGGAAATATTGTTGTCAGTGTAAAATGTAAATGTCATTTCTGATAATAATCACAGATAATGAAAAATAAAAATTAACTAAAACATAATTACAAGGTAAATACAAACATTTCACAGACTTTTTTTATAAAGATTTATATATATTTTCTTCATTTAAAGAAAAAAGAGAAATCACAATTTTTAAAAAAAAACTAGTAACTATGGTAACGGTAAATAACTAACGCGCTCATTTTGAAAATGTTTGATCAATGTTTATCTTTTTTAAAACAAACGCTTGGTTATTTCAAATGAAATTATGGCTACTAAAGTTAAACTCCTAAACGTAGAACAAAATGAAGAAAGCTTGAGAAAGCAAGCTAAGAAAATGGTAAAACAAAAGAATATGTTTAATAAGAGGCTAACTCATTTATTTATGCATGAAAAATGTCTATCGGAAATTGTAAGTAAAATAAAATATGCACATGTTGCTTATGTATATCTTCATGTAGAATAAAAGTATTTAGATGTACTTCAACAATATATTCTACACATTTTAGCAAAAACCAAAGGAACCCAACCACATTATTTATGCCTATTTTCATAATAACAACATTACGAAGATAGAAAATTTAAATTTCCTTTACAATTTAACCCATTTACACTTGCAATCTAACAAAATTACGAAAATTGAGGGTCTGGATAATTTAACGAAATTAAAGAAGATATATCTTGGGGACAATAAAATAAGTGTTATAGAAAACTTGGATAAACTGAAATATTTAGAAGAGTTGCATGTTGAAAAGCAATGTCCTGAGAGTTCGGACCCTCTCTGCTTTGAGCCGAGAAGCATAATATCAATAGGGGTATGATTTTAGCCTTTAATGTATTAATGTTATTCATATACTTGTTATTACTGGTGTGATAATAATGTGTGACAATAATAAGTCGTTTTTAAGGCCTCACTGAGAATTTTAAATGTTTCTGAAAATAAAATAGCAGACATGTCTTGGGCTAAGCCTCTTCGTCGTCTCGAAGTTCTTATCGCAAAGAAAAATAATTTAGACAATGTTGAGGTAAGCTATAATAAGAACTGTGTGCAATATTTTTATTTTTATACTTATATTTTTTGTTTTTAGGCCACAGCTGATAGCTTATGTAGCTTAATATCTTTAGTCGACGTAAACTTTACCGGCAATCCGATGACCAAAAAGCATCGATATAAAGAAATTATGATAGCGCGATGTGCACCTTTGCGTAAGTAAAAAATAACATAAACTTCACATAAATTATCCTTTTTGTGTTACTAATTTAATAGTATTGTCATAATAATATCTCGTATAATATATATTAACTTCTGGGAGCCTTCATGCTCAAGAAACTTGGATTCATATTAGTGCAGTATCATATAACAAATTTTAAAAATATTTCCTTTAATATAATTTTCAGGCGTTTTAGACGATGTCGTTATTCACAACACGTCTAGGACATTCCTACAAAATTTCGATAAAGTAGTTCGTTTACGCCAATTAAACGTTAGAAATAAAATAAAAATGTCACGTCAAGGCCTAGATGATTTTTTCGAATTAAATATGTTGCCTGGACCAAAAGCTCAGAGTGCTATGTCCATAACAGAATTTTCTAATCAAAAACCGAAGAGTAAGTAAATTGTAACTAAATACAGAAATTTTTGTTTTTAATTCTTTATATAATACTAGCTGCGAACCGCGGTGTTACCAGCGCATTTCCGGGATGTAAAGTAGCCTATGTATTATTCCTGGACGTCAGCTTCCTGCATACAAAATTTTATCAAAATCGGTTCAGCCGTTTGAGCGTGAAGAAGTAACAAACATACACACACACAAACTTTCGCAAGCAATTATAATATTAGTAGGATACTCTAGAGTCTAGAGTAATGTTAAAAATTATTAATTGTATACAATTTCAGTTTCAGCCATAGACTCCACTTATACTTTTATGCCAAGAGCCTTTTGGCGTAACAGAACTGCTCCTCCTCGTGACACAATTCCACCTTTGGAGCCACCGCCAATGCCAAAAGAACCTTCCAAAGCGCCACCCGCCAAGGGCATCTTGAAAAAACCTATGCCAATGAAATATATTTGATTATGCCAACGATTTTGTTCTAGTTTTTGTAATATTTTGTATAAAATTTTGGATAAAATGTTTGCATTTTTAAATCTTAAATTATTGCAATGAGAAATATAGTTATATTTTTAAAAATTACTTAGTGTTTTTCATTTTTTTAAAGATAAGTCTAATAAGACGGCATTTTTTTAAATATTCTTACTACTAACTTTATAACAAAAGTTTTGTGTGTTTTCAATACAAAGTTTAAAACAATTTTCGGTTCATTTTAATAGACATCTGTAGTCAGACAGATAAAAATTTCAGTTTTAGATCAATTTACTATCATTTTGACAGTCTTGGAAACATAGGTTATGTTTACACTTTACACTGTCATAAGTAAAAAGAAAAACCTTTTAAATTTTTTGCATATTAATAGCTAGTATGAAAATATACGATCAACGATGGTAGACAGGGTTACAGAAGCTTTTAAAACTCTCAATGCGGAATCTTCGGGTATGTCAATTATGTATCCCAAATAATATGTTTTATCCCGAGGTTTCGTTTGAATTCAATTTTCATTATAAAAAACTTTACTAATGTTCTTTTTGTAGATTTATATCTAACTGGAGATATAGATCAAGTGGATGATTTAGATCCCTTGACTTTCCATAGGGACTATGTATCCAAAAACATGCCTGTTGTAATCAAAGCAGGGTGTGCAGATTGGCCGGCAACTAAAAAATGGAGTGCAGACTACTTTAGGTAGACTAGAGTAAGAATATTTCTTTTATAAAAGTTTAAAGGTTAAAGCAGTAATATGTAGTATGATTAAGGCGGCCAACTTTCAGAAAACTGAATGCGGGACTTAACTTTTCGTGAATGGCGGGGGGGGGGGGGGGGTGTTAGGGATTGGGAATGTCATAAAAATCTTCGCAACTGCCCATATTAAATTTAAGTACTCTCTTATGCGTCATGAGTTCAGAAGAAAGAAAGAAAACGAGATTAT
The DNA here is from genome assembly GCA_916720795.1 of Danaus chrysippus. NCBI lineage: Eukaryota > Metazoa > Arthropoda > Insecta > Lepidoptera > Nymphalidae > Danaus > Danaus chrysippus. Next base: position 5,640,955 of record CAKASE010000066.1, on the reverse strand, counting down.
CGCGGGCGCGATACGCTTGTCCCTATATTATAGGTAATCTGTGTTCCTGCACTGTTGACCGTGGTATGGGTGTTGTGTAGAAGTGTGGTAGAAAAATAGGGATGCGGGACATGCGGGACGCATACAACGTTTTGCGAGACTATTTTATAAATAATTTCAAAGCGGGATTTCGTCTATAATTGCGGGACGGTCCCGCAGAATGCGGGACGGTTGGCCGCCTTAAGTATGATAACATTCTATTAAGACCCAATTTAATTAAATTTACAGAGAAAATTTAGGCGATAAAGTAGTAACGGTTACACTTACACCGAATGGTCTGGCTGATGGTATAACTAAGAATGAAATAGGAGAAGAATATTTTGTGACTCCTTATGAGGTTGAGATGATGATGAAGGAATTTTTAGACATACTATATCAGAAGAAGTAAGACATATATATGTATATATTTTCTTATACCACAATAAGTTATTATATAAGACTAGAAGACCTGGCGAACTTCGTATCGCCCTATAATCAAGAAATATCTATTACGTTTTTTTATTTATATTTGGAGTTTACCTGTAAGCGGTAAGTAAATCTCTGTGTTTAGAAGTGCGACAGGATGATTGACATATTAGTTAGTTGTCAAATCTAATGTCAAAAAAAACGTTTGTATGGGAAATAGAAAAGGGCTGTTTTTATGGTTTTCCCAGTAATGAATCATTTTTTTCAGCTTTTATACCTTCCCTAAACCTCCACGAACATTTCAAGACCAAGATAAGATAAATCCGTTCAGCTGTTCTCGAGTTTTAGCGAGACTAAGGAACAGCAATCCATTTTTATATATATAGAAGATATAATACACTAAAAACAATATTTCTCATATTGATATTACAGTGAGAATATAATCCCATACATCCAAAGACAGAACTCAAACCTCACAGAAGACTTCGGTGAACTTATTCAAGATGTGGATAAACATATTAGTTTTGCCAGCAAAGCTTTTAATAAGAAACCAGATGCCATCAACTTTTGGATGGGAGATGAAAGAGCTGTGACATCAAGTAAATCTCCTTTTATTTAATAAATATAAGTCTTAACATTTCGTTCATGTACCTAATATCTAATTTTTAGTAAAATTTTTAATCAATTTATCATGTTACTAGCTTTTCCGCCCGCAGCTTCGCCCGCGTGGAGTTCGGTTATATCGCGTTTCCAAGAGAACCTTTCAAAAGTCTGGGATAAAAACTATCCATGTTCTTTCTCAAGGTCAACTCTATCTTTGTACCAAATTTCATTTAAGTCAGTTCAGAGGTTTAGGAGTGAAAGCGTAACAGACAGACAGACAGAGTTACTTTCGCATTTATAATATTAGTAGGGATTTTGTATGTATAAGTATAATTGGTATATAAAATTTACTTATATTGTGTCAGGTAGGTAATATTGCTTGCTTTATTTTGTTCCAGTGCACAAAGATCCCTATGAGAACATTTACTGTGTTATCAATGGCTACAAAGACTTCATACTTATCCCACCGACAGATTTACCTTTTGTTCCATACAAGAGATATCCCCAAGCCGAGTTTAAGAGAACCGGTGATAATTGGAGTATAGTTCCTAAAACTACTGATTTAGAGGTTGACGGAGAATTACCTTGGATTTGTATAGGTTTGTATTATTTTTTTATTTTGTTTTTAACTATGTATATTTGTTTGATTTTACAGGTAACTTGAGAATTTGTTTTGTCTATCATACTTTTTAATGTATGTTTTGAAAACAGATAATTTTTAAGTTGAGTTGGTGACTTATTTGTATGTAAGGAAGTGTATATTAATTTTAGATAAATAGTAAAAACAATCTAATCACTTAGGGCCCGGATAAATATGTATTAAAAAATCTAAAATATGTACATAAAATATGGACGAAAAAATCGAAAATATGGAAAAAATATGGAGTATAAAATGAAATATTTTCATAATTTAACATTGTTTTATTATAAGAAAAGGGTCACTCGTGATGTACATCGTTAAGTTACATTTAAAAACCGATGAAAAGAAGTAGCGAAATATTTATTTCAACAAAAAATAACAGTTTTATTCAACTTCCATTACACTAGCCTTATCAAATTGGTTGCAATACACAATGACGTGCTTCTTTAAATTATCAAAATGAAAACTGACCATTTGGTCGACAATCGACATATTATATGTAGCATTACATCTGCTGATTGGTCTCATCTCAAGTCACATGACGTGATGGATTCATACTTAAACATGCTTAATTCAGTAATTGTGTAAGCCATGTCTACAGCCGTCGAATCTTTCGCACAGAATTTTGTTAATTTTTTTAGCGTATTAAATCCTTTATTTTTTATCCAAAATATTAGTGACGGGAACGTAAATTTTATGTATTTTTGTGAATATATGGATGATTGTGACATTTTACATTACTAGTACATATTCATACAATATTTTAATTTTAATGACATTTTATTTGAATTTCGCGCCATTTTATGACAGATATTTATAATCTATAATTATTGACTTATTAATTTTATTTCTTTTCATATTCTCAGATCCCTTGAACCCAGATTATATGAAGTACCCGGAGTTCAGATTCGCTAATAAATTCCAAGTTCGTCTATACAAAGGCGACTGTTTATATTTACCTAGTCTATGGTTTCATCACGTGAGGCAGAGCCACGGATGTATAGCGGTCAACTATTGGTACGATATGGAATTCGATATAAAATATTGCTATTTTAAAATGCTTGAAAAGCTATGTAATAAATATTGAGATAAATTATTTTGAAGTTTATGCCCTTTTTATTACTTACCTGAGTGTTTTTTTTTTCTTATATGTTAATCTAAAAGGTGGTTATATTCATTAATGATTTTTAAATTCCGTAATCTTTATACCGCGAATATCACTTAGATGTCTCACATACAGAATAAACAACATCCCTACTAATATTATAAATGCGAAAGTAGCTCTGTCTGTCTGTCTGTTACGCTTTCACGCCTAAACCACTGAACTGATTTTAATGAAATTTGGTACAGAGATGGTGTTGACCTTGAGAAAGAACAGGATAGTTATTATCCCAGATTTTTGAAAGGTTCTCTTGGGAACGCGATATAACCGAACTCCACGCGGGCGGAAAGCTAGTTGTATATTGACTGAGCCTTGGAGACAAGAAATATATTTGGTTTGAGTTATGACCAAAAAACAAACGCTAATTTTTTGAGCAAAAACTTTCATAAGAGAGTGCTATATCATAACTTACCTTAGGCCTTTATTTTCGTTTCAACTTCACCGTTGCTCTAAATAACTATTATACATTCCTTTAACATATTAAGATTATAATCAAAATCTTCACTTTTACACATTATATATATTTTTTATAATATACAATAATAAATAAAAAATGATCCTATAAAAAGTTCGGAAATAGATGTACTTGATAATTTAAAACCCAAACTTTTCAACCAGCCGGTTCGTCTCATCGTCTCTATGTTCTGAAACAAGATAATTTTATTACAAATTCTGTAAATTTCAAAATCGCCCTATTTATTTTCATTATTAAACAATATTAGTCTATAAAACTAAGAAACTAATGAAATATGTAAATATAACTATTTTAATTCATTTATAAATCTATACTAATATTATAAAGCTGAAGAGTTTGTTTGTTTGTTTGTTTGAAAGCGCTAATCTCCGAAACTACTGGTTCGAATTGAATAATTATTTTTGTGTTGGATAGTCCAGTTATTGAGGAAGGCTGTAGGCTATATAGCATCACGCTACGACCAATAAGAGCAAAGATTTAGTGGTTAATGTGTAAAAAACGGGAGAAATTATTTCATCTTTGAAGCCTTCCGTTGCGTGCGCCGTAAAAACGGTTCAAGATACACAAAAAATATGTATTAAAGAATAATAGCTCTTTTAATGATCTAAAAAACGGTCCGCAACAGTATATGTCTATCTTTTAAGATTAACTCACAGAAACCGTTTTTATGGTACCTAATTTTGTCGAAATAATTTGTTTAAGTTGTATCAAAATAATAATATTAATCTTTATTCATATAAACAAATAAATATGTTGTGGTTAAGAGTACTTCATTATTAATAAAAAAAAACATAGGTTTCATCCTGAAAATACTACGGGAACTCGACCATTCCGAAAACCCCGCAAGAACGGGAACTATGTGGGAAGAACCAAAAATCTGTCGGAAGTAACTATTCCACGCGGACGAAGCCGCGGCAAAAGCTAGTAAAAAAAATATTTTTAAGGGACCCTAAAATTTCCACAGATCCTATCACTTATAGGGCCCCACAAACTAACACTTATGCAATCTCTGGGTATATATTGGGTGAAATAACTATTTTATTTATTTTCAAGGACTTTAAATAGAAGAAACTTTTTCCGAGTGATATAAGTTTCCACGCTTATCTCCATAGGCCCCCACAGACTAACACTTAGGCAATCTCTGGGTATATATTAGGTTATCGCATAAGGCCCCACAGATTCACAGCTATCTCGGTATATATTAGGTGAAGAATCTATTTTATTTCGTTTTTCTGAGGGATATTATAGTTTAGCTTATCTCAAGGCCCCATAGACTCACAGCTATCTCCGGGTATATATTAGTGGAGGGTGTGGAGCCCAGCATCTTGCAGTTCCCTTTGGGCGAGCACACGCCCACAGTGTTCAGTGACACGCACGCCTCGCCCGGCGACCACGCGCGTACCGTCATGTACCCGCATATAGATTTCACGCAGATCTTCAAAGTTATGTTCGCTGCAATATATAATTATACTTTACTATATAAATACTAGAAGACCCGTCGAACTTCGTATCGCACTATAATCAAGAAATATCTGTTACGTTTTTTTATTTATATTATTGGAGTTTATCTATCAAAGCCATAAATCTCCGTGTTTTGAAGTCCGATAGAATGATATATATAGTAATTAACAGGTTCCAAACATAAATATTACTGTAAAAGCTTCAACTACGGTTAATCTTAAGATAAGTAAAACTTAGGATTTAATTAAAGATATCAGTTGTTTATTCTTAAATAGGATTATTTTCGTATTTTTACCATTCAAATTCTATATACGTAAGAATTTACTGATGTCAGCTGGTAGATGTTGGTTTTAGTAATAAAGCAATGAGTAAATTCTTATTATTTCCTTCAATAAACCTTACGTAAACTAAAACCTTTTTGGACATTTACCATTAATATTGATGAATCATAGTTTTTACTCCAAAATCTTAGTATTTACAGCAGTTCGAGCTTTAACACTAACATAAACATTTTCAATTATGGATATTATTAGATTTTTCGTTAAAATATATCAGTATTCTTGTTTATATCACAAAGTATGAGTAAGTACTTGTATATTTAACTAGTAACTAGGTACCAAAGTATAACTATTGTATCATATATGATATATAGTTACTTGTTACAAACGCTAGATGGCGCTTATTTTAATTAACCACAAAAATCAATTATCTCTGAATGATATTCCACAATAAAATCGAATCGAAATCGAAAAACTAATAAATATGAATTATGTATATGTTATTATTTAAGTAATATTATTGTATTATTATCGTTATACCCACGCCCTTTGTAAGTGTTGTTCGGCAAAAGTGAGGGTGGCAAGACAGATTCGGCGATGAACTCCCTCGCCGCAAACTCTACGCCTGTAATAAAAAAAATAGGTATCTTTATATATATAATTCTTCTGTGAGTGTGTATGTAACTGAACTTCTCTCAAACGACTGGACCAATTTTGATGAAATTTTGTGTGTGTTCACGGGGACCTGGGAATGGTTTAGATTCACAATTTTGTCCGCTGGACAATGTTTTTTTAATTAATTTTTTATTTATTAGTAGTTGTTGATACAAATATTTTTTTTGACATTAGATTTAACAACATGTTCTCTTCCAGTCTCACCTATCAGTAATCATCTCATTGGTTACCCTTTTCTTAGCCATGTCTTCTTCATACAATCCATTCATCTTTTCTTAGGTCTAATCGACCCACATATCCCTCCACATTCATACCTAACATTCTTCTTGTTATAATTCATACCTTCCCATAATATGTCCATACCATAATCTATTACATCTCAACTTATCCGTCACCGACTTCCTTCCGGATTTGGTAGAGAGGAAACCCCCCTAACTTCCTCTGATTTAATTGTTCCGTTTGTTAATTGCCATATTAAAAAAAATATTACCTTGACATTTAGTTTCACCGGATTTAGTGAACTGGCAACACACGCCGCACTTTCTGTATTTTTTCAATGTACCACCCTGTTGACATACTTTTACATTAAAAAATAGGTATTTTCGTCATACATTATACTTATGTATGTATTTTTACAAACATAACATATTATATATAAGCTTATCATACATTTACGATGAATATAGTGCTTTCGTAAGACCCTGGCTAAAGCTGGGAGATTGCCAGGTAGATAGTCCTTTCGTAATCTGTTAAAAGATTATGTATATATATCTCACCGGTCCAGATTTAGGGCATTTACACTCCTTTAATCCGAGCAAAGCGCAGTCTGATGCTTGACAAGTTCCGTCAAGGAGACATTTGCCGCTCACTCCACAGTCACACGACGATAGATCAGCACACGTACATTCGTGATGTTGGTGGTGACAGTCCTTGGATGAAAGGATTTATATATGAGACGAAACTTCTCAGCATTCAATGTATTCATGTGCGTGTGTCGGGTCCATCGTTGTAGTGAGAGGAGCTTCAACAGTGACTGGGACTTGTGACCCAGGTGTAGGTTTAAGGGACCCCTATCTAACGCGCGTTAAACGCTCACCTACACTGTCCAAGCTCCTGTCTCTACCAAATTTGAAAAGCACCTACTACGGCTGCCTTTACGTACGCTCTAAGAATGAATTAATGTTAATTCTGGACAAGCCCAAATATTTTAATAGGTTGTAGAGATTTAGCTGTTATACCTCTCGCTCCTACCTGTACTACCTCCTACTAATAATATAATTGCGAAAGTTTGTGAGTGTGTGTATGTTTGTTGCTTCTTCACGCTCAAACTGCTGAAGCGATTTTGATAAAATTTTGTATACAGGAAGCTGACGTCCAGGAATAACACAGGCTACATTACATCCCGGAAATCCGCGGTTAACACCGCGAGGCGCAGCTAGTATGTATATAAATATATATGTGAGACTGTGTGTTAAAAGCTTTAACTGTAAAAACTAAGATTTGAAAATTTTTAATGGTCAATGTTTAAAAAGATAAAAGTTTTTCAATTGGACTAAATAATGAAGATTTACACTACGTATATACAGGGTGACTGGTGAATTACTATCGATACTTGAGGACGTGATATTTGACGATCATATATGACAAAATAAAAATTAATATAACATAAATATTAATAAACTTCTAAGTAAAGTTAACCAAAAGTTATGTAATTAATTACGCATCGTGTGAACACCCTACAGATTAGGTATACACACACACGCGTGCGGCGGCGTGTTGAAACAACACCACGCCGCCGCACGCGTGTGTCCACACTTGGAACACTTGGAACGTGTGCACACTTTATTTATTTATACGGAAATTTGGTCAAAACTTAACTACCTATTTTTTTACATAATTCGAATGAGATGTACCGAGTATTCTCCTTAAATATTGATAGTAATTCACCAGTCACCCTGTATATGTTAGTATAATGAATGTCATTTAACCAAAATAGAATTTATATACATGATGTGCTTTATTCAATCATTTTGATTTAGGATTAATTTTAATATTAATTTAATATTAATTAATAGAAATTAATGGTGTAATAATTTTGTTGATTCGATTGAACTCTACTTTATCGTAATACCCACATAACATTATATTATATGTAATGGCACCATCATATATTGGCATATATCTGATGGTAAAATCAGTTAGACTTAAGCTGAGCTTTGCATTTGTGTGAGTGAAAGCAAAAGTGGAGTTAGACAAAAAGTTTTAGAATTCAATTTTATTATATTATACATAACATAAGTGCTAAAAAATAAGCAAAACTTGTAAAAGGCCAGAGGGAAATATTATGAATATTATGGATATTTTTTTATTGATTAATAAAAATTTTGAAAAACTATACAAATTCACTTGACATTGCGTTTTCAATATTTGAAGTTGCTGCCAGTACAAAGCGTGAAGTGCGGAAGGTGCGGGGCGGAGTAAAAGCAGAATAAATTGGTTCAAAACTAGAAAAGAACGTTGCATTCAAAAATTTGACATCACACCTACACACTGCACTCACACAAATGCAAAGCTCCCTATACCTCGTTTACTAACTACCCTCTATTATAACTAACTAACTAACTAACTAGATATACAAACTAACGATTCCACTGCTCGTGAGGTTAGCGAACTCGCAGTTAGCGTTACAACACAGACCCTGGGAGGGATGACAACTGACGCCAGGCGATACGGAACAGCCATCCTTATATAAGGTCCTGGAATATATAACATTATGTATATATAAAACAAAATATATTGATATTTTAGGCTATATTTCTCTGATATTTAAGCTGTAATACTCTAATATTTCAATAAAATCAGTTCTTCAAATCTACATGTGTATATATTTTAATAGAAATAGCTATATATTTACTAACAATCGCAAGAGTTTGTGGAATTAGTGCAAACGTAACAAACTGTGGGTAAGTTTAGTAATTCTAAATAATTAAATCTACCCTCAAAGAATATATGATTCATTAATATTGTTGAAACTTACTCAGGTTCCATAGAAAAAAATATTCTATTCTCAAATAATAACCAAATAAACAGGATTCGAACCTACAACCTACTTAATATTACATTCATATTGCTTTACACATTAAGCTATTTCCTCTTAATTGATATTGGTGGATTAAGTATACACATATAAGCATCTAGTTTTCGATCTATCAAACTATAGATCTGTGTCTATATCTATCTGTATCTATATCTATCTATGTATATCTCACCCCTCCTCGTGCACGAGAGCTCCCCCCGCGCGCGGTGTACAGCAAGGGTCTCTCTGACTACATTCAGAGGGTAGACCACAATCACAAGACTCACCGATCTCTACTATACCTGGAAATATTGTATTATTTTAAACTCCATACAAAAATTATGAAATATTTTTATAAGTATCCATTAAGATGAAAGAAAATAAAATTAATGTTTCGTCAATTAAATTTTTATATGTATTTTTTAATCTTGATTACGTCCTTCTTTAGTTTTTGTAATTAATAATGATGGAAGGAAAATTATATGATTGCTGATTATACTGTTCTCTATGAATACTTCTTTCTTTTGAATATATCGTATAAAATTTTACATTCACGCAGACATTCGATTACATATAAATTATTAATTGTCAAACAAAAATTTAATTATTTTTAATAATTACTGGCACGCTATAAACTCAAATTTCTTAAATACGTCACTTTATTAAAAAAAAAAAACAATTCTATTCTACTAAATATATACATACCATTTCCACAATACGGCTGGTCTACTTCCGTGAGACAGTAGCTCATGCTGCTGAGAGTAGCTGTAATGAGTCTCTTACTACACACAGAGAACTCTGAGTGCTTGGTTGGAGCTGACTGTGAGCCCATCAGATAACCACGGCAGTCGGGGTTTGGGAAATGGTCGTCGTGGTGGGCACCGAAACTATGACCTATGAATCAAGCACATTTGAAATTTGAAATTCGAACACAAATATATTATTCATTTTCAAATTTCGAACAGCATATCATCTAATTTGGTATATATTACATCAATTCAAGCTTCTAGTTGCACATTTGAAATTCGAACGCAAATATATTATTCATTTTCAAATTTCGAACAGCATATCATCTAATTTGGTATAGATTACATCAATTCAAGCTTCTAGTTAAAGCACATTTGAAATTCGAACGCAAATATATTATTCATTTTCAAATTTCGAACACCATATCATCTAATTTGGTATAGAATTACATCAATTCAAGCTTCTAGTTAAAGCACATTTGATATTCGAACCCGAAAATATTATTCATTTTCAAATTTCGAACACCATTATCATATTTGGTATAAATTACAAAATAATACAAAAAATTTATAACTCAATAATTATCAAACTACATTCGATATTAGACCATAATTAGGTAGTTTAATATTTCATGTTCAATAGTATAATATAAATGTCATTATGTTTGACATTTAGTGACGACACACACATTGAGACATATTCACGTATTGATATATATGTGTGTGTGTGTGTGTGTGTGTGTGTGTGTGTGTGTGTGTGTGTGTGTGTGTGTGTGTGTGTGTGTGTGTGTGTGTGTGTGTGTGTGTGTGTGTGTGTGTGTGTGTGTGTGTGTGTGTGTGTGTGTGTGTGTGTGTGTGTGTGTTGTCAATTGTAATTTATTCCATGTATTTCCAATTCATTCTATATAAAAATAGCTTTATGTACCTTCCCAATATACACTTTGACTGTGCTAAATCTCATTTTGGTCGTTGTATATAATTTTCATAAAAATCGGACAGTTTCTGATTAAAGTTTCAATTATTATGATATGATTTTCATATTTAGAACATCTCAGAACAAACTCAATATGCAAAATTCAAATATGGAATACGGTACAAACTTCAACGCATACTAACAACTTATTTTAAACTTCGAACGTCACAAAATAGAGTATTATCCATATTTTTTAAAAAACAAGTCATTTTCAAATTTCGAACGTGATAATAAATTTTCAAATTTGGAATCCATTACCCATCTCATGCGCCAGTGTGAGCGCCGCTAGTCTCTCGGGCACTCGGTCTCTGTCGCCGGTGGCGTGCGCGAGGGCGAGCGTGTTGAAGGAGCGCCCGTAGGCGCGTCGGTCACACAGACCGCCCGCAGCGCCACCTAGCCCTCCGCCCAGCGACGTGAAACTATAACATGACCATACATATGTAACCTTAATACAAGTTTACATCCACACTACGTACTCAGCGTTAATACTTAATAGTTTTTCATTCAAGAACCGATGTTGATACTACGAGTATTGTGTGTAGAGATTTATGAATGGAAAACTATTAACGTTCCGTATCAAGTCTGATGACGCAGACTCGTAATAAGTACTATCGGTCTCACAGACCGCCCGTAGCTTACTTGAGAATGAATCAACGAAATAGTTTATTTATGTCCACACTAATATTTAAAACTACAATATATCCAACTTTCTTTAGCCAAAGTGGGCGGTATATTGAATCTCAAAGGTCTAAGTAATAATATAAATGCAAAATAATATATTTTATCACGATATTGGAATTATGAGACGAACACGATTCAAATGTTAATTTATGACGTCATTTCCCTAATGTTATTCTGTTATTATGTTACATCATACGTCAAACACAAATACTTAATTTCGTATAATTCAGTTTCTTTTACCTTTAAGTTCAATAATATTTATTCTGTATGCTTAGTATATGTTTGCATCGTCACACAGCGCACTGCATACTAACCGTTTTCCACTAGGAACGAAAACCTGTCATCACACTATATGACGATGCAAAATATATAGTTTATGAACACTGTTTTATTATGTGATTTATATACATATATTAGTAGAGAGAGGAGCTTGGACAGTGGAGGTGAGCGTTTAACGCACGTTAGATAGGGGTCCCTTAAACCTACACCTGGGTCGCAAGTCCCAGGCACTGTTGAAGCTCCTCTCACTACAACGACGGACCCGGCACTCGCACTGTGAATACATTGAATGATGAGAAGTTTTGACTTATATACATATATGTTTTTGTATAGTTTTTTTGTACCTTAATCCCAAAGTTCTGTTAAGGAAGGCATGTCCAGAAAAGGCGACCCCAAGACAGACTTCAGACAGTCTTCTAAGCCTCGCGAACCTCATGAGATAGTTCCGCCCGTCAATAGACCGGTCTTTTACCAGATCACCGAAGACGCGGTTGTTGGTCTCATCGGATGTAAGAATAAGGATATATTTAACTGCGAAACCTAAAAAGACCTGGATTAGTAGACGAGTATACTAGTAGACTAGTAGACCAGTAGATGTTATGATGTAAGAAAAGGATTTTTGGGTTATTTTTATAACAATTTTAATTTTGTTATAGCAGTTTAAAAAAGGGGAAAATTACGAATTTAGTAATCTTACCACAAGTTTTGTATCTACACACTAGTCTTAATAGTTATTCCTTAATATATAGTAGATTGTTTAATACTTTGTATTTAGTGTGACTACGAGAACTTGTATTAAGAATACATACATTTAATGGTACTGTAAAAATTCCCAAAATAAACCAATTTAGTACTGATATTCAATCCATTACAAGTTGATTTAACTACATACTTTAAGTTTTGAGTATTCCATAACAATTTACCCACCAATATTATCTGGTACGCCGTCTTCATTGAAATCTGAATTCCTAAATATAATATCAGCTTGGGCCACAGCGTGCATCATCCTTTGCACAACGTGATTTATACTCGAGTTAGCGTCCTGGGACATTAAAAGGAATTACCAACTACCCTCATACAAAAAAAAAATTCCAATAATCATAACAATAAAAAAATACATAGTTATTTATTGCTTCATGAATAAATATTTATATATATCATTTTAAATAAATTCCTATGTATGTTTAATAGAATTTTTAATATTAATTTATTATTACGTAATGTTGTTTTGAGACCTTTTCGTAAAATTCCTTATCAGCTAGTAGAAGTAGATCGCATATACGAGCTCTAGCGACGCCGGTTTCCGGGGCTCTGTCTTCTATATGGTATGGGAAGTAGGAGAGCTTGTCGAAACCGGCTCCGACCTGAGTTTTATATCGATAAATAAAAAGAAACAACGCTTAAAACATATTAAACACTGACTCAGAATCGAACTCCTCACTACAAACTGGTTCCAATTCATATAAATCAATAAATTTGTCCCATTAACTAACACATTGAAATAGATGCTAATAACTAGTTTGCATTCTGTTTTAATAGTTTCTTTTATTTATTTTGTACCAAAAAAAATATCTTTTGCGTCTAACTTTGCCCAATACGGTCCACGTTCCTAGGCTATAAATTAAAAAAAGCGCTTTCCAAGCGTTAAAGATTGTGTTAATTCAAACAGACAGACAGCAGGCTTCAATAATATCCTACAAATATTATAATTGCGAAAGTTTGAGTGTGTGTATGTTTGTTACTTCTTCACGCTCAAACGGCTGAAGTGATTTTAATAAAATTTTGTATACAGGAAGCTGACGTCCAGGAATAACACATAGGCTACTTTTTAAATGCGAAAGTAACTCTGTCTGTCTGTCTGTCTGTTACGCTTTCACGCCTAAACCACTGAGCTGATTTTAATGTAATTTGGTACAGAGATAGAGATGACCTTGAACAAGAACATAGGATAGTTTTTATCCCAGACTTTAGAAAGGTTTTGTTGTAAACGCGATATAACCGAACTCCACGCGGGCGAAGCTGCGGGAGGAAAGCTAGTTAATATATATATCACATCACCTGTTCACCTGTGCATGGTCGCGGCGTGGTCTTTTCGGTGCCGCCATATTGTCGTTAATGAGAACCCCGAAAGACTTATCCGGACCGTCTTTACCGTAGGGATCGGCATGCAGTGTTCGGTTACCTGCCATTATATTAACAAGTCTTATCAACACTACTATATTTTTTTTATAAGTGACCAATCCACAACATAAAATAACAAATAAAACCTTTTTTGAAATCAACTATACCTATTTTTTTTTAAATTTAATATTACATCACCTTCATTATGTTTGGATGTGATCAAAATAAAATCATAATTTTCGTTTTATTTTTCAATCTCAGATTTACAATCCGTATAGTTTTTAGAACTAAACGTATTTAAACATTTAAATCAAGTCCAGAGCCGATTTATTTTTTTAACCTTTTGCTTATATGACTTGCATTGCATATGCATAAGTAAGTGTTACGTGTGGTTTTGTTTAAATCGAATAATAGTCTAGTTTTTTTAGATACCTAACCAATTTCAAAGCCAGATTAATCAAAATGCCTTAGGATTTTCGACCTTATCTTAAGTGAGGGTAGTTGGATTTTTTTGATATTTACCTAGATGTAAGACACCATAAAAATGATTATCCTCTCCTACATAACCCTCGGCTGAACCGGCTGCTGGGTCGTCCACGGGGAATCCCCTGGACATTACTATATCCGCTAACGCCGGTGAAAACTTGGGCACCATTTTGACATCCATATCAGGGTCTAATAGCAATGTAGTCTGTTGACTCATCAGTGGTGAGGTACCTTAGAAATTTTATGCTTACTATATCAATTAAATTTCAAAGTTTTGTATATATATAGGATTTTACAAACATATTCTCTAATTCGAATAATGCTTTCCTATTTATAGAGACTAATAAACTTAATTATTATATAAAAACCATGTTTTACAAACTAACCACAGAAAATATTTATTTACGAATTATTTTATACAGATTTAGTTTTACGTAATCAATATATATGATTGAATTTTATCGAGCTTATAAAATATATGTAATTTATTTACCAATAGCCTGAGTTTTAAGACATAACAGATAAGTTTCCTGGCCAAATATCCCTTCCACAACCTGGTAACCATAGGACCTACAAATACTATCAGCCCTCTCCAATCGATCCTGGAGGTCCAAACCTCTAACAGATATAAATAAAACAAAAAGCCAAAACATGACCCAATTAATAATTTTATCGTTGCTATGTCACTATGACATTTCGTAACCTTTAAGCTTTCAAATTTGATTTGATATTCTACATAGAGGAATTATAATAAAGGCTTATTCACACTTATTATTTTAATAGGACTAAAATAAGACAAAATTAATTATCTATACTATTTGTAATATTGAAATTATCATACAGTTAAGCATGCAAACAGTATAAGTCGCTTGCGTGTACACAATACTTAATGAGGAATGAATGAAATAGTATTAATTCGTTCATTCATAATATCGGATTCCATTCAATACCCCCCATTCCCATGTGTAGGACATCACAAAAATGTGTGTAATAGCATTTAACATTCAAATATTATAATCGAATTATTTAAATTGTATAAATATCAATAAAACCAGTATATAAACCACGCGATAGATCCATGATGAACGAGAAACAATAAGAAAAAAAACATTTATATAACACATATATACAATAACTAATAAGCTTCAATATTTATTTATATATATAAGAAAGTTGTGTTAGTTACACTATTTATAACGCAAGAACTGGTGGGAAGATATTGGTGGGGAGATAGCTTAGAACCAGGAGACGGATATAGGATATTTAATTCAGTTCGATCGAAATAAAAAATAATAATAAACTCCCATATCTAGTTATTTATTTATCTATAGGTCAGCTAGCTATACATATATTACTAATTCCAAAATCAACGCGGACGAAGTTGATGGCAAAATCTAGTATTAAATTAAAGGTTTATAATGTATGGATGTAAAAGTTTTTTTTTATCCATCTACCTTCAAAGACTGCTGAACCCTGAAGGTAGTTAACGATGGCGCCTGTCTTCATCTAATACAATACGTCGCGTGATTAATTATAGGATATATTTAAGGAATTCTATGTGAATAGAATTTTGCATACATTAAAATTAATCACGACCCGGGATTAGTTACGCATTCCAGGGACTATTTGAATATTTATAGCAGATTATTTCTATGTAATGCTATATTATAAAAATATATTATAACATATACTACGTGTTCTTAAATAGATGAATAGATTAATTTTCATCCCTACTAATATTAAATGCGAAAGTAATTCTGTCTGTCTGTTTGTCTGGTACGCTTTCACGCCTAAACCACTGAACTGATTTTAAAGAAATTTGGTACAGAGATGGAGTTGACTTTGAGAACATATGATAGTTTTTATCCTAGACTTTTGAAAGGTTCTCTTGGAAACGCGATATAACCGAACTCCACGCGGGCGAAGCTGCGGGCGGAAAGCTAGTATGCATATACTATTTGTGAGTCCGTTCGTTTTAAATAAAAAGAAAATCAGACTTATATACCTATTTACTAAATTATTTCTCAAAATATCGACTAAAATTAATAATAAAATTAATATTTATTTATTTTTTTATTATAATTGAATAATAATATTTAAGAATTTTCTTAATTTTGATGTTATCAATTGTTTTGTTTGGTTCAAATTAGCATCGTCATTACACACGTAGTTTCGTTTCTCATTCAATAATCGAGTTTATTCAAAGATTAATGAATTAAAATATTAACGCTATTTATACGGTAATTATTTGAACTATGACTCAACATACTGTAACCCTTAGTATTTTTAGCAGGGAAGTAAAAATTTCCTATAAACTGAAAGTTTAAAGGTTTCCCATTCATAAATCATGATACATATTCGTAGAACTGACGTATGTTTACTCGTAATTAGGGTTCGAAGATTTATTTTTAACCAAAAGCACTTGACTAGCTATTCTTGGTAAATAACGAAAATAATTAAATATCGTAACGTAATATATCATATAATTAAAAATATCATCAAAATTGTGATTCATTATTGATATATTAAAATGTATGCAAATTGTTATTTTTTTGTATTCAATTAGATATATAATTTGCTTTGAGAATAATTAATTATATTTGGGATTGAGATCGAAAAGGTTCTTTTTTAGATCGTAAGATTAATGCAATAAGCAATAATAAGTAGTGTTTATAAAATAAATACAAAAAGATAGCATCAAATTTTATCTAAATTATGATTTTTTAGCACTCTCACAGTAATATCAATATAAAAAGCCAAATCAGCAACTAGATGTACTTACATTTAGTTAAAATCAGTTTCACTTGGAACACGTACAAACATGGTATTAATTATTCCATGTCCATAAACTTATTACGATTCCACTTATCGTGTGTTAGAAGCGAGTTTTCGGTGAAACTATATTGAGATGAAGTTACACTGGCTCAAATATGTAAATGATAAAACTAAACAGTATATCGCACGAGGAACACAAATTTTACTCACTTCAAATGAGAGTTCCGGGCTAGGCGCGCGTTCCCGCCACTTGACGTACGGGCGACAGATTATAAAACGTGTTCGTATTTATTAATATTAAAAGCAGTGAATAAAAAAAAACAAAATGTTGAAATATACAGCCAAAAAATATTATTCGGAAGGGAGCAAATTAAATCAAGTGGTGGTTGCAGTTTTGAGTAAGTAAATATTTTTTTTATTTTCATGGTATATAGTTTTTTATAGATGCGAGTTTTATATTTTATATTTAAATATTTAGAACCAAGAAAAAATCAGTGTAATTTTTATAAGAGCTTTAAATAATGTTTCGCTCTAATGCTGTTTACAATAAATTAAAATTATTATTTAAAAATAGAATAAATATGATAATATGATTTTATATTTTATATTATTATGTTCCATTTAAAATTATTTAAAATTTGTTTTTAAAAAGTATTATAAATCTTAAATAAAAAAAATATTAGGGAAAAAACATTTTTATTTGAAAATCATTTTATTTATTCCATAGTATGTTTCATAAACTATAATATACATATTTATTAATTATTCGGTACGGTGAATGAACGGCACAAAAAAAAAACTACATACACATATAAAATATATTATAATCCATTTTAATACTTGTAGATTCACGGCAAATAATAAGCTTTCTTATTTTCCTAGAAATCCGAGCGTAAATTATAGAGAAAAAGGTGTAATAATGTCGATAGTTATTAAAAAGTCATATGACCATTACAAGAGATTGAATGTATCTAAATAGCTTCGGTAATGCGAAATTAAATACTTTCAAGAAAAGTTGTTTTATATGCAACGCTCGCCCAATGCCCTTAAGCTTGTACTTTAAGGATGCGTTCAATATATTATACAGGGTGACTGGTGAATTACTATCAATATTTAAGGAGAATACTCGGTACATGATTCTCATTCGAATTATGTAAAAAAAATAGGCACTTAATTTTTGACCAAATTTCCGTATAAATAAATAAAGTGTTGACACGTTCCAAGTGTGGACGCGTGCGGCGGCGTGCTGATACAACACTACGCCACCGCACGCGTATGTGTGAGTGTGTGTGTATACCTAATCTGTAGGATGTTCACACGATGCGTAATTAATTACATAACTTTTGGTTAACTTTACTTAGAAGTTTATTAATATTTATGTTATATTAATTTTTATTTTGTCATATATGATCGTCAAATATCACGTCCTCAATTATCGATAGTAATTCACCAGTCAGCCTGTATATTATTTTGAATGTAAATTCAATTTTTTTTCTAAACATATCTAAGTGGACGGTTTAGTCGTAACGGTCGGCCGGTATTTTGGTCGTAACTGGTCGTCTTGCATCAGACGAGTCTGCGAACGAGTTTGTCGAAAGTTTCATCCGACAAGGTCACGGCTGTGTAAAGTTCGCATCGAAGCGACCTTAAAATACGTTGGCGATCACTGAACCCATTAACATTTGAAAAAATATACATAATATTAATCACATATGCTAATAATGCATTATAGATTCTTTTAAACTGAACTTGTCATATAGAAAACCCGTTTTTTATAGGGAAAATAATAGATATTTTCCTGTAAAGATACGCTCAGAGCAAAACTATTATATTATTATGTATAAAATTATAAAAAAAATAATAATATTGAAATATTCCTACACTTTGTAATTGATTTTTTAAAATTATGTTTTATATCATAATTAGATATTTATACAATTATATAAATTTGTAAATGATCGTTGTAATAATATCTTATATGAAACAAAAACTTAAAGTATAAAATAGAAAAAATATTTAAAAATACAACTAGTTTGATAAATAATTATAAAACATAATATTTTTAACACACAATATATTTGTTACATTTAAATTGACAGTCAAAATACGTATTTTTATTTACTTATAATTTAAGATTATTTTTTATCTGTGACCTCTGGCGTGTTAGAAATTTCGTTTTTTTTTTAATTTCTATATATGCATACAATGACACATCATAAACATTTATTTCTTTTTCATTTTCGAAGGAGACGCAAAGGTTGAGACTATACTGCCAATAATAAGATAAAAGAAAAAAAGTATTTAAGAATAATGCTATGCAAAGTTATATTAGTTATTTAATAAAGAGACCATTAGCTAATACTAAGAAAGAGTCCAACATCTGGTTACACAGTATAGTTAAACATTATTAACCTAAATACATCTAATAAAAATCATCATTTCACAAATGCAATGTTTTTATTCGTAGGAATATATGAAAAATATTTAGTTTTAGGTTATTCAGTCTATGTCAAGTTCATCTATAATAATTAAATAACCTATTTTTGTATACCTAAATGGGTTAAAGAGTTATGAGTAAGAAGTTAATGAAGGCATCCATTTTGGATAAGTAATTATTTAAGGAATTACGTAATTGTCGTCGCTAAGTGAAGAAACAAATATAATCATGAATACTTAAGTATTTTTTAATAAATATATAAATAATAATCAATATATACGTTTTATTTAACTTTGGTAAATTAATGAAAATAAATTTCACTTTTGTCACAAAGCTTTTTAAATAATTCTTTGAAAGTAATTTCAATAAAAACTTCTTTATAGTGCCAGTAATATTATTATTCGCTATTAAATAAATCATTCGATTAATAACGCACGTTTAGTTTTATTTGATCGAAATAATTATGATTTAAAAGCGTTTCAAATGAATAACGATAAAGAACGTCTTTATTATAAACTATAAATCAAGAAGAACTGGTCTTATCTTTTGTTAGTAAAATAAAAAGAATGCTTAGTTATGACGCCATCTTGTTCTGGTGAAGGAGGTTTTACCTGATTTTAATTTATTTCAATAAACATTCCAGATTATACGAACTGTACCGAACTCGAGATATTTTTTGTCGTCAGAAAACTATAGAATTATAATATAAAACCATTAGCCTGAATAGTTTACTAATATTTTTAGAAAATGTAGATATAAAAAATATATATACGGACTCTTTTCACGATGTATGTAATACACAAATGTCGCTGTACGTTAAAACATTATGTAGCGTAATGTCCACAATTGATTGAGTTGTTTTGTTCGCTGGTTAACGCATCTGATTAATGACTAACCAAGAATGAACAACAAAAAAACACCGTCTTATTAACCGTATTAATTTATTGGCACAATATAATACGCCATTATAATGAAACTAGTTGTCATGCTCTGTCAAATGTATTTTGTAAACAACTCTAAATGTGTCAGATCGAATGACGTAAAGCGAAAAAATAAATGAAATTTAACATTTTTGTGTAACGAAATTATAAATGTAATTTAATATTTTATCCTCGAGCTTTTTCAATCAAATATTGCCAGAAGCTTCGGGATTCGATGAAGAGAAGTCGAGAAACTAATAAGTATAAACAAACGTATCACTGTCCCAACAGTAATTGGAGTGAATGAAATATCAGCTGTCATTTTACGTAACTTATTAGATATATAAATAGGTTTTATAATCTTTGGACTTTGTTTGTAATAAAAAAATAATAAAGTGAAGCCGACATTTTGACTATTTGATCAGAGCTTTCAAATATTTTCAATTTATTTATATTTTTAATATTATTGAAGAAAAAATCTAAGCTATTTAAAAATCTAGTATTCAATATATTTACTTATCATTCGAGTCTGTAGGTAACCGTTAGAATTCCTTAATTTTCATCAAGTCGTTTATTTTAAATGTCTCACGTTTCGCATGTATAATTTATGAACATATCTGTGTACTACGCTTTATATGTTATCTGTTAATACCTGTTATAGGAATGACACTTTCTAATGACGTAGGTGATTGAACTTATATTATACTTACTCTAATAATTATACTTAAAAACATATAAATGGATAAAGTTTTCGAATTTAATACTATAATGAATTAATGAATTAATGAATCCCTTTTTCTCTTGGTCACGGCATCACGCGTGAATGGCTGGAAATTCACTAATTCTTTTTCCGTTTTATTTGCTATTATTAGGAGAAGGTTCCTATGAAAATTACTAAAAAAAAAACTACAATATTTTACTTTTCTAATAAAATAATGTGTCACTGGCAGTAATATTCACGTTGCCATAAAAACAAGGAAAAAATTAAAACAAATAAACTTCATTCAGATAAAAAGGTAACAGATATTTCTTGATTATTTTGCAGTACGAAGTTCGCAGGTTCAGCTAGTTTATATGTTCTAAAATATGGATGTGGATGTAATATATCTTCTATCTTCTATATATATAAAAATGGATTGATGTTCCTTAGTCTCGCTAAAACTCGAGAACAGCTGAACGGATTTATCTTATCTTAGTCTTGAAATGTTCGTGGAGGTTCAGGGAAGGTTTAAAAGCTGAAAAAAATTGATTCATTACTGGGAAAACCATAAAAACAGCCCTTTCCTATTTCCCATACAAACGTTTTTTTTGACATTAGATTTGACAACTAACTAATATGTCAATCATTCTGTCGCACTTCAAAACACGGAGATTTATGACTTAAAGGTAAACTCCATAAACATAAATAAAACAAAACGTAACAGCTACTTGATTATATGTCGATATAGAGTTCGCCGGGTCTTCTAGTGTTTGATAAAGATCAATATGAATAATACTTGTACATATAAAGTTACATAGCATACATAATAATTACGCAATGCAATTGTTTTGTTTGTCACATAAATTGAACATCGATCTATCAACCGTTTGCTATTGATTGTATTTCTGAGAATTTTTAGCGTGTGTATAACAAGTAAATATAAAGATTTTAGCACCAAATTATGTGTACAAATAACAAAGTTTATAACTGGATATGATCGCATTACTATAGTTTTTTGATCGTCTGATTTTGAAATGAATATTCCACTGAAAGTATTTTTTTCTCATAACATCAATTGACACTGAATTCCTGTTATTGGGAACAATTTTAAAAACAAACATCGCTCGCACAGATCCGAAAGAAACTTAACTGTTATTGCCGTTGCAAACATTGCGTCATTTGTAATAATTAAATTAATTAAAGAATATATGAATATATATATTTTTTCTAAGATTATTGTTGTTTAAATTATAATGAATTATATTAAATAAATATATTTGATAATAATATTTTATTTTCTTAAGTTTTTATGGTATGTTACATTTTTATTTTCTACTAGCTTCTGCCGCGACTCCGTCTGCATGGAATAGTGACTTCCGGCAGATTTTTGGTTCTTCCCACATAGTTCGAATCGAATGGTCGAGTTCCCGTAGAATTTTCAGGATAAAACCTATGTTTTTTTTATTCACAATGAAGTACTCTTAACCAACAACATATTTATTTGTTTATTTGAATAAAGATTAATATTATTATGTTGATACAATTTTAACAAATTATTTCGACCAAATTAGGTACCATAAAAACTGTTTTTGTGAGTTAATCTTAAAAGATAGACATATACTGTCGCGGACTGTTTTTTAGATCATTAAAAGAGCTATTATTCTTTACTACATATTTTTTGTGTATCTTGAACCGTTTTCACGGCGCACGCAACGGAAGGCTTCAAAGATGAAATAATTTCTCCCGTTTTTTACACATTTACCACTATATCTTTGCTCCTATTGGTCGTAGCGTGATGTTATATAGCCTACAGCCTTCCTCGATAACTGGACTATCCAACAAAAAAAAGAATTATTCTATTCGAACCAGTAGTTTCGGAGATTAGCGCTTTCAAACAAACAAACAAACAACTCTTCAGCTTTATAATATTAGTATAGACTAGCAACATATTTGAAAACTTTTATAATTTATATACTCAACTGTCGGTAATAATCTAAAGAGGTTTAATTTACACATCAAAATATGTCAATTTGTAAAAAAAATCAAATCAAGTATTTAGGCTGTACACGAAAAGTTTTTTAATGATATTTATTGTAATAATTATTGAACTATATCTGCTTCATGGACAAAAAGCATAAATGTTGATTCAGAAGGTGTTGTCCAAATGTAAAAAAAAAAAAGTTTTACTTATATTTTGTCAAAGAACAAAGTGATTTCACAAAAGCTAATTATTTTTGTCACAAATATATATGTATATAGATTTTAGTTCTTACAGTTTTTATGTGTAATTTTTTGTATTAAACATTGAGCGTAAATTCATTTAAATAATTTGAGACTATACATTAATTTCGGATTTAGTAACATGTGTATAGTTGAGGGTGAATTAAAGATCCTATGTCCGTCTCTTGGTTCCAAGCTATCTCCTCATCAATTTCCAACCATATCCCTACAGTTCTTGAGATATAAATATTGTAACTAACACTACTTTATTTATATATATCATCAATTAACACTTTTATTCTCTTTCAGTGGTTCTGCCAGTGTTTTCCTACGGCATGGCCGTCGGCTGGCTATCACCTATGGGTCCGTACCTCATGTCCGAGGATACCCCGGCGGCGGAACCAGTTCATCCTGACGTCATATCCTGGATGGCTTCCGTCGCTTACCTGGTGGGAACGCCAGCTGTGTTCCTGTTCGGCTACATCGTTGACAACTTCGGTAGAAAGAAAGCGCTTATGTTGACATCTTTTTCAATGGCGGTAGGTTATGTAATGATGTTAAAGATTTTTGTTTATACATAAATATAAATAATTATATGGTTTTCGGATATAATATCATATAATTTGTATATATTTACTTTATATTATCCAAATTTTCGATTAATCAAGATTATGGACGAAAGTGTTTTGACCAATAGTAGTAAAGTCGAAAACCATAGTTTTATTTAAAGGTATTATATATTTGAATGTAATTTGAATTATGGATGCCTTTATATAAATTTATACGCCATATATATGTGAAAAAGTTTGATTAAATTAAAAATAAAACTGTACACATTAAGTATTTAAAGATTAAACAGCAATAATGACGTAAATTCTGAACAGAGCTGATCTTCTTACACTGTTGGACCGAAATTAAGTAAACATATTATATAAAAACCAACGTATGGAAACTGGCTTTAAAATGAAATAAACTTTATCAAAATTTGTCTATTCGTTTAGGAGCTATGTCATCATATACAGACATAAAAATTAACGCCCTTCCTTGGTTTTAACTGAGTTTAAAAACTATGAAGTTTTCTTTCAATATATCAAAATACTGTTACTATAGTAACTGATGTTTGAGACGTCTTTGTAATGAGAAATTTTGTTTTCATTCCTCATACTCGGAATGTACTGTTTTGATTTGATTATAGGGTAGAAAATGCTTTTCCCCTCCCTAGGGCGGGAAAAACTCTTACAAATTACTTTCCACCCAATGGCCGGAATGAATTTCAAAAATAATACTACTGACAGCATTACATTATATGTAAAAATTAAAAAAATGCTGAGACAACAATCTACTATTCTCTTCCTCGATTCATCAGATGGAGACAATTAAGATTCAAAAATCATTTGGCTAACAGAAATTCACCTGGAATTATTTCGTTGCTTTTAACTCAAAACCAATTAGACTACCAATTTATTATAACCAAATATATTAATGGTCATTTCTAAAGTATTAAATATCCTTATAAACTGTTACCAATTCATTATATCCCTACTAATACCTATTATAAATGCAAAAGTAACTCTGCCTGTCTGTCCGTCGGTCTGTTACGCTTTCACGCCTAAACTGATTTTAATAAAATTTGGTACGGAGATAGAGTTGACCTTGAGAAAGACCATAGGATAGTTTTTATCATAGACTTTTGAAAGGTTCTCTTGGAAACGCGATATAACCGAACTCCACGCGGGCGAAGCTGCGGGCGGAAAGCTAGTAAAATATATATACTAAGTTATGTAAATAATAACATAGCAACTAAGCCGTAAGTCTGTTTTCACATAACTTATTATACGTTACAGATATTTCCTATTATTCATAACAGTTGACGTGCAAACTATTTACTAATAAAATATCTAGATATATAATGAGATCTAAAACTTTCGAGATTCATTTAAATGAAACTAATATTCTTCGGATATACTACGAGTGCATTATTTTTGTAAAAAAACTGCATACTCCCGACGTTTCGGCTACTTGTCAGCAACCGTGAAAAATATTATTTTCATTTAAAATTTTAGATATTTTCTTTTAAGTTTATACTTATGTTAGTTTTGTCCAAAGTTTACATCAATCAGTATTACTACAAGTTCGTTACGTCACTACAAACGGTGCGTTAAAAGTACTTCATTCATAAATCTTAACACATTATAGTATTAATAGGTTATTATATGACAAATGGTAGATTCTGTTACATTTGAAAACATCGGTAAAATCATAAACTTTCAGGGATTAGCTTATAACAATCTTAAGACGTATTGTTTTTAAATTATTTTGACTTTTTCTTTAAGCAATACTATGAATATTCTCGGTAAAATCATTTATTATTTAAATATTTTCAGCGATTGGTTTATGAAAATTTTAAAACTTTTGTTTTAAAATTCTTAAATATTTTTAACAAAAACTCGTTTATATATTCTATTCAATAAGTATTACGAGCTCACCAATGAACTTACTAAGAATAGTATCTAGATAAATTTATTTGAAGTAGAGGTATAACAGCTAAATCTCTCCACAACATACTAAAAGACTTGGGCCTGTCCAGAACTAATCAATTCATCCTTAGAGCGTACTTCGAACTCAGCCCTAGTAGGTTCTTTTCAAATTTGGTTAGGTAGAGAGAGGAGATTGAACAGTGGAGGTGAGCGTTTAACGCGTAAGATAGGGTCCCTTAAACCTACACCTGGGTCACAAGTCCCAGGCACTGTTGAAGCTCCTCTCACTACAACGATGGACCCGACACACGCACCGTGAATACATTGGATGCTAATAAGTTTTTTTACTTATACTTACTAACTAAATACGTAGACTCAAATCAATGGCCATACTAAGAACAATTATTACAGAAAACTTATACAGGGTGACTGGTGAATTACTATCAATATTTAAGGAGAATACTCGGTACATGATTCTCATTCGAATTATGTAAAAAAAATAGGCACTTAATTTTTGACCAAATTTCCGTATAAATAAATAAAGTGTTGACACGTTCCAAGTGTTCCAAGTGTGGACGCGTGCGGCGGCGTGCTGATACAACACCACGCCGCCGCACGCGTATGTGTGAGTGTGTGTGTATACCTAATCTGTAGGGTGTTCATACGATGCGTAATTAATTACATAACTTTTGGTTAACTTTACTTAGAAGTTTATTAATATTTATGTCATATTAATTTTTATTTTGTCATATATGATCGTCAAATATCACGTCCTCAAGTATCGATAGTAATTCACCAGTCACCCTGTATATATAAGTTCTATATACATATAATATGTTGATATATCTTGTCGCCTAATTATTATGAATTGTTATTTTCTTACATACGCATGCTGTTATTACCTTTAATTAAGATGCCACCTGTATAATTTTTTTATATCCATGTGTCTAAAATGTTCCTGGTGTGTATTCTTGTTGGTGATCTACAAATAAATAAATAAATAAATAAATAATAAACTTTTTTGCAGGTTTGTTGGGGTTTAAAACTATATTCCACCGAGACCTGGGCGTTGATAACAGCTAGAGCTATCGTTGGTTTCGGAGTGGGTGGTTCTTATGTTGTCACTCCATTATACATTAAAGAAATAAGCGAAGACTCCATTCGTGGGACTCTGGGCAGTCTCGTGATATTATCTCAAAATTTGGGAAACCTAGTTGTGTATATATTGGGAGAATATGTATGTTATCATGCGACCCTATGGATCTGTCTGGCTGTACCGTTAATACACCTACTCGTGTTTCCCGCCATGCCAGAGACTCCATCTTATTTGTTGAAGAGCGGGAAAGTTGAGGTAAATAATATAAAAAATATATATTAAAATTCTATTTATATTTTTAATCACAACATTTCTTATGTAATTTAAATCGTGTTACATATTTTAAGAATGAAGATAACCGTCATAAAACGATTTGTATTTAAAAAAAATAATTCTATGTATTTTTGTACTTTTTTTTAAACAACGGTCTCTATAATACAGACGAAGGTTCAATATTTACAGCCTTTGCCGACATACAATATTCTTAAACAAATATTTATTTTCAAATACGTGCCTTGTTTAATATATTTATACTTAATATACTTATTAACGTTCCTCGTAATAGCAAAAATATATTTAAATGAAGATTATGTAAATATTTCGGATTCCATTAATGACCTTCAGTTACGCAAATATTTTATTTCTTCCGGTTTTTATGTTATATGATAAGAATTTTTAAACGATCAGAATTTTTCGCACTTCGTTAATTATTTATATAAACTGGCAATAAAGTCTGTGATGTCATCCTTTTGACATATTTTATTACATAATTTAATCGGGTTATTTAATATATTATTTTAACTACAATAAAATGGACAAATTATACATAATCATTTAGCAAAAAAAATTACTAAGTTCATATAGCTTTTATAGGGATTAGTCTGAAAAAAAGTCTATAAATTGATAATGTTCTAAGTACCTTATATGTTATATATTATGAAAAAATCATATTAAATTTTATAATGACATAGATAATTTAAATTAATACATGTATATTGATAAGTCCATAATTTTTTCTGTTTTAGGAGGCGAGAAGCGCCTTAGCTTGGCTGCGCTGCCGGCAGACCGGCGACGCCAACGTAGACACCGAACTGCAATCTCTTCTCTTGGAACTAGAACAAAGCAACTCGGGAAAATTCTTCACCACATTAAAAACATTAGGTGAGTACAGAGTATTTAACCAAAGAGGTTTCATGTCAAATTTCCCGCCAAAAAGTATTCATTATACAGGGGACTGGTGAATTACTGTCGATACTTGAGGACGTGATATTTGACGATCATATATGACGAAATAAAAATTAATATAACATAAATATTAATAAACTTCTAAGTAAAGTCAACCAAAAGTTATGTAATTTATTACGCATCGTGTGAACACCCTACAGATTAGGTATACACACACACACACACACACACACACACTTGGAACACTTGGAACGTTTCCACACTTTATTTATTTATACGGAAATTTGGTCAAAAATTAAGTACCTATTTTTTTTACATAATTCGAATGAGAATCATGTACTGAGTATTCTCCTTAAATATTGATAGTAATTCACCAGTCACCCTGTATATCTGTCATAGATTATATCACACAAATAATTATGTTTGTTATAACGCCATTATAACGAAGTATTGAGCGTACATAACTTATTCGAGTGTTCTTTAAACATAACGTATATTAACGAGCCGGCTCTCACGTAGCCTGACCGATGGTTTACCAATTTGCTTCTGTAAATATAACTGTTCTATCGCCGTCCGTTTTATGTGACTCGTGACTCGTGACGTCACACGCCACAGCACTGACAACTCTCTGAACTTGACTTTGACACTTGCGTAATTGTATGTATAATAAGTTTGTTCTATATTACGAGGTTTTTATTTTATATATGGATTAAGCCGTGATTAGAATTAAACGTTGAAACATATTATAAAAAATATATTATAGGGGTTTTAATTTTTGCAAAAATTTCAACGAAATATTTTAATTAATTTACAAACTCCGTGTATATTAAATCAAAAACAATGAATAAAAAGTAGCCTTTGTGTTTCCTTATTACATAAGCTACCTGACAATAAAAATCCTGTCAAAATCGGTCAAGCCATTTCACAGTTTATCTAGTTGTTTATCTAGACAATATTGGTAAAATAAAATATATTTGGCGTATATACCATACTTCATATATTTGTGTTATTTCAATATAACAAATGGACACATTGGACACTCCAATTTTATTTACATATATACTTATGTATGTATAGATTATACATAGTACACTGTACAAGACTTACTAATTTATTATAAAGATACCTATTAATTCTCATAAATACGAGAAAATTACTTCTTATGTAAGATGTCAGTACCGTTTGTCCTTAAATTATTTCGTAATACATAAAATAAAATTATTATATAAATTATATAGAGAACCGATGGATTAATTATCCCATTTATAAAAATACTAGTAAACCTGGCGAACTCCGTTTCGCCACCAGAAGGCTTTTATATAACATTTCGTTTGGTGATTAAAAGATGAAGAATTTTTTGTTTTATATTTGAAAAGGAAAATTTTTATTTCATTTCACAACAGTAATGAATTCATTTCGATTACAAAAATGAAGTGTTATTTAGTTGAACTTCTCTAAGTAAATGAAAGTGAATCCAAAGTAGATACCGAATCGAAGCGTTATACGTGTCCGCAAATTATCCGTTTCATCGAAGTGGTCCTTTGTAAACCACATTTTTTGTTTTTTGGTCTAACTTTAACACAAATAAAGCGTATGGTTTCCAAACTCGTGAACATACAAAATATAACTGCCCATGTGAAAAACAATGATTTTCTAAATTTATCCCGCAAATACTAAATGGTTTTAAGAGTTCAAACTACAAACACATTACCTAAATATTTTTATTTTTATATAGTAGATTTCTTATAAATATCTAATTGTCATCCATACGTCATTACATATCTGTCATTATACGTCAATTGCATAGCTGTCAATTGTGTTATTCCACGTTTTATAGTGACTGACGTTTCATGTCAAGTTCCACGGGAATGCTGTCGAACGGGATAAAAAGTATCCTATTGGAATTTCCTGATTCTAAACTACCTCCCTGCCAATTTTCAGCTGAATCGGTACAGCCGTTCTTGGGTTATAAGTGAAGTCACTAACACGACTTTCTTTTATATATATAGATGTACAATAATATTATTGCCATACCAAAAAATAAATTAAATTTTCATATTATTTTGTTCCTCAAACAAAATAAGGACATGAAATTAATCAAATGGTAAGCTTGATTTACAAAGCAACAGATCTTCCGAGAATTCAATAATTATTTTTATGGGACTTGCGTTTTTGACAACTAATTATATTGTTGAATGACAGTTGATGAAATATTACGAAGCTTTTCGGATTAAATGTTTTAATGAACAAAGATGAACAAATATAAATCATATTTTGATAATAATTAAGTTTAATTCAGAATGAAGTTATATTAGCTGACGTTTTATGTATGTATATGTAAAATTTTTGTGTGTACCCATTTAATTAAACAAAGTTTTGTTGATATTATGTGTTTTTAATATTTTATCTCTATATAGTAATTGTGGTCTCAGCAGACACGATGAAAGTACGTTGGAAGTATGTAGTTATAAAATAATGAAAATACTTAGTATTCTAAAATATTAGTTTCATATAAATTAAAAGTCTATTTGTATTGTTTAATATGAAGAAATAATTAAACAAGTTTTATATAAGTAATTTAAGATAATGTAACGTTTATTAATTTTTATATTTTGCATTGGCAACTATTATGATATGTATTTGGAATATAAAGATTATACACTTTTAACAAAGCATTTGAGGTACTCGTATTTTTGTATTAATTAATAGTTATGTGGTTGTCGTGGTGGCCTAAAGGTTAAAAGTCCGCCTCTCATGTATTAGGACGCGGGTTCGAAACCTGGCCAGTACCAATGTGATTTTTTCGAGTTATATTATGTACTTTCTAAGAATATTTAGACATCACTGACAGACGGTGAAGGAAAACATCGTGAGGAAACCTGGACTTATAGTTTTCAACTATAAGTTTGAAATCACCAACCCGTCTTGAGCTAGCGTGGTGATTAATGCTCAAACCTTCTCCATGTGAGAAGATACCTTTGCTCAGTAGTGGGCTCTGATAGGCTGATGATGACAAGAGCTTCTCGTTTCTAATTCATTAACTATATAACACTAACTATTAAGCTACGTATGTAGTGTGTATTAGAACTTATTTTAATAAATTTAATTTAGACATTTCATACGACATTACTGCTAATATTGTTGTATCGTTATTTTCATTCTATTTGCAACAAATAGGATTTAAATACGTAGGGTGGCTATCGAAGGTTCTAGGAAAATTACGAAACATACTTATATGTATATATATTAAAATACGAATTACATATTAAAACTCATAACCTATACCTAAGACTACATGATTGCCCCGATGTTAGGATAGCAATGACATTCCATAGCTTGTGTGTATCAGGAATCTTCTGGTTCAAACGGCTTGGTGTTCGTTCCGCGGAGTCAGCAGCGTCACTCTTTATATTATACTAGAAGACCCGGCATACTTCGTATCGCCCTATAATCAAGAAATATCTGTTACGTTTTTTTATTTATATTTTTGGAGTTTACCTGTAAGCCATAAATCTCCGTGTTTTGAAGTGCGACAGAATGATTAACATATTAATTAGTTGTCAAATTTAATGTCAAAAAAAAAAAACGTTTGTATCAACAATTGCTAATAAATTAAAAATTAATAAAAAAACATGGTAAATTGTGAATCTAAACCATTCCCAGATCCCCTTGAACACACACAAAAAATTTCATAAAAATCGGTCCAGTCGTTTGAGAGAAGTTCAGTGACATACACACTCACAGAAGAATTATATATATAAAGATTTAACCCATACAAAGATATCGCCCTGGCGATGTTCAATCAATTTTTCATATGTGGCGCGTACGTAACAATTTCGTAAATATTTTTTATCTTCTATATATATAAAAATGGATTGCTGTTCCTTAGTCTCGCTAAAACTCGAGAACAACTGAACGGATTTATCTTATCTTAGTCTTGAAATGTTCGTGGAGGTTCAGGGAAGGTTTAAAAGGTGAGAAAAATTGATTCATTTCCGGGAAAACCCTAAAAAGAGCCCTTTTCTATTTCCCATACAAACGTTTTCTTTGACATTGGATTTGACAACTAACTAATATGTCAATCATTCTGTGCGATTGAAACAGGAGAAACCTAATTATTAATGGCCTCTAAGACGGAATAGAGTTCGCCTGGTCAGCTATACATACATATATTACTCTTGACCAAACTAACGCGGACGAAGTCGCGGGCAAAAACTAGTAATATATAAAGATGTCGCCTGGGCGATGTTCAATCAATTTTTCACATGTAGCGAGTATAATAATGTTTTTTTATATGTATCCTCAGTATCTGACCCGAGCACGTTCCACGCGTTCCGCATCACCCTCACCATAACCCTGGCTCGTGAGCTGTGCGGCTGCCTGGCTGTGTTACACTTCGCGTCTCTCATCTTCAGCAAGGCGAGCGGTGACTGGGTGCTGACAGCTAATCAACAAGCTACTATACTGGGCGTGGTGCAGATGATAGGATCATGTACAGCGTCGAGCTTGGTCGAGAGAACTGGCAGAAAGGTGATATTATGGTGATATTATATAAGATCTAGGAGTTTCTAGAGATCGAATGAGGTTTAGTTCGTCTGATTGTAGTTATTTTGTATTACATCAAATTATAAATATTTATGTTATAGAATAGAAGCTTATAATAATATTATATAAATACACAAGGAAAAGTTTTTAAATATAAATTGATTGTATTCATCTTTTTCATTTTTTTTGTCACAGTTATTTATAAGTAAGTGTAGGTTATCGCCTCTGTGTTATAATTACTCTATCGAGCTCAAAGCCTCTGCGTCATAATTACTCTATATTGCTATCACCTCTGTGTTATAATTCCTCTATATTGTTATTCTCTCTGTGTTATAATTACCCTATATCGCTATTCCCTCTGTGTTATAATTACTCTATAATCTATATCTCTATATTATCCCCAGCCCCTGCTAGGAGCGACCTGCCTAGTGTCAGGCCTGGCGCTAGTGTCTCTGGGCGGCTGGTTCCTGTGGGCGGGCGGCGCCGCAGCCTGGCTGCCCGCCTTCGCCCTTTGCCTCTGTATCTACTGTGACGCGGCCGGATTACAACCTGTACCATTCGTCGTCATGACCGAGATGTTCTCATTCCAGGTTGGCTTACAAAATAATCTATATTTATATTTTTTTTATTCATACTAAATGCATGCCATAAAATTAAACTAATGAATTTTTTGACATTTTATTTTATGTATCAAAATTCTGAACTGTTGGCAGAATCATTAGTCTGAACTATTCATAACCGTAAATATTTTTTTTAAACTATATTTGACATTGACTTTGACATATGTCGAAACAGTTCTTATTTTGACAGTATATTTTTGGCGGAATATAATACGTCTTTACACGGATTGAATCATATTTTAAAACATAATAAGATCTAAGATTTTCGCGAGTTTTATTCATTTATATGAAACTAATATATTTCGGATTATACTACGCGACTCACGGGCAGACGAGACGTAATAACGATTGCTGAAAAGTAGCCGAAACTCCGGAGTATGTAGTTATATTACAAGAATAACGTCGCGTAGAATAATCCGGAATATATTAGTTTCATTTCAATATGTAATACAATTAACTAACCAGTGTTTTTGTGTTTCCAGTACCGCGGCACGGTGACATCAATAGTGATAGCGTTCGCGTGTGCTCTAGTATCAATCGAGCTCCGTCTGTTCCACCCGCTGGCCACTCACGTCGGTCTGTACGTCATCTTTTGGATCTTCGCAGCCGTCTGTCTCATCAGTACAGTGTACATCGTGTTCTGCGTCCCGGAGACCAAGAAGCGATCCATCGAAGAGATATACGCTGAACTAGGCGGCAAGAAGAACAAAGATTGTGAAGCTGCCGTCACTAGGCTTTAATATTTAATGACTAGGTGGAAAGTTATCGTGAAATATATGTATGTACTTGGTTTAAGTTGTGTTGGAGTGTGACGTCGGATCTGTATGTATCCATTATGACGCCGAGATTCGTTTTATCCTTAATGTTAAATTAAGAAGCAAACATTTAGACGATGTGTACTATAACAAGTTGAACGTCCATGGCATCTAATCACCGCTGTCCGAACTATGTGAATTTGTATATAATCAGTATCCGATACTGTAAAGACTGCTGTTTATTATAAATATTTAAAAGTATTATAACTTTTTATTTACCTGAACCCGCCTCTTTAAACGAGATTATGTTTTAATTATTTGGATATTCCTTAAATTAAGCTGGTATTTGAGATCGTCGTGTATGCTTACCGAATATTGATAAGCCTGACTCATAAATTCATTAAGTTGTTTTATTATACAATTACGACGTTTTTCCGATTCCTAACAGTTTATAAACTGTTCCAAAGTCAATGGTTATACAGGGTGACTGGTGAATTACTATCAATATTTAAGGAGCATACTCGGTACATGATTCTCATTCGAATTATGTAAAAAAAATAGGCACTTAATTTTTGACCAAATTTCCGTGTAAATAAATAAAGTGTTGACACGTTCCAAGTGTTCCAAGTGTGGACGCGTGCGGCTGCGTGCTGATACAACACCACGCCGCCGCACGCGTATGTGTGAGTGTGTGTGTATACCTAATCTGTAGGGTGTTCACACGATGCGTAATTAATTACATAACTTTTGGTTAACTTTACTTAGAAGTTTATTAATATTTATGTTATATTAATTTTTATTTTGTCATATATGATCGTCAAATATCACGTCCTCAAATATCGATAGTAATTCACCAGTCACCCTGTATATTGGTTATATATTTTTACTGTTATTATACAAATGATAAATACAAACTTAGGCATCTCATTTAATAATTATTTCAATCAAATTGAGTCAAGTAAATCGAATTCAAGGAAAACTCACTTGGTTACTGTAGTGACTACTGACTAGTGAATGGTTGGAATTTTCAAACAACAGATTCGAATATACAGACGCGCACGTCGTAATGATTTGGTTAAGTCAGTTTTATTTTGAAATATTAATATCAATATACATCGCTAGTCGATATAGTAATAAGGGTAAATAACTCATCTGAAGGAAGATAGCGGTAATTATTTTGAAATGAAACTTGTTAAGTGAATTCCAACAAGGTTGCGTTAAACGTTTAACGCTGTGAGCGAAAGAAAGATACACAAATGTGGAGAGTAGGAGAGAGAAAAAGAATGTGTTGGTAGTTTCCAAGCACATACGCTTGGTATTCTTGTTATTCAGTTAAGCAAACAGTGTGAGCGTCGTGAAATTAACTGAAATGTTTCGAAATCAGCCGAAGTTTCACGTTTTACACGAGAAGGAACTCCACGCACTATTTTTATTTGATTTATGACATCCAGTTAAACATTTTGTCATAACACTGTTTTTACAAAGAGATAAAAAATATCGTGGATTTCAATATATAACGCCCTCTAATTTAAGTTACATTAACTTAAATGTTTTTATACTTTAGGGGGAAAAGTCTTTATTTATAGGATGAGCTATAAACAAACCCGCAGATTTGTATTATCAAGCATATTTTATTTATATGAAAAGTTGGTCAGTACCTTTATATACTTAGTATAGTTAAGAAAATTTTCAACATTTCAATCATGGCATGTATAGGTATGATCAGCGTTAAAAGTGGATATAATTTTTGGATCGAAATACCATGAGAGAATTGTTTGTGAAAATAAATTAACATTGTTTCATTTTATGTCGTCTTAAACATCTAAAAATCCTATTAATAAAGGAACGATTCCGATAACAATACTGAGCTATGTATTTAAAAACTTTGTAATATATCACTCTATTTAAAACATCTTCTCAGTTACTACTCTTAGCCACGCTTATGATGATCACTATATGTTTCCTTCTGTGATCATTTCCATAAGTACTGCTCAGTGTAAGAAAGAGCATCGGACACCTCCATCGAATAAGCATTACGCATTAATTTAATAGAAAAAGAACACGTGATATTAGCACTTTTGTTGTACAATTTAATCGTAACCTTTCAATAGGAAAGTTTTGAGAATTCTTCCATATCCTGCTAACGATTTCTGAAACCCTTATAACATATCAAACAACCACGCTCAGTGTTTAGATTGATATCAGTTGTAAATTATAATACATTTTCAGATTTCAAAACCGATAAACGTAACGAATCACTTTTACTTGGTGCTGCTCATTACACGTTTTTTGATGTCATTACTAACCTTTGTTAATAGTATTATGGCACCATGATTTATTCTGTATGAACAGTTTTATAAGTTGTGTTTAAGGCCGCTCAGACAGCGACAGCGCCCCACGCCTCTCCCACTGGGGAGAGAGGTGAACGATCATCGAGGACTGGCGGCCGGAAGCCGTCGTCCGCCTCACGCTCAGGACGCCGCGCCACGTCTCATCAACACGGCTGGTACGATCTCACGTAGTGTGCAGATCTCGTGAAGAGCTTACTATAGAAATGATCCTATGAAGTAAGGTCTTAACACGTACATCCACGACGATCGGGCGTCATGGTCATCACAGAAATCTCGTTACCGCGTTGTACACGACCAAGCGACGTTTGCGGAGCGCCATCTAGTGACGCGTTCCATTTTATCATTTAACACCGTGTCCTATTTTCTTTTCGCCTGTGAGAAAAACGTCCATGTCATTGCTGCAGATTTGCTTTTGTCAAAATAAAACTGCCTTATTTAAACGTTCATATCTATGTACAATGTATATAGGTATATACATATGTACGCTAGTCGCTCAGCAGACTAGTAAATATACATATAGAAAGAAAGGTAGACACCTGGCCTTCGATAACTCTCACTATTTGTTTCCTGAAAAGGAAAAAGTAAAACACCTCAGATACTTTAGGTCAATTCTCTGTCAGCGAGTCGCATACTACCATATCGGTTATCAGAACGACGACCTAAACCATGAAATATGTAGCCATGTAATGTAAGAGCTCTAACAGAGGACCTAAAAACATGAAGTGAAGATGACATGTATTGTTTTGGAATTTGGGGTGGAGACATACTTATATGGAAGACTGTCAAAACGGACAGATGCGGTGACGGATGAAGGCCACTTTTATTCTATTGCTGGCACAGATGCTTATAGCCCATAAAACACAATCAAGCCTTTCGAGTCCCAGAATACTAAGGCCATGGTCAACGCGTTATTTGCTGATAAAATCTACTCAGCCGATTTCTTATCGCTAGTTTTGTTTCTAGATTGACTGTTATGTTTCGTCAATGACGACAAAACAAATTCAAATAAAAAAAAGATTCTCACCCTCATTAGCTTATTTGTAACTCTTATAATGTGTCTAGGTACTATTGTTTTTGTCCAGATTTTAGGATCTAACAAGAGGAGTATTGTTCTTTGATTCGTCTCTAATACCTGGTCTTAGCAGATTTGATTTATTATTTTTGTAATACTTACAAACGTATCTGAATACGTTGCCTTACAAAGACCGTAGTCACGTTTTATTCTTCTTTTTTTAATTATTTTAATATAATATAATAAAAATAAAGTAAAACTAACAGGAATAAAAAGAAAACACAATTTACTCAAGCAAGTTCATTATATCGAACACAGAAATAGAGATGGACAGGGCACATGTTAAGGGAGCATCAAGAGAAATGGACGAAAATTGTAACAGAGTGGTACCCGAGAGATGGAAAAAGAAATAAGGGACGACCAGCTGAAAGATGGGAAGACGACTTTAAAAAAGTGGCCGGTCCATTATGGATCCGGGTAGCTAAGGATAGAGAAAAGTGGAAGTCTTTAGAGGAGGCCTATGTCGAAAGACAAGCTGGTTTGAAAACAAACGTCAAAGGCATTTAATTATAAGTAATTTAAGATTAAGTAGATTAAGAAATATTATAAAATGTCGTTATTTAGTAGAAGTAGTTTTTGCAAGTTAAAACAAAAATAAAGGCTAATTTTATTTTAATTTATTTTATAAATAAAAAATCGCACAGCTACGTGCAATCAACCGTATCACATGAAATTGAAAAATTGAAATAAACATAAGAATATTGCAATACATTCAGTTGACAGTTTAATGTGTAGCAGTCGCCAACGTCCATACCACGTTGAATACACCGGTTCTCGTCCGATCACCGAAGTTAAGCAACGTCGGGCGCGGTCAGTACTTGGATGGGTGACCGCCTGGGAACACCGCGTGATGTTGGCTTTTTGTTTCAAACATTCATTTTTTAGTTCAACATTTATTCATAATTTCGTTGAACTCATTAATATGACAAATAATACATTGATTATTAATTTAAGTTATTAATCTGAATGATTAATGAACACGATCAGAACAATTTTTTTCAATACAAACTAAATTTATAAAAGGCATAAAATAAATATAAATAAATACGTGTAAACCTTATAGAATTTAATGATAAGCTGTAATAAAAATATTATTTGTTAGTAATTAGAAAATATGTAGTTATTTCAAGCATATAATTGTACATATAAAAAGTTCATACACTCTTGACTTTTAGTAGATAGATTTGCATATTTATATTATTTTTAATATTATTCTGATAGATATGTGTTACTTTCCAGAGGTCAAATAATTATCACAGTTAACTTACAGGAGTTTATTTAATTATTTTTGTTATCTTTGCTTTAATTATTACTTTATACCGGGTACTGATTTAGAAAATTCACCATTTATACAAATTGTAATTTAAAAGTTCCATTCTTGTCTTGAAAGTTATAAAGTATACATACATCCATGTTTATGTTTACAGAAATAAAGAAACCTTCTGTAAACCTTCTGACTGATCGGACGAGAACCGGTGTATTCAACGTGGTATGGACGTTGGCGACTGCTATACATTAAATTGTCAACTGAATGTGTCGCAATATTTTTAATCTTGTGTTTTTGTGTTTATTTCAATCATTCAATTTCATGTGATACGATTGATTGCACGTAGCTGTGCGAGACGGACGGATTTTTTATTAAATGAAATTGAAATAAAGAAAAATAACAACTATGGTCTTTGTAGAGCAACGGTTGATCCGTATGTAAGTATTACAAAGATAATAAACCAAATCTGCTACCACCAGGTATTGAAGTCGGATCGAAGAACAATACTCCTCTCGTTAGATACTAAGGCCTCGGCCTCGAATTTTGCGGGCAGCGGAGCGGCAGCGGCGGCGGCACGGAAACGCATACTATTCTCCAAACTAGCGGGCAGCGGGCACCGCTGTATTCGAGGGTCGGTCCATTTGATTATACGCGTAAGATCTTGCCGTCGCCGCCGCCGCTCCGCTGCCCGCAAAATTCGAGGCCGAGGCCTAAAATATGGGCAAAATAATAGTACCTACACATTATAAGAGTCGCTTCATACTAGTTAACCTTGAGGATACAGAGACATTTCCCATTCGATAAATTAATTTGTCAATGAATCCGCCGCATCTTCACGGAATTCCGTTCTGTCATATCGTATCAAAAAAATATATGTAATATTTCAAAAAACTCGATTTATTCAAGCCAGTTAACAATGTGTGTTCCTACAAGGTTGAGAGTTCTCTCGGTGGCTTCCGGTCGAACTAATAGTTATTGGCTATTCACGAAAACATTTTGAGTTCTTCTGGAATGTGATTAGGGTGAGTAGCTACTTTTTTTTTGGAGATTGTTTTGACTTCATCGACGAAGCGTAGCAGTATGGGCAAGCCCCATACTAGGACGTCTCAAAACCCTTTCACATGAAAGTCATTGTTATGGAGTAAAACTAATTAATTATTTTAGTTTAATTAATAATAATCTTTCTTTTCTATATTTTTTAAATTATTTATTGCAAGCCATAATGTAGGTATATAAACGGGGCATCAAAGCTAAATCATGTTAAATGATGTGATTTTCGCACAAATACTCAAAATTATTATTTTATATATTAAGCCTTATACTTTCACGTATATGTGTGCAAAATTATAGATCATTTAGTTTTGAAATAACTGAGATACGGAGTTCTGAGAAAAAACATACACGATTTACCTATAGTGAAACAAAACTAGTGATTAGAAATGGGCTGAGTAGATTTTTCATCAAATAACGTGACGATCATGGCTTCAGTATTCTAGGACTATAAGGGCGTCATTGTGTTTTATGGGCTATACCTAAGCATGTCCCTGGGCTTCATCCGTCACCGCATCTGCCCGTTTTGACAGTCTTCCATATAAGTATGTCTCCAACCCTAATTCCAAAACAATACATGTCATCTTCACTTCATGTTTTTAGGTCCTCTGTTAGAGCTCTTACATTACATGGGTACATGTTTCATGGTTCAGGTCGTCGTTCTGATAACCGATATGGTAGTATACAACTCGCTGACAGAGAATTGGCCTAAATTAACTATCCAAGTTGTTTTACTTTTTCCTTTTCAGGAAACAAATAGTGAGAGTTATCGAAGGCCGGGTCTCCCTTTCTTTCTATATATTTACTAG
The DNA here is from genome assembly GCA_916720795.1 of Danaus chrysippus. Classification (NCBI taxonomy): domain Eukaryota; kingdom Metazoa; phylum Arthropoda; class Insecta; order Lepidoptera; family Nymphalidae; genus Danaus; species Danaus chrysippus. Next base: position 5,600,576 of record CAKASE010000066.1, on the reverse strand, counting down.
TCTGCTGGGTGACTAGCGTTCATACATATGTATGTATGTACATAGATGTGAATGTTTAAATAAGGCACTTTTATTTTGACAAAAGCAAATCTGCAGCAATGACATGGACGTTTTTCTCACAGGCGAAACGAAAATAGGATACGGTCTTAAATGATAATACGGAACGCGTCACTAGATGGCGCTCCGCAAACGTCGCTTGGTCGTGTACAACGCGGTAACGAGATTTCTGTGATGACCATGACCCCCGATCGTCGTGGATGTATGTGTTAAGACCTTACTTCATAGGATCATTTCTATAGTAAGCTCTTCACGAGATCTACACACTACGTGAGATCGTACCAGCCGTGTTGATGAGACGTGGCGCGGCGTCCTGAGCGTGAGGCGGACGACGGCTTCCGGCCGCCAGTCCTCGATGATCGTTCACCTCTCTCACCAGTGGGAGAGGCGTGGGGCGCTGTCGCTGGCTGAGCGGCCTTTTTAAACAACTATTATCTATCCATATTATAACTGTCCATATCGGCAAAACACTAAAATACATAGGTTTAGTATTGACGTCAGTAAACGTGTAATGAGCATTGAGCATCACCAACTAGAAGTGATCCGTTGCGTTCATCGGTTTTGTAATCTGAAAATGTATTATAGCTGATATCAATCTAAACACTGAGCGTGGTTGTTTGATATGTTATAAGGGTTTCAGAAATCGTTAGCAGGATATGAAAGAATTCTTCAAACTTTACTATTGAAAGGTTACCATTAAATCGTACAACAGAAGTGCTAATATCACGTGTTCTTTTTCTATTAAATTAATCCTTATTGCTTATTCTATGGAGGTGTCCGATGCTCTTTCTTACATTGAGCAGAACCGGTGGAAATGATCACAGAAGGAAACATGTAGTGATCTTCACAAGCGTGGCTAAGAGTAGTAAATGGCTTCTTATTTCGAACAGAGTGATATATTGTAATGTTTTTAATTACAAAGCTCAATATTGTGATTAGAATCTTTCCGTTATTATAATTCTTTTTAGATAATGTTGAAGTCGTAAGGTGAGTTAATATTAATTTATTTTCACAAACAAATTACTCAGAGTATTTCAATTTAAAAATAACATTAACTTTTCTAACGCTGAACATACACATATACGTGCCATGACCGAAATGTTGAAAATTTCCTTTACCTACTTTAAATACAGATACTGACCATTTTTTCATATAAATAAAATATGCTTGATAATACAAACCTGTGGGTTTGTTTATAGGTCATCCTATAAATAACCACTTCCCCCCCCCCCTAAAGTATAAAAACATTTAAGTTAATGTAACTTTGTCGCAATAGGAAAGTAAATTAGAGGGCGTTATATACATATTGAAATCCACGATATTTGCTATCTGTATTTGAAAAACCAGTACGGCAATACAAAAAATTAACTGGATGTCATAAATAGAATAAAAATAATGCGTGCAATCCCTTCTCGTGTAATACATGAAACTTCGGCAATTTCGAAAGAATATATTTCAGTTAATTTCATGACGCTCACACTGTTTACTTCTCTGCATAATAAGAATACCAAACTTGAATGTGCTTGGAAATTACCAACTCATTCTTTTTCTCTTTCCTACTCTCTATATTATATCTTTCTTTCTCACTCAGCGTAAAACGTTTCACGCAACCTTTTTGGAATTGGCATAAGAAGTTTCACATTAAAATAATTGCCGCTCTCTTCCTTCAGGTGAGTTATTTGTCCCTTGTTACTATTTTGACTAGCTATGTATTTAAGATATTAAAGTTTCAGATTAAAACGGACTAAACTAAATCATTAGGACGTGCGCGGTCTACTGAATATGAATCCATTTTTTTTTTAATATTTCAATCTGTCGTTTGCAAATATCAACAATTTATTACAGTTAACAAGCGAGTTTCCCTTGATTTGAAATTAATTTTTATTTAAATTACTACGAAATGAGATGCCTAATTTGGTATATATCGTTTGACTTATAACGCAAAAATATATGACAATATTTTATAATAAATATTGTAGAATTATTCCAGTTGGCTTTGAAGCGGTTTATGAACTGTTAGGAATCGAAAAAACGTCGTAATATTGTAGTAAAACATCCAAATGAGTCACGCTTATCAATATCCGGTAAGTATAAAAGAAGATCTCAAATACCAGCTTATTAAGCAGTTTTCATAAAGAAAAAATTGACAGTTATGTTTTATTGACGTTTGTTGACATTGACAGTTGACTAAACTTATGACAGTTCAGAAATATGTGCATTTTCTGTTTTATATAAATTATATTATTTCAGTATTTGATTAATATTCAATTGTATTAAGAGTATTATAGACTAGGACATAACTTATTAAAGTATGATGTTATAAATTAAATAAAAAATAAAAATAATATAGTTCAATTTTAAATTGGATCTTTTAATATCTTTGTATTTAAAAAAAAATAAGATAGGATTATATTATACGATTCAATTGAAAAATTCTTTTCAGGAATTAGAATTATTCATTCAAAACATTATGACTCTGAAAAAATGTTTCAATTAGATTATGAATATGCAAAATATGTGTGGTTCTTCTTCTATAAGAGCACATCAAAAATAAATTTAAAAAAATCGTTCTCCATGTTCTACTACCTTCCATATCTATATTTAATGATTTCTCATATAAAATTTCATTATAATGGTTATTGACCTTATTTTAACACAGAAAAAGACTATCTAATTGAAAACTTTATTTTATGGATCCCGTTCATCGTATCTCTACATATATAAATACATTTTGTATCTTTTTATGACGTCATCATAATATTGATAGTTGTGAAGTCTTCAAACTGTTTTGTTTGACATTTATACTTTTTTTGGTCTTAAATTAGCTCACTGTGAGTAATTAATTAATGTATAGTATTATGAAATTGAAATGTAATTGAAAACCTTAATATTTATGATTATACGGCTTGTAAATATCGTATTAAATTAATTTAAAAAGGAGTTTAAGATTTTTATTTATATTTCCTCTATTCAGGTTTTGACAAATTTTCTTAATGTACTTTAATAGGTTAATATATGTTTAGACTTTTGATCACATAAAAAATGTGTATGTTGTATATTTGTACTGGCAATATGTCTTGAGAAATAATATTAAGCTAGTTTTCATACCAGCGCCATCTATTATTAAGTAATTTTAGTATTGCTTTGCCGGTGACGTAGTACAATTATTAATTTCCTAGAAACAGGTAAAATAGTTTTCTGAAAATGAATTCTAATCAGATTAATAATTCGCATCCTTAACTTTCGTTAAAAGTTATATAGATTGATTACAGGTATTTCCCACAGTGTGTTAATGTTCAAACAAAAATTCATTTTTTAATTTTAATACAACGTGTCTTTCAAGTTTATATTTGTAATATGAACTAAAGAAAAAGGTGAATGCACGAAATGCGTTGAAATTATTCTTAGAGATGTCCTGGATCTCATTCTATTTTTTTGATGCTTCAAACCGTTTTAAATAAGAAGTATTTTAGGACCTGATTTGCCTTGTCTTTTTCTTCATGAATTCTCTACCAGAAAAGACTACTATATATAAAATAGAAGTAACATATGTAACTTGTTTATTTTTTAATGGAATTAGAATTTTTATCATCTGTCAGAGTTATTATGCAATGTGGGTCCATATACTTAATGGTAAAAATTATTATCTACGCCGTCTAGAAAAAGTTATGTATTTTTTTTATAGTTAATATTTTTATAATTATGAACAATATCAGATTTACTTAACACGAGTAGCAATGGTTATAGTAATTCCAAAAAAGCTCTTTTATTATTCAAAACTCTCATAGGATGCCAACGATATTACTTTTTATTGTCTTTTGTTGAGATTTAGTCTTTTTAATTTACTTAATTCAATAAACTTAAAACTTTGCACAGAGAAATTAGAACACTGAATTTTTAAGCTGATTGTATTAATATATTAAACTTGTAGCAGATCAATGAATACAAAGTAATTAAATGCGTATATTTAATTTAACAAACTTCTTTATTATGCTGACTTATTGAACTATATATAATATTGGTATGAAATATGCGGCTAAAAAGACATCTGAATATTATATTAAAACATCAAAGACATTTTTTGTTTTTTGGTTATGTTCGTTCCGTTCAGAACAGGCAAAGAGAACAAAGTCCATACAGCCATGTCTTTTGTATTTTGTATCTTTAATTATTTTTAAATGTCTTAATCTCCTTTTTTATTCTTGACTCAAGTTTTTATATCAGGCCTAAGCCATGTCTTCTTTTAATTTTCTTCTTGAAAGATTTTTTTAATTTTAAGGGCGAAGCCATGTCTTTATTTAAAATATTTTTTTTTGTCAAATTCTTGGTTTTTTTTACATTCCGTCTTTTTTCAATGTCAAGTCCTTGTAATGTCATTTTTAGTACAATAATTAATTTGTCAAAATCGATAAACAGTCAAATTCTGAAAATAGCTGAAATAGCTAAAAGCAAATATCTTAAAGAAAACGAACAAATTAGTATTATATACATATGTACAAATAACAATTAGATTTCATTTATAGTAGAAACAATAAAGCCATAAACTGGCAAGAAGCATTCTTGAATGCTTAGTATTTGCTGAAGGGAGCGCGGGATATCTTCAGCAGTTTTAAAAATACTTAAAAGTTGGTCTACAAGGACCATCCTTTGAATACTAAACTGTGGACAATCAAAAAATATATGTTCGAGGGTTTCATCAGCATTATTGCAATATCTACAAGTTGAAAAGTCAAAAACACCAATCCTAAAAAGGTGAGCACCAAAACTACAATGTCAAAGACGCAAACGACAGATTGTGGTATAATACTTTCTATGGTTATAGTCACTACCCCGGGTAAACCAGGGAGAAGAGACCTTTTTCTTTATTGAAGCTAACCATTTGCCTTTTACCTTTACCACCTGAGGCCATAAGTTGTAAAATTCTTTCTGTAACTCGAGTTTGAAGAGGGATAGAGCGTCTGAATAAGGAATTGGGAAATTTAAAAAGCTATGACTTAATTGATTGTGGGCTGGATTTGTAATAAATTTAGCTAAATAGTCTGCTTGCTCATTACCATGCACACAGATGTGGGCTGTCCAGAATAGGACTATTTGCTTGTTTTGAGACAATAGGTGATACAACTCTCTTATTTTATATATAATATAGTTAGTTTTTGAATTTAATTGTGGATTTTGTAATGCCGTTAATAAACCTAAACTATCCGCTATTATAATCCACTTTGGATGAATCTGTGTTTGAATGTGCTCCATAGCTGTATACACAGCTATGGATTCGGCGGAGTATATGCTTGTGAGTGGATTCAGCCCATGACCGAATCCACTTTTGATCTGACTATCATACACAGCTATAGAGACTGCTTCATTGTTCCTAGACCCATCTGTATATATCTGATGATATCCCTGCCACCTATCAAGTTCCCTATAAATGTCTTCCTTATACTTTAGAAGACTTTTGACTACAATTTTAATCTGAATAAATTTTGATTCATATAACCCAGAGTAACAAGGCCATACCATACTAGAAAATATATCATGTTTATTAAAAATTTGTTCTGTTTCAGGAAAACCTTGACACAAATATGAATTAATATTGGCAGTCCTGTTAATAGTGTCCTGCAGTTTAACAAGAAGTGGATGATTACTGACGGAGAGCAACCTTGCAAAAATTTTTGATTGTAAGTATTTAAACCTAAGTGCTAATGGAGGTATATTACATTCCACCTGCATTGACACTATGGGAATAGTTCGCATGGCACCCATTATAAAATGCAAACATTTATTTTGTATCTTTTCTAATTTATCTACTATAGTTCTTACCCCTGCAAAACAAAAAAAGGCATATTCAAAATGACTCCTTACTAATGATTTATACAATGTTAATAGAATCCTTGGATCAGCATCCCAATATGTGCTTGTTAAAGATTTTAAAACATTACAAGCATTTAAAGCTCGAGATTCTAGAGTTTCAGCATACTTATTCCATCTAAAATTGTTTGTAATAATAACACCTAAAAACTTTACAGAGCTCTCTACAGACATTACATTATTATTGAACAAAATATTTACATTCCTATTTCTAATTCCATTTTTTGAAAGGACAACAACTTTACTTTTTTCATTGCTGACCTCCAGCCCAAGGCTATCAAAATAGTTCTTTAGTCTTTGGAGAGCAACATTGAGGACTGATTGTACACGTAAAAAATTAGTATCAGAGCAATAAACAACTAAATCATCTGCAAACTGCAGATTAGAAACTTCAGATTAGAAACTTTAACCCAGAGTTAAATTTAGCTGATGTATGAATAGGATAAAAAGCAATGGGCTCAATACACCACTCTGTGATACACCCCTACAAGAATATCTTGGACCAAATAACTGATTGTTGACCATAACAAACACCTTTCTGTAGTTCAAAAAATTAAAAATCCAAATTACAACTTTTCCAGGTACCCGCAGTAATAATAATACTGAGGATAATTTGTTCAGATGTACATTATTGAAAGCCCCTACAATGTCAAGAAAAACACCAACTAGTACTTTATTCTCGGAACGAGCATCGTGGATATCCAGACAGAAATGACGTAGACTCTCACAAGCAGAACGGCCACAACGAAAGAAAAACTGATTGTAAAGTAAACGATTATTACTTTCTATGTGAAAAATTAATCTCTGTTTTATTAATTTTTCGAAAAATTTTCCAACACATGAACTCAGTGTAATAGAATGATAAGAATCAGCCAAATTAAAGTCTTTGCCAGGTTTTAATATTGGTACCAAACAGTCAGTTTTCCAATCCTCTGGGATAATAGAAGATGACCATAAACTATTTAATAAACTTAAAAAAATAGATAGAGTTGGAACATTTAAAAGTTTAAACATTTTGTAGGAAAGCCAATCCAGGCCACATGAAGAATCTTTTCTTGAGGCTAAAGCAGATTTTAACTCCTGCATAGTAAAACAACCGATCATGTATGAATTATCACTATTTACTCCAAGAACATTATAGATACTTATCTGTTGTGAAACAGTATCCGGTGTGTATTTATATAAAAATGTTTGAACCCAATTGAGGTCAGAAAACAAGTTAGAACTCGGAAAGCTTTTTTTTGAATTTCTTATTTTAGTCCAAATGCGATTTATAGATGTCAAACGATTTATTGATGAGCAGAATTCTGACCAACTTTTACAACGTTCTTCTTTTAAAGTGCGTTTTTTAAAGGCTTGTGCGCGTTTGAAATTAATGTAATTTTTACTATTAAGTCTAGTTTTGAAATTAATGTAGGCGTTCTTGCAGTCTTCTACTACTTTTGAACATTTATCATTCCACCAAGGTACTTGACACCTTTTTCTAGGACGGCTATTATTATTATCAGTTGTGTTATAGTTTAAGCTCGGCCCGGAGAATTTGATTGCCAATAGAATAATTTAACAAAACTTTCTGTATGAGTCAAGGAGATCACTATTGTCAACTTTAAAGTTCATTAACATTTTATTAACAATTTATTCATAACTTTCCCAATTTACTAATTTCAGATTGCTGTGAAAAGAAATGTTGTTCAAGGAAATAACTGCCTAAAGGGTCCTGATGAACTTGCCAGTCACAAGAAAGAAATAAAGAAGAAGACAAGATAGTTAAATCTAGACTGTTTGGTTTCCAAATATTATAGTTGTTGGTTGACCATTATTTAAAAGTCTTAAGTCATGGTCATCCATGGAATCCATAATAGCTCTGCCCCGAGAATCTATGCGACTACAACCCTAAAAAGTATGATGGGCGTTAAAATCGCCTGCAATTAATTATCAACGGTTTTGGAATACTGTACAATTAACGATCGAACTTCGCCTTTTCAAAAGCAGAAAAACTATTAACAGGACTGTAAAAACTAACCAAAGAAATGCATTTATGTTTCAGTTTAATAACAATTACTACATTTTGTAACGAATCATCATAAAAAGTATCTAGTTTAGAGAAATGTATACCATTTTTAATTAATATTGCTACGCCATTATGATCATTACCGCAGTCATTCCTAATAATGGTATAACCACGTAAATTAAATTGAATGCTAGGCTTGAGCCAAGTTTCTGAAATAAGAGCTACATGTATATTATTTTGGTATAGAAAATGTTAAAAACTCAAGTCTGTTACTTAACAGACTTTGAGCTTTCCACTGTACAATATTTAAGATTTGGTGGTTGAATGTGACGATTTGTTATTTTTGTCCTGGATGGTTTCTTTAAAAGATGAGCTAATAAATTGTGAACTAATACTTATATTTAGAGTTTTATTTAAATTTATAACTTTTACTATAGATTCTGTTAATAGAGTCATTGCTTCGGAATTTGATAGTATTGCTTGGATTACTTCTTGGGTATTTAATTTTTTATTAAGGGAGGGAAAATTTAATGAATCTTTTAACGTGTCAGCATATGACATGGGTTTACTGTTTGCAATTTTCTTTTGCTTCATAGGGCACTGGCTAGAGATGGCAATGTGATTGCCATTACAATAAAGCACTTAGCTTACCTTGCATAATGCATTCTTTGAAAGAATGTGCCCCTCTGTGCATATGGAGCATCGCGGTGAATTTTTACAAAACTTAGCCAGATGATCATAGCGTAAACATTTAAAACACTGTTTTATAGGTGGGACATATGTGGAGACAGGCAGGCGCCACATCTTAATGTGAACATAGTCCTGCAGTGACGTAGCAGACGCAAAAGTTATTACTGCGCTCTGAGTAGGTTGCAGTGTGAAGGTGTTATTTTCTCCTTTTACTTTACGCATTATGCGTCGGACAGAAATGACTTTTTCTGTTGTTGATATTGCTTTATATATTTTGTGATTGGATAGATGAGTGGGAACCGAAGAGATTTCTCCCGATAGTTCGGTAGGCCCCACTGATATTGAAGCTTTAAGTCGTTGTTCCTTTAGACATGTAGTATTTTCTAAAAAAGCATTGGCCAAATTCGCACGTTGAAAAACAACACCGACCTTATATTTATTTATATTTTTTAAATATTGTATACTATAATATGTATTCTTTTTACGTTTTTTCACCATCTCTCCACATAAACACTTATATACAGACTAAGTTTTACTTCTTTACAATAAACTAAACAAAAATTTGCAAATTATAGTATAAAACTATTTAAAATAATTAAAATTTTCAAAAAGCCCGCGTCAACGTTTCAATTCCCTCGCTCTTTCCTTCTTAAGACCCCGCCCAGAGACACTAGCGACAGGCCTGATGCTAGACAGGTCGCTTCTTGCAGGGGCTGGGGATATTATAGAAATTATTATTATTATATTATTAAGAGACAGAATAATTATAACACAGAGTCGATAACAATATAGTGTAATTAAAACACAGAGGTTTTGAGCTATATAGAGTAATTATAAGTTGACTTCGCAGCCAGGGTGTTAAGAGTTTCGGCTAGGTGCGCAATGGCAACCGTGATTTTTTAGAATCTTTATATAAATTACTATCATGTATAGGTTGTTTTATCTAAATAATTGATAAACGGAACATTTTCCAAAAATTAAATAAAAATAATGGCGGCCAAATTTTGATAGGCAACCAAGTAAATATATGTTCTCCTAACTACATATAAATAAACATAAAAATTTGGTTTTAAACAAATAACCGATGAACGCACCGCAGGATTGGTGGAATCTTAGATTTATATTAAATTGTATTTTTGTTTAAACAGTGTTTTTTATAAATTAGTACCAAGTATAGAATATTAATTATTATAGCAATGATAACAAAATAAAAAGATAAACTTTTGTAAGTTAACAGTGATAATAATTTGACTGCTGGATAGAAATACATAAATCTATCTGCTAATAGTCAAGAGATTATGAACTTTTTGTATGTACAATAATCTACTTATAATAACTATTTTCTAATTATTAACAAATAATATTTTTATTACAACTTATCATTAAATTGTATAAGGTTTACTTATTTATATTTATTTCATGCCTGTTATAAATGTAGTTTCTATTGAAAAAATTGTCTCTGTCGTGTTCATTGAACCTTCAGATTTAGAACTTAAATAAATAATCAATATATTATCTATCACTTTAGTAAGTTCAACGAAATTATGAAAAAATGTTGAAATAAAAACGAACGTTTAAAACAGTGGAAACAAAAAGCCAACATCACGCGGTGTTCCCAGGCGGTCACCCATCCAAGTACTGACCGCGCCCGACGTTGCTTAACTTCGGTGATCGGACGAGAACCGGTGTATTCAACGTGGTATGGACGTTGGCGACATAATGTTAATAAATTGTTTACTAATGGTGTTGCAATATTCTTTATCTGATGTTTATTTCAATTTTTCAATTTCATGTGATACGATTGATTGCACGTAGCTGTGCGAGACGGATGGATTATTAAATGAAATTAAAATTAAGAAAAACAACATGATTATGGTCTTTGTAGAGCAACGGTTGATACGTATGTAGGTATTACAAAGATAATATACCAAATCTGCTAAGACCAGGTAGGGAAGACGGATCGAAGAACAAGACTCCCGTCAGATACTAAAATATGGTTGTTCTGGCGGGTTGAGAGTTCTCTGGGCAGCTTCCAGACGAACTTAAAGTTATTGGCTATTTCACGCAAATTAGTTTTTTGAGCTCTTTAGAACAAGCTGATTAGCTTCTTTTTTTTTAATTTGACTTTGTTTTTCCATCATTGACGAAACATTACAATCACTCCGGAAACAAAACTAGCGATTAGAAATTCAGTGAGTAGATTCAGTATTCTATGACTAGAAGGGCGTGATTGTGTTTTATGGGTTATTAACATCTGTGCCTTCAATGGAATGAAAGTCATGTCCATGGCCTTCATCCGTCACCGCATGTGCCCGTCTTGACAGTCTTCCATATGTGTCTCCATCCTAAATTCCAAAACAATACATGTCATCTTCACTTCATGTTTTTAGGTCCTCTGTTAGAGCTCTTTGATTAAATAGGTTCATTTTTCATGGTTCAGGTCATCGTTCTGATAACCGATATGGTAGTATGCGACTCGCTGACAGAGAATTGACCTAAATTAACTATCTAAGTTGTTTTACTTTTTTCTTTTCAGGAAACAAATAATGAGAGTTATCGAAGGCAAGGTCTCCCTTTCTTTATATGTATATATTTACGAGTCTGGTGGACGTCTAGCGTACATACATATGTATGTACATAGATGTGAACATTTAAATAAGGCAGTTTTATTTTGACAAGAGCAAATCTGCGGCAATGACACGGACGTTTTTCTCACAGGCGAAACGAAAATAGGATACGGTGTTAAATGATAATATGGAACGAGTCACTAGATGGCGCTCCGCAAACGTCGCTTGGTCGTGTACAACGCGGTAACGAGATTTCTGTGATGACCATGACCCCCGATCGTCGTGGATGTATGTGTTAAGACCTTACTTCATAGGATCATTTCTATAGTAAGCTCTTCACGAGATCTACACACTACGTGAGATCGTACCAGCCGTGTTGATGAGACGTGGCGCGGCGTCCTGAGCGTGAGGCGGACGACGGCTTCCGGCCGCCAGTCCTCGATGATCGTTCACCTCTCTCACCAGTGGGAGAGGCGTGGGACGCTGTCGCTGTCTGAGCGGTTTTTATACACAACTTTACACTTATCCATATAATAAGTAGTCAATAATAGCTCATTATTAATTCCAAATTTTGTAATGACATAAGTAAACGTGTAATGAGCATTGAGCAGCACTAAGTAGAAGTGAACAATTGCGTTTATCGGTTTTGAGATCTGAAAATGTATTATAGCTGATATCAATCTAAACACTGAGCGTAGTTGTTTGATATGTTATAAGGGTTTCAGAAATCGTTTGCAGGATATGGAAGAATTCTCAAAACTTTACTATTGAAAGATGGTTACCATTAAATTGTACAACAAAAGTGCTAATGTCACGTGTTCTTTTTCTATTAAATTAATCTTTATTGCTTATTCTATGGAGGTGTCCGACGCTCTTTCTTACATTGAGCAGAACCGATAGAAATGATCACAGAAGGAAACATACAGTTATCATCACAAGCGTGGCTAAGAGTAGTAAATGGCTTCTTATTTCGAACAGAGTGATATATTGTAATGATTTTAATTACAAAGCTCAATATTGTGATTAGAATCTTTCCGTTATTATAATTCTTTTTAGATAATGTTGAAGTCATAAGGTGAGTTAATATTAATTTATTTTCACAAACAAATTACTCAGAGTATTTCAATTTAAAAATAACATTAACTTTTCTAACGCTGAACATACACATATACGTGCCATGAACGAAATGTTGAAAATTTTCTTTACCTACTTTAAATACAGATACTGACCAACTTTTCATATAAATAAAATATGCTTGATAATACAAATCTGTGGGTTTGTTTATAGCTCATCCTATAAATAACCACTTTCCCCCCCTAAAGTATAAAAACATTTAAGTTAATGTAACTTTGTCGCAATAGGAAAGTCAATTAGAGGGCGTTATATATATATTGAAATCCACGATATTTGCTATCTGTATTTGAAAAACCAGTACGGCAATACAAAAAATTAACTGGATGTCATAAATCGAATAAAAATAATGCGTGCAGTCCCTCCTCGTGTAAAACGTGAAACTTCGGCAATTTCGAAATAATATATTTCAGTTAATTTCACGACGCTCACACTGTTTACTTCTCTGCATAATAAGAATACCAAACTTGAATGTGCTTGGAAATTACCAACTCATTCTTTTTCTCTTTCCTACTCTCTATATTATATCTTTCTTTCTCACTCAGCGTAAAACGTTTCACGCAACCTTTTTGGAATTGGCATAAGAAGTTTCACATTAAAATAATTGCCGCTCTCTTCCTTCAGGTGAGTTATTTGTCCCTTGTTACTATTTTGACTAGCTATGTATTTAAGATATTAAAGTTTCAGATTAAAACGGACTAAACTAAATCATTAGGACGTGCGCGGTCTACTGAATATGAATCCATTTTTTTTTAATATTTCAATCTGTCGTTTGCAAATATCAACAATTTATTACAGTTAACAAGTGAGTTTCCCTTGATTTGAAATTAATTTTTATTTAAATTACTACGAAATGAGATGCCTAATTTGGTATATATCGTTTGAATTATAACGCAAAAATATATGACAATATTTTATAATAAATATTGTAGAATTATTCCAGTTGGCTTTGAAGCGGTTTATGAACTGTTAGGAATCGAAAAAACGTCGTAATATTGTAGTAAAACATCCAAATGAGTCACGCTTATCAATATCCGGTAAGTATAAAAGAAGATCTCAAATACCAGCTTATTAAGCAGTTTTCATAAAGAAAAAATTGACAGTTATGTTTTATTGACGTTTGTTGACATTGACAGTTGACTAAACTTATGACAGTTCAGAAATATGTGCATTTTCTGTTTTATATAAATTATATTATTTCAGTATTTGATTAATATTCAATTGTATTAAGAGTATTATAGACTAGGACATAACTTATTAAAGTATGATGTTATAAATTAAATAAAAAATAAAAATAATATAGTTCAATTTTAAATTGGATCTTGCTCTACTTAATGCTTTAATATCTTTGTATTTAAAAAAAAATAAGATAGGATTATATTATTATTATTATTATTATTATTTATTAATGTACCAAACATAAAAAAATAGTTACATTAGAGTATTATAAAAGAAATGTCATGTACAAAGGATAACTTATCTCTTAAAAGAGATCTCTACCAGAAACCCTTTTGATAGAGGAAATGAGAAGAGAAATGTGGAATAGGTACAATAAAATGAGAGATGGAAAAAAGAAAAAAAGAGGTATATAGATATATGTAAGAATACAAACCAAATTATAATAGTATAAAATACAGATATTATACATACATAGATATATACATAAATATATACAAATAAATACAATATATATGACGGAGTATGCACAATACGTTGTGTAAAGTGCCTTATTTTGGGAAAACTAGTTGATATTTTGGTTTCATTTCTTTCATGTTTGTATTTAAATGTTTTCGTTTATTTGAGTGATTATATTTGGTTGATAAAGGTTATGAGTTTGAAGAGAAGATACTCAATTCATTTTACAATACATTAAGGATATGTCGTTTGAACTATCTAATTTTGTGAAAGCTGTTTGTTCGTTTGATTAAGATTATTTTAAGTTTATATTTAAGTGTATTCCTTATTTCTTTTAATTTGTTTGATTGTTTTTAGTTGATTAATATTATGAATGTAATTTAAAAAGTAACTCAATTTATTATAAAGAGCCGACGCTAACGTCAGTTAGATTGTCGAGTGGGGTTCCGAGGGGCGCCAACTTCATAGTAGTGAGCAAGCATATAAACTGCAGCAGTCACACTGCAAGGGTGGTGCTCATTTGGACGTAGTGTTGGACGCACCCTCGGAAATCCACGTGGCTCGATTTCATGTGTTAATCAAAAAGCAAGAAGTAAAGTAAAGTGAAGTGTAGTGACTTTAAAGTGTTGTGAAGTGTTTTGTGAAGTGTTAGTGGTTAGATAGCAAATAAGAGTGAATTACAAGACCCTAGTGGACTCGGCGATCCGACATCAGAAGTTGGGAGTCACCCAGATACGCACACTCGAAGTTGGAGTCCAATTCTCCAATCCGAACGCGACAAATGGAGGAAACTTTTTCATTTACAACATCGTTACATGCTTGATTTGGTAAACTATATGAGGGCGCCCAAAGATGATGCAACGAAGAGTACCGCCACAGAGGACTGCCATATGTTACCGATGTGGACAACCGGGGCACATAGCGCCTACGTGTCCAACTAAATCTGGGAAAACTGTTTAACAACCAGATCTGACCGAATGGCTGGTAGATATCTGCACCGTCAGTCCTGCTTCAGGAGACCATTATAATCTGGGTGAGAGATTTCCTTTTTATTTTGTTTATTTGATATTTGATTTGATTTTGATATCATAATACTGTCAGGTATAGGTAACAAAAGTTTGGTGTGTCACTTACACGTTTTGTAAGCCCTATTGATCCGAAACTACAACATTGAGTTATTGCTTCACGTTGTTCCTGATCAGTCACTTCCTAATAATATTTTAGTAAATAAAGTCGTGTTAATTACTCCACTTATAACTCAAGAACGGCTGAACCGATTTTACTGAAAATTGGCAGGGAGGTTGTTTAGAGCCAGGAAATTGCAATAGGATTTTACTGTTTATCCCTTTTGACAGCATTCCCGTGGGACTTGACATGAAACGTCAGTAACTACATATTAAACGTGGAATAACGAAACACAATTGACAGCTATGCAATTGACGTATAATGACAGATATGTAATGACGTTTTACATTCGCTGGAAAGGTCTCGGGCTCCGTGAGGTTTATAACAAAAAAAAAAAAAAAAAAATTAACAGAAAAGCGGGAAAATCTTTTTTTTCACATACAGCATAACATGTACTACAAATCAATATTTTAAGTAGATGGCGCCGGTTCATGATACATTGTTCGATAGCTAATCATTGTTCTTTGCTCAGTTAATTTCATGTGACAAACCGGTATTGTTTGTAGTTTGAACTCTTAAAACCATTCAGTATTTGCGGGATAAATTTAGAAAATCATTGTTTTTCACATGGACGTAATATTTTGCGTGTTCACGAGTTTGGAAACCATCCGCTTTATTTGTGTTAAAATTAGACCAAAAAAAAAAAAACGATAAATGTGGTTTACAAAGGACCACTTCAATGTAACGGATAATTTGCGGGTTTACTAGTTATTAATAACACTAAAGTCGTGCAATACTGTGAAGTCGGCAGAAATTCAAAGTATTTTGTTGAAGGTGTCCCCACAAGTAGAGTTACATCAGGCCAACTAGAAATAAAATTAATTAATCCAAATCTCACTGTTCAACGTCGTCTCTATAGATTGAACATAGATGAACGAATGGTTGTAAGAGAAAAATTTCGTGATCTCTTAAATGCCGCAGTCATATGTGAAAGCTATCCTCCTTTTTCTAGTCCTATGTGGTATACATCTTGTCAAGGATTCTGTGTGACCTTGGCAAAGATCTGAGTGATATATCTTGTCATGGATTCTGTGTGACCTTGGCAAAGATCTGTGTGATGTATCTGGCCATGGATTCTGTGTGACCTTGGCAAAGATCTGAGTGATGTATCTTGTCATGGATTCTGTGTGACCTTGGCAAAGATCTGTGTGATGTATCTGGCCATGGATTCTGTGTGACCTTGGCAAAGATCTAAGTGATGTATCTTGTCATGGATTCTGTGTGACCTTGGCAAAGATCTGTGTGATGTATCTTGCCATGGATTCTGTGTGACCTTGGCAAAGATCTGTGTGATGTATCTTGCCATGGATTCTGTGTGACCTTGGCAAAGATCTGTGTGATATATGGCAAAGATCTGTGTGATATAACTTGTCAAGGATCTGTGTGAACTTGACAAAGATCTGTGTGGATTATATATTATCGAACCCGTATGTAAAGTCTATGTTAAAATCTTTGTACTGTGATTTTGATTTTCATATAAAAGATAATTAGTTCGTGTAGAGTTAGATGAGATATAATGTTTACAGTCTAATTAATTTAATTAGTTCAGTCAGGATAGCCGAGCGTTAAAAAATACCAAAATTATTTGATTTTAGTTTCTGATGACACACACATAGACACACGAGGACGTGTGATATTGCAGGATGGCCGTGACGGAGTATGCACAATACGTTGTGTAAAGTGCCTTATTTTGGGAAAACTAGTTGATATTTTGGTTTCATTTCTTTCATGTTTGTATTTAAATGTTTTCGTTTATTTGAGTGATTATATTTGGTTGATAAAGGTTATGAGTTTGAAGAGAAGATACTCAATTCATTTTACAATACATTAAGGATATGTCGTTTGAACTATCTAATTTTGTGAAAGCTGTTTGTTCGTTTGATTAAGATTATTTTAAGTTTATATTTAAGTGTATTCCTTATTTCTTTTAATTTGTTTGATTGTTTTTAGTTGATTAATATTATGAATGTAATTTAAAAAGTAACTCAATTTATTATAAAGAGCCGACGCTAACGTCAGTTAGATTGTCGAGTGGGGTTCCGAGGGGCGCCAACTTCATAGTAGTGAGCAAGCATATAAACTGCAGCAGTCACACTGCAAGGGTGGTGCTCATTTGGACGTAGTGTTGGACGCACCCTCGGAAATCCACGTGGCTCGATTTCATGTGTTAATCAAAAAGCAAGAAGTAAAGTAAAGTGAAGTGTAGTGACTTTAAAGTGTTGTGAAGTGTTTTGTGAAGT
Organism: Danaus chrysippus; assembly: GCA_916720795.1. Lineage (NCBI taxonomy): Eukaryota > Metazoa > Arthropoda > Insecta > Lepidoptera > Nymphalidae > Danaus > Danaus chrysippus. The sequence goes on along the minus strand of CAKASE010000066.1, from coordinate 5,583,195 downwards.
GTTAGTGGTTAGATAGCAAATAAGAGTGAATTACAAGACCCTAGTGGACTCGGCGATCCGACATCAGAAGTTGGGAGTCACCCAGATACGCACACTCGAAGTTGGAGTCCAATTCTCCAATCCGAACGCGACAAATGGAGGAAACTTTTTCATTTACAACATCGTTACATGCTTGATTTGGTAAACTATATGAGGGCGCCCAAAGATGATGCAACGAAGAGTACCGCCACAGAGGACTGCCATATGTTACCGATGTGGACAACCGGGGCACATAGCGCCTACGTGTCCAACTAAATCTGGGAAAACTGTTTAACAACCAGATCTGACCGAATGGCTGGTAGATATCTGCACCGTCAGTCCTGCTTCAGGAGACCATTATAATCTGGGTGAGAGATTTCCTTTTTATTTTGTTTATTTGATATTTGATTTGATTTTGATATCATAATACTGTCAGGTATAGGTAACAAAAGTTTGGTGTGTCACTTACACGTTTTGTAAGCCCTATTGATCCGAAACTACAACATTGAGTTATTGCTTCACGTTGTTCCTGATCAGTCACTTCCTAATAATATTTTAGTAAATAAAGTCGTGTTAATTACTCCACTTATAACTCAAGAACGGCTGAACCGATTTTACTGAAAATTGGCAGGGAGGTTGTTTAGAGCCAGGAAATTGCAATAGGATTTTACTGTTTATCCCTTTTGACAGCATTCCCGTGGGACTTGACATGAAACGTCAGTAACTACATATTAAACGTGGAATAACGAAACACAATTGACAGCTATGCAATTGACGTATAATGACAGATATGTAATGACGTTTTACATTCGCTGGAAAGGTCTCGGGCTCCGTGAGGTTTATATAAAAAAAAAAAAAAAAAAAAATTAACAGAAAAGCGGGAAAATCTTTTTTTTCACATACAGCATAACATGTACTACAAATCAATATTTTAAGTAGATGGCGCCGGTTCATGATACATTGTTCGATAGCTAATCATTGTTCTTTGCTCAGTTAATTTCATGTGACAAACCGGTATTGTTTGTAGTTTGAACTCTTAAAACCATTCAGTATTTGCGGGATAAATTTAGAAAATCATTGTTTTTCACATGGACGTAATATTTTGCGTGTTCACGAGTTTGGAAACCATCCGCTTTATTTGTGTTAAAATTAGACCAAAAAAAAAAAAACGATAAATGTGGTTTACAAAGGACCACTTCAATGTAACGGATAATTTGCGGGTTTACTAGTTATTAATAACACTAAAGTCGTGCAATACTGTGAAGTCGGCAGAAATTCAAAGTATTTTGTTGAAGGTGTCCCCACAAGTAGAGTTACATCAGGCCAACTAGAAATAAAATTAATTAATCCAAATCTCACTGTTCAACGTCGTCTCTATAGATTGAACATAGATGAACGAATGGTTGTAAGAGAAAAATTTCGTGATCTCTTAAATGCCGCAGTCATATGTGAAAGCTATCCTCCTTTTTCTAGTCCTATGTGGTATACATCTTGTCAAGGATTCTGTGTGACCTTGGCAAAGATCTGAGTGATATATCTTGTCATGGATTCTGTGTGACCTTGGCAAAGATCTGTGTGATGTATCTGGCCATGGATTCTGTGTGACCTTGGCAAAGATCTGAGTGATGTATCTTGTCATGGATTCTGTGTGACCTTGGCAAAGATCTGTGTGATGTATCTGGCCATGGATTCTGTGTGACCTTGGCAAAGATCTAAGTGATGTATCTTGTCATGGATTCTGTGTGACCTTGGCAAAGATCTGTGTGATGTATCTTGCCATGGATTCTGTGTGACCTTGGCAAAGATCTGTGTGATGTATCTTGCCATGGATTCTGTGTGACCTTGGCAAAGATCTGTGTGATATATGGCAAAGATCTGTGTGATATAACTTGTCAAGGATCTGTGTGAACTTGACAAAGATCTGTGTGGATTATATATTATCGAACCCGTATGTAAAGTCTATGTTAAAATCTTTGTACTGTGATTTTGATTTTCATATAAAAGATAATTAGTTCGTGTAGAGTTAGATGAGATATAATGTTTACAGTCTAATTAATTTAATTAGTTCAGTCAGGATAGCCGAGCGTTAAAAAATACCAAAATTATTTGATTTTAGTTTCTGATGACACACACATAGACACACGAGGACGTGTGATATTGCAGGATGGCCGTGACGGAGTATGCACAATACGTTGTGTAAAGTGCCTTATTTTGGGAAAACTAGTTGATATTTTGGTTTCATTTCTTTCATGTTTGTATTTAAATGTTTTCGTTTATTTGAGTGATTATATTTGGTTGATAAAGGTTATGAGTTTGAAGAGAAGATACTCAATTCATTTTACAATACATTAAGGATATGTCGTTTGAACTATCTAATTTTGTGAAAGCTGTTTGTTCGTTTGATTAAGATTATTTTAAGTTTATATTTAAGTGTATTCCTTATTTCTTTTAATTTGTTTGATTGTTTTTAGTTGATTAATATTATGAATGTAATTTAAAAAGTAACTCAATTTATTATAAAGAGCCGACGCTAACGTCAGTTAGATTGTCGAGTGGGGTTCCGAGGGGCGCCAACTTCATAGTAGTGAGCAAGCATATAAACTGCAGCAGTCACACTGCAAGGGTGGTGCTCATTTGGACGTAGTGTTGGACGCACCCTCGGAAATCCACGTGGCTCGATTTCATGTGTTAATCAAAAAGCAAGAAGTAAAGTAAAGTGAAGTGTAGTGACTTTAAAGTGTTGTGAAGTGTTTTGTGAAGTGTTAGTGGTTAGATAGCAAATAAGAGTGAATTACAAGACCCTAGTGGACTCGGCGATCCGACATATATATATATATATATATATATATATATATACATATATATATATATATATATATATATATATATATATATATATATATATATATATATATATATACAACATATACATAAATATATATAAGTACATAAAAATTACATATTATATTAAGGTAAGAGTGATAGAAGATGTCTCTTAAGCCGATATTTAAAGGCAAATGCACTAGGACTCTCTTTGTAAACAGAAGGTGGGAGTGAGTTCCAAAGTTTTGCACCTTGGACGGAGAAGGATTTACGATAGAATTTAGTATTAAAGGAGGGGATATCAAGAGGATTTTGTGCAACACAGGAGCGATTAGGAAGGATTCTGGGGGAGGAAAATTTAAAACGTTCGAGTAGGTACGGGGGAGAAGAATGTTTGAACACATTGTACATTAACGTTAAAACATGCATATTCCGGCGGAAGCGGATAGGGAGCCACTTTAATTTGCTGCGGAATTCAGAGATGTGGTCGTATTTACGCAAGCCGAAAATAAATCGGATGCATAAATTCTGAAGTCTATCCAGTTTATCGAGCAGCTCATCAGTGGCATCTAAGTAGCAAACATCACCGTAGTCGAGTAAGGAAAGGAGGAGAGATTGTGCAAGAATAATTTTAGTTTTAAAAGGAAGGAAGTTTTGCAGACGTTTAAGAGAATGAAGAGTAGAGTGAATTCTTCTACTTACCTCACTCACCTGAGCTGTCCACGACAGATGACAATCCATTAATAGACCTAAGTTTTTAACCCGATCTAACAATGGGATTGTCACCCCATCGTACATTATACAGGGTAAAGTGTCAAAATTAATTTTTTTGTAGAGTTGCTTGTTTCCAATAATTATCGCCTGAGATTTATTTGGGTTCACTAGCAAACCGAAGTCATTTGCCCATCTGTGTATAGTTATCAACTCCTTATTAACAGCCTCGATAGCTACCACAAGTGTAGATAGTGGAGTATGTCTATAAAGCTGCAAATCATCTGCATAGAGATGATAGGGAGAAGAAATATGTTTGGAAATATTATCTATGAATATAGAGAAGAGTAAAGGAGAGAGGACGCCGCCTTGTGGAACCCCGGCATATGTGACATTCCAATCAGAGCAGCTCTCATCAGATTTCACCATCTGCCGACGTCCGACGAGGTAAGATTGAAACCATTTAATAACAGTTGGTGATATCGAGAGAGAAGAGAGGATTCCTAATAAGATGTCGAAGTCAACTGAGTTAAAAGCGTTACTGAAGTCTAGGAGAACTAAAATGGTTAGTTCTCTGTTGTCCATAGCGTTTCGGACATCCTCTGTTACTTTCAGTAAAGCAGATCTGGTACTATGGTGGGATCGGAAACCCGATTGAAATGGACTAAGGAGGTTATTGTGGTGAAGGTAGTCAGAAAGGTGTTTATGAATAATGAGTTCAAAAACTTTAGAAAGGATAGGGAGAATAGCGATAGGTCTAAAGTGAGATGGTAAAGTGGGGTTAGATAGTTTAGGAAGCGGGATAATATGAGCCGACTTCCAAGCAGTAGGAAATGTTCCAGATACCAAAGAAAAATTAAAAATATGAGTTAATACAGGTGACACAACGCTGAGTATTGGTAAGATCATGTCAACACTGATTTCATCATAACCCACTGCTTTGGAAGAAATGGATAAAAGAGATTTCTCGACATCATCTTCCGTTATTATGGGAAATAAAAAAGAGTTACCATTAGGTGGGGAGGTGGAAGCAAGTTTCATTAAAGTGTAATTCTTACGAGATGAAGGCACAGACACCGGAGGATTGGAGAAATGATTATTTAAATCATTTAAATTAATATTTTGGAAAGATTTCCACTTGGAACAATTACCCACACCCAATGAGTTTAGAAAGCTCCACATTTGTGAGCTTGAAGTATTACAAATAGAGGAGAAGATGTAGCGGCGCTTTGCATCCCTACACATTCTATTACAGAGATTACGCAGCTTTTTGTAGGCAGCATGGTTATCAAGCGACTGATCCTTTCTGAATTTACGTTTAGCTTTATCCCGCTTGGCCATAAAGGATTTAATTGTTGGAGTTAGCCAAGGTGCGGGATAATGCCTAACTCGTATAGGTCTCATCGGAGCATGAATGTCATAGAGATTGTAAATTTCAGAATTAAAACAGTTCACTTTTTCATCAATATTAGCAGAATTGTAAAGAGGCGACCAATCTATACACAGTGCGTCAGACAAGAGGACATCAGTATTAACGCTTTTTAAACTACGGCGAAAAATTGTACGGCTTTTACGTCTTACGGTAGAAATATTATAATTAAGGAAAATGAGGTCGTGGTAAGAAAAAGGCGATGATACTTGGCCATAAGAGCGAGCATATTCAGGTTGAGATACAATTATAAGATCGAGAAGAGAAGATCCAGCGTTTGGAGGATAGTGAGTTGCAGATAAGGGAAGGACTGAAAGGTTAAAAGATGAAATTAAAGATTTCAATCTTTCGGCTCTGTAGTCATTTTTGATAAGACAGGTGTTCAGGTCTCCCATTAGTATTAGGTGATCATAAGAAGGAGAAAATTCATCAAGAAGGGAATCTAAAGAAGGAAAGTAATTAACGTGTGAAGAGGGGCTATATAGAACACCGATCAAGAGCTTGGTATTGTGGACATCGACTTCGACAAAAAGGTACTCCAAAATGGGTTCGGAAACACATTGTGGAGACTGAGAAACACTACGAAAAGACAAGTTGTTTCGAAGGTAGATACAAATTCCTCCACCTCTTTTAAAGGTTCTATCATTACGTAAAAGGGTAAAATTAGGAATATTGTAAAGAGAGGAGGGGAGAGAAGGTTTCAGCCATGACTCAGAGACCAGAATGCAGTCGACACGTGTGTTGCTAAAGGATGCCAGAAGATCAGAATAATGCGCCGGAATACTCTGTGCATTAATATGTACAATGTTAAAGAAATTTAATGAATCAGGAAATAAATTATTAATTTGTAGATCGGAACAAGAAGACAGGCTATCATTATTTATACTATCATCTTTGGAGCAATCAGAAAATAAATCATTATCAATATCAATATTCAATATACTATCACACATAAGATATTAAATAAGTATAAATATATAAAAAAATATTAAATCAAGAAAATACAAAAAATAATATAAAAAACAAATACCTAATTACCTTAAATAAATTCAGATAAAGTTATCCTTTACATGGCTTCTTAATTTAAAACAAAACAAAAAACAAATAAAATATAAACAAGTACATTGTGGCAATGACAAAGATTTTAGTACAAATATCCGAACATATATAGATGGAACTGTCATGTGTCACATAGAAATAACAGTATAATTGTCAACAAAATAAACACTTGAAACAAATATCACAATCCACAGTATTAACTAGAAAAGAAAGTGCCGGGAACATTATCACTTAACTTTTTGATTACGCCGAGGTCTGGAATGGTGCTCCACAAGTGATGAACCGTTAGGAAACTTCTCGATTAATTCCTTCAGCTCACCATGAGAGACAATCTTTCTCCTTGTTTTATCTGGCAAGAGAACAACTACATTTCCGTCAGAAGTCCAGCAGTTCTTAATGCCGAAATGTTTCCGTACTGCTTGAAAAACTTCCTGCCTTGGTTTCGTCAGGAATTCAGACACAGTGCAACCACTACCTTTAAGCACGGTTTTAGAGTTCCAGACAATGTGTTTTATTTTAGTACTTGAGAATTTAACAAGAATAGGACGAGGCTTGTCCTTTCTCGTACCAAGTCTGTGACAGACATCAATACTCTCAAGGACCTGTCCCGACATCTTCATGCGGTCCGATAATACCGTTTCGATGATGGAATGTGTCTCGGAGTCAGAAGCTTCATTCAGTCCGTGAAACAGTAGAATATTGTTTCTTGAAATAGCCTCGTGTTTATCAAAACCAGCTGATAAGAGTTGTAGCTGCTGCTGTAACATGGATAATGTTTTCCAAACCAATGTTTTGAAGGAGATGTATTCCGCTGATAGACTGGAGAGGTCTTTGAAATGGCTTGAAGATTTAGACTGTGCAAGTTCCTTATCAAAGGAATCCATTCTGGACTGAAATACCTGAACAATTTCTTCCATGTTCCTTCTGAGTTGGGTGTGCAAATCCATTTGTGAATTTTAAAGAATAGTGATATTTTTTCTATAGAGTTAGTGAAAGCCACGTAAGTAGGACACTTATTGTTGCATTAATAAACGATTTATTGAATTTTAAAATATAAAAAACTGAGGAGCAAAAATTATACGTGTTGTCAATTTTACACCTACCCACCATATCATATTATACGATTCAATTGAAAAATTCTTTTCAGGAATTAGAATTATTCATTCAAAATATTATGACTCTGAAAAAATGTTTCAATTAGATTATGAATATGCAAATATGTGTGGTTCTTCTTCTATAAGAGCACATCAAAAATAAATTTAAAAAAATCGTTCTCCATGTTCTACTACCTTCCATATCTATATTTAATGATTTCTCATATAAAATTTCATTATAATGGTTATTGACCTTATTTTATCACAGAAAAAGACTATCTAATTGAAAACTTTATTTTATGGATCCCGTTCATCGTATCTCTACATATATAAATACATTTTGTATCTTTTTATGACGTCATCATAATATTGATAGTTGTGAAGTCTTCAAACTGTTTTGTTTGACATTTATACTTTTTTTGGTCTTAAATTAGCTCACTGTGAGTAATTAATTAATGTGTAGTATTATGAAAATGAAATGTAATTGAAAACCTTAATATTTATGATTATACGGCTTGTAAATATCGTATTAAATTAATTTAAAAAGGAGTTTAAGATTTTTATTTATATTTCCTCTATTCAGGTTTTGACAAATTTTCTTAATGTACTTTAATAGGTTAATATATGTTTAGACTTTTGATCACATAAAAAATGTGTATGTTGTATATTTGTACTGGCAATATGTCTTGAGAAATAATATTAGGCTAGTTTTCATACCAGCGCCATCTATTGTTAAGTAATTTTAGTATTGCTTTGCCGGTGACGTAGTACAATTATTAATTTCCTAGAAACAGGTAAAATAGTTTTCTGAAAATGAATTCTAATCAGATTAATAATTCGCATCCTTAACTTTCGTTTAAAGTTATATAGATTGATTACAGGTATTTCCCACAGTGTGTTAATGTTCAAACAAAAATTCATTTTTTAATTTTAATACAACGTGTCTTTCAAGTTTATATTTGTAATATGAACTAAAGAAAAAGGTGAATGCACGAAATGCGTTGAAATTATTCTTAGAGATGTCCTGGATCTCATTATATTTTTTTGATGCTTCAAACCGTTTTAAATAAGAAGTATTTTAGGACCTGATTTGCCTTGTCTTTTTCTTCATGAATTCTCTACCAGAAAAGACTACTATATATAAAATAGAAGTAACATATGTAACTTGTTTATTTTTTAATGGAATTAGAATTTTTATCATCTGTCAGAGTTATTATGCAATGTGGGTCCATATACTTAATGGTAAAAATTATTATCTACGCCGTCTAGAAAAAGTTATGTATTTTTTTTATAGTTAATATTTTTAAAATTATGAACAATATCAGATTTACTTAACACGAGTAGCAATGGTTATAGTAATTCCAAAAAAGCTCTTTTATTATTCAAAACTCTCATAAGATGCCTACGATATTACTTTTTATTGTCTTTTGTTGAGATTTAGTCTTTTTAATTTACTTAATTCAATAAACTTAAAACTTTGCACAGAGAAATTAGAACACTGAATTTCTAAGCTGATTGTATAAATATATTAAACTTGTAGCAGATCAATGAATACAAAATAATTAAATGCGTATATTTAATTTAACAAACTTCTTTATTATGCTGACTTATTGAACTATATATAATATTGGTATGAAATATGCGGCTAAAAAGACTTCTGTATATTATATTAAAACATCAAAGACATTTTTTGTTTTTTGGTTATGTTCGTTCCGTTCAGAACAGGCAAAGAGAACAAAGTCCATACAGCCATGTCTTTTGTATTTTGTATCTTTAATTATTTTTAAATGTCTTAATCTCCTTTTTTATTCTTGACTCAAGTTTTTATATCAGGCCTAAGCCATGTCTTCTTTTAATTTTCTTCTTGAAAGATTTTTTTAATTTTAAGGGCGAAGCCATGTCTTTATTTAAAATATTTTTTTTTGTCAAATTCTTGGTTTTTTTTACATTCCGTCTTTTTTCAATGTCAAGTCCTTGTAATGTCATTTTTAGTACAATAATTAATTTGTCAAAATCGATAAACAGTCAAATTCTGAAAATAGCTGAAATAGCTAAAAGCAAATATCTTAAAGAAAACGAACAAATTAGTATTATATACATATGTACAAATAACAATTAGATTTCATTTATAGTAGAAACAATAAAGCCATAAACTGGCAAGAAGCATTCTTGAATGCTTAGTATTTGCTGAAGGGAGCGCGGGATATCTTCAGCAGTTTTAAAAATACTTAAAAGTTGGTCTACAAGGACCATCCTTGGAATACTAAACTGTGGACAATCAAAAAATATATGTTCGAGGGTTTCATCAGCATTATTGCAATATCTACAAGTTGAAAAGTCAAAAACACCAATCCTAAAAAGGTGAGCACCAAAACTACAATGTCAAAGACGCAAACGACAGATTGTGGTATAATACTTTCTATGGTTATAGTCACTACCCCGGGTAAACCAGGGAGAAGAGACCTTTTTCTTTATTGAAGCTAACCATTTGGCTTTTACCTTTACCACCTGATGCCATAAGTTGTAAAATTCTTTCTGTAACTCGAGTTTGAAGAGGGATAGAGCGTCTGAATAAGGAATTGGGAAATTTAAAAAGCTATGACTTAATTGATTGTGGGCTGGATTTGTAATAAATTTAGCTAAATAGTCTGCTTGCTCATTACCATGCACACAGATGTGGGCTGTCCAGAATAGGACTTGGCTATCCAGAATAGGACTAGGCTTGTTTTGAGACAATAGGTGATACAACTCTCTTATTTTATATATAATATAGTTAGTTTTTGAATTTAATTGTGGATTTTGTAATGCCGTTAATAAACCTAAACTATCCGCTATTATAATCCACTTTGGATGAATCTGTGTTTGAATGTGAGTGGATTCAGCCTATGACCGAATCCACTTTTGATCTGACTATCATAGACAGCTATAGAGACTGCTTCATTGTTCCTAGACCCATCTGTATATATCTGACGATATCCCTGTCACCTATCAAGCTCCCTATAAATGTCTTCCTTATACTTTAGAAGACTTTTGACTACAATTTTAATCTGAATAAATTTTGATTCATATAACCCAGAGTAACAAGGCCATACCATAGTAGAAAATATATCTTGGTTATTAAAAATTTGTTCTGTTTCAGGAAAACCTTGAAACAAATATGAATTAATATTGGCAGTCCTGTTAATAGTGTCCTGCAGTTTAACAAGAAGTGGATGATTACTGACGGAGAGCAACCTTGCAAAAAATTTTGATTGTAAGTATTTAAACCTAAGTGCTAATGGAGGTATATTACATTCCACCTGCATTGACACTATGGGAATAGTTCGCATGGCACCCATTATAATATGCAAACATTTATTTTGTATCTTTTCTAATTTATCTACTATAGTTCTTACCCCTGCAAAACAAAAAAAAGCATATTCAAAATGACTCCTTACTAATGATTTATACAATGTTAATAGAATCCTTGGATCAGCACCCCAATATGTGCCTGTTAAAGATTTTAAAACATTACAAGCGTTTAAAGCTCGAGATTCTAGAGTTTCAGCATACTTATTCCATCTAAAATTGTTTGTAATAATAACACCTAAAAACTTTACAGAGCTCTCTACAGACATTACATTATTATTGAACAAAATATTTACATTCCTATTTCTAATTCCATTTTTTGAAAGGACAACAACTTTACTTTTTTCATTGCTGACCTCCAGCCCAAGGCTATCAAAATAGTTCTTTAGTCTTTGGAGAGCAACATTGAGGACTGATTGTACACGTAAAAAATTAGTATCAGAGCAATAAACAACTAAATCATCTGCAAACTGCAGATTAGAAACTTCAGATTAGAAACTTTAACCCAGAGTTAAATTTAGCTGATGTATGAATAGGATAAAAAGCAATAGGCTCAATACACCACTCTGTGATACACCCCTACAAGAATATCTTGGACCAAATAACTGATTGTTGACCATAACAAACACCTTTCTGTAGTTCAAAAAATTAAAAATCCAAATTACAACTTTTCCAGGTACCTGCAGTAATAATAATACTGAGGATAATTTGTTCAGATCTACATTATTGAAAGCCCCTACAATGTCAAGAAAAACACCAACTAGTACTTTATTCTCGGAACGAGCATCATGGATATCCAGACAGAAATGACGTAGACTCTCACAAGCAGAACGGCCACAACGAAAGAAAAACTGATTGTAAAGTAAACGATTATTACTTTCTATGTGAAAAATTAATCTCTGTTTTATTAATTGTTCGAAAATTTTTCCAACACATGAACTCAGTGTAATAGGACGATAAGAATCAGCCAAATTAAAGTCTTTGCTAGGTTTTAATATTGGTACCAAACAGTCAGTTTTCCATTCCTCTGGGATAATAGAAGACGTCCATAAACTATTTAATAAACTTAAAAAAATACATAGAGTTTGAACATTTAATAGTTTAAACATTCTTTAGGAAAGCCAATCCAGGCCACATGAAGAATCTTTTCTTGAGGCTAAAGCAAATTTTAACTGTTGCATAGTAAAACAACCGATCATGTATGAATTATCACTATTTACTCCGAGAACATTATCTATACTTATCTGTTGTGGAACAGTATCCGGTGTGTATTTATATAAAAATGTTTGAACCCAATTGAGGTCAGAAAATAAGTTAGAACTCGGAAAGCTTTTTTTGAATTCTCTTATTTTAGTCCAAATGCGATTTATAGATGTCAAACGATTTATTGATGAGCAGAATTCAAACCAACTTTTACGACGTTCTTTCTTTCTTAAAGTGCGTTTTTTAAAGGCTTGCGCGCGTTTGAAATTAATGTAATTTTTACTATTAAGACTAGTTTTGAAATTAATGTAGGCGTTCTTGCAGTCTTCTACTACTTTTGAACATTTATCATTCCACCAAGGTACTTGACACGTTTTTCTAGGACGGTTATTATTACTATCAGTTGTGTTATGGTTTAAGCTGGGCCCGGAGAATTTGATTGCCAATAGAATAATTGAACAAAACTTTCTGTATGAGTCAAGAAGATCACTATTGTCAACTTTAAAGTTCATTAACATTTTATTAACAATTTGTCATAACTATCCCAATTTACTAATTTCAGATTGCTGTGAAAAGGAATGTTGTTCAAGGAAATAACTGCCTAAAGGGTCCTGATGAACTTGCCAGTCACAAGAAAGAAATAAAGAAGAAGACAAGATAGTTAAATCTAGACTGTTTGGTTTCCAAATATTATAGTTGTTGGTTGACCATTATTTAAAAGTCTTAAGTCATGGTCATCCATGGAATTCATAATAGCTCTGCCCCGAGAATCTATGCGACTACAACCCTAAAAAGTGTGATGGGCGTTAAAATCGCCTGCAATTAATTATTATCAACGGTTTTGGAATACTGTACAATTAACGATCGAACTTCGCCTTTTCAAAAGCAGAAAAACTATTACCAGGACTGTAAAAACTAACCAAAGAAATGCATTTATGTTTCAGTTTAATAACAATTACTACATTTTGTAACGAATCATCATAAAAAGTATCTAGTTTAGAGAAATGTATACCATTTTTAATTAATATTGCTACGCCATTATGATCATTACCGCAGTCATTCCTAATAATGGTATAACCACGTAAATTGAATGCTAGGCTTGAGCCAAGTTTCTGAAATAAGAGCTACATGTATATTATTTTGGTATAGAAAATGTTAAAAACTCAAGTCTGTTACTTAACAGACTGAGCTTTCCACTGTACAATATTTAAGATTTGGTGCTTGAATGTGACGATTTGTTATTTTTGTCCTGGATGGTTTCTTTAAAAGATGAGCTAATAAATTGTGAACTAATACTTATATTTAGAGTTTTATTTAAATTTATAACTTTTACTATAGATTCTGTTAATAGAGTCATTGCTTCGGAATTTGATAGTATTGCTTGGATTACTTCTTGGGTATTTAATTTTTTATTAAGGGAGGGAAAATTTAATGAATCTTTTAACGTGTCAGCATATGACATGGGTTTACTGTTTGCGATTTTCTTTTGCTTCATAGGGCACTGGCTAGAGATGGCAATGTGATTGCCATTACAATAAAGCACTTAGCTTACCTTGCATAATGCATTCTTTGAAAGAATGTGCCCCTCTGTGCATATGGAGCATCGCGGTGAATTTTTACAAAACTTAGCCAGATGATCAAAGCGTAAACATTTAAAACACTGTTTTAGAGGTGGGACATATGTGGAGACAGACAGGCGCCACATCTTAATGTGAACATAGTCCGGCAGTGACGTAGCAGACGCAAATGTTATTACTACGCTCTGAGTAGGTTGCATTGTGAAGGTGTTATTTTCTCCTTTTACTTTACGCATTATGCGTCGGACAGAAATGACTTTTTCTGTTGTTGATATTGCTTTATATATTTTGTGATTGGATAGATGAGTGGGAACCGAAGAGATTTCTCCCGATAGTTCGGTAGGCCCCACTGATATTGAAGCTTGAAGTCGTTGTTCCTTTAGACATGTAGTATTTTCTAAAAAAGCATTGGCCAAATTCGCACGTTGGAAAACAACACCGACCTTATATTTATTTATATTTTTTAAATATTGTATACTATAATATGTATTCTTTTTACGTTTTTTCACCATCTCTCCACATAAACACTTATATACAGACTAAGTTTTACTTCTTTACAATAAACTAAACAAAAATTTGCAAATTATAATATAAAACTATTTAAAATAATTAAAATTTTCAAAAAGCCTACGTCAACGTTTCAATTCCCTCGCTCTTTCCTTCTTAAGACCCCGCCCAGAGACACTAGCGACAGGCCTGATACTAGACAGGTCGCTTCTGGCAGGGGCTGGGGATATTATAGAAATTATTATTATTATATTATTAAGAGACAGAATAATTATAACACAGAGTCGATAACAATATAGTGTAATTAAAACACAGAGGTTTTGAGCTATATAGAGTAATTATAACAGAAGCGATAACAATATAGAGTAATTATAAGTTGCGAAGTTGGTTGCGAAGACTTCGCAGCCAGGGTGTTAGGAGTTTCGGCTAGGTGCGCAATGGCAACCGTGATTTTTTAGAATCTTTATATAAATTACTATCATGTATAGGTTGTTTTATCTAAATAATTGATAAACGGAACATTTTCCAAAAATTAAATAAAAATAATGGCGGCCAAATGTTGATAGGCAACTTGGTTGCCTATCAAAATATATGTTCTCCTAACTATAAATAAACATAAAAATTTGGTTTTAAACAAATAACCGATGAACGCACCGCAGGATTGGTGGAATCTTAGACTTATATTAAATTGTATTTTTGTTTAAACAGTGTTTTTTATAAATTAGTACCAAGTATAGAATATTAATTATTATAGCAATGATAACAAAATAAAAAGATAAACTTTTGTAAGTTAACAGTGATAATAATTTGACTGCTGGATAGAAATACATAAATCTATCTACTAATAGTCAAGAGATTATGAACTTTTTGTATGTACAATAATCTACTTATAATAACTATTTTCTAATTATTAACAAATAATATTTTTATTACAACTTATCATTAAATTGTATAAGGTTTACTTATTTATATTTATTTCATGCCTGTTATAAATGTAGTTTCTATTGAAAAAATTGTCTCTGTCGTGTTCATTGAACCTTCAGATTTAGAACTTAAATAAATAATCAATATATTATCTATCACTTTAGTAAGTTCAACGAAATTATGAAAAAATGTTGAAATAAAAACGAACGTTTAAAACAGTGGAAACAAAAAGCCAACATCACGCGGTGTGTGATGATCGTCATCGTCGAGATCGTCGTCGAGATCGTCAATCTGGAAACAAAACTAGTAATAAGAAATCGGCTGAGTATATTTTATCAGCAAATAACGCGTTGACCTTAGCTTCAGTATTCTAGGACTCGAAAGGCGTGATTGTGTTTTATGGGCTGGTTTTATGGTCACCGCATCTGCCTGTTTTGAGTCTTCCATATATGTCTCCACCCTAATTTCAAATACATGTCATCTTCACTTCATGTTTTTAGGTCCTCTGTTAGAGCTCTTACATTACATGGGTACATGTTTCATGGTTCAGGTCGTCGTTCTGATAACCGATATGGTAGTATACGACTCGCTGACAGACAATTGACCTAAATTAACTATCTAAGTTGTTTTACTTTTTCCTTTTCAGGAAACAAATAGTGAGAGTTATCGAAGGCCAGGTGTCTACCTTTCTTTCTATACAGGGTGACTGGTGAATTACTATCAATATTTAAGGAGCATACTCGGTACATGATTCTCATTCGAATTATGTAAAAAAAATTGGTACTTAATTTTTGACCAAATTTCCGTATAAATAAATAAAGTGTGTACACGTTCCAAGTGTTCCAAGTGTGGACGCGTGCGGCGGCGTGCTGATACAACACTACGCCGCCGCCGCGTCTGTGTGAGTGTGTGTGTATACCTAATCTGTAGGGTGTTCATACGATGCGTAATTAATTACATAACTTTTGGTTAACTTTACTTAGAAGTTTATTAATATTTATGTTATATAATTTTTATTTTGTCATATATGATCGTCAAATATCACGTCCTCAAATATCGATAGTAATTCACCAGTCACCCTGTATATTTACTAGTCTGCTTTTCGACTAGCGTACATATGTATATATATACATTGTACATAGATATGAACGTTTAAATGGAGCATTTTTTATTTTGACAAAAGCAAATCTGCAGCAATGACATGGACGTTTTTCTCACAGGCGAAACGAAAATAGGACGCGGTGTTAAATGATAATATGAAACATTCCACTAGATGGCGCTCCGCAAACGTCGCTTGGTCGTGTACAACGCGGTAACGAGATTTCTGTGATGACCATGACCCCCGATCGTCGTGGATGTATGTGTTAAGACCTTACTTCATAGGATCATTTCTATAGTAAGCTCTTCACGAGATCTACACACTACGTGAGATCGTACCAGCCGTGTTGATGAGACGTGGCGCGGCGTCCTGAGCGTGAGGCGGACGACGGCTTCCGGCCGCCAGTCCTCGATGATCGTTCACCTCTCTCACCAGTGGGAGAGGCGTGGGGCGCTGTCGCTGTCTGAGCGGCCTTTTTACATAACTTTAATCCAACTCAAGTAACGTTATTCAAAATGGAAGTATTACACTTTCTAATTGATGGTAACTTGAGACACTACCACCGGTTCGGAAAAGAAAATAACCTGACCTGAGGAGAACCGGCGAAAGAAACTCAGCGGGTTTTTTTTTAATTTGTCTTATATATTAAGGAATCACACTTTTTATTTGAACCGAACCTTTAAATTCCCGAACACATCCGAAGCGATATTAAAGCTATGACGCTTGGCTTGCACTCTTTTAACACGCGAAAGCATGTTGTGAACACGACTTGTATTATTGTTTATAGAATTATTTAAGGTGTTTTGGCATAAGATAATAATTAGTTTACTCTAGTTAAGGTTTTATTGTTATTTAAAAGTACTGGCGTTATAAGAAAACTATATTTTTATAAGGATTTTATTAGAATCCTTAATATATAAACAATTTAATATGAGATGAAATAGCCAGGACGCGATCGTTTTATTCCCAAGGTGTGCTATCGATCATAAACTCATTAATTGTATAGTAACCTTTTGTACACAAGCTTTCCTTAATATTTTTTTTAAAATTTGGCAACAGAGGCATTTTGAATGCTTTCTGGGATCCTGTTGTAAAACCGTATACATTGCCCCACAAAGGAGTTATTGACTCTATGTAGTCGAGTAACAGGAGTAACAAGTTTATGTTTGTTCCTTGTACCAATGCTATGAGTATCACATTTTCTCATGAAATCATTAATATTTTTTCGTACATACATAACATTGCAGAATATATATTGAGAAGCAACAGTCAATATCTTGATTTCTTTAAATTTATTCCTTAACGATTCTTTGGCTCCTAGGTTATAGATTGCGCGAATAGCCCTCTTCTGCAGCACAAATATAGTATGGATAGCGGCTGCGTTGCCCCACAGCATAATACCGTGTGACATTAAGTTTAAGAAGTTTATTTCCAAAAAGAACAAAGTTCGCTTACAAAGGAAATTTTAAAAATTATTATAACTACAATTAAGATTACAAATAATAAAATAGTGATATTAAACAAGATCAGTGAAATCGTCTAATATATGGGTTCTTAATAGTTTTTTAAGTATATTTAGAGATTTTGAATTGACAACACTTAGAGGCAAAGAGTTATACAACTATTATACTGTGAAAGTAATTGAAATATACTAAGCGAGCCGTATCAACATCGGTACATGATCTATTTTTTTTTACCGCGAATGCCGCAGAAATCAGTCTACTCGCCAATCCGCTAATACTCGCCTATACATATTATAAGTATGTAGTCATAATGGCATAATAATAATTACAAAGGTTAGTATTGACACAAGTAAACGTGTAATGAGCAACACCAAGTAGAAGCGATCCGTTGCGTTTATCGGTTTTGTAATCTGAAAATGTATTATAGATGATATCAATCTAAACACTGAGCGTGGTTGTTTGATATGTTATGAGGATTTCAGAAATCGTTAGCAGGATATGGAAGAATTCTCAAAGCTTTACTATTAAAAGATGAATGGGTGAATTTTCCAAATAGTATACGTTTTCAAATAAAATTGTTGAATCTCAATTAACCTTTATTTAAATAACATTCCTGTGATGTAAAGTACAAGTTACCAGGATCGAAGCCGCCCCCTCTTGCATGTGAGGCGGTCCTTTTAACCACTAGACCACCGCTGACATTGTACTTACTAATTTATATATAATAATGTAACTATTAAATTGTATTTTGTATAAACAGTGAATTTTCTTAATTAGTAACAGTTACAGAATAACAATTATACCAAAGATAACAATTATAATAAAATAATATTATATACGTATATATGTGTATATATAAATTACTTTTACAAAACAATACATTAATATACCTGTGGCATTACTGTGTGGTTTCGCAAGACACTACAGATGTCTTACTTCTTGTTCAGCTCAACAAATACTCATTCGTACTATCATAAAATAGTATCTTTTGTAATATTACTTGATGTTGTTAAATGAAGAAATAATGAAGTTTTTTTTTATTTTTTGCTCTAATATTTTTTAACAGTATAATATGTTTTATATTATCTACCTTAACATCTATAAGGTTTACACGTACTTATTTATTTTGTGCCTGTTATAAATTTAGTTTGTATTGAAAAAAATTGTTTTGATCGTGTTCATTAAGCATTCAGATTAATAACTTAAATAAATAATAAATGTATTATTTGTCATATTAATAAGTTCAACGAAATTATGAATAAATGTTGAACTAAAAAATGAATGTTTGAAACAAAAATGCCAACATCACGCGGTGTTCCCAGGCGGTCACCCATCCAAGTACTGACCGCGCCCGACGTTGCTTAACTTCGGTGATCGGACGAGAACCGGTGTATTCAACGTGGTATGGACGTTGGCGATTGCTACATATTAAATTGTCAACTGAATGTGTCGTACACTGGATCCTTCATAAGCACATTAATAGATGGCGCTCCACGACCTTCGCTTCGTCGTCTACAGCGCGGTAAAGAAATAATATTTTAAACACAAGATGAGAATACATATCTAATGTAAATATTGTTCAGATGTACTTGTATGATGTATCTTAGACAGGACACAGTGGTTGTCAAAACTTCAATTTCAGATTGTAAACATTTTATTTATTCAACGGATCTCTCAGCTCCCAGTAGTACGTCATGTCACACGTGCCCGTGTCTGTTAGTGCCGTGTTCCGTCAACAGATGTCGCCGTACCGTCCTCCTGGTAGGAGTGTACATCGCGCTAGTGAGATTTTCTCGTTCTCAATGACCTCCTCTGTACGAGTGTGTGTCGGCATCGCTTCTCGGCCTTTTGGCTAAGATCAAAGTGTAGTATCTGTTCTTTTCAGCTTAATATCTGAAAGTTCCCGCATGTCGGGACCAGTATATTAAACTGATTTTTGTAAACCGACGGGATGTTCGGGGCTCGCTCCACTCCCGTCACGGGTCGGCCCGGCATTGCAGTGCCGCCGGGATCGGCCCACATAAACCTTTAAGAGTACATAGTACAGAAAAGAAAACACATACATACTGTTTGTGTAGCGTATAAAGCAGGGTTTCTTAAACTTTTTCCAGTCACGGACCCCTTTCAAAATTTAAACAACTCTACGGACCACTGTCAAAAAAAATTGTTATAAAAAAAAGCCGTACTTATATATTATATAAAATACTTTTATTTATTTGAACTTTAATCATTACAATTATTAAGAACTAAGTTAATGAGAAGGGTGCTGTTGTTTGGCCTCAATGAGAACGTTAATTTGTGGGACTGTCTTCGACAAGGCAAGTCGCATGTCATCTGCGACGTTCAACCGATTGCGACTTTTTGTCTTTATTGACATCATAATCGAGAACCCTGCCTCGCAAAGATACGTAGTAGCAAACGGTATCAAAATGGACATAGCTCGCTTGACTAGAAGAGGGTAAGCTTGACTTAAGGAACCCCAAAAGTCGCCAAGATCTTTTGCCTGAAATTCAGCTTTCAAAACTTCTTTTGATCTCATGTCAATTAGATCATCTTTAATAAGATCTTCATCACTAATGCTGTCAATATCGATTAAAAATGGGCTCCGCACCCATGTTTCTTTTTCAAGCGACTCTGGGCTGAAATAACCTTCAAAAGACGTCTGCAATGTTTCCAGATGCTTAGACACCTCTTTCTGTACCTTCTTTGATGTCGTGTGGCCGTCACTTTGGGTTTTTTGCATTATCAACTCTTCTAACATCGGAAAATTTGCAAATTTACCTGATTCCACTCTTCTTTTCCAAAGTGGCAGTTTACCTAAAAAACCTTTCAGCCGTTCAGACGCATCCACAATGGTGACTGCAAAACCCTGAAGAGACAGGTTAATCTCGTTCAAATGAGTAAATATATCAGCTAAGTACGCTAGCCCTTCCACAAAATCTTCTCTTTCAAGATATTCATACAATGAATTTTCTTTGTTTTTCAGAAAAAGTAACACTTCTTCTCGCAACTCAAACAAGCGCTTCAATACTTGTCCCCTTGACAGCCAACGAACTTCTGTGTAGTAAAGAAGTACTTCATGTTCTGAACCCATTTCTTGACAAAGCTTTTTAAACAGGCGGTGGTTTAAGGCTCTTGCTCTGATGAAGTTAATTATTTTGACACATGTAGACATAACTTCCTTCAAAAAAGTAGGCATAGTTCGTGAAGCCAAGGCATGTCGATGCAAGACACAATGAGTGATTATAACATGAGGGCACTCTTTCTTGATCAAAGCCGCAAAACCAGATGTATTACCAAGCATCGCGGGAGCTCCATCGGTACATATACTACCAAGTTTAGTCTTCCAGTCTACATTTTGTGCGATGAAAAATTTTTTTATCATTTCGAAGACATCTGAAGCCTTCGTAGTTTCTAAAAGTGAGTCGCAAAAAAGAAACTCCTCTTTGATACTACGCGTATCATGTTTTACATAACGGACAAACACCAAGAGTTGGCTGCATTGTGATACATCGGTGCTTTCATCCAATTGCATACTGAACGGAAACGGTGAAGCATTCAATTCTTCAATAACCTGCTTTAAAACATTTGACGACATTTCAACAATTCTAGAATGAATAACATCGTTTGATAAGGGAACAGCTTCAACCTTCTTTCTTTCATTCTTACCACACACAAGTTCCACAATATCCAGTGCGCAAGGCTTCACTAATGTTTCCGCGATAGTATGTGGCTTCTTTTGCTGAGCAATACGGTAAGCAACCTTGTACGATGCCTCAAGACATGGTTTTTGTGTCGGGGTGAATCCTAATTTAGGTAAAGTGCCGGCTTTTTCAAACCGAGCCTTCTTAGTACGAAAGTCATCAATGCTGTCACATACATTTCCAGGGTGGACAGTTTTAAGATGTTCTGACAACTTTGCTGGTTTCATACTTCCATTAGCAAGCACTTTTCCGCATAAAAAGCACTGCGGTTTTTGAGTTCCATCACGTTCAGTCACGAAAGTAAACCCAAAGTTAACATAAGACTCGTCATACTTTCGTTTCTTTGACATTTTCTTGAACAAACTGAAACAATGTAATATACAATTAGGTACGTTACACAATTGAATATGTAAGTTTGTATGTATAATTAAAAAATACTTATTATTATTAATCCTCTTTTTACGTACCTGTACGTTTCACTAATTAATTAAAAACAATGCAAGTGGCGGGTACGATGTGCCGTGCGGCGCGCAGCGACTGAGTGAGCGAGCGGGTGGTGCGGGCGGTGGTGGGGCGAGGCGGCGGCGGCGAGAACTCACGCGTACATACAGCTCGCGCGATGAGTCTTTGTCTTTGACCGCAGAGTGGAGGGGATACTGCGCATGGGTACCGCCAATCATAGCATTCGATACCCAATTTTTGATTTCTGCGCAATAACGGTCAAAGCCAAAGACTCATCGCGCTAGCTTGTAGTCCGGGCCCGCGCCCCACACCACACAATTTTTTGAAAAATATTTTTGCAAACTCACCTCCTACGGACCCCTGATACACCTGCTACGGACCCCTAAGGGGTCCGTGGACCACACTTTAAGAAACCCTGGTATAAAGAAAGCGTTACGATAGTTGAGTGTCAATATGTTCATATTGAAATTAAAATCATTATTAATATCTTATCGTGGTACTCTGGAAGGCATGTAAAAAAAATATTATCTGTACGGCATGTAAAAAAAATATTATCTACGCATAAAATACTTTCAAAATAAATTAGGCTTAACTTCGTGTTCAAGCCTACATCAGTATCTATAAATTACTTTTAGAATTATTTAATTCCGACCTACCATTTGTGAGTAATCATAAGTTTAATAATTCTCAAAATTAATGACAGGCGCTAGCTGACTTTTTCACATGATCACGTCTTAAAAGTTATATACAAAATTTTAGCATTTTTATTATATTAAAAACCAATTATTAACATATGATGAAGAAATTTTTGTTTGTCTTGATTTAACTCAAAAAGAAATTACTCAAAGCATTATACGAAACATTTCATGGTTAAGTAAAAAATATAAGTTGTTATTTGCAGTATGTATGTACCAATTTTTGATAAAATAATCATGTCCCTTTGAATGAAATGACACTCGTCATCGTTTTGAAAGTTCTCTTCGTTTTATATCTTAATAGTTTTAATATGTGTACATAGTTTGTGATTTTTACTTAATAAAATTAAAGAGGGATTTTTAGATCTTCCAGAGTACACAATTAGGTATTAGGATAATAAAGATTTTAATTTTAATTTGAAATAATGACACTCCACAAACGTAGCTCTTTATATACTAAACACACAGTACAAGTATCCCTCCTTTCAATAGTATAAAATATGTCAAAGTATTATGTGGGCCGATCCCGGCGGCACTGCAATGCCGGGCCGACCCGTGACGGGAGTGGAGCGAGCCCCGAACATCCCGTCGGTTTACAAAAATCAGTTTAATATACTGGTCCCGACATGCGGGAACTTTCAGATATTAAGCTGAAAAGAACAGATACTACACTTTGATCTTAGCCAAAAGGCCGAGAAGCGATACCGACCTACACTCATACAGGGAGGGTCGTTGAGAACGAGAAAATCTCACTAGCGCGATGTACACTCCGACTAGGAGGACGGTACGGCGACATCTGTTGACGGAACACGGCACTAACAGACACGGGGTCGGGCATGTGTAACATGACGTACTACTGGGAGCTGAGAGATACGTTGAATAAATAACACGTTTACATTTCGAAAATAGAAGTTTTGACAATCACTGTGTCTTGACTAATATAGGTACATCCTACAAGTACATCTGAATGATATTTACAGTAATATATGTATTTTCATCTTGTGTTTAAAATATTATTTCTTTACCGCGTTGTAGACGACGAAGCGAAGGTCGTGGAGCACCATCTATTGATGTGCTAATGAAAGATCCAGTGTAGGACACATAAAGTTGACAATTTAATATGTAGCAATCGCCAACGTCCATACCACGTTGAATACACCGGTTCTCGTCCGATCACCGAAGTTAAGCAACGTCGGGCGCGGTCAGTACTTGGATGGGTGACCGCCTGGGAACACCGCGTGATGTTGGCTTTTTTGTTTTAAACATTCATTTTTTAGTTCAACATTTATTCATAATTTAGTTGAACTCATTAATATGACAAATAATACATTTATTATTTATTTAAGTTAGAAATCTCAATTCTCAATGAACACGATCGAGACAATTTTTTCCATAGAAACTAAATTTATAACAGGCATTAAATAAATATAAATTAGTACATACGTGTAAACCTTATAGAATTTAAGTTGTAATATAAAATATATGTATTGCACTGTTAAAAAATATTAGTGAAAATTATAAGAAAACTTCATTATTTCGTCATTCAACAACATCAAGTAATATTACAAAAGATACTATTTTATGATAGTACGAATGAGTATTTGTTGAGCTGAACAAGGAGTAAGACATCTGTAGTGTCTTGCGAAACCTGCCACAGGTGTATTGATGTAGTGTTTTGTAAAACTAATTTATACCTACTAATATTATAAATGCGAAAGTAACTGTCTGTCTGTTACGCTTTCACGCCTCAACCACCGAACTGACTTTAATGAAATTTGGTACAGAGATGGAGTTGACCTTGAGAAAGAATATAGCATAGTTTTTATCCCAGACTTTTGAAAGGTTCTCTTGGAAACGCGATATAACCGAACTCCGCGCGGGCGAAGCTGCGGGCGGAAAGCTAGTACATATATAAATAACAAATCTTCATCACTATCTGTCGACATATCACTCAGACTATAAAAAATGAGTTATTTCATCCAAAAATCCAATTAATAATTGACAAATATACAAATTCTACCAAAAATATTTATTTCGTAAATGGTAGAATTTAAGAATTATTTTATATGTATAGTAACGTCACTGTCTGATATCTCACTCATTAGATGCGACTACGAGAACTGGGTCATATTAGAGTTATAATAAATTAATTTAAACAATTAAATATTACTCATTCGTTAATACTGTATCGGTGTTGACTGTTGTCTAATAGAAAAAAAATATCAGTGTCACTACATCCGAATCCATACAGCCAAATAATTGAAGGTATTAAAAACTCTTTGGTATATTTAAATTTATTTTTTTCATAAATCATTTTTTTTCTCTATATATTTTCTATTCAGCCAGTTACAAATTAGTATTTTATATTAAGTTATAATAAAATTAAACATAGTTTTTCTATATATAATAATTTTTTGTTAATTTTAATATTTTTATTAATTTTTCTTACAATACTTGTATAGTATAAACAAGTCTATCTATCTTGTGATTCTCAGTGTGATGACGTTTTATCTTATCGTATGAAACGTAGCGTCAACAATTAAATAAAAAACAATATTAAAAGAAAATATTGACGTTTGTTATACTTTTAATATATGTTGCTACTCAGGCTTTGTTTATATATATTATGAATTAAATTTTAGTTTAACATTTCCAAGGGAATTCTATAATAATTAATTAATTACAAATCATAATAAATTTCAATTATCTTTTGGATGTTAAAGAAAGTTTTTTATATATAAGAAATATTTCTGTTATTTAATGAAAAATATATAATTAAGGAATCTTATTTTTGTATCCCATTACGTATATGATTGGAGTTTTAATATTTTATCTTAAAAATATTATAACTATCCAATTAACATTTCCCTGTTACTATTTAATAAGTATTATAAAGTAAATTATACCTAATAATAAGAATTTCTATGAAAATACATTAAATTAATAACAAATTAAGTAATGACGTATAAATTATGAATAAAAATTAACATTTCTGATACGTTGATATTATCAAGAGCTTTATATCTGATGTTTTCTTTGTAGACAGTTAGTGTTATACCGGCTTCATACAAAACAGCACGTCTCAAACAGAGCGAAACCAGTTTCACCTACTAGTGCAATTGCATTTATTCACAGGTTAGTCGATTTTATATATTATTATCTTCAAATTAAAGTCGATTTTTGAATGACATATTTATTGATGCTATTTCTCATCGCGACCTATTTTTATTACGGACAGATTCTAACTTGCTTTTGTTTAGAGAAATCTTATAATAATTTAGAATCACTATATAATATTATTTAGAATCAGTAAGTAATTTTTGTTGTTACGTTTGAATCGAGTTTTACAAATCAAATGATAATTGTTTTTGGTGTGTCGTATTTATAAAAACTAATATAGAACGAATGATTCGTTTGATGTCACAATTCATTCGCGGGATTGAGTGAATGGTTTTAAATAGTGAATGAATGTCTATCGTAATATTGAGTGAAGGGTAATGACTATTGGGTGCGGTTTAACAGGAAAGTTGTTGAACCGGTAACAAAATACCAAAACGTTAATTATAATATTAATTAGACTTGAATTAATTAAGCAAAATTCAGAATTTATTATAAAAATAACTTCATTTTGTATCAACAATACGTATTTGAAAATTGTATTAATTTTTCCATACTATAAATAAAATAGATACAAAGAGATATTAGACGTAAAAAATATCTTTTCAACAAAAATTCTAAGTTAGTAGCTATATACATATAAATACTACTTTTTTGTGTACCAATGTGATTTTTCCGAGTCATATGTAATTTCTAAGAGTATTTAGACATCACTGATTAATGCATTCCCAAAGAGTATTGATGTCAGGCAGGCGGCTGGTAAAAACAATTAGCCAAAACTATTCACAACATGTAAGGCAGACCCTGGCTAAAGCTG
Organism: Danaus chrysippus; assembly: GCA_916720795.1. Lineage (NCBI taxonomy): Eukaryota > Metazoa > Arthropoda > Insecta > Lepidoptera > Nymphalidae > Danaus > Danaus chrysippus. Next base: position 5,557,145 of record CAKASE010000066.1, on the reverse strand, counting down.
GGAAATTGCCAGGAAGAAGAAGAAGAAGAAATACTTTTTTTACATTACAAAGTTCCTAAATTCTTTATTTTATATAACCAATATGAATATTGAGTGTTATTTAAAATTAAACTCAAAGTATTTTACTAAACCAACTAGTTATCTATTCTATAGTCCGCCAGTCCTTTCTAGTCCTGAGTTTAACCCGTTACATAACTGGTTTAACTACATTTCATAGTTAAAGTTATAGTTACAGGAAGCAACACTAACTCCAATACAATGTACTCTAGGATAGTTTAAAATTAACTAAAAAAAATATCTAGAATTTAGTATGGAATATTTATATTTCTAATAATAATGTGTTATACCTAAAATAATGTTGAAATTTATATCTGAATAAAAAAACCCTCAAGATCTTTTAAAAGAGAAGAGATATAATTGTTTCTATGATATACTTTGTGGCTCGAATTTCACAGATATATTATTTTATTAATAAAAGAACAAACAAATAATTATATAAAAATATATTTCTTAAAAGTATAAGAAATTGTTAATTCGGTATCTTTTATTTATTTAATAACATAGTTCTTCTTCTTCTATCCAGCAATTTCCCAGCTTTAGCCAGGGTCTGCCTTACATATTGTGAATAGTTTCGGCTAACTTATAGTATGTTTATTAAGAAGAAAGGTAATGTATTAATGGATTGTGTTATACTTGATTTTTGTGTCAAAATTAAAAATTACGCGTAAAGACGACTAACCTTAAATTTTATTACCGTATTTTGATTTAAATAAATATTAAAAATCTAAATTATTAAATAACAAACAATCAAATGAAAATAAACTAAAGAGACGATATATTGTGACAAGTCGAGGTAAAATATATATATGAATTTATTCGTCTATATAAAAATTATTATTACGTGTATTTAGATATATTCAATAAATTAAGTTTTTAAAGAAATTCTACACGATTCCTTGCTCGTTTATTCTGATATGTGTATCATTTAATTTTACCCTTAATACAAGTTCGATACTTCAAATAAGAAATAACATACTGAAAGTCACTAGTTTTTCATTCATAGTTTTAATTTTAATTAACAACATGACGATTCAAAGTATTGATATGGCTTTTTTATTTTCATTACCGGAATATGAATGAAATAAAATATTTTTTTACGAACCAATAACTCTTTTTTCTTGCTTATTCATTCACTGATCATTTTATGCTTCTTTAAGAGACGAAACCTCTCATCATTCAATGTATTCACAGTGCGTGTGTCGGGTCCATCGTTGTAGTGAGAGGAGCTTCAACAGTGACTGTGACTTGTGACCCAGGTGTAGGTTTAAGGGACACTATCTAACGCGCGTTAAATTCTCACCTCCACCGTCCAAGCTCCTCTTTACCTTACTTTAATCATCCTTAAAAAACGTAGGATGATTTTGTTTTCACCTTAAATATTAAATGATAATGTGCTATTTATATCTGACCTAACTTTCGATGGTGGCGATACCGCTGAATGATAATTACTCTGCGACATAGATAATATTTATCGCAATTATAAAACGAATTCTTGAAAACCATTAAATACTTTTTGGAAATTCCCGCCTAAAATCTTTGATATATATTTTTTTAATCTGTTTAAATTTTATATTATATTGTGTGAATTAAGGCGGAAGCGGACTCCTAGAATACTGTAGTAGTATTTTATTACTACTTCATGTGTTCAAGGTTTTACAATTTTTAAGTGGATTACAAGCAGGCTATCAGTCGTGAAGGTCATACGGTCTATGAAATACATTTGTATTCCCAATTCTATGATAACATTTGAATTGAAAATTACAATAACAACTTTATAATCAACTTTGATAAGGTCTATTTTTGTTTGTAGATTGTTATTTAATATGTTTATAATTCATTGTATTTGTCTGTGACATTATTGTAGACTAACTAAATGCTTTATCTTTACTCGTATCTTTCTCTTCTACCTGGCAATTTCCAAGCTTTAGCCAGGGTCTGTCTTATATGTTGTGAATAGTTTTGGCTAATTGTTTCTACGACCGGCCGCTTGCATGATATCAACCCTCTTTGGGAATGCATTAATCAGTGATGTCGAAATACTCTTAGAAAGTACATATGAATCGGAAAAATCGCATTGGTACTTGTCAGGATCGAACCCGCGCCCTCATACATGAGAGGCGGGCCTTTTTAACCACTAGGCCACCACTAATTATCCAATCGCAAGTCACGTATAAAAAAAGATTGTATATATTATTTTTAATGTTCACGCTTTATATATAGTGACGATAGACTAAGTACGTGTACAGGAGTGTATTAGAAAAACGGTCAGTTAGAACGTTTTCACTCACATCTTAATTGTTAAAAGTCCTATTATTAAAGTTTATTTGTCAACAAATCTTTAGTTATAATGACGTATTAGTTTAGACTTTCTGTTTGTACGCTCGTACATACGCAGATTGTAATATTATTATTGATTTGTTTTCGACGATAGTCACGCGTCATTCGAACAAATACATTTTGATCAATGATTAAAAACATGTGATTTATTGAATAACATGAAAAATTTGATATTCAATTGCAATGTCAACTGTTCCTTACATATTATATTATTTTTTTTTTGTATTCTACACGTGGAGATTTGGTATCGTATAAAAAATGTGTGTAAAATTTAAATTAAATTAGATATTTTAATTTTTTTTTCTTATTTTCTTCTTTGATTTATGTTATTAATAAGAATTATATCATTCTGATAACTTATCTTTTTCGAACTGATTGTTTTAGCGAAAGTTTTGATTTCGTATTTTGTAATAATAAGGAATTAGTCTTAATTCCTAAACAACTCTATAAATAAAATATATTCATTGTTATAATTATGTTTCTTATTAATAATAATTTAACATAATAATATGAAAAAGTTCAAGATTTTAATTATATTTTAATGCCTAAAAAATTACCGCATCATCAGTACTCTAACTGATGGATAGAGGGCGCTGTTAATAAAACAATACTTCGTAGAAATATTTTATTGATTACCCAATATTTATTCCTATAGCTAAGCCTAACTTATTTATATATATCGAATACCAGGATCCTAGGTAACAATATATAAATCAGGATATCATTATGTATATTAGGTATTTTAAAGTCAACCAGAGACGTTTAAAAAACATCAAATGTATGGAAAAATAACACGTTTTGAAGGTCTTCTGTTCAACCAGTTTCGCGCCAGATAAAACTGGGTATTAAGGCACATTTCAGACGAGATAACTATATTTAAAACAATATAAATATATAATAAAGCAACATAATATTGTTTATTAACTTCTTTATTATTTCATTCACAGATTTTTTTTTAAGTCTCGGTTGAAAAATAAACTTCAAAATGGTCCTGCTGTTGCGAAGGCTGTCGAAAAAGTGAGTATATATACCTATTTCCTATTTTATCTACAGTTTCTATAAATATTTTATTGATAGATTGATATCTATGATATTTATTCGGAGTTAGTAACTATAGATATGCTGTGGAAAAATTGTAAAACAATGATGAAATCATAATTCTGTAACTGGCTTAATCATTATCAAAGTTCAAAGTTCGCTGTGATCTGGAGGCGCGGCTTCACGCCCCTTGTTTCATCATGTTAACACTAAAAATAGAAATTAATGAATTGCTATTTTAATTTTATTATTATTATAATTAACTTCTAACTTCGAGGTATATTAAAAATATAATATTTTACTAGGTATTAGAATACTATTATTTGTAATATAATTGCTAAAAGAAAACAAAGAAATAATAATCTTAAATGAAACTAATATTTTCGGATATACTACGCGATTTTTTATTTTTGATTATAAACTACATACTACAAAATCCGAAAATATTAGTTTCCTTTAAATGAGTACTCGCGAAAATCTGAGATATCAATAATAATCTTTATAACATAATTTAGCTTCTATATTAAAGCCATTCTAATAAAATATTCCAATAATAAAAAACTAATAGGATTCGCAGTTCAATTAGTCCTCGATAGATGGCGCTATATAAGATAAAGATGATAATATTTTTCGGCTCACTTTTGTTTATAAATCATGTGATATACTTAACCTTCCAGTGTCAACACGTTTTGTCAATATTAAGATTAAATTGTATAATAACAAAATAAAAATAACTTTGTTCAACAATCTGACATCCATCTTAAATCACATATAAACTTTTTACTAGATACAAAACAGATAAAAAATATTATTAATAAATGCACAGATAATTGAAATGGTGAAAGGAGGATTTATTGTATTTATTATATTTATTTATAAACTCATTTAAACGATCTTTGATCAGTAATATCACAAATTCTTGCAATTTCGTTTATCGCTGACCTCTGTCTAGTTAATACCACTTATATCTTCATAAATTTTCCCAGAAGATACAATATATGTATTAATTATGTTTACTTTTAATATTTAGAAAACAATGGAACAATTAGGCTGTTAGTGGAAAAAAATCGTAATATGTAATTTGGTTTATAAATAGGAATTGATTTCAAATGATGTTCATTAGTTGTTATCATTATTTTTGTTTTTATATTTTCCGTATTTTGCAGCAAATTGTATCAGACATATCCCGTTCCTTTTGACCCCACAATGACTTAGTAACAAGCAACATCATTTATTAAAATAATAATATGCCTTATAATCATACAAATACGGACGCTATTCGTTTGAGTAATTGCTAACGTACAAATAGGAGCCTCTTGTATCTAATCGAAGACGAAGGCCACGATACTTCTACGTACATTGAGCCCTTCCCTCTAAAACAAAGTACATTCGCAACAAAGACATTATTTCCTACATAGTATAAATGTGATTAATAAAATACACAAAGATATTGACTAGTACATGAAAGTTTGCTTCCTGGTCTATAAACAAAGACATCACTAGTCGACCTTCGAGGCAGGTGTTGGTTTAAAAAACTCTGTCTCTTTTATTAAAAATTATCTATATCTATATGAACCTACTATCTATTTTAACCTTTAGGTTCGAGATGATGCAATCATACCTTGGTATTATGAATCTGACGAAATAACGCTCAGTATTTCAATTCAACAACACACACACATTAAAAACAAGTATATTTCTACGTAGAATATTGCGAGACTTGTAAACGTCAGGACGCGCCCGCCATTTCGACCAATCGCGAGCCGCCATTTTCACACTCCCCCGATATATAAACTGTTCGCGCGGTTGAGGCGCCACATTCTGTATTTAGAATTTGTTACGTCATTAAATGGGTGACAAAATCAAATTTTACGAGTGGCTGATATTTTTGTTCAGTTTCAGTAATTTGGATAAAATTTAAAATAATTTTTTAAGAAAAGTTTATATAAGATAATCGAATATTATTATTTTTTTTAATTATATTTTTTACTTTTAAAAATGTTGCATTTCAATCTACCCGAAGAATACGTGAATAAAACTGCAAAGTGAGTATCGACTTTATTTATTTATATACATTATACATATGTAATATTTAATATATATGTACATATTTCTAAATATTTGTATGAATATTGAATAATAAAAAATTCTTGAAAGAAGAAAGATAAAATTTAGACAATATTATGTTTTAAACTCCAAATTAACTAATTATCTTAAGTATGAAGTATTAATCTACCTATTAGTTAAACAACATATTTGTTAATCATCCAAGGATATTTAAAGTGAAAGTGTACAAGTGTATTTAATAGATATTACAAATTAATAATTATCATACCTTCAAGACACTATAAAAAATTATAACTAATTAGCATATAATATATGATCATTACTAGCGTTTTCTACTATTGAGCCATTTACTTAACAAATAATAATAAAATATTTTTATTTTTTAAAAGAAAAAGAAAAATTGATCTACGGTAACTAGAATAGTAACTTAAAAATAATTTATTTTGTCTTCAAAAATAATATTCATGAGAGTCCCAATTCGAGTTAGGAAAAAAAATCGAGCTTTTTTTAAACACTTTGAAAAAAACTTTAAATTTTTAACGAGATCTAAGACTTTCGCGAGTCTTATTCATTTAAATGAAACTAGTATTTTTCGGATTATACTCCGCGATTTTATTTTTGATAAAAACTACATACTCCCGACGTTTCGGTTACTTTACAGCAACCGTGATCACGGACAGACGAGATGATCATGTACGGAGTATGTAGTTTTTATCTAAACTAAAGTCGCGTAGTATATCGGAAAAATATTAGCTTCATTTAAATGAAAATATTACATTGTAAAAGTTAAAACACGTTCTACAAGCCGTATGAAAATTTTCTTTTAAAAAATATCTCCAACTTTTCTTTCAGTCTAATTTGATACAAAAATAATTTAAAAACCCTAATTAGAAATATAATTTTATAAATTAATATAAAACACGCAAATGAAAATTAACAAATATGTACCTTTAAAGTGTAACGGCTTTATACTTATAGATAGGTATAGTGCGTTTGATTTAAGCTGAGCTTTGCATTTGTGTGAGTGTACACGGATAGTGTAGGTGAGATGTCAAATTTTTTAATGACACGTTCTTTTCTAGTTTTGAACCGGTTTATTCTGCTTGTACTCCGCCTCGTACCTTCCGCACTTCACCGTTTGTACTGATAGCAAAATCAAATGTTGAAAACGCAATGTCAAGTGAATAAGAATTTGGATAGTTTTTTCAAAATGTTTATTAATCAATAATTTTTTTCCATAATCTTCATAATATTTCCATCTGGCCTTTTAAAAGTTTTGCTTATTTTATAGCCATTATCTTATGCATCTATTCAAAATATAATAAAATTTAATTCTAAAGTTTTTTTGTTTAACTCTACTTTTACTTTCACTCACACAAATGCAAAGCTCAGCTTAAATCAAACGCAATGTACAAAATATATGATAAGACATTTCAAAAAACTGTTTCAAAAATATACACAGATGTCAATAACAAAAATATTTATTAAGAGTTCAACTAGGTGATGGCAAAAAATAAAACGTGATTCTTCTTTAAAAATAATAATAATTTATAATAAAAGCCTTTATTACATTCGACAAACTCCTTCGTATTTTCTCCACACAGTAATCAAAATTATAATTCGTCCAAATAAAAACGTTGACATTTTCAGAATATTCCACGATTTCAGTACGAATGGCTCCATAGTATAAAAAATATCACGAGTAAAACCAAGTTCTATATAGTCATATCTACATATCCATTTACGAGTAACATTAAGTGTGTAATCAAGAATCTTCCAGCTTATTTACAGGTGGTTTTATTTTTATGTATTTTTATTAAAGATTATTTGTTATACAGATGTGCCCAAGTCGCGTTATCCTGCAGCAGAGCATCCCACCAGGCTGCTTTACGAGGCGCCCTCAAGTTGAATCCGCAGTTAGCGAGTTTAACTCCCAAGGTAAGGAACAAAAAACAATAATGTAGCCAACTTCGTAGTGTACGCAATCATTAGTAATCTATTGAAATTCTTTAAGAAAATCTATATATATATACAGGGTGACTGGTGAATTACTATCGATATTTGAGGACGTGATATTTGATGATCATATATGACAAAATAAAAATTAATATAACATAAATATTAATAAACTTCTAAGTAAAGTTAACCAAAAGTTATGTAATTAATTACGCATCGTGTGAACACCCTACAGATTAGGTATACACTGACACTCACACATACGCATGTCGTGACGTGGTGTTGTATCAACACGTCGCCGCACGCGTCCACACTTGAACACTTGGAACGTGTCAACACTTTATTTATTTATACGGAAATTTTGTCAAAAATTAAGTGCCTATTTTTTTTACATAATTCAAATGAGAATCATGTACCGAGTATGCTCCTTAAATATTGATAGTAATTCACCAGTCACCCTGTATATATATATGCTACTAGATACTTAGAGTATTTAGACATCACTGATTAATGTTGATTCCCAAAAAAGGGTTGATGTCAGGCAGGCGGCCGGTCGTTAAAACAAATAGCCAAAAACTATTCACAACATGTAAGGCAGACCCTGGCTATAGCTGGGAAATTGCCAGGTAGAAGAAGAAGAATATGCTACTAGATACTAGATGACCCGGCGAACTTCGTACTCCCTATAATCAAAAAACATCTCTTACTGTTTTATCTGAATGAAGTTAATTTCTTTATTAAAAAAGTGAAATATTTTAGTATTTGATTTTTCTAGAAATTTTCGTAATTTTTTTCTTACATTCTAACCTTCTAATAATAACAAATACAACACAAAAAGAATTAGTGAAATCGGTCCAGCCATTCACGGATGATGCCGTGACCAAGGGAGGAAGGGATTCATTTTTATATACATAGATTATATGTCAAGAACATCTTATACTTGATATATTTTATATTATATTTCTATTAATTATATTTTAATATAAAATCACATACTAAAATATTTCTCTATTGTTTCGCTGACCGTAGTAAAATTGCAATCTTCATAAATGTAGTTGTAGTAAATTTATTACAACTACATTTCTCAAAGATTTGAATAAGTTCTGATTATGAAAATAGCAATTTCAGTATGGTCAGCAGAACAATAGAGAAACATTTTAATAGAACGCACGCACGCGTATGTGTGTGTGTGTATACCTAATCTGTAGGGTGTTCACACGATGCGTAATTAATTACATAACTTTTGGTTAACTTTCCTTAGAAGTTTATTAATATTTATGTTATATTAATTTTTATTTTGTCATATGTGATCGTCAAATATCACGTCCTCAAGTATCGATAGTAATTCACCAGTCACCCTGTATATAATAATTCTTATAGGTCCGTGCGTTCGTGGAGCGCAGTGCTTCTCTCTGTGAACCAGAACACGTCCATATATGCGATGGTTCTGAAGCCGAGGGTAAAGCGTTACTTCAGTTGATGCAGCAGCAAGGAACTGTTAAACCACTGCCCAAATACGACAACTGGTAGGTTTGATATCAACACACATCCCTACTAATATTATAAATGCGAAAGTAACTCTGTCTGTCTGTTTGTTACGCTTTCACGCCTAAACCACTGAAGTGATTTTAATGAAATTTGGTACAAAGATAGAGTTGACCTTGAGAAAGAACATAAGATAGTTTTTATCCACGACTTTTGAAAGTATCTATTGGAAATGCTTTATAATCGAACTCCTTTTACTTTTTATAAGAAGGACAATATATTAGATTTTGCTAATATTTTTTTATGAGGTGATAAGAAACTGGTCAAATATCATTGTAATGCCCATTAAAGACGTAGCTGTTATCTTGGAGTTAGATAATTTAATATATGAATTGCTCTGAAGCGTTTTATAAAGACTTATTGTTTTTGACGTCTTAGATTCATTGCCAATATATTTGTACTGAATATATTGTGATCATAATTGTTTCGAATTGATATTAATATGCTTTTATACATTCTTGAGCTGTTTTAAATTTATGTTATGTTGTATAAAAATCTGTTCGTTTCTGTAACTATGAGTTTTTATAAGTGGCGCCAACTATGCCGTACTAATTATAATATACCATAATCATTAGAATTGTTTTTATGATTTATTATAACTAATTATACGAGTAATAAAAGATTGTGATTTTGACCCTAAATACTTGCTTCAGCTTTGTAGGATATTACTTTAACTTTGAACATTGAAAAACAAATATTAACTGTATTTTAAACATACTAGTTGGTTGTCACGCACGGATCCGGCGGACGTAGCACGCGTTGAGTCTCGTACATTCATATGTTCTGAAAATGAGAGAGACGTGGTGCCTATTGCGAGGGCTGGACAGAAATCAGCTCTTGGAAACTATATTAGCCCCGAAGGTTACGATAAGGCTGTATCTGAACGATTTCCGGGCTGTATGAGAGGTGGGTAGATTGATATTTGAAAATTACCTCCTTAATACTTAATATAAATAACTTAATAAATACTGTTTTAGTTACATAGTAATTAATATTTAAAATATTAGCGTTGTTGATACTATTAAATGTTTGAGTGTAGTGTTTAGTTACTTTTGTTAACATGTAAGCAGTAAAATGTAAATACCTGTAATGGTGTATCACACTGTACAAGTTTTCTTTTTTTATATTTTTTACCACAAATAGTTTGTGAATATGCCGATGGTATTTCTAAAATAAAATAAATAAATATATATCTTTTATATAAGATTTGCGAGAGATTATTCAAATGAATCTATTTACATATACTAGATTTGTTTTTATGACATTTTACGTAAACTCGTCTATCTGAAAATACAATAATAGTATGCTAAATCATAAATAAACAATTAAAAGGCTAGTTAAGTTTTGCAAAATAATTTAACTATCCAACATATCATGAGATTTTACTTATAATCTATGTTTACAGGTAGGACCATGTACGTAATTCCGTTCTCTATGGGCCCCGTCGGTTCTCCACTATCCAAGATCGGTGTTGAAATCACTGACTCACCATACGTCGTATACTCTATGAGAGTCATGACCAGAATGGGTAAGCATTATAATCTCAAAGCCATAATATATATAGAATTAAGTTTTAATTTAAACCTTATTCCCCAGGTAATAAAGTGCTAGAAGCTCTTCGAAAAGATGAGCAGTTTGTTCGTTGTCTCCACGCGGTAGGTCGTAAAGATGATGGCCTGGAGACGAGAGGCTGGCCTTGTGATCCTCAAAGGACCATTATTCTGCACCGACCAGCAGACAATGAGATCATCAGCTACGGTGAGATTGGTTTAGAATATGAGGGTAGTTTAAAATTAGACTATTTACTTGGTTGAATATCGTAGTTATATAGGAAACCATATACGTAATAAGAGTTATTTAATACATATATTGATTTTTTTAGTAGCTATTTTTTTTTATGTCAAAGGTGGCAAACGAGCAGACGGCCCACTTGATGGAAGGTGGTTACCGTCGCCCATTGACATCCGCAACAAAGATGTTGCGGATGCGTTGCCAACCTTGTTTTATAGGGATAGGGAGGGGTGGGAATAAGGATATTGTAGGAAAGGGTGGGAATAGGGAAAGGGCAACCGGCTCTCTCACTCATCGGACGAAACGCAGCCATTAAAGGCTACTTCACGCCGATCTTCTGTGAGAGGGTGGTACTTCCCCGGTCGAGCCAGCCCGTGTTCGAGCTGTAGTAACTAACCACAGCTAGGCTCTACCACCTAAAATATTAGTTGATATAAAAAATATCTGTATTAACACCCACAAAGGGTATGTTTCATTTGTATGAAAAATTTTTAATCTCTTTAACATATTTCATACTGTTAATTTTAATATAAACACATTCACCCTGTTGATATCATAAAGAATAACTTTCTTCAATATTTTTTCCTATATGTGTATATATTTTATAATATTTTTTTTTTAATTTAATTAATAGGCAGTGGTTACGGCGGTAACAGTCTTCTTGGAAAGAAATGTTTCGCTTTAAGACTTGGTTCTGTGTTAGCGCGGCGTGAAGGATGGTTGGCCGAACATATGCTGGTAAGACATTATATTAGATTATCAACAAAAAATATTAATAAATCTATAGTTTATCTATAATCTATCTGTCTATATCTATTATCTATAGTTTATTTTTTAGTAAAGATATAATTAGATTAGTATAGTCTTATGTTACGATCAATGTTGTTTACACCTGTAATGAATTCACCTAGATTTAACACCCTGTATCTTGCTAAGTGAATGTGTTAGTTAGTCGATGGTGATAAAAAGCGACGAATCATAATGTTTCTCTCAAAAATAATATAAGGAATTACTTATAAATGGTAATAATTATGCCCTTTTCTACAGATCGTGGGTATAACAGACCCAAAAGGTCGTAAGCGCTACGTAGCCGCTGCTTTTCCATCGGCGTGTGGTAAAACCAACCTAGCTATGATGACCCCAACCTTGCCTGGGTATAAGGTGGAGTGTGTGGGAGATGATATTGCCTGGATGAAGTTTGATAACAACGGAGTCTTACGAGCTATCAACCCTGAAAACGGCTTCTTTGGAGTCGCACCAGGTATAAACTGATTAATTTACTTAGAATATTAATCTATTAATCTAACATCCATATTTACCAAACACAATCAAAGAATGAAAAAGATGATAGGACAGTATTTCTATTCTTACATTTCATATTTAGTTGTAATCTGTTGTGTGAACCGTTCAAAATAAAATAAAAATAAAATAAAATAAAATAGCAGTATTCTTTATGGTATCTCACTCACAAACTATGATTCCTATTAATATTATAAATGCGAAAGTAAGTCTGTCTGTTAAGCTTTCACGCCTAAACCACTGAACTGATTTTAATGAAATTTGGTACAGATATAGAGTTGACCTTGAGAAAGAACATAAGATAGTTTTTATCCCAGATATTTGAAAGGTTCTCTTGGAAACACTGAGAAGCTTCTCTTAGAGAAGCTACGGGTGGAAAGCTAGTATAATAAGCATAAAGAGCTGTGACAAACAAAAAAATTTTGACCATCTATTTGGAATCTGTTAGAAAAGATGTAATTTGCTCATACATTTAGTAGTCTTCTTTTTCTTCCTGGCAATTTCCCAGAATCAGCCATTTTCTGCCTGCCTCAGGGTCTACTTTTAATAGTATAACGAATCATTATTTTCCAGGAACGTCTTCATCAACAAATCCAATAGCCATGGAGTCTATCTTCCGTGACACAGTGTTCACGAACGTAGCGGAGACTGCTGACGGTGGAGTATGGTGGGAGGGAATGGGGGAAGCTCCCGAGGCTCTCATAGACTGGAAGGGACAGCCGTGGGACCCCAGCAAGAAGACCCCGGCCGCGCATCCTAACTCAAGGTACGATAATATTATAATAAGGTGTAGATATACGTCTACCTTCCATAAATGTTAAGGATAAGTCGTTTAAATCAGATCTAAATGTGATGATACATTGGATTATTATAAATAACTAGAAGACCCGGTGAACTTCGTATCGCTCTATAATTAAGAAATATCTGCTACGTTTTTTTATTTATATTATTGGAGTTTACCTATCAAAGCCATAAATCTCCGTGTTTTGAAGTGCGACAGAATGATTGACATATTAGTTAGTTGTCAAATCTAATGTTGAAAAAAACGTTTTCTAAAAAAACGTTTGTATCAACAACTACTAATAAATTAAAAGTTAATTAAAAAAACATTATCCAGCGGACAAAATTGTGAACCTGAACCATTCCCAGATCCCCTTGAACACACACAAAAGTTTTTATCAAAATCGGTCCAGTCGTTTGAGAGAAGTTCAGTGACATACACACTCACAGACGAATTATATGTATATAAAGATAATTATTTTATACTTCCTTGTTTGAAACTTACATTTGTTTTAATTGGAATTTAGATTGTAGCATAATTTAAAACTCTGTATCATATTTTAAGGACAATTTCATAAACAACTTTCAAGCAGTTTTCGCTACACATGCCCAATACCATACTTGACTGTTCTCCTATCTTCCTTCTTATCTAACCCAAACATGCTATAGAGTATACTGTATAGTCCATACTAGACTTTCCTCGTATATTCCTTGTTATTTAACAAGTTATAGCTCCAGGTTCTGCACGCCGGCCTCTCAGTGCCCCATCATAGACGATTGTTGGGAGAGTGCTGCTGGAGTGCCGATATCAGCTATTCTCCTAGGAGGTCGTCGTCCGGCGGGTGTGCCTCTCGTGGTAGAAGCCCGGGACTGGCAGCACGGGGTCTTCATGGGAGCCAGCATGCGCTCTGAAGCAACCGCTGCTGCTGAACATGCTGTGAGACTTATGATACTAATATATTAGGGACTAGCTTCACCCGCGTGGAGTTCGTTTATATCGCGTTTCCAAGAGAACCTTTCAAAAGTCTGGGATAAAAACTATCCTATGTTCTTTATCAAGGTCAACTCTATGTCTGTACCAAATTTCATTAAAATCAGTTCAGTTATTTAAGTGTGAAAGCGTAACAAACAGACAGAGTTACTTTCGCATTTATAATATTATAGTAGGGATTATACTGCCCGTATTCTATTATTGTAAGAAATAAATAACTGTTATCAAATTATTGAATTGTCACCTGTCCTTGATATGCAAAAGTTTCAAATAGATTAGATTTCAGTACAAATTCCGCTCAAATATTCCATTATAGCCAGCTACAATCCAAGCTTATAAAAGCGTATTAAAAACTGCATACCCGACTATTCGGTTGCTTAACAACCATGATTATTGGCAGATGATTTGACTCTTAAATCTCCTTTTACTTCATTATTTCCAGTCTATATTTTTGGTTGTTTTATGTAAATCTTTTATATTGTCAGGGTAAGGTAGTGATGCACGACCCATTCGCTATGCGTCCGTTCTTCGGTTACAACTTCGGCGACTACCTCCGTCACTGGCTGTCAATGCCGCAACAAGGACGACACATGCCCAAAATATTCCATGTCAATTGGTTCAGAAAGGATGATCAGGTACGTTTATATTAACCAACTATTTTCTGAACTAATTCAAATATCTCTAAAGTACTGTCAAGTATCATGAGCATTAGGCAGACCCCGGCTTAATCTAGGAGATTGCCAGGAAGAAGACTGTCAAGTATCAATTTTTTTCTTATAATGTATGCAATACTTTAAATTTACAGTCTAGCCTGTTGAGTAGTAATAAGTAAATAAATTTGACATAAATTACTACATTAACATATGTTCTAAAAATGTGTCCAGTAAAACGTAATTAGCCTTTGTTAAGTCGATGGCATTGTTCATGTGTTTTTAGATATTAAATTGAATACTTTTTTGGTCGACATAAAAAAATTCATACATTTATTAAACTGAAAGAAAGTTCAGCTTATGTAACCATATTATAGTTTCAAACAATACTTATTTCCTAAAATTCTGATTCTATTGCTCAAAATTACTATGTTTACCATACTTATTCCCTAAAATTCTGATTCTATTGCTCAAAATTACTATTTTTACCCCAGGGTAAATTCCTTTGGCCTGGCTTCGGCGAGAACTCTCGTGTATTGGACTGGGTGCTGCGTCGTTGTGATGACGAGCCCTGCGCCAAAGAAACTCCACTCGGCTACATACCGACCGAGGACGCGATACAAACTAACGGACTTGGTTCAGTTGATATGAAACAACTGTTCAGCATTCCTAAAGACTTCTGGCTGCAAGAGGTAAGGGACTTGAACATTAACTAGATTCGATATAAGTCAATTTGTAACCGATAAATAATGCTCACGAAGTCGCGGGCAAAAACTAGTATAAAATATTTAAAAAAATATATGTATGTGCAGTTGAATTCAAATACTTTTATTTGCGAAGCTGAAACTGTGTTTTTAAAGATATTTTACACGTTCCAGAGAAATAAACAAGATGAATGAGAAAAATTCTTACAAAAATATATTACATTCTTATCATTCCAAAAAAAAATAAGAATATTGCTATACAACAATTTATGAGCTTTTACCTGAAGAGGTCTTAAATAATTTTACTATATATTTTATTTGCAGGCTGATGCCATCGAGAAGTATTTCAAGGAAGAAGTAGGAGAAGATCTTCCCAACGAAATGTGGGAAGAATTAAATAAACTGAGGATTAATGTACAGAAATCCTAAAACACCAAAGATGTATTCAAACACTATTCGATTAAGCTTAAATGAGATTATACTGTAACTATCGGTCTTAAAATATGTTGACTATTCAAAAAATTTCTTCTATAGATTTATTTTACGAGATCTTATCCTGGCAACACTGTGGTGTATTGAAATTAAAAGGCTGTGCTCTTTAGGTTATATATAGACATAAGTTATGTATGTGCTGTCCTGTAAATAATAAATGTATAATTTATAATCAAACTTAGTTTAATTTAAACACCCTTATGAAGTACAGTTATATTTATTTCATATGTTTAGCAGAAAATACTCTGACGCCATCTTGTGTTGAAGCGCGTGCGTACTTAGTTAATAGGGCGTTAACATTTAATTTCTCAGTGGCATATAATCTGAAACAAGATTAATTAAAACTATAATGATGACGTCATACACCTATATAGTATATAATTCAATTAAATTTCTTCTCCCTTCCATTGATAGCATTTTGAGATTAACAAAAACATAAATAAATCTAACATTGTTTTAGTCATCAGTCTATCAGAGCCCACTGCTGAGCAAGGCCTCTCACATGGAGAAGGTTTGAGCATTAATCACCACGCTTGCTCAACACGGGTTAGTGATTTTAAACTTAAAATTGTGAAATTATAAGTCCAGGTTTCCACACGATGCTTTGCTTCACCGTCATTTTTTTACTACATATTAAATACTTTTTACCTAGATTATTATGTTTCTTTAATTTTATTTATAAAACTATCCAGAAGTACCACTTCGAAATACAACAAAAGTATTGGTGTTTTATATTTAAATATTAATAAAGACATTACTCAATATACGGCGATATTTCCGGAAGGGTCCATTTCGCTTTCGCTTGGAACAGAATCTTAAACCGCTGATTCAAGTCTTCAGGCAGATCACCCGCTGAGAAACCCCATATAACTGATGGTTGTGAGGATTCATCTATTATCGCTATACCAGCCAGCATAGATTTCTGTAAAAAAAACAATCATAAGTATAGAAAATATACCACAGAATAATGAAAAAATTGAACTTACATGTGTTATCATTCCTTCCGGTACAGAATCCCGCCACGCTTGCATAAATTCTACTAAATTAAACTTCCCCGCACTTTTCAAGAGCACTCGCGCCAAAAATCGGCAAACTTTATCTTCTTTGTACTGGTAGTATTTCGTTCCGTCTTCTTCAACCGATTCCGTAGTATAAAATCCAAACATTGCTTCCAAAATACAGGCAGGCATTAAGTCCTTCAAGCTATCCAAAGTAATTTCTTTCGATATTTTATTTAATGGCCACGAATTCTCTTCTATCAGATCCAGCATGTATGATAGGATTCTAAACTCGTAATCAAAATCTAGTAATCGATAATGATCTCCTATTTTCAACGCCTGCAACCTCAATAACTCCTCATCTAACTCCGCTTGAGAAGCTTGGACGACATCAAATATAGCGTCATACGTTAATAACTTTGTTTTATCCACTTCATACTCTAATTCCAGGCCGCGATATGAAGTTTCCTCTAATAGTTTTTGTAGTTTAAGCAGCCGTGGTTTACACGGTTTTACTTCGTAATACGTAAAAAATGTATTTAATATATCTTTGTGAACTATACTCCTTGGTGGTCTACCGTCGTCTGAATCTGTTGATTTATTTAAACTCGCATTCGATGTGTCGAAAGACGAATCTGATTCTCCGTCCATGGAGTTGTTAGCTATAGTGTCGTCTACACCGGTTGAAGCTGCAAACAGCAGATCAGGAACGAGATGGAGAGAGTTAGAAGTTTCAGCCTCCTTAATATCGTAGGTTCTGCTTTGTGTACACAAAACAGCATTTTCATCAACATCACCTTTAAACAATTTTAGGAGTTGTAATTTTTTTTTAAGAAGTATATCTATAATCCTAAGCAAATTGATTACTTTACCTTTAAATATTAACTGGTTCCCTGCTTCTATTTCTTTAAGCAAATTATCATCTAGAAGCATCAGTTTCAAATTTAAATTGTGAACATTTTGTTCAGCCAATCTTAATACTTGGGTGATCTCAGTTAATTCAGACTCGTGAAGTTTTGCCGTTTTTATAACTTTCCTTACTTCATCGGGAGTTCTTTCTGCTCTGTAACAAGTAAGATATAAATATTAATAATTATTAATACATCGAGACTTTTGATGAATAGTTTTAAAATAAGAAAAACCTTAATAATCTGTGCTACCAAGGAAAAAAATCGAATGACAGCGACAGATCGATTCACGAATGACGTTTCGAATTCAACCCTTGTAAATTCCATGCGTGATTACTAAATCACAAATAGTTTTATTATTTCCTTAATATAGTGTACAAAAAAAATCGAAAATGTCGTTACTTAGTGATATATTACCGATAAACAAGAATGAAGACAAAAACAAACAAGCTAGCGCAAGTCTTTCCCCATATTTAAACTTTGACCCTAACTATATACCAAAAATGCAACCAGAATTCCTTTATCCTGATGAGAGTCATATGGCTTCGACTGCGAGACGTTCAAATGTAGCTCTTCCTATCATCGGCATGTCCTTTATGACAGGATCAGGTAATAACCTCACGCATTTTACGTAACTTATCAATAAATATATTTATAGGTACTATATAGTCTTTGAAGTTATGTGCTAATTGAGAAGTGATAAGTTTACATTAATTAATTAATTTATATTTATGTAGGTAAAAATTTGTTGTCATTGTATGTCAGCAATATTTAAAATTATTAGGAAATGATGCAATAATAAATACAACACTATTTATCATAAGAGAATAATCAATACTAAATAGTTATAAATGCTCCAATGAGATATAAACTGTGACTATCCTATTTCTTGTAGGTATGGGAGGAATGGCCGGTCTCTACAAGGGATTACGAGCGACCACACTTGCTGGACAGACTGGCAAAGTCCGACGAACACAATTAATTAATTATATAATGAAACAGGGTGAGTGATACATATTAAATACATTCACACTTGGATTTCAGAGGTACTTCAATTTGAAAGCAGTTGATCAATAATGTGCACAATTTTTATTTATTAAAATCCAATTCTTTTTAGAGTGTGTTCCCTTAACTGTTACTGACACTTAATAAGTCGTACTCCTATTAATCATGAAAAAATGAAATAGTAAATTATCAAATGTTATATTTGAAGTTTGAAAAATGTTGTTAATTTTCTTGATCTCTACATATTTGGCCTCAAAATACATTGTGTAAGTTTTTGATTTGAGAAACTCAACATTCATACCAA
Source organism: Danaus chrysippus (assembly GCA_916720795.1). Taxonomy (NCBI): domain Eukaryota; kingdom Metazoa; phylum Arthropoda; class Insecta; order Lepidoptera; family Nymphalidae; genus Danaus; species Danaus chrysippus. The sequence continues at coordinate 5,538,220 of CAKASE010000066.1, read as the reverse complement.
AAATATCATTGATTCTACTTAGATTGAATATCACCCTGATTTTATTATTAGAATGAAAATTAAGTGAAAGTAAAAAAAGAATCTTTACATTTAACTAATAGTAGCAACAATTCCATAACATCAAATATTGTATGAAATAAATTTTATCTATTTCTATTGCAGGTACTACAACTGGGTGTACCCTTGGCATTCTCGCGTCCTTCTACTCAACGCTGGCCCTAGGAGTTACCTGGTTACGAGACCAAGAGGACACAGCCAACACATTTATAGCGGCAACTGCTACCGGCATGTTATACAAGAGCACCTCTGGACTCCGTTCTATGGGCCTCGGTGCAGTAGCCGGACTCACATTAGCAGGAATATACACTTTGGTCACCGATAATGACAACATTTGGAGTAAGGCGAGATATATAAGAATGTGAAGTCAGATTTTACCTAATTGTAAATATTAGTTATTTTAATTCGTTACGAAAATTTCCACCGATGGATCTACCGAGTGCTTGGGACTTATTTCCCATGTCCCAACGCTAGTTAATGGTGTGTATCACATTGGTTCTTGGCGCCAACCCATGCCCATCGTTGAAGTCAGGAGTAGCACAAACATCTAATAAATAAAACTATTTGTTCTCAAATGTTATTTTATTCCATACTACAATATTAATCTAATATTATTTACATTTATAAGTACTATTATCTAATTCAAAACCAGAAAATCTCTTATATAGTTTGTTACCAGGCATATTGAGGTCACAATTTATGATGGGATTTGTTACATTAAAGCATTTATAGATTGAGCAATGAGAAAAGAAACTATGAAACTTAAATACATCATCCCTATAATGTACTATGTGGTTCAACATACAAAATATATGTTAATTTTTAACTCCTATAACTCTGTTGGTAATTTATTATAGCTCTATCTATATATGATAAGTTTGGAGGGATTCCATAAATGACATATTTTAATAGGAGATTCATAACATTAATGATACATACACATTATATCAACTCTTTAAATTTATTTATTTATTAACTATAATATTTAAAGAGCTAAATTATACAATTTATATTCTGAACACACCCTAAAAAATAATCAAATATAAATATATCAGCTGTACATAAAATTTTAGACAATTTTTTTTAGGATTTCAGTAAGATTTATATAGAAGAAAATTTATTCTTTACCATTTTTTACATCTATTACTATGTAAGAAACAACATAATATATATGTTTATAACAACTAACAAAAGGATTATTTCTAATAGAAATATTTATATATTATTTCTATACCTAATGTATGGGAAGAGTCATTATTATGATAAGACTAAAACAAAATACATTATATAAAACAAAGTTCAAAAAATATATTACAATTACTATTTAATCTATAAAATTTAGGAAAATATTAATGAAATGCACTCTCGTCTGTCCGTCATCACATTTGCTGAAAAGTAACTGAAACCTCAGGCGTATTTAGTTTTTAAAATAACAAAATGTATGGTTATCCGAGAATATTAATTTCATTTATTATTAATAAAGTAATTAACTTGAATGAAGAGGCAAATAATGAAAGTTTGAAATGATCGAAGACATACTACACACAATTTTAATAAAATTCTATCTAGTTAAACACAAAACATAGTTTCCAATATTTTATAAATCTTCACATGACAATAAATAGAGACTTGGGCACTGTTTTAAGTTTAATAATGCATAGTTATGGTAAATGAACAAGTGCTGTATAAGGATTAATTTGGTTAAATCTCTTAAAAAACAAAATTCCAAAGGAAAGACAGTAAGGAAGATGCTTAGCATGATAATCTTTAAAACTCACATTCACATATATACATAAAAATATGAATATTTACATTTAATAGCATTGCAATTATGCATAATTTGTCACATAACTTGTATATCGAAATGCCTATTCATATACAATCGATAGCTGTGTAGTAGTTTTTCAATTGAAACCTGCAGTCTACGCTGCAACCTCTCGATCCCGAGGTGCAGCAAACCGTTTGTCACGAGGCTGCATTTAGTAACGACTTCATATCCTCAGCGAGTACACCATTAAGATCCTCCAGTTGTCTCGACAATAGTGTACGAGTATTTCCAGCCACTGGAACATCATTTTTCAAAACTTCCTTCAGTTTTAACACCATATCTACGATTTCAACCTCTTTCTTACCCACCGACCATACCTTCAAGTCACTTCCAGCTAATGCCTCCAATTGTAATGCTTGTAGTTTATTTGTAAGATCCTTATGCCTTTCATGAAACCATGCGCTAAAGTTTGGTGTTCTGAAAAAGTTTCTATATAAGCCTATCCAATCTCCTTTAATCCCTGTTGTCAAATGGGGTCCAGCTTGCTGTAGGGTAGAGAAGAAGTCTTCGGGATTGAAAGGATTTGGAATTGGTGCTGCTCGGAATGGTGATATATTCTTCTGAAGAGGCATTAATGATGCCATGTATCTTTCCAATGGAATCATAAAGCTCTGAGTAAGTTCTAGAAGGTGTCTCTTTACCATTGCTGTTTGAACCTCTGACGGGCGATCAGATCGTATACCATTGTGAAGTTTCTTAATGATAGCTTTGTCTTTCTCTAAAAATGGTTTGTACTGAGTATAAACGCCAGGCGCAGTATCTAACTGCTTCATATTACCAACTTTTCTTAATTTAGTTTTAACTGAACTTGAGTCACTCAGTTTAATAGTGTGCGGCCAATGCTGTAAGGTCTTTGTGAAGAATGGATTTGTAACACCTAGTATTACACATGGCGGATTGAATTGTTTTCTAGTGAACTCCTTGAATTCACTGTCATGGATAGTAAAGTATGGCCTGTATTCCGCTGAATATGAGAGAGGCTGGATTAAGTATGTAAGTGCCTGTACTAGGGATGAACATTCTGTAGGAGAGCTTGCCATTACAACAATAGGCTCTGCCGTCAAAACTAACTCCCATAATAAATGTAAATGAGAAATCACACTGGACAAAGCATCAAATACATTAACATCTTGAATAGAAGCCACTATATGAGGAATATTTGGTGAATGAATTTGTTTTATTATATCTGACCTCATAACTTTACCAGTTTGTTGATTAGGGATGTAAGACTGGAAAACAGTTCCTAGGACAGGTAAAAGAAAATTATGACCCGCGTCAAGGGGCGGCCACCGATTAATATCGTGACAAGCGGCTTCTAAACTTCTTTCACCATCTTCGAAATGTCTTGGTGCTATTAACTGTATCACTTTGTAAAACAAATTGATGTATGGCAATCGTGTCAATAGAATTATACTCTTCTGAAAATATCCACGCGGTATCGAAGTATCTTTGACTTGACGAAAATAAACGAAGCCCCAGTAATGCGTGGAGTCCGCACGAAGTGTAGAAACGCTATCTTCGTTATAACTTAACTGCTGTGGCGTTAGTCGAGCACGGGTTCGCAGTCTTACGTGAAATTGTGTGTCACCCATGCAACCTGAATTTGAATCCGGGAACGCTAAGTAACAAATATTACATTTTTCTTGATCCGTTAATTTAACTCCTGGCGGATAAACGCATTCCATTGCCTGACCCAACTCCAGGTCGAAGGTTACCACACATATACAATGCAGCCATTCAGAGAATCTGCTCCATTTCACATTAAACTCTCTTTCTTCCAAAGATAAAATGTCACAATCATCGTAATTCTCGGATCCACAAGCCATGGTTGTAAAATAGCTATTCCTAATACATTATCACGAACTAGCCTATTTTAAATGTGTATCGATTCCATCTTATGAAACATTGTTTACACTATTTAAACATTTTCCACTTCACAATAAAAAAACTATGAGTATTATGTTTGTACGCTTCAACAGCTGTTCCGTCAACATGGCCTCGCGCGCCAAAACTAAGTGAAATTTTATTTATATGTCAATTTTAATGAAATTAATGAAATAATTTTATCTTACCTGTTTGCCATTGTATTTTCAATGTCACGTTCAAGAGAACAAGGTTACGATAACATTAAAATTAAGTGTAATCATTAAATAGTTCTATTTAAATACGAAAAGAAGCAACAAATCTAAAGAAACCAACAATTACGTTCCGTTAATACAAAGTCAAGTCACAACTGTTAAGTCTCAAGTATGAAATTTGGACAGGGTTTATCGTAATTCGTTTATTTCTTTAGTAATATATAGGTATTTATTTTGATGTTCAATTATACTTATAAATGTTAATATATCAGAAATTAATAGTGTATTATTGAGCTGGACACTATTAAGCGTGTAAGCAAAGTAAATATTTAAAAAATACTAGGAATTACGAATAATAATAATAACCCTCAATAAGGGTTCGTAATCGTCTTAAAATTATATATCAATCAAAACTTTTCAAATTTTTAACACGTACTCTGGTTAGATCAGACACTGAATAAAGTTTTTTTACAGTCAAATAAAATTCCTTTCGACGATCACTTGCGAATTCTGTTAAGTTTTATACTGTTTTTATCACAATTGCTATAGTTTAAGCCTCAATCAAATTTAAAATATAAAATGTGGAGAGCTTCTTCCACATTTGCTAAGTGCGTACGAAAAAAGGAAAGGCTATGGAATTGTTGATTTTAGTTAAAAAAATATTTCAATTGAGATTTAATATGATTTATTTACTATGAATCCTTGTGGGTATCGAATAACATACATAAACACTTCAATAAAAAGGTGATTTATTTAAAAAATAAACATATTTAATACTCAAAATAATTACAATAACTTATAACAAAATGGCGACGGACATAAATGAATAAAGATCTTACACAATTTACATACGATATTTAAAAAAAATTAAGTAAATTTTACACCAATGCACCACATGTACTCCAGCAATAAACATACACAAATTATATATATAAATGTTTTGAGATTTAAGAAGTAATTATATATATTGTGAAATTAAAAGCAAGATAAATATTTAAATTGAACTGAGTCATATTTATTATTCAACGGGTCTGGCTGTTGACAAAATAAAATTCTTTATAAAAAAAAACATTTATATTCTTTGAGGAAAAGTCCGATAAGCTTTATAATAACAGGATGTTTTATGAAATATCTAAATTCTAATTTCATTCATTAAACACGAATATTTTGTTATATACATAATTTATATTCTTTCTATTGCTTTGGTCCTCAGAAATAATGGGACATAACCTAAAATTATTTACTGTTAAATCGGGAATCAATATAATACTATAATTATATACATACACACAACACTAAGAACTTATTTAAAACGTGCATAATATAATTAAAATAATGTGTAAAGTAGTTATTAAAAAATATAATTTCTATAATAATAGGTGTATACGGAAAAAATAATTTAATTGCACAAGAAAATACGAATATAATTTGATTTTTTTTAAATCGCCACACCGAGACTGCGAATAAAATTGACAGATGATATTTAATAAACCACAATCAATTTAATATATAGATGCCATTTTGACAAAATTATTATTTTGGGATACATAAAAATAAATAAATCTAATACTAATTTAAGTATCAAGAGAATGTATACACGACAGTCCACACATAAATTAGCCAGTAAAACATTATTATTTTTAAAAAGTATACAAATACCTAAAAAAAAGGATTAAAAACTGTCTCGGTGATAAAACGCTGTAATTTCTAAGTAAACTTTTATAAATAACTAGAACAAAAAAAGGAAAAATGCCTCCATTATTGAGAGCGACAATTATTGTCTATAGTATCATGAACTTGTCACTTGACATCTACATCAACAATATAAAAAAAATATAAGGCTATTGGGACTCACTTGGGCGCTACCTAATAAAGGTATGCTCAAAAACTTTGCGATATCTACAATGCATGTAAAAATTGTGTCATTATTGCCATATATTGCTTGCAACATTAGGATTCTGTGGGAATGCATTGAAACCTTGGCCTAGATTCAGTCCGCTGAACTGTTGAGATAACGGTGGCTGTTGTGCATTGAAGAATTGCTGGTTCTGTGGAAACGCCTGCTGGGGTAAGGGTTGGGACATTTGATTCTGGAACGGCTGGAATTGATTTGCCATTGATGGAAATTGGTTGAAAGATTGCATGCCATTAGGGATACTCATGTTGTTGAATGCTGTTTGTGGTGGTGGTTGGTAGACTTGACCGAACCCGAATGCCCCGCTCTGGGATTGGACGGGGTTGAATTGATTACCTAGATTACCGGTTTGTGGTTGGACAGGATTGAATTGATTGGTTAGATTATTAGATTGTTGTGGTGGTACTGCGAACTGATTGGCCATTGCCAGGCCAGGTTGAGACGGGACTGGGTTAAATTGGTTGGCTAGAGTATTACCAGGTTGGGGTTGCACTTGGTTGAATTGATTCGCTAATGTATTCGCTGGTGTTTGGCTATACAGAGCAAGTATACTGTCTTTAGTGAGTTTTGATTTCTCTTTTTCCGTTGGAACTGGTTGTTTGAAGAAATTTTCCTCTTCAGTCTTAAGATCTGGCTTGACTTCCGCCGGTTTGGTTTCAGCGGGTTTTTCCTGAGGTGCTGAGAAGAAACTTGAGAATATGTCATCATTATTCGTAGGTTTTGTTTCTTGTTTTGTATCTAAGCCTAAAAGATCAGCGGACGCATCAGACGTCTTCGTCTCTACTTGGTTGGTTGGCGTATTTCTGCCCAATTTGGGACTGACTGACGATTTTGGTTTCGGTAAACTTGGAATCACATCAGATTTCTGAAATGCAATAGCAGATACACGAGTTATCAAATTGAACATGAAAAAAATGCAATTAAATTAATACTTTTGGGGCGATGTATAATAATATTTATTAAAAAATATTTACATTATATTTCTTATCAGCTGACGGAGCCGGTAACGGTCCCAGGCCGGATGTTGTAGCTCTTTTCTTACGTTTCTGTTTTTCTAATTCTTCGTCTATTTCTTTATCCCTGTAATGAAAATTTTGCGATCACTAGTAGTCAAAGTAATGGTCTGTACAACATAATTCACATTATTAAAATGTAACAGGAATTGAAGCATAGTAAGGTATTAAAATTAGTGCGTGGAGCCCCTCCACACGTAAGAATTGTAATTGCGTAATGTGGAAATGAAAATATTACAATTAACAATTGACAAACTCATTTACTCTCGTACCGTCTCTTTCTATTCCCCCTTCCCATAAGCGTTGAACGTTTATCATAACCCTGTTGGTTGCTTTAGAAGTTTCACTTCAATAAAAATCCTCTGAATAGACAAAATAAAAGAGATAAAAGTTTGAAAAAATATTATAGGAACAAAATATTAACCAGTTCACTTTCGGCATAGTTGGAGGAACCCATTCCTTCGCTATGTATTTCTTCTGCTCGTATTTGGCGCGAATGAAGGCTTCTAATGAAGTGTCATTTTGAGGTCTTCGGAACGAGTCGGGCAGATTGGCTTCATAGACAGCACGAGCTCTAGAGTTGCCCATCTGTTGAAGGTATACCTGGAAAATACAAATTTGGAAAATGTAAATTTAATTGGGAGATTTTGTCGTAAGAAATAACGAAAATATATGTTTAAAATGTCCAAAAAGTTGCAAAAAAATCTCACCACTTGTTCAGCTGTCCATGAATCCAAATTGACACTCTTTACCTTGGAGATGTGGACCCCAAGGTTTCTGTGTATACCAGCGCAACGAATACAGAGGAATATACCAAGGTTCCATGACGCCCAGCGGGGACCTGATGATTGAGTTGAATTAGACCTATTATTTTATATTTCACTGGATCTACTTAACGACATAACAAGACTGCATTAAATTATTTCTATGGTTTTATTAGTAATTAGTGATATGATTAATTATCACTGCAATATCAATGAAAATCTTTGAAGAATTACATGCTGGTGCCATTTTTTTCACGGCTTATTCTAGACAAACGTCAAAATAGCTTGAAAACATAAGTAAGGAAACCTAGAACTAAGTTATATCTTTTATTTATACATATAATTGGTGTGTTTTGTAATAACAAACAAATAAAAAGTAATAATATTTCATTAAATAAAATTAGTGTGACGAAAGGTAATTTAAACGCCAAGTAGCTATTTCTATTGAAAACCTTAATATAAATAACATTGAATTTTGGTGTAATTGTAGGTGATTGCACGATTATATGTATAAAATAAATAAGCAAAGCAGTACATTTTCAGAAAAAATTGTCTCCTTATTTATCCGACAGAAAATGTTGTTACAGATCTCTTAACAAGATTTAAGGCTTTTTGAGTGTTTCATCAAATTGAAAAGAATTGCATACAAAAAGACAATTTCATATTTTTCCATTCATAGACGTAAATAATTGTGATCTTATTAAAGTCTATCAAACATGTGAGTTTTTACTTTTTTTGACTCCCTACCAAAAAACCTCAAGTATGAAAAAGAAAGAACGTAAAAATCTCAACGTTGTCATATGTAGGACCACTTGAACTTTTGACGAAATTTATTCTTGCGGTCATAATCTCGCTAGCCAAAAATAATATCAAGCCATGTTTTGGACTTGCTCAACTCTATTACGTTAAAAAAAAATAGGCACACTTAATAAATGTACTAATGTAGTATAAGAAAATATTGCACTCCTTTTGGCTTAGGTTCTAAAAAGTTTTGCCATTAATTTCTTCAAATTCACTTAACAAGAGAAGGTTTGTAAATAGAAATTAACATAGTATGGAGAAGCTGATTCAGTAAAAAATATAAAAATAGCCATTTAGATAAATTAATGCTTCATCCATGATAATCTTACGTCAGACACGTCTCTATTTAGTTTTGTGATCTTGAAGACTAGATATTAGTATTTAGAGTGGTATATTTAATCATGACCAGTGTAAAAATAGTTGAGTAGCTAATTAATTGCATTATATAGAATTAAATTATAGAAATTATTCAGTTAATTGGTATAAAAAACATCTTGAGGTTCTGACAGTATATGACAGCAAGATTGAGATAGAAGATAATCACAACACTATCTGCTATATTGATAATAATCTATTGACACTAGTTATTTCAGCTTATACATTAATGACAATGTTGGAAGATTTTAACCGTCTCAATAAAATTTGTTTTAAAAAATTGGCTTAGTTTGATTGTTTATTGATTTCTCTTAATTTGTTGAATACTTAAATAAGAAAATCTAATACAAGCCATTATCTGAGCTCATCAGGAAATAAACTTATATAGAGATTTTTCAAATATCTGCATCTTTATTGGACAAGCAGAACAGATTATATTCCTATCAGCTATTCTTTTTTTTGGGTTCTTATATAATTACCACATATACTTGCTAAGTAAGTTAATAAAAAATTGTATTTAAATTTTATTTTTTGCAATAAAAGGCAAGGAGTTACTGGTAAATGTGCAAAGACATGATTTTTTTTTCTATTTCCTTAATATAATCTTTGTTATGATAAATCCCTAAATATATATACTTTATGATCCTTTTTTATGAAAAAAAAACAAATGTTTTACAAACTACAATTAGCTGTTAGCAAAATACATACATGTTCTTTTACATACCAACATGCAGCAAAATAAAATATAGGGTTTATTTAAGGTCTGAGAAAATCATTATGAATCAAAGAATAATAATATCCCTTAGGTACCTAATGTAGTATTGCATAGGTGTTAAAATCGTCATTACTTCTTTGTTGGCTAAAAAATTCATGCACTAACCGAGTCTACTTAATATATTAGTAAAATTGTGAAATAAAACATGTTATAAAAAGCTTTAAATGAATATCACCTTGTCATATTATTAATATTTAATGCTTCAACCAATTATCTACTAGAATAGTCGTTTATTTGGCTACATTATGAAATTTACACAGCATTATACATTTATGACTCATAATGACAGTTAGGTAAAATTTTTCACACTTTCTAACTATTCTGAGAATTTTAATACATATTGCTATGTTTTAACCTGATTTTAAATAATGAGGTGCTCATTTTATTTGTATGTAAATAAATTATTATGTAATAAAAATACCCAGATACAAATTTTATTTGAAGATTTTTTCAACTAAGCCTTTTTTTAAAATCTAGATTTGTGAAACATTTAATCTATTTATATATTTGGTGTGTGTAAGTGGGATAAGTATTTTAGTATGTGTTTTTCATTTATAGATGTGAGATAAAAAAATGTCGGGATTAAATATAGTGAGTCAGTAAAACTTATATAATCTAAATACAATACAGAAATTATGCCAGCATGTGGTTATTTCAATATATTTATATATAAAAAGTTTTTATATAAATTTTTTATCATATGAATAGTCAATTATGTAAATAAGGTAATTAAAAATAAATCAAACTTCAAGTGGAACACATTCATTCTTTTTCTAAATAAGTGTAAAGTTTTCTAAAGCTGGAATAACTGAACCCACATATAGTTATATTGATTTTTTATATTTGCTGTCTTCTCAAAACTTAGATGATAAGTTATTACTTATAAGTAAAAAAACATAATTAAATATTTATTTTATCAAAGTTATAAATGTATTACATTTATTATGACAATAGGTCATTCATATCTGAGACCATGACAATTTGTTGGGTTTCCTCCCCAATAAATTTATCAATATTATTTATTACATGCTGTTAGACGCGATAATTATTGACGAATTGAAACCTGAGCATAAATTAGATTAATAGATAACGGAAACGTATTGTTTTACGAGATAGTGTGAGTCAATCAAACCGAAATGAAGAATTGAAACGCAAAGTTCAAAAACCTTAGTAAATGGAATTAAAAATATAAGTAAGAGATTTTTCAACCTTGAAAGTTATAAAAAGGTATGATATAAATGATAATGCCAAAATGTATATAAAATAAAAATAAAATAAAACAAGAAATAGCTTACCCTTAGCGTCACAATCAACACAGTATTTATTGTCCTCGTCTTTAAGTAATTGAATCAAGATATTCTGACATCGATCTTGAATTTGTTTAGCACGATCTTTTTCACTTTTAGAAGCCATTTCTGTGATTAAGCAGCTGATAATAGAAAAATAAGGGTGGATATGAAATACTGCTTATTTGTAGAAGACAGATCATAAAGCAAAAGTGACAATCGAACAAAGTGAAGTTGGTATTTGATGACTGTGAGACATGAGTTGTTAGCTATTTGACAACTCTATGGTATACAAACTATGAAAATAATGATTTAGGAATCAAAATAAAGATAAATCGCTTTTCTTAACACTATGTAATGTTATTGTATTATTAATTTACAATTATTAGATCACTGTGTATTAAAACAAAATTTATATTTGTTTTATTTTTAACACGTTACCTTAAAATGTCAGAGTCATCTGTTTCATGTTTGTTAAATCGTCACTGTCAAAGTATAGTAAAAGTCAAAACAAGCTGAAACTCAGTGATTTCATTGTTTTGTGTAATTTTAAAATATTAGAATAAATTTTTGCTAACAGGGTAGAAATTATTTTAAAACAACAAGAATAAAGTATACCTCGTGTATTTATCCTTAAAATGTGATTTTCACTAATTTAATTAAACAAAGATAAATACCACATCAGTTTCTTCATTACTTATTTAAGTATATACAAATATGGGAAACCAGCTTGTAGGTGTCGCTCCTTCTCAAATATTCCCCGTGGAACACTATTTGAGCGACCATGTAGACTTGACGTTTGATCAGAGGTATGTAATTCAAGACAATAATTTTTTTTATCATTCTAGAATGCAAATTCATCTCTTTTGTATGTTTTCTGTTACACATTTGACATTAAAATATCTTCTCAAAATAATTTATTATTTTAATTCAACAATTTTGTGTGAATTTAGCTAAATAAATCTTAAATGAGTGTGATAGAAGTTATTCATATTGTAAACTGTTTTAGCCTTGGTTCAACGAGGTTCTTCAAAGTAGCCCGAGCTCGTACCCGTGAAGGTCTGGTAGTAGTGAAGGTATTTGCTGTCCACGATCCATCATTACCTCTTGCTGAACACAAGGAACGAATTCTGAAAATCAAAGAGCAACTGGCTTCGGCATTCAATTGTTTGCCGTTTCAGAGAGTTATAGTATGTTATTTATTAATATACATATATATTTTTTTATTATAGACAAACAAATAAATTTGGTTTTGATTCACACTTTATGTAAGATAAATATTATTAGGAATAAGTATTTTCTTACAAGCAGTACTTTCACATTCATATTACTATATATTTTATCATGAAGTTATCTAAGTTTAATTATGAGATGTATTTCAGCTAACTGATAAGGCTGGACTACTTATCAGGGAGTATCTTAAGTGTAGCGTCTATGACCGGATGTCAACACGACCGTTTCTCACTGTGTTGGAAAAGAAATGGATAACATTCCAAGTGTTATATGCTTTGCACCGGATGCACAAGCTTGGCATATGTCATGGTGATATTAAGGTAAATTTAATTTAATTATACACTCTATTTTATAAAATTTATAATGTGGTGTTGTAATACGAGAGTCTAAAGGTCTATCTGTTTAAAAATAGTTTTGCTTAGTGTTTTCAAGTACGGACTTACTTAATAATTGGATTCTACTTTCATTTTTGCAGCTAGAAAATATAATGGTTACTTCATGGCTGTGGGTGCTTCTGACAGACATAGCATCGTTCAAACCAACCTTCTTACCAGATGACAACCCAGCTGATTTTAGCTACTTCTTTGATACTTCCAGAAGAAGATTATGTTATGTTGCTCCGGAGAGATTTGTGGGGGCTCCGGACCCTAATGCTAGGCCTCCAGTGAGTTTTTTGTATATTGAAATGGGCCTTCTGTGAAAAAAATGTTGTATTTTGCATAATGTTATATCTAAATATTATATTAAAGTAGTTTCTTTATTATAAGTCATTTATTTATATAATTGTATATACTGTTTCAGAGTGATGACAGAAATGCTGGTCTCTTGCTAAGCGAGTCTCCTTGTAAAGTGGGCGAACTAGTTCCCAGTATGGACATATTCTCTGCAGGGTAATGTTAATTATAAGTAACATATATTTTATATAGACACTTACAAGAAATATATTATACTAGCTTTTGCTTCCGACTTTCTCCCAGTAGACATCGAAACAGATCCTAGTTATAAACGAACATTGTATGGTAGTAATCCGCTAACGTATTTTCCTGTTTCACGTCGTTTTTATTAAATTTTACTTTGTTAGGAGGAACTTCACTTATAATCAATATAAATTAGGGATCCCCAAACTATTTTGGACAAGTGACTTCTTTTCTGTAATAATTTGTTACCCGTGCCCAAATTACTTACTTTTCAGATCAACCCTCTATTTCATATTGGTCTGCTGATTTAAAACAGCTGCTACTACTGCTGCTTTCATTCTGACTTAGATGAAAAAAAGAAGACTCTTAGTTTTTAGATCACCTTGTTTATAATAGTTTGTTAACGTGGAAAGGGGGGCACATATCTTTAGTTTTTGTTATTGCTACAAAATACCAAGATACTAATGTACCAATATAGAAATTTGCACTTGGTTAAGTGAGTAAAACTGACTTCATCTACACAACAGCCTCCGCTTAATGTTATTATTGTAATGAACATGTAGGTAGTGAAGGCCACTAGTATGACAAGGACAGAGGATCTTATAACAATATATAAAATTATAGATGCGCTCTACTAGAGCTATGGAACGATGGTACCCCAGCGTTGGATCTGCCGGGGTTATTGGCCTATCGTAACGGTGAACCGCGACCCCCTACTATGACGCTGCCGGACACTTGCGAGCCCCTACTACGAGATTTACTGCACTCCATGACTGAAAGAAACCCGAAGGATAGACGCAGCGCTGAGATATATCTGGATGAAGCGAGAGGCACGTGAGTACTGGTTATTAACTATGTATGTTTCACTAATAGTTTTAAATCTTTTAAACATCTATTACTTTTACAAACATATTCATGTTAACGTGTCTACTTTTTTATTTGTCGTTTTATTTAGTCACTGTGTTCAATTTATTTATCTTACCCTTAAGCAACATATTTAGTAAAAAAAAAACTATGTAATTGTAATGGTACTTTCTGTTTGAGATTTTTTGGGATTGTAGTCCATGTAGATTTTTTGGATTTAATAATGTCAGTAAAACTGTGTATCTGATTGGATCATTCATTAATTATAACCTATCATATGGAGAAGAATGAAAGTCTTTTGAACAAACCTATTTTGATCAGAAATATATAATTATTATTATCACAAAAAATCATAGTTTTTTATACAAACCCGAGCAAAAAAATCTTATAATCAAGCTAAAAACAACATTTTTTTTTAATTTATTATCTTCATTATTTTAATTGATCGCATTGTCTCAATCACTTCAGTTTATTAATTGGTCTTTGTCTCAATTACTAACTTAGAAAAAACTGACAAATGCAATTTCTTTACCGCGTTTAGATCTCATATACATATATGTACATTCATATATGTACACATGTATATTTACAGATTATTCCCTGAATACTTTTATTCGTTCCTTCAATCCTACATGCTGATATTCTCCGCCCAGCCGATACTGCCCGCTGATGAGAAGATAACACGCATCCATCAAGACATAAAGAACATCATTAAAATCTTCACACAGACTTCAAACACCAAGAACTACCAAGACCTGGTCGATGAGACTACTGACAACCAGAAGGTTGAAATTGACGCTCTGATGAAGGAAGGGTTCAGGGTTATGAAGGTCAATGTGACCGACTTGGAAGAGGAAGGAGTGACTCAAGATGACCGACAGCTGGGACCCGATAGTGAAGGGTTGATATTGATTACGTCATTGGTGACGTCATGCATCCGAGGCCTGCATCATTGTACCTCCAAGCTCTACTGCCTGGAGATTCTTCAGCTGTTATGTGAGAATTCCACCTCGGAAGTCATATTGGACAGGATATTGCCTTTCATTGTAAGTTTTTAGCGATTAAGATCGTTATCTGATTTAAAACGATGTTATTTGTAAGGAACAGAATGTGGTCGATCAAAAATCACGGTTGAAATACATAAAACGAAACTAATATCTTCGGATTTATTAGGCGACTTATTTTTGTTATTTTATCAAATAACAAGACCGATTGACAGACCCTCACATCTCGTCTGTCCTTGATCACGGTTGCTGTAAAGTACACGAAACGTCGGGAGTATTTAGTTTATCTGTAAAAATAACAAATCGCGTAGTAAATACGAAAATATTAGTTTCATTTAAATGAGTACTCGCGAAAATCTTAGATCTCATTAAACACATGATAAATAAATTTTGGCTATCGTTTATTTTTTTGCGCAATATTTACTAGGAAAAGCTTTCTTATCGAATGTATTACAGAAGTTTGTGATAGAAATTCTTAATGATCCATATAATTTCCCCAATTATAGGTCCATATTATGATATTTCCAGATATATTTATCCCAGTCGCCGGAGCCACGTGTCCGCGCGGCGTCTATCTGGTGCGTGTGTCGCTGTGTGTCATGTGTGCGTGTGCTGCCCTCGTCTGACTGTAATGTGTTCCCGGAGTACATCCTCCCGGAACTCGCGCCACGAGCCTCGGACCCCGCACTTCCGGTCCGCATCGCCTACGCTAATAACATCGGTGGGTTAAACTTCTCGAATGTTCCATAGATTTCTTCTGTTATAGAACTTTCTGGAAGCTTATACCTAAGTTACCTACGTTACGACACATTTAATGTTCGGAGTTGCGGTATTATATTCCTACTAATATTATAAATGCTAAAAGTAAATCTGTCTGTCTGTCTGTTACGCTTTCACGCCTAAACCACTGAACTGATTTTAATGATATTTGGTACAGAGATGGAGTTGACCTTGAGAAAGAATATAGCATAGTTTTTATCCCAGACTTTTGAAAGGTTCTCTTGGAAACGCGATATAAGCGCACTCGACGCGGGCGACGCCGCGGGCGGAAAGCTAGTGTTTAATATTTAAGACTCAGTAAACTACTCGAATGAAATATATAAAGTATTATTAGAATGTCTTAAGTCATTCAGCAAATGTGCAAGAGAATCATGACATACAAAGTAGACATTAATTGAGTGCACACGAATACATGAATAAGAGTATAATATGTAATGTTTATATGTAATTCAAATATATTTCAGCTAAACTAGCTGAAACAGCTGTAAGATTTCTGGATCAAACTCAGAACATGGCAGACAAAGAAGCAGCTAACATCAACTATGAGACGGAACTGTCGGCTCTACACGAGATGGTCTGTATTGTAGCAAATATTAATTTTTACATTGACATTTCAATGACAATAACATCACACTGACATTTAATAGACATTGACGTTAGTTGACACTTAGTTTTTTTTTTATTCAGTGCCCACGTCAAAGTTTACTACAATACAACCTTTGCGAATACTCTTCGTTTTTTTTGTAGAATGTTAATATTTTATTAATTATTATTAACAGGTTCGGTCGACTGTGTCTTACTTACTGACTGACTCACAAGCGGTTGTCAAGCGCGCGCTCGTTGAGAACGGCATCACCAAATTATGCGTTTTCTTTGGAAAACAAAAAGGTGACTATACTAAAAAAAATTTGACATACAAATAATCTTTGGAACAGATTAAAAAAATATCTATGATTGGTTTTGTTTTGGAAAACAATATTTTCTATACTCTATGTGACCGATAAATGCTATTATGACGTCACACAAAAAAAGAGACGTATTAAAACATTTATAAGAAGTAGATCATCTAATATATCTATTATCTATTTATCTACAGCTAATGACGTCATCTTATCTCACATGGTGACATTCCTTAATGATAAGGAAGAAGTCTCACTGCGAGGGTGTTTCTTCGAGCGCGTGGTAGGAGTAGCGGCATATGTCGGACATCATGCTGCTACTATACTACTGCCGCTGCTGCAACAGGTAATAGACGGTATTTTGGTCTACTAGACCGTACACAGTCTAATATAAGGAAAATTATGACACTGTTATCATATTAATATTGTTAATCTGTGGTTATTTTTTAACCTGTCAACGAATATTTTAAAATGTAAGACGAATTTTAATATAAATCAGAAATAAAAATGAGACTAATATTTTAGAATTGCTATGCGTTATTTCAACGTTTCGGTTCCTTTGCAGCAACCGTAATCATTTCTTCTATCTATATAAAAAAATTAGTTTCATTTAAATCAATACTCTCGAGAATCATATACTCATTAATTAGAAATATAATTATATTTTGTATATTGAATAATATTTCAGGGTCTAACGGATCAGTCTGAATGGATTATAGCCAAGGCACTCCGCGCAACCACGAGTCTAGCGGAATTGTGGCTCCTACCGAAACAGTCTCTGTGTGATTTAGTTGCTGAAAGCTCGGTCTACCTCGCACATCCTAATTTGTGGGTTAGTTATGAAATCTGGGTATTGTAATAATTTAGTTGGACCTTATGTTTTTAATCATAGATTTAGTCATTGATTTATTCCGCGTGGTCTTTAAAATTAGATGAAGATACCATAATTGGAAAGAAAGGTCGCAGGTTCGATCCTGGCAAGTATCAATGTGATTTTTCCGAGTCATATGTACTTCTTAAGAGTATTTAGACATCATTGATTAATGCATTCCCAAAGAGGGTGATCTCAGGCAGGAGGTCGTAAAAACAATTAGCTAAAACTATTCACAACATGTAAGGCAGACCTTGGCTAAAGCTGAGAAATTGCTAGGAAGAAGAAGACCATAATAGAAAAGAATTAGATGTAAATGACAGCAATACTGTTAAGAGTGCATGTAATAATACTTACTAACACTTACAATCGGATGAGATAATAGACAAGTACCATCCAGTTTAAATTTCAAAAACTTACCGCCATAACCTTTTAACTGTAAATGCTTCTAAGACATGTTACATAATATTTAAACCTAAAGAAAAAATAATTTTGCAACATGATCCGCTAACTATTGACAACGTTATAATCGAGCAAAAAACCTGTGAAAAATATCTTGGCTTAAAAATAGATAACCACCTTAATTTTCACAATTAAATAGACCATATTAAAGGAAAACTGTCCTCTTTAATTGGGTCACTAAAGAATATTTCTAGGTGCATACCACAAAACTACACTATAATATTTACAACTCTTTAGTTAAATCCCATTTGTTATATTTAATTGAAGTATGGGGTAATGCTACTAAAACAAAATTACAAGAACTTCAAAGAATCTACATCTACAGTTAAAATTTTTGAAGAAACGAAGATTATGAATTTAAAACAACTTTATATGTATTCCTGCATTCTCATAAGAAAAATTATTAATAAATCTGTACACTCTACATTGTCATTTATGAAACAAGTCAGTACGCGTAGCAGCCGTCGACCTAGATTACTAGTTCACCCAAAGACTAGGACAAAATTTGCAAAAAAGGATATTACATCTGAGGGAGCACAACTTCACAACAAATTACCGTCTACTATGAGAAACGCAAGCTCAATTAACGAATTTAAATCCCAACTTTCACGACATTTTTTTAGAAAATAATTGATATACCAACGATGTAACACACGTGTAATAATATCTTACTATCTTTAATTGAGTTCCAAATAATCTGTCGACTACTTTTGTATATATGTTCTCATGTAAGTGACTATGTCTTTTTGAGAATAAATTCTTTAAACCTTTATTGACTAATAATAATGAGCTGAAAAATCTATCTTACTACAACGCCATCTATCGTCTGTGTTAAATAACTTCACACATATGATCTTCTATATTCCTTTTAAGTTACAGTATTTGTGTGAAAAGTTACTAGTTACAATAAATATTTCATATATTGGCATTATATTTCAGATCCGTCACGAGGTATGCGGCTTGGTGTCGTGTGTTGCCAGTCTGTTGAACCCGATAGATGTCAACTGTAAGATATTGCCGTTAGTGTGGCCACATCTCAAACATAAGTTGATGCAGGTAGTGTTTATATATGAATATATACTCTGTAATATTTTAAATATATTGAATAGGTACTCATAAAATAATAATATGAAAATTTGTTGGCTTTTTAAAAAAGATAAATATTTTACAGATTCAAAAATATGTGAGGATATAATAATTTAAATAGTTTACTTTTACAATGATAAATTTATTTGATATTTTAAAAGCTTGCATTTTATGCATATTAAGTAATAAAAGAAAATAATATTAATATAAAATTATATATTCTTCTGATGATTATTTAGACGATACCAAAAACTAAACCTAATCTTTACAAAATTTGGTTTTACATCCTACTAATATTATAATTGCGAAAGTTTGTGTGTGTGTATGTTTGTTACTTGTTCACAGTCAAACGGCTGAACCAATTTTGATAAAATTTTGTATACAGGTATCTGACGTCCAGGAATAACACATAGGCTACTTTACATCCCGGAAATCGGCTAGCAGGGCGCAGCTAGTTTAATAAAATTCATATCCAGTTTTATTCCCAGGTTGATAAAGCCGAGCTGTTGTTGGAGAGTGTCGCTGAGCCTATACCGAGAAAGGTGTTGGACGCGGTGCTGAGACACGGAGACGTGGACCGGCTGGTGGTGACGCTGAGGGAGAGGAGGGCCACCAGGATGAAGGTACTAGGCATATAGAGGAATATACAGGAATATATAGAAATATAGAGGAATATATAGGGATATGGAGGAATATATTGGAGTATATAGGGATATAGAGGGATATATAGGAATATGTTGGAGTATACAGGAATATAGAGGAATATACAGGGATATGGAGGAATATACAGGGGTATAGAAAAATATATAGGGATATACAGGGATATAGAGGAATATACAGTGGTATAGAGGAATTTATTGGAGTATACAGTAATATAAAGGAACATACAGGAGTATTCAGGAATACACACAAGTAATTATTTTCGCGAGTACTCATTTAAATGAAACTAATTATTTTCGGATTTACTACGCGATTTTATTTTTGACTATAAACTACATACTCCCGACGTTTCGGTTACTTTACAGCAACCGTGATCACGGGCAGACGACATGTGAGTGTCTGCACAGATCCGAAAATATTAGTTTCATTTTTATAAAAGTATACAGGCATTTGCAGACAGAGCCTGGGTAGAGTAATAGTATCTGTATGGAGCCTCAAATATTATGAAGATACTTAGTTACTGTACTTAGATCACTAGCTTCTCGTTAGAAAGACTGTCAGCACGTGATGTGACGTAATTATTTTTTCAACGTACAACGATAGGTGTTAGGAATAATCGTTTCGGAATTTTTGGATTCGGTCTCCACTCTGACGGCCCACGATAGAAGCTATGTAATAGCTTAAAATAGAAAAAAACAAGCGTCAAATTTAAAGTTATTGAAAATATATTAATCTCATATTAAAGGTGTATCCAATTTGTGATAATTTGAGTGTTTATCTTGTTTCATTGTAATGGTTATTATGAATACATACCCATCATATTAAACAACTTTTTGTCACATGTCTATAAATAATTTATGCCATTTTTATACTTACATGATAAGAAATATAATTATCATTTGATACTATTCACTTTTATATAAAACCATATTTATTTTAATTGTTTAATTATACAGGTAAAGCAGGGTGTAATGCCGCAGTATTCTGAGATGGGACAACAGCTAAAGAACTTGTTCAGACGACTGGCGTCAGATGGTTATTATATAATATCTATTATATATAGTTAATCACATAATATTTGCACATATATAGAGCAGAAAAAGCCACTGGTAGTAATTTAAAGTTTTAATTCATGTAATTTCTTGGTATAAGGTAAATAAAATTAAAAAATGAAAAGTTTTATATATTAGAAATATTTATTCACCAAGAAAAAAACAGAATATATTTATGCCTAGCTGGGGATTGAACCTGAGAATATCATGTTATACATAACCATTGTAAGCAGTGCGCCATATAGTTTGCATACTAATTCAACTTCTATAACTAAGTTTTTATAATATTATTAACTAGTATAACTAATATTCCAGGTATGACGGAACACGTTGAGAACCAACTGCTGGCGATGAGCACTCACCTCATTAAGATACAGTGTTCATCCACACAGGTGATAAAATATTGATAGAATAAACTAAAAACAAAACGACCAGTGAATTATACTTATATTAACATAATAATTGTATATTAATTTAGATTCTATATACTTAGTAGAAGTCTCTTCAAAATAAATATAGTTTTTTATTAATAAAACTTTGTACATAATCGTATTAAGAAAAAAATTTACACATAATAATATAATATTTCAGCACATTACTGATGCGCCGGGAAAGTTAGTATTGACTGGAAAGGATATATCGAAATCAGTGCAGTTGGAGGTTGGGGGACAAGACGTGGTTGAGAAGATGTATGTACAGAGGTTAGTACACACACAAACACACACATATATATATATATATATATATATATATATATATATATATATATATACAGGGTGTATGAAAAACTGTGTCAACCCTCTTAACTACGTTATCAGTATCGAAAATGTAACACACTAAAACAACTTAAATTTACAAACTCTTCAATAAAAATAATAAAATTAAATATTAAATGATTATTTTATGTAGAGTAACAAAATGTTTGTAAACCCTGGTATAACACGATGACACGCAATGACGTCATCACACCTGCTGCGCTACTAGTGACGAACTCGAAGTTACTTTCACATTATTGAAAATATCGATATTTAAAAAATCATAACAATAAATAAATATTTAATATTCACATTGTTTCGATACTTATTTTGATATATCAAACATTAATATTATGTTTGATTGTAAAACACCATTATTAACAGAAGTAGATTAACGATTTATCTTATAATACAACATAGTTAATTTATCTGAAGAAGTTCCAAATTATAATATTGATTAATAATATTTAGTATTAATAAAAGTAATTTTAAATGAAATTATTTTAATGTGAAAAGTACAACTACTTATAGCAATATTGAAAATGTCAATATAATATTTATCGATAAACCTAATTTTTAAACTTGCAAATTTCTATTCGAAACACTAACAAAAGACGAGTGTGCCACGCCGGCGGCCGGGGCCTGCGATCAAAGGCCGCGCATGCGTCAGGCGTCTTCGCGACGATACGGTGTCTTGACCTTGTATTGCGTCATCATAACTGCTGCGCTACTTACTAGTGACGAACTCGAAGTTACTTTCACATTATTGAAAATATCGATATTTAAAAAATAATAACAATAAATAAATATTTAATATTCACATTGTTTCGATACTTATTTTGATATATCAAACATTAATATTATTTTTGATTGTAAAACAGTATTTCTAACAGAAATAGATTAACGATTTATCCTAATAATACAACATAGTTAATTTACCTGAAGAAGTTCCAAATTATAATATTGATTAATAATATTTATTATTTATAAAAGTTACTTTAAATGACTAAAGAAAAGCATAACTACTTATAGTAATATTGAAAATGTCGATAGAATATTTATCGATAAACCTACCTAATAAACACTAACAAAAGACGAGTGTGCCACGCCGGCGGCCGGCGCCTGCGATCAAAGGCCGCGCATGCGTCTTCGCGACGATACGGGGCCTTGACCTTGTATTGCGTCAGATGTTTGAAACATTTTTTCAAATAATGTCGATTTTAAACTTATTTAGCCTATGCACTGTAACTGACCTCTGCTTGATTTTTTTTAAGTTATACTATTTTTTATAATAAGCTTATACTTATATGTATACATGCCTTCAAGGGTTGACACAGTTTTTCATACACCCTGTATATACAGGGTGACTGGTGAATTACTATCGATATTTGAGGACGTGGTAGTTGACGATCATATATGACAAAATAAAAATTAATACAACATAAATATTAATAAACCTCTAAGTAAAGTTAACCAAAAGTTATGTAATTAATTACGGATCGCGTGGATACCCTAGCTGCGTTATCGACACAAAACAGTTATGTACGTAGGTATATGTAGTTACCGCGCGGTAGCTTACCTACATCCAAACGCCGCGCGCCGCCGCGTGTTAGACCTTAGATAAACAAAAATGATCATTTTCCCTTCATACTTTAATCCTGGCTGGCTGGACAGGCAAAAATACCAAGATATTTCTTTCGTTTAAGCAACCAATTTATTGACTAGGTAAATGGTGTGACCTTGACACAAAAAATAATATGAACTGTTTACCTATCTTGGTATTTCCGGCGTATTTAAAAATGGAATCATACTTATTTACAACAATTGTCAATCATTAAACTACCTATTTACCTACATAACTACACTAACCTTAACAAATGTTCAAAGCGAGCTCCTTCTCGTGTGATACACAGTTCGGCACGTTTACACATATTGTCTTTCACACGATTTAATACGAATGGGTCACTTTTAATAGTTTTGAAATCACTATTGATTTTTAATTTCAACTCCTCTCTGTTTACATACTCTGTAGCATACACAAGACGTTTCCTTGGGCATGTGTTTGAACACGGAACTGTCCGAAGTCTCGTAATCTTTGATTAGCGTTTAAGATGACGCTGGCCGTAGGTACTCGACGATTAGGGAACATCTCCCGGTACAAATTGATTGCGCCCGGCAAGCTTTCATTTGCACGCGCATACGCATGAACCATGTCCAAGTATTCTGCATTTGTGTATTGAAAAGCCATATTTAATTACTAATAAGTAATAACGGGTCACACGCACACACGACAGATTATTATTAGGTATACGCGTAAGATCGATCGCTAGGCGCGCGCGCGGGAAGACGAACGTACGGACCTTACGGCGGCGCTCGCGCGACTAATAGCCGACTAATGGCCCGCTAGCCACGGGGCGGGGGTTGGGGAGTAGCGACACACTGGCGCCGGCAAGGCTGAGTACGTGTCCAAACTTTATTTATTTATACGGAAATTTGGTCAAAAATTAAGTACCTATTTTTTTTACATGATTCTCATTCGAATTATGTAAAAAAAATAGGTACTTAATTTTTGACCAAATTTCCGTATAAATAAATAGTGTGGACACGTTCCAAGTGTTCCAAGTGTGGACGCGTGCGGTGGCGTGCTGATACAACACCACGCCGCCGCACGTGTGTGTGTGTGTGTGTGTATACCTAATCTGTAGGGTGTTCACACGATGCGTAATTAATTACATAACTTTTGGTTAACTTTACTTAGAAGTTTATTAATATTTATGTTATATTAATTTTTATTTTGTCATATATGATCGTCAAATATCACGTCCTCAAGTATCGATAGTAATTCACCAGTCACCCTGTATATGCATGTATATTCCCAAAGAGGTTTGATGTCAAGCAGACGGGCGGTCGTAAAAACAATTAGCCAAAACTATTCACAACATGTAAGGCAGACCCTGGCTACAGCTGGGAAATTGCCAGGTAGAAGAATATATAAATATTCAGTAGGCGATGGATCTTAAAATTATTAGTTTCAATTTTAAAAATAATAATATACAATGTTTTATTTCAATATTACCAAACATATCATTTTAAAATAATTTAGACTCAAAAATATATTGTATGATTTAATTTTTTTAAATTAAAGTCTTAATATATATTGTATATAAAGATGTGTTTTGTACACAGACGGACACACAAGACGTCTGTCAACCACGAGACTCACATGAACACTGAGTGGCAACACATGTTTGGACAGACCACGGAACAGAGCACTGTTAAAGGTATACATACATAGGTATTTTAGTAATAATGAAAATTAGGAAAAAAAATCTAATAAAAATAAAAATATTTATTGGATACTTTAAAATAAGTATTAATTTAAAGAATAATTGTTATAAAATATTGTGTAATTAAAAGAAAAATGTTTAATATGTATTCCTTATGAAATATTATAAATATGTTTATACTTATTATTTAATATAATTAATCTGTTAATGTTACATATTTTTATATTTATCTTTTCATGCTGTCAATGTAAGGTCTTTTAAATTCCAAAGTAAAGAAAAAATATTGTTATAAAGCATATCAACAATCGAATTAAGAAACCTCTTACTTCTTGATATCGGTTAAAATGTATTTTATATGTATAATATTAATATAAATGTATTTACTCAGTGTGTGAGAGCCAGGCTGTGTCGAGTGTGTCGGGCGTAGTGTCCACGAGTGTCCCGCCCTCACACACACACTCACAGCTGGCACACAGCGCCACATATGTGCAATGTGAGTACACACACACACACAAAGTTAAAAACATTTATGTCATTAACTCACTATTACATAACTTTATATCAAATAGTCAAATTTAAAGTAAATTCATTTCTAATACATATATAGTATAAGAAATAAAATTGATTTATTTTTTTTACATACGTGAAATATGTTTATATTTATTTTATATGTGTGTTCAGACAGCATGGCCCCCTGTCGGATAGAGCTGAGAAACCTCATAACGAGGATGCAGCAGAAGTACAACAAGTCTCTGAGGTAATACTAAATATATTAGAATATAAAACACAAGAATTATTTTCATATAATTTACATATGCAATATACAAAATCGAGAATGATGCTATTTTAATCTAATATGTAAAATTTCCATGTCACAATATTAGTTACCGTACTCCTCCGAAACGGCTTCACCGAGTTTTACCAAATTTTATATACGTATTCATTAGGTCTGAGAATTAGCTACTATCTATTTTCCATACTCCTAAATGATAAGGGTTGTTCCGCCTTCTTTTTTTTATAATGTGTCATAAAAAATACATACAACCCAAAATTTTTACTTTTTTTATCACTCACCCCTATTTTTATATGGCAAAATAACGTTTGCTGGATCAGCTATTTATATTATAAATTACTAGCTGCGCCCCGCGGTGTTACCCGCGGTCTTCCGGGTTGTAAAGTAGCCTATATGTTATTCGTGGACGTCAGCTTACTGTATACAAAATTTTATCAAAATCGTTTCAGCCATTTGAGCGTGAAGAAGTAACAAACATATACACACACAAACTTTCGCAATTATAATATTAGTTGGATGTATTTTGATAAACTACATAGGTTAAATTTTTTACGTATTTATTATGTATATATCAGAAGTCACGAAGATCCATTAGATTCCGGTGAAGACCTGGCGCCTCCCGCTAGCTGGAGACCTGGGAACACACTGCTGGCATACCTCCACGAACACAGGTGTAGTAGATTTAACATAAATACACTTACTACGAGTTCGCTTGATCGTACTCAATACAGACAGTTTGAAGTTTTCATTAATAAGTCTCCACATACGATAGTATTAACATTTGTATATGAATCACTAGCTTTCCGCCCGTAGCTTCGCCCGCGTGGAGTTCCTTACAAAAGTCTGGGATAAAAGCTATCCTATGTTCTTTCTCAAGGTCAACTCTATGTTTGTACCAAATTTCATTAAAATCTGTTTAGTGGCTTAGGTGTGAAAGAGTAAAAGACAGACAGACAGAGTTACTTTCGCATTTATAATATTAGTAGGGATACAATGGATAGTGGATGTGCTTAGTTTGATCTTGAGAACTAGTGGTAGTAATACTGTGAATGTTCGTATCATTTTACTTATTATTATTCACTGATATGATAATTAATAAAAGATTTCGGTTGACGGTTTTGAAAAGACTATATTTAATAGCATTTAAACATTCATACATAGACAATTTAGGCAATAGATACTATAGACACGTTTCATTTCTCGGCTAATAGGTGGCGCTACGTGTAACATCTTTACATTATAATTATTTTGATAACATTTTAACAATAATAGAATATCGTAAATAAGATGAAGAAGTAACTATACAGGGTGACTGGTGAATTACTATCGATACTTGAGGACGTGATATTTGACGACCATATATGACAAAATAAAAATTAATATAACATAACTTACTAATATTAAACTAACTTATTACTAATAAACTTCTAAGTAAAGTTAACGAAAAGTTATGTAATTAATTACGCATCGTGTGAACACCCTACAGATTAGGTATACACACACACTCACACATACGCGGCGGGGGCGTGGTTTTGTATCACCACGCCGCCGCACGCGTCCACACTTGGAACACTTGGAACGTGTCAACACTTTATTTATTTATACGGAAATTTTGTCAAAAATTAAGTACCTATTTTTTTTACATAATTCGAATGAGAATCATGTACCGAGTATTCTCCTTAAATATTGATAGTAATTCACCAGTCACCCTGTATAACAGAAACTAACATATGGAACATATATGAGTTAGTAAATTAATAATTGCTTTAAAAGTTTATTATAGTAAAAACGATTAAAGTATAGCCTTATATATGTTGATAATAATATATTGTTTGTATACAGATCTCGTGTGAATCAGCTGGTCCGTCTGCCGGCTCACAGGTCTATGTTCGCTTCCTGCTCCGACGACGGGACCGTGAGGCTGTGGGACGCGGCGCGACTACAGGGACACGCATACGTTAACAAGTATACACATACACACACACACACACACACACACAAATATAGAAATAGACACGAGATACACACACAGAGAGACAAGACACACACACACATACAAAGAGAGAACACGTACATACACAAAGACAAGTCATGCAAAAAACTCACATAGTCATCAAGAAAAACTACTGTTAGAGCCAACCATTGAATCCTACTTCTTAGGTTCACAGTCAGTGATGGCCTAGTGGTAAAAGGGCCGCCTCTCATGCATGAGGGCGCAGGTTCGATCCTGGCAACTACCAATGTGATTTTTCGAGTCATATGCACTTTCTGAGAGTATTTAGACATCACTGATTAATGCATTCTCAAAGAGGGTTGATGTCAGGCGGCCGGTCGTAAAAACAATTAGACAAAACTATTCACAACATGTACGGCAGAACCTGGCTATAGCTGGGAAATTGCCAGGTAGAAGACGATTGAATCCTACTTCCTATTAACATATTATGTGTGTTTGTTTATCAGGTCCAAGTGTGTGTACAACCGTGGCGCGGGGGCCGTTGTGTCGCTGACTGCCTGCGAGGCGGGACACTCTCTGGCCGCCGCTACCACCGACGGATCTGTGTTTGTGTTACGGTACGGACACACACACACACACACACACACACATACACACACACACACACATACACACACATACATACGCACACACACACACACACACACACGTACATATATAGATATAACGCTGCTTATAAATCTTTTGTTTGAGTATATTTATATACATATTAATTTTCGCTCTTAATTATGTACCAACATTAATAGTCCTAACTTAAATCTTTATATACTGTAATATGTTAGATATATACAATGAAAATTTACACAAAAATATTGTAACTAATCATTACTGTCATATATTATATGGAAGAATAATTTCTCTATTTTCCCTTCTCAATACATACATATATCAGTGCACTAGGACCCATACTATAAGACTGCCTGGTCACACTTCATACAATTCGTTTCAAAGCTTTCATTCATACACACCCATCATATTAATTACTAACACCATAGTCTTTGTATGAATAACTGTCTATCTACCCTCACTATATATGTTTATTTTATACTATATTTAGACTAGACGCTGGTTCCCGTCTCTGCCTGTCTCAGTGTCGCCAGCTTGAAAGCGGGGCGGAGGGGTCGTGTGTGGCTGTGTCGGCCGCGGGCGGAGTCCTAGCTGGGGTCATCTCATACGCTACCCTTGGAGCTTGTGTGGTCGGATGGGATCTTAGAGCCCCCGGTCAGTTATTACAATCATATTTATTGTGTACTAGCTGTTCCCCGCGGTGTTACCCGCGGATTTCCGGGATGTAAAGTAGCCTATGTGTTATTCCTGGACGTCAGCTTCCTGTATACAAAATTTTATCAAAATCGGTTCAGCCGTTTGAGCGTGAAGAAGTAACAAACATACACACACACTCACAAACTTTCGCAATTATAATATTAGTAGGATACACAGAAATCTAGAAGTGTGACTTAGATCCAACAAGTTAAACAAAACTTGTGTAAATCTTTATGTACAATTATTTTCATATTAATATGTTAATATTGATTTTAAAATGAACGTTGATGAAGGCATTTTATTATAACTAATTTAAGATTAGATTAAGAAATAGGATAATATAATAAAATTTAGTTATTTGGTAGAAGTAGTTTTTGCAATTTAAACAGCAATAAAGGCTAATTTTATTTATTATTTATTTATCATGTACATATACACCGTGTTTTAGTTACACGGAACGTAACGTGAGAGAAGGAACTCTCTATCTCGTACTGTAATTTGTATCTCTATCTCTTTCTAACTTCACTAACTAATATCTCCCTTTCCACTCCCACTTTTACTAAGTATATTGTCCACTCACCAGTTTACATAAGAACGTATATCAAGATTCAATAAATTTTACTTTAGAAACACATTATATGATAGAAGAAAAAAATATTTAACCTATAATACTCATAAATTTCTATCAGGTAACGCGTGGAAGCTTCAAGGAGATCTCAAACAGGGCGTGTACACATGTCTATACGCCAATAGTTCGGGTTACATAGCGGTGGGTACCTCCAGCGGCGCCGTGTGTGTGTGGGACCTTAGGTTCAGTCTGCCGATCACGTCCGTCAAACATCCAAACTGTGAGTTTTGTAGTTTAAAGAATTAACAAGTACTACCAACGATAAACTTAAATAATCAAGCTTATGCTTATAATATTAATTTAAGGTATTTGTTTTGGTTTTTTAAGTTCTTGTTTGTCGATATGGAGTGTAGTGAATTCATTAAATAATAAGTATTTGTAAAATTGGAATATGATTCTGGAAATAAAGTGATTTATTATTATTATAAAGACAGGGAATAAAACTGGTCAGGGTGAATTAACGAAACCTAGAAGAACATCTTGTGTCAAAGAAAATTATGAGAACTGAGATTCCATATATATGTACAGGGTGACTGGTGAATTACTATCAATATTTAAGGAGAATACTCGGTACATGATTTTCATTCGAATTATGTAAAAAAAAAATAGGTCCTTAATTTTTGACCAAATTTCCGTATAAATAAATAAAGTGGGGACACGTTCCAAGTGTGGACGCGTGCGGCGGCGTGCTGATACAACACCACGCCGCCGCACGCGTGTGTGTGTGTGTATACCTAATCTGTAGGGTGTTCACACGATGCGTAATTAATTACATAACTTTTGGTTAACTTTACCTAGAAGTTTATTAATATTTATGTTATATTAATTTTTATTTTGTCATATATGATCGTCAAATATCACGTCCTCAAGTATTGATAGTAATTCACCAGTCACCCTGTATATGTAACCCTTTAAAATCTATGGATTTCACCAGTTATATATCACTTACCAAATATTATCTTTTTAATCGTATTTAAAAGTTAATATTATTCCAAGATAATTTAATATATATATTATTTCACTAATTAAACCTTAACATCAAACTTAGTTGACACCTCAATCGATACTATTGCGTCAGTAAATATATGAATGGAAGCCAGGATACTGGCTTTATTGAGTTTTCTTTCAAACATAAGTTGTGATGGAGTGTTCTGGTTTCGATTCCCCGAACCTATCAAAGGAATCAGTAGGAATCGTTATAAATCGACTAGTATTTGACATTCAAGTTTTTACTGAAAATTAAAAAAAATTGAATCGATAATACTTTAGCAAACTACTCAATATATTAAATTGTTATATTAGTTTGTTAGACATTATTCATTGCCAATAATCCATTTTGTTTTCTTATTTCGTTTATTTCTGTTTGTAGCTGAGCGTATTCGTCGTATCGTGGGCAGTGGTGGGCGCCGCGTGTGGGCGGTGGGCGGTCGGGATGCAGCCTCCTGGTGTCTTGAGTCCACTCAGAGGACACACGCTCTGTGGCCCTTCACAGCCTCGCAACAACCCTTGAACTATGAACATGCGGTATGTACACATATTATATTAAGGGCTGAAATAGTATTTTTAATGGTGTTATTTTGATAACTCCCCTATATTTGATATCTGACTTGTTTTCAAACTCAAACAACTTTATTCAATATAGAAGCATTACACTTTCTTATTGGTGGTCACTTGAGACACTACCACCGGTTCGGGAAACAAAATACCCTGACCTGAGAAGAACCGGCGAAAGAAACTCAGCGGGTTTTTTTAATATATATATAAACAACCTGCCCATTCAATGTGTGAGTATATTAATTGTTGCCCCCCAGTCGTCTCACTATATATCGAGCGCGTACTGCGGCACCCGTGACGGCAGCAAGCTAGTGGTGATGGGCGGCTCCGACCAGCGCCTGAGGCTGTGGGACCTGCAGCACGCGGAGGACTCGCACGTACTGCTGCACGCGCACAACGAACATATGGACGGAGTCAAATACAGGTAGGCACTCACTAACTACCATTGGACGATTCCGCGTATCTATATTATACGCAGATCATCGAAGAAAGTTTGAACTGAAATATTTTCTAAATTCACGACTTTTAAGGGTTTTTTTTTTTACAATTAGTAATAAAACACAAAATAACACTTACGCAGATTTGCACTATCTTCGACGATATACTACTTGATAGACGAGGTCGACGAAAATGAACGTCTGGAATTTGTATTTGGAATGGAATAATTCCAAATTTGAATAAATCAACAGAATATATTCTAACATTATGTTTTTAAAACGATTTTATTGTTATATATTTGTTTCATCATATATATGTGTGAAAGTAATTGTACAGTAATGTGGCTTTGAAATAGATCATAGATTGTAATTTATCCCGTTCTTAAGAATAGTTCCCGCTCAATTAAATCCTACCAGTTGTGTTGTTTGAGTTCTCGTGACAAAGACTAGATGTCGCTATCGGTTGGATTCCATATCTAAACGCATACAACATCGATTGCAATAGAAGCCAAAATTAGAACTAGTACAGAATAATATTGTTCGATATCCTTAATATTTCTATTATATAATAAATATCTTTCCAGGAGTCGTATCATTGACGGGACGACTGTCATACAAGAAATTTGGAAACCGAATCCAACATCGACAACCCACGAAGACAATGTATACAGAACAGTCGAGTCACGGAGCTTCTATCACACCGCACCGATAACGGACATCACGCTCGTGGAGGGGAACAAATGTTACCTCGTCAGTTCATCCGCTGACGGTGTCATTAATGTCTGGAAATGATTGATGATTGGTTACTTACATTCGTTCCATATTCAAATATGTTTTAAATATGAAAATTCTACATGTTTTATCTTGCCAGCGCTCAGTTAAGAACATGGAG
Source organism: Danaus chrysippus (assembly GCA_916720795.1). Taxonomy (NCBI): domain Eukaryota; kingdom Metazoa; phylum Arthropoda; class Insecta; order Lepidoptera; family Nymphalidae; genus Danaus; species Danaus chrysippus. Next base: position 5,505,877 of record CAKASE010000066.1, on the reverse strand, counting down.
TACTCATTCTGTGAATCAAAATATACATTACATATAGTTGTATATATTTTATATTAAACCCTAGATACGGCTAGTTGTAGTATTTATTAGATAATAGTTGTTGTATTACAAAATACTCTATTTACTTATTGTTAGGTATTGAACTTTTATTTTGTCTGTCAATGATTTTATTTCGCGTTTCTCATTGTCATGTCATCGAAATTTTTTATTATAATGAAGAAATTGCTCATTGTAAATGTTTGATATTTATCAAAACAACTGTAAATATGTTGTTTAATAAAATATTTTTTTCTTTCCATTGTTTTTTCTTTGACTATCACAAAAAAAATTATATGGTTAAAGTTTTCGGGAATAAAAAATAATGAAATCGAGTTTTTAAAATGATTTAATTGTAAAAATATCCTAATCACATATATGCAATGCAAAAATATAAACAATATAATTTTTTACATTTTCAATACAGTAAAATTTCCTTAGATTTTTGTAGCATTCAACATTGATAAAAAAAAAACAAAACATCTAATAAAGTCAATTCATACCAGAATATTGTGATCACAGATAATAAATGTCTGACTTTTACAACCTATACATCCTCTTTACAACACATATAAGTATGGTTATAATAAAAGAAAAGTACAAATTTATTTGGTAGAACAGAAAATAGTATTGAATTTAAATAAAAAAAACTTTCTTTTTAATTTTTTTCACCTTAGAAATCCTCATTTTGCTGTTAATCAATAATCATCTAATGATGAAGACTAAAATTCCAGGAGTAATATATATGCTGAGAGTTCTCAGAAAATTGACTTACAATAAATGAAACTAATATTTTACCTAATCACGGTTGCTGAAAAGTAGCTGAATCATCGGGAGTATGTAGCTTATAATTACAAATAAAAACGCGAAGTAAAATCCGAAAATATTAGTTTCATTTAAATGAGTACTCTTGAAAATCTTAGACTTACAATTAAGTTAAAAAAGGATTATTTTGATGTTTTCAACGTTGGAAAGCTAGAGTACTCATAAGAACTAAAAAAGCTTTAACATTACCAATTTGGCAAGAAATTGATTTATATTTTTTTAATATAAGAAAAAACATTGTGATTTTGAAATGAGCACTATTTTACTTGTTTATATATTATGGTAGCCAAGATATAAAACCAAACATACACACATTTGTACCTTTAAGTGAGTCGTGGAACCTAGTCCAAAAAATAGTCTAACTTATTGTACCTTAAAACTTGCTCGGACAAAAAAATTAAAGTATTATTATGATTTATGATGAAAAATATTCCAAAACAATTCATTCTAATCCTGTAATGGATAATAAATGCATATCGTTTTGGTTAAAGTAACATATATTACGATTACTCTAGAAATCTAAGTAATTACTAATAGTAATAGTGCAAAAGCTTTTTATAATTTTGTATGAGACTTAACAATTAGTTATTCCGACAGCATTAAAAATTAATTGAGAATTTTTCTAATACAGGTATGATTTCTTTTCTATTATACATTATATTGTATGTGATGTTGTATAATTATTTACTATCTTTATCTTTCTTATCTTCTTGTTCATCTTCTAGCAGCTTCTCGAGGTCGAAGCCCTCAAATTTTGGGTTCTGTGAATTAGAAGCGTATTCCATGAACAGGTCTTTAAGGAACTTGAGATCTTTTGTTAGCGTTTTAACTTTCTCTTCTAGCATTTGATTTTCAGCCTTCAGTTTGTTGACTCTCACAACTGTTTCTTGTGTTCTCTGTTTTGACTTGTATCTACTTTTTTTCACTGCCTGAAACAATTTAATAAATTATTAATTGTTGTGTTATAAATTTAAAACTAATTTAAAGTCATCTGTTGGAAAAAAAGATAATTTTGTAAAAAGGCTGACTTATGAAAGAAAGACCTATCGAATTTCTAGTACATCCAAAAATTTTGTGTGATAAAAATATTTACTATTGTTAAATTAACTACTTTGAATTTTCTGTCTTAATAAAAACATTGACAATGAGATCAGTTCGTTCACAGGACGCATAAGTTATTGCACAATCTATAGACATAGTTTTGTAATATGAAATCATTGTCACATTTCATAATTTAATTTAATATTACTCACAAAAATGGTTTCGTTCATGGTAAGTAATACTTTCAAAAACAATTATTACATAATATAAACATCAAAGTAAATTAATATTATATACCATTTGTAGGTATGTGTATATACTCTTAATACATTTATATTTTTTTGTTACCTATTCATTGCATTTTATTCAAATTTGGGGGGCATTTGTATAGATTTGCAAATAAGAAACCTCATATGAGATATTAATAGTAATAATCCAAAACAAACCTCATTATTTCGATCTCGCTTCTTTCTGTAATCATCGTCCTCATCATCAGCGTCGCTGACTCCCCGTCTCCCGCGTTTAACAGGAGGCATATCCCAAAAATCGTCTAATATCATCAAAATTATTTAAAACACTATTTTTAAGTTTATCCGACACACAGATATAGAAATTCACACTTTTAAAAGAGTTAGGTTTCAAAGTCAATAAATAATAAACACTATTATTATATGACGCAACTTGTTGTTTGATTGAGTACGTAACTTTGCACTTATAGTTAAGAAAAGTTATTATTTTGTCAATTGCTCGATAGTTTAAGTGTCGTCTTGCAATTATATAATAAATTAAGAGTTAAACTATAAATTCACACATATTAACTTTTGAATTAGTTTACACTGGTGGATATTTACAACCGACTACTAATTTTACGATAAGTATGTACCTACTACTTAATAGTAAGTAAGAACGTACATAATACGAAACATACTACGCCACTACGGTAGGCGACAGCTAACGTCAGAAATTTGATAGTTGCCATATTAAATTTTTGGTGGTTAACCCTGTTTACTAAAAATCAATATGACGTAATAATTATAATGTACACAATATATTATGTACTCTAAAAATTATCATATTATTTCTAGATGGTAATATATAAAAAAAATCATGTAAACTACAATTAAAAATAAGATTGATAATTATATTGTATATAATATTATAGTTTTAATAATCACCCATAAAAATATTAAAATAATTAATTGTAATTCATCTCCTTCAAAATCTTTCCTTCAGCCTAAAATTATATTTTTTGGTAGTAGAGATTTTTCTTATCCTTGTCATTCGAGTTTTTGTGTAAAGATAAAGTTTTTTTGTTCCTTATTATTAATAGGAAATATTGGCAATTTATCATCCTACTTCTGAATCGATACAATATCTTTTGATTCAAATGAGAAAAGGGATTAATGCTTGTTATTAGTATAAATTCATATAGTCTCCAAGCCGTAACACAAAATTAAAAAAAAAAACTTTATTGTCTAACTACACACGTAGATACAAAAGGTGGACTTAATGCCTGAAGGTATTCTCTGCCAGTCAAAAATTGGTCTCAAAATTGGCAGTTTTTAAAGAAGTTTGTTAAATTGGAATCGTTATTCTAAACCCGAGTTTGATTAAGGAATAAATTTTCAAATTTTAATCTTTACTACGGGATATGGGAAATATTAAAAACTAGCTGTCCCCGCGACTTCGTCCGCGTGGATTAGTTATTTTGATCGTCATATTCATTTTTGTCAATTTCAGTTATTATTAGAGACATTTTTTTAAAGCACTTCTGAGCCAAACGGCTTGATACCTCATAGAGCTACACCCCCTATCCGCGTCGCTCACAAGTAACACCTCTCAAAGTTTTGCACATGTGTATAGTCCGTTATAGACTACAGGCCCATGTCCAAAAGATTTATTGGTCCTATGAACCACCAGGTGACGTATATAGGACGATATAAGAGCATAAAATAATAAGATTCAGCTCTATGCCGTCACTTGTAAGCTATCCAACTGAGTGCTGGTGAGAATTCAAAAGCGCAGGTAGAGTGAGTACCTTTTAGGTCATATATTTATGTACGGCATTTTTACCATCGGTAAATCCATTAAAAAAATAAGAAAGCGCGTAGTGCCGTAAAAAATGATGCGCCACAAAGTCGGTTTTTTTTTTATTATCTGACAATTTCCTGAGTAAATTTGGTCATTTTATTCTGTACGGCATCAGTTTCATTCTGTTTCAATACAGCTTCTAATCCATTATTCGGCAACGCTGTACAAAAATCATGCGACAAGGGAAAATAATCGAGGGTTGCAACCCTCTCTCTTTCCGTGGTCCGGGGGTGATAAGAAAGTATGGCTTCAGTTCCAAAACATTATCTACCTAGTACTCAAAAGTACTATTGAAAATAATGCCGTCAAAAAATTATTGCTCATTTGAATGTATATTAATAATTATCTTGATTTCCTGATATACTTGATTTATTAAGCTGAAAAATCATTGGACTCTATACGGCAACTTTTTTTTAAACATATACGTCACCTGGTGGTTCATATATTATGTTTTGCATATGGTCCTGTAGTCTATTATGCCTCCTCTACACGTCGGCGGACGCGTCCGCCTACGTGTAGAGGGAGTGATTTGCTCGCCTGTGGTAGGTATTTGACGTCGGCAGACGCGTCCGGCACTTATCCGTTTGTTGTCGGTTTTTGTTGCACGGATCAAAGGGATCTGGCGCGGGCGCACATTTCAACAAGCAAGAAAAAAACGGCGGTAGGTAAAAAAGAACGGCGAAAATCACGCGTGCACTCTCACTCGCTTCCCGCTGAACACTGATGCGTCGTCAGACGTGTGGACACACCGCACGCTCGCGCCGGGCGCCCGCGCCAGATCCCTTTGATCCGTGCAACAAAAACCGACAACAAACGGATAAGTGCCGGACGCGTCTGCCGACGTCAAATACCTACCACAGGCGAGCAAATCACTCCCTCTACACGTAGGCGGACGCGTCCGCCGACGTGTAGAGGAGGCATTAGTGAAAGTAAAAGTAGAGTTGGACAAAAAACATTTAGAATTAAATTTTATTATATTTTAAATAGATACATAACATAAGTGCTATAAAATAAGCAAAACTTGTTAAAGGCCAGATGGAAATATTTTGAATATAATGGAAAAAAAATATAGATTAATAAAAATTTTGAAAAAACTATAAATTCTTATTCATTTGACATTGCGTTTTCAACATTTGATTTTGCTACCAGTACAAAAGGTGTTGTGAGGAAGGTGCGGGGAGGAGTAGAAGCAGAATAAACCGGTTAAAAACTAGAAAACAACGTTTCATTCAAAAATTTGACATCACACCTACACTATCCATGTGCACTCACACCAATACAAAGCTCAGCTTAAATCAAACGTACCATAATATCTTCTAAGATGTTCATTGAAATTAAGTGATGTAAAAGACAATTTTATTCACGATTAAATACTCTTAATCAACGACACGTTTATTTGTATAAAGATTAACATTATTATGTTGATACAACCCTAACAAATAATTGGTAATGATGCATAATGATGCAAAACTTTGCAAGTTAGTCAATATTAAAAGATAGTCATTACATACTGTCGCGGATTTCCTTTTATATTAATTGAAGAGGAATCATTTTTTCGTATATATTTTTTTGGTATCTCAAACCGTTGTCTCAGCGTAGGGAAGCCCTCAAAGATGAATAATTTTCACCGTTTTAAACACATTTCCCATTGTTTCGACGCTCCTATTAGTGGCAGTTATTATATAGCCTAAAGCCCTAACGTTTATTCGTGCCAGTATTTGTGAGATTAACGCTTTTAAACAAAGAAACTCTTCAGATTTTTAATATTTGTATAGATTTAAGCATGGTGCAGCTAATGCCGTCAGAAAAATAACAAATCTATTAACACAAGAATGTATGTAATATGTCTGACATCAACCCTCTTTTAGGAATGCATTAATCAGTGATGTCTAAATACTTTTAGAAAGTACATATGACTCGGAAAAATCACATCGGTACTTGCCTGGGCCAGGATCGAACCTTTGCCCTCGTGCATGAGAGACGGGCCTTTTAAACACTAGGCCACCACTAACTATTAATTTATCAATATCAAACGTTTATTTTTTTTCTGGAGAGTTGCAACTTGCATACCATTATATTATACTAGAGTTCGGTTATATCGCTTTTCCAAGAGAAGTTCTCAAAAGTCTGGGATAAGAACTATCCTATGTTCTTTCCCAAGATCAACTCTATGTCTGTACCAAATTTCATTAAAATCAGTTCAGTGGTTTAAGCGTGAAAGTGTAACAGACAGACAGACAGAGTTACACTTTCGCATTTATAATATTAGTAGGGATTTGTTATTACGTTGTCAACTTTTGGCAATAAAATTATTTAAGTTATAGGAAAGAGTGAATGGAACTCTAAAATATTATTCAAAATATTTCTGTTCTTTTGTGTTATTACTGTTTATTATGAATTTCAAAACACAAAAAGTGAAATTTTGTTAACAATAAAAAAAATATTATATATGTACAATGAAATCGGTATATTTTATGGCATTTATCCGGAGACAATATTTCAAATTGAGTAGGTTTACATGGAAGGCAATATATTTAGTTAACAAATGTTCATTAAGAACGATGTCGCTAGTTCTTCTAATTATTTAATTATCCACAACTTCAAACTCATTAACCATCTTGTCACCTAACTAAGGATTTTAAAATAAAACCACATTATAATAGTCATCTGACCGCAATATAATTCTTTCATTACATTTAAATTCTAACAAAGTAAATTTTATTTACAAAAACATAATAATTTTGGGAGCATGCAACACTAAATATAATAACACACTAATCAATATTCAATAATCATTGTACGGTATAAGAAAAGTGAACTACGTGTCTACAGATTTAAACCATTCATACTTGGAAATATCTTAGTCTAGAATTATTAGAAGATAAAAATGCAAACATAAATGTCGTAATCTCTTAACAATACGACATTCAACATTAAATCACCTTCAACCACATCTACATATAATACAACAGTGAATGTACCAACATGTATATCACAGAAAATTGAAAAATAAAATGACAGTCTTTTAGATAATTTAAATGCCTTCAACATAAAGGAACATCTAATATAACCAAATCATCGATGAGGCCATTTGAATTTCAACAATTACAATAAACGGAACGAACATCAAATTCAACATTATATTCTATACTATTGTAGTTATTAGAATGTATTTACATGTTATATAAAATTAATTAATAACTATTGGTTACATTATGCTTTATATTATTCGTTTTTTTTATATTGTCATATTTACTTCGGAGTATATACTCTAAGGTTCTGTTATGAAAACTTATTACTAAGAAATGACTAAATATTGAAATTACTACAGGTTTTTTCGTATTTAAGAGACTTAAATAATTTCAGTAAATTATACAGGTTTATTATATATATGAGATTTTTAATTATCAATGAGAAGTATATATATACACAGATAATACCAGTACAATTCTGAAGTTGATTCATAGTTATAATATTGTTTACTGTAAGTTTTGTGCTTATAAACTGTAACTTACACTAATAATTCTATTCTATGAAATATAAATACAAATAAGGAAATTTCTATAAATTATGACAAATCCTTAACAGGAACGTGTTTATATAATCTAAATTTTAAATATTAATTTTTTTTATCTCTTAAATAAAAATTTATTACAAGGTTTTTTAGAAATTTAGCAACTTTCAAATTCATTTCCCTAATTATGTAGCAACCAACACAATTATTACCTAAAATGTTCAAATATCAAGTAAATATATATTTTTTATTTAATTTTCGATCAATACATAACAGATGATAAAACAGAAAACGATTGTAGTGTATAAAATAAGTAAAAATGTTATCAAACTGAATTTTAATACCCTATGGGCTTTAAATTTTCTTATTATTTATATTTTTTGAAACATTTCCACTACATCTAAGCTCGCGACTTGTACACAGTTCATTTTAATTTTTTCCAACAAACATTTTAACTCAAAGTATTATAAAATTGTTTTCAAATTTATATACGGTCAATGAAAACTAAGTTTTTTAATTGACTAGAAAATATTTATAATGTAATCGTTTTGGCACTTATATTTCATTTAATTGTGTTTAAAATTATTTAAACAAAGACAAAAGTATTAGATTTAATATTATTTTTTTAACAACTCATTCAAGTTGGGAGTCAATTTCATTGTAGTATAATTATTTGCGATCAATACATGATCTAAGATTTCCTTACGTTATATTTATTTTCATCGTAAATAAATACTTCTCTTTATTTAAAATACATTTATATTTATTTTTTAGAGTTGGTCGCATGTTATGTTTTTAATTCATTTTTAATTCGTATACAGATAAAAATATATAATTCATTTTATAAGAACACATTATATGGTTTAAATGGGAACTATACAGGGTGACTGGTGAATTACTATCAATATTTAAGGAGCATACTCGGTACATGATTCTCATTCGAATTATGTAAAAAAAATAGGTACTTAATTATTGACCAAATTTCCGTATAAATAAATAAAGTGTGGACACGTTCCAAGTGTTCCAAGGGTGGACGCGTGCGGCGGCGTGCTGATACAACACTACGCCGCCGCCGCGTCTGTGTGAGTGTGTGTGTATACCTAATCTGTAGGGTGTTCACACGATGCTTAATTAATTACATAACTTTTGGTTAACTTTACTTAGAAGTTTATTAATATTTATGTTATATTCATTTTTATTTTGTTATATATGATCGTCAAATATCACGTCCTCAAATATCGATAGTAATTCACCAGTCACCCTGTAATATATATATACGAAAAAAATGATGTTATAATTGAGAAATTTGATATTGCACACTCAAGTTTGTCCAAATATTTTATATGGGTCTATTATTACATTCAAAATAATATTTCATTTACCGTAATGTATGCCAGACTGGTTTGTGTAAGTATGAATGTTTATCATTTTATGATTCTCATTTGGCAGCTTGGTCTGTGGGGGTCATTCTTTCTGTTGTCACTGTCACCTGTCACATGTCAGCTGTCACCTGTCAGCTGTCACCTGTCAGCTGTCACCTGTCAGCTGTCATCTGTCAATCTATTGAGGCGGTGGTATCTGTGCCTTCCGACACTGACACAGCCACTTAATGATCCTAGCGTTTCTCTCCACGACGCTGGGCGGCTCCGTATTGCGATATATTTGTTTCTGTACACCCGGACCTTGTACCTGGAAATTTTTATATTTATGTGATGTTTCATTTTCGTAAAAACAAGTAAATTAATTATTTGGTGAGTCTGTGAAGATCTTCCCCAAAATAATTACTTTTATTTAGTAACATGTGAACAACACACTGCACTTTGAACAAGACTGGCTTTATGCATGGTGCACTCTGTATTTGTAAAAGCTCTCATTTAAAGAACCCACTTCATAATATTGAAAAGAAATAATTCAGTGGGGTTATATAAAAAGATTATCAGAACGTATTAGACAATATGCAATCAATAACAAATAAATTCTAATTGTCAACTTTTTAAATTCTTGGGAGGTATCTTATATAGTTTAGGATTGAAAAACATTACAAAAACAACAACATAATTTGACTTACAAGAAATCAAATGACTTCAAATATAGTCCGTTAGACTTAAGCCGAGCTTTGCATTTGTGTGAGTGAAAGTAAAGTTAGACAAAAAACTTTTAGAATTCAATTTCATTATATTTTATATAGATACATAACATAAGCGCTATAAAATAAGCAAAACTTGTAAAATACCAAATAGAAATATTATGAATATTATGGAAAAAAATTATAGGTTAATAAAAATTTTGAAAAATTATACAAATTCTTATTCACTTGACATTGCGTTTTCAACATTTGATTTTGCTACCAGCACAAAGCGTGAAGTGAGGAAGGTGCGGGGCGGAGTGAAAGCAGAATAAACTGGTTCAAAACTAGAAAAGAACGTTGCATTCAAAAATTTTACATCACACCTAGACTATCCGTGTGCACTCACACAAATGCAAAGCTCAGCTTAAATCAAATATACTGTATTTCAATATATGTATATTGAAGTGTAATATAATTTTCCACTCACAGTATAGTCAGCAGCCGCTGCGACCTGGTTTGAATCAACAGTTGATGCGGATGAGAAGAACACGGGGCTGTCTTCATCAGCGTCGTTGAACAGCGCCTCGTACTGACGGGACTCGAGGCCGAGGTAGTCGAAGAACCTGTGCAGGCGACCGGAGCCCTCGGACGGACTGCTGGGGGATACCTCGCACGGAGCTGATGAGGGACTACGGCCGTCTGTACGACGGTATCTGAAACAATAGAATATATTTTTTTTTATGTGAAGCTTGGCAAAACGAGCAGACGGCCCACTTGATGGAAGATGGTTACCGTCGCCCATGGACATCCGCAACATCTTTGTTGCGGATGCGTCGCCTAGCTTGTTTTTTTTAAGGGACAGGGAAGGGTCGGAATTAGGGAATGGTAGGAAAGGGTAAGAATAGGGAAAGGGCAACCGGCTCTCTCACTTATCGGACGAAACGCAGCCACTAAGGCTACTTGACGTCGATCTTCAGTGAGAGGGTGGTACTTCCCCGGTCGAGCCAGCCCATGTTCGAGCTGTAGTAACTAAACTACAGCTAGGCTCTACCACCTAAAGTTTGTATCTGATGAAGACAATGAATCACATATACAGAGTGTGATAGAAAGATATTACTATTGGTATTATACTACAAGCTTCGATAGAGATGACACAGTAATTAATATGTGAGTCACATTATTTGTAAAGCGATTTCGAAACAAGTTTTTTATGCGAAATCTACCGACTTGAAAAGTCATATGAGAGTTACATAAATACAATAAGAATAAACTATTAAGTTCGTTTCATTGAGGATAATAATGTTTATCGGGTTAACAATTAAGAATATGTGAATAATGTCATTGTAATTTAAGTGTTATATATTCAAGGTATATTATTGTCCGTACCTGTCTGATATATCCGACTTGGACCTCAGTATGGGTCTAGGTCGTCTCTGTTTGTATCTCAGACACCGCTGCCGTTTGAATGTTCCGAGGGGCGAAGTCGCCTCTTCGGGGGGACACATCTGGAACACGCATTATACATATTATACTGGAGACTTTCCTGCAGATAAATTCCTCGTCCACAATTAATACGTCATATGAAAATATATGTACATTAGGCCAAGCAAAAACATAATTTATAAATAATTTTTAAAATTATAGTATTATTATTTTAAACAAGAAATTTGTAAATTGTAGTAGTATAACACAATGTCTATCATGATCATATGTGAACAAAATCTATAAAGCCATATATATGTATATATATTATTCAAAAAGGGAAATTTCTACTGGATAATTTTCTTCTTCTTGTTTTAATTAATAAAACTGAGCGCACTATATTTCCTTGTGAAATTAAATAGACAAATGTTTGAAGTTGTTTTTAACAAAATCACGAAATATTGAGAGAGATGTTATGTGACGGTGTAATAAGTGGTCGTTTAATTAAAATATAATTATCTTTATACGGTGTAATCAGAGGACGCCTTAGGTTCTGGGTAAACTCGCCTATTCTACACCGGTCTGACTCAGCAGTTCCGTGTGAAGACAGTTTTTGGTTTTATATTTCTTTTATGTTTTTAGATTATAATATTTCTTGTAAGAATTTCATTAGATTTATTGTTACTATTTGTTCAACCTTCGTGCAACATAGTCGCAAACCTAGTTGTAACTTACTTTATAATTAAATTTAAGTCATAATTTTGGTTTCATTGCATCCACCGACCGTCGAAATCATAATTGAGATGTAAATATTTTCATACATATGACTAATTATTTAGAAAGTCGTTTTTGGTTTACTTGACCGCGTGAAGGCGTATTATTAATTCCTTAATTTAAAGTGTGAGATTACAGATCCCTTTTTCTTTGAAGACAATCTGCAATGTTTACATAATTTATCTTGTTTGGTTGTCGTATCACCTTTCTAGCGTCAATGTTGACGTACTGCTGCTGTTCGTCTAGTCGCCTCATCCTCGACTCCTGGTACTGCGGCTGCTTGCTGATCAACTCCGTGCTTGGCTCGTGATATCTGATGTATCAATATATATAGATAAATAATATATAGGAACATTCTTAGTTATTCAATAAAAATTGAGAAAAGCTTCAATCCTTTAATTTTATCAGTTTTTGTAACGAATAGGTAGTGTATTTTGTTAAAAATCTCAAGCAGTTTAAAGCGATTGTTAATTTCATAAGAATAATAAAACATATCTTCGTTTATGGAGTTTGTTAATTACAAGAATTAAGTATATGATACGAATGATAAATACAAGACATGTATTGACAAACTATTTAAGCTTCATTTTGACAAAGAATTAATTTTCATATTAAGCTTTTTAAGCGTCTTCGGTTGTTATATTCGAAAACTTAATAAGATCACGAGTTTATATGGAAAATTAACACAAACTTGCAAATTTTCTTCCATGAAAATGCTTTGATGTCATGTACAAATATTAATTAATTAAAACTTGTAATCTATCCGTATGTAGTTTGGCTATTCTGTCACATGTAATACCTGGAGTATTCCCTAGTATATTCTTTGCGTGGCGGAGTGCCCGTGAGACACTTCAGCGGCGTCTTGTACGTACAGTCGTAGTCGTACCCGTTGTAGTCGTACAGCGGCTCGTCTTGGAACTGGGGAGGGGGCGCGCTGGCCTGGGAATTATATATATAGATTACATTACTATTATTATACTACTATAGTTCTTATAAAGAAAAATCATTTTAAAAATATTAATTATATATGCCATTGTATATAACAACTAACAATATTTGTATATACACACACTATAAATTCAGATAAGTACATAAGCAGTAAATTTGTGTAAAGGAAAATAACAAGACTAGTTAGAGTACATGACTGGCATATTTCAAGCAATGCAAGCTTAAAACAAAAAAAAAGATAAAAAGCATAGATTAAATACAGACTGCAGTCAAATGACAAATGTCATATCATACTATAATAATTTTGGAGACCTGTAATACAGGTATTCCTATACCCATCATGGGCTCCAGTCTCTCACTAATATCTATTTATATAAGATGTCTATTTGTGTATTAAGTATTTTGCGAAGAGAGAAAATAAATGTCATCAGCCTATCAGAAGCCCACTGCTGAGCAAGGCCTCTTTATAACATGGAGAAGGTTTGAGCATTTATCACCACGCTTGCTCAACACGGGTTGGTGATTTCAAACTTATAATTGTGAAACTATAATTCCAGGTTTCCTCACGATGTTTTCCTTCACCGCATGTCAGTGATGTCCAAATACTCTCAGAAAGTACATATGCCTCCGAAAAATCACATTGGTACTTGCCAGGTTTGAACCCGCGCCCTCGGCAACGAGAGGCGGGCCTTAACCACTAGGCCACCACTGACTTAAACTGACAATAAATGACTTATTATTATTATTATATACGTTGTCTCACCTGGAAGTGTATCCCGACCCGGGGGTGCGCGCCGTGTCCCCCCGCGGGTGCTGCGGGGGTGTAGTGCGGCGCGGAGGGGGGCGGCGGCGGCGGAGGGGGGGACGGCGCCCCGTCCTGGAACTGGGGGGGAGCGGACACGTAGCACTGCTCCAGGGTACTACCGCTGTTGGTGTGATAACTGTAACCCCTGAAATATATATATACATACTCTTTATTAGAACCTCTTTTGAATGACGTTCTATGATTAAATATATTCAAAAGCAAATGACAGATGTCATTTTGTTCTTAATTCAAATTGTATCTGTTTGATAACAACAATTCTATTTACTTTATAAATCGTCTGTAACCATTACTACTATAATTTGTTTATAATAAAATTTATACTGATTGGTGATGGCAAGTGTTAATTTATCTATGAGTGAGTACATATATACGCATACACACAATAATGGGTATGTGTGTATATCAATTTGCGTGTATGTGTGTGTGTGTGTGTGTACACATGCCTGTTTCTGTCGTGGTGTGCGTGAGGCGGGGCGCTCCTCTGCGTGTAGTGTCCGCTAGAGCCGCCCGAGTCTCGTGCGAACGAAGAACCGCAGCGACTGAACAATAATCAACAAACAACACATTATATTACGAACACATATATACACGACTTGAATTCGAACCTGGGACAAGTAGGATGTATTCTCTATTATGAGGCTAAAATTGCATTATAATTATTATTTTTCACTTCTTTATAAACATAAATTTGAATGGTATTGACGCGACGTATACCTAGTTTTTAAATGTGATACAAATTCTTAATAATTTACATAGAGAACAAGACTTTGTTTAATATTATATACAAGAAACATAAGAATTCATACGCAATTTAATTCTTCATCATTATCATATGGAAGTATTTGTAGGTAGTCGTAATTAATATTTTTTATACATATGTACATTCTTCTTCTACCTGGCAATTTCCCAGCTATAGCCAGGGTCTGCCTTACATGAAGTGAATAGTTTTGGCTAATTGTTTTTACGACTCTTTGGGAATGCATTAATCAGTAATGTTTAAATACTCTTAGAAAGTACATATGACTCGGAAAAATCACATTGGTACTTGCCAGGGCCAGGATCGAATCCGCGCCCTCGTGCATGAGAGGCGGGCTTTTTAAGCACTAGGCCACGACTGACTTAAATTACAATACATATTTTAGTACATTATTTAGGACAATTCTATGTATTAATTAAGAATGTCACGTTATTTAGCCTCACCTGTTATATGACTGGTAGTTCTCCTCGGGCGACGGATGTTCGGAGAAGGCGTCACACGATGACATCAGGGAAGAATGATTCGACCTGCGACAAAACAGACATACACTGTCACCACTTACAACATTCACACAATAATATCGAAAAAATTAACATACACACATATATAAAATAACATATACATACATAATACTATCAAAACCTTTGAAATCTGTATATATATTTTTAATTAGGTTTTATTCAAAATACAACTATTTTTAAACCTTCGTTTATATATTCTATATCTTTATATCTATTATTCAATAACGTTACAGTATCTTTAGATTATGTCCCCTATGTATATATATTATTATCTTTATACTATATATTATGTTAGTCTTTACCTGGTTCCTTTAGAGGAGCATGATGCTGTTCTGTGATGAGCCGAGTGTCTTCTCCTGCGAGGAGACCTGCCCGCGCCCTCCGCGCTAACCACCACGTTCACTCTGGATATAAAATAATAAACATATATGTAATTCTTCTGTGAGTGTGTATGTCACTGAACTTCTCTCAAACGACTGGACCGATTTTGATGAATTTTTTTGTGTGTGTTCATGGGGATCTGGATTAGATTCACAATTTTGTCCGCTGGACAATGTTTTTGTTAATTAATTTTTAATTTATTAGTAGTTGTTGATACAAACGTTTTTTTTTTGACATTAGATTTGACAACTAACTAATATGTTAATCATTCTGTCGCAGTTTAGAACATGGAGATTTATGGCTTTAATAGGTAAACTCCAAAAATATAAATAAAAAAACGTATGTAACAGATATTTCTTGATTATAGGGCGATACGAAGTTCGCCGGGTCTTCTAGTTTTTTTATATAATTGCCATCACTATAAAGTCATATTTATTGACTTATTAAGTTGGATATCAAATAAAATGTATCAAGATATTAACTGTTCCGGGTAGATGTGCGCCTGCGCATGCAGGTCCGGGAGTGATTTATGACTGTTTATGTTAGTGGCTTCGTCCTCGCGACCACTCGGCTGGGAGTGAGAGTTTGATCTGGAATATATAACATTGATATTATATATACATATATATTATAAAACTAATGTATAGTTGCATAATTACTGATCAATTATATACAGGGTGACTGGTGGACATATATGACAAAATAAAAATTAATATAACATAAATATCAATAAACTTCTAAGTAAAGTTAACCAAAAATTATGTAATTAATTACGCATCGTGTGAACACCCTACAGATTAGGTATACACATACACACACACGCGCGTGCGGCGGCGTGGTGTTGTGTCAGCACGCCGCCGCACGCGTCCACATTTTGAAACCTTGGAACGTGTCCACACTTTATTTATTTATACGGAAATTTGGTCAAAAATTAAGTACCTATTTTGTTACATAATTCGAATGAGAATCATGTACCGAGTATTCACCAGTCACCCAGTGTATATGGACCTCGAAAATTTAATTTTATATTAAACAGTACATAATTATTTATATATTACTATATTATTAAAGCAAAACATTACATATTTAATTAAAATTAGATTATCTTCTTCCTGTCCTGGTCCCACTTTATGTAGGGTCGGCAATTAAAATTAGATGATACTATCACCTATTTGTTAATAGAAAAATTAATGAACATTTAAAGTTTTCAGTACAATATAATTAGTTTCTACATATATGTTCCACTTGTTCCAGGTCTAACCTTATATATCTCGGGGTCGAGTGAGCGTACTCAGCGGGTGGAGAGATGGCTGCCAGGTCAGCTCGCTCGTTGGTGTGAGGACTTGATTGAGGGCTCGCTGGAATAATATACAATTACAATTATATATATGTATATAAATATATACTAGCTGACGCATCAAACGATGTTTTACCATATAAAAAAATAGGGGGTGGTGATAAAGAAGTAAAAATTTAGAGTTGTTTATATTTTTAATGACACATTATAAAACAATAAGAACAAAAGATTTCATTCATACATTAAAAAAAATTAATTTAAGGGTGAACAATCCATATCACTTGGGTGTTGCGGTTGGGATGTCCGAATATCGAGTTCGGAATCGTTCGCCGCTTGAGGGGTGGATCGGATTGGATGATAATTCCTCCAATAGCAGGCGGCCGGTGATCCGATCCTCGGGATCCGTGTTCGTGGCGGGTCGTATCGTCGTTTTAGAATGAAACCACAACTTGTTAGGTAATGGCGGCAGAATCACTTGGTTTGTATGACCACGTGGTCCCTAGTCACTATCTTGAAAGCGCGGTTCTTCTTTGTTCGGGTTCTTCACTGTTCACTGTTCTTCAAAGCGTATGAGATGTCTTCACGAGATCTGGCTGGTGATTGCTGATGATGACGACTGGTGATGACAACTGATGACGACTGACGACGACTGATGACGACTGACTATTCGACTCACAGCGGCCATGTTTTATATACGTTGCGCGCGCGCACCTAGTACCGCTGTGAGCCAGCGCGGATGCCCCGCCCCCCGCCAAGTGACCCTACCGCCGTTCGTTTATTGGTCAATAGGTTTATCTTAAATTTGACAATAGTATACTGCGCTCTTGCAAGAGACGCTCATTAGGGATTTTTATTTACACGTGTTGCGCACCTGCAAGAGTCGCTTTCCTTTTATTAATTATACAATACAAATATTAGCCTAATTCCTTATTTCTTACATTTCTTTTCTCTTAAATCTATTATTAACTAAACATCAGCTGCGTCGCCGACATGGGAGTATGACAAATAGATAGTAGCCAATTTACAGGCCTTATGAATTTGGTAAAAATCGGTAAAGGCTCTTCGTAGAGTACGGTAACTATTATTGTTACATGGAAATTTTATATATTAGATAATTTAAGAGAAATAATATATTATACTCACGTATAGAATATGTGTTCTTAATGACGACCTCCGTGGGTCTCTGGCGAGGGATGACGAAGGAATCCGGGAAGAACACCCTCGCGTCCCCGAAGCTCAAGGGTCTGGATTTATCTTCGGACCTCTGCTTGGAACCGGAAGTACCTGACGAGGAGGTCCCGGAGAACGTACCGGATGTGTGCTGCGAGCGGGACTCACGCTCGGGATACGGGTCCTTGACCCGCCTGCTGTCCGGGAACATTTTTTGAGCTGGAATCATGATAGATAAGAACATAGTATAAATAACGTTGATGTTATATACTTTAATGAAGAATTTTAATACTACACATTGTTATCTATATATAAAAATGGATTGCTGTTCCTTAGTCTCGCTAAAACTCGAGAACGGCTGAACCGATTGGCCTAATTTTAGTCTTGAAATACTTCTTGTAGTCCAGGGAAGGTTTAAAAGGTGAGAAAAATTGGAATTATTACCGGGAAAACCCTAAAAACACCCCTTTTCTATTTCCCATACAAACGTTTTTTTTTGACATTAGATTTGACAACTAACTAATATGTCAATCATTCTGTTTGATTGAAACACGAAAAACCTGATTATTTATGGCCGCTTAGACGGAATAAAGTTCGCCTGGTCAGCTATACCTACATATATACCTCTTGACCAAACTAACGCGGACGAAGTCGCGGGCAAAAACTAGTATTAAATAAATATTCAATATTTTCATTTAAAATATTGTATAATTTTAAGCCTCTGAGGACTTCCTCACGTGCATGTTTGTGTGTGTTACAGTATGTTTCTGTTTAGACATTTAAATCTACTCAAAATCTGTTGAATGAAAGCCTTGTTAATCACCTTTTGTAATGGTCAAATAAACTTTTCCATTTTATTATAAAGATGTTATGTAACCGTGTAATAAGTGGTCGTTTAATTAAAATATAATTATATTCATACGGTGTAATCAGAGGACGCCTTAGCTTCTGGGTAAACTCGTCTATTGTACACGGGTCTGACTCAGCAGTTCCGTGTGAAGACAGTTTTTGGTTTTATATTTCTTTTATGTTTTTAGTTTTATATTTCTTTGAAGAATTTAAGTAGAATGTTGTCACTATTTGTTCAACCTTTGTGCAACATAGTCGAACCCTAGTTGTAATTTACTTTATAATTAAATTAAGTCAAGTAATTTTGGTTTCATTGCATCCACCGACCGTCGAAATCATAATTCCTTTATGTGTGTGTGTGTGAAGTATGTTCAAAAATCTCCTCAGATATATAATATTAGTATACATATGCGTGTTTGGCAGACCCTGGCTAAAGCTGGGAAATTGCCAGGAAGAAGAAGAAGTATACATATATGTATGTGTATACTAAGTGATTCCCAAACTTGTTATTCTCGTGTCCTGTTTGTGTCTCTGTGTGTGTCTGTGTGTGTGTGTGTGTGTGTCACTCACTCATGTAGGCGGGCGTGTACACGTTCTCCCTACTGTCCGTCTGTTCCAGTAACCTCCTCAACGTGTTCTGCAGCCCGCCTCCCCCTGCCCCGGACACAGGGCGGCGATCGGTCACACGGGTCGTGGCATCTGAAAAATAATAATAATAGTCACATTATACCGTATATGTTACCACTACTCTCAAATTATTACACCATATAAATTGAAGTCTTTCGTAGTACATACGAAATATATAGGAAATTTAATTAAATGTATATATGGTTTTGGAAAATGTACATGCATATACCAAAATGGCTGATCAATTTCATTACTGTTACAATATTTTAATATGATATGAGTTGAAGACACAATTCTATACCTTATCACACGCGTAATAAATACATTTTTCATTAGATTTATTCATTTATTTTATTAGATATAAATACATTTTCTAACAAAATTTAAGCAAGTTAATGTCTTACAAGGGTTACAGCAGGCTTCATTGCCAAGTGTTCCCGAGCTGACTAGATGACACCCGCCGGCCGCTATCGCCTGGCTAAGACCACTGCTCACCTGGGTAAAGAGGTATTATGTTTTACAACAGCATATTAAATCATAATCTTTTCCATACAACGTCACAAAAGAAATTCAGGATTTGTTAGCAAATATAACTATAATGAGATCTAAGATTTTCGCGAGCACTCATTTTAATGAAACTAATTAATGCCATGATCACGGTTGCTGTAAAGTAGCCGAAACTTCGGGAGTATGTAGTCCGTAAATCCGAAAATATCAGTTTCATTTAAATATATCTATGATAGATTTGTTATTTCTTGTAAAAAAGTTGCTCATAGATAATATATCATAGCATAATGTGCGCATCATGTATTATACCGAGTTGAAATCTCAATCAGGTAAATCTGCTTCTACCCCCCACTTTTCTTCCACTTACCCTCAATGGTAGTTCCTGTTTCCTGTCCAGTACAGTCTCAGACTTGACGTAGAAGGCCTTAGTCTCCGCGAGCAGCTCCACAGCCGACTTCCTCTTCTGCTGCGGGACTATCGACCTGGGAGCAGCCATCTCCTTCTTTCTTGGAAGCTTGAAGCTTGCGAACAGAGAGTCTGCTAGACGACGTCTGCGGATTAAAAAAATATTATCAGCCTATCAGAGCCCACTGCTGAGCAAAGGCCTCTTATCACATGGAGAAGATTTGAGCATTAATCACCACGTTGCTCAAAACGGGTTGGCGATTTCAAAATTATAATTGGAAATTAAAAGTCCAGGTTTCTTCACGATGTTTTGGTTTGCTTCACCGTATATCAGTAGTGTCTAAATAGTCATAGAAAGTACATGTCTCGGAAAATCACGTACGTACTTGCCAGGTTTCGAACCCGCGCCCTTATACATAACAGGTGGGGCTTTAACCACTAGGTTATCACGATATTTTAAAATATAACCATTGAAATGGTCCAAACATGTTGATACTGATTGTAGTGTATGTATACAATAGATATAATACACTGTCTCACGTACCCCACTAGAGGGGTCGGCATGCGTTCGACAGTCTCACGACTAGCGCGGAGCAGAACGGTGACGTGCGTCGCTCTAGGCGGGGTAGTAGTGAGACAGTGACTAGTTATACTTACATGTAGGACCAGGAATACACTGATGATGTCTTATATTGGTTTTATGGCTTATATCGGCTAGTATGAGTAAGTTTGAGTAAAGTTACCTAGGTAGTTGAGTTAAGCTAGTATAAGTATAGTTACCTAGGCGGTGACTCAAAGGACCGTGAGTAGGAGGTGGTCGCGGCTCCCTCGAACTTCTTGCGGACCTCCTCGACCTTCGACCAGCCAGACTCCACGTTCAGCCTCCTCGCGAGCTGCGCGCTCTGCGCCGCATGCTTGGCCAGCTCCTCCCTCGTCTTCTTGACGGACACCTCAGGTATGTGGTCCCTGTTCCGTCCCGTCCTCGTGTCGTGACATCTTTCTATCAACTGCCGCCTACGTATCGTTAGCGATGATAGCTCGTAATCGTCTTCGTCGAGACACCTGATGTTAATCATCATAGAAATTGGTTTTAGAACAAATGTTAGATAGTCATGATTTGATAGAAGTAAAAAGAAATGCATTCCATTATTATCACAAGGCGGAAATAGAAGTAACATCTTAAATTCATTAAACTAATAATTCATGAGCTAAAACCAAAGCAACGTCATCTATAAACATTGATCGTCATCAAAATTTAAATCTCGTATAGCAATAGACCAATCAACGCCATCTATCGTCAGTGAACTGAAACTAATGTAAATATAAATACCTAGCAGGCTGGGCTAGGTGCGAGCGACACGGCTGGTAGCATGACAGGGCGGCCATGTTGCCGGGCGCGGCGTGCTGTTTGACCCGCGATCATCCTTCGCCCTCCGACACTCTCCTCACGCCCTCTCAATAATCTGAAATCATATATTTTTATATTATGGCTGTATAATAAAAACCTTTATTTAGTTTTGCATCTATGACAAATGTCAAACGTCAAAATAATATCAATTTTTTTTATTAATGAAAATATGTATTCAGCCAATGTGCATACTATATTCAGCCAATGACACATTTAAATCAATATAAATACAACATATTCTTACTTAGCGATCTTACTCATCTTTTGATTTCTATTCTTGCTCATTAGAAAAAAACGTTACAGTCTGTTTCTGAAAGAGTATGCCACTAGTACGGATGATACATTGTCTATATAATTAACTGAGCTTTATGATTCGTAAATCATTGTATATTTCAGTTTAGGTTTAACAATTAATTTCACTTTATTTCACAGACTGCACATAATGATCAGCTGTTGCGAAAGAAATTATGACCTTATCTAGCTAAAATCCTATAGTTATATTTATATAAAAAAAATGTAAACAAATTGGACAGTTTATGTGTTATTTAGTAACAATCAAACAGATAAGTACACATCTAGAATATTCTACCTATAGTCCACGTTCTATAAACCAATACTTTGTTAATGTAAACTATTAAATTGACAGCTTTGACACTGAAACTGTACTAGACGAAGAAGATCAAAATTAAGTATAATTTTTAATAACGACAAGTAATAATATATCATAAATAACTTTTGCTAAGCATTTATTTTTATTGACATTTTAATTAACACATCATGTACGAAGATTTATTAATGAAAAACTATAAGCTACTTAAATTTTGATTATCACACTCGTAGTTAGCCTACATAATATGTGATAAATATAAAGAATAGCTAATAATTTACACAGTAATGATGAGAACACGTCATCAAACGAATTAGACAGAAAATAGTTTGACGAATATCGAGGCCTCAGTTATTGGCGTATAATTTAATAAATCAATACAAATATAGAGTGTACTATAGTAAAGTTTAAATCAACCTTAACATTAAATCAATTATTGTTAACTAGCTTTCCGCCCGCAGCTTCGCCCGCGCGGAGTTCGGTTATATCGCGTTTCCAAGAGAACCTTTCAAAAGGCTGGGATAAAAACTATCCTATGTTCTTTCTCAAGGTCAACTCTATGTCTGTACCAAATGTCATTAAAATTAGTTCAGTGGTTTAGGCGTGAAAGCGTAACAGACAGACAGAGTTGCTTTCGCATTTATAATATTAGTAGGGATTAATATACTTAGACATCAAATAATAACGATATACAGAGATATAAGTTCGAAATTAATCGTTGAAATGCAAAAACAATGCTTAAATAGTCATCTGGTAACACAATTGGAAATACAAAAAAAAAATGAAAGATTCGCAACGCTCGACTGCCAATTAGCCAGACGTCCAATGAATCAGTTCTATACAGACAAAACGACTTATGACATTTTGTATAGAATGATGGTATGGATTATTTAAGTAAGCAAAGTCAGGTAATTATGCTAAAGAAGAAATGTATAATACTAGTAATGGTTGAAGGAAAACTTAAGACTTACATTTGACTCATAATATAATGTATTCAAAGTTTATTAAATCTGTCAAGATTTTAAACAAATATTACTTGTATCGTTCGTTCTTTACTTCTTTGATATGTATGAGATGAAATTTTATGTGATGGATTTCACTCAAACCCTTTCTAATGAAGACCATAGTAACTAATTTCTATGAGGGCAATGACCTTTACGCCTTTATTTGTCTTCATAGATGTCATAATCATAGAAACGTATTGTTTACAAAAATCAAAAATGCAACGTGAAGATTCAGAATAATTTACTTAAGATTGAATGATAAGGATTTTTAAATACACCTACTATTGATATTGATAAAAAATTAGCATATCATTTCTATGTACTGTTTACTAAACGTGACAAAATTTAAATGCTTGAACAATAGTCAATAAAGTAAGATGTAAAAATTTTGGTGAAATAAATTATAGCAAATACTTAATGAGTTAGCATACCTAAGCTTTGAGCTAAATTATAGCCGAAATACTAAACAATTTAGCATACCTAATCTTTGAGCTATACATACATATAAAATAATCTAGCAGCTTTAAAATTGTTTCAAGTCTTTATTTTCAAATTAAAATACTAATATTACATAGATAGTATACAAACACGAATACATGCTATAGTGTTTACATAACACACACACACACACACACACACTTGAGTATATAATTAATAGATTGAAATCTGCTCGTACATATATTAATATCCTGCAGCCCATTAAACACAGTGACAATATCATACAACACAAGTATGACGATAGTTTCACACACTTCATACATTGAAAGGAAAAAGTCAGCACAAGACGAGAATTACTTTCATTTTCTTATAGAACTTTCTAGGGTAACGCACTCCCGAGCATTCATTTATAACAAGTCTTAGACAGCCTCTATAAGGGATTCCCTAGTCATATCATCAATATATATAATAAATATTAAGACAGACGTAATAATCAGTCTTAAATTTATGTGTAATAGAATCAAAAATTATCCAAACGTCTAAATATGTTCATCTCCAACTATATCTTAAAAGACGAATGTATATTAATTGTTATATATTTACCAAGAAAATAGTATTAAATATGTAAATTTTATTCTAGTCAAATTTTAAGTTGCTGAAAATAAGTGAGTAAAAACAAGTAAATATTATTTATTAATTCATAACTACATATTATATTGGAAAAAATTGACACATTGATCAATCTTCTATATATATATAAAAATGGATTGCTGTTCCTTAGTCTCGCTAAAACTCGAGAATAGCTGAACGGATTTATCTTATCTTAGTCTTGAAATGGTCGTGGAGGTTCAGGGAAGGTATAAAAGCTGAAAAAAATTGATTCATTACTGGAAAAACCATAAAAACAGCCCTTTTCTATTTCCCATACAAACGTTTTTTTTGACATTAGATTTGACAACTAACTAATATGTCAATCATTCTGTCGCATTTAAAACACGGAGATTTATGGCTTACAAGTAAACTCCAATAATATAAATAAAAAAACGTAATAGATATTTCTTGATTATAGGACGATACGAAGTTTGCCAGGTCTTCTAGTATTTTAATATAAAATAAGTAGATAATAATCTTTTTTAAAGTTTTTGTAAACAAAATTCAGTATTTTTTAATACTGGAATGATGTGGGTAAAACGTTTGTAATTAGTTTCGCTTAATTGTTTTATTTTTGACCCTATTAAAAATACTCCTATAAAACAACTTGTTATAACACTAGACTATAGAAATTTTGTATCTCATATAGGAAAACTATAAGACCTAAATGCATTTTTATGTATATTTATCTTCTATGATGATTTTATCTAATGATAATAATTATTCTATTCAAAATCAAAATGGATTACTTTAACGTCAACGTCAGCGCTGTCAAAATCGAATACCGTGACTATTATGTCAAAGTTTTTTTTTAATATATGATTTTGACAATATAGCCAAATTTTGATATGTTAACGCTTATTCTATGTTTGTTTTAACTACAGGTCCTCCTGTTTCCCAGTTTCTTGATACACCTCAACTAATAGCATCGCGTGCGAGGATCGGCACGTGTGGTAAGATAAATTCGTACGGTCTCGATCCTAATATTCGACCTTTTTGTTATCATATGTAGCTGTTATCAATTTAGGTTATCAATGTGTTATCATTAAATTAATTAGAATAAATTAATGCATAGATTGCCATTTTGTTGGCTTTTTGTAAAAAAATCATACTGACGGGGATGAACCATATGAAAATATATTTTATAAATCTTTAGATAATTATATTAATATGAATTTTTTTGTCTTTCATTGATGAAAGATTTCAAAACAAAAATGATAAAAACTTATATGTATAATCAAAAGGTATTATGGTAAATTAAATCCGGTGTTGTTTATTACATTTTTTGGGTATTGTAGATACATATATACATACAATCATATATGTGTGTGAAAATATCTTCTGCATGTAATTTCAACCGAAATTTATACTATGTACATACATCGTACATATAACTTTATGCTAAATACGCTTAGAGAATATTATTCTTTTATATGTATACTAGCTTTCCGCCCGCAGCTTCGCCCGCGTGGAGTTCGGTTATATCGCATTTCCAAGAGAGCCTTTCAAAAGTCTGGGACAAAAACTATCCTATGTTCTTTCTCAAGGTCAACTCTATTTCTGTACTAAATTTCATTAAAATCAGTTCAGTGGTTCAGGCGTGAAAGCGTAACAGACAGACAGACAGAGTTACTTTCGCATTTATAATATTAGTAAGGATATGAGACTGCAGCCATAATAATTATATATTAATATAAAAAATAAATAGTATATATATAATTTCCATGAAGGGAAAATGATGTCAACGACCTTCAAGTTCACCGTTCAGATCGATGCTAGTTCACCACCCACGCACTTCCACGAACAAAACACGACAACCTTTTTCAGAACACCACACACTCTGAATGAAAAAGGACTGAATTATTAAGTTTTTAAGCGGAATTTAGCAAGTTTTATTATAATTTTTTTTTAGGAGCGTACTAATTAAATGTTTGATTAATTTTTTTTTTTTAAATAATGAATAGGTGTCGATTGCAATGATTATCTATATTTTAGTAATTTTTAATCATTATGATTTTATTTCAATGTTAGAAACTGTTGTACTAAAAGTGCTTCTCTTCTGTGAGTTCATAAAGAAACTTTCCAAATATTAAAACTAGGAAACTAACAAAGTCTGAGAAATATTCCTTCATTATTATACACATATATGTAATAGAAAAACTACATCCATTTAGAAGATATAGGTAAAAATACTTCCACATAATTAAATGAAAAAAAAAAACATTAAAATCGTATTACATCAAACCAGAACTACAGACAAGTATTTTTTGAGCATTACTATATACATATATTTATATACTCGTTATTAAAATTCAAGAGGAAATATAAATTATAATATAGATTTAGGTCACATCTGAGAGCATTATGAGTCTTATTACGAAATAAACAGGCCGTAACTAACTGGCCTTCAAACATTCACATAATATTAGACGAGAGAAATATGAATCTGATGCACGTATTATAACTAATGATATAGTTATACTAGCTGCGCCCCGCGGTGTTACACGCGGATTTCCGGGATGTAAAGTAGCCTATGTGTTATGGACATACATCAGATTCCTGTATACAAAATTTTATCAAAATCGCTTCAGCCGTTTGAGCGTGAAGTAGTAACAAACATAAATACACACAAACTTTCGCTATTATAATATTAGTAAGATAAGTAATGAAAGACTATGAAACAAATAAGACAATGTCTTATCGAGACTCTTGGTTGGAACCTTCAATATAAAATATTTGACAAAACAAATCAAATAGTTTCTATATTTTAGAGATACATATTTCCGCGTACTGCTTTATTACTAAGATGTAACAAATTTGTGGTACTTAAAAGTTAAAGAAATATGAATGATTTTTTACTTAATAATTATTAACTCTTACGAAAACAACAGTTTCTCAATTCTATTGCTACCAAAACAAAAACAAATATTCGCGCTGTTGGCATATCTATTCAGTTATAATACAAATGATAATTAATTATAATAATTTTGTAAGTATAGATAACTAATGTTAATATTATATTCGTTGGAATATAGTTGTTTAGCATAAATCATTGTGAGATATCCATGTCGTAAGGTGGCGCCAACACAGCGTTGGCGAATATTGACGACTGTCATATTGTTTAGTACGTTTTACTATCAGATTTTCGTAATAACTAACTTAACATCGCGTTAGATAGGGTCACCTTAAACCTACACCTGGGTCGCAAGTCCCAGTCACTGTTGAAGCTCCTCTCTACAACGATGGACCCGACACCCGCACCGTGAATACATAGAATGCTGAGAGGTTTCGTCTCTCTAATGCATATTTATTATTTAAGGTACGTAACCATACAGTCTATGGTATATAAGATACATCTAATATTGTGAATTGTTTTAAATAAAAAAATAAATAGTCAAATTATATTCTGATTCAAAAGAATACAGTGAATTTAATACATCGTAAAATAATTACTCAGGATGAAAAGTAAGTGAATCTCAAATATTTATAAGACATGAAGAACAATTTATTTTTGCCTTAAAAAAACAATTAGAAAACGTAGCCACATTACTTCGTTTTTTTGAAGTCGGTTAAATTATGTGACGTGATTTTTTTCAAAATTTTATATATACTAATCTTCATGTACAGGAATCATCACAACAAAATATAAATCGTATATATATTTTTTTTGCATGAAGCGTGAAATTCAAAACGCACGCGTTCTTCATCATGATTGAGTAAAATCACGATTCCGTGTTATTATTTTTTATTAAAAACTGTTGTGATCGTCAGTTATAAAAAGTAATAAAATCTGAGGGATTGTTCTAAAGTAAATTTTACTAAGCGAATGAATATTGACATCAGTCCATACAAAATTCTTTTTAGTAATTTTGTGTTATTAAAATAATATTGTCTTTAATCACGTAAAAAACAGAATTCTTATAGAAGTTGGATATTATTTTTGATAGTAACAAATTCATTAAACAAGTAATTATCCATTTTATGATAATAATAGGGAAAGAAATGTTTTAGTTCTGTCTGTTCTTCAAAGCTCTTTAAAGCGGATTTTTTATCAAAAGGTACAATTCCAAAATGCCATAGAGTTATAAAATCATCGGAGCGTAAACTGTATAATATTAATAGGTTGTAACACTTTCATGTTACGAGTATATGAAATGACGAAAAAATCACGGAGCGAATCGGAAACACCGCTAACTATATAGAGTGTTCATTGAACAATATTATTCTTTAATGAAACTAATATTTTCGGATATACTACGCCTTTTTATTTTTGACTATAAACTACATAGTACATACTCCCAACGCGGACTTTTGGACATCTCGTCTGCCCGTGATCGCGGTTGCTGTAAAGTAACCGAAACGTCGGGAGTATGTAGCAGTTTATAGTTAAAAATAAAAACGCCTTGTAAATCTCATTAATATTACTCTTAATTCGAGTTTCTTTCCTCAAACTAAATACAGATGGTATTCAGTCTTCCATTCATAAACCTTCGCGCATGATAGCGATATCGATATGCGTAAAAAACTGGAAATTGTGCTTATAGACTGCAGGAACGGGTATTAATTTATGGGTCATCAAAACCACTGGAAGACCTGTTTACTATACAAGCATATATAGGACTTCGCAGACATTCACAATTTATGATGCTGGACGTAGAATTAAAAAGCTTTGGAATAAAAAGTATATTTTTGTATCTTTATATATTTAATTCTTACTATAGAGAAGCATGAAAAATAGTAGGATTAAAATACAAGTAGTGATTTACAAAAAATAGTTCGTTTTAGTCGAAAAAACGTATGACTTTTTGGCGATTTCATCGGTAAATTTCAATTCATTTTGTATGGCATTAATATCATACAATTTCATTTTCAATAGCATTGTATACTTTTATTTCTCTATACAAAAAAAATACGCAAAAGTAGTGGGATTGGGGCTTGAAGTAAAGTATCTCCGTCAATGGATTTAATTCAACATAATAATATATTTTAAAAATTCTATTTATAAAACGGTTTTTCAGGCCGTCTTTTTTCTCTACTAGCAAGACGAGAAATCATCAAAACCCATACAGCGAAAAACATAACTACAATGTATAAGAAAGTACCAATACAATAAAAGCGAAAGGTTAATATTTTATGAACCAAAACTATTGAACGGACATTCGTGAAAGGGAAATGTCAATTATATAACAATCGGAGTATTATTTGATTTGTGATAAGATGCTGATTAAATAACAAAGGTTAAATTGTTACTATGATAAGATTGAGCTAAGATTCCCTCTTCATATAATTGTCAAAGAACATTTGACATCTACCACACGTCCATAAATTCAATGTGTTATTTTTATATTTGTCACCAATTAACCGAGTACGGTGAAGTCTGAAAGTTTGTGTAATACACACACTTATTTTAATTTTCTGAGAAACTAAAAACTACTTACTGAGACTTGTCATTTAATTCAAAATTATCGGAAATTGTTGGATATATCCACTTTTTATATTAAAATTAGTTTTTGGGTAGGACATTATCAAAGTAATTTTTAAAATAAAGCTCCTATACTAGAAATACATATGTATAATGTTTTGAAACAATATTTACGGTACCCAATTCATCAAGACATATTGTATAGTTTGCGTTACTTGACTTTATACACAATACAACAGTCATGCCTTTATCCTGCGGCAACTTCATCATATTTTGGAAATAAATATGACCATGTTTTAATCTTATATCCAGGCTACATTACTGTAAAGTTTTAAAAGGATTCGATGAGTAGTTATTGTGTGAGAGAAACACATACATATATACATACATCAATATACAGGGTGACTGGTGAATTACTATCAATATTTAAGGAGAATACTCGGTACATGATTCTCATTCGAATTATGTAAAAAAAATAGGCACTTAATTTTTGACCAAATTTCCGTATAAATAAATGAAGTGTGTACACGTTCCAAGTGTTCCAAGTGTGGACGCGAACGGCGAACTGTATACATACATTCCCACACATTTTCGCATTATTTTTACTAGCATTAAGAAATATGAATGGTAGTGGGAAATAACTAGGAAAAAAGAAATAAATAATTGGTTATAATCTATGAGTTAAAGAATGAAATACAAATAAGTACGAACTTCCAGAAGTGAATGAAAACAAAAAATCTATACGATCAACTAATATGAGTAATTGGCATCATTATTGAGCCTTGGTGGATATCTTGACAAACTGTAACGCGACATAAGATAGATGCATGAAAAAAATTAAGCTTAATAAAAGTTTTACTTTAAGCAATGAAAGTCATACTATTTACTATAATTAATATCTCCATTATAAATACATTAATCAAATATAAGGTCAACATAAAATGCATTATAATCAAATATATCCAACTCATATAACTCATAGAACTCATATCAAACGTAGTAATTCACATAAAACAAATAGAAGGAGATGATAAATCATATTTGTAAACTAAAACAATGTTATCACATGAGAAAGTTACATATATTATGATTTTATTATTAGCGTTTTTGATACTATATCTATGTGGGTCGTAACATACTATGTAGGAACACTTAGTACGATTTAAATGTAAATAATATTTTCGGATATACTAAATACTTTTTTTTATTTTATATTTTACTTTATGTTTGTATCACGATTTCTGTAAAGTAGCCGAAAAATCGGTAGTATGCAGTTTATAGTCAAAAATAAAAAATCGCGTAGTAAATCTTAAAATATTAGTTTCATTTAAATGAGTACTCGCGAAAATCTTATCTCATTACACTTAGTACGAGTTTGTGTTACACTATATACGAATAGTTTCCCATTATTACGTCATATTCAACAACTCAAGTTAAAATGTGACGAGACTAGTGAATGTAACTTTTAACGCTGCGTATTTAGTTTGGACATCCAAACTTTGAGTAAGCATATAGAGCCAGAACTTATTTTTAGTTTTTAGTCATTTTGAATTTTATTTTTAATATTTTATTGTCATTTCTTACAACATAAGAATTATTTAAAACAAAGAAATAAAATAAGATTCTGCTGTACTTGTAAACTAATTTGAAATCATTTTATAAGAACCAATACGTCTTATAAGAGAGTTTAGTTCTTCCAAATCATTTCTGGTTTATCAACATCGAACTATTTCTAAAAAAACAATTATGTTTTTTAAAAAACATAATTGGTCAAAATTAGTATTTTCATTATTATCCAGTAAAATTTGTACCAATCGTTTATTTTTTTGTTTGTTTAGCTCAGTTAGTAACTAATTATCCATATTTACTCGCTGCATTAGCAGAAACAATTGAATGTTATCACTACAATTTATGTTGAAGAAAAAGGAGTCCATAATGTTCGATAAAAATAGTAAAAAATATACTTAAACGCATTGACAATACAGAACAAACGGTGTAACTGCAATAAGATTTCTTTTAATTTCTCCCACTTAACAATCTTCAACATTCACCCAATATTATTCATTGCGAGGACATAGCTTTTCATAAATATAAACATATCTATGTCTAAAAAAAGCTTTCATTGAAGCCTAGAAAGATCAAATAATAAAAATTTTGACTCATCAAGAGCACAAACACATTTTCTCACATAAGTCTATATACGTAAATAATTACTTCTCCATAACATGTATATGACAGATACAATAGTCATGAGTGGATATAAAGAAACGTGTTTTAATATCCGCCATTTGTTTACCAGACTCGTATGTGTGTGTGAGTGAGTGTGTGCGTGTGTGTGTGTGTGTGTGTGTGTGTGTGTGTGTGAGTGAGCCACATATGTGGACTTCGCTAAATTGTTATAAACAGCACAGCTATGCCTGGCACGTGGTATTTAAATCGCGATAAATCCTTACAGCGTGAGAATAATGAATCTAATTTTTTTTGCAGGGATAATAATTGTAGGTCTTTATACTTATACATTTTTAACACCTGTAAAAGATAACTTTCTAGATATTAACATAAATGTCTTTGGTATTTTTTTTTAATAAAAGACGATCAAATATTAGGAAGACAACTGGGTTTTGTTTATTTGTACTCACATTAAACAATAGTCTTGTACATAAAGAATAATCAATAATACATAAGACGAGTTCTTATTATAATGAAAAGTAAATATATAAACAAACTATTTAACTAGCAATTAGGTTTATAAATTCCCAGAATAAATATTATTGATGACAACTCAAGTTTAAAATAATTTGATTGGATGAAATTTGAAGCAGTATAGTATGATGAAGATAATTGTTGATAATTTTTTGTCATACTTAAATAAAAAAATTGTGTTTTTCCGAAATAAGTAATTAATTAAACAATATGAAAGGTCACATCAGTAATAAAGTTCAAAAGGTAATCATGAGTAATTAATGTTACAGCAATAAATTATATGTACTTTATTTCAATTATTTCAACCTTACATCCAGTATGGTGATAAATAACTTCAATATACATATATGTATATATAAGTTATAATATGTATATAGTATTCTTAATTGATTATTTATGATCGAAAACATGTAATTACGGTTAGCATTATAACTGCCAATTATAAATTGTCAATACAATAGACATTTATTTCTAGAGAAAAGGAAATATATCCTCAGGGGTGAATGAACTACTGAGCAGGAACTGTCTTGAAATTACGTACGAAATTGCATAAAAAAGAACATAATATACATATGTATATAACTTTACTATACTTGAAATAAAATATAGACTAAATCTATTATCTTGAACTTGTATATTGATTGAAATGCAAAATTGTTTGACTAGATGCACCCTTTACTATGTACTAAGAGTGTTTTATATCATTTATTTCTACATAAAAATAAATATTAGAAATTGGTGTCCGTTTTATATAAAAAATACCTTAGTTTGAAAACCAAAATATTAAAGAATGATTTTTTTTTTTCGAAAACTGATATTATTTAGTAATTAGATACGATTAACAATTTGTTTAAATAATAATATGTATATTTATTTTTGCTCATATTTTTCCCAGTAAAGTTAGTTAAGGAAAATGTAAATTATTTTCTTGATCCTAGCCTATGTTAGATTACGACCCCGGCGTCGGGACGTGACGACCCCATCGCCCACCGGTGTATTCTGGTGCAATTAGTCACGGGGGGGAAGGGCCTTGACCTCCTCGTGGGGTCTTGGCCCGGGCTGGGGGTGCAGCCCATGGAGGTGGGTAGGACGAGGCTCGGCGGTGTACACCGCCGCTGCCAAGTTCGGCCCTACGTGTTGGCGGGTGGCCTCGGCCACTGTCGGCGCAGTCCGGCGTCGGGACGTGACGACCCCATCGCCCACTGGTGTATTCCGGTGCAATCAGTCACGGGGGGGGAGGGCTGGGGGTACAGCCCTGGGAGTAAGACGGTCACGGATCTGGCAGGAGGCCGTCCGTGGCTGTCTTGGGGGGGAGGGGATACTCGGGTCTCTCCGGAGGCCTGAGTTCGCTTGTGGTCGGTCGGTTTCCTCTCTGTCTGCCGTAGGGCGCTTGCGCTCGTCGGTGGGTGGTTGGAGACTGACCGCGTGGGCTTGGGTGGGAGGGGTAAGGGGTTAACCCTCTCGCGATTAAGCAAGCCCGCCAGGCGGGGGGACACTCCTGGTCACTTGGAGTGAGCCCTCGGGGGGGGAGGTGGCCGTTCGCGGCCCGCCGCCGGATCGTCGCGGATGCATGCTTCGGCGTTTCCCGTGGCGATCCACTTGGCGGCAACGGAGAGTGACCGCTGGTGTTTTAGTGGGTAACATGGGCCCTTCTGGCCGTGAATCCCACATAACCGCCTCTGTCTCCCCTAGACGGAGGGGTAGGTATAAAACCTTTCACCGCGATAACAAAAAAAAAAAATAAAAAAAAAAATGTTAGATTACGACTCTTTAATCATTTTGTTTGTACTTTTAAAAAAACCTTTTATTAAAATTTTTTGGTGGTAAATCGGTAAATTTTTTGTTTTTTTGTGCTTTTATCCTAAATAGCGTTGATACTTTGTTTTCCAGTTTAATTCTCATTTTTAATCTTAAATATAATAATAAATGAAACAAAAACAGAATAATTTATATTTTGATTTTATAGGAACGAAAATAAAATGGACCTAAATTCTGAGCATCTATCTAATAGTAAGTAATATTAAACAAAGTCAGTATATTTGTTATATTATAATAATATCCGATAAACGATACATTTATCAGTGGCATTTAATCATTTCTCAGAAGCGAGCGAAAATAGGAAATGCTCTTAGTCACTGAGAACCTATAAACGAGAAATGGCATAATTGCATTCATTATCACTCATTTGTACGATAAAAAGGTTTTATATAAAAAAATAGAAAGTTTTACTATTGTTTAATGTTTTCCAAATAAAAGAGAATATGTATTAGTCATTTTATCTATATTTGATAGAGTATATTCTGTTTCTTATATATTTTTAAGATCTGTTTAAAAAAAACATCAAATAGTTCAAAAACACCAACAAAATCTTTTATTCTAAGTCGTGTATTTCATGAGGTACTTTATCTTTGTCATATTTTGTTAAGATTCAATCAAAAAACATTTTTAAGAAAAAGTTTAGTAGGAGTTAATCCGATGGTACTTACAATAAAATCAACAAAATCTATACTTCTAAGGAGTATTTAAAAGTATAAAATCTTTTATATTTAATATTGTTTGTTTAATACAAACTAATAAATAAAGCGCATTTTAATTTATACTATATCAAAAATCTCTACATACATGATCTATGTGAAATATTTTCACTTTACCGTCAAATTTGTGTTACATTAAATAATTTTATATATACATATAAGAATGTCGTCGTGTGTTTTTCGAATGTGTAAAGAAATATTTCTTTTTAACAATTTCCCAAGTACATTTAGTATTCCCGTCGTGTAAGCTGTGCACGGTGACTATTTACAAGTCGTTGTGATGTACACGCAGCCATTGTAATACAGATAAGAAACGGTAAAGATGACGCGCGGCGTTTTGTATTTTTAATGCATTTCACAAGATGGCGGAATGTTTTTATATTATGCCGCGTCTGTTTCAACATGGTTGTTTTTTAAATGTATAATTTGAATTGTTTCAAACTATGTATTGTTATTGTAATATATGATTCACTGCATTCTTTCGACTTAAAGCTGAGTTTACATTGCGTATTTTTTCTATATTATCAAACGTGGTTACTAAAGGTTTAGCTTTCAATCTACTTC
Source organism: Danaus chrysippus (assembly GCA_916720795.1). Classification (NCBI taxonomy): domain Eukaryota; kingdom Metazoa; phylum Arthropoda; class Insecta; order Lepidoptera; family Nymphalidae; genus Danaus; species Danaus chrysippus. The sequence goes on along the minus strand of CAKASE010000066.1, from coordinate 5,470,487 downwards.
CTGGCAATTTCCCAGCTTTAGCCAGGGTCTGTCTTAAATGTTGTGAATAGTTTTGGCTAATTGTTTTTACGACCGGCCGCCTGTCTGACATCAACCCTCTTTGGGAATGCCATTAATCAGTGATGTCTAAATACTCTTAGAAAGTACATATGACTCGGAAAAATCACATTGGTACTTGCCAGGGCTAGGATCGAACCCGCGCCCTCGTGCATGAGAGGCGGGCCTTTTCACCACTAGGCCACCACTGACTCTCTTTAGCTTTAGCTTAAGGTTTAGCTTTCAATATCTCTATACGTATGATTAAATCCTCTGCGGTTTAATATCCTTTCATTTAAAGCCATCGTAAGCGGAAATCCTCTCATCCGTGTAGCCTGCTAATAATAATAGCTATGTATAGTTGTTTGTCTGTCACTGATACGTATTGCTCTCAGCCTCTCACTGATATTTATTGAACGGCGTTAGTTGATTAAGTTGGTATACATGTCAAATCAAGCTAGGAGACTATATATATATTGTTATATTATTTTTCGTTCTTATTTTAGCACTATTTAATTGTATTACCTAAAGTATGTATGTAGTTAGACAATTCATTAAATCCTACATACATATTACATATTATATATGTATTACTGATAGTACAGTGAAACTTATTATTAAAGATCGGTTTGACACTCTTTATATTAGATAAACGTTTATGTACCAGACTACTGACAAGTAACAGATACAAAGTAACCTCCTCTTGGAGGTACAAAGATCTTCGATTCCACATATGTAGTATTCCCAAAAAGATGATCAAACCAATATGGGAAAGAATTCGAAGGAATACAGACCGAAAATAAGCGATTTTATCTAATTCTAAGGTGATGAAGATTGCACTAGAACAGTGAATTAAGACTTTAAACGTACCTATAAACGTATCTGGTAGTACAGCAAAGATCTACTTAAAAGGATAATTTAAAAAGAATATAGTAGTAAACTCAAAAAACTACTTCAAAGATAAACGATAAGAGGTCATAGATAAATGATTATTATAGATGAGAACATATTTAATTCAGAATGATTTAGCATCGGCATAATCTGTCCAAGATATCATAAATGAAAAGGTAGTTAAGTTTCTGAACAGCACCAAGTATAGGAGAAGAAAGATACGTTTTGAAGGCAGCCTTACTAGGTTCTGTTCAAAATTGATTAGGTAGAGAGAGGAGCTTGGACAGTGCAGGTGAGCGTTTAACGCATTAGATAGGGGCCTCTTAAACCTACACCTGGGCCGCAAGTCCCAATCACTGTTGAAGCTCCTCTCACTACAACGATGGACCAGACACACGCACGATACATTGAATGCTGAGAGATTTCGTCTTTGATCACTCAAGGATACGTTTCTGAAAGACCTGATAAACGATGGAACATCAGTATTACATATGACAAAGACTTGCAGTGACAACCATATGAAAAAAGTCGAAAAGAACTTCCTTTTGTGTCACAATGAAATAGTCACACCAAATATGGACTCTTAAACCGACGGAAGCTACTTATTTGTCACAATCGATAGTGTTATATGAATACTAAATATATTTTAATATCACTATATATTATAACTCAAATATATAAAGTTAATTTAAGCCGGTACACAATACGACAAAACGAAACAAGGTAGAAGGGTTTTTTGGTAGAGAATTTAGTAAAGAAAATCACAATTATTTAAGTATGGGAATATCGTTTTTAATTCATATACATATAAAACACAACTAGTTCTTGCATATAACTCTGTCGTATACTTCGGAATTAGGTCTAGAGAGTGTATAAAGTGTGTTAAAACAATTAATATGGTAAGTAAGTGGAAGTGACGTGTATGGACTATGTCACACAACACAACTATTATGCCTTCACCTTACTGTAACTACAAGAAATTCCTGGATTAATTATTTTATATGCTTTATGTTAAAACTACATGACTTGTAAGTTTCATCGGAATCTGTTAAGCAAGTTGAATAAATAAATATTTTAATAGTAGATAATATTAATTTGAATAAAGCTGTAAGAGAAAAATACAGCACAGTTCATGTTTCTCACACCTTAATAGGTACAATTCTTTTGACATCGTTAATATTATGGTCGTAAAATGTTTTTTTTTAGAAAAAAAAAACACAAAATTTCTAGATAAGGAAAGTTACCGGACCCAATATAATATAAAATATTCATTAAATAAAGATTATATTTTAAGATATAACATAATATTTTGTTTTAGTTATTCATAATCAATTCCCAAAGAGGATTGATGTCAGGCAGGCGTCCGGTCGTAAAAACATTTAGCCAAACTATTCACAACATGTTAGGCAGACCCTGGCTAAAACTCAGAAATTGCCAGGTAGAAGAAGATTCAATTATATTTAATTAAATTTTATTAAAATCATAAAAGATTTCGTATGTATGCCACAAATACAGGCATAACCTCCTTTCATAAAGATTGTATGTAATACAATCTGATCTGTGTAATGTCGTAATAAACAAAAATATGATTCATAATGTAAATCGATGATGTGGGAACAGAGTGACCGCAGGAGTCTGGACACCTGCCGGGCTACACTTACCATGGAAACCGGTCACTACGACTGGTACTATACGAAATGTATACTATATACATAGTACATATATACCTATTATACTTTTATTCAGAGTAACAGTGAAATTTTATGAGAACAAGTACTTAATGTACTTAAGTAAATCGAACATACATATATATATATAAACCTAACGAAAAAACGATAACAAACGAAACCCAAAGTTCGTTGATAAATACATTTAAAAAAAATCTTCGATTTATATACATACATATGTATATATTACTTCATCTTACTTAAGTGGGCCACCGACGAGACTGGCAAACAAAAACAAGAATTATTATACCTTTTGAGAGCTTCCGTCGAGTTTAAACACACTCGATCTAACTGACAGTATGATGAATATATAAAAAAACTCCAAATACACATAGTAGTCATCAATTACTAAGTATATCAAGTCACAGGCAAGATCTAGTTATAGGTATATAAAATATATACATATAATTCAATTTTTTTTTTTTTTTAATGTTAAAGGGGGCAACCGAGCAGACGGCCTACCTGATGGAGGTAGTACCGTCGCCCATGGAGATCCGCGACATAAGACATGTTGCGGATGTGTCACCACCCCTGACTTGGGAAGAGGGGAAAGAAAAATGGTAAGGGGAGGAAAATGGAAAGGGGTAGGAAAGGATGGGAAAAAGGGAAAGGGCAACCGGCTCTCTCACTCATCGAACGAAACGCAGCAACTAAGGCTACTTCACGCCGATCTTCTGTGCGAGGGTGGTACTTCCCCGGTCGAGCCAACCCATGTTCGAGCTGTAGTAACTTGACCACAGCTAGGCTCTACCACATCTAAAAATGAACTTAAATTAACAATGAAATTGAACTTAATTTAACAATGAAATTAACTAAGTCAGTGGTGGTCTAGTGGTGAAAATGCCCGCCTCTCATGCATGAAGACGCGGGTTCGATCCTGCAAATACCAATGTGATTTTTCCGAGTCATGTGTACTTTCTAATTATTTAGACATCACTGATTAATGCATTTATGTCAGGCAGGCGGCCGGTCGTAAAAAATTTAGCCAAAAAAAACTATTCCCAACATGTTAGGCTGGCCTGGCTAAAGCTGGGAAATTGCCAGGTAGAAGAAGAGTAATAATTCAATGAACTTAAATATTTTAAAACGAAAAATCAATACAAACAAATCAATCTTATACTACAAATGCATTTTAAACACACAGACGGTCAATGTATCAAGTAAAGCCAGACATTTGATCTAGACTTATATATATATATATTGAAACAGCTACAGGGCGTGGGAGCCGAGACGTTTATGTACCAACAAACACACCTACGTCACAATTATGACTTGTTATACAGTAAATCAAAATATATTCAATTAAATCCGTAATTTTATTAAACGTTTACTTAAAATTTATACTTACGTTATATGTATCATAGATATTTAAAGTTTTGGGATTAAGTTTAATATCTTACATATAAAATTCTCATGTCGCGATGTTAGACGGAGAACTCCTCCGAAACGTCTGGAACGATTTTGATGAAATTTTGTGAGCATATTGAATAGCTCTGAGAATCGGCAAACATCTATTTTTCATACCTCAAAGTCATAAGGGTTATTCACCCTTAATTTTTTTGTTTTCGGACGAAATTTTGTGTTTTTATTTTTTAATAATATAGCATTAAAAATACATACGATGTAAAATTTTAAATTTTTATCATCTACACCAATTTTTTATATGGCAAAACAACGTTTAGCTCAGCTAGTCTACATATTAAATTACTATCGTTACACGTAATGTGTTCCGATAGGAATTTATATTTTTATTCCCCTTATAACTAAAGCTTGGCGTTGATATAAAAATCAAACAAAGCAAGCTGCGGTCACTGACCTAGCTCACTAATATGCTTCAATGGTTTCGATCACTTTTATCGCTACCCTGGACATTGGACGGTACTGTGACCTATCATATGTCAATCAAAGTTTGATACATAAAATAAAAACTCCGAACTAAATGCTACAATTTTTCTTAGATTTCATCATTTAGGACGACTTAGTATAATCTATATCTTCTTATACAAGCACTTAATTTTTGACAAAATTTCCGTATAAATAAATAAAGTGTTGACACGTTCCTTAGTCCCCCGCTAACACTCGAGAACGGCATAAACGATTTGGCTAATTTTAGTCTTGAAAAACTCCTGGAAGTCCAGGGAAGGTTTAAAAGGTGAGAAAAATTGGAATAATTGCCGGGAAAACCCTAAAAACAGCCCTTTTCTATTTCCCATACAAACGCTTTTTTTGACATTAGATTTGACAACTAACTAATATGTCTATCATTCTGTTTGATTGAAACAGGAGAAACCTGATTATTTATGGCCTCTAAGACGGAATAGAGTTCGCCTGGTCAGGTATACCTACATATATTACTCTTGACCAAACTAACGCGGACGAAGTCGCGGGCAAAAACTAGTTATACAATATAAAGTTAGGGAATTGCCAGGTAGAAGAAGAAGAGTATAGTCTATACAGCTATTTCATTATAGAACCAAATAGATTTTAATATTGAAGGTCTTATATCAGCTTAAGGTAGACGATATATTACACGGAAAAAGTTTAAAGTAAGTAAGATTGAATTAAGGAATTGAAACAAAAAATATAAATTTTTCATCCAATTATATTAGACATGTAATATAAAAATCAATTCGACGCGCTCTTCGCGAAAATTGTGACAAAAACAGTAGGTCCATTTATCTCATCGTCCTAAATCGATTTTTAAGTAACGAATAACGGGAATAAATTATGAATATAATATATATGTTTTGAATATAATAAACTTTATATATTTTTACTTCGTTAATATTATTGCTTTAAAAACAATAGCGACTCAAATCAACTTCAAAGTCATCCGTCAAATCATTGACATAATGTCTCAGCAAGTGGGGCACGGCCGATAGTTCTGTAAACGAGGTACGATTGTTTAACAATCAACCATTATAGATCATTGTTGTAACTTGTTAACAGTACAATTGTACATACATTACCGTTCAATTAACTATTAAATTCCATATATATATTATATAAGGAAAGTAAAAATAATACGTTTGTCAAATTTATAGCGAACTAACTCGTGACTGGAACAAAAAGTTTTCACTATTTCAGTATCAACAAAAAAAGCTAAGTTCAACGAACTATAAACACGATTTGATACGATCTTACCAATGTGAGTCATCGTCGATAGTTGAGAAGAATTTTAAAAAGATAATACGAAACGCTTATTTCTATATATTTATCATAGATATTTAAAAAAAATATATAAAAACTTTTTTACTATCCCATTAAAAGACCAGAAATTACAAACTAGATACTGCGAGCAGTCTGAATGAGTTCAACCTTTTTGTTGGAAAGCTCGAATCGTCCAGACTCAAGTTCCGTCGAAAAAAAAAACAAAACAATAAACAGCGTACTTCAAAGTCTTCAACGAAATTCAATGCTATAGATATTTGAGAGATAGACGAAATCTCTTTCAACGTAATTTTTAATGACATGAAGCGTTCCAGCGCTTTATTTAAACCAAAACAGTATTAAGACTGAACGGACATAAAATCACCTAGCCACAAATTTATAGTCCAAATTATTCCTAAATCGAGATCCTTGCATTCCTAAAACGATGGGAGCTTCGGAACGTTTTGGCTTCAGTCCAAGGAACGTTAAGTTTATTATAATGTGAATTCAAACTGATGAGAAAGATCAGTGTTAAGTAATAATTCAGAGGGTCATTGACCTCGTCGTGCACTAAGGTGTTTTTGTATGTGAGTGCTTATACGGCACTTGTATAGTGCTATTAAATCTTAAAAAAAATATTCTGTTTAAGGACATAATATATACAGCATTTTAGATACATTTATGGTTATTTCTTAACAAATACTTGAAAGAATTTGATGAAAAGCATCCCCATTTCTGTTGATAAATTTCTTTGAGAATATAGATATTCTTTGTATATCGTACGTGTTAAAAATATTATCAATATACAAGTCCATTTTAAGAAATCGCATCATAAGAAGGAAGTCGAATCAAAGCTTAAACAACTAACATACTCGTAAACTTGAAATCGTTTGAACCCATCAAAGTGGGTATACATCAACAATCCGTTAAAAATGTTCACCATTAAAACATTTATGTACACACAAACAGATATTAAACACTATAGATATTGTTAGATATAGAAACTTAGGCGTATTGTTGAATGATTTATGTTTATAACTATATATACTTAATAATATATTCATATAGCTATATACAGGGTGACTGGTGAATTACTATCAATATTTAAGGAGAATACTCGGTACATGATTCTCATTCGAATTATGCAAAAAAAATAGGTACTTAATTTTTGACCAAATTTCCGTATAAATAAATAAAGTGTGGACACGTTCCAAGTGTTCCAAGTGTGGACGCGTGCGGCGGCGTGCTGATACAACAACACGCCGCCGCTAGCGTGTGTGTGTGTGTGTGTGTGTGTGTGTGTGTGTGTGTATACCTAATCTGTAGGGTGTTCACACGATGCGTAATTAATTACACAACTTTTGATTAACTTTACTTAGAAGTTTATTAATATTTATGTTATATTAATTTTTATTTTGTCATATATGATCGTCAAGTCGTCGTCAAGTATCAATAGTAATTCACCAGTCATCCTGTATAATAAAATATATGTATACCTATATGGGTAAATGCGATTTTTTAACCGAAATTATTTTTACATTCGAACTTGAAATTCTTACCCCCGATCCCTTTCTTTTAATTCTCTCTCCTATGCCTTACTTAGAGAGGGGATTTACCACTGATACTACCTAAGGAGAGAATCGGGAGTATTATGTGGAAGAACACGTGATAGCCCTGGAACTACACTCCGAACCCCAAATGCTACCCTTATAAACTCATCGGACCGCCGCGGAGTCGCTTGCGCATTCAACCGATACATCGAACTACACTCTACTAAACCCCATAACCAATGAATGTTACATTAAAATCTATCCAGCCATAACGACATTAACAACAGATAAAAAATGTCGTCGCCATATTTGTTTTGTACAACGCGTTGCTACCATTTATAGAACAATAAGCCAAATAATTCCTTAAAAAAATGGTTTAAATTATTTTTGGGCCAAGGATCCAGATGTTAAGATAAAACGCAAAAATTTAGCTCCAAGGATGCATAATATCTATCATTAATATAATGTTTTATTTACTTTGATTACATTTAATTTTATCTAAGATTTTCGTAAGCACTATACATTTTTTATTATATTTATTATTTTAAACTACATACTCCCGAAATTTCGGTTACTTTACACCAACCGTGATCACGGGCAGACGAGATGAAAAACATTTTATATATTTTCTCCAAGACCTTAAAACAGAATTTATCCTGCAAATAAGCTGACAGTCATGAACAAATACAAATTTAGTTCCAGATGTTACGACTATAAGACTATTAGAATTCTTAAAGGAATATCTCAATTGGGACAGGACCAAAAGAACAGCTAGTGTGGTTTTACAAGACACCAAAAAACTCACTTCATTAAGGGATTGCAACATACAATTAAAAACACTTTTTAAGTGGGATTTAATTTAAAAAATATATATTTTTTTTTACCCATATAACATTGGTTTTATAATAGTTATTATTACAAAAAGTTTTTATAAATAGCATGCTAATAATTACTTCGTGGCAATTGAACATATGGCAACACAGCTAATGGCGCCATTCATATTGTTATATGTTGACATATTTATTATCTGTTACCATCTCCACTTTATAAGTCTTTATTGTTAAAGTAATAAATATCTATATATGTATATATTTTTGGAGCGATCTTAAAATTGTTGTCAAAGACCTTAATTGTTAGTAGAGTTATATAAAACTTATATTTATATTAAATGCTTAAACTTTATGAATGGCATTCTTTAAAATTTGATATAAGAGAAACCAGCCAATATAAAATTACTATTTTTATATATAAATTAGAATAATAATTATTTTGTGGGGAGATACGATGGATGTAAGTCTAAATATAATAGTCATATAACGAAAACTTTGAAACAGCATAGGAGGGAGCCAATTTTTCAAACAAATAACGAATTTAAATCATTTAAACGATATTTTATTTTCAATAGATATATATATTTCATTTAACACGCATAATGTCTAAAAGACGCTTGTTGAATATCTAACGAGATCAATCTTCATTGGTCACATTATCAAGAATTAATATTTTCATTAAGTATATATAATAATCTCAAATTTAATATTATTTAGTGTTATTAAGTCTTATATGTTAAATCCTGAGTATTTTCACATTAAATGTACATTCAAACCACGTGCAAGCAACTTTAACTCAGACTGCAATGTTATTTGAATCCCATAACGAATATACTATATCAAATTCTACTTAAATATTTGCATGTATGTTACACATAGCATAAAAACTATGAAACTGTTAAAATCAGTATCATACGTGACTTATTATAATAACATTGAATGAAATTTAATAGTATACGATAGTAATCATTTTTAATTACTAAGTGCATAGACTGTCATCCCAAATAGCAGTAAGTGGAAATGAAAAGCCTAAAATGTTACTTACACTCAGTAAAAACCTTTTCATTCCTGCCTTGAAGACAAGTACTAAGTGCAAAAAGACAGACGCAGGTAATATTTTTCCAATCCTTTGCTGCCACAAATAACTAATGCAAAAGTATTGATACTTAAACGCTTTTAATATGTATAGAGTAAGTTTTTTATGAATTGGTAATTATATACTTAATGAAATTTCAAGCGGTGCAAAAACATGAAATTGATGATTGAGGTCGCGTGCAACAATTATTATTATAACCAAGGAACAGTCGAAACTCGAATAGGAACCCCCTTCTTTTTAAGTCGGTTAAATATAAACTATAGTCAAAATAAACTACAGTTCATTGGTTCTCCAATAATTTTTCCATCGATCGTAAAAATAATTAATGTTAATGAGCTAATTCAATCATAACATTCAACCTTCATGTTCATTAGCTCTTAATTTACGCCATTTGTACAGCATTCGGTATGATTCATGATAATTTTTGTATTTTTTTGACAATAACAATATTGACTAATATATTTTAGTTTCGTCTGTCCGTGATCACCGTTGCTGTAAAGGAACTTAAACGCAGAGATAAAATAAAATAATCGAAGATCTAAACCAAAAAAACTAAATATAAGTTTAATTTTCATACGTTTAATAATTATAGATATACCAAATGAGTGTCATACATGAACTTATTCAACAATATTTACAAAAAATGGCAAAAAAAAATCATTTTAACTTAAAAGAACCCTTAGTCAATCTTATTATTAGTTTCATAAAATACTCATGTGAATATTTTCATTCCTTTAATGCGATACATATTTACGATTATATTTTTTTACTAGCTTTCCGCCCGCAGCTTCGCCGCGTGGAGTTCGGTTATATCGCGTTTCCAAGAGAACCTTTCAAAAGTCTGGGATAAAAACTATCCTATGTTCTTTCTCAAGGTCAACTCTATCTCTGTACCGAATTTCATTAAAATCAGTTCAGTGGTTTAGGCGTGAAAGCGTAGCAGACAGACAGACAGACAGACAGACAGAGTTACTTTCGCATTTATAATATTAGTAGGGATATTAAATACATTGCCTGTTACGAACAACGACACTCCAATACGTAATCGAGCCAGTAATGAACATTACTCAGAGGTAATTCATTACGTCTTCTGTCTAAACAGGACAGTTAGTTAAGACTTGAATTATGTTTAATTAAAACATGTAAAAGAAAATTCAATAATATTTATCTTCTTCCTGACGATTTCCCAGCTTTAGCCAGGGTCTGCCTTCGTGCTTAAACTCCTCCACTTTGCACGGTTTTTACCAAAATTTCTATAATATTTAAGTATGATAAAATTCATAATTGTTCCTTAATAATATTGAAAGAAAGTGTGTTTGATAAATTTCTTTTTTTTTATATATAGTAACTAATGTAAGGATTTTTTAACCGACTTCAAAAGCAGAAAGTTTCCTCAAATCGAACGTATGTATGTTTTTCTGTAACATGTCCAGTCCGTATGTCTAAAACAGACTCGACGTGCAATCGTGATATTTAACATCAAAATAATATTTTGAAATTACGAAAAATTTTGTTAAAATCTCGATTTTGAAGTCTATAATATATATTTCGTTGAAATTTAGTACCATAGAAAATGGTAGAATTTTAATCCTGTATGAAATTATCTTATTCAATATTGTTGACAAATTTTTATATAATCAGTGGTGGCCTAGTGGTTAAAAGGCCCGCCTCTCATGTATGAGGGCGCGGGTTCGATCCTGGCCCTGGCAAGTACCAGTGCGATTTTTCAGAGTCATATGTACTTTCTAAGAGTATTTAGACATCACTGATTAATGCATTCCCAAAGATGTCTGGCAGGCGGCCGGTCGTAAAATTAGCAATTAGCCGAAACTATTCACAACATGTAGGTAAGACAGACCCTGGCTAGAGCTGTGAAATTGCCAGGTAGAAGAGGATTAATAATAACATTTATTACCAATAATATATTTATAAGTATTTATTTACAATAATACTTACTAGGTACTTATTAAAAATATTATACCTACATCCAAACAATTGGTTGAATATTTTATATGGATTTACCATAAGCAGTAACATATTAACCGTTGAAATAGTAATACATTATAGGAAACGTGAAACTGACACCATAATACCATGGTATAAGTACATGAGAGTTTGTAGGTTATGGGAAAACATTATATTCACACAGACAAACTTGCATACTTTCATATTAGATTACATGAAAATCACACGCCAGTATAGTATACAGGGATCTCTACTATCAAAGAATATAATATCCCTACTAATATTATAAATGCGAAAGTAACTCTGTCTGTCTGTCTGTCTGTTACGCTTTCACACCTAAACCACTGAACTGATTTTAATGAAATTCGGTACAGCGTTAGAGTTGTCCTTGAAAAAGAACAGGATAGTAATTATCTTACACTTTTAAAAGGTTCTCTTGGAAACGCGATATAACCGAACTCAACGCGGGCGGAAAGCTAGTATTGATATCAATAATGAAAACCTGTAAATAAAATATATTTTTTTAGTATACATATATTGTTTGGAGATTCAATGTATATACAAACATACATATCGAATTTAGCTTTGGTTAAGACTGTGTTAAAGAAAATCACATTGAACACATATAAGCAAATATTTGCTAGTTTACACGAAACATTGGAACATATATACAAATATATACTGTTCGTTTAATTCCAGCGAGTAAAGTCACAGGCAGACATTATATTTCTTATAACAGTACTCATGTCAAGCTCTGGCAGCCTCTTTCATTCAGCTACGTGGTGCGTTGACAAAGAAACGAGGGAGACTCGCCTTTTTACTTAAGTCTGCCTACCTACTTCATACTAGAACAAATGGCTTATAATATATAGCGTAGAAACGACTTGCATTTAAATATTATATATGTACATATATACATATTATTAATATGGATGATATTAGAAATCGAGACGTAGTTATGTAGAATAAAATAAAAGATCCATAGACAAACATATTTTATATCACATAACACTAAAAAAAGTTAATTTATGTATTTATATTTTTAACATTATAAAATCTATTAGTCAGCAAAATTTTAAGACGTTAGAGCCTCAGATGACCTTTAGGTTTCAACCTAACATAATCAGATTTGAAATTCACCGCTTAAATGTCAAGAGAACATTGAACTTTCACTGGCAGAGAGTAATTAAACCCAATATAAGCTTCTATTCATTATATTGGAAAAACACACACATATACACACACACATATATAGTATATGTCATCAGCCTATCAGAGTCCACTGCTGAGCAAGGCCTCGTTCTCACATGGAGAAGTGTTTGAGCATTAATCACCACGCTTGCTCAAGACGGGTTGGTGATTTCAAACTTATAATTGTGAAACTATAAGTCCAGGTTTCCTTCACGATGTTTTCCTTCACCGTATGTCAGGAGTCTAAATACTCTCAGAAAGTACATGTGACTCCTAAAAATCACATTGGTACTTTCCAGGTTTGAACCCGCGCCCTCGGCAACGAGAGACGGACTCCTTAACCACTAGGCCATCACCACCACATATACAGAGTGACTGGTGAAATACTATCAATATTTAAGGAGCATACTCGGTACATGATTCTCATTCAAATTATGTAAAAAAAATAAGCACTTAATTTTTGACCAAATTTCCGTATAAATAAATAAAGTGTGTACACGTTCCAAGTGTTCCAAGTGTGGACGCGTGCGGCGGCGTGCTGATACAACAACACGCCGCCGCGCGCGTATGTATGTGTGTGTGTGTGTATACCTAATCTGTAGGGTGTTCATACGATGCGTAATTAACTACATAACTTTTGGTTAACTTTACTTAGAAGTTTATTAATATTTATGTTATATTAATTTTTATTTTGTCATATATGATCGTCAAATATCACGTCCTTAAATATCGATAGTAATTCACCAGTCACCCTGTATACATGGAACTATTTATGCATATAAAAAGGCTGCAAAACACACGCCTTTTATTTTAATCCTTAAACAACAAAAGCCGTTTAAAACCGCACGTGTGGAACAGCTGTTGAATTTTAAAAACGTATGACATTTTACAAACTCAAACCTGGTCACTTTTATTATTTTTACCATAAAGTCAAACCGACATAATCCCGCCAAAAGCGACGTTAACTTTTACTGGGCCCGCTATTTTTAAATTCAACAGATAATAAATTATACTAGAAGTTCTATTTACATATACCTATTATTTATTTTGAAATCATATTTATCCGGCGAGTCCTACAAGTTTTGATAGGATAACTTTATAAAGGGAAATTTTGCTGTATAAATCTTTTACAGAGTTCAATACCGACTTTAAATTCTAAATACGTCTTTTTGGAGACTAAGTTACCTGTTATATTTAGTACTAGCTTTCCGCCCGCAGCTTCGCCCGCGTGGAGTTCGGTTATATCGCGTTTCCAAGAGAACCTTTCAAAAGTCTAGGATAAAAACTATCCTATGTTCTTTCTCAAGTTCAACTCTATATCTGTACCAAAATTCATTAAAATCAGTTCAGTGGTGTAGGCGTGAAAGCGTAACAGACAGACAGACAGTTACTTTCGCATTTATAATATTAGTAGGGATGGAACAATATATACATACATAATTAAACGTTTCTATCTTTGGAGTTGAATTGAGAATTTCGTTCACATAAAGCTAAATAAAACAGTTATGATTAAACACAATTTATAATCTATTTTTTTAACAGCTCTACATCAGTTTATTTATAATCTGTATTTTTTGACAGCTACATCATTCTTCGTTTATTTATAATCTATATTATTGTGTTTTTAAATATGTAACAACTTAATCTATTATAACATTATCCAATTCAATAAACACATCGGCTGTGAATAAGCCATAGCGTATAAGGTGATTTAACTCAGATTACATGCGAGGGGATTAGTTTATTGTTTAAGTGAATTAAAACCTTATCAAATAAAACAATTGTTATCTATTAGACAAAAAAAGTTTAAATGGTACTAAAATTTTTAATTATTACTAGCTGACCCGGCGAACTTCGTATCGCCCTATAATCAAGAAATATCTATTACGTTTTTTTATTTATATTTTTGGAGTTTACCTGTAAGCCATAAATCTGCGTGTTCTGAAGTGCGACAGAATGATTGACATTTTAGTTAGTTGTCAAATCTAATGTCAAAAAAAACGTTTGTATGGGAAATAGAAAAAGGCTGTTTTTATGGTTTTCCCAGTAATTAATCAATTTTTTTCAGTTTTTATACTTTCCCTGAACCTCCACGAACATTTCAAGACTAAGATAAGATAAATCGGTTCAGCTGTTCTCGAGTTTTAGCGAGACTAAGGAACAGCAATCCATTTTTATATATATAGAAGATAGAAGATATAGAAGATTATTCAAAACTTTGTCTTTACCTCTTAAGCTATATAGATTTTTTTAATTGTTTTTATCTCGATGATATTCTTTTATGTGTGTCAGGTCAATGACCTTTTTCGGGACAGATCTATCGTCCTTTGTGTTCTCAAGAGTCTATGCGATGGGTTCTGTTAAGCGCCCTTATACTCGCGTAAGACGCTTCTTTCCTGATATCTCTTTGTATTAAAGCGGATACGTTTATAGCTTATTTTAAGCTTATATTCATATACCTTTGGAATTTTCAAGCATAAGACCAAATTATGTTTTAATAAAATATTAAGATACAAATATTATGAAAGACCTTAATTATATTACGAGATATTTTTAAATAAAGCATCACTTGTATGATAAAATTTATAAAAATTGAAGCAGAGAAAAAACTATTTTAAATATTGAAATACCACATGCTTACGACCTATTAATAACGTGAAACTAGGTTGGTAATTCTATATATACATAGTTAGTGGTGGTCTAGAGGTCAAAAGGCCCGCCTCTCGTGCATGAGGGCGCGGGTTCGATCCTGGCACGTACCAATGTGCTTTTTCCGAGTCATATGTACTTTCTAAGAGTATATAGACATCACTGATTAATGCATTCCCAAAGAGGGTTGATGTCAGGCAGGCGGCCGGTCGTAAAAACAATTAGCCAAAACTATTCACAGCATGTAAGGCAGACCCTGGATAAAGCTGGAAAATTGGCAGGTAGAAGAAGATATATACATATAGCAATATATACAGGGTGACTGGTGAATTACTATCAATATTTAAGGACCCTGTATGTCATGTCATCAGCCTATCAACGCCCACTGCTGAGCATAGCCTCTTCTCAGATGGAGAAGGTTTTGAGCATTAATCACCACGCTTGCTCAAGACGGGTTGGTGATTTCAAACTTATAATTATGAAACTATAAGTCCAGGTTTCCTCACGATGTTTTCCTTCACCGTATGTCAGTGGTGTCTAAATACTCTCAGAAAGTACATATGACTCCGAAAAATCACATTGGTACTTGCCAGGTTTGAACCCGCGCCCTCGGCAATGAGAGGCGGACCCTTTAACCACTAGGCCACCACTGACCTGTACACATATTCATAAATATAATACAAGAACACTACATACGTTTTTAATGTCAAAGGCAACACCGGCCTATTTAAATTAACGACGGAAGTTAATTACATGCTGCCAGTGAAATAAATAATGTTTACAGCCCATATAACATGAAAACGAGCAAGTTGAGAACTGAAGGCAGCTCGAACAACTGGGTCAAAGATATGTCTTTTTTATGTGTAGCTTTTATACGATGCTCGGTTATGTGCATCCGTAATCTATTATGTAAAAATTTTCTATGTATAGACTATAGGACCTCTTTGGTCAAAACTGATATAAGAAAAGGGGAAACGTTTCTTTAAAACAGATTTTTGAATGGAATGTTCTAGAACAAACATTAAAATAACGGATGGGATTAACTGATATTTTGGCACGTGTGTACATACATTTAGAAGGGCGAATACGAATTAATATATAAATCCATTTAAATCTATGTATATACTAGTATAATATTAATGAGATCTAAGACTTTTGCGAGTTTTTTTAATACATCTCCTCTGCCCGTGATCGCGGTTGCTGAAAAGTAGCCGAAACTTCGGGAGTATTTAGTTTTTTACAATAATAAAAATATCGTAGTATATCCGAAAAATATTAGTTTCATTTAAATAATTTAAGTATGTTTGTGATTTCGAAACACATTTGTTTGTATTGAGTCCTTGTGTTTATTTACCACGTAACTGAGTATCGTAACGTAAGTGCGGACGAAGTCTCGGTTACGTAGTTTAAAATTTATATTATAATGTTTTGTTTATTTGTCTTTCCGTTTATTTAGGATGACTGAATTACAATAAAAATATATTTAATTAATATTCGTTCAAGTCTAATAGTTGACATTTAATTTGAGAAGAATTTTCGACTCCAACAAATATAAAACTCGTATCAAAACTCATGAAAACGCGAAATATAAACGAATTATCAAATCTATAATTATTTTCAGATAATAATAACATACTAAACAAGTAAAAAAACCAACGCGCACAAAAATGAGACATGAATAAAGTATATTGTGTGAGTGAAAATCTTATACAAAGAAATATAAGTAGGTACTTACATGTTGTCCGAAAGCGTCTTTCAACTACTAAAGCACCAATGAGTCACGCGCGTCGAGATTTTAAAACAAACAAAAACTTACTCTATCGATGTTCAACGTAAAGAATAAAACGATAAAATCGGTAACTAAAAACACACTTCCTCGACTACATTAATACAAGCACATATTAAAATTTAAAATTACAAACGCATACAATATCAAATTACTTATTACACACATTTCCGCCATTAAATAACTGTCATTTCATTTGTTTGACGCCGCCGCCATTTTGTTATTTCACTAAGTATTTCATTTCATCAACAATACAATATTATTTTATCTGTATGATAATTATATTTTCTAAACATATCCATTCTCATATATTGTATCATATTACCAACATCACAAAATTTATTACTTACGTCAATTATATTGTGATATTACGTTATAATTTTATTACTTTAAATAAATTTAATATTACGAGTGAAAGTCTACCAAAAGAAGTCTTTATGTAATCATAATGAAAATTATTATTCAATAATTAAATAAGTTTTGCTTTAAGGAATGTAAAGAATTTCGTATTAAGTAGGTTTTAAATTTGTAACTTAATTAGCAATGCTTCCTTCTATGAGAAATTTTACTAATAGGCTCGTCTTAAAGTACTAACATCGACTTTTACTTACTTTATATACAAACTTATGTAAATTTATATCAATACATATGATAATAAATATGCTTTTTCCATTTTGTGCTTATTCAATCATATACAAAATAATTATTTTTTATTAATCCATACATATTAGAATCTCTAATTATTGTTTTATAAGACAAAAGCTAGCCAGATATAGATCTTAAGTCCTACCCATTAAAATAATATTTCTATAAGCAAATTATACAGCAGTTTTAAAATCCAAACCATCTAATAATGATACATTTGCTCTCTTAAATCATATTCATTGTAAGACATTTACTTTCACAAAGAAATTGCTTTTCAATTCCTGAACGTGATGAACACGATGACTATGATTTTAATATTGGTACTTTCGAATAAACAAAATGGCGACCAGCGATAGTGATTTCGGTGGCAGAAGGCGGGAAATGCTGGAAGGTTTCCAGGTCAAGGTCTCTGGCGAAATAGCACGCATCCTAAAGTAGGTCACTGTAAGAGGACTTTGGATATTTTAAAAATATTTCTCATCTTCGCTAAAATTTATAAAGACCTTTGTATTAAATACGATTACAGACTATATAAAAATTGATAAAGTGATGCGAAAAAAATGTCCATAAACCCAATACATAGAAATAAGAGACATACGTTATGCTTTGTTAAAACAATAGCTTTTCAATTTAAACACAAAGAAATATAATAAGACAAAAGTAATTTCTTCCAATACATTTACGTCAATATCAGTAACAATTTTAAAATGATATGGGAAAGCCCAGTTCGCCGGTAATTTTTTTCTGTTATCTATACTGCTGTTAGCATTGCAGCTTTGACAGCGTCATCAGAACTGCTGATAGAATACATCCCTAGTATAATATATAATAAGTAAATTTAACTATATGCTGCCAGTTTCCATATTTTTTTATTTTAAATTTCGAATACTTGTAATACAGTAACCCTTTTTTAAAATTACGGATGTATAGGAATTTGTTGTCGTTTGAATTGACATGTTAAAAATAACAACAATACATTTCGTAAATGGAATGACACAAACATTCATACGCTTCATTAATTCTGACATAATCAATACTATAGACAGAGCACACCAAAAAGGATATAAAGTGAAATAAAATATATCACAAGAATATTGATAAATAGTATGTCATTATTCAAATAAAATTCTTTGCAATCGTTAATATAATTATTATTAAATCTACAAACGACTCCAAATATACAACCTCTTTGTTTCCAAGAAACGACTGAAGAGGTTATCTTTACAGTGGCGTCGGTTGAATTAGGCCAAGGTTATATTACATTCAGATCTCGGACCGGGAAATATTATAGACGTAAAAGAAAAAGAAAAAAAATCGCTCTTTTATATGTACGTACTTAAGAATCATCTGATGTCAATAAGGCGGTAAAAAACTTGAAATAATCGAATTATTCAAGCTTTACTTGTGAGGAGAAATAATGTATACTTTATTGTGTCAATAGCAGTTTTTTATGTTTTAAATCTGTTAATATTTTCAAAATATAACCAACTTGTTATTTTACAGCCAATTTCATAATAATGATGTATAATTTTTGTATTGACAAATATTTTCGACAGAATCTCTAAGAGTTGTTTCGCGTGGGTTTCGAAATAAGCAACGTTTAGTTAGCTTACTATGAAGAATAAAGAATGATAATTTCAAATGAAAATATAAGACATAATATATATATTAAATATATTATAACTACTGTTTAATTTATAAGTAATAGAAATGACAAAAGTAAAAACAATAAATAGCCGTCTCCTTTATAATCAGCACACTTTAATTATAGTCCTACTTAATTATTGTTGAGACAAAATAATTAATTAAAAAATACAAACAAATAATTTTTAGCATTAATAATTACGTTTGGAAATTATTCCATTCATCCTTTTGTATGCAAATAAGTTATGAATTATCGGTTATTAAGTTATTACCTAATAACCCAGATATAATAAATAACGCATTAGTTAATAGACTATGGTAAATTTATTTGTTTATAAATATTAATGTTACATAATAACAATATTACTTGTTTGTGAACTGATTAACAATTTTACTGTAAGAGTTACCGTCGCCGACCGTTATGTTACTTGCATAATACCTATTAAGACTAGTGTACATAGCTTAGAACTAGCTGTAAGCCACTTACCATTCAAAGATGAAGTAACGTAGGTGCAACAGATCACAGCATCCAATGGTTCTAAACGAGATTCAAACTATAGCGAACTATACTGTGGTTTCACATAAACAATGAAATGTACAAAAAACACTACCGTTCCAAAAACCTGTTTCCACGACACTAACAGTTAGGATGGTATCACTTGTCGACAAATTATAATGAAATAATACAAATCATATACATAAAAGCAACTAGAGAAGCACTAATCGATTTTTTTTTATTCGTCAAAACACTGAACTTCTGACACACGTTCGATATTTAAGATGCAGCGGACACTTTTCTAAATTAATACAGTTTGATAATTTTTTATTATTATTTGCACAATAAAAATAAAATTAAATGATCTGTCAGTGTTCATTTATCCGGTTAATTGATCGAGCGCATGCGTCAACACGTCCAATCACGCCACCTGCGCAAATCTGACTGACGAGTGATGTGACGAAACCCGAGGGCTGAGATAGCCGAGTTTGAGAATGCAAGCAACAAAAATTATAACAACAATGTTGCCATATAGCTCATAAATATTCCCGCCCATATTTAAACTTGCTTAAAATAATATCGATTATGGCTTTTAGAGTTAAACTGAAATGAAGTAATGGCTCAACAAAATTACTTAGTTTTATCTTTCTTCAAGGATCCGAGTCAAATAATATAAAAGAAAACATTTATCTTACAATTATGACACTAAAGACAACCACCAAGCCAACCAGATGACAAAGACATTATTTTACGAGGTAATTCGAAAAGCAATTTAAATTAAAAAGAAAAAAATGTATATCATATATCCATCAAAAAAGAGGAAAATTTTGTTATTGTAGATTTAACCACCAATGTCTTTCAAATTGTCGTCATTTTTATTATCAGTTTTACATTTAGTTATTCTATTAAAATTTAGTGACAATAATATAGTTCGTTTATTATTCTAAAGATAATTAATTGTATGTGTGAAATGTCACATTGAATGAGCTTCGAAGTGGATCGCTATTCGTCTGCGTGGGCACATATAGCCCTTTGTGCGGATATTACTTGGGCAACAGAACCACCTGATGATTTTATCGTAGCCAATCAGGTATTATTTATATATTTTTTTGGGCTTCTACGTTATATAGATTTCTATAAATATATTGTGTTTCAGCGCCTTTGGGCACAACATTGCCGAGTGTCTCAAGTTCTCCAAGAAACGGCTGATACGCAGTGCGTATCAAATAGTTGTGAATCAGGTTAGTTTAGCATATAAGAGGATTTCGTAATGAAACAAGTATGTAACTAGCTTTGTGTGGTAGATAAAATCGCAAATCAAGAAAATGGAAGCTGCTGTGGTCGGCGGAGCGTGAAGGACGTCATACCAGAATCTAGATTGGCGCAATTTTATGGAAACTTTTATTACGACGATACCAGGTTCAATTTAACGTTATTGTACTATTTTTTTTAACCAGGGTTGCTAGAAACAGGATTTATATTACTTGAATTTGAAACAAGCTCTCAAAACTACCAACATTTCAGGGAAAATTTGTACAC
Organism: Danaus chrysippus; assembly: GCA_916720795.1. Lineage (NCBI taxonomy): Eukaryota > Metazoa > Arthropoda > Insecta > Lepidoptera > Nymphalidae > Danaus > Danaus chrysippus. Next base: position 5,449,292 of record CAKASE010000066.1, on the reverse strand, counting down.
GTGTGCAAATGAGAAAGCCAATGCACGCGGCTATAACGGACAAGGAAGAGAAAATTCAGATCTTACAGAATGCTGGATGTTACCTGAGGTATAACTAGGAATATTCAAAGAACGGCTAATAATTTCTAAACAGAATCACCCTAACCTAGTAGTAATTATACCCATACAAGCAGTATTTTTTTTGTGGAGACAGCTAAATTCCATCAAAATTATCTGTTATCCTTTTGTGATGATGACCTCGAGCATAGACTAATAATAAAATCCATGAAAACCTTCATGGTTTATCTGGGTTTAATATATAAGAATGTTTTTTCCACTGAAGGTTGATTATTGGTTCCGAAAACTAGTCGAGGATCCGGATAGGAGCGCGGTCCCTCGCCGCCGACGACAGTACAAGATGCTCCCGGACGAAGATTTGTGCGTTTAACTTTGATATTAGTTATCATTCTGCCACATCCATATATGAACATAACACACAGTTGTATTCACCAGTATAAATAGATGTGTAATTTTATTATATACTAGCTGCGCCCCGTTGTGTTACTCGCGGATTTTCCAGGATTTCCGGGATGTAAAGTAGCCTATGTGCTATTCCTGGACGTCAGCTTCCTGTATACAAAATTTTATCAAAATCGGTTCAGTCGTTTGAGCGTGAAGAAGTAACAAACATTCACACACTCACAAACTTTCCCAATTATAATATTAGTAGGACTAGTCGTATGAATGTGGAAGCAGCAGTATCGGTTATCAAAGACAAACTAACGGTCACCGATCGGCAGCTAGCGAGCGCTGGGGCCCGCCAGACGTGGCGTCGCTGGCGGCGCGCGTGGCGGCAGCCCGGTCTGTGTGGGCGCCCAGCCCTCCGCCCGCTCCCCGCAAGATGCGCGCGAGACGTCGCCCTCCACGCCGGGTGCCAGCCCCACCGCCGCCTTACTGCCTCGACAAACCTGCGCTATTCTGCGACCCCTCATTTAAGGTGTCCAGCGATTGTCTACCTTTATATCACTTCACCATTTTTTTTTAATCCTTGGGAAAAATGCATTCACGCATCCCCGCCGTTTTCGAAGACAGCGGGGTATGTGGGACTCGTTTCAGCTACCCACTAAAATCCAAGGGTGTTCCACGACGGCCCTTGTGTATATCACATCACCATGATAGAAACATCAGGGATTTTAAGTCCTGACTATAAATCATGTCGAAATGGCTCTGGTTATGTAGCTTGTAGTAGATTTTTCTGCAAAAGGTATGCAATTTCCAGGAGTAGTAAAAATCCAACAGAATATTACAGTGTATGACTCTTACACATTTTGAAGATCGTGCAAGGAATATTCCATTTGTATTTAGTTAATAATTTATATAGACCACAATCAATGTATTATTACAGTTTTCAAAGAACCATGTATAATATAATAAATATTTACACGTATGATTTCTGCTACTTAGTCGAAGTCCGTAACGGATAAAATATTTAATAGCAGCTTTGGTAAATGCTGTATTCAAAATAACGACTAGATTGTACTTCATTTAACGCATCACACAAAATGGGGAGCATAACCTAGTATAAAACCTACTTTTTACCTACCTAATACTTTTGAGCCATTTGTAACATCTTTATAAAGAACACGCCATCTACCGTAGGTGAAACTTGTTATAGTTAATCGTAAATAAGGCATCCACGACACAAGCTCGCTTAGTGTGGACGCCCCTGGAAATCGCGCCATGTTCACTTCAGCAAAATATTGTTATGTTTGTAATTATGTTCCCTGTTAACATTGTGTTATTGCTAGAAAAAAAGTTTTTTCAAAACCTAATAGCTAAACTTTATCGTAGTATCTATGCTGTTGTTTTAACATTGTATATTTTCAGTTTCAGTTCGAATCCCCTCGACCGCCTCAGCTGACGGAATGTCAGCGGGCGATGGGTCGTTTGTCTGCGAGTGTTCAAGCCGTAATGAGAGCCAACGCCTCTCGGTGTCCACCTTACAGAGGGACAAACGTCAGCAGATACGCGCCGACCGGTCAGAGGCCATTGCGATACACGGACAGACGATATGGAATCTGGTGGCCGCGTGATAACCCTTCGCCGAAACTCAATCGAAAACTGAACCTGATAAACGTCCAGAACAACACTCCCAAACTAACAGCGGCAAACACCGAGAGCGAGACCAAAAAAGAAGATTCGGAAGAAAGTAACGGCAATCAGACTCCATTGGAAGAACAGCAGGAAACGGAAACGCAAAATCAAAAGGAAAAAGTCGTCGATGATGAACTGCCGTCTACCAGTGCTGCGGCCATCGAGACGGGGATAAGGAAGAAACGACTTTATAGTACTGTGCTCAGTATGAGTGCTCCACCACCGATAAACTTAAACGTAGGATGTATAAGACTGACGCAGAAATTAGGAACTCCAGGTCTGATTAAACTGAACCCTAAAATTGTTCTGCCAACGAGAATCCGAGCCCCGGTTGTTGATAGCAAATTCGAAGAACTCGAAAAGGAAGCCTTAGAACAATACAAAGCGTCCGACGAAAGCATAGATACCAAGTTTCGGGAACTCGAGAAGGAGGCGGTTGAACAATACAGCACCAGCAATAGTAACACTAGCTGCAGCAGTAGTAACTCCAATGAGAAGAAACCCAGCGCTGCTCAAGAGAATGACACAAAAAATAAAAAGGACACAGCAAAATTTCATAAAGAAAACTCCGTCGACAGCGTCGTAATATACTCACAGAACTTCCCGGACCTTAACGCGAAAGGGCAAACAAACAGTGATATAAATTTAAAAAACTTATACATCCCCCCGAGGGGGGAAAAAAAGGAGCTCACACATAGATCGAGCAAGTCGAGGAACGTTAAGAACATTGAGTGCCAGAGACCAGCATCAGACACGGATTATGATTCGAGGGAGAACAACGTGAAGGGAAACCATAAGTCGATGAGATGGACCTTACATGTGATGCCACCGAAGAAAAGACACTTGTCACTATGCGTGTCAGACTTCTCATCTGACGAAGATATCGAAGATACATCAGGATCTCTCAAAGATGCTGGACCATGTATAAAAAGTCACGTCACTGGCAAACTGAAAATGTCGGCTCACGGGGGAGGTGACTTGCGTCCTATCATGAGAAAAACTAACTAACTTAAACCGCCATCAACAATTTCGATGCTTTACATGTCGTACCACTAAGTTATCAGATTCCCGTCTTTTGGGCAAGTCAAAAACTTTTGGTATGATTTATTTTATATAACAATTTTGATTGAGATTCTCGCAAACGCGTAGCGAACTATGTAGTGGCCGTGTCCATAGCTATTCTGTGCTGTTTTACTAGTCATAAAAACTTTGTATATATATTTTTGTATTTTTGAATTTATTATTAAGAAAAATAATTTCAGTTAAAAAAAATAGCATTACAAAGTTTAAAATTCTTTAGGTGTTTTGTCAAATGACAATAAAATTATTATTTTATTAATAAATAAGCTATTATTTAAGTGATTCACTTAATTACGATAACAAAGAACAAAAATAATATATAAACTTGTATATATAAACATAGCAACTTTAAAATCAGTCCATCAATAACAAAATAAGTTAATATTAAGTGTGATCAAACAGGGTTTAAAATAGTGAAGGAGAAAATATTAACAGACTATATAAAATCTTATAGATTAAAAAAGCTCAAGTATCACATCCAAACAATGTTAAGTGTTCATACATCGAGTGAAAACAAATCAGCTTTCTAGAAATTTCTCAAGATCCGTTTGATCATCATCTAATTGAATTTCTTCAAGTGTAATTTTTGGTTTCGGTTTGGGTGCTGAAAATAAAAAATATATATATTATTCAACTTGTAAGTGAAGGCAAATCAAATAAACACAAATAACATAAAAACACACATGTAGCAAATCTTAATGGATAATTATTATTATATTACCATTTGGTATATTTCCAGTTATTAAGTACTTTGCCATGTCAACTTGGAAAGCGACAGCACTATGTTCATGCTTAGCTTGCAATTCTGCCAACTGTTGCTTTTCTTTTTCACTACTCTGTTCTAAGTTCTCTCTGGCCAGTTGATTTCTTATTTCTTCCAAACCAGCTTAAAATAAAAACAATAAACTTTCATGTAATTAATTGAAAAAAGTTTCCAAAAGACAAGATTCAAAAATAAACATACCCATTTTCTTTTCTTTATACAAAGTCAAATGGTAGTGATGGTCGAGTTTCCATTTTTCCATATTACTCCTTTCCACAATATCTTCAAACTCAACGAGTTGGTTTTCAACATCTCTCAAGAGTGTTTGTATATTTTTCAGGCTATCTACACATTGTGCTACTGAAACCGTTAAACTTGGTAGTAAGGCTAAATTTTGTGCCAGTTCAGTGGCATTTTGCAATTTACTATTTGTTGTTTCATGTAATTCTATGATAATTTTATCAACAGCGTCCGCTGCTTTCGCGTTTTTATCGGCATTTTCATGTAGCTCGGCCCATTCTGTTTGATATTTCTCTAATAAGACACTACCAGCTCCGTAATTCACTTTGCTATCACTTGTTCCACTAGCTACTTTTTGTTTATCTCTAAATATATTTTTAACCTTTTGAACTTCTTGTAAAGTTTGCCGTAAGTTATTGTTTGAAGCTAATCCATCTTGGACGACAGAAATAAACTCTTTTATATTACCTAACATTTTTAGTATTTCCTTTATATTAGAGATGTATTATTTACTCATGTAGCAAAAAAACATGAATTATTATTATTTGACAACAAAACATATTGCTGTCATATGACTATCTCTAACAGTTTATACTCTGTTAATTGTTATATATTATACAGTTCTGTCAATTTAAAAATTTAAAATATTTTTGTTTCGAAAACATCGTAATGTATGTTAAGCTGTTTATTATTCCCCTAATATAAATCAACATTGTTTTTTAATTTGAAAATTACGATGGACTTAGAGTAATTGATAATTTCAATTTTTTTTATTATTCTAAATTAGATCACTTGTGTCACAATTTTTTTCCGTAGACGTTATGTTTTAAATTTAAATATTAGTACATACATCGAATTGATATTCGACACCTGAACTATATAAATAATTTTATTTGGACTAATTCGAATACTCCACTGATGTCAAGTTGAACGGCCGTTAGACTTTCAAAGTTTAAATATGTCAAACTTGATCCAAAGTTTATGTGTTTAATATTAATAATTTAAGGATTAAAGCTTTATACAAAATGAATGATAAACTTAGTTGTGATAAAGTGCCAGCAAAATTTTCGGAATGGCTTCTCGGTATGGGTTGTCCCGCAGAAAAAGTACCTTCTATCGAAAAGATGTCTCAGTAAGGAATATCAACAATATAAATAAATAATAATAATACAAAATGTACATACAGTAGTTATATTAAAAAAATATTTTTAAATTTAGAATGTGCAGAGGCCAGTACTACATGGTATGGCGAAGTCTAATGGAACACCTGGAGGCTAAAGATATAATACGACAGAAAAGGTTGCAAGTCTTTTGTGATGATATCAAAATGTGTCGTGAGAAGTATTTATTTAATAAGGTTTGTGACCCCATTACCAAAACATTAAGAGGATCACAATAGTTTATAATGACTCAAATTTTCTACAATTAACTATAATATTGTTATTTAATTCATTTTTGATACATTCTGTTCTTCAGCATGGATCAAATATAATTGTGCCAGAGGAACTAAAAGTATGGCGACAGCAAAGGGATATTAAACAGCAAGTTGACGAAGCAGAAAATAGAATAGCACAAAAAATAAAAGTACAAAAGGAGCTTCAGAACAAAATTATGTGCAAAAGTAAGAGAACATGTAAAAAACCATTTTATTTTGTTTTAATCAATCCAGTTACTATTTCAAATCTGCACCTAAGTATATCTTTTTAACATAGTCAAATTATAACTTGTGTTAACATAAATTTTTTAAATCAATATGTTAATAAGTTTGAGTTAATTTAATTTTTAATTTAAATGTATTATTTTTATGCCAAGCTATCATTTTGTATAAAAGAATGTCTCATGAGGTGAATTTTAACTGAAAATAGAATAAGCATTCTTTGAAACAAGTTAGATTTATCTGCATCTTCAGGAACCTGCATTATGCAGGGGTTAAGGTTCAAATCCTGTTGTGTCAATGAATTTCTCATTTTATATTTTCCATTACAATATTAAACTGAGTATTTACTCAATAAAACTTTTTTATAAAGAATATGAATATATGAAAAACCTTCCATTTAAGAAATTTGACTATTTGTATACATTATGCTTAAAATAGTTTACATATTGTCGGGGAGTATGCAGATCAACTTAACTTCCATTTGATAATGAATTAGTGATTAATTACTAATTGTGAAAAAATTACCTTAAAAGTTATTAATTTAGAGAATATTTCCGCTTAAACTTTCTTCAGATAATCCGCTTCCAATGTAGATATCCGGAATAATCCAACTGCAGTTATGCGGATTTGCTCTATTCCTGACAATATACAATGTTACAGTTTCACAGAACCAAATTATTAAAAATTTCCAAAGCAAATAAACCTTCAAATGGATCTTATATTAAATAATTATTAATAAATTCCAGTTAATCAACGTAATTACATACAGCAGCAGATCAAGGATCTCCAAAGACGTAACTGGTTACTGCAACAGGTTTCAAACGATCTGACCAATAAGAAGACAAATCTGGATGAAACTAAGAGTATATCGGATTCATTGTGTAGTTATGTCGACGATAATGATGTTGAGGTAATTAACTTCTTCTTCTACCTGGCAATTTCTCAGCTTTTAGCCAGGGTCTGCCTTACATATTGTGAATAGTTCTGGTTAAAAAAAAATTACGACCGGCCGCCTGCCTGACATCAACCCTCTTTTGGGAATGCATTAACTATATACTTAATTCATTATTATAAGTATGAGGTCTATATTTTATCACTTTTGATAAACTTTCTTTATTTTGTCTGTCAGTATGGGCTTATTGTCTATTTAACCAGCTTGGACCTATTGCTTTGCCTGCATGTTTAAGCCTTTGAGCCTTTTTATTAGATTTCTTAAGAACCCCTTTATCAGGTAACGAGTTAATTATAAGGGAACTACCTCAAGACTTGAACATGAACTTGTTTAATCGATTGAGTAATAGTGTGACAAATATTGTAGATTAAGAACTTAGACCTCTCAAAGTGATAAAAAAGTGGTCAAAATTGCTCCTAGTTACATTACCTACTTGTAAGTGAAATTTTCAGCAAAATCGGTACAGCTGTTCTTGAAATTAAAATCTTTTTTTCTATTTATTACTGTAGATAAAATTAATGTACTTATAAGTATTTAATATTCTTTTATGATGTATATTTATATATTTTTCAGGATAAATTGGATAAATGTCTTTCTTCAGCAGTAACCCATCAGTTTCCACTGTCTAATGCAATGGCCAGTTCATCATTGGTGTCCCAGGAACATGATAATGCTGAAAGAGGTTTTTACATCTTATATATTGCTTATCATTAAAATAACATTATTGTTGACTAATGTGGCAACAAATAATTTGATGTATATGGAGAATATAATTATATTTTATATGGTGTTTGTATATACAGGTTGCAAAATAATTAGGGATAGTCACATTATATATCATATTTTTATATAAGGCGGATTTGACTGCTATTTTAAGTTGTGTAAAGTGGTCCTGGAAAGTATTTTTATATTCACAGCACCTCTACAAATTAATTTGAAAGCAAATTTCAAGTATTATGAGATCCGTTTATTTTGTAAATATGTAGGTATATTTTTATTATCGGTTGAGACACACAGTCCTTCATAAGTGTAAAAGTGAAATACGTAACTTAATATTTTAAAAAATTTTGTGATTTCGTGAAATAATTTTTGATTACAAGTAAGTTATACATTACGAGTATTTTATGTTATTATATATTATCTTGAAACGCATGCATGCATTAATGCATTCCCAATGTGATTTTTCCTAGTCATATGTATTTTCTAAGAGTATTTAGACATCACTGATTAATGCATTCCCAAAGAGGGTTCATGTCAGGCAGGCGGCCGGTCGTAAAAACAATTAGCCAAAACTATTCCCAACATGTAAGGCAGACCCTGGCTAAAGCTGGGAAATTGCCAGGTAGAAGAAGATCTTAAAACATTTTCATAAAGGTTATAAATACTTTTTTTGAGGTGTTTTTCTCAGACGGATCAACATTTGAGTTTCCAGCCGACAAAAGCAACTTTGACTGCATTGTTTAACGCGATAAAACCCTGTTAAAATTTTAGTATGTACTGTAATAAGCGCTAAATGGGTTGTGCGTCTCTACAATGTCTAGGAAACAATGAGACAAGACCAATGCAAGAAGGTTCTAGAAGCTCGCTTGTTATCGAAACTTCGGGAATGTTTTCCATAGGGGTAGAAATTTATGTTCATGCATAACTCAGTACCATGCCGTAAAGCAAGGAGTATAGCGAAATTTTGAGGAGAGCGCAATATATCGGTTTTACCATAGCCTGGTAATTCTTCAAACATCAACCCCATCGAAAACTTATAGGAAACGAGCTTTCCACCCGCAGCTTCGCCCGTGTGGAGTTTGGTTATATCGCGTTTCCAAGGGAACCTTTCAAAAGTCTGGGATAAAAACTATCCTATGTTCTTTCTCAAGGTCAACTCTATCTCTGTACCAAATTTCATAAAAATTAGTTCGGTGGTTTAGGCGTGAAAACGTAACAGACAGACAGACATACAGAGTAACTTTAACATTTATAATATTAGTAGGCATTACCAAGGAAATGATAACAACAATGTATAACTGATCGAAGAATTAATAAAATAAAGGAAAGTGACAAACAGTGCATCGAAAACATGCCAATGCGCATTGAAACACTCATTCAGGCTTAAGGAAATGTGACAAAATATTAGCAATATATTGATCTAACATTGATATTTTCATAATACCTGCTAATATTTTTAATTACCTAAAGATTACTATTCTTTGTTTAAACTATTTGTAAGATATGTGTAAAATATTATAAGATGTACATATTAATTAAAAAAATATAAATTGTTTCCTATTTTTAATTTTATAATTGCCAATGTCCATACCACGTTGAATACACCGGTTCTCGTCCGATCACCGAAGTTAAGCAACGTCGGGCGCAGTCAGTACTTGGATGGGTGACCGCCTGGGAACACCGCGTGACGTTGGCTTTTTTGTTTGAATAATATACGGCTTTTTTTTTCGTAGACTTACATCTCGATTTAAAATTCAATATCGGTCTATATTCCAAAGCAATATCATAAAATTATACTTTTTTTTTTTTTTTTTGTTTTCCCAGGGGAAATCTGTTCACAGATACCCGGCCAAGCGGGGACTTGACCGGGTTATGTGGGGTTTCGACCCACTAAAACCCCTGGGTGTTCCTCAACCACGCCACCTAGGCAGGGCCACGGTATATCACGAGCTTGCCTCGCGACCCTGCCGGATCATAAAATTATACTATAACTTGTCTTTTAACACTGTATTATTTTCCCTAAAAATTTCAGATGAAAACATAAAGATACTAGTAAAATGCCGCGGCGATGTCTTGTGGCCGCATCTATATGAAAAGCGTGCGGCGTTAGTGGAAAAACTTGCGTCCGAAAATACAAAACAAAACCACGATGTTATTGCTAACAAGTAAGAATAATAATATATACTTTTTACTCAAGTTTCTCAACGTTAAAAATGTCTAAGACAATGATAAGTTTAGTTTTTTTAAATCTATCTTGAATTTAAAAAAACAATTCAAAAATTTTTAACTAATTAAGCTTAGATTTTTACCTATTTGTTTGTTCTTCATGCTCTGTATCTAAACTAAAATATATTAAAACCAAAATGTTAACCTTGTGATGCACTCTGTTACTATTTAAGCATGAAGTGGTTGCCTGTAACTAAGGTAGCACACAACATCTTGATTGTAATAATTTATATGTTTATATTTGTGTATACCTTGTTGGCAATCCAAATAAATAAATATCTATAATATATTGAAGGAAATCTGTAAGCTTTAGAGTGATAAATATTCGGTTTTATATTTCAATAAGTATATAATATTAATTGTAGTCACAAATTATGCTATTACACTTTTGCATTGACTTCTACCAAGGACCATTTAAGATGTTCCTGAATATACTTTCATCTTAGAAGAAAATTCTAGAAACAAAATAAAAAAAAATACCTAAAACCAGTTTTTAAGATCAATCCAAAAAAAATGTAGATATTTAAGTTGCTAATGTATATTTGTGTCCCAGGATAACTCCCCAAACGATATTGGCCCATACCGCGGCTTTGCATGCATCTTTGTCTCTGCAAGCGATGAAAAATAAGTTACAGCTTCAACATACAAGGGAGAGGTTCGCAACTGCTATCGACGATCTTAATGTGAGTCATATATCTAACTAGCTAACAATTTTCTGGTTATTATCTGGATATCTAGATGTCTTCAGTATCTAGCTTAGTTATTCACTAGTTTTCAAGGTAGAGCCTAATTGTCAAGTCACTGCATCTCGAACATGTGCTGGCTAGACCGGAGAAGTACCACCCTCTCACAGAAGATCGGCGTGAAGTAGTCTTTAAAGGCTGTGTGTTGTCCGATGAGTGAGAGAGACGGTTGCCCTTTCTCTTTTCCAATCTTTTACTCTATGCAATACTATATATCTATAGGCAAAACTATGTTGTGGATGTTCATGGGCTACAGTAACTACCTTCATCTAGTAAGCCGGCTACTCGTTTCCTCCTTTAGCATAAAAAATGAAGTTTACTATAAAGTGGTACAATATCTAGACAGCTAGTGTACTGGTGCGCTATATCTATTTAGTCAGCTAAGCAATGCACGATATCTAGATATCCAGGCGGTGCAAGCATTAGGTTCGGTATCTACATCTAATCTCATTAACTATCTGTTTATTCGACATCGAAAGAAGTTAAGGATGTATTAAAACTTTATACTTTATGAACTTGACAATAGTGAAAACTAACAAGTGCAATTTTATAAACTTTCCCAAAAAAAGGTTTTTAAAAACAAAAAAAATTACGTGCACTTACGTGTTGTTGATAACTTTAAAATGTATATACAAACAAATCATTGCTGTTACTTAAAAATGTATAAATAATAATAGTTCTTTATTATTATTCCAGAATTATATATCAGGTGAATCGTGCGAGCTTCTAGTACTGAGATGTGAGAGGGCGAGGTCGGAGGCTAGAGTGAAATCACTCAAATCACTCTTAACAGAGTTGAGTGAGTGCAGCGGAGTGTTCAGTGTTGAAGGGAACGGGGATAACATTGAAGCAACGCCCAAAGACATTGCTAGTATTGATAAATGTATTGTGAGTATATACCGTTATATGTATATATAAAATAGGTAATAATAGAATTTAATAAAGAGACAAACAGTACTCAAAGAAGTGCAAGAGAAACTATTATTAAAAATTATGTGAATTAAAATTCATCAACTTCCATAATTTTGAAGATTGTCTCTTGGTTAAAATATATTTTTTCCCGCCAAAAAAAGCAATGTCACGTGTTTTATGTGACGTCACTAAATTCAAATCATTGATTCCGATTCATGACTATGTCGAATTAATACGTCTTCTCATCTTTATTTGATCACAAACAATCAAAATTAATTAAGTCTTACAAAACGTGTGCAACCACAAAATATATTAGAAAATAACAATCTTTAGCTTGTATTGAAGTTAGTTTTGTAACAAGCTCTTATAGGCGCTTGCAGTCACGTGACAATAGATTATGTATTAATATTAAAAATTGATTTAACCTTATTATTTTAATAAAACTTACAATATAAAATATATATTATATGTCATAAAATCAAAATATAATTATATTTCACATTAGGGCAATTTGATATTAGAATTGCATAAAAATAGTTTAATTCAATATTTATTATTGTAGGTTTACAGTAGAGACAAACTTAAAGTGTTGATATCAACGTTGGTTACCACTGAGAGGAAAATTAATAATATCAAAGAGTGTCTGATCGGTGTTTTCAAATCATTTCATAGCAATGGCGCTGTAGATGAAGTGTTTAGAGGTAAGTACAGTTTATTTTATGTTACAACATATGCAAATCCCCCTTAGATACTTAGAATGTATGTAAAATTATGTATAGAATCTTGGTATAAAAAAATTAATAGTGCGTGGAAGAAGTGAAACTTCGCGATGTTGAAATAAAGACAGGAAGGGGAAGAAATTATTTTTTAAGGATATTTTCGTCTTTTTATAAGACAAAACTTTATTAACATTACTGACTTGTCACAATTGATTGTTAGAGCGCCACGCATTCCCTCTTGCTATTTTATCTACCTGCATCCCCCCCCCCCCTGAGCGATAAATAAATAGAAATTAAATATTTATATTGCCTGTATTTATATTTATCTTAATAACCACTTTTTTAAACTAAAGGCCCATTAATTCTTCATTAATATCTATACAAAAACATTTTTAATATTTTCGTCTGTCTGTTTATTCTGACTGATCTCTATAAAGATTGTACCAATTTTCCTGACAGATAGCTTATATAATAGGGAATAATAGGACTAATTATGTTAAGACTTTTTGATATTTTAATTGCTTAAATAGAGTTAAAAACAAAAATGTGAAATAGCAACATAATCTAAATGTATGTAATATTTATTATTACAGGAGTCCTGCTAGATTTCCCTAAAGAACCGATGCCAATCTTAAAACAATTCTTCACAGACAGATGTGGGACGATCAAAGATGGTACTCTCAGCATGGAGTTAGAAGTTTCAGAGTGTTCATTCAGTGAAAATATTGGTGAGTTGTTTAGATAGGAACATTGATTTAAATTACATGTATTTGACTCTATCCAACATTTATTATCTTCCTTTAATAGAAATTCCACTTGAAAATAATCAGATAATATATTTTTTTATTACTCATGCGGGGAAAGAACTATTTTTGTGCTAGCTTTTGTGGTCGAAAAGACACTAATTGCCCACTTCACCATTAAATGTCGATTTGTGTGCGACAAGTAAACTTCTCGCACCCAAATTTCCATTGGCACACGCAAATTCGCGAATAGACGAAAAAATCTTATAAAAAATAAAATAAATAACAAGAAATAGTCCCATTATCCCCGCATTCGTAATAAAAAGTAGAATGTGCAAACTAGTGTTAGGCTGTTGGTGGCAATTAACAACTTCTCGCACTACTTGCACAATATACTATTATTGGTAGTTTGATGCTAAAAATTGGAAGTACTCATAATTAATAGTGTATATTTTAAATTTATTTTTTACCTGTGTACATATTTCTTATTGTCAAAAATAGATTTTACAAGAAAGAATTATGTAAAGTACACACAGTCAATCATCTATGTTTTTACATCAAAATCATGTAGACAACCAAAATGTGCATACAGTAAAATGTAATAAATATTTTATATATGTATAATGTATATAATAAAAGAAAAACAACTTTCAGATTCAAGTCCAAGATTTGTGGATGAATTAAAGATATACTTGAAAAAGTTCAATTTGGAGAACAACAAGAAACTCGTATTGGACAAGTAAGATGAATATTCATTTAATTACTAGCTTTCCGCCCGCAGCTTCACCCGCGTGGAGTTCGGTTATATCGCGTTTCCAAGAGAAACTTTCAAAAGTCTGGGATAAAAACTATTCTATGTTCTTTCTCGAGGTCAACTCTATATCTGTACCAAATTTCATTAAAATCATTTCAGTGGTTTAGGCGTGAACGCGTAACAGACGCACAGACATACAGAGTTACTTTCGCATTTATAATATTAGTAGAGATAAAATAATATAGTTGATAACTAATCAATTAATTTATTACAGCGGTGAGAAGATCTGGTTGTTTGAAACTATTAAAGTTTTATATTCAAAGTTGGTTAATGAGATGTCTGTCAGTGACCAAACTATTCTTTGCCCATCATTACTTCCCGGACGAGCTTTCAAACAGTTGATTGATGATGTACATGAAATAAACTTAGTACAGAGTCTTATTAAAGATTGTAATGTTAATGAAGAATCAGCTTTAAATATAGGTGAGATATTTTTAATATCATATATTAAATATTTTTTAGAATTTAACATATAAATTTTTTATATATATGTAGTTATTTAAAAATAATTGGTTTTTACTATTTATAAGTCTCATGCTTATAGAATATTCATAAGATAAATTTGAGTTTTGTTAGCTTATATTTGTATAATTTATCAAGGTGTATAATTTCGCCAAACTACAATTTTACTTCACTATTCATCAATTATCAACTACAATACATACAAATATGTATATGAGAGAGAAATTTAATAAATTTTCTATTCATTTCCTTTATTTAATATAATATATTACAGATATAAAATCAAAAATAACGCAAGAAGAAATTGTATCTGACAAAATAAAGAAGACCATATCAGAAAATTCGAATTTGTTGGCAAAAATAAACAAAACATTGGATTCAAGTCGCGAGGATCTGCTGTTCTGGTCTGAATCGAACTTGAAGAAGTTCATCTCTAACAATAGGACGGTCGATGGAAAAACTTACAAGGAATATGAAACATTATACTTGGAGCATATTGCATTGAATTCATGATTATATACAAGGAAAGAATTAAAAATATTAAGAAATCTAGCAGATATATATTTTTTTTTCGATAAAAACTACCCAATAAAAGTTAACTAAGAAGGTTTTTAAATAAATGGAAGACAAAATTTACTACCCATATCTTGTCATATAGTTTTATTTATTGATAAAACTTAAATTAATGTTTGTTTCAGGCGACTCATCTTACATATAGTTCAATAATCCTAATTTGTACATAAATTCAAGCTTACATCAATCCTGATCATTTTGTAAACCATCCCTTTCATATTCAGGCAGCGGTGAACCTATTTTCAACACAATAGAATCATTATCCAAACGTTTATTTATTCTAACCGAATCACGATCCAGAGTTCCTAATTGTCCTTCCATTATAATTTCAGCGATGGCCTTCTTCGCGTATATCTGTTGTGTCTTCTCCATATTTCTCAAATCCGACGCACAAGCCATAACCCAGTAATAATGTTCATCTTTCTTTTGATAATCATCACTTATAGACGTAAGGTGTACAACATTATTTGATGATGAAAATTTTTCACGTTGTTTGTGTTGTAATTGTTTAAAATTTTCCACTATAACATTTTGTGCTTGCTGGTCTTCGTCACATGAATATCTTTTAGGATTTTTGGGTAATTCTTGTGATTTATGTTTGTCCGAAATATAAATTTTGTTGCTATCCTAAAAATAGAGGAAATTATTGTAAATTTTTGCATATTAATAAAATTAAAACTAAATGGAAACAATTATTTATTAATATCTACTTAGAATAGTGTAATAAAATTCGTCTAGCTAAGCCTCAATATTATAACTAATTAAAATGTATTGAAACTTAAAAAACATTTTTCATCTTTACCAACATATTCTATTAGGCTTGTATTCTCGAAAGAACTTAAGTCTCGTGAAACATCAATATTATCTAAAAAACACATTTCTCCGAAATACCACAACGATGGTAAGTATTTATTATTTTTTAAGTATTTCCTAAGCTCCTTACGGTAGTTAATTCTTAGTGAGTTTAATTTCTTTTTTACATCTTCTATAGACACGAATAAAGTCGACAGTGAAACTCTGTTCTTTACTTTTTGCATTTATTATATCCATTTTATTCATGTTTTTAACTTTATTTCCAAGGTATATGTATCAAATTTATTTGATAGAAAATTGGTCAATAAAGATTGAAGTGCTTCAATATAACTTTACAAAATAATGACAGTAGTTGAATTGTCAATTTTAATTGTTGTCAAATATCACAAAATCAAACAAGCCGTAAAACTATAGTCTGAGTTTTCTAAAGACCGAACATAAAAACATTGTTTTTCTTAACACTACATTACTTAAGGCAGACCCATACATTTATGTACAATAATATTGCACAATATATTCGATAAGTCAGTGGTGGCCTAGTGCTTAAAAGGCCCGCCTCTCATGCACGAGGGCGCGGGTTCGATCCTGGCTCTGGCAAATATCAATGTGATTTTTCGGAGCTATATGTACTTTCTAAGAGTATTTAGACATCACTGATTAATGGCATTCCCAAAGAGGGTTAAAATACGGCACTTAATTCGCAACTTCGTATTAATCTTTATATAAATAATAAAATTCTTATTCAAGACTATTTCAATACAAGTAGATTACTGACTATAGTACGTGGAGGGGCGTGCACAAAATTTATTTTACGTTTATCGTTAATCATCTATGTTTATTTCCAAATATTTTAAAAAATAACTATCCACCCGTGCGAAGCAGGGGCGGACCTCTAGTTACATAATACGTTATATCGTGTAATCTATACTAATATTATAAAGCTGAAGAGTTTGTTTGTTTGTTTGTTTGAAAGCGCTAATCTCCGAAACTACTGGTTCGAATTGAATAATTCTTTTTGTGTTGGATAGTCCAGTTATCGAGGAAGGCTTTAGGCTATATAACATCACGCTACGGCCAATAGGAGCAAAGATATAGTGGTAAATGTGTAAAAAACGGGAGAAATTATTTCATCTTTGAAGCCTTCCGTTGCGTGCGCCGTGAAAACGGTTCAAGATACACAAAAAATATGTATCAAAGAATAATAGCTCTTTTAATGATCTAAAAAACACTCCGAGACAGTATATGTCTATCTTTTAAGATTAACTCACAAAAGCCGTTTTTATGGTACCTAATTTGGTCGAAATAATTTAAGTTGTATCAACATAATAATATTAATCTTTATTCAAATAAACAAATAAATATGATGTTGGTTAAGAGTACTTCATTGTGAATAAAAAAAACATAGGTTTTATCCTGAAAATTCTACGAGAACTCGACCATTCCGAAAACCCCACAAGAACGGGAACTATGTGGGAAGAACCAAAAATCTGCCGGAAGTCACTGTTACACGCGGACGGAGACGCGGCAAAAGCTAGTAACTAATAAGTATATTTTTTCTTGCCTGTGCACTCTTTTCAGCTCTTGTTAAAATGCCTATGAAATTTCTACTTATTTTTGGTTTCCCAGAAAGAAATATTTGTGATTCTTCTTTATGATAAGATGTAAGATGCTTCCTTAGACCTGAAGTATTTCTGTTTTTCATTTTTATTTTAACCTTTTTATGTCGGCACAATTTACAGTAAGCAATCTGGGATGCATGTATTATTTCGAAAAACTCTTCAAATTTGCTTTTAGATCTTTTAGGTGTACTCTCACTACTCCGACTAGAGCCATTTGATTCTTCGTCACTCATGTCCAATTGTAAACCTGAAAGTTTGAAAAGAACCATAAGGATTAGAGTAAAAACAATTATTACGTTAGATTCGAAGCAAAGCTAGATTGGGAATGATTGGAATTAAAATAAATACGTCTTTTTATAGTCCATTTTGCGTGAATACTGCCGCTTTGTATTGCGCCGCTTTGACATATCAAACCATGCCGCGCGGGCGTACAGACGCAGGGCATTATAGTGTCCTGTATTTCGCTCATATGTAGCTTCAATAATAATGAATATTTTAAATAAACTGATTAATTATTATTAAAAGCTAGATTTTAAATTAATTTGTAACTTTAACTTTTGAATTTTTCCTTTTTTTTTAAATTCGATATTTCTATTAAGTGTCGTAAAACTATATTAACTATATTATTTAAAGTAATATTTTTCAACGTAAAAGCACTTATAATAATTTATATTATATCAGTATTTCAGGTCTTCCTACATATTTTCTTCTTAAAATTTCTATGTAGGTACTAGTATTATCTTTAAGTTTTCGTTTGTTTTCAATGTGTCTATTTCTTGTATTAAATAGGATAAGTATATAATTTAAATAACGCCTGTCCGGTCCACTGACTGGAGTTTATTCCTTTTATATATTTATACATATATTTTTACTTGTAAATGAATATTCGCAAAAAATTGTGATGAAACAGTCAATATATTAATTTATTTATTTAAACAGTTCTCTCATATTATTATATTAGGGCTCCTAAACTTTACATAAATCTTATAGCACGTTTTTTGTATTGTTCGATTACTATTATAGAAATTTTTACGTTAGAAGTGTGTTAAAGGGTCTACAAAATTTATTGACGCAATGGGTATGCAAATAATTAAGCACTTTGTGTTTTAATACCACACAACACATATCAGCATAATGTATAAGTGTCCATTCTAAGAACCCGATAACTTATTTTATTCTTTGGAAAAGTTGTACTCTGTAGCGGGAATCAAACAGTGTCAAGTGACGATTCTTTGTATGCGCAAAAGAAGTCGCCGCACGTGTATCTTGACCTTGTACTTCCGAAAAGCTAAAAAAATTTCTTTGAGAGTTCAGCACCCGACCTTTGATGATGCCGACAAGGCACCGCTTACTATCACACACAATGCCGATGGGCAAAACTAGGGATGTACTCATTTTTTAATGGATATTTTCTGTCTCTATGTAAATTGGTTAAAAGTCGTGGTGGTCTAGTGGTTAAAGACCCGCCTCTTATGTATGAGGGCGCGGGTTCGATCCTGGCAAGTATCAAGGTGATTTTTCCGACTCATATGTACCTACTTTCTAGGAGTATTTAGACGCCACTGACAGGCGGTGAAGGAAAACATCGTGAGGAAACCTGGACTTATAATTTCAAATTATAAGTTTGTAATCGCCAACCCGTCTTGAGCAAGCATGGTGATTTATGCTCAAACCTTCTCCATGTTAGAGAGGTCTTTACTGAGCAGTGGGCTCTGATAGGCTGATGATGAAGTACGTTTATTATACCGTGATTGTAATTCGTATAAGTTAAATAAAAAAATATATATCTTTATATATATAATTCTTCTGTGACTGTGTATGTCACTGAACTTCTCTCAAATGACTGGACCGATTTTGATGAATTTTTCTGTGTGTGTTCAAGGGGATCTGGAAATGGTTAAGATTCACAATTTTTTCCGCTGGACAATGATTTTTTAATTAATTTTTAATTTATTAGTAGTTGTTGATACAAACTTTTTTTTACATTAGATTTGACAACTAACTAATATGTCATTCATTCTGACGCACTTCAAAACACGGAGATTTATGGCTTAAAGGTAAACTCCAAAAATATGAATAAAAAAACGTAACAGGTATTTCTTGATTATAGGACGATACGAAGTTCGCCGGGTCTTCTAGTACAACATATATATTATCACGTCTCATAAGAGTGCACGTCTCATAACAGTTGAACTCTTATTCTACCAATCAGTCCTTACTGCAAGACGCAAGAGTCTCGCAGGCTTGCAGGCAGGCCAAATTTTAGCAAGACCAAGATCAGAAGTCTTGGTCTTGCAAAAATGCAAGAACAAGACCAAGACTGCAAAACAAAATCCGATTTTGAGCAACACTAGTTTTCTAATACTGAGAAGTGAGATATTAACACAAAACCTCTCTTTCGGCAAAAAAAACATTGAAACTTAATAAATAAATACACTTCACCTCCAAGATCCAAACAGCATTCAAAAAGTTCGTCATCAGAATCAGAACTAAAGATACTATAAAATAAAACTTTTCTATAATAATCTTTAACTTACATTAATTAATTATTATCAATGACTCACTTCCACTCATATGAACTTTAAATTATAAACTAAATCTTTAAACAGAAATAACAAGATATTATTTGCATATTTTCGGTTTTAAATTTTATTCAATTATAATAGAATAAGTACCTTTTATATTTCTGGGTCAAAATTAAAAAAAAAACATAGCTTGACAAAGTATAGATACAAGAATATATTTTTCTGAATTCATGGCATACAGGTAATTAAGGTGGGAAAGTTGAATATTTATATAATTTGTACTATTAATAAACAATAATAATATATTTTGAACAGAAATAAAATTCAATTATTGAAGTACAAATGTAAATAATTTTTATTGGTTTATGATTTGAACTTTTTCTTATAACTAACACCAAGTATTATCATATATTGTGTTAATAAATATTACAAAATAATAGAATTTAAGTTTTTTTACATTATTAAATATTTTTTATATAAATCTTTGATATAATTATTTTTTTTAAATTATAAAACAAGGTATATTACCTAATTAGTAATTTAGTATTATCACAAATATATTTAGCATGTATTTCACACGCCTCAATCAAGTTGAGTGACTCAATCACTAGTATTAGATCTTTGGAATCAGTTAATTGAGGTTACATAAATTTTACTTGTTAAAAGGTGAAGCATGTATTTTATAGGTGTATAATTTTTTTATCAATATCCATACACACTCATGTGAATTCTGATATGAATCAATGCAATGAGCATGGCCAACGGCATTTGAATTCCGAGTTTGATATTAATTACACTATACATCACACCAAATATTCTCTCATAATCAGCATTGTAATTGGTCAACAAAGAATTCTAATTACAAATGAAGCAAATTCTTTTTAACTTTGGTTTCCCATTGCATCTCAAAGGTTCATAATTTTTTTTTATTTTATTCGAGGTACATATAAAATAATTTACCTGTATCAGTTAAATTTTCTTGTTCTCCACTATCTAAGTTTTTTGCCTTGTATTGCATTTGATGAATTTTCCTGCTGCAATGAACTTTTAAATCATGCTTCTGAGCACATAAACTCACTTTACACCATTTACAGTATGCCTCTCCGTGGCCTGATGATATCAAATCCTCTGGTGCTTTACAAAGCCATCCTGTTAAAAAATTTAATACAACTTTTATTCAAAATCAAAAATATTTATATTTAATTATTAAATGTACTATAAGCAATAATAAAAAGATAGTATTACTTGTCACTCTATAGAATTTTTAACATAAATATATATAGAAAAATTGATAATGTTATATTAATATTTACAAACCTTTGAACATGTCTTCTTTTTCCCACTCAACTCGGTAGTGTTTATCAACACCCATTTTTATATTTTGAAAAATACAGTGACCAAAATACAAGCACTATTAAAAGTAACAATCAGCACAAATAAAGGAAAGTCAGTCTTCTTTCAACACACAGTAACATACCATGGAACCAACACATTAGGCATGCTGCATGTAATAAAATTTAACACCATCGACAGAAGTCACTATTAGGTATTTTGTTAGTAGATCTAAAACAAAACAATTAAAATTAAATGCAAACATACGAGATATATACTGTATATTTTTTATCTAATACTAATAATATAAAGGTAAAACAATTTATTATAATTCAATTCTATTGATTTTAATATATTTACATGTAAATATAATAAAGGCGCCAAACACCACTTTTGCTTGACGCCACTAGTACTCGGTTTTGACATAAATTGATATTGCGAGAAAGTTAACGTTTTAAAATCCATAATATAACATGTTCATAAAAACTATTGAAATGATTATTGCTGTAAAAGTTCTTTATTTCTCCATAATAATGACATTTAACTAAATATTTATTTAAAAGTTAATATAGCCAAATTGGCTACCTGTAGCCAGCGGATAAAATATTATCGCAAAGGGCGATAGCCCTCTCGGCGCTAAATAGCCTCATCTGGCAACACTGATCAGAATCAAAACAATGCATTGAGCACATTAGTCATGGCTTGTACAAGTTGAAACTTTTTCAAGATTGAATTAGCGAATACATGTTTGTTATAGATGGATTATCTAGGGGCCGGATTACCGGGGCTCCACTTTAGTTACACAGAATTGGTTATGAGAACTGCATGTTTGTAAATTGTTTGTCATTTAAATAGAGCGCCATCTATACAATTCATATAAAATTGTTTTGCATGTCATTAATTGATATAGAGTTATAGATTTAGGGCCAATCCTCACTGTAAAGCCGTTCACAGTTTGTTCTCGGTCCAATCTTGGTTTGATAACATATGCATTATAAAGTAAAAAATATATGTGTGCATTCATACAGTCACAGTCAAGTTACGATCGAATCCCAGTCTAATCACGATCAGGTTCAAAGAAATTGTGTTTGAGCGAGATTGAACTTGTCACGACATGTACCTTTAGTTCGAATATTATTTCGGTCTTCGGGTTCAGTCTGCTATTAGCACATTAATGCAATTAATTTCAATACTTTAAGTATATTGTACTTTAAACTATTTTTAATTGTATTTGAATTATATTGTAGTTAAAGTATTGTAGTTTACTTGACATTGTTATCTTTTTCATTAATAAGAAGAGCAATACATAATTGCAAATATTTCGGTCGAAAAGTTTTATGAAAAACTAGTAAACCCGGCGAACTCCGTTTCGCCACCAGAAGGCTTTTATATAACATTTTGTTTGGAGATTAAAATATGAAGAATTTTTTTTTGTTTTATATTTGAAAAGGAAAATTTTTATTCCATTTCACAACAGTACTTAATGAAGCCGTCAATTGTGTTTCGTTATTCCACGTTTTATAGTGATTGACGTTTCATGTCAAGTCCCACGGGAATGCTGTCGAACGGGATAAAAAGTATCCTATTGCAATTTCCTGGCTCTAAACTACCTCCCTGCCAATTTTCAGCTAAATCGGTTCAGCCGTTCTTGAGTTATAAGTGGAGTAACTAACACGACTTTCTTTTATATACAGGGTGACTGGTGAATTACTATCAATATTTAAGGAGAATACTCGGTACATGATTCTCATTCGAATTATGTAAAAAAAATAGGCACTTAATTTTTGACAAAATTTCCGTATAAATAAATAAAGTGTTGACACGTTCCAAGTGTTCCAAGTGTGGACGCGTGCCGCGGCGTGCTGATACAACACTACGCCGCCGCACGCGTATGTGTGAGTGTGTGTGTATACCTAAACTGTAGGGTGTTCACACGATGCGTAATTAATTACATAACTTTTGGTTAACTTTACTTAGAAGTTTATTAATATTTATGTTATACATATTAACTTTTATTTTATTTGAGTATGATACGACTTCACCAGACCGAAATTGGATCGAGAACAAACTGTGAACGGCTATGTTTATGTTCTTGATTGCTGTATGATCACATTGAACGTAGTAACATGACCACAAAACTATTTGGAACGTTGTTACACATTAAAAAATAAATGAACATCGCTGGGGCAACATCTTTGTATGGATAAAATATCATATAACGAGTGACGCCGCTGACTCCGCGGAACGAACACCAAGCCGTGTGAACCAGAAGATTCCTGATAAATCACAACAATGGAATTGCATTGCTATCCTAACATCGGGGCAATAATGTACTTAGTCTTAGAGACGAAACCTCTCAGCATTCCATGTATTCACCGTGCGGGTTCCGGGTCCATCGCGTTGCAGGGAGAGGAGCTTCAACAGCGCCTGGGACTTGCGAGCCAGTTGTAGGTTTAAGGAGCCCTTATCTAAAGCGCATTAAACGGTAAACTCCACTGTCCAAGCCCCTCTCTCTACCTAACCAAATTTGAAAATAACCTACTAGGGCTGCCTTCGAAGTACATTTCAAAAATGAATTAATATGAGTTCTGGACAGTTCTCTTTAGTAGGTTGTAGAGAGACTTAGCTGTTACACCTCTCGCTCCCACTTCTAGCGCGTACAAATCAACGACGAACCTATTTCGAGTGAGTTCGTTAGTGAGCTCGTAATATTTATTGACCTTGATCGTGGCGTCTTTGGGGATGTTGGTTTCCCAAGGAACCGTAAGCTCTATCATTACAACGCGCTTTAAAATTCGCACATACATAAAGATGTCAGGTCTGGATGCCGAGGCACAGATATGCTCGGGGATTTTGTATTATTTCTCATACGTATCCATCATTATAGTCCAATCCGAAGCAGCTTTAAGGATAGAGTAAGGCTTGACATTTGATTTTATAGCCCTATTGCCTTCTCTCACAAAACCTACTGATCGCTCGTTTTTGGTTATTACCCTTTGCGCTCTGGCTACCGAAAAACTAACCGCTTCACATATGATTTCCTGAACACTATCGTGACGGCGCGAATATTGACCGCTGTCCAGGAGTGCCTTACATCACAGTAGCAAATGCTTAGCAGTTCCAACTGCCTTTCCACAGATATAGCAAATTTTTTCTGTACCTACCTTTACCCCATATTACTAAATTACTCTGATCTGGGAGAGTCATCTGGTAAGCATTTAGATAGAATTTTAGCAATGCTGGCGACCAATCATGAATGAAGGTGCACCGTTTTAGTGCTAATAGGATGAAAAAAAATCCTACGTCTTACCACTTGTTTTGTAATTCTAAACTCATTCCATGTATCTTATATTTATACTTCTTCTATGTATCTTATATAATCGTGTAAATAGTGCACGGCATGCCCGCGGCCTGTGGAACTTGGCCGGCGCACTACCGTGCGCTTAGATAAAAGAAGTTTAGGTTATAAGTTTAAATATGTAATTATTATTATAATAAACATAATATATAAGTAAGTTCTGTAGTTTTCCTGGAACCTCTGGTTGACACCCTACGTAATTATGTTAAAAACTTATGTTTGATTATAATATCTTATGTAATATATAATTTATGTGAATATTGAAAGAACTATGAAATCACTTGCGCTCTAGATTTCATAAGGAACACAACGCGTTGATCAATAACTGCGGGAACGGTGAAGAATGTCGAATTCAAGGCCACACTTCTTGTGATTCTAATATCTACGAATGATATTAACTATGTGTATTTAAAACATAGTGTCGAACAATTCTGAATATTTTCCAACTGTACACAAAAGTGTTGTGTACAATAATGATTATAAATGAGATTCTGGAATAGAAACGTATCGGCTGACGGCTCATTTATTCCTATATCCATGAATAGGGAATAAAATATTGTATATATAGATCAAATTAAATATCCGAATTTTAAACTACACTTAATGACAGGAATTATAATTTTAAACTTTTATCATCTTCATGTCTTTGTTCTGAAGAATCTTTTCAGATGACGTAAAATCCAGGATACAAAAAATATATGTGTAAATTTAAATTTCAAAAAAGTAAGTGGTTGATAAGTGGTCTATAGAACCCAACGCGTCAGATAACGTAATCAGAATGGCGTCGTCTAAAATAAAATTAATATTAAAAAACGTTTGAAATCACTTCGACACTTCAGAAACAATTAAACAAACTACCTATGTATAGCGCGCCAGACGTAAGCTGAGCTTTGCGTTTATGTGAGTGCACACTGCTAGTGTAGGCGTGATGTCTAATTTGTGCGTTCCACATACATTTTTGGGTTTGCACCGGTTTAAACTGCTTTTCCCGACCCGCAACTATCGCACTTTAACCTTTTACTGATAGCAGCGTTACGATAATTAATATTATGTAATATTTAGAAAAAGTAAATATTATTTATATTAATTTATATGTAATGTGACCATGAAAAAAAAGAAGGTTAAAGTTTCGTGATAACGACGCTTCTCTTGATAATATAATAGAACAATTTTTTATTAATTTAAAGAACACATCAGATGAAGTTAATGAAGATGGACATTATAAAAGTGTTGAAAATGCAATATGAAGCATCATTTGTATAGTTTTTTTATCATAATACATATTTACATCTGGCCTTTTATAAGTTTTGATTATTTTATTTTTAATCTAGAATAGCTCTCGCACTAATGTTATGTATCTATTTACAATTTAATTCTAAAAGTTTTCTGTCCAACTCTACTTTTACTTTCACTCACACAAATGCAAAGTACAGCTTAAGTGTCACGGAATATAGTCATAATTATAAGCCTTTTATTTCCTAAAAAAAAGTAATATACATATTATGTATTTTCGAGAAAAAAGAAAATGATATCAGAGTTTGTTTGCATGAGCCCATGAGTGAGAGTACCTCTAAAGTCTAAAGAATATTATACGTCAACCATCTTTTATTTTTAGCAATTAGCATCTACCAGTCATTTTAGCAGCTCGTCTGCCAGCCTTATGAGGATCTGTCTTTGAGACGTTTGCATATTGGAACCTTCATCACTGTAACCCTGTTTGTCCATGTGCTGCTCTTTAGCTTGGCTATGTGTCCAGCTCATTTTCATTTCAGTTTTTTACCACACATTTGGGCTGTCATTCTGGTGGTTTAATTTTTATGTGACGAATTTTTGCATCTTTTTAATCTTCAACATACTTTGTTCTATTTTAAGTTAGCAGGTGATGATTTTGCTATTTAATTTGGACGTAAATTTACAAGTCTGAAGTATGTAGGGTATTTAAAGTAGGAGGCATGAAGACTTCAGTTTTGATATTTATTGACATGTTACTTTTGAATATCTTTTTTAGGGACCAGTATTTATTCAAATGATTTTATAGTTTTCGTTCTTCTTCTAGCTAGTTTTGTTTTCTATTGCAGCTAACTTGTTTTCAATAGTATGTATTTGTATTTGTTTGCATATATCAGAATTTTATTTTGCACTGATATTCTTCTGTGTACTATTTATCATAACAATTATTTCGGGAAGATTCATTTCTAGTCTTACATTCTTAGTGTTTTGTTATTGCTTGCTAGATTCTGTCAGCAGAAGTAAGTCATCTGCATTGCGTAGGTGGGATATACTTGTCATTGATGTTCAATCATGTCTTTTTTCAGTTAATCTTTTTTTAACCCCCGTCGCAAAATGACGGATTGTCATATGTGTATGTGTCTGTCTGAGGCAACGTAGCTCTCAAACGGATGAAGCGATTTTTTTGTTTGAAAGGTATATCCGTCGAGAATGTTCTTAGTTATGTTTGGTGGAAATCGATTCAGGTCTTCAAGGTCATGAGGTCGTTTATAAGTTGTGATAGTAATGTTACACGCACAGTTTGCTTGCAATTATATGAATTTGAAACACTAATGTCTTCTGGAACCACTAAGCTGACCTGCTGTTAGGGCTCGAAGATAGGAGACATAACGCTGAACTGCCTTTTAGTAAACCCATCGACTTTGGGCTCGTTGAATTTGTCTAGACTGATTCTCTTCATATTTCTAATTTGGTCGGTGGCTTTATTAAATTTTTGATTTATTATAGTTAATTTTATGTGAAAGGTGGCAAACGAGCAAATAGCTTCTTGATGGGCGGATAGACATGTTGCGGATGCGTTGCCACCCCTTGTTTTTTTAGTTGTCTAGTCATTTGGTAATTTTACTTGGAAAGTTTTCGGGGAGTTTTGAAAATTTATGGATTTACAGATTTTGGTATGCTCTTTTCGAAATTCAACTGTTGCCACCCCGTACCCCCGCCACTCGTGCCGCAATATTGAAAAAATGGCCCTTAAAAACGGTTTTTTAGGAATACCTCCTTTCCGACGCAATTTACAAAGTTAAACTAGAAAAAATATCCTCCAATTTATGTATTAAGGGGCCATTTTATTATATGGCTGCGTGAGCGGCGAGGATACTAGTTGATAAAGTTGAAATACGAAAAGAGCATACCAAAATCTGTAAATCCATAAATTCCATAAACCTTTCCAGGTCACCCCCTTGTTTTTCACCAAATGACGGAACTAGAAGGCGTTAATCTCTTCTCCACACGCTGTTTCACTAAATGCCTATATTTTGTTAATTGACATGGGCAATCCTTGAAACTTTCAATCCAGTTCTTGGGAATTTTATTTATTATGAAACTGACTCCCTTGTTGCCAATTGTGTGCCTCGTGTGACATTGTATGAAATTATTTTATTCTTCTCTTAGCATACCTTTCCTCCTTAAGAGATACAATCCAATTATATCGTATTAGACTAAATGAGTGCTTAGTTAAGTGTGATTAAGCATGCGTAAGTAAGTACTAAGTAGATAATGTTCTGACGTTTTAAAATACTTTGTATGTAGAACTTGTCCTCATTCTTTTAAGTATAATCGGATTAGTTCTAGGGATTGTGGTTCATTACTTTGTATTGAAGAAAATTAACATTCTTTTGAGGATTTTAGTTTCTATCTTCCCAGTTACCGGCCGGATTGGAAGAAGGTTTTTGTTGCTCAGTTAAAAATGGTTGAATATTGCATCTTTAAGGGCATTTGGTTAGTATTTGAGTTATTGATTGTATTGACTTTGTCTGGTTATGTGGTTTGTTTATGTTGTTTACTAATGCTTGGTTTTAGGCCACCTTCTGAGATACTATTTTATCCGGGTACAGATGAGTTATTGTTTTATTTTGTTTATCTTGGTCTTGTTGTACAAATATTAATTAGTGCCTAAGAATTGAAATACGACCCTGGTGAAATCATCAGCATTCTTTTACCGTCTCTGTCACCTTGTCACCATTCTTCTGAATTATTTTGTACTTAGTGTTTTTTTTTTAATTATTATTCTTATTATACTATTCTTGAAATTAATTTTTGAACCAACTGCCGACCAACATGTGGCCCCCCTATGCCAAACCTACATTTAGGTATGGCATTACCTCTTATGGCATTACCTACCTTAAATTTAAAACACCAAATCCGGACGTCACATAAAATATCAAAACTAATACATATACATAAATCGTAAAAAATGTAGTTATATATAAATCTATGCTTACATTTGAGAACTTGTCGAGATTTTGGCAAAAGACGTAAATGTAGTAGTAGGTGTAGACTTTAGTGCCCAAATTATTCGAATTAGAAGTTCCCTTTTTTTAATAAACCAATTCTGACTTACAGTTTGATTGAGAACAGTCTCTTTCTTTCGCTTAAATTTTAGAGAAACATTCATTATCACTTTAAGATTTTAGGTTTAAACTAAATTTGTTTTTTATAAACCTCATAACTTCACGGTCTCTTACTTTTCTTCGTGCTTCTCTATTCTACTCCTTGCAATCAATACGTATCGCACAATACGTTCCTACAATAAAAAGCGTAGCAAACCAGCGTTTATAAATACAATATTAATTTCTACAGTAATATGTTAGTGAAGAAAGAAAGGTTACTTCACTGTTTCACTTCACGGTTTCTCGTCCTACATCTTTTTTTTTTGATAAATCATTATACTTCTTTATCGTTTTTTAATTGCACAGCAACAGATTAAATGGGTGTTTTATTAGTTAAAATATAAACAAGAACTTGTGTGTTATCATGTATAAACAATGTTCAATTACGCTAATAAAATTATCGGACACAGTTTTAGTATAAAAAAACTTTATCAAGCTTAAATTAAAAATAACTACATATTGAAATAAAATTTGATATTACAACAAGGATATAAACCAACGTAATATAAAAAATAAAAACATGAATAATTGATCATAATAAACATGTTCATAATATCATTAATTCTGAAAATTGTTATTCTTAGAATCGTCGGTGCGTCATATATACACAAGGTTACTAAACCTCGACTAAAAGCGGTCGAAACCGGTTTGGAATTGCTCAGTCTCACTGCGCAAGGCACAAACCCTATTTTATCAGTAAACTGTAATGCTATACGTAGACTTATCTATCCATATAATTTTATCATGATGAATATGATTAAGCTGGAGGAATATATTTGTTATTTCTGTATCATATTCTGAACACTTATTAAAAAATATATATTGAGATAAAAATATTTTAAGAATTTTGTATGTAAAATAGTCTTTTCTTTATTTTCATATTTTTTGGAAACCGATATGCATATAATCAATATACATTATGCATACATGCATGATGCACACATGCTTACAAAAAGATATCAAATAAGCAAAACAATTAAAATTTTAGTTTCTATATACATTATACATACATGCATGATGCACACATGCTTACAAAAAGATATCAAATAAGCAAAACAATTAAAATTGTTTCTCTTTAGTCTTCATACAAAATAGGTAATGTAAAAAAAACGTACTTTAATTCGTTAACGTTTAAGTAAATCATTTATTTCATCAGGCATTTAAAACATTGATTAACAGACGCTCAGTGAAATATATGAGCATTCATTCTACATAATTATTATTCTTCTTATACAAACGTAGTCTGTCCTAAACCGAGCAAGCAAGGTTATCACGAACATAAAAAGATCCGTTCCAATAATAAATGTACAGCCAACTTTGGAGACTTCGTCGTAAATGGCGTCATAAATAGAAAGTATAGAAAGAGATGGATAAATTGCTATTAATGATGTGCGACAGAGACAGCGTACGGTCTACCTATCTAGGATTCTGCCAGGCGGCCAACACTGGCAATGCGCCAGTCTGGCAATGGCATCTGTGTTCGTACTTCGTTCTGTGCGTGCTCGCTTGTGAGTGAACGGAACAGAATTTTATTTGTATATACTCTGCTCACTTGCTCAGCGCTCAACCTAGTTTGAAGTGCGGTCGATCGAAGCTAAAGCCGAGACCGACACCAAAAAGCATAATTATTCAAATAATGCTCGACTGTTTTCGTTTCAAACAAAATGAGTCCAGTCTGTAATAATTTTTATTGATAAAATGATGATAATAACCGCGTGTGATTAAACCGACTCAGCGGTGTCGCCTCAGCGTTTATTTGGTCGGCCATCTTGTATTTTCGTTAGACGTTCTGTGACTGAACTTCAATAAAAACCGGATTCTTTCATTTATTAACATAAGTTTTCGGAAGTCGAGTGAAGCGATAAAGTGTTTTGGTTTCAATTTATTGTTATTTATATGATATCTGTGGTCGGATTGTGTATTGACTTTTGACTATAGAAGGCTTCTATCACAGTGGTCATTATTATGGTCAATTAATAAATGATTTTGTATCATATAATACGATGATCGTGAGTATATTGTATTATTATAAAAGCATGTTTCAATCTAATTGTTGTCCACGAATGTTCTATTAGAATGTTTTGGTTGTATTTAGTTGTACACTTGTGCATCTTTTCATAAATTCATTTTATGTCCCGCTACGAAGTAAAAGAACCACATAATACTCGCTTTATAAACACAAATAAATAACAAAAAGATTAAAGGAATAAAGAATACGTTACATTTTATTATTATTTCAATTTGATTTTGTTCAATTTGAGTTTTATAAGTAAAAGTCATGTAAACAAAGTAAATGCGTTATTTTTATTTGGTATAGCAATAAGTTGGCTTGTTTACAGGTTAATCATGACAACAAAGATTGAAAATGAATATCCTTCATCACCTCCAAATGATGAATCAGGTTTGTTTTTATTTTATTTTTATTTGTTGATTTTTTTTCTCTCATAGAACAATCCTTAACAATTTTATGAAATTGTTGACATTTATAACCAAATACCCTAAATAATTACAATTATCATTACTATAAACGAAATGTAGAAAAATATTTTTATTAATAATAATTTGAATAAACATAAAAGAACCTTATTGTCAAATTCAATTTAAAAAGAATACATATAATTATGTTTTAAAATATAAGATAGTCACACATTTATAGATTTAATATTTTTCTTTTTGTATGAATTATATTATTTTATGAAATATTTAATTTATTTTCTGAACATATAAAAGTATTACTTTTGTTATTCTTTAATATATTAATGCTTTTCACTTATTCTTTATTTATAATAGTAAGTTGACTGTTTCATCTGATTAGAATTTAAGTAATATTTAATGTAAAAAAAATTATCTGTTTGCATGTTCCTTTATGTAAATATATGTGTTATAATAATAATATTTTTATCTATATTATATATAAAAGAAAGTTGTGTTTGTTACAACACATAACTCGAGATTGGCTAGACCAATTTTCATGGTTTTTGGTTCGTTGGATTTTCTCAGCCCAAATAGCAGAATACATCCTAAAAATAATGAAAATTTGACGAAAACATAATTATAAAAGATGAATCATTTTCCCTTAATACAGAGTTGCAATCCGTTATGGTTTCCCCGGATTTGTCCTAGTTTAGAAGGCATTTGGGGAGCGTCCCGGGAAGATTTCATTTGTAGACCGAGTTATAAAATTAAATAAATCCACGCACTATGCTTGCACACAACAATCAACCAACAAATTAAATTAAATTTCCAAGAATACACCTGCACTGATTTTTATAAATTACTTTTAAAATGGGAAGATATTCTAAAAGGTATTGGAAAAAATGATAAATACAATAAGACTGAGAAGTAAAACGGCAAGAGGCTGAGAAAAAGGCTTCAATAGCTAGATAGACAAATAGTGTACCTAATTTTGAGTGCAATAATTGCTTTTTATTTTATGTAGTTAAAGTTATGTTTGTTTTCTTCTTCTTCCTAGCAATTTCCCAGCTTTAGCTAGGGTCTGCCTGATTAATTCATGGTCTGGTCTGATTGTTTTCATTAAGTAAAAACTAGTTAAAATATGGTTGTTGATCCAAATTTTTGATTGATTATTTTGTTTTAAAATTTTAATAATGTAACTTATATTGTTGTAGGGCTAAAATCAAAAAATGTTCTGTTTTGTTGTTTAATATTTAATAAGACGGAATTTAGTTTATTTTCTGCTAAGATAGGTATATTTTGTTATATAAATGACTGCTGATAAAAAGTAAAGCAGTTAATAATTATAGAATTATAGAAAAGCTACCTCGAAAATTGTAGGACTGAATACTAGAATGGTCTAAGTAGGTACTTTTAAGATTTTAATTCATTCAATATATGTTTTTGTTTAATATTCTAATAAGGTTTTGTTTTCTTATTTCAAGAATTTAAAAAGCTGATTTATACAGAGTTACAGGTTAAGTCGACCGAAATCCTTTAAGAGAGGATACATTCCATCATTCCCAACCGATTTGACAATGGAACCCCATATACTAAACCTAACTCTTCTCAAGTTATTGGCCTTTGAATTTATTTTACAAAAATTACAGATTTTTTGTCGATTGCCCCCTTTATTTTTGTTTTGCGTCCCAATTTTGTATTCTTTTTGCTATTTTTGTGTAGAAGATTAATTGCTTTATTATTTTAAGCTACAAAACTGCCAGTAACTATACCAAATAGTCATAGTAAACAGTCAATTGTAAAAAACAAAAAAAAAATTAAAAAAATAATTTTTCTTTGTAAGATATCTTTAAAAAAGTCTGACAGATGTGCTAAAAAATGTCTAGGGCTCTTCAGCTTTCCGATAAGGTATAACATAGGGTATTATTAGAATTCTCGAAAAAAAAAAACTAAACAAAGACGCCCGAGCAACAAACGTTAAGCCACTCGAAAGCCTTTTGTCGTGCAATGGGTTCAAGCGGGATATCTTCCAATGTAAATAGGTACGAGAGGGATAAGTAATAACTATCTCACCAAAAACATGCCTGTTAAAAAGGGGGCCAAGTTCCAATAAGCTAATTGTTTGCCTAAAAAAGGGTTGAAATCCAATCTAATGCCACGTTTAGATGCACTTTGAAATCGATCATAATCATCTTCATCAACAGCATGATCCACTGGTAAACATTTGCCATTCCCTAGGTGCTTGGTTAAAAATATCTAAAATGATAATACTTCTAAATTTGAACTTGGCAGGTTTTCGTGCTGTACGTAACACTTAAATAATTGTGTCCATTATTTATTATTTATATAATTAAATTAACCTGCCAAGATATTAGATAGATTATTCTATACTCTTGAGTTTTAGAAAAACTTTTTGTCGTCCGGATATTTTTTCGTCTGGTCTGGATATTTTGCCGTCCCAATATTTTATAGTCCCGATATTCTTGCATTATTTTTATCTTCATATTCTTCTCCTCAAACTCTTTCATTTGATACCCATATCACAGCAGTGCATAGGAAGCGTGTTAAAGAAAAGGAGAGTTACATACATACAAACAAACAAACAAACATACAAGTGATGCTAATATACAGCGTGTAATAAAAAATCGATATTCGATTAAGCCAACTCACGCTTGACCGATTTCTTAAATTTTTTATTACATATTTTATACCCCCCCCCCCCTTTCCAGCGCTTAGATTTTGTTGTCTCCGTGTAATAATAATTGATAATTTACTACTTTCGTCAGTACTATTATGATAAAACAACGCTTGAGTATTTGAGTCAGAAAACAAAATAAAACAGTCCAAATACATAATAAATTAAGTTTATTCATGTTTTACATTAAATGATTTTCTACATGCCCTCCGCTATTTCGCACACATAGACGCATTCTTTTTCTTATGCCACTTTTCATGTCACTTAGGCCCCAGTCGTCAGTCTATTTCTTATTTTATTAGCTGTGTTGATAATTTTTTGCTTTAAAATCTCAATCGATTGTATTGTGTTCGGTTCTTTATACACCAAACTTTTCATATGCTCCCATACATAAAAATCAAGGGTCAAGTCTGGACTCCTTACTGACAACGGTATGGGTCCCCTTCCTCCAATCCACTTATTGGGATTATTGTCTAACTACTCCCTGACATGTTTAAAAGATCTTGTTGATATGTCATCATATTAAGATGTTTTTGATTTAATATTATTCTTAAAAGTTTCAATGACCGTGACATAGCTCTTACAAAAAATATTATATGTTTTGGAATCATTTTAAACATAATTATTTTGAATAAAACTATTTACATTGAAAAAAAATTTTTTATTAAATAATATATTCATACCCTTTCTTAAGAGTTTATTTTAATGCAACAATAACTTTATATGCTAGTCGTAAGAAAATATTTTGAAATTCGAGTCTAGTCATATTATATCCATTATTTGTCTTCTTCTTCCTGGCAACCTCCCAGCTTTAGCCAGGGTCTGCCCATTATATTATATTATACCCATTATTATATAGTTGTAACTGGATTCATAGTATGAAATATAATAATTCGCAATATTCTGTAGTAACTTCATAGTAAATTAATGATATTTTCGTCTCTATTTTCAGATGGGGAGGATCAGTCATTTTATTTAAATTATCCAGAAGAAGAAGCGGAAGAAGAGAAAGAGAAAGAAAACGATACAAAAACATATTCTACGGACGTTGCTGGGTTACTTGCGAAATTACAGTCATCAGGGGCACTCGTTAAGAAACCCAAACAAGAATATCGCTGCTTGACTTGTGATTTAGACTTTTCTGATTGGGAAGAACAAGAAAATCATTTAGTAAAACACATATCGCTCCCTTCAGTGATATTAGACAAGCTGCCTTCAGACGACGAAGACCTGCCGCCCTCTGGAGATGAAAACTGGTCAGATGAGGATGAAGTTCCTCTACCTAATAAGCAAAGCACGGCAAAAACGCCCCAAAAGATAGATATATCACAAATATTGAAAAAAACTGGCATCTCGCTTAAAAAACCCGTCGAATCTGATAAACACAGTTCAGATTCAGCCTTGAACAAATTGAGTGGCTTGGGATTTACGATAAAAAAAAATTCAACGCCCATTAAGAAAGAAAAACTGGATAATGAGACTGATAAAACGAATGATGCTGTGCAAAAACTAGGGAAACTGGGTGGCATTAAACTTAAACTCAAATCTGATGGTAATAATACCAATTCTTTTAAAGTAGTCAACGGTTTAAAAGATTTCAAAGCTTCCGACGACGAAGACGAGGCCAGTGGGAACGAAGAGGATAAAGACGAAGCAGACTTTGACGAAGAATTTGATAAAAGCAACGAAAACAACGGTTCCGACGTTGATCATGATTCCGATGAACCACCGATAAGCAACACAAGAAAGAGTTCAGACAGCAGTGACACCGAGAAAGATAAACGACAGCTCCCAAAATTACCTAGAGGTATACAAACTAAATTGATAACGCCAAAAAAGGAACCGATTGCACCAAAACAGACTCCAAAGAATCCTCCTGAAGAAGCCGTTAAACCTAAACCAACAAAAGTTGCAGTCAAACAAACACCAAAAAGAGGTGCTGGTAAAGAATTTACCGGACCCGCTAGTAGGAGACAATCACAAACAGAAAGACAGGCACAAGCTGAAAAACAGATGATTCCTTCAGACAGGCAAGCCAAAACTATTACAGAACGTCAATCAAGAAGCACTTCAGAAAGACAGTCGAGGGCCTCTTCAGAGAGAGATGATACACAAGACAGCGATGGAAAAGAAACTACAGAACAAGGGAGTGTTGTTGTTAAACAAGAAATACAAGACGCTCCTAATAATGAAACCAAAACATCCGAACAGGAATTACCTATTTTCTCCTCGACCATTAAATCTGAACGGTCGTCACCACCACTATCCGAAAGATCCACGCCAGTATTAGCCAGAGTTAAATCAGAACCTGAGGGTTCAGCAAATACCGATCAACAGAATGATGTTAATAATTCCGCTCCCTTGCTACCAGTTAAGAAATCTGAAGATACATCTGTTACTGTCATAGAAATCAATGGAGATTCGAATGACGAAGACGATGACTGTTGTGTAGTGTCTACAACACCGGCACCAGATGTAAAACCAGTCGTACCAAAAGTAGAAACTACAGCCCCACCACCTTATTCCACTACATCCACATATACAACATCACAATCTAGTTACAGTTCTTCCAATATGTCTTCTCGTTTGTCAACAGCACCTTCGACAGAAAAGCAACACAATTTCAATTGGAACGCACCGGATAGCAAACCTCCTTTAGACATGTTGGAGAAAAGTGCTGATGATATTTTCGAAAGCTTATTATCAACCAAGAAAGAAAATATGTCACTATCAGATGCAAGCGAATACATTTCATTAGATACATTAGGTCCTCAACATACTTGTGATATATGCAATACTAGATTTACTGATGTAACATTGTTAGAAGAACACAAAAGGGTGACGGGACATTCAAAAAGTCTGGTGGCTCCAACCCCATCAACACTTATGCCATACAATCATTCATCGAATATTTTGTCCAGCTTACTACCAGTCAAACAGTTAGCCGAACAGGTCGGGAAACTATCAAATATAAGCAGTGGGAGTTCAGGTTTCACCCATCAACAAAACGTTATGATCAATATACAAGCATATCCGGGTGGTGGAGGTGTTATGGTACCTCCACAGGCATACAACTCATACAACAGCCCTACATCTGGTGCCAGCCCAGCACAAAACATGCACGGCTCTTATTCACATCCATCCAGTAATATGTACGGTTCCCAGAATCAACCGATGTCAATGCCAGGACAGTATCAAGGGTCAAATTATATGGGACAAGGTTACGGCCAGTACCAAAGTCCGATATCCAAATCTGGTTATCCATCAACGATGCCTCCGACTTCCTATTCAATGGCCCCATCACCGTATTCGACAGCCTCTCCGTTGCAGAGTATGCAGCAATCTGTATATGGACAATCTTCTATGATGGGTCAACAGCCCGGGGCGATGGGTCCGCCGGGAACATCACCCAGTCATTCGTATGGAGCTGCGTGTAGTCCCGGGGGAATGAAACCGCCAGGCAGTGGTATAAAAATACAAAACATTCAGACTTTTCCGCCCGGACAGATGATCGGTGCTTCGAGCCAGCCGATACCCGGACAACCGATAACAAGCGGACCTGAATTTACCTCGGCTCAGATGGCAGCAGGTCAAAGTATTGGAGGACAAATGCCAGCTCCCACGCCAATTAGAATGGCAGCGGGTGCAAATATTGCTGCAAATCGTCCGCGGATGCCGTCTGTGAGAGGACAAAGGCCGACAATAAGGCCTGGTATTCAAGTCCACGGACAAGTTCGTGGTGGTAAAGTGGGGCCACGGATGCCCATGAAACGACCCGGCGCCGCCATGGGAGGTCCAGGTCAAAAAAGGCGATCAGATATGCTCCTACCCGGCAAACATGATAATGAAGATTGTCACGTTATGTCAATGCAGAAGCAACGTGACGGCCTGCCTTTGATCCATAGCGTCCAAGGTGCAAAGGACAAATTAAACCTGGGCAGTCAAATTTCCATAACAAAGAAGACGGTTAACAAGGAAGCGAACGCGATGGCCAATGTTCTAGCATCGAGAGGTATAAGTGTTAAACAGAAGCAGAAGAGTAGATCACCTACACCGGAACGACCTTTACCACACATACCTAATCTTGGTTCAGGAGTCAGTATTAAACACACGTCTAGATCTAGTAAATTTTCCATACCAGAGGCTAAAGTCGGCGGCGGCATGCTAGCTTGCAAGATATGCAAGAAAATGTTCATGAACCACAATTCCCTACAAGTACACATGTCCAACGCTCATCACGCGCAGAGTAAAATACCAGTTTTCAAATGCGACGAATGCCCCGCGTCGTATCCCAAATCCTTGCAGTTGCAGCATCACAAAAGGGTATTCCACAACGTCGTGGGGCCGAACAGAGAGCTAGGTTTACCAGTAGTGGACCTCTCGCAAGAAGATAATTTGAAACGTCTTAGTAATTTAGGGATATATAGTTTTATACCGTTGGCTAATAGGGAACAAGCGAACGGTTGCTTTGGTATACCTGTGATATCTGTCCACAGTATGCAGAACGGGCTCACAACTAGTTTGCAGGCGCTAGGTGCAGATGGATTATTAAGTCTCGGCCCATTAAAGCCCTTACCTAATTCATAACTTGAACACATCAGAAATGATGTATAGACTTATATATTATTTAGTAAGAAAAAACAAATTCGTGGCAATTTTTTTTCATTATTATTATAAGGAATATTATTAGTTAACATACATTTAGTATAGCTTTATCTGTTAAGACATTTTGTGATGCTCAAAACTGTAAATATATTATGTAAGAGCACAACATTCTTATAGTTACGAAAACTCAAATTCTATTTATTTTGAATATAACAAATACTAGTAATATTTTTATGATAGTGACTTTTTTCTTTCTCATTGATTTATAAACAGGGTTTGAATAATTAAATACCAAATTTGTGAAGTCATCAGTTGCTATACAATAATGATTAATGAAAACTTTTCTGTCAATCCAAATAACATTTTAGATAAAACATTAATTTTACCACAGGATTCTCATTGTGAATACGATGTAATTTTATCTTTGACAATTAACAGTAAAATACCAACAGTAGACACTAAAGTTAATTTTGAACCATATTATGGGTAATTAAATAATATATATTTTCACTTATATTTTTTTTTTGTATTGGTATGGATGAATGTTCTCATGCCAAAGGCTTGTGGCGTCACCGGAAGTGGAAATGACGCGTTTTGTTACTTAAACCTTGTTTGTAAATATGACAATGTTTCTTATGTTACATTTGTACTTATGAAATAATTTTTGTTATATATTTTTCAGTTTATCTATAAGTGCAGAATAGTTTCATTATATTTTTGTAATTGATACTACGTGGATAAAAATTGATGCCTAACTTTATTATAATTAAGCGGAGTAATACTTTTTATGTTAACAAAACAAATGTTGATTTTATAACAGATCATAAATATTTTTGTATTGTGAAGTGATACATATATTCTACGTTGGCGTATAATATAAAAAGACAATCCTTTTTTTATTTCAAAAGATAAATTCTAGAATAATTTGTTAATTGATCAAAGATGGCGGCTATTGTTTTCATTAAATCATTGAAATAAAAAAAATAAATGTTTCCATATTTTTTTTGTGGATAGTTAAGTATTTTGTAATTTGTAAATAGTATTTCATAATCCGAATGATCTAGATATGTTTATGTGAAACAAAAATCGTCCTAACGCCTACGTAGAAAGGTCAACAAATAAAAGTGAAAAAATCTCAAATAGTTCAATAAGTAGATGATTAACTATTGTAATATATAAAGCGTTTGTTTGATAAGAGTTTCAAATTTATAAGAAGTGCTTGTAATGAGGTTTAGTTAATATTCATTTTCTAATATTTCTATAAAGATCTGTTTTTCTTTTAAGGTTAACCTGTATTTTTCAATACGTAGCCAATTTTCTTTTTTTTTCAGTCGCCGCTTTGTATGAAGTCGCACTAGTAATATGTTAGACATATAAAGAATTAAATTATATTTTTGTGTTGATTGAAAACGGGAGTTTTGTTTATGATTTGTTTAAAAGAGCATTTATAAAAAAGAAGGTCGAATAAAGATATCAAGATTTATTTATCAAAAGTATTTAATAGTTTTATTTTATTTCTGACACCTTTTAATAATACTGCAACCCATAAAAATATATATATATATATACTCATATGAATATCTTGGGCAATTTTTTTCTCTGCCTTATGACTACTTTTTCGGATCTTAATTTTTTGTGGTTGTTATAATTTTTGGAGTCTGCTTGCTTATTTTCTTTGTGGATGGCAGCTAAATTATAAATTTAATTAAAATAATCTTTAAAATTACAGATTTTACTAACTCTTTAATTCTTAGATATACCTACATACATAGTAAAAGTAACTACAAATGGTTTAGCTCAGCTACAATGGATTATTAAGTAGTAACTAGTAACCTAGATTTATAAGGTCAAATAGAGTCGATTATTTCCGTCCACGAGTTTTTATGTCTTGACCAATACCATATTTTTTTTGTACTGGTTAAATTACAAATAATAAAGGTTTTTTTAGCCCTTTGGTCTAGGAATACTGTGACGCAGTTCATTAAAATATATAAAATAGATATTAAAGCATCTATCGGGACGGTGTATTCTTTATTATTATTGAAGATTTTCTTTATTTAAATAGAGTTTTGGAAATATGTCTTGACACCATGCAACTATATTTCTATAGTTGTTCTTTTTAATTATGTAACACTTAATGTTTTTATGCTGTTTATACACTTGAGTTGTACCTTTTTTTTGTCTCGTAGTTAGAGGACTAAACTTTGTTTCTCCAAAATAATAAATCTCATTCCAATATAAAAATGTGTTCAAGTGTTACTTAAGAATGAAAACTTTTATGTAATTTGGAAAACATTTAAAATATAATATAAGAGTGATTTTATATTATAACAGAATCAATAACTTTTTCTTCAATATCATAATTTGTGTAGAAAACTATTCAACACTTCTAGCTTAAAATTAATGATGCCAAAGTTTCTCTAGCTATAGCATAATATAAAGATAAATACCTATATATAAACTATTATATATTTCTTTTATTTGTGATAATTAATACTTTTTTGATAACTTAAATTTTAA
Organism: Danaus chrysippus; assembly: GCA_916720795.1. Lineage (NCBI taxonomy): Eukaryota > Metazoa > Arthropoda > Insecta > Lepidoptera > Nymphalidae > Danaus > Danaus chrysippus. The sequence continues at coordinate 5,408,276 of CAKASE010000066.1, read as the reverse complement.
AGTAAGACAAATAAAACAAACGCTGAGTTAGATGATGTTTATTCTAAACTTTAAATTATAAAGCTTCAAGTTATCTACCAGAAGGTAAAATACAGTAATAAAAAAAATTAATATTAAAAAATCCAATGCATTTAACTGTCTCTCCTTGTGCTTAATATAATTTAATAAATGTTGAATCAGTAATTTATAGAAAAATAGTTTTAATTGACATCAAAAATGCTACGGGAATGTTGATTGAAATTGTGTAAATACAAAATGCGATTGATCTTTGAAATAACGGATGCATAATTGCCATAAACCCTTACATTAAAAATTAATAATTAAATGACTGAACACTATAAGGCTACTGCCTTAAGGTAGTATGAGAGCTATACTAATGTAGGAAAGTTATTCAAGACGGAGAAGTTCAACATCAAAGATGAGAGTAGCGTTCGGTGGGATGACTCCGGGGTGACCTTTCTGACCGTAGGCATAGTCAGGGCTGCAAGTTAGCTTGGCTCGCTCGCCTACAGACATCTGTAATTGATAATAAGTCACATTACAACTTTATACTACTAATGAAGTGGTATTAGGCTACTAGGTAGGTATTTTCAGCATTTGGGCGTAATTTTAGTGTTTGTTAGTTAATTCGAGTTGAAGTTCACCTTGGCAACGCCTTCATCCCAGCCCCTGATCACCTCGGACCTGCCGATCTTGAACTTGAAGGGCTTGCCGCGGTCGCGGGAGGAATCAAACTTCTGACCGTTTGTTAAAGTTCCAGTGTAGTGAACGACCACCGTTTGACCGTTCTTTGGGTAAGTAGATTCTACAACAATTAAACGATTTGTTTAATATATGGATTTAACTTAGTACAATTGTGTTCATAACGTCCATTTCTATTTTTCAAATTTGGAATAGCATTGCAGGTTATATTTTGCAAAAGTATTGGATATAGAAAATTTACTCACCATCTCCAGGAGTGATGGTTTCAACCGTGACTCCCATGGTTGTTGCTTATTGAGATTTACTTGTATTAATATAACCGGAACGGTTTATACGGCTAGCTGTACGGTGAAACTGCACCGCTGCCGTAAAGCAATGGGCAAGAGAAAAATGGCGTTTATTAATCTATGGTTTACTAAGGGCGTTCTGCGTTATCATTGGTTAAAAAATTAAAGAGACGCTGATGATTGTATAGACTACAGATTATAAATAAAAACATTTTAATGAGTAGACGAGTATTTTTAAGTAATTTATTAATATTTATTTTTACATAATATATATCAAGGTTTACAAATAAAAATAAATAAAAAAATAAACAGTGAAGTTAAAAATTCAATATTCCTTTCAATAAAATATAATTATGAAAAGACATTCCAGTAAAAAAACCTTCATTAATCTATATATATAAAAATGGATTAATGTTCCTTAGTCTCGCTAAAACTCGAGAACAGCTGAACGGATTTATCTTATCTTAGTCTTGAAATGTTCATGGAGGTTCAGGGAAGGTATAAAAGCTGAAAAAAATTGATTCATTACTGGGAAAACCATAAAAACAGCCCTTTTCTATTTCCCATACAAACGTTTTTTTTGAAATTAGATTTGACAATCATTCTGTTCGATTGAAACAGAAAAAAATTATTAAATACCAATACCTTTCGCCCGGTTCGCCCGGTCAGCTATACATACATAATTATATTACTAATGACGAAGCGCGGACGAAGTCGCGGGCAAAAACTAGTCTGTAATATTTATAGTAAGTTTTGTTTGGTCTTCGATAACAATGACTATCTATGTATTAAAAAAGTTATCTTAAAGGGGTAACTGTCTTTTTTTTACCACTATTACTATTATATAGGTATTTAACTTTTTTTAGTAGCAAAATTTATCAACTCCTTTAAAGCTGCCTCCAACATTTTACAAGATATTAGTTTATAAAGTTTTCTAGAACAATTAATTAGTTTCTTAAAAAGTTTTCTTTAAAATCCCTTCGCAGGACGGATTTCTTCAAATAAGATGTATTTTTATGTCGTTTATTTATATTTTTTCAAGAAAAAAGGACGCAGGTATCTTTATGTCGATATCATTTTCGAACTGCATACCTTTGAGAATCCTTAAAGCCATCGAAAACAAAAGTTATGAAAAAAAAAAATTGCGTGTTTTGGGACGCTTGACAGAAGTGTTAACTTGAAATGTTCAATAAGAAGATTGTGTAACACAACGTTTAGGTTATTACAAAAAATTTATATGCATTAATAAAAAATAATAAAACTTGGTAATAATAAAAAATAATAAAACTTATTTATGGAATAAATTAAATATTACTCGAAACACTTTTAGACCAGTGCCGATAGCTTTTAAAGATAATTAAATTATTATAGAATGCAAACTCATTAGAAAAGGAGGATAATATTATAAAAATTAAAGGAAAAATAATTTACGGGCGATCTGAGGTCGGGAAGGGTACGGGCGTGGGTATTTAAGGGTAAAAAATGGGTTTTGTCGAGTTCCGTCAAAACTAAAAGTCCTACGGAAAAATGTTATATGGCAAAGTTGTAGGTAATAAAAAGATCTAAAACTTTTGTACTAACATTTTTTTCACATAAGCTCAAATTTTATGTGGAAATTCGAAAAACCAAGTTTTTGGTTTTCTATTTTTGTCTCATACAAAAAACAATTTTTTGTCATGAAATTTGATGAAAACTTTCCTTTTGATCTCCCAAATACACTGTAATTTATTTGAGCAGAAATCTTTATTTTTTCAGCTTATTATGAATAAATATTAAAAAAGCAGCCTCATTTTCAATCGAAAAATTACCCGTCAAAATATCAGCTATTTTCAAAAATTTGATATAATTTCCATTTGTTGAAATCTCTTTTTTCCGATGGTGAAGAAAAAAATATAATTTTCTTACTTGCAGTATCATTTTTGGATAAAATAATCATGTCCCTTTTAATGAAATGACACTCGACATCGCATTGAAAATGCTCTTTCTAATTTCTTTTTAATAGTTGTGTACACTGGAAGTTCTCCAGATAGTCTCTCTTTTAAGTTATTTACAGAAAATTTACATTAAGCTGCTAAAATTATTACAGCACTGGTTCAAAAATTTGCTGAATACCTATTCCCTGACTTATGATGCTAGCTACATATATTCATCTTTTTCTTCTTCTGCCTGGCAATTTCCCAGCTATAGCCAGGGTCTGCCTTAAATGTTGTAAATAGTTTTGGCTAATTGTTTTTACGACCGGCCGCCTGCTTGACATTAACCCTCTTCGGGAATGCATGAATCAGTGATGTCTAAACACTCTTTAGAAAGTACATATGACTCGGAAAAATCACATTGGTACTTGCCCGGGCCAGGATCACTAGGCCACCACTGACTTCATTAATTATTAAATGTCTTTATGTTTAAATAAAGTGATTTGACCATAACATGAAAACACAATGTAACTCACAAGCACTATACAAGATTGTTTCATGCGATTATAAAATGAGGGTCGCTGTGTTGCGTTTGTTGTCATCTAATTTATTTTTATAGAAAAATTTAATTTCTTTCTTCCCTGTACCAACCGTCTGCTTCACAAATATGTACCATCAATGAATAATCTGGATGCCCAATCTTTGATTTATGATACGAGCTAGATATATTCATAGTATAACTATTGCAATTGCAACATATTTCAGTTTATCCTTGATTTATACACTAAAAACTAAAATAATAAATAGAAGATAAATAGAAGTGACATAGAATTTTGATCATCGGTAAGTCAGTGAGCGAAAAATTAAACAAAATTAAAAGTTTCGGCTGGTTAATTCTTAAACTCCTGGTATAATATGAATTTATTTTGAAATATACCGTGTTCATACAATGCTTGTTGGATTACGAGAAATATAGCCTTCTCGTTCAATCTACAAAGAAGTTACATGGGGTCGAAAATACCCAAACAGCTTTGAGGAAAGTATGGTAAGCTATGTCACTGTTTTTTGCTCGACTTGGTGGGGTCACTGCTGTGACTCCAGATTCCTATAATGTAGCAAATCATTAAATGATTCTTATTTAAAAATATAAAAGAACAAACTAATAATTAAAAAAAAAAGTCGTGAGTGGAGTCCCGCTTCGGGGAAGATGTGCAGTTCGTAATGTTGGAATGATAACGGGTGGGGGTAGAAATTGATTTTTAAGGAATATTTAATGTTTCTTTAAAACATAATTTATTCCCTCTCACTCAGCCTCTTTCATCCCCTCCTCCCTCTCAGGAGTCAAGAGCGTTAAATGCTTGAAGCAACCTTGTTGTAAGTCGCATAAAAAGTTTCACTTCAAAAATGACTGACAGTTAACTAAATAAATAGTTGTAAATTTTAAAGATTGAAATTTTTATTCAAATTTATACAACACTACTTTTATAAATAAAACATATGTAAAGAGGAGCCCAAGAAGAAAATGGTTATATATATCGGCGCTACCAGCTTTAATAACGGATGCGATATGAAAATAACTTGAGCCTGTCATCAATTATTATTATTAAAACTCATTAGTATTGATGATTATTGTTAAAAGTAAAACGAAATCAAAGGTTTTTTAAAAGGAGAATAGAACTATGCTTTAATTTTAGGTATAAATATGACGTCTGGACTCACGACGGCAGAGTTCAGTTAGTGCGGACCATTGAAGTATGTGATTGTAAGATCATTCGAGAAATACAAGAACATTAAGACCAATTGAAGTTTCATTTTAAAATATCATGGAACGTACTGAAAGAAGTGACATTAGTGACGTCAGCGAGGCTGGCGTCTGTCTCTATAAAAACAATGAATTTAATAAGTCCGATATATCTAACTAAATTAATAATATCTAAGTTAATATAAATTTTATAACATAATGTATTAATCATTATTATTCAAAAATACCAGTTCTTTTTTTTTGCGACTTAATAAATGCAACAAATTAAATATAATATGAAAATCTATTACAACATCTTTGTTAATTATAACAAAGCACAAGTCAGATTGTTTTCAAAATTCTTCTTATTAAGTTGGATGCTACGTCACGAATTTATTTTAATAAGTTTATCAAATGTCAAAATGACGTATAGGGAGGAAAAATAAAACACATGTTTATAAATATAAACATTTTTTTTGCAATTTTTATTAACACGGAGCCAGGGATGGGTTATCACGACAATTACAGCATGCCTTAGACAATAATAAGCTGTTTATGGCTTATTTAACACAAATTCTGCTATAACATTCAATTTATCTAGTAATTTATTCTGTGACTTAAAATGTAGGGTTGTCACCTCAGAGTTTGTGATCACTTGACTTTATATTCAGATTAATTTGATTTAAAATATATTTTAAGAAATATCTTAAATAAATTAAGTTTAATAGAAAAAAACATCAAGTTATGTTGTGTTGTATGTAAATAAATTGTAAATGACGATTTTCAAAGCTCTGATGTGTCAACCCTAAACATGATCCTAATTGACATTTTCAATAAATATGACTTACTAACACACGCTAACAAAAATAACTTATTAATAACATTTATATATTAAACATATATCACTTATATCTATGTATACATTATAAATATAAATAACTTGGCGTTTTGTGCTTTTTATGACATTAATTTTTACCTATATAGTTATCACAACGCAGATATATTCGGTTTTTTAATATATATATATAAATTCATAATATTTTTCTATTTATGTCTTACTAAATTACATATAAGTAAAGGTGCGATTAATAATTTTAGATTTAAAATAAAACACTATATAGTGTCTTCTACTAGGAATTTCCCAGCTTTAGCCAGGGTCTGCCTTACATGTTGTGAATAGTTTTGGCTAAATGTTTTTACGACCTGCCGCCTGCCTGACATCAACGCTTTTTGGGAAAATACACTATATAGTGTATAGAAATATATATACATTAACAATGTTGATAAAAAATAAAGATTCTTTTATATAGTAATAATTGAAAATAATAAATCTATATTAATATTAATACTCTGTCTGGTTATATAAAAAAACATGACATTTTAAGGTATTTTTTTCACCACAAATATCATGTATTTTATTGACACAACACAAAACTCATGTTATTTATGTTTAAAGTGTATAATGTACAAAAAATACAAAAACCATGCTGTTATTTACATAAAAAACTATTATTTTCGTGTATTTTTTGGTGTGATCGTTATTATTATATTAAAAAATTTATCTATACTAAAATTTTTGCTTCCACATAAGCCACCTATTGTTTTGAAATTAAATACTCGGAAGTAGTGCTAGAAGATATGTAACCTTTTTTGTCAAAAACAAATCTAAATTAAAAAAAAAATAGGAAAATACTTTGTTAACTATTCTAACATTTGGCAATCGCTTTGGCTTTATGATGACGTTTTGAACTATGGATTCAATTTTTAAAATGTGACAAAATACTTATTTAAATTTTTAAAATCCTGAATTTCATAAAATGGTGCTCATTAATTAAGATATGGCAACAATTGATAGTTAAATTTGAACTAGTTTTTTTAGTACCGAAAAATATTTTTATATTTTTGTGTTTCAAGAGATTTGCAAATTTTTTGACAATTATTTAGCTTATAGTTGAAAAATTCAATATTCCCGTCCTGTCAAATGCAAACATGAAATCTAGTGAGTGTAGTTTAAGATCAAATTGCTAAGAGTTTCAAAATACTTTGCTTATTGTAAATATATTTGCATATTTTTTCGATCGTTTGATATTAGTAAATATAAATTTTAGTATCTAGTGTTTTTCCTATTAACAACTGATTACCGATTAAGTTTGGATAAACGTAACTTTTTGGCTGTATAACATTAAACCTTTTTCAGCTTCTTGTACAAAAAACTATGAAGCACATAACATCATAAAATTTCATCTACTATATTTTCCATCGTATTAACTGTCAAAATAATCTTTTTAATATAGCTACACAGTTAGTAGATAATAGACATAGATCAGCAACATTCTACTAGAAGCCATAGACAACAATTATATTAATATACCATAGACAACAAAATACAACAATACAAATAAAATTGTAATGATTTTTATTCTTTTAACTGGGACGGAGTGTGTAGTGTAATTTGTTTAATTCAGGGTGTGACGTCATCTTCTTGGTTGTGCTTGGCGAGTGCTAGAAGAATCATGGTCAGCTGTTTCCGGCTTATTTTTCCCTCGCTGCTATATTCGACGCCTTGGAGTATTGTTTCCTCAAATTCAAGGAGATCCTGGGCGTCATAGTCCTGGAAATTCAAACGAAGTATTTTTTTATCTCATATAAAATTCTCCTGTCGCGATGGTAGACGGAGAACTCCGAAACGGCTGGACCGATTTTGATGAAATTTTGTTAGCATAGGTGAGAGTAGCTCTGAGAATCGGATAACATCTATTTTTCATACAACTAAGCCATAAGGGTTGTTCACCCTTAATTATTTAGCATTAAAAAATACATACAACCCAAAATTTATGCTAGTATTACTAGCTAGTATGTATAAACATATATATAAGAATATATTCCTAGTGATTGCTTTCGCGTTGTGGCTGTAAAGTAACCGAAACGTCGCGTCGGGAGTATGTAGTTAAAATAATAAAATAACGCGTAGTATAATCCGAAAAATATTATTTTTTTATTAAGTAATATTGCAATTATATTAAAATATTTATAGTAAGGTTAGAAACGACTTAATTTTTTTTAATTATTAAATTTTTATTAATATACTTACTTTCTTTACAAGCTCCAATAGATCTTTTAGGAAGCCTCGCAGTTCCTCGTTTTCTATGGAGCCGTTGTTATCCTGTACATATACAGACAGTGTTGCCATATTAATATTAAATAATTATTGTTATGTTTTAGTAAAAACATCGTTATATATAGAAATGTAATTAATGTTATACTATCATTCATATTTTTGAGATTATAGTAGTAAGTTTATTATTGTAAATATGTTTTAATAGTATAGAAAGACACAAGCAGGATTCGAATCTGCGAACTTCACAACTAAAATCAATTAGTGAATAACCTTTCTATAATTAGAGTAAGCACTATTCGTCTTAGTTTTTTAGTAATGTTCTAGCTGACGGTTTAACAGTTGACTAACTAACTCTCACTAAGTCTAATGTCTTTTTCAGTAAGTGTATTTAAAGAGACCTTCTTTACAAAATATAATTAGTACGTGCTTATACTAGCTTTCCGCCCAAGCTTCGCCCGCGTGGAGTTCGGTTATATCGCGTTTCCAAGAGAACCTTTTAAAAGTCTGGGATAAAAACTATTCTATGTTCTTTCTCGAGGTCAACTCTATCTCTGTCCCAAATTTCATTAAAATCAGTTCAGTGGTTTAGAAGTGAAAGCGTAACAGACAGACAGAGTTACTTTCGCATTTATAACATTAGTAGGGATATATATATATATATCTGGCCCTCTCAAGTATTCCTCCTCACAAAACGATATTGATTAAAAAGTTACTTCGATATCCCGTGACAGCTCCTTAATTTTTCTCAGCTTGGAAGTAGCGAAATGTAACAAGGAACTTTATCGACATTTAATATTTATTAACATTACATTTTTATTATTTTCAATAAGTAAGAAATTTGCTAAAAATTATAAAATATAATAAAAATTACCCTGTCATAAAGCGAAAAAACTCGTTCAATGTCGTCCTTAGTTAGTTTCGTGGCGCCCTGAAATAATAAAATTAAATTAAATCAGGCATACATTACACTTTATTAAGCAATAAGGTTGTATATTTTTATATATTTACAATTAAAACCTTAATAATGGGTTATTAATATACTTTTAGTATAATTAATGTGTTAAATTTCCAACGCTACATCTACTATTGTATAAAGATGTGCGAAATAGCGTAGTGTGCGAAGTAATCCATCAAAAGATTACAAACTTCATTTTGGAAATGTCAAAACGTCAAATGTCAGTGTCATTTTTGACAACTTTAAATGAGATGTCATTTATTTACAAGCAAAGAGGATATTATAAGGAGTTTTTAATTAAATTTTCCTTCAATTTCCCGAAGGCGTTGGTAGACCGACTCACCTCTATGCCCTCCTAAGAGTGCGGTGCGGAAAGCAGTGTAGGATAGATAGAGGCAAATAAAATATTTAGAAAACATGCTTTAAACATTAAATTCTTTATTATTTTATACATATTATAGATTATAGATATCACATGCTGTTATATTTGTATATCATGTTAATAATTAGATTTTTTTATAGGTACTGAATTATTATTTTTTTACTAAACTATTGGATCTATAATCCAAACTATAGTGCCTGTTGTATTTGTATTTATACAAATATTTTTTTATATATCATTTATATCATCTAATTTCTAATGTTATAGTATTTTAATGTTGTGAAGAAATGTAATAATGTTGTATCGAAGTGACTGTGATATGACGAGTTGAATACCAATAAGTGTAACAAAACAAGCGTCAGCAAGCTTTAAGAATATTCAATACGAACATACAATGCATTATTAACTACAACGTACAAAATACTGAAAAAAATAACCAAACTTTTTAAAGAAAATATATCTTTGTCAACTAATCTTAAATCTTTATTAAGACAAGCTAAAATAAATATGATATTACGAAAAACATAGCTATACAGTAAATAAACAGACATGTCATGTAACGATGTATTAAATTCAAAAATAAGTATAATAAAACAAATTAAATGATTCTCAAAATGGCGGGCGTGAGGTTGAATGGGGCGCGTCACTCACCTTGAACACTTGACGGCAGAGGAAATTCTCTTTAACGGGGAGCAATCTGCGAATATTGTTATGAATTATATTATTTTTAATATAACTATATAATAAACTTATTGTTATAAATACAAATGTTATCGATAAATGACAGATGAAATAAAATAGCTTGTCATTTATTGGTTTTGACATTTGATATAGATTATAATTATTATATCAATTCGCAATACATAAAATGTAGTATTTAATCAATTGTTTTTTAATAAAAATATATGCTTTCGAGTATTAGTATGGCAATTTTTTATGACTTTTCTGGTAAAATTAAAACGGACAAAGTAATATAGTTTTTATTGAATTCACTCATTAAAAAATCTAAATTTAATGCATACATATTTTGAAATTTCAGATTTTCGCGTGTATTCCTAAAAAAAAATATTTTCTTTCAGTATACATATTATGTAACCAGAAATAATGATAATTGTAAACGTAAAAATATCAACAGAAACGTTGTATCAGAATTGCTTTTTCTTTTACTTACTTCGCCATTTCAGACAACTGAAGACGGCCATCTTTATTCGAATCGAATACTTGGAGCTGAAATATCGTAAATTTTGATAAATAAAAATTATATAAAACCTCTTTAAGTTCGATTTTTTTATATAAATAAATATATTTACCATAGTGTCCGTATACTCTATAAGTTTGTCCTCTGAAACGTCATTAATCTTCTTAGCTTCTTTGAGAAGATCTCTAAGGAAATTCTAGAAGAAATATAATTGTAATTATAATACAAGTAATAATTATGTATAATATACTAATAATAGTTATTTTCACCTTCAATTCGTCCGCTTCGATGTACCCGCTGCCGTCTGTGTCGTATTCCCGCCAAATCTGTAAGCATTATCGATTTTACCGAACAACACTTGTTGAGTGTCTCATGTCTATATACGGCTTATCGAATTTTTATTTATACTATACATACTACTTCTACGTCTGAAATTACATTTGATTTTTGTTTCGGCTGTATGTTTTGGACGAAATATTTATTTTGCTTTGTTAAAGAAGATTTTAAATCAGCTAATAATGAAAAAAGATAGGAATTTTGTTAAATGTCCGTTTTTTAATTGACGTTTTAGTAAATCTATGTAATAAGAATAATATAAATGAGACAGTTAATTTATCTTTAATAAAAATTATATTGAAATTAAAAGAAAAACTAAAAAACTAGCCATGAAGTTTTGCATTCAGCCAATAGTTTTCAACTATGCATTAAAACATCTCTTAGTACGCAGCGAGAGTGAATTACATTAATCTAGAAGAAAATCAAAACCCGAGGGAAATAAAAATTCATCTCAGAAGTCGGGGGCAGGGCCTAGTGTATGTTATGTACATACCTTTATATGTAGAGGTGTTATATAACGCTCAATAATATTTCACAAACGCCATATGCGGGTGAAGCTTTACAAGTGATCACATGTTACGTATGATATTGTACACAGATTAATTTATTAATATACATATACGACATTTATACAAAGATAGGAAATTCGAAAAAAAAAATGACATTGACATATAAATAGAACGTCAAATATGACAACATACAGGAAATGCATTTGATTTAGGTTTCTTTTTAATTATGGTTTCTGTGAAAGTTATTTGAAGATAGATCCTTAAAACATAAGTATCCTTCTGACGTTATTACATATAATTATACAAGTTTAATTTGATCTAATCCAAGTTTGTTTCTGCTCATGTACGATGCGTTCTCAGTATTTCATTAATAAATATTCTCACATAATAGTATACGCGGGTTAATGTATCCATACAAACTTGGAATAAGTATAGACAAGATAAAAACTGTTAAAAATAATAAAAAAGACAGATCAAAAAAGGTTTAATTTTGTAGTAACATATAATACATACTTTCATAAACTCGACGCTCGACTCCAAGGGATTGTCGAATCGGAAAAGCAAAAGGAAGTTCTCCTCCATCGGCAACAGTTGAGCGAGCTGTCAAAAAAACATTGACATTTGACAGATTATAAACATAACGTTTGGTTAATCTGTAATTAATATCAACATTAATTTTTAATTTATGTTAACAGAAATTATTTATATTGATTTAAGAATGAATAAACTGTTGGTTCAATGAAATAAAAATATATTTAATCGTTGCATAAAAAACAATCTCACAATGTTCGTATATTGACCATTAGTTTGCATTTTCAATTTGAAATACAGCAATTTGAAGCTTTTTTATTAACTATAGTATGTAGTATAAAAGTACGTAGATGCAAACTAGTGTTAAGTTTACTGGGCTTTCTTATAATATTTAAACTGTATTTTTAATAACAATTTCCATTGCCAAAATACATACTACTAAAAGTATGTTTAATACTACTATTGTGGTAGTATGTATTGTATTAGTATGTATGATACTACTATTAGAATGTATGATACTAATAGTAGTATGTAGTTTGATTTTGTAGTTATGGTCGAGTATTTTCATAAATAAATCTTCATAATTAATGTAGATGATAGAACAACTGGAAAGTCTCTTTATATAGTTTAACAATGTAATCATGAAGTATGGAAACTGATGTACGATTTATACATATAAATTAAAGTATAAAAATCAAATGGAGTAAAGAATATTACATTTTTTTCTATATTAAATACGTGTTATGTAGATATAAGCATTACCTCTCGTATGTCGATTTTTCCATCCTGGTTGTCATCGTAAGCTTCCATAAAGCAAGCCTTTAATTCTACTAACATCGAGTCAGACACAGCCTATGAAAAAAAAACATATATTTTAATCATATATAGTTGTGTTAGTTACGCTATTTATTTATTTACGCTGTAGGGATATGTTTGAAAATTGGTTGACAGATAGTTTAGAACCAGGAGACGGACATAGGATATTTAATTCTGTTCGATTGAAACAGAAAAAACTTAATAAACTCCAATATCTGGTTATTTATGGCCTGTATGGCGGAATAGAGTTCGCCTGGTCAGCTATACATAAACTAGCTATACATAAAACTAGTATATTATAAATAAACTCGGATTAATCAGACTATTGTCATTTGTTACGTAAGTAAATTTAATTAAAACCTGATTTATTTTTCAACTAAGTTTTAAAACTGTGATGACAGTTGCAAGTTTAAAATTAAACTCAATTCATACGAACAACAATGGCGGACTTTGTAATACCAGCGGGGATTGTTGGAAGTAGAAAATTAAATAGACTTTTGGTTGGCTTCGACACAGATACTACATTCAGATCGTGAAATGATTTTGAAAATTTATTATCTATGCTTTATTATTATTGTTAATAAAATATAACATTTTTTCCTATTTATAATTTAGTTATATATTTATCAATTATAAATATTAGTGTAAATTACAAGTTTTATGATTTTTTTAATGATTTTTATAATATTAAAAGTATTAATATATGTGTTTGACATATTATTAAACTAATGATTATTGTAGTTTAGATAATGATTGAATATAGTAATTGATGATTTATGAATTCTTTGAAATTAAATTAATACTAACTAATAACTATGCTAGAAGTGTACTCTAAAGGTTTTCGATGAGACCGTAACAAGCATTCAGATAACTTTGATTATCTGTCTAACTTAACTAGGATGTATTTTTTATCTGTATTCCATATACAGGGTGACTGGTAAATTACTATCGATACTTGAGGACGTGATATTTGACGATCATATATGACAAAATAAAAATTAATATAACATAAATATTAATAAACTTCTAGGTAAAGTTAACCAAAAGTTATGTAATTAATTACGCATCGTGTGAACACCCTACAGATTAGGTATACACACACACACACACGCGTCCACACTTGGAACGTGTCCACACTTTATTTATTTATACGGAAACTTGGTCAAAAATTAAGTACCTATTTTTTTTACATAATTCGAATGAGAATCATGTACCGAGTATTCTCCTTAAATATTGATAGTAATTCACCAGTCACCCTGTATATTGATAAATAGTGACTGTTTTCTATTTATAGATATGACTAAAATATTTATATTCCAAGTAAAGCTTGTTTGATAAGTAAATGAAGTACTTGTGTGTCATGATTAACATAACTTGTCCCGCGGATTCGTCAATTTGGATGAAGTTTAATCGATTTATGTTTTTAAAGTTACAAACACACTGAAATGAAGAACACATCACTATATTTCTAATAAGATATATCATAATTTAAAATAACGCCGTTCTTTTTAAATATTTAAGTTTTTCTATGCAAATAGGTACTTATTATTTTTTATAAAATAAAGTACTACTTACGCTTTGTTATGTCAAATAAATGATCATATTTTTTTATCTTTTACCAGTTTAGTTATAGGTACTTATAATAAAACTTATATTCGTAGAAAGTATTCCGATATAAATTATATAAATAAAAACTATTTTAAATTTCTTGATAATAATTAACAAAAACTCAGATAAGACTTAACTGTGCTATTGTAAAAAGGATTCTATATTGTCACAAGAATGAGAATCCAATATGTCGATTGTCAACTATTTGACAATCTATTTTATAAGCCACGACTAAAATTAGTTAATAACAAAATTCCTAATTGTGACTTTAGCCGGGGCGGTTAAATTTTATTCTTCTCTTCAATTCTACTCGACACTGGCTGAATATACGGTTCATGTCTTTGCACGGATGACGGCCATATTTTAAACAACTAACCAACCAAAATCATTTATTTAGTTAGTAACAGTCAGTGGTGGCTTAGTGGTTAAAAGGCCCGCCTCTAATACACGAGGGCGCCGGTTCTATCCTGACCAAGTACCAATGTGATTTTTCCGAGTCATATCTACTTTCTAAGAGTATTTAGACATCACTGATTAATGTATCCCCAAAGAGGGTTGATGTCAGGTCGTAAAAAACAATTAGACAAAACTATCCACATGTAAGGCAGACCCTGGCTAAAGCTGGGAAATTGCTAGGTAGAAGAGTCAATATAATAATTAGTTATGATAGTAAATAGACAGTTGTTTACGTAATTCGAGCACAGATAATATCATAAATTTGGTAATATGTCATGCCATCCGGAGCTAGTGTTGGAATACAGCCAAATATAGACTTTTGGAGGTTAGCTTTAATTCCTTGTAATATATGACACATAGTTTACGAAAGATTTATTTGTTTTGTCTGTATTTTTGTCTGCTCTATTGATTTATGGACGGAGTTTTGTAATTAATATACTTTTGTTTATACTCAGACGTTAAAATAAAGAATGACTATGGTCACTATGAATAAGTTTCGTCTTGTTTTCGAGCTCTTTATTACATAGTTATAAAGTTATTCAATATGACTAACTAAATACTAAACTCACTAAAACACTAAGTTAACAAATATATAGATGCTTTGAATTTATAATAATTGTAGGTTGAAGGCAGTTTTTATTCTATGTCATGACTCAAGGCACACATTTGTATAATACTATTTTTTATAAAAGAAAAAGGAGGTTTTATATATGGTCTAAGGTGTATTAATTCTTCTTCTACCTGGCAATTTGCCAGCTATAGCCAGGGTCTGCCTTACGTTTTTACGACCGGCCGCCTGCCTGACATCAACCCTTTTTAGGGAATCAACATTAATCAGTGATGTCTAAATACTCTTGGAGAGTGCATATGATTCGGAAAAATCATATTGGTACTTGCCTGGGCCAGGATCGAACCCGCGTCCTCGGCGACGAGAGGCGGGCCCTTTAACCACTGAGCAACCACTAAGGTGTATTAATTATCTGTATATAACAGAACTTTTATAGTCAGGTATAATTTACCATAGATGTCAAATTTATTTCATATATTAAATTTAGTTTACATCAAAACCTAAATCTGTATTGCTTATTTATATAACGAAACATTTTGTATCAAAAAGATTTGGCGTTTTGCCACAGCACGAGTCACAGAGACATTTGATAATAAACCTCTCTTATACAAAAACCCTTATCTTTCTCAAAGCTACTAACTTCTGCCAGAAATGGTTATCTTTAAAAATAATGTAGGAAATTTGGGACAGAATCATATATCCAGCCGAATGTTTGAAACTTGAAAACGATGTGGAAGTTGCCGTATTTATTGCTCCAAAGGTAATTTAGAGGCCATGCCAAGTCGGGCCATTGTAATAAAACTTTCTTTTATAAAAGGAAATAAATTCATTTTATTAAAGGAAAGATCATGTTTCAACGATCATTGCTATAAAATGAGATACAATTTTGATTTGTATTTTATTTTTGATTGTTTTTTTTTTTCAACTTGTTCAATGAGTTTTTAATAGGGGTCGTATATTATTTTCGGTTTATTTAAACTTTCTGTACTTTAATGAAATTTAAACAAAGAAATAACATGTATATTTTTGTTCCTCATTTGTTCGTACCGAAAAAGTATCATCCAATTAATTGCCCCAAAGTAATCTGTAAGGAATGAGAATTAAAAGTAGATCTTTTAACCTGAATTACTGCACTAACTTACAGTAAACTAGAATTTGGTCGAAACGTGTAGATTTCCGACCAAAACAAATGGTTTGACATTTTCTCGATATACGATCGTTGGCTCACAGCCAGGGTTTGACACTCGCGTTTATGGGTTTGGGGAATTATACAACGGGATATTATCATATAAAGCACCTCTATTACACACACACACACACACACACACACAGACACACATACATATATATATTATTGCAACATAAAGTAACTTTATTACATATATCTATTATTACTATTAATTAAATACTCTCAATTAATATTAGTATATATTAGCACAATTATATATATTTATATTGGACTTGAGAAGTTCATACCAATATTATCGATTTGTTCAAGTGCTGATAAAAGTAAAAGTAATTATTCTTCAAGTCTATGAGATTATTAAACTATGAAAATACGTATGGAAATTCATAGTGTTTATTCATATTATTCATAGGACTATTTCAAATAAGAGATCTTTTAGTAATCTTTATATTTATCTATATCTTCTATATATATAAAAATGGATTGCTGTTCCTTAGTCTCGCTAAAACTCAAGAACAGCTGAACGGATTTATCTTATCTTGGTCTTGAAATGTTCGTGGAGGTTCAGGGAAGGTATAAAAGCTGAAAAAAATTGATTCATTACTGGGAAAACCATAAAAACAGCCCTTTTCTATTTCCCATACAAACGTTTTTTTTGACATTAGATTTGACAACTAACTAATATGTCAATCATTCTGTCGCACTTCAAAACACGGAGATTTATGGCTTACAGGTTAACTCCAAAAATATAAATAAATAAACGTTATAGATATTTCTTGATTATAGGGAGATACGAAGTTTGCCAGGTCTTCTAGTTATTATATAAAAAGTACATCAAATAAAAGTTATTTTATCCAATTTCTCCTGTTACTTTGCATCACTATATTATCTTAAATTTCATAGAAATGAGATATTGATAAGAGATATTTCAAGATATGAATAAAAGTTCCATATAAGTGTTGTTGAAATCACACTGCACATTGTTTATTACTAACTATTGAAGAAGCAGCAAATATATTAAAAGGTAATTAAAATTTAATATTATTTATATACAGGATGACTGGTGAATTACTATCAATATTTAAGGAGAATACTCGGTACATGATGCTCATTCGAATTATGTAAAAAAATAGGCACTTAATTTTTGACTAAATTTCCGTATAAATAAATAAAGTGTGGACACGTTCCAAGCGTTCCAAGTGTGGACGCGTGCGACGGCGTGCTGATACAACACCACGCCGCCGCACGTGTGTGTGTGTGTGTGTGTGTGTATACCTAATCTGTAGGGTGTTCACACGATGCGTAATTAATTACATAACTTTTGGTTAACTTTACTTAGAAGTTTATTAATATTTATGTTATATTAATTTTTATTTTGTCAAATATGATCGTCAAATATCACGTCCTCAAGTATCTATAGTAATTCACCAGTCACCCTGTATATCGGCGCAATCAGCTTTAATAACGGATGCGATGTGAAAATAACTTGAGCCTGTCATCAATTATTATAAAACTCATTAGTATTCGTGATTATTGTTAAAAGTAAAACGAAATCAAAGATTATTTAAAAGGAGAATAGAACTATGTTTGAATCTTGGTATAAGTATAACGCCTGGACGCACGAGGGCAGAGTTCAGTGAGTACGGACCATTGAATAATGTGATTATTTAGAACCTTCGAGAAATACAGGAACATTAAGAACAATTGAAGTTACATTTTAAAATATCAAGGAACGTTCTGAAAGAAGTGACATTAGTGACGTCAGCGAGGCTGCCGTCTCTTCTCTTTAAAAACAACAAATCCCTACTAATGTTATAAATGCGAAAGTAACTCTGTCTATCTGTCTGTTACGCTTTCACGTCTAAACTACTGAACTGATTTTAATGAAATTTGGTACAGAGAAAGAGTTAACCTTGAGAAAGCACATAGGATAATTTTTATTCCAGACTTTTGAAAGCTTCTCTTGGAAACGCGATATAACCGAACTCCACGCGGGTTAAGCTGCGGGCGGAAAGCTAGTTTATAATAAATACGATATATATAATATGAATAAATTAATTAAAAAGTTAGATTAAAATTATTTGACCGTTCTCACTCTCCTGACTGTTTCAGATAGGTTTTAGTAAGAGTAGTTAATTTTATGTTTTCCAGATGAAATCATTTCTGGCGATCTTAATCGTGGTTTTAGCAGTACAATCTGCAGAAATTCGAAGTTCCAGGTCTAATCTCAATATTGGTTCTGTGAGACCATACGATCGCTTGTTGCAAAGGTAATTAATTAGCTTTTTATATGATTTTAGACACATCCTTTTTAGCACGTACGTAATTTTGTTCCGTCTTACTTAAACACAAAGTAAAGATATGTTTGTTGATAGTTATTCATTTGTTTTCAATATTCATTTAAGTGAAATAAAGTAATATATTATAAATAAACGAAATTTGATTACACTTATTGTATTCTTAAAACAACATAGGTACTTTGCAGTTACATAAACGTCGGAAGTAATCTAAAAATATTAGTTTCATTTAATTTTTAAATGTATACTCGCGAAAGTCTTAAGTGTCATCAATTTTACGACAACTAGTTTAATATCTAGGATTTCTTGAATTAATTATTGACTTTTATATACAAATGAAGAAAAAATTTGTACATAATTTAATGCTTACAGTTCGTCGGCTTTTTTATGACTGTATATATGTCTGAGTAATGTTTTGTTACAAAATATTGTTGTTACTATGTATAATGTATTGTTTGAGCTCTATAATACGTTCCGAGCTGCCAATATTTGCCTGTCCCACTTGGTTTGTTGAAATTGCTGGCGTCCGTAACTTAAGTCAAATAAGTGAACATTTTATCTGGTTTAAAAAAGTATCTGTTTAAAATATAGCAATATATATAAAAGAGGAAAAGATAAAAGATTTTTAGATTTTTATAGGCTTTTGTTTTGATTTTTAATAGATTAATTAATAATTTAAATCATTATGTTATCAAAGAATATAGTTAGTATTGAAATGTCCCATTGCTACTTTTAGCCGACTTCAAAATCAGGAGTATATACTTAATTTATTCTTATTTCTTTTTATATTTTTTACGTCATAACTTTTGACTGGATGAAGTGTTTTTAATGTTTTTTGTACACTCTTCATCTTATTAAGGAGTTTTTAGTGGACATTATTACACCAATGAAAGCCAAAAATAAAGAATTTATCAAACATGTTATCTCATTTATTGTATAATGTACCTTAGTATAATAAGTAAATTTTTTAGCTATAGATATCCTCAAAATTTACGAAATAACTCTTTCATTCCTTAAAGTGCAGTAAACTACATTTTTTTATAAATTCACACAAATATTATGTACAAACTTGTTAGAATCAATTAGCAGAATTGACGAGACAGAAAATTACAAAAATGTACATCGGGTTTTACCAGAAACATCTCCAAAGATTTTTTTGCATAATTTAAAGTATTTTTTGTTTTTTGTCCTTAATTTCTGCGTAAAGTAGAATACACACACACACACACACACACACACACACACACACATGTAAATTGATTGGTATTATGAGAGTTAGAATATATATTTCGTAAACTGTTTTATCCCTCGGGCTTTTAACTAAGTAAGTTTATATATCCAGAGAGCCATGTTAATTATAACTCTCAGTTTGGTTTATCTGAGAACATCTGTTGCTTAACTTAATAAATAATATATTAGCCAAATAAATCGATAAAGGGAATTTGTTTTATTATTATTTTGATTTTTATAATGAAAACGTTTTTTAAACAGAAGCTACACGATCTTTACCTACTATCCTGTGTTTTCAAATTGTATTTTTGTTAGAACGACTATATAAATTAAATTTGTTCATGATACAATATGCAATATTTGATATAAGTTTCAATAACCAATAGAGAGATGAAACCTCTTAGCATCCATTGTATTCACCGTGCGGGTGTCGGGTCCATCGTTGCAGGGAGAGGAGCTTCAACAGTGACTGTGACTTGTGACCCAGGTGTAGGTTTAAGGGGCCCCTATCTAACGCGTTATACGCTCACCTCCACTGTCCAAGCTCCTCTCTCTACCTAACCAAATTTGAAAAGAACCAACTAGGGCTGCCTTCGCAATCCGTTTCAAGAATGAATTAATGTTAGTTCTGGACAGGCCATTGTCTTTTAGTAGGTTGTATAGTTAGTTAGTGAGCTTGTAATATTTATTGACCTTGATGGCATGGTCTTTGGGGATGTTGGTTTCCCAAGGACTCTTAAGCTTTAGAACCACGTGCTTTAATATTCTCGAATATAAAATATGTCTAGCCTGGACGTTAAGGCACCAATATCTTCTGAAATATATGACTTTCCTTAGATCTCGAAGAAAATTATGAACAAAATCTACGATTGGATGGTTGAAAATAGTGTCTATACGTGTTACTACTGTAAAAACAAACACGTTACGTTAAAACATGCGAAGATTACTCTTTTAAAATTCAAAATTATGTCATATTAAAATGGAAATATCATTTGTCAGAGACGATTTTTCTTTGTTTTGTTTACGACAAGAATAAAACGAGTATTATAAGAAGGAAGTTAATATGCCAGACCCAAATAAATTAAAATAAAGATTTGAGAAAGAAATATATGTATCTTATGTTAACAGCATTTATCTATCACAATGAATCACTGATAAGAGATGTTTTATCAAAACCAAGAACACCTTCAGATATTGTTTCTTAAAACTATCTAGATATTTAATATCAGTATTGCAGAAGCCACAATAGAAGTTACATAGTTTATATATATAAATTAATTTTCATTTGAGATGAAGATTTTTCTGTTTATTTTATTTGCGTTTGCCGTGAATGGTGCTGTTATAAAGAGTAGTAAGAGTAAAAATATCACTCAGACTAATCTCAATCTTGGTTTTGTTTCTCCATACGATGTTCTGTTACAAAGGTAATGTATATAAGTATAACTCTATATCTCTCTGACGCAATATATATATGTATATATAAAGAAAGTTGGGTTAGTAACTCATAAACGGCTGTACGGATTTGGTTTAATATTTGTGGGGATATAATTTAGAACCAGGGGACGGACATAAGATATTTAATTCTGTTCGATCGAAAAAGAAAATAAACTCAATAAATTCCAATATCTGGTTATTTATGTATGGGTTTTAGGGTGGAAAAGAGTTCTCCTGGTCAGCTATATATTGCAAATTCCAAAATTAACTCGGACGAAGTTGCAGGAAAAAACAAGTTTTATTTAAATGCACTAAATCTAAGCCTTCCTTTCGATAAGTTTACATCCTTTGGAAAGAAATATTACTTCATTTACACTGAAAGTCTTTTAAGCTTGTAATAAACCCATATTATTATTGTGTGTGAGAATTCTAATATTGTTTATACAATCATTATTAGAACCTTCATTTATTGGTTGACGCTAAATGTTTTTATGATTGTAATTTAACATATTATTGTGTGTCTGTATTATAATATTTTTCATCATTCCAGAACCTTCATTTATCAGCCGGCTCGACCGAACGCCATTCAATATCAGGACTATATGTTCCGAGGCAATTCTTCCGTCAGAATCTCGGGACTATTCGTGAATGAAGTTGGTTATACTCAGTACGGCACAGTCTCGCTTCTAGCAGGAGGAATCGGATACAGTAATGTCACAGTCAGAATTCAATCCGCAAAAGGATACGGATACTACTATCAATTAGACGTATGGGGACGGTAGATTGACAATTAGAAGAATTACTTTATGTATTCTAAATATATATGTAGGTATATAAATCATGTTATGACTAAGTGTGTAAGAAAATAATAATTTATGTAAACTATGTTATTTCAATTTGAATAAATAAAATTAATTTGCAATTTTTTATTTTCTTATTTGATATTTAACAAGTTTTCTGTAGAAAGGAAAATTGATATTAATGTTTTAGGATTTATTTTAATACAATCTTCTTCGTCTATCTGGAAATTTCCCAGCTTTAGCTAGAACCGAACCCGCGCCCTCATGCTTGAGAGGCAGGCGTTTTAACCTTTTGGCCACCATTGACTTATTTATTTATTTTAATACAATATTAACTTAAAATTAATGTTTTTTTAAATTTTCATATTTTACATAAATACAAAACTTATAGCTCCAACGAAAAAATGTTGTGCAAATCGTATTGAAACCGTTTTTTTGTAATTCTGTCCAAAGTTACCAGTGTATTTTTTAAATTATAATTTATCAATGAATTAAAATTTTTGCTTATTTTTAAAGAAGGGCAACATTTGAATACATTTCACTTGATTCAAGTAATAATGTAAATGCTAAAGAAACTTGTGTAGTGTCTATGTAAGAAAAAAAAAATGAGTTATACTTTAAATAGTAAAAACTTTATTATATAAATAATTAAGCCGTCTAAAACACACACATATATAAAGTTTAAATACGGAAGGCAACTTTATTGAAGTTGGTTAAGAACATAATTTACTTGCTGTCAAAGCCATATGGTGTGAACACATTGCATTGCAAAACACCATTACCATTAATACTTACTACTGTAACTCGAATTGTATATTCGTTTTGTAATTAAAAAAAACATATTAATTAGTGGTAACGAAGATGATTGTCAGTGGTGGCCTAGTGGTTAGAAGTCCCGACTCTCGTTGCCGAGGGCGCGGGTTCTATCCTGGCAAGCACCAATGTGTTTTTCCGACTCATATGTACTTTATAAGAGTATTTAGACATCACTGATTAATGCATTCCCAAAGAGGGTTGATCTCAGGCGGGCGGCCGGTCGTAAAAACAATTAGCCGAAACTATGTATTTACAACATGAAAGGCAGACCCTGGCTAAAGCTGGGAAATTGCCAGGAAGAAGAAGACTTTATTGCTATGATCCAGTGATAAAATGTTTTTGCATGTATGTTTGTTTTGTTGTTCCCTTACACAAAAACTACTAACTAACAAATATATAATATATTTAACGAGTTTTAAATAAGTATTTATATTACTTTCGTGTAGTATTTTAATATAGAAAATACTTAAATGTGAGATATTACTTGTGTTTGATACATTGACCTACATATGAAAATTAATTAAGATTGTTTTGTTTGAAGACGGGTCAACTAATGTCTATAAACTGGTCATACAGATATTATAAATGAAAGAGTTTGTATGTATGTATGTTTCTTGCTCTAACACAAAAACTACTGAATGGATTTTGATAAAATTTCATAATTTTATAGCTTATATATTAGAATAACATATAGTGATTAATGTATCCAGGATTTTCGCGTAGTCCAGGGTAGCGAAAAACAGCTTAATTGTATCAAAATTATTGCCATAAAGAAATTGTTAATGTTTATTGAAGAAAAATTTAATTCCTATAAAGTTATGACCTAACCCGATTTTCCTCTTACTAAGAGAAGTCTAAACTTTTTCAAGTATTCCTTCATATATAAGAGCATTGTTAAAAATAATTAATAAAGCATAAATCATTGAAATATTTAATATCGAGAGCAATTCCTTAATTGTATATATTTTAAATGATTAATTAATGATCTAATAAGTGTAAAGTTAATTATTCGTAATGGTATGTTAATTAACTATGTGGTTATCAGATCAAATGTACTAGTCAGAAGTCGATCGACCATGAGGAGATACATTATAGTAATAACTCTGTTCCTTATAAAAATTAATTTGGTACATTTGGAAGAAGAGAAAGTTATGGAAGATTCAGATATAATAAGTTTTATTAGGCTTTATGCGAGATTCTTGCAAGAAATACGTACGAGGCGCAGACATTCACATGGAAGAACGAATAGCAGAAATATTAGTGAAGTTATTGAGAGTCATGATAAAGATATAAGTAAGAAGAATTGTGAAAACACTAAGCCTGTGCCTCTGACTTCGTTCGCGGCATTCGCCGGTGACAAATGTGCGACTGGATATGTGAAAATTAATGGATTATGCGCGGAAGTGGACTGATCTACACCGTACAACTTTTAGGAAGTTTTAAATGAAGATTTTTGCTTAAATCTCCCCAAATTTGTGTGCAAAAGACGCTTTTAACTTCAGTGAGTTATGTAAACAAAAAAGCCTTCCCAAAGGTTTTTATTTATTATATAAAACTATATACAATTAAATTGAAATAATTTATTGGTATTTCTTCTATTGAACACACAATTAGATAACTATTTATCTTCAAGCGTTAATGACTTGACAAACAATAATGTTTATAACACAACAAATTTGTCGTAGAAAGGAATCATAGTTTATAGAACAATGAAGTGGCATGTGGTCATTGCTATGACGATTTTGATACAGTTTGTGGTCATAAAACTAATTGATGCAAAGGATTTAAGTGATGGAAGGTCACATCAAGGTCATAGTATTCTTGTAGTTGGTAAAACAAACAGTGATGAAGCTAGAAATATAAGTGGTCATAAAAAAAGTGATAAAAACTCAACAGGCAAAGTCGTCGCGAAAACTTATAGTAGGGAAGGCCAGAATATTGTGGAAGCAGCGTTCATGATTGGCAACAAATGCGCCACTGGTTTCGTTAAAATACATGGCATCTGTGCTTTTATTGATTAATTAATATTATCTTATACATTATGTATTAAATTGATATAAACATCCACACTTACACGTTCCCGATAATTTATTATATCAAAATTATCACACTACTTATACAGACGTATTATAGTTCAGAGAATTTGTATTACAAAATGTTTTTTCCTTAAAAATATATCGGTCCATATAAGAAAAAAATCCTTGCGAGCAATTCACACGTACATTGGTTGGATTGAATAAATATTTGCGTAATAAAAATTCGTTAACACATAACTGGTTGCACGAAATATTCAACACTTCATCATCGGACATGGAGGCGTACATAGTTTTTCTGTTGATAACTGCAACTTTAGCTGTACCATACGAAAAACAAAACATTCCTGCAAATGCACCTGGAATTGGCTTCAGAAATGCAAGAAATGACAGTGGAATTCATTTTGGTTTCAATGCTACTGGACCATCAAATAATACATTAGACCAAGGCTTTGGAACCGCTTTTTCCGGTGATGGCTGTCCAACTGGCAAAGCTAAAGTCCATGGCGTTTGTGCTACAGTGGATTAAGCATTGTGAGTGATATTAAAATTTATCATTAATATGTGATATTTTAATTTATTTGGTGTTTGAAAACAACGGAAAAGGTCTGATAGCTATTGAAATGAAATAAAATTGTTATTACTTTTACATATCGTCTTTGATTTATTTAAAATAATGTTTTAGTTAAAGAATGTTAATTTATTTTAGTCAGCCATTTTGTTTGACAATAATATGAACGGTTTACTTATAAGAAATTTAATTCTTATTAATATTTATATAATTTTCCATAACAGATATAGAGGCGACATATATATGTATGACCAAAAGATTACATATGCTTAATTTTATTGTTAAAAAAATTAAAAGATTTATGTATATCACATACATACATATTAGTGTTTTAGTTAAAACATTTATTAAATACATAAAACTTATCAATTTTTCTTTACCTATATTTAAATTATTTTCGACTGGCAACAAATTAAATTTATTTATTTAAAAATATGATTTTCTAAAAAGGTCGCTTGTAAGAGATAAAATAAATTTGTTTTGGCTGTTTGAATTTGATTATGTCCGCGCAAACAAATGTTTCCTCTCAACAATATATTAGGTAAATAAAAAAAAATGTAATTTTTTAAGCGGGAAATTAAATATTTGTTAAAAACTACAGTTATAACTAGAGTTATATATAATAAGATTTAATAGTCAATTCATGTAATTATGTTGTTAATATTAAAGAAATATTTTAAATAAAATTTAAATAATCAATTATAGAATGATAATAATGATTAATGAGATATGAGAGCTTAGTTGGTACAGCATTTGTAATGCATTTTAAGGATATAGGTTCAATGAACTTTTCATTTTAATTTTTTTTATTTAAATATAATTTTTTTCATTAGATTAACGTAATTTAATCGTTAGTTTCACCTCTATAGACTCATTATATATATATATATATATATATATATATATATATATATATATATATATATATATATATATATAAAAGAAAGTCGTGTTAGTTACACTATTTATAACTCAAGAACTGCTGTACGAGTTTGGCTGAAAATTGGTGGAGAGATATCTTAGAAGAAGGAAAAGGTCATGGGATTCCCAAAGAGGGTTGATGTCAGGCAGGCGGCCAGTAGTAAAAACAATTAGCCAAAACTATTCACAACATGTAAGGCAGACCCTGGCAAAATCTGGGAAAATTTCCAGGTAGAAGAAGAAGGAAAAGGACATAGGATACTTTGGATCCTATTGAAAAAGAAAAAACTATGTTGATTCAATCCAAAATCTTCTTATCTACTGTCTTTAAGGAGGAATAGATTTCGTCTGGACAGCTATAGATTTAAAATTGCGAAACTAACGCAGACGAAGTCGCGGGTAAAAACTAGAAGATTATATAATATATTCCTTTAATAAGTTTATAGAAAGATTTCAAAAATATTTAAATATTAAACAGCTTAGTATTTTGTATGAACATATATTAAGAGAAATAAAAATGAAATAATAAATGCTTTTTATTAATTGAAATGATATTGTTTTGAACTAAGTATTTACATAGTATACTTAATGTATATTAACAATATATTTAATTACTATTGACATAGATAGTGTTTGCACAAACATTATTTAATTATAAATCATTTATATATATATACATACTTATATTTTTACGGTAATTTAAAAATGATTGCAATAGTGATGTGGCTTATGACGAATCTTTTAATTCGGATTTTGGATCTTAAGAAATTTATCACAGTTTTTCGGTCTTAATATTTAATAGTTTTTATAGATTAAAAATATTTATTAAAAAATAATGATACATAAAAGATTATGAGAAAAAAATATAAGATGTTTAATATTGTATTTCACCAATTGTTAAATGATTGTATTCGAATGAATTTATTATTAAAATATACTATTAGATTTATCTGTTAAAAGTAAAAATTAAATAATTAATTTGATAAAGTTATGTGATAAGTCCAATCTCAATAAGATTTCGATCATGATGGTAGCGATAATAATGGAAAACGATAATTTTATAACGAGGAAGTATGAGATCTACGACATTCGCGAGTATTCATTTAAATAAAAGTCTCGTCTGTGAATGTAGTTAAAAATAATAAAAAAATATTAGTTAATATGAAAATATTAGTTTTATTTAAACGTTTAAATTTACGATAGACCGGTACCTTTATTTATTTATTTTCGGTTGCTGTAAAGTAACCGAAACGTCAGGGGTTTGTAGTTTATAATGTAAAAAATAAAAATCGCGTAGTACATCCGAAAATATTAGTTTCATTTAAACATATATATTAGCTTACTACTAGTTCGTATTACTACACTACATACCAAGCGTTTCCCGTATCTCAATTATTACGTAATAATTAATATAATTTCGAAACTAATAATGATTGACTGGAAACATTTCTTGTGCAGTGCGTATAAACTTGTGGTAAGTATACTCAGGAATGCAATTAAGTTTACAATAATAAAAAACTATTTTCCCGCTTACATAGTCGCGGTTAGTTAGCGTTTTTGCGCGGATTTGAGGAAGAAAAGAAAAATTCATATTATCTTTATTTCCACGTGAATTTTAAAATGTACTGATGTAATAAAGCATGAATATTCTCTTCTGTAGTATTGATTGACTGAGATGTGTCTTTTTCAATAGTAATATATATATTAAAATTATATTATTTATATTTAAAAAGAAATTGAACTGGTGGGCAAACTGGTATATATATGTATACATCGTAAAGCATATCGTTTTTCTAATGATTTACGGAACCCTAAAAACTAGAATGTTTAAGAAATACTTCAGACAGCAAATATGTATTTAGGATTCCATCATACATTATGTATTATACAAATACAAATATAAAGTTATTGAATATTCAACAGAACCATTTGTAAACAACATTTTTAAGTTTAAATGCATTTTTTCCCAAGCAATTAAAATTATTGGTCCTTTTTTTAGGGGGAGGGAAACTGATTCAACTTATCAAAACTCATCAAACTCATCATATGACCCCTTTTATTCTGAATTGCGCTTGCATCAACCTTAGTTTGGCGATTTTGACTGATCTTCAAAATGGGTTTCAGAAAGAAAAACTTATATACATGAAAGTAGAATAGAATAGAATTACAAAGAAGATGATAAATTTAAATATAATTCAAATGAAACTAATATTTTTCGGATTTTACTTCGCGTTTTATTTTTGATAAAAACTACATTCTCCCAACGTTTCGGCTATTTTTCAGTAACCGTGATCACGGGCAGACGAGATGTGAGTGTCTGTCAGTTGGTCTGGTCATTTTATCTCCTACCGCCATCGATTTCTTAATTTTCCTGGGTACCGCTCTGGGTGCCGGCAAAATGCGCTCACGGTGTCTCGAGGTCCTGCGGTGTGGTCACGGACATGGGATTTTATATTTTTAAGAAGAGGATCCCAGGTGTTTGATAGGTTCCAGCCATCTTCTCTATTGAAATTGGGGTGTTTTTTAATTTCAATAGCCTCGCGGATTAACCTTGGTATATATCTGTCTTCACGAGCGAGGATATGTGGTTTATCAACTCTAATGTAATGGAATGGTTTGTCCAATGCATATTCACACACTGCTGACTTCGATCCAGAGATATATATATATATATATATATATATATATATATATATTACTTTTTCATTACAATGTACTTATTTTAATAAGAGTGCAGTCTAAAATGAAGGGAACTGCTTTTAGGAATTATTCTTCGTATTTTCTTTAGTATCGTCCGTTAACGAAATTTAAAGACAATTTTAATTAATTATTTATATGAATACATATAAT
The DNA here is from genome assembly GCA_916720795.1 of Danaus chrysippus. Lineage (NCBI taxonomy): Eukaryota > Metazoa > Arthropoda > Insecta > Lepidoptera > Nymphalidae > Danaus > Danaus chrysippus. Next base: position 5,379,018 of record CAKASE010000066.1, on the reverse strand, counting down.
TAATGATGGTAGTTAATATATTTGATTTTAAAATATATATATTTTTAATATAACATTATTATAATTTATAATTATTATACAAAAATATAACAATAATCTCATTAATTATTAATAAAATAGAGAGATTTCTTTCCACTTTCCTGTAGATAACAATTATATATGTTTCGTAGAAATGTTTATATTTTTTGTGATAATTAAATATGATAATTTTATTTATTAAATACATGTATTTTCCTTAAAGATTAATAAATAAAAATACATAATACATATATAAATTATGCAAACGTTTTTAATAATACCGGAATAAATATTAGCTGTCTCCATAATTAGTTTTTGATGACTGTTTCAACGAAGAGGTTAATTAAATTTATGAAACTCTTTGTTATTTTTTTATCACAATATTATCTATCTATTCAGCCTAGTGTGAAATATTTATAATCTGTGTTATTCCAATATCATTAATAAGGATGTATTTTTTATCTACTTTTTACTGTGAAGTTTTAAATTACATATAATATTGAAAATATTGTTTTAATATATGAACTTAATTATGACGTTCTTATCAATTGGAGATATCTTAGTTGTTTTTTTATTATAAACAAAAAAATTCTTAAAACTCTATTTATAAACAACATCTCGGAATATCCGAACTGATAAAATATTGAGTTTATTTTAAAATAATGAACACATCATATGATCTTCAGTTCATTGCCGTACTTCAAGCAATCTTATCCGGTTTTTGAGAAAGCAAATATGTAAATACTTTAAATATTTGAACACGTAATGGAAAAACTAAATGCCGGCAAACATTTTTAAATTTATAAATCGGCAAAGGTTTTATCATTCAGCCTGATACCATGGAGGTTTACATACTTTTTTTCTTGATCGCAACCAGTGCTGCGTTGCCGCTGGAGAAAGAAACCATTGTGGATGGAAGAAGTTATAATGTAGCTGATTTAGTGCTGGAAGTGAACACAACAATGCCAGAATATTCAAGCACCAATTATGAAGATGATCCATTCTCTTCGTTCGTTGGAAATGGATGTCCAACAGGGAAGGTTAAGGTGCTAGGAGTGTGTGCGTATGCGGACTAAGAAAACATTACATTGACAATTAGTTAAGCTTAATAATTTATATGGAATATATAAACATATGTATGCTTAGTATTATTTCAGTGGTGGCCTAGTGGTTAAAAGGCATCTCACGCATGAGGGCGCGGGTTCGATCCTGACCCGGGCAAGTACCAATGTGATTTTTCCGAGTCATATGTACTTTCTAAGAGTATTTAGACATTACTGATATGCATTTCCGAAAAGGGTTGATGTCAGTCAGGCGGCCGGTCGTAAAAACAATTAGCCAAAACTATTCACAGGGTGTAAAGCAGACCCTGGCTATAGCTGGGAAATTGCCAGGTAGGAGAAGATGCTTAGTATTATTCCGATTTATTTTTATTATATTTTTTGATGAATCATTTTGTTGTGTCTGCTGTTCCTAATGTATATAATAACGTTTTAAAATTGCTATTTTTTTGTTATTCCGAGGTCTTTAAAAGTAATCTTCTCGTATGATCTTTATTTTAACTTTGTTGCTTCCTCAATTATAACTGATTGTTATACTAACCACGAGTTAAATTAACTCGTAAAATATGTACAATTTTAGAGTTCTTGTTATTTATTATTGTTCTAGAAACATAGAAGGCAAACATTGTAATTTAATTAAAATTTAATTGCAAAATTAACAGATAACAAATTGTTTAACATTAATCTTTGTGCTTATAACGAGTTATTTTACACAACATACGAAGCGTTTAACGTTTTTTCATTACGTTAATACTATATAATTTACTGTTAAACCGTCTGTAATGACTAACTTGGAGTAAAATAATGGAAATCTTGACAGATTATGTCACAAAGTCTTGCAATGCGGGCACACATACTTGTATTTATACTCGTCGCAAGAACTTACGCGTTGCTTCACGAGGAAAGAAATGATTTAAATTTCACACAGAATATGGATGAAGTGAATCTGGATGGTTTAAAAATTAATAAAACCGAAGTAATGGTGACGAATTCGACGTACGAAGTTGTGCCTCTCGCTTCCTTTACTGGCGACGCGTGCCCGACTGGCAAGGTCAAAATAAATGGCATTTGTGTTGATAAAGACTGACAGATATATATATTATTTAATATATTATGTGTTATAAAAATGTGTGTTACTGTGAGTATAATGTATAAAAAAGTTCGGAAGATTGTATTAGTAAGTAAAGTGACGTAATAATACTGATTAACTTGGTTAAAAATGACCTTTAATAGTGTTGTGATACTGGCTGGGTCTTTTGACCTTTTCTATAGCGATAGAGCTATAATATATACATATATTGTTTATAATTTTCTATGTTTTATATGTAAATTTAATACATTTAACTTTTCAAATTCATTAGAATTGTATATGTAATTTTAATCATTGATTGTTTTCTTTTATATATATCATTGTGACTTCAATGTATGTGTGCAATAATATAAAATATTGTTATTTAATATAATTGGCAACATTATCTAATTAGCAATTAACAAAGTATGGAATATTTTAATTTATCATCAATATATGTATGATATACTATATTATGTGATATATTTAAAACATATTAAAATAATCATAATAAAACATATTTTTATTTCTGTCCCTCCAATAAGTTTCAATGACATTCTTTGTGTCAAATTTAAGAGTCATTTGACAGGTATAATGAACATGATTTTAAAGCGATTTCCTTGTTATTTTTAATATTTATATTAGTCCTTTCGTATTCTTTTTGTAAATTCATTAATAATTTAAAACAGAACTTATTTATATATAAATAAAGTCTTAAAAAAATTCAACCTATTAGACAAACTTCTACGTGTTTTCTTTGAACTGTATTAAAAATTATATTTTTATTTGTTACATAAAAAAAAAACGATGATAATAGCAGAATATTCTATACTACCAGTGTGAATAAAGCCTTAGCATAGAATTATATCTATATAGAAGTAATAATAAAATCTAACATAAATATATGGAAATGTTATAATAGATAAATAATACACAACATCCTCAATTGTATAAATATAATCTACAATCCATATAAAGTTATGGGTGACTGAAACGTTGAACAATGGAATTATCAGTGGTTTTGCTCATAGTGGTATTATCGTGTGTAGATGCGAATGGATCTACTTGGATACAATCCAGTACAGAAGATAATATGTACGTTACACCATTCCATATATCTGCCGTTTTCGTAGTTAATGATTGCCCGACTGGAAAAGCAAGGATGAATGGCTTATGTGTTGACTTGCATTAAAATCTGTTTTATATATATCGGCATTGGAATTTACTTATTGTTTATTATATAATATTATTGAAGTATATATAATGATTTGAATATAATGAATTTTATTATTAACACCCTTTAATTTTGTTAGAATAATAAAAACTAAGTAAGTATTGAAACATTCCCGCTATTTGGGATACACAAGACATGTTTAATCGTGTTATATATTAATTTTCAATCGATTTTCAATTTTTCTCGTCATCAGCCTATCAGAGCCCACTGCTGAGCAACGGCCTCTTCTCACATGGAGAAGGTTTGAGCATTAATCACCACGCTTGCCCAAGACGGATTGGTAATTTATTTAAACTCATATAATCTTTTTTGAAGTCGATTAATATTTTGAAGGTCAATCAACTTGATTTAGAAAGCCTGCGTTATCGTTGATTTATCGATCTGATAGGAGGTTAATTTTTAAAGGCTTGGTAATCTTTATATATAAAAGAAAGTCGTGTTAGTTACACTATTTATAACTCAAGAATGGCTGTACGGGTTTAGATGAAAATTGGTGGAGAGATAGCTTAGAACAAGGGAAAGGACATAGGATATTTTAATCCGATTGAGAAAGACAAACGAAAATAAGTTGATTAAATTAAAAATGTACTGTCTTATCTTATCTACTGTCTTTAAGTAGGAACAGAATTTTCCCGGTCAGCTATACATTTCTTACTCTGAGAGTACGCAGACGAAGTCGCGTGCAAAAACCAGTTGTATATTTCGTAATTTTTTATTACATTTGATTCATACGAGGTGAGGAAGAGCAAGAAAATATAAAATATATACTTAATAAGGAAAAATTATTATTTAAACAAAAATGTTTAAACGTCATTTAAATAAAGGTATATTGTTTTGTTATTAAATTATGTTTGTGACTTATCGTGACTTCATTATTAAGAGTCATTTTTATTAAATCCTTTTTAATATTATAATCTGTTATCGTCCTTAATTACTATTAAAGAAATGAAGTAGTTTTTATATATTTTTTTCAATTGGCGTTAAATAAATCCCCAAATTTTGGCTCCCTTATAACAGATCCTTGGAAGTCAAACATTTAATTTTTTTAAACATGTTAATCTAAGGACAATTTTTAAATAGCCAGTTTTATCAACGAGTATCTACAATGACACATGCAAACAATTTGAAAATCCAAAACTCTTGTTTGACTTCACTTTCGAGAAGTAAAATATTTAGTAAGACATATATTATAGTCAGTGGTGGCCTAGTGGTTAAAAGGCCCGCCTCTCATGCACGAGGGCGTGGGTTGGATCCTGGCCCGAGCAAGTACCAATGTGATTTTTCCGACTCATATGTACTTTCTAAGAGTATTTAGACATCACTGATTAATGCTGATTCCAAAAGAGGGTTGATGTCAGGCAGGCGGCCGGTCTTAAAAACAAATAGCCAAAACTATTCACAACAAGTAAGGCAGACCCTGGCCAAAGCTGGGAAATTGCCAGGTAGAAGAAGAAGACATATATATATTATCTCTTCATATAAACCTAAATCTAAGATATGACCCATAAATTTTAAAAACAAGTAATATTTTTTCCTCTTAAATTTTTATAAATTAGAACCGTAGTTGATGTATGCTTTAAGCCGGATAAAGCAGCTTAGCCGATTAAAAGGTTAAGCTGTAAAGTTCGTTAGCTGTTTCAAATTTAATCCCTCGTCTGATATATTTTAGAAACGAAAAATGTACCGCCATTGTTGTCTCTTTTAACTAATTATTTTAACATTTGGTAATATGTAATAAATAGTTCTTATTTACGACTTTTTGTGTATTTTATTCTCTATGTATACAATTATTTATAATTTTTCCAATCCAAAACCTTGAGTATATTAATTAATAATAAAAACTATATATAAATATAATTCATAATTTTCAATGAAACGTAAAGAAAATTATTATTGTTTATTTCAAAGATTTTTGGTGAATACATCACATTTTGACATGGACATTGACATTTGACATAAACTAACATACAGAAATAAATATAATATTTATAAAGACGAAATCTCTCATCATTCAATGTATTTATATGCGTGTGTCGGGTCCATCGTTGTAGTGAGAGGAGCTTCAACAGTGACTGGGACTTGTGACCCAGGTGTAGGTTTAAGGGACCCCTATCTAACGCAATATATATAACTTGAAAATACTTAAATGTTTGAAAGTTTTGATGTTATTGAATATTCTGTTTCAATTATTTAATGATGAATACTTACATCTGGACTGATGTCAGTGAAATTGGCGCTGGAGACGAATTCCTTTAAAAAACCATCCAGCTCCGTGCCTTCTATGTAGCCGTTACCTGAAACAAGAAAAATAAAATAAAACATACAAACAGAATTCAGAACAAGTGCCAAATGGCAATCAAGCAACAGTTATGTTTTAAAATTGTATTTTACATTTAATAGTCTAACTACGGGTTTGAAAGACGCTAATAATAATTAATCAATTTATTAATTTCATTATGTGGTAGTCATTTTTAGTCAAACGGACAGTGAAGTCTTTTATTATAGATATACATATATGTGTAGTTTTATAAATCTCCCTAAATTTGTTTTGACAATTTTTGAATGACCGAATCAAATAATATTTCTTGCAAGTTTAGCTACTGTACATATTATTTCGCCACCGTTTATTTAAGTAGATTTAGAAATTTTATTGTTACATAATAATAAGGTATTTCTGATTGTTTTCGCCTATACTCCTCTACATTTTACTCCACGTACCCTTTATTTTCGTGTAACTTATAAGAGGGCAGACAGATAAGACAAGTCAAATGAGAGTCTGTTAGTTAGTCTTGCTATTTGTGATATACTGCCAATGATTCCTTAACTTTTTTCAATTAGCTGTTATTTTTTTTCTAAAACTGTAAAACTTTTTAGAAAAAATAATAAAATCGCGACGAAAATCCTCTGTTCATTGTAATTGGTTTAAAATTAAAGCAAAAGTGTTTTAAAAATTCTACTTTTGTTAAGACAAAATATTTTCTGTTACTTTACAGTTAATATCAGTAAACTCTTTGACGTTTCAAATAAACGAAAAAATGTATACAGCCAATGTTGAATTAAAATGTAATTTATCATTTTTAATGGACACTAGCTTTCCGCCCGCAGTTTCGCCCGCTTGGAGTTCGGTTATATCGCGTCTCCAACAGAACTTTTCAAAAGTCTGGGATAAAAACTATCCTATGGTCCTTTTCAAGGTCAAATTATGTCTGTATCTAATTTCATTAAAATCAGTTCAGTGGTTTAGGCGTGAAAGCGTAACAGACAGACAGACAGGCAGAGTTACTTTCGCATTTACAATATTAGTAGCGATTGTTTTGTATGGAAGTAAAATAATTGTTTCCTATTACGTTATGAATGGTTAGTTTTATCAATCATTCATTGATCCTCTTTACAACAGGAGGTAGGATTTAAAAGAATATCAAATGACAAATAACGAAGATGAAAACATGAATATATAAAATGTGGTGTTGACTCTGTGTAATAGAAATAATGTAGGAAGATTTTATCTCAAAATGAAGCTGTCATAGATATAGGTTGTATGTAGTACCTAATGTAATACTATGAAAAATATGAATGCGAAAGTTTGTGGAAGTGTATGCATGTTTGTTTTTCTTTAACCTAATAAATATTCAACCTATTTTGAAAAAAAAACTTCCAACAACGTCGTTTGGACAACACAATAACATAAGTTATAATTTATCTCTTTATACAGGCAGTTTGCAAGGAAATACGTCTTACTTGAAGTAACTAGTAAGTTATATGACGCAAACGATAGATGGCGCTGACGGACAGTTAACTCAAATATTAAGTGTTCATTATTCACTCTAAACCTAATTACGAAGATATTGCGAACGATGTCGGGATTAAAATTAGTATAATGTCCTTTTAAAACAATTCTCATAGTTTTGTTGGAACAAATTTTCCATTGTATTCAAGAAGTTTCATACTACATACAGTGTACATACTATAAGTTTATCTGTATTTGCCTCCCCTTGATTATATAGGAACTAAAAATGTTATCAAAATAGCAAAATTTTGATCTGGGCATGAGTTATACGTAAAAAAGTTTATATATATACGTGCAACGATATTCAGCTTTACATGTCTGATATTGCATAAAATATATTTTTTAATTTATGCCATTCTGTCATTTTCCAAGAAATATTCAATAACATTTCCATAAGGCATTAACATATCTCAATTTTCAGACTAGGTTATTTAGTTTCATTACGTAGACTTAACTATTTATCAAAAAATATTGCGTCATTCTTCGAAAATGGGATTAATATTTTCTAGTATTTTATAAGTATTGCCCCGAATCTATCTGTCAGAACAATAAGTCCACAATAAATTGTCTTGATGGATCGTCGTCTTGTGTCTACGATAATTAAAACATAATTAGTTTTGTCCAACGAGCCAATATCTGTAAATGTATTTCTAGATAGTTAGCTAGAATTCTTTTGTTGTTGACCCTTGTGATTTTATTAAGGAATTTAATTGTGGTTCTGAGTAACATATCTAAGTGTTGGTTTTCCTTTTTAATTTTATTTCAGTATATTAGCCTGTTAATTTGAAACTATATGACTGGTATAAGATACCAATTTCTTTTTATTTCAGTAATTTATTAATTTCCCGAATTTTGAAAGTATTATTGGAGTTGGATTAACTAACAATATTATGTAATTTTAATCAATAGTATTTATGTGTAATAATCAATTAAAAATACAATGAAAAACTTCGTACAAACAAAAATATATAATTTTTGAGTGTAAATTGTTAATTTTTTATCAATACAAAATAAATTCATAAAATTATTGTTTTCAATGTGTTTTTTTTAGACTTCGTAACACGAAAAAGGTAGATTACAAACCTCTTTTCTATAATTGCTTATATCGTACTATTATATTGTAATATATATATAGTGTACAATTAAATATTGATATCACGAGGTCGGCATTATCAATACCGGTATAATAGCTATGACAGACATTTGACATAATCTGTGTATTTACACTTTATCTATATCTATATTATATATAAAATTCTCGTGTCGCGGTGTTAAACATATGAAGAACTCCCTCGAAACGGCTGAAGCGATTTTGGTGAAATTTTGTGAGCCTATTGACTATTGAGTAGGTCTGAGAATCGCCCGACATCTATTTTTCATACCCGTAAATCATGAGGGTTGTTCACGCTTAATTTATTTTTCAGACGAAAATTTTTGTTTTTGTTTATTTATAATGTATGTAATTAAATAATTTTTACTCTTTTACCACCAACCCCTATTTTTTTATATGGATAACGAAGTTTGCCGGGTCAGCTAGTATGTACAACATAATAATCGTGTTTTGTTTCTTTACTTAATTTATTTTATTAATATGTCACGTACTGAATTAATGTAATTTTATTTCTCGTAAACTTTTTAATTGATAAATTTAAATTATAGTTAAATTTCTTATAGATCAATACACATAAAAATGTCATAAATATAATCGATATTCTATTTGCTGAACAGTAGCCGAAACGTCGGGAGTATGTAGTTTTTTACAAAAATAATGCACGCGTATATCCGAAGAATAATAGTTTCATTTAAATGAAAAAAAAACACGCTATATCCAACAACAGTTTCATTTAAAAGAGTTCTTTACATAGCCGCAGTATTGTGTAATTGAAACTACAGTCAAGTGTAGAACTAACTCGCGTTCATCTTTTAATGATTATAATTTATATAAAAAAACTAGATCTAGAAGCAAAAAAGTAATAAATATGGCAGTAATATCCCTACTAATATTATAAATGCGAAAGTAACTCTGTCTGTCTGTTACGCCTTCACGCCTAAACCATTGAAATGATTTTAATGGAATTTGGTACATATAGAGTTGACCTTGAGAAAGAACATGGGATAGTTTTTATCCCAGACTTTTGAAAGGTTCTCTTGGAAACGCGATATAACCGAACTCCACGCGGGTGAAGCTTCGGGTGGAAATCTAGTTGATTATAAAGTCGATATTAATATATTGAGTTTTTATCAAATCACTATTCAATTATGTTCTTATCGTTTACAAATGTCATGTTGTTATATTCTGTGAATATATACGATTTATTTTATTTCAAAATTAACGTAAATATATTTCACATTACAAGGATATACTATCTAGTTAATAATAAATGTGGAACGTAGTATATCTTGGATGTTTTTGGATAAATTTTCTTCTAAAAAAACGTTAAATAAACCTTTGAAATACTAAAAAATATATAAATAAAGCTTTTTGTAATCATCATGAATTTTTTACCGAATATAAAAGTAATTTTGATTATAATAATAATTATAACACGTCCATCTAGACAAGATAATTTTTGTAAACAAACTTTAGTACTCATTAAAACTAATTACAAATTAATATTTGACTTAACCTTGGTTGCTGTTAAAACAATCTAGATATATTTTAGTTAAATAACTTTTACTTGATAATATAAATATTTAGCCTTAAACTTAGCCTTGTACGAGAACTGTTACCTTGGCTGATACAGTTTTTATTACGAAACAAATCATGATATACATTTAACCTTTTTATTTCACGCAATCGGTATGTTATAATAAATAATAAGTTCTATAATAAACATGGCTTTTACTTTTTAATACGTTATCCTCTTCTACCTGGCAATTTCCCAGCTAAAACCAGGGTCTGCCTTTAATGTTGTGAATAGTTTTGGATAATTGTTTTTGCGACCACCCGCCTGCCTGACATCAACGCTTTTTGGGAATGCATTATCAGTGATGTCTAAATAATCTTAGAAAGTACATATGACTCGGAAAAACCACATTGGTACTCATGCATGAGAGGCGGGACTTTTAACCACTAGGCCACCACTGACTTTTTTTTATACTTACGTGTATGTAAATGTTTATGTATGTGTTGGAATGTGTGTGTGTGTGTGTGTATGCGTACGTTTATATAATCTGCGGATTGTAGAAACGAATATCTTACAAGAAAATATTTACAATAATGCCACAAAAGAAGAATTCGTTCATTATTAAACATAATCCACATAGCATACATTCTACTTTATTTGCTTTAGTTCATATTATCAATATTTATATATAAAAAAAGAGCCATAACTGTTAGATTCTTATCAAAGTTGGATAATTTTAAAATAAACTTATAAATAAATCAAAGTTTTTACAATTTAAAGTACTGACATGTGTCACGTACGTTCAGAAATGTCATCCGGTCATTTTATATTATGTATGACAACATTATTTTAAATGTCAAATAATGTAACGACAACCTTGAAAGTTAAAGTTTTGAAACATGTAGAATTTTCTTGATTTAAAATCATCTTTATGTATGACTGTGAAGAGGAAAGAAACTGTACTTTGATTTAACAGTAGGAAAAAAGACGAAATAAACTGCTTAAAATTATAACACTGAATTATTCTCAATTTTTAAATTAAATATAAGTATTGTATGTTTAATTATAAGAAGACTGATGTGGTACTAACAAGTATATGAATGAAAAACTGTATCTTGTTTAGTTAAATAATAAACTTTATAAGTAAATCGGAAATCATTGTTGGCGATAAATATAAATTATAATCGACTAGTTTTACCCGCGACTTTGCCCGTGTTAACTTCAGATTAAGACCCAGTTTTACCAATCATGGTTAAATAAGTAACATCGTGTTAATGCGTTTGATGCTCTGTTACACAGATGTATCGAGCGTCCCACCACGCACAAATGTCCGTTTAAATGTGTTAACCAGCCACTAATATTAAATCCTGCTCTGGAGCTCCGTCTAATGGCTAATATGACTGTTAATGCATTGTCGAAACTCAATTGTCCAATCACAGCCCTCATTTCTTGTAACGCGTACAAAGTATTTGAAAACAATAGATATGGTAGCGGCAATTTAGTTTGCGTCTCGTGTCTTCATACATGATCCAGTTTGAACCTTGATCCCGTAGTATATTTATGGAAATTCATATTAAATAATAGTCTATATCTTATTCTGATTTCTAGGATACATTACAGTAAAGTTTCATCGAAATCTATTTAGTAGGTATTGCGTGAAAACGGAACAAACATAAAAACATCTCTATACCTTTATACGCTCCGAAACTTTCATATGTATTGCATTAAAGGTATCATTAGAATTCTACATTAAACTTGCCTAAAAATAATATTTTAATTTTAAAATACTAATATTTGAATTAAATATAAAGAATAAATAAAATATGTTATAATTGCGTGTCAAAGCCATTTCTTTTGTTGAAGAAAGCGTAATGAAATATTAATAATTTTTTTGTTTAATTAAATTATTTATTTGAAAAGGTTAATTACTATTAATAACACTCACTCAGAAGGCAATATAATTCCTTAAACAAAATCAAAGAGGCGATTCTTTTATATTTATGTGTACAGTTTGTCAGACTACGAATAATTTAATGGGATCTAAGATTTTCGCGAGTATTCTTTTAAATGTAATAATTCGTCTCGTCTGCCAGTGATCACGATTGCTGTAAAGTAGCCGAAACGTCGGAAGTATATAGTTTTTGATTTTTAAAAAAATCGCGTAGTACATCCTTTAAATATTAGTTTTATACGAATTATTTATTAGGAATTTCTACTACGACGTTAAATAAGCAAATTCAAATTAAATAATCATATAAATTATTGCTTTCATGAACGAAGAATCTGATTTAATTTTCATAAAACAAACAAAAATAAACATATTATCAAAATTGAACCCCCTATATACGACATATCGTATACAGCGTGTTCAAATTTAAATAGGATTTAAACCTTTCTGCTTAAAATACGATCAAGACGACGTAACCTCTTAGAAGTTGTATGGCAAATTGCAAATGGCCCCAGCTTTAAATAGGACGCCAGTTTCACTTGACTAATAGCAGCTTACAGACTTAGCTGAGAGCTTGTTTATGCTCAATTATAAAGTAAGCTGCTTAAACTACACTACCATACAAATTGTTAGTTTCTAAACAGTTAATACTAAATGCTTAGTATTTTAACTTAAATATTTCTCTTTTATTAGAAGAAAAAGATTCTAGAAGTTTCTGTCCCGTTTAATTTTATTTTACAGAAAAAAAACGTGAAAATAGAAAAGATGACGTCATGGAAATATCTCTCTCTCTCTATATACATATACAGGGTAACTGGTGAATTACCATCGATATTTAAGGAGTATACTCGGTAGATGATTCTCATTCGAATTATGTTAAAAAAAATAGGCACTTAATTTTTGACCAAATTTCCGTATAAATAAATAAAGTGTGGACACGTTCCAAGTGTTCCAAGTGTGGACGCGTGCGGCGGCGTGCTGATACAACAACACGCCGCCGCACGTGTCTGTGTGTGTGTGTGTATACCTAATCTGTAGGGTGTGCACGCGATGCGTAATTAATTACATAACTTTTGGTTAACTTTACTTAGAAGTTTATTAATATTTATGTTATATTAATTTTTATTTTGTCATATATGATCGTCAAATATCACGTCCTCAAGTATCGATAGTAATTCACCAGTCACCCTGTATATACATATACATATTTGTTCTCTCTCTCCATATATATTAAAATTTAGTAATTTCTATTTAATTTCTTTCCTGCCCATTGTGATAATTATAATAAAAGGCTTAAAGTTGTTTAATATTTCATGTGATTACGGTTGCGTGTTTAGAATTGTTTCAAAACAATATTTTTATAAATGATTTAACACAAAAGGAATGATTAGAAATAAATATACTATTTAGATACGAAATAGTGATTTTATGAGTGTATGAATATACTAAAATATAACCAATCAAATTATCAGAAAAAAAGCAATATTTAAAACCAATCTTGCTCTCTATAATAAAACATGTTATATAAATAATTTCTTTCACTAAGAGACATTTTAAATTTTATTTACCTACTCACATTCTCATATAAGTCTCTATTAAGCTTACTCAAAGTTTCTATCGTAAATTAAAACGTAAGTAAGTAAGTCATTCCTAAATCTCCGCACATGATTATATTAACGTAGCTTCGTTGACAGCAGCTAAAATTAAGTTGTTTTGTAGGTATTGTTAGTAATAATTATTTATAATAATTTAAATTGTGATGCACTCTATATTTCTAAGTGTAATGTTATTTATATTCTGATATTAATTGGGAATTCTTATGATAGTTAACTAGTTAAATAGTTAATAGTCACCTAAATGTTACCTTTGAAGATTACAAACAGGATGCAAGTGCTACACTGGGGATTCTGTTGCAAGTTGCGGATCTATAAACTTCAAAGTGGAAGTACTACCTAAATTATTTCTTAGAGTATCTTTTTCGACTACAAAATAAAATGATATTTAACATAAAAAATATATATTATTACGAATAAATTAATTAAATTGAGCCTATTTAATGAAAACATTCCCAGGTTTATTAATTTAATTAAAGATATCCTTATTATTATGTTCACAACATAATATGTTAGTATTTGTGTATTAATACCTTTACCCTCTATAAACTATTAAACGGTCCGCTGTCAAAGTGACAGCTGTCACACACGAGACAAGATGGATGACATAATAATATAGATTAATTAAACATTGATTTCAGCTGAATTAATTTTGAAAGTCTTTCCATAGATAGCTATAGTCAGTGGCGGCTGTACCTTAAGTGCGCCCGTGCGCTGAACCACCAATTCAAAATTGTATTTAAAAATTACAAAATATTATGTCATCTTAATTTTTAAATTACCATTTTAATATTTATTTTTTAAACATACAAAAAGGTATAAAAAATTTAATTTCCAATTATGGTCAAAAAGTTTGAGCGCTTTACTAAACTCATATCGTGCGCTCCGGCGAGTGCACGAGGACTGCTAATACATCTTGTATGAGACACGCATCAATACGCCTGGCGGGTGAGACAAAAGATCGTTCATAGAAATGTACCGAGTAACGAGTCGGTCCTCGAGCGCCGCACGAAGCGGCCGAAGGTTACCGAGAGCACCCGATGTATGACGTATTGAGCCGGCCGGCAAGGGGCCGGCCGAAAGGATGGGTGCTATGATTGACATTTCGTTAATCGTTATTGGTATTGTTTCAACTTTCACTGTATGCGTGACGCGTTAATTCTTTATTGTTTATAATTATTTCCGTAATTCGTTTTAGTTTTTAATTCGTTTCTATAATAGAACTTTTATTCTGTACTGTGTTTTTTATTAGTTGAAAATGAGTATAAATATTGATTATATTAAAGAAAATAACAAAATTTTTCAAAGTAAAGTGAACATAAAATTGGCCGGGCCGCCACGGCCCTTTTTAAATTTAAAACAAGAGTGTAAATCGAAAAATAAAGCATTTATACGAAGTTTTAAAAGTGAAATGTATAATAGAAAGAAATGGTTGTGTGGATGTGAAAGTCTTAATACATTCTTTTGTTTTCCTTGCATTATTTTTGGCGGAGAATCGATTTGGACAGAAACTGTAATCAGATTTTAATAAAAAGGTGATAGAAAATTTCGCTACAGAAAAATGTCGTCGCATTGATTTAATGTACAAAAAATAAACATATTTTATGTCAATTGTTGTTTTTGTCAATATTTTAGTAAAGTGAACCACCAGTTCGATAACCCACCAGCCGCCACTGGCTATAGTATATAATAGAAATTGGTATAATATTTTTTATGAGAATCCATTGTTATTGAGATTTATTGAACTGTTAGATTTACAGATAATAAAAGAGTATATAGCGAAGTTTTCCGTAATAGATACAAATCGTTGTACGCTTGTACGTCTTCCTAATTGTGATTTAAGACTACGCAATACATCAGGTAAGTGTTTGTACAAAAAAGTATACGAAATTACGATTTAAATATAAAAGAAAACGAAAATTTTAATTAATATAAACCAATAGTTATAATAGAGCTTTGTATAGCTAATTAAATCTAATATAAAAGATATTTTTTAGTCAGTGGTGGCCTAGTAGTTAAAAGGCCCGTGTCTCATGCCCAAGGGCGCCGATTCGATCCTGGCCCGGGCAAGTATAAATGTAATTTTTCCGAGTCATATGTACTTTCTAAGAGTATTGAGACATCACTGATTAATGCATTCACAAAGAGGGTTGATGTCAGGTAGGCGGCCGGTCGTAAAAACAATTAGCCAAATCTTTGTTTCAACATTTACTTCATCAGGCTATAAAATTATTATCTATAAGAAAACTTGGAAACTATCTTAAAGGACTCCATGAACAAAATTAAGTCATATATCTACCATTTTAAAATAAATATCACCACCATTATTTTTTATTTATTCATATAGATCTTATAATCCACAGATAATTAATTATTTTCACTCTAACTGATAAAATAAACTATAGAGGAGAGATTATTAAGACTTCTTATATATTAAAATATATGATTCAATATATAACATATTATATAAAATATATGATTCAATATATTGAAATAGACAATATAATTAAAATATCCAATGATAATAATAAGATTCATTTTAGATTCATTTATTCATTCCTACCACTTCGCACATATTAGGGACGTATCCCTCCCTTTTCCCATTTTTCTCCCCCCTTTTCCCTAATCCCTAATATTTTTTGGATGTCCGTAGGGGACGGTACTACCTCCATCAGGTAGACCTCTGCTCGGTTGCCAGAAAAAAAATTATGAAGAACGGAAAACTGATAGTATTTCGTTTAAACACACTCGTTGTAACTACTAAGGCTATGTACATATCGATCTGTGATATACATAGTAACGTCACGCTACGTATTTGAAACCATTGCCAAGGTTCTGACTTATTAATGAACGCTTCATTCACTGTCGACTGTATCTATAATGAGGATTAAAAGTCCTGTATGTATGATGTGCATTGACGATGTCCTCGTGGAAAAAGATGCTCTCTAGGTAACGCTGACAAAGCCATTAGTAGCTTCTTTTCAAAATTGGTTAGGTAGAGAGAGGAGCTTGGACGGTGGAGGTGAGCGTTTAACGCATTAGATAGGAGGTCCCTTAAACCTACACCTGGGTCGCAAGTCACAGTCACTGTTGAAGCTCCTCTCTACAACGATGGACCAGACACACGTACCGTGAATACATTGAATTGAGGTTTCGTCTCTTAGTAATGGAAGTAAAGGAAGTTGTTAATTGAAAGATAAACTGAGAGACAGTCATTTATACCATTTAGAAATTGCGACAACCATTTATAAATAAACTTTGAGGTTTATTATGTACTAGCTTTCCGCCCGCAGCTTCGCCGCGTGGAGTTCGGTTATATCGCGTTTCCAAGAGAACCTTTCAAAAGTCTGGGATAAAAACCATCCTATGTTCTTTCTCAAGGTCAACTCTATCTCTGTACCGAATTTCATTAAAATCAGTTCAGTGGTTTAGGCGTGAAAGCGTAGCAGACAGACAGACAGACAGACAGACAGACAGACAGACAGAGTTACTTTCGCATTTATAATATTAGTAGGGATTTTTGTACTGAAAAGTCTTCTTTTACCCGAAATAGATATTGTGAAAGATTTTCCTTTATTTGCAGTTAACTTAGTATTTAACTTTTTATAATCACGCTATAAATACCAGATATCAGTAGTTCAAATTTAGTTTAGCTTACCATCTGTCAAATCTGACAGACTGACAATTGGCGGAAAAAAGAGGTTGAATATGATAAAAATATATATTTTAAGGCTGGATTTATTTAGTAAAAGTGGGCTAGACGGATTATTTTCTGTGACGGGCGGGTATGATTGCAGTATCAGCTGATTTTGACGTCTGCGATATCAGAGCAATAACTTTTTTTATATAGTTATATACATTCCACGACCATGGAAATGTCCACAATATTCTGCCAATATCAATAATCAAACAATTAATAATTTATATTAATTACATTCCAGACAAAAAAACTTTAATAAATTATTTTACTACCAAATTATAGACTGACTCTTTTTTCTACTAACGATTAATTACCGTGTGTTATTTTTTAAATTATATTTATGGCAATACATTCGAACCATATAAAAAAGAATCTTTTTTTATATTTTATTGAAGTAAACATATTCCGTTTTTAAAGATGCGACATCATTATTCAAGTGATTCATTTTCAAAATCATGTCCGAGTGTTTTGGGTCAAGCACTATCGTGTTTGCTCCAAATGTAAATGTTGAATTTTTGCAAAAACATATTATATTTGACATAAATTTTAAGCTTGTTTTCAAGCTGGGGATTCGAAATTTAACGTGAGATTTATTTTGAAAATAGGGCTGTTATTATATTAGAATTTTAAAAAAAGCAAAGCATATTATCATACCCAAAATGTACAAGTCATTATTATAAAAAATCTCAATATGATAAACGTCAAATACAAATTTAAAAATAGAACATAATATGTAATACAATGTTCTAATATAAAATAAAAAAAAAATCAAATTTGAAAATGGAATAGAATGTATTAATGTACTCACCGTCCCTGTCATAATGGCTCCAGACTTCCATGAACTGGTTGGCGGAGAGCTTCTTCAGTTCCCTCGAATCAGGATCGCGGAATTGTCTCATGAAATTCGAGGCGCGTTCTAAATTCAAAATCTTCGCCGACGTTGGGGAGTCGCTTGACATTTTTGCGTTCAGATATATCGATTTTTTCCCTCCAATTATATATAGTATAACTACATTTAATAATTAATTTGGCTTTATTTATTGTCTGCTCGTATATTTAATTAAATTTTATTGAGTCTGTGATTGCGTCTTCATAGTTTAATCTGTAACAAGATATTAAATTGTTATATGTGTATATATGAGAAAAACTGTGATTTGTGATAAAAATTATGTTACTTGAGAGTTAGTAGACTTATAGTTGTGAAAGTTAAGGGCCATTGTTGAACGACAAATTCCTAACAAACTATGTACAATCAAAGCAAACTTTCTTTTTCTCGAGAAAATTCGCAATTTATGTAGAAAATTTCGCTGAACTTCGACAGTTCTTCATAACAACGAAGATAGTGAAAACTTATATATAACATTTCTACAGAAGTATTTGAAATTATTTTTAGCATTTGACATATTAAAAATGTGTATTTTTTATAACTTGCAACTTTGGTAAATGTCATTTGATTTTGACAATGATCTGTGCATGAAAAATATTACGTCAATATGTCCGTTGAAGCAAACGCCTTAAAATTGTCAAATTTTTAATATTTTATCTTGATTTCGAAATTTTTTAGTATGTCATAACTCGTGTTGTTCATTTTGTAATGAAAAAAATAAACTAAGAAGTCGATAACTTATAAAAATAGTACACGTTCTACGCCAATTAAGAAATTAATTATGTACATATTGTGTTGAGAATTTATTGAATTTCTTATCAGTGACTGTATATTTGAAATTATTGCCTGCGTTTGTAATAATAGGTAATTACAGATTACTGAAAAAAAAGTTTAGGCTAATTAGGCTGCTCAATGAAGAATTGATGAAATTTAACACCTTTAATAGATCGAATTATTAAAAAATAAATCATATTTTTTTTATTGGTTATAAATTGCTATTAATATTTCTATTTCTTGTTTATATTTAAACAGTTGACAGTTTCCAGAAAGCTCTCAACACTTGTCCAACCTTTAAAGTATGACGTATTCATTGGCCTCGAAATAACACGGCTGAACGGAATGAGGCCTTTGGTTTTAAATTGAAACCTTTCAAATATATTTTGAAACAAGATTTAATTTTATAATTAATAAAATTATTTACATAGAAATATTATAATTAATATTTCTACATTAGTGATTCTCACAGATTATAAAAGTTGTCGCGCTAAATTTTATTCAGCATAGTTACAGATAATAAATAATAGTAGATTAAAAATATTATGCGTATAGCCAATGTAAGGTAATGCTAAGAACTCTATTGTCATTTCTTTAATTTTAATTAGATTTTTTAATACAAATAAAATATTTCAGAATATTCTCAAACAGTTCTTTAGAATTTATATTTCTTTTTAGTATCTATATGTATTTATCATAGGGATGGTACAAATGAGATCGTTTTAATTAAACTTGTCTTCAAGTAATGATTTTTACGAACGTAATTTTTGGTCCTGCTTTGCAAATTTTGTTTCAAAAACATTATACGTGGTGTATAAATTATTCGTTGTAATAAAACTATCTCGAAAGTTCGCCAATAAATATGGATTTTACACTCTGTATACACCCACACAAAATCCATTCCATTTTAAATGAAATATTCTTTACACTATATATATATATATATATATATATATATATATATATATATATATATATATATATATACATATATACAGGGTGACTGGTGAATTACTATCAATATTTAAGGAGCATACTCGGTACAAATGATTCTCATTCGAATTATGTAAAAAAATAGGTACTTAATTTTTGACCAAATTTCCGTATAAATAAATAAAGTGTGTACACGTTCCAAGTGTTCCAAGTGTGGACGCGTGCGGCGGCATGCTGATACAACACCACGCCGCCGCGCGCGAGTGTGTGTGTGTGTATACCTAATCTGTAGGGTGTTCACACGATGCGTAATTAATTACATAACTTTTGGTTAACTTTACTTAGAAGTTTATTAATATTTATGTTATATTAATTTTTATTTTGTCATATATGATCGTTAAATATCACGTCCTCAAATATCGATAGTAATTCACCAGTCACCCTGTATATATATAAAATCATGTGTATGTTATTTTTATAAAATAATTATATTGTATTTAATAAATCTCAATATAGTTCAGTTTAAAATAACGTTACCATCTTCAGTTTAGAATATATAAAAAGTTAGGATTTTATACAAAGAGTGCGTTAAATTTTTTATGACATGGCGTTTAAGTAATTATCGTTCTGACACGTCATAATACTGTTAATTTTCGTGATTGAGAGTGGGAATTCCTCTGGGATTAATCTGGTATATGTATAAATAAATAGTCATATTTTCAGAAGATTAATTAGGATCTAATTTAAGTGGCATTTGACAAGAAATCATTGGGGATAGTAACAAAGAGGATTTCACTCATTCTTCTTCTACCTGGCAATTTCCCAGCTATAGCCAGGGTCTGCCTAACATGTTGTGTATAGTTTTGGCTATTTGTTTTTACGACCGGCCGCCTGCCTGACGTCAACTCTCTTTTGGGAAACAACATTAATCAGTGATGTCTAAATACTCTTAGAAAGTACATATGATTCGGAAAAATCACATTGGTACTTGCCAGGATCGAACCCGCTCCCTCGTGCATGAGAGAGGCGGGCCTTTTAACCACTGGGCCACCACTGACTGAGGATTTCACTCATTAATTAATTATCAATGACAAAGTCTCTATGACAAGGCTGTAAAAGATATTTTTTAATGTTCACAATTATTTCCTTAGAAATATTAACTTATTCTCTGAACAGAAATGTACTTCTTGATATTAGTGAGTAAAGTTAAATAGCATGATTTACTTGCATTCAATGCTTGCATATTTTAATTAAGTTTTTTTATACTCTTAAAATATTTTATCTTATTTTATTTATTGCAATAGATTATAAGTGGATTATATAAATAAATGTATGATTAAAATGAAATTAGAATCGGGATAAGTGTTCTAAGATGCAACCCTATCTAGTAAATAAGGAAAATTTATAAAGTTTATTAAATATATGAAATTATAGTTGTAACATAGTAATAAATTAATACTATTCTAACTTCTACTAGAACTATGTCCTAAGTTTTGGACTTAAGACATTTTGATATCAATTCAATTTCTTAAATAACCCATTTCGGACAGAGAAGAATATTGTTTAATAAGGTCTAACAGAGTTACTTTTATTGAATTCTTATAAAATTACACTACAATTTTGATTATTTACCATTTTAAACGTTTTGGTACAGAGTAATAATAGTGTATGTAATTTCTTCGTTTCTACGGAGTTTCTTATTAAATGATTCATTAACGTCCACTTTTAAAATGGATAGCGAGTGATAATTTCAATTTAAATATTTATCAATAAAAGTTCTTCAAACATAATGATTACTATATTCTTCTTCTTCCTGGCAATTTCCCAGCTTTAGCCAGGGTCTGCCAAAAAAAATAACTCTTCCGCAGAACATGTTATACATAGATGGTTTCGGCTGATTGTTTTTTTTTACGACCGGCCGCCGGTCTGACATCAACCCATTTTTGGGAATGTTCTTACTGAGCTATTTCAGTTTGAGCATTAATCACCACGCTTGCTCAAGACTGGTTGGCGATTTCAAACTTATAATTGTGAAATTATAAGTCCAGGTTTCCTCACGATGTTTTCCTTCACCGTCTGTCAGTGGTGTCTAAATACTCTTAGAAAGTACATATGACTCGGAAAATCACGTTGGTACTTGCCCGGGTCAGGATCGAACCCGCGCCCTCGGCAACGAGAGGCGGGCCCTAACCATTAGGCCACCACTGACAATAATGATTATACATTAAACTATTTAAATGATTGATAAAACTATTTATATTGCGTTACGAAAATTCTGACGCTTTTTATATAATAATATTAATAAAAAAGTAAAACGTTGGCGTCTTATTAAGTTGTTGATAATCGCAAGTTTTTTTTATTACAATGGAAACAACGATCATTGTTTAAAATCAACAAAGTTTTTGTTAAATAACAAAAATATTATATCTCGCTGAAAAGTAACTGGAAAGGAATAAACAATGCCGAGATGAAAATCGATAAGAATCACTCCGATAATTGACAAAGTACTTTAGTTGTGTTGTTTGTTATATTTCACTTAGTTTTTATAACAAACAATAATTAATTGGTTAAAAGGAAAAAGAAATAATAAAACAATATATACAACTGGTCGTGGTGGCTTAGTGGTTAAAGGCCCGCCTCTCGTGTATGTGGACGCGGATTCTAAACCTAGTAAGTACCAATGTGATTTTTCTCCGTTATATTGTACGTTCTAAGAGTATTAAGACACCACAGACAGACGGTGAAGGAAAACATCACTAGGAAAACCTAGACTTATAATTTCACAATTACAAGTTTCAAATCACCAACTCGTCTTGAGCAAGCGTGGTGATTAATGCTCAAACACTTCTCCATGTGAGAAGAGGCCTTTGAGCAGCAGTGGGCTCTGATAGGCTGATGATATGGAATAGGGAGCAGTTAATTTTTTTTTAACTTATATAAAACCGTTAAGAAATTTGGCATGTGTTACAAAAATAGCTTTCTGAAACTGTATTATAATATTGAATAAATATACATTGATATTTTATTTAACGATATATGTGAAAATATTAATTCATGAAATCATATAGTTATATGTAAGGCAGTAATTGCATTTAATCTAAGCACTGGAATTTTTACGGTATTGGAATGCTTATATCCACATCTCGTCTGCCCGTGATCAAAGTAAAGTGGTTGCAAAGTAACCGAAACGTCGGGAGTATGTAGTTTAAAATAATAAAAAAACGCGTAGTAATATGAAAAATATTAATATCGTATATATACATATAATTAAGCTACGTTAATTATATAATGTGTGAAGATTTATGAACAAAATACTGAAAACACTGTATGTGTAGTGACGATCTAAACTCGGATTAAGAGTAAAGAAATTTTATACTAAAAATGATATGTACTTAGAAAATATACGCCTTTTGCTACAAACATGTCATTAGAAAATCTCTTGCACCGTAATATATATACTATGTATGAATATTCTTGCATTTATCTTTACTTATCGCCTCGTATTATCACCTCGGAAAGAGCTGGACAAAAGGTTTATACAAAAACGAATTTAGTTACAAAATTGGTAGCATAAAACCATTTCGGGTAGCCTATAAGGATTTTAGTATTTCGACGATGGCTATGTGCCAAATTTTATTATACAGGCTTTGATTTAGTCAGAGTTTTTCAGTTTCTAAAAGTATTTGGCTTTTTAAACGAAAATCTTTACTTCAATAGAAGAGACAATTATAAAAAGGTTACGTCAACATCGTTTTGATGACATAATGATGCCTGTCAAGTGTCAAATCTATAATGACATTAAGTTTTTTATAAATCTGTCAGCCTTCAATCGTATATTTACTTAAACAGTCAGATTAGTGTGGAAACATTTAATGACAACGCAGTTATATAAAAATATTTCTATAATTTCCATAGTTTTGTCTTTGATCATCATTTTGCTTATTTGAAACTAAACAAAAATATCATTTTTGTTATTCAGCCAATAACAGTTACAGATAATACTCATTTTAAATAAATATAGTCGATAAAGTGTCATATATTAAATCTTTTCTTAGTATTTTAAGACCTTGTTTGTTTGTATGAATTTACGGACTCGCAGAAGAATATTTGAATATGAAAATTGACATAAAAATAAGTCCTTTTTGTCAGAAGCAGTTATAATTGTAAAAAAATACATACTCCCTACGTGTCTGTTACTTTTCAGAAACCGTGATCACGGGCAGACGAGATGTGAATATGACAAGACCAACTGACAGACTTTTACATCTCGTCTGTCCGTGATCATGGTTACTGAAAAGTAACCGAAACGTCGGGAGTATGCAGTTAAAAACATTAAAAAATACGTAGTACATCTGAAAATATTTGTTACATTTTAAATCCTTCATATAAAACATTGTTTTCAATGCTAAATAAATATATTATTCACACTGCTTGTTGTTTTATTAGATGAAATCCAGTTTTATACATACATATATATCTCTTCTACCTGTCAATTTCCCAGCTATAGCCAGGGTCTGCCTTACATTTTGTGAAAAGTTTTGGCTATTTGTTTTTACGACCGGCCGCCTGCCTGACATCAACCCTCTCTGGGAATGCATTAATCAGTGGTGTCTAAATACTCTTAGAAAGTACATATGACTCAGAAAAATCACATTAGTACTTGCCCGGGCTAGGATCGAACCCGCGCCCTC
This sequence comes from Danaus chrysippus, assembly GCA_916720795.1. Classification (NCBI taxonomy): domain Eukaryota; kingdom Metazoa; phylum Arthropoda; class Insecta; order Lepidoptera; family Nymphalidae; genus Danaus; species Danaus chrysippus. The sequence goes on along the minus strand of CAKASE010000066.1, from coordinate 5,354,677 downwards.
GAGCTTGAGATCCGGGCCTCTTAACCACTAGGACACCAGTGACTTATAATACATACATATATATATTATATATGTATATGTATAAATCTTAAAACGAGAAAACAGCAAACTTGAAAGCAGATTACTAAGAGTTTAATCCCGGATAATCCCTTTGTAGTGATCGAAATCCTAAAGTTAAACGCGGTTACAACGATAATGGCGGCAAAATATTAAAAATTAATTTTGTTAAATTCTACTACAGCTTATATAACTCATATTATCATATTAGCTTGATTTAACAGCATATTTTTTTGATTAAGTACTTATTTAACTACTAATATGAAACAGCTAACAGAGTTTTATTTACTCATAAATGATGTTTTAATTTTTAGTGTATAAAAAAAATCTACAAGATGTATTACTATTTTGTATGACGTAATTATCATATTAATTCTACTAATACTATAATTGCAAAAGTTTGTGAGTGTGTGTGTATGTTTGTTTCTTCTTCACGCTCAAACAGCTGAACCGATTTTGATAAAATTTTGTATACAGGAAGCTGACGTCCAGGAATAGCATATAGGTTACTTCACATCCCGAAAATCCCGGAATTCTGCAGGTAACACCGCGGGGCGCAGCTAGCTGTATATATAAATATATATTATATTTAAATATATATTGTATATTATATATAAATATATATTGTATATATAAATATATATTGTATATATAAATATATATTGTATATTCGGATTTGAATAAATATTCCGACCAGCTTAAGAATATATACAGGTTAATCAAAAGATTTCATATTTTCCATATTAAATACTCTACCAAGGCATTAGTAAAATTGAGAATACTATGTAAGAGTACCTGTTGCATTTAAAACACTTAAAGTTTAAGAAGAAAGCATACAAAGATCGTAAAACTCGGTCGTTTGTTTTAGCTATATAGGTTTACTTTTAATTTAATCGTTTTCCGTTTCTCAATAACCTACTTTTATACTGATTATTAAAGGAAAAGACGGAAACGTAACGTGTGGCGTATAAACGCAAACTTAGGGTAAGGATACTGAATCATATAATGCCGTCATTTCTGTCGAGAGCACGTTCTACTACGAAATTGATTATTCACAGTGGAATGTGTATTGAATGTTATATAATAATATCGCATTTACTATTATTATTTCATACTTCATAGATATAGCATAAAATATTAGAAATATTCTTAGCACATTCATAATACTATGACAAATTATTTAAAATCTGAGCATCATGTGTATGTTAAATATATTTTTCAGGTAGCACACACTCTACCACAGTACAGTACAGTCATATGTACTTTTTAAGAGTATTTAGACTGACATACGAAGAAGGAAAACATCGTGAGGAAACCTGGACTTCTTTCACAATTATAAGTTTGAAATCACCAACCTGTCTTGAGCAAGCGTGGTGATTAGTGCTCAAACCTTTTCCATGTGAGAAGAGGCCTTTGCTCAGCTGTGTGCTCTGATAGGCTGATGACGATTACACAGTCTACAAGTGCTTAAGAATCTCACTGGCTTACCGGCCAGTTACTAAATTAATAAAGAGGTGATACACTACAATAGGGATCTAGAATTTGTAGTAAAATACTTCAAGACGACCTCAAAGGGGTATTTGAGAGCGAGATTTTACATCAAACAATTCGTCATGAAGCGGCCGATTACTCCCCTTCCTCTAATTTAAAAATAGGTAAGGAATGACATCTTAGACAACGTAGCAAAGAGAGAATTTTAGAGCCTTACACACGCGTAGCACAAAGTCCCGCTTTATACATAACATCCCGTATTCTGGTGTCGAAGGACATTTGTGACTTCTCCTCCAATACTACCGCGTTTTAAACGATATCTGGCCTCACAGACTCTCTTGGGACCTACCTTTGGGCTATTCAGACCTATATATCAAATCCAATAGGGCTGGCAGCAGCAATCTTAATAAAAAAGTTACCAGTCTCTTCTGTACGAACTATGTTTTTATTTAAATCAATTTAGTTTTGATGTAAGTTTAACTAGAGTTCATTATAAGTATTAGGATTAAAAGTGACACAATTTACGACTATCTTTTCTTTTATAGAAAAGAAAAGATAAAAGAAAAGATGGTCGTAAATTGTCACTCTGTCCAAATGTCTATACATTCGTATATTATTCACGCAATGAAATAGTGAAATGCTTCTAGCAGTGAATATACATATATATGTTTTGAAGTGTAAATATTTTCAAGAACATAGTCCAGGCTATGAAAGTCAAATGAACATTCAATATATATATGTATATGTGTGTTTAATTTATATATATGACGTTGTTGTATGTACTTGTACTTGTACGCTACTCCAATAGTAGAAGATATTTGTTTCCATTTCCATTCAATCGCACTTTAAATCGTATTCTGTTAAATACAGTTAAGAAGTTACATATTTTGCTATAAATTATAACACGATCAATAAATTTTTATTTTTAAAATTGAATAAAAACTTTATAAAGTGTTCGGTTTCTTATTTTCTTGTTTATTTTTTATTTTATACACAGCTCAAACCCTGATATTCATAATCGGTTTATCGAAGCTTAGCTCGGTATTATTCAGTAACTGTGTAATTGGAGCCTTTTAAGTTTGATTTATTTTTAAATTCACACTTATTTTTAAATTTAAAATACTAGTTTTTGTTCGCAACTTCGTCTGTGCGGCTTAGAGAGATATGTATAATGCTCAAACAATCTATCTATAGTTTGTTTTACATGTCAAGTAGAATAATATAAAGAAGAAATGAATAACCTATATTTTATTCTGATATCTAAGCTATATTACTGTAAAGTTTTATCAAAATCTGTTCAGTAGATTTTGTGTGGGCAGTGAAGCGCGTGGAGCACTTAAAAGATTTTTCATGTCTTTTTCAGACGGAATTACGGGTAAGAGACAGTACGAAATATAACAGTTCCGAAGTAAATTATAGCTAATATACATACATGTAGACATCACATACACACATACACACACACACACACACACATTTATATAGCATAACATAAAATAAATAAAATCTAACAACAATATATGTAAAGGTAAATTAATAATTTAATTATCGAAATTTATTAAATTTTCTAACTCTAAAGGCAGGCAGGAATTTCAACTAGAATGCGCAACTAATTTGGGTCGCTGAAATCAAAGTAACGTGTTTAAAATATATAAAATTCTAAAAATCTATGAGTTATGAATAATTTGATAATTATTTAATGTACGATAAAGAAATTATACCATAAAAAAAGGTTATTAACGAGAGTATGTAGTTTTTTACAAAAATAAAGCACGTGTAGTGTATCACAAAAACATTAGTTTCATTTAAATGAATACTCGCGACAATCTTGGATCTCATTAGGTTATTAACGTTAAAACGAAAATTAATATGAAAGAAATTATAATTTTTTCATATAATTATAAAAATATATACTTATATATATTATATATTATGTACGTACCCAATAGTGCGACGCTTTCATGAATCTTAACAAGCATTTACATTAAATCGTCCCTGAATATAAAACGCCCTTCAAAATATTATAGCAATGTCATAGATACATAATTGATATGAGATAAAATCAATATCTCAGGCACTACAGTTTTGACCTTTCTAAATAAATTGATGAGAACGTGGTTTATAAACGATTATTTTAGATGCTGTGTCTATTTAGATAGACTTCCATTCATTTCTGTAGTAAAAATACTTTCATTACATCTACATAGATTTACATTAAAAATCACTTTTAAATACATAAAAGAAAGTCGTATTTATTACACTATTTATAACTTAAGAACGGCTGTACGGGTTTGACTGAAAATTAGTGGGGAAATAACTCAGAATCAGGGAAAGGACATAGGATACTTTTCATCCGATTGAAAAAAAAAATAAGATGACTAAATCCAAAATCTTCTTATCTACTTTTAAGAGTCTTTTAAGAGGAATACAGTTGATTTGATCAGATATAAGTAGACTTCTAATTTTGTAACTAACGCAGACGAAGTCGCGGATAATAACTAGTACGTACTATATATGTTCTAATGCTGGATTTATCTTGATAATTAAATTTTAATCATAGTTTATAGTGTCCTGGATAAAATTAATGAAGTTTATATTTATACTGAACTTTAAGAAGTTGCAACACTAGAGAATTAAATGATTTTACTAGATGATTAAAATATTAAAATGATTATTTCATATAATGAAAAAGGTTTAATTTTATTAAAGTATTGATTATTTTGATTTTGATACTTTGACAGTTTCGCAAATTTTTGTTTAATAAAATATTACCCGTTGTGTATATGTACACATAATAATTTCAAGTCTAGTCTAGATACTAGACTTGTCTAGACTTCAATTAATTTGTAATCCGACCTCACTGTTATTGTTCATTGAAAATTCCGCCATTATTGTTCAAGAAAATTATAGACAAGAAATTATAGTAAAACTATTTTTAATTCATTTAAAATTGAATCAATAAGAATGTTTATATTAACATTTGTTAATTAATGAAAATATTTGAAATGATGAAATAAAAAATGTCGTAATTATACGAAAAGTAATATATAAAGCAGTGCAACGAAGATATCAGTCTGAAAAGGTTTTGAAATCCGAACAAATCAAATTAAGTTGAAAAGGATTTTTTCCTATTATTATGACCTATTGTTATACCTAATATTCTTTAAAATTTTTCATTTAAAAAGAGGTTTTTTAGAAAGAAAAAAAATATGCACAGACTATTAAGAATCTATTCCAATTTAATTCATTTTACTCAATCATATTTGACATTTGTTATGTCACGTAATTGTCATCGTTTGACAATTGACGCTTTTTCCAAAATGTCCACTGGGTATATCTTTTTGTACAGTTGTAAGGGTCTATATTTATACTAACATCATACTAAAATCAAAACAGAGTACATCTGATAGTTTAAATTGTTCAAAAATAATTATTTCTATAATAAAGGATTTTCTATAAAGACTAAAGGAAATCATTAGTACAATCATAGATAATCAAAGCATTGGAATAGAAACATTTTTTTGAAATTATTTATCATCTGCATTTATTAATAATGAAATATAATACATATGTATTTCCTTGAATGTTAGAATTCCTGAATGTTAGAATTATAACTTTACGAGTTTATCCCTCTGAGCAAAAGCAATATTGAAAAAGCAATTACAGTATCTGTTATTGGCATGTATTCTATGTTCATTGACAGTTAAGTAATAAAAATTGTGTTTTTAACCTATGCGATATAAAATATATTGTGAATTGTTAATATTATACAATATAGCATATTCAGTGAATTCTTGCAAGTGCTAATTGAAATTCTATATAAATTATTGTCCCAATTCTGTCGTTTTTTTGTATGTAGATGAAAAATAATCAATAGTTTTTTATAAACCGAATATTTCACAAGGAATGAACTGTTTCTTTAAAGCTGATTTATCTTTCACTGGGGAAGAAATTATTGTGACCTAAAAATTAAACCATTTGACTAAAATAAAAAAGACTATTCAGGCCATTCAAATCTCTTTCATTAATTTAATGATTGAGAATAAAAATTTTGTAAGCGATATATTTGGATATATTTTTTAAATAATATATAATAAATAGCAATCAAATAATAAAATGGTAGAAGCGTTTTAATAACAGAGTACTATAGTAGTTCAATAGACATAGATACTTCACAGCACTTGCACGAATAATTAAAACTAGGATCTATTGATGCGAACCATTCTGCCAAAGGCTTTTCGCTTTATCCTAGTCTACTGCCACTTGTAATGCGACATGCGATAGATAAATAAGTTTCATGTGACGCAAAAACGGTTCAAAATATTGGCTCCAAATGCTAACATTATCGATATTGTCATTATGCATTTTTATTATTTTTACTCATAATTATGAGCCCATCATAGCAACAAGGTTCAAAATAAGTTAGCATCAAAAATACTTGTGCAGCTAAAATACAAAATGTATCTACCATGTATGTAGATTGATCAAAATGTAGCTAATAAGAAAAATGTAGTGTAGAAGAAAAGTTATTTGCAATAATTAACTAGTTTTTTACTGCGACTTAGTATTCAGAATTAGGGTCAGAGATATACGTAGTCTGTCAAACAATATACTTTTAACTGTCCTTTAGTGACAAATATATCTTCGTCGAATGACCTCATTTTATATTAATACGACTGTTATATCTTGATTTGAATGAAAGCATAAATGTCAACATCTTTTCATAATGTCTAAGCTACATTACTATAAAGTTACATGAAAATCCGTTCAGTGGTTTTTGGGTAAAACAGAAACAAAGTACACACACTAATACATACATATATCATAGCAATTTCCTGGTCATAAAATATATAGACTTAAATACATAGACTTATGCAAATTATATATATTATTTATAACTAAACATTAAATAATAGTTGTACTAGAAGAATTTGAATTTTGAATAATGATGTGTTTAGTTCTATGAATTGAAAAAATATATTGTAATCTGAATCAATTATATGATTATTTTATATACATAAGCAAAAAGACGGTTAATTTACTAGATTTAAGTAGCGATAGTTATGTAATATGAAAAAAAAATATAGTAAAGATAAAACAAAGATCTTGTCACAGATTAATACAAAAGTAGTAGACATGCATGACTAAGCTATTGTTATTATGAAAATGGATACTTATGTACTGATATACGCATATATTATTGAGCAACTATAGATAAACCATGGAAAATTATCAAATATATTATTATTTTTGGCTTATATATTATTTAAAACTAATTTTTGGTACGAATTTAATGATTACACGATCACATCTTTCGAGTTTTAAACCAACTATTATATTGTTTATCTTTATGGAAAAAGGTGCAAGTGATATCAATTCTGGATAGAAATAGAATTTGTCTTAATAATATTTGTATTGATGGCAGTCAGTATTTATATATAGTGGCATTTGTAAGTCAGTGGTGGCTCAGTGGTTAAAGGGCCCGCCTCTCGTCGCCGAGGGCGCGGGTTCGATCCTGGCCCGGGCAAATACCAATGTGATTTTTCCGAATCATATGTACTTTCAAAGAGTATTTAGACATCACTGATTAATGTTGATTCCCAAAAGAGGGTTGATGTCAGGCAGGCGGCCGGTCGTTAAAACAAATAGCCAAAAACATTTCACAACATGTAAGGCAGACCCTGCTACAGCTGGGAAATTGCCAGGTAGAAGGTAGAAGGAAATATTTGTATTGATGGCAGCTATTTTTGGTGTGAACCTAAATATATTACTACTAATATAAGAGATTTCCACCTATATATTGAGTCATCGTGATATCTTTCGAAGCATAAGGCATCGAGATTAAAAATTTGGTAGGAATATTCCTTTCGCCAAGAGGTCAGCTAAGATTGTACGAAATTCCACCCACAAGGCGTGTTGCGGCGTTTTCAACAATGAAAAATTCACGTACTTAAAATATAGCTCCACATGATCCAAATTTAATAGGAATCTCCTATATGTGATGTAAAAATTATATAAAAGGGAATTTTATAATAACTAATAATGATTTGGAAGGGGGAGGGGGAGGTCGTTAACAATGATATTTGTAAACTTTGCAGAGTTAAAATTTTGTTGGAATTTTGATATGTGTAGTATGTACTTAAAAGTTATTATATTGTTTTTTGTCCAGACGAAGTTTCATTCATGGAATACGATAATTTTATTTATTTTTTGGTTCAAATTAACAAAATAGATATGTTTTTAATAATTAAATATTTAATTAAGTATTAAATTATTATTATTATACCAAAAACCATTAGACTTCGATCAAGATTTTTAAATAGATAAAGTATTTGCTTTGAACCCATATTTCTATTTATAGAGAGAAAAAAGCAAACGAAATATCTCACGTTATTATTTGATATCGGTTAAAATTGGTCCTCTTAAACTTTGTCCACGAAAAATTTATTAAACTTAGCGCCAAAAGTTAACGAACTTATTAGTATGGTCTCCAGAAACCCACATTCATGTCTCAGGTAACCAAGTAACTTTCAGTTCGTTAGTTAATAAGAAAATAATACTTTGTTCCCACTTTTAACTAATACTATTATTATCAAACTACTTACTAAATTTTCAAACAAGGATACTAAAATATTAATGTAAATAAAATAACACTAACTTATGAGATATGCAATTTTGTAACAATTTAATTTGACATATTAAAAAAATCTGTATCAATAAAAGTATTAAGTATTGTGAGGAGTGATAGGGACGTCATTATTATACGCAAGTCAGTTGCACACTAAATAGGTACTTTATTCAAAAAAAGATGGCATGAATTCGCAGTCCACAGTACAAATGTATAAAACAAAAAGCTAACGCTATCTTTCAAAATAGCTTCTTGTCGCGAAATCACACGCGTAAGGTCGCAATTGTTTAATTTAAAGAGACTTTGGGGAGATCGAATCAGCATACGATACTAAAACTCTCGTTGTACAAGAATTATAAATTTTATTTCATTAATTTAACTAAATTATTTATATTATTATTAAAAATAAATAAAAAATATTAAGAATAAAGCTATAATTCTGAACAGTCAATTATTAAAACTCGGTTCAGGAAATTACTTGATGGTAATCTATATTTCTTAGTTAATTGCTTTAAAATTATATACTCGGGTAAGTCATTAATTTTGTTTTAATTATAAAGTTTAATTATTACGCTGAACTTTATTATACCCTTAAGAAAAGCAATTGAGGACCGTAAAAGTATACATACGTTTTATTTACGTAATTAATAATTATTGATAGTTAAAATTATCAGGTATTTTTTACATAACTACCCGCATAGCGACCTGTGCAAGAGAAATCTCAACAAATAGTGTCGGTTGGTACAAATAGAGGCGAGGGTACAATTTTGAAATCAGTCTCGCTCGAGCAGTGAAGTAACTAGCCTTTTATGCACCCGGTGCGAGCTTTCAAAACTGCGCCCCTGAAAAATGCACTAACCAGGGTCTGAAAATATTACGGACAAATGTGCATACGAATAAATCTATCTATTTATTGTTTACCAAAGTAACAAAATATAAAAGTATATATCTACATTACATGCGATAAAACTAGATACTAGTCTGGTCATTTCTGCGTACCTCCAGGGTCTGCGCCCTGTGCCTGGCCATTGCTGGCACCGCCCTAGTTACGGCACTGCGCTTGAGCCGTTACAGTGATCGGAGCTCTTCGAAATAAAAGATTCGTCAAACCGTCTGTTAGATTACCTTCAATAGCCTGACAATTACCAAGAACAAAGGCAGGTGTGACGTCACTTCTGACGTCACACCTATTAAAAATAATGAAGTAGTTTTAACACCGACGTGTATAAAATTTACATAAAATTCTTTTAGTACTATGTGAAAGGAAATAAAAATTATGTTTTTTAAATGCGGTTTATACACCCCAAAGAAGTTTTCGCGGTATTATTTATTTTCTTAACTATGTATGTATATATGTATAAAAAAATATATTTCAATGCTCCATCAGAATCTGTAATTTCTTCATTTTTAAAATAATTAGTTAATTAAAATAATATTCACGCATGTAAATACAGATTTTATGAGTTACAGCGGCAGTTGATGACTTTACAGCGCAGAAGTTGACTGTAATATTATTTTTAGGTAATTATTATAAAAATTGGATAAGTGGATTTTTTTTTGATACACCAAATTGAGAGCAATTATCTCAATAAAAAAAGATGAAAAAAAAATTAATATTCTTCACTGTATAGTCAAATAGAGTTTTCAGTTTTCGTATTTTATAAAAGAATAATTATGAATCAACTAATTATTTTAGAAGTGGAGCAATTACTGATTCTGATGGAGCATTGAAGGAGTATTTTTTAAAGATATAAATAGTAAAAAAATAATTATACTTCCGCTCCAATTTTCTTGATGTGGTTTATAGTTGCATTAACTGAAGTTTTTTTCTTAAAATATACGTACATGTTTTCATTATTGATGTTTCAGATGTTCGAATTTTAGTTTTCTACAGTAAATATCAATTTCCAATGAAAGAATATTGACGTAAAATCTCTAATTAGAATTGAAGTTCCAAATTTTACATCCCATGTATAATAAACAATCTATTTTTGGAACAATAGCAAATAAATGTTCACGAAATTCACTCTCATTTTGATATTAATAGATAATTTAACAATGAAATCGATTTAATAATCATTCAGATATTAAAATCTCTATATTATTTATTTTGAGTACTATAAATTTAATTTTTTTCATCCTGAATAAAACCTCTTTAGTCTAAGACAAATATAACAAGACTATTCCACCGTACGTATAAAGGCAAGTCTATTTCAGCTTTATAACATACGTTTCAGTGGAAATCTATTTTGATACCAACAAAACGTCGTGTTGTTTAACGCTTATGTACATAATTCATAATATTTGTCTTTAAATTTAATTGCAAAATTCATTAAATTCAACGCTAATTCATAGTCGATTTTCTAAATCGTAAATATTTTTCAACTCTCATAACTTTAGCTTTGGTTTTGAAGTTTCGTGATTTGGAAAGTTGAACTGAATGAAATTTCCTCATGATGATTCTCATTAAAGAATCTCGTCTGCCCGTGATCACGGTTGCTGTAAAGTAACCGAAACGTCGGGAGTATGTGGTCTATATATATAAAAATGAATTGCTATTCCTTAGTCTCGCTAAAACTCGAGAACGACTGAACGGATCTATCTTATCATAGTCTTGAAATGTTCGTGAAGGTTCAGGGAAGGTTTAAAAGCTGAAAGAAATTTATTAATTTCCGGGAAAACCCTAAAAACAGCGCTTTTTTATTTCCCATACAAACGTTTTTTTGACATTATATTTGACAACTAACTAATATGTCAATCATTCTGTCGCACTTCAGAACACGGAGATTTATGGCTTAAAGGTAAACACCCAAAAAATAAATAAGACATAATTTATTTCTTGATTGAGGCAGTACGAAGTCTGCCGGGTCAGCTAGTTTTTGATAAAAATAAAGCATGCGTAGTATATCAGAAAAATATTAGTTTCATTTAATTAATCTGAATGATATACTATACATAATATTATTATATTGTATTTATATTTTTATATAGTCGAAGTTATTTACAAGCATTTCCTTTAAGAGGAAGTTTGATCACATCTGCTACGGATGCTTCAAAGTTTGTCCGAAAATTATATACAAATGAAATTAATATATGGAAGTTATTTTAGTATGTGGTGTAGTAACTATTTTGAAATTTAATTACTAAATAGAAAACTAGGTTTTAGTGATAAAAAATTATACTTTTTTGTGGTTTTTATAATTACAATCCTATTTTTTTAAATCTTTATTACTTAACTTACTTTGTTTTACAATTTAGTGTCATATTTGCAATTTAATGTATTACATTTCTCGAGATAAGGAACAGGATACTAATTATTGTGATTCTTTTGTTTCCTGATAATAATTGTGATAATATTTTTAAGTATATATATCATTTTTACACTTTAATTTTAGCTGTAAATGAATTAAAAAGAAATATTACTCTGGCTGGTACGGCTTTGAAAAATATAGGAATTAAATAACTTAAAAATTAGATGCACTTAATTATTGGTAGTTGAAATTGTGAACAAATTCTTAATTAACTGTAAATAATAAGCTGTATACTTCTGGTTAAACATTTTTAGTTATTGAATAGCATTTTATAATTTATTAATATAATTAGTTTTTAATTATAATACTATAGTTAAATATAAAAAACGAAGAAATTAGTATTAAAATAATTTATTTTTCATAATTTTTGTTAGTATCAATAAGTATATATTCTAAATACGTATATATTTCCGAGACAAGTCAATTATATAAATGAATACTATATATAATTTGTATTGTGTTCGTAATTAATTATAACACCCAAATTCATTAATTTAATAAACATCTTATTTCATAGATAATAATCTTAGTCCTAAGATCGAGTTAAGGAGGGTTAGTGCTGCCATCTAGTTAAATTAAACCACATATGAATCAAATTCAATTTCTTAAGGATAATCTAAAATTTCTAAAGGTGGCACAACACTTGGCGTTTATTTGTTGTGATCGGCAAAATAAGACCATGTGTGAATGATTTATACGTCTTCATTTGACATATTTGGACAAATAAGACACATACACAAATAAGCGAAAACGCGTAAAGACGTGTTGTTGGCATGCCAAGTGTGGATGTCGTATTTGCGCTATTTGCACTACGTACAAATATTTGGACAAATGCGGCGAATAAGCAACGCCAAGTGAAGTGTCACCTTAAGAGAAATACTTTATTATAATTTCAAAACAAAGAACTCTTTACTTGAATTAAATTATGAATCAGATCGGCTTAATGGTCCTTTAATATTTAATGTGAAATATTAAATCCAAGGCCCAAAGTCTTTAACTGTCTCGTTTAAAATTTGATTTCAAAATATATTATTAATTTTTTGTTACCTGTAATGTAATAAATTAATATTCAAAAAGTATAAAACACAATATGAGTGATGCTTTTGAATAAGATATATTAATCTATATGTGAAGAAAAGTCGTTTTAGTTACAAAATTAGAGAGAGGAGCTTGGTCAGTGGAGGTGAACGTATTACGCGCGTTAGGTAGGGGCCTCTTAAACCTACACCTGGGTCACAAGTACCAGTCACTGTTGAAGCTCCTCTCACTACAACGATGGACCCGGCACACGCACGGTGGATACATTCAATGTAAAGAAACTTCGTCTCAAGAACGGATGTAGGAATTTTACAGAAAATTTAAAAAACCAAGTGACGGACATATAAAGCTTTACTTTTCGTGCTTTTCACCAGAGGCCGAAAAAGAAAAAAATACTTAGTTAAGTCCAAAATCTGTTTATTTACTGCCTCTAAAGAGGAATAGAAGTCGCCGGTCAGATATACATTATTAATTCTGAAGTTGACGAACGAAGTCACGTTCCAAACTAATTTTGTGTTCACGCTCTCTACAAATGTCTATTAATGCTCAATGTGGGATCTTTTAAATGCGCTCACAAATATCAAAAATGTTAAACAATTCTCATTTCCTTTAGTTAGGAACGAAAATGATGTCAAGATTCAGTCGCTAACTACTTACTAGAATTAAAGCGATAACAATGCAAATAATGAATCTATGGTATTCAGATATTATTACGCGTTTTTTTTTTACTATTTTATAGCTACATAATGCCGACATTTTGGTACTTTACAACCACTGTGATAACAGGCGTACAGATGAAATAGTATTTTTCTAATAAAAAAAAAGTTTATGAATGAAAATACGCGAAAATCTTAGATATAATAATGCAAATTTTATTAAATATTGTCTATATGTCAGTGGTTTCCTAGCGGTTAAAATTCCCGCCTCTCATGCACGAGGGCGCGGGTTCGATCCTAGCAAGTACCAATGCGATTTTTTCCGAGTCATATGTACTTTCTAAGAGTATTTAGACACCACTGATTAATGCATTCCCAAAGAGAGTTGATGTCAGGCAGGCGGCCGGTTGGAAAAACAATAAGAAAAACAAACTATTCACAACATGTAAGGCAGACCCTGGCTAAAGCTGGGAAATTGCCAGGAGATTGTCTATAATAAATATTTTATTTAGCGATAAATGTTGCTGTCATTACAGCCCTATTGTTCTTGTGGTACAAGTGATGTCAGTTTTATTGTGAACAAAAACGATTATATAATGTATTGGAAAGATTATTTCATTGTTATTAAATATCAATGATTGTATGTATCGATTGAAATTTAAAACTATGAATAATTGATGTCTTTCTACGAGTTAAAAAGTTGGATCCGCATTATACTAAGTTAGCATCACTACATACGCAGCGTTAATAGTTTTTCATTTCATTTCATTGATACATCTTCGCCAATTATAGTATAATGTAGGTTATTGAATGAGAAACAGGATACGAGTAGTAAGTAGTGTGACGATCGAAACATGTGTTAAGCATTTCTACTAATAGTCGAAATTAAGGAATTTTATTTCATATTTAGGATACAGAATTTAAATTTCAGTAAAACAGCTTCTTAATATCCTATTTTAATTTTCCTTCTTACTTCGGTCTAATCAACGCTATCTTAATTTGGATTAAGAAACGTTGTAAAGTTATAATCATAAAATATTCATACAAAACTCTTCATCGTGTTTTAAAAAATTGATTTAATTATAAAAAAAGTTACACAAATTCACGGAATATTTTCTTTTGTTAACGCAATCGTCCCGAGAATTTCATTTTGATTATTAAACATATGATAAATCAATTGCTTTGTAAAAAACACTATACTTTAGCTTCTACATATATTTAATACTAGAAGACCCGGCGAACTTCGTATCGCCCTAAAATAAAGAAATATCAATTAGGTTTTTTTATTTATATTTTTGGAGTTTACCTGTTAAAGCCATAAATCTCCGTGTTTTGAAGTGCGACAGAATGATTGACATATTAGTTAGTTGTCAAATCTAATGTCAAAAAAAACGTTTGTATGGGAAATAGAAAAGGGCTGTTTTTAGGGTTTTCCCGGCAATTATTCCAATTTTTCTCACCTTTTAAACCTTTCCTGGACTTCCAGGAATATTTCAAGACTAAAATTCGCCAAATCGGTTCAGCCGTTCTCGAGTTTTAGCGAGACTAAGGAACAGCAATCCATTTTTATATATATAGAAGATAACAAAAATCTTTATATGTAATGTATGTATTCTGCTTATTTGGATCATTTTGTCAAGTATTATAAAAAAACATTATCATACGTTTATATTTCTTTAATTTTTGCGTATCCTTCTACTTCACTCGCTGTTTTAATGCTTCAATAAAAATTTGTTGAAATCAACAATAAAATAGGTTTTTTATACTACATAGAATAACTAGTATACTTCATAGCTTACATGAAATTAAAATAAATAAAAAACAAACATATTCACAAAATATTTGTCTTGTTTTGTTTAAATAATATAATTTGTACGTAAAAAATCTTTTCCCATCTCATACTTATAAGTATTTTCTTTAAGCTCGTATGACACAAAGAATTAATTTCAAAACGTCTCTCGGCAAAAATATTTTGTACCTGAATATAAAGTTACTTGGAAATCTTCTTGAAATATAAAACCTAAGGTAGGAAACAATTTAAAAATTGCTCATTTTATTGTGCAATTTTACTGCGCAGTCTGATTTATGATAGTGAGACTTGAAAAACGAAAAACAATTGAAATGTCTTGAAACATATGCGTAGCCTAAGTCTGAGTTACCACTATATACGCAGAGTTTCCTGTTTCACTTAATACTTAATGAAAAACTGTCAACGCTCCGTATTTAGTACGAAGATATTAGATTGTTGCAATTAGATAGAAGTCACAGCGTAAAGACACGATTTTTTAATTTATTATGATATTCAATTATTAGTTTTTAGCCTATCAGATGCCTTGAAATTATAAATCCAGGTTTCCTCACGATGTTTTCCATCACCGTCTGTCAGTGGTTTCAAATACTCTTAGAAAGTACATATGACTCGGAAAAATAACATTGGTACTTGCCAGGATCGAACCCGCGCCCTCATGCGTTAGAGTCGGGCCTTTTAACCACTAGGCCAAAACTCATTATTATCATACGTCATCACTACAGTCCTATAATAAGTCTTTTTGAATATATAATATAATTTTATAATATATACAAGTATATATTGTACTTTACCAATAATTATAAATGATCATTCACAATTACAATTCAATGTTCTCATTAAGACGGGATTCTTAACGAGGAAACAGATTTGTATTAAATTACCTACATAGAAAGAGCTATAAAAATTATAATGTACAGATATTTGAAATTTTCGCTAGTATATATTTTAAATTAAACTTGTTTTTTTTTTGATAACTAAAGATTTTTCATGTTTAACACCGAAAATGTTTTTCATCTATTCCATGGCAATCATGGTTGCCATTAAGTAATCGAAACTTCTAGAAAATGTAAAATAAAGTTGGATAGGATGCTCGAATAATATAATTTCATAGCTATGACAAAATTAACGATTTTCTATACTGCTCCGATAAGAATAAGGGCGTAGTTATAAGAAAAGTTGCCTATTATACACGTCAAAACTTCAACGTAGTAATTACGCTGAGCTAGAGAAGCTTTAAGAAAAACTTTGTTCGAGAAAAGAAATACTTTCAGTTCATTTAGAGCTTAACAATGGAGCTTTCAAAAAAATATATCGGATAAGGCATCGTATATTCGGACGTAAAACTTCTATGGAATATATAAATATTGATAGTACCCATAGATTTTTTATGACAAGCGTAGTTTTTTTCTTAATAATACCCACAGTTTTTTACATTCCCGACGAAATAAAACAAAAGACGTACAAAAAACAAAGAGATTGAGAAACAAAGAGCGCCATTGCTAAAGAACTTGCCGGGCAAGCTAAATATGAAGGAAATATTAATTAATAAAATAGCTACAGATAATTAAAATTAATATATGTATATAAAATCTAATAATAAAAGTAATAGAAAGAAATAAACTTTAAAATTACTATATTATTTTAGGAATCGTAAACCGACTCTATTTGAGAAAGAGGCCTTTGCTCAGCAGTGGGCTCTGATAGGCTGATGACAAACTAAAGACACTTTTCAGTGACACCAGAAATTAAAGGTATTGAATTATATAGAAAACAAAATAAATACATATATATTATAATTTATATATCTATAGAAAAAATTACTTCTTCATATCAGTCACTGCCTAAGTAATAGGGAAAAATTCTCATCAGAAAAACCTTTAAGCAATGGAAGATTCGAAGTGTAAATGACTAAGATACAAACACATGCAATATTCATGCAATCAAATACAACTTATAGATTCATGAATAATATTAAAATATATTTTTCTATGAACTGAATATTTATGGTGAAAAAAACTTCATAACTCATTTTATTATTTCACTAGCTTTCCGCCCGCAGCTTCGCCCGCGTGGAGTTCGGTTATATCTTTTCAGTGACTTTACTGCAATATAACTTACATAACGAAGACTACAGATTGTACGGATAAGCATAAAATGAATTTGGGATGCTGTCATAATCATACAAAGGATAAAATATACACACACACACACACACATACGCACACAATGACACACGCACATATATATACATATATGATTTGAATTTGTAACTGAAGTTTAAAATATACAACTCAGTATTTTATGTTTAATTTTTTTTATTTTAAATTTATGACAAAATTTGAGTAATACAATGGCGAGATTGTAAGTTAATTCTTAATAATTTTATTCAATGATATAACTAGTTAAATTAATTTTAAAAGCATAATAATTTTCCCGGCAAAACGGATAATCATGGGTAATTGTGGGAAAGCACCGGTAATCAAATTATTAACGACATTTCTTATTCTAAAATATCCTATAAAAAAGTTGACGTGTTGAAAAAATATTGAGAAATTATCATTATTAATAAGATTTATTTCTTCTTAACTATTTTCACGAAAAATACAATTAGATAACGTCAAATTCTACACAATTTTAATGGCCTAGAGAAGGTAAAAAGGGGGAGGAAGTAGAAAAAAATAAATTGAGAAAAAACCAGAAGATAAGACAACAAAAAAATATTTGGAGACTTACGACGAATTTATATGATGTTGACGACAATTGAAACATGAAAGAGTATTAAATAAAATGAACGAATAAAAACATATTCATTGGTTTAGTTTAAAATTATATTATTTAATATATTTTTCAGTACATTTAAAATATTTCACTTTGAGTAAGCTGAATTTATATAGCAAGTTCATTCATTATTCTTACCACATGTTTGTATAATCACACTAATATTATATTTTCCAGTATTTTATACGTATACATTGATCGTTTGATAGGATTCGGGAACGAAAACTACATAGTATCAGTATTTACTCACACTGCAAATACGTGGTAAGGTATACAATATTCACCCAAAGTTGACTTATAAAAAACAGTTAAAATTAATTTTATTATAATTTTTAAAATTTTTGTATTGAAATATCAACGGAGGTTATATTTAAAATTAAAAAGATTTTCACTAAATAAAATGATTGAGTGTTACCTTATTTTGAAGAAGGACTTAACTTTAAAAAAATCTTGAGTAAGTAGTAAATCTTGAGATAAGTACAATATTACTTATTTATCATAATTTTTTCATATATTTTTTATTGATTATTTTATCACGTGAATATTCGACATCGCTTATCAATAATTCGGCAGGTTTTCACTATAATTGAAATATACATCTGTTTTAGGCTGGTACACACTGAGACATGTATTATATAAAAAAATATTTTTAATGGAAATTATTTTCCTTATGATGATTTATGTATTAATTTCTGTCAGTGACTTTGCTTGTATTTTGTCGCTTAAATGTATTAAACTTCGATTGCCAAATATAAATATTAATGATATTTCAAAGCTTTATCTATTGAATTATTATAAACGTAACAAATAAATAACTCTCAATATAGAAATAGTTATTTTTGAGACATTTTAATTCAATTTCAAATTTATAACTCGTTTTACGGTTTTCAAAATTGTATGCAACGATATATATGTACACAAATAAGACAGTTTCACTTAATGAATCAACAAATGAAAATTTGCAACATGTCACAAAATTACACCTTGTTTGTCAACCCAGATCAGATGTAGACAAAATATTGTTATATATTTTAAATTTAAATAAATTAAATCTTAGTATCGAGGGTAAAATGAATTGAATCCAGCTTCTGTTCTAAGGTAATGTACGGCAAATAACAATGTGGCAAGTTTTCAGATATGTAAATTTCGAATAGACTACGTATAGCTAGAAATGTTCTCAGGTCATTTATAGCGGCCTGTAGTTCGAAATTCAAATGAATACAAAGTTATATACAAAATGTACGTACCAGATCTTTCCAACGTTGCTCGAACGAGTAACTGTTGATAATTGTTTACTTTAAGACACTTTGTAACACGTCTACCCTGAACGGGCTGGGAGCCTCGAATGAATGAAGCCAGGGGTTGTATGGAGGGCGGGGCTGGAATAAACCAGCCGATTTAAGATGTAATTACAGAAGAGACACGCTTTACGGCAACGAGAATACTCAATTTGGTCGGTTCATTCTCAACGCTAGCTGTTTCTGCGTATAACCCTGCCAATTGATGATGATGGTTCAAAGTCAAGCTTTTCATATGAGAATACTGATATTTGAAATGGTCGTGTTATTTCTTTATTATACAGAAGTATTTCAGCGTCGCCTCGAGTCTTAATCTTTCATATTAGCGTCGGGAATTCGTAGGCCCGAAAGTGACATAAGGAGAGGTCATTTTATTGCACATTAATTGCCATGAGCTATTTAAATTATTATCTAATATAAAACAACTTAAATGTTGGTATAATTAGATATTTAATTTTTATTTTTATTTATTTTAAACTTTACATATATTTACGTACTCCACTAACACTGTTTTTAAGAATTCGTCTTAATAACCAAGAAAATAGTATACCATACCAAATTATATGTTATATATCAAAAATATAATTATGTCGACATCGATAAGTTATTTTGATTGCAAAACTACGAAAATCAAATAAAAATTAATGTATTGACAATCTAAAAATATTTAATAATAATAATGAAGAGCACAAAGTTCCCAAAGAGGGTTGATGTCAGGCGGGCGGTCGTAAGAACAATTAGCCAAAACTATTCACAACATGTAAGGCAGACCCTGGCTAAAGCTGGGAAATTGCCAGGAAAGAATAAAGATATCAAACTTGCCATTAACAGCTAGTTTAAAAAAGCACAAACCAATTTTTTTTTTGCTAAAGTTATTTATAACAAAAAATCTTTATATACTCAGCAATATAAAACGATTCACGTGTTTACTATCTCCAGGTAGATACATTAGCAAATTAAACCTCAAAAACCGTTTCGATGAATGTAAAATATCAGATATAAGGCTTTCAATGAAAATAAAGTGTTCGTTTTCATATCCAAAAGGAAACCTATAAAAAATATACTTTTTGTTACATTGATTGAAATTTAAGCCATTAATACAATGCTGATAATAGAATAAAAATATTACGAGTACAGTAATGATAATTTTATGACATAACTTTATATCATATCATGTAATTTCACATTCATATTATATATACAGAAATATATTTAGGCAGTTACATTTGCCTACGTTAAAAAGGGCGGGAAAAGGTAATACATGTAATTATAGAATATACCTAATCGTCATGAAGTACTTCTGGGTATTGAAATAATTTACTACAACTTCAAGCTTGTTTTCTCAAGATATACTACTAAAACATGGAAGTGATTTCATCTGAAAGGCTTTATTAAAATTTAAAAGAAATGTATGTTTATATCTTCGATTATTTAAATACTTTTACATATATTATATGAGTTATATACTTATATATGTACTTATTCATGTTGGGAAAAAAACTTTTCACAGATTTTAAAAGAATTAATTCAACAGTCAAAGTTTATATTAAAATAGAGGATAAAGTAGTTTTTAACACACACTACCATGACTGATACACACACACACATATACAAATTTCCTTAAACATTTATTTTGTTTAGATGAACATCTTGATTTATTTATTAAGGCTTTTATATGTGTTAAACTCGTTTAAAAGTTAATACCGAAGTTAAAAACTAGCTAACAGATAATTAAACTAAGAGCACATAGTGGCTGGTCCGCTATGTAGTGATTCATTGCATTGATACCATTAACATTAAATTAATCCGGGAAATAAAACTAGATTTATTTGTTTAGATAAATCTTGTATTTAATTAATTTATACAATTTTTTAATACTAGATAATTAATTGATTATTTCATGTTCAATAGTAGAATATAAATATTAGTGACGAAACACACATATTGATATATACTCGTATATCTTATATGTATGTATATAAAATTCTCGTGTCGCGATGTTAGACAGAGTACTCCTTCGAAACGGCTGAACCGATTTTGATGAAATTTTGTGAGCGTATTGAGCAGGTCTGAGAATCTACCAACAGCTATTTTTCATACTCCTAAGTCGTAAGGGTTGTTCACAATTAATATTTATATATTACAGGAATATATTTTATTAAAGTCATTGTTATGGATCAATACATGAAATTAAAATTACCTTATTTCAGTTTATATCTTGCCAGTCAGATTCGTTCTTGACCAAAAAGCTTTATAATAATTTTCATTGAAATTCAAAAAGGTTTTTATATTGTATCGCATTTCCAGTGAACCCTCATTAAAATAATATTAAACCTTATCCCCATTTTCAGTTTTTGTTTATTCGATAATATTTTTCATTGAATATCGTTTTCGAGTTGGTTTTTGATATATATATATATATATATATATGTATATATATATATATATATATATATACGTTTCAATACATGTAAGTAACAAAACATTCCAGGAATGCTGAATGCCTATTTGAGCCATATACATGTATATTATCAAAATAGTATTCAATTATGCATCTTTTTTTATACTAATTTTAGCTCGTATAAAAAGTATTAATATGTCGTTTTGTATTCATTAAAATATAATAATATAATTTCCATTACATATAATAATTACTAATAAAATTTAATGAAAATTGTAAAAAAAAATAATTATTATTTTAATTCTAAAAACAATATTATTTACCTTTTTTATAATCTAATCATTATGTAGAATACCAGTTGAAAAGATTCGACTTAAAGATTAAGTAACGGTTACTGTTTGGGATCCCAATTTATTAGATTGTCAACTTACCCTTTAAGTTGTGGGTTAAACTTTATGTATCAAATTAGTTTTTAACCCTAATAAATAACAAGTTGCTTGCATATAAAATCCCTACTCATATTATAAATGCGAAAGTAACTCTGTCTGTTACGCTTTCACGCCTGAACCAATGAACTGATTTTAATGAAATTTGGTACAGACATAGAGTTGACCTTGAGAAAGAACATAGGATAGTTTTTATCTCAGACTTTTGAAAGGTTCTCTTGGTAACGCGATATAACCGAACTCCACGCGGGCGAAGCTGCGGCCGGAAAGCTAGTAAATTTCATATACCTTAAATATTTTCATATATGTATTATGTAGGAACGGTTTTAAGAGGTAATATAAATTCCACTGGTTGTCTGTGCAGCATCTGGGTTGAGAGAATATTTAGAATTTAATATTTATTCTTGTTACAGAACTAATACGAGATGAATTTTTGGTTTATTCACTAAAATATTTTTAGTTTTCTAAATAGTTTAATAAACTTCGTAAGTTTTTTGTATTTATAAGTATACTCGTTTTCAATGCGTTGTTTTTTTTTTTTTTGATTCAGATAAATAATAAGAAACCTCTTTTCATCAGGTCTTGGTTTTGTTTTCTTAGAAAAACTATAATAAATATTGCTTTTATTATTTATAATAATTCCTTCTAACTTCTTTTATTCCAGTACGTAAGTAGAACGGTTTTTCCATTTCTTTATACACAGCCCAAGAAAAGGACCCAGATTAATGTTTCAGTACAAAAGACATAGAAAATTTATAAAAATATAATGTCTGTATCGATTTCCTTTTCTATAATGCTTTTTTATTTATCAAAGCTGAATATTAAATCATTCGTCTTGATTTTTAAAGGTCTCTTCCCACACGAAACCTTTTTTAAATTAAAATGGGCAGTTTTCGTCTAAATTTAGATTTACTTATAAATACAGATAATTGAAAAAAAATTGGTGTTCGTAAAACATTTCGTGATATCTGAATATAATATTAACAAATATTATGTGGTCAATTAAATCCAAGTTATACCAATAATATGGTAATTTCATTTTTTAAAAACAAGCTTCTACTGTATATTAAAATTTTCCATAAAATTGTTTTCTCAAAGGTTAGAACCGACTAACAAAATTTCCAGCTTTTCTGTAGACACACGTCGACACTGTTACATACACAGAATAATAAAAATATTATATGTACGTATGTATTGAAGAATTTAAATAATATAATTTTATTATATACATACATTTTCAAAGAAACCTGAGAGCATAGACAATAGACAACGCTTAATTGTTTATTGACATCACTACCAGACGTCCCATAAAATGAATTGTTTACTACGTTTTTAGCAGAAAACTACGACAATCAAAGTAACATATGCCAACACTAAACTACCTCTTTGTTAGTAACTCCTTTGATCTCTCATGAAAGGCAGATTAAAAATGGATGTCAAATTTATAGTTTTTTGATGCTATGCTATACAATCTCAGTGAATGCAAATGAAAAAAATTTCCTGACACGAACACCTAGGTCAGACGTTTAGTAAGTTTTGCTAGCAAAATAATACATACTGACATTTCTTTGCTGTTTTACTTCTGTTATTATTATTTTTAGTTAAAGAGGAAATCCATTTTGTAATTTTTAATATACATAATATTTTACGTTTTACAATATATAAGGAGGTAAACCAATTGAAATTGTTTTTGATAATTTTTAATTAACTCATTTTTTTACAAGTTTTTTCTAAACCATGTTAAAATCAAAATTTAATTTGACCTTCTTAATGGTAGACTTTTTGATATAATCTATATTATATATTTATAAAGAACAAATTAGTAATTTGAAGAAGATTTTGATTAACTGCTTTTTAATATCAAACAGTTGAACTTTATTACTAATTAAGACTCATAAAAATAAATTAATAACACACACTTTTTAGACCCATAATTTTCTACGTGCAAAGTCAAAAAACCTGACAAAATTTAAACAATAAGAGGAAAAGTTTTTAAGCTATATCTGACGAATTAAAATATTGTTTTAAGTGAAAATTCTAAGCAAGAAACCTAATACATACATTTTTTTAAATTGTTGAAACTAGTTGTAATAATAATAACTATTGAAAATTAATATACCCAGAGATGTATGTATTGTTAATGCATTACCAAAAGAGGGTTGATGTCAGGCAGACGGCCGGTCGTAAAAACAATTGCCAAAACTATTCACAACATGTAAGGCAGACCCTGGCTAAAGCTGGGAAATTGCCAGGAAGAAGAAGATGTATTGTTAATATTATTAACAAATTCTAGTTGTGTAATGACCACTGATAGTTTCTAAATAAATAAACAACTTTCTCTTTTATGATCAGACTCAAATGAAACTTCTTGTTTCCATCACAGTTTGTTATCAAATTTGTATCAAATAAATTTTATTAAGTTCCTATAAAGTTAGACACGGAGATCAAAGTTTTGGAAGACATTGATCAAGAAAAATGTTTGAATTGTTATTTTAGTATAAAATAATATTTATAAGATGAAAGATAAATTAAAGATCATTTATATAACATGATAAAATTGATTGTAGCTATTGTACTTTTTTGTTTTTTTTTTTGTATTATTAAGTTCCTATATATATCATTAGTATAATAGAAAAGGAATTACAGCAGAATAAAAATTTATATATTACATTCGTAATTAAATAGTATAAAACAAAAAATATTGATATTTATAAAATCAAAAAACTCAGTTACACACGCACACATACATACATAGCTTTGCATTATCTAACAGGAACCGATTAGTCATATGTATTATATTAAATGAAACTAATAGTATTCGGATATACTATGCGACTTTATTTTTGATAAAAACTACATACTCCCGACGTTTCGGATACTTTACAGCAACCGTGATCACGGGCAGACGAGAACTCGTCGTGTAGTTTTATCAAAAATAAAGTCGCATGGTATATCCGAAAAATATTAGTTTCATTTAAATGACTCGCGAATATTTCAGATCTCATTACGTATCATATTAACGATTATTAGATTAATCGAATCGATAAAATATCATAATCGTTAATCTTCTATATATATAAAAATGGATTGCTGTTCCTTAGTCTCGCTAAAACTCGAGAACAGCTGAACGGATTTATCTTATCTTAGTCTTGAAATGTTCGTGGAGGTTCAGGGAAGGTATAAAAGCTAAAAAAAATTGATTCATTATCGAAAAAACCATAAAAACAGCCCTTTTCTGTTTCCCATACAAACGTTTTTTTTGACATTAGATTTGACAACTAACTAATATGTCAATCATTCTGTTGCACTTCAAAACACGGAGATTTATGGCTTATAGGTAAACTCCAAAAATATAAATAAAAAGACCAAATAGATATATCTTGATTATAGGGCGATACGAACTTCTAGTCGCAAATAAAAAATCAACCCAAAAGTGATATGTATATCGAACAAAAATAACTGATTCCAATTACACAGCAATAATCGATTTAACAATTGCTCAACATGCCAGATCTATATTGGAGTATCGTAAACTTTATCGAGCGGTAATTAATATTTACAGTACTTGTATTCTGTTTACTCAAACTTTATAGTTTCTAAATACGTACCGGCTACCTTTTTTGTTGAGACTTGTTTTGAACGATTCTGATAGGTTCTTACCTTGCAATCTTACAAGGAGATTATTACGAAATAGTTTTTATATATATCACAAACTGAAAAGATAAATATAGTTATGTGCTGATAAAAATATAAGTAGTCTTCTTTTAATAATAAAGTATTATTATTAAATAAACGTCTTTCTCCACCCAGTACTTAAGATTCTAATTCGTATAACAAATTAAAACGTTGACTTTGGCAGAATATTCCATTATTCCAGTGCGAATGAAGCCATAGCATAAAAAAATATACGTAAATTAAACTTAAGGAATTTTAAATTAATTCATTGATGTAAGTTCTCTAGAAAGAATGTAAACCAATATTATAAGCATATATTGGTACAAAATTCATTAAAAATAATCTTTTTATTTACCATTGCATTGACGTACTTAATGAGGGCACTATATGTAGTCAGTTTGACTTAAAAACACACAAAACATTTAAATATTAAAATGCTTATAACACCGCAGTGCAGTGGTGTTACTCTGAGATAAATTGCTATAAAAGAGATTTACATTCTGTGGCTGAATACTTTTTGATGATACAGTTTTGAAGCTTTAGTTACTTGTGTGTGCGTGAGCGTGTATCTGTGTGTGTGTGTTACAGAAAAAAAACAATATATAGATAAATGTTACATATATGTATGTATATGCATATGTATTATAATAATAAATAAACAAATGAGAGAAATGATTATAAGTGTTTTTATAAATTGTAAACTAAACAAAAGTTTAAAATTTGATTGAAAAAATCTTCGGATGTTACGTTAACGGACATATCGTATGTAGTCACGTAAACGCATCGTATGTAGTATGTAGTGTGAAGATTATAACTTGTTTTTAAGAAAATTTATATTTTACCCTAACCAAAATATAGAAATCTTTATTTTATTATAAGTTTCTAATTATAAATCCCTTGCTTAAAATAACCTTAGTATATATACAGGGTGACTAGTGAATTACTATCAATATTTAAGGAGAATACTCGGTACATGATTCTCATTCGAATTATGTAAAAAAATAGGTACTTAATTTTTGACCAAATTTCCGTATAAATAAATAAAGTGTGGACACGTTCCAAGTGTTCCAAGTGTGGACGCGTGCGGCGGCGTGCTGATACAATACCACGCCACCGCACGCGTGTGTGTGTGTTTGTGTATACCTAATCTGTAGGGTGTTCACACGATGCGTAATTAATTACATAACTTTTGGTTAACTTTACTTAGAAGTTTATCAATATTTATGTTATATTAATTTTTATTTTGTCATATATGATCGTCAAATATCACGTCCTCAAATATCGATAGTAATTCACCAGTCACCCTGTATATTGTTTGATCGAAGAATTTTATTAAATTTACTAGAAAAAATATCTTCATTACTAAAGGATTATTATCAACGAATAGTGTAATATTCTTTAATTATGTAAACGATATATCTTATTTAAGTTAAATAACATGATATATAAATCTTTATAACGTGTTACTTCTCTTAAACATAATTTTCTTTCATGGAACAGATTAAAACGTAAAATTTCCTACGTTCCGTGTAATTTGTTCAAATTAAACTAATGTCTAATTTCGCTTACGGTTCAACTGAGTAAGTTAATAAAGCTGTGTCTACACTATGTATTTAATATATCATACTGTTTAGTTTATAAATTATGTAAAGTTGCAACTACCGCAATGGAAATAAGGAAATATTTTCTTGTTTAATATGTTTCTGTAATAAAATAGTTTTTAGAATAGAAACTTTTATTAGTTAAATAAATAGAGGTGGAAACCTCTTTAAGGATTTAAATATAAAGCAAAATGTGTTTTATATATATTAATGAAACAAAGGAATTACATATGGCTTATAATTCATAAAATATTTTTTTGTTTTTGCGAGTACACTTCTTAAGATCTATATTTTACGTAAAGTGTGATATTTAAATGTATATTTTTATATTAACTTATTTCAAATTCCGAAGTTGAATAGAATCGAGTTAAAAAAGGAGAGTTTTAAGGGTGTTCTCGTATAAAAAAAATGACGTTTTCATTTTGTCTGCCCGTGATCACGGTTGCTGCAAAGCAACAGAAACGTCGGGAGTATGTAGTTTAAAATAGTAAAAGACGCGTAGTACATCCAAAAATATTAGTTTCATTTAAATATATATAGAGAAAGTCTTAGATATCATTAATCTGTTAATATCTTTAAATGTATAATCATTCCTTGAATCTTAATGTAAGTTTTATAGTATTCTCTGTCATTATTATATAATTTTACGCCACATTCATTTTTCACTTCTTATTTCATCATCCTGACGCTTTAGAAACTGAATTTAAGAGAGATCTTCCTTAAAAGTATTTTAGTTTCGAATAATCATTTCATTTTTATGACAGTTTTTTTTCATAACTATTTTTATTAATACTAAAATTGAAACACATGTAATATGTAGTAGTTTTACTTATTTTAAGATTGAAAATGCTGTCGATTAATTTATTATAAGCTATTAATTACTTGTAAGTACTTCTCGTTTGAATATTTCGACTTACATATGTATTTCGAGTTATTAATATAAAATATCGATTATAAAACAAAACAACCCAGTTGAAATATTTATAAAAGAAAACATGAAACATCCAAATAATTTTCACATTTCTTTATTTCTTTTTCAGTAAGCAGTGTGTATGTAATTTGTTGAAAGTCGTATAAAAAATTCAACAGCTCAGCGGCAAAATAAACATGTCTAATAACATGTACACATTCACAAAATATGTACAAAGATGACTTTGTACAAAAGTGTACACGAAATGAAGGTCAAACTTGAGCACTTGAGTGTAACGAGTCAGATAGAAAGGTTTCTGCAAGCCATTCATATTTAGCAAAGGAATATCTTCCCTCGCTTATTTGTTTATCACTGACAGTGACAAAATCCCTTTTATTTGCATATCTTAACTACATTTTATACACGGCTTTGCTTGCAATTACAATATCTTACATTGAAGTACGTCGCTTTAATAAATAGTAAAAATTTTGTATTTCTGTACAATCTTTCATATTTAATTACTACGCTTTATTTACATTGAAATTGTAGAATATTTTTCTAGTATCAACATTTATTTGAATTTAATTTTGAATAGTTACTCTTTGTAGAAAACACCAAGGAGTTATTTGTCTGTTAATTTTTTATTGAAATCACAATGAAGATATTATTCTGAAAAATCTTTAAAAAAAATAATGGTTATATTAATTTTATAAAAAACTGAATCAATTACAGTTATTTAATCAATTTATTACTTTAAAGTGTTTTATTTTATTTATGAAGGGGTAACATTTCTTAAATACATCATCATTTCAGTATAACGAATTTGATGTCTCGAAAAATAATAAACAAACGTAATAAAAACTCGATGTAAACAGTTTTATTATCCAAAGGGATCTTGTTTACTTGTTTACGAAACTTAACAGTCTAGTAAACAAGCTATCATTTTATATGAAAAAGAATACCTTATACATTATTTAACCCACCCCGTCATATCTTACCGATAATAAAACACGTATAAGTTTCATTACTTAAATCTTTATTATATATATTTCTTGAATAAAAGTCAGTATATGACATTTTAAACAAAACATGTTAATCTTAATAGATTTGTCATTCTTATATTAATTTGTAAATTAATTACACGAAGACAATAAGGTAAACAGACATATCGGTAATGTAATTGCACTTGGTCTAAATGATAACTCAAAATATTCATTGATAATAAATACTTAATTATATGACATACATAATATGAATAAGAAAGAATTAAAAATAATTCAATTAAAAGTACATTTAAGAAGTCGTTGTGGCTTAGAGGTTTAAGGCCCGCCCGTCGTGCATGAGGATGCGGGTTCATATGTACTTTCTAAGAGTATTTAGTCACGACTGAGAGACGGTGAAGGAAAACATCGTGAGGAAACCTGGATTTATAATTTCCAATTACAAGTTTGAAATCAACAATCTATTTGAGAAGAGGCTTTTGCTCAGTTGTAAGCTCTTATAGGCTGATGATGATGATAAAAAGTATATTTCATGGGAATTACATGTTTTTTGATAAGGTCGTTTCTTTTCGAAATATAGTATATATCAGGTAAATGTAATTTATATCAAAACAATATCATTGAAGATTCAGCCTTGAATGTCTAAAGCTAAAGTTCTCACGGCCGTTACTGAGTAAACATGTCTGCGAAATTGGATATTTGAATTCGTAGGTTTAAAGATGACCTGACTGTTTTCAAACGAGTAACCAATGCGAAGTTAGGTAGAAATTAAATTGATTTACAATTTATGACTTAAAAAAGCATTTACAGAGAACACGTTACGATTTGGAAGCTAAGCAATGTTTGATGTAGCCTCAACTTGGATGGGTGAATGATATATTTAAAATGGGTTTTACTTAAGGTGTTCAATATTTCAAAAGGGATAATTAGGACTTTACTGTTGTCTGTGGAACCAATCGTTAGATTTAATTTGAACCACTAGCGTTGGTCTGATAATTTCAGCATATTCGATCACTAGTACATACAAAGAAAAACTTTGAAACTTCGAATATTTATGAAAACGTGTAATTATAAAGTAAATTTATTTCTTACATATTGCTGTTTCAAATAATAAAGTATATTTGATATAGATTAAAAATTAAAAACAGTCTGCATTCTGCTTTTACAAAATAAATTATAGTCTTCTTGAAATGGTATAACGAAAATTATTTAAATACAATAATTAAGAACAATGTTACATTGAATTTATATTAATCTGGGTATACTTAACAACTTGACTATATTCGTGTGAATGAATAGAATAATATTGTAATAAAATCCCAAGCGAAGTCGCGGTTCATAACTAGTGTTTTTCACACATGATGAAACTGAATTACCATTCTGACCTCATTTTATTCACTTACAAGCCTCATGATTGCCAAAACCATAGGCCAGTGTATTATCTTCAAATAGTGCCAATTTACAACAAAAGCCATGTAAGGCTACGGCTTCAAATTCACTGTTAATATAATAATTAAAAAAACCGACTGTGTTACTAAGATACGTTGAGTTGTTCTTATTTTTCGAGATTATTTCTTGTGATTTCTTATTTCATATATATATATATATCCTTAAAGCGGCTTCGGATTGGACTATCATGATGGATACGTATGAGAAACAATACAATATCCCCGAGGATATTTGTGCGTCGGCCTCCAGACTGGACATATTTCTATATTCGCGTATTTTAAAGCGCGTTGTGATGATAGAGCTTACGGTGCCTTGGGAAACCAACATCCCCAAAGACCATGCCATCAAGGTCAATAAGTATTACGAGCTCACTAACGAACTAACTCGAAATAGGTTCGTCGTTGATTTGTACGCGGTAGAGGTGGGAGCGAGAGGTATAACAGCTCTAAATAAATAAATCTCTCTATAACCTACTAAAAGACTTGGGCCTGTCCAGAACTAACATTAATTCATTCTTAGAACGTATTGCGAAGGCAGCCCTAGTAGGTTCTTTTCAAATTTGGTTAGGTAGGGAGAGGAACTTGGACAATGGAGGTGAGCGTATAACGCGCGTTAGTTAAGGGGCCCCTTAAACCTACACTTGGGTCGCAAGTCCCAGGCACTGTTGAAGCTCCTCTCCCTGCAACGCGATGGACCCGGCACCCGCACGGTGAATCCATCGAATGCTAAGAGGTTTCGTCTCATATATATATATATATATATATATATATATCTTCTATCCTGCAATTTCCCAGCTTTAGCCAGGGTCTGCCTTACATGTTGTGAATAGTTTTGGGAAAGCATTAATCAGTGATGTCTAAATACTGTTAGAAAGTGCACATGACTCGGAAAAATCACAGGGGTACTTGCCAGGATCGAACCCGGTCCCTCATGCATGACAGGCGGGCCTTTTAACGACCAGGCCACCACTGACTATGTATATATATATATATATATATATATATATATATATATATAAATATATATATATATATATAAATTCTCAAGATAGATCTTAAGATACTTTTAAGTAGACTTTGGTCAGAATAAGGTTTATATTTTAAGGAAAAATTACGAAAACTACAAGTATATTTTAAGTATAATAACGTATTTAAAAATTGTAAATATACTAAACTACATAACATCAGAGAAGTTAGAATATAACATTTTTATATTTTAGAGAAATCTTAGAGGAAAATCTTCTTTTAATTTCACGAAATTTCAAAGCGATGGTAAAGAAAATTTGTGGACCATAAAAAAGTCAATTTCTTTGAACGTATTATACCTTTCGGAAAATGTAACGAGCTTGCTTTTCCGTAATTTTCCTTTTTATCTGAATTACTTTAAAGTTATATAGTTAGAGTAAATAAGAATTTTTTTTTTACATATTTATCTACTATTTAACGTAGTTCAATATTTTAGACATCAATATTTTCCCAACGCTTTTATTTAAGTTGTAAAAACATCAGAAAAAATATCAAATGAGGTAATCTAAAATATATTTGTGTATTTTAAACATGTTTCTGACAAATTTATGAATATAAATATATATTTTTTAATGTCCAAAAAAACCAAGATTGCTTTCTGTCAAACACTTTAATATTAAGAAATATTTAATTTATACTGAAAAATATATATTTTATTTAATTTTAAGTTCATAAAAAAGGGTTCAACCCAAAAAAAATTAGATAAAAATATATTACCTACGTTATTAAAAAAGTATTTTACCAAAGAGGTTCAACTTATAACTCGGCATAATTTTGACGTTTCAAACATTTTGATTGTAATATTTTGAAGAGCATTTCTTTGTAGCGCAATATATAATACTTATGAGTTAATTTTAACTATTATTGATTTTTATATTGAAAATTTTCATATACTCGTAATCATATAGACGGTTTTTATAATAATCAAGAGGAACAAAGAGTAAGTTCTTATTTACTAGAATTACAGACACAGAAAAGTTATCTATACAGGGTGACTGGTGAATTACTATCAATATTTAAGGAGCATACTCGGTACATGATTCTCATTCGAATTATGTAAAAAAATAGGTACTTAATTTTTGACCAAATTTCCGTATAAATAAATAAAGTGTGGACACGTTCCAAGTGTTCCAAGTGTGGACGCGTGCGGCGGCGTGCTGATACAACACTACGCCGCCGCCGCGTCTGTGTGTGTGTGTGTATACCTAATCTGTAGGGTGTTCACACGATGCGTAATTAATTACATAACTTTTGGTTAACTTTACTTAGAAGTTTATTAATATTTATGTTATATTAATTTTTATTTTGTCATATATGATCGTCAAATATCACGTCCTCAAATATCGATACTAATTCACCAGTCACCCTGTATAAAGATATTGAAATAGTATATGAGTAATGTTTCCAGATATAAAAATAGAATAATCTTCTTAATTAATGAATGCTGTATCTTGTATTTTTGTAGAAGTTCAAAGTGATGATGAACGTTCTTCGATCTATGTTCGGGGTATGCAGCAGTTCTGCTGAGAAGGGTGAAGTACATGACACTATACGAAGGGTATTTGGCAATGACCTTGTGATGAAGGACAACACTGATAAACATAATCAGTAACATATTTCCTTTACTCATCCTTTCTCAAATTCTCCTTAAGTTCCATAATAATTTAAGGCGAACTCTTTAACTTATTTAAGGCGAACTAAATATGTAAGTCACGTACGTGATAATCTATCCAAAATGCTTGACGCGAAAGTAACGAGTCACAAGACGAAATCTACAAAGAAACATCCCGTTGTCACACCGGCAGAGGTATAACTACTCTTAGTTTTGATATATTTTTTGAAGATTTAGAACTTAAAATTCTATTATTTTCTAAATAGAAATCTTGTAATAACATTTTCGTTTTGTAAATTATATAA
Source organism: Danaus chrysippus (assembly GCA_916720795.1). NCBI lineage: Eukaryota > Metazoa > Arthropoda > Insecta > Lepidoptera > Nymphalidae > Danaus > Danaus chrysippus. The sequence goes on along the minus strand of CAKASE010000066.1, from coordinate 5,321,185 downwards.
ATACCACATTTATATTTAATCCTTACTAATATTTTCATCCTTATAAAATGGACAAAGACCAAGAAATGTCTTTCACCATCATTCATACAATAAATAATGAGTAAGTTGGAATGGAATGAATGAATGAACAGTTTTCTTATACTTTTTGTAAGAATTGCCCTTATTTTTGCTTGTGATTCAAATATTTTCTAGTATAATGCTCTAATTATTGTTAAAAAGGTATGTTTTATAATTATCTGTGATCGTGGAAAGTTTTGCTGCATAATTAGTCCCGAACGCTTTAAAAACAAACAAATAATATCACTTAGGTTACAAGATTGTATTGGAGCAAAGTGCTGAGTATCAAAAATATTGTAACAAAAGTCTCGATCTTTTGTCCGAGTATAGTATATATCAATAGTAATTATTATCATTCATTTCATATTTTAGTATCACCATAAGTAGTAGTTTTATTTTTATTTTTGTTTCCTCCTTTATTTCTGAATATTCGTAATTTTATTTTGACATTCTTACACTTTTGTTAAATGAATGACATGAATATTTCTGTTAATCTACCCTACATTTTTTTACTTTTTTCTAATGTCACTACTAAATTCAACATTATCATAACAATCCAATCAAACTATTTAAAGCTATAGATTACAAAAACTTCACGAACAATGTTTAATATAGCTATTTTCCCAGAAAAATAATTCAGATTTCTTTAACGTCTAGTTTTTTCTAGAATACAGAATCCACAGACGACAGACCAGGTAGAATCGGACCTAAGCTAGTTGTATTCGATGCCTCAACAGGTTAGTATAAAGCAATATTATTAGTGTACTTATTTCAAAAATAATAATTCATAGGGTTTAATTTTTACCTCAAGCTTTACTTAATATCTTATTTCAAATTGTCTGACATTTTGAGAGCTAAGGTTTTCGCGAGTATTCGTTTAAATGATTTTTTTTTATTGTACGACGCGTATGAGCATACGAGATGTGATCACGGTTACTGAAAAGTAACCGAAACATCAGGAGTGTATACTTTATACAAAAATAATATACGCGTAGTATAATCCGTAAAAAAATATTAATTTCATATGTAAGACATTTTAAAGTATATTGTTTGGTGAATCTTTTTGTTGCTCTTCTCATTTTAAGGACTTGTTTCATAGAATTTTGTTTGAGAAGGTATTTCATCTCAATACATGTAATTCCAGGTACAGGAAGATTAGTTCTGGTAGGAGATGAGCGAGTTAGTGTGCAGGGTCTCTCAAGCTTCGCGACGATACGAGCTACAGCTTGCGTTTATTCAGGCAAGTGGATGTACGAGGTGCAGCTTGGAACTAAGGGTATTATGCAGGTATGCAGCTCAAATAGCTTTTTATTATACCTTTTCTACATGTATTTATGTTAGGCCGACAGCGAAACGCGTCATCTTTTAGTAATCAAGATTACTAAAAGATGACGCGTTAATTAAAACTTCAAAATTCAAAAAAGACATATAAAATGTATGTGAAAAATATCTGTAATAAGATAGAAAATCAATTTATATTTCAAACTGTATCTCTTTTAAAAATCTTATACGGTTTATAATAGATAATTTCTAAAAAATAAGCCTTTTTTAGTTGAGTTTAAATAAGAAAATAGTATGAGCGTTATTTGAAGTCATAGACTCATTTAGATTTGAATATATCTTTAATAGCGTGTACTATTATTAAAAATAATTAGCAATTACATTACATTACATTTTTAGTGGTCAAGATACTGTTATGAAGTAGGTACGTGAGTCGATATGTAGTAGTCAATGTATTTTGCCTTTGTTACTTTTGTTATTTTATTTGTACTCTTTTTTGCATATTAATTAGAAAAATACTTACGAAATCAATACACACAAATAACATTTAAAACTAAAACATATAAACATAACATCAGACATAAACACAAACTTGAATTACCCAAGACCAGGACCAAATATGGAATTAAAAGTATACAGTTTGAGGGAGCGAAACTATATAATGGCTTGCCTGACGAAGTGTTTGATGAAAAAACGTTTGTGATTTTTAGGAGGAAACTATTGGGTTATTGTAGGGAGCACTTGGATTAACCGCTCTTGAGGTGTATGGTTCGTAGCTACTGTACTGAATTGTTGTTTGAATTGAATTATGTAATACATGTCATTCTAGTGAACATTGTTCTTTATGAGAGATAAAATAAAGTTCTTTTGTAATTGCAATGTGATGCTAAAAATCACAACAAAGAATTACTATTAGGATTACAGTGTAGAATTTTTGTAAACAGACATTTTGCACCCTAAGCTAATTGCCCTGATTCTTTTTATAACAGCTATTTAAAATGTTTTGTCTTTTAAATCATATTTTCAATTATTAATAGCTGTTTTAAAACGTGGCTTTAATTTTATCCTCAAAAAGAAAATCGAGTTTTGGTGCCAAAAAAAATTGTTCTTTAACAGTTCACTCCTAAAAAGTTCTGTGTTTAAGAAACAAACATACTTACTACTTAATATTTGAAGTATTCTTTTTGAAAGTACATTTAAGTAAGAAAAAGTTCTTTTTTAGACCATTTCCAAATAATAAAATAAATTCCGAGGCTCAGTTCATGTCAAAGAGGGGCCAATTAAGATCTCTCAAACTCTAAACCATAATAGACTCTGATATTGTGCCTGGGATTCTAACAGTGCCTGAGAATCTGATATTTTTTATATATTTTACATACTATATTTATTTATATTCAAAATATGTCGAAATTAAGGGGTTTCATCATAATTATCATGTAAACCTAGATGCTTGGACCTTAAAAATCCACCGGGATTCTGCACCACTGATCAATTCGTTGATCCATAAATATAAAAAAACATACTTATTACCAATGAATGATAATAAGAATATAAATTAAGAGAAACATTAAATAATCAACAAGAATAATTGTCTTCAACAGGTCGGCTGGTGTACAGCAACTTGTACTTTCTCAATGGACACAGGAGTTGGTGATACAGCACACTCATATGCTTATGATGGAGGCAGGGTTAGGAAGTGGAATGTCGCCACCTCACAATACGGGCAGGCCTGGCTGCCAGGTGACGTGATCGCCTCTTGTATAGACCTGGATAAAGGGACCTTGGAGTTCTACAGGTACCATTATTGATACACATTACGATAGTATAACCACAAAATTATTTAAAAGTCAGTGATGGCCTAGTGGTTAAAAGGCCCGCCTCTCATGCATGAGAACGCGGGTTCAATCCTGGCCCTGGCAAGTACCAATGTGATTTTTCCGAGTCATATGTGCTTTCTAAAAGTATTTAGACATCACTGATTTGATGCTTTCCCAAAGAGGGTTGATGTCAGGCAGGCGGCCGGTCGTAAAAACTATTAGCCAAAACTATTCACAACATGTAAGGCAGACCCTGGCTAAAGCTGGGAAATTGTCAGGTAGAAGATTACGATAGTATAACCACAGTTTAAGAATTGTTACTTTATTTGGTTTAGACTTTATACTCTCTTAAACAGTAGCTAATATAGTTAAATTGTTTCGATGAATGGACGTAATAGAAGCTATTGGTCGCTCATTATTCTATTCAAATAACAATTCCTCTTATTTCTTTCCTTCCAACATACCCTAAACTAGACTTTCAGATTCCTTACCATTTTGTACTTAAAGTACCTATATTTTTATGACTATAAAAGACTTAACCTTAAGGTCGATTACTGTTTCGTTCCACAACAAAAAAAAAAATTATTCTTTATATCCGACACTAAAAAAATCAAGATTAAATATATAAACATAGACGTAATAAGTTAAGAAATGTTAAAGTTATTATTACATTAATAAATAATAAACTAAATTATCTGGAATAGAAATGGCGTATCTCTGGGCATGGCATTTAACAAAGTAACTCGTGGATCGGGCTTGGCGTATTTCCCTGCAGTGTCTTTGGCTATGCAGGAACATCTTTACGCAAATTTCGGACACGTGCCTTTTATGTAAGTACTATTTATCATTTAAAACAAAGATTTACAAAAAACTTAATCTACCTTGAAAATTTGACAATATTTTTTGCATATAATTTCCTATAATTACTACATCTATCACTAAAAAAATACACACGTCCAACTCCATAGTATTTATTTTGTTATAAATTTTTTAATAATAAAGATTAACTTTGTTATATTATTAGGTATTTTAAAAAGTCAGTGGTGGCTCAGTGGTTAAAAGGCCCGCCTCTCGTTGCCGAGGGCGCGGGTTCGATCCTGGCCCGGGCAAGTACCAATGTGATTTTTCCGAATCATATGTACTTTCTAAGAGTATTTAGACATCACTGATTAATGTTGATTCCCAAAAGTGGGTTGATGTCAGGCAGGCGGCCGGTCGTAAAAACAAATAGCCAAAAACTATTCACAACATAAGGCAGACCCTGGCTATAGCTGGGAAATTGCCAGGTAGAAGAAGATATTATTAGGTATTTTAATAACTACTTTTCTTCCTCTAGTTTTCCGGTAGAGGGATTTGCTCCGCTACAAGCGCCCCCTACAAAGGACTGCGCACGCGCAAGCATCTTATTCAAATCACTTGAAGCTTTGCTTGATGAATTGAGCAAACTTTCCGATCTCAAGACCTCTGTATCTGCGAAAAGTAGCAAGGTACTCTAAAAAAATGTATTAAAAATCATAGAAAATAGCTTAAAAAGATGTGTCCTGACAAGACAATAAGAGACTTGCATGAAAACAAATTTACGACATAAAATTAAGAATATTTAATCTCAGGCTAAATCGATTTCATCCAAGGCTGAAGAGGAAGTAGCTCTCCGTATCCACAGTTCGAGTTCCGTGTATAGTCCAAGAGCTTCACCACACAGCATGGTTGTGGCACAGAGCGCTGAGATGAAGAAAATGTCCAAAAAGGTTATTATGCAAGTTTTTATTACCTTTAATTTGGCTTTTCTAAGTCAATCAAAACATTTAGTAGTCTATTAAAACTACTCTTTCTTATTTTTTCTTCTCTCCAGGCATTTCTGATGTCTCTCGCGCGTTTGGTAGTATCAGAGCTTGGAACAGTTCTTCGGGTATCATACGTAGTAGTCTCTGAACTACTTCCCAGATTTAGGGGATCTCTGGGCTTGAAGTCAAAAGTCATGCACCCGGAGCCTAGTGCTGTGGAGTTCTATCAGAAAGCTAAAGAGGAGAAATTTGTAAGATACTTTAGTTTATTTTATTTATTTATTGGGAAACAAACAGCATATATACATCATAATAGTTTTCACATATTAAAAATAATTACATACGCCAAAAAGGTTTCCACTTTTGCACCGTTTCATGGAGTGAACATAGAAAAATACTTATAATTATCAGAATTTAAACAATTTACAATTCAAAGTGAATTTAAGTATTAGAAAGAAAAACAGACATCTTAAATGTAATAACTATATTTTAATTATGTAATACAACAGTTTTTTAACTCTATCTAAGAATCTGCTGCAATATTTCCGACTACACTAGTTGGGTAAGTTAGTTTGGTAAAATTTACAAGATATTTTTCATACAGAATGGATTGGCACGAAAATTTCTCAGTCAACCTCAGCCACGACTCTGTTTACTTCTAGATCTTCTGTGGACTTTTCTAGAAGAAGCTGCTCTTTGTGATGTGCTGGAACATTGCGTTGTTAGGGAATGCTTGATGTATGATTTAGTATCACCGGTACGTTAAAAGCTTTATTACTCTAATTTAGTTCTAAAATTATGATGGTCAGTTTCTATATAATACTATTTAGGTGTTTAATAAGATTTACCAAAGAAAATAGATAATAAGAGTGTCTGGTAATTATAATTGGTGCGTAATAATTGCTAATACTGTATGGTAAGGTACTATGCTTGCTTCTTTTATTTTTTGTTTTACCTACAAAACTATTCAAAACTTTTTCTATCTTCCAATTTTATTTTAATGCAGTCAATTATTGAGTATAAAAATTAAACTTCATTATTTAAAATAAATCTGTATCATTGATAATAAGGAATTACTGCTTAGTAATAATAATGTATTTATTTTATTTTAAGATCTATTGTAACACTGAAAATAACGAAATTTGAACTATGTACTATAAACCATAATTATGTACTTTAAGAGCTTTCAAGTATTAAACGAAAGTTTACCCGTAGACATAGACGTTCAAAAAGAAACCACAAATCTGATTTTAGGCTGTCGAAATAAATATTTTTTTAACATGTAATTCATGAATACTGAACAGTACCAGGGCTAATCTCATCTTGATATTTGATTACAAATAATATTTTATCAGTGTGAAGAATAGAAAAATTTGGCCTTTTATTAGCGACATTATTATGACTGTATTTATAAGAAATTTATATGGAACTTTCAGGATATGAACTTCACACAACAAATAGAAGGGATTTATGTGCTATGCGGCCTGATGCAGCACAGAGACACGAGGCATTATTTAGTGAAATATGTATTTTTTAATAAGATCTCGTGAGTAAAATAAACATTTATTGTATTAGATTATCAACATTTATTAACTATCTGAAATATTATTAGATAATTTTTTTTAAACATTATTTATCCTATTCTATAAGACAGACTTATAGGTGGGTATTTTCAAGTTTTTAACGATTCTCTTATTATGGTATTATAATTTTTCCAGGTTTGATAATTTCCTTAACATCAAATGTCCGGACGAGAGTGTACTCCGCTCCGTGATTCGTAAGCCCTGGTGGCAGAGACCAACTTCTGTAGAGGGAGAAACAGATCCTAGGATTGCTGGTACGTACCTTAATTTTATAGACTTCAATCCTCAATGAGTTTCCTTACTACACTATATTCCTAACTTCAGACTAAATCTACGTGTAATTTTCTTTATTAATATTATGAATATTAAATTTCGTAACCTTCTGAAACGTATATAAACTAGAAAACCTATAGTTATGATGTTTTCTATTTGGATAAATATAGTGATAAAATAAAATATGATACTAATGCGAGAAGCGAGTATATTTGCCTGACAAGAATTGTAAACAAGATATTACATATACAAATGTATACACGAGGTAGCGCGTAGAATAAATACATTTTTTATATTGAATTACTATTATTCTAAATTTATAAGCAGATTTCTATGTTTTCAATAATTGAAGATTTAAAAATATAGCTTTTTCATGTCTATATTGCATTAATCATTAGCGAGAATATGATAATTTAAAATGTTATATTTGAATCTTGAGTATTTGGGCTGAAAATTCAACTACATCGCCATACAAGCTCGAAGAGTTAAAATCTTATCTTAACCACAAATTTTCAAAAACAAAATACGACGACTTCCCAGTCTTCCGTTCATATATATATTTTTTTCATAATATGGTACACGAAGATTTATTTCAAGCATACAATGAAAATAAGTACAATTCAAACAAAACTTTTTTTGTCTCAGAAATGGCAGAAAAAGGGACCATAATGTCTTCTAAACTAGGACCGACTGAGACAGGTAATTTAATAAAGAATACAGTCGTAAAAAGAATTTAATCTAACTTTGACGATTAATTCAGAGAAAATATCAAAAGTACTGCCTCCTCCACAATCTGATGCTACTATAGAAGCTCAGTACAAAGAAGATTGTGAAAAAATAACTAAAGCTATTATGCCGTTAGAGAAAATTCAGGTGAGCGTCTAAATGAACTTATATCTATTAACTTAACGAGTATGAGCTCCCATGTTTAAATGTACCAGAAATATATTTATTTCTTCACATTTTTGCCTAACAGAGTATATTCGTTTTAACAAGAAATTTACTTTGAAATCTATATATAAAAGAAAGTTTTGTTAGTTACACTACATATTTATAACTCAAGAATGTTGTTATATGATTGAAAATTGGTGAGGAGATAGCTTAGAATTCGGAGACGGATATATAATATTTAATTCTGCTCGATCGAAAGAGAAAAAAATACTTAATAAACTCCAATATCTACTTATTTATGGCCTCTGGGGTGGAATAGATATCACCCGGTCTGCTATACATACATTGCTAATTACGAAATCGACGCGGACGAAATCACGGGCAAAAACTAGTTATACAATAAAAAACTTAATATAATCTATTGTCAACAAAATCTGTTACTCTTATTAATGATCTAAATGAACATTTTCTTTAGTTATTGTTTTCTTAAAGATATAATTTGCTTCAAAGTTTCAAGTATAAAAAAGTTGTCATACTTTTGTTTATCAAAGATAAATTAATTTAAAATCTATATTATATTAGATGGAGTTTCTTCTGATGCTACTCGACAACACAGATGGAACCAACATGGTGCCTTCAACCAGGAAAATATTTTTAGAGAAATTCAGGAGGTACATCATGGATAATTGTATATTAGATATGGTGAGTGACCACAATGATGGGGAAATGATGCGATCTACCACTTTCCCCAGTTTTATTCATTTAAAAGAAATTAATATTTTTCGGATATACAACGCATGCTTTATCACGGTAGCTGAAAAGTAGCTGAAACGTCGGCAGTATGTAGTTTTTTACAAAAGTAAAACATGCGTAGTAAATCCGAAAAATATTAGTTTCCTTTCGATGAAGATTACTTTTCTCTTTGTAAATATCTTAATTACTTCTATTCTTCACATGTTACTCTGATATATAATGTCTTTTTGCGTTGTTTTGCCAATTTATTACTGAATTATATGTAGTGTTAAAGCAATATTGAAGTATTCATTTTTGAAAACAAACGAACTTACAAATCAGTATACACGAAGAAGAATATATAACTTTAAAGAACTTTTGTATGTATGAGAATTAATTGGAACTCATAAAAGTCTAATTGGTAAAAAGATTTCGTAATATTTTGGTCTAGTATACCTAGTCGTTATATTAACTTTTAGAGACTGTTCAACGTGTCTCGTAATACTCCCGCCATATCCTGGTGCTGCCACGCTAGACTCCTCTCAGCAGTCTTGAAACTATGGAATGAAAATCCACTTGGAATAACGTATGTTCTAAACATTTATTTACTTTTAAGACTCTAATTACTACTACAAATTTTCATGCTAATATTCATTATGCTTCTCACTAAGATAATTAAAATTGTTTTTATACTTCTTATACGAATACAAATATTAAAATTGTTTTTTTATATATAGCAACACCATTAAATTAAAAGAGAAATTGTATGCATGCATATTTAATTTACATTTGTTATAGTTGAAGTAGATCAGAAATTATTTCGTCTTATGCACACATATTATTTCAATTTTACATTTCCACTTAATCAAGGCTTCATGCAAGGAACCTCTATATATGTATATTACTGTTTATATGAAATAAAAGGCTTATAATAATTATACAGACATGCACATCCACATTTGCCTGCCAGGACGTTCATAGATGGTGAACTGGATTTCTATAATGTCGATAGACTGGGTGGAGTTCTACCTTTTCTGGTCAGGACTTTACGGTGAGTAATATTTAGTATTATATTCATATTTTGGGCCATAACCATTTAAACATAATTCAAAAATTGCATTGAAATTGATATATTTATATTTCAATTGATATATGTGTATATAGGATCAAATCTTTCACTCATAATTTGTAATACAAAGAAAAAAGACCATTGGATTAAAAATTAAAAATCGGAATTAATCAAGTCTGGAGTGATAATATTAAGGAAAACGAAGATTTTTTTGTCCAGATATCTCCACTGGTAGGGACATAGAATATTAATATCTGTGATGGAATTCAGAAACATTGTTGAATTTATCGAGATTTTTTTCCATATTTGTAGGTAATAATGTCTTTGTTAAGTATTTACTATGTTATTTTGTGAACTTGCAGACAAGATCTCATCTCCGTCCTTGGCGAAGACAATCCTTTTATTCAGAGCTTCGAACCAAACTACAATAGAGCTGGTGGTATTGATACAGGTAAATATATATACATACATATATTGTGTAGGATAATGTGCAGTCAGTGGTGGCCTAGTGGTTAAAGGCCCGCCTCTCATGCACAAGGGCGCGGGTTCGATCCTGGCAACTACCAATGTGATTTTTCCAAGTCATATGTACTTTAAGAATATTTAGACATCACTGATTAATGCATTCCCAAAGAGGGCTGATGTCAGTCAGACGGCCGCTCGTAAAAATAATTAGCTAAAACTATTCACAACATGTAAGGCAGATCCTGGCTAAATCTGGGAAATTCCTAGGTAGAAGAAGAATAAAGAGGCCTAGAGCATTCCTTTCTATTAAATACGAAAATAATAATAATTTCAACGAAATAGTTTTTTTTTTTTATGTTAAAGGTGGCAAACGAGCAGACGTTGCCAACCTTGTTTTTTGGCGATAGGGAGGGGAGGGAATAAGGAAATGAAGGGAAAGGGTAGGAATAGGGAAAGGGCAACCGGCTCTCTCACTCATCAGACGAAACGCAGCCGGTAAAGACTACTTCACGCCGATCTTCTGTGAGAGGGTGGTACTTCCCCGGTCGAGCCAGCCCATGTTCGAGCTGCAGTAACTCACCACAGCTAGGCTCTACCACCTTTAAAGTTACATAGTTTATGAAAATTAAATTCAATTCTTTATTCATTGCCTAATTATTGTCAATAATTTTGCATGATTGTTCAGTCAAAGATAAAATAGAGATAGCACGAAGGAGGTTGATTAATTAATAATTACATATAATATATATGTATAAACTTCTTTGAAGGTGTAAGCGAGATGGCAGCTGGTTCACCAGGTCTGGCTACACTGCCTCAAGTTATATCATCCATAGCCAGATTCATGCACCCGCAGATGACGCCGCTCACAAATAGGTATAATATATGAATTTTTTATAACTAATTAATTGTTTCAAGATATTTTTCTAAAAGTCAAAGTTTATAATATGTTCATTAGTATAAATAATTGCTATTTATGTATGTTTAAAGTGACAGTTTGTTAAGAGTAGTTAAAAAATTCTTTATATATCATCGGTTCAAATTTTAAACGATTTCTCATACTTATAAAATAATTTAAAATGTCAAATTGTATACTTTATTTTTGTAAACATGTTACTTATCTGATTATTTTAACTTAAACTTATGATCTTATTTCGGTTGCGGTCTTCTTTGACTCGAATTCAAAGTCAGCTTTAAATTATTTTTTCCGTATGTTGGTAATTATTTTTTCTTATTTTAAAGTTGGTAACTCTTTCTTATTTCATTGTATGCAAAAAGAATATAATTCAATATAGTTAACTAAACCTTGCGTGTGTAAATTCGAAAAATTCTTAAAAACTATGACGCGTTGTACGTTAACTTTAGTTATCAATGTCTAGCTGTTGTAAATCTTAAATTTAGCTGAAGAAGGTTTTATTTTAGAACCGCTGGTGAAACAGCTCTCGCTTTGAAGGGAACTCGTTCTATGATGCCGGGTGCAGGTTCTATCGACCCGAGGAACGCGTATTTAAGACTTCTGGATGGTCTACTAGCATTATACCATGGAGCTGCTATTAAGCATTCAGAGAAGGTTAGCTTGTTGTCCAACTGACGCTCTTTCATCGCATAATGATTTAAGGAAGAATCGATTATTGGATTTACGTAAATAATTGAAATAACGATGTGCATTGAATTTGAAATACCAAAGAAAATATCATAGGTACGGGTGGTTAAAAAATTGAGGAGTAGTATCTAAATTTATTGGTTTTAATAACTACTAATTACGTTAGCAATAAACATAACTTTCATATGCAAAAAAAATTAAATTAATATTTCATAGAGAATTAAAAATGAAGCAGACTTGACTTACATTTTTTCTAGACATAGATTAGCCTGCTATCAACTGTGCTAATTAATATATCAACCATATATTATATTTTTGAACCAATACTTTAAAAGTAATGTATATGATTGTTTAATACCAGTTGTGTGAACTTCGTGATAATCAGCTCGACATGGCGGACTGTCTTCACGATATTGAACAGAGGATGGCTATAGTCACGAATGAATTACAGGCTGTTGGAGGTGAGCTGACACACACACTGTTAAAATTATATGATTTCATGAACATTTCCGTGGCACTTTTATAAAGAAGAAAGTTTTTAAACAATATATATAAGTTCTTTAATTTTTTCGTGTTAACGTATTCGTACACAGTACGTTTACTGCATAAAATCTAAGGCTTTCGCGAGTATTCATTTAAATAATACTATTTTTTCGGATCTAATAAGCGTTTTTTATTAATTTAAAACTATATTATATCCCCTTGAAATTTTCATCTCGTCTGCCGGTGATCACGGTTGTAGGAGTATGTAGTTTAAATTAATAAAAAACGCGTAGTAAATCTGAAAATATTACTTTCACCTACTCCAAACTCTGAAAACATCAAACCTAAAATAATAATTTAAACTTGAGAATGTTAATTTATAAGTATTACAGGCGATGCGATTCTGAATTCATAATCAATTAAGTTTTAAAGCTCCTTAATCTAGAACATTCGATGATCATTACAAATATTCACAGGTGCAAATGGAGAATTAACAGAGCAGGATAAAATGAGAAGACAATTAACGGAAAATATATTAAATGAATTAAGGAGATCGAAAGCTGTTTATGAGGTGAAATTTTATACATTATAATTAAAACTAGCCAATGAACCTTGGCGTTTTTTTCTCGTTCGAATGAGCTTTCGGTTTAGTTTGAGTGAAGCGACCACAATGTTACAGTACAGAAACGTTTTTTAGTCATATACTCCGTTTTTTGGCCCTAAAATTTAAATTGGTGGTCCCATCTAAATTTTTGTTCTTTTGTTAAAAACCCTACTTAAATAATCTGAGTTGCCACTGAGCAGCGTTCGCTTCGCTTTGCTCAATTCACTCAAACATATGTACATAAGATATAGTTCTCAATTTATAAAATATATATGATAATATAAGCGTTATATTCAATAATGACTGCGAAGGAAAAACTAAACACCAGTGCGCTACAAATGGGCTGGGTGATTGGCGCGATATGGACCAAGCAACGACAGTCGGAGCTGGCTAAGCATTTTGCTGGCGCTCTTCACTCCCTTAGGATTGCTTCTGACCCAGAGTACGCTGCACATGCACGAGTAAGATCATATTATATATGTATATACTAGAAGACCCGGCGAACTTCGTATAGCCCTATAATCAAGAAATATCTGTTACGTTATTTTTATTTATATTTTTGGAGTTTACCTATTAAAGCCATAAATCTCCGTGTTTTGAAGTGCGACAGAATGATTGACATATTAGTTAGTTGTCAAAACTAATGTCAAAAAAACGTTTGTATCAAAAACTACTAATAAATTAAAAAATAATTAAAAAAACATTGTCCAGCGGACAAAATTGTGAATCTAAACAATTCCCAGATAACCTTGAACACACACAAAAAAATTCATAAAAATCGGTCCAGTCGTTTGAGAGAAGTTCAGTGACATACACACTCACAGGAGAATTATATATATAAATATAACGTATGTGATAAAGTAATCGGAAGGTAGTTACTAGTAATAACTAAAGTTATTGAATATTAGTCAATATTTTTTTTTTATTTTAATACAAATAAGTAAGAGCTTCTACTTTGACGAGAGTTTCTTATTTCGTATGTATGTAAATATATACATATATGTACATACAAATTTACTAAAAGCCTTTGTTGAACAGTTTTAATTAATTTATATTTTAACGTAAAAATAATCAAATATACTTAGTATTCAAATCAGTATTTTTACTCCAATATGGTTTAAGTTGATACTAATTCAAAGTTGCTAATTTATAATTGTTTTAAACATTTCAAAATAAATATTCTCTTAACATAAATTACTAATAATTTTAATGTAAAGTAGATTTTTCTGCTGTAATATATATTTTTATTTAATCATATTTCTCTAGAATCTGCTGTATTTTATTCGATTTATTTCAGACGACAAGCAAAGAAATTTTACCCGGTAAAAGTTCAATATTGGGCGGCCAAAGTTACGCTTCCTTACAATTGGAATACACATCCAGCTCGGATCAAAGGTAAAGCCTTTATTTTGAATACAATGGAACGGTTCAAATCAAGTATTTGTGTACTGTACCTGACTTTAATACGGAAACGATTTAATACATATTAACTTAAGTTTGAAATCACCAACCCTTCTTGAGCAAGTTTGGTGATTAATGCTCAAACCTTCTCCATGTGAGAGGAGGCTTTTGCTCAGCAGTGGGCTTCTGATAGGCTGATGATGATTATGATGACTTTAAAGCTTACTTTGGAGAGCGTGCCCATAAATTATATTATATAAATCCTTCATGATTTTACGAGTACTAGCGGACAGCCATATATAATGAGAGCCTCCATATTTTCGCCTAAGATTTTCCTCTTATAAGAATTAAGTAATATGCATACTTCTTTCTCGAGAGCACAACAAACGATTCACTCTTTTTGCCTGCCACTGTGTTCCCTTCCATTTACAGTTTAAAGGGTCTTCAAAAAGAATGTAAATAATCTTTTACAGAATTAGTCCCTTTACTATTTAAGGCTACATATCTATTTAGCATTAGGTAGGGCGAGAGCCAAGCACTATTCAGTTTCGCAAGGTTTCTATGATATTGTTTCAATTATTGCAGCTGTATTATTATATTAAGAAAACATATGACGTAATAATTACATTGTTTAAGATAAACTGCTCATAAATTGATAGCAAAAACTATTCCAAAACAATCAAATAATGTATTATCTGAATTTTAACTGCCCTTTGCAAATATTCACTTTGTTAGAATATTCTCAATTGTTTAATTTATTGACAGTCCAACATCTCGTGCTGCAAGTCCTCGAGTCGGTTCTAACACACAAATTGAATCAAACGCCCGTGAGTTTAATTGTGTTATATTAATTCAATTATATTCCTTTTTTTTCAATTGTCATTGTTAATCTATGATCCACCTCGCTGTCTAAAACAGTAAATTGAATTAACAAAGTTTGGAAACGGAATATAAATGAACACACTTCGTAAACTTGTTTGAATATTTAATGCAATTATTTAAATTATTTTTCTCAAATGCCTGAAAAAGCTGAAAAAGTTTACCCTCTGAATTTGAATAGAATTTGTAAAAATTGCAATCTGTGTTGCCTATTGGGAGTTTAAGTTAGAGAATGCCTAATCTTTATTTTCACAGCCACCGCACCAGAATTCACTGAGTCCTTATTCGCATTTATACCCGAATACCATGTAGATGCTATGTTGGAGCTCTGTAATACTCTGCGTCTATACATGCATCCAACAGTACCGGTGCAAAATATTCCAGGTAAAAACCCGAGTGACTATACTTAACCTTCATTCAATTAGATTGTAAAAGATTTTATTTCTCTTAATGGACTGATCATAAAATTAAACTATAAAAAAATATTTAGGCTGTACATACAGATTTTTCATTAAGAATTTAATATACATATATTCTATGATTCAAAGGTCAATAAATGACTTTAGTCAAATATATACTTGGAATTACATAAGACCAAAACGTAACGATGTAAAAAAACATGGTTTTAGTTGTTTGGTGAGATTTAAATAAAATTCAAAATATGATAATGAGTTTGTATATTATTTTTTGTGAACAATGCCATATTTCAGCAAATTGTTTATAACGAAAAAAAGTCATATGTATTATAATAGATCCATACAAAAAAATAGCATTTATTGTTTGACCGTTTATTAAGAAATTGATATTAATTCAGAGTGGGAGGAGCTAGTAGTGTCATGTGCGTCCTTCCTATGCACCGAGTTCGCTGACCCAAGAATAGTTCTGGCCAGCTCTAGAGAGTCTCTGGTACAGACCCTCGCGTCGTTTGCCACGCAGCCAGCAACTATGAGGGCTATTGAGAGAGTACCATTGAAACAGTTAGTTTTTTTAATCACATACTTTTGAAACTCTTTTTACGAACCGTCCAACCGGCCTTGGTGGGGCCGGAAGGGATGTGTGAGACTACCTAGGCAGGCCCCTACTCACTAAAACCACTGCGAAAGCCATCGGCCGCTATGTTGGTGTACCCCGGATCTGTCAACAGGGCAGAATACTTTACTTTTTGATCTGATCCGGTGGTTGTCAGTATATTTTTAAATTTCGGATAGATAGTGTTTGATTGTCATTCCACCTTTTGGGAGGTAGAAATTTATCTGTAATAACTTAGTCAGTTTTGCTTTTTAAGAATTACGAAAGCATATCGCTTCATCCGACTGCGAGAAAGATTTAAGAAGCAGCATTGCTTTTGGTTTTTTAACGATAAAGAGAGGCAGTGCTTACACTCTCCATAATTTAGTTTATAGAATACTAAGCAAGTTGTTTGTATATCTCACAAAAATAAAGCAGTGAGGTGAATTTTGACAGCGCTAACGAAATGTAATGTGTAATGAATAGAAACTATCATGAAGACTGATATTGCTTCCTCGTATTAGTAAATAAGCTAATGCCTTTAAATTACACTAATATTTTGTACTACCTCAATAAACAAGATTCACATTCTGAATTTACTATTGTTATTTGCAAAATTGTTGAACGATGCATAAAGTAGGTATTGGTGTATTTGAAAAAATGTTTGATTATTATCTACAATTAAGAAAATATTAATAGTTTCGTGCAATTTTTATCCATCTATTTGACATGATAATAGTAATAATAATAAAGTAATATTTTCTTTGTAATTCTTCATTCAAGAAATTCCTATAATCTAGCACAAACATATTTAATTAAATAAATGAATAATAGATCTAAATATATCTTATCTTATCTTTTATACATATATCTCAAGACAGATGTGCATGGTTGAAGAACTGGTGCGTCCTTACCAGAATCGAGCGTGGGCTCAGTCTAACTGGGTGTTAGTCAGATTTTGGCACGGTTCAGGATTTGGTTTCCGACACAGACAATGGCCTCATCTTGCTGCGAGGTAGTTTTTACAACATTTTAATCTATATATATAAAAATGAATTGCTGTTCGTTAGTCTCACTAAAACTCGAGAACGGCTGAACGGATTTATCTTATCTTAGTCTTGAAATGTTCGTGGAGGTTCAGGGAAGGCTAAAAGCTGAAAAAAATTTAACCTTAAAATCAGCGCTTTTATATTTCCCATACAAACGTCTTTTTTACATTAGATTTTACAACTAACTAATAAGTCAATCATTCTGTCGCTCTTCAGAACACGGAGATTTATGGCTTATAGCTAAATTCAAAAAAAATATAATAATATTTATGTATCAATTGAGGCAGTACGAAATCTTCCGGGTCAGCTAGTTCTAAATAGAACCAATTTTATAGATTATTTTTTTAGTATCCTACTTTTCTGATAACTTTATTTCGAACATATACAGGAGTGATTTATATCCGCTTTGTTCCTATTCTATTGCTCCCTTTAGTGTACAATCTAGGTCAGAACGTAGTAGTGGAAAAACAGAATAGAATTTATAGTGTCACTAATAAACTCTATGAGAAATAGAGGCCGTATGTTAAGTTTCTAGAAGCAAATAGTATATATACTATACAGTGTAGTAGTGGATTTATTATTTAAGATTACTTTAAACTATCCATATTATTAACTAGGAAAAAGTCTTTATGGTGTTTATAAAAAAATTTAGGGGAAAAAAATAAATATAATTAAATTCTCATTCATGATTGGACCGTCGTTGTTGCTTTAATTTCTCATAGATGACCAAAAATCAAATGACTATCTCTCTCCGTTTTTCCGAGAGCTTCATAAACATTGGTCCCGGGATTATCTTGATGGAATTTCTTATATAATCCCACAAAAATAATAAAGAAAAAAAAGTTATTTGTTTATCGTAAATATATAAAAAGATGATTAGGAATAATGAGGGCATTGGACTTTTTTAGGTCCTAGCATAAATTTAATTCGATTGCACTAGATATATAGAGTAACTAAATGAAAGGAAACATTAAGAAGTTTTTTTGGGTTAGTATGAATTGTTTGTGTTACAGATATGGTGACAGAGAACCGACAGTTAATAACTTAGGAGCCAAAGTGGACGCCGGTCTTATGAGCCAGTGCTTTGGTACGTCAAACCAATTTTATTTCTAGTTTTGTTCCAACGTATTTCACCTCTCATACTGTCGATGTTTACGAATTAAAGTTTTAATATTTCACACAGTTGACACTTTATTCGTTCTTGGTAATATTATAGAAAAATTTAATACTTTCAAAATTACTTTTAATTTGTGGTATATGCTTAGAAAATATATTTATATATGGTAATAAAAGCTATTGTAAGCAATTAAAAATTCAAGTGTCTTCAAATGGTGGCTTTACCAGAGTAAAAGTAAGAGATTAAATAATATTTATGAGCTCTTCATAGGTCCGTGTCCTTCGGAAGTGATTCAAGGTCGTGTTCGTGAATACCTAGAAAGCCATCCTAAAGAAGCAGCACTATTTCTCAATTCACTACTCAGTCAGCTAAACTGGGCGTTTTCAGAGTTCTTCACTATGATGCAGGAGGTAATTATACACTATTTAAAGAGAAAAATAATGTTTAAATTTTTATATATAAAAGAAATTTATATTAGTAACACTATATATAAGTCAAGAACAGCTGTACGGGTTTAGATAAAAATTGGTAGACAGATAGCTTTGAACAGGGAAAAGACATAGGATACTTTTCATCCGATTGAAAAAGAAAACAAAATAAAATGATCAAATCCACAAACTCATCTACTGTCTTTTAGGGGAACGGAGTTCGCTTGGTCAACTAACCATTTCTAATTCTGAAACTAACGCAGATGAAGTCGCGGGCAAAAACTAGTGTGTTTATAAAAATGTGTTACTCTTTTCGGTCACCAACCAGTTTAAGACGCGTATAACATTTGTATTTAATTCTAAATTCTGGACGCGACATCATCTTAGACCTCGACTTTGGTTTTGATTTTGGATATACCTATCGTGTCTCGAAATGAAATATATGCGATAGTTTTCAGTGCAATATAAAGTCAGTTTCATTTCATATATGTAAATACAAGTTCTCTCTTGAATTCCGTAATAAATTTCGGTCTACTTTTAGACTTTGTTGTTCTAGTTTCTGAGTTATATTACCAATTACTTTATATAATTATATTCAAATCTCGAAATATATATACACAGTTTATATAAATATATATACATATGTGTTTGTTTATATGTTATCAGACATTCACTTAGTCTTCCCTGATGTAGGTTTTATCCAATTTATTTTTCCCGTACTCATCCCGTCGCTTTTCTGTACTCAAGAATGTGAATAACATTGGTGTGGTATGCATGAAAATATCCTCAGTACCCTAAGTATGATTACACGTTTAAACTCAACACGCACAGTATCGGAGTTTTACCGTAATTATAATAGTATTTGATCTTTTATTGCTCTTGATTTCGAGTATACAAAGTCGATTTATGTAAAATGTTCCTTTTAAAATTTGATAACTATTATTTTATAGCACTAGTATATTTTTGAAAGTTATTTTCCTGTCTCGTTTTGTTGACGCATTGTAAAGGTTTTAAAGTTTAGAAACAAATATTTTTTAAAGAGAAATCTGTTATAAATATTTCGATTTCATTGTTGTTTAAATAACATCATAATATGACATAACTTACTGTTCTGCCTTCACTTTCTTATTAAAGTGCTTTCTTTTTTTATCCAAATTTTTTTATCCAAAAAAAACAACTCAAATAATCTAAAAAATAAGTCATATTTACTATTTATCAGTAAAGCAATGATTATAAATCAGTATTTTATATTCATAAAATAATAAAATTTATTCAATATTTAGTTATCGTAATTATTGAATTGGAACATATGTATTTCAATATTAAGATCTGGGGTTATCGCGAGTCATTTAAATGAAACTAATATTTGGCGGATATACTTTGCAGCAACCGTGATGTTGTAAAGTAACCGAAACGTCGGGATTATGTAGTTTTTATCAAAAATAAAGTCGCGTAGTATATCCGCAAAATATTAGTTACTATCAATATTATTTATTTATCAATATTATTATTAGTCAGTGGTGGCCTAGTGGTTAAAGGGTCCGCCTCTCGTTGCCGAGGGCGCGGGTTCAAACCTGGCAAGTACCAATGTGATTTTTCGGAGTTATATGTACTTTCTGAGAGTATTTAGACACCACTGACATACGGTGAAGGCAAACATCGTGAGGAAACCTGGACTTCTTTCACAATTATAAGTTTGAAATCACCAACCCGTCTTGAGCAAGCGTGGTGATTAATGCTCAAACCTTCTCCATGTGAGAAAGAGGCCTTTGCTCAGCAGTGGGCGTTGATAGGCTGAAGACGAAGACGATCAATATTATTAGATAAAAACTCAAACTAAATTTAAGCACACTATTTTACAACTCCCAATGAGATCATTCATTCATTCATTTCCACAATGACACCCGAATCAGTTAAATGGGATATTTTTACTACTCGAAAACGTTTTCATGCATAATATAAAAATTATATGACATCGTAAATGTACTGTAATGAGGTCTGAGTGAGCCAATATAAAATCCATCACGAGTTTTGCCTTCAGTCGAGCCCATTCCAAATAATAACAAAATATTGAAAAAAAAAAATTGATGATCATAAACAGAACGTTCTTTAAATAAATGTATCAGTAATTTTTATTTAAAATACTCTTTCTTCTGTCAAAATCTATTAACATATATTTATATCTTCTTCTACCTTCTTCCGGGCAATTTCCCAGCTTTAGCCAGGGTCTGCCTTACATGTTGTAAATAGTTTTGGCTAATTGTTTTTACGACCGGCCGCCTGACTGACATCAACCCTCTTTGGGAATGCATTAATCAGTGATGTCTAAACATTCATAGAAAGTACATATGACTCGGAAAAATCACATTGGTACTTGCCAGGATCGAATCCGCGTCCTCATGCATGAGAGGCAGGTCATTTAACCACTTGGCCACAACTGACTTCAATATTATTCAATTGATATTTATATATTCACTTATAACTAATATTTAATGCCTACATTTAAAGTAGAAATGCCAATTGGAATGCATTTTTATATTTTTCTTATACCAAACAGATGGACAGAGTCCAAATTGATTCTCATCTGGAGCCGCGTCAGATAAAGCTATGCGCAACCTGTTTCGATCTTTATCACGGCCTGGCGAGAGCTCTAGAGATGACACTAGCTTTAGCCCCGGAATTGCTTACGAAACCAGAGGCGAGCGAAAATCAAAATGAACTACTATTGGGAAGGACTTGCCAGGTAATTAAACATTTATGATTAATCTTCTATATATATAAAAATGAATTGCTGTTCCTTAGTCTCGCTAAAACTCGAGAACAGCTGAACGGATTTATCTTACCTTAGTCTTGAAATGTTCGTGGAGGTTCAGGGAAGGTATAAAAGCTGAAAAAAATTGATTCATTACTGGGAAAACCATAAAAACAGCCCTTTTCTATTTCCCATACAAACGTTTTTTTTAACATTAGATTTGACAACTAACTAATATGTCAATCATTCTGTCGCACTTCAAAACACGGAGATTTATAGCTTAAAGGTGAACTCCCAAAAAAATATAAATAAAAAAACGTAATATATATTTAAAAATTTCAAATAAAATAATTAACTCACTATAATATGTAATCATTCTCTCGATTTTTTCTTATAAAGTTTTTTGATTTTAACAGCTGTTTTGTTAAATTGATAGACGAGCATATCCGGGATACGACTAATGTATTGTCTTAACAGAAATAAGAATAACCCGGAGTAATCTAAAGCCAACATTGATGATCCCTGTATCCAATCAGATAAAAATTTAGTTTCGCCAAACCCACTGTTTTCACGGGCCATTTAAAGAGAAAAAAACAACTAAATAAAGGAAATAGCTTTTGTCTTTCTGCTAGTAGAAAACTTTATTGCGGATAGATAACGTTTTATCTAATCGAATTTATAAATAAGAAAATAATATCGACTTCAACATTGCACTTAAATAATTCACCTATTTGGTATTTTTAGAAGGAATATTCCAGAAATTAAACGCAAAAAAATGAAAACGATAACTTCTATCTTAAATAAACTCACTCCGATACATCAAATTAGTATTTTTTTTTTAAGTTTTATCAAATAATAAAAGACGCGTAGTATTAAAAAACCTAGTTTCAGTTAAATGGACTAAAAGACTAATTTATAAGCTGTTGACTTTTTCTTTCAACAAATTTTGAATTACTCAAAATATGAAAGCATTTTCACTTTTAAATCTTCACACATAGCATTAACTTATAATAGAATGAGAAACGGGAAACGCGTCGTATATAGTATGACGAGTCATACTCGACCTAAGGATACTGATTCTTGAAGTATTTTATTTACTTTAATCTTAAATAGTCGCATAACAATACCACTACCACAAATTCATAGTGGGCACAATATTATTTCATCTAGATTCTATACTATATAATAATACTTTTAAACTAACGTCTTGTTATAAATAATTTTTATATTTAATTTTTCTTTTATTTAATGAACTTCCAAAAAAATGAAACTAATATTTTTGGATATACTCGCGATTTTTTATTTTTGTACATACTCCCGACGTTTCGGCTACTTTACAGCAACCGTGATCACGGGCTGACGAGATGTGAGTGTCTATCAAAATATATGTTTTTCTTTATCAAAATAAATATAGTATGAAAGCATTAATTCATTTTATATTATATTCATGTTTTTGTATATCTATATATGTATAACACTGAAATAGCATGTACAATGTACATATATGTTTGTTATAATAATGCATACAATCCCTACTAATATTATAAATGCGAAGGTAACTCTGTCTGTTACGCTTTCACGCCTAAACCACTGAACTGATTTTAATAAAATTTGGTACAAAGATAGAGTTGACCTTGAGAAAGAACATAGGATAGTTTTTATGCCAGATTTTTGAAAAGTTCTCTTGAAAAAGCGATATAACCGAACTCCACGCGGGCGAAGCTGCGAGCGGAAAGCTAGTTTACATATAATATATGTTATGACTGATTATATTACATTTCTCATACACTTAATTATTAATTTTGTGGATAAGCACAGCAGAAGTTAACAACGAGTTCAATATTATCAAACCACTACATAAACGATCGCTTTCTATGTGTTTAACTTTATAAGGAATATATTGCATATTAACATATTGATAGTTAGTATTTGTTAAATAAAATACTTTAATAATTTAATTAACTTTTTAAGTATCTTTTGACTTTAAGATTACTTTAAACAATATTCTTAAAATGTAATTCTAAACTGTCCTCATGTGACTTCAATGACGTAAATACAGTAACATAATGCCTCAGTTATCTTTACTACCTCGACCTTCCACGCTTCCACTGCCAATTTATGAGCAAAATAAAGCTTGATTTATTTGCATTTTTTTTAGATTCTTTAGAAATTAATCATCTATTTTACATCTATAATAATTAATCGTCATTGTACTGTTAATTTCGTAATAGAGTCTATAATTCCGTATAAAGCTCCATATTCCGTGTAATAGAGTTTATAATTCCGTATAAAGCTCCATATTCCATGTAATAGAGTCTATAATTCCGTATAAAGCTCCATATTCCATCTAAAAGAGTCTATAATTCCGTATAAAGCTCCATATTCCATCTAAAAGAGTCTATAATTCCGTATAAAGCTCCATATTCCGTGCAATAGAGTCTATAATTCCGTATAAATCTCCATATTCCGTATATAGATCCTGATGGCTGTTGTGTCTCGTGTGTGCGTCCGTGAAGGTGGTGGCGCGGGTTTCAATAGACTGGTTGCTCGAGGGTTGCCGGACACAGACAGGGTCCATTATTATGTAGCGCTAGCACCGGTTGCTGGTTGCTTAATAAGAATGCTAGACCCGAAGTTGCCAGAAGTGGTATGTATTAAATTTAATCATATCTATAAAGAATATCAAAAAATATTATCTTATTGTTTCATATATGTAACATTGTAGGTTGAAATTATATTCGAATTTACTTTATTTAAATAAGAAAGAAGATCTATTTTAATTAAATAAGAAATAAAGAATAGAAGATCAAATTGGGATGCTTATTTTTCTAATCAAAAAGCATATTTTCTTAATTGTTTAGCTATAATATACATGAAAAGTTATATTAAAAGTTAGAAAGCCTTATAACAAAACATGATTGTATATATTGTAATTAATTTTCAGCATCTAAACAAAGTTACGAATTCCCTCGTGTCTGAACCGCTGTTCAGATTGGACGGATTGCTGTTTATGTTGGAGCAAGATAAGAGCAAACATTTCAGCTTCTACAAATGTTAGTTATTTTAATATATATGTATACACTAGAGTCTAGAAGACCTGGCGAACTTCGCATCGCCCTATAATCAAGAAATATCTGTTACGTTTTTTTATTTATATTTTTGGAGTTTACCTATTAAAGCCATAAATCTCCGTCATTTGAAGTGCGACAGAATGATTGACATATTAGTTAGTTGTCACATCTAATGTCAAAAAAAAACGTTTGTATCAACAACTACTAAAAAAATTAAAAATTAATTTAAAAAACATTGCCCAGACAAAAATTGTGAATCTAAACCATTCCCAGATCCCCTTGAACACACACAAAAAATTTCATTAAAATCGGTCGAGTCGTTTGAGAGAAGTTCAGTGACATACACACTCACAGAAGAATCTTTATATATATAATCCTTTTACAAACTTCTGATACAAACGTTTTTTTGACATTAGGTTTGACAACTAACTAATATGTCAATCATTCTGTCGCACTTCAAAACACGAAGATTTATGGCTTTAATAGGTAAACTCCAAAAATATAAATAAAAAAAACGTAACAGATATTTCTTGATTATAGAGCGATACGAAGTTCGCCGGGTTTTCTAGTTTACATATAATAATGATTCACTTCATACATTACTTAATAGACTCCCATATAATTTTGTAACCTGGTATTAATTTTAAATAGATCCGGAAGATGTGTCGCTAGAGGAACTCAAGTGTCTAGAGGAGATTGTAGATCGTGTCCGTAAAGCTCGCGAGACACTAGCCCGGACTAAATCGCCCGGGTCAAGCGGGACACAGTCGGATTTACTATGTACGATATGCTATGCACGACCGGCTGACACCGCGTTTATGCCATGCGGACACCATTCGTGCAGGTGGGGTATTATCATTGGAATATTTAAGCATATTAGATCATTACTTGCAGTGTTCTAACTAGGCTTTTATGCACCCGGTGCGAACTTTCAAAACTGCGCCCCTAAAAAATGCTCTAACCAGGCTCTGAAAACAAAATGGATAAATATGCATACAAATAAATCTATTTGTTGTTTACCATAGTAACAAATTATATAAGTATATAGCTGCCATGCATAAGATAAAACTAGATATAAGTCTGGTTATTTCTGCGCCCTGTCCCTGGGCACTGCTGGCACCGCCCTAGTTACGGCACTGATTACTTGTAAACATTACGTTAACAATCAAAATATATATTAAATTGTAAGTTTTAGATGAAATTTTATATTTGTCACAAAGTGATTTTTATATGCCATTAAATCGTCGCTTAATCAGTTTGTATAAAAAATGACTGAGTAATTAGTATATTTGATTCATATATATGTACTTTCTTATTTTATATATTTTTCTGAACAAAATAGAATTTGTAAATCATAATCATTATGGTATGTTTTTTTTCAGAGCTTGCATAATGCAGCACCTTCTCAACAGTAAGCAATGCTTCTTTTGTAAAGCCGACATAGAATCTGTCAAAGAAATAGAACCAGCGAATAATTGAACATTTATTGATTGTATTGTAAAATAAATTATACTATTTATATCACATGGCTTTCACTACTATCACAAACTGTCTGACTTCAAATTGTATTGTGTATAAAGCAAACTAACTATAACTATAACTTTCTAGTAAACATATCAATTCTTAAAATATAATTAATTTGGAATATAAGTAATATCATAGATTTGACTAAGTTTAAAGTTTAAGTAAAACTTCTCATGTAACTTCCAACAAAGTTGCGTTAAACGTTTTACGCTGAGAGAGAGAGAAAGAAAGATACATAAATGTAGAAAGTAGGAGAGAAAGAGAGTGAGTATACTGTATATAGATTCCAAGCACAAATTTGGTATTGTTGCTATGCAGCGAAGTAAGCAGTGTGAGCGTCGTGAAATTAACTGAAATACGTATTTTTTGTTCTATATTAAGTAATTTTGTAATATTCGTTATTTTATACTCATATGATTTATTAGATCAGTATTTTATTTACAATTGTATATAAGAATTGCTTACAATTACGTAGTGTCACTTCTTCCGCGCGGAGGAACTCCACGCACTACTTATTTTTATTATTCTTATAATTTTATAGACAACCAATAAAAACGATTATAATATTTTACAATTGTATTTATTAATTCATCTTAAGTACAATCGCTAATTATTATATGTCATAAGTTTTTTTATATTTTTAACGTCAATATTAATGTTACAAATAAGGTAATTAATGATTTATATAAAATATATTGCTATGGTCCTTTGTTATTTCCTAAAATGGGTGCGTACGCGTAATACGCTGATGATGAACAGTCACAGCTTCCTCTAGGACCTGGAACTCCACGTGGGCCTATGGGACCTGATAATTCATAATAATAATACATATATTGAAAAGATTTCATGAAATTTCCATTATATATTTTCTATTTTAATTAAAGTAAATACAGACCTGATGGGCCCGGATCACCCCGAGGTCCCGTTCTTCCTTCAGGCCCAGCTGGACCCATGGGACCTTAATTGATAGTAATTAATTACAGACAACTAGATTTCACATTGAAATTATTTATCAAATGATTTATAGTGCGTTTGATTTAAGCTGAGCTTTGCATTAGTGTGAGTGCACACGGATAGTGTAGGTGTGATGTCAAATTTTTAAATACATACCACGTTCTTTTCTAGTTTTAAACCGGTTTATTCTGCTTTTACTCCGCCCCGCACCTTCCTCACTTCCCCCTTTGTACTGGTAGCAACGTCAATTGTTGTAAACGCAATGTCAAGTGAAGAAAACTTGTATAGTTTTTCAAAAACTTTATTACTTAATTTTTTTTATTCAGAACATTTCCATTTTTCCTTTTACAAGTTTTGCTTATTTTATTTTTAATCTAGAATATAAATAGCACTTATGTATCTATTTAAATATAATAAAAAAGTTTTTTGTCTAACTCAACTTTTACTTTCACTCACACAAATGCAAAGCTCAGCTTAATTATGTATTGCTTCGTTATTTTAGTGGTAGATACTACGATTACAAATTGACATTGTGTATTTATAACTGTATTAAGTATAGAAAAAACCTATCAATTTATATATTTTACCAGTCATCCCGGGTGATCCTTCTGGACCTGGGATGCCCACTCCTTGTTGACCTCTATCCCCTTTGTCTCCTTTATCACCGCTGGGTCCAGGATACCCTGGTCGACCAGGCTCGCCTGTCTCACCCGGATACCCTCTGGGACCCATCGGTCCTATTTCACCCAAGGAACCTACATGAGTAATAATTATATTAGTAAGAATTAAACTAATTATGTTTAATATTAAACATTTAAGGTACTAACGAATAATTAGTCGGTCATTTAACATTACATTTAATAATGAATTGTCAATTTTTCATCGTGGAACGTAAATATTTTAAAATTATATTTTTGATGGTTCATTAGTAAATGCCTCGTTTAGATTTATCAAACAGAGCTTAGTGAAACTGACTCTTAAAATCTTTGAGAATGTTTTTATAAGTATTCATTTACAACTTTGTGTTTTAAATAAATTATATTAAATTCCTTTACCGGGGCTCCCTGGTACCCCCGGCGGACCTGGGGGCCCTCTGCGTCCCGGTTTCGCAATTGGCATCACAAGGCTCAATGAAAAGTCCGCCAGACGTACTAAAATAGAAAATTATTATAAAATATATGTTTTAGTGTAAAGTTAATTTAGGAAGTATACATACCTTTTATTATATCCTCACAGATGTTTTTCACGTCATTCTCTGATAGTGACGGTCGCTGCAAATTAAATATTTAACATGATACATATTTTCATTTAAGTTCATTTTTAGGTATTCAATATGAAAAGTTTTGATATGATCGTTTCTAATAAATAATTTCTTACTTGTTCTTGTATTAAGTTAAGAGCACCGGGGGTGCCCGGAGGACCCCTTTGTCCAGGTACCCCAGGGATACCGTCTAAACCATCTCGACCTGGCAATCCTGGGAAACCTTGTTCCCCTTTCTGTAATTTATACACTTATTCAACTATCATAGAAAAACAACATACATTTTGTTTAGTAACAAATCTACACATATGTATGTAAAAGAAAGTCGTTTTAGTTAAATTATCCATGTTGATTGATTAAATATCTATCATCTAACACTCTCAATAACTCTCACTTCTCTCTGAATCTTTCCAGGTCCTCACGGACGAAGTCGCAGTAAAAAATGACTACAATGTACACCATAGCCCATTGAAAAATAAATTCCAGATAAAAGTAGGATATGAAATAATATTTATTATTAACAATAAAGATATAATGTAACTAAAGAAAAGATATATAGCATTTCTAAAAATCAAAGTCTAAGGGTGATTTAAAAACTGTAGAGAGGATTTGTAATCTCAGTTGATAAAAAAATCCTTCTTTGAGGTATGGTCGCTGAATCATTCTTGTAGCTGGATTAAATTTATCAGAAACAGTGATAAGTTGAAATGCAAGAGTTAAAAAGAGATGAAGACAAAAACTTCAACAGTTATTATTTCCCATGCTTTAAATGTGTTGAAATGTCTTAAATATATGTTAAATACGTAACACTTAATTCCTAGTATTCTGAAATTGACAAGGCACATAAGGATAGGCAAGAAAAGATACAGTGAACACATATGTAAAGCTAAATAAAATAATATATTCAACAAAATGTTTTGTTTTCTTACCGGACCCATTAGACCCTGTGGACCTGGAGGGCCTGGAACGCTAACGCCAGCTGTTGATGTACTCACACCTGGAGGCCCGGGAGGTCCGGGAAGACCTGGCGGACCTTGGGGTCCCTTGAAACCAAATAAACAGAGTATTGTAATATCTATCTTTATAACATATACATATATTATTCAGAAACTCACCGACGGACCTTCAGGGCCCATTTCTCCCGGAGTACCCGGAAGACCAATCAAACCTCTCTCTCCTGGCAAACCGGGTAAGCCTTGCATCCCTTGGATACCCGGGCTTCCCTAAAAATAATAATATATTTGAGTATAGAAACATATGCATTCTTAACACGTAACGGGTGTCCCAACAAGAACGCAATTTTTAACTTTGGCTCCATTTTAAGTGCCATTGTTTGACATTTGAACAATTGTTATTATTTGCTTGTAGAAGGTACAAGGTTTGTAAAAATGGAGCGCTACACGAATGAACAACGCATTTTCATTGTAAAATTGTTTTACCAAAATGGTGAAAGTTTTGCGGCTACAGTTCGCAAATTACTCAAAAAGAGTCAACTGTAAAGAGATTAATGAATAAATTTGCCGAAACTGAGTCTGTTAGTGATGTAAAGACAACAACAACAGCGCAAACAGTCAATGGTGTTCGATATCGTGAAATGATTACCAGTTTTTTCTTGCCTAGAATCCAAGAAATGAATGTGGACGGCATGTGGTGTCAACAAGTCGGCGCCACATGTCATACAGCCAGAGAAACAATTCAATTGCTGCATCAGTCATTTCCTGGTCATGTAATTTCCCGTTTTGGAGACCAGAATAGGCCGCCTAGATCGTGCGATTTAACACCTTTAGATTATTTTCTTTGGGGTTTTTTGAAGTCGATGGTTCACGCGAATAAGCCGACGACGACTTAAGCCTTAAAAGAGGAAATTGGACGCTGTATTAATGAAATACCGCAGTATTTATGCAAAACGGTCCTAGAAAATTTCATTCAAAGTTCGCGCGTGTGCCTGCAGAGCCGCGGCGGCCATCTGCACGATATCTTGTTCCATACATAACCTCATTCGATCTACTTTACGATATAATAAAGTTTCACGATATTTTTTTTAATATCAGTATTTTATTTAAAATTTAAAAATTGCGTTCTTGTTGGGACACCCTATATATAGTCCATGTATTAATAGAATTTTATAGGTAGTAGAGCCTAGCTCATGTAACTACAGATCGAATATGGGCTTGCCCGACAAGGGAAGTAACACCCTCTTTCAGAAGATCGGCGTGAAGTAGCCTTTAATGGCTGCGTTTCATCCGATGAGTATGAGAGCCTTAGTCCTTTCGCTATTCCCACCTTTTCCTGTGATATTCTTATTCCCACCCCCCTATTCCTGAAAAACCAAGATTAGCAATGCCTCCGCAACAGAGATGTTGCGTATATCCATAGGCGTCGGTGACTACTGCCCATCAAGTAGGCCGTCTGCTCGTTTACCACCTTTCACATAAAAAAAAGAATTACAGTTTTGTATTAATTATTACCGGTGTTCCATCTATTCCTGGTAAACCTCTAACTCCGGGGTAGCCGTCCCTCCCGGGCTTTCCTGGAATTCCTGGCTCGCCCTTACTGCCTACCGAAGATATAATAATAATTAAGACATAATATACCTACATTTATATTGTACTAGCTTTTGCCCGTGACTTTGTTGCGTTATTATCAAAATTAAAAACGTATAGCTAATTGGAAGAATTTAGTTTCTTCTTAATCAGAAGATTTTGCTTTTTATCAATTTATTTTATTATTACAATTGTTTTTTCGATCATAAGAAAAGTATCCTATGTCTTTTTCCTGGTTCTAAACTATCTCCACCAATTTTCAGCATAAACCGTAAATCTTTTCTTGAGCTATAAATAGTGTAACACGACTTTCTTTTATATGCAAATATTAAACAAAATTTACCCATGAACTATAGATGAAATTTTTAAACATTCCAAACAAGTATATTTTTTAAACGTCATGACATACACGAAAATATTATGTATAAACCTATTAGGAATGTCTTAAAATGTGAAATATTTGAAATAAACATGATGAGAACTTATCAAAGGAATCCAAAATGAGAATACCTTGCACAAGAGGAAGAAATCCGTTACTGGCGGGTCCTGGGGGACCTACAGGGCCAGGTTCACCGGGGGGGCCTGGAGGACCGACGGGACCTGGTGGACCCTAAATTACAAATAATTATTTAACACATTAAGTCAGTGGTAGCCTACAGGTTAAAAGGTTAACCTCTCGTGCATGAGGGCGCGGATTCGAAACCTGGCGAGTACCAATGTGATTTTTCCGAGTCATATGTGCTCTCTAAGAATATTCAGACACCACTAACAGACGGTGAAGGAAAACATCGTAAGAAAACCTGGACTTATAATTTCACAATTATAAGTTTAAAACCACCAATCTGTCTTGAGTAAGGGTGGTGTTTAATGCTCAAAACTTCTCTATGTGTAAAGAGGCCTTTGCTCAGAAGTGGGCTCTGATAGGCTGATGACATTAATTAATGTAAATTGTCATTATTTTGATATATATACTTACATCCTTCCCATCGACGCCGGGGACTCCAGCTAGACCCACAAGGCCCACATCACCCCTATCACCTTAATCAGAAAAAATCAATAAATACATTCATATATCCTATTTTATCCATCTTTATAAACAACAATCTGGGCCATATATACAAATTAAACTTTCATTAAGAAGTAAGTTTTAAGTTTTCATATTATTCACAACCTTTTACTTTAGAAACCAAACTAAGTTATATTTTTGTATTTAAAGTGTGCTATAAAAGTTTATACCTGTAATTTAATGATATTATCGGAAATTAATCTAGAAAATCATTTTAAGCTATAGATTATCCGAGTAAATATAAGACAATGTACCTTTTTCTCCCAAATCTCCTTTGTCACCTTTGGAACCTTTTCTTCCTGGTTCTCCTGGTGCGCCAATCACGGATACCTAGTTATGATAAAGTATTTATTTATGAACCAAAAGTAGAAATAGTTACATTATTATAAAATAAATATAATGCTATGGATAATGTATCTCTTAAAAGAGATCTGTACCATTTACTTATTTAGATAAACTACATTACTAACATTGCTTGCAGAGCCCGGGGGACCTATATCTCCTTTTTCTCCTCTAGGTCCCATCAGACCTTGGGGGCCTGGAGGCCCGTCCACACCTCGCTTCCCCTAAACATTTAAAATTATTAATCGTATGAAATGTATAGTAATTTAAAATAATTATGTTTAATAAATAAAAATATAATTACTGGTAGTCCCGTGTATCCAAGAGGACCAATCTCTCCTGGGGGCCCTGACGGACCCACTGGACCCTAAAATAAATATTTACTTTTTAAATTTCATATTATCTACATAAATATATAATGTATTTTTTGATACTATGAGACGAAACTTCTCAGCATTCAATGGATTCACCGTGCGGGTGTCGCGTCCATAGTTGTAGAGAGGAGCTTCAACAGTGCCTGGGACTTGTGACCCAGGTGTAGGTTTAAGGGGCCATATCTAACGTAACTTCATTTGCAATGGAATCGTGGAAATTTTGCCAATGTGAAGTATTACTTTGTTCATATATTTTTGTTATATAATATACTTACTGGTGGACATGTTTGATTACATGTAAGAGGAATGTCGTTTGCTCCCGGTGTTACGATCTAAAATAGAAATAATATTTCAATATTTAATATTAAAACAGTATAAAATAGTATTAATATAATAAAAATACTCACTGGAGGAGTGACGGTTGCGATAAGTGATTCCGGTATTTCCTAGAAATGAACGTTATAATGCAAATAAGTAAAAATACTTTAAAATATTTTACATTTATTGCGAACTGACGGTCATCTGGAAAGTGTAAAAGCACTAAGACAATACATTGTTGTTTAGTGGTCTCGACCGGATAGAAAGTTAAATGGAAGTAACGAATAAAAATAAAAAGTATAAGCCAAGTTTATATGTAACGTTAGCCAAGCCAAATTTCTGAAACATCGTCGGAAGTTCGCAATTTCAAACAAGATATATGATTTATCTGAACAAATGTGAGACTCGAAATTACTTCTAACTTCTACGTTACTCCTTTTAGAAAACTTTAGTTATTGTATAACTTGTTTTATAAAACTACAAAATATTTCTCTTGAAATGAACCAATATAATTCTATTATCAATACTTACTATTTCTTCACAACTGTCTTCTGTTATGTTATATCGATTGCAACTCAATGACAGCCACTGGAGGTCTACCTGAGTAACAATTGTAATAGAAAATTATTTATTATGTATAGATTCCTCGATAATATTCTCCTATTGTATTCATTAGTCGCTTAGAGTAAATTCATTCAAAGTTATATTTATTTAGGAATTAACTATAACTAACCAATATCTTAATTTAATAAAAAAATGTCTCATATTTATTACAAAAATCAATAAAATATATAATACTTCAAGTAATAATATCTAAAAAATCAATAATTGCTATCAATATAAAACAAAATCTAAAAACAATTACATCCTTACCACAAGTCTGCTTTATCGAATTAAATACGAAATGTTTTCCATTTTTCTATCTTCAAACGTCATACCATCAAAGTTATTTGCCTATGGAAACGCTCCATATATGGTATAAGCCGAAATTAATAGTACTTTTCTATAACAGTAGTATTAATTTCGCCTACAAACTATATTAAACTTACAGGAGCTGGGGTTCCATCATCGTTGGAGACTATACTGATGCTGGTCGCATTATCAAAGTCCCATCCACCTATTGATTCAGGCTCCAACTACAAAAAATAAAAATCAAGTCTAATAAGAATAATTTTTATATCAACTCGTATCTCTTTCGACTTGGATTCTCAAAACATATATTTGCTTCCTTCAATTATAATGATTTGTAATAAAAATGATGAATTAGTCCACAATTTATGTTGAAGACTCCTTAGCTATTTGGAGTCAGTTCCCAATACCCGATTAATGATGAAAGAAAATGTTCGTAAGAAAAGCGTGGGTAAGTATTTCAATAAGAAATTTATTAAACATAAATATATCGTAGTTCAACGAAATGTTTATCAGAGCTAATACCTTTTATGTACGTAATAAATATTTATGGATGGTCAAAATTATATCACCTGTGTGGAAACCTGTACAAGTGCACTGTACACTTTAAAAAAAAGTGACGTCAGCATAAGTGACGTCACCAAATATTTTCTATTATTAGTTAATAAATGATCACTTACCTCATTACAGTCTATGGCCGCGTGTACAGTGTCATTGTCTATAGCTATGTGAACTTTGTGCCAGAACGGCTTGAATAGCTGAAAAAAAAATTTATTAATTTCTGACATAAAATATAAATTAATAATCTTCTATATAATAAGTATTCGAGGTACAGATTCAGACTTAATTTTTAATGTTCAACGTTACTTCCAGTAATGTCTTACAAAATAACTGAAGCCAGTATTTATGGTTTTCAAATATAGGTAGACACTTAAATGTTGCCATTACAAAATTACAATGGCTGAATATTATAATTTATTATAAACAGTCAAACAGCCACTTGTAACACGAATTCTTGTAGATCTTGTAGACTCGGAAACTATTTGATTTTATTTAATACTAGCTTTCCGCCCGCAGCTTCGCCCGCGTGGAGTTCGGTTATATCGCGTTTCCAAAAGAACCTTTCAAAAGTCTGGGATAAAAACTATCCTTTGTTCTTTTTCAAGGTCAACTCTATATCTATACCAAATTTCATTTAAATCAGTTCAGTGGTTTAGGCGTGAAAGCGTAACAGACAGACAGAAAGAGTTACTTTCGCATTTATAATATTAGTAGGGATGCTATAACTTACTGTGGGCGTAGAGAACACAACCCGTGATCCCTGAACGAAGACAGCCATCTTCTTAACGTTTGGCAAGAGAGTTATAGAGAATAGAAGAGAAGATGATCGAACTCTGATAAGACTCCAAGGTCGGCGGTTGTTGGTTCTGAAGGTAGACGTAATGGTAAACGTGGAAGGTAAACCCGCTGGTAGCGCCTCGCTAGAAGAAAAACAAACATAAGCAGTATAAAATAAGTTAGAATGAATGAAATCTCTAACTTTCGCGAGTATTCATTTAAATGAAACTAATATTTTTGAATTACTGACTACGTACTCCCCAAATTTCAGTTAATTTGCAGCTATGTGATGAGGGTTAGACAGTTATTGTAACCGAAAATTCAGGAGTATGTGGTTTTAAGAATAATAAAATAACGTTTAGTAATTCGAAAATACATATTAGTTTCATTTATGTTAGAATTATGTTATTTTAAGACGACAATTAATTATGTTGTTCTTACACGTCCAATGTATCTACTAATGCTAAAAATGTACATAATCGTATCTTTTTATATTATCCTATAAATATTAATATCTATTTGATGCTCAAACTTAGAAGTTGTCGGAATGATTTTAAATTGGCTATATATTGTGGTTGAAGTAGCGATTTCAACAAGATTATAACTATTATTTTGAAACGTTACTCTTATATTCATATAATTCATGGTTAATTAATACAAGTTAATTAATACAAAAAAAAGATTTTTTTAATTTATGAAAAATATTTACGTAATGAAATATTATAATATATATAAGTAACTTCCAATAATATCCTACAAAATGGCTGGAACCACTACTAATAACAATTAATTATAATAATCAGTCATAAAAATAATTTTAAGTATATTATAATTAGTACGTCACAGATAGAGCCACTTGTAACAATGCAACAAATACGTATGTCTAGACGCTGCAAGTCCACTGTTTACCGCCAATTCTTGTGATATTATAAAATATTTTTATATATATGACATTAAAATCTCTCGACCCCATTTGGAGTCGCGACCCACAGTTTAAGAAGATCAATTTTATAACATTAAATTTTCCGTTACCGTAAAGGCAAAGTAAGATTCGCTCCATCCCCAACTCGGTAGGCTCTTTGCAGGTCCTGGGATCCTTGCACCAAGGTAACTCCTGTTGTATCAGGTCCATCCAAACGATAAACCGCTATCAGATCAACTGATTGGAAGTCTATATCTCCAGGACGGAGTGACAAGCAGGCGTTTAACGGCGACGCTGTACTCGTTTCTTTAAACAAAATGTGTAATCAAACTTCCATTATAGTTATAAAACAATCATAATTAGTATAAGCCAGTTAAATTCGTTATATCTGTTAATTTTAAAGCAATAGTATATACCCAAAAGGCGTAATGTTTTTATATAGTCTTTACAATTATGCGTGTAGGTTTAAATTATAAATATCTAACCTGCATCTCCATTGCTTCCATGTTTGAATAACGCTCCCAAAAGAAAGAAAATAACCCTAAAATAGAAAAACACAATTACATACAAGGAAAAAAACATATATAATTCAATTCAAGGGCTATTCGATAGAGTATATCTAAAATCATTTATGTTTTTAATATAATTTATCCATTCATTATTTCTGAAGAAAAATTATGACGTATCTTATGACTTATACATCGTATAATGAAAATTACTAACTCTCCGATAATGCAAAATTGCTCTAAGCATACAGATCATTGTGGCTATGGTTTACCCCAAACATTTGTGTAAAATAGAGATCTTACATATCAAAATACACAAGAATATTTTTAAAGTGCAAACACAATACACAAGAATATTTTTAAAGAAATTATTCTTTCATTTCGATTAATAAAATGTATATCTTTGGAATGTCTTAAATAAAATCACTTTTAGTAATTTTATAACAATACACATCTTTGATTTGTAATCTTTCACAAGTATAGATAGTTCAAAAATCGTAACAACGCACATCCCTAATATTCCTCCAATAACATTGATATAGCATAGTTTTATTCCAGTACTCGTACGATACAATAGGATACATTTTATATAAAAATGTATTCTATGTAGTTACAACAGCCGAAAGATTACCCTAATGAAATTACATTAAGTCAGAAAAATAATTAAGAAAGATATAAAAGACAGAATATTAAAAAGTTAACAAATCTAGAAGTCTATTTTACTTATTTAAAAGGGACGTTTGTCAAATAAAATATATGACACTACCGTATAATATGAACTACAGAACTACAGTCTATCAATCACATCACTATATAAATTTAAAAATATTATAACTTCTGTATTTAAAAATGTAGTTTTATTTCGGTTCGGTTAACGATCAGTCAGAAATTCCATGAAAATTACAAAAACATCTTGAAATATTATATTATAAAACATATTATATAAAGAAAACTTATAAACTATACCTATAAATACATAGTCTAGACTAGAATAGCAATGCCATCATATTCTTCGTGTTATCAGGAAACTTCTGGTTCACACGACCAGGAGTACTGCGGAGTCAGCATGGTCATGTGATATTCACACTTTATTCATACAATCCTTTTTTCGTAGGTGATTATCTTAACAAAAGCCATCACAGAATAACTTAATTTATCAGTATTCATTAACAAAACTATATCGTAAATAATAAGTCCAAAAACAAATAATTCAAATTCTTTTTGCCGTTATACTCACGCAACTAAGTGTTGCATGCTATAAATATTTACCTTGATAGTTTTAAATTAAACAGCAATAAACAGGCAATCACAGTCAATAGGAGATCGCGGCCCAATTTTCTCGGATCAATCGATGCAGGGTTAACAAATAATTGACCTTCAAAACATGTCCCACTTAATAAGACCTTCGGGGGTCTGTTGTAACATTAAACTAGGCAATTTAAATTATATCACCCTTTCAGTACCTATAGGTAATTTTTTTTAAATTGTATACGTTTAAAAACAGTGATTGACGATTATGAAAATAAACTAAAATAACGCGAAGAAAATGTAAGACAATGAAGAATTTATATAATATATATAGGAGATAATATTTGTAAAAGAGACATGTTTGAAATTTATTTAAGTTTTTCAATGATTCATTCTGATCCGTCGTAATTTTTTTTTAACATTTGAATTTTTATTGTAGTGTATACATGTGAAAGTTCTCTATGAAGTAGAAGCGCAAAAACATAGTTATAAAATATAAAAATATTAAATCAATATGCAAATGTACCATTTAAATAAAAAGTAGAACAAATGAACGTACTAAAAAGTGTGATTAAATACAAAAATATCAGTACAAAAATTATGCTACTTTTGAGGATAACATTTTTTACTTAAACAAATTTACTATCAAGATTTAAAATGTAAAAAATGTTTAATCAAACCAATTTTTATTCGTTACATGACGTTTGTTACGTCATGCATAAATCGTTATATTTATTTAAAAAACTTACAAATTTAATGATAATCATAAGATTTATATAATTTTTTTTAAAACCCTACTTAACATTACTTCTTTTGAAATAAAAAAAATTACCAATGAAATATATTTTCGAACTTACCAGAATCCATTCATTTTGGGACAAATTAATTCAAAAATTTCATTTTATTGTATGGCAGCACCCATTAAACACCGAGGTGTATCAATAACTGACCATTTGGCTAATCAACGCACTGAGATTTGCGGTCGCAGTGATATATATCAATTAATTTTGTCTGTCACCATGTTTAATGCCTATTCCTGTATAGTTCTGTGTTCTGAATGATATTCCCAGTGAATGAAATATTTACAATCTAATCTTAACGCTATGTATCCTCTTTCAATTTTAATTATTGCTAGGCATCTTGATGATCTTGTTCTAGTTATGTCTAATTCTGGATTTGACTTCATAACAATGTAATTCAATGACTCAACAAATGCTTCTTTAAGAGTTTCTGAAGTGTTTCAATGTTGATAGAAAATTACAAAAAATATTTAAAGCAAAAAAGTCATATAAATGATACACAAACTTTACATGAAACGAAAATTCTTGTTTCTTGATAAATTATCTCTCTGAATCACAATAATAATCAACCTAATAGCTTTCCAGGAATCTAAATAAAATAAACAAATAAATACTTCAATTAATAATGCATTGCAAGCATAGCGGTCATGATCATTGGACCTCTTCAATGATTGCTATTAATCACAAAGTGGCCCTCAGAACTATGCAGTTAAAATGACAGTGCTTTACGGAAATAATTTATTAATAGTTAGTCGTAAACTTTTAATTTTAAAAACGTGTCAATTTTCCTACTTTTTAACATTAATAAATTAAATAATATACAACATTCTTCATAGTACAAAAAATACTATTTGATATTATTTTTAAACGAATCCTTTTATAATTGTAAAAGGATAGAAGGCAACACTTAATACTATGTGTCAATCTTGACGAATTTTGTAGTCAACGTGAACGATTTGATTATTTCGTCATTAATTCAAAACCATCTCAAATATTTATATTAAAATAGAAACACATAAATCAAGGTACCAAAATCGAATAAGTTTATTTTCTGTTATCAAACTTAAAAGCAACAAAAATACGTATAGGTTATAATTGTTACAGATGCCGTTGTCGTGTCGATTTTATCAAGAAAAATATCCAGAAGTAGAAGATGTGGTGATGGTGAACGTTAGGTCTATAGCGGAGATGGGCGCGTACGTTCATCTGCTCGAATACAACAATATAGAGGGCATGATATTGCTTTCTGAATTGTCCAGAAGACGTATCCGTTCCATAAACAAGTTGATTAGAGTAGGCAAGACAGAACCGGTCGTAGTTATCAGAGTAGACAAAGAAAAAGGTGTGTTCCGTACATATTATTAATGAATTACAATAAAAAAAGACATCTAACAGAGTTATGTATGCAGGTTACATTGATTTGTCAAAACGTCGTGTATCAGCCGAGGATATTGACAAATGTACCGAGAGGTACGCCAAAGCTAAAGCCGTGAACTCAATTTTGCGTCACGTAGCTGAACTTCTGCATTACCAAAGCTCGGAACAGCTAGAAGAGCTTTATAAACAAACAGCTTGGCATTTCGAAGAGAAATATAAAAAGAAAGCATCAGCTTATGATTTCTTTAAACAGGCGGCTGTGTGAGTATTAGTTCCTGTTATTTAATTTCAAAATATTCCTAAACATTATAAATATTGTTTTTCACTAATATTCTAATGTTAATTTAAATATTTAATAAAACTAATATTGAAGCAATTAATAACTTTAAAATTATATACTAGTATATCTAATTTCTATGTTAATGATTTCAGAGACCCCTCTGTACTCAATGAATGTGGTCTCGATGAGAAAACCAAGGAGGTTCTATTAGCTAACATCAAACGGAAACTGACTTCCCAAGCTGTGAAGATCCGAGCTGATATTGAATGTGCCTGCTACGGTTACGAGGGTATTGACGCAGTGAAAGAAGCGTTGAAGGCCGGCTTGTCTCTATCAACACCAGACATGCCCATCAAAATCAATCTCATAGCCCCACCTTTATATGGTAATTATAATATTATCAAACATTACTAAACATACTTAGAAAATTGCATAAAACTAACTATGTTGTAAGTAAATTTAATGATTATTTGAATGCTACAATCTCTTTTACCTGGCAATTTCCCAGCTTTAGCCATGGTCTGCCTTACATGTTGTGAATGTGTGTTTGGCTAATTATTTTTTAAGACCAGCCGCCTACCTGACATCAACCCTCTTTTGGAATGTATCAATCAGTGATGTCTAAATACTCTTAGAAAGTACATGTGACTCGGAAAAATCACATTGATACTTTGCCAGGGCCAGGATCGCACCCGCACCCTGATGCATGAGAGGCGGGCCTTTTAACCACTAGGCCACCGCTGATATTTGATATAATATGTTATGTTTTTACTTCTTTTCTACAGTAATGACAACTTCAACCCCGGAGAAGACTGATGGCCTCAAAGCTTTGCAAGATGCAATCGATAAAATCAAAGATACTATTACCACTGCCGGTGGAGTGTTCAACATTCAGATGGCTGTGAGTAATTATAAATAATTTGATTATTATATACAGAGTGACTGGTGAATTACTATCG
The DNA here is from genome assembly GCA_916720795.1 of Danaus chrysippus. NCBI lineage: Eukaryota > Metazoa > Arthropoda > Insecta > Lepidoptera > Nymphalidae > Danaus > Danaus chrysippus. Next base: position 5,280,120 of record CAKASE010000066.1, on the reverse strand, counting down.
ATATTTAAGGAGAATACTCGGTACATGATTCTCATTCGAATTATGTAAAGAAAATAGGTACTTAATTTTTGACCAAATTTCCGTATAAATAAATAAAGTGTGGACACGTTCCAAGTGTTCCAAGTGTGGACGCGTGCGGCGGCGTGCTGATACAACACCACGCCGCCGCACGCGTATGTGTGTGTGAGTGTATACCTAATTTGTAGGGTGTGCACACGATGCGTAATTAATTACATAACTTTTGGTTAACTTTACTTAGAAGTTTATTAATATTTATGTTATATTTATTTTTATTTTGTCATATATGATCGTCAAATATCACGGCCTCAAGTATCGATAGTAATTCACCAGTCACCCTGTATAATTATACATTCATTGCAGTCAAAACTTGTATCACATGAAAATATATTTCATGTTAAAGACTTATTAGTAATACAGACAAACAATAATTACGAAAATTTATTTTGTATATATTTTTTAACTACATGAAAAGCTTGTCAATGGTAAGAGGGAGAAGTAACTGTTTCTCTCTCATCAAAATGATATAATACAATGCAACTATATTGCTTTATTCCTCCATATACTTATCAATTAACTACAAATTTATGATAAAAAGATGTACAGTTTGAGTCTACCTAATATTATATCCACCATGGGCAAAATAGGTATAAGTAGAACATACTAGAGTTAGAATGCCCTACTTTTCTGGTAGGTGTGTCATTTGCTCTTATTTATCATTAATTACTCAACAGTCATTAATACTTATAAATAAAATTTAAGTGTCTCTAAGTCATACACAAATTAAAATATTCTTATATTATCATGAGCTATTTAGTCGGATTTTAATGTCATGAGATATTTAGTCTGAATATAATATAAGTTTTGTTGAGAAATATAATTAAAACTAAAATATATTTTGAGAAGGTTAATATGTCGGCAAAGCTGCAGCAAATAGCTAGTATTTCAATATATATCATTCTTAAAATATATTCAAATATATACTCATTTGAAATAAAAACCCCAGTGATTAAAATAAGTTTTACTTAAAAATATATGAATAAAATGACAATCAATTTTATAAACAGCCCAAGGTTGTCACCGCAACTGATGAAGCAGAGTTGGCAAGACAGATGGAACGTGCCGAGGCTGAGAATGCAGAAGTTGCTGGTGACTCGGCTGAAGAGGACGCAGACCAAGGTATGTTACATGTATCAGATTATTTGGTGGGTAATAATGAGATCTAAGATTTTCGCGAATATTCATTTTAATGAAATTAATATACCTATTTCGGATATACTACTCGACTTTATTTTTGATATACAGGGTGACTGGTGAATTACTATCAATATTTAAGGAGAATACTCGGTACATGATTCTCATTCGAATTATGTAAAAAAAATAGGTTCTTAATTTTTGACCAAATTTCCGTATAAATAAATAAAGTGTGGACACGTTCCAAGTGTTCCAAGTGTGGACGCGTGCGGCGGCGTGCTGATACAACACCACGCCGCCGCACGCGTGTTGGTGTGTGTGTGTGTGTATACCTAATTTGTAGGGTGTTCACACGATGCGTAATTAATTACATAACTTTTGGTTAACTTTACTTAGAAGTTTATTAATATTTATGTTATATTAATTTTTATTTTGTCATATATGATCGTCAAATATCACGTCCTCAAATATCGATAGTAATTCACCAGTCACCCTGTATATAAAAATCTATTGCTGTTCATTAGTCTCACCAAAACTCGAGAACGGCTGAACGGATTTATCTTATCTTAGTCTAGAAATGTTCGTGAAGTTTCAGGGAAGGTTTAAAAGCTGATAAAAATTGATTTATTTCCGGGAAAACCCTAAAAACAGCGCTTTTCTATTTCCCATACAAACGTTTTTTTGATATTAGATTTAGGAACTAATATGTCAATCATTCTGTCGCACTTCAGAACACGAAGATTTATGGCTTTAATAGGTAAACTCCAAAAAAATAAATAAGAAATTATTTATTTCTCGACTGAGGCACTACGAAGTTTGCTGGGTCATCTAGTTTTTGATAAAAACTACATACTCCCGACGTTTCGTTTCGTTTGACTCTTAGCTGATAAATAACAAGACCAACTGGCAGATATTCACATCTAGTCTGCCCGTGATCACGGTTGCTGAAAAGTAGCCGAAACGTAGGGAGTATGTAGTTTTTATCCAAAATAAAGTCGCGTAGTACTTACGAAAAATATTAGTTTGGTCGGTAATGTTAAATAATATAATGTCAAGTATAATTTGGGTAGATCACTTTTGTATATAATTTACATTATTATATTATATTATTATATTAAATGCTTGCAGTGCAAATACCAATAATAGTTTAATTGAATACTAAAGTGTCTTACATGCTTTATGAATTTAACTGAAAATGTGATATATGTACTTGCACACCATCCATAATTAATTTTCTACATTAAAACCTTAAATCTAACATTTTTGATCACATCTATCCTAAATGCACAGAAAAAAGTGCATATAAATATGGGAAACATAAGTAAGCCACGTAATAAGTTTTTTTGATACTAATAAAAAAATTCTCATTTATAAAACTTGCATTTTTTAAATCAACTTAAAGTGAGATTGCTTAAATTGTCGATGAATCTTTCCAGGCATGGGTGATGCTGGTATGGATGAAGAGCCACAACAGAACGGAGCTTCGGATGACACTGATGAGAATTGATTTACATCCTTGTAAACTATATATAACGTCTAAATATATACATGTTTTATACACTACACTACTTTTATTATGTTACACCACACTTATATGTGATGAAAAACTAATCGTTTTGTAAAAAGACATCTTTGGAATAGAAATAAATATAATGATTAGTAAATTGCATAATTTTATTAAATATTTAAAAACATCAACAGTATTTATGAATTTTTTTACATTATTTACAACTTACAATTAGATATTGCACATAATATTTGACTATTTGTTAAGAGAAAATTTTTCTAAACTTTCTTGCCATTTATTCTATTCAATTTACTCCTGTGTATTTTGTCGAAGAATAATAATCCCGCTGCCTTCTCTATAGTTTCGGGAGGCACCTGAAGAAAAAAGTACATGTTTATAAAAAAACTATACATAAAATCATTTTTTTGACATATCTAAAGATTTTCTCGAGTACACATTTAAAAAGAAACTATGTTATTTCATCTCATATAAACTACATCATACTTTCTAAAAAATAATTTCATTTTATGTGTGTAGACAAAAATAATACATATCTCAAGCTAAAACATTTCAATTTGTATGTGAAGCAAATAATTATAAGTTAGATCTCTATAAGAAAATATAAATATATATAGTTGAAAATCTCACCATATATGAAGAAACGGGTGTTTCGTCAGGTATTTTCTGGTTCGGCATCACATATGCTTCCATATCAAGACTGCCATCGGATGCTTCCCCAACAACTACTTTATAAAAATGAGTGGGTACCGCCACTGTATTAGCTCCTATGACTTGGTATTTAATATACATTTTGCCGTCAGATTCTTTCCTACAATATTTTAAATTAGGATACAGTTAAGGATTACTGAAATTTCCTAAGTAAAAATATCATGCAAATTACTATCTTTGGGTTCATGTCAGTTAACTCAAAAGCCATTGAAATATTGTTGTATATTAAGATACTTGATTGGTATTATTAAATAATATGATTTCAGTCTTGCTATTTAGCACAATACAAATTAGGTATTTAATATAGTAGTTAATACTACAAATATTATAATTGTAATCCATACCTAGGTAGATACAAAGGTCCAGTACAGCAATATACATTGTCATAAACTTTTGTCAGTTTTCTAACATGCTTCTCTAAGCGATTCCATGCATGTCTGTTAAATCCTTCACCAACCTGAGGATATTTAATTTTCATTGAAAGTTATGTTTGACTTTAGGTTTCCAAATAATTAATTCATGAGTCTTACTTGCGGAGCCATATTTGTGAGGAAGAATGTTTGTTCAACATGTTTCTGTGCTAATCTGTGATTACCTGCTGCAGCCATATGGCCTCTGTCAAATCCTGATCCCTTGTAGTCACTGTTCTGAGACCTATACATAAATAAGATTACATATTATGAGACAAAAATTCTTAGCATTCAATGGATTCACTGTGAAGGTGGCAAGCCCATTGTGTTATAGGGGGAGGAGCTTCAACAGTGCTTGGGACTTGTGACCCAGGTGTAGGTTTAAGGGGCCCCTTATTTAATGCGTGTTAAGCACTCACCTCCACTATCCAAGCTCCTCTCTCTACTTAATGCACATACTTTCAAAAAAGATATTATGAACTGGGGTATGAATTACACTATACTGGCAGGTAAACAATCTATATATATATGTAATGAATTTGACTGAAATGTTTTGTAAAATTTATTAATAAATCGTTATTGTATGATAAAAATTACCTGAAAAATGGATGAATGCTCTCGTCAGGAGTGAAATCACACTTGCTCCTATCGACAGCATCATTTTTCATAATATGTTCCTTAGTGATATGTTCAAATACCCAATTCGGTACTCTGTTACGACGGTCGTAGGATAGAACAAAATCGTCATAAGAACGAACGTTATCCAATCCAGGGAATCCATATTTCATTATCTGGGACACCTAAAAAGAGCTTTATTAGATGAAAATACTCTTGTTGACTTTAATTTTAGTCAATTAATAATAAGTTAACACTTATCTGAAGCGTACAAAAAAGGTTACATCCGTTTTTTTAAATAAACATGAAAAGATGAATGAAACAAACCCTGTCTTTTACATGTCCACCGTCTGTATATGGCACTGCTGCAGAAACTGTGCCAAAAATTGGTAAAGCCGGCATACTTTTCAATGTTTTGCCATTTAGCAAAACAGTGTTCTCGTTATTTTCAAATATTTTATCCTTCAGTCCAATATAATATCCCGCTAAACCAACAACACTTAGTTGTGCTAAATGTAGAACACGCTTAGGAATCATTTTAAAAAAATAATATTATCAAAATATTTTTAAGAAAGAAACAATATTACAACAATTCACAATTTCATAGGTTAGATAACTTAAATAAGACACCAGGGGCCAGGCATCAACTTCAATTGTCTTTTCCACCTAGCGTCTGTCAAATTTATTAGCAAATAAATATTATGATTATTTTAAAAAAGTAATAAAAAGATTAGAATTTCAACGACACACAACGTAGGAAAAAAAAAACTTAATAGGTGGATAAAGTTAAACTAATATCTGTTTTATTATATGCAACAAAGAAAACCGAAATAAATCTTTAAAATATCCGATTTATGTCAATGTAACAATGACAGTAATTCAAGAATTTATCTAATTATCACAATATCTCAATAACCAAATATATATATACATATATTTTAAAAGGCTATCGATTTATAATAACATGAATTATATTAATGTAGAAAGTGCTTCATTAATGCTGCGTTAATAGTCAAATTTAATTTTGTGTACATCCACTATCATATGTCCAGAAATCATGAAGATTCTATTACAACTAAATCGATTATCTAATACACTAATAAAAAACTATAGCACCGCACCAAAATCTCTGTCGGTTTTACGTGTTGGTGAAAAAGATTATCCTACAGATGACTACACAAACGTGACACCAAAAATAATATCATATTTAAATCGCAACTTACATTTAAAAAAAGACAATCCACTTTCGTTAGTCAGACAACGAATAGTGAATTATTTTTACAAATCCTTTACAAATAGAGGGAATCCGTCATTCAGTGTGTATGATAATTTACCTCCTGTGGTCACTACAAAGCAAAACTTTGATGATTTATTAATCCCCGAAGACCATCCGAGTAGAACAAAATCTGATTGCTATTATGTGAACAGATCCGTATTGCTCCGAGCTCATATGACGGCTCATCAAACTGAATTGCTCAGATCAGGTCTCGACAACTTCCTGATGATCGGAGATGTGTATAGAAGAGATGAAATAGATTCAACTCATTTTCCTGTTTTTCACCAAGTGAGTATATTTTTGTACTTGGTTTTTATCAAGACAGGAGTGTTGTGAATGATGGTTTACTATAAATAAATTTATATGGATATATAAAAATAATATCCTGCTTGCACCAAGAATCCCTATCTGGCTTATATACTTGCTCACAAGTCTCAACTAAGAAGTCAACTATTTTATTCAGTTTAAATATACTATTTTTTTTATCTGGACATTATAAATTTACAATCATATGATTTTTTTCAGATATATAAGTGATTTTAATATCTTTATTTAATGTATATCTGACTTTTTGTATATTTCAGGTTGATGCTGTGAGATCTCAACTCAGAGAGCAACTTTTTGAGAATCATCCCGACCTGAACATATTTGAACCAATATATGATCCAAATAATCCAAATGCTTTCACCAACTCCATATCAGACCCAGCCAAACAAAGCTGTCATACCTTGGAGGCTTCAAAGATGATGGAAACACAACTAAAGAATCATTTAATTGGTCTAGTAAAAGTATTATTTGGTGAAAGTATACAATATAGGTGGGTTGAGGCGTACTTCCCATTTACTCATCCATCATGGGAATTAGAAATATATTACGAGAATAATTGGATGGAAGTTTTGGGCTGTGGTATTGTAAGGAATGAAATTATGGTCAATGCTGGATCAAATAATAGCATAGCTTATGCTTTCGGACTCGGTTTGGAAAGACTGGCTATGGCGTTATACAAAATTCCAGATATAAGACTCATGTGGAGCACCGATTCTGGGTTTCTGAGTCAATTCCAGAATAAGGATGTTGATGCAAAGATAACATACAAGCCAGTCTCTGTTTACCCTCAGTGTAAAAATGATCTGTCGTTCTGGTTGCCACCAACATTGACTGTGGAAACATTTATGAATAATGATTTTTATGATCTAGTCAGAGATATAGGAGGTGATGTTATAGAACAGGTCTGTTTCTCATAGATTAATATAATTATATTATTGTTAATTTCCTGAAATTAATTACTTTAAAAAAAATATATCAAGTCTCTGGCAACATTTCTATTTTGAATTTCTTTTTACTAAATGTCAAAAATGTATTTTTTTTTCAGGTTACATTAAAGGACAAATTTGTTCATCCTAAAACAAAGAAACACAGTTTATGTTACAGCATCGTGTACAGACATTTAGAACGCACATTGACACAAGCAGAAGTTAATAAAATACACAAAGAAATAGAAATAGCTGCTACGAATGCATTTAATGTTGTTATTAGATAAATAAATTATAAAACTTTTTCTGTTTTTATTTATTTATTTATACTACGCTACTTCTATTCGCCATGGAATTGTGGAAGTTAAGGCAATATCAACCTTTTTTCTGTATTTTTTTTAATGTACATTTTTTAAATATCGAATTCTTATTTAAACGTCAAAACTTAGTTGTAGTTATGATATATTTCGTTATAATTTTAGGTAAAAGTGTAATTTTGAAATGAATATCAGGAATGAAAATAAAGTATTGTTTTCAAAATGGTTTATTTTTTTATTTATACATAAACACGGTACAACAACGTACCAAGAGAGTTATATAGGGTAATGAAATCGGCCGAAAGAAATATATTCTTATTATCTCTAATTCATCATTCTAATGAAGGCCGCTTTTCATTTACACAAAAAATACTTAAACTTCCAAAACAATAGCTCGAGCAGAGATTAAAATCTAAATAATATATTCATAGAAAACTTAATTTCTCAAAAACGAATTACTATGAACGTTGTTTTCATTATGTATTGTCTAAAAATAATTTAATAATGAATACCTAACAATAAAATCTTAAGAACTAACTGTACAAAAACAACGCTATCACAGCTTTTGAGGATATATCTTAATAAACTCAAACTTCAAAGTTAAAGCACGAGATCATCTTATAACTTCCAAAAAACTATAACAAAGTAATAGTTATATCTAAACGCCAAGTATACAGTCATCACCAGAGGTTTGACTATCGTTATCTTCAAAGAGAATCGGTTCCAGGTGAGGTTTTAAACTGGAACCAGTATACGATAAGTTATATCTCTTATTCTCATGCCTCGCCAGCTGGGAGTTAGTTGTTTTATTCATATCTGGTTGATTTATATAACTTTTTCGTCTCAACTTTTTAGATAACGGTTCATCATCAGAATCATATTCGCTTTCAGTTATCTTCGATGTAATTACACCGGTTGAAGTTTCTTCATTTGTATCTTTGGCAATTAAATCTTGTTTTCTTTTGTGTTTAATAATTCTTATATTAGGTGTTGTATCGGAGTTTTTCAAAGGACGGCAAAGAATACTCTTACTGGAATACTTTAGTATGGATGGATGGTAGGCTTTAAACATTTTGATCGGTTTAACGGACCAGTTTTGTTCTTCATCTAAATTGTTTTGCTCATTTTCGTCACTTCCGGCACATAGACTGTCAGTTGGTTGTGGTTCAGCCATTTCGTTGTTTGGCTTCGCAACAGATATATTTAAATCTTTTTCTGAATCATTACAAGCTTGTTCAGAATCATTCGACATTTGTTCTGAAGTACACAGATTTTGTTTTTCACCAACATCACCTTCAGTTAAGTCAATTACTTGTGGTGCTTTTGAAACATCTTTCTTTTTCTTTGAATTTTTTTGGTTCTTCTTTACGCACAAATTTATGGGAACAATTATTCCTGTCTTGATGTCCATTTTAAAGAATTGAGCGTTATTTTTGAAAGCATATTTTAATTCGGGAAATGATGTCACTATATTCAATTCAGGGCATCTCATTAACGCGGCTCGAACAATTGAATTGTTGAAAATAGGTTCACTGGTGACTCTCATGGATACGTTATTGTATTCTTTTTGGAGTGTATCTGCTGTAACGACAGGAGTTTGAGTTTCAGACAATGATGAAACATTTAGAATTTTCGGTAAACTTGTATCATTTGTGGTCGTCTCATTACTGACATTCACGTCGTCCGTAGAAATACCAGACATCTGCATTAAATCTGATAATATTGTTTTCTTTTTAGCTCCTGGGTTATCGCTGTTTTCAGTGGTTGATTCATTATCCATAGTTTTTGAATCAGATGATTGATTTTGATCTGTTAAACTATTTGAATTTTCTGTACGAGAAACTATTTGTTCTACAACAGGTTCTGTTATTTTTGTGGCTAAGCTAACATCCATATTAAGTTCTGTTGGGGTTGCATCATTAGGATTCAAAATAACACCATGTTTCGAGATTTCGAGACCTATGGGATGATCAACCGTAGTTACGTTGCTCAAAATTGGAATTTCTGATTTATAATTTGGATTCATATTAATTTCTTTATGAACTAACTTTAAGATTGTCTCTACTTTAGACATCTGTTCTTCATCCAACTCTACACCGGGCTCAATAGACACTACAAGTTCCCCATTAGGTAATAGTACTAATTGACAACCCATAGGCAAAACATTCTGATTGTTTTCATTCGCACTCAAAATTTTACTCTTCTTACCACCAACAGCCTCATCAGCAGATTTAAATGAACAAAGCAAAATTTTATTTTTACCAAGACCTATTGGGAATTTGTTCTTATCTAATTTTGTACTGGGTTCAACAGGATTATTACTAGTTATTTTGCGAGATGACGGCGGTTCAGTACAATTTAGCATTGATGTCTGACACCCGCTATCAATACTGAAGGTTCTATGATTACCGAAAACCAATCTCATTGTAGGTGTGGGAATGGGTAATTGATTTTTGTTATGTAAAATGAGGTTAGCTGCAAATTGTTCTTCAAATTCTGGGTCATAATCTGTATTTATACCAATAGACACCTTCGAAACAGGCTCTTCATCAGATAGCACTATCCATTCATTTTTCTTTATTTCTTCTTGTATTTTAAGTTCGAGGTCAGTTTTACAGCAACAAATACATTGATTCTCACGACATAAATGTTTCACTGTATTACGGTTTGCGAAATTGTTTGTTTTATGACGCGCCCAACAACAAATATTCTTGACGTCTGTAGTGACGGTACTACGTTTCTTTTTATTTTTTTTGCTTTTCTTATGCGGTTTATCTTTTTCAAATTTCTGGTTTATACATTTGTTTTCTACAACTTTCTCACTTTCCACTGGTGGAGTAGCAACCTCTTCGTTCTTTTGCTCCTCGACATTCGTTACGTTCGTTTGCATGAAAGTCTTTTTCTTTTTTGGAGGTAGATTTACGCTTGGAACGTAATCGTCCTGGCATACATTCAATATTCTCTCAACCGTATCAGCGGCTAAGAGACAATCACCTGAATTCAAATTTAAAGTCGGTACTTTCGGATACCACGATAACGCCATATGTTTCCTAAAAGTTGATTTTGGTTTTATTTTAATTCGTTTTGCCTTGTTGCTGCTTGATTTTGGTACTTTTTCTATCTGTTTTGAATTATCTTCTGTAACATTTGCTTGTGTTATTTCATTTTCTTCTACGTCAATACAATCATATTCCTTTTCACGTATTCCATTAATGTCATTCTGTATTGTTGAATTTATTTCCGATGAAAATCCCTTATGAGTATTTTCAACTTCATCGATTTTTTCAACGTCAACGATAATTTCATCTTCATTGATATTTTGATCTTTATTAATACTTTCAACTTTATTTGTATTTTCAACTCCACTCATTATTTCAACTTCAATATGTTGAACTTCTTTATTATTTTTAACTTCACTAATGTCTTCAACTTCACTAATATTTTTAACTTCATAACTATTTTTAGTAACACTTATGGCTGTTGTATCGTGTGAAGCTTCTTGATAACTTTTTAATAATGTAATCGGTGGTTTGACAACATCTGTTTCATGAACTGTATCAGATATTAGAATTGGTGAGACTTCAGCAATCAGAAGACCTTGGTTAACACGACGTATTTGATCTATATCAGGCAAGTTTATAACTTTATTTCTTTCTATATGTGTTTCGGGTTGTACTTTCGAACCGACTTCTTTACTTTCGACGGAGTTTTCTTTAATAGAATCAATTATTTTCGGGGGTTCAATCTCATTTGTTACAGGAATATCCTCATGATCGTTTGCTATACAAGAGTTCTGATTATCACCTTGCAAATATAATGTATTGTCAACGAGCAAACTTTCAAATGCTTTGTGGAGATCGATGGTTAGGGGCTTGCATTGCTTCAATTGCAATCGATTTCGTTCGGAAACATGAAAAGCGACTGGCAGTCTTTTTAATCTCGTATTAAAATCCGGATTTTTACACAATTGTATGGGATTGTAACTTTTCACTTTAGGTTTTTGAAAGTACCAACTTGATAAATTTATAGCGCTTTCAGCTTCTTCGTTGTCATTACTATCAGTTTCCGCCTCAGATTCGTTCTCTTGTGTATTATCTGTGTTCTCAATCGTTTTCATAAATATAGGTTTGCTTTCTAGAGTCGCATTTTCTAAGACACGCTTATCCGTAACCGAATTGTAATCTAGGAATCGGAATACATCCATATCATCAAGTTTTTTGGTATACACGAGCGGAGTTAGAAGTAGTTTTTCGTCTATTTTTAATTCCTTTTCTGTCGTATCTTTTGTTTCTTCGTACGATCTTTTTCTTATGGACTGCGGTTCTGAAACAAATATCATATATAATTTTTTTCTGCTTCAGACGGTTCTGAAATTTTTGGAGGTATTTTTTGGGACTATCTCAAATATTAAGCGCAAAACAACTCATTATAATGAATGTACATTTGAGTTATGTACATTTGACTTGGGTGTTAATGCCCTATCTATAATTCTAAACTTACCTGACGTATAATCTTCTTCTACATATTCGATACCATCATCTTCAAACTCCATTAAGTCCTGTAGAGAGTTGAAATCACTTGGGAATCCAAAATCCATATCATTAATAACATTGACATTATCATCTGCCTTTTTTATATTATCTTTCTGATCAGTCTCATCTTTATCTATTTCCAAATCTATATTAGCTTGCAATTTTTCGATGTTCTTGCTAACATCAGGCGTGGAATTTTTGGTGGTTTTAGCCGTTTCAGTAATATGATTGCTATCAACTGCTTTTGTAACGATATCCTCTATTATTTCGTTGACTTGAGCCGTGGCTTCTGAACTAGGCCCTAAATCTACTTCTATTTCTATATAATCTATTTCAGGTTCTTTGGCTTTATCCAAACTCCCTGTAGGTTGTAAATCAGCAGCTCCTATTACTGATGTTATTTTTGGCATGATTTGTTCATCACTTGTTCCTATTACGTCAACTTCTACTTCATTAACATAATTTATTCTAGGATTCTCTGCAGGTATGTACACAGATTCTAACACACTGACGTCGTCTTGTTCTGATAGTGACTCAACCTTAACTATGCCAATATTGCCATCACTTGCATTATCTTTATCGTTATTGTTGGGTGATTTGTTCGATTCATCATTACTTTCATCTAAATCTATAGTTTCAACTTGTGGCTCTATAACTTGGAGTTCCGGCTCGTCTTCTGTAAAATATAATACATTAATTCTATTGAATCAATATTTTTACTTTATACATATATTATATATTATGCTTACCGGTTACGTTCATCTTTTGTAGTTCCAGACGAACTCGCTCCTAAAATCAATACAGAATATTAATTAATTATTTTATAATTATATAAAAAAATAAATTTACATAATTAGTTATTGCTATAGAACTTACAAAGTCCTCCGGCAGAACAACTCTCTTCGTTTTGACCAATTCCTCCCAACAAAGAAACGGCTGCGTCACTACTTCTTTATACCTTAAAGAAAAAATTATAACTTATAAACATTTATAACCCTAAAATATTTATTACTATAAAATATTTTTCTTGGGACTTATTTACAGATAATGATTTTACCATAACAATGACTTATAGATGAACCCAACTGGCAGTTGCAATAAATGTATTATTGGGAAAAAATATTTAAATAGAGTAATTAATAAAAAATATAATACGTTTTAACAATATCCATCTGTAGTTCCGTTGGCTTAAATATTTTGGCTCTATCTAGATTCTTGGCATCCCCACGGTATTCGAACCAAAATTTGTAGAACTTGCTTCTGGTAAGTTCTTTAAGCTGATACCAACGTTTTTGGAGCAACATCGGAGAACTGTGACGTTTACCGCTGAAATTGTTTTTTGGTTAGACATTTAATATGAATTTAATTTGTACTATATATTCACTTTACTGTAACTTACTCTTTGTTGTACTTGGCGGTTGCATCAAGCCATTTCTTCGCCAAATCTTCTTGGTATGAATATTCTATATGAAATTCTATCACCAACTCAAAGATTTCTCTTAAAAAACGCGGTTCCTCCCTAATAGGTAAATCCTGAAAAGTTATGTTTAAAGTATGAGCATAAATAAATCATAATGTCTAAATTTTTATATTACATTCTATATCTTATTACCTGGCCTATAACGTCCACTTTCTCGTGCACTAAAACTAGATCATAAAGCAGCCAATCAGTGAATGAGAGTCGAGCAATTTTTGTTATATTTTCTAACTTATCCTCCGCTGTTAATAGCCTAACCAGTTTCTTTATGGTCAATGCCTTCATTCGCGTCCTGAAAATATTACACAAAAAGGTATTATGACTAACTCAACTTACCACTGACTTGATGAAGATGTAAAAAAGCCAAAGTTGGAATCAAAAATAAATATATAACGAATAATTGTCACATATATAGTCTTAAGTGTCTATCTTAGCGATATAAACTAGTTTTTGCCTTAAATTATTGCCTATTATTTGCAATTTTGTCAGTAAGGTAATCAAAAAAAATCTAATGACATTAACTGATTTCAAATCCACAACATACCACAATAATTGACAGTCCCATCCCGTTTCTTTCTTCAATTCCTGCCATATCTGTGTATCATCTTTATTTTCAATGAACAGCAGCCTCGCAATGGCACGTATTAGTCGCCGTTTGAACTTATCCAATTCATTTGCATTCTTCGCTGTTGGGACATCTTTTAAATCCATCTTGGGTGCAACTGTTGCTGTTGAATGTAATATTATTTGTAACTTCATAAACATGAATAAACTTTATACCTAGTAGAAGTTAATAGGAGATGTTCTCCGTTTGTCACTCAATAAGCTACTTTAATACTTCATACATATAGTTTTAATTTATTTATTATCAATCTGTTGCGGCTCTGTATGTAGTGTATATTGCAAAATTGTGGTAAACACATCCAGATATATCTTACGGTCTATGGTGTGAACAAAAAAAATCATATGTATCATAAAAGTCAGCATTGAGATTTTATAAATCATAAACTGTCGGTAATTAGTATGAAGATATTACTATTATAAGTTACGAAATTCGCATAACGCAAGTACGAAAGGAAATTAAGTTAACTAACAAGACCAGTTAGTTGGTCTTCTTATTTAAGTCTTATTATTATTGTCAGTTGACAGACACTTACTTCTCGTCTGCCCGTGATCTGGGTTGATGATAAGTAGCTGATACGTTGGGAGTATGTAGTTTTTATCCTACTAATATTATAATTGCGAAAGTTTGTGAGTGTGTGTGTATGTTTGTTACTTCTTCACGCTCAAGCGGCTGAACCGATTTTGATAAAATTTTGTATACAGGAAGCTGACGTCCAGGAATAACATATAGGCTGCTTTACATCCCGGAAATCCGCGCAACACCGCGGGGCGCAGCTAGTCAAGAATAAAGTCACGTAGTATATCCGAAAATATTAGTTTCATTTAAATAAAATGCTGATTGACAGTATAAAAATTAATCAAAACGATTTATTTAAATATTTACCTGTAATAAGCTGAGGATCAAAAGTTTTTTGTAAACTTGATGTTGTTGGAGCATGCAAAACTTCGTTGTTAGCTAGCAGTTTTTGTAGTTCAAGCAATTTTTTTCGTTCTCTATACCGTTTGCAACGTTCAGAGTTACTGCTATATTTCACAGTATTTGTTGTTTTACAGTTTTGTGCATTCCATTGAGTAATATCTTCAGACATACCGGAAACTAAAACAGAAATTGAAATTTAATTATGTAGCATTATTAGTTTCAGAGAAACCTGCAAAAGATCATAGTTCGTATCTATCTAGATACGAATAAGCATAGAAAATTATTTATATCGTTCTATTAAAGTTTATTTATCAGAATTTATGTTCGATTCAACTACCACTTTAAAAATTAAAATATATGTTCATATAAATATATCATGTTAAGCTTCAACAAGTATAACTTCAAAAAATCATAAAAATCGTTTTAAGACTGAAATAACGCAGAATCTGTAACTAAAGAAATAGTTAAATATACAAAAATAATTACAACATATTTTCTAAATATTGTTCTTTTATTAACATATGCCTAAATATGAAGAATTATTTCAATCAAGAAATTCACTTATTTACATTTAAAAATAAAACATTTTATTATTATCAATTAAATTCATGTAAAGAAACAAGAATAGATGCTCCACGTTTTGTAAGCTGACTATAACTTTTTTTTAAAGAACTATTCGAGTGAGTTAACTATTTGTAATAACTATAGTCCTTATACTAACTATCTACTCATTTCATTATTCAATGCATACCGTAGATTTATAGATATTCGGCTCTAAAAAACTAGGAAACTACAATAGGATAGATGCCTCCGTAATAAAAAACGAATACGTTGATAATTAAATAAAATATTTATTTGCTTTCTTAGTTGCAATAATATATGATAAAGTTTCGTCAGTATTATAAATTCAAACTATTTTGAGTAAGTACTTTTAACAACAATTCAAATATTGTTAACTTCATCTCGATTTAGTCCTTGAGCTCTTGCAATAGACAAACCTTCTGCCTCGCGAATACGGAGTACTGGGTGTCGTTCAAGAAATGATTGGAGCCAATAATAACCAGCCATACGTGTTTCTTTGTTAAAACGTTTTTCTAAACCAAGTTTCTCGGCAAATTCGAAAGCTAGTCTTCTTACATCCTGTCGTGTTGTGTGTACGCCTGCCTTTTGTAGTTTTTGAATGTGAGCTACGAGAATTTTCTCACTGTCAAAGTCCAGTGTGGTACGTTGTCCTGAAAAAGAAGATTAATAGGTACAGAAAAATACTATTGATTCAAAAAGGACAAGTAAGAAGACGGTGCCTAAATCGAATTTGATTAGGGCAATAATTCCTGTATTACTTACCCAAAGTAATTTTTTCATAGTTATATTCATTATAATATCGCCTCCTCAAAGTTCGAGATGGAATACCATAACGACGAGATATTTCATTCAAACCGACCTGGCCTTTATCCAATTCCATAAAAGCTTTGCAAAGGGCTTCTTTTGACCAACGAGCACGATCGGGTGCTTCTATTTTCCTTTTATATTTATGCGGCATTTTGTCTAAAATAAAAAAATGAAATTAGGTGATACGTTGCATTATTTTTACAAGTACAGTGAAGTACGACATGTAAAGGTATAAAAGCTCATAAATAAACTGGAAAGTCAATCTTCCTACTAAGTTGCATATTAACTAGATAGGTAAGTTATTTAAAAAAATCTTACCTACAGTCTAAGTACCTGTGAATAAGTCAAAGACGATATATGCCTCTAAGGGCGTCTATACTCAGTCAATAGTGGGGCCTATATCCTATTTAGTAGGGATAGACGCCGCAACAAATAAATAAAAATACTTAAATAATTTCGTAATTTCATAAACAAACCATAAATATAAATCATGCATACTATTTAAATAACAATACACACTTAAAACTTACCTTCGATAACGAAAGTTCTGAACACGTCAAAATGTCACTATCATAAGAATTATGCAAGCGCGATAAAATTTTGAAACGTTTTTTTTAACTCAAGCTGCGACAAGTGCAGTCATGTCGATGCGCGTGCGCAGACTGAGGTATTCGGGGGCCGCGGGGCAAGATCTGTCCTAAGAACTTGGTACTAGAGCGTAAACTTGGTTTTAAATTCTCTTTTTTTAAGGTGCGGCGTCTATCCTCCAAGTATATCTAGCGTCTATCCCACTTTTACCCTAATATGAATGAAAAATCCCTACTAATATTATAAATGCGAAAGTAGCTCTGTCTGTCTGTCTGTTACGCTTTCACGCCTAAACCACTGAACTGATTTTAATGAAATTTGGTACAGATATAGAGTTGACCTTGAGAAAGAACATAGGATACTTTTTATCCCAGACTTTTGAAAGGTTCTCTTGGAAACTCCATATAACCGAACCGAACTACACGCGGGCGAAGCTGCGGGCGAAAAGCTAGTTATTTAATAAGGCCCAATTTAATAATCTCAAATATGGAATTTTATTAAATGTTAAAAATATTAAAAGCCGTTGTTAGATTATGTGTATATTGTGTGTAAAAAGAGACGAAAATAGTGCTTTTCTTACACATTAGTCGATATCAAGAAAATAGACGAGACCAACAAATATTTTAAAAATATGTAACATATTTTTTTTACACAATTAAACAATATGTATTATGAATAAAGAGCACATTGTTACTTCAATATAATTGGTATGATTTTTAAAAAATAATCTACAATATTGTATTGCGTGAAGAGTATATAAAAATAGAAATGGGTCACTTTGAGTGCATGAACATGCTTATTCCGTATTAAAACGAATAAATATATCAAGTTCTTTATAAAACGTTATGCATTCATTTAATGGAAACTATATTTTAATTGAAAATCACTTGATTATGTTATCCATAGTAAGGATATTGCAAAACGATCACAAAATTCCTTTCTAAGACTACACGCGTGGAAAGATTGCCACAATTCTATCAGACGTCGTGAAGGGCGCACGCATCAAACATCCTCTATGAAATAATAAATTTTAATAAATACTACACCTCTATTTAATTTAATATACATATATCAGAATATTAGTATGACTTTTTGTATTTAATCACCGTTTTACTCCAAACCAATTTAATCAAATTTCTCTATATAACAAACCTTTTTTTAATTACTATTAAAAATAATCCTCTTTTCTTTCAATCTATGCCATTTTTAAATGCAATATCTTATTCGCTGAGTGGGTGACCCTAGTGACATCTACCGATACAACTTACGGTGGCTCTTTTGAGAAAACATTTATTGTACGTCAAATAGTTATTGAAAAAATAAAATCAAATTGAAAAAAAAAATTAGTTAATATTAAATTTAAAAAATATCCGTCGGTCAGCTAAAACCAGTAAGTAAAATAAATACAACTAAACAAGTGTCAATAAGTGAATTAGTTTAAGACATCTGTCAAGACGTTTATAATAAAATTAATATAGAATATAAAATCATTATTAATATTAAAAAAAAAAAAACAAAAAAAATATTATAATTACTCATAAATGTTGTCGATGATACATTGGTAGTAGAATTTTTTTTCCCTTCACAGGATTGATCCACCGTTTGATTCATGGTTGAAGACTGATCTGTTATTTCAGACGGTTCTATAATATTCACCACCGGATTTATCTCAGCCGTTGATTTTTT
Organism: Danaus chrysippus; assembly: GCA_916720795.1. Taxonomy (NCBI): domain Eukaryota; kingdom Metazoa; phylum Arthropoda; class Insecta; order Lepidoptera; family Nymphalidae; genus Danaus; species Danaus chrysippus. The sequence goes on along the minus strand of CAKASE010000066.1, from coordinate 5,261,586 downwards.
TATTAATCTCCCGTCCATATAGCTTTGGTCTCTAAATAAATAAATTAATAAATAAAACAGGTATAGCTATATCAAATTATTAAGTCGACTATTTCTATTAATCTAAATATTTCAATCAAAACTTATTTTTTAACGTACCCACTCAAAACTTCGGATTCGTTGACTATATGTCCTCTATTAACTGATGGAAAAATAGTTGGAACGTAATTGGGACTTGATTCAAGATCTGATTTTTCACCTCCAATGAAGTGTTCACTGCATATAACATCCATAGGTTTTGGAAACCATAGCGATCCATCAATACTTTACAAAGAAATATTAATTATTACTCCTCTTACATATACAGGGTGACTGGTGAATTACTATCGATATTTGAGGACGTGATATTTGACGATCATATATGACAAAATAAAAAATAATATAACATAAATATTAATAAACTTCCAAGTAAAGTTAACCAAAAGTTATGTAATTAATTACGCATCGTATGAACACCCTACAGATTAGGTATACACACACACACACACAGACGTGGCGGCGGCGTAGTGTTGTATCAGCACGCCGTCGCACGCGTCCACACTTGGAACACTTGGAACGTGTACACACTTTATTTATTTTTACGGAAATTTGGTCAAAAATTAAGTACCTATTTTTTTTTACATAATTCGAATGAGAATCATGTACCGAGTATGCTCCTTTAATATTGATAGTAATTCACCAGTCACCCTGTATATGGCATTATTTTATAGAATACGGTTGTAAGCTATATAATACTTACTTTTTCCTTCCAACAGCAGTTATCCATTTTATTCGCTGATCCAATTTCCCCTTGGCAACCGGAAACTTAAAATATTTACAATTACTATTCCTACTGTTATTGTAGCAATTGTCTACACAACAAGTTTGATGACCCATTTTATTTTATTTATTTAATTAAACTGACGCATTTGTTATTGTTATGGTCTTAGATAAAGAGCCACCCGTAGTTCTGTATTGTCCGCAGAGGGCGCTGACATCACTTTAGTATCCCCCACTATGTCCCACGCACCTAGAGAATAATCTGTGGGCGAATGCATACAGCATAATTGAATTTAACATATATATGCTTAGCATACACTACATAATATACTGTGTTGACTTTTTTCGCTATTCCACTTTAATAAACTTGGTAAAATGAATCCTTTGCAACAGGAGAGTACTGTCGCCTGAAATACAGGTTTATACCTAGCTCAGGAAAAGATTTTATTTACATAAATACCTTTTACCTTTATGCATTGTGATCAGATTATGTTAATGTCTATAAAAATGTCTATATTTAAACATCGCACGACCGGTTCGTTCGACAGCGCACACAACAGTGTCATTTTACAACGAAATAACGAATACATGAAAATATATTACAAACTATTCTTATTACCTATCTATAAAACGACGATGCTAGTCTCCATTGATACGTATTTTCAAACATTCTCTTACAATATTTATATTTCATTTCACAATAGAATATTAATAATTAAATAAACGTTGCAAACGCGTACATGAGTGCAAGCGTTTTGAAACAAAATGGCGAATGTACACGTCGTTTAGAGGCGAAGGCTGAAGAGAGAGACAGCTATATCGCTATCCTTGTCGCACACATTACATTCAACACAGCTCGAGCGGGATTCAAATATTTTTTAACGCCATGATAAAGTTAACTGCATTATGGCTTTCCAAAGAAATTTACATTTGTGTAAAGTTGTGCATATTACTGTTGATAGTCTATCACGATTTATAATAAATATTATAATTACCGTTGACCCAAAATTAAGTTATAATTCAAGATTAAAGAAAAAGAATCTTACAAATTAAGTATCAATGGGCATTTCATATTTTTAATTATATTTAGTTTGATATATATGTAGATAAAAAATATTATCAGTTTATTTTAATCTTATTCAATAACACCATTGTAATCATACTAAAACGTAAATTTCCTAAATAATATAATATACGTAATAATAAAAATCACTTTATTACGTCATCCGATTTAAAAAAAACCGGATGAGACCCGTCTCTACAGCAAAAAAAAAACAAATTCAAGTCACGCTAGTGGTGAGGCTGTTTGAATCGTATTACGATTTTTAGGATTCCGTAACAAGAAACCGATGATTACAAAATAATTATGTTTGTTCTACCCACAACTACAATAAATTTAAACATTGTTAGATTATTGAAAAATTATTGATTGTTACAGTTGAATAATAAGATAATGTTTTTTTTATATGTTATAAATTTAAAATATATTTTTAATATTGATAATAGTGATTTAATTTGTGTTCATTTAAAAGATTTAATTAAATTTCCATTAAAGACTTTTTATATTGTCCTACTAATATTATAATTGCGAAAGTTTGTGAATGTGTGTATGTTTGTTACTTCTTCACGCTCAAACGGCTGAACCGATTTTGGTAACATTTTGTATACAGGAAGCTGACGTCTAGGAATAACACATAGGCTACTTTACATCCCGGAAATCCGCAGATAACACCGCCGGGCGCAGCTAGTAATATATAAATACAAAAAATAATAAAATATATTTGTTAATAATAATAAAATATATTTTTATTAATTGTCATTTTATTGAAACAATTTATTTTAATATTAACCAATGTATTCGAATATATTACAAAAAGATCAAGATCATTTTGTTTTCATTAATGACACCAGATGGCGCTGATGTATGCTACTCAAGACGGTATTCAGAAAAATAAGATTCGTAGATCAAATAAACCTTTTTATATTAACTCAAAGGTAATCAAATAAATTGAAATTTAAAATTTTGTGAAGTATTTAAGCATTGATAGTAATAATTTTTTATAATATGTAATTTAAAATGTAATATTCTGATATTTATTGGGAGTTCTTATGATAGTCAACTAGCGCCATCTATATATTTGTCATCAATGTTAATAATGTTTCTGTACAATAATTTAAATGTCCAAATACTTAATGATTGGTCTCATAATTTATAATTCGAGGATTATTTTGTTTTACGTAACGTTCAGTGCTTTATTATTAAATAGAAACTGGAAGTGGCGCCCTCTGTATGATACTGTAACTTACTCAATCCTATATTAACGTTTTTAATCCACGTGGACTGCAAATATGGAAGATCTTTCCCAATTATGAATACTTCATAATGGTATAAAAACAAAATATATATATTTTTTGTTACTATACAAGCTTGGGCGAATTATAGGTCCAAGGAAAGCAGATAGGTTTTATAAATAAAGCAGATTTTTTAACTTCAGTCATACAGACGGTAGATATACTACCGTCAAAAAAAATTACTAATGTACCAAAGAACAATTAATGAAGATTAATTTGCTCTTTCCCTTATTTTGAATTTTACTCATAAATGATAAGTTTTAAAGGATATTTTAATAACATACATTCTTTCAATATACATATACATACTTTACAAAAAACCAAAAATACATATATTTCATATATTAAAAATTTTACAACTATGTTAAAAATATGTAAAATATAGATTTATCTAAATATGCTCATTTGAAACGTACAAAAAGTAGCTATCAGTAAATTAATTTTTACGCGTGACGTACTGTAAGTCACACGACCGCTTGCTGTCGCGTCATACACAACAATGACATTTGTCTTTGGTGAAATAACGTTCATATAAACAGAATAAAACATTTAAACATTACCTATTTATATTCGACGATGTAAGAAAAACTTCCGGATTTATTATACACTTGTAATATAACAACATAAACTAAATAAACATACAAATATTCTATATAATCCCAAAGAGATACACACGCGGTGACGTTTGAAACGAAAATGGCGAAAGTACAAGTACGTGGCGCTCTGAAGGTTAAGAGAGAGATAGCTGTATAGCTGTCTTTGTCGCACTTGTAACGGTTACTTATACACAATAGAACGAAATAGTCCCTCACTTACGTTGTATACAAGTTTTAAAATTATTATTTTTAAATCCATACGTGAAAGGAGTTTTGTGTATAACTAATACGATATGGCTTATTTTGCGATTAAATATACAAAATGTTACTTTTAATAATATATTAATATAATAAGGAATGCATGTAATAATGTTTTAAATACTCATCGAGTCAAATTGTCTGTTAAGATAATAGGAATGTGTTATTAAAAGTCTAAATATCACAATAAATTAAGTATATTAAACTTTTAATTATATTATAGAGACTGTTTTGTAACTTTTAAATATCATTCAACGATTTGTTAATTAAACTATTACAACTTTAAATACAATGGTGTAAGTACCAAAACGAGAAAGTGACAACCGATTGGCATATAAGCCTTTATCTACTCTGACATCTTAATTCTTAATTTGACTTTGCCCGACGAATGAGAAACTACTGTTGCGTGGAAGTATACAAATATTAATATCGGAATTTCGTTTATAAATGGCCAATAACGAAATGAGAAATGGACTTAAATGTTTAATTTAAACTTCTTTATATGAAATATAAGCCTAAAGTATATGAAATACTAGCCTTCATTTCATGGTCATTTGTTTTATTTTAGTCGTTTACATTCCAAGCACCTTACCTATTTGAGAAATTTTGAACACGTCTGCACTTCGTGGCTAGCAGAGCGGTAATGACACAATCCTTAAAAACTTATCACATTTTTTTATATCATCCAAAACATTACACACAATAAACATATCTAGTACATATTAAATCAATAGTTATTTTACCGATATACCTTAATTAAAATACGTCAAAGAAGTACTATTCGCTATAAAGTATGAAAACATAATGACATTTTGAAGCGTGTGTTAGAGCGAGAGGTACGACGGCCATCTTACTCTTACATCGATCTAGGCCAACGCGAGGCAACGTCGCGTCCATTTTGTAATATTCTATCGATTTCATCATTCTGGAAGCGTCCGCTGTCGCACGAGGATGTTTCTATAAACGCTGTACAATTTTTTTGGTGAATATTTACGTAGTTTTACGTAACAGGTCACATTTACTTTCCTAAATAATAACCTGGTTGGTTCTGGAAATGATTTTTATCACTAATTCCAATTATTTAAAGACTTCTTAATATTACAATAACCCAATACTTATCATGTAGATAACTTTAAATTTATCTTTCATTCGCTATCGGCAACATATTTGCTACAAGTAATATTTACTGAAGTGCAATTTATTTATTAGGTACTCTTGAATAGTCCTCTGAAACTAAGAAATAGCCAACAAAGGTGGAATTTATTTCAGCAAGATAGCTCCACAATACTCCTTTTATCTATTCTTATAAAAATTATGACATTAACGCAAGTTTTTTCGCTTTATTTACGTCATCAATAGTATTAGCAAAAGTTTTCATCGTCACACTGCATACTAATAGTTTGCGTTTCTAATTCAATATCTTCATTTATATTTAATATGCAATGATTTTTTTAATAATAAACTGTTGATACAAACTTGGGGTAAGCAAACTGGTTATGCGTACCCTCAAGAGAACTTTTAAACGATAAATTGATACTTAATATGCAATTATAATTTTAGGTGAGGATATTAATTTCGGTTTTCTCATCTCCGCGATGGCTAGAATAAAAAAATACTTTTGGAATTCACGTTAAATTAAGAAAACGGTTCATTACTTCATATGAATTACACAATAAAATAATGTTTATGATTTTATTTTAAAGTGAATGTTTTAACACGACCCAAATTTTGTCGTCACCTATCGCATATCTTACAGGCGGTCGCAAAATAAAGATTATAAAAAAATGCCTTATGAGATCTCTCAGAAAATAATCCCTACTAATATTATAAATGCGAAAGTAACTCTGTCTGTCTGTCTGTCTGTTACGCTTTCACGCCTAAGCCACTGAACTGATTTTAATGAAATTGGGTACAGAGATAGAGTTGACCTTGAGAAAGAACATTGGATAGTTTTTATTCCAGACTTTTGAAAAGTTCCCTTGGAAACGCGATATAACCGAACTCGACGCGGCGAAGCTGTGGGCGGAAAGCTAGTATTTTCATATTTAGGTATCTACTTCCTGTATTTTATTGATTTGTCATTATTGTTCCCATTTCAATTTTTTATATGTTTTTATTTCAAAGGGAAAAAGTAGCAGAGGGCCTGTCTAATGGAAGGTAGTTACCATCGCATATGGACATCTTCTGCATTAAGAATGGTGCTGATGAATTGGCGACCTTGCTTGAAGAACAGGGAGAGAAAAGGGTGGGAAAAGGGAAAAGGGAAAAGGGCACGTTGATCTTCTGTAAGAGGGTGGTACTTCTCCGGTCGAGCTAGCCCATGTTTGAGGCGTAGTAAGTAACTAGCACAGCTAGGCTCTACCTTAAAAAAATCTATTAAATCAAGAATTTAATCAAAATTTATTTATTTTAATGAATAAAAAAAGAAATTCGATTATGGTTTGACAGAAAATTCACCATTTATCTTTAAAATTGATAAGACCATGTTTTTATTTCCTCCTGCGCATATCACTTCAAAGCTTAAGTTTTTAGTATATAATTTATATATTTATGTAATAAACGTAATTTTATTATTTATCTGACATTATTTATATCATTTATATAAAAAAACACAAATTGCTTAGATCTAATTGGTTTAGAAAAATAATTAAATTCTTACTTCATAGTAATTTTTCACTATTATTGTATCTGTGTAGCTGTCAGCTATTTTTAGATGACTCAGGCGCCGATAACTAAAAACTACTATCTGTCAAGTTGTCAATAAACATAGAGAAATAAATGTTGATTAAATCGCATTATAAATTAGTATAAATTGATTTAAAACACGAAGGCAAGCAAAGTCTGGAGATATATCTAAATGAGACTGCCTTTAAAGGATTATTTAGGAATGATACAAGATGGCGGCGCAATATTGACATATTTTTAATAAATAAATAGTTCAACAAAAAAAAACATTGTTAAGTTTATTATATAGGGTGGTAATCGGAACTTATATGTATATTATAATAAGAAGTACATATTAAAACTTATAACCTACCCCTAAGACTACATGATTGCCCCGATGTTAGGATAGCAATGCCATTCTATTGCTTGTGTGGTATCAGGAATCTTCTTGATCACACGGCTTGGTGTTCGTTCCGCGGTGACAGCAGCGTCACTCGTTATAATATTTTTTATCCATACAACAATGTTGCCCCGGCGATGTTCATTTATTTTTTAAAGTTTATGACTTTTTAGCGTCATAGAAAAATTATAAGTAAGAAATTATTACAACATTTTTAACAGAATCTAAATTCATTTATCTTTATTTCATGTTTATAATTATTAATTTAATTGATGGAGTAAGTAATGAAGTACGCATTACCCCAAATAGGATTTGTTATAGTATCTATATCTATAGGATAAATTATACCAAATGCAATACCAAATAGCAGGCATAAATGTCAAAAGTATAATAAGTCAAATTCAAGGATACATCACGATGACGTAATGCTTATTCCAACTGACATATTGAGAAAAGATATTATTTCGGTAAATTGTTGATGTCTTAGGAGTTAAAAACATTATAGGTTGCAATTACTTCTACAAGTATTTCACACTAAAACTACGATCCTTAGTACTGTTATTGAAAGATAGTATCACCACACTAAATACGGAGAGTTTCCAGTTTATCTTTCATTTATGGTTAATACTATCGCGATAAAAGATTAGATTAAGATGTTTAAAGACTAAATATGCTTCATTCTTAGTGTGATACAATACTGGATAGTGATTAATAGATACAATAATTTTGTCGTAAAAGAATTTTAAATTGGTAACTCTAATATAGGTACCTATTTCTAAAAGTTGAGAGTTCATTATAAGTATACAGGGTGACTGGTGAATTACTATCGATATTTGAGGACGTGATATTTGACGATCATATATGACGAAATAAAAATTAATATAACATAAATATTAATAAACTTCTAAGTAAAGTTAACCAAAAGTTATGTAATTAATTACGCATCGTATGAACACCCTACAGATTAGGTATACACATACACTCACACAGACGCGGCGGCGGCGTGTTGTTGTATCAGCACGCCGCCGCACGCGTCCACACTTGGAACACTTGGAACGTGTACACACTTTATTTATTTATACGGAAATTTGGTCAAAAATTAAGTACCTATTTTTTTTACATAATTCGAATGAGAATCATGTACCGAGTATGCTCCTTAAATATTGATAGTAATTCACCAGTCACCCTGTGTAGTACCTCACATGACAATAAAACAAAGGCATGAATTAAAAAAGAAGTAAATTTTTCTTTCATATTATTAGTCATCATCGTCATCGTCATTAGCCTTTTAGAGCCCACTGCTGAGCAAAGGCCTCTTCTCACATGGAGAAGGTTTGAGCAATAATCATCACGCTTGCTCAAGACGGGTTGGCGATATCAAACTTATAATTTGATTATAAGTCTAGGTTTCCTCACGATGTTTTCCTTCATCGTCTGTCAGTGGTGTCTAAATACTCTTAGAAAGTACATATGTCTCGGAAAAATCACATTGGTACTTGCCAGGATCGAACCCGCGCCCTCGTGTACGAGAGACGGGCCTTTAACCACTAAGCCACCATTGACTGTGATATTATTAGTATGTAGACTTAAGTACAGATAAATTTCATTCTTCCACTCGCATTAATTTTGTATACATATTTAAAAATAACACGAATTTCTTGGTAATACATATTAACCAAAATATAACATACATATAGTACGAGCTTCTATTTAAAAAAAATTACGGTATTACGTAAAACATAATTGCAGCACAGATTTCTCGGAGTAACGAAAGCTGTTGCCATGGCAACTAAAATGTTTATGCCTAAGTAAACTTAAACAGTCCCAGTAAACAGGCGTTATATATCTAAAATCTCAATAATATTATTAATATTAAACAAAAACCAAAATCACACCAAAATATGCGTAAATTTCTACAATGTGGTACTTGGAAATCATTCTTGTTTATTGCTTATAGTGAGTGCTATGAAATTATCACATATTAATTACTTTATTATATCAACATATGAAATGGTTTTTAAGTAAAGATATCTTACAATATAAGTCGAAGGTAAGTAAGTTTAATGTATTTTATTATGTCCCCGGATGAAATATCTGGGGCTGACTCTGGACGGAAGGTGGAACTTCCGGGAGCACTTTCGCGGGTTAGTCCCGAAACTCCTCGGGACGGCGAATGCTCTCGGGAGGCTTCTCCCCAATCTCGGCGGTCCGAGTGTGGCATGCCGGCGTTTATACACCGGTGTGTTACGCTCAATGGCGCTGTACGGAGCTCCAGTGTGGGTCGGTGCCCTCACAAGGCCGAACGTGGCTGCGCTGCACAGAGTGCAGCGCGTCATGGCGGTGAGGGTGGTACGAGCATACCGCACTGTCTCTCATGAGGCGGCTTGCGTGCTGGCTGGGACGCCTCCCTGGGAACTGGATGCCCAGGTTCTGGCGGAGGTTTACCACCAGCGCGCGCGAGATCGATCCCGGGGAACGAGTCCGGACCGGGATCGGGTGGATAGTTGGCGACGATCTGCGCGGTCGTCCTTGTTCCATCGGTGGAGGCAAAGGCTCTCTGAGCCAGTGGCCGGGTTGCGAACCGTGGAGGCTATTCGCCCGCTCCTCATGGAGTGGGTGGACCGCCGACACGGATCCTTGACCTTCCGGCTGGTGCAGATCCTCTCGGGGCACGGTTGCTTCGGGAGGTATTTGTGCCACATAGTCGGGAGAGAGCCGACAGCGACGTGTCACCACTGCAGTCGCGTGGAAGACACCGCTGACCACACCTTGATGGAATGTCCAGCGTGGATATCCGAGCGTAGCCAACTCATCCGCGTGGTTGGCGCAGACCTTTCGTTGCCGGCAGTGGTCCAGGCCATGGTCGGCAGCGAGAGGGCATGGCAGGCGGTGGCCGACTTCAGCGAGAGAGTCATCTTGCAGAAGGAGGCTGCTGAACGAGTGAGGGAAGACGACCCCTCCTCGGCGCCGCTGCGCCGACGAAGGCTGGGTCGAAGGCAGCGGGCTTATGCTCGCGACCTGCCTCCCCAGTGAGGAAGCCTCCGGGCGGCGGTGGGGAACCGGCGTCCGGGTAACATAGGCTAGAAGAAGAGCGGCGTGTTTGGCGTTCCCGGCACGCTGTTCTTGAGTCGGAGGGGTGGTGTGGTCAGCCACTGATACCCCTGCCGATGGCGGAGTCCCTTTCGGGACTCGTGCGTAGTGAGCGGAAGTATGGCTTGCCGTTCCCGCTCACTAGTCTACGCACAGCGCAGAGAACGTCGAGGTGGTTTAGTGGGTGGAAATCCCACATGCCCCTGTCGCGTTTCCCCCGCGGCAGGAAGTCTTTAAAAGATTCCCCTCGTAGAAAAAAAAAAAAAAAAAAAAAAAAAAAAAATGTATTTTATTATGAAAATGAAACACAAAATGTTTTTTTAATTGTAAAAGCATAACTAACCTCCTTGAAAGTATTTGTTATGGGACATTTAATCTGTTTTTATTATGAAATCTATTTATGTGTTCTTAATTAAGGCAAATTTAACTTAACTTCAAGTGTATAAATTTCATTTGTATCAGTTAATAAGTAATAATTCTTTAATTCGAGTTTTCAATCAATACATTTTTTTAATATTATATTAGCTTTACAATAATATGGCTCTATTATCGACATTATTTTATAATTATTTGTATTAAAATCGCCAATTTAGGTTGAAAGTTTAAAAAATAGCTGTTAAATTGACGATGCATGAATGAGAACATTAAAAACTCTGTTAACCCAAGATACTATAACATACGTACAAGACCGACTTACACGCATTTTAATAAGTATATTTAATAAGATTTTAATGAGAAGTTAGTTATTTGTACAAAGAAAAGATAATTACTTAATTAAATTCATAATAGCATACAATTCAGATTGTAGATTAATTAGAATATGTGCTTTAGAATAACGAATGACTTCGTACATTATGTGCTTTCATCTATTACGAAGAAAAGAAATACCTAATACTCTTTTTATACATAAGGAAATTCGTAGTATATGCGAAAAATATTAGTTTCATTTAAATTAATAAAAACTCGCGAAAGTTTTACATACGGAGTAAGGACTTCCAAAATTAATTGATAGCATTTTATAATGTGTGGAATTATGAGGGTAATTAGAAAACATCGTAACTAATTCAGATAGTATAGTATGTAGTAACTAGTATACGCTACATAATGAAATTAATACTTCTTTAGAATAGAACATGGGTGTACCATTAAGTAAGTTGTGTTCAGCAACCAGTGTTCCAGCAGTGGGTTCAGTTCTCGACCGTGTAATATCCCAGCCCAGCAGTGAAGATCACACTGTCTTGTATAAGCTTGCTGATTATAAAAAAGGTATTGTATGATTTTACCAATATAATAACTTACATTTTATCGCTTAAATGAAATGAATTTGGAAATAAATTGCTTTAAAAATCATGATTGCTGTCAAAAGATATCTTATTGCTTAAACAAAAAGCATTTGACAATGCGTTACTTTGAAAACGTTTCATAAATACAGTCCCATATTTGTATTGTCGTTTTTTGTTTCTCATGAATAGAATTCATGATATATTCTGTGGTGGCCAAATGGTTAAAGGGCCCGCCTCTCGTGCACGAGGGCGCGGGTTCGATCCTGGCAAGTACCAATGTGATTTTACCGAGTCATATGTACTTTCTAAGAGTATTTAGACATCACTGATTAATGCATTCCCAAAGTCATGTCAGGCAGGCTGCCGGTCGTAAAAACAATTAGCCAAAACTATTCACAACATGTAAGGCAGACTCGGCTAAAGCTGGGAAATTGCCAGTTAGAAGAAGAAGAGAATTCATGGTTTAAACATTTTAACGTATGTTTTTTAGGAGGTCTACTATTAGAAACATATACTAAAGGCGGTGTTTTGGCCGCTGAACGCCTTATTAGAGAGGAGTTCTCAGCGTATATGTACGCTGGAGGACGTGGTCGAGTTATCAACAGGGCTGAATATCTTCGATGGAAGTTTCGAGACCAGGAACAGGTATGATGAAAGATAAACGAAAATAAAATCATAGTATTGGATTCAATTGGATTTGTATTGAAATGATTTAGAGCTGAAAATATTTAACTATTTGTAACAAAGCTTTTTTATTTTTACCAAAGCATAGTTGAATTCTTATTATGGATATAATATAATGATATTGTAAAGAAATTTAATGTATTCTCATATATAAAATATAAATAAGGGGGCATTCGTAAAATACGTAAGATGTTTAAGGGGGGAGGTCTAATGAAATCTCATCTAATACTACGTTGGAAAGAGAGGGGAGGACTTCGCAAATATTACGCAATTGTTTTTAATGAAAAAAAAACTCTTTTTTTCTTTTTACAATTATATTCCAACGCGTTTACGTAAGAAACTCACATTTTGAAAAATTTCACAAGAGATTGCGGGCTGGATAAAATCTCATGACACGACCTCAATTTATATACGCCCCGAATAACTCGTATTTCATCTTCAGGTTGTTCTTCCAATAGAGGCGTCTCTCTCTCCTCATGATCCATTAGCGAAGTGGGAAGACCACACCGCTTGCTGGCAGATGAGTTACAGAGGAGCGCTGGGAGAGTCACTTCTACATGTTCTCATTATATGTGACACAAAGGTATTTAGGTTAACAAAAATAATAGTTTAAAAAAAAACAAGCTTTTATAATTAACTGAATTAAAAAATAGAAAAAGCTTGGGATGCTTGATATCGAATGTTACGAGTACAATCATTGTAGTGTCAACTATCTATGAGAGGAAAGATATGAAATGTAGTCAAATGCACACCACGCTCTTTACTTTTTAAAATAATTTCTTTGTAATTGAAAATTATTTTTCATTTTTCAGCTTGGTTAGCTATAATAGCGTATTATTTTAGTTTTTTAAACTATTATTTAGTTCAATTAATTTTGAAAAGGCAAGCCCAAACTGCAGACATGCGACGACTGAAGTTTAGTTCTATCTCTCTCACTCCACTACACAGGATATATAAAAGATTTCATCAATCCTGGCGGTCCTAATAAGGATAATGAAAAACTGTTATTAAATTATTGCATTGTCATCAGTCCTTGATACGTATGAAAAGTTTCAAATTGATTAATTTCCTGTAAAAATCGTGCTCAAAGATTCCGTTACATAGCCAGTTACATACAACCCAAGTTTATAAAGGCGTTTTAAAAATTGATATAAATAAACAATCTTTCACAGATCCACACAAGATTGGCGAGAACGTTGGTCAAATGTTTCCCGAAACTATCCCTGGATGTCGTCGAAGGTGAAGAATACTTGGGTAAGCTGCTTCATAAATATGAATTTTAACTGACTGTAAGGTTAATTGTTTAGCAGAAAATCTTTTCATGACTATTTAATAGATTTGATCATTTTAAATTGTTACTTTCAAACTTTTAAGGGTTACAGAATGTAACAGACTAATAGAGCATTATTTTTTTAAAAATTATACTTAATTATACTATACTTTTCACGTACTTAGATAATTTATTTCTTTGACAGGTGCAAGTTCTTTACATTTGGCCATCGCGTATAGTAATAATGAATTAGTCCAGGATTTAGTCGAAGCTGGCGCGGATGTTAGTCAGAAAGCTATCGGTAAAAAATATATTTACAATGATTTAATCAAAAAATTAACACTGTTTCAATCTTTCTAGTTTAAATATTATTCGTTTCAGGTAGTTTCTTTCTGCCGAGAGATCAACAAAAAATTCCACCAGCCCGTCAGACAAATTACGAAGGTTTGGCTTATTTAGGGGAGTATCCACTAGCATGGGCTGCTTGTTGCGCCAACGAGGCAGTATATAACCTCCTGCTCGACTCTGGAGCTGATCCAGACGCCCAGGATTCATTCGGGAATATGATCCTACATATGGTTGTAGTTTGCGATAAATTGGTAAGAATACATGAGATATTTACTGGACAGAACCGTATGAGAACATGATTAATTAGAGGGTCCTAAAAATCATCAATTTTTCAGGATATGTTCGGTTATGCCCTTCGTCATCCAAAGGTACCAGCTAGTAATGGAAGACTAAATAAGTCTGGGTTCACACCGCTGACTCTTGCCTGCCAATTAGGCCGAGCCTCAGTCTTTAGGGAAATGTTGGAGCTTTCATCAAGGGAATTCTGGAGATATTCCAACATCACCTGTTCCGCATATCCATTGAATGCTCTAGACACTTTGCTACCTGATGGACGTACCAGTATGAATTTGAGACTTTTCGTATGATTAGGATCATCGATATAATTAATAATATTGTCCTTTATTAGGTTTAAAGAAGTTTATTTAAAAAAAAGAACAAAGTTCGCTTACAAAGGAAATTTTAATAATTATGACTACTGACTACAATTAAGATTTCAAATAATAAACAGTAGTGATATTAAACAAGATCAGTGAAATCATCTAATATATGGGTTCTTAATCGTTTTTTAAATATATTTAGAGATTTTGAATTGACAACACTTAGAGGCAAAGAGTTATACAGCTGTGCTCCTTCAAATGAAATAGTTATAATGAAAAATTAAACGATTTTAAACTGTTTTTTTTTTTTTTAATTTGTTAATATTATAATGTCTCCAGATTGGAATTCAGCATTATTCATCATTCTTAATGGCACTAAACAAGAGCATCTGAATATGTTGGACGGAGGAATCATACAGAGGCTTTTAGAAGAGAAATGGAAGACATTTGCTAGAGTAAGAAAGATACATAATGGGACTCATAAATCTTTCACCTTTTTTCTTTAATTTAAATATATTTTTCTTACAGACAAAATTTCTAAAGCGCCTATTAATCCTCATGCTTCACCTGATCTTGCTGTCCATATCAGTATATCTTCGTCACAGCAGCTTAGAAGCGGATGTAGACCCCAATTGGGGTTTAGAGGTCAATGATGCGAGGTCCGGGATAAGACTGGCCTGCGAACTAGGAACTATTATAAGCACTCTCTGCTATATTATTCTGCAACAGGGCGATGAGATCAAAAACCAAGGCGTTATTGCGTATTTTAAACAACTCGTAAGTGGAGAACATTATTCATATTATCACTTTACTTGCTTGCGTATGCGCTTTTGATTAAAGATGGGTTTTAGCAGTAATTTAGCCTATGAACCTAGTTAATGGAAAATCTCAAAAAGTATTTGTTCGGTCACATTTTTCATTAATATTCCGCTCTTATATAGAATACCCTAATGTGACTTAGTTACATCCTTTACCTTTAAATTGGCTATTGAACACAAAGCAGTCAGTAAAAACAGTAGTTCCTGACGTTAGATTATTCAAGAAAACAAAATCTTTAGCTTATAATAGCACATATGTGTATGATACAATAAAATTTTGTGTCCTTTTTTCATTTCAGATCCACGAACCAGCCAAGTTTATATTCCTAGCTTCAAACATATTGTTATTAGCGTGCATTCCATCAAGAATAAGTCAAAGAACTACGTTAGAAGAAGCTATACTAATATTCGTACTACCCGGATCTTGGTTCCTCATGATGTTTTTTGCAGGGTGAGATGTTAAAAATATTGTTACGAGTTAGGGTTTGATTAGCAATATAAATATTCTATTTAATAGAAAATAACAATATTATTACTAGAACATTTGTTTCATAAACACGTTTCCATAAAAATTATCAAAAAAATCCTTAATTAATTCAAGTGTGATAACTAAATTTAACAGCTTCACTCCGTCATCACGAGATGGCGCTGTCGCTAAAGGTCGATAACATTCTACAATATATTTTAAACTAGCTTTCCGCCCGCAGCTTCGCCCGCGTGGAGTTCGGTTATATCGCGTTTCCAAAAAACCTTTCAAAAGTCTGGGATAAAAACTATCCTATATTCTTTCTCAAGGTCAACTCTCTGTACCAAATTTCATTAAAATCAGTTCAGTGGTTTAGGCGTGAAAGCGTAACAGACAGACAGACAGAATTACTTTCGCATTTATAATATTAGTAGGGATTTATTAATTTTTTAGCATAGTATTAGTCTATAATTATTCAATAATAGTTTAAAATTATTACAATTTCATATTTTTCCACCCAGAGCCGTGAAGCTGACTGGCCCGTTCGTTACAATGATATACAGCATGATCACTGGAGACATGTTCACATTTGGCATTATATACTGCATAGTGTTGTTTGGATTCTCGCAATCTTTTTACTTCCTGTATAAAGGTTATATTTGATCTATCAATTATTTAGAAATCTGACATATTTGAGATTATTTTTATCAGAATTGCAGCCATTTTAAAAAATGCCACTAAAATTAAAATACACATATTAAATTCCCATTTTATATCTAAGTTTTATAGATACATTTTTTACTCTGTTCTATTGAAGTAGCAATTTTTTTTTGTTTTAAATACAGACTATTAATTTAAGAAAAAATATCAAACTCTTTCGATCATATTTCCAGGGTTTCCGAACGTACAATCAACTTTATACTCAAGTTATCCCAGCACTTGGATGGCGCTTTTTCAAATCACACTAGGCGACTACAGTGTAAGTTAATAATATATTAATTCTGTCTTTGTAAAACTCTTTAAAAAGATTTCATTTATATATTTAAATCTTTATTTTATTTTTCTAATATTATTGATATAATTATTATAATAAAACTAATTTTTAGACCAATTTGTTTCATATTTAAAGGGCAGACAGACATACATCGATATTAAGTTTATTAAAATCTTGTATTAAAATTTCTTGATTTAAATTTTATATAAATTTCTGACATTATATCTTTTTTTGGCAGGCCGTAAGCAAATTGGTAAATTGAGATTTGGTAAGATGTGTATGGATTGTTTGTCTGTCTGTCTTTTTGTTTGTCGTTTTGTGCTCTTGTTTAATATAATGTTTTTTATGCTTTTGTCTGTTTAACATTTGAAATAACATCTAAAGTAAATTAACCACAAGTCTAAATCCTCACAATACGTACTTTACGTTTTTAGTTTTCACTCATAAACGAAGATTGAGAAAAACTTGTGGTAGGTTTACAGAATATATAATAAATACAATAAAATACAGCTGTTATGTATAAACCTATAAAAACTTAAGTAGTATCATTCCTGAGTATCCAAGAATTCTTATCCCTTTTCTCACCCTTTCCTCTCTAAATATATGAAACTAATATTAATCAGATTACTACGCGTAATTTATTGTTTTAAAAAGCTACATACTCCCGATGTTTCGATTACTTTTCAGCAACTGTGATCACGGGCAGATTCACATCTAGTCTGTAGTAATATGAAAAATATTAGTTTCATTTAAATGAATACTCGCGAAAGTCTCACATTTCATTAAAATTATATATATTTATATTATTAGTATACAGATCTCGGTCTCACGATGTATCCAAATTTGTCGAAGACCGTGTTCACTGTGTTCATGGTGTTCGTACCCATTCTACTACTGAACATGCTGATAGCCATGATGGGTAACACATACGCACACGTCATAGAACAATCAGAGAAGGAATGGGTAAAACAGGTAAGGGAAAATGGTAAATAAACAAAATAAGACGAAAACTTCTAAATTTAGACACGAAATAGAATACAATTACTATTGTATTAAGAGAAAAGTCAAAATGACAACATGTTAAGACATTAAATTGGTATACAATTTTCAAAGTTTTAAAAATAATAATAATAGTTTGTTTACGACGAAAATTTCATCTGTACGAACCAAAATAAGACAAGAAATAGAATACAATTAGCATTGTATTAAAAGAAAGGTCAAAATGACGACTTTTTTTAATAAACATGCAATTTTTAAAGTTTTAATGATTATAAAGGTTTGTTTCAAAATAATGCTGTTTCATTTTGAGTGACCAGGGCGTTCCGTTTAAGCAGAAAATACTTGTGTTTGAGCATCACAATCTTCCATTACATTTAACAATAATTTTAAACACTCTATGAGCTATTTACATATGAACATTCTTCAATTTTATTTTACAACTAACTTACATCAGCACTTATTAAAATTACACATTCGTTTATTATGATATTTACAAATACACTAAGTATATTAATTAAAGTCTTGTATCAGTTTTGATAACTCTAAATTATTTACAACTAGCTTTCCGCCTTCAGCTTCGCCCGCGTGGAGTTCGGTTATATCGCTTTCCAAAGAGAACTTTTCAAAAGTCGTGGATAAAAACTATCTTATGTTCTTTCTCAAGGTCAACTCTATGTCTGTACCAAATTTCATTAAAATCAGTTCAGTGGTTTAGGCGTGAAAGCCTAACAGACAGACAGAGTTACTTTCGCATTTATAATATTAGTAGGGATAATCTAAACTATTGGAATCTATTTCAGTGGGCGAAGATAGTGGTGTCTTTAGAGCGTTCGGTATCCCAGGAAGATGCTCACCGCTACCTCCAAGAGTATTCAATAGGTCTGGGACCTTCAGACGACCCTCGGTATGAGCAGCGAGGTGTTATGGTCATTAAGAGTAAAGCCAAAACTCGCGCGAAACAAAGGAAGGGCGCACTGTCAAATTGGAAGGTAATAAGCCTTTTTAATTCCAACTTGACTGTAGCTGTAGCTAACAAGCTGTAATGGCTTTGACAGCGTCATCGGAGGGCTGGTTGGCCGATTTGACTCGTTAAATTCGGGTCTGAAGGGGGGGTGGGGTTAAACTGTCCTAAGAGTGCCTTTAAGAGGCCGGACCTCGGCTCGGGACGCCGTTGAAAGGGGAGGGTGATGAAATATTAAGCATGGATTATATGCTGTTGCTATTTAATTCACTTTTCATATTATAGTCGTGTATAGATAGTCTACGTAACAATTGATCTTAAGAATATGAACTTTATTCCCTCAGTTCCAATATACTCATTAGAGGGTTTGTAAAGAATTGTCATAGTCTATATTTTTGTTTCTTTAATATTTCGTTGAATTAAAATTTAGAAAGTTTCAAACTGCGATTAAATTTTGTGGTATTAAAACCATATCTAATATAAAGTGATTAAGTACAGTGGAATATTTAGTAAAGTAAGTATTTTTTCAGCGGGTGGGTAAAGTAACTATAGCTGAGCTTCGACGCCGCGGCATTAGTGGAGAAGAATTGAGAAGACTCATGTGGGGAAGAGTATCAATATCAACTCCAACTAAAGCACCCTTAAAGTAAGTATATGTATAATTTAAGATTATTCTCCTGAGAATTTATAAAATTATATGAAATAATATGATCTATAAATACAGTAACAACTTGCTATAAATAACAGCTACCATTAAAAAAAACATTTAATTCTCTTTAAGATGTCATGTCCATATTTTAAATGCGAAAGAAATTCTGTCTGTCTGCTATTTTTTCACCTAAACCACTGAACATATATTGATGAGTTTTGGTATAGAGATAGACCCTTTAGAAGGACATAGACTACTTTTTATCTCGATCTCAAATCACGATACTAAACGGGTGGAACAATGAAATGCAGTCAAGTTCATTGGCCGTAATACTAAAGACATTTCTAATATCTCAGACAAAGCCGCGGTTAAAAGCTAGTGATAATATAATTTTATTCCTAGATGTGTTCCTCCCCCCGAGTTAGTGACGTCAGAAACTCCAGGAACGGGAGTTGGACCAGCTTTATCATCAGCCCTTAATGTGATGGCGTACACACAAGACTTAGATCTCACTAACACTGGTAATGTACCATTTAAAACCATTAAATATATATTCATTCCCTTTTCAGAGCTTGCATGTAACTTTAATTAAAGAAAATATTATTTACGTGGTAGATATTGTGTAAACTAAATTCTGTTCAAGCTGTTTTTTATACTATTTTATGTTATTGTTTATTATATTACTTCTTTAATGTAATTACACCCAAAGGTTCAGAAGTGCAAAAACAGATGACGCCCGACTTACTCGTCAATGGTAAAACTCCTGTAACTTCACAAAATATAGCAACTAATAACAAAGTACCAGTCGTAAATCTACCAAATAAAACCGAATTAGACGTTAAAAGTACAGGAAATGATCAGAGTGTGACAAATGCATTAACTAAGAATATGGACGTTTTGGGCATTAATATGGCAACACAGGATTTCGTACGGAACCAAACTATAAAAAATCCCGGTAATTTATTTCCAAAAAAATCCAAAATTTAATATTATAGTATTATTGTTACTAATAAAAGTTTATTTTTATTCAAATTTAAGATAAGCCTAACGAAAAAGTGTTCAAAGATTATCTTAGAGAAATCATAAAGGCGGAACAACTTGGTCTCGATAATATTGAAATAAAGGCCCTCGCAGAGAAGGCGGCAAACTTGAACGACGTGCCAGAAATAGACATTAATATATCTGTAAGTTTGTTTTTTTTTAAGTAATTGAAATACAAGGTCCACTTTTTCCAATGAACCAAAATGTATATTTAAATGCATCTTCTAAAATAAGAACTTCTAAAAGTTAAATATACGGTATACCTACTCGTAGTTTTATAGACGTTATTAACTTTGATTGAAATTGTGAGAAGTATTTTGTATTACGTACTTTAATCTGAGACATTTCATACACAATGCAAAGACTTGATGATTACTAAATTTTGCTTAAAGACGCCAATTTCTGTTTTGAATAGAAAACACATTTTCAGATTACACTTTTCTACTCCATTTATATTGAGATTATGGTTTGTTACTATTTGAATATATCTATATATTTTTCAACCTACTAAGATAGGTCCTATAGAATCGATTGATCCAAAACAACAAGCGTTCTTCAAGCTTATATATAAATTTTAGACAGCAGCCAAGTCAGCGCGTCGTGTGGTAGCAGGCGCTGTTTCTGGTCTATTCGGCGTGACAGCAGAGACTCCTCGAGACGCAGGCTGGCGCAGAGAGAGACAAGAACATACAGACAGTGACCCTGTACCAGGTTCATATCTTATAAATTATAATAAAGACTTATAATAGTCATACTTGTCAAATACAGATAAACAACGAAGCTCTTGCATATAAACATTATTTAAAACCAATGGAATAATGAAACCGCATTAAGTTTTAAAGAACTAGGATGTGTCTTTTTATATAGTCCTATTTATAGTTAGGGTTTTCCTAATATCTGTTTCTGACCTTAAAAGTATTATTAGAACGATTTCAGAACAAGTTCAAATGATATTAGAAATAATTGACAATAATTTCACGTATAACGCGGGAAAATATTCAATCTAATTAGGATCTCGTATCATAAATGGCATTCAAAAACGAGTTATTTTGTTCTACTCACTAAAATCCAGATGTCTGAATAATAAAATATATATTATGTACTCAAAGGTGCTTGTATCTTTAATGAATACTCGTGAAAGTCTTACAAATCATTATACTTACTGTTAGGTTTATTTTTCATTTTAAAAACATATCTATAATAGTATTTTTATTCTATATCAGAGTGTGTCATACTGGGTCGTGCGGCCCGCGCTCGTCGTGCTCGTTCCGCCTCCCGCCGCGCGCCCCCTCCCCCGCCACATCTATACGTCCCCGCGAGGTAATACAATTTTTCTTACAAATAAAAAGAAAAACAGCTGATTAAATGATATGATATTTACGAGGTGATGAAAATTATAGGAAGACTTAAGATTTATGTGGATAATTGAATATGGTTTAAATTTTAAATCGTTCCAAAAAGATTTGTCCTCGTGCCGGTTACTTAATTAAATTTTTAGTCTTTTACACATCTATATTTTTTTAAGAGAATTAGTTTAAAAGTTTATCTATACCATTGTAAGATTAGACAATCTCTACACATTTTAATAGCAAGGATGTTTACAAGCTCACCTATCAGATCGATAATATTTTTTAGCTATAAATTCGAGTCTATTCAGACATTCAGGATGAATAACGTAGGGTTTCAAAGCTTCCTCTGTATACAAGCCAACAAATCTAATATCTTGTGCAAAAAGGGAACTTCTGTACCTAGAACTTTACCTTCATTTGCTCTTTCTCAACATCGTCCCAAATGGTGTAGTAATTTTAACCAGTAATTGAACTGTTTATTTACTTGTTGTGAACGAAAGATTATCTTCAAACAATAACAATTATCATCCGTCTACAGCTTAAATAGTGACTTAACTTCCTCTATATTCCTCATTCTAAGAAATTTATTTGACGAAAGTAACAATTTTTTTTATACAAACAGATCTATGTACTTCGTTGCATCGGAGAGTAGCGCTGTGGAAAGCGACACACCATTAGAAGATCAAGCCAGTTCAGGAAACAGCTCGTAAGTATTATTTCACAATAATAAAGCCTATGTCTACATTACACGACTATAAGTGAAAGAACTTTTTCAGAAATGACCTGAGTTTAATCATTGGCAAGTTTCCACGCTGAGGAGAAATTGATTTCTTAAAATTTTTGTATTTTCAAATATAATGTCCACATTGCAGCTATTTAGTAGGCTAGAATTTGAAAGATGTTTTTACCTAATAAACAGATGTTAAACATTTTAGAACAATAAGAGGCAGGCAGGACGAAACTCTACGAGCTGTCAGACCGCTATGTATTCAACATGCATTAACACCCCCAGCGGCGCAAAACGAGCATATTGTGTTTATTAAAGGTAAAAAAAAAACGTTATTTTTGTATATTTAAACAGTCGAGCAGTATTGACCGCTTTCATGCTCATGAAAAATTATTTCAGTCCAGTATAAACAAAACTACTTTTTCGTGTACATAATTTAAAAAAACTAATCTGAAGTTCTAGGGTTCAGATTTATTTAAAACTAGCTGTGTTACCCGCGGATTTCCGGGATGTTAAGCCTATGTGTTATTCCTGGACGTCAGCTTCCTTTATACAAAATTTTATCAAAATCGGTTCAGCCGTTTGAGCGTGAAGCAGTAACAAACATACACACACACTCACAAACTTTCGCATTTATAATATTAGTAGGTACTGTTCGAATACGTTTTAGAATCTGGAAATGGAGTTGAAGTGGATGGACCAGCGCCCGTTCGAAAAGTCAAAGTCACTACGAAAACTCGACCCAAAACCGCCAAAGCCAGACGTAACAGGTAATTTATAGCCCATAAATAAAAACTACGATAATAAGTGGATAAACCTTAATTATAATTACGAAAATCTTACATTGATGTTGGGAATTATTGTTACAAGTTTGTCAATCCCTGTCATACAAATTATAATATACATTTAGGGAACACACTTTATTCGAACTGAACCTTTATATTCCCGAAAGCATCTGAAGTGATATTATAGCGATGATGCTTGAATTGTTCTTTTAACGCGGGAAAGTATGTTGTGAACAAGACTTATATTATTGTAAATAGAATTTAACTCATTTAAGGTGTTTTAGCATAAGATAATAATTAGTTTGCTCTAGTTAAGGTTTTATTGTTATTTAAAAGTACTGGCTTTATAAGAAAACTATATTTTTATAAGGATTTTGTTAGAATCCTAAATAAACAATAATTATTAGAATTATAAAAGACTGGCTATAATTAATTTTAATACTGAACTATTGTAATGGCAACATTTAAGTATCAACTTGTATTTGAAACTATAAATACTGGCTTTATCCATTTTGTAGGACTTTAGTGTAAGAAATATTGAAAAACAATTCTGAAACTGTACCTCAAACATATTAGTTCATGAGGCATTTACGATCTGCATACCATAGAAGCAAATAAATATATCTATGTTAATAATATTGTAGGGTGTCTCCGATATTAGAAGCTGGCAGTCCCCTCGAGCCCTGGGCGACCGCGTCACTATCAAGACTTTCACATCTCATACGATCATCAAGCAGTTCAGTGTCCTACAATACTAATTCATCTTCAGAGAGCAGCCCTCGGAAGTATTAGAGAAATATTCAGAACTACGAAAGTGTTCATAGTTTATATAATATTTTTCCAGAATTTATGGTTTATAGGTTGTTGAATTTTTTTCAAGTAAAGATAAAAATGTGTAACTCGATGTAATTATTAAGAAAATAAAATGTGTCGGTCATCGTGTAATTTCTCATGTAATTATATGTAGTTTTACTTCAATCAAATAAAACAACAAAGTATACTTCATCTTTTTATTAGCACGTCGTTTTTACTCCGGTGAAAATTAAATGTTTATATTTAGCCCCAAAAAAGTATCAATTTTATTTAATAAAATATTAACAACAAACACTATTATTGCTTACAATATTTTTAAATAATTTTGACTCAATTGTATATGGCAATTTTTAAAACCCTCCCCTATATGTTATAATCTAAGGTTAAAATGGCGCCAAATTGACATATTTTAATCAATATTATTGCCAAAAAATTAAATTTTCATTTTCATGTGTAAAAATGCGGTAACAAAATATTAAATTATATGCAATATTTGATGTTGTATTAGTAATGAACGTTCTCATATTATATTCAATGCAAGAGGTTATGCACATTCAAGAGTAGTGTGAAAATATATGTTGCAAAATCATTTTGTATTACAGTAATACCACCTTTTACTACATACTATACAACTTACCATAGATCATTTACAGCACTCGTCGGCATATCGTTGTTAACATATATTACTTTGCTCAACTGCGACAAAGGTACCATTTCATCCCAATCCAAGATCAACCGTCATTAAATTAGCTTTTATAATATATGGAAGCCACTGTGACCTTTAACAGACCGACAACAGCAGACAAACATCATAATATGATGAAAATATAATTGCAGTACAATAAAATGAAGTCAACATTTCAAATATAGGTTGAACATTATTATATGGCATTAAAAAATTATCACACGTCATTCATACGAAAAAAATATCGACAGCAATCGGCCGCTTCTTTTTATAATAAAAAATATATATTGCATGAAATTGGCGACACAGTACAAAACAAATATTAAATATAATCAAATAAAAATAAACAGGTGAGGTAATCATTATAAAAAACCACTAAATCAATATCAATAATGCACAAAAACACATTTCATCAGGTGAAGTATTATAAGAGAAAAAAAAATATAGCTCAATACAGAGCAGCACACAGAACAGAGAGAATCGATCGTATAATATTCATCAAAAATGGTCATTTATTCATCTCGTTTATATTAGGGACACTTACCTGAAGGGTCTGTGGAGAGAAAAAGTTTATAAATAAAATGAACACGTCAATCAACATACACTTTATATCTTAATATTAAATACAATTAAATCGGTAAACACCCGCCGAACTATAGTTCTTCAAACAGCCCCTATTGTGTAAACAATATTAGCTAGTTATATATCCATTCGATACTTAATACGCCTAATTACCAAAGCTAGGTTGTTTTTTTATTCAATTAACATATATCTAGGTCATGTAACTATAAAACCTAATGTAATCTGAACCGAGACAGTCCGCGACATCCCACACTTAAAACTAAACATTTCTTATACGAATGAGGTTATTTAAAACAATCATCATATATATATATTGTTAATAGTGATAAGAACTTCGATTCTGTAATACATATTATGTACCAATGTTGTGTGATAGCTACTTCACTCGTCGGTGCATTTACCTCATATCTCCGGCGGCGTTGTATTTTTCTCAATACTCTGTTTCCTATAAGCTCCGGACCTCTCTGTTACATCGGTTATAGGCAGTGTGGCATTAAGTTAAAACCTGGACAGACTGGCACATTATCAAAACCGGCATACACGAACACATTGATAAACGATTATACCACACGGCCCTATAGTTAAAATTAGCGGTCAGACGTAAAAAATAATCTCATGTATGTATATGACTCACAGTATTCCGTTCAACCCACAAGAAATAAAGATATGTCGATTTATTTATATATTAAAGATGATACCGTTATCGAACAAGCAATATTATGATTATTTATTGTGGGTGTTAATTATTTAAAATGTTGCTTATACTAAGTTTAGGATCTAAAATGGAGTTGTATCTTCTAGTTTCCGAGGTACGGCCGGCCGGTCTCTGTAAACAGACAAACAAACGGACATGGCAACTTCATGTATATAATGTGACAGTCGCTGTGACCCCGGCACTGCTGACTACATCTGCAACACTACACACTCACATTCAGCTTTATATGCACGACGGCCATTTAATATTACATACAAACATTATACATAATTAAAAATACGTGCAAAATAATTTACATATAACATGCACAACCGACATCCCTGCAAGATAAACTTTTGATATCTATAACACATCATATGAAGCCAAATAATATATATATGTATACATAAATAAAATTATACAATATTCATTCTTAGGCCGACATATATCATGGTATAACGATGAATGTTGCTTAATTTAACACATTGAATGTAGAACTTTTATAACAAACATTTTAAAAGGGCACAGATTAGATAAGTGAAAAAAATATATATAACTAAAGAAATAATAAGGCATGATGTTTAATGTATATCAAGTAAGCGGTCATAATAAGTATATAGTAAGTAGAATGTATATAGTAAGCGTTGAGTAAGTATATAAAGGGGATTACTCACACTACTCACATTGTTGATGCTGTTGTTGATCTACCCCCGGGTAAGGGTAAGGATAAGGGTAAACTGGCGGGTAACCACCTCCATACTGTCCATACTGATTGTTGACGGAGGATGAAGAGTTCGGAGGAGTGGCCTGGGCTGGTTGAGATACATTGGCTGCTGGTTGCTGTTGCTGGAATGACAGAGTTGAGAGTTAATTACAACAACAACAAATTTGGGATGACAGTAAATATAGAATATTTCACTAGTCGTAGGAAGTATTAAATTAGTATTCACTAAAATGATATTTAGCTGTACTTGTAGGCAGAAATTAATATTTTAATACAGCCACGGGCAAAAGTATTAGGCACCCTACAGTAAGACAAGTTTTAGGGTGTTTTAGCATAGCGAGTGTAAATAAAACTGCATTTATGATTACAATGGTTTATTTTAAGAAAATAATTAATATTTTGTAGGTCCACCTTTTGATTTAATAACCGCAGCCACTCTTTCTGGCATTGACTCTACCAGCTTGAAACATTCTTCTCTTGATATATTTTTCCATTCCTGCTGTAACGCGGCCAATAGAGCTTGTTTATTGCTAATCGAGTGCCTGCGGATATTTTTCTTTAAAATGGACCAAATATGCTCAATCAGGTTGAGGTCTGGTGATTGTGGTGGCCAGTCCAAAAGATCAATATGATTTTCAGCAAACCACTTCATGGTATGCGCGGACTTGTGGCAAGTGGCGTTGTCTTGCTGAAATTTCAGGCCATCGGTGTTTGTATCACCGAAAATTTGCGTTATCGACGTTGCTAGTGCTGTTTCCAGAACTTCAGTGTATTTAACACTATTCATTCGACCCTCACACAACACCATTTCGGCCACTCCGTCGGCAGCCATGCAGCCCCAGATCATTATTGAGCCTCCACCATGCTTAACAGTGGGAACCACACATTCTGGGTTGTATTCTTCGCCAACCCTTCGCCTAACATAAGTCACACCGGGTGTTCCAAACACCTATGCCAAACGAAAAAAAACCATTTATTTTCAAAGTTATTATTTTTCTTGCAGTACGTTATTTTAAAAACATGTATGTGTTTTAATATTGTACATAAAATAAATAACATTACCTCAAAGTTAGATTCGTCTGACCACAGTATGTTGGACCAATCTTCTACTGACCAATCTCTATGTTTGAGTGCCCACTCCAACCGATTTTTCTTATTGTGTTCTGACAGCCACGGCTTCTTCCTTGCTTTACATCCTTTTAATCCAGCTTTAAGAAGTCTTCTTCTCACAGTATAAACATTCACTGAGCTACCTTTTGCCTCAGATAATGCTGCAGCGAGCTCTAAAGCAGTTTTTTTCTGTTTTGTAGAGACTTTCTAATCAACAATCGATCTTCCCGTTCAGTAGTAACTTTTCTTCTGCCTGTTCTTGGTCTATTTTCATGGGTGCCAGTCTCTTTGAAGCAATTTATAGCATATTGAACTGCACATCGCGAGCACGTCACTTCTTGGGCTATTTTAACCTGAGACTAGTTATTCTTTAGAATTGTGATAGGAATAGTTGCGTAGAAGACGTGTATGTTCACTGCAAGCACTGATAACACACTATAACCCGAAACGCAAAAAAAGCAAATTCGAAGAAACACCGCTTAGGAGCACATCTGGATGTCATAAATATTTTCTTTTGCCTTAATTTGGTTAAAAATTGCCGCTAATACAATAGCTAAACCATAAAACACACACTTGACCGCTATCTAATGAGATAGTGACTAACAATAGGGGTGCCTAATACTTTTGCACGCAGCTGTATTATCTCAATACGAGATAATAAACAGCTAAGTGTCTATCGAAGACTCTAAAGAAGTTTATGTAACTAAGAAGTCTTAAATACAATTTATTAACCTATAGACTATAGAGAAAATAAATTCCGGTCTCGTCATAATATCTAAGAATTTCAAGTACATATTCATTGAAATTAAACTAATAGTCAACGGTGATCATGGTTGCTGCAAAGTGACCAAATCGTTATTAGTAGGTTAATTTACATCAATAAAATACGCGTAGTACATCCGAAAATTTTTGTTTTATTTAAATGTATATCACGAAAGTACTTAGATATCATTTATATGTAAAGGCATTTAAATGTAAAATCAAAATAGCGTATTAAGTTCGAAAATACTAATCATTTCTACTTCAAAGGCAACCCTAGTACATTCTTTCCAAATTTATTCAGGTTGAGAGAGAAGCTTGGACGGTGTAGGTGAGCGTTTAACGCATTAAATAGGGGCCCCTTAAACCTACACCTGGGTCGCAAGTCCTAGTCACAGTTGAAGCTCCTCTCCTTACGATGGACCCGGCACCCGCACGGTGAATACATTGGATGCTAAGAGGTTTCGTCTCATATGCTATTCATATGTAGTTTCATCCTACTATCAACTTGCCTTTTCCCTATTCCCAATCCTCCCTTTTCCTCAAAAATCAATATTAGCACTGCATCCGTAACATCTCAATTGCGGATGTCTCACGATCACTACTGCCTATCAAGTAGGCCGTCTGTTCGTTTGCCATCTTTTTCATAAAAAAACCACAGTGCATTTCAAAAGAAACTTTCTGCCACGCACCACCATCAGCTGTGGAATCAGCTGCCTCGCGACATATTCCCAATCCATTACGACTTAGGGTGCTAAAAGAAGAGAGTGTACCTCTTTTTAAAAGGCCGGCAACACACTCTGGTGCCTTCTGGCTCGAGTGTTCATGGGCGACGGTCACTACTATCAAGTAAGCCGTCTGTTCGTTTGCCACCTTTCACATTAAATATCTCTCTAAGTATGTGTTGAGTGTACCTTAAGTTTAATCTGTGTCTCTATAGCCTCAGCCTCCTTAGTCTTGCCGATGCTCCTGTAGTACTCAGCCCATTGAGCGCTGTAGTCGGCGACGGGAGCAGGCGACCCCGCGCCGGGCGTAGAACCACCCGCGCCGCTACCTGACGAACCTCCTCCTGTTAATATTAATAACTAGATTATCCTACTAATATTATAATTGCGAAAGTTTGTGTGTGTGTGTATGTTTGTTACTTCTTCACACTCAAACGGCAGAACCAATTTCGATAAAATTTTGTATACAGGAAGCTGATGTCCAGGAATAACATATAGGCTACTTTACATCCCGGAAATCCCGAAAATCCGCGGGTAACACCGCGGTGCGCAGCTAGTAACTTAATAATTAGAATTAATAGTCAGTGGCCTTAGAAATAGGAAGTAAAATTCCACTAAGTGCGACCAAGCTTCTATATGCTTATATACTTTCTATCTTTTATAGTAATAACTTTTAATTCACACAGAAGTATATAGAGTTTTCATAAAACTAGTATGTAACGATTAAAAATTATTTTTTTTAACTATGTATAGTTCTTGTATAAATAATATAGGAGTTGAGTCTGCATTAAATTTTAATCATTAATTGTATATAAATATTAATAATAATATACTACAAGTCAAAGATTTTTGTTGTCACTACTATTGAACCTTGTTGTTGTTGTTGCTGCTGCTGTTGTTGTTGCTGTTGCTGCTGCTGTTGTTGCTTCTGCTGCTTGGCCTGCTGCTCTACAGCTTCGGCCTCATGCATCAGACCCAGTGAGCGGTAGTAGTCTATCCATTGCTGGGAGTAGTCTGGCTGGCCCGTTGCCGGGTTAATTTGGACTTGTTGCTGTGAAAATATAAATACTATAATATTGACATGGAACTAGATAATTTATTCATAAAATGTATGTTTTGTGTTGATTTTAATTAGTATTGAAAAGACTACAGATATTAATGCAAAAGCTTTTAAATGTAGTTAATACTATTTATTTTCTTCAAGTTAATAGACACGCGAATCACATACAAAATGAAACAATTCATAATGAATTAAACAACATCTTGTTGTATGTATGTTCTCACCTGTTGCTGATGCTGCGTATGATGCCAATGGGGGTTGTAACCCCACGCTGATGGCCCAGGGGCTGGGGGTTGGCCGTAGTATTCGCCACTACCGCTATTATTACTACTGGTGTTGCCATTACCGTTGTCCGGGACGAAATTTACTGGCTGTTGGATAAAACACAATCAATTACTTAGTATATTGCATTCACTGCTAATACATATTTAGGTTAGAGTTTTTGTATGTATGTATACAGCACAGTAATAGTGCTTTAGACATATGAATATAATGACTAGTACTTTTTGATGACAATTACTAAGAGGTTTCAGTTTATGATTATTCTGCCAATGTCTATAATAATTGCCCACCATTCCAACTTTCTCCATAATGATTCTCTTGCACATCTCCACAGCGTCTGGGTGTCCTCGGATGTAGAACACTCTGTTGTTACGATCATTGTTCTGTGCTCGTCTATCCAATTCACAGTGTGCTCCGGACTGTGCATTTATCTGCTTTATTACTTCACCACCTGAGAAATATATCGGGTATAATAAGTAAATATAATAAAGCTTTTAGTTCAACTTATTATATCTGAATGAAGATAACCTTTGAATTATCTATAAGTTAAAAAAACTTTTGATTTTTCTATTAATGAAATTTTCAACTATAAGATTTCTTAGTGATGTTGTATTGCTGCAAATAAAGAACAACTGTTGATATTTAAAATCTTTCATTTAAGTAACATGTATGACTGAATTTAATCACCATCACCATAGCAATAAACAAAATGCAAAGAACTAATGCCATTAAATAAAATTGCACCTTATTTGGTGATGAATGAAGTCTAAAACTCCATACCTCTTAATAACAAAATGCGAATAACTAATGCCATCAAATGAAATTGCACCTTATTTAGTGTTAGATAAAGTGTATAACTCCATACCTCTTCCTATGATGAGCCCGCACTTGACAGATGAGACGGTGAAGGTGACCCTGACCTCCTGGCCCTGCCCTTCCCACTGAGGGTAGTCACGCTCGCTGCCGTTCCTCTGGGCGTTACGACCTCGACCGGAACGGATCGCCAACTGTTTGTTAACAAAATTTTAATAATTAGGTTAAAATATATCGTCGGGGATAGTGCAATTCCGCGTAGCTACCATTGGATAAATCCACGTATCTACATTGGAAGCAGAAGAAAGTTTCAAGAACCTTCAAAGAAAGGAATCAGAAGAATTTACAATTCATGACGACTCAATAAATTAAAGATAGTAAGGAGTAATTTAGTTAGAGATTAATAAAGAAAAATATTATGGGATCTAAGGCTTGCATTAACAATGATCATGGGCAAACGATATAACTGAAACGTCGGGAGTACTTTTAAAATTAATAAAATACACGTAGTAATGCGAAAAAATTACTTTCATTTAAAAGAAAGATATTTTTAAATGTATATTTAACATCTAATCCAAACTAATCATGTATTTAGAAGAAATGTTTTTTAAATGTATTTAACATCAAGATTCTTAAAATTTTGGTTATAAAATCGTTCATACGTTTTCCAAAAACCAGTGTAAAAATTCAGTTCGTTTTATGCTGGCCGACAGTCTATTTTCTGTAACAAATTTCACTTACATTGACACTAGATATCAGATCTTCTATCATTTGTCTAGCTTGATCCACTTGATGTGGCTTTCCTTGTAGGTAACATCTGTGGGAATAAAAACACAGATTATAATTAATAAAACAAATAAATAAAATGTATATTATGAAAAAAACATACCTGCCTGAATTTATATCTATATAGGAATTTAGTAATGTGCATACTCGTATTTAAATGATTAAAAACTTTCTCTATAAAAAAATTACAACTAACACATTAAAAGAAAGTTTAAGAACAATTTTACAATACAAAACAATGCAATTTTCTCTTAAATTTACAGTTTTAATCATTAATAATCCTACTAATATTAAAATTGCGAAAGTTTGTGAGTGTGTGTGTATGTTTGTTACTTATTCAAACGCTCATCTGATTTTGATGAAATTTTGTATACAGCAAGCTGACGTCCAGGAATAACACATAGGCTACGTTACATCCGGGAAATCTCGGAAATCCGCTGTTAACACCGCGGGGCGCAGCTAGTCTATATATACATATATGTATTACCTTTTATCCCCCGGGCCGTCATCTCTCTCCTGATGAAACTGTACTCTGCAACCCGTATCTGCTTGTATTTTCTTAATCATATCCCCACCACGACCAATCACTACACCCACTGCTACCTTCGGTACCAAGACCTATAGATATATAGTACAGTATTAATAACATGTATAAAAAAGACTGTTTTATTAAGAGAATATAAAATTCATCTAAGAAGTATTTAATTATTAACATTAATATCAACTTTGACCAATATCTGCATCACTTTAAGTGTGTTCACAAGTGTCTTGACTAATATACAGGGTGATTGGTGAATTACTATCAATATTTAAGGAGCATACTCGGTACATGATTCTCATTCGAATTATGTAAAAAAAATAGGTAATTAATTTTTGACAAAATTTCCGTATAAATAAATAAAGTGTGTACACGTTCCAAGTGTTCCAAGTGTGGACGCGTGCGGCGGCGTGCTGATACAACAACACGCCGCCGCCGCGTCTGTGTGAGTGTGTGTGTATACCTTAATCTGTAGGGTGTTCATACGATGCGTAATTAATTACATAACTTTTGTTTAACTTTACTTAGAAGTTTATTAATATTAATGTTATATTAATTTTTATTTCGTCATATATGATCGTCAAATATCACGTCCTCAAATATCGATAGTAATTCACCAGTCACCCTGTACATTGTGTATTATCTGATCTTCTATATATTTTTTTAAGGATTAATTTTTATGAGAAGAGCTTCAAAACTTGTTACACGTAAAACCTGACATATGACATGTTCTATATAAAAAACATATCTTATTTATAAAGAGATCGAAGACTTTCGCGAGTATTCATTTAAATTAAAGTAATATTTTCGGATAACTATGTATTTCTTTCATAATTATAAACTACACACTCCCGACGTTTCGATTATTTTGAAGCAACTGTGATCACGGATTCATCTCATTCACATCTCGTCTGTCCATAATAATAAAAGAACGCGTCATAATTGCAAAACATTATGTAGTGTCATTTAAATATGTAATTATGTCATTAGTACTCAACTTATCATTTCAATACAATGTTTACGGTTGCTGCAAAGTAACCGAAAAATTGGTAGTATATAGCAATACCACCCACGTAAGTACATAGTTGTATCTCTAAAACTGTAATTGTACAGTAGAGTGTTTCAAAGATTCAAATTAAACCAAAATCTGCATTTATTGATGCATCTTTTTAAAATTTCGTATTTAAATTTAATATAATAGTTTTCTTAACTACGTTAAAAGATATTTTAATTAATATGCCTATTGAGCGCGTGATTTTACCCACCTCGCGCCCCGCGTATACAATTGTATAGGCACATTATGTGCCCATACATACATACATCAGTTTAATCCGTTCGCGTTTGAAAATTACAACATTATGCGTCTGACAAATCCTTTAAAAATAGTGTTTTTGATGTTTTTTTACATCGAATGGATGTAATGATCCATAATAGGCTATTTTTCATAAAAAAAGCAAAATAGCATTTTTGTGGCATACAACAACTTACATGGGAGGTATCGATAGTTTCAATAGTGATAACAAACCCGTAGTAATCCTAGAATATTAGTGTCATTTAAATATCTATATATATATAAATAGGTACTTTGGAATAATCACTAATTAATGCTGATTCCCAAAAGAGGTTGATGTCAGGCAGCCGGTTGTAAAAAAAACAATTAGCCAAAACTATTCACAGCATGTAAGGCAGACCCTGGCTATAGCCAGGAAATTGCCAGGTAGAAGATAGAAGATAAATAGGTACTATTGAATTGGTCGTTTCAATACCTCAGTACTATTAGTGGCCAATCCGTTCCCCTGTTCTTGTTGATAACCATCTTCATACTGCCGCTGCTGACCTCCCTGTTGCATCTCCTTATCAGCGAGCAGTTCATACACCAGTTGTTTAGCATGCTCTACCTTGGACGGATCTCCAGATATACGGAGAGGTTTCTCCTACAAAAAAATATGTGTATGATAAGTTTGTTACATATATATTATACAGGGTGACTGGTGAATTACTATCGATACTTGAGGACGTGATATTTGACGATCATATATGACAAAATAAAAATTAATATAACATAAATATCAATAAACTTCTAAGTAAAGTTAACCAAAAGTTGTGTAATTAATTACGCATCGTGTGAACACCCTACAGATTAGGTATACACACACACTCACACATACACGTGCGGCGGCGGGGTGTTGTTTCAGCACGCCCCCGCACGCGTCCACACTTGGAACACTTGGAACGTGTCAACACTTTATTTATTTATACGGAAATTTTGTCAAAAATTAAGTGCTTACTTTTTTTACATAATTCGAATGAGAATCATGTACCGAGTATTCTCCTTAAATATTGATAGTAATTCACCAGTCGCCCTGTATATATTATGTACATTGGTTCTGTTTATACATTGGTTCTGTTTCATTACTAAAAGCTTGTATTGTAGAACTAAATAATGAATGTTAGAAGTTTAACATTCATGAATTCCTTATATTTGATGACTCAAATTTATAAGGATTAGTTTCTGTACAATTATAATGTACGTATATTGCACGTAATATTAAAATTATGATTTAAAATGTTTTTTAAATTAATACAATTATATACATGACAAGTCACTTTTTAATTTAAATTTAGTTATCATTATTTTTAAAAATGCTTGTGATATGAAAAAATACATTTTATCTAGTACTACTAATGCTATTTGATGAAGTTATAACTTTCTTTTTTTCTAATACTAATCAAACCTTGTAAAAATGTATGTTCTGACAAATAATAGAGTTATTTTTTCTAAATAAAAATTATATAGGAAAAGTAAAAATTGGGTAATTTGTTCAATTATTTCTTTTAATATATTAATTTCTATTTAAACTTACATATTCAGTATTGGGCCCCTCTTGTATTACAACCATTTTGGCTCCGGATTGTTCTTGCAACTGCTTGATAGTTTTTCCATTCTTACCAATAATCAGACCAACTTTAGGTCCGGGTAACATTATTTCTTCCTACAGAGAAATTATTAATATTAATGGCATACAAAAAAAATTTGATTTAATCAAGATTTTCCTATAATATTTTATTATATCGGAAAATTACTTTACCTTTCACTACTTAAACACTAAGAAAAAATACTTTATGAATATTTTTGTTTACAGATTTGAGGTGGCAATGAAATCATAATTTCATACGAAAAAATCTAGTTCATAATCAAATAATGGCAGTAACAAATTAATATTTGGAATAAAGGTATACTAACAGTAATAGCCAGGCCTCCGCTGCCGCCACCGGCGCCCCTGTTCATTGGGGGCATAGCCCCAGGGCCGTCATGTTGTTGAGGAGCATTCTCCCGTCCCCGATGATTCACGATTTGATTCACTAAGTCTCTGTACAAAAAACAAGTACACACTCCATTAAATAAAACCTATTTATTGTGTATGATGTATCAATGTATTAAACTCAATATGAAGCATAATAATATGTAAATTTCATTTCAAAGAAAATCTTCTGTGTGTACTTTAAACTCACAGCATCTCTACTAATATTATAAATGCGAAAATTACTGTCTGTCTGTCTGTTACGCTTTCACGCCTAAACCACTGAACTGATTTTAACGAAATTTGCTACAGACAAAGTTGACCGAAAGTAACTCTGTCTGTCTGTCTGTCTGTCTGTCTGTCTGTCTGTCTGTTACTCTTTCACGCCTAAACCACTGAACTGATTTTAATGAAATTTGGTACTGAGATAGAGTTGACCTTGAGAAAGAACATAGGATAGTTTTTATCCCAGACTTTTAAAAGTTTTTCTTGGAAACGCGATATAACGAACTCCACGCGGGCGAAGCTGCGGGCTGAAAGTTATATATAATAAAATACATAAAAATGGTCAATTTTATTGAAATTCCTTACTAATCTACTCTTAGAAATGTCTCAGAACATGAGTTAGTATAGTATGTACTTGTATATAATGTATGTACATACTTAGCTCTGTTGATAGCCTCCCTAGAACCTGTGAGTGTACACAGCCTGTCGGGTTGTCCCCCAGAGTCCGGAGCCATCTGTATCTTGCAGCCCGACTCCGCTTGCAGACGGGTGATCTGCTCCCCACCTCGACCTATGACTACAGGACATGCATTCGTTTCTCAGTAGCACCATGTGAAGGATCTCTGTGTGTTAGTGTTGTTTGTACATGCATGTATCGTGTTAGTTATATTCTAAAACATTATAATAATATAAATATTTAAGTATATACACATGATAATACATTATATTATATATACATTTAATTTAAATAATTAGTCATATTTAATGTTAGCAATAATCATACAATTAAACTAATGATAGATAATAGATTCATCGAAACTTACTAAGTCCAACCATTTTATCTGGAACCCTAATGTACTCGTTGATGGCTGAGTCGGGCATGTTCATATTAGGGGGTGCGGCAGGAGGTGCTGGCGGGGGGGCGGTTGATATACGTGCTGCTGCTGCTGCTGCGGCTGCCGCTGCTGCTGCTGTTGCACTAGAAAACAATGATAAACTCAAATAACTCTATTCAATAAAGAAGTATTACACTTTCTTATTGTCACTTGAGACACTACCACCGGTTCAGAAAAGAAAATACCTTGACCTGAGAAGAACCGGCGAAAGAAACTCAGCGGGTTTTTTTTAATATATATATTTGTCTCATATATTATATACACAATTTAATATGAGATGAATGAGATACTTATAGTTTATCAGTACATATTAATGTGTATGTATGGAAGTTAAAGCATGTATACTTGGATTTAGTTTCTGTATAATAACAAGAAGAAAATTTCTCAGCATTACATGGCTATTTTCAAAGTACATTCTAAG
Organism: Danaus chrysippus; assembly: GCA_916720795.1. NCBI lineage: Eukaryota > Metazoa > Arthropoda > Insecta > Lepidoptera > Nymphalidae > Danaus > Danaus chrysippus. The sequence goes on along the minus strand of CAKASE010000066.1, from coordinate 5,224,040 downwards.
AATTAATTGTTATAGTTCTGGACAAGCCCAAGTCTTTTAGTAGGTTGGAGATGGGTTTAGATGTTATACCTCTCACTTCCACCTCTACCGTGTACAAATTTACGACGAACCTAGTCCGAGTGAGTTAGTTAGTGAGCTTGTAATATTTATTGACCTTGATGGTATGGTCTTTTGGGATGTTGGTTTTCGTAGGAACCATAAGCTCTATAAACTCAACAAGTCTAAAAATTTACGAATACATAAATATGTCTGGTCTGGACAGGGAACCACAAATATCCACAGGGATTTTGTATTGTTTTTCATATGATTGGTCATTATATGTATTTACCAAAAGGAACTTGACTCTCTTTTACAAAACAAATTTATCGAATTATAAAATAGAAGTTGATGGATATATCTCAATTATATAATTGCCCAATTTATCCATGATTTATTCACAAAGTTCAGATTACCTTTTCCTATTTCATACATGCTATGTTTTGTTGTTACTCAATAATTCAGACAATAATGTTGTAATCTACAAACATGATAGATGCTTACTCTCATAACTTGCATAGTGTATTTACAATCTTGGGTAACCCATAAACTAGTTAATTTACTAACTGAGGTAGTTCATATAATTAATAAGGCGAGATGTTAGTCAAGGAATATTTAACTAAAATTATTAATAATAATAAGTAATGTATATACATACATATGTTTAATTATAGGACATCTAACTTTCTCACATGTATACTAGGTATATTTACAGTTACCACAACAGTTAAAGTGGTAACAACTTTCTAATAACCATTATTTCAAGTAGCATATTAACCACAATATATATGAACTTTGGCAAAATAAAGTACATACTATATCAAACAGCAAATAAGGATGAGTACATTTGTTTTTTGTACTAGAATAAACAAAATAATTCCTTGGCGAAGATAACAATAATCTTTTTTTCACCTAAACCGTTTTTACAAAATAATTATATCTTTTTGAATGTTATATTTACTCAAATATATCTATTGTGAAGTTCTTTTAATAAGTCTCAAGTTAAAATAGATGGTTATGTAAAACTTCATTCATTTAACAGTAAAAGTTCCATACTAATTGCAATTTTAAAATAGTTATATGAATCTCTAATCCGTAGCTAGATTATTGCTGTCCTCCACATTTTAAAAGATACTACCAATTTTTATCTTAGATTGTATTTTAATTTGGGCTTTCAATATAATAATTTTTATTTAATATTAAGATGTACACATCTTAGTTAACTTAAGTATATCATTAAATGATTATTATAATGAGCTTGAAGGTTTTAACCTGAAGTTGTGTAATTCATACCTCATATTTTGTTGTTGTTGAGTTGGATAAGGGTCAATCGCCGCTAATTTTTTAGGAGTTGGTCCCGATTCAGACACGTCGTCTAAAGGTCTCTTGCTACCACCACCTTCGATCTTAGCGGCAACCTTAAAACACAGTCAAGATAATCGTTTACAAATAATTAACATCCAGCAAAAACAACGAAAACTTAAACAACTGCGGAACGCCTAACAAAAAGTAGGTTACCGTTTTGTGGACTTTTATTAAATTATATTTGCATAAAACGGGTAGAATTTCTATGACATTAGAATATCGCTTAACGAGGGGTAAAATGAAATAATACCGATAAAATCATGATAATATGTCAAAGAGTAACGTTCATGCAGATTATAATTTATACATATCCGCTCACCAATCTAGCACGTTGTACAGCAGCCGCAAAACCCCCCGTTTGGCTATTATTTTGAAACGTAGCCATAGAAGAATAATCACTCATGTTTAAATTAAAGCAACCATTCAACCGCGCAATAAGGCAGCCATTAAAAATGGATCAAAAGATCCAAAATATATTACACTGTTGTCTCAGAAAGCTGAAAGGAAGACGCGGACCACAAACAAAAGAACTTATTCATAGACGTTGTCAAAAATGTCGCAATATCACATAATATCAAACTGACCAATTAAACTGCGTGAGTTAATCTGATGCTATGTTCCGATTGGTCTGTTTCAACTTACGCGTCAATAAGACGAATAATTATTAAAAGTGGTTTAAGCAAGAACATTAAAATGCCCTGTTTTTAATTTAAATCTATTAAAGAAAATAATGAAAATAGTAATAATCAAAATAAAAACGTAAAACAAACAAATTATTAATGCAAAGTTAGGCACACGATTTTCTACTTTGTCTATAGGTTGATGCGTTTTGTTATTACTTATAGCCATAAAGTATTACTTTATAAAAATTATTTTTGAGTTAGAAAAGAGCTCAAAAATATTAAAAGAAATAGGCAATTGTATTTAAATTATATATTATAATAAATACATTTGTAGAAATGTGACACTATATGTGTTTTCTTTTGAATACTTTTATGCTATAAATATTTTATAGTTTTATAAATATAATATATATAAATTTTAATATCATTTTTAAACAATAGTATACACTATTTTTGAAATAGTTTGTAAATATATTCCCGCCGGAACATATTTGCATTGTGTGAAACTAAACGCAAACTTTTTTCTATGTTGTGGGTGCGTGCATTTGTGTTGTCCGGTGTTTGAAGACGCTTGGAATTCGCTTTCAATTTCTTCATAGGAAAAATGTCGGGTGATACCGATAAAGCGAAAATCAGTGACAATCAGGTATAGTTGTGAAAAATGTATTTGTATTAATTTTCTTTATAATAGTGCGCATCTATTAAGGACTATTTGAGGTGTGAAGTGATGTTATTTCCGTGTTATATCATTAATGTTTGCCTGCGTCTCAACATGGCTGACAGAACGTTTGCTTCCCGCTAAACGCGGGAACTGCGCCACGGAGGGTTGTGATATTCGTCATTATTTCACATTTAAAAGTGATTATGAGGTCTTAATCAGTTATCGAAACTGATTCTTATGGGATATTTATCAACATTTCGCATATTTCGCACCCCCGCCCCTTTGCATTTCATTGCAGGGCCTTTGTTGAATGTGCACGATATGTATGACATTGATAGGAAATCCGCATGACCTTGATATTTTGTTTCTTGCGAAATTTCTATTCAAATATATCGTAAAATGATGTTATTCCACTGAGCAGTCGCTTCGCGCGTTATTATTTACGCTCCAAACTGAACGGGCGATGTAAATAAAACCGGAGCACCCAGTCTTGAGGCCTTTAATGGTGACCTCCTTAGTTTTTCTATTCGATTTTTTTTGCGTCTCATAAGATATATCTTATGCGCAATTGTTAAAATCGGATATACCTAGTAAATGTTTATTTTTTATAGCATTCCGGATGTTAGTCTCGGTTAAAACAGGAATCGTATTTTCAGTAATATAAGTGCATAGTTGTTAAGTACGGCTCTATAAGCGACATAGACAACACGGTAGTGTAGGTGATGTTGTATCGGAGTTTGTGTTTTATTGTAGTTACGTTAAGGCTCAGTTTTATAATACCACGTCCCGGCGCTTACGTACATAAGTGTAGATTGATTGTATTGCAAATGATATATCTCAATATATGTGTATATCTTTTGTAAATTTCTTCACATATGCTATAAAGAGACTAATTTTAAATATATTTTTGCTAATCATTACGTAAAAATGTTATAATCATTGATATTTATACATAACATTCATTCACTTGATAAAAAAAATATATGTAAAAACATTAAATAATCTTATTGTTTCTCTTTTTGTTAAGTTATGATAATTGTTAGAATCATTTCCTACTAACATTCTTATTGTAAAAAATATCTGTCCATAATGTTATAAATTTTATGTCTTGTTGATGATTTTGTATTACTAAAGTTAAAAGTAATTTAATTATTATCACTTGTATGAACTTGTAATGTTCAACCATAGAAATATTCTAAGAAAACCTAATGTTACACCTTACAATCAGTACAAATTGTTAAATCAAATACCAAAAATGACCAATAATTAATGTATTTTACAAAAATTGTCTAAAAGTATCTTGAGTATTAAATGTCTGACCTTGAGATACATCACATTGTAAAAAAAGAAAGAAAATTAACCAAAAATATTAAAAAAGTTGCCTTGATAGAGATTATCACTTAAAAATACTTCTAATTTGTTACTAAGTGCAGATTTTCAACAAGAGGCTTTTACTATAACAAAATGTACAATGTGGATAAAATTGATATTTAGGTAAAAAAGAAATTAACAAATCTCTTTGGTCCAAACTTATTCGCACAAACCATTGGTTCAATCATAATATATGACAATTTTAAGTTCATATAAAAAAAACTAATATTAGTACCTCCTTAATATTACATAAAATTGTCATTACCAACAATAACTTTATTTGTATAGGTACTTAAGGCTATAACAAAAAATATATATATAACCTCTTTGGTCCAAGATGAATATAAATGTACATAAATGATTCAGTAATGTAAAAAAAATTCTAAAACATAAAACCTCTTTGGTCCAGGATGATTATTAATGTACATTAATGATTCAGTAACATGTAAAAAAAAAAAACTAAAACATAAAACCTCCTTGGTCCAGGATGAAGACAAGAAATCCGGAACCGGCGACGGGCAGACAACGGAAGACGAATCATCCCAGGACTCGAAGGGTGAGTCGGCGCAAATGGACGCGCAAGGTAACAACGTAGCGGACAATATAGAAGGTCAGAACATTACTGTGATGATAGAACCAGTACGCGCGCTTGGGGATACTGGCGGCGTGTTTGATATACAAGAAAAACACATGATAATATAACTATAAACTTAAACAGCCACTAAGACTTACTTATTACAAAATTTCAATACCAATATCAAAGGTATTTTTATCATCACAACATGGATTCGAAGCCGCTACCTCCTATCAGCGATAATCTAAACTAGTTAGTTAGTCCAAGCATATGTACTTCTTCTATATCAGATACGCTACATGTTTCATTCTGACCAAGTAACAATCATTCGTTTTGTAACTAATAATAAAAAGAAGTAAGTATTCACACATTAACATGATCACAAGTCACACTAAAAACGCAGGAACCATTAACTTGTTGCGTGTTCAATAAACACATATTAAATTGTAAAACAACTTTAATGTATATAATTATAATAAAAATTCCAAGCCTCCGATTTACGCGGGTAAGTTTATTTGCTATTGAAACTTTTTCTCATCTCAGAAAACCGTTTAACTGACATTAAAGAAGGGAGTACTCAATTCAACTGTTTTTCTATGAGTATTATTTCTACCGTCAAAGATTGAAAAGATCTCTTGGAAATAATGCTGCACACTTTTCCTTTTATATATGAGACTTAAGATATTTGAAATTTCTATAATTCAAACATTTAAAAACCCTTATTATTAAGGGTTTTATTCTAACACTCATCGTCATCAGCCTATAGGAGCCCATTGCTGAGCAAAAGCCTCTCACAGGGAGAATGTTAGAGCATTAATCAACACGCTAGCTCACGGTGGATAGGCGATTTCACACTTATAATTGTAAAATTATAAGTCCAGGATTCCTCAAGATATTTTCTTTCACCGCCTGTCAGTAGTGTCTAAATACTATCAGAAAGTATACTAGTGTTAATAATGTTAAAACGAAAATAAAAGATAAGAATTGCTTGAAAATACCTTAAAAAAATTGTTATATAATTACTTAAATATCATGTATATAACAAAAACGTAATGTAAAAGTTACATTGTAAAATTTATTTAGCTTCACAGTTTTTGTCTGCGTCTTGACCCTCTTGAATTTTTGAATTAAATTAGAGAGAAATGTATAAAGTATCTCTATTACTATCTATAGCCTATCACGTGACTTACATTATAAAATTTATGCCTCGCTCCCGCGGGAAATACACGGATTTCAGGGATAAATTACAGCTTGTCTCATTCTGATACCTTAGCTACATAACCGTAAAGTTTAATCAAAATCTATTTAGTAATTTTTGATTGAAATAGCAACAAACATTCATCCCTACTAATATTATAAATGCGAAAGTAACTCTTTCTGTCTGTCTGTTACGCTTTCACGCCTAAACCACTGAACTGATTTTAATGAAATTTGGTACAGAGATGGAGTTGACCTTGACAAAGAACATGGGATAGTTTTTATTCCAGACTTTTGAAAGGTTCTCTTGGAAACGCGATATAACCGAACTCCACGCGGGCGAAGCTGCGGGCGGAAAGCTAGTGTTTTAATATTATTATTAACACATAGTGATAGAGTTTAATCTCTAGATATATTATTTTTGTTTTGTTTGTGGCTTTATCTCTTATCAGTCAGATGTTTCGGTGCCCTCTTTAGTGGTCTCCGTGATAATATATTTTTGTTATAAAAAAGAAATTAATCTGAATAATATATATTTTTATTTATTTAATTCGTATCGAATGATTTGCGTTTTAATTTTTATATTACCTACTTTATTTATATGACCAGTGAATAGTTAATACGTATTTGTAAATTATCAAAATTATAGATTCATGCCAAAGACTTAAAATATATGAAGTATAAACTCAAATTTTATAAGATATTTTTTTTATTACATACTAGTTCTTACATACGACTGTGTCTAAGTGGTCTTTTAAATTAGGCTTAAAGAAATGCATCTAGTGTGTTGAAAAAATATACATACATATATGTATTAGGTATGTTGAAAAACCGTTAGCGGTAAAAATTTCCTGTATCATGCGACTTAATACTAAATACGACTGTTACCGAGTTATACCGCGGGAACAAAACGGAGTTTTGGGATAGATGATAATCCTATGCATACGACAGTAGTAGTAGTTTGAAATCCGTTGTGTACTGTTTGAATATCAACAAAAATCCGTACATTTCATTAACATGCATATTCCCATTTATGTTAGTAGATAAACTATGAAGGTTTATCAAAGTTATGACAGAATTAATATATGTACATATGTTAGTTAAATCACTAAATTTGTATATTTTGTCATTTTCATTATATTAATTACATAAAAAACCACAAATCTTAAAATTTTTAAGTTTTACGGATGTCAATTAATGTTGTGAATAAATACGCATCTTTTAGCAGTAACATATAATTTAACCATTATATTTCTTTCTTTTATCCGACATTGGCGCTAAAAAGGCAGATTATGTTTATAGCCTATCTTATGCTTCTAATTGGCTTTACTTTCACTAAGTCTGTAATTATTCATAAGAACTAATGTAATAGCTTATGTGGGCTACATGTTATAGACCAGTAATAATATTCTGGTTTATATCAAAAACCAAAATCTTCCAAGGACTGTATAGGACCATATATATGTCGGACCCTCAATCGTAGTGCGCGTGCGCCAACTTAAGTTTGTTTGACAACCCTGAATCCTGATGTCAGTTAAACGTCGCGCTCAGAAAAGCGTTGAAGGGAACCGCGTGAAGCTATCACAAGTTACATGTGCCTTAATCACTTAACCACAATTCAATGAGCTTTTTTGTGCGAGATTTTTGTTGACGGAGGCCATTCCAGCTACCCTTCTACATTTGAACACCAGTCGACCTAATGATGGAAAAAACTACGTCACCTAGACTAGTAGGTTAATATCGTCCTTATGAATTAATTTGTGTACTACAATTAGTCCCGATAAAATAAACAATTTGGGATAGTAGATACTGACGTATCAACTGAAAATAAAAAATCACTTATCAGTATATTAGAAAACTTTTCAAATTATTTTACAACCGGTTTTCCAACTACTTGCGTTTACACATATGAACTTGAAATTTGTTTGATTGATCCAAGTAAAACTGCTAAGGAGGTCCTTATTGCCGCTTGCATGTGGTTTGTCGGGAGGGATTTGATGAAAAGCCACAGGACACCAATACGATTCTTGCTTTGTTTACGATGATATGATTTGGATTATGTGAAGATTATGAAGATTAAAAATTATGAGGGTGGTATATACTTGGTTGCTGTAGTGTTTTTAGTAGTTTGCCCTGTCGCTGACAAATCCGGGGTACACTGACATAGCGGCCGAGGGCTTTCGCAGTGGTTTTAGTGAGTAGGGGCCTGCCCAGGCCGAGCCTCACACATCCCTTCCGGCCCCACCAAGGCCAGTTGACGGCTCGTAAAAAGAGTTTCCCTGCGACATAAAAAAAAAGTGTTTTTAGTAGTTGTTATATTTTGTTTGTGCTTTGAGTAAATGTAAAATTGAGTTAAACTAAATGGTCATTTCTTTTTTATTTTAATTTATTTTCAATCGTGTTAATTTCTATTGAAATAATAAATAAAATCGAATGCCAAATCAGTCATAGATAGGTTTCTTAAATAATAAGAACGGCACAAATTATACTTTTTTAACTAAAAAAAAATCAATACCTTCTTTTTAAGTTAAAATAAAAAAACGAAAAAAAAAAAAACGTTTTCCCTTTGAGTTACACAATAAAAATAATTATTAATATTTTTGGTTTGTCGAAACCTGCTTTAAGAGCTCAGTTTCTTTCAAAATGTTGTTGTTAAAGTCCTTATAAGTCAAATGTTTTAAATTAAGTTCTACAACCAACATTTGGGAAACAGTATTAACATGTAATCTGTAGCGTTCTTTCGTCCATTGCTGACCTATCAAGGAAAAAACTCTTTCAACGTTTGCGTTATGTCCTGGGATAACAAAGTTATACTGACAAATAGTTAGGAATTCTGAAAAGCAATCTGGACTTATCATCGATTTAAAATAGGCTACCCATTTCTTATGTGCTAAAACCTTCTTGAAATCAACGTTCTCTTTGTTAGTATTTAGAAAACTTTTAAGATTTTGCAGTTGGTCAAAAAATTTGCTATCGTCGATTTTAACGTTGTTTTGCGATAGGATACTTATAGTATCGGAAACTTGATTCCATTCAGGAACATCTTTTAAAGTCATCCATGTACAAACCGAAATGTAAAAAGCCTTACAAAAGCCGGACACCATTTATTTTGGCCGGACATGCAATCAAAAAGCCTAACTATGTCTGGGTTTATCCGGACGCCTGGCAACGCTAACCACAGCTAGGCTCTACCTCCATGACTTAAAGATGGTTTGAAATTAAATATTACACTTCCCTCAACAAAATGACAATTTCTTTTAAAACTCGTTGACCCAAAAGATACGCCAACAGTATTAAAATATGTCTGACTATAGTCATGACGATTCTGTATTTCCGACATACATATACATATACAGGGTGACTGGTGAATTACTATCAATATTTGAGGACGTGATATTTGACGATCATATATGACAAAATAAAAATTAATATAACATAAATATTAATAAACTTCTAAGTAAAGTTAACCAAAAGTTATGTAATTAATTACGCATCGTATGAACACCCTACAGATAAGGTATACACACACACTCACACATACGCATGTCGTGACGTGGTGTTGTATCAACACGTCGCCGCATGCGTCCACACTTGAACACTTGGAACGTGTCAACACTTTACTTATTTATACGGAAATTTTGTCAAAAATTAAGTGCCTATTTTTTTTACATAATTCGAATGAGAATCATGTACCGAGTATGCTCCTTAAATATTGATAGTAATTCACCAGTCACCCTGTATATCACCGTACTGAAATAAGACTATGATTTCATTCAGTCTTAAGATATTTTGAGTATCTCAAGATTGATCATGGGATGCCTTCACAACATTAAATACCATTTCTAACAGCATTTCATTTCATAATACATATTAAGAAATCATCTCATTTTAATTCCAATAACACTAATACTACATATTCTAATTAGTAAAGAATAATTATTATTAATTATCTTTTTACATATTTATTTTGTTTTTTGTTCATATGATTCAGTTCCGTTTTTTTTTTAATTTTATGCCAATAATGTGCAATTAAATTTTGTATGTTTATTTTTTTTTTTGACCAAATCGTTCTAATGCCTATGAATTTACTACAAATATATTTATACGCACAATTATGTACATATATAGAGAATTTGATTATTATATAATTTTATAGGTGACGCGAAATCAACAACGGCGAACGGCAAAGAAGATGACTGTCAGGGCGAAGACTCCAAGGATGATAGGGCTGTGAAGACGGAACACGCTAAGAAGGTAATGTACAGTTTGTGACAACCCTAATATTGGTTACCTTAGTACGAGTAAACATTGTCAATTCGCTAACGTCATTTTGAAAGTATTTCATTCAAAAATGATTTTATTTTAACACATGTTTGTTACCGAAATTGAAATTCCAGTGTTAAGTTGAAAATTAAAACTTACTAAGGATTAGTGGTTAAGTATTTTGAAGTTAGACACAGAAGGTCTTATCCGATTGCTTATTTTATTTGCATAAAAATATTTATTCTTGTAAGCTCATATATACAGGGTGACTGGTGAATTACTATCAATATTTGAGGACGTGATATTTGACGATCATATATGACAAAATAAAAATTAATATAACATAAATATTAATAAACTTCTAAGTAAAGTTAACCAAAAGTTATGTAATTAATTACGCATCGTATGAACACCCTACAGATTAGGTATACACTGACACTCACACATACGCATGTCGTGACGTAGTGTTGTATCAGCACGCCGCCGCACGCGTCCACACTTGAACACTTGGAACGTGTCAACACTTTACTTATTTATACGGAAATTTTGTCAAAAATTAAGTGCCTATTTTTTTTACATAATTCGAATGAGAATCATGTACCGAGTATGCTCCTTAAATATTGATAGTAATTCACCAGTCACCCTGTGTAATACATAATTTATACGACTCAAATAATAATTAAGAGACAAATTATATAATATTAATATGAAAATTAAGTTTTAACCTTTTTTTATTATATATCACTTTGAGAACACCGTGTATTTGTTGCAAAAAAAAAGAGAAATGAATTAACACGTCTTCAAAACTCGTAAAGCTCAAGTTTCAGTAGTCACTTAGGTTTTGCTCCTTAAACCAGTCAATCGTGATTTGTTGCATATTTTTTCTGCCCAAGCCCTTTATATGACATGTAAGGTTTAATTCATCAAAAACTATATTAGCAAAACTCATTTTATTATTAAGAAAATCGATACATGTTTAACAAACTGTGATTTAATAAGAATAAGTATGACAAATATTTCTTTACATATAGAAAACAAGATATTAAAAAATATATTGTCCCATCTCTAAATATAAAACGTCTATATACAATAAGCCAATATTGTGATATATAAGGGGTTCGAATCCTGCTTTTATATCAAGTTTTTTATATGAAGTGTATTCCTAATCAATTTAAAATTGTATTGTATATATATATATATATAACCTCTATATATTTTTGATGTATGTATAACGTTTTATAGTCGTTCAATCTCACTAATATGTGTGTGTAAGTGTTTATATAAGATTAAAGCCGCATCCACACGTATCATACTTGCTATCCGATTACCAAATACGTATCACAAGCGCGTGTCATGATAGCACATGTTGACCGGACCTCAAAGTGTAGATCTTTGTCTGATTAATTAACAAAAAAAATGAAACAACAAAACTATGATACTGAAATGTTCGTTCTATAATTTACTAGTAAACCTGGCGAACTCCGTTTCGCCTCCAGAAGACTTTGTTCTATGTAACATTTCGTTTGGTGATTAAAAGATGAAGATTTTTTTTGTTTTATATTTAAAAAGGAAAATTTTTATTTCATTTCACAACAGTAATGAATTCATTTCGATTACAAAAATAACGTGTTATTTAATTGAACTTCTCTAAGTAAATGAAAGTGAATCCAAAGTAAATACCGAATCGAAGCGTTAAACGTGTCCGCAAATTATCCGTTTCATTGAAGTGCTCCTTTGTAAACCACATTTTTTGTTTTTTGTTCTAACGTTAACACAAATAAAGCGGATGGTTTCCTAACTCGTGAACACACAAACTATAACTGCCCATGTGAAAAACAATGATTTTCTAAATTTATCCCGCAAATACTAAATTACATATCTGTCATTATACGTCAATTGCATAGCTGTCAATTGTGTTTCGTTATTCCACGTTTTATAGTGACTGACGTTTCATGTCAAGTCCCACGGGAATGCTGTAGAACGGGATAAAAAGTATCCTATTGCGATTTCCTGGTTCTAAAATACCTCCCTGCCAATTTTCAGCTAAATCGGTTCAGCCGTTCTTGAGTTATAAGTGCAGTCACTAACACGACTTTCTTTTATATATATAGATGTATACCATAGACTAATTATTTTTGTTTATCAATTTTTTTTTTGCTTTAAGAATCAAAAAAGAAATATTTGAATATTACAGTGAAATTATAATTGATTTTTTTGAGGATTTCCATATGTTTGTTTTTCAATCACAAAATTATTATTTCACTAAAATATCTACTATTCCACATCTCTATAGTAAATTATATATTATTTGTATATAGGAAGAAAACGGTGAAACTCATGAGGAGGATGACAAAGAGGACTTGAAGGAAAATGACAAAGGAGCTAAGAAGATAGCTCCTAAGAAAAAACCCAAGAAAGAGGTTAGTGGATTGTACTTGACTTTTATTTTTATTCCATTTAGACTACAAAGTCATAGATCTCATGACAAATTCATGAGTATGATGCAGATGACACTATATAATCTTATTTGTAATTGTATTCATTGAACCAAACAACGGGCCAGGTAAGTGATGTGATCATCAAATATTGAGTCTTAACGTAAATGCCATCTCGTAATGTTTGCTCTGAATCGACTTTTCGACGCTGAAGGGGCTCACCAAAGAACTTATCAATATAGTGGTTGGAACTACTTTCGGTTCTTGATATTTGAACTGTTTAGACTATACTGTATTTTATAACGTTATTGGGCGGTGGAGGTGGTCCCTTAAACCTACACCTGGGTCGCAAGTCCCAGTCACTGTTGAAGCTCTTCTCACTGCAATACGATTGAAACGGCATCCGCACGGTCCAATTATAATCCATTGAATGGTGAAGGACGAGATGAAAATCTCTGTTCTTCAAATTGTGTACATTTAAAGAAATATTAATTTATAAATATGTCTGGCCCTTTTTTGCTGCTTATCTTTTAACGAAATCATTTCACATTTCATACATTTTGTCAAAGTTTCTTAACTAAAAACCTATATCTAATTTCTCAAATTAATTTTCCTCAAATTTCTTTCTAATTTTGTAATTAGGTATATCTATCTTCTCCAATCTTGTTATAGTATTTATTTATTTATGGATCAAAAAAAGTTGTAATAATAAGTCACAATACAAGTTTTAGTTTACTTAATATTAAACAAAATGGCTTTGGAACTGTAAAAGTTTTGATTGATTAATCACAAATGATTTTGATAAATTTGGTGATGACATAACACTTATAAAGTCTTAATTCTTTGTTGGACATTTTTTTTCTATTTATCTTTAGCATACTAAGTAGACTCTTAGCAATTAAAATAATACATATAACTTATTTGGTATTTGAATTTCTTCTGTATTGTCTCCTTATCTTACTTTCATTAATTCTATCGTCAATTCCCTCATAATTCTTAATAAATACTAAATCTGGCTATAAATAAAAAAAAGCAATGGCTGTATTCAATTAAAAACTCAGCTCATTGTGGAATGAACCAAACTTTGGTTCATTTTTAACTAATACAGTTAAAATTATTATCATTCATAAACTCTAAACAGTATGGTTCGAGTGAAATTTGGTATTGCAATGTATAGTCAGCCAAAAATATTATATTTTCTCTACTAGCTAACTTAGTGTATCCTGAAATGTCAAAAAACCGTTAATATGTCATATATTTAGTTTGACTAAAACTGAAATTGTATTTATTTTAATAACGACATTAGTATTGTCTATAAAATGTTCAATATAACAAATAAGTGAATCATGAAATCTGTCATTCAACTACTTATTAAATTAAATCTTAATATTGTAATACTAATTATATTAACGGCAATTTTTTAAATAAACTTTGGTTTTTAATTCTATCACATTGCACCGGTTATTTATATAAAGTTTAGTTTTGGAACAGTTTAGACTTTAAACTGTTCCACAGAACCCTTTATGAGGGCTTTTGAAATAAGCATCACTTATTTGATCAAAACTCTATACACATATAAATGTAATGTTAAAGTTTTCCAGCATGTAAAGAAAAAATCTGTTTTTTTGTTTTAATCCTAATTAATATTAAAATAAAATACTTTCAATAGGACACCGAAGAAGAGGAAGAAGATGAGGAGGAGGAAGACGAGGAGGAAGAGGATGAAGAAGGAGAGGAGGGGGAGGAGGAGGATGAACAGAAGACGAAAGAGAAGTAGGTTGATATGAATAAGAAATGTATACACGACATACATACTGAATATTGAGGTTATACATATAATGTAGAGGAGTACAGTAGAAACTATTAACCGGACTAATTGTTGTCGATAGGATCGGATAATCGAATGTATGAAGAAAAGTCGGGTTTTGTGCATATGTATTACCATAATATTATATGTTTATTTAAAAAATAAATTACAATAATGTGCAATATGCATTTATTTGGTAATTTGCAATGTGTAATCATGAATTAAAATAATAAGTTTGATTTGGTTTAGAATATTTGGTAATTGTCATTTGACGTACGCCACTTTCAACAACACCAGTCTCTTACGCTGTGACATTTTTTCTTGTCCGGACTTGTCCGTAGTCCGGATAATCGCGAATCCGTGTAACTGAGGGCCGGATAATCAAGTTTCTACATGTAATAATGATATTACATACTATCTGGGTATCAGGCGAAATTGTATTAAATCATGCTTGTCAGTAATTCCTTTGATGTAATGTTCTGTGAATATGTAACAATTAAAGTGTATGTTCTAAAAAAAACATCAATTTTCTACAAAGGGTAAAGAAACCAGTCAAGAAACCTAAAGACGGGGAGGAGGAAGGTGATGATGAAGAAGAGGGGGAGGAGGAGGGAGAGGAAGAAGAGGAGGAGGAGGAGGAAGAAGAAGCTCCTAAACCGAAACCCAAGAAGGAACCGACTGAACCCCCCGTACCACTACCAGCTGGGAAAGGAATACCCTTGGGGCATATCAGCAATGTTGAAGTGTCACTGTCGCGCTTCAAGACCCAAGACCAGAAGATATTGCACCAGTATTTGTATGGAGTGAGTTTCCTTACTATTTACATGGAATTAATATTCTATTACATACATATTATTTAGACAGGTGGTAGTGTCTCAAGTGACCATCAATAAGAAAGTGTAATGCTACTATATTGAATAAAGTTATTTGAGTTTGAGACATCACTGACATACAGTGAAGGAAAACATCGTGAAGGAAACCTGGATTTATAGTTTCACAATTACAAGTTTGAAATCAGCAACCAATCTTGAGCACGCGTGGTGATTAATGCTCAAACCCTCCCCATGTGAGAAAGAGGCCTTTGCTCAGCAGTGGGCTTCTGATAGGCTGATGACATTACATACATATTTAAAATGATTTGCTCATTATATGAAATACCTTGTATATATAATTTGTCCATTGATTTTTTAATATTGTGAGTGATATAATATTTTTGAATACAGCAACTCTGCCTGGATCGTAACGTCAAAAGGAACATCAAGAAGTTCAAAGGCTACGAATGGGCGATCGGTTCAACGGAGTATAAAGCTAAACTTGAAGAGACAGCCAAAATGGAGCCGAAACAGTTGAGGACTATGTGCGAAATGTTGGATTTAGATAAAAAAGGTATGAAATTACTACTTTGGATACTTGAGCCATCTTTGTTTTGAATGATGATATTCTACACTATCGTAGCTTTAAACAATTTTTAAGCTCAGTAAATGAAAAAATATATTAATATTAATCAATAACATTGCTTGTTGCAAGCAAAAAGCGAAAGTATGATTATATAAGTATAGAAAATAAAGTTATCATCTTGTATGACCCAGGTGGCGCCAGTGAGCTAGCAGCTCGTTTGGTAGGTTTCCTCCAGCAGCCGGTAGCTAATTCCCCCCACGCGCGTGGAGTCGCTCGCCCCCCTACCACGCAAGCAGCCACGCCCGGCGGACGACCGAGGCGATCAGCGGCCGTTAAGATACATAACAGAGGTAACATATGCTTGAATACAGGCAGAAAATTACACACGGAACTTATACTGCAATACATATATTCATAGTAATTGAGTAATATATGATATACTAGCTGCGCTGTGTTACCCGCGGATTTCCGGCATGTGAAGTAGCCTATGTGTCATTCCTGGACATCAGCTTCATGTATACAAAATTTTATCAAAATCGCTTCAGCCGTTTGGGCGTGAAGAAGTAACAAACATACACACACTCACAAACTTTCGCAATTATAATATTAGTAGGATTTTCTGTCCTAAATAAACCGGCGGCAAAGTTTTCTTTGATCACTTTGATACAATATGCCGCTAATAAAGAGCGTTGAATGGTATTATAGAGGATATATTATAGAGGATATGGTATTATAGAGGATTTCTTTACAATTGTATTTAAAATCACACTCAAATAATAAGATGAAAATAGATGAGGAGCCAATAGGTAGGCTTGTACACTTTGACGATTTGACGGTTGCCCATAGCATAATGGCTGTCCTCACATTCAGTGACAATCACTACCCTATTCGGCACTAGCCAGTCATAATTGCTATGAAACAAATCGACTGAACTACTTATTACGTTTATTTTTAAACTAATTCAAAATCGGCGCGCCGTCTTTTATATACAGGTTTACAGGTTAAGTCGACCGAAATCCTTTAAGAGAGGATAGATTCCATCATTCCTAACCGATTTGAATAAGGAACCCCATATACTAAACCTAACCCTTCTCAAGTTATTGGCCTTTGAATTTATTTTACAAAAATTACAGATATTTGTCGATTACCCCCTTATTTTTGTTTTGTGTCCCAATTTTGTATTATTTTTGCTGTTTTTGTGTAGAAGATTAATAGCTTTATTATTTTAAGCTACGAAACGGCCAGTAACTATACCAAATGAGTCGTTCTAAACAGTCAATTGTTGAAGATTAAATAAATTTTGAAAAAAATATTTTTTCTTTGTAAGATAGCTTAAAAAAAGTCTATGACAGATGTACTGCAGATGTGCTAAAAATATCTACGGCTCTTCAGCTTTCCGATAAGTTATAATAACATAACATAATAATAACATAACACGGCTCATAATTTCTTGAAACAAATCAACTGAATTCCCTATTAAGTTTATTATTAAACTAATTCAAAATCGGAGCGCCGTCGTTTATTTATACATATAATCATTGAAGATTGTGATCGTTTTTATAAACAGCCAGTTTAAGGTATATATTATGTGTGATTTACTTCCTCCCTGGATAGGATTGATCAGTATAACTATCCTAAATTCGTAGTGATGTTACTTTTTTTGTTTTTGTCTATGTCTGTTATATTTCATCTTCGGATTTTATTATTCACGGTAAAATTTCATACCTCTCTAAAACTTCTCTCTAAAAAGATCAAGCATTATTGTTTCGAAGATATTTAGATATAATATACAGAGAGGTTAATATCACAAAACCTCCAGGTATTTAATAGTATCCTAAAATAAAATAATGTGATTATTTTATTGATATATTTTGTCTTATATGTTTAAACATACCTTATATCTACAAACATTAGTTATCATGTTAATATAATGTAAATGTTCCAGGCTACTCGGACGAGGAGTATGAATCTGACCCGGAGACGAAGGTGAAGGGTCCTAAGCAGCCCAAGGATGGCTCGGAGGACTCTGATGTAAGTGTATGTTAATATTTCATACCTAAGTAGATGTGACGATTTTTATTTATTATTTTTATCATCATTTTATTAAATTTATCTAGTTTATAATAAATGCATGACTGTGACTGAACATTTAAAGCATTATAATGTGTGTAAATTTAATTAAATATAGTTTGTTTGTTTTGCTTTATATATAATTTGATTATTTTAGTATTAGTTGGTTTTTGAGAGCATGTTTTTTGTTGTATAAACCGCTACAAGTATACAGAAATATTGAATACTATAAAGCTGCATTATAAAACATGTAATATATGAAATGCATAATTTTATAAAAACTAATTCTTAATGATTTACCAATTCATTTCGTAATATTAATAACTACTTAAATAAAATATAACAAACAAGTAATATACATAACTCATCTTTTAACATTAACAATCTATATGCATCATCTGAATGTTAGTTTCGTGTATTTAATGCTTATTATATATAAACAGGGCTCCTTCAATCCGAGTGGTTCTGAGGCGGATTCTGACTTCGACCCTGAAGGTGGGGAGGGTGTTAGCGGAGCCGCGCGCAAGAGGAAGAGCTCCGGACGACGTCGGTCCAGCAAGGGAAAGAGGGGGCGCAAGAGCAAGGGGAGGAAGAAGGTTAGTTAGGGAGGGGGCTAGTTAAAATACAGATATGGAAATAGGGTCAGCAGTTTGAAAAAGGGACAAATAACTTCTCTTATAAATATTTCTCTTCTCATTTCCTCTATCAAAAGGGTTTCTGGTAGAGATCTCTTTTAAGAGATAAGTTATCCTCTGTACATCACATTTCTTTTATAATACTTTAATTGTAACTGTTTTTTCTTTTTGGTACATAAATAAATAATAACTAACTGACGAATGGTAAGATGAAAAGTTTGATAAATACAAAGTTTTTATAAAACTAACATATGGATTGGTTTTTAAATATACATACAAATATTTTCTGTGTAAAAGTCATTTGACATGACTTGTATGGAGAATAAGCCATGAGTCATGAGTGGGAGTTGCGGACATAATTCACATTAGATGAAACGTAACACCAAGTCGATGATGTTTCTGTTTATTTTAAATAGATGGCACTTAAAAATTTATCAAGTAATGAATCAAATTAAATTATTAGTTTCTGTATACACTTATTGAGTGAAAGTATGTAAGTAAGAAGCTAACAATATAGGTTAAACTGTTATGTCTGTATTCAGAGATTATAATACTTAATGTTGTGCGCACCTAATTTGTGAGATTTGAACTAATACTGAAATATAACATAATTTTGTAAAACAAAATGATCATAATCTAATTGCTTACTAATGAATAATGAAATCGACATTTATACATACATAAAATGTAAAGATAATAAATTTATTTGTTAGTATGTGTTGTATGTGTATGGTAGTGTTGTTATGTGTTATTATGTGTTGTAACAGGGTGGCAGCAGAGGGCGCGGCCGGCGGGCTCGCTCAGA
The DNA here is from genome assembly GCA_916720795.1 of Danaus chrysippus. Lineage (NCBI taxonomy): Eukaryota > Metazoa > Arthropoda > Insecta > Lepidoptera > Nymphalidae > Danaus > Danaus chrysippus. Next base: position 5,204,800 of record CAKASE010000066.1, on the reverse strand, counting down.
CAGTGAGGATGAGAGTGAACGCTCCGACAGTGAGAGCGACGTAGACTCGGCCAGCGACGGAGATGAGTCAGATGTTAGTATATATATACATACTAGCTGCGCCCCGCGATGTTTCCGTGATGTAAAGTAGTAGCCTATGTGTTATTCCTAAACGTCAGCTTCATGTATACAAAATTTTATCAAAATCGGTTCAGCCGTTCGAGCGTGAAGAAGTAACAAACATACACACTCACAAACTTTCGCGATTTTGATATTAAGTAGGATATTGAGATACACACACGCATATATCTATATTTTGGTTGCCAATTGTTGAGAAAAGGCTTCTCATAAAGAAGAGCATTAATTACCACGATATTTAAGGCGGTTTGGTCATTTGAAAATTATTATTTGAAATTTTAAGTTAAGGATTCCGATGTTAACCTCTAGATTGTTTAAAGTTCAGTTTTATGGTCAAAATTCTATAACACATTATATTATCTACCTAAAAGTGATTATTTTTCACTACTTTGTCTCTTATTAACTTTATTTGAATCTTACAGATAAAGATTACTAATTTGATGTAACATATAAGTTAGGTAAAGTTTATAGTAACTTAATATACTAATAATGATGTGTATTCCACAAGGAGCCGAAGTCCAAGCGTGGTCGGCCCGCGGGGTCTGTGTCTAAGGGTCGTAAGGGCGCTGTGGCAAAGGCAAGCGCTAAGGCCACTCCCGCTAAACGGAAAGCGCCTACACCCACTGGTAAATATTAACAATATCTTAATACTTATATATAGAAATTAATTATTATTTCAGAACAATACAAAATTATTCTATAAGCTCTTTATAATATTTTGGATAGCTATAAAGCAAAAGTGAAATGGAATATACATCTATAAATACAATCTATAAAATGTATAAAACACCATTTATAGGTTTTAATTACCTTGTTTTAAAACCTATAAATGGTGTTTGTTTTGAAAGTTGTCTTTATATAAATAAATAAATAAAACAGGTAAGAAGAAGGCTGGTGCCAAGCCAGTAGGCAGACCAGCCAAGAAGGGCAAGCGGGCGTCCTCTGATGAATCTGGAGATGGAGAAGAAGGCAGCGAGGAAGAAGATGAAGAAGGAAGTGAGGAAGAAGAGAGTGGAGAAGAAGACGATGAGCCTACTGACAAGAAAGCCAAGCGTCCACCTACTGTTAGTAATCATTTATCATACCATCGACTATATCTATATATACACATATTCTACTTATTATGATCCTTCTAATCCCTACTAATATTATAAATGCGAGAGTAACTGTCTGTCTGTCTGTTACGCTTTCACGCCTAAACCACTGAACTGATTTTAATGAAATTTGATACAGAGATAGAGTTTAGCTTGAGAAGGACATTGGATAGTTTTCATCCCAGACTTTTGAAAGGTTCTCTAAGTAAACGCGATATAACCGAACTCCACTGACAGCAAAGCTAGTATTATTTAAGTATGTTTGCAAGACTGTATGAATCTTAGGTGATTAATTGCTTAAATGTTAAATGAAAATAACGGATTTTGATGAATTTCTACATAATAAGACGTGAACAAAATATTATGCAATAATGTGTAGTTGCTACGGACTAAGGAATAACAGTTGTGTTGTATACATATAAAGTTATGTTAAGGGTTTTCTTTATATATTAATAGATGGCACCCTCCAATATATAACATGTTTATTCACTGAAATGAGTTCGGACCAGTGGCGGCTGGTGGGTTATCGAACTGGTGGTTCACTTTCACTAAAATATTGACAAAAACAACAATTGACATAAAATATGTTTATTTTTTGTACATTAATTCATAACTATATCCAACTCTGATACAAAGTCTATTAATCCACGAAACACTCCAGCATTACTGGACTCAATAGTTTCATCGTGACCTCGCAAAGCTAACTCAAATGCACCACAAAACTTGACACAATCGATAAGACGTGATAAAATGTATCTATTTTTATCAACTTGTTTATTATACTTTTGGATATTACTTCTATACACAGAATCTAGCTGATTACGAATATCGACTGTGCCTAACACAGACAAACTCATTACATTTTGTAGTACTTGTGAAGAATCGTGTTTTTTATTTTTTCACTTAAATGCGTCAAATCCTTGATTCCAGTTTCTGTCCAAATCGATTCTCCGCCAAAAATAATGCAAGGAAAACAAAAGAATGCATTAAGACGCTCACATCCACACAACCATTTCTTTCTATTATACATTTCACTTTTAAAACTTCGTATAAATGCTTTATTTTTCGATTTACACTCTTGTTTTAAATTTAAAAAGGGCCGTGGCGGCCCGGCCAATTTTATGTACACTTTACTTTGAAAAATTTTGTTATTTTCTTTAATATAATCAATATTTATACTCATTTTCAACTAATAAAAAACACAGTACAGAATAAAAGTTCTATTATAGAAACGAAATAAAAACTAAAACGAATTACGGAAATAATTATAAACAATAACGAATTAACGCGTCACGCATACAGTGAAAGTTGAAACAATACCAATAACGATTAACGAAATGTCAATCATAGCACCCATCCTTTCGGCCGGCCCCTTGCCGGCCGGCTCAATACGTCATACGTCGGGTGCTCTCGGTAATCTTCGGCCGCTTCGTGCGGCGCGCGAGAACCGACTCGTTACTCGGTACATTTCTATGAACTATCTTTTGTCTCACGCGCCAGGCGTATTGATGCGTATCTCATACAAGATGTATTAGGAGTCCTCGTGCACTCGCCGGAGCGCACGATATGAGTTTAGTAAAGCGCTCAAACTTTTTGACCATAATTGGAAATTAAATTTTTTATACCTTTTTGTATGTTTAAAAAATAAATATTAAAATGGTAATTTAAAAATTAAGATGACATAATATTTTGTAATTTTTAAATATTTTGAATTGGTGGTTCAGCGCACGGGCGCACTTAAGGTACAGCCGCCACTGGTTCGGACGTTATAGCTCAAAATGAAAAGCGACTGGGATTGTTATATCGGAGTTGTCAGGTTCGAATCTAGTCGGGTTGATGAATTTTAAAAACTAAAATAATATCGCGAGCACACAAATAAAACTATTCATCGAATTTTTCATTTTCTATTTTATAATGCTTTATTTTATCTGACATTTTGATAATATCCCTGTAACCTTGAACGGACGTATAATTTGGAAGTTTCGTACTAGATATTTAAATAAAGTAAACGAAATATGTTTTAAAGATAAAGGGGCGGTATATTTATTTTACTTTGATTTTTTTATTCACAGTGTGTCCATGAAATGATGAGAAGTTTAGTCATAAGAAATGGAAATATAGTCTTTAATTAAGTCATTAATTTAGTTTTTTATCTTAGCCTCTTTAATTCTAATTCCAAGATCGTTAAAACAATTTAGAGAAGTCAATTAATTTTTCAAGTATTCATATTTTCTTTACTTTGAATAGTATCATGAGAATGAATACAGGTATATTTATACAAGAATTAAAAAAACACTTGTTCAAGTCAAACATTTTGTTAGATACAACTAGGATTTATAATATTTAGGTATATTAAATAATAATGTTTGATAATTTGTATTAATCAGGACGAGGAGATTAAGAAGTACGTGAAGCAGATCCTTGAGGGCGCCAACCTGGAGCAGATCACCATGAAGACGGTCTGCAAGCAGGTGTACAGCCACTACCCGGACTTTGACCTGGCGCACAAGAAGGACTTCATTAAGGCTACTGTCAAATCGGTAATATACACACACACACAGACACACACACACAGACACACTTCTACTCACTCCTACACACACACACACACATGCATTTTTTAATGTACCTATTCTATGTTCTTTTATTTTCTACTATTTTTTGTACCCTATGAACTGTGTGTTCGAAATAAAGATTATTATTATTATATACATGTGGGTGTGGAAGAATTGGTAATATATTTAGTAAAAATATTTTTCTATGTCATGGAGATGACTTTGTAGGATATTTTATGAGGAAAAGGTGAAGTGTGTGTAAGGATTATTTTTATAAATGTCTGTCCTTTAAAAGTCTTTGATATTCAATGATTTGGTTTTGAAATGAGAGAACCTTTTAGTTTTATGGTAATATTCTTTTCTATATTTTTTCATATACTTTTTTTGTTTTGAAAATTATTTGAAGTGTGATATTAACTGCTCTTAATATCTGTTACTATCTCATAATCACAAAACTATTAGTATAAATAATAATATTGTTGAACATCTTTTAAATGTTTTAATTATTATTTTCATACTATTTTTCTTCATTGTTGAAAGAAACTTATGATATTTATTCTTTGTTTTAATAGAATTATTTATTTTAAATATCATTGAATGTACTAGTGAAGTTTTTTTTATATATTTTGTTTGTTATTTTATCGGTGCATATATTATGATTTGTTTTTGTTTCCGTTTGTTGCAGTGTATTTAAGATGTTTACGAGTTAAGGCGGAGTGTAGATGTCTACATAGCATACATATAGTTTATAAACTGAAATAGTTATATATTATTACAATAATAATATATTATGTGAAATAATTGAAGTGGAAATGGATTTTACGCCCGCTTTTCTTTTCAAGGTAGTCAAACTTTTTTGTTTTGTTTTTTATTTTTATTATTTTTTTTATTCCATCTTTTGTTACATTGAGGTTGTGAGCACTGTCTCAGTAATATATATATTTCTTGCTTTACGCGTTAATGATCCAGGGTTGTCAGTCGTGTGTATTTAATGTTCATAATGTGATGTCCGCTTGCAGCTCATATCGTCGTGAGCGTGTGGTCGGCCGCAACCCTAGCACTAAGCACAGCACTAAGTCCGAAGATCCGGCATAGTATAATTATATAGCCTAAGAATAATCCTCCTGTTGTTTTAATGTTTAATTTGTAATAAAAGTACTATATATTATATGTGTTTTGTTTCGCCGCGTCGGGACCATATTTCCGTTCCGTCTCGTTTGACTATCGGCATCAATTATATATGTAAGATCTGTATTTGTATGGTACGCATCTAATGTACAAATTCGGCTCATTGAACTCGGCATGACAGACATACGTGTGGTAATGTTCTGTAGTTTATAATACATGTAATGGATCGTATGTCTGTGTATAAATTATTAAAATTGTTAATTGGTTTTAATACGTGAGGAGGGTAAGGTTTTTGTATGTAGGCTATAACTATATGATTTGCAGTCTCTAACTCGATTAAGATTTGGTTAAGAGTATTATAAGATGTGTAAATACACAGGACTGCACGTTTGGGAACTTCGCTTCGCTAAATTCGGTTAAGGATATGGTATAGAGGTTGATAAAAAAAAATATTATTCTTATACGAACTTTTTGGAGCCGCCTTTTCATAAATTTTTTTAATTTTTCATTGTTTCCGAAATAGTTTTGTCACATGTTATAATTAAATTGTGCAATAATATCAGTTCAACAGTTGTGTGATGTACCGTCGTCGTGAGTCGAGCGTTGTATATTTATATATCTTTTGTTTCTTAAGTGTATTTTGTGGCCGAACTGTTGCTAAGTCCGTGAGCTAAACATTCTAGATATATATGGTCTGGCGTCCATAGACGTGAGACTAACGCCTCCGCGCACAGAGACCGCGTAAACAAGTCTCTGTGCGTCGAGGCATTGGTCATATAAACATTAATATATTTTACTATGACTTGCATACGGTTTCGTTTATTTTTACGTACAAACCTCTATCGGCGTCCAGACCGTCTAATATAAGGTAGTCTTAATCAACATTAAATGTGTATTTGTGAATTTTTAACCTTATTTTTGGTTGATGTTTCTTTATATTGTGTAAATGGATGAGATCAGTAGAGTAGTGACACGGAGTGATAGAGTGACTGGTTCCCTTTTACAATTGGAATATAGATAATAAAAAAAAAACAAATAAAAAGTTTGAAATGTCACGTGTAGTTTTATTTTTTTATACCTATACGACCTTCTTGACTTCATAATAAAAAAATAATAATTTGTTTATTCTTGCGCATTTACGAAATAGAGTGTCTTTGGTTACTAGGGAAGTGTATGACGTAACTGAAATCTCATTGGCTGTACATGACCTATATTGCATTAACGCGCGGGAATTAGCGAGAAATAAAATTTGCATTGAACATGTAATACTTATTGTCAGGTTATATTACTTTGGGTTACAAAAGTTAAAAGTACTTTAATAATATATAGAATAAAGATCGAATATTCCTGACAATGAAGTTAAGTACTAACTTTGCCAAAAGTGTATAGAACAGTACTACGTATCAATCAAAACCACTAATTTAAAAATTTACTTTGTTGAAGCATTTTTTATGTATTATATTAAGCCAAAATGACTTCGAACTAAAATATTTCTCAACAATGACAAAATTAATAATACTTCGTTTAAATCAGATTTTTTTTGTTTCAGGTGAAATATTAAAATCAAATAACAAATTAAAATGAGTAATTAGTTATTAAAAATCTAGTTGAATTATGTGTATATACATAGCTTTAATATTATTATCTGTTTAAAACTATATACAATATTAATTTGAACGTTAACAAATAGTAAAAAAATATCGAATATACAAATGCACTCTTAAAACAACAAGGCTGTACAATCAACAGGTCTAGCCGAGTAACATATTTTGCATAAATTTGCTTTTGTTCACACTTGGAAACAAAACAATATACCTACGATTCAATATTGAACCAAATTTTGTTCAAACATATCATACATATGAAAAGAAAAAATAAATCAAGAAATATATTTTAACATGTTAATATTTTGTTTATTTATTACAACATGCAAATACTGAAAGGTTTTGAATGACCCGGTTATTCAGGTGCCCGGAGTGAAAATTCAATATAGGACGCAACCTAGTATTAGAGGCTAGCTCAATCTGGGATTTTATAGTTATATCTATGTAGATACATCATAAATCTAGTTCAGTGTACTATTGATTATTACATCGCGAAGCTTCCTTATTGAGACCCATATGATGCAAATTTTATATTACTTGATCTATATGTATAAATTTAAAATTTAATTCATTTGTACGTTTGTATGATCTATGTATACATGTGGATGATTTTAAATATTTTTATAGCTTTACTAAATACCAAACAAGATAATAGTTAGTGATTAGATTACTTTGAGAATAAGTAATGTTCTAAAAATTCTAACAGAAATTGAACTTCCTTGTTAACAGAATTAAATCTAGCCAGAAACGTCTTACTCATTTTCGGCTCTATAGAATATTATCCTAATCTATAGAAAAAATCAGTAATGAGATCTAAGATCTCCGCGAGTGTTCATTGATAGAAAACTAATATGTTTGGATTTAAATATTATTTTATTATTCTTTAAAAGTTACGTATACTCCCGACATTTTGGTGACTTTGGAATACCTAACCGTGAACACGGACAGACGAGATGTATCTCACACAAAATAATAAAATGCGATTAATAATCCGTAAAACATTGCTATCATTAATTAGAGAAATTATTATACTTAAAAATTATCTTAGTTTAAAATCTAATAAAACATCTTCAATTATAAAACAAGGCATACCTATCTCGTAATTACATCAAGCAATAAAACGAATAGGCAAACAAAAAATTTACAACTTTTAATTACGTAGAACTTGAAGAACTCTTTCACTATTTCTTCCATATGATGGCAAATCCAAAACAGAATGCTTACTATAAGTTTCCAGCTTTAACAGCATTCTATTCATAAACCTTCGCATATAATGTTAATGTAGGTCATGCAACGAGAAACGGAAAACGCTTCTTATGTGGTGTGATTTTAAAAACTTGTCTTAAGAATACAATCATAATTTTCCGACAGCTATCATATTAATTAAAAAAAGTTAAGCACCTGGAGTTTGTAAAAATACATTAATGAAAAATACAAATAATATTTTCAACAATATAAAAAGTATTTACTTATAGTTTAAGATAAAATAAATTAAATTATTTTTTAATTAGGTACGTACTAATGTTAAATCATATTTTTCAAATTAAAACTTAAAGTATTATTTCTACTAATTATCTCTGTAACTAACATATAAATATTTTTTTCAGAATCGTACAGTCTGAGAATATATAAGATCCCATGCTTAAATCAAGTTTTGCATCTTTACACGGGTCGTTATTATCATAGTATTAACGTAGTTTATTAAGCTGAAGAGATGTAAGTGATGCTCGTACATATGTTGGCAAACTGAATGATTTTGAGTTTTCTTTTCGTATATCATCTAAAACATACTTAAATTATAATCGTTAGTTATTTGTTTTGTTTTATGTACATATTTTTCCTCAAGGATCTTAATATTTCTTGCACCAAAAGAAAGTGCTGTCAAAATATCATGTCACGAATGTACCTAGTGTTTCTAAAGTACGCTTAATAAACCTAACAGTAATTTGATCAAAATTAGTTTCCCTTACTCGAGAGTCGAGACAGATGTAATAAAAAACATACTCTCAAATACTAATACAAATTTCGTTAAACGTAATCCCTTTTGCAATTACGACTATTGGATAAAAAATTACTTTTCTAACAAAATAAAGATTGTCGTTTAGATTTAAATTGATAACTTTTATTCTTTCTCCATAATTTCTTATCAAATCAACACAAACTAACGTAATAATCTTGCGAACCAATATTTTAAGATTAACTCTTAAATGTCATTAATTTTGATAATCATATCTTAAGCTAAAAAGAAAAGTTTTTCATTTTCTTTCCAACTCATTTCCCTAAAGAGTAAAGATCCATCATTTTATTATTTTAATCTGTGCCATCAAAGTTAGGCGCGTTTTTCATAAGCAGCGGTTTTTAAAACGCTGTCCCATAAAAGGAAGTTTGACACAGATTAAAAATATTTCTTGTTACGTCATCAGGTGCAGGTCGCTATCGAGGGCATCCGGGGCTTGCATCGAATGACGCACTATCATAAATCGGGCCAAGCAAACTGTGTTAAACGAATGGGAACAGGACCTATGCAATGAACTTAATATTGGGTCATGCGATCAATGACATTTTGAGAAATACATCCCGCGCATGCGCCCTTCACCTGCTGAACGCTTGTTTTGTATCTCCCATTGTTATCGTCTTAAAAGAAAATGTCACATAAATATTCCAATAACAGATATTTAGAAATGGTGCTGATGGCAGAATCACATTACAGTCAGTCAAGGGCTGGTCATGAATTTCTGAGGCAGTTCTCCAAGCAGCCAACACCAAGTCGCTCATGGATGAAAGTCACATGGAATACCAGATCTTGAGCATTTTTAACACTATCGTAAAGGTATATATATAATATTTCATAAATTTCATAGTATCTCACTTAAAATGAAAAGTCCAGTTCGCAGAAAATATGCTCCCTTTGTTATGTTGTTATATCAGCAGTCGTAACTCGGTTCTTCCCGGGAGCGGACGTCTGGAAAATTTAAATTAAATTTCATTTTCCCATACAACTTAAACATGTGTCTGTGCTATTGTGATATGTATTTGAGAACCTGCTGTTGCAAGGGTTCTGATGATGAATCCGATCAGGGAGATCCAGGGGCGGTGCTGAGTGTACCAGAGTTTCGAATACCAAACGGCCTGGGTGTACCCTTGGGATACTTGCACAATGTTAACGACGCCCTCAACAGATACCATGTAGTGGACTTGAAGATGTTGCATCTCTATCTATATGGAGTAAGTTACAGTCAAGTTTTACTGGAACTGTTCCAACGAGATATGAGATTAATTTGGTTTTTATTTGTCCAGAAACTGACCCGTGATAGCCTCTTAATGCTGAACATCAAGAAGTTTAAAGGCTATGAGTACAACACGGCCTCACGCAGGCACATCCACAAGTTTGAAGAAACTCTCCGCATGGATCCTCATAAGTTGAGGATTATGTGCGACATGTTGGATCTTGATATTGAAGGTAGTTAACTTTGAAGTATCTGCTGTTTACTATAGGGACATTTTTGGCTTTTAAATTCACAGTAAACAAATGAATGTTCATTATTGAGACGTTTTACTTTTTAGGCGGGACAAGGGATCAGGCTTTCAGGCTCGTGGAGTTCCTGGTGAAGCCGGAATCTAATTCTCCATACTTCAGATGCGTTCGTACCATCGAGAGCATTGCTAAGACTTACCATAGAGGTTAGTTTCAAGAAACACAGTACTTGCGAATTATCATACGTATTTTTCTTTACTGTCCCAAGTATAGTAAAAAAATTCCTTCCTTTGTTATGACTTATTCGTATGATTATCTAGTTTGTGTGTACAGGATATTAAATTCTATTTTGTTTAAAGCTGTGTCGGACGAAGATTATGAATCCGATGCTGAGACTATGGTGGCGTGTTCAGAGAAGACCAGAGATGGTTCAGAATACTCTGAAGTAAGTAAAACATCGAAACGAAAACACCATTTAATGTAACTCATTCTTCTCTCAGTTTAATTCAATGTATGAAGCTATTGTAGTTTTACTATTATTGTATAGTTATAGTATATATTATTAATTAGTAACTACTTTATATGTAGGGTTCGTGTGTTGGAAGTTCGGAGTGTTGTCGCGCGATCTGTGACATTAGTGACAGCGAGAAGGAAGCTGAGACTAAACTGATGTCTGACAAGGATATATCCTCATCTATCGGTAATTGATCAATTATACATCCACGTAGATTCAGCATAAACATATATTATGTATTATTTTCAATCAATTATGTTATTTTAATAATGCAAAATATCTAAATGATGACGCAGATGACACCACTGTAATATCGCAACAAGATGAAAGTGGCTTTTTGGCTTCTGGGGAGACAAGCGTGTGTGACGAAAAAGTAGCCAAACCAGGGATTGGACTGGAAGTCGCTTTACCCGGTTATGCTAGCGCAAGGCGTCTACCAACAGTGAGTTTATATTAATTAGGTGGTGTATGCAATGTAGTATAAATGGTGCTAAAGGTTTTAAATTATTATTAGGACGATGATGTAAGGAGATTCTTGCAGAAGATTCTGAAGGGATTGAATCTGGAGAAGATTACTATGAACACTATCTGCAGGGCTGTTTATAGCCAGTTCCCGGACTACGATCTGGTCAATAAGAGGGACTTTATCACAGCTACAGTCAAATCGGTAATTATTCGACCAAAACTAAAGTTCCCTAATACGATTTTTTTGTATTTTTGTCTATATATATATTCCTTAGAAAAATTATGCGTAGAAACATAATGTCGTTAAAAAGAATCACTGTTTTTTATAACCTACATGCACTTTAAATTAATTTTATTATTTATTTTATTTCAGCTTCTCTAGGAAGTTGAAGATTTGACTCATAAAATTATTAGATGTTTTTCGGAGATGTTAATCAATTAAACCACTTCTGGATGTCTTCACTTCGTGTCTATTAACTTTTGAGATGAAATTTATTTAGAGGTTGACGCCGTAGAATGCGACTAAAAATATTAAAGAGATATAAATATACATTTTGAAATGTTTCCTAATCCTTAAGAAATACTATTTTGTGAATGTGTGTACCTACTGTTAGTTAAAATTTCGATTTATTTATGACTTCTACTCTTGTATATGTTTTTCTCTTTCTATGTAATAAATGTGGGAAACGACTTGAGTCGTTCGAAGTGTTTTTATTTATTCTAGCCTTTTCGATGAACACACGAAACAGTCTAAATATACTCGTAGTTTGCTGTAATATATTAATTATAAAGTACAATAAATAAAACGAGAAAAATATTGTAACCGATCACAATGTAATAATATGCAATTATGGCTGAAAATTAGTACAAAGATTTCATAAAATTATAGCGCAAGCTCTAGCGAATACCTTTTACTTATTTCTTTATAATTTTTAGTCATTTTAAATTTGCCTATATTTATGGAACTTTTAAATTCTATAGTCTATTGAAATACTTAAAATGTTATTAGAAGATAGCAACACTGTTGAATGCAGTACGCCTTCGTCTAAGCATTCAAAAAATATGTCATATAAAAACTACATTCAAAAATAATTTAAGCCTTGTCACATACACGCGGCGCTTTCTTGTATTAAAATTGTTTATTTTAAATAATAATCATACATCTCATACTAATATTTCAATTCTTGTAACTCATATTCCTGCATTTATTTTTTCCTGTTGAATGTTTTTTTTTATATTATAACGCCCCTTACATGTTTTATATCTTCAGTGTTAAGACTAGCTTGGGTTTGAGGTACAATTTCAGTTTTGACTATGAATGTTCGTCGTTACTTCCAGTATTGTCTGAAGCCAGTATTTATACATAGTCTTCATATACAAGTTGATACTTAAATGTTACCATTATAAAATCACCATGGTTCAGCATTATAGTTAATTATAATCAGTCATAAAAATAATTCTAACGATTATCATATATTGTAATTAGTACGGCAAAGATGGTGCCACTTTTAATACATGTTAATTTAACCTATATACTTAAATACTTGGAAGATATATGTGTATCAGCCGGGCTTAATACTTTTATATTATAATACTTATTTTATATTTCATAATATAGAATAAAACAAAAGAAAAGTTTTGCAAAATTCTTCATTGGATTCATCAATTCCTTTTTACAAAAGTACATCAATATACAAATATACAATAGTACAACATTTTACATTTACAACTTACATATTAACATTTCTTAATAAAGAAAATTATTAATGGCATTATTTATATTAAAGTTAGAAAATCTCAACGTTACAGTGTCATGGACGGATGTTGCTATATCACTTCCTACATTACGACTTTATTAAACGCAATGTTACCAGTTACAAATATATATTTTTTTACATAAAAAGGCGGGAACACGTTTTCAGTACAGTTCTCATATGACAAATAGTGTTGCCAGTGAAATTAAATTATTGAGTTTACATTTCAAACAGAAATACAGTAGAACTCCAATAATCCGAATTAATGGGGATAATCAAATATTCGGATAATCGAAGTTTTTTTTAATTGCCATTGGAGAGAAAAAAAGTTACGTTTTGATATTGCGCTATTTTTTTATTGAATTAAATGAAAGAAACATGATATTTTCACATGTTTCAAATATAAATAAATTGTACTTATCTACAAGTTTAGAAATAAAAATCATTGTTTTTTAAAAATCTTCGTCAATGTAAGCTGTTTTGCGGTCTTAACTTGCCGTTGTGCCTACACTGACTTCGCGGAGGGAAGAATAATAGCGCACTTAGACTTTTTTTGGACAATTTTTTTTTCTGAAAGTGATTCGGATAGTCGGAGTTCGGATAATTGGAGTTGTACTGTAACTTATAACAAACACCAGTGTTATAATTTCATTGTAACAATTCTATATTACCTTGATTTGTATAGAAAATTAACAAAGGACTATATAATATATATTCTACAGCTTAGTTTCCGGTTTGGGTCCCTGTTTCCGTATTCGCCTTCTTCCGGGGCACGCGTAGTCATATTCATGTCTCGGCCCATACGGGAATTCCCCGTATGTGGGAGGCTGGATTTGAGAGCCAGCGGAACAGTTTGAGCGATGATCACTATCATTATCAGCGCTATCTACATCACCTGAAATGATAACATATTGATAATAATGCATTCCCAAAGAGGGTTGATGCCAGGCAGGCGGCCGGTCGTAAAAACAATTAGCCAAAACTATTCACAACATGTAAGGCAGACCCTGGCTAAAGCTGGGAAATTGTCAGGTAGATGAAGAATAATGTACCGGATCTTTGAGATAAAATTTGAACTATCTGTTGCATTTTGAAGTAAAACTTCTTTACGTACGCTTGACTTGGAAGTAAGCTGGTGAATGAGTGACGAAAGAGTTACGAAAAGTGTGATCGGGCGAATCAAAGTGAGAGGGAGATATAAGTTAGAGGAGATAGAGAGAGTGTTACGGTTCGCATATTACTGTAGGGGTAAGGGAGAGAGCAATACGTGTACATTTTCTTTCTCGCTTCCTTTGATAGCCAGTCCATGAAATATATAGACATGTCTGTATTATACATATATAAACATATGAATATACACATTACATATAGATGGAGCGAAAGAAGTTTTACTACAATCGTGTGGTCTAAAGCACACTCACCGGTTTTAATTTTTTTATCTGAACCAGATCTAAAATGTCAATTATATATTTTCTATTAAAAATCGGTATTTATATGACCTATTTAGTATAATTTAATTGATTGAAAATTTTAAATAATGATTTTATATGTTATTTGGGTTAAGTAGTTTATGTTGGTGTACAGACCATCACTGCTGTTGTTCGACGGAGCGGGTCGCGGACGACGGCGCCAGTAACGAAACTCACGTGGCAGGGTGTACGAACGGGGAAGAGATATCTGGAATACAGATTATATTGTTTTAGATAAGACTATTGTAAATAATACCATTTTATAAAATTAGTATTGTTTGAATAAAACGAATAATGTCAAAAAACTAATTTTTATATCATATATTTTGTACATTAAAATTCATTGTACTATGAACTTTTTGATAATATCAAATTCGATGTTTTTTATATGAATGAGTTGACAATGGAAAAAATATGTTTGAAAACTAGTAACATAATATATCGTATATATTGTAATTTTATCAAATAACAATAAAATGTATAATATAATTTATTGTTATTTATTAATTTGTTATATTACCTGACTATCGATATCACTAGGAGGGCGCGGAGTATCCCTTTTGTCGCCAGATTCTTCGCTACTTTCTACTGCAGCCGTGTTCACACCCGATGCACCCACGGCTGCACCCACATTTGCACCCACACCCACACTCGCACCCGTACTAGCACCCGGCACTTCCTCCTTTTTCCTATTACTAAATCAAAATACATTATTGTTATGATCAATTTTAATTAATTACACAAAAAAATCATAAGGTTTCTTTTAAATAACTTACGTGTAAGGCGCCCAGTTGCAGAATTGTCTATTACATCCCTCTAAATAATGCGGTGCCAATAATATTTCAGGGGTCCTACAACGTTGGACTTTCCTTATATGTTCCATTTTTCCGCCCAGATAACTGAACCTCTCACAATTTTGGTTGTATTGACTACAGTCGTACATTCCTTGCACGTTTATAGCGTTTATGGAATATTCTTCTTTATTGTAAGTTTGATTATCTTCGTAAGTAAACTCCGGTCGATCTCCAGAATATTTTGTTCTCGTTTGGTCGTAGTTATTATCTATGTATTTCCTAGGGCTGTTGTTGATGCATACATTTGATTCATACTTCCTTTCCAAGTAATTCGGTGATCTAAGTTGTCTGTTCACCTCGTTGCGTAAATTCGCCGGGTTTTCGTAGAATGATCTAGAATCTTGATTGTATATGTTCTGTATTTTTTCGTTTGCTTGGAAGTTTTGATTGTATTCCGGTTTTATTTCGGTGTATGTCGGGTAATTGCAGTTGTGGGGTAGGACGGGGTAGTTTTGATAGGAGTGCGTCATTTCTATGCTAGGCCACGCCGGTGGCTCTGCGTGTGTTTTTGCTCGAGGTATGGGCTGTCTTTGCAGACTGCTGTATATTTCTTCAGCGGCTACCGGAGTAGTCTTCGCCAATTTCCCTTGTTTTATTTCTTCTTCTATGACCCTTAACTCCGCTAGCTGTTTTTGTTTCTTTTCTTGTAACTTCTGTTGAATGTTCACACGCGAGCCGACGCTTGATCCTTCGTTTTCTGAAGACCCGCCCTGGATGTATAATACAAATAATATTTATATTAGACATTCACTCAAATTGTGTTGTGTCAAAAATAAGGTATTAGAAGATAAATCAAAATTTTTTGTCAATTTCCTAATGGCTACATCATTGATACAAATGGTTTTGGAGTTTGAAAGAAATTTTTGGTTTTAACAAAAAGAAAAGTTAAACGACAAAAAGCAACATCTTAAAAGAAGAAATCAAATCTTACATTATGAGATCTAACATTTTTGCGAGTACTCATTTAAATGAAACTAATATTTTTCGGATTTTACTTCGCGTTTTATTTTTGATTAGAAAACTACAGACGAGATGTGTCTGCCCGTGATCACGTTTGCTGAAGAGTAGCCGAAACGTCCGGAGTATGTAGTTTTCTAATCAAAAATAAAACGCGAAGTAAAATCCGAAAAATATTAGTTTCATTCAAATCTTACATTTTTCGAAATAGCTTTTGTTCTATGGACTTAAAAAAAATTTCTAAGTATTTTATACCTTTATCGAACATTTAAACATCTACAATGTCATTTTCACTTGACTTGCATGAAAATTTGTCATTCCCTTCTGTACATCAATATATTAGATAGAATTTTCTATAATTCTTTGTTTAACTCACGTGATGATTGTGTGCGGTTGGAAGAGGTCTTCTCCAAAAAGCTACAGGTTGCGCTGCGGGAGGCGGAACGAAAGACGTCGGCTTTTTCTTCTTACGACCGTTTGCTGCGCTGTCGTACAAAAAACACAAAAATACATACAAATCTTATTTCGATACGCTTATATATAAGATTCAATTTACCTATTATTAACTGGATTTGAAAATCTACAGTTGAAAACACCCGGTATAGTCGCGTTGTCGTTCTGATTTGGCTTCTCTGGAATGGACCAAAAATATTAATAATGGTTTAATTATTATGGTAACAGATTATGAATATATGTGAATACCATTTTTATTTTGCGACGACGCATTTGTACTATTAGTTCCCTGTTGATGTTCGCCAAGCATGTAGCCTAATCTACGGACGTGGAAGTATCTGAAAGAAACAGTATCGTGATTGTATAATACATTCGTGAAAACACTATAACAATTTCATTGTTCTTATTCCATATCACTCTATGGAAGTTTTCTATTGGATATTCAAGTCTATCTTATAGTACATACACAGAAGCACTCACTAACACACACATACAAAGATAATCACACTAACGCAACTTTATTATATGTATATATGTATATGTATTATATAACATAAACGATTTTAAGTCTATCTTATAGTATACACACAGAAGCACTCACGTAGGCACGCACACACACACACACACATACAGAGAAAAAC
The DNA here is from genome assembly GCA_916720795.1 of Danaus chrysippus. Classification (NCBI taxonomy): domain Eukaryota; kingdom Metazoa; phylum Arthropoda; class Insecta; order Lepidoptera; family Nymphalidae; genus Danaus; species Danaus chrysippus. The sequence continues at coordinate 5,187,720 of CAKASE010000066.1, read as the reverse complement.
ACACTACCACAAGTTTATTATATATAACATTTACGAAGGACATGCAGACAAACAAACAAAATTCAACAAACACATACTCAATACTGAACATCTAACACCCATATATATCTTTATATATATAATTCTTCTGTGAGTGTGTATGTCACTGAACTTCTCTCAAACAACTGGACCGATTTTTATGAAATTTTTTGTGTGTGTTCAAGGGGATCTGGGAATGGTTTAGATTCACAACTTATTAGTAGTTGTTGATACAAACGTTTTTTTTGACATTAGATTTGACAACTAACTAATATGTCAATCATTCTGTCGCACTTCAGAACACGGTGATTTATGGCTTAAAGGTAAACTCTAAAAATATAAATAATAAAACGTAACAGATATTTCTTGATTATAGGGCGATACGAAGTTCACCGGGTCTTCTAGTATATATATAAGCTCACCTGTAATAAAGCAGCATACACGCTAGACCAGCAGCAGCAGCGCCCGCTGCAGCAGCAGCTATAGACTGAGGACGGAGCGAGCCGCGCCACGAACACCACCACGCGGTCACCAACACACAGTTCTCCACACACATCACACAGTAGAACACAACCTGCACGATCAAACGGTCATTATGATGATGAGAATCGATGAGAAACAATCATGATGACGATTTTTTATTTAATTTAATTTTTAACTTATTGGGAAACAAACAGTATCACAACCAATCAATTGAAATAATTCATACAAAAATACATAAACCGATTAAGTATCCACCGATTACAAGTTCATTTGGAGCAAAGAAGAATAAAACATCAAAACACAAATTGGCTAAAATATAAAATAACATATTAAAATTAAAATACAAAAATTGATGACATTGAGCAAAATAATAATATGATCAATGAAAATTAAGACAATTATTTAAAAAAAATCATGAGATAAACATAAATTAATAAAAAAAACTAAAAATAAATTAATTGCAATTTACATTATACTAATTTCTTTTTTTATTTTATTGATATAGATGATGAGAAATGATGACTTCATCATCAATATTATTATCCTATGACTTAATATGGTTTTAGGGAGGTTAAGGCTTAATATGGACGTTCAGTTAAATCAGACGTGGATAATTAAAAATCATTAAGATATGGTGATGAAATGACCGTGAAATTTACCTAGGACATAATTTTGTGCATATTCGTGAATCACAGTTACTTTTAAGCCTTAATTGGGAAGTTAAGTTGATACAAAATTATTATAGTATCATTGAATACAAGTATCATCAAATCAGAATGGTCACACGAAATTATCGTGGATGAAGTACAAATACTTCCTAAATTTTGAGAATCTAATTTTACACCAAAAAAAAAACTGTAAAATATATACGTATGAATGAATTTTGCCACTTAGTAGATATTTTCATATAGCTCAAGAAACTGTTTGGTAAACAAATATTGGATAGGAGTGAAGTCAATCTATGCGAATATGAGTTTTATGTCTATTGTAATAAAAAAGTACTTTTGGACTAAATTGTCAGTTAGGAGGTTTTGGTATTTCACGTTATGATTTTATAGTTATTAAGTCACGATAAAATTAATACCATTAAAAATCATACCATTTTCTGTCTGTGATTGTGCTCTTGAAGATTAATGTACGCGAACACATACACAAAAGCTATCAGCGCTGACAAATAAGCTTTACGTGGACGACTTATTCGTTCGCCGTGGAAAACATTCTTTGGTGATATCAACCATAAAAACATTGATATCCAATGTAGACCTGAAAAAATATATATATATTAATAATAAATTTAATTAATGATGACCAAAATTGATTATAATACTTACTTATAACTAGAAACACCCAATATTCGTACACTAAAGCGAAAACGCTTAAGGCACATATCCTAGCTGACACGGTGCCAAGACGCCAAAGAAACTGCAAACATAAAGTATTATAGTTAAATAAAGTAGCCATGAATCTAGACTAGATAATGAGAATTATATTAATATGGCAAGTTTCATTAATTTTAAGTTAATATGGAATTTATAAAATCATAAAATTGCTTTCAATTGAATATAAGACGGTTTTTCTATGTGCTATATATCAGTATCCTTAATAAAAGTTTTCATTATCACACTTCGTTCAGAGCGTTAATAGTTTTTCACACATTAACGTGGGCTATTGGAAACAATTCGTACGTATCTACCGATAGAAACTTGTATCAAGCATATTGATGATTTTTTATCTCATAATTTTCCTTTAACAGTGGTTCTATTAGAAAGACGAATGAAAATTTTATTCTAGGGCATTATAAATTACAAATACAATTAGGACTTGTTTCCTCATACAATTTTCCTATTATAGTGGTTCTACCAAAAAGATCAATAAAAATTCTGATCTAGGACATCAAAAATATCAAATACAATTCTCACTTGTTTTCTCATAGACTTTTCCCAATATCACTGCGGTTCTATCAGAATAATGGACGAAAATTCTAATCTAAGACATTATAAATTTCAAATACTTCGTAATTTAAGGACTTACCTGAAAAATGACTCCCAGCCACGTCAATACTAGGCGATGTACGTTCTGCAAACGAACGTTTTTACTGAAGCTAGCGAGTGCCCAACACACGGAAAACAAAGACAGCGATGCTGATATCACGTTCAGATCCGCGAAAGCTTTGTTTGCTGATGGAAGAATAAGAAAATATAACTAATATTGAAGTTTTAAGTATATTTTTGTATTTGCAAGTACGTTTTAAGAAATATTACTTGGTACATTACAAAAGTACGTAGTTTAAATGTATGACATTACAGAAAAAGGTCAAATGAATCAAATTTATTTTATCTAGATGAAGGTAGTTTTCATACATGGATGATTATTAAGCTAATTGTACTCAGGTATTTTTGTCACCAGTAAATAATTAAAAAAGTACGTAATTAGATATGTAATTACATAAAAATATTGTTTTTATTATTCTTGGCAGCTTATAAATGTATTTTTTATTTATTACCTGATGGTTCATCGACAGTGGGCTCTGTAAGTGTCAATTCATTCGATGTTTCTAGATCAGCATTTTTAAGTAAGATGTGTATTTGTAAAAGCAGCATCGGAGCCGCCTCGCAGAAGGCGTGAACCAAACGTAACATACCTGGAATGCCAAATAACAAAAAGGTTTTATATGTTACTTATAAATGAACGAAATAAATTCCTCAGACTATTGTTTATTTATTTATTTAAGGACGACTAGTAGCTACTACATGTTTTTATTACAAATGTAAAACAATTGAATGAAAATAGCTAACATGTGACACTTTTTAAAGTAGCCACAATAATCGCAATATTTGTTTTAAAAATACATTAACACAATTATAGCAACATCAGTAGAAAGATTTAAAAAAATAAGTTAAAATTGATAAAAATTTAAGACCATAAAAAATAACATAAAATTAAAAACGCAAATAATTCTAGGGAAAAATAATAATTTAATGCTATTATATACTCACATAAATCCCTAACTTGATGTTTAACCCGTCTCAGCTCAACTGGTACTAACAATCTTGCATAGCGCCAGAGAACACCCATTTGCAAGCAATGAACCAATATTGGCAACCAGGGCGGCCGATCCTTACGATCTTCACTCGCCCACCACATATGTAGATACCAACGAATTGAAAGCACCTATAATAATACACAGTTATTTAAAGATTCATATTAATATTTTTAAGTACATTTTCTTTAATACAAACCTGCGATATGAGAAGGGAAGTAATGACTATAGAAATAGTAGCAGCAAATGTACATTTGTAGCCTCTCTCAAGAAGCGCATAACCCATTACGAGGTCGAATACAACGTCGCAGAAATATCCAGCCAAGGATATGACGTTGAATAGAACATCGCAAAGGGGTAGGAATTCCGCCATTTTGGAACATTTCTCATCTATTTCTTTGGTTATACCTCCATTTCTGTTGACAAAAATATATAATATTATCTATTAATGTGAAGTTAATACTTAATTTAAATTTAAATACATATATTTATTTATTTCACATGTATAATTTCAGTTTAGAATCAAACGATAGGAAAAAACGGGTGATCAATTGACATTATCAGTTAATTATAGGTTTTCTGATTTTTCCTTTTTTTCCTAAAATGTCCATTATATTTGTAATAACTTATATATAATATGTCTACGCTTAAGAAAACTAGAAGATTAACTTTGATTAAGTTATAAATATTTGCTATGCATGAAACGGAACCTATTACAAGTGACATTTGAAAACGTCTTTTGAATTTGACAATCGACGTAAGACGACGCTCACGACGGATAAACAACTATATTTGAACTGGTTAATAAAATTAGTCCTTTCTAGCAACTTCCATGATTATTAAATGAAATGTCCAACTCCATGGATTTAGTAACTAAAATAGGAAAGGATACGTCGAGATCCGCTTGCAAAAAGTGTGGTTATGCGGGACATTTAACTTTTCAGTGTAGAAACTTTATCAAAGTGAGTGAATCTTTAATTATTGTAATAAAGTTTGTATCTTACAATCCTGTTTATTAATTACTACTGAATATTTCGATAATGAATTTCTATTTCGGACCGCTAATAAATTAATTACGCATACATAAGGTTCTCTAAATATAAATTATTACTTTTACTATAAATATGTTAAAAATCACATGTTACATATAAATTTAAGCATATTGTTAAGAATACTTTCATTGTGTGAAAGAATCAAGTCAATTTTCTTTATGAATAATGCCATTTTTGCTCTTTTCTAAAGACATTTCTAGATATTTCAATAATCACTAGGCTTCTAAAATTACCATTTTTCTAGTTGTGAACTAAGTAACATAAATTTTAAAGTTTTCATAGAACTGAATCTTTATAAAGCTAACTTAATTTCTTATATCATAGGTCAATTTCATTATTTTAAATTAAATAAAGATTCAGTCACATATATTAAAACTTTCAATTGATATATTAAATACTAGAAGACCTGGCAAACTTCGTATCGCCCTATAATCAAGAAATATCTATTACGTTTTTTTATTTATATTTTTGGAGTTTACCTGTAAGCTATAAATCTCCGTGTTTTGAAGTGCGACAGAATGATTGACATATTAGTTAGTTGTCAAATCTAATGTCAAAAAAAACGTTTGTATGGGAAATAGAAAAGGGCTGTTTTTATGGTTTTCCCAGTAATGAATCAATTTTTTTCAGCTTTTATAACTTCCCTGAACCTCCACGAACATTTCAAGACTAAGATAAGATAAATCCGTTCAGCTGTTCTCGAGTTTTAGCGAGACTAAGGAACAGCAATCCATTTTTATATATATAGAAGACTATGCTGTCACACTCAATAATAATTACTATTTGATTGCAATATTTATATACATGTATTCAAAATATAAATATTAAAATCTTTTTCCAGGTAGATCCAAATAAAGAAATAGTACTTGATGTTAGTAGTACAAGTAGTGATACCGAAGAAGAGTATGCGACTCCATTACAGAGTTTACGAGAGGCGGAATTACGACAGAAATTACAGGAGAAGTTAAAGAAAGTAAAAGAAAAGAAGAAAAGCAAGAAAAGAAAAAGATCCAGGTGTGAAGATAAAAGAAAAGAATTCTAAAATAAAACTTGATGCTTGATAACAATTATAAAAAAAATTGAATTTTTATAATGTCTAATGATTTTTGAGTACTTTTAATGACTTTTTACTTTTAAATTTGTTTATATTCTGAATTTAAATAATATCATATTGAAATATGTGGCTAACTTTCTATTATATATATTCCAGATCAACAAGTTCTTCGAGTAGCAGTTCGGATTCAGATAGCGATACTAAAAAGAAATTGAAACATAAAAAGAAACACAAAAAATCTAAGAAATCACACAAATCACATAAGAAGAGTAAAAAATGATATTAAACTTATATTAAGTGTCTGAATTAAATGTTTTTTATACCTAAGCTTATTTTTGTTTTAAAAACTATTTATACCCTTAATTTTTTATATCCCTGAGAACTTAAGATACCTGAAAATTATTTTAACAAATTTAACAGAGACAAAACCTCTAAGCATTAAATGGATTCACTGTGTGTGTGCCAAGTAGGTACATTGTGTTGCAAGGAGAGGAGCTTCAACAGTGCCTGGGACTTGTGACCCAGGTGTAGGTTTAAGAGGCCCTATCTAATGCGTGTTATACACTCACCTCCACTATCCAAGCTCTTTTCTCTACTTAACCAATCAAATTAAGGAATCTATGTCTAATAAAATAAATTTGTTTGTAAATTTGTTGCATTTGATATAAATTATAATTTCGAAATTTTAATTTCATTGAATACTAATGATTTTTAAAGCAGTTACAATAAGATAAATATTATTTTTGATCATACTGTTATATAAGTGTAATACTGAGTAGCAATACATTAATAGTTTCAATACCCTATAATATACCCCATTTAATTCTTTGTTGATGGATATAATATGGATATAATAATATGATAAAACATAGTTTTGGAGATGATCCGAATAATGGCTAATTGGTGCAAATACAATGTGCTTTGAGACTATATGACTGTAAGCTTTATAGGACATGGAACTCTGGTTTTAGACAAAACCATCAAGGAATTAATAATTCTTAAGAACTGTATGCAGTTTTTCTTAGGCAGTATTGTTAGAACATTTGCTATTTCATACACTTACTATGACTAGAATAATTTAATGTTTGCAATCATAACGATATTTTTAATATTATCTTGATTTGTGAAAATAATATATCGGAAGATACCTTAATAAGTAAACTGAATAGCATTTTCTAGTAAACCTATGCAGGGAAAGGAAAAAACTGATTTCTAAGATTTTTTGATATGAGGTGTCTCACTCTAGAAAGCGTCCTACAGTTGTATGTACACTGAGACGCTATTAATATTACCAATCGGTTCAAGTTAACCAATACTGTCCAATAGTTTATCAAAATCTGTAATGTTGTTTTTACTTCTTTTGCAAAATAATAGGAAAAATCAGTACCAGAGCATCAATGTGTGAAAGAATGTGTGATTTTTATTTACACCATCACTGGGCAGGTTTATTTGTTTTCTCAAAGATAAGTAGTAATACATATAATGGATAATTATCTTATTCTTGTGGTTTACTTAACAATATAAATCAATCATTACAACACAAAAACACTATAAAGTTTTCCTGGAATTTAAGCATCCCTTAAAGTCAGGTGGGCATAACACCTTTTGTTGACTAGATATTATTATAAGTAAGTACAAAAACCTACAATATAATAAAGCACCTGCTTCAGATCATAGCGTTACAAATAATAATTATTGAAAAATATATTATACCTACTTTATTATATTCTTCAATATTTGTTAAAAGTAAATTAATAACAACTGAATTGAACTCGAAATAAAATAGAGATATTTTACTTATTAATGATCTAAAGACCTTTATTTTATTTGTGTATAGAATTTAAGTTTCAATCAATAATATAATTAATGATTATAACAAAGTTTGTTAAAAGGTTTGTTAAGACAAGTAAAAGAGAGCGAAAGTAGAAAGTATGTAAACTATGCTAAATTGTATTAATGGTTTATTGTAACGATTCCGTTATAATTTGTATTAATGGTATCCTATAACTTATAAAATGACATATTTATGTATGTATTATAAATATTTGTTACCTGAATCACTCAAATTCCTTAAATTACGTTGAAAGTATGTTCACAAATTTCACCGAGCACATGAACAAGTTATTCAAACCATGATTATAATAATTTAATTTACTCTAAATATTACACTATTGATGTAAAATAACAAATATTATTGTATAAATTCTATTAAAAGCTCAAATATTTTGGTTAAGTCGTAAGAAGTTTTAGTCAAGTTCACGTCAAAAGTTCAAACACCCTACTGCCATCTAGCGGCTGGAATGTTAGATATTAGTAAGCACTAAGCTCGTCGATCGTTTTGTTGCAAACATCAGTCACCGCATATTTAAATGAACGCACCCAGGCTAACAATTTAAATTCTTGCTAGATTTTGTGTCTTGAATCTTATATGAGTTTAATAATAGTTTATTAAAAAAAAATGCCGTAGGTACATGTTTTACTGATCAGTATACACTTATGGAATAATTTATTAAGGTATATAAAAAAATCGTTTTAATTGCTAAAAACATAAATGACTTTGTACTTATTAAGTATTCAATGATGATAAGTATAATTTGTGTAAATAATAAGAGTAATATTATTATAAGGACTTAATATAAGCGTTTGATAGTTTGCTTATCTTCTTTAGACCAAGGTAAACTAATCTTGCTTTAAATCCTCGAGGGCTTCAATGAAGCACGCATTCAGATATCCCAAGACTAGTTATAATGTCTATTATAATGAAATTTGATTTGAAGTCGGCTAAAATTTTAATTAAACTTATATTGATCGCTGTTGTAGTTTTTATTTTATTAATAAGCTTTTGGTTTTAAGAAATTTAATTTATAATAGTAGATTTTTTATTTTTCTATCACATTTATAGAATTAGATATCCTATATAAATTAGGTCAATGGAGAAACATGTAGGATATTTTTGATTGAAACTTCTTATGATGATCCAATCACCAATTGGTGAAGGATAACGGAAAAATATCATATTCGATTATTAAAGATTTATAAAGGTTCAAAGTATATTTTTAAACCAACGATTAAGGTAGGTATATTAATTTAAAATATGTACATGTACAATAATGTACCTTGTATATACATACATAATACATGTTATAATATTGTATAATATTATGTAAAGATATATTTTTGACATGAACGCGGGTTCGGCTTGAGTAATTTTTAGATCCCGCCTGTAGATACGAATGTTGCCAGCACAACAATATAAAATGATAGTAATGGGAATAAAAATGTCAATACACTTAAATATTTCTGAAATTTTAAGATTAATAAACATTGAATATGGGACGTAAAGCGAACGAAAACAACAATATATCGCAATCTAAATGACTAATACTATTTTTATCACACGAGCTGTTATATTTACATAAAAATACTTATTAAATATAAACATGGCAACAATACGTCAAGCACAACCTCGTTAAAATTATATGTGTGACATCTTTCTAACATTTGGAAGATTCAAAACGCCTAAAAAAACTTAAAAATAACTCTAAAAGAACTTAATCTCAAGGAACGACATGAATTAGTGGTTTTCTATTTATAGTTAAAATACTACTTAGAAATTAAGTTGTAGGAACCAGTATTTTTACGAATATTATATATTAATGAAATCACTGAGTATATAGGACTATAAATCGTATTAATTCTTTTTTCATGTTTTTTATACAAAATGATGTTCAACAATTTACTTTTAGAATTTATGTTTATGTCGTAATTAATTAACCTTTTCAGTACGTTATTACTCTTATGCTCTCGGTGGTATTTTTAATATTAGGAACTTTAGAACTATACCTGTTAAAAATACAGAATACTGAAAATAAAATAAACTAAATCAAATAGAGATAGCGCTTAATTTATGACCTAAATTAACTTAGTGTGTGTTTCAACCAAACCTAAAAGTCTATGTAATTCATGGAAACTATTCAATGATTTAAACATCGTAAAACGACTTGAATTTTGGTTTATTTGTAATCTGTCAAGATCTCCAGAAACATTAAATGATATAAAGCTTCTGTATAATTCCTACAAGCTTCTTTCCTTACACTAAATATTGAATAAGGTTTTCATTAATTAACCCTTAACCTTTTAAGATACTGTCATCTGTGAAGATTTGTATATAAAACATTGGACAGTGGACACTATACATATTAAATTTGATACAAACTTGTGATAAATGTACTGTTGTTTACACAGAAAACCATGTATTCTCATTTTTTGGACGAATCAAAGCTTTTGTAACTATTTTATGGTAAACTCTTTTGTGCATGTGGCAACATTTATTTAATCTGCAGTCTACTTTTATTTCTACTTTTAATTAAAACTCTGCAGACTGCAACACCCAAGGACAGTCCACCACAATATAAAATGTCTTATTTTTTTGTTTAAATAATTTAAATGACCAAGATCAATGAACATAGAAGTCAAAAATTTTGAGAAGTTTTTTTTTAATGTTATCGTTTTATTCGAATAGCAATCGTGGAATATTCCGCCAATGTCATCGTTTTTATTTATTGGACGAATTATAATCTCGTGTCCTGCTTGAGAAGATTTTTCTGAATTCCTTAAAGCAGACAAATTTTGACGTTGCCATAGCAACGTATTGTTTGACACCAGATACATTGGCATATATAATTGTGTTCATACTTTAATTATTTCTTTATAATTATGAATAAACCGCTAAGTCGTGATGATATTACGGCTATGGAGAGCCAATTGAAGCAGAGTTTGGAAGAGGACAAAGCGTATTGGAGAGTTAATGATGTGAAATGTGATGCCATACATACTGCCAAAACTTATGAAGAATTCGCGTAAGAAAAAAATGCTTTTATCTTGAATGCTTCAATAACTTAATGAATTAATAGGGATAGTTTAGTAATAGATTAATATAGCTTACTTTTTTAAAAAGGGGGAGTTTTGTACCTTATATATAAAGTTATAAGGTCTATTATCTATATGACAAATTATGTCTATAGCTTCAACCGTAAATATAACTGTGTCGGATTGCCAAAGGTAATTTAAACTATTTTTTATGCTATGCTATTGTTACTAGAATCGTGGAATATTGTGCCAATGTCATTAACTAAATATCACTCAGTAAAAATATTGCTTTATATAGGGAATATCAACAAAATTTATCAATAGGGGTGGAATATATGACAATGTGTACCGAAAATATCAACTATTGATTTCATTGCCAGTTTTTTTCATGGTTTGTCATACCAAAAGAGCGGGAAATATTTTATAATACATAAGTGCTCTGTACCTTTAGTACAAATTTTCATCGACATATGACACATTTCCCGATTCTTATAACTAACGTTATCACTATCATAAAATAAATATAAATAAAAAACTCAAAACGCAGCGTATGTAGTGTGACGAATGAAACTCGTGATAAGGGTATTCAGAACTCTTGTTATTTGATTTTTAGCGACCGTGTTGCGGCCGCACACTTACGACCGTTGGACAAAGAAGACATGAAGAAGAAAGCTTCCACTTGGAATCAATACGCCTCCAAAGATAATGATGATGATAAATAAAACAATAATTAATTAAACCCATATTAATTTAATAATCCATAGCAAAATAAACTGATAAAAATATTAAAAGACGTATATTTTTTTGTCATATTGGACCTTTTTGGATGTTTTTGTATGTTTGTATTTATGCTTTTTTCATTGGATTAGACATGAGTATGATGATTTCGACCTTGGTGTGGGAGCTCTCTCTCTTGGGGAAGTAGAAGCGTCTATCATTCCTGTCCATTGGCACCAGTGGCTTGTCGTACCAACCGTAGCTGGTGGCATATAATTAATATTAAATAAAACGATAAGCATTTGTTAACAGCAATTTGAAATCAAATTATGTAATATTTTCATTTTATTGCCATGTGAAAAAAATATCTTATAAATGAAATTATATATATCACCGGTATTATAAAAGTTGGCAATAAAAGTACATAGTAGCGTGTTTAATAATATTTTAACAAAAATGTTGCCATAGTCATTTAAAATGTTTTGTTACGATAGAAATTAAAATTTGTTCACACAAATATTATTTAAACAAGATAGTCAATTGATTAGAACAGTTTTTTTAAGATATTTTATATTATACTTAGAATAATAACTACAAAGTACATACATATTTACTCAAAAATATGTACAACCAGGTAGTATTGCTTACCTAAATTATATTTGGCACCTTTATTTTTATCTAGTCAAAAACATACGTTATGATATTATTAAGTCTTACAATGCTTAGGTGTGGCAACACTTTATTTTCAATAAATAAGTATCAAACCAGAAATACCCAATCTTCTACGTAGATACTTTAACGCTTATATATTTTTATAATTTTTAAACAAATTTTCTTGTAATTGTGACATCAACGTCATAATTTTAAACCCCTACATCAGGCAAAGGCACATACATATAAAGCCTAACATTATGTTATTGTAAAAAAAGTTTTTATTAATTTCAACTCACACTTGGTTCTCGGTAGCCGGCGATGGGTACTTGCTGTGTGGTCCCTTAGCCCTCGTTTGTGCTACATTGAAATGATAATCATCCACCTTCTTCTTTTGTTCTTTAGATTCAGCTTTTAATTGGTCGTGGGCAGCGTAGAACTTACCAGTTACCGGTATAGCTAAAATATAGAACAAAAAATTCTTATTCACTAACAGGTATCTAACCAGTAAAATCCAGTTATATCCGGTTTAACTGTGATTAGTTCAGCTTCGTTTCTTAACTAAAGTCGGTGTATTAAGTATGTTATGTATTTATCATAATAAATGTTACCTTTCGTCTTGATTTGCTTTAACGTTTCTCAAAGCCTGCTCTATATTATAAGTGATATTAAACCATTATACACATATATATATATATATATATATATATATATATATATATATATATACTGGCTGACACGGCAAACGTTGTTTTGCCATATAAAAAAATAGGTGTTGGTGATAAACCATAAAAATTTTGGGATGTTTGTATTTTTAATGCTACATTATAAAAAAATAAAAACAAAAAATATCGTCCGAAAAAAAAATTAAGGGTAAATTTATTACGATAAGACAACAAGTTCTAAATTAATATTTAGTATTTTACTGTTACCTATTACAAATCTTATAGAACAAATATTATTGCAATTTAAGAAAAAAATATTATTACTATATATCAATATAGTTTCTTTGAAATTAAAGCCTATATTTTCCCGAACAAACAAGTGGACAAAAGATACTTTATTTTAAATGAAATATCTAGCATACATCTCTATGACATTTTGATATTTAATAAGGAAAAAATATCAGTAGAATTAATTTCGATGTATTATTACTACTTGGTGATTAATGCTCAAACCTTCTCCATGTGAGAAGATATCTTTGCTCAGCAGTGGGCTCTGATAGGCTGATGATGATGATAATATCAATTGAGAAGCATCAAATAATGTTTTTATACTTACATCCAAAGTTAGGTCTGTAAATCTTATAATTCCTGAAGTGTTTCACTTCTCTGTAAATCATTTCGTTCAACATGTGTATGTCTATCGGCATTCGGGTGCCGAATGTACATTTTGTGTCCACGACCATTGTTATATAACTAGAAATATATTTTTTTTAATATAAATATAGTTAGTTGAACAAGGTATTTCATATTAATCCTATTTGTGATAATATTATCTATATTTAAATCATACTTTGGTTGTATATTTTCATATTACTGAATTGTGATACGAGCTAATAAAAAAAAACTTTTTTTTAAATGTTTATAATAGTTTTTTAAATATTGTTTATTACAATAAACTATGTACATATAATTAATTATTCTATGAGATAAAGATCAGTTCTAACAAAACTATGTACAAAGATACTTTTTAAATTCTAACTATAATATAATTAATAGAAGTAAAATTATTTACATTTAATAGTTTTTATTTTAATACTAACTTAGTTCAGACGATGCTTCCAAAAATAAATAAAAGTGATTATAAAATGTATAATTTTGGTTCATGTAATGACAGTAATTTTTTTCAAAGATTTGACATTTAATATTTATATAGAATATACAAATATATACACATTTTAAAAAATAATGTAGGTTTTTTAAATATCTACTTAATATAGGTTTTACCATTTTTATATATGTATCAGCATAATAAGTTACTAATAAGCTTAAATCTCAGAAATCATTTGCTCATATTGTAAATACTTATATTATTGCTCATTACCTTTAAATTTAAAAAAAAACTGAATAGTTAAGTATGACATCTTATAATCAAGATAACATATACATTTTACACAATGCCTCAATAAGATAGAATGAAATTGTAGGAGGCAAGTACAAGTAGTAAAACCTTTTTGCTATTTTAATATTTTAATTAAGTAATTATTTGGTTACTAAATATCGCAATAAATAAAATACATAATTCCAAACAATATTTATAGAATATTTTTTATATATAAATGAATATAATATTAAAAAATATTAAATATAAATATACAATATCAAAGCTGTAATCAACAGGTGTTGCTTAATGGGCGCTGTAACAGAGTTAGAGCCTGGAGGCTGATTAGCGCTAGATGACGAAGATTTCAACAGATTACCGCAGATTACCCGACGGGATTGATTACGTTTTACATAATCACATCAAATATATTGATATTTTTACATACAATTGTTATATTTAATTTATTTAATAACATATATCTTTGATTCTCGTAATGAGAACTAAGACTTTCGTGAATATTCATTTAAATGAAACTATTTTCGGATTACTCTCGTCTGCCCGTGATCACGGTTGCAAAGTAACCAAAACGGCGGGATTATGTAGTTAAAAATAATAAAATACGCGTAGTAATCTGAAAATATTACCTTCATTTAAATGTTTGATGTAATATAAATAAATTTGTTATGGAAAATAATAATTTTTTATATTAAAGCAGGTAAGCAAGAATAAAATAAATAATAAATGGAATTCTTTAAATGTGGTCCTCTGTAGAATTAAAAGGCGGCCGGTACGCTATATCTGTCATTCCTGAGGTGGCTTCGCGCGTGAAACACTTTATACATATGATACGGTGATAAGCGGAGCGGGTGATGTAGCGTTTGAAAACATATTAACAAAAATTGACAATATTATCTTTAGTTCAGTTGTGATTCTCGTTCAAAAAAACGAATATTTAAGATTAATTTTTCTTATTTTTATTTAACTGTCAATGTTATTTCTATTATCTGTGGCAAGAGATACTATTAATGCTATATATATAACCTCTGTGAAGTTCCTAAGTATCTAGTATGTGTAAAAATCGCTGATCTCCTCAATGTGGTGTGTGAGGTGAAAATTCCGATCGCCGTGCGCCCTCCATTGATATTACGAGCATCCGCGAAATCGACTTCCGACGGTACAACTATTTCATAAGGCGTATAATTGAAATATCATCGGCTCTAATGGGACGGGGCGCGGGACTTGGTCCTTGACCCACACGACGACCAGGATTCAACAGATAATGTAAAGAATATATAATTAACAGATTATATAATGCTACTCGTATATTTGACAGTTGTTTTGACAGCTAAGCAAGGAGGTTTATATAAAGACTCACTTTTAATGTTAGCCAAAGATTTTTATAAATATATATATTTTTAATTAAGTTTTAATTAATATAAAATGCTACTTATATCTCACATTTAAATATTACGTCATATTTTATAGACGAAACATCGTATAAGGACGGGAAAAACTATTGTAATTCTTCTTCTACAGGGTGACTGGTGAATTACTATCAATATTTAAGGAGAATACTCGGTACATGATTCTCATTCGAATCATGTAAAAAAAATAGGTACTTAATTTTTGACCAAATTTCCGTATAAATAAATAAAGTGTGGACACGTTCCAAGTGTTCCAAGTGTGGACGCGTGCGACAGCGTGCTGATACAACATGACCGCGCTGCACGCGTATGTGTGTGTGTGTGTATACCTAATCTGTAGGGTGTCCACACGATGCGTAATTAATTACATAACTTTTGGTTAACTTTACTTAGAAGTTTATTAATATTTTTGTTATATTAATTTTTAATTTGTCATATATGATCGTCAAATATCACGTCCTCAAGTATCGATAGTAATTCACCAGTCACCCTGTATATGTGTGTATATATTATGTATATGTTAATGGTATCTTTACCAGTTGAAGACTATTCCAATGTTGTACATCAGGTGCGTACAGGTAAGGCCAAGCAATCTGTTCCTGATTATTCATACAATTCAAACTCGGCAATTTCTAGAATTGATTGAAACGGTAATTTGATTTCGAGATCCGATTTCAATGTTATCCGGGTTCATTGTAATAAGTGGATTGTTAAAAAATATAAGTATATATTAATATGTAATTAATTTTATATTCACTTTTATTAGGACCTTGAAGTGATTTTCTATTTGTAATATCGTAAGCAGCATTTTAGATACAAAAATCATTTAAAACTAATTTACCTTAATATTTTTTCGAGAACATTTTCGAAAGTTGTGAGAACTAATAAGTTTGATGATAAAATAGTTATAGCCTTTTCGAGTCATCTCTTTACTTTGTTTCAGTTTTGATAAAAGGGGTTATTAAAATTCTTTTTGAAACGAACGTGATTTTTTAGATTAAATTTTAAGTATAGCGAATTTTTACTGATTAATTAGTTTTGGTTAAATAATTATCGAACATATAAGATAGATGAAAAGACAAAATGTTTACTGCCATAAAAAAATTTTACCTGAAATAGGTAAATTATTATTATTTACGGATTCAATAGGTAGATTATTTCGACGATATGGGTTGTCTTCTTTTAATTTATTTTTACCTATCTGTATGATTAAAAGTAATCATAATGTTTTTGAGCTATTTTTAATCCCATTATATTGATTTTTTATGGTTTGAATAAATAGCTATAATTTTGGAACTAGCGAAGTATTAAAAGTTTTGAATTGTTGAAAGTTCTTCGAAATCTTTTATTTAAAAAAATTGACGACAACCTCTGTATTGGCGTTAGATTATATTAGTACCTTTTTTTGATGACGCAGGGAAACTCTTTTTACGAGCCGTCCAACCGGCCTTGGTGGGGCCGGAAGGGATGTGTGAGGCTCGGCCTGGGCAGGCCCCTACTCACTAAAACCACTGCGAAATCCATCGGCCGCTATGTCGGTGTACCCCGGATCTGTCAGCGACAGTGGAAATATTATTAGTACAGTGGAAATATTTTATTTTAGCCGTCACGTATTGCCATTATTCAAATTAATAAAAATACATTATTATTATTGTTTATCAGAAAGTTACTTATGGCAAGCGATTTTGTACATAGTATAATTTGTTTTTAGCTTTAAAAATGTAAATCAATCTGGTGCAAACGTAAATCTTATATTTAAGGAACAGTTATTCAATTAAAAGAGTTTGTTTTATTAACTTTGATTAAATAAAAAAATCACTCGTTTGAATTATATTAAGCTCATTTTTGTTTTTAATATTAATATTTATTTTGTAAGTATTAGTTATTAAATATATAAGAGAAAATTCTGTGTATTATTTTTCTTATTGATGTAGAGAGGTAGGTAAACAGATACAATTACATATCAGGAAGGCTAAAATCTAGAAAAGATTCGTTTTTATTGTTAGTTGAGTTCTCTCGATTTATATATTAGTGATGAGTTCGATGAGTTTTTTTTATGAGATAGGTGGCAAACAAGCAGATGGCCTACTTCTTGGTGGGCAGGAGTGACCGTCGCCCAAGGACATCGGCAACATCTCTGTTGCAGAGGCGTTGCCGACTTTGGTTTTTTAGGAATGTGGAAATGATAGAAAATACGGAAATGGGTAATTGGGAATAGGGAAAGGGCAACCGGCACTCCCACTCGTCAAGAAAACGCAGCCATTAAAGGCTTTTCAAAAAAGACATTAATATATACTGATGCGCCTTGAAAAAAAAAACAATAAGTAAAAATATCGGTGATGTAGATGATAATTCACGACACTGTCACCAATCCTGTTGTATTTTGAATTATCTGGATTTATCAGGATTGATAACATATATTGCGCACACGCAGGGCCGTGCCTGACGGGCGTTCATTGCGTGCACCGCACGCAGGCGGCCGAAATTAAGAGGCGGCCAAATCGTTACAAGTTGTTTACTGGGCAAAAATACAATCGGTTTGTTTTCATTAAGATACGAAGTAAAAACAGTTTCTCTAATCTAATCTACCTAAAAAGAGTTTCTCAGAAATAAGAAATGTATAAAAACTGATTAGGTCGTTGTAGTATTTATATACCTAGTCATGCAGCGAATCCGAATTTTTTCGAACATTGCACGAGCGACGAGCCGAAATAGTTTTTTCAATTGACCGGCGTCGCGTAAGCGGTCTTATTCGTCTTATTAGTCGTATTAGTCTATAGACTAGCGAGGATAAATCGTTATTTGTGTCCTGTGTGTGATCCGATATTATTAAAGTCTTTAATTTAACGAATAAAAATTTTGAATAAAACCGGTTTTGGGAACAAAACCAATATTTTTTTTCTTTCTCGATTTCGGTTAACCAAAAACTGATTTTTTTCCCGGTTTGATGCCCTGTGTATAATAATAAACATTAAAAATTAAAGTAGTTTTTTTTAATTTTATCCTGGGGGCGGCCATACAGACTGGCACGCAGGCGGCCATATACCCAGGCACGGCCCTGCGCACACGATAAAAATAAGACCACCTATCATTTTGATTCCAATCTAAATATGTCTAAGCTATGCAATTAAATAAATAGTCCAAAATAATAATGTCTAATGATCTTGTAACTAAAATTTTGAACGTCAAATTTAACAGTGAATTTATTCTTCTGCCTCGAATACATATCACTCATTTAATTCCGACACCTGCAATTTCTAAATCAAATCGCATTTGCCATGACTACTAATGAGCCTCAAGGTCAAATATCGGTTTGAGGGTCGGAGCTGGAAAATCGGGTCTTTTCACGTATACGTCGACGTATACGAAATCTACAAGTTTATTAATATATTCGCCATAATTAAACATAACTCATTATGGCAAATTGATATAAGAACAAAATATTACATTTCAATAAAAAGATATTATGTTATTTGTATTTGATTTCTAAATTTGTTTCGTTTCAGACAATACCGACCAATGTCTGTTAGGTCCGCTATTATCTATCTGTAACAAAATTTACAAGGGATGGATGGCTGCTCATATTTTAAAAAGATTATTAATTAATCGTTATATTCTTATTCATTCTTTCTAAAAAAAGTACAAACTTCACAACAACTCAAAACTTTTCCAGACGAGATAACAAAATCACGACTTTCCCTAGATTCCGAGACTTTAAGGCTGTTCTTACATTATTTAAGATATTTTAAAATTTTAACAGAATACATTATGTTTATTAATTATACTGAAAAAAAAAATGAAATTTAAACTGTTTGATAGTTTGACATTAGAGGAGTTTCGTTAAATGGAGGGAAGAAAATCTGTAGTGGGAAAAAAAGGTGCGTTTCAGACAAGTGTTAGTTATTACTAATTGCCATGCCATGCCAAAGCCATTGCATAAAAACAAAACTTATGAATGTTATATGCTATAATAGTACTTATTACAACCTGGCAAGTACTAATGTGATTTTTCCGAGTCATATGTACTTTCTAAGAGTAAGTATTTAAACACCACTGACGTACGGTGAAGGAAAACATCGTGAGGAAACCAGGACTTATAATTTCACAATTATAAGTTTGAAATCACCAAACCGTCTTGAGCAAGCGTGGTTATTAATGCTCAAACCTTCTCCATGAGAGAAAGAGGCCTTTACTCAGCAGTGGGCTCTCTAAAAATGCTATAATATGTACTTTCTGTCTATTTTCTTTTGCTACCACGGTATTTTTTTGGCATATTTATCCATATTGTGCGATATTCAGGAATTTTGGTTATTAATTCCAAGTAAAATAAAAAGCATCAATGATTTTTTTGTCAACTTATTGATACACAATACTTTTGTTTTACTTGTGAGATCCGTGGTTTCAAAGTTTGTGGACTAAAAACGTGGCGACATTAAATTAGACGTACATATTTCATAATAATATCTGACTCGTAATGACAAGTTAACATATTTAGACAAAACGAATTTGTAAACAAAAGACTGAAATACTTACAAAATTCTGTGTGTATAAAGCGGACAGTTTATTATGGGTGAAAAAGGACTTTTCATTATTTAATTCTTGAGTTACAAAGAGAGTGTAATGGTATGTATATGAAGTGTATTATTGTAATTTGTATGGAAGATAAGCTAAACAAAACGCCGTGTGATTTCGATGTTTTTAGGGGAGTTTGTTTAGATGTAGTGAGTTTAGCCTGAATATGTCATTAATTCTAGTACCTACTTACCGCCAATTTAAACTGTCAATTGTCAAATCAGTATTGTCAACCCTTGAAGCCACTGAAACCGTTCAGAAATAAATTTTATTTAAAAGAATCTTCAAAACCACTATTATGATATAATATACCAAGAAGTTTAAGAAATATTTCCATCTAACAAACTTATTAAAATATTTTTTAAGTATCATCTGTATGTATTTTCAAGTGAAAATTATGACAAAATATTATAATAATGAACGAAATTAAGTTAGTATTCATTGGACACTTTAATATGTAATAATAATATATAAAATAATCGCAATTTTTTAATCATATGCTCAGGTATATAAATTTTGGTGTGAATTAATAATGTTTATATCATTGTAATAAATTGAACAAAAACTTCTTTTAATTAACTATAAACGGTAGATATAATATGAAAAAACTCCTCTACGAACAATATTTGTTTAAAGTGTTTACGATTCAACTCCCTAACGAGATGTGGTCACTTTGAAGAAATATTTTTAAGAGTTTCCGCGTTATGATAGACAATTTTGTTTTCTTTCTTACAAAATTAAATACTTTTAAATGTATATGCTGAGTTTATAGATCTGTTGAAATAAGTAATACATATGAAAAAAATGTTTTAATAAAGTAACAACTATTTAATTAACATACAACTGTTTCTCTATATTAAATGATTCAAAAATATGATTAATCATTATATTCTATTCATAGAATCTAGTCTTGCGTCACACTATAGAAGAAGCGTTTCCGTTATTTCATTATTAAATCTAAAGCAATATGATTGTGAAGCATTTTAACGATTGAATGAAAAACTACAAACGCTCGGTATTTCGTGTGACAGACCAGACTTGGGCTAAGGATACTTAAACTAACTGACCATACATTCACCGTGCGGGTGCCGGGTCCATCGTTGTAGTGAGAGGAGCTTCAACGGTGACTGTGACTTGTGACCCAGGAGTAGGTTTAAGGGGTCCCTATCTAACGCGCTTTAAACACTCACCTCCACCGTCCAAGCTCCTCTCTCTACCTAACCTGTATAAGGTTTCATGTTAGAATAAAAACTGTTATAAATTATAAGATTTTTTTCACAGAATTTTAGCTTTATGTCGTTGGATCTGAGAAAAAAGAAGTTATACTAAATTTTTAACATTGACATTTAAATTTTGATTTACATATAATGAAGTTTTTTGTGTTTTAACTAAGTTATTATCGACATGTAAGTACAATCAACAACAAAATCTAAAGACGTTACAGTGTAACGAATGAAGTCATTTTATTCTGGCATAAGGCTTAAAAATATTCAGCATTAACTGCTTATTCTACCTGGCAATTTTCCCAGTTTTTTTAGCCAGTGTCTGCCTTGCATGTTTTGAATAGTTTTGGCTAATTGTTTTTACAACCGGCCGCCTGCCTGACATCAATTCTCTTTGGGAATCAGCATTAATCAGTGATGTCTAAATAGTCTTAGAAAGTACATATGACTCGGAAATTCAGCATTAACTGCATGTATATGCAATGTTTTCTGGCTTTAAATTAATCACGTTACGTTAATTACAAATAGAGAATACTAATGAATTAAACAACGCAATATTTTTATATAAAATAGTTTAAAAGTTGCTTGAAGCTAACACTGTAAAGTTATAGTGAATTCTATCTTTTAACGAGAATGCTTTTTATTATTCCAAACGTTTAGATATAGAAAACTCAAAGAGAGAGCATCATCAAAAGATAAAATGATATCTCAAGAAGAATCCTTGAATATCAAAAGTTAAATAAAACTAATGTCTTCGGGTTTACTACGGGTTTTTAGTATTC
Source organism: Danaus chrysippus (assembly GCA_916720795.1). Classification (NCBI taxonomy): domain Eukaryota; kingdom Metazoa; phylum Arthropoda; class Insecta; order Lepidoptera; family Nymphalidae; genus Danaus; species Danaus chrysippus. The sequence goes on along the minus strand of CAKASE010000066.1, from coordinate 5,165,789 downwards.
TAAACTACATACTCCATTCGATTCTGTTACTTTGCAGCAACCGTGATCACGGGCAGACGAGATGAAAAATTGACCGGTAGTAGGTAGTTTAAAATAATAAATAACACGTAGTAAAAACAGAAGTTCCTAAATATTGTAATATTGCACAATATCAAAATGAGAAGAGGAAAATCAAAATAATTAAAATTCACTTACTGTACATACAATAAAGTCTAAAATTAATTAGGTTATTTATATTATTAACAATATACATAGATGATGAATGTACGCGCAATCAATTTCAAAATATCTTAATAAATCTAAAAAGTTTTGGTATAAATATAGGCTGTATAAGTAATACTGCTGGAATTCAGTCAAAATCTTTAAAAGGTAAAACATTATATTATATAAAGAAAAAAAGCAATTATCTGTAATACAAAAAAAATATTTATTTGCTAAATAATAACAAAAATATAAATTTAAGTGCAATAAACAGGGACAGAAATGTCACCGAAAGAAGCAGCCGAAATATTATTTAGCTTTACCTTTGATCTCTACGCGAAAAAATATACAAGCTCTTTTTTTTAATTGCACCACAATTGCAATGTTTTAAAAGTAAGTGTATGAAATAGTCACAATTATATTTTAAACAAACCTTTCAAATATGAAAAATATGCTTAATATTATAAATATTTTTTTCGTTATTACCATTCGTAAAAAACATGCGTTTGACGTATGTCATTCGAGGATGATCAAGGCGTGGTTGAGAGTGTATTCTAATCTCTTGACCTGCTAAGCTACTTCTTACGTCCTTGATAGTCCAAAACATGTACCAAACGCAAATTAAGCCCACACATACATATAAGTTGTTTAACTTAGACGGGATTTCATTGTACGAAATTCGGTAATGAGTTAATTAAGGTCGCAACACTCGAACTACGGAATGCCGCAATCATTCATACTTCATACCTTTCACGATGAAAGAAATTAAAATACTTACAAATGAAAAATTTATATAGTAATTATAGTTTGTATACATAAATGAGTAGTGCTATCCTTTGTGGCGATAGTGAATCGATTATCTTAAAACCGTTAAAATATATCCATCCCTATACACCCCGTTATCTTAAAGTTTATGACAGAAAAAAAAATCGCCTCATTAAGTGTTGTAAGTTCGGCAAAATTATTTATAAAATATTTCTTAATAGCTGGGATTTAAAACTTGCGAAAAGAAAATTTTTCAAGTTAGTATTATTAAATATGCTAATTCATTGACAGATAAAAATGGAGAAAAAATATATTTGTAGATTAAAACAAATAATTTCCAATTGACGTTTATTTGTCAAACAAAAAAAAAAGAATAAATTAGGCCAGCATTAAAAAAGTATGACAAAATAAAAGTTATCAAATTACATTTAACTAAATGAGCGTTTCATTGTATTATATTTACTTATCTTTGATATTAATCAATTTGTAATGTATGTAATTGATTTGAAAGCCGCTAATGGTCTTAAATTGAAATTGAGAAAGGATCCAGCGTGAAAATTAACATGTCATTTATGTACAATATATGACAATCTCAAACAGATTCAAAAAAAAATATAATTAAAATAATTTTAACTAAAATACTTAGTTCTTAATATCGTCAGTATTTTAATTATTCTGTATAAAAGTGAAATCTTTTTTTGAATAACCTCTTTGTATGGAACCTTTTTTCAATAACCTCTTTGTACGTCGTAAATTGTTTCGTTTGTTAGCATGCACTGTAAATCCAATGTTGTGATACAAGCGTGGCGGGCTTGGAGTCTTCAGTCGTACGCTATGCTCCACACAGAGCGCACGTGGGCAGAGATAAACTAACTTCATTTTATATCGATATAGTGTACTTTAAAATTTATTTGATCGTGTTTCACTGGTGAGTATTTAATTGTATTAAATAAATTAATAAAATATTATCAGTAATAAATTAATTTTAAAGGATTTATTATTAAATTTTATGATTATTAAATTTTTTTATTTCAATACTCGATTGTAATATTACATGATATTATAGGAGAAATAAATTTTTCAGGTATAATACATTGAGTTTTAAAATAACTCACCCAAAATATATTTTTATTTGAGGGCTAAGGTTTTAATTATAACACGGTTATTTTAGTTTAGGGAAAATTGTAAGGTTTATAACAAAAAGATGTTTTAAACAATGTTTTTGGCGGTTTAACTGCAAACTCTTTAGTGACAAATGTAGATTAAACAATTAAATATTTTTTTCTTACTTAAAAAAGGCTTACGTTTAAAATATTCTGATTTATAAATAAAATTATAAGAATATCTTATATATATATAAATGAAAGAAGAAAACCTGAAAGAGTACATAAACTTGTGTATATATTCTGTCTTCATCAATTCCAATAGCCAACGAATATTTTTTTATTTAATGCTTTATAACTTGTTGAAAAAGACCAAATTCTGACTTCATTCATCTTTTTCTAATTCCTTAGTTGTTTTCTCTTATTAATTCTCAATGGCCTATAATAGATATTTAAGAATTTTTATATAATATATATTACTGTTAGCCCTTCGGCTTTGATAGCGTCATCAGTAAAGAATATGACTAAAATCTTAAGATGTATAGAATTATTACTACAAATGTGCATTGTTACTACATACTACTCGTTTTCCGTTTCTCATACAATAACATATTAATACTATAACGTTAGTATTTCTTAATGAAAAACTATTAACTCTACGTATTTAGTCACGATATGACTTTTAATAACTATAAGTCAGTGGTGGCCTAGTGGTTAAAAGGTCCGCCTCTCATGCATGAGAGCGCGGGTTCGATCGTGGCCCGGGGAAGTACCAATGTGAGTTTTCCGAGTCATATGTATTTTTTAAGAGTATTTAGACATCACTGATTAATGCTGATTCCCAAAGAGGGTTGATGTCAGGCAGGCGGCCGGTCGTAAAAACAATTAGCCAAAACTATTCACAACATGTAAGACAGACCCTGGCTAAAGCTGGGAAATTGCCAGGTAGAAGAAGGACATTTAATAACTCAAGTTAATGCAAATGTAGGAAGATTTATGAATGAATTGTTAACGCTACGTATGTAGTGACGACACATACTTAACTAGGGTATAATATCAATAGTGTACCTTAATTGCTACGAAAGTATGATTTGATATTTAGGTAAGGTAATAAGGTCAGGTAGGTAAGGTAAGGTTAGGTTAAAAGGTAATATAGGTTAAAAAAATATCAGAAGTGACGGAGAAATTTAATTACTTCAAAAGAAATAAACAATACGAAAATGAATAAAATAAAAGACTTTCTAATAATTGAGCTCTGTATCTATATCTAAGTTTGTTTACAGAGTTAATAAAGAAATAGACAAGGAATGTTTGTTAAATACAGCGGAGTAAAAACGTAATAAATCATATTTAGTATTGAGAAGACGGGATGAAAACTCTATGAGATGCACTTAGAGGCATCAGATTTATAAAATTCGTTAGTAATACACTCTGTCAATTTGTTGCCTGGAATGTCTATAGATTTATAGATCTATATTGTAAGATTTTAAAACAATTCATTCGACACATTTGTTTCGTAAAATTAATATAAAAGAAATAAAATTATAATTATATTTTAAATATACGAATGAAAAAGTTATTTTTTTTACTTTGATTAAGTTTATAAAGAAAAACTTTCACGTATAAATTTCTTGAAACTGCGTAGTTGAACATTTTATGGCGTTCAGATACAATTGCATTTAATAATGTAATTTTTATAAAATATATAAATACGTAAGTGTCATTTTAACTATTATTTATGTATAGTTGATTTTTTTTCATGCTATCTCTTCATAATCTTGAGTACCGCGTGAAGAAACACGAAGGAGTTTGTCGAATGGAATAAAGATGTTTATTTAATTTAGATAATATTTAAAAGACTACTAATATTTTAACCATATAGTTAAAGTTATTTAAATTAAATATGTCCAAAAAGTTATACATTAATAAATGTTCTTTTCTTTCTGTATCTTAACTACAATCACTTCAATCGAGACAACAAAAAAACATCTACCAAATTACAATAACATATGACTCTCTAAAACTATTAAAATGTTTGATAGAACAGTTTTTTCACGTTTTTCCACGTTCAAGACTTAATTTTTTAATATCCATAGAGGTTTGTATATATAAATGTTTTATTCAAAACAAATTATATACTTGGACAATATTCTAATTTAAATATATTAGTACTATTGTAGAATAAAAGGATGGGGAATAAAATCGACTGTTAAATATTTTAACCAATTTAAATTTAAACGCACCCCAAATAATATTACTATTGACAGGATACTTCAAATTTACATCTTTATTATTATGTCAAAAACATAGTTTATATTGATCATGTATTTGCAACATTTAAAGCTATTAACAGTACGAAGGTAACAAGGAAATATTTAATGTAAACCAACCTTAATATCCGATGTATTTCTAATTTCCGCAAACCCTGATTATGTGTTACGGTAAATGTTTGTGGCATCTTAGGCCATTGTGAATTATAAACTCATTATCTATTGCACGATGTTACGTTTATTGGAACTGTCAAAACAGACAGAATGCCCGTCATTTACAAGTTTATTAGTATCACAAAGTATGATTTAAGTTCTTATTATTTACTAGTTTTTGCCCGCGACTTCGTCCGCGTTAATTTCATCATTAGTAATATATGTATAGCTGACCGGGCGAACTCTATTCCGTCCTAGAGGCCATAAATAATCAGATTTTTCCTGTTTCAATCGAACAGAATGATTGACATATTAGTTAGTTGTCAAATCTAATGTCAAAGAAAACATTTGTATGGGAAATAGAAAAGGGCTGTTTTTAGGGTTTTCCTGGAAATGAACCAATTTTTCTCACCTTTTAAACCTTGCCTGAACCTCCACGAACATTTCAAGACTAAGATAAGATAAATCCGTTCAGCCGTTCTCGAGTTTTAGCGAGACTAAGGAACAGCAATCCATTTTTATATATATAGAAGATAACTAGATTTCCGCCCGCAGCTTCTCCCGCGTGGAGTTCGGTTATATCGCGTTTCCAAGAGAACCTTTCAAAAGTCTGCCATAAAAACTATTCTATGTTCTTTCTCAAGGTCAACTTTATCTCTGTACAAAATTTGATTAAAATCAGTTCAGTGGTTTAGACGTGAAAGCGTAACAGACAGACAGAGTTACTTTCGCATTTATAATATTAGTAGGGATATACATATTTATTGTAAAATATAGTAATTATAATTATTGATGAGTAAAAATAAGAGTGATGATAAAAGCTTTGATGTCGCGTAAAATGATATCTTAAATTGTGTGACTAGGGATGTGTTCTAAAAGCTTATGAATCTATCAAGTGACGGACGAAGGAGGTTTTAAGCTGAGACTGGAATTTATTTAATCTGTTCTCTTTAAAAATGAAAAATATTGTTATATCTAAGTCCTCAGGGTTTTTCTCTTGAAACGACTGTAGCTGACGGTCGAACACAATAGACGAGATGAGTGTCCTTACTATCTTATAGAACAGATAACTCGCAACTGTTTAATTTTGAAATTCATATTAATTTTTTTTTTGTAAATAATGCATTCAATTTAATGAAAAGAAAAAAAAAGTAAATCTCTTTTGACATTATATTTTTTTATAATGAAATTTTGATCGCCATCTTAATTAGAAAACTAATGATAATGTTTTGTTTTACTATTTTTTTTTAATAAATAAATCCATGTATTTAATGTAACCTCTTCTATTGTTCAGATTTGTTCTCAAACTTCATATATTTCATTTGTATTTAAAACTAAGATAAATATTTAACTTCTTGGTACGTCTTATTGCAAGTCTTATTCATTTTTTACCGATATCAAATAAAAAAAAGATAAATTCTCATTTTTTCTTAAGCTATGGCTATCGACTGTAATAATAGAAAATTACCAATGCCAAATTCTTTATCTTATATATAAAATTCTCGTGTCGCTGTGTTAGACAGAGAACTCCTCCGAAACGGCTGGACCGATTTTAATGAAATTTTATGAGCATATTGAGTAGGTCTGAGAATCGGCTAACATCTATTTTTCATACCTAAAGTCATAAGGGTTGTTCACACTTAATTTTTTTATCGGACGATATTTTATATTTAAAAAAATACATACAACAAAAAGTTTTTACTTTTTTATCACCAACTTTTTTTTTATATGGCAAAACAACGTTTGCTATAGCTAGTTTGTTATAAGACTCTCAACTTATAGATATTTTCTATACTTCTAAGTAAGTTTCATGTTAATCATGTATGTATGTATGTATGTATGCGTCGTTCTCCACAAACCATTAAGCAGAGTTTACACTAGTGAAGATAAGAGCCCGGTTTAAACATGATGTTCCTCGGACGCTTAGTCTGCTATACTCAATTTAAGTACTTAACTTAACATTGAGATATGTTACATTAACAGAGGATTATTACAATGGATATAGTCCTTATATAAAATGAGAGAAAGACTTGGTTTTGTTAGCGTTTTTTATGAAATGGCGGGATATTCGTTCAGGCTTACTGTTGCAAAGACATACGTATATATAAGCTACATATATGTACTTTCCAAAAAATATTACATATTATGAATTACGTTTTACTTTTGTTTTACTTATGAATTTTATGTTTTGGTAATATTCAAGTTTTTATTCCTTATAAATAGAATTAAGCAAGGAAAAGAATTTAACCAAATATACACTTTCGTTTTCATTCGTCAACCGAAGTTATCATCTTTAAAATTATGTTGATAAGTAAAAGAAATATAAAAAGCATTAATGTGTATAATATAATTATCTTGTCTGTCCGTGATCACGGTTGCTGTAAAGTAACTGAAACGTCGATTATGTAGTTTAAAAAAGATAAAATAAGCGTAGTAATACGATACTTGTAATATTAGTTTTAAATGAATACTCGCGAAAATCTTAGATCCCATTACATATGTAATATATGAATCCTTCCTGGTATAATTATTTTGAGTATAAGAATGTTTTGTGAGCAATAAAAATAATATATAGTGCTTAAATCTTAGAGCATTTTTATTATATTACAATCAAGTTAAATCAATAATAAATGTACATTGAGATATAATAATATATGCGTATATCTCAATAGCTACAAGAAATTATTTTAGTTAAGTTAAAACTGAATGAAAATAATTATTAACTTATCTATTAAGTAAGTGTTTTTCTGTTTTTTCTATTTGTTATTTTGCATCACCTTGACCACCGTAGTATGTAATATCACGGTCATTCGTCAAACATTACCGTACATTGTACGACTGTCAGATAAATCAACCCGCGCCCATTGTAGCATGTAGGTTTAATATGTTATAATAAAAAAAAACTTCTATATTGTCTACGCCTTGAATCTTCTAGAACTTTATTACTATTAAAATAAAATAAAAAATAAAAATAAAAATCTTTTATTTTCAAGCAACATAGGCTCATAGTTGGTTGGTACACAATATATGTAATTACTATTAAAATACAATTATTATTACAGTTACATATAGAGAAGTGTACATAATATGAAATTTCTTTCTTTGTATTTTCTTCAATATTTCTTTAATACCATGTACCTTTGTACATCATAATGAAAAGTCCAAAATAATAACATTCTACATGTTGAGTTCGTTGACCCGCACGATTGGAAATGTCAGTATCATAATTATTAAAAATACCTGTGGGTCAATGAACCGACGTACGAACGTAAAAGAATATATGATAGAATAAGTAACAGCAAATAAATCGGTAAATTAATTAAACCGATAAAATCGTTATAAACAGTGTAGTGATAACCGATGATTTTTTTACCGATTTTTTGACACTTAGTATTTCAAACACTTAAATGTTAAATCACTATTTGTTAATTAGTATTATATGTTTTATTATATCCTATGAAATTATTATAATTAAACATAATTGGAAGCTGTATTAAAATAATCTAAAAGTCATTTAGAAGGCAGGCTGGCCACTGTGAAATATCGCGACCGCACCTCATTAAGGACCTTAGACGAAAAACCTTTTGTTTACAGAGATCCAAAGACGGATAGGATGCCTGTGAATTATTGGACGATTACGCAAAACGACAAACTTCTTAGACCTAACAGAGTTTTAAAGTTAAGCGTTTTAATTTCATGAAACACTTTATTAATTAAAAACTTTTTTTCTCGTCTGTGCTCAAAATGTGTAAGCGTTTTAAAAATGTTCACGTAATTTTTTCTTATAACAAGTATATTGAATTTTATGTTACTTTAATGTTTGTCAAGTATAGTTAACGTTTTCAAATTCTCCGAAATCTTGCAACAATTGATGTTAAAGAATACGCTTATCACAAGTTTGCACTCACACTACGTACGACGCGTTTCACGTTTCGTAATTAATGACGTGTATTGATAATGTGTGAAGACTTATGAATTGAAAAGTAAAAAGGATTCATATAATTCAATGATCAAACTTTTATTTAACATACAAGATGTATATTTCAGTTTTTATACATATACATACTAGCTTTCCGTGGAGTTCGGTTATATCGCGTTTCCAAGAGAACCTTTTAAAAGTCTGGCATAAAAACTATTCTATGTTCTTTCTCAAGGTCAATTCTATCTCTGTACCAAATTTGATTAAAATCAGTTCAGTGGTTTAGACGTGAAAGCGTAACAAACAGACAGACAGACAGGTAGGCATGACAGATAAAAGATAAAACATATTGTCTGTGAATACAAATAGGTTAATAACTATACCGATTCTTTCAAAATTCGTTTTTTTTTTTTTCGTTACATATTCAGAAACATTTTAATATCCGATGTATTTCTAATTACATATATAATAAATTTACTCATAAGGTAAACTCTTTTGAAGGTGGTAGAGCCTAGCTGTGGTGAGTTACTACAGCTCGAACATGGGCTGGCTCGACCGGGGAAGTACCACCCTCTCACAGAAGATCGGCGTGAAGTAGCCTTTACTGGCTGCGTTTCGTCTGATGAGTGAGAGAGCCGGTTGCCCTTTCCCTATTCCTATCCTTTCCTTTCATTTCCTTATTCCCACCCCTCCCTAACCTCGAAAAACAAGGTTGGCAACGCATCCGCAACATTTTGTTGCGGATGTCCATGGGCGACGGTAACCACCTTCTATCAAGTGGGCCGTCTGCTCGTTTGCCACCTTTCACAAAAAAAAAAAAAAAAAAAAAAAAAAAAACAAAAAAGGTGTGAAACATTTAATTCTAGTTTTTTTGATAACATTTGTTATGCATATATCTTTTTTAATTTGGCGCCTTTCAGTATTCATCATAGACTATACAGTTGTTTATTATTAATACTCTGTGCCTTGTTCGATTTTTCTGTACACGTTAGTTAATTGAGCACAACTTTTTCTTAAGAATCTACCGCCTTCACTCTTTATACTACCCACCGCTATATATATACGTGCGAAAGTGCGCGTAATACTTATTTGTTAATTAAATATCGCAATATCTTTTAAATAATCATCATCTTCAGCCATGTGAGGTCCACTGCTGGACATAGGCCTCTCTTTTTCCGCCGCCATTTTTCTTTTGAATTACCTCTGAATCTCTAGGAAGGTATTCTCGTCATCTTGAATATGGATAGATTTATTTTGATAGCAATTAATACCAAGCTATAAAATATAGAGTTTTTGATGTGCAGCAATTTAATTATAAAAAAAACACTGATTTTGAAATAACTACAATATTTAGACATATGGTTTGGGAATACTTTTTAGAAAATTATATATCCTGCAAAGTGGTGTTACATTATTTTGTTATATAAACAATAGTTTCCACAAATCACCTCGCGTAACGATTTTTTCGGATATTTTTTACACTTCGGGTTACGTTATTAAACACTTTATGATGATTCCTAATTTTTTTAGAAAATATTTGCTATAGCATTCCACGATAGTTTTACTATTAAATACTGAAAGATTTTTTCAATTCGGACCAACGGTTCCTGAAATTAGCGCATTCAAACAGATAATTAATTTTCCTATGTAATGATCATCGGGACGTTGTATATAATATTTTTTCATAATAATAAATATTTTACACTACTTTATATTTAAAAGAACATCGTGTTAGTTACACTATTTATAACTCAAGAACTACTGTACGGACTGGACTGAAAATTGCTGGAGAGATAGCTTAGAACCAGGAAAATATAAGGTACTTTCAATCCGATAGAAAAAATAATAATTTGATGAAATCCAAAATGTTCTTATCTACTGTCTTTAAGGAGGAACAGATTTCTAATTTTCTAATTCTGAAACTAACGCAGACGAAGCCCAGGGCAAAAACTAGTATTATACATTTTGCTTTATTTTTCAGAGCTCTAAATTATCATTATAATATGAGTAATAAAAAACATTCACAACTTCATTCTGATAAACTTAAACCAGAATGGTACGTGGAAAAACATTGCATGATAACTACACATAGACCTTGGAATACAAAAAGGTCTATTGAAGAATTGTATCTTTTAAATCATGCATATATGAATTAATTCCCTTATACATACATTTGAGTCAGTGGTGGCCTAGTGATTAAAAGGGTCCGCCTCTCGTGCACGAGGGCGCGGGTTCGATCCTGGCAAGTACCAATGTGATTTTTCAGAGTCATATGTACTTTCTAAGAGTATTTAGACATCACTGACATACGGTGAAGGAAAACATCGTGAGGAAACCTGGACTTATAATTTCACAATTATAAGTTTGAAATCACCAACCCGTCTTGAGCAAGCGTGGTGATTAATGCTCAAACCTTCTCCATGTGAAAAAGAGGCTTTTGGCTCAGCAATGACCTCTGATAGGCTGATGACAATACATTTATATACCACTTATGTAAATTTTAACCATGTTATCTTAATAAAATTTCAATTCGAATATGTATTTATAAATATAACAAAAATATGTAGTAGGTGCGTAAAGTTCTTCTCATATCTCATATGGAACAAAAAATATATATTTCAGTTATATTCATCGCTCACATTGTTTACTTCTGCATAACAAGAATATCATACTCATGTACTTGGAATCTACAGAATTATGTTTTTGTGTTCCTTGTAATGTAATACATATACATATTATTACATTATGCTTTCGACATGCTTTCGAAATAAGCAATTCTCTTTCCAAGTTGAACATTAACAAGTGCTGACTCATTTGAACTAAAATAAAAAAAATGAGGAATTTTGAGTGACAAAAGCGGGTATGGTCTTTGCAACACTAGTTATACTTTCCGATTACTTTACCACATAAGTTATAGGTACTTATTTATTTGTAAGTTATGTATGTACCTATATGTTTTCAGACGAGCGAAAGTCTCAATACAACCATAATCTGACGTCTGTCATTCGAGGTTTTTAAACTTTTAAATAGTTTTCATTAGATTGGTATGCTAATTCGATGGTTCTCAGGCTCTTTAATAAGAAAAGCTTTAAAGTATCTCAAATGGATATTAATACTCATATTAACATATTCATTGAATCATAAAGCAATGAGGTTGTATATCTTTGATAAAAAATAATATATTTTTATGAAAAGTCAATCAAATTTTAAAGATTGAAATGCACTGACAGTATTGACATTTTTTAAATTATGACATATGTACATTCATCTTATATTATATAAAATTCTCGTGTCGCGGTATTAGATCGAGAACTCCTACGAAATGGCTGGACCGATTTTGATGAAATTTTGTGAGCATATTGAGCAGGTCTGAGAATCGGTCAACGTCTATTTTCCCTACCCCTAAGTCATAAGGGTTGTTCACCCTTAAATTTCATTTTTCGAAAGAAATTTTCTGTTTCTATTTTTTTATAGTGTAGCATTAAAAATACATACAATTTAAGATTTTACTTTTTTATCGCCAACCTCTATTTTTTGAATATGGCTAAACAACGTTTGCCGGATCAGCTAGTAATTTATATTATGATTGTTATATAAATGAAATAGAATAAATATATTTCCTTTATATGTTAGAGGCTGTAATACCGTGCTATACATATTTTAATGTAGTTATGTTTAAGTAGTTCTTTTTAGATACGTTAATTAAATCGTGTCTTATTATAACCATTTAATTAAAAATTCTATGAAATTTACGCGACTAAATTCAATAATGTTTCGTTTTCTAAAATATGTTGTATTTATATTCGTTTTTTGAAAACGTTTAAATTATTTCAAAACTGAAATAAAGATTTTAAATATATTATTATACTTTAATCAGAATTAAATTTTAATTTTTTTCGAAATTATACATTAAAAATTATTTTTTTTATTTACTCTGGCAACACGACAAGTACATTGTCTTGTATAAAGAAATCTTTTATGAAAATAAGTAGCTAGTCAACACTTGCAATATTCGCTGACATGTAAGAGCATTATCTGATCCACAAATTTGTAAATTAAGACCCAGAACATTAGGTCCGGCTGACTTAGCTTCATGGACGTCATGTAGATTACTAATCTGAAATAATGACTTCATTTGTGACTATACTGCAGTATAGGACGAAGTATGACGCTAATTATTTGCTTATATATATCTCTTCTTCTTCTATCTGGCAATTTTCCAACTTCAGCCAGGATCTGCCTTACATGTTGTGAATAGTTTTGGCTAATTGTTTTATGACCGGCCGCCTGCCTGACATCAATCCTCTTTGGGAATGCATTAATCAGTGATGTCTAAATACTCTTAAAAGTACATATGACTCGGAAAAATCACATTGGTACTTGCCCGGGCCAAGATCGAACCCGCGGCTTTACGTATGAGAGGCGGGCCTTTTAACCACTAGGCCACCACTAACTTTCTGCTTATACATATATATGTATACTATTCTGTATTTCAAACTATTCAAAAAGTTTTACCACCTTTTTTACAGCCATCTCTCATTGCAGTGGTATTGGATATGACAGCTATCATCATCTGTCTATGTCATAAGTTATGAATACAAAAAGCGTCCAGATTCACGGCTGAATATCGTGGACCATCGATAATTATAATAAAAAAGAATCATTAAAATATGATAAAAATTATAAGAGTATAAACTCATATTTATGTTTTATAAAATAAGCCAGCATCATCAATCTTCGTGAAATCAGGAGTTCGCGGGAATTTTTGACGTATGCTATTTTTTTTTCGTGATATTTTGTCAGTCAGCTTTTGATATAGAAAGTTGACAGCTGTCAAATCAGCCTGTCATAAAACGAAGAGTTTATTCGACAAAGTTCATTAAACTTAAAATTATTACGTTTTGTAATAATGGCAACATATTAAATTACGCATTCAAAATTTTTTATAAATACAAATTTAATATTACATATAAGTGATATACTTCTTACCACAGATTAAAAAAATAAAATAAAAAAGGTGTATAATTTTTTTTAAACTACCAACAAATGTATATAATAGTTGTACAAAAATATAATAACCTGTTGCAATATAGTTATACTATGAGAATCCTAGAAATTCTAATTTAAATACAATAGGTATTATATTCTATATATCTTTTGATCATAGTATCGGGAATCTTTAATCGAACACCAAAACAAATAGTAACTTACCAATAAACGCTTATAAAGAAATTTGGTTCCAAAGTATTTTAAGATATATATATATTGGTCAGTGGTGGCCTAGTGGTTAAAAGGCCCGCCTCCCATGCTCGAGAGCGCGGTTTCGATCCTGGCTCGGGCAAGTACCAATGTGATTTTTCCGATTCATATGTACTTTCTAAGAGTATTTAGACATCACTGATTAATGAACGCAAAAGGGGGTTGATGTTAGGCAGGCGGCCGGTCTTTAAAAACTATTCACAACATGTAAGGCAGACCCTGGCTAAAGTTGGGAAATTGCCAGGTACAAGAAGTTATTATAGATATAAAATATGTTGAGTATACTCATACTTTTAACTGATATCGGCAGCTACATATCCGTTAGTTATTTTCAATATTAATATTTTTATGAGTCGTAACCTAACATGTGCCCGCGTCATTATACCGCCGGTATACGACGCCTGTCGTAAAATATATATGTATTGAGATATTATTGACTTCATTATATGTCATAATATTATTTCTATGGACATTTGTATCTATTTATGCGATACTAGCTTCCTATTCTGGTTTTGTACGGGAGTACATAGAAACTTTGTTGTTCTACCTTCTATTTATATATATTTTTTGTGTTTTTTTAACACAATCTTTTTAAATAGTATAGCCAATGTCACTCAGGGTGAATATGGCTTTCCAATGATGAAAGAATTTAAGAAATAGTCACAGTAGTTTTAGAGTTTAGTTCTTACAAACATACCAAATATTTGCACTTACAAAACAGGCAACTTAAAAATTCTCTATAAGAAAGACTCAAGTGGATGCGCGTGGTAACACTAGTATTATATCATTCAAAGTAATCTTGTTTCAGTGATGGCGATGATGACGTGGTGAGTGTAGCAGACGGCATGGCGGGCATGCCCGTGCTGGGGAACAGCGTGGGCGCGGGCGAGTACCGGGATGGTGGGTGATTCTCTAAGCGATAAACAAATCACATATATAATGATGTCTAAAAATCCTGTTAGCTTTTCCATTACCTCATCGCTTGGTAGCTAATTCGGGTTAAATGAAATTTGCGAACAATTTAAAATTATGACGCCATTAATTTGCATGTCATACAAAATGTTGAAGATTAGGTATTCTAAGTGAGAATCTTATTCTTTTATTTTTCTTATGAAAGAAACTTATGAAGAAAAAATTTAATATAATAGATATTAATGTACACTGATTCATTTAAACACGAAAAGAAAGATTTAATATTTTATCAAATTATTCTTAGAAATTATTATATCTTATAAATATAAATATTTTATAATTTCGATTATAAATATCAATAGAAAAAGTGTATTGATAATAATAGTCGACTTTAAAACCAATCGCACCGTAGCACCGTAGCTTCGTAGCAACTACGTAGCATACTACGGTGCTACGAAACATCTACAACAAAGTTAAATGACTTGAAGGATTCTTTATATGCAATAAAACAATAAAAATAGGAAAAACATACAAGATATCTTATATATAAAATTCTCGTGTCGCGGTGTTAGACAGAGAACTCCTCCGAAACGGCTTGACCTATTTTGATGAAATTTTGTGAGCATATTGACTAGGTCTGAGAATCGGCCAACATCTATTATTCATACCCCTAAGTCATAAGGGTTTTTCACCCTTTATTTTTCGGACGAAATTTTTTGTTTTTATTTTTTTATAATGTAGCATCAAAAGTACATACAACCCAAAAAAAAAATTTATAATATGGCAAAACAACATTTGTCGGGTCAGCTAGTATATATATACATATATATCATTGTCATTCTGTTCATACACGTGTCCAAACGACATTTTCATTTACAATACAATTGTAAAGTCCATTTACAACAGTATCACGTTTGTCAGATGAAACAAGCTTTGCAACAGACAGACATTATTATATATAATTTAATTGTTATTGAAATGTACTTCAATTAATTAATTAAAATATTAATTCTGTCATAATTTAATAGCAATTTTAGTTACGTTTTTGCGTTAATAAAAATGAGGGTACTTTATAAATACTATAATAAATATTAGTTCTCCTTTCACTTGTGTTTATTAAGATATATATATATATATATATATATATATATATTGTATTTGTATAATATTCAGATGGCAGCAACAGGTCGTCTAGTAGCGAATCAAGACGAGGTTCCTCGCCACGTACAACGGTGAGTGTACACACGCACACACACACACACACACACACACACACACACACACACACACACACACACACACACACACACACATGTATATGTAATGATACTTTACATATCATACTTCCTGTAGAATGTTTCTTCTTAATTATAGTTATTAATTTCAAATTATTATGAAGAATACTACTACCACAATCACAAATAAAATATAAGTAAACTGTATTTTTATAGTATAACTAAAGATCGTTTTTATAAACGGTAATTTATGAATATAAGTATATAAGGATTACGTATGATTTATAAGTCGTGAAATGAATCAAATTTATATATACATATATATAATTTTTAAAACACACTTGAAACCACCTTTTTCTCTTTTAGAAAGTTTTCTTCATACATTTTCTTAACACGCTTATATGCTTGATATTTAATATAAAAAACGTAAATTATATAGTATATACAAATATTAATTAAATATCTATTTAGTATAAATGAGGTCAATATAAAATAAATGTGGGATAATTATTTTACGTGGGTTGATTGAGTTACCATAAAGCAATTGGTAGCGATCAATCAAAGGCTGAATTAGTCATATTGTTATTGCTATAATTATACTAATTATTCTATTAAACATACTATACATATATATAAAATTGTTTGCTTATTTGTTTATTGATAATTAAAATATCATTGATATAATATTCAGTAAACAATCTTTGGTCTACAAAATTATTCAATTAATATATCCTTTGAGATTTTTACGTTTCTTTTATATTAAACTAGTTTTTGCCCGCAACTTCGTCTGTATTAGTTTAAGAATTAGAAATGTATAGCTAACCGGGCGAACTCTAATCCTCCTTAATGACAGTAGATAAGAGGATTTAGGATTTTATCAACATTTTTTTTTGTTTTGCAATCGGATGAAAAGTATCCTATGTCCTTTCTATTGTCTAAGCTATCTTTCAACCAATTTTCAGCCAAACCAGTACGTTCTTGCTTTATAAATAGTGTAACTAACACGACTTTTTCTTATATATAAATTTTCTTATATATAACTGCTTGTGTATTAATGTTTTATTTTCTATTCAGGAAAAGGAAGTGGAAGTAAGCTGTCATAGACCAGATCTCACCAGCTCTTTACCAAGAGCAAACAGATATGAACAACAATACGGCGAGAAGGTTCCCACTATGGTAAAATAAATTATTATCTTCAAATCCAATTCTATATTTTAATAGCTCTACATTAAAAATTTATATTATATTTTCTTCTTAAATACTCCTATCAGTTATATCAAGAATATGAAATAGATAATCATCATCATCAGCCTATCAGAGTAAACCGCACAGCAAAGATGTCTTCTCACATGGAGAAGTTAATTAAATAAAATTTTGAGTATTATGATCATATTTTCATTTTTTCTCAACATCACATAATCATATATAAATATATATATAATTTTAACTCTATGTTTTTAACTCTCATAGTTTGTATTCTTGCAATACCAATATTGAGAACATTCAGCTGTTTTGATATGCTATCAATACTAGACTCAGTACCTTCTATGTAATGCACTTTCACTGACTACAATTGGTTCAAAGCTAAACCGATTCTAGGCTTCATATCTGAATTAGTCCTTAAGACAATACTACAAGACTATCAAGCTTAGTTTTAAGAAAAAACTTCTATTTAGTCGAAATAATAATGTAAAAAAACGTGGTTAATTAAATGATTTGAACTACCAAAATTATTTTGTAATTAACAATAAGTGAAGAAAGTTTTTCGCATTTTATTTAAGATATAAAATACTTTATATATCTTGAGGATAAGCTTATTTTGGTTGTATGATAAAGAGATGGTGTCAGTGGTAGCCTAGTGGTTAAAGGGCCCGCCTTTAGTTGCCGAGGGCGAGGATTCAAACCTGGCAAGTATCAATGTGATTTTTCCGAGTCATATGTACTTTTTGAGAGTATTTAGACACAACTGACATTCGGTGAAGGAAAACATCGTGAGGAAACTTAGACTTATAGTTTCACATTATAAGTTTGAAATCATCAACCCGTCTTGAGCAAGCGTGGTAATTAATGGTCAAACCTTCTCCATGTGAAAAAGAGGCCTTTACTGAGCAGTGGGCTCTGATAGGCTGATGACGATAAAAAGAATTCAATTTCGCTTACAACAAAAGTGAAAACTATATGTTAGTTTTAATTTATAATCTCCCAGGCCAGTCTAAGTGGTAGTGGGGTCGTGACCCACACGGCCCCGTCTTATGAAGAACAAAGAGCTAGTCCAGCGTTACTGAGCAGGAACACTGGAACACCTGGTGGTAGAAGTACGAGAGATGATGGTTACTGCTCAGCTGGGAGTACACCGAGAGCATTCGGTGAGTTGGGTGATGAATGAATGAATGAATGAGTGAATGAGTGAGTGAATGAATGAAGGGAATGGATCATGAAAATAGATTGTTTGAATTAAATGGTATTTTTTTAAAGGATTAGTATTGAAGGTAGTTAAAAAAGTTGTTTTTGACATTGGTTTGATTTGCATCCGCGTTTTTTGGAACTACCGTTCTAGTAGGATTTTAATTTAATCTAGCTCTGATTCGACTTTTTATAAATCATATAATTCGTTTTCCATACGATAAACCTGACCGATGTTTATTTCTAACTTTATAGTTCTGAATAAACAACATAAAGTATCAGTCCTTTATATTATTTGTATGGATTTTATTATTTAAAATCAATGATATATATTTTTTAAATTATTATTAGACTGGTTTTATTCGAATATAAACATTAGAATAACGTAAACCTTGTTTCGTAATTTGTGTTTTCGTAATTTATGATATAACTAGTTTTTGCCCGCGACTTCGTCCGCGTTAGTTTGGTCAAGAGTAATATATGTAGGTATAGCTGACCAGGCAGTGGTGGCCTAGTGATTAAAGGGCCCGCTTCTCGTTGCCGAGGGCGTGGGTTCGATCCTGGCCCGGGCAAGTACCAATGTGATTTTTCCGGGTCATATGTACTTTCTAAGAGTATTTAGACATCACTGATTAATGTTGATTCCCAAAGAGAGGGTTCATGTCAGGCAGGCGGCCGGTCGTAAAAACAAATAGCCAAAACTATTCACAAACATGTAAGGCAGACCCTGGCTATAGCTGGGAAATTGCCAGGTAGAAGAAGAAGCTGACCAGGCAAACTCTATTCCGTCTTAGAAGCCATAAATTATCAGGTTTTTCCTGTTTCAATCAAACAGAATGATTGATATATTAGTTAGTTGTCAAATCTAATGTCAAAAAAAACTTTTGTATGGGAAATAGAAAAGGGCTGTTTTTAGGGTTTTCCCGGCAATTATTCCAATTTTTCTCACCTTTTAAACCTTTCCTGGACTTCCAGAAGTATTTCAAGACTAAAATTAGCCAAATCGGTTCAGCCGTTCTCGAGTTTTAGCGAGACTAAGGAACAGCAATCCATTTTTATATATATAGAAGATAGAAGATTCATGTTTAATTTTCGATAATCAAAAATGACCCATAACAAAATTAATTGGACAGAATCGAAACTACACTATAGTTTTAAATACACTATAGTTTTAAACTATATTTAAAGTACCTTTTAACTCAATGAAATAAGAAGTGAAGACATCTTTTAATGATTGATCTTAAAATAACTCAATAGTTAATAGTAATTATATATTTATATGTATTTAATTTAACAGAACAAATAAGTACTTAATAGCTAGTAGTGTGCTTAATATGTGGAAAAATAAATAAAATATTACGAGGTAGATAAAGACAAAGAATAAGATTAACTCTTAGAGAGGCAATAAGACTAACCCTTCACTTTACGGTATTTGATTTCGTTATTAGACTACAGACTACTGGAAATAGGACATTACTGTAGAAAAGAATTGTAGTCAAGAATGTTTAATATTATATCAATGTTTACTAACTTAGTCGAGATATGAGTAGTGATTGAAAATGAAGAAAATGACTTAATAGTAATAAAATTATAATATGTGTACCTAATGTTACTGCTGTGCCTATTGATGTGTTAAAAAAAACCGTATTATAATGATAGTATATATATTCCCGAAGTCTAAACTAGTATATAGAAGCAAAAACTAGTATATTTATTTTTTTGTCGTACAAAAAACAGTCATTTAATTATTTATATCTATACAGGGTGACTGGTGAATTACTATCAATATTTAAGGAGAATACTCGGTACATGATTCTCATTCGAATTATGTAAAAAAAATAGGCACTTAATTTTTGACAAAATTTCCGTATAAATAAATAAAGTGTTGACACGTTCCAAGTGTTCAAGTGTGGACGCGTGCGGGGGCGTGCTGATACAACACCACGTCACGACACGCGTATGTGTGAGTGTCAGTGTATACCTAATCTGTAGGGTGTTCACACGATGCGTAATTAATTACATAACTTTTGGTTAACTTTACTTAGAAGTTTATTAATATTTATGTTATATTAATTTTTATTTTGTCATATATGATCGTCAAATATCACGTCCTCAAATATCGATAGTAATTCACCAGTCACCCTGTATATATATATTATGAAAGATTTTCTGTGTATTACTGAAATAGTAATTAATAATAATAAATATTATATTTATAATCGATTTAATAGAAGAATTTCAATCAATCAGTTATATAGAACCTCATTTCAATGGCGTGGAATTTTTTCACATCGGAATGCCATTATATGTTCGATCTTTATTACGAGGCGAGGAGTCGAGGTATTTCTCATTCAGTGGATGTGACCAGGTATTCAGTGGCGCTTGGTTTATGAGTTGATGATTATTTTATCATTGTAATCGACATTTTCATTATTTTGTACATATTATGAAACGAATAGACATGAAGTTTGCTTGTTGAAATGAAGTTTTACTATAATTGTTTTAGTTATAACATAAAAAATCTTTTTTTTTTTTGGTATTTTTATTTGTTCCACGCAATATATACATATAAATATTTATAAACAAAAGTTGTTAAAAAAAAGAATATTTTCGAAACAAATGAGTTGTGTATATACAGGGTGACTGGTGAATTACTATCGATATTTGAGGACGTGATATTTGACGATCATATATGACAAAATAAAAATTAATATAACATAAATATTAATAAACTTCTAAGTAAAGTTAACCAAAAGTTGTGTAATTAATTACGCATCGTATGAACACCCTACAGATTAGGTATACACTGACACTCACACATACGCGTGTCGTGACGTGGTGTTGTATCAGCACGCCGCCGCACGCGTCCACACTTGAACACTTGGAACGTGTCAACACTTTATTTATTTATACGGAAATTTTGTCAAAAATTAAGTACCTATTTTTTTTACATAATTCGAATGAGAATCATGTACCGAGTATTCTTCTTAAATATTGATAGTAATTCACCAGTCACCCTGTATAAGACTGAATAGGTGGACGAAAAATTACTTCTGATTGCAAAAAATTTATTGAATTAAAAGTATTTTATAGAGTTTTAATATAAAAAATCAGACTGTTTATATATATTATGGTTTTATTCTAGATCACAAATCAACTAAAGGATCTGTCGTCACATTATCGTGTTATAAGAGTAAGTATTATTGTATAAAAATCAAAATATAATTAAAAATGTAGACAGTAGTATTAATTATTGGTTAATATTTTCAGAGGAGCCTAAAATACAGATAGAAGAGGAAGTTTATTACAGTGATTCATCGAAAACATCGAAAACTAATAATGTGTTGAACAAATCCGGTAAGAAATTTTACAATAGTTATTTTATTTCTGAAATAATGGTATCTTTCCTTGCATCTTTGATAGATATACAAAAATACGTCTTGGCTGGCCTTTTAGAATAGTTGGCGGAATGTACAGACAGACATACAAAAACATAGTCAAATATGTAGATGAATTTTTGAAACTATACTCTCTAATTGAAATGAAATTCAATTATTAGTACTATTATTTCAAAGTTAGAAACCATTACTACGATTATTAATGTCCAGAGAGTATTTGCGATATGTAAAGTTGGATATAAATGTATTTTTTTCATATTAATGTGTAGAAAGTGACGATGGTCGTGAGACTTGGGGTACCGGAGCCGATTTTCTCCTCTCAATCATCGGCTTTGCCGTGGACCTCGCTAACGTGTGGCGTTTCCCCTACCTTTGTTATAGAAACGGAGGCGGTGAGTTTATATCTAGTGTTTAGTGAGTTTTAATAATTATCGAATAATTTAATGTGACTAAAATATTATTTATGCAAGCTCAGCACTCCATTTTATTTTATTTAATTTCCTTATATAATAATAATTAATTAAATAAATTTGTAATGATCGTATTATATATTGTGTATATATGTATATAATATGTTATAAATAGCACATAGAAGCTAGAAATACACTACTGAACATTCCTTTATATTTTATCCTCGATCATACGACGTTTCTTAATTGTAATAACTCCCAATTTCACTCTCAATTAGATTTAATTTTATTTAATTAATTATAAGTACTTTATTATTTTTATATTAAAAAAAAAACTCGCAATCATATATATAAAGTAGTAGCAATTATTTAATCATATATTTTAGGAGCTTTCCTCATACCGTACACGCTGATGTTGGTTTTCGGAGCTGTTCCTCTATTCTATATGGAGCTCATTCTTGGACAATACAATCGACAAGGCCCTATCACTCTCTGGAAGATATGTCCATTGTTCAAAGGTACGTGACTTTAAAATTGAATTATAATAACCACTCTTATTATAAAACTTAGTACTTCGAAGAATGAATGTACTTCGAAGGCAGCCCTGGTATTTAAATTTGGTTCAGTAGAGAGAGGATCTTGGACAGTGTAGATGAGCGTTCAACGCCTTAAATAAGGGCCCCTTAAACCTACACCTGGGTCGCAAGTCACAGTCACTGTTGAAGCTTCTCTCACTACAACGATGGACCCAGCACACGCACGGTGAATACATGGAATGATGAGATTTTTTTTTTGTCTCATTATTCATATTATTTTAGGTGTTGGCTTCTGTGCAGTGATGGTAGCCTTTTACGTGTCTTTCTATTACAACGTCATAATTGGTGAGTTGTTTTATTATACCCTCCATTCCAGTTACAAAATTAAAGATTTGTTTGACAAGAACTTCTACGTAAATTTATTTGATTTTCATTGAATTTCATTATTATTTTATATATTTGTGTAATAAAGCTTATAAATATACAATTGTAAAAAATACGTGCCAAAAAAACAGAGAAACGATCCTTGAAGACAGTTTTCTATATAATTTTTGTTCAATTTCTTCCAAGGTTGGGCCTTCTACTTCCTCGTGTCATCTGCACGCTCCGAGCTGCCCTGGGTCCACTGTGATAACTCCTGGAACACAGAACAATGCTGGGACGCAGCTCGTCTGAACGCCACCAACCGGACTGATATACCATACCAGGGACCACTCTCACACTTTACACCAGCCAGCGAGTTTTTCCAGTGAGACTATAGATTTATTTATAGTGCAAAAGCAATAAGTTTTATTGAATATGTATGTAAATGTGAATAGTTTTGAATCTAAAATGAATAGAGATATACATAGATATTGTAATTGTATGGTTTGGTTTTCTTTTTTTCTTATGATTTATAGCGAGTTCTTTCAGCGAGACCAGAGATTTTTTTTGTTGGTTTAAAAATAATATTAAGTTTAACTAAATATACAGGGTGACTGGTGAATTACGATCGATACTTGAGGACGTGATATTTGACGATCATATATGACAAAATAAAAATTAATATAACATAAATATTAATAAACTTCTCCGTAAAGTTAACCAAAAGTTATGTTATTAATTACGCATCGCGTGTATAATGTTTATGTGAAATCCTTTTCAATCTAAAAGAACTCAGATATGTATGATAATTGTATTGTTTCGTTTTTTTTTCTTGTAATGTAATATATGTTGCTGCTAGCCCTACGGCGTAGACTTCACCGGGAGAGGAGTAATCTGTTACGATATTTAGAAAAAGAAAATTGCAATTTGCTAAATTGAAAGATCTCGATAAACAATGTCCATTATAACTTATGTTTATATTTAGTTTTAAATAATGCTTTAAGAAAAAAGTTTATTTTTTATTACTAAATGTCAACAAAGCTTCAACTGATTTTAAAACGACGAGTCTTTAGTGAACTTAATTTTAATAATTTTCATATAGTTTTAATCTAACAATATTTTTTCTAGATGAATGGAATTAACATGGTAGGACCATAAAATGCTTAAGCCTGTTTTTCTAATTAAAAGCTCATTTTACTGCACATAATGCTATACAAATATTTTTTTACAAATAAAACATATCCATGACATAGTTAATTAATAATTTTATATCAATTATTACATCTTTGCCTCAATAGTTTGAACGCATATCATTATTTAATTAGTTTTGAATTTCGTAAAAGGACCAGTGAAGAAATATTGTTTTCATCATCATTATATGTATTACAGTCGGGCTGTTCTGGAGATGCAGCACTCCGAAGGTCTTAACGACTTGGGTCTGCCGAAATGGCAGCTGGCTGTCTGCTTGGGAGTGGTGTACTTCACGCTATACTTGTCACTTTTCAAGGGCGTCAAAAGTTCAGGTATTATTCGAGAATATATTTATGTATCATTCAACGTTCTTTTTTACAAAATGTATGAAATGCCTAGGCTTATGAAGGAACATAATGTTCCAGTAACTTGAGCAGTTATTTTTTAACTTAGTTACTTACTGTTTTCAAAAACACATCTGTTTTCCTCTCATATTGATGATGTCCAAAATAATTAACTATATCCAATAAAACATGCAAATAACATTCATAAAGATGATAACTAAAATGTTCCCTTATAACTAACTATATTTCATTTTCTAAAGAATTTTGCTACTGAAATTTTCGCCACGTTTGAATGACATTCTAAATGTATAATTATATTAATAAAAACACAATTAAAATAACCATTATTTTGTGATAAACATTTTTGCAGAATTTCGTATGTAAGGAAATGTAGGACTTATTGGCCTCTACTATTCTTTATATCTAATCATCAGGTAAAGTGGTATGGATGACTGCTACCATGCCGTACGTGGTGCTATCTATCCTGCTCGCACGAGGGTTACTTCTCCCAGGTGCGACACGTGGCATCGCTTACTACCTGCACCCGGAGCTGACACGACTTAAGGACACACAGGTCAGTGATGTGCCAAAGAAGTGATATTCCAGGAAAGTGATTTGAGAAGAAGACGAAGAAAATTCAAGAAGGAAACTTAGCATTTAATGATTCATTAGAAATTTGTTTTAATCAACTAAGCAGTTGAGATATAACATAATGATATCTGATATTTTCAAGCATACACATTTTCATGTTTTCCTGATAATAAGTGTTTTTTATTATTTCACAACTAAATAATTCCCTTTCTGTTCCTTTTCGTAAGCCTGATCACGGAGAGACGAGATCCAAGTGTCTGATTATTACGAGATATAAAATAATAAAAACTTGCAGTATTAAAATTGACAATAAAACATGTTTATTCTGATAATGTCTTGTTTTCAAGACCATTTGCACAGCTGTTGCGATGTGTATTTTTCCTACAACAGTTTAAGTATTGTTTTTCCATCTGGACAATGTTCTTGCTAGACCCTCTTCATGTTGACTTAGTATTTAATATATAAGTGTGACGTTACCTTTACTTTTAAGCCTATTTCTATATCTTTTTTATTATTTGTAATGATTTTTATACATATACATATATATGTATTTCTAGGTGTGGGTGGATGCTGCAGTACAGATATTTTATTCCGTGGGAGCCGGCTTCGGTGTTCACCTGTCCTACGCAAGTTACAACACATTTCACAATAATTGCTATCGGTATGTTTAAATATATATAATACACTAATATATCCCTACTAATATTATAAAGGCAAAAGTAACTCTGTCTGTCTGTCTACTCTTTCACGCCTAAACCACTGAACTGATTTTAATGAAATTTGGTACAGAGATAGAGTTGACCTTGAGAAAGAACATAGGGTAGTTTTTATCCCAGACTTTTGAAAGATTCTCTTGGAAACGCAATATAACCGAAATCCACGCGGGCGAAGCTGCGGGCGGATTTATATTTTATGTTATAAAATCATTATTTGTTTAAGAATAATGTTTTTGACATTTCTTCTACTATTCTCAGTGAAATGATATATACGACTAGCTTGCTTTTAACTATAAAGAAATAATATGAAATTCGTAAATTAGAAGTCATAGCATCAATTTTGATTTGCGAGTACACTACAGATAAACTCTTCAACTTAGTGTTAGTAACTTTATAAGCTTTTTACTATTACTCGATGTTTAATCTTCCATAAATGTTGAAATGTTTAATTTATCATATAATCTATTATATTTGTTAATTCAGTGGTGGCCTAGTCGTTAAAAGGCCCGTCTCCCAAGCATGAGGGCGTGGGTTCGATCCTGGCCCGGGCAAGTACCAATGTGATTTTTTCGAGTCATATGTGCTTTCTAAGAGTATTTAGACATCACTGAATAATGCATTCCCAAAGAGGTTTGATGTCAGGCAGGCGGCTGGTCGTAAAAACAATTAGCCAAAACTATTCACAGCATGTAAGACAGACCCTGGCTAAAGCTGGGAAATTGCCAGGAAGATGAAGAAGAAGATAAACTATTATATTTGTTGTCCAGGGATTGTCTCGTCACTACTCTGGTGAACTGCTTCACGTCTTTCTTTTCTGGATTTGTGATCTTCACGTACTTGGGCTTCATGTCCCACAAACAAGGAGTTCCTATATCATCAGTAGCCACAGAAGGTATTGTAATCAATATAATTAACACTTATTCTTATATATTTATATGTAAATAAAACGATTCTAAGGAAGAACCTAGGTATCTATTTGTTTGTTGTTCGTTCACATAAAAAATACTTTACCGATTATAAAGAAACTTGCCAATAATGTAGCTTAGATATTAGAATAAGATTAGCTATAATTTATTCAGGATTTCAGTGTAGTTTCCATTATATTACTAAATAAGTTGGATTTGTTTAATATCAACGGAATAAAAAGTAATCTTTCAAATGTGTCATTGTACATTTTTTTTTATGACAAAGGGAGCAAACGAGCAGACGGCCTATACTTGATGTAGGTAGTTAGTGTAACCCATGAACATCCGCAACATAGTTTTGTCAATGCGCTGCCGATCTTGATTTGGGAAGAGGGGGAGGAAAGGGAAGGAAAAGGGGGAGGTTCATACACACATATACATATGTATATTGTATTTTGCAGGTCCAGGTCTAGTGTTCCAGGTGTATCCCGAGGCGGTCGCTACCCTGCCCGGAGCCAGCCTGTGGGCCATGCTGTTCTTCTTCATGCTTATAATGCTGGGACTTGATTCTGGAGTAAGTTGGAAAAACTAATGAAATGTCCATATATGAAAGATCTGTATAGAAACTTATGTTGAAATAAATTTATCATGTTTAGACCCAGTTTCACCAACCATTGTTAAATAAGTAACATCGTGTTAATGCGTTTGATGCTCTGTTAGATGTATCGAGCGTCCCATCACACACAAATGTCCGTTTAAATGTGTTAACCAGCCAGTAATATTAATTCCTGTTCTGGAGCTCGGTCTAATGGCTAATATGACTGTTAATGCATTGTCGAAACTCGAAACTCAATTGTCCAATCACAGCCCTCATTTCTTGTAACCATAGTAACGTCATCTGTTTTGTCAGTTTCGACTATTTCCTTGTTATTATTAATAAAATGAATTAAAATGTCATTTCGTATGATGATATTGACTCCAGCTTTTCTATGACATTGCAAATTAAGTTTTCTTTTTATTTCTTATAATTTGAACACAATTTATGTCTATATTTATAACACGAAAATATTATATAACACAATTTATTGACAACACGATTTTGACAAGTTACACCTAGTGAATTGAAAAGAAAGCTTTTTGTGTGCCAAATGTATGCAACTAACGATATATAAAATTTGGTTGCATTAACTTACAAGTGACGTATCGAGGGATATATACGATCAAAGTATAAAGTGGTGCATCGTGGCAAACGTGCCGTGTTAAACGCTATAGTTTCCATTTGGTCGTCTTATAACAAGAATGAATAATTTGGTAATCGGTCATTTGACATGACGTTTAATAATGCGTTGTTAATTTGTCATCGTGGGACGTAAATATTTTAACAGACATTTATAATTTTGTCGGTTGGTTAGTAAATGCTGTCTTAGCTTAAACAAACATTGATTGGTGTAACTGGGTCTTAAGGGGAAGGGTAATTAAAGACATATCTTTTGTTCTTAAATTATAAGCTGTTAGTGGAATTTTTCTAAGTTCAGTTATATGTATTAGGCCCCCCTAAGTTATGTGCTTACTCGTATAGTAAAATATATTTATAACAGATGTTTGGTATTTAAGATGTTCAAATTAAATTTGTTTCTGAATGTACTCCATTTAACAAGTAACTAACTAGTTTAGTTATATACGATAATATCATATTTATAGAATGATTAGGCAGACCCTGGCTAAAGCTGGGAAATTGCCGGGAAGAAGAATGATTATTACAGTTACACTGAAACTAATATTTTCGAATTATTTTATTATTTTTAAATCTACCTACTCCCGATGTGAGACAAATCTCGTCTGCATGATCACGGTTGCTGCAAAAGAAACGTCGGGAGTATGTAGTTTAAAATAATAAAATACGCGTATTAAATCGAATAATATTAGTTTCATTTAAACGTATATATTCTAAAGTTTAATGTTTATTTATATTTCCATCAGATGGGTGGTCTAGAGTGTGTGATCACCGGTCTATTGGACCAGGCTCGTGCTTGTGGCGCGTCGAGACTCCGCCGCGAACACTTCACGCTGGCTGTCGTCTGTCTGTCCTTCTGTGTGGCTTGCATCAATGTTACACCGGTGAGATACACACACACACACACACACACACACACACACACACACAAATATATATATATATATATATATATATATATATTATGACGAATGAAATACTTAAGAAAACTAGTAATTACTTTGAACCTCGTATGTACAAGTCCGTTAAAAGTAGTTTGAGAAGAAAATTCAATAACGTAAAACTAGATTTAACTTCTACTTAGGATCGTATGAATATAGTTATGAGTACATATGACGCGTTCCCCGTTTTTTATCCCAGGAACCACGTTAATATGTAATATGTAATGTGTGAAAATTTATGAAGAAAACTGTTTAGGCCCAAATGTAATGTGACAGTAATGTATGCGAAATAATAAATATTATGTAGATAGTTTTAAATACGTATATTTTTCTATTAAACTCGAAAATCGTAATGATTTAATTCTGACATAATTAATTATATTCTATACTAGCTGCGCCCTGCGGTGTTACCCGCGGATTTCAAGGATTTCCGGGATGTAAAGTAGCCTATGTGTTATTCCTGGACGTCAGCTTCCTCTATACAAAATTGTATCAAAATCGTTTCTGCCGTTTGAGCGTGAAGAAGTAACAAACATACACACACACTCACAAACTTTCGCAATTGTAATATTAGTAGGATAACTTAGGATTGTTTAAAATTATATTAACCTTTATTCATATTAAAAATATGCATTATTTGTAAAATATTAATAAATAAAACCTCCTTTCAGTTATATCCTCTTTTTTTATATTAATAATAAAATGTTTTCAGGGCGGTATCTACATGTTTCATTTACTCGACACATACGCGGCTGGTATTTCTTTGTTGTGCTCGGCCTTGTTTGAAGCTGTCGCAGTTTCTTGGTTCTATGGTAAGTATTAATTAATATCCCATCACTGGGATATAGATTAGAGACTAACCCACCTCGCTATCATATACAGGATGGCGGGCTATAAGGCCTAGACTTTTATGCTATACTATAGAATCGTACATTAACTTTGTAACTGCAAATCCATAATTAAGTTTTATCACGATATTATTCGAATTTCAATGACAAGAACATTTTTTGGTCACATAAGACTAATTAATAATTACATATTAAAATTACTAATAACCAGAATACGTATTCAAATAGTATTTACAACTAATGTGTCCTCTTCGGAACCCAATTCACATTTTACTTGATATTTATCGAAGTATTCACAGATCAGTCTGTCAGTTGACTGATTGTTGTACGAGTATACAACACATTTTGTTATGCGGCAATCTTCATCTAATAATCTTCTTACAAGTTTAAACAATACTTCAATCAAAAATAAAGCCTATATTTTTGGATTACACTATACTACTACATATATTGAACTCCGAATAATAAAAAACGCGCAGTAAACCGATAATATTAGTTTCATTTAAATGAATATTCTCTAAAGTCTTATATCACAATACTTTAATCAGTAAATCGATTCGCAAGTTATCTATTTTCATTACTGTATATTGAAATAAGTCCTTTAATCTGTTATTTTTCCAGGTTTAAAGAGGTTCTCTGATGACGTAGAAGAGATGCTGGGCTTCAGACCTGGACTGTACTGGAGGATATGCTGGAAATTTGTCAGCCCCGTGTTTATTATTGTAAGATTAATACCCATTATACTACATTACAATAAAATAATACCATGTTATTCATACTGAACATGGGAATTAAATATGTATACTAAAAAAGATATATTCAAGTAGGCAATTATAAAGAATTATTACTAAATATTGCGTGAATTATACACGAAGTAAACGAAAATGTTAAGAGAGTAATTCAATATTAAACATCTACCTGACTTTCGTTAACCAAACAAAAAAACGAATAGCGTGATTTTAAATGGACATAAAACATTTCTTTATACTAAATAATGTGTAGTTTGAACTATTTATAATATATATATATACATATATATATATATATAATATATATGTGTTTGTTTTCTATCAGGGAGTAGTGGTGTTCGGGCTGCTGTATCAACAGCCGCTACAGTACCAACATTACACGTATCCACCCTGGGCGGTCGTCTTGGGTTGGGGACTTGCCTGCTCCTCAATACTCATGATACCAATCGTGGCGATCTACAAACTAGTCACTACCCCTGGAACATGTCGACAGGTTAGAGACAATTAAAATTATATATCTATACTGTAAATTATGATGATTTTTTAGTGTTTATAGATATTAATGTTTATGAGAGAAACACGCGTCCATTCGATAGTTCGTTAATGCAGAAATGACACACAATAAAATATATTCATCCTACTTACGTTACAGATTTAATTATAATGATTTGGGAGTTTGGGGAAGAATGAATATGGAATAATAGGTATTGTTAATAAATATAGATTATAAAACTATTGATCTTTATATTTCAATTGAAAGTAATTGACAGTTAGTTGTTGTTTATTATCTGTGTAATTAATATATATTGTATATTTGTTTTCAGCGTCTGGCCTGTTGTATTTCGCCTGAATCTGAACACGAAGCGATCAGAGGTGGCGCCCCCGTCAGTAGATTCAGCTGGCGACATTGGCTTTATGTTTAAGATCTTTGTCTATAAAGTACTTACTCTAAATTAGACCATAGACTATTAATGTCAGGTCAGAATTATAATCTGTGGCTTGCGTTGTTTATAAACATATTTCGTTCATTATTGTGTTGAGATGACGTCTAGTTTAAAAAAAATCTATAAAAAAAGACCATTTTTTTCTGTTTAGTAAAAATAATCAAAATTATGAATATAATTATCTTGGTTTTCCCTTATATTGTGAGTCGTTACTTCATGTTTGGTATTTTAATACGAACCCGGGTATTGTTGTTCTGTGTATATATTTCCAAAACACTTTGTATATTATCAGCATGTTGTGAGCTATGAATTCGTAGATATTAGCTATTATTAGCCTTGAACACCACTAAAATGGGGTTATTCTTAAAAGTTCTGGCAACACTGGCGTAGAATTTTAGCTACATATTGAGCTATTTGTTTCTATAAATATATCAGCTGTTATCTTATTGTAGCTTAATGTTTATCAAAAATCATATATCTAATTGTTATATAATAAACATATACATTAAAAAGTCGGGTGGGTCCCGAATTTATATAGATATATACTCAAAACATTTATCATAATAATATTTGATTATAATTTTAGTGTTGCCATTATAACAGTGTCCCGTACTGGCATACCTGTGACGCAAACAATAATTTTGTACATATACATACATATATATATGTATACCTGAATGATGTACACAAAATATATAATATATGAATGGAAAGTTTATTATTCAAATTTATAACCAGTTTAATTAATGTTAAATTTATTAATATATATATTGAGTTTTGCTAACTTCAGTGTTACCTGTTGTAAATAAAACTATAATTTTCGGATACTACACGTTTTTTAATATTCTAACTAGGTACATATTCTCAATGTTTCGGTTACTTTGCAGCAACCCTGATCTAAAAGACGAAATGAAAGTAGCCGAAACTGGGGAGTTTATAATTTAATATAATAAAAAAAGCGTAGTACATTCGAAAATATTAGTTTTATTTAAATGAATGTTTAAGAAAGTTTTATATATAATTATGTTACTTTTTGATTTATCGTTTTTAAAAAACAAGCTTATTATATATTGAATAAGTTAAATAAGATGTAACGCTTATGTCCGTAGACGAAATATATTGTAGCTAATATAAAATAAGATTCATGTCTAGTCGTGTATAAAAATATACTCTTAGTTTAATAATATTAATACTCGAATATTCTAGAATGCTTAGAATAGCGGCGAAGTGATTTGGGTGTGTGAAACTATGTATATTAGTTGTGATAATACCGTTGGCGCCCAACCTGGGCCAATAAAAGATGTAAGAATTAAAAAAAAAACAATAATTTACCGTATAAAGCTTCATTGTATTAAAATTATTTAAGGAAAGAATAATTTCGTTGAATCTTCAGTCTAACCAAAGTTATTAGAAATTTCGCAGTTATTTAATATATCGGGCTTATTTTGACTGCTTCCAATACGCAAAAAATTGGTTATTAATATATAGTACCTTGTATACCAATAAGATATAACCGAGCCTAACCGTTTATAAATTATTTAGACGCTCCCGGTGAGTTAAAACTATAATGTATATATTATATACAATACTCCTAAAATAATTGGCTGACTTGAGATGTCGCATAATAAAATTCGTAACAAAAAACGATGCTGTCAAAGTGTACGCGAGTCGCCATTTTGTTTTAGGTTGCATATTACTGTAAATAACACAAATGTAATCGTTATATTCTTCAATGTTTAAAATACCTAGGAATCAATGTGAACTGTGTTCATTTATGAAATAAAGGAATAAATGTTAGATACTAAATGATATTTCATTTACTTTTTTTTCTATTATTTCTTGACAGTGTATTAGAATATGTCTAGCCTACAAGTGACCCAAAACCGAAGGTCTAAGAGTAATCGTCCAAAAACGGAAAATTATTTAACTTAAAATTAATCTAATCTGATGCCGCGTCTTCTACTCCTACCTGGCAATTTTCCCAGCTTTAGCCAGGCCGACATGTTGTGAATAGTTTTGGCTAATTGTTTTTACGACCGGCCGCCTGCCTGACATCAACCCTCTTTTGGGATGATGCATTCCCATCAGTGATGTCTAAATATTCTTAGAAAGTACATATGACTCGGAAGAATCACATTGGTACTTGCCAGGGCCAGGATCGAACCCACGCCCTCATGCATGACAGGCGGGCCTTTTAACCATTAGGCCGCCACTGGCTAGGTCGTGTGTTACATAACTTATGTTAATAATTTCAGAGTTTGCTGTTGTTACATATAATTTGAGTTATATAAAATTCTTTAAAAAGTACATAAGCGATTTTTGAAAAATATCTGTATTTTTTAAAACAATATAAGAGCTCTTTATATTGCCGATTTGTGAAGTAAAACTTCTTTAGTCACGCTTGGAGGTAAGCTGGTGAAAGTGTTAGGATATAGAGAGTGTTACGGTTTATGTATCATCATCATCGGCATCATCATAGTGGATGTTTGCGGGTATGCATGGATGGATGCATGAGACGCCATCATCACAATCGATGCATGCATGGATGAATGGATGGATGGATGAATTGATGGATGGTAATTGTGTTTCGTATATTACTGTATAGGGGCAAGGGAGAGAGCAGTACGCGTACATTTTCTTTCATAGCCAGTGCATGAAATATATAGACATGCCTCTATTATACATATATAAACATATGAATATACATGGAGTGAAAGAAGTTTTACTTCAGTCGTGTGGTCTAAAGCACTGGTTTATTTTTTATAAATTCATATCTTTATCCGTTCTTCATGACAGCAAGGGATTAGAACAGTTTGTCAGCGTTTGTGTTTATTTGGGTGTCTAGCAGAGGCGAGTTGATTTTTTAAAAAAATCTATTTATGCTTGAGGACCAGTACTTGAGCAATTGTATTCTAATAGATACAATGTTGCAAGTGATTAAAAAGTTGTTTTTAGTCTAGATAAGCTCAAAATTACACCATCTAGTAAAAAGGGACAAAGACTTGACTGTAAGTCTGGGCCTCACGCCCTATATGAAAAATACGCTTTAAAATAGGTTCCCAAACATGTGTCTGCTGTGTGATTTTCAAGTACGGAATCCGAAGCTTTAGGTTTAGCTCACAAAGACCTAAATTTTGCATGTGTTAAAGCTAAAAGTTATAAAAAAAACGTATTTCGAAAGGGATCAATATTAAACATACATCTATATGGTATATCTACTAACAAATCTGAAAATTATGGCAAGTAATGGGCGACAAAAAACGCTATTCTACCAATACGAGCTACCAGTGGCGGCTGTACCTTAAGTGCGCCCGTGCGCTGAACCACCAATTCAAAATATGTATTTAAAAATTACAAAATATTATGTCAACTTAATTTTTAAATTACCATTTTAATATTTATTTTTTAAACATACAAAAAGGTATAAAAAATTTAATTTCCAATTATGGTCAAAAAGTTTGAGCGCTTTACTAAACTCATATCGTGCGCTCCGGCGAGTGCACGAGGACTCCTAATACATCTTGTATGAGACACGCATTAATACGCCTGGCGCGTGAGACAAAAGATAGTTCATAGAAATGTACCGAGTAACGAGTCGGTTCTCGCGCGCCGCACGAAGCGGCCGAAGGTTACCGAGAGCACCCGATGTATGACGTATTGAGCCGGCCGGCAAGGGGCCGCCCGAAAGGATGGGTGCTATGATTGACATTTCGTTAATCGTTATTGGTATTGTTTCAACTTTCACTGTATGCGTGACGCGTTAATTCGTTATTGTTTATAATTATTTCCGTAATTCGTTTTAGTTTTTATTTCGTTTCTATAATAGAACTTTTATTCTGTACTGTGTTTTTTATTAGTTGAAAATGAGTATAAATATTGATTATATTAAAGAAAATAACAAAATTTTTCAAAGTAAAGTGAACATAAAATTGGCCGGGCCGCCACGGCCCTTTTTAAATTTAAAACAAGAGTGTAAATCGAAAAATAAAGCATTTATACGAAGTTTTAAAAGTGAAATGTATAATAGAAAGAAATGGTTGTGTGGATGTGAGCGTCTTAATACATTCTTTTGTTTTCCTTGCATTATTTTTGGCGGAGAATCGATTTGGACAGAAACTGGAATCAGATTTTAATAAAAAGGTGATAGAACATTTCGCTACAGAAAAATGTCGTCGCATTGATTTAATGTACAAAAAATAAACATATTTTATGTCAATTGTTGTTTTTGTCAATATTTTAGTAAAGTGAACCACCAGTTCGATAACCCACCAGCCGCCACTGCGAGCTACATCTTTTTTTGACTTCTTTGCCGAAGTTTTTTATGATGAAGGGGGAAACAAGCAGAAGAACCTCCTGATACGAAGTATTTATCCTAGCCCTTAGGCTGGTGTTGCGGATGCGTTGACAACCTTGATGTGGAGAGAATGATGAAAAAATGCTGATGGTTCAATAACAATCCTATCAAAAGTAATCTCTTCATCTGAACTGATAGTAGAGTTTGTGTGACGCTGTCACAGCGCTCCCTGTCTGATCCACAGGTGTAAGATCTCTATGGACCCCACGCGAATGAAACACTTTCAACGGCACAAACAAACTTATACTGATGCGAGACAGAAGATCATTGCATACATCAACATCCTGGGAGAGGAAAGAGTAAGAAAAAGAAAAGAGCAACGGGCACTCTCACTCATCAGACGAATTGCAGCAATGAAATACTCCTTTACGCCGATCTCTTGTGAGAGTATACAGTATTTCCCCTTTTCGAGCCAGCCCATGTTTGATCTGTAGTTAATTGGCCCCAATACGAAAAATATGTCGCACTTATAATAACGAATTTTCTCAGGTTGATATTCTACGTCATAATTCAGCCGCGTTTCATAACAAATTGCGGGACATATTATTGGAAAAAAATAAACCACCTAGCAGTCCTGTTTCTCATTAACATTGATTAAGAATTTAGTTTAGTTTGTTTTAAGTATCAAATATTCTCTGCACATTTCGCCATCGCTCCCTTCACATACTAGATTAGGTTTACACATCGCTTTTATCAAATGTACTTATTAGTGGAGATACATGCCCAAGCGTCCTCTCATTTTAACTTAGTTATATTTCTTGGTGAGAAATATTTAAAGACACAGGTATTTTGTCTTTAATATGCTGTATTGTTGTTTATATTTTTTATTATACTCCTGTGACCTGTTTTTTCTCCAATAAACTAAAAAAAAAAAGTTGAGCTATACTACCATAAAAACTTGTTAGTAAAATAAAAGTGACAGTTTTGAAGGAGTTTTCATAATTATTGATCACCAAATAACGTGCTCGTTGTTACCTTTAGTTTGACTAAATTATATCCGAATACCGATTCGCTAAAACAATGTTTCAGCTATAAACCCCATGTCGTATACAAACCTTAGGCTAGAAATGTCATATAATATATTGATATCTTAACTTCTCGTCGGTCAATTTACTAACTTAACTAAAAAATATGATAAATACGTTTGATTAACGGCAAAAATTATTAGGAGTTGTTATGAGCACCTTGCGAACAGCTGTTCAGATGTCATTGCCTGCAATTAAAAAAAAACAAAAGGGGAATAAGCAAAAGTTGTTGTCAAGTAACTTGGCAGAAGTTCATTTCCAAAAAAAATAATTCCCAAACGATATGTGTAAAACGTTTCATTTCACGTTCTTCTTGGTAAATGTGTTATTATATTATTTGTATTATTAACATATGATGAAAGACTTACTTAGGATATTTGGAGCATATAAAAACAAACAAATGACAGACTTAAATGTTAAAATGTATTTTTATAAAAGAAATTGTCTGATATATTTTTCTAACATGATCTATCTATGTCTTTAGAGTTATCTTGAAATGGAACGTAAAAGTTAGTTCAATGGCAGTCTTGTCATTTTTCTGATCTAAGAAGGCTTTTATTCCGGAAAAATTAGGTTTCGCATTTATTTTCGTAAAATCATTTAATAACCTTATTTCCGATAGGGCGTGTGTAATTACTAATTGTATTACAAATTCAAGCAACACCGCTTGTCTATATATAAATAGCTTACATCTTAGTGTCATTATAATCGATATAACTTGAAAAACTATATTTTTTTGTCGGTAATTTGTTATCATTTTGTCAACAAAGTTATGAGATAGTAAGAGGTAACCATTATTTTGTATTTTGCTTGATAATTACAACATACATATTAATTAAGTGTTGTTCCAAATAAATGTTTCCAATTATCTTAAATTAAAAACTAAGTATTGACGTCTAATATTTTGAGTGAATCACTTAAAAGTAGTCAGCAGACGTTACCCAACCTTAATTATATAAAGAATTTTACGATTTTACATAATATTGTACGAACTTGAAAGTTTTGCTTTTCATTATAGTTGATATCCATTCCATTTATTTGAATTATGTATTGATACATTAGGCTTTTGATATATTAAGCGTCTCTTATATCGCTCCTTTGATAGTATAAAGTATTGAGTATAAAATTATAATAGATATAAAACTTTTCAGGCCAAAATGTCATTAGAAAGAGAAACAATGGGTGTAATGCCACCCATTTCCGTCGGCAGTGGACCACTGGATCCTCGCTCACAGTTGATACAAGAAATGAGAGACCAGAACTTCGATCTCATCAGATTCGCTTCATACAGGACGGCATGCAAACTCAGATTTGTTCAGAAGAAATGCAACTGTATGTTTATTACCTTTATTATCATAATTTTATCATGTACATACTTATTCTAATTATCTTAAATATTTATGATAATACACTTCAATTCTGTAATCCTTTGATATATAACAATATATGTAATATAATAAAAAATATTTTTAATTCAATTACAGTACATGCAATCGATATATGGAATGTCATCGAGGCATTCAGAGAGAATGCTCTAAACACTCTAGAGCCGACAGCATGTGTGAATGTCACGAGACTCGAGACATTAGTATCATCACTATATCATAATTTAAACAAGAGATTGCCACCCGCTAACCAAGTCTCGGTGGAAGTGTGTTCGGCATTGCTATTGAACTGGCTATTGTCGGCATTTAGTACTGGGTAAATATATTTTCTTATTAGTAAATATTTCTTATTATTCTATATGGATATATGTACTCATATTTAATCATATTATTGGTATTTAGTCTGATTTATATAATTCTACCATTATCAATATAAGTTGCATGAAATATTTATACAAATCTGTTTCTATCAATATTATAGCGTCATATAATTAATTTATTAAATTTTCTTTTCTTTTTTCAGTGAGAATGTGGGCAAGATAAGAGTATTCTCAATCAAAGTTGCTTTAGCAACTATGTGTGCCGGCAAGCTGATGGATAAATTGAGATGTGAGTGAAATAATTATCATGAATTAATAATTAATGTAATTTATTTATTAATATTAAATTATTTTACAGATATTTTCTCTCAACTTTCGGATGGTAATGGTCATTTACTTATGAAGAGGCTCTCAGACTATCTGCGGGAAGTTCTGGCATTGCCGGCAGCTGTTTATGAATCACCATCATTCAGTTACAATGACAATCTAGCTATGGCTATATTTAACCAGGTGAATAATAATTGATTATGTAGAGTATAGTTATGTTAGTTTAACTATTTATAAATCAAGAATGGCTGTATGGGATTGGCTGAAAATTGGTGGAGAGATAGCTTTTAAAATGGGAAAGGTCAAATGATACTTTCCATCTGAATAAAAATAAATAATATACAGGTTAATCAAATTCAAAATCTTCTTATATTTTATCTTTATCAGGAATAGGGTACTGGGTAGGCCCCGGCAGCTATACATTTCTAATTCTGAAACTAACGCCAACGAAGGCTAGTATGTAATATACATATATAAAATATACAAGCAAAATAAAAGCTGCACTTAAAATACAGTTATGGATATCAGCTATTATTTAATCTTAGTCATTTAAATATTATATATTATATATTTGTTAGAAAATTATATGAAGAAATAAATAAAATTATAGTGTCTGTTTGTGATATTAATCTGAAAGTACTTAATGGAAGGAAAATGTAATAAAACAATTTTTTACGCTCGAGTGGTAAGACAGATAATTAAGAAATCGATGGCGGTAGGTGATAAAATAATAAGACCAACTGACAGACACTCAAATCTCGTCTGCCCGTGATCACGGTTGCTGTAAAGTAGCCGAAACGTCGGGAGTATGTAGTTTATAGTCAAAAATAAAGGATCGCGTAGTAAATCCGAAAATATTAGTTTCATTTAAATGAATACTCGCGAAAATCTTGGATTTCATTACAAATTTTTATTTTTGTCGGTTTATCTGTTTGTTCCGATACACTCTGAAACAGCTGAAATTTATCACACATCATTTGATAAGAAGTAGTAAAGTATGTTATTATTTTTTAATTGTATATATTAATTATTATTCCGAGCAAAGTCGCGGGCTACTTATATCTATATTATTTGTTGCAGAATGTCAAAATAACGGTCAATGACTTCTTGGACACACTCATGTCAGACCCCGGACCGCCATGCCTTGTGTGGCTACCGTTACTACACAGACTGGCTAGCGTGGAAAATGGTTTGTTAATAATAACCTTCCTTTTATATATACATGTTTTAAATACAGATGAATTACTTTTATATATGTAATTGTATATAAAATTACAGAATTTTTTTGGAAATAAGTTTAAAAAATATTCTTTATTAAACATCAAAATATTTATCAATACTAAGTTCTTTGTAAATTATCTATACTGTCTTTGGTTACAACAAAAAACCAATGTCATTATTTCATTCATTCATTTCTTATTTTCATTCTTATTCATCATAAAAATCTTCATATGGACCTGGTTTGATCACAAAGTATATACAGAAACCGGTTTGTCTATACTTATAATAAATCTGTAGAGCGATCAATCCTGTACATAAAATATATTTAAAAAAATAACTATCAGGGGGTGGTTAGCGATCGCTACTGATGCCAGAAATGCAATCAGTAAAATTTTTGTCTGTCTGTCTGTATATTCGTTATAGATACAAAAACTACTCGACGGATTTTAACGAAATTTAGCATAATTATTCTTCATACTCTTGGCCTTTGGGCAGGTTAAAGTCTTACATAAAACTATATATAATACATATGAAGTAAACTAATATACAAGTTAATCTGTCTGTTCTTCTTCTAGTGGTACATCCCCTAGCCTGTAGCGTCTGTCGTCGCGGGTCATTGACCGGGTTCCGTTATCGTTGTACCCGCTGCGCTGCTTATACTCTATGTCAAGATTGCTTCTGGCGGGGTCATGTCAGCCCACCACATAGCAATGACCACGAGGTCAAAGAATACGCTACCTACGTAAGTATCAAGTTATACTGGTTGTATATTAGATTAATTCGTGTATGATCTATGTATGATTTATCAAAGTGAGCAATAACTCCCCCTTGTTAATACTAATGGAGGCATAAAATGCCAAGAAACCTAAGTATCATGTTATACTGGTTCTTTGACTAAGACATATTCGTGTATGATCTATGTAAGATTTATCAAAGTGAGCGATAACGCCCTCTTGTGGATACTAATGGAGGTATAAAATACCAAAAAAGTGGGAGTGTA
Source organism: Danaus chrysippus (assembly GCA_916720795.1). Lineage (NCBI taxonomy): Eukaryota > Metazoa > Arthropoda > Insecta > Lepidoptera > Nymphalidae > Danaus > Danaus chrysippus. Next base: position 5,124,767 of record CAKASE010000066.1, on the reverse strand, counting down.
AAGGCCTGGGTGGTTTGTCATTTCATTCAGCTAAGATAAGTTATAGCGGTTTTTCACTAAGTAACCAAAGGGGTTGATAAAAAATAATTTATTCTCAAAGTGGGAGGTGAAAATTAGTTTGGGGACTCCTGGTCTATACAGACAGGCAGAGAAATAGTAAAAGTAATAGAGATTATAGTTAGGTTTTTAATTTAAAAAGGAGCTCTGATTATCAATATTAAGACAATAATAAACAACTATCATATTTTTCAATAATTTTGTATTTGGATGATATTTATTTTTAATACAACGCTAAAAATTCGTATTTACGTCGAAAGCCCTATAGGAGTTTCCTAATTAGTCAAAAGATTACAACGTGTGTATTACACGTATCAGTGATGGTCACATTAGCTTGAAAAAAGTAACTGAAACATATTTTTGTGAATTACCAAAATATTATCAAAATACTAACCCATTACTAGGTTACCTTAAACGAAGTTCAATAACTAGAAATAATTCTTAGCAAGACTAAGCACGAGGTAGTAAAACTCTTCACCTAATGATATTTAGAAAGGAATGTTCAAGAATTTATCAGACCTAAAGACTGGCCGTCATTTAATATTGATCCTTAATCTACAGAGTTATAATTTATAATTAGTTTTAGAGAGTAGCGCTTACTCTAAACTCAAAGATAATTTAGACTCCCAAAAGCAATTCATGTGATAGCCATTAATGAATATTTCCATAGGAAAAGTTCCTTAACCATTGGTACCTGGTCTCAACGTATAAAAGACTGTATTGCAGCCCATAAAGATCATTTAGAATAATCTTTATATATTTTATTGTTTCTATATTAAAGTATTGAAAATATTCTTTGTAACAATATTAATGGCAAGACTAGGAATATTAAATTAAATACTTAAACATCCTCATGTGTTTTGTATATCAATATGATATATTTTTGTTTATTTGATTACAGAAATCTCCATCAAAACAGATCGGCGCGACTCTTCGTAAGTCATTCCGCTGTGTTCCCGAGCGAGCAAGACCAGTTCTACCGAGATATCCCGACCAGCCAGAAAGGACACTCAATTTAAGCCATATTGTGTGAGTTGATAGTTCAGCATTAAATGATCATGAACCAGCACCTAAATGTTGATATCATAGAATTAGAATATACTTTATTGTAACAAACAGTAAATTTTACACGAAAAAAATAATAATAAATTGAAATGTACAAAAAGGCGGTCTTATCGATTTCTGCCAGACAACCTTCGATTTGGGGAAATTGTGCAGCGAAAAGGTATATATCATATATATCATAGTATAATAAGTGAACAGTTTACGTTAAACTGGTCTTGTATACTAGTAAATATTCGCAGAGCTCTTCTTACACTGGAGGTTATAACCATTTTAGTAAGACAACCATCATAATTTGACCTAGATTATTATAATTAATCTTTATATATATAATTCTTCTGTGAGTGTGTATGTCACTGAACTTTTCTCAAACGACTGGACCGATTTTGATGAATTTTTTTTTGTGTGTCCAAGGGGATCTGGGAATGGTTTAGATTCACAATTTCGTGCGCTGGACAATGTTTTTTTTAATTACTTTTTTATTTATTAGTAGTTGTTGATACAAACGTTTTTTTTGACATTAGATTTGACAACTAACTAATATGTCAATCATTCTGTCGCACTTCAGAACACGGAGATTTATGGATTTAATAGGTAAACTCCAAAAATATAAATAAAAAAATCGTAACAGATATTTCTTGATTATAGGGCGATACGAAGTTCGCCAGGTCTTCTAGTATCCTAATAATAGTTCATGTTATTCTGGTTTCAGTCCGCCGTCTCCAGTGCCGGCTCACAACGGCTTCCCGGAGTACACCGGCTACAACACGGGCTCACTGGACAGTCGTTCATCAAGATCTACACACAGAAGTACATATTTTATATACAGGGTGACTGGTGAATTACTATCGATACTTGAGGACGTGATATTTGACGATCATATATGACAAAATAAAAATTAATATAACATAAATATTAATAAACTTCTAAGTAAAGTTAACCAAAAGTTATGTAATTAATTACGGATCGTGTGAATACCCTACAGATTAGGTATACTCACACACACACACGCGCATGCGACGCCGTAGTGTTGTATCAGCACGCCGCCGCACGCGTCCACACTTGGAACACTTGGAACGTGTCTACACTTTATTTATTTATACGGAAATTTGGTTAAAAATTAAGTACTTATTTTTTTTACATAATTCGAATGAGAATCATGTACTGAGTATTCTCCTTAAATATTGATAGTAACTCACCAGTCACCCTGTATATGTATATATTTCGATGGATTCTATGTATAAGGTCCAATGTGCAAAATGACAATTGTTCAGTAGAAGTGTTCAAAGTTTGATTTCAATGTATCTTGTATGCGACAACTGATGCTTTTGAAACTTTGCTTAGCATCATGATATACATGTACGCCGTTTAAGATTGATAAAGTTTTTTGTAAACCTACTAGTTAATTGTGTTACTTATGCCCTTTTACTGCAATAAAAACTAAGTCTTTACACCAACAAATACACATTTTTTTTAGAATACAGTATTATGAAGTGTTTAAAGCAATAAAATGAAAAATGCTACATTGGCTCTTATACATACATAGGACCCATTAATATATGATATTAAAAAGCTTAAATCTTCCATAATATGAAAAAATATCTTTATCTTTGTAATTTTTTTATACAAAACTCATAAATATGTATAAGTAACGTACTACATATAAAAAGTACCCAAAAATTGTTTTTTCAGGCATAGCTGAACATCTGTCGCGTGGAGTGGATGATGAGCATCGCCTCATAGCGAGATACGCGGCTAGGCTGGCGCATGAGAACAGAACTATGGTTATATACTGACATATACATATATAATAGTTATATATTATTATGTACTACAATATTAATAAGTGTAGTGAAAACTTTGTATCGATGAAGAGGAAGGCTTGAACGTGTAATAGAAATAAACAGTTGTAATTTATGTTGAGAGGAATTGTATATAGATGTATCTGTTATATAATTATATGAAATGTATTATAGAGATATTGAATAATCAAAATTAACATCACACACACTACTATGACACCCACACACGCGCACAATACATCAATACGTAAAGATATGTCAATGTGTGTGTTGTTAGTAAATATCAAACAACATTTATATTCTACTATTGAACATGAAATAATCAATTAATTATCTAGTATCAAATTTTGGAAGTGTCTAGTCTTAATAAAATTTCATGTTTTCCATATATAATAAATGAATGAACTTAATTAGTTTGTATATTGAAAAAATATATATGTATTATAAATTTTAATATAAGTGAACATTTATTTTACAGCCGAGAGCTGGAAGATCTGCATCTTTGACTCCTGAATTGGTGAGTTTTATGATTATATATAGAAATTAATATATTAAATATTACTCTATTTAGATCTGTATGACCCTATCTGACTTTTAACCTTGACTTCTACTTCTTATATATATTTAAGCCTTAGATATAACCTTATTCTCTTATACATACCATTTAAAGCATATATACCTATATGTTATGTACTATAATATATATTATATGTATTATTATGTATATTCAGGGTCGTTCGTCTTCCGAAGGGTCGGAGGTGGATGCTGCAAGACAACAGCGGGAACTGATCTCACAACTAGAGGCCAAGAACAGGGAGATTATGAGAGAGATAGCTAGACTAAGGTAATACAATGTATAGTATAGATAGAAAATTAGATATATGTTCCTGGCCCGGGCAAGTACCAATGTGATTTTCCCGAGTCATATGTACTTTCTAAGACTATTTAAACATTACTGATCAATGTTGATTCCCAAAAGAGGATTTATGTTAGGCAGGCGGCCGGTCGTAAAAACAATTAGCCAAAACTATTCACAACATGTAAGGCAGACCCTGGCTATAGCTGGGAAATTTGCCAGGTAGAAAAAAATAGTATAGATAGAAGATCAGAGATAGAAAATGTTCAATGAGAAAATAGCTCGGAAAACGACTTGGTCAGAGAGAAATTTACATAAATATACGTGCTATGGTCTAATGAAACGCACACGATGCGTTGTGGCAAGAAAAAAACTATATGGATTACTAGACTTACGCTGGAAAAGTTTTGTGTAGAATTTGAACTTGAAGTAAGCAATGTTGGTAATGTGACACAAAAACATACTTCATTGATAAAAAGTACAAGTATAGCTCCGTGAATATGAAATGCAACTCAATGTGCATAGTAATAGTTCCCGTTAAAATAAATTGCAATTAAATATTTATTTTATACAATTAGGCATCCATAAAGTACGTCACTCGAATTTTATGACTTTTGAACCACTCTCTCAATCCTTGTCACAAATTGTCACATTTTTATAACTCCCCTCCTAATGTGACGTAACACATGATTTAAATTTATGTGTTTATCAAAATAATCGAGAAAGAATAGACATTTTCCTAATTTTATTATTTTTATTAAATAATAATCTAATAATATCAACATAAAGACCAATATTTCATGAAACCGATTTCTGTAATGTTCAATACACACCCAAACTTAATGTTTTGGTTTAATTTAAATGTGTGACTTTACGGATGGCTCCTTATAGTAACTTCTACTATAAGTACATTCTTCTTCTTCCTAGCAATTTTCCAGCTTTAGCCAGGGTCTTATTATAAAGCCAATATGTAATTCCAGGCGTCAACAGGAAGCGGAAGCGTCAACCGGTAACGCCCCTCCGTTAGTTTCGGAGCTGCGAGCGTTGAGACAGAGGAAGGACGAGCTGGAGGGACACTTGTCCTCGCTGCAGGAGTCAAGGAAACATCTCATGCATCAACTGGAGGGACTCATGAGGATGCTCAAGGTCACATATATATGTATTTGACTGCATTGTCTTATGTTCACCAGTGCCGGCGTTAGGGGGGGAGGGCGCAATGGGGCGACGGCCCAGGGCACCAAATGGGGGGAGCGATTATGGGACGAAGATGGTAGACGGAATATAGAATTCTTAATACACATTCAGTGTTCACATTGGTTCAGAAAAAATTAATACTCGATTTTGATTTCTTCAAGTAGGCGCCAAAATATTTTTGCCCAGGGTGTCAGTCGGCACTGATGTTCACATATTATATCCATACTTCCCTACTAATATTATAAATGCGAAAGTAACTCTGTCTGTCTGTCTGTTACGCTTTCACGCCTAAAACACTGAACTGATTTTAATGAAATTTGGTACAAAAGTAGAGTTGACCTTGAGAAAGAATAGGATAGTTTTTATCCCAGACTTTTGAAAGGTTCTCTTGGAAACGCGATATAACCGAACTCCACGCGGGCGAAGCTGCGGACGGAAAGCTAGTACAATAATATTAACGCTAGTTTTATATATAATATTTATATAATAATACTACTCTGATAAGTAATCAGCATTACTATAAGTTCTAACATCACTACAGTATTTCATTCATAAATCTTCACACATCCTACTAATAATAATTTTTGAATGAAACGTCAAACGCTTCTTATATAGTATATACTAAAACGCTTGTGGTTACAATTATTCCCACTAACTCATCTATTAATATTCCAGACCCAGCAATCCAGTCCTCGTTCGACCCCAAACTCATCGCCTCGATCCACTAAGAGCCCCCCACTGCCGGGGTCGCAACCCCAACAAGCCCCTGACAGGTATTTAACCCCCAAATAACAATTAATATATAATGAAAAATATATAAGCTTGATTTGAACCTGCGACTACTACATATATTAAAATGCGGTCGCTTTAACATTTGAGCTACTGTGTCTTTACTAAAATCAGTAAATATATATTATACATATTAAAACAGTCATATGTATAGGAATGTTTTAAAATTTTATCATGTATTAGCTTTTCTAATATTGAAAAGTTATTGCAAATTATTACAATAATTTTATATATACTAATTGGAAGCAAAATTAAACTATTTTCACCCTACAAATGTATTTAAAATATATTTTGATATAATCGTATTTATTACTATGAGTTAACGACTTTAACATCAAAATTGATAGTTCTGATATTAATAAGATCTAAGATTTTCGCGAGTATTCATTGAAATTAAACTAATATTTTTCGGATATACTACGCAGTTTATTTTTGTAAAAAAATAATACATACTCCTGACGTTTCGGCTACTTTACAGCAACCGTGATCACGGGCAGATGAGATGTGAATGTGTCACATTCCGAAAAATATTAGTTTCATTTAAGTTCTCATATTAATTCACATGAAAGTAAATCTTAACATATATTTTTGAATCTTAAAACATTACCCTCGTGTGAATATTATCTTTGAATGATGTCAATCATATTTATTTCTCTTTCTGTGTATATTCAACTATTGTTAATTTTTTTTTTCAACGTGAATATACCTAAGTCTTGTTATATATTATGTATGTATGTGTGTAGGGAGTCCCGGGGCGCAGTCCGTAGTGCTCCGCAGACACCCTCGCTAGGAGAGAGGGAACGAGTCGATATGACACACAGTCTGGGTGAGTTGACTCTATGGTATGTTGACCATAGACTACCATAGACTATATAGAATACAGGAGGAATTTATAACAGTTAGCCTAGTGCATTGATGAAGGCCATATTTAAAATAATCTAAAAGTTGGGCTGAAAATTTCGTAGGTTAGCATAGAAGAAATATGTTATTTCTACACAATAACTAAGGTATAGTTACCTTCAGGGACAATCCAATCAAATTCTTTTGATACCATTTTTATAGCACGATTTATCTTTACTCTCAACATAGGTTTCAAGTTCGGCAATCTTATATACGATATCAATACCAAAAATAATAAATGCTATTTACAATGAACATGTTTTTTATCAGGAGAAAAGGAAAAACAAATATACATATATAAGCAAAATATTAATGATTTTGTTTTCATACTTCAAAATGTTTGTTGTTTCAATAAACATAAAGAAAAATATATATAATATACTTATTTTGATACTAATATAATTGAGATATTTTCTAAATTGCTTATCCAACGATTTATATGTTGTCAAATATCTTTTGTGATTCAGATTACTAGCATTAGTGCAAGGACTATGGTTCTTAATTTCTAATAATGCTGTCTTTTACATTGTAGTAGGTATATATTAATTTAATTGTTTTTACAACTTAGGTGCCATGGAGAGTATGGGAGGTGATTCCAGAAATTTCCATAAAAATGAAAGACCCACAACAAGTGAGTACAAAAAAAAATATATAAGAAAAAGATTTTTACTAAAATTTTTATACAGTTTCATTGCAATTTTGAAAAATACTTATTATTTTGTTTCCAGGTAACTATTTCCCAAATTTATTTTAGTTTTATTACACTTTTAGAATAAATGAAATAATATTAAAAATAAAGATTCAAATAAAATATTGTATTTCAAAAATATATATAACATGTAATATTACGGCTAATATATCATAGACAATCCATTTACAGTGGGCATAGACAACAGGAGTCTCAGAAGTGATCTTCTATACGCCGCAGATTCAGTCACTAACGCCATGTCAACTCTAGTACGGGAACTTAACTCTGGTAATTGTCATATATATCTATATATATTTATATATGAATCAATATTAAAAAGTATATGTGTATATTGGAATTGAAATCCCATGTCTCTAAACTGCCATGATATCTCAATTCCATATAAATTGTTAATGCATGTTTTTTTCTGTTATGGCACGTTTGTCGGTTCTTGCATGGACACTTAGTAAATAAACACCCCCATGAGTGCATACAGATTATAAATTTGAATTAGCATACCAAAAAAAAAAATTAATAATCATAATTAAATATATATAAAATAGAACAATGAAATAATTTAACATATATCAAACTCTTAATAAAATAATAATAAATTAATTTCGAACCACATCCTGTATAATCAGTGAATAAAATATCAAACTACCCGCCATATACAACATGTAACATAATTAACGTACACCCTCAAACACCCCAATTAGACTATAATAATATAAACGCAATGCATACACCAAATATTATTTATATGTGCGTTAGCATTGTTTATTTGTGAAATTAGTTATCCCAATTGTACACAATGTACTCGCCGCGCCCGCGCCCCTCTCTCCGAGTGCCGTCCGACAATAATAAATAGTAGGTAATAATAAGTACACGAAATAACTACATTATGATTTATGATTCTTCTTTCCATCACACTTTTCAAGCTTTAGATTGTTGACATTGAATTTTTTTTAATGTGAAGCCAATATTTTATAATTACTGATTTGTTAAATTAAATTTGTAAATAAGAATTATTAAACAGCTGATAACGCGTGATTTGATTAGACACCACAATACCTACGACAAAGTCGGCGTGTTTAAATGGTGTGAATCAAAATATTAAGTATTAACAATAATTTAAAGATCATAAACAAACTTACAGTTTAATTTGCACTCGCACGGCGTTGTCGTTTTAAAACATTTTCAAAATCTCGACCGCCTTGTTCAATGCACTTTAATGACCGTTTTCGCAATTGTGGTTTTATTTTAGATAATACTGCAGTGTTACTTTTTAATTATCTTATTTTTTAGTTCCTCGGCACTTGTTATCTCTGTGTTATAAACTAGCAATTTAATTCGCCCCCACAAAAAAAGTCGAGTCGCGTCAAATCAGCTGATCTAGGAGGTCAATGGACACGTGCGTAGGTATTTGGTGTGTGCCGGCTGTCGCTGTGCGTGCGTAGATATTTGTAAAATACTATTTTTGCCTTGAAACAAGTATCAGTTTTCTTTAATTGAATGATGATTACTAATGTAATATTTCATTTGAAAAATCTTAATACCCTGACTTACGATTCATTTTCGTTTCAATGAAGTGTTTAGATAACTGTGTGTAGGATGACTGTAATTTACTTAGTTCTATATAAATTTGAGAAAAAAAATGACCTACATAAAAAACTATAAAAATCGATCCAGATTCCGATTCTGAACAAACTACTTTCAGGGTGTGCGTTAATTATGTTACATGTTGTATATTATATATATAGATGATATAGGAGTGATGTGAGGTTTGTGTTGCAGAGGGATCCGATGCTGAAGAAACGGTCAAGGTGCAGCGGGAGAGAACACGGAGAGGTACAGACATACATACAACATATATAACATACATATGTATATGTATATGTATATACATATATATAACCGTGAAGAATAGAAATTACCGGGGGATAGTTTAGTTTGTGCACTATTAGCATAGATGTTAAATAAAACATACATATATTTGATTTATATTTTAATTCTATCATGATCATAAACGGGCCTTTTGGATTTTAATAAAACGATGTCGCATGTGTTCTGCATGTATTATGTTTAGTCGATGTTATTATAATAACTTTCAAATTAATCGTTATATAAATGACATCACGACGATATATTAAACATTTATTGGTATAATAAATAAAGGAAATATAATGAAGAGGTATTTAATTATTGAATGTAATCTAAGTTAATATAATAATGTTTATTATGTATCAGACTTTGAAGAGGACGATGACAGCGACGAGCCCATGCCGCGCCCGCAGCTGCCGAGACACTACAGACACGACAACAACGTACAGGTACATACACGTACAGGTACATACACACACACACACACACACACACACACCTTACATGGCCATAGCATAATGCTCTACTTTTAATTTCTTGAGTAATTAATAATTAGAATATTTCGTGTTATGTTTTTAAAAATATCCACCTAAAAACAGATTTGTCAAAAGAGAAGTAGTTGTTTATTTTACGACACTTTCCTTTTTAAGTTATAACTACGTAACTTGTAGTCTTCAAGTGTTATTCATATTTTATAACACGTGACATGTATTAAACTAGTCCGAAACACAAATATCTGTGTAATACATAACGTATGGACATTACATACTGTATGAGTCACCTCTCCTACATTATATACATATTTCCAATACACTACAACTTAGGGTGCTTCAAGAAGAGAGTGTACCTTTTTCTCAAAGGCCGGCAACGCGCTCTGGTGCCTTCTGGCTCGAGTGTTCATGGGCGGCGGTAATCGTCTACCATCGGATTGCTAGCCTGCTCGGTTGCCCCCTATATTATAAAAAAAAAAAAATAAAATATAATATCTTCTTCTACCTGACAATTTTCCTATCTTTAGCCAGGGTCTGCCTTCTATGTTGTGAATAGTTTTGGCTAATTGTTTTTACGACCGGCCCGCCTGCCTGACATCAACCTTCTTTGGAAATGCATTTATCAGTTATGTCTAAATACTCATAGAAAGTACATATGACTCGGAAAAATCACATTGGTACTTGCCAGGGCCAGGATCGAACCCGAACCCGCGTACATGAGAGGCGGGCCTTTTAACCACTAGGCCACCACTAACTAACAACATTATATAATTTACTCACACAGATACACTTAAATATCACTGACCACTTTACAATATATTGGCGCCAAAATAACAGAACAGCCCAACAATATTATAAAAATAACAGATTCCAAATTCTAAAGTTTTTTTTTTTATTATAACATTATTTATGGCCAGACTCATCTAATATCTAAACACTACACACATACATACATCCAACCTTTTAAGTGTGAACCTACTTGCTTTTTGCTATTATTTGTTTAGTATATAGAATTTGTTACATATTATTATCAGTTTTACATAATTTTGAGTTTTTTTTCTTATTATTTGTAGTATTTTTATTTTGTTATATATAAATCCTAAATATTATGTTGTGAAAATTTCTTATAGTATTATTTTCTTTTTTTTGTCCTTATATATTGCAATATTATTTATGCTTGAGGTTTTTTTGTTTTTCTTTTTATTTCCAGAGCATGCCACCTAGTGTTACTTCATGAGTTGTAGAGGTTTGTTTTAGTTTATATAATATAAATACATATATATTAAAAGAACATAAACTTATATATTATTTTTTGTACAGGATACCCCTCCACCGCTACCAGCTCGCAGTGGGCACTACTTCCCTCGTACATAGCTTCAAGGAATTCTCATCTTTATTTCCTATAACATAGAGCTGACATTCGGTACATACTATACTACGTTTAATTAATTTTATACCAAAAACATCTCTATAGTCATAAAAGTCGATTTTATCTGAATTGTTACTAGAGGAAAACATAAAAAGAATCTATGATCTATGAGAGGTTGAGTCCTTTCAAAAACTTACTGTTTATGAGACATTCTTTTTCTATATATGTATATGAAATTAATAATTACTTCATTTTATTATAACTATTACATAAGTATAGGAATTGTATCGTTATCTTATTACGCATATACAAGTTGAGGGAATAAAAAGAAATAAATTAAAAACTATCCGCTACACACAGACTGATATAATATATAATACATTAATCAGCATCTATATACCAAAAAAAACCGTAATTTATTTTTTATATAAAAACCGATAAATATATATATTCATACAATATTATATTCTTACAATCATCAAAACGGATTGCTCTTTAAGGAAGTGGATAAGAGATGGCGCCACTGTCTTTATTTGATCATAATCGTCTTCTGATTTAATAAATATATATAATAATTGTTAGTTACACATAATTTAGTGTTAAAAGACAATGCATAATGTTAGAAATTTTTTGTTTGGCTGTAAGGGTCTAGTCCTTTGTTATTTTTTAATTAAAAACCTAATTCCCCTTTTAATTTCCGTCTTCCATTAGTCAATTCCTTCCTTGATGTACAAAATAGTCAATTTATTCTTCCCTATCCATATCTGATTATAGCAAATCTATTTTGAAACCTCCTTAATATATTAAGTTTTTAGTAGTAAAATATCTTTTTAATCTATGTACATGTCAAACTGACAGCTTCCAATTTGAGCAAACATTTTTTTTAAATATATAGAAACTTTTTGCTCATTTATGTTCAAGACTGCGTTCACCACCGAACTATGAAATGCCAAAAGTTTTTAAACCAAAATTATTTTATAACAATTGGCAGCAAAAGTAAGTTTTAATGCATATTTTAATCCCAACCAATATTATGAGGTTTTAATCAAATTTATAACAGTACATTTCTTTTGTCTAGCTTTATTTCTACATATAAATAATTGTTTTAATGTATAATTTCTAATTATAAGGAATCATAATTTTTTTACCAAGTCTGTAAAATAAGTACAACTAAGTTTTTTTTATTATTTTGTTATTATCTTTGTTGTTTATTTAGGATTAGATTTTAAGTGAAATGATTTTAAAACTGTCATTCGTGAATGATTTTGACATTTCTTTTCATGCACTATGTTTGCGATGCTTATGACATGTTTGGTACAATATAAATTTTAATATACATAATATACTATATATACAGAATTATATCAGTAATTTATATACATTAAATGCTTGATATATTATTTAAGTATAACACTATCGGTATATGTGTTAGAGGTATTAGTGTTTGTATTATGATAGATCTTGCATATCATTTGAAGTAGGAATTGAGTGCAATACTGGCGCGGGGAGTGAGGGAGGTTCCATTCTGTTAGATAGTTAATTTAATATCATGTATCCAAAGTATGTGACTGCTGGGTGACGTGTTATATACAGACATACATATATTTATATATATCTTCTTCTACCTGGCAATTTCCCAGCTTTAGCCAGTCTGCCTTACATGCTGTGAATAGTTTTGGCTAATTGTTTTTACGACCGGCCGCCTGCCTGACATCAACCGTTGATATAGATTTTTATTTTAGTTCAAACGATTATTTTAGGATCAGTACAATAAGTGTCATTTCATGTAGTATAGTAATACAAATAATAATATTGAGTTTTTTATATACATTCGAAAATATCCTATAGTTAATAATATATGTATATGATGTATACAACACGCCCCACCAGAAGTCTATTAGTCTCTAAGTACGTACTTATTTATATACTTAAAGAATTCCATAGCATATAAGTTTTAGATTTTTTAAAACCACATTAAAACATATAATCAGATATTTTGAATCCACTATACATAAGTCATAGTATTTTGTACTGTTAGATTTTCATAATCTAGACGTAGTTTATATACGATAGAGCACAAAATGTATTGTCATACATATATATATTGTATGTATAAATTTGTTCACGTGTATGATTCAATGTGTTTTTCTTTCTTTATTGTCGCAGGTCCTGAATATATTCGGTAAATTTAGTATGGTTGTGATGTCAACGAGAATAGACAAGATTTATTTATTGTATATATATTATCTGTGGACCGTGTCTACTCTATGACAGCTGTCACTGCGACAGCAAACATTCCATTGCTTGTGTTTGGCGCGTTTTATTTATTTACCTACCTACCTTTGAGAATATTATCATACTAGCTGCGCCTGCGCCTGCTGGACGTCAGCTTCCTGTATACAAAAATTTATCAAAATCGGTTCAGCCGTTTGAGCGTGAAGAAGTAACAAACATACACACACACTCACAAACTTTCGCAATTATAATATTAGTAGGATTAACTAATTAATTAACAACTAAACCTATACATGTATTTTAATTCTTATTGGCATTAATATTAATTACGCAATATGAATATTTACAGATATTTAATGTCATTTGATTCACGACTGGTAAAATTATTAAAATTGACATCTGTCAACGTAAAAAGAAACATTTTCGTTCGGCCGTAAGCACTGCTACTGAGTGCATATCCTCCATACAAATATTGTCAAGGATGATGTACAAAGTTCGTGTTATATACATATAAATAATATTTGCATGTGTTCAAACTATGCATGTTTTAGTGTTCGAGAGCCAAAAGTTATAGATACTGAATTGATTGTCATTAATGAAAAGGTACTTATAAATTGTCGGTATATCGTTCCAATATTATTTTTAGCATTTTGTTATTATTGCCTTCCTTACCGCAAATGACTAAGTTTTAATTAGATAATTAATAAAATTTTTCAGTGTGTGACTTAATGTCTATATATACAGGGTGTATGAAAAACTGTGTCAACCCTCTTAACTACGTTATCAGTATCGATAATGTAACACATTAAAACAACTTACATTTATAAACTCTTCAATAAAAATAATAAAATTAAATATTAAATGATTATTTTATGTAGAGTAACAAAATGTTTGTAAGCCCTGGTATAACACGATGACACTCAATGACGTCATCACAGCTGCTGCGCTACTAGTGACGACCTTGAAGTTACTTTCACATTATTGAAAATATCGATATTTAAAAAATCATAACAATAAATAAATATTTAATAATCATATTATTTCGATACTTGTTTTGATATATCAAACATTAATATTATGTTTGATTGTAAAACAACATTTTTAACAGAAATAGATTAACGATTTATCCTAATAACACAACATATGTAGTTAATTTACCTGAACAAGTTTCAAATTATAATATTCATTATTAATAAAAGTTATTTTAATGTGAAAAGCATAACTATTTATAGCAATATTAGCAATATTGAAAATGTCGATAGAATATTTATCGATATAACCAGTGGCGGCTGTACCTTAAGTGCGCCCGTGCGCTGAACCACCAATTCAAAATATTTAAAAATTACAAAATATTATGTCATCTTAATTTTTAAATTACCATTTTAATATTTATTTTTTAAACATACAAAAAGGTATAAATAATTTAATTTCCAATTATGGTCAAAAAGTTTGAGCGCTTTACTAAACTCATATCGTGCGCTCCGGCGAGTGCACGAGGACTGCTAATACATCTTGTATGAGACACGCATCAATACGCCTAACGCGTGAGACAAAAGATAGTTCATAGAAATGCACCGAGTAACGAGTCGGTTCTCGCGCGCCGCACGAAGCGGCCGAAGGTTACCGAGAGCACCCGATGTATGACGTATTGAGCCGGCCGGCAAGGGGCCGGCCGAAAGGATGGGTGCTGTGATTGACATTTCGTTAATCGTTATTGGTATTGTTTCAACTTTCACTGTATGCGTGACGCGTTAATTCCTTATTGTTTATAATTATTTCCGTAATTCGTTTTAGTTTTTATTTCGTTTCTATAACAGAACTTTTATTCTGTACTGTGTTTTTTATTAGTTGAAAATGAGTATAAATATTGATTATATTAAAGAAAACAACAAAATTTTTCAAAGTAAAGTGAACATAAAATTGTCCGGGCCGCCACGGCCCTTTTTAAATTTAAAACAAGAGTGTAAATCGAAAAATAAAGCATTTATACGAAGTTTTAAAAGTGAAATGTATAATAGAAAGAAATGGTTGTGTGGATGTGAGCGTCTTAATGCATTCTTTTGTTTTCCTTGCATTATTTTTGGCGTAGAATCGATTTGGACAGAAACTGGAATCAGATTTTAATAAAAAGATGATAGAACATTTCGCTACAGAAAAATGTCGTCGCATTGATTTAATGTACAAAAAATAAACATATTTTATGTCAATTGTTGTTTTTGTCAATATTTTAGTAAAGTGAACCACCAGTTCGATAACCCACCAGCCGCCACTGGATATAACTAATTTTTACACTTTCAAATCTCTATTCAAACAACTAACAGAATAGTAATAATAACGCCGGCGGCCCGTCGCCTGCGGTCAATGGTCACGCATGCGCCGTAGCGACTATACGGTGTCTTGTACCTTGTATGAGTCAGATGTTTAGCACATTTTTTCGAATAATGTCGATTTAAAACTTATTTGCCTATGCACTGTAACTGACCTCTGCTTGATATTTTTTAAGTTATACTATTTTTTATAATAACCTTATACTTATATGTATACATGCCTTCAAGGGTTGACACAGTTTTTCATACAACCTGTATAATTAGTATATGTCGATGGCGCCAATCATCTAGGAAGAAAGAGATAGGCACAGGCCATCTCTCTCACTCTTTTATTACTAAAACAAATAATTAATGTATTATGTATCATTTTCTTGTCGAAAATCATGAATAAATGTTGAACTAAAAAACAAAGGAAACAAAAAAGCCAACATCACGCGGTGTTCCCAGGCGGTCACCCATCCAAGTACTGACCGCGCCCGACGTTGCTTAACTTCGGTGATCGGACGAGAACCGGTGTATTCAACGTGGTATGGACGTTGGCGACTGCTACACATTAAACTGTCAACTGAATGTGTCGTACACAAGATCTTTCAGTAGCACATCAATAGATGGCGCTCCACGACCTTCGCTTGGTCGTGTACAACGCGGTAACGAGATTTCTGTGATGCCCATGACGCCCGATCGTCGTGGATGTGTGAACTAAGACCTTACTTCATAGGATCATTTCTATAGTAAGCTCTTCACGAGATCTACACACTACGTGAGATCGTACCAGCCGTGTTGATGAGACGTGGCGCGGCGTCCTGAGCGTGAGGCGGACGACGGCTTCCGGCCGCCAGTCCTCGATGATCGTTCACCTCTCTCACCAGTGGGAGAGGCGTGGGGCGCTGTCGCTGTCTGAGCGGTCTTTTTTAACAACTTTATATTCACACTTAAATTAGACTTAATATTCTATCAAGATAAATAAAACAGTTCATGATTGGAACCTTTGCATCAGTAATTATGTTACTAAATACACACATACACATACATGTTCGAGAATAGTGAATCAAATGCAAAATAATTTATTTATCTCCTAAATTAAAATACTTGAAATTTTTGAAATTAAAATACCAAATGATTGTAAGAAATCAAAGATTTTCTATTTATGTAAAGGACTGGTAAAATTAGTTTGATAAATGTTTAATCGCTCATTTTTCTAATACTAAGATACTGAACAACAAATCATTTTTCCACGCAAGATATAAAATAGATTTTCTTAAAATATGATGTACTTGTGTGGTGTATTAGCTTAGATAAGACACCTCTCTGCTTACGGACACTGTTTCATGAACATATCACTCAGAATCAAATGTCACAATTTCTGTTTACAGATTATTAGTATTCCAATGAAGAATACCTATTTAACTGCAAAAGATCTATACATATATACACGCGCCCGTGTCTGTTAGTGCCGTGTTCCGTCAACAGATGTCGCCGTACCGTCCTCCTGGTCAGAGTGCACATCGCGCTAGTGAGATTTTCTCGTTCTCAATGACCCTCTCTGTATGAGTACAGGTCGGCATCGCTTCTCGGCCTTTTGGCTAAGATCAAAGTGTAGTATCTGTTCTTTTCAGCTTAATATCTGAAAGTTCCCGCATGTCGGGACCAGTATATTAAACTGATTTTTGTAAACCGACGGGATGTTCGGGGCTCGCTCCACTCCCGTCACGGGTCGGCCCGGCATTGCAGTGCCGCCGGGATCGGCCCACATAATATCTGAGAACTTGTATAAGGTTCCATTAACGAAAGTTTTAGATATTGTTTATATTAGTCGTCTATTATTATTTATTACATTGTGATATCCACTGTACAACACAGGTTAGTTTAGTCTATCGATGATAGTAAAAACTTTTACTAATCGATTGTCAGGAATTATGCAATAGTATTGCAAGTGAATTTAAAGTGATGTATAAAATGAAAGTAATAGAGAGTATTCTTGTATTTAATAGTGGTTATTAGATATTTCAAAGTACTTCCTTTATGATTCAAACCAAATTAATAAATGTCTAAACAATTCATGAGAAATTCAAAAAATCTACTGACATCCGTCGGGGTCGTAAAAATCTACTACAGAGAAAGCAATGAGATTCAAAATTAAATCCAAGCGCATCTTTAATTACTTCTTTTCCGTCTTTTGCTTGTTCATTTTCATGGGAGTAACTAACTATATTTGCTTGTGGAAAATTTATGTTATATTATTGACGTGATAACGTTTTTAAAATCGTTTTAGTAAGGAAAATATTACTATTTTTATGTTTGAATTGATTGATACAGATGAAAATTAAGATAGTATTTACCTTTTTATGCAGATTCGAAAAGTCTTCTGAAATATGAATATTACCTTATTTGTTTTATAACTATAGATGATTATTATGACTTACAATTCTCTTTTATGAATGTAACATGTGACATTACTTTTATGAAGTAATTAAAGTACATATAAATTTTAGAAAAATTTAGAATTCTACTTTTTTCGGTTTTTTGCCTTTTCTGAGAAGATTTACTATTGTAACATATTTATATTTTTTCATCACCGGAAAGTAGAGATTTCAACAAATACTTAGAAAACATACCAAATTTTTTAAAAAAGCAAATATGTTGACGGGTGATTTTTCGACTGAAAATGATACTAATTTTTTGATATTCATTCAATATATATTTTGGCAAATATTTATCAATTATAACATTTTATAAAACAAAGAACCCGCGTGTCTGTTTCTCTGTCAGTTCGCAATAAACAGAAAACTACTGCATCAATTACCAAGCGGTGTCCACCATTCGATAGCGTAATTCTCGAGAAAGGTTTTTATATAATTTGTTAAGGTTTTTTTATATGATGTTTATATAATTTGTAAAGGTTTTGTACTGAAGTTTTGTGTACATTAACGATATTAGTTGAAAATGTCGGGAAAAAATGAGCAGTCTGGGATCATTTAACGAAAACGCTTCCAAAATCCTTTGAGATATAACAGAACAATGTATGGTGGAATTGTGTATCTAATGTAGGTCTACAGAAACGTCCGCGGTGGCATATGTCTATCTCTTAAGGATAACATACCATATCCGTTTTTCTATTTTTAAATATTGCCATTAATTGAGCGTTTATAGGAAAGCTTTTGACATAATTACAATATTAAGTCTTATCAAAATAAATTACTTCGTGTTCAAGACTACATCAGTATCTATAAATTACTTTTTGAATTATTTAATTCGGACCTAGCTGACAGCTTACCAGAGTGACTAACACGGGGCACATGATAGCTAAGTTGGTTAGCTAGACCCTAGATATGGGCTCTGATCGCTTAGATTATGGGTTCAAACCCCGACGGATGTCAGTAGATTTTTTGAATTTCTCATGAATTGTTTAGACATTTATTAATTTGGTTTGAATCATAAAGGAAGTACTTTGAAATATCTAATAACCACTATTAAATACAAGAATACTCTCTATTACTTTCATTTTATACATCACTTTAAATTCACTTGCAATACTATTGCATAATTCCTGACAATCGATTAGTAAAAGTTTTTACTATCATCGATAGACTAAACTAACCTGTGTTGTACAGTGGATATCACAATGTAATAAATAATAATAGACGACTAATATAAACAATATCTAAAACTTTCGTTAATGGAACCTTATACAAGTTCTCAGATATTATGTGGGCCGATCCCGGCGGCACTGCAATGCCGGGCCGACCCGTGACGGGAGTGGAGCGAGCCCCAAACATCCCGTCGGTTTACAAAAATCAGTTTAATATACTGGTCCCGACATGCGGGGACTTTCAGATATTAAGCTGAAAAGAACAGATACTACACTTTGATCTTAGCCAAAAGGCCGAGAAGCGATGCCGACCTGTACTCATACAGAGAGGGTCATTGAGAACGAGAAAATCTCACTAGCGCGATGTGCACTCTGACCAGGAGGACGGTACGGCGACATCTGTTGACGGAACACGGCACTAACAGACACGGGCGTGTGTGACATGACGTACTTACTACTGAGGGATCCTTTGAAGATATATATGTATAGATCTTTTGTAGTTAAATAGGGATTCCTCATTGGAATACTAATGATCAGTAAACAGAAATTGTGACATTTAATTCTGAGTGATATATTCATGAAACAGTGTCCGTAAGCAGAGAGATGTCTTATCTAAGCTAATACACCATACAAGTACATCTTATTTTAAGAAAATCTATTTTATATCTTGCGTGGAAAAATTATTTGTTGTTCAGTATCTTAGTATTAGAAAAATGAGCGATTAAACATTTATCAAACTGATTTTACCAGTCCTTTACTTAAATAGAAAATCTTTGATTTCTTACAATCATTTGGTATTTTAATTTCAAAAATTTCAAGTATTTTATTTAGGAGATAAATAAATTATTTTGCATTTGATTCACTATTCTCGAACATGTATGTGTATGTGTGTATTTAGTAACATAATTACTGATGCAAAGGTTCCAATCATGAACTGTTTTATTTATCTTGATAGAATATTAAGTCTAATTTAAGTGTGAATATAAAGTTGTTAAAAAAGACCGCTCAGACAGCGACAGCGCCCCACGCCTCCCCCACTGGTGAGAGAGGTGAACGATCATCGAGGACTGGCGGCCGGAAGCCGTCGTCCGCCTCACGCTCAGGACGCCGCGCCACGTCTCATCAACACGGCTGGTACGATCTCACGTAGTGTGTAGATCTCGTGAAGAGCTTACTATAGAAATGATCCTATGAAGTAAGGTCTTAGTTCACACCTCCACGACGCTCGGGGGTCATGGGCATCACAGAAATCTCGTTACCGCGTTGTACACGACCAAGCGAAGGTCGTGGAGCGCCATCTATTGATGTGCTACTGAAAGATCTTGTGTACGACACATTCAGTTGACAGTTTAATGTGTAGCAGTCGCCAACGTCCATACCACGTTGAATACACCGGTTCTCGTCCGATCACCGAAGTTAAGCAACGTCGGGCGCGGTCAGTACTTGGATGGGTGACCGCCTGGGAACACCGCGTGATGTTGGCTGTTTTGTTGTTTCCTTGTGTTTTTTTGTTTTTAGTTCAATATTTATTCATAATTTCGTTGAGCTGATTAGAGTGATACATAATACATTGATTTTTTATTTATTTGTTATAAATCTGAATGCTTAATGTGAACACTATTGAAACAAACTTTTTAATAGGAACAAAATTTTTAACAGGCATAAAATAAATATAAATAAGTACATACGTGTAAGTCTTATGGAATTTAATGGTAACCGGTATTAAAAATATTATTTGTTGGTAATTTGAATTTAGTTATTCAATGCATATTATTGTACATACTAAATTTTCAATATCTCTTGACTCTTAGTAAATAGATTTACATATTTATACTATGTTTTGAATGTTATTCTGTTAGATGAGAGAGTATTCATATCCAGGTGTCAAATTATTGTTAGGTACCGTTTACTCACAAAATAATATTTAATAATTTTCGATATCTCTGCTTTCATTATTATTGTATACAGGTACTAATTTAGATAATTCATTTTTTATACATAATACTATTTGAAAGTTATAAAGTATACATATCTAGCAATCCTTCTTTTTATATAAAGAAACCATCTGTAAAGAGTAAGTGTTGTCTTATGATACACTAGTTATTTGCTATGGCTATGCTCACTTATTTAAACGTCATTGAGATTTGATTTGTAAAAGATTGTTTACTATAAAGCTGTTGTTTTGATTACATGTAATGTAATTATAATCATGTAATTATACAGACAGACACTTTTACTTTAATTGCTATTATAGTAATAAGTATAAGTTATAGTTTATGATTTAAGAGAGTTTTAAAATGAAATAAATGATAATGTTAGATTTTTAAATTTACTTTTAAATTTTACCTGTTTAGTTATTATTATTTTATATAAGGGGCTTACATAAATAATATTAGATGAAGTCAAAATGATGTTATTAAAATAATCGTTAATTAAGTTTCAACAACTTTATTAAAAAAGTTATAATTTATAAAAAATAATAATTCTCCACTTAATAAATGTCTTATTAGTAAGAATTAGTGTATTTAAAGGTCAGCAAGATGAAACATGGTAATTATAAATCTGATACAAACTAAGTCAACAGTAAAAATGATTTCAAACATAACATATAGATAACAAAAAACAAAAAAAAATTCAAAGATAACCTTAATCATATGAAGAATATTTAAAATACGATATTCAGTCAAGGGTCAAAGGTCATATAATATAGTGTAAGGTCAAAGGTGATATTGATACCGACCTGGAATGTTTATTCTTTCATTCTATGTGAGGTAGACAGCTATGTAGTCATCTGCTGCGTCCAACACAGCCTGCCTCAGAGTTTCATCCCTGGCCTTCAGTGCTGCTGTATGCTTGGGCAGAAAGAGGCAGATGCGACTGGTTTCAGCCCAGGAGTAGTTCAATGTACCTGGATATAGTATGACGTTATACATAGTATGGATATAGCAGACTTATATGAGATAGATATTTGGGTTATCAAAAGAATTTATTAGGAAATTGATGGGTAATAATGTAGAAGTTATATGACTTGAATTTTGTGTATTACATTATTAATATTCAAATAGCTTAAGAATAGAAATATAAGATTTTGGAGCTGTACTTATTCCGATTGGGCAATTGGTGAAGTGAGTATTCAATATTCTTTTTCTTCTACCTGGCAATTTCCCAGCTTCTGCCAAGCCAGGGTCTGCGTTATATGTTGTGAATAGTTTTGGCTAATTGTTTTTACGACCGGCCGCCTGCCTGACATCAACCTTCTTTGGGAATAAGTGAGTATTCAATATAAGTGATATTAACCGTAGTATTTCAGCGGCCAGTGGTGTGGGGAATGTGATCGTGTGAGGAGGCAGGAGGGCAGAGCACCCGGCGTGAGGACCCGCGCCGGCCACCACGGACAGGAGCCCAGCTTGTGCCAGACTACGTCATCGTAACTGACAGAGGGTACAAGTTAGACAGAAGACTGTTACATCTGTGCCGTACTAATTATAATATACTGTGATCCTTAGAACTATTTCTATGACTGATTATAATTAATCAATTAATCATAATTAAATTTTGTAATGGCATGATCTGAGTATCAACCAGTATTTGAATAGTATAAATACAGGCTCCAGCCATTTAGTAAGTCTTGACTTTAAGCAACGATGAACAATAAAAAACAATCTGAAATTGTACCATGAACAATTGATAAATCAAATACAAGGTGATTAAATTTAATATTTATGTTAAATTACTTCTATAATTGGTCCTATCAAACTTTTCAGACCCTTAGAGAGAGGCTTACTAGAGGTCTCCTATAAAACTGAATAATAGCTTTATATATATTAGATTGTATGTGGACACATCCTACTAATATTATAATTGCGAAAGTTTGTGTGTGTATGTTTGTTACTCAAACATCTGAACCGATTTTGATAAAAAATTGTATACATAAAGCTGACGTCCAAGAATAACACATAGGCTACTTTACATCCCGGAAATCCGCGAGTAACGCCGCGGGGCGCAGCTATTATAGTATATTTGTTGATTATTTAACACCACTCACCCAACTTTAGGTCCCCACATACAGCTGGGACAGACTTCTAGATTCTCCTTCTCCTTGTGAACGCTGCTTATAGTTCTGGTGCTCGACAGGATCTTGTCAACGAGAGTCACTTGTTTCTGCATTTTCTTTGGCGGATTCTTACGGTCTTCACGAAGAACATGGAGATGAATAAAATATGAATATTTTATAATAGTTTTAACGCAAAATATAGGGCATTATTTTAAGTTTGATTTTTAAATAATAAAGATTTTGTGAACAAGATTAGGATGTATACGTATCATACGTTGTCCTACAGAGACAGAAGTCACGTTTTATTTCTTGTTTTTTTTTCTAATTTCAATTTCATTCAATAAAAAAATCAGAACTAAACATAAGATTACGAATATTGCGACACATTCAGTTGATAATTTAAAGTCTAGCAGTCGCCAACGTCCATACCACGTTGAATACACCGGTTCTCGTCCGATCACCGAAGTTAAGCAACGTCGGGCGCGGTCAGTACTTGGATGGGTGACCGCCTGGGAACACCGCGTGATGTTGGCTTTTTGTTTCCCTGTTTTCCTTTGTCTACTTATTTTCATCATTAATTGTCCTTGTTTAATATTATTTTTATTATTATTATTATATTCATACAGCCACAGAACCGAGCGAAGGTATCATATTTTTGGAAAGATTTTATATCGCTCCGAAATGTGAACCTGCTGTTATGTCTTTCAGAACAGTTTAATGGTAGTCTATTCTAGAAAAAAGTTTTGGTCTCAGAAACTCGTTCAAGTTTTTGAAAGAATAAGATTAAGTTCATGGGTTTAATATGAAACATTTTATTAGAACAACGAGTAACGTCACCTTTTTTAGTTCAATCTGAACTAAGTTGTATTCTGATATGAAGTTAAGATCAATTCGGCGATAAGGATCAAAGTATTTCTCCCCACACCACAAAAGAATCGACAGTTGGCATCAATAGTTCTCTTTATTGTTAAGTGAAAACTTGCCTAATTTATTTTGGATCAACAAATAATTAAGACATGTGTTAAGCAACTAAAGTGTATAATAATTCTTATAAATTATCATGTTATTTGGATCGATTGCAGATCACTTTATCTTATCGTTTAATAAAGTTTAAAGTGTTGCCGAAATCTATGAAGGCAATAGGCATAAGGATTAAAATAGAATAATTCGTGATGCTGAAGCATATTGTAAATGGAATTCAATTGACCAAAGGATGAAAGTAACTCTCAAATTATCAAAGGAATACATACATCAAGGAATAGTTATTATAATGAATGATTGATTTCTATTGACTATCTCTCAACGTGCTGAATTATAGACAATAATTTAGTAAAGATGACAGGTCATTTTAAATTATAGTTTATCAAGTGTCTCTTAATTTTAAAATATAGTTTTTGATTATAGTATGTTTTTAAATTATCAGTAATATTATTATTTATTTTGAATTAAGTATTTAAGTATGATAAGTTATAATTTATTTCTTAAAAGATTGTTGACGTTAAGTGTTATCTGGTAAAGAAAAAAATATATTTTTCTAATAATATTCACTGAAGATGGCTACATTTCACTCAACCACTTAAAATATAGTGTATTAACTAACTAACAGTGGAGCTTTTACATATAATAAATTTAATGACTTATGTGGGCCGATCCCGGCGGCACTGCAATGCCGGGCCGACCCGTGACGGGAGTGGAGCGAGCCCCGAACATCCCGTCGGTTTACAAAAATCAGTTTAATATACTGGTCCCGACATGCGGGAACTTTCAGATATTAAGCTGAAAAGAACAGATACTACACTTTGATCTTAGCCAAAAGGCCGAGAAGCGATGCCGACCTACACTCATACAGAGAGGGTCATTGAGAACGAGAAAATCTCACTAGCGCGATGTAATTTCACTTGTAGCTCTCGAGCGCCATCTAGTTATAGCCATAATCATTTCTTAAACAGTAGATACATAATATTTATATTGCCGTTACTATTACGTATTTTGTTTTCTATTTTAGAGTAATGCTCTAACAGAATACTATTCTAAATTACATACATATATACAACAGGTTCAGATTTCGGAGCGATTTAAAATGTTTCCAAAAATATGATAACGTATCAACGCTCGGTTCTGCGGCTGTATGAATATATTAAAAATAAAAATAATAATATTAAA
This sequence comes from Danaus chrysippus, assembly GCA_916720795.1. Lineage (NCBI taxonomy): Eukaryota > Metazoa > Arthropoda > Insecta > Lepidoptera > Nymphalidae > Danaus > Danaus chrysippus. The sequence continues at coordinate 5,099,307 of CAKASE010000066.1, read as the reverse complement.
CAAGGACAATTAATGATGAAAATAAGTAGACAAACGAAAAACGGGAAAACAAAAAGCCAACATCACGCGGTGTTCCCAGGCGGTCACCCATCCAAGTACTGACCGCGCCCGACGTTGCTTAACTTCGGTGATCGGACGAGAACCGGTGTATTCAACGTGGTATGGACGTTGGCGACTGCTTGACATTAAACTGTCAACTGAATGTGTCGGAATATTCTTAATCTTATGTTTATAACAATTTTTCAATTTCACGTGATACGATTGATTGCACGTAGCTGTGCAAGACGAACGGATTTTTTATTAAATAAAATTAAAATGAAAAACAGAAACAAGAAAAAAACGTGACTACGCTCTTTGTAGGACAACGTATGATACGTATGTAGGTATTACAAAGATAATAAACCAAATCTGATAAGACCAGGTATTGAAGACGGATCGAAGAACAATATTCCTCCCGTTAGATCCTAAAATCTGGTAAAAAAATAAATAGTACCTAGACACTTTATAAGAGTCGCTTCGGACTGGTTAACCGTGAGATTACAGAGACATGACCCATTCGATATATTAATTTGTGAATGAATCTGCCGTATATTCCGGAAGTGACGTAATTTTAGGTTTTTTTATTTGATTGGTCTCATGCTGTTAACCCTAATAGCTTTGACAGCGTCACCGAGAGGGGTGGATAGCCCTGATGGGACCGACCCGATTTAATTCGGGTCCGAAGGGCCCAACTAGGGATACGGCCGTCCCAAGGGTTCCTGTTAGAGGCCGGACCTCGGCTTTGGACGTCGTTGGAGTGGTGGAATCGATCAGGAAGCGGGATCTAGCCTTCGCCGGCGAAGGCGGTGTATGTTTATGATGTCTGTTGTTATTTGGTCGTCAGGGTCTAAGAGGCTGTGTTTGGGACGCCTCTTGCCTATGGGGGAGTTAGGTGACGGGGAATAGTCACACGCTCTAACTATCAATGGGTTCGGATGTAGTGACGCGGTCTCGAATAATTTTAGTGAAAACGGTCTTCAAGAAATTCCATTCTGTCATAATGTACCAAAAAAAGAGTATGTAATTTTCCAAAATACAGTAGAAACTCGGTTATCCGGCCCTCAGTTATACGGATTCGCGATTATCCGGACTACGGACAAACCCCGACAAGTGCGGACAAGTTCGGACAAATCCTGACAAGAAAAAATGTTAAAGAGTAAGAGAGTGGTGTTGTTGAGAGTGGCGTACGTCAAATGACTTACTAAATATTTAAAGCAAATTGAACTTATTATTTTAATTCATGGTTACCATTTGCAAATTACCAAACACATATTATTATTTATTTCATGACTAGAAGTCCTGGCGAACTTCGTATCGCCCTATAATCAAGAAATATCTATTACGTTTTTTTATTTATATTTTTGGAGTTTACCTGTAAGCCAAAAATCTCCGTGTTTTGAAGTGCGACAGAATGATTGACATATTAGTTAGTTGTTAAATCTAATGTCAAAAAAAACGTTTGTATGGGAAATAGAAAAGGGCTGTTTTTATGGTTTTCCCAGTAATAAATATATTTTTTTAAGCTTTTATACCTTCCCTGAACCTCCACGAACATTTCAAGACTATGATAAGATAAATCCGTTCAGCTGTTCTCGAGTTTTAGCGAGACTAAGGAACAGCAATCCATTTTTATATATATAGAAGAAGAAGATATATAATATTATAATATATATCAAGTTTTCTTTATATATATAGAAGATTAAATATGCAGTTTTTAGTACATACAGGTAAGTGCATATATGTATGTATATGTAATCAAAGAAAATGTATCCTTTATAATTTAGTAATAAACATTGATTATTATCGTTGTTATGGATTTGTTACTTTTTTAAATAAACCTATATTATTATGTACTACATATATATAAAACCCGCTTTTCTTCATACATTCGATTATCCGAATGCCTATCGACAACGATTAGTTCGCTCTATCGAGTTTCTAAGAGTAGGGTGAAAAGGTTTTTTTTATTTGAGTTTGTTTTGCCATCATTGACGAAACATTACAGTCACTCCGGAAACAAAACTAGCGATTTAGCTCAATAGATTCTATCAGCAAATAACGCGTTGACCATGGCTTCAGTATTCTGGGACTCGAAGGGCTTGATTGTGTTTTATGTTCTATTAACATCTGTGCCATCAATAGAATGACAGTCATGTCCGTGGCCTTCATCCGTCACCGCATCTGCCTGTTTTGACAGTCTTCATATGTGTCTCCACCCTAAATTCAAAAAAACAATACATGTCATCTTCACTTCATGTCTTTAGGTCCTCTGTTAGAGCTCTTACATTACATGGGTACATGTTTCATGGTTCAGGTCGTCGTTCTGATAACCGATATGGTAGTATGCGACTCGCTGACAGACAATTGACCTAAATTAACTATCTGAGTTGTTTTACTTTTTCCTTTTCAGGAAACAAGTAGTGAGAGTTATCGAAGGCCAGGTCTCTCTTTCGTTCTATATATTTACTAGTCTGCCGGGCGTCTAGCGTACATACATATTTATGTACTTAGATGTGAACGTTTAAATAAGGCAGTTTTATTTTGACAAAAGCAAATCTGCAGCAATGACACGGACGTTTTTCTCACAGGCGAAACGAAAATAGGACACGGTGTTAAATGATAATATGGAACGTGTCACTAGATGGCGCTCCGCAAGCGTCGCTTGGTCGTGTACAACGCGGTAACGAGATTTCCGTGATGACCATGACGCCCGATAGTCGTGGATGTACGTGTTAAGACCTTACTTCATAGGATCATTTCTATAGTAAGCTCTTCACGAGATCTACACACTACGTGAGATCGTACCAGCCGTGTTGATGAGACGTGGCGCGGCGTCCTGAGCGTGAGGCGGACGACGGCTTCCGGCCGCCAGTCCTCGATGATCGTTCACCTCTCTCACCAGTGGGAGAGGCGTGGGGCGCTGTCGCTGGCTGAGCGGCCATTATAAAACATCTATTATAACACTACTCTTATATGTACAAAGTCTTCATTGTTATATCATAACGCATAATATGAACTCGGATGATGACAAAAACATAAACAAACACGACACGTAGATGAGAACCGTTGCATTTGTTTGTTTTGAAATATGAAAATGAAAGATATTAATCAATCGGTGGATAATAATATTTACATATGTAAAACACACAGAGATTGGTAAATATATTATGTTATAAAGATTTCGGAAATCAGTTTCGTGCACAGTAATTTGGGGTAGCGTAAGCAGAATATCTTTGAAAAATTAAATACCAATTTTCATCATTTCCTCCTCTAAAACATTGAACTCTAAAACATTCAACTCTAAAAATTCTCTACAATTTTTGTTTTACTTTTATTTTCATACGATCAACCGTTTATTAGGTAGAGCGCGAAGAGTGCGCACAGTCATATATGGTCCAATGCAAGATCCAGTGTGAGTTACGGTTATCAGTACATCGTATAAAGTGTTAAACTAATTATTAAATTTAGCCTTTGATATTAATCTATATAATATGTATATTCTACATGTAAATATAATCTGTGTGACAGTTGAATAAATACTCTCTCTGTGATTCTCTAACAAGTGTAGTTTAATTTTCAAGACATCTCCTCCATTTAATAATAAAGTTATCAGGTTATGGGCCCAGTCAAACTCTCAATTCCTGTTCAGTGTAGTTTAATTTTCAAGACATCTCCTCCATTTAATAATAACGTTATCATAAAGTCAATTATTTATTAAAAAATTATAATTATTATAAAACAATGCCCATTATTTATGTACTAATTGTTAATTTCACACTCTACAACTTTTGTTATGGGTAAAAATATCATTTAAGCAATAGAAAGCGAGATATTCGCGAAAAACCAATTATATGACCTTTGACCGGCAATACCTTATGACGAGGACACGATATCATTTGTGACTTTAGAGACAACATTTAGAACGACAAAACAAACGTTTATACCAGTGTACAGCTTATTATCTTTCATTCCGAGGTTGAACCCTAAAATGACTGGGCTAGAAGGAAGCATTGTAATGATCATCACAAGTGTGACTGAAGAGCTATATAAGAGGACTAGTCGAATTATTTATTGATTTATGTGGGCCGATCCCGGCGGCACTGCAATGCCGGGCCGACCCGTGACGGGAGTGGAGCGAGCCCCGAACATCCCGTCGGTTTACAAAAATCAGTTTAATATACTGGTCCCGACATGCGGGAACTTTCAGATATTAAGCTGAAAAGAACAGATACTACACTTTGATCTTAGCCAAAAGGCCGAGAAGCGATGCCGACCTGTACTCACACAGGGACGGTCATTGGCAACGAGAAAATCTCACTAGCGCGATTTAATTTCACTTGTAGCTCTCGAGCGCCATCTAGTTATAGCCATAATCAATTCTTTAAGAGTACATATTATATAACATATTTTATATTGCCGTTACTGTTACATACGTATTTTACGAGAATACTGTTCTAAATGACATACATATACAACAGGTTCATATTTCGGAGCGATTTAAAATGTTTCCAAAAATATGATAACGTATCAACGCTCGGTTCTGCGGCTGTATGAATATATTAAAAATAAAAATAATAATATTAAACAAGGACAATTAAAGATGAAAATAAGAAGCCAAAAGAAAACGGTGAAACAAAAAAAGCCAACATCACGCGGTGTTCCCAGGCGGTCACCCATCCAAGTACTGACCGCGCCCGACGTTGCTTAACTTCGGTGATCGGACGAGAACCGGTGTATTCAACGTGGTATGGACGTTGGCGACTGCTGGACATTAAACAGTCAACTGAATGTGTCGTAATATTCTTAATTTTATGTTTATTACAATTTTTCAATTTCATGTGATTACTATTGCACATAATTGAATTCAATATTTCCCCTCTCGGTGACGCTGTGACAGCCATTAGGGCTAACAGCTTTAGTCAATTCGAAACAAAAAAAAAACATAATTGAAAAGCCGTTAACATTATTTATGTAATATAATCATTTTCTGAAAAAATCTGGTTTTACCAGTAACAGAAGTCAATCACTTTGTCACCTGTCTTGATTTATATGAAAAGTTAATTGTTTGTGCCATCTAGATTAAAGTCACGAAAATTATCTTATTGAAGGTTTAGATTGTTCAAGTAATAAATACGAGGAAAAGCGTCAGATGGCGCGTTACGGGCGCTTTATGACCAAGTAAACATTAAAATTGGTGAAAAGATCAAAATACATATATGGATGTTAACATTTTAATCAAAGAGTAAATTAAAATAAGGGGATAATTTAATTAATAGTCTTGTACATATGAATGCAAGTCACTATTATATAAAGCTTGTAAATAACTATTATATAAAGAGACTTGATTCTACAATCTAGACCAACTACTTTTTTATTTGTTTATTTATTATACTTTCCCTTAGGTAAAAACCTAAATAAATCATTAATATATTATGTATCACTCTAGCAAGTTCAACGAAATGATGAATAAATGTTAAACTAAAAAATTATTGTTAAGAAGAAACAAAAAAGCCAACATCACGCGGTGTTCCCAGGCGGTCACCCATCCAAGTACTGACCGCGCCCGACGTTACTTAACTTCGGTGATCGGACGAGAACCGGTGTATTCAACGTGGTATGGACGTTGGCAACTGCTACACATTAAACTGTCAACTGAATGTGTAGCAATATTATTAATTTTATGTTTAGTTCTGATTTTTTTTATTGAATGAAATTAAAATTAGAAAAAAGATATAAAACGGACTTCTATCTCTGTAGGACAACGTATGATACGTATGTAGGTATTACAAAGCTAATAAAACAAAACTAAATTTAGAAGATTCAGAGATAGAAACACGATTATCTTCTTCTACTATATATATAAAAATGGATTGCTGTTCCTTAGTCTCGCTACAACTCGAGAACGGCTGAACCGATTTGGCTAATTTTAGTCTTGAAATACTCCTGGAGGTCCAGGGAAGGTTTAAAAGGTGAGAAAAATTTGAATAATTGCCGGGAAAACCCTAAAAACAGCCCTTTTCCATTTCCCATACAAACGATTTTTTGACATTAGACTTGACAACTAACTAATATGTCAATCATTCTGTTCGATTGAAACAGTAGAAATTTAATAAATACCAGTACCGGGTTATTGAAGACGGAATAGAGTTTGCCCGGTCAGCTATACCTATATTACTAATGACGAAATTAACGCGGACGAAGTCGCGGGCAAAAACTATATATTTGCTTGTACTTTTATTTTTAAAATTTTTCCATTTTTATTAACACGGAGTGAGAGTGTGAGAGGGGTTCTTATGTTTTTATTACAGTGCATGCTGAGTTAGCCTGTAATTGTGTTGTACTTTGTAGCTACATATTCTATAGTGTACAAATTTTAATGTTGGAAAATTAAGATCATTGTACATTATGTTGGCTTCCTATGAAATAAATAAATAAATCTGCTAAGACCAGGTAGGGAAGACGGATCGAAGGACAAATATTTCTCCCGTCAGATCCTTAAATCTGTTTTTTTTTTTTGGCGGTTTGAGAGTTCTCTCGGTAGCTTCCAGTCAAACTAAAAACAAGTCAAACTACAAACGACAATATTGAATATCTACGCGTAACTAATTTCAATAATCACATATCACAAGCACGGAGCTCACAGCTAATTTTCCATAATTCGTTAATAAATTAATCCACTGTTAACTAATTAAAACTTATTCACTTGCGCTTAGAAAGACAAATAACATAATGCAATAATAATAAAAAGGCCAAAAAAATATGCATGTGTTAGTTTTACACACACATAGAAACATTTCCTACATACATACACGAGATTTGTTTGTAGATCGTCCTTGAGAATTATTGTATCGAAAGTAAGCAAAGAGTGGTTGTGCATACCGCTGCTCTGGCTGCATAGCGGCGCTAGCAGTTGGCAGCGGCCGATCGAAAATGTTTCGTTTTTACATTGATAGATGTATTTTAAATGTCTGTTAACATTTGTATTTCGTATATTTGATTAAAAGTATGTAAGTAAGAATTAAACAATATAAGTTTAGTTGTTATATGGGTAGGATATGCAGTGCTTATTTCCATAAGATATGGACGAATTCTCCAAACTTAACTAATGAAGTGTACAACAAAAGTGCGAATATGGTGTAATACTTTTTGTATCTTATTAATCAATTAATGCAGAAGAAAGCATTGTAATGATCATCACAAGCTTATAACAGTTAAAGTCGAAAGCTAAGACGATGTGAATGGAGAGCCAGCCATATAGGAGGAGGACTAGTCGATTTATTTCTCAGTATTATGTGGGCCGATCCCGGCGGCACTGCAATGCCGGGCCGACCCGTGACGGGAGTGGAGCGAGCCCCGAACATCCCGTCGGTTTACAAAAATCAGTTTAATATACTGGTCCCGACATGCGGGAACTTTCAGATATTAAGCTGAAAAGAACAGATACTACACTTTGATCTTAGCCAAAAGGCCGAGAAGCGATGCCGACCCACACTCACACAGAGAGGGTCATTGAGAACGAGAAAATCTCACTAGCGCGATGTGCACTCAGACCAGGAGGACGGTACGGCGACATCTGTTGACGGAACACGGCACTAACAGACACGGGCGCGTGTATATATGTATAGATCTTTTGTAGTTAAATAGGTATTCTTCTTTGGAATACTAATAATCTGTAAACAGCAATTGTGACATTTGATTCTGAGTGATATATTCATGAAACAGTGTCCGTAAGCAGAGAGGTGTCTTATCTAAGCTAATACATCATACAAGTACATCTTATTTTAAGAAAATCTATTTTATATCTTGCGTGGAAAAATTATTTGTTGTTCAGTATCTTAGTATTAGAAAAATGAGCGATTAAACATTTATCAAACTAATTTTACCAGTCCTTTACTTAAATAGAAAATCTTTGATTTCTTACAATCATTTGGTATTTTAATTTCAAAAATTTCAAGTATTTTATTTAGGAGATAAATTATTTTGCATTTGATTCACTATTCTCGAACATGTATGTGTATGTGTGTATTTAGTAACATAATTACTGATGCAAAGGTTCCAATCATGAACTGTTTTGTATACAGGGTGACTGGTGAATTACTATCAATATTTAAGGAGCATACTCGGTACATGATTCTCATTCGAATTATGTAAAAAAAATAGGTACTTAATTTTTGACCAAATTTCCGTATAAATAAATAAAGTGTTGACACGGTCCAAGTGTTCCAAGCGTGGACGCGTGCGGCGGCGTAGTGTTGTATCAGCACGCGTGTGTGAGTGTGTGTGTATACCTAATCTGTAGGGTGTTCATACGATGTTTAATTAATTACATAACTTTTGGTTAACTTTACTTAGAAGTTTATTAATATTTATGTTATATTATTTTTTATTTTGTCATATATGATCGTCAAATATCACGTCCTCAAATATTGATAGTAATTCACCAGTCACCCTGTATACTTGATAGAAAATCAAGTCTAATTTAGTATGAATATAAAGTGGTTTTAAAAAGGCCGCTCAGACAGCGACAGCGCCCCACGCCTCTCCCACTGGTGAGAGAGGTGAACGATCATCGAGGACTGGCGGCCGGAAGCCGTCGTCCGCCTCACGCTCAGGACGCCGCGCCACGTCTCATCAACACGGCTGGTACGATCTCACGTAGTGTGTAGATCTCGTGAAGAGCTTACTATAGAAATGATCCTATGAAGTAAGGTCTTAACACATACATCGACGATTGTCGGGCGTCATGGTCATCACAGAAATCTCGTTACCGCGTTGTACACGATTGAGCGAAGGTTGGGGAGCGCCATCTAGTGATGTGCTAATGAAAGATCTTGTGTACGACACATTCAGTTGACAATTTAATGTCTAGCAGTCGCCAACGTCCATACCACGTTGAATACACCGGTTCTCGTCCGATCACCGAAGTTAAGCAACGTCGGGCGCGGTCAGTACTTGGATGGGTGACCGCCTGGGAACACCGCGTGATGTTGGCTTTTTGTTTCACTGATTTGTAACATTTATTTTTAGTTCAATATTTATTCATAATTTCGTTGAACTTGTCGAAAATGATACATTAATTATTTATTTTAGTTATAAATCTGAATGTGAACACGATTGAGACCAACTTTTCAATAGGAACTAAATTTTTAACAGGCATAAAATAAATATAAATAAGTACATACATGTAAGCCTTATGGAATTTAATGGTAACCGGTAGTAAAAATATTATTTGTTAGTAATTAGAATTTAGTTATTCAATGCATATTATTGTACATAAAAAATTTTCTTTGTCTCTTGACTCTTAGTAAATAGATTTACATATTTATACTATGTTTTGAATATTATTCTGATAGATGAGTATTCATATCCAGGTGTCAAATTATTATTAGGTACAGTTTGCTCACAAAATAATGTTTTATTATTTTTGATATCTCTGCTTTCATTATTATTGTATACAGGTACTAATTTAGATAATTCACTCTTTATACATAATACTATTTGAAAGTTATAAAGTATACATATCTAGCAATCCTTCTATTTATATAAAGAAACCATCTGTAAAGAGTAAGTGTTGTCTTATGATACACTAGTTATTGGCTACGGCGATGCCCACTTATTTAAACTTCATTGAGATTTGATTTGTAAAAGATTGTTTAGTATAAGGCTGTTGTTTTGATTACATGTAATGTAATTATAATAATGTAATTATACAGACAGACACTTTTACTTTAATTGCTATTATAGTAATAAGTATAAGTTATAGTTTATGATTTAAGAGAGTTTTAAAATGAAAAAAATGATAATGTTAGATTTTTAAATTTACTTTTAAATTTAACTTGTTTAGTTATTATTATTTTATATAAGAGGCTTACATAAATAAAATTGGATGAAGTCAAAGTGATGTTATTAAAATAATCGTTAATTAAGATTCAACAACTTTATTTAGAAATATAGTTATAAAAATAATAATCTTGTAAACATAATATTATTGAAAAGAATAAGTCTATTTAAAGCTCTGCAAGATGAAACATGATAATTATAGATCTGATACAAACTAAGTTAACAGTAAAAATTATTTCAAACATAACATGTAGATAACAATAAACAACAAAAAAATCAAAGATAACCTTATGTACTCAAATGAAGAATATTTAAAATACGATATTCAGTCAAGGGTCAAAGGTCATATAATATAGTGTAAGGTCAAAGGTTATATTGATACCGACCTGGAATGTTTATTATATTCATTCTATGTGAGGTAGACAGCTATGTAGTCATCTGCTGCGTCCAACACTGCCTGCCTCAGAGTATCATCCCTGGCCTTCAGTGCTGCTGTATGCTTGGGCAGAAAGAGGCAGATGCGACTGGTTTCAGCCCAGGAGTAGTTCAATGTACCTGGATATAGTGTGATGTTATATATAGTATGGATATAGCAGACTTATATGAGGCAGATATTTGATTTACGAAGAGAATTGTTTGGAAATGTAGCTTAAGTTGATAGATATTCAAGATTTTGGAGCTGTACCTGTTGTTCAATGTACCTGGATATAATGACATTATAAGTAGTATTGAATTAGTAGACTTATGTGAGGTAGATATTTGGGTTAGGAAGAGAATCGTTTGAGAAATTTGTTTAAGTTGATAGATATTTAAGATTTTGGAGCTGTACTTATTGTGAATGGGCTATTGGTGAAGTGAGTATTCAATATAAATGATATTAACCGTAGTATTTCAGCGGCCAGTGGTGTGGGGAATGTGATCGTGTGAGGAGGCACGAGGGCAGAGCACCCGGCGTGATCACCCGCGCCGGCCACCACGGACAGGAGCCCAGCTTGTGCCAGACTACGTCATCGTAACTGACAGAGGGTACAAGTTAGACAGGAGACTGTTACATCTGTGCCGTACTAACTATAATATACTGTGATCCTTAGAACTATATCTATGACTGATTATAATTAACTTTTGTAATGGCATGATCTGAGTATCAACCAGTATTTGAATAGTATAAATACAGGCTCCAGCCATTTAGTAAGCCTTGACTTTAAGCAATGATGAACAATAAAAAACAAATCTGAAATTGTACCATGAACAATTGATAAATCAAATACAAGGTGATTAAATTTAATATTTATATTAAATTACTTCTATATGGTTCTATATGGTCCTATCAAACTTTTCAGACACATAGAGAGAGGCTTACTAGAGGTCTCCTATAAAACTGAATAATAGCTTTATATATGTATATTAGATTGTATGTGGACACATCCTACTAATATTGTAATTGCGAAAGTTTGTGTGTATGTTTGTTACTTTTTTACACTCAAACATCTGAACCGATTTTGATAAAAAATTGTATACATAAAGCTGACGTCCAAGAATAACACATAGGCTACTTTACATCCCGGAAATCTGCGAGTAACACCGCGGGGCGCAGCTATTATAGTATATTTGTAGATTATTTAAGACCACTCACCCAACTTTAGGTCCCCACATACAGCTGGGACAGACTTCTAGATTCTCCTTCTCCTTGTGAACGCTGCTTATAGTTCTGGTGCTCGACAGGATCTTGTCAACGAGAGTCACTTGTTTCTGCATTTTCTTTGGCGGATTCTTACGGTCTTCACGAAGAACACGGAGATTAATAAAATATGAATATTTTTTAATAGTTTTAACGCAAAATATAGGGCATTATTTTAAGTTTGATTTTTAAATACTAAGGATTTTGTGAACAAGATTAGGATGTATACGTATCATACGTTGTCCTACAGAGATAGAAGTCACGTTTTATTTCTTGTTTTTTTTCTAATTTTAATTTCATTCAATAAAAAAATCAGAAATAAACATATGATTACGAATATTGCAACACATTCAGTTGACAGTTTAATGTGTAGCAGCCGCCAACGTCCATACCACGTTGAATACACCGGTTCTCGTCCGATCACCGAAGTTAAGCAACGTCGGGCGCGGTCAGTACTTGGATGGGTGACCGCCTGGGAACACCGCGTGATGTTGGCTTTTTGTTTCCCGTTTTCCTTTGTCTACTTATTTTCATCATTAATTGTCCTTGTTTAATATTATTTTTATTATTATTATATTCATACAGCCACAGAACCGAGCGAACGTATCATATGTATTTTTGGAAAGATTTTAAATCGCTCCGAAATGTGAACCTGCTGTTATGTCTTTCAGAACAGTTTAATGGTAGTCTATTCTAGAAAAAAAGTTTTGGTCTCAGAAACTCGTTCAAGTTTTTGAAAGAATAAGATTAAGTTCATGGGTTTAATATGAAACATTTTATTAGAACAACGAGTAACGTCACCTTTTTTAGTTCAATCTGAACTAAGTTGTATTCTGATATGAAGTTAAGATCAATTCGGCGATAAGGATCAAAGTATTTCTCCTCACACCATAAAAGAATCGACAGTTGGCATCAATAGTTCTCTTTATTGTTAAGTGAAAACTTGCCTAATTTATTTTGGATCAATAAATAATTAGGACGTGTGTTAGCAACAAAAGTGTATAATAATTCCAATAAATTTATCATATCATTTGGATCGATTGCAGATCACTTTTTCTTATCGTTTAATATAGTTTAAATTATTAGTGTTGGCGAAATCTATAACGGCAATAAACATAAGGATTAAAATAGAATAATTTGTGATGCTGAAGCATATTGTAAATGGAATTCAATTGAATATAAATGAAAAGTAACTCTCAAAATATCAAGTAAATAGATCAAGGAATAGTTATTATAATGAATGATTGAATTCTATTGACTATCTCTCTTGAATTATAGACAATAATTGAGTAAAAGTGACAGGTCCCTTTAAATAATAGTTTATCAAGTGTCTCTTAATTTTAAAATATAGTTCTAGATTTCAGTCTGTTTTAAAATAACATGTAATAATCTACAGAATTATTGGTAATATTATTGTTTATTATCAGTTAAACTTTCCTTTAGTCAATTCACAATGAGAACCTAGCATTTTAAATACAAAGTTAAACGTTGGTTTTGTTGTAATATGTAATCGCCTTAAATTTTATAATAGCTGGACAGACTTTATTGGCTTTGCTATTATAGAAGATGCTGCCAGTAACCACTCAAAGAATCGACTACAAAGAGATTATAAAAAGAAATTATCATTAAGAAATATCACTATGTTATTCTGACTGAGAAAATATAATACAATCTATAAAAGAATCTATTAGTACTTACTGGTTAAAACTACATGATTGTCCCGATGTTAGGATGACAATGACATTCTGTTGCTTGTGTGGTGTAAGGAATCTTCTTCACACGACTTGGTGTTCGTTCAATGGAGTCAGCAGCGTCACTCGTTATAAAATATGTATGATAATAATTATTTTACCCATACAAAGATGTCGATACTGACTTTTTCACACCCGAGAAACACTTGGTCACTGATCCGTGTGGATGAAATATTTGACACATTGTTAGGGAGATATATATGATAAATAATAATAATAATGCTTGGATCTCCACTGGATATTCCGATTTATATAACTTTTATAAAGCGGGGATGAAAGGATTGTAATCGTTTTATGGTACTTTCGAATTTGAATGTAATTATTAATTATTATGCATTTAAGTTTGATTAGTTATAATTTATAACTTAAAAGATTGTTGACGTTAAGTGGTAACTGATAAAGAAGAAAATAAATTTTTCTAATAATATTCACTGAAGATGGCTACGCTTCGATCGACCACTTAAATTATAGTACATTAACGTAGATCTATTAATTAATGTGGGCCGATCCCGGCGGCACTGCAATGCCGGGCCGACCCGTGCCGGGAGTGGAGCGAGCCCCGAACATCCCGTCGGTTTACAAAAACAGTTTAATATACTGGTCCCGACATGCGGGAACTTTCAGATATTAAGCTGAAAAGAACAGATACTACACTTTGATCTTAGCCAAAAGGCCGAGAAGCGATACAGACCGACACTCTTACAGGGGGGGTCATTGAGAACGAGAAAATCTCACTAGCGCGATTTATTTTCACTCGTAGCTCTCGAGCGTCATCTATGTAGTTATAGCCATAATCATTTCTTTAACAGTACATACATAATATTTATATTGCCGTTACTGTTACTTATTTTGTTTTCTATTCTAGAGTAATGCTCTACCAGAATACTGTTCTAAATGACATACATATACAGCAGGTTCATATTTCGAAGCGATTTAAAATCTTTCCAAAAATATGATACGTTCGCTCGGTTCTGTGGCTGTATAAATATAATAATAATAAAAATAATATTAAACAAGAACAATTAATGATGAAAATAAGTAGACAAAGGAAAACGGGAAACAAAAAAGCCAACATCACGCGGTGTTCCCAGGCGGTCACCCATCCAAGTACTGACCGCGCCCGACGTTGCTTCACTTCGGTGATCGGACGAGAACCGGTGTATTCAACGTGGTATGGACGTTGGCGACTGCTACATATTAAACTGTCAACTGAATGTGTCGCAATATTCTTAATCTTATGTTTATAACAATTTTTCAATTTCACGTGATACGATTGATTGCACGTAGCTGTGCAAGACGAACGGATTTTTTATTAAATAAAATTAAAATGAAAAACAGAAACAAGAAAAAACGTGACTACGCTCTTTGTAGGACAACGTATGATACGTATGTAGGTATTACAAAGATAATAAACCAAATCTGATAAGACCAGGTATTGAAGACGGATCGAAGAACAATATTCCTCCCGTTAGATCCTAAAATCTGGTAAAAAAAAAATAGTACCTAGACACATTATAAGAGTCGCTTCGGACTGGTTAACCGTGAGATTACAAAGACATGACCCATTCGATATATTAATTTGTGAATGAATCTGCCGTATATTCCGGAAGTGACGTAATTTTAGGTTTTTTTATTTGATTGGTCTCATGCTGTTAACCCTAATAGCTTTGACAGCGTCACCGAGAGGGGTGGATAGCCCTGATGGGACCGACCCGATTTAATTCGGGTCCGAAGGGCCCAACTAGGGATACGGCCGTCCCAAGGGTTCCTGTTAGAGGCCGGACCTCGGCTTAGGACGTCGTTGGAGTGGTGGAATCGATCAGGAAGCGGGATCTAGCCTTCGCCGGTGAAGGCGGTGTATGTTTATGATGTCTGTTGTTATTTGGTCGTCAGGGTCTAAGAGGCTGTGTTTGGGACGCCTCTTGCCTATGGGGGAGTTAGGTGACGGGGAATAGTCACAAGCTCTAACTATCAATGGGTTCGGATGTAGTGACGCAGTCTCGAATAATTTTAGTGAAAACGGTCTTCACGAAATTCCATTCTGTCATAATGTACCAAAAAAAGGGTATATAATTTTCCAAAATACAGTAGAAACTCGATTATCCGGCCCTCAGTTATACGGATTCGCGATTATCCGGACTACGGACAAGTCCGGACAAGAAAAATGTTGAAGCGTAAGAGAGGGGTGTTGTTGAGAGTGGCGTACGTCAAATGATAATTACCAAATATTTAAAGCAAATTGAACTTATTATTTTAATTCATGGTTACCAATTGCAAATTATCAAATACATATTGTAATTTATTTCATGATTAAATCTGCAGTTTTTAGTAGATACAAGTAAGTATATGTATGTATATGTAATGTAAGAAAATGTATCCTTTATTATTTTTTGTTGTTATGCATTTGTTATTTTTTTTAAATAAACATATAATATTATGTACTACATATATATAAAACCCGCATTTCTTCATACATTCGATTATCCGAATGCCTATCGACAACGATTAGTTCGCTCTATCGAGTTTCTAAGAGTAGGGTGAAAAGGTTTTTTTTATTTCAGTTTGTTTTGCCATCATTGACGAAACATTACAGTCACTCCGGAAACAAAACTAGCGATTAGAAATCCGCTGAGTAGATTTTATCAGCAAATAACGCGTTGACCATGGCTTCAGTATTCTGGGACTCGAAAGGCTCGATTGTGTTTTATGTTCTATTAACATCTGTGCCATCAATAGAATGAAAGTCATGTCCGTGGCCTTTATCTGTCACCGCATCTGTCCGTTTTGACAGTCTTCCATATGTGTCTCCACCCTAAATTCCAAAACAATACATGTCATCTTCACTTCATGTTTGTAGGTCCTCTGTTAGAGCTCTTACATTACATGGGTACATGTTTCATGGTTCAGGTCGTTGTTCTGATAACCAATATGGTAGTATGCGACTCGCTGACAGAGAATTGACCTAAATTAACTATCTAAGTTGTTTTACTTGTTCCTTTTCAAGAATCAAATAATGACAGTTATCGAAGGCCAGGTCTCCTTTTCTTTTTATACATATGTTTACTAGTCTGCTGTTCGACTACCGTACATACATACATATGTCTGTACATATGTAGATGTGAACGTTTACATAAGGCAGTTTTATTTTGACAAAAGCAAATCTGCGGCAATGACATGGACGTTTTTCTCACAGGCGAAACAAAAATAGGACACGGTGTTAAATGATAATATGGAACATTTCACTAGATGGCGCTCCCCAAAGGTCGCTTGGTCGTGTACAACGCGGTAACAAGATTTCTGTGATGACCATGACCCCCGAGCGTCGTGGAGGTGTGAACTAAGACCTTACTTCATAGGATCATTTCTATAGTAAGCTCTTCACGAGATCTACACACTACGTGAGATCGTACCAGCCGTGTTGATGAGACGTGGCGCGGCGTCCTGAGCGTGAGGCGGACGACGGCTTCCGGCCGCCAGTCCTCGATGATCGTTCACCTCTCTCACCAGTGGGGGAGGCGTGGGGCGCTGTCGCTGTCTGAGCGGCCTTTTTAAAACCACTATTATAACACTACTCTTATATATTTTCATCATTGTTATATCATAATGTCATAATATAAACTCTAATGATGACAAAAACCTAACAAACACAACAACACACGTAGATGAGAACCATGGCATTTGTTTGTTTAGAAAAATGAAAATGTAAGATAATCGCCAGATAATATTTACATATGTAAAATACAGAGAGGTTGGTAAAGATATTATGTTATAAGGATTTCTTAAATCAGTTTCGTGCACGGTGATTTGAGGTAGGGTAAGCAGAATATCTTTGAAAAATAAAATACCAATTTTCATCATTTCCTCCTCTAAAACATAGATAATAATGATATCTTTCGCAAGTATTGATTTGAATTTTAAATGAAACTAATATTTTTATGTCTGCCGTGATCATGGCTGCTGAAAAGTAGGGCCCGGATAAATATGTATTAAAAAATCTTAAATATGTACATAAAATATGGACGAAAAAATCAAAAATAAGAAAAAGGTCACTCGTGACGTACATCGTTAAGATACATTTAAAAACCGATGAAAAAAAATAGCGAAATATTTATTTCAACAAAAAATAACAGTTTTATTCAACTTACATTACACTAGCCTAATATCAAATTGGTTGCAATACACAGTGACGTGCTTCTTTAAATTATCAAAATTAAAACTCTGGCGATTTGGTCGAAATATAGCCTTATATCTGCTGATTGGTCTCATCTCAAGTCACATGACGTGATGGGTGCATACTTAAACATGCTTAATTCAGTAATTGTGTAAGCCATGTCTACAGCCCTCGAAACTTTCGCACAGAATTTTGTTAATTTTTTTAGCGTAATAATAATAAATTTTTGCGTAATAATAATAATCCTTTATTTTTATCCAAAACATTAGTGGCGGGAACATAAATTTTATGAATTTTTGTGAATATATGGATGATTGTGACATTTTCTTGTAAAATATGGACTTAACTTTGAAATATGGTAAAATATGGAAAATAAAAGTTGGTTTTTCACAGTCTAAATATGACAGTCCATGTAAAAAACACATTCTAGGCCGAAAATCGCGTAAATTAAAAATATGTATTTACATATTAATCCGGGCCCTACTGAAAAGTAATCGAAACGTCGGGATTATGTAATTTTTAAACATTATAAAATACGCGAAGTAATCAGAAAATATTAATATTCGCACATAATGAATGTCCGATCAGAACGAACATCTATCTATATACTTAATGAATTTCTCAACTACCTCTGAGCCACGAAAGCACTTTAAAACGATTAATATCTGTTCATTTTGGTTATTTAAATAGGAATAGCTAGTGGAGATTCAAATATTCTTATTATTATCATTTGAAAACATCAAACAAGGCAAACAAAATAACTTATTTGTGTGTAGTTACACGACCTGATAACTAATTAAAACTATCATCATACTTTTTATTAAAATTGATAACATTTTCTTTTTTTTTAGTTCAATCTCAACTGGTCACACATCTTGATTTTACACTATTTTAATTTAATTATCAAACGACAACATTTAAAAATCTACTCGTAACTATTTTCAATAATCACATATCACAAGCACGGAGCTCACAGCTATAATTTTCCATAATTCATTAATAAATTAATCCACTGTTTAATAATTAAAACTTATTCACTTGCGCTTAGAAAGACAAATAACAATCTACACTAATATTATAAAGCTGAAGAGTTTGTTTGTTTGAAAGCGCTAATCTGCGAAACTATGGGTTCGAATTGATTAATTCTTTTTGTGTTGGATAGTCCAGTTATCGAGGAAGGCTGTAGGTTATATAACATCACGCTACGACCAACAGGAGCGAAGATATAGTGGTAAATGTGTAAAAAACGGGAGAAATTATTTCATCTTTGAAGCCTTCCGTTGCGTGCGCCGTGAAAACGGTTCAAGATACACAAAAAATATGTATTAAAGAATAATAGCTCTTTTAATGATCTAAAAACAGTCCGCGACAGTATATGTGTATCTTTTAAGATTAACTCATAATACCGTTTTTATGGTACCTAATTTGGTCGAAATAATTTGTTTAAGTTGTATCAACATAGTAATATTAATCTTTATTCAAATAAACAAATAAATATGTTGTTAGTTAAGAGTACTTCATTGTGAATTAAAAAAAAACATAGGTTTTATCCTGAAAATTCTACGGGAACTCGACCATTCCGAAAACCCAGCAAGAACGGGAACTATGTGAGAAGAACCAAAAATCTGCCGGAAGTCACTATTCCATGCGGACGCAGTCGCGTCAAAAGTTAGTGTTTTAATAAAGCATCATAATTATTAAGCATAATCTTTGAATCTTACAAATTTGGTTTTGGCTTATTAGCTTTGTAATACCTACATACATATCATACGTTGCCCTACAAAGATACTAGTCACTTTTTATTTCTTCTTTTTTTTCTAATTTTAATTTCATTCAATAAAAATTTCAGAAATAAACATATGATTAAGAATATTGCTACACATTCAGTTGACAGTTTAATGTGCAGCAGTCGCCAACGTCCATACCACGTTGAATACACCGGTTCTCGTCCGATCACCGAAGTTAAGCAACGTCGGGCGCGGTCAGTACTTGGATGGGTGACCGCCTGGGAACACCGCGTGATGTTGGCTTTTTGTTTCCCTGTTTCATTTTGTCTACTTATTTTCATCATTAATTGTCCTTGTTTAATATTATTTTTATTATATTCATACAACCACGGAACCGAGCGAACGCATCATATTTTTGGAAAGATTTTAAATCTGGTAGAGCATTATAGGCCAGTGCAAATAGCTTTTAAAACATAATTAAATTATAGTAGAATGAAACTCATTAGAAAAGCAGGGGAAAATTATAAAATTTAAAGGAAAAATAATTTTCGGGCGATCTGAGGTCGGGAAGGGTATGGAGATGGGTATTTAAGGGTAAAAAAGGGATTTCTCGATTTCCCGCAAAATTAACAGCCCTAATGAAAAATGTTATATGGCAAATTTGTAGGCAATAAAAAGATCTAAAACTTTTGTACTAACATTTTTTTCACATAACCTGAAAATTTATGTGATAAATTCGAAAAACCAAGTTTTTGGTTTTTTATTTTTATCTCTTACAAAAAACAAGTTTTTGTCTCGAAATTTGGTAAAAACTTTTCTTTTGATGTTACAAATGCACTGGCCTATAATGCTCTATCAGATTTAAAATCTTTCCAAAAATATGATAGGTGCGTTCGGTCGGTTCCGTGGCTGTATGAATATAATAATAATAAAAATAATATTAAACAAGGACAATTAATGACGAAAATAAGTAGACAAAAGCCAACATCACGCGGTGTTCCCAGGCGGTCACCCATCCAAGTACTGACCGCGCCCGACGTTGCTTAACTTCGGTGATCGGACGAGAACCGGTGCATTCAACGTGGTATGGACGTTGGCGCCTGCTACGCATTAAACTGTCAACTAAATGTGTCGCAATTTTCTTAATCATATGTTTATTTCTGAAATTTTTTATGAATGAAATTAAAATTAGAAAAAAAAGAAGAAATAAAACCTGACTTCTATCTTTGTAGGACAACGTATGATACGTATGTAGGTATTACAAAGATTATAAAAAAATCTGCTAAGACCAGGTATTGAAGACGGATCGAAGAACAAAAGCTTCTCCCGTCAGATCCTAAAATCTGGTTGTTGTGGCGGGTTGAGAATTCTCTCGGTAGCTTCCAGTCAAACTATAGGTTATGGGCTATTTCACGCAAATTATTTTTTTGAGCTCTTTGGGAAGCTGATTAGGATGAGAAGCTTTGTTTTATTTGAGTTTGTTTTGCCATCATTAGCGATTCAAATCTAGCGATTAGAAATCCGCTGAGTAGGTTCTATTAGCAAATAAATAAGAAAGAGCATTTTCAAAACGATGTCGAGTGTCATTTCATTAAAAGAGACATGATTATTTTATCCAAAAATGGTACTGCAAGTAAGAAACTTATATTTTTTTCTTCACCATCGCAAAATAGAGATTTCAACGAATAGAAAACATACCAATTTTTTAAAAAAAGCTAATATTTTGACGGGTGATTTTTCGACTGAAAATGAGGTTGGTTTTTCAATATTCATTCAATATTAGCTGAAAAAATAAATATTTCTAATCAAATAAATTACAGTGTATTTGTAACATCAAAAAAAAAGTTTTCACCAAATTTCGTGACAAAATATTTTTTTTTGTAAGAGATAAAAATAAAAAACCAAAAACTTGGTTTTTCGAATTTATCACATAAATTTTCAGGTTATGTGAAAAAAGTTTAAATACAAAAGTTTTAAATCTTTTTATTACCTACATCTTTTTATATAACATTTTTCCGTAGAACTTTTAGTTTTGCCGGAAATCGAGAAAACCCATTTTTTACCCTTAAATACCCTTCCCGAACTCAGATCGCCCGTAAATTGTTTTTCCTTTAAATTTTATAATATTCCTCTCCTTTTCTAATGAGTTTCATTCTACTATAATTTAATTATGTTTTAAAAGCTATCGGCACTGGTCTATATTTATTCTTGTCCATTCTAAGCCATTCTTGTACATATCACCTTGAATTTACTTGCAAATACTATTGCATAATTCCTGACAATCTATAGTTCAGAAATATCGATACTATCGATGGTTTTTGGGTTAAAATAGCAAATTATACGATATTATCGATAGTATTGAAGGTGTAACTATTGATACTATCGATGGTATTAGCACTTTCGATAGTGAATTGTTAAAGATGTGCCATCGTTACTATCGATAGATTATAGTAACTATCGGCTTTGCCTTTACTATCAATATTAAATCGATAGCCTTTGGATACACAACACTATTATGCTAACAGTGGAAATCACAGTAATGAATAGACGACTAACAAACAATATCTATATTTTGTTTATAGTTTTATATAAGAGTTTAAGTTCTCAGTATTATGTGGGCCGATCCCGGCGGCACTGCAATGCCGGGCCGACCCGTGACGGGAGTGGAGCGAGCCCCGAACATCCCGTCGGTTTACAAAAATCAGTTTAATATACTGGTCCCGACATGCGGGAACTTTCAGATATTAAGCTGAAAAGAACAGATACTACACTTTGATCTTAGCCAAAAGGCCGAGAAGCGATGCCGACCTGTACTCATACAGAGAGGGTCATTGAGAACGAGAAAATCTCACTAGCGCGATGTGCACTCTGACCAGGAGGACGGTACGGCGACATCTGTTGACGGAACACGGCACTAACAGACACGGGCGTGTGTGACATGACGTACTGCTGGGAGCTGAGAGATCCGTTGAAAATATATTATATAGATCCTTTGTAGTTAAATAGGTATTCTTCATTGGAATACTAATAATCTGTACACATAAATTATGACACTTAATTCTGAGTGATATGTTCATGAAACAGTGTCAGTATGCAGAGAGGTGTCTTGTCTAAAATACACCATACAAGTACATCATATTTTAAGAAAATCTATTTTATATCTTGCGTGGAAAAATTATTTGTTGGTCAGTATCTTAGTATTAGAAAAATGAGCGATTAAACATTTATCAAACTAATTTTACCAGTCCTTTACATAAAAAGAAAATTTTTGATTTCTTACAATCATTTGGTATTTTAATTTCAAAAATTTCAAGTATTTTATTTAGAAGATAAATAAATTATTTTGCATTTGATTCACTATTCTCGAACATGTATGTGTATGTGTGTATTTAGTAACATAATTACTGATGGAAAGGCTCCAATCATGAACTGCTTTGTTTAACTTGATAGAAAATCAAATAATATTTAATTTAATTTAATTTAAGTGTGAATATAAAGTGGTTTAAAAAACGCCGCTCAGACAGCGACAGCGCCCCACGCCTCTCCCACTGGTGAGAGAGGTGAACGATCATCGAGGACTGGCGGCCGGAAGCCGTCGTCCGCCTCACGCTCAGGACGCCGCGCCACGTCTCATCAACACGGCTGGTACGATCTCACGTAGTGTGTAGATCTCGTGAAGAGCTTACTATAGAAATGATCCTATGAAGTAAGGTCTTAACACATACATCCACGACGATCGGCCGTCATGGTCATCACAGAAATCTCGTTACCGCGTTGTACACGACCAAGCGACGTTTGCGGAGCGCCATCTAGTGAAACGTTCCATATTATCATTTAACACCGTGTCCTATTTTTGTTTCGCCTGTGAGAAAAACGTCCATGTCATTGCCGCAGATTTGCTCTTGTCAAAATAAAACTGCCCTATTTAAACGTTCACATCTACGTACATACATATGTATGTATGTACGCTAGTCGAACAGCAGACTAGTAAACATATGCTAAAAAGAAAGGGAGACCTGGCATTCGATAACTCTCTCTATTTGTTTCCTGAAAAGGAAAAAGTAAAACAACTTAGATAGTTAATTTAAGCCAATTGTCTATCAGCGAGTCGCATACTACCATATCGGTTATCAGAACGACGACCTGAACCATGAAACATGTACCCATGTAATGTAAGACCTCTAACAGAGGACCTAAAAACATGAAGTGAAGATGACATGTATTGTTTTGTGGAATTTGGGGGACACATATGGAAGACTGTCAAAACAGGCAGATGTGGTGACGGATGAAGACCGCGGACATGACTTTCATTCTATTGATGGCACAGATGTTAATAGAACATAAAACACAATCAAGCCCTTCGAGTCCCAGAATACTGAAGCCATGGTCAACGCGTTATTTGCTGATAAAATCTACTCAGCGGATTTCTAATCGCTAGTTTTGTTTCCGGATTAATATTAAATGTTTCTTCGATGTTTCGTCAATGATGGCAAAAATATATCGAAAAAAAATCTACTCACCCTAATCATCTTCCCAAAGACCTCAAAATGTTTGCGTGAAATAGCCAACAACTTTTAGTTCGACTGGAAGCTACGGAGAGAACTCTCAACCCGCCAAAACAACCTCGTAGGAACACACATTGTTAACTGGCTTGAAAAACTCCAGAATATTAGAAAATAACATAATATTTTTTTGATACGATATGACAGAACGGATTTCCGTGAAGACCGTTTTCACTTAAATTTCATAACTCCTGGAATATGCGGCGGATTCATTAACAAATCAATTAATCGAATGGGACATGTCTCTGTATCCTCACTGTTAACTAGGTACTGTTATATTTCCCAAATTTTAGTATCTGACGGGAGTATTGTTCTTCGATACGTCTTCCCCTCCTGGTCTTATCAGATTTGGTTTATCTTTGCAATACCTACATACGTATCATACGTTGCCCTACAAAGACCGTAGTCACGTTTTTTTTCCCTTTTTTCAAATTTTAATTTCATTTAATAAAAAAATAAGATTAAGAATATTGCTACACATTCAGTTGATAATTTAATCTCTAGCAGTCGCCAACGTCCATACCACGTTGAATACACCGGTTCTCGTCCGATCACCGAAGTTAAGCAACGTCGGGCGCGGTCAGTACTTGGATGGGTGACCGCCTGGGAACACCGCGTGATGTTGGCTTTTTTGTTTCCCTGTTTTCTTTTGTCTACTTATTTTCGTCATTAATTGTCCTTGCATATTATTATTATTATATTCATACAACCACTGTGAATGATTACTGATACATAATCTGATTGCAAACAGAGTCCTGGTAAAATGTTCATGCATGTCAAAAAATAGCTGTCAATCTGGATCATATTATTGGTCGTACCGATGAGTAACCTAGCCTCTGTAGGCAATAATAGCTCTATAGCTATTATGGTGTTAACTTTAAATCCAGAAAATCAAGAAACATTTTGTTGGTGTATGTAAATTAATATGCTACTAGGCTTCTTTTTATATACACGCAGTTACTAAGACTCAAATTACACAACTTTAAAATTACTTTAATGTCTGAATGAGAAAACACGCAACTGGGAGACTTTAGCAGGTTATTCATCATGAACAACCGAAACCTGATGATTGAAGGTTATAAATAAGAACGAAGTAGCAGCAGTTGAAAACGCATTCAAAGGTTTTTATATGTACTTCTAAAGACATAAAGAGATGTATAATTAAACAGATAAAATGTAAATATACAGCAAGCCAGTCCTAGGATAATCAATACTATTAATTCAAGTTATAAGATCTATAGCATATTGGAGAGTGTATATTTACTAATTCTCTAACTTATGGAACCAATTAATTTTATTTTGTATAAACAGTGAATTTTCTAAATTTGTACCAAGCATAGAATATTCATTAGTATATGTAACAGTGATAATAAAAATAATAAAATAAACTTTTGTGAGTAAACTGTGATACTGATTTGACTGTTGGGAAGAAATACATAACTAAAGAATAATATTAAAAATAATATAAATATGTAAATCTATTTATTGAAAGTCAAGAGACTATGAACTTTTTGTATGTACGCTTGTAATAACTATTTTCTAATTACAAACAAATTATATTTTTTATTACAACTTACTCATTAAATTCTATAAGGTTTACACATACTAATTTATATTTATTTTATGCCTGTTATAAATTTAGTTTGTATTGAAAAAAATATCTTGATCGTGTTCATTTAAAGCATTCAGATTTATAACTTAAATAAATAATCAATGTATTATGTATCACTCTAGCAAGTTCAACGAAATGATGAATAATTAATGTTAAACTAAAAAATGAATGTTAAGAGGAAACAAAAAAGCCAACATCACGCGGTGTTCCCAGGCGGTCACCCATCCAAGTACTGACCGCGCCCGACGTTGCTTAACTTCGGTGATCGGACGAGAACCGGTGTATTCAACGTGGTATGGACGTTGGCGACTGCTAGACATTAAACTGTCAACTAAATGTGTAGCAATTTTCTTAATCTTATGTTTATTACAATTTCATGTGATTATAATTACACTTAATTGAAAAGCCGTTAACATTATTAATATAATCTCTTTTTGAAAACATCTGGTTTTATCAGTAACATTTTAGTCAATCACTTTTTCATCTGTTTTGGTTGATATGAAAAAATAAATGAAAAGTTATGTTTGTGCCATCTACACAGATTCAGGACACGAAAATTATGTCATTGAAAGTTTACAGATTGTTCAAGTAATAATTACAAGGAAAAGCGTCAGATGGCGCGTTACGGGCGCTTCATGACCAAGTAAACATTAAAATTGGTGAAAAGATCAAATTAATATGGATGTTAACATTTTAATCAAAGAGTAAATTAAAATAAGGGGATAAATTAATCAATAGTCTTGTACATCTGAATGCAAGTAACTATTATATAAAGAGACTTGATTCTACAATCTAGACCAACTACTTTTTTATTTGTTTATTTATTTTACATTCTCTTAGATAAAAACCTTTAATAGATGCTGTACCGCTACTGGTCCAAAACATTAACAGGTGGCAACTGAAAATCAGTGCTGTAATAAATCTAAATTTATGCAGCAGTACAGTTGCAGCCTTTTTGGTTAAAACACCTCAATTCTGTCTCCAGTAACTCGATAAGATTAACAATAACTTTAATTTTAAAAATGGTGGTGGCTTTTTATCTTATTATTATTTTTAATGTTTAACCTTTTTCTTAATTAAGAATTTCTATGAAATACTTATGTAAGATGTTTGCTTATATCATAATTTTGTATGAACACTTCCTTTTTTTATTTTTTTGTTCACTGTTATTTTTTTATATATTTATTCTTTGTAATGGTGTTTTCAACTCAAATAAATTATTAATTATTATTATTATAAAGCCAACATGTGATAGAACTTAAAAAAAAAAAACAATTCATATCCAAACTTACATATTGTTTTAGTATTTTAAATTAAATTTGCTTTGCTTTGCCAAAACTATTAACACCCCATGCCCCATGTCTGTCCCTATAAATTTACTTTATGGATGGCCCTTTATATTGGTATAGATTTTGTTAAATTAATGCATTACTTACGTATTATAGACAGCAGCCATTCTCTTCTACAAGCCAAGTGATAGGATGCAGGGCATAGAGTGCACTCACGAAGCTTCTCATTCTCACCACAAACGAGACACCAGGATATATGAACTGTTATTACTGGCGGAGAGGCGGAGAAAATCTTCTAATATATGAAAAAAGAAATAAATTAAATATATATTTTATACATAATGAATACTAACTCACCGAGTTATCGGATGTTTCTTTGCTATCAATTTGTTTGTGAACAAAGTTATATCTCCAACACTGATGTAAATAATTCTCTATTTCTTTCTCTGTCATAATATTTTTGATGACCGTTTCAAACTTGTCCTCGGTACTCGCATCTATGTTATGCATATAGTATAATATATCATCATTGTTTTCTTTATCGAGACATAACTCATCATAGAACTGATCGAATATCTGTTCCTTGCCAAGTCTAACAAATTCTTTGAAAGCGTTTTCATACTTCCCTTGCTTGAGCGGTTTCTGACGGGTTTCATAGGATACATTCAGATCTGGTTCTTTAGATTTTGAAGGTTTCACATTTATAGGTAGTATGTGTTCCTCAATAATTTTTCTCTGAAATAATATTATGTATATATCACTTAATGTACCTAGGAAACATTGTTATTTTAGCTTATTTGGCGTTGAAGGTGGACTCAATTGAATAAAATATATATGATAATAATTGTATCTTAAATATTTGTAAGTCAAAGTATTATATACCTTCCTAGGAGTAGTTTTCACTGCTGGCTTAACAGCTGGTGCTTTATATGAAGGCCCATAATATGGTCTTGATCGTTCAGCCAGGTGCATACAAGTATATGGAAGCCACAACCTTTGTCTATTGCGGAGTATTTCCACGAAGTAACATAACTCATCGGTCACTTGAACCTCATCGTCACATGATGAGATACCTAGAACTAAAATTAACTTTAAAAATAATAGCCAGCCAAATAACAAACATATTCTGACCTTGATTTCTTTTAACTATTCCAAAAACTATACAAAAGTTACGTTCTTAATTATAATGTTTTAATACGTATAAATGAAATACCTTTCTCGTCATGAAACAATCCATCTTCATTCTTCACAACTTGGACTTTTGCGTACACTTTTTTGCAAATCCTAGCGAGAGCTATGTCTCCTAATTTCCAATGATAAATTCCTGTATTTGTAGATTCAATCATCTTACTCGGTATTAAAGTAAATTCCGTGGTATATTTGACAAATTTATCATAAACAGATTTTTATTACAGCCGTTACGTTAATAGTAAAAAACAAATACAATAAACAATTTACCAGTACTTACTGAAGCTTTAAAATCGTTTATACTCGGAAATAAATGACCTACTCTTAATGCTTTTTAAAAGAGTAATACTTCATCAACAGCACTAAAATCCCCCAAATATAAAACTATTAATTATAATATTGTTTATCAGCGCAATTAATAAATTTAATAATAAATAGAAATATTTTTGTTTTTTCAGTTCTCACTACTCGGCACTAGATGGAACTAGCAAGTGTTTCATATTATAAATTTTGTCAAATATCTTTATGCCTTGAACGAAATAAAAAAATATTTACATTTTATTGAAGATAATATAATTATTTTTATTCAAAAAAGTAGCCTGTTGAAAGAGTTTCATTTATAAAAAATTCGAAGAATTTTAATATAACAATGTCGGTCAAGAGATAGCGTCACTAGTCAGAATAAAAATTCTAATGAACTTAACTGTCAACAAATTTTTATATATTAACAATTCTGGATTTCTGTTCAACTCTTGAATATGTCATATTTAAAATACTTTTATAATTCTTATTACGAATGTTTCTGTTATTTGCTAAATTATTATGAGAGTCATATATTTTTAAGGTTACGTATTATTTTAAATGATTATTATAATAATTCAAACATAACCTCGGAATAGATATATTAATTATATTTTATTTGTATTTAGTTTTCATGACCTATAACTCATATATTATAACAAATTCCCACTTAAATATAGGTGTATTGACTAGTTGTTGAATAAAATTTAAGATTTTTTTATTACTGTTATATTTAATTTACTAATAATATTGGAAATAACATTCTTTGGAATTTAAGAGTCAGTGGTGGCCTAGTTGTTAAAAGTCCCGCCTCTCATTCACGAGGGCGCGGGTTCGATCCTGGCAAGCACCAATATGATTTTTCCGAGTCATATGTACTTTCTAAGAGTATTTAGACATCACTGATTAATGCATTACCGAAAGAGGGTTGATGTCAGGCAGGCGGCCGGTCTTAAAAACTATTCACAACATGTAAGGCAGAGCCTGGCTAAAGCTGGGAAGTTGTCAGGTAGAAGAAGTTTGGCAGAAACATTTTTTTAAATGTTTCGATATATATAATTACGAATTCTGAGAAGTTTAATTGTTCTTTTGGTAGATAGGTATGAATTATTTTAATGGCTACTGTATCACTAGCTTGTCCCCTTGGTTTTTTCTGAGACATTTTTGTATACATTCGGAGTTTTATGTAGGGTAGGTACTTTTTGATACAACTTAAATAATATCTTACTGAAGTGTAGCTATTAAAACGTTACAAATTACAATACAGAAATTACTTTCTCACTTATTATAATATTATGTACATGTATTTCGTAATAAAGAATTTTTTTTACATTTATATTTATTAAAAATAACTTAGCTACCACTTATTAATTAATTATTTTTCATTAATTATTAAAGAAAGAGGAAGTTTTTAGTGATTTTCGGTTTACCTCTTTGTTTACAGATATTGATTTCTATTTTCAGTAATGTTAGCATCACTAATATTTTTTATTTCAAGGACCACCATCATGAATGTACCTACTGATTTTATCCTATATGATCTTTAATTATCTGTATAATCTATAATTAACTGGAGATTGATGAATGACTAAGGAATAAGGAATATGAATTCATCAAATGCTCAACTGTGAGTGAATTCAGTATTCAGTAGGTAATATCTACAAAAATATTAAAATTCAAATAATGAAAGCAATTAATTAAAATTAAATAAAAATAAGTTCTTATATCTAACAATAAATAAAGTATTTTTATAATAATTTAGTATACCCTACTAATTATAATTGATGAAGTTTTCGAAAATATATGTAGGTTAACGTACCTATTTATTGAAATAATATTAGTTAACAGTCTATATTTTCGGACGATTTGAAAATGACCTTTATCTCGTCTGTCCTTCTACAAATTAATCGAAAGTTCGGGAGTATGTCGTTTAAAAAATTAAACAACGAGTAGTAAATCCGAAAACTATTAGATACTTTTATATATCCATGAATACTTAGATATCATTATATGTATATATGCGTTGCTGTTTCACGCTAAACCTATTTGAAGAATTTTAATAAAGCTTTACAAAAACGTCACTCAGACACGGTTATAACACGTAGAATATAATTTACTAAGAAATTCTTTGTAGTTACAACGAAATCCAGATGCAAAAGTTGTATCATATGAAGTCACGTGACAAACTATAGATATCGCTGCCGGTTACTTAATAAGACTATTTTAAATCACTTTCTAAATATAACAAGAAGCCTAAATCCAAACACTTGCTAAAAATTATTAATTAATAAAATAATCTTATATAAACATGATAATACGTACGTATATTTATATACAAAAGCAAAAAAATACGATTATCAATTCAAAAAGAACGATTATCTATACAGTTTATTATATTTCGATACGTAGTATAGTCGTAACGAGATCAAAATCTGTAAGTATGCTGTAATCTAGCTACATATATATCTAAGAGCACTCACCATCCGATTGGCAGATCTCTTACGAGGCGTGGTCTGCGCAGCATCCAATGATCACTCATCACACGAAACGGCGAAGGGGATACAGTTCTGAACAGATATAATACTATGGATTAGATATTTTCGGTAATTTCGTAGGTATTTTCGAATATAACCAAGAAGTATACATTACTTTCACTTAATAACTAACATATCAATAATTATATTTAAATGTTTTCAAATATTATCTATAATAAATATTTGCGATTAACTGTTATAATGAAATAAACAAATAGTTTTTTGATAATTCCCGCTCATGACGTTTTGATATTCGCCAATTTTTTTCGTTTTTTTATTCGTAAGCTCTGAAGGCAAATGACTTAATCATTCATCCTATCTATATCTTAAATAATCTTAATTATGTTTATGATACCAAAATACTTTAGATAAGACTTTTTTATGGAAAGTGGTAAAAAACATATCAAAACAAAAATACTTTGTAAGTTAAGTGAGTAGGTATTACTTATTTATGAAACATAATTAAAAACTAAAATTTCAATTAGGATTACATAAAATATAGGAAATTAAATGATTGTGAGTAGTCAGGTCATTCCAATATTTTATGACTTATTAATTAAAAACAATCAACAAAACCTGTACAGATTTTATTGTAGCGATAAAATAATTGTTGTTTTTTTCTTATAGGAAATCTAAACAGAATTAGTTTCAATTCTATTCAGTCTTATTATTATAAATATTATAATAACCATATTTACACGTCACGATATCGTATCGTATCGCAGGTCGTGTGTTATAAATGTTCCAAGTTAAGGTGCGTCCTCGATACAGTGAAAGCGGCAGATGTTTGCAACAAAATTATATGTTGCGTTGACATAGACTTATTACCGGTGGGATACTTTCTATGACAGATTATAAATATATGGCGACGTAGCGAACAGGTATAAGGAGGTTTTATTATTAGATACTTAGATAATGATGAAAAGTTTCATGTATAATGAACGATTTGAATTCATTGCTTTTTAATTATGTCGTACAAAAAATATTTTTTGATTTTATATCGGTTATTGGTTACATTGAAGTATTAAATTTTTTATGCGTACATAAAATGCATTAAATCAAAAGTGTATATAAATATAAATATTGAAACTCTTTGTTCAATAACTTGTTGATAAATAAAATATATTTGAAAAGCTTTTTTGATCCGTTTTGCAAAACTAAAAGTGCACTATTAATGTCGTCATTGAAAATAAAGATGTTCCATTACTCCTATTCAATTAGTGGATTTTTGGCTCCTTTGTTCTTTTTAGCAAAAAGATTTTGGGTACCTATAGTATAGGCCTAGAATATGTGTGAAAAAAACAATTTGTTCAAAAGCTGAAAGTATTATTATTGTAAATTTATATTGTCCGTTCTAAAACCAATTTACAATACAAAAATATATATATATATATATATATATATATATATATATATATATATATATATATATATATATATATATATATATATAGGTATACGTGTATATACAGAAGAAACGATACAATATTCTATCGTAGAACTAAGTAGGCCTTATATAGGTAATACTTACAATGAAATATTAATACAGGGTGACTGGTGAATTACTATCGATATTTGAGGACGTGATATTTGACGATCATATATGACAAAATAAAAATTAATATAACATAAATATTAATAAACTTCTAAGTAAAGTTAACCAAAAGTTATGTAATTAATTACGCATCGTGTGAACACCCTACAGATTAGGTATACACACACACTCACACAGACGCGGCGGCGGCGTAGTATTGTATCAGCACGCCGCCGCACGCGTCCACACTTGCAACACTTGGAACGTGTCAACACTTTATTTATTTATACGGAAATTTTGTCAAAAATTAAGTATCTATTTTTTTTTACATAATTCGAATGAGAATCATGTACCGAGTATGCTCCTTAAATATTGATAGTAATTCACCAGTCACCCTGTATATTTTTCATTTTTCAATTTTTTTGTTTTGAACGTGAATGCTATATAAAAAGATTGAAAATGTACAATGATCTAAAAATAGATGCGAAAACTTGTCTTAAATTTTGACTGATTGACTTAAACCTTCCTGATTTTCATAAACGTAATTTTTTACTAACTTTTTAGATGAAAAAAAAGAAGATACGTTAAATAATGACATTAGACTTTTTTAATTTATGCACTTAATAGGTATAACTTTGTTATATATACTTTAAAAGACTGAATTTTTAAACCTTCTTAATAACTGTACCTATTATGCTGTAGACATACATTTTTAAACTAAATAGTTATAAATTCAAAGTGTTCCCACGGATTTCTAGATTGTTCTGTTCAACAGAGATAAACATAAGATTAACATATACCTATCAGGATTCGGAGATATAAATGTCACAGAAATATTATAGTTAATATATCTATCTATATATGTATATAAAAATGAATTGCTGTTCGTTAGTCAGGTGTCAGTCAGAAATGTTCATGAAGGTTCAGGGAAGGTTTAAAAGTTGAAAAAAATTGAATCATTTCCGGGAAAATCCTAAAAACAGCCCTTTTCTATCTCCCATACCTACAAACGGTTTTTTTTTGACATTAGATTTGACGACTAACTAAAAAGTCAATCATTTTGTCGCACTTTAGAAAACGGAGATCTAGGCTTAAAGGGGAAAAATACCTATTACTAATGACGAAATTAACGCGGACGAAGTCGCGGGCAAAACCTAGTAAGAAATAAATGTGACTGTGAGTTCACTCTTATAAAGTAGTGGATTCATAACAAAGAAATCTTTAAAATTTTAGGCCCAAATAAGAAAGAAGTAATCTACTTTATCATCGTCATCAGCCTATCAGAGCCCACTGTTCAGTAAAGGCCTCTTCTCACATCGAAAAGGTTTGTGCATTAATCACCACGCTTACTCAAGACGGGTTGATGATTTAAAACTTATAATTGTGAAATAATAAGTCCAGGTTTCCTCACGATGTTTTCTTTCACCGTCTGTCAGTGGTGTCTAAATACTCTTAGAAAGTACATATAACTCGGAAGAATCACATTAGTACCTACTTGCCAGGTTCGAACCTGCGCCCTCGTGCATGAGAGGTGGGCATTTAACCACTACCATGATCTACTTATTAAATATTAATGAATACCTAAAAGGTAAAAAAATGGTCCGATTCTCTCTGTCAAGAGAAATAAAGTGATAATAAGAAGTAGTTTTTTTATATTAATTTAGTAGTGAATTTAAAAGCGCTGTAACCGGTGGAAGTGTCAGTGGAGAGAATCAATGGAAGACAATCAACCGTTTTTAGTAGCTCGTGCCGGTACCATCCTGTACAGTCGGCCACAGAAGTGGTAAAAAAACATGATCTTTTGATAAATAAATGACTGAAAATTAGATGTAGGGGAGAGTTGGTTATATCGTACTAGCATTTAAATCGTACCACTTCTAAATTTCCCATTTAATGAATATTTTTTTCTACACTGACAACGCCAAATCGTGGCCCTGCACCATCCCTCTTCACCCACTAGTTTAAATCGACGTGAGTTAACAACTGTTCACGTAATAAAAGAAAAACATTTTTTGTAGGAGTTAATATAAATATTGTAGTATATTCGTAAGGAGATAACTCGTAATCAAGGTAAGCTATAGTTATTCATTTTTTTTTATTATTCCACAATTGTATACTAGATTATTGGGGGTTTTTGTTGCGTGTCTGAGTTTTGAGTTTATGCCGGATATTTGCTTTAGTTTTAGAAATGCCTTAGTTGGTTTAATCGTACCACTTGCAGTTGGTTAAATTGTACGGGTACGATTTACCCGACTACCAACCGCAAGTACCTATAGTACTACCGCAAGTACGTATAGTAAGTACTACCCAAGGCCAAGAACAAAAGTTATAAGAAGAAACGATCTCATTCCGTCACCAGTAGCGATGATTCAGGAGAGACACTTGTTGTAGAACTAGATGATGATGATGACAGCGATGATTATCTTGAAAATATATGTCGAAAGTGCAATTGTTCTTACTATGATAAGAAGGGTCCAAAAGTTGATTGGATTCAATGTGTTCGCTGTAAACGGTGGCTACATGAGACGTGTACTTCGAATCCAGACATTTGTCATGATTGTTTCCATTAAGAAATATGCACAATAGTTACCTATATTACAAATAACATTCTTGTTAACTGTTACTTTATTATTATAGTTTACTGTTTTTTTTGTGTCTCATTTTTATTAGTTATGTTGATTGATCTCATTATCAAAGTATAATTATGTTATTTTACTGAGAAAGCTTATAGTTCCTTTATATAACCTAAGAGTTAAA
Organism: Danaus chrysippus; assembly: GCA_916720795.1. NCBI lineage: Eukaryota > Metazoa > Arthropoda > Insecta > Lepidoptera > Nymphalidae > Danaus > Danaus chrysippus. Next base: position 5,064,325 of record CAKASE010000066.1, on the reverse strand, counting down.
AATTATGTTTCTATTACCTAAAAGATATAAATAATGTTGTTTTATTACTTACCTAACAGTTAAAAATAAATAATTTGATTGAGAATTTTAATGTTTTTCATTCAGTGGTACGACTTAAACACCCATGGTACGATTTAAAGACTTAGTGGTACGATTAAAACGACGAGTCGGCTAAATCGTACCGATGGCAAGCCTCTATAAAAAAGCATTTTTAACAATGTTAGAATAATCGCAAGGATCTCTTCTCTTCTTCTTAGGAAGCCAAAATATGAAACTTTATTTAACATATGTATTAATTACTATAAGACGTGTTATAGTCGAAATATTTGAGTTAAAGTGAAAAGTGGTACGATATATCCGACTCTCCCCTATATAGAAAAATTACTTTTAATTTTTATTTAAGATTAAAGTAACCTTGGCTATAATATTTTTGAATTAAGTTTTTTTTTAATTTTATATAAAAATCAGAACAACTTGATTATTATTTGCATTATAACTAGTTTTTATTCGAGACTTCGTCCGTGCTAATTTCGAAATTAGTAATATGTGAATAGGTGATCGCGCGAACTCTATTCCTCTCAAGAGGCCGTAAATAACCAGATAATGGAATTTATTAATTTGTTTTCTTTTTCGATCGAACAGAATTACATATCTTATGTCCTATTCAAAACTAATTTCTAAACATATCCTTACAACCGTTCTTAAGTTATAAATATTGTAACTAACATAACTTTCTTTTATTTTATATATATACATATAGTTATATTATTTATAATATAAATTTATATATTTTATTCAAGTCAGTGGTGGCCTAGTGGTTAAAGAGCCCGTCTCTCGTTGCCGAGGGCGCGGGTTCGATCCTGGCCCGGTCAAGTACCAATGTGATTTTTGTGAGTCATATGTACTTTCTAAGATTATATAGACATCACTGATTAATGTTGATTCCCAAATGAGGGTTGATGTCAGGCAGGCGGCCGGTCGTAAAAACAAATAGCCAAAACTAAAATACACAATATGTAAGGCAGACCCTGGCTATAGCTGGGAAATTGCCAGGTAGAAGAAGAAGATATATAATTATATTATTTAATATATCTTTATAATATCAATTTTCCTTTCGACTGTACATCTATTGTCAGCATCTGTTGTTGTTTTTTTGTAGATATCGTTTCGTAAATTCCGTTTTTACTTAATTCTTTAGCTGTTTATGCCAGATGAACTCTTGACAGAATCAAAACAATGGAGGTGAAAACTGAAAAGTAATGGTCGGTATTGACCTTACGACATTTAAAATAACCAATAAATAACATTTCAAAATCGACTTTTATCTAAAAATATATTTAAAATCAAAGATATTGTAGATCTCAAATTTAATATTAGGTTTAGGATAGATATAAAAAGATATAAATCTAATATTTTTACAAATATCAGACTGACATTAAATTACATCTTTTTCATTTTTTTTATTACGTTTCTATGGTCCACTTTTTTACTTGATAGTTATTATTTTGATTTCAACTTGTTAATAATTTGACATGTTATTGTTATTATTGTATTTTGCATGTAATTTTAGGAGTCTAAGTAAATAAATTTATATATTAAGTAAACATTAAAATTCTTATAAGCTTTAAATTAATACATTTAATTTAACACGAAAACAATGAACGGAATTACCTAAAATGATTTTAAACGTTCATTCATTCATTTATAAAAGTAAATTTGTTAATCCTTTCCTTTATATATACCTAACACATATATGTACAAACAGACAGACGCGTTATTATCCACATTTATACATATTATGTATAAATGACATAAGTTTAATTGAACCACGACATATGACAAAGTTTTAATAATAAAACAAGGCACGTTAATTCGATCTGATTGTACATTATGTAACAATTATAACACAACTGTATGTATGAATGTTCGCACGATATAATTACGACACAAGATTATCATCACGATTCACGGCCAGAGACGGCGTGACTCATAGTGGTACAAGTCACGAGCGGGCGAGAGTAATCTAAATGATTGTTTTTATAGCTGAAGTTAATACGGACAGCAGCTAGAATTAAATTTATGTATATATGGGACTAGAATAATGAAAATTCGTGGTGTGTGGATATAGTGTCATAGTTATATGAGTTTAAGTAAATAAATTTTAATATATAGATATAGTATTATGTGACAAAATATAAATAAATTGTATTTACTTTCACTACAACTAATGTTACTAAGATAATAATTAATCATACTTACAGTGTAAATTTTCCCTTTACTTTTATTACGAAAACAAATTTCACTGTCAAAGAAATATTTTTGTATATAATTCATACAATAGTTAAAAATATTATGTATGTTATTATTATACATTATTCAAAACATGTTTATTTAACAAACAAAATGCAATAAATGTATGTAACTAAAGTATGTATAAAATTCACACTTTGATATTATAAATAGCTTCATTTAAATTCATGATATTCACGTTATCGCTTAAGCTTATAACTTGTACCATCGGCCATAGAGACAGAGGAGATGCAGCAGCTGACCGGCTTCAAGACCGATTGAACGACTTTGATACTTTAAACATATAATGAATTAATAAAAAACTTACTATTGATAAAAAATATTTTATAATAAGGATTTCTGGTTAATTTTATATATGATCCATTGATATTATTTTGAGAATTTAAAAATAATATGAATAATTGTATATTAAGATATTTGAACAAATAATTTAGAATTACAGTGAAAAATATACAAAGAATATACCATTCATATCAATGAAAAGAATTATTCTGAATTAATCAATACTAAATTCTAATTGGTATAATTTAATAGCATCAACATAAACTAAGATAGAAATGTCAAACGTAAGTATGTTAAGTAACTGGTATCGCAAAAATTATACTAAAAGATATAAAAATTTGTATCAAAGAGTGCGCACGCGCCGCGGCAGATGTGCGCAGCATCTGTCTCACACACACACACACACACACACACACACACACACACACACACACATATGAACACACGCACTTTCGGGCACGTGCCTTCCTTAACGCAACCTGCGACTTTCATTTCAACATATTCAAATTTCATTAAGATAAATACATAATAATTTAGAAAATGTCTTATAATAAACTAGCTTTCCGCCCGCAGCTTCGCCCGCGTGGAGTTCGGTTATATCGTGTTTCCAAGAGAACCTTTCAAAAGTCTGGGATAAAAACTACCCTATGCTCTTTCTCAAGGTCAACTCTATCTGTGTACCAAATTTCATTAAATTCAGTTCAGTGGTTTAGGCGTGAAAGCGTAACAGACAGATAGACAGAGTTATTTATAATATTAGTAGGTATAATTGTATATATATCAATTAATTACATAATTTATCTTGTCGTATTTAATACCCAGTTTGTCTTCAAACAAATGTAATGTACATCTATTTGAATTAATCACTTAATATCTCGTTTTTTATCTAAATTATTGATGGTTTACACTAAAAGGTTTAACCTATGGATTATCTACAATAAGTGATGTTTACATGAAAATTAATACTTGAACAACTTAAATGTTTCTTCATCTTTATACAAATAAATGTGTTTTTAAATAAGAGTATTTAATTTTGAATTGTATTAAATAATAAAAGAAACTGACGCGGACAAAGTCGTGGGTAGTAACTATCCTGCTAATATTATAATTGCGAAAGTTTGTGAGTGTGTGTGTATGTTTGTTACTTCTTCACGCTCAAACGGATGAACCGATTTTGATAAAATTTTGTATACAAGAAGCAGACGTCCGGGAATAACACATAGGCTACTTTACATCCCGGAAATCTCGGAAATCCCGGAAATCCGCGGGTAACACCGCGGGGCGCAGCTAGTATTGAATAATTTCTTATTATTTTTGATATAAACGTGATCTCTGTCCAATCTCAAGGGCGATCGTCATCTCTAGGTCAGATTGTGGCAGGTGTGAACTCAGCTGGCAGTTTGTTTTTAAAACATCACTTGATTGGAATGAATACCTTCTAATATTTTAGTTATGTTAATTGGGACGAAATAATTTTGTTGATACAGACATTTGTCGCGTGCTAATGTTTTATATGAGATACAAGGCAATATAATGGCAGACCCTGGCTAAAGCTGGGAAATTGCCAGGTAGAAGAAGACAAGGCAATATAATATGACAAAAATTTGTATTTTTTTGTAAGTACATATTTTTAATAATTAATGCATTTATTTAATCGTAATATATTGACCAATTTCGATGATACGCTGAGTCAATGTTTTTGTATTAAATAAAGGCTCAGCGTAGTTTTGAAGCCTATTATATATATAGCCTCCGGGATGGTGGGTTATGTGTTATGAGGGTGGCGGTCAACGCACGGAAATCCCTATAAGAGGCAGGTGGTCGGCAGCTGGGGATAGATTAATAGTATCAATGGATTTAGATCAATGACGTTATCTATAAAAAAATATACTAATCAAACAACATTTATATAGTGTACTTAGAAGTTGATAAGTTAAAAGACAAAAAAAACTATTGATAGGTGAATTTTAAGTCAAATAACGGTTGTTAAGAATATCACGAGTTAGATAAATTTCTATATCTAGTCTAGTTTATGTGTGAAGATAATAAAATATGGAAATATCAATATTTCTACTAATGGCCAGATAGCCAAGCGTAAAATGCTTTATATCTCGAAAATAACAGAATTAGGTCCAGAATGAAATATTGACATTTGAAAGAAGTTAATTGTTTTCGTTTTATATTAATTTAACTTTGAAAGCCCTTAAAAGTTAATTCCGTGTTTAATAATGATAGTTAACAAGCGTACCTATAAATATATTTGAAAGCTTTGTCTATATTTGTTTGAGAAATTATAATGAAATCCTCGTATAAATTGATAAATATAAAAAATACATTATATCTGGATCCGTTCGGAAATCATACATGGAAGATGACGTATTTAAAAAAGTCCTTTTAAAATGAGACGAGATTACGATTTATAATATATAAAATTAAGGTCGAATTTTTTAGTAAATTATCTTAGTAAAGAAAGAAACTTGTCAAATAACTATGTTTTTCAAAAATTTAAAGTATTATTAAAAATTTATCAACAGAATACAATCAGTTTAAAAAACTTTCTCGTTTATTTTCATAAAAAAGCTAATTAAGAAGTATTAATATATAATATTTCATTTATTATAATTTCTAAGTAACATTTGGTATTTAGTTGTACCGTACATGTCCGTGATTCAATATGACTCACCGTGCGTCAAAGCGATGTCAGTTTAAATTAAAGTGATTCATATGCCATCTTTTTATATTGAGCCATTGTTTCACTTTATACTTTATAGATGTATCATAAACGTACTGACACTTATTATACATATACATATAAAACAAAGATAAAAATATTTTGCAAATTTAACGTAATTTTTTATCATATATTCCTTTTTGTTATTGAAAATTTATATTTCAGTACGGCTGTCAGTTTGACAGAAAAAAAAAATTATATAAAATAATCAATTTAAGATCTCGTATATTGAATAATTATGAGGTGTTGAAACACGTGTTAAATAAATAAAAATAATTGACAATAAATAGATGAACGTATTGGAACAATAATATTTCATCTCGTTAAATAACCATGAAGGTAAGTTATGGTGAATAAAGAGGCTCGGAATTATCTAGTAATCTCTTTGGTACAGCAAGGTGGCGCGTGCGCACCTGCGGGGGCGATGACCTACAGATTCAGGGCTGGCACGCGCTTGGAGATTCATTAGCTCAGGGCTGGCGACTTTATATATATTGATGAACTATTTAGTTTTGATTTCGATATGTTAATAATTTTCTTATTTTTTTTTTTGGTTATTTTATTCAGATGTACAGATAGCTTGTAAATACTTTTTGTGTTACAATCGTAATTTAGACAAATGTTCATGATAAAATAAAAACTTTCTCTTGCATTTTCTATGTTTATATAAATTACGTAATATATATATAAAAAAAAATATATACAACCTACTTACTTATAGTAAATGTATAGTCCCTTATTAATTAATTCCATAATATTATGTCACACTTGATCCCAGTGGGTTATAAGTCTTCATTCTTTCTTTATAACCGATATATTTTATGTTTAATATTATTTAATACACCGCTGTCATCTTGTGTAGGGACATACCGACTTTAAGTTTGTTACATTAATATTCTTATAAAAACAACACAACTACAATGTGTCCTAGACATAAGGTTAAAAACTTGATAGAAATGCCTTACGTAAACAACAACAAAAAATAAGTATATAGGTATATATATGTAAATATAAATATAATTTTCTTCAAAAAACACGAAATATTGTTGTCTGTTGTTAATTTTAAATTGTATAACGTTTAAAAAACTGTTAACAAGAAGAGAACTTGTAAAATAGATCATGTCATCAGCCTATCAGAGCCCACTGCTGAGAGGCCTCTTCTCACATGGAGAAGGTTTGAGCATTAATCACCACGCTTGCTCAAGACGGATTGGTGATTTCAAACTTATAATTTGTATATTATAAGTCCAGGTCTCCTCGCGATGTTTTCCTTCACCGTCTGTCAGTGATGTCTAAATACTCTTAGAAAGTACATATGACTTAAAAATCACATTGGTACTTGCCAGGATCGAACCCGCGCCCGAACACGAGAGGCCCTTTAACCACTAGGCCACCACTCACTCTGAAAATAGATCTTACTTATTTTAATTGTGATATTGGAATCTACAATGTAAATTAATAGCTTTAAATGTTGTTTCTTCTACAGAGAAACCATTAATCATTTTATTAATCTCAATATTATACATTACAATCAATGTTTTTTTGTTATCTAAATATCTTGATTAACATGATAATTAGTATCAAATATATTAAGCATTGCAAACGATGGGTCGATCGCCATTTGCATTTATTATCATAAAATTCATTTCATTATTTTAAAAGAGCGGAAACCGATAGAATTCGATCGCCATTAAATTTTTTTTGTTTCAAGAATAGATACTTTTTGTTGAGTTATTTTTTCTTAATTTTAAATATATTAATGAGTTTTTTTTTAATGCAAAACTATTTTAAGTTAACTGTTATACAGATCTTCATCTGAATTTCACTTAAAAAAATCTTTTTTTTCGTCTTAATTTAAATGTTTTAAAATTCTTTGAGAAACTTTGATGAGATAACTAAAGGGACATTTCCAATAAGCGATTATCTGTTTTCAATGGTGTATTCGCTTATGAATTTGAAACTTAATTTTTAAGCTATTCTTTAGAAAAAAATCATTTATTATTAACAAAATCAACTATATTTGTTTTCCCATCAAAATTATTTGTAATATTTTCAAGACAATCAATACTATTTATGATTAAATAATAAATAAATACAGCTATACCTAACAGTCTTAACTGGTGTCTGACGTACGTTTCTCAAATCAATAGTTAATAGAACAAGTAATATCTAATAAGATACGCCATGAAGAAGTAAGCCTTTTATTACATAAGTACATGGTGTTTTTCGCACTGCACCGGTACACAGTATCCATTGTAGCATACGACACGACTTTTAGGGATCGGATTTTAACTGGTTGTATATTTTATAGAGGGAACGTGGAAAGTTTTAAATATAATATTGATTAAACGTGGTTTGTGACTTCTTTATGCGATTTTAGTATACAATGAAAAGTGTTAAAGAAAGGTGTTTATATATAGGTATGTAAGTCTATCTTTATTTTCTTATTGGCTATGTTTCAGATACGAATAATTTCCAAATAATAATTAATATTTTAGACTATATACAAGGCGGTATTAGATTACTATTTCAACTCAAAGAAACTTGTTCATACTTTAAATAAGAATTTTTTTTTTAAATTATTCTATTATGAAGCTCATTAGAAAGATTAATAGAAATATCTATATTTTTTTAGGATATTAACTACATAATAAATTCTTATTTATGTATAACAGTGTACAATGCAAACACACTCATATGTGTACAACTGCAATTTGTCGCCAAGAAAGCTAACTGTTACGAATGGACGGACAAAGTTATGTGTAGTGGAAACCTATCAACTATAGAGAAACAGAAGCGAAATATATATCAAATATTATGAAAGTTACTACTATACAATATATATTACAATAAATACTTATTAAAGTTTAGAATTATTTAGACTTGTTAATCTATGGAAAACAAAATGAAGGTGTAATGCACGATTAAGAAGACTCTATTGGGAGACAAATTCGTAGGAAATAGCTAGTTAAATACTAAGTAGATTAAAATTCCAATATAATATATAAGATAGAAAAAATATCGAAAAATCTGTGTGCTATTTACGAGTTTTGTAAGTTCAGAATAAAACTGCCACTGATTTTGTTTATACTAAAATTATAAAACGAAACTATTTATTATATATTTTCCATTTAATTTCACTAAATTCTATTCAAATTCATCCTAATTACGAATAAAAAACATAAAATTAGGAAAAAAACTGTGACCTAAAAGGGTAATTTTATTAAAATATTCGTTTCCAAAACATTATAAGAAGCGGATATCCTTGATTAGTAACAAATGCTAATCACAGAACCTTTGATCTACACTACCAGGGATTCAAAAACAATACGAGAAATATCTACATCTGATAAGAATTTATATTCAATAAAAATCCGTTAGGGTTTATTTAAAATAATAATAATTATACATTTGAATATGTAGTACCAATGTGATTTTTCCGAGTCATATGTACTTTCTATGAGTATTTAGACATCACTGATTAATGCATTCCCAAAGATGATGATGTCAGGCAGGCGGCCGGTCGTAAAAACAATTAGCTAAAACTATTCACAACGTGTAAGGCAGACTCTGGCTAAAGCTGGGAAATTGCCAGGTAGAAGAGTTGAAGTACGTAACTTTATTTTAATATTGTTTAATTATATCAACACACAATATATACATATAGGTATATATGTTTTGTATAATTGTTACATTATCTCATCTCGTTCCCATGGCACGAGGGAAGCTGCGGTCCACCACAGATAACGTTGTTCTCATCATCTGTTTATAACGTATAGTGTATTTTTATATTGTTATCACGAATTTTTATTTTATATCAAGTAATTATTTAATAACTACACTACGAGTAATATATTTAAACAGTTGATTATTTATTTATAATATAAGATTTTTGGTATTTTTTTCTTCATATTAGGTAATTTAGCTTCAATAGTAATAAATCAACTACGTCAATATATTAATTACGTAGTAATTTAACAACTCGTTGTTATATTTTCCAAACGGCCAAAAGCTCAAAGATTTTCTACAATATACGACAGAACCTAAACAAAAAAAAAATGTAGTTACTAAAAGATACTTCTACTATTTCTTTAAGATGAATAAAGAAAACTTCAACATTTAAAATGTACAGAGAAATTTATAAAAAAAAAAAAATATTCGACAATTATAAGCTGAATGATGATTAAGCAAAAAAAAACACGTCAAAATTGACAGCACATTTTTTAAATATAAATATAAATGTCATATTAAACAGTCATTATTAAAATAACACAGATTAATAGTACATAGAGATATCACAATACTCGGATACGACTGCGGCGAGCGTCGTCCGGTCGGAAGGAAACTTGAGATGGAAGCCCTACCAGCTCCCAGCACCGGGAAATCTCTGACTGAGACATTAATCTGTGTCATTAATTGTTGTATGATTTCCGAAGATAATATATATATCATTCAATATTATATGAGATCAGAACTATTTGAAAATCGAACGTTTTTTCTTTAATCTTATTTTTTTTTATATATAGAGAACTAGGCAATGGTAAATAAAGATAGTTATGTTTAAAAGAGATAAAAGTTTTTATAGTTTCATGTATGCATATTTATGACTATATTACTTATTATTTTTTATATTTTATTCGTCGATGTGTGTTTTTTTCCTTTTTATAAAAAGGCCACGTCTAATATTATTCTTCCAACGTCACTCAAGTCCCCCATCAATAAGTATTAATATCCTATATCTCGTGCGCTTTCTATCAAGAGTCAAAGACGTTACATGCATCAGAGCGCGTCGGCAGATGTCCTAACATCTGTTCATCTAGCACAATCACCTTAGGTTTGTAATAAAACCTAGTTATTAAAACCCGGAGCTGCGGTGAATGCGGTTTCTGTGAGGCTGTATGCGATGGGTCTTTGCCCGTTTGTAATTTTTAATTTACGCGCCGTTTTTGACGTCACTTGTCAAAATTTTATCGCGACAATATTAATTATAATTATTATTTATCATGATTACGTTGTTTATAATGTATGAATGATAATAATGAGTTTTATTGATGTATAAAAATATATGTGCTGTATAACTTAGTAGCTCCTTGAAGTAATAAAAAATGTCTGACGTATTTTTTAAGGACATATAGTGTGTTACGTAAACAGCCGCTCGCCACCTGCCAGCTGTTGTACGAGTTCGTTTATTTAATAGAGAGAAATCATTCTTGAATATAATCATTGATAAATGATGTATTAAATTTATTTAAGGTTATATTATTAAAGTACTTTGTTATTTAAAAGCTTTTACAATATACATTACATGTATGTTTCTGTGTTTGAATTTTGGTATAATATTGCTTTTGGACATGTCCAAATACATGTATTGGAACGAAGAACTAGCTAGAAGTAATCATTCTACTTCTAGAAGACTTTCGTCTCACATAATATTTTCGCAAACAATTTACTTATGTACTATATTTGTATATTAAAATGTATATCATACTAATATTTAAACTATTATAATACAAACTATGTCTATGTGAAATCATGAAACGGTAAAATCTTATTGGATTATAATAATATTGATAAATTAAGACATATAAAAAATCAAAGGGAAATTAAAATTTTTGATAGCGAAATGAAACATAAGTATTACTCTAAGAAATGTCTAATGGAATTACAATGACGCCATACGATTTTTGTTTTTTCTTTTTAAAAGTGTTTTAGCTTTATATTTAATTAAATTCAAACTCTGTAATGTACTGAGTATAGTTTACTTCTTCACGTTCTTCAATACACAGCAAAATACATATCTTTTTAATTTTTAATATCCGTGAGTGATAATTGTCTGTCGTTTAACCGTACTAAGAACGAGTTCACTTCGAACGAACTGAAAGTATTCAGTTTTTCATTAGTAATTACTCACACGTTATAGTCATATTATACAAATTAAATATATAACTGTCTGTACTTCGTTTGTCGATGGAAACACGTATTAAGAATTAGCTTTCCGTCCGCAGCTCCGCCCGCGTGGAGTTCGGTTATATCGCGTTTCAAAACCTTTCAAAAGTCTGGGATAAAAACTATCCTATGTTCTTTCTCAAGGTCAATTCCATCTCTGTACCAAATTTCATTAAAATCAGTTCAGTGGTTTAGGCGCGAAAGCGTAACAGACAGACAGACAGAGTTACTTTCGCTTTTATAATATTAGTAGGGATATACAAAGCGAGCTTCATAAATCGATACTAGTAATAATTGTGATAATAATAAGTTCTGCGAGCCTTCTCATAGAGAATAATTAATTATGTTTTAATTATTTATTGCATACATTTGTAATATAATAATATATGATAGCTTTTATATTATTTTCGCGCCTTTTTAATTACATCGTCTTTCAATCTTTAGTTGGAATATTTTTATTTTTTGTTTCAAAAAATGTGGTTCGTGTTAAAATATAATCAACATTTTACCGATTTATGATAAATAAATCATAAGTATTTTAAATTTGTTTAATTCTAAAATCGTTATATTTTTCTTCCTTTTTAATAAATATGTTCGTTCATTCAAAAAATATGTTGAAGGAATTTTTCGAGATGAATCCTCTATTTTTTTCTCTAAGGAATAATCTTTTAAACATTTTTTTTTCTTAAAAATGCACCTAGAGTTAATTGACTCAAATATGAGGTAAATTATTGTTTATGACTACATATTTTATTTTGTTGAAGACTAATATAAAATCTCTATATATTTTAGATTACATAATATTTTTTTTAAAACAATAATTTAAAGTATTTTTTATAACGTATTAATTTATTTTTTATACTATTCCATGTTTCTGAACGCATTGTTACGTCTTCTGGTAATAATAATATGGCCGAAGGAAGTGTACGGAGATAGGGGTGCCATCTGTGGCACGACATAAACACTCTTGATACATACATACATACACAAATAAAAATATAATTTAATAAAATATTACTTATATATTAATAATTAATATAAATCATAGCTGTTATTGAGAAATTTATTTATTAATAAAATAAAATATAAATGTGTCTTTAATTCTTTCATTATAGGTATATACTACTTATTACAAATTTCGTTTGAGTCGAAACTATTTAAAATTTGGAATATTATAAATGATCAAAACTCATTACTCGCAGTTTACGACTGGAGCCTTGTCTTGAGAGGAAGCGACAGGAGTTGTAAACATTTTATAAAAATATAATTTATATTTACATCCGATATTTCTATATATTATATTCGTTTCCAAAACTTTATTAAACAATCAACCTCTCGGCTTGATGAAGTATATTTGAAATTTATATAGAATATAAATAATGAAACATTTAGACACCACTGGCAGACGGCGAAGGAAAACATCGTGAGGAAACATAGACTTATAATTTCAATATAAGTTTGAAATCACCAACCCGTTAGGCAAGCGTGGTGATTAATACTCAAACCTTCTCCATATGAGAAAAGGCCTCTCAGCATTGTCTCTGATAGTCTAATATAATACTATATTATATAAGATCGGACCAAAGGTTGTCGCTCCCTGTCCACTCCACCTGCTGTGTGCCGCACGCGCCAACTGCCGTATCCTGCACTGGACCTTAATTATCAGCTCCAAGTAACCTTCACAGGAGTTCCGCTTTATTTAAGACGGGCTACGAACGATCGTTACTTTAATATATAAAAAACAATACTAGCCCCGGACATCGATGATACGGTTAAAACAATTAAAATTAACAAGAAATAATATATATATATCTTCTTCTACCTGACAATTTCCCAGCTTTAGCCAGGGTCTGCCTTACATGTTGTGAATAGTTTTGGCTAATTGTTTTTATGACCGGCAGCCTGCCTGACATGACTTTGGGAATCAGCATTAATCAGTGATGTCGAAATACTCTTAGAAAGTACATATGACTCGGAAAAATCATATTGGTACGTGCCAGGGCCGGTTTCTTATATTATATATGTAAAAAATGTTACGAATACGTGTATATGTGTTGACTATAAATAGATAACTTTAATTATTAAATTAAAATTTAATAGAAGTTCTTGTTTACTTATAAGAAATATTTATTGTGTTAAGTTAAATATTTTGTTTGTTAAGTATATACCAGACTATAATTGATGATAATTTCATTATTTTTAAAGAAACAACAGAAAAAACTGTCTTTATAAGGTTTAATTAGTCAATAATATAATAAAATGTAGAGCATATTGAAATAATGAGTGGATTTATTTACTTGTATTATAAATAGTATATGTTTTATAAACATGTTTCATCTACCAGCCGTCTCCAAGACTAGTGTCATACCCAACCGTCGCTCGCCTTTTATATGTCATCGCAAAATCCGTTGGGCCAACGGTCGCAAATGACCACGTAGACGTTACGACCACAATGGCGAATCATTAAAAGGAGTCCACTCATTGTCTAAGCTTTCCCATACAGAGTCTTTGTGTTACAATTCCGCCAAGAACTATATCGTTTCTCACACGCAAAAATGCCTAAACCTGACAACCGATAGAACATTGTGAATGGATTAAATACAATGCTATGGATTCGCGAAAGGGATTACAAATAATGGCTTGTAAAGGGCTGGTGGATAAAGGATGGGTCACTACGGTCATCCGGGTTGACCTTACGATGCACCTATTTGGGGGTCCTCGAACGGACGAGGGGTTCTGACCCCTTTGTAATGGGTCAGCCGGGGTTGGCTACCTGCAGACCCAACCCAAAGATGGGACAATTAAAACGAGAACATTGATGTCTGATAACCTTTAGTTATTTAGTTTAAAATGATTTGTTACAGAAATAACGTTTAAAAACGATCTATTTACCTGTTTTTATTGTAACCTGTAACTGATTTACATTCATTTAATTATACAATATATAAAATGTTCAGAAATTATGGATAATACAACGGAATTGACATTATGAACCTTAATTGATATGAAAATAACGGCTTTTTTATAACAATTATTATTTATATTCATATTTTTGAGTCAAGAATTTGTGTATTATTATTTGAATTTATCATCCAATCATTGCCAAAAGAACAAATCTACATATTTAAGAGACTTTTTATATATGGCTGACTCAATAAAGAATGAGATATTTAAAAATAAAACGTTATAGCAATTTACCGAAACAAGTAAAAAAATTTTCTATGTTTAAATCTCGACATTATAACCATATTCTGTGTAACGATTCTCTGTTAAAATAATTAATTGAAACTGTTATCTCACCTGTTTTGCTGACTCGAACGAATTGTTATATTTATAAGTTAGTTATAAGTTCTCATGTAAATGACGTTGTCGTAATGAGAATAAAGTTCTTTAAACTGATATTTTGTATTGCAAAAATGTTCCAAAAAATGAGGATAATGAAAGAATATAAGGAAATTAATTTATATCCAAATCATTATGGACTTATGGAGGATCAATTTAATCAATAATAAGTATAATCTACTGATCATTTCTGTTAACCGCCAGTAGTTTTCACTTACACTATCAAATCCAGTTAAATGCTCCTCAATAGAATGCTATGTAATATTAAATGTAAGTTGTTTTCTATCAAACAAGTTATATACATTATTTCGATACCCCGGCATGTATGTATGGCCCAACGGTCGCTCATTACCTATCAGGTGCTGAACCATTATATTATAATCTAAGCATTCGCAAAGGACACCATGGTCCATTGATTTCGGACAATGCAAAAAAATAGAGCATAGAAAATAGTTTCCCATAAAAATAGTAGCGAAAGGGTTTGGACAGCTTTTGTTATGGACAGTGAGAAATTTTGCTACTTGAAGGGTTTGCCAAAATGGGTCAGTAACGTCCGGAGATAGTTGTTCAAGTCTGTTCATTGTTCAAACATCGCAGGGTTATGCAAATTGACGATAACAATACCTCTTGTACCTGAGATGCCTGCAGATTATCAGGGACTTGGATTTTTAGTGATATTTAGCATACATTGTGTTTTACAATGAATTATAGATTCAGCTGCTTCTAAATTTAGTTCAACTGGCAGATTTTAACTATTATTAATCTTTATTATCAAGGCATTGATTCTAACTCATTCTTTTTATCTGTAACAAAGTAATAAGCATATAATAATAATTCTATTATTTTCAATGGCATTCCTGTTAAATTAATTAAAGTTTCAAGCTATATTTGACCGTAACCATATACATACATATATTGAGTTATTATATAACAAAATTTAAAAATAATACATTAAATTAAAGATGATATATCCGTTTTTATGTGTATATAATTCTTATAATATATACAACAATTGGATTCCAATAAGATAATGTTTCTTGGAACATATAACTGTCGTCGTGTCGCGAGGCATGCTGTTTCTTCATCATCAGCTGCTCTCCATGTACCCTGAACAGTCAATTAGAAGGACAATTTATGCTGGACATCTTACAATTAAAACCCAATAAGGAATGGCTTAGAAATATTTAAATTAATTAAATAATGAACTGCAAAAAAGAACGTACCTATTTTTGTTTGTGAGTTTTTGTTTTTGGCGGCAAAAAACTTTAGTGTTGCATATGTAGAAAAAATGGCTTATTACATTGAGATTTTTGTTTATTAATTAATTGGCAAAAATAAACATAAAACTAAGATATAAATACTATTTTTTCATGATATACCTACCCGAAAATTAATGTAATTTTTTTATATGGCCAAAATACTTATATGTATTTGTTTTTTGATAATTTGTATAAAAAACTTCCATGTATTTGAAGATTCTTTATTTTATTAAACATTAACTAAAACCGATTTTCTTGATAGCAAAAAAGGGATTCCGATACAAGGTGCGAAACGTTGACCCTTATGTAATTAAATACCAACATAACAAAGCATTCGGTAAAACAAAAACCATTCGATTTTAAACCTTAATGCAACACAGTAGAAGTCATTAAAAAAATTGCTACAGCAAAAATATTATGGGTATAAGAAATAGCTAAGCCAATTTACAAATCAAAGCACCTTATTTCATTGTGTTAAAGTCCAATTTCGTTTAACATAAGACAAGATGTCTAACAAAAGTGTATCTTTCAGATAAGATCGCTCAAGTACTTACAATTAAAGCATAACACAGTTTAACCTTTTAAGACATTTAATTATTTGCATTTAACTTTATTCTCTTAAATAGTAATTATCACACGTTTTCTTATATCGGAGATTTAATTTAATTGAGATATTGGCAAAAATAAATTAAATTAAACCTACATGTTATTATTTAACAATAAATACGAATTAAATGTTAATAATAGATATATAAAACCATAATTTTTTTTGTAAGTGTTAAAATTATATTATTTATATTAAAAGCTTTTAAACATTTAAATGAGTTTTCATGTAAATTAAGTATTTTAATGAATTCCAGAAATGAAAATAAAATTAATATTTCTTCTGTCCAAAGATCATTCACAGTATTTACCAAAATAATTAAAATTTCTAACCAGTAATATGAAGAGTATATAAATAAGTCACGGGCCAATGACATGAGGTATTAGGAATCAATTTCTCGACTTAACCTCTTCACTGATAAGCTATCAGTAGTACCTACTGCCAATTTATATTTACAGCTACCAAAAAATATACCAGTCAATGATAACGATAGAAAATATTCCACTCCTTGCATTATATGTATAGCTTTCCGCCCGCAGCTTCGCCCGCGTGGTGTTCGGTTATATCGCGTTTCCAAGAGAACCTTTCAAAAGTCTGGTATAAAAACTATCCTATGTTCTTTCTTAAGGTCAATTCTATCTCTGTACCAAATTCAATTAAAATCAGTTCAGTGGTTTATGCGTGAAAGCGTAACAGACAGACAGACAGAGTTACTTTCGCATTTATAACATTAGTAGGGATATATATTTGTATAATGTGAATTATATTATCACTTATCTTATATTCTTTAAGTCCTGACGTCAATGCATTTGTGAGATAAATTCTGTTTCATTAATACTTTTATATCTAGACGCATTATTGAGATATTGATTAATATTATTCTGTTATTTGTAAAATTATATTAATCATTATAATATATATACATATACAAAGTAATATTAAATTAAATTTGGTGCCTGCTGCTGAGCAAAGGATTCTCCTCACATGGAGAAGGTTTGAGCACTAAATATGTCGATTCCAAAGTATTTTTATCTTTAAACCTTAGAAAGTACTCATTAAGTTAGTTCCCGTGAATCATATGTGTCGGTAACATGAACTCGGCATGATCTGTGTGAGATATTATGTGTTATCTCGTTTCTGAGTAAAAAAACCTAAGATTACGTAAGCTGGCTCTCGTTTAATATAATTCTTAGTAATATGAGTCAGTTAGTTGTTCAGATAATGTGATTTGAACTCTGACTGTTCCCAGGCTGGACGTTGGTTTGTTTATTAGATGTTCTTGATAATATTTTTGAAGAAATTTTACTTTATTTTTTTGTATAATAAACATGTTTTTTCTCACTACGAAATCTGGTTGAGGAGTTTCATTGATTTTGTTTATGTCTAGTCTAAACGGTAAATACTTAATTGTTTTTGAACAAAATGTAAGACTAAAAAAAATTTAATTCAATCGCGACCAATGAGTTTTACGAAATTAGTGGTAAAAGGACATTATATGGGTGTATATAATACCAAGTATTGCTATAATAATTATGCCAAGCATAGAATTGGATTAGGATTAGAAAATAAGTGTTAAGAACAAAAGTTTATACTTGTTTTATATTAGCACACAAAGGATGCTGAAACGATTTTAATAAAATCAAAGATCTAACCAGTTACAATAATATATATTACAAACACAAGCTATAATATTGAAAGTAACTATGCCATTAAAACCTAAACGCTACATCCGAGTCAAAACAAAGTCCAGGAAGATTTAAAAAAAACACAAATATGTCGGGAAGGACAGAACAGTGAATATCCTGGGAACTAAGTCACAGTTCAATCGATTACATCCCTTCAAACCACCGCCGTATAACTCTTGACCTGTAATCGTTTAATATACTAAAAAAAGACAAAGCATCGTTTGTCTAATGGTGTCGGAGCTGACAATATCCGGACCGGAACCGGTTCGAACCGGTTACAACCGCCATCTCATAATGCTATGTTTATGGTAATTTGGTAATGTTGTTTCGGTTTTGTTTGCACCTTTTTTTTTACCTGAGATCTTCGGATGCTGCCCATGAGATTAGCTGTGTTGTTCTTTAAACGTAGCATTGTTCATGTTTACTTTAATAAATTTAATATTACAAGGAACTTGCAGGTAATAATAATATTTAAGACGACGTCAAATATTTTCATACATTATATACGTGAAATTTTATATATATAGGTACACTGCAAACTTTATTCCCAAAGAGGGTTGATGTCAGGCCGGCGGCCGATCGTTAAAACAATTAGCCAAAACTATTCACAACGTGTAAGGCAGACCCTGGCTAAAACTGGGAAATTGCCAGGTATAAGAAAATATAGGTACACTACAATTTAAATGCATTATGAATAAGGTTAGAGAATTTTTCTAGAAAATAAAATGGCGGTCACCAAATTAACATATGTTATTTTAGCATATGGTATAATCTGTTATAATTGCAAAATCGGAAAATGCAGATATAGTAAAAAAGCCACTGTATGTCTTTATTTAAGTAATAAGTTTTCTTAAATAAATAAATAAAATTATGTCTCAAAAACATTATATTAAAGTTTCATAAGTATATTAAAAGCAAAAAATTTAGAACTTTGATATTTGTTTTAGTTTTATTGCCATAACAAAAAACACTATTTTATTTATTTTTATAACACGATTTTAAACATCTAAATTATTATTAATGGCAATAGAATATTTAAAATTTTGGAATTATACTGAATCATTTTGACGTATGTCAGTTTTTTGTTTAAAATAATTAGCATAGTAGATTTTTATATGAATAGTGCTAGAAAACTTGATATATATTAAAAAAATATATATAATATTATATAAATATATATCTAGTACGAGTTAGAAGCTGTTCAAACGTCCTTTATCCCACCGGTAGCAATTAATCATGAAGTGTATTCAAATCTTTGCACCGTCCCTTTAGGTGTTTATGCAAATATTGGCAATTAAATATCTTCACGTAACGGTCCTTGCGAATCTTTTATCTTTTAAACCTTTTATCTTTTATCCTTTTTATCTTTTATTCGTCCCGCAGCTGGACTTTCGATTGTGCAGGGTCCTGAGTGTTCTTCAACCAGGAAGAAGATTCCTTGTCTATTAATGTATCAAATATGATTCTTAGTTTCTGAACTGATATTAAACTTTATTCTTAAATTATTATTGTTTTGACATATAATAAATAGAGTTTGTATATTTATCAGTATAATATCTGTGTATTCTAAACGATTTTTTTTTGTACAAATTAGGTAACTCGTTTGTCAAAATATTTATCGTGGATTGAAAATTTTCTTAAACAGATATATGTAATTCTAAAATCCTTTAAATAATAATGATACTTATTTTATAAAAGTAATATTTTCAGATGTAAAACGAGTTTTTTCACTATTTTAAACTACATACTCCTAATTTTCGGTTTCTTTGCAGCAACCGTGATTTTCATTTGAATGAATACACGCGAAAGTCTTAGATCTTATTACAACACTTAATAATAATTGTTAAATTAAAAACTATCAGAATTCAACAATTTAAAGTTTCTTATCGTACAAAACAATTTGAATTCAATCAAAAATATACATTTCTCGTGACGCGTAATGAAAATACTAATCATATTTTTGTTTTTATGTATTTTCTTGATTACTTTTTCTTATGTTTTATCAGATTTAGTGTCAAATGAGAGTTTATTGACGGTCGACGGCCACAAGTTCTTTATGCCGAGTTACGAGAACCATGGGAATCGTTTTAAAGTTGTACACGACAGAATTGACGATAGATATTTTTTATATGTTAAGAAAAAGTTTAAATAAATAATTATGGAGCATGGAGTGTTTATGTGAGAAATTATATATATAACTAAACATACATTGACCTATATTCATCGGATTAAGTAGTGTTCATATATTTATAAATATTTTGTGACAAGTATTTTACTTTTCACTTCAATGTTTTTAATGCAAATGATTGTAATAATTAATTTTCAATAAGAGTACATTCTTATTTTCTATATTGCGAATATTTTATATAGATTTAATTATATCTTCTACCTAGCAATTTCCCAGCTTTAGCCAGAGTCCGACTTACATGTTGTGAATAGTTTTGGCTAATTGTTTTAACGACCGGCCGCCTGCCTGACATCAACTCTTTTGGGAAAAATTAAAATTTAATTATAGTATTAGACCTGGAATTATTAATATTGTTTCAAATTTTGATATTAAGTTGAAAGATAAGTTATGAATAAGGAATCATTTTAAGCATAAATTTTATGACAATTATTAATATTGAAAATTCTTAATTACCAATTATAAATATAGCTGAATTTCTTTTATCACATTCCTTATTGTCAACAGATAATAAAAAACATATAATACAAACAAATTAGCATAAAAATATTAAAAATCCCTTACCATACAAAGAAGAGGAACGCCTCTAAAATATTTATTATATGAATGTATTAAAGATTTACATAGCATGAAATTAAAGTAATTATAATTCGGACCCTTACTGACCGCTTGCATTGACCCTTGACACTGAAATCTGACCTTAGGGTCATCTGGACCAGTGGCTAGTGAGGAGAACAGTGGACCTCAGAAAAAAACACCATTGATTGGTGTTTACAACAATGATTTGACCCCTGGAATTACCTTATTGTGTCTTATAGGGGTCGATTTAAAGGGTCGCCGTAACGGATAAAAGATGCTCATATTTGTCGTATAAGTTGCTTACCATTTTTGTGATGTAAATTATTATTTGTATGTAAAGATATATTTTATTTGGCAGTGAAGTGTAGTTGCTTGGTTAATGGAAAATCATTCGATTTATTAAAATAAGGTTATCTTGGTAATTTGCTTATGGGATGTCAATAGTAGAAAAAAGTACAAACGAAAATTTTTAATTTTATTCTGTATACGTATTAGTGCTTATAAATATAATATTTAATACTTATACAATGACAGAACACATCTTAGAAATTAAAGTAGGTATCATAATAATAATTAAAACAAACGAATATATTGGAGCTTCCACCTTAATCTTAATCCACGGCTTGTAATGCGATTTGCGACAGATGGACTAATATTTTATGATATTAGAAAAATTTCATTTCATACAATAATAAACATGACATAAATTGAAGTCACTGGATCGATTATTTTATACAATTTTGGATTTGTTGAAATAAAAAAGTATTGAAACCTCTTGAGGTCAAAGTTCAAACGTAGATAGTGGTCAGACAAAGGTCAAACGGAAAATATCTAGGTAGGTATAAGAATAGATGTGTGTATGACGTTAATATATTCAGAAATACTCTGAAATATAGGTATAGTGTGTAGATAAAAATATAAAACTACCTACCCATACATTAATATCCCAAATAATTAATAGACTGATAAACATGTAATGTATATATTTTAGCAAAAAAATTATTAATTTGTATATATAAACTTGATAGTTTTATTGTTCAATTGTAGATCATCATATAATTCGATAAGTAGGTATAAGGAAATTTAAGATGACAGAAAACTGTTTTAGATTATATATATAATAAGAATAACATAATGTTTTTTACATAAAACATATATATTTCTTCCATATCTTTATTTATAATTTATGTAAATTAAAGTCCAGCTATACCCTTCACTTCGTTCATATTTCTTATTAAAAATATTAATAAACAAAATATATATTTTCAAAATAAAGGTATTTTGTCACTTCTTATTAAATCAGTTATATATAAGTAAAAGTGCAATCAAAATCAGTTCCTAAATTTCGGAGATTGTGATGAACAAACAGGAAGGATAAAAAAATAAAAATAATAATAAATGTTTTGGTATATAGGATCAATATTCAATATGGATTTATTAAGAAAAGTTCGTTATGATATATATTTATTTTTATATATTACTGCCTTTTTATATAAAAGTAAATATTTAAAGCGGTTGTTTCTCAACACTAAGAGTTTTTCTTGTCCATTACATAGTTTTTATATGGAAATTATTTTTATAAATGAGTTAATACGACAGCTTTGTTAGTTTCCATTAATACATACTAAGGGTGTAATTTAATTACGCTAAATTATATTCTTTAATTATTTTTAATGTACGTACAGTTTATAATAATGTCCTAAATTTTATGCGAGGAAACTTTCAGTTTCTAAGTTTACAATAATGACTCGAAATAAGCACTGCGTTATGTTTTTTATGTATTTTATTACGGCATAGTTAGGTTAGATGACTTTTACGTTTAATTATAACGTGTAAGTTGATTATTTTTTTAAGATATATTTATATAAATAACAGAATGATTCAATCAAAGTACATCTTCTTAAAAATAAAAATGTGATCTTAAGTCCTTATTCTGTTTGTTACTAGATCGAGTCTAAATTTTGTACCAAAATATCAAAAATATGCGACAAAAAACTGTCAATAATAAGTCTTATTATGAGAAGAAACAAAAAGGTAAAAATATTAGAAAAGACAATATGTTACGTAAAGATGCCAAAACCAAACCAAACTATATCAAATACTTAATTAGTTAACATTTATAAACGTGTCTTTATTTGAAACAGTTATTCACAATTATTAATACGTACATAAGGGAAAATGTCACAATAACAAAATATTTTTAATATTCCATAAAAACGTCAAGCTAAATAAAGGGTGGGTCACTACTGGACACGAGTGCTTTGTTTTATATACTAAGGATTATCAACCTTATTCACTATGAGATAGAGTCGACGTTTGTATACAACCGTTGTATGGTTATCTTATAGCCAGCTCCCACGAGAGGCGCGTGAAATGGTGAAATATTAAAAACAACAGCGCCTCCTTTACTATAATACTGTTATATAGAACTGGTCATTTCATATTAAATATCATATAATTATTTAATTAGCTTTGTTATCATACATTGCATTTAATATTTTTCAGCGATTTTATTTGACAATTCTTTATATCAGATGTATAAGCTAGATTCTATTTTCAAAATTACGAAACCTAGCAATTTGATTGGTGGATAATGTTGTCGAATTAATTATAGTACAGGTGAATGTGGAAAGCGTTCTAAATTTAAAATTTATTTCGAATAGAACGGTTCGAAATTCAAATAGTAATATGTTATGTCTTATCCGATAGTAACCAATTCTGTTGGTAGCAGACGCCGGTAAGTCTGCGCACACACGCGCACTCAGTGACTCACCTGCGGGGTAGAGTGACCATCGGCCGGGAGGGGGGAGGGACATTCAAATATAGAACACTTTATGAAAATTCAAATAGAGAATAAATACAATAATTTTAATTCAAATATTCGTTCTCTATTATGTTGGTGTCATTTGTAAAACAAAATTAATTTTAATAAACTATAGACAACTATTTGTAATACGTACATATCAAATTATTTAGTTATAACCATTATAATAATAATTGTATATATTTTTCAAGTATGTCCCGTACAGTTCACAAGCTATGGTCACTCAGGTAAATTATACTCTAATATCGATCTGTCTCTCTCCCCTGAGGGGGGAGTTTGCTCTTTTTATGTGCAGCTAAAAAGCCGGATAAATGCGGTCCTGGCTTCCGAGAAACATAGGAAATGACGTACGGTGGCGTTGTATTATAGAATGTATGGAGTAATTATAACAAAGGATTATATTTAATTACTAAATTCAATATATTTAGACTTTTCATTATATTTTAAGTATTTTTTATAGTTTATAAGTATAGTTATACATTATAGATTATTCAAAATACAGTTTAAAATTGAAATTTAAACGTAGATACCTAATAATCTGCGGGTCGAGAAAATGATTTGTCATAGTAATTGTGTTTCGTTCATTATGTTGATGACAAAAGAATGACGTATTATTAAATAAAATTACAGTATATATGATATTTATTATATATAAATATATATGTATATAAGATAAATTTGAATTATACAATCAAATATTACTATATATACATACATAGTTTTGTAGATATTTTTCATTATTTAAATTCTATATACATATTGTTTTGTGACTGTATGAAAATTAATTAATTATTAATTCTTCTTATATACTATAGTTATGATATTAAATATACATATAAAGCCGGGTGATTATAACAGTTTTATGAGCTCCTGTGATATGTTTAGCGTACATTGTGTAAGCGGTGTTGAATTACATGTAATAACGTGAAATCCTACGGAGATAATAGAATGAGAGGAGCTCCCACGGTTGAAATGATAGCTGTTCAAGACTGTCACTAACAAGCGACTTTCCTTCCATAACAGAATATGTAATTGGATTTGATTTGATTTGAATTTGATTTAGGTCAAATTTTGATCAATTATTATTAACTAGCTATCCGCCCGCAGCTTTCGTGAAGTTCGGTTATATCGCGTTTCCAAGAGAACCTTTCAAAAGTCTGGGATGAAAACTATCCTATGTTCTTTCTCAAGGTCAACTCTATGTATGTACCAAATTTCATTGAAATCAGTTCAGTGGTTTAGGCGTGAAAGCGTAATAGACAGAGTTACTTTCGCATTTATAATATTAGTAGGGATTAGTAGCGTTAGATAGGGTCCCTTAAACCTACACCAGGGTCACAAGTCACAGTCACTGTTGAAGCTCCTCTCTACAACGATGGACCTGACACACGCACGAATACATTGGATGATGAGAGGTTTCGTCTCTTGTTTGTTACCTTATGATGATGATTTTTAATGATTTGATTATACGTTTTGTTCTAAGTCAGTGGTGGCCTAGTGGTTTAAAGACCTGCCTCTCATGTATGAGGGCGCGGGTTCGATCCTGACAAGTACCAATGTAATTTTTACCGAGTCATATGTACTTTCTAAGAGTATTTAAATATCACTGACTAATGCATTCCCAAAGAGGGTTGATGTCAGGCAGGCGGCCGGTCGTAAAAACAATTAACTATTAAAAAACTATTCACAATATGTTGGGCAGAACCTGGCTAAATCTGGGAAATTGCCAGGTAGAAAAACAAGAAGATTATACGTTTTTAAATATTTTTTTATTTTATATATAATAAACTTCTGACCAAAGAAATAACTTTCTATATTAGGTAATTTAACTTTAAAAGCCTCTAAGCTGTGGCGAAGTATTTTAAGGAGTTTTAGATAGTTTTTTTTTGTATGAATTTTAAGAGACACAAGTCTGCCTCCCGTGTTACTACTCGTTTCTAAGATAAGATCTGTTCTAACGTCTCCGCATACCCGGGAGGTGATTCCAACATCCATTATAGAGTTACTAATGTATAGAAGTGACTATTATATTTAAAGATACACCTTTATATTGTTTTTTAAGCTTCGTTATACAGAAAGTATCGTTGCAATTTGAAGCGATCGTTTTTTTGGACGTAGGTTCCATTTTCTGGTCATAAAATTTAATTAATTTTTATTTGATAGAAACCATCTTAGATGACTGGGTTATAAAACATTAGAATTTCGACTCGATCGAGATATGGTTGCCATGATTAAATCTTTAAAAATATATGTAAATATATATTATATATAAATAATATAATTTAGTAATGATAGGATAGTCTAACCATTAGTAACTCTATTATCGGCGCGTGCGCAGTTTAATGTAGGGTATTCGATAAACGCTAAAAGTCTCGACCACACCTCGAGATAAACACCTCCACCACGAACAACCAATATATGAGTTCACACCGACGTTATGCATACATTGAATAATTTATACAAATAAAATATTATGTTCGCTCATAAAAACAGCAATGTATATGTATGGATGGAGATCGTTTAATATAATTGAGATGTTTCTTTGTTTTAAGTGTCATCTTGTAAACATTGTAATCTTGAAGGATAATTACAATGAGTGTTCTATACACGTTGGAGATGAAACATATATATACATATGAGATGAAACCTCTCATCATTCAATGTATTCATAGTATTTGTGTCGGGTCCATCGTTGTAGTGAGAGGAGCTTCAACAGTGACTGTGACTTGAGACCCAGGTGTAGGTTTAAGGGACCCTATCTAACGCGTTAAACGTTCACCTCCACTGTCCAAGCTCTAGCTAACCAAATATGAGTATAAATACGTAAAAACTATTCGTATTTCGTCATGATGCAAACTCGTACTAAGTTTTTTAAGTTTTCAATCTATTTTGCTATATATATCATATATTGTAATATTTAACGAGAATATTGTAAGTTTAAAGGACGGCTACAGATTAATAGGACTGTTGACCTTTGAACTTTGAGTTCAATTAATAGGCGCCACATATATGAAATGTTAGGCATAATGAGCTATAGAATATTAAATAAGTAACCTGACCAAAATATATATATATAGATGTGTGTGTGTGTGTGTGTGTTAGAGCTTCAAATGTTTAAACTAAAGAGATTAACTAAAGATTTTGAACAAAACGATAAAAGCAATACCAAAAAGGTCTTAATCGTTTTTTTTAATATTCTACCATTATAGATATATTATATACCTACTAGCTGACCCGGAAAACATATAATTTTTTTTTTTGGGTTGTATGTATATATATATTAAATAATAACTCTTAAACTAAATAATAGATAATAATTAATTATTAATGTTTGTATATTAACAAATGAAAAATTCTTCCAAAATGGCGCATGACCGTATATGTGGTCTTTGTTTAGGCCGAGGATCAGATAAGATGTGCTCATTGTTCATAGCATCGACATATACTAATATAATGGACATGCCGTACGCGTTTAATCTGCAGTCATTTTTTGGTTAAAAAGAGTGAGAGAGATGGCCTATGCTTATGTATAGCACTATCTCTTTCCTCATATGTACGGTACTATTTTGAGACAAATAAAGATAGACCGAAACTTCATTCCCTCTCTTTCTTTCGTAGTGCCACAATTCTCATCTCTAAGGCATGTCCATTAGTATATGTCGATGGTTCATAGATATGAAGACACAGACTGTAACATACAACCATAGAGTATAGACTCACACTGAATACATATATTGGTTGTGAATTAAATAATACTATAGTCTTATTTTACATAAATAAACATAAGTAAAGTATTCTTTAAGAATATTTTATTTGAAAAATATATGTTATTTATATTTTTTATTATGGTATAAATTTTGCTCGGGACTTCGTCCGCGTTAATTTCTGAATTAGAAATACATGTATTATGTAACTGACAAGTCTACTCTATTCCTCCAACCAACCAGATAGCCGAATAACCAGATAATCGAATTTATATATTTTTTGTTTTCTGTTTCCATCGAACTGAATTAAATATTCTATGTCCATCTCCTGGTTCTAATCTATCTTTCCACCAATTTTCAACCATATTCCTACAGCCGTTCGCAAGTTATAAACAGTGAAACTAACACGACTTTCTTTTAAAACAGATATTTAAAAAAGTCATATATTTATACGAAAATGTCTCGTTCCATACAATAAGATCACTCAAATAAATCAATAGTTTAGTCAGTGTATTGTTAATTATAATTAAAATTATAATTCATACCATGAATACTAAAATCAGCATATCAAAGAAAACATAATGACGTTACAGTGACATTTAGCATGTGATTTTGGCGCGGAGCAACGAACTTATGTCATGAAATATATTTTGACACTTGACAGATATTAAACTATGTTATGTTCTACATGGTGACTGGTGAATTACTATCAATATTTAAGGAGCATACTCGGTACATGATTCTCATTCGAGTTATGTAAAAAAAATAGGTACTTATTTTTTGACCAAATTTCCGTATAAATAAATAAAGTGTGGACAAGTTCCAAGTGTTCCAAGTGTGGACGCGTGCTGATACAACACCACGCCGCCGCACGCGTGTGTGTGTGTGTGTGTATACCTAATCTGTAGGGTGTTCACACGATGCGTAATTAATTACATAACTTTTGGTTAACTTTACTTAGAAGTTTATTAATATTTATATGATCATATATGATCGTCAAATATCACGTCCTCAATTATCGATAGTAATTCACCAGTCATCCTGTATATATCTTCGTAAAAATATTGAAATAGTTATTAAAAATTATGTTTTTCTTTTGTTTTAATAAAGACTTATTAGAATATTAGTGTTTTATAAAAATATATTGTTCATACTCTATAGGATAGTACAGAAAAATCCAAAAAATATTCAATATATGTTATTATAATGATTGTTTTATCGTGATAGATGTCATCACGATCTATCACGATCTATCACGACTAACTGCACCTCGTGATAGATCGTGTGTGATATGAATTTGTTTTATTCGGACTTTTTTCGTGAATCGCCTTTGTGTTTAAAGAGTAGAATATTTATGATCTGCAAGGCCTAACATGATAAATGTGTACCTGGGATGAAACGTGGTTTTGATTATTTGTAACAGATACATAGCTTGTGATACTATTTAAATAGATTTACTAATTAAACTTTGCATTTATTATAAATTATTACTTACAAAATCATAATAAACTTCTAAGATAATATAAGAATTTAATCAATTTTAACTGTAACTAATATTTTCATATCCAAAAAAGGTCACTCTTTAAATACGCTTTGTATTTTCTATCAATCAATTTAGATAAAATAAAATCATCTTAACATATATTTATCAGTCTATGTGCATGTATGTGTCAATCAATTAGATATAGAAATTTTTTATTAATTACCATATACCTATTACATAAATCTCATTATATCAAACATTCGACTAAAGTCGCGGTTGAATCTAGTATATATAGATGACAAAATATAACTTATAAAAAAAAAAACAAAATAAATAGTAAACATATCTGGTATGTAAAGGAAGATACATATATTAAAAATTATAGTTTTACAAATAAAAGAATTACATACGAAAGAAATTAAATAGTTACATATATATAATATTTTAAACTAAACTAAGGTAACAGTATGTTTAAGTATATTTTTTAATAATATTTATAACAATAATTGTAAAATCCAATCCATTAGCTCCCTGTTTCCGACACGCGTCTGAGATATGATCTCAGGGCTATCGCGTGTATACTGAGGTTTACTTACCACTACTATGGAAACTCGATAAAATATCACTTAACAATATTAATAAAATCATTAAAAAAACATATATATATACAACATAGATATACTAACTTTGTTCGTTTAAAACTATCATATTAATTAACTATTAAATTTATTTAAATAAATTATTTTAATTTTATTCAATAATAATATTACTATTAGTAATACAATGTAAATAATATTTATACATTTAAATAAAACTAATATTTTTCCGATATACTATTCGACTTTATTTTTGATAAAAACTACATACTCCAAACGTTTCGGTTATTTTACAGCAACCGTAATCATTAATATGAAATGTTATTTTAATATTTTAAGTTCGAGAACCGATGGTAGTTCTCCCCTACTGTTTATGTTCGACAATTAACTGATTGTGATGATGTCGTGATATCCAGGAGTTAGACGTGATGAGTAATAGCAGAATCAGGAGATAGGGAAGATACGAATACTTTAGAGACATATATAATATTAATTATAATCATTAAAAAGATATTTCATTTATAACTGTACGTAGAATTATATTGACTTAATTTGTAATTTTAATTCCGGGACGAAACCTCTCATCATTCCATGTATTCACGGTGCGTGTGTCGGGTCCATAGTTGTAGTGAGAGGAGCTTCAACAGTGACTGGGGCTTGTGACCCAGGTGTAGGTTTAAGGGACCATATCTAACGCGTTAAACACTCACCTCCACTGTCCAAGCTCCTCTCTACCTAACCAAATTTTAAAAGAAACCTACAAGCTGCCTCACTAATCAATAATATTCAATGTAAATACGGCCATATTTATAAATAGAAAACACCAAAGAAATTATTAGTGTACAATATGAAGTAATATTTGTTTGAGAGAGCAAATATGAAACAACACACGTCAGTACAGACGAGCACAGATATATGATAAATACTAATTATGTTAAATTACAGTTTAATAATAATATCCTGAATATTAAGTTAAAATAACATATTATAACGATATTTTTTTAATATTATAAATACCCACATTGGCTGTATAACTTTAAGTTACTGTCTATAATAAAAAGAATATAATGTCAGTTAAAATATTCCACTAATTTTGACAAGTGACATGTTTTAAATATTTTTTCATATGTTAATCAAAATATTAAAATATAATATTAATTTAATTTTTCATCACGTCTATACCAATATGAAGGTAGGAGTAATGATATTTGTTAATTCTCCCCTGAGATGTTATTGCGTTTTACGGGAATTAAAATGCTCCCCTACAATACACTTTTTGTTACCAGTACATTAACTTGCGTCTATAAAACGATACACAAACTAATGAGATTAACCGACATGAATAAAACGAGTATATGATGACTCTTAATAATATAAAATTATAATTTATTAATAATTATTTTATATATAAAGTTTTATAACTTAAGAAAATGATTACAGAGATTAATTCGGAAGCAAAGCCAATTATGTTATTAAAGAAATCAAATTATACGAGCTGTTGAAGAGCCAATCCAATTTGGATGATTCCTCAATCCTCCATCAAGAAAATATATTTATACCACAGATTATATACCACTCGTTCAATATGAACGTAATTTTATAATCTGTTTTATATTTTAGTATCATTTCGTGTCTGATAAAACATCTTTAATTCATTTCCTGGCAGCTGTTAATTTGTGGAACAATGACTGCCAAATTTTCGAACGGAATAAAAAATGATCTGTCAAATGAACAGCTTTCCCGCCAATTTGGTTTCGATTTGAGCCCTCTCACTCACTGGGGTTACCATAATTAAATATATTTACATATTATATTAATTTGAATAAATTGAATAATGAACTAAGAATACAAATCGAGCTGATAGAAATAATATGGTTTGATTCACAAGTAAATACATTTATTATTTTAGTTTTTATTAATAAAAAATCTTAAATATAAAGGTAATCGTAAGTACAATTTTGTACTGTAGTATCAAAACGAAATATGCACTAATTTTGTTTTTATATATATTAAAATGTTCTTTAAACATAATCTAGGATAAATCTATTTGGATTTTATAAATTCTCGAAACCTTAGTCACCCTCCTGACACGCCCTAACATTGAGATTAATAGGGCCCGATGTTTAGACTTCGGTCGCCATGGCGCCAAGGGTGGGATTGACAATCTGCCCTGAGGGGGCCTAAATACCACATCTCGGGGGTGAAGTTAGTTATCTGGCAACACTGACATTTAATGACGAGAAAAAATCAAATGTCAAACGTTAATTGAATTTTGTTTTCGCTACACGACTTCATTTTCCACGAAGCAGTTTTTCTAGGAATTTAGGTTTTAGCAATCGCACGCTAGGTTTTATAAAAGCTCTGTGAATTGTTAAATATTAATAACGTTCTTCACAGAAATGAAATTGTTTAGTTCTATACAGCCTTAAGTTTTTTTTAAATATTATCTATACTTTAACTTAAATGAAATTGAAATATCAGATTTCTAACCGTCCTTAATTAATGAATACAAGAAATACAAAACAAGAAAAAACAAAGGTTTTATTATTTCCGGCACTTTCCAGCTATTTGTATAATTTAGTCAAATAAATGAAACTACATACTTCCTTTAATCGATATTAATTATTGGCCATTCACAAAAAAAAACTAAAGAAACTTCTTTAAATTCACAATCAAGTTTTTACGTCAGTCATCTTCTATCAATAGTGTCATAGTTTTAGAAAAAAAAGCCAAAAAAAATATAATCCAAAATGTCTGAAAACCAGGTCCAAATTCCCGTTGAACTAACGGAGACTCTTGTCTTCGATGATGCGTTTACATCCATGAAGGAACGCTTCGTGGCTGAGATGAAGAGAATTGACGAAGCCATGGTCAAGTTCAGGTAAAAAAATCTATTATAACACTAAATAAGCATCATACTATCTCTTAATATATTACTTTCCATAGAAATGTCATAGGAAAATTATATATACGAGAAATAAAGCTTTATAACTTCTTCTTCCTGGCAACCTCCCAGATTTAGCCAGGGTCTGCTTAAGTATAGAACTGATGTTTAAAGCTTTATGACTATCAGTTTGGTCCACTGACGTAAAATTGTCTAAAATAAACTCTTACTTGCATGTGATTCATTTTATCCATACAAAATATTTTTTCAACTCTGGACGTTCCAACCAGTTCCCATAATCATTAAGAAATTTCCACAATAACAATATAAGGATGTAAAGGCTATTTTTATTAACATTCTGATAAATCTTCAGCAATAGATTCCTCCAATCCCAGGCCGCTCGTGTGGACAGCAATACTTCATCTCCAGATCCTCATACTGATTTCCTCACCAATTCCCCATTAGTGGAAGGTGAGGGGGAGAATAAAATACTCAAACTACAGTTCGATGTGAGCCAATTCAACCCTGAAGAGGTGAGTCAGATTTACTGGAATCATTACATAAGCTAATGATCTTTCTAAAAGGGTTTCATTGAGACCATAATAAAATATACCATCAAATGTTTAGATTGGATCTAAACGTATTTAATTTCTGTATTAGATGTCCTAAATATAAGTATTAATGAATTTTTTTGGGCGAATAAATTCTCAATTATAAAGTACATAACTCTTTGTAGTATATGATCAAGATTATTCCAGTTATATTAAGACTAATGTTTTAACAACTGCTTTTTAAGCACATAAATCTTCGTCCTCATATAAGCCTATTCCACTTATGTTAAGGCTACTAGTCGAATTTACATCACCAGCAACTGATTTTAAGCATAATTAATCTCATATTTTTTTGCAATAATATTATTGATATTCTTCCTCATATACTCCAAGTCCAAATTAATTTCTATCACCAGGTCACAGTCAGCATGTTACAAAACAAGCTGATGATATCCGCCGCCCACAAGGAGAGTACGGATACCAGCACTAGTCTGAGGGAGTATAAGAGGGAGTTCTACTTCCCCCAAGGCGTGGACCCCACAAACATCACCTCCTCACTGTCCAAAGACGGGGTACTTATAGTACAAGCACCGCTGGCTATAACTGATAAAACTGCTACATAAAACCATTGGAACTATTTGTGTTTTTTATATAAGAAATGTTCGAAATAATTACTTGGGATACTAGATACTCGATGCTAGACGAATTAAAGCAATAATATATGAAACGAATTTTATTTATATCCATAACTTATTAATTAATACGTGAATCATCTTAATAATACCTTAAAATAAACATTTAATTTTACCTCAAATAAGGGTATTTATAAAGTTATGTTAAAGTTGTTTTATATCCTAGTAGTTCAACCATAGTCCCATCATGTACGTATAGTATTTGTATCTAATCTATTAGTTTTATTCTTATAGTTATTGTATTATTATATATTTGAAGTTCTATCATAACGTGACATCGGTGACATCGATGACGTGTCAAATACACACACACACACACACACACACACACACACACACACACACACACATACAGGGTGGTAACACACAGTGAAAAATATATTAATTAAAAGACAAACTTATAAGGACATAATAAGGTAATAATCTTAAGAGTGTAATCTTTTTTGATAGTTTATAATTAACTCCTTTGTGTGTCTTCGTCCTTAAAGTATTTCTAATTCCATCTTTTTCTAAAAAAACAGATTTTAATCTTAAACTAACATAAGATATTGTTTATTCAAAATTTAAAATCACGACAGGTTTCGGAAAATCGTTACACAATCAAAACCTTTTCTGTTCCATGTAAATGAAATTCTCATTATTATTAAACATTAAAATTCAAACAACGATCTTAATTTTACAAAATACATATATCTTCAACCAGACTTTCCACCTTTTTTCTCTTATAATAAAGTCATAATATTTGTTATCAATTAATACTTCCGGTCCTACATACACGGCTAGTTCGGGTACATCGTGATGATTATTTATAAGTATAGATTAAAACTTCTGTTCAACAATTTATTTAGTAATTTAATAATCAAATAAATAGTTGATTCATATTTGTTTATACTTGGAACATTTTATTATATGTTATTCTATTTATTAATGGCGCCTAATAAATATTGCTTATTGTTATTTATATTCTCTCAAATTATGTCGATTAATCAATGCTATAATAATTTTGCTTTGTTGTGTATAATGCAAGAATTAAGCTACTAGAACCTTATTTTACTGATATGACTAGATTATAAACTTCCGGTGTAATATATCAACCTTTAATATTTAATGTTACATAATCCTGTATTATTAAATAATATTTGTCCATAAATAATAATTAGTATAATTAAGATAAACAATGTTTAATATTATCTCTTAAGTTTACAAATTTAATATTAAATTAAGTCAAGATATTGAATATAATACCGCTATACCGCCATATTGAATATATCGGGCATTAGTATTCTAACCGTTGTAACGTGCATTAAAAGTGTTCCTTTATATAACGTATCGTCATTTACGCCGCCACCCTGAGAACCCACCTTTTATATATTATATATATTTTTATTCTCAGTGTGACACCATCTTGTCCGTTTAACCTGTGTGTTAGTGTTGATGCGACACGTCTCCATGACAACCGCCTTTCCCTTCCCAGAAGAAATATCCACCACAAATATGGCCGCAATCAAATATATACAACACGATAGAAATCACGATAAATATATCATTTATAAACAATATATATATCATAATAAAACATTATTGAGAATATATTTGTAAAATTTTATATATCGTCGCGGATAGAACAAATTTGCGTAACTAGCATTGGATAATTCCGCGTATCTATTTAGAAGCAAGCTATAATTACTAATTGTCAAGAAAATACCTTAAAAGTCGTTAATATAGCAAATATTTCAGCTTAAACTTTTTGATAAGCTGCTTCAAATGTAGATACGATAATTATTATAAAAAAATTAAATTGTTGTTTGTTAGTTAATTAGTATTTTTTTTGTTTTTTTTTTCTGCTTGTTGTCGCTTAATTTTGATTTTTTATTTTTTTGTGAATACTGTTATCACCTTAAATTAAAATGCCACTAGTTTTATCTAATATCCATGTATCTGAAATGTTCTTGGTGTGTATTCTTGTTGGTTATATAACAAAATAAATAAATAAATAAATAATTATCCAATGCTAGTTACGATTTGCACTATCCCCGACTATATATGAGCATATCTGTACCACCTTTCCGCCTACGTGTTCTAACCCGCACCTGTACAGTATATTATCACCCTCGCGAATTAAAGTCAAACACCCTCCAATGAATAATGCGTAATATATAAAAGGGTGAATAAACGAACAAGTTTTAAATGTGCTCAACAACCACACTCAATGAATTAATAAACAGCTGTCTATCAAAACAAATATTATCTTTGATTTGTTCTACATTACTAAAAATCTAATATTATATATATATATATATATTTATTGGGCAATCTTTTTTAAACTGCTTCAAGTAATGTCGTACACGTAATGACAATTTGAATGCTACCATAGTTCTTAAATTACAAGGAAGTATGTGAAATGGGTAACAAATTGTACTGAGACCAGGTATCCTTCCTGTGGGGGATAAACCTCATTTCCTGTTCCGTGGGGCGGAGGTTGATGGGGTTAGTTACCATGGTGATACCAACACCCTCGCATTTTGGTGTTGGGTTTTTTTAACCTCTATATTTGTATGCAGATTTCTTTATATCTCGTTAATTGAAGCTACAAGTTGTTATTGACTAATTGTTAACCGATTTCATTCGTTTTAATTCTTTATATTTATGGTTTATTTAAATTATGTTTAGGATTTTTATTCAGTATGGATTTATATCGAATGTTTTTTCGTTAAACATCAGCAAAATAATTCATAAATAAAGATTTTGGATCGTCTAAAACTAGATTTTATACCAATATATAATTTTTAAGGCTAATATTTCTTTAATTATTAATGTATAAAGAAGATTATATATGTATAAAGATTTTTTTTATTATGTAATTGTGAACCATTATTTGTATTTCGTGAGTTATTGTATTATAATGATAACAGAGGGCACGAGCCAAGTCATAACATACGCGGCCAAGATGACGCTTTAATAATATTATTATTGGAGGAAGACATTGGGCGCGGAGTTATTGAAAAAAATATTACACACACCCACTACATGCAACGTGATGGGGCGCGTGCCGTGGATAAAGGTTTGATTGAAATAATAAGAAAAATGCATTTGTTTTTGGAAATCTTGCTTGTATGTTAGATGATATAAAATATGCTGTTAGGATATCATTGACACAAATAGTAAATTACCCCCCACTTGCAATAATTAAAGTGCAAGTTTTCGTTTAATGTTAAAGTATAATCCTTATGAAATATCAAATATCTTATATATTACATATATTTGTTAATAAATATAAACAAAAAACAATTTTATTATTTGGAAGACATTTCTCAGATCACTTTTGTAGTTTCTTTAAAAAGTAATTATTTCTTCTATAGGAAGATGACGATTACTATCACAAATACTACATGAAATCCACAATAGAGGTCTCTACACCATAAAAAGCAGTCTTGATCATTTGCGCAAGATTCAAGCGACCAGTTTTTCCATTTACGGTACTCTATCACAAATTCACAATAGCCAAAAGAAATGTTAATAAAAACGCTAACTTTTAATCGCTAGAAAAATCCTTGCATAACAGTAAAATTCCTCAAAAACGTGCCAGGAAGATAGCTGACCTCACCAACCTGCATGCAGACACATCTTTCCAAAGACTTCCAGCTATACCACGCACACCAGAAAGATCAAGTCAGTCCCAACTATAATAACCCAACCAACAAACATTAAACTCTATTTTTCCTGTTGATCTTCCTAAAGATAGTTCATCTTACAATAGGCGGATGTGACACCGTCACGACACACTGTAAACACACGTCTGTTAACACACCCAGCACGTACCACGGATAGTTCACGACGGTGTAATTATTATGATAATTCATTTTAACATATTAATATACTTATACACACGGAATTTCATGAAGACCAAGTTGAATAAGAGATATTAACTTAAAATATAAGGCTTTCATATTACTTTGTTTACAATATATGTAAGTTTTTTCAATTATTATTACCAATTATACCCCATTTCTTTGAGGAAACTAATTAAGTACAAGTGAAATCCTTATTTATGGCTTGTAATACATATCTTTTAAGTTTCTCATTTATCAGTAATACAATATAAAACATATACAGTCCAGTCCATCCTTAGTCCGTTAAACTCTGAATCCACAACGAATTATATTTTTTCTTAAAGGTGACGCCTGCGCACCTGCGGTGTAGATCTACAAACTACTAGAAGAGACCATAATTAATAATTGTACTGACATAAAAATATATAGCTTTTATGAGTTGAAGAAATTTTACTTTTTATTTATTATGTACAATTTCATCAAAATTTTTACTTGATTTTAATAAATTATTATGATAATTCTAGTATCCTAAGATCAAATTAAACACAAATTCTTACTTATTGCAACTGATGAAAACTATTATTTGTCTATAATAATTAATTATTGATAACAGTATCCAGGTAAATTATGAATTAAAACTTGGAAACTGTAAATTTTTATATTAATTGTTCATATTCGAATTATAGGTAATGAACTTAATCGTCGGCAGAAACCGTTTTATAATTAATTATTTTAATTTTAAATTCTCTTATCTACACCTCTGTCACCTCTATACTCTTCATAGCTCTATGAACCTGCGCACGCGACCCTTTCTCTACACAATTGGCGTTCTTTCGTTCGTTAAGACGAAACTTAAACTATACACATACTAACTGCTCAAACCAGTAAATATAATACAATATTTATAGCATTTAATGTAAATTAATACTTTTTGGCAAAACATTATACAATAATTTATAATAAAAGTACTTAAAAATTAATATAAATAAAAAGTCTCATCATAATTACGTTTTAATACATGTAAAAATAATAATTACTTTGTATACATAATTAATTTGAGAAGCTTCGAAGGTCTTTTGAAGTGAACTTTCGAATTTATTTAAAAAAAAATGAAGACATCGCTGACAGCTTTCGCGCTATTGGTTCCAGATTTGAAAAAAGAATCACGTTCGAATTTCGAAGATTATATTATCTCAGTTGCGTCTTGAAGCAAGACGATCCTGTAGAGAGAGAGGGAAGAGTGAAAGCCTTAGTGTGAAAGGGACAGCTGCTGTACGAGCGGCAACGTCGCGTCCACCAATCGCCGGACGTTCGATCATCTTGTTTTGTTTTCCACTTAACCTTTGTTATATCGACTTGTCAAACAATCACATTATTTCTAATATATATAAAACTTTTTATCTTCTATATATATTTTCATATTGTTCATTCTATATATTCACTGTTTAAAACTAGATTATAACATAAAAACACACAGGAACGCACCATAAACGCACACAGAATAAAAAATGTTTTGTTGATTTTTTTTTTAAATATCAAACAAGAAAAGAGCCGAACGCCGTGAATGGCATAGTAAGTATAACTATTAATGTCGAAATAAAGAATTAATTAAAATGTGGGTTACTGACGAAATAAGGCTGTGTTAAAATTTAATAAGGCAATAACATTTTTGGTGAACACATTGCTGAAATGAATTATTCAAAACGTCGACACTCGTCTGCTAGTTGAAATACAGAGAATTATTCTTTTTAAACGAGAACGTTCAAATATCTGCTACTGTAAGATATAAGAAACCTAACCATGGAGGTAATAGTTGGAAAGTTTGTTTGTTGCCAGTTAAAAAAAAAAACTAAATATTTAAAAAAAGAACACTCAGTTTAAACACGAGTTTAAAAGGAGACAGCCGATAACAGATGCAGTGAAGTGTGTAGAGGTGGTGATAACAGCTTCCGCAAGTAATTAGCATTTACATGTTCGTTTATCATACTGAATTACAAAATAACTGGTTACTGGTATTGAATACGAAACGAGAGACAATAGTTTTATATAACATAAAGCCGAATAACATGAGATCTTTGTCTTATATTATTAAAAAAAAAAACATTCACAATAATATAGATAATTTTAGAAGTATGAATATCAAACGACCTTCGCCTTTTTAGTAATAGAAAATGATTATTAAAAAAATATATATAAAACAACGCAATAAGCGTTAAGTTGCGAAGCACAAAGGCATCTCACATGAGGTCACACGGACCCTCGGTCCAGCAGACCGTGGAGATCTCGTTCCCACCTATCTTGGATCTTTTACTCCGTGGAGAGAAAAAAAATGACTTACGCGACAGATGGACGACGGAATATAGCTTGGCCGTTGTTCTTAATTCAAATTTAATTATTTTTTTCATCGACGTATGATTATGGAAGTGTTAAATTTTAAATGTTCTAAATTCAAATTTATAAATTTTCTATTGACGCTTGATTCTGGAAATGTTAAATTTTAAATGTTCTAAATTCAAATTTTTATTTTTCTGACGCTTATGAAAGTGATCCATTTTAATCTTAATTACGTATTAACAACATTTATATGCCAAGAATATAATAATATAAATTTAATATATTTTCTTTATTAGTATATAACGTTTATTATAACGTTAACCGTTTCTTTCAAACATATGTTCATAAAAGCTTCTTAGCCATCAGACCGTGGAGGAACATCTTGAGGAAATGTCACAGGCGGGGGAGCCTCGCTGGAATAATAATATTCAATTTTATGTTATTTTATATTTACCTGGTTCACAGTTTTGGTGTAAGGATATTATGTTTTGAAATTTGATATCAATTTGGAACTTTATATTTGATTATGATAACAACTTTCAGTAGTTTTCGTTGGTTAATATATACATATATGTATATTGATGAATTATTGGATAGTTATACATATGTATATAATATAATTTATTTTTTTATATATAAATATAATTATTTCATCAACAGCTAGGTATATATCAACTTCGAAGACACAAAAATCTTGTTTGAAGTGGCTTAATTTTTTTTATATATATAAATAATTAAAAACCGTCTGTCAGAATAACATCGTTTCATTTCTATATACAGTCTGTATATATTTCTGCATTTATTTTCCCGCCAAACGGAAGCAGACAGAGATAAAGACCTGTTTCTTGTATTAAATAAGAGAGACTTGTGACATGGAGCCACTCGCCCGTGAACACATGAGGGACATCCTTCCCGAGTAAATTGATGGACCTACAACAACATAACAACCTAACATAGTATCCACACCACATACAAATATAAACCTTATTAATATAAATTAAGATATAAATTAGAATAATTCAATATATATCTTACATAAAATTCCGTGAGAAAAGTTTTAGATGGAATAAATTACTATCAGATCGGTTGAATGCGTTCGTTTCATTTAGATATTAAACTGATGGCTGTGTGATATTAAAAAAAAAATACGTCGAGAACGCTATTAAAGTAACGTTCTAAATTCAAAATATCAGCTTATATGTATATAAACTTCCATTAGAATTCAAATCATTCGGTTGTCATCTGTCGGACTGACAACACTACAGGATTGATGAAGTACGTCAAATTCAAAAATCGAATACGAACTGAATGACATACAGCCTCAGATTTCCCACCTTTTTCGTACGTCATATATCATATGAATGTTTTTTTTTTTAATCGATCGATTGTCACGTACCAGCATCATACAGCCACAATGCACTTTCCAAAAACAGTTGGTCGTATGGCGAGCAGGCCGTATGAGTTATATGATTAGTATTCTCAGCGGCTCGTGATCTCTTGATACCCAGAATCCGCATACAATGGGTGAAATCGACTCTGTTCCGAGAGATTCGAGGATAAAATGAATTGACACTTGTATTTGAATAGCTAATGGGTTTTACCGAGGTAAGGTAGCGGTTAGGTTCATTATTTTAGGGAATTCTCGTGTTACAGTTACTTGATAAATACTTTATTGTAAATAAAAGTTAAAAATTACATTAAATATATTTATTTTATTTTATATAAGTGATACGAATCTCAAGTTTATTAGTTTTCATTGAAAGACAATACAAAAGTTTTACGACTGTCTCGGATGGTTCCAGCGAAGCCGGAATTCCCGCCATTTTCCTTATTCCTGGAAATATTTAGAATGGAATCCAGGTAACGTGAGTAATAGAATAAGTAATACGTTGTTACGGGCGCATTTACTTTCAATACATTTTACATTCCTGTATACATATATTCATGTTTGGGTATCTTTATTTAGGAAAATGTTAATTTAACGAATATATATATGGATTTTTGGATTAGTGATGAATTATAAACAAGAAATAAAAATAATATTTTCGGATGTACTACATACGCATTTAATTATTATTTTAAACTATATACTCGACGTTTTAGTTACTATGCAGCAACCGTGATCACGGACAGACGAGATTAAAAAAATAACGAGCAGTAATCGGAAAATATTAGTTTTATTTAAATAAAAACTGACGAAAGTTGAAATGAGAAAAATGAGAACCAAAATATTATTATACTTGTTAAACCTTAAGGAGTTAT
The DNA here is from genome assembly GCA_916720795.1 of Danaus chrysippus. Taxonomy (NCBI): domain Eukaryota; kingdom Metazoa; phylum Arthropoda; class Insecta; order Lepidoptera; family Nymphalidae; genus Danaus; species Danaus chrysippus. The sequence continues at coordinate 5,022,242 of CAKASE010000066.1, read as the reverse complement.
CAAAAATCATAAAAAAATATTCTGACTCTAATTTAAGTAAACCGATAGAAATTTCATGAATATTCTTATAAAATCTTAAAAATAACACTACTAAATATATCTTAAATATATATATATATATATATGTGTGTGTGTGTGTGTGTGTGTGTGTGTGTGTGTGTGTGTGTGTGTGTGTGTGTGTGTGTGTGTGTGTTCGTTCCAAGGTTATATCTGTACCGAGAACATGGCTCAGATCGATCGAGTATCGATTAATTGTTTTGATAACAAGCATCTGTTATCATTATCAGCACTCCTCTCGAGAGGCGACGTTTAAACTTGATAAGAGGATCACAAGTTGCAGGGTTATAAATAACAATATACATATAACGAATAATATATTTAGATAAACAACATAATAAATTATTCCTAATATATGTGAGTATACTTAATGACCGAATATTCAAAGTTTTATTTTTAAACTTCACTGAAAATTTTGATGTAAGCTTTTACTGTAATTAATACTATTTAAAATAAAAGTTTTTTTTATATTATAATAATTTTCATGTTCAGTCGACAAACTTTATATATTTTTTTGTTCATTTTTAGTCGAAGCCTTCCTCAGAAATAGGAACCAAATATCATTTAATGTTTACAATTAAATATCACACTTAAAATACGATACTGAAATTTAAACTAATGTCTTACACGGAGATCTTCACACAAAAAGTCAAAATAATTGTACAGAAACTTACTAATATTAACATACACTCAACATATGCTTACATTAAAAACTGCCTCATATACTCTTTGATAATCACGGTATAAAACAACTGACAGTTGTTTCACAATTATTTATCTGTCAGTTTGACAGATAAATAATTGTGAAGTAACTTGATTAAATTATTCGTATTTATTGGAATCAAGGATTTATAGTAAAATAGTATAACAGGCAAAGTTCTGGCGAGAATTAATCTTCGGCATGATGAGATAGTTCCTGTCGAATTTTCATGAGAAAAATTATTTACATCTCCATAACCTAATATGTACATTATATTACGTATTTTCTAAGAGTATTTAGACATCGCTGATTAACACATTCCCAAAGAGGCTTGATGTTAGGCGGCCGGTCGTAAAAAATAATTAGCCAAAACTATTCACAACATGTAAGGCAGATCCTGGCTAAAGCTGAGAAATTGTCAGGTAGAAGAAGAAGAACCTAATTCATTATATACAGTATATAAAGCTGAGTACATTCAATAATATCTTATATACAAAATTATATAATAATATTTATAAATATAAATCACGAGTTGAATTCCTTCGGCAGTTGTTACAGCATCTGAATTTAAAACATCTCTCCAAACTAATAGATACATTAATCTTGACTTACGTAGTTTATTTAGCATATATTTGTAATGCAAAGACTGACATATATTATATTATATTAAACTGGCTTACTAACATTAGATAAGTGGGTTGATGTTAGGCAGGCGGCTTGTTGTAAAAAACAATTTGCCGAAACTCTCTTAGGCAGACCCTGGCTAAAGCTGGGAAATTGCCAGGAAGAAGAAGAAAGAAGACTAAAGTGGCTTACTTCCCGTTTTATAACATTCTGTCTTTATATTAATTTAAAGCTTTTCAGTACCAATCTATCTATACCTATATCTAGGATATAAAATTTCTTTGTCACAATGTTAATTACCGTACCCCTCTGAAACGGCTTTACTTATTTTCACCAAATTTTATATAAATATTCAGTAGGTCTAAGAATCGGCTACTATCTACTTCTAAGTGATAAGGGTTGTTTAATATTCACCCTTAATTTTTTTTTTTAATTTTTCAACGAATTTTATTGTTTTTTATTTCTTCATAATGTAGCAATTAAATATACATACAACCCAATTTTTTTATATGACAAAACAGCGTATGCTCGGTCAGCATATATTTATATATATATGTATATGTTTATTGTATATATGCTTGTATATCTTTAATATGTTGTATATCATCTCAGTGTACTCATCATTATGTGCAGCACACTTGAAGCCAACGCCCTGAGCTTCCGTACTTAAGAATATTTATCTGGTCGTAACGTTTCGGGGCTCGACGTGTCCAAATTAAATACATCATAACTACTTAGAAATTAATACTACTTTCATTTAATTAGTTTCATTCATTTAAATGAAACTAATATATTTCGGATATACTAATCTTTATAATGCTGAAAAGTAACCGAAACGTCGGTAGTATGTAGTTTTTTACATAAATAAAGCACGCAGAAAAATATTAGTTTCATTTAAATGAATTAAACTCGCAAAAGTCTTGGATCTCATTAATTTTAATTGATGAACGCGATTTATAAGCATAAACTTCTATGAGTATTTAAATTATATATTAAATATTATTATTGTTTTATTTCTTGTATTATCTTAGTTTTTTAAGATGTATCCAATCATTATGTAACACACGTTTCTCTACGTCCCGTCAGCATCCTGCTAGATGTGATCTCTGTCTTCTTATTCTATACCTACTAATATAGAATTATATTATATAAAGACTTTAATAATGTTCGTGGAAATTAATTTATCAATATATACTAATAGAATTTTTATTAAGGCATAGTTATTGATTTAATGCTCAAAGAATGTACAATAACAATGACTGACATAAATTACGTCAAATGAAGAATTCTAAGAAATTATCTTCAAAGATAAATGACAAAAATGTCCATTCAATAAATATCATATATTTTTAAACGTTTATTTCTAATCTCTAATTTAAATTTTCATATAAATATCAATGAAAATGTATTTTAATTTCAACTTACATTCTGATTCCTAATTTCCTATATTCCTATTTATTCTATCGTATTGATGTCTTGAACCTACTTAATTTGTTATATATACATATATGTATATATATTTGTTTTTAATACTTTCTGTACGTCTCTCGTGAATCAAATCTACTCGTAAGTATAGGTAGTGCGGTCAGGGAATGCCTATGACTGTGTGCTACACGTCACTGGCCCAAATAATATTTACCTTAATGATTGTGTCATGATTTTACGTGAAATTCGACATATAGAAGTATTGCACCTAAATTTTATTTATTTATTTTTATTACTCATAATTTTTGAGTCAATTACTGAATGAATCGAGACAGTGTTAATCGAAATTCAATAAAAATAAGAAAATCTGTATTTTCATCATTAATTAATGCCATTAAATCTTAACCCAAACGTTAGTCATTTCCTGTCACATTTGATTGTAAAATGTACCTCAACATTACTCGCGAACTTTAAATAAAAAGGAATATATACGAATGAAACAAAATATAAATAGTACTAAAAAACTATTTAAATATATTGAATAATAGAAAACAAACATAGATATATAAAGTGTGTTTTTATGATATATTTTGTAAACTTAATTCCTCTTCTAGTTCGTGAGTAATGTGTAGTCAATAGATTAGACTTTCATAGTATTGTGAAAATTGAATTCTATGAAAAATGCTGAATTTATATGTATAAGTAATATAATTCATGATTTCTAGGTATAGATAATAGAAGATTTTGAAGATAATATATAACTTACTTTATATTTTAAATCTGTTTAATTAATTATATATCTTAAGACTTATCCGAAGATTTATCACGCATTATATAATAAGCACCTAATTTATAAAGAATGTAAAAATTGTAATTCCATTGATGATTTCTAAACGTCACTATCAAAACACGAACAGCAAGTATTCTAAGAAACATCTCAATGAATGTCCATTCAAACGACTCGGGTAACGGTACTTCTTGTCTATCAGAAATAACCAGATTATCTTGACCTGGTGTTTACTTCCACGTGCCTCGGACGTCCTCGTTATAGTTAATGAAGAGGGAGGCAGGGGAGGTCAAGTGAAACTGGTTTTATAAGAGGATATTTTGATTCAGTAGCCGTCGCTGTCTTCCGCGAAGCGTTCGTAATACAAAATGAGATTGAATGACCGACTGTTTCACGATAATCTATATGTATGGAGGGAATATTGAGAGGATTTAAACACTGATTAAACTATGATTAAACTATTATTAAACTATGATTAAAGACCCATCAGGTACAGGCTGTGATGAGAACTAGATCCAATCGAAAACTTCATACATTTTTATTTGCTATCTTTATATATATAATTCTTCTGTGAGTATGTATGTCACTGAACTTCTCTCAAATGACTGGACCAATTTTGATGACATTTTTTGTGTGTTCTGGGAATGGTTTAGATTCACAATTTTGTCCACTGGACAATGTTTTTTTAATTTATTAGTAGTTGTTGATACAAACGTTTTTTTTTGACATTAGATTTGACAACTAACTAATAAGTCAATCATTCTGTCGCACTTCAAAACACGGAGATTTATGGCTTTAATAGGTAAACTCCAAAAATATAAAGAAAAAAAACGTAACAGATATTTCTTGATTATAGGGCTATACGAAGTTTGCCGGGTCTTCTAGTTTCGTATCAAAATTGTCAGAAGCTTTTAGTTTTTCAAGTAGAAGTAATTTTGTTTGTAACATATTCTGTATTCGGTGCATGTACATTGGAGTGTTATAAAAATGCATTATCACACACAATCAGATTTTTTAAGTTATTTTATATATGATATTAAAATATAAATACACATAACTTATGTATAATTCTAATGTACGCGTGCATGTCACTGAACTCCTAAACGGCTGGACCGATTTGAATGAAATTTTGTATGCATATTTTGTATAACAAAAAGATAGTTTAGATTCACAAATCTATTCTGTAGATAGCACTGCAGTTGGTATCTACGTTAATTAAAATGAAAAGATGCAACGCAGCCTCCTATATGTATGAATTTAACATACTAATTACTACATTTTTGTCTAATTCTTGCAGACGAAGCCGCTGCCAAATACTAGTATATACATAATGAGGTGTGCCCATCCCATTTAAGGTGAACCAAGTCGGATGTTATCTTCTAAGTGGGTTATCTTGATAGTAAACGATAATTCGTACATTATTTGTAGAGCACTCAGGATGCGAGTCGATTATCAGTCTCGTATTGTACCGTTCTAAAGATTTGTACCCTGTTTAAATGGTTTCCTTACATTTTATCGTATTATCGGCAACTTTAAACGATTACTTATACATTTATATTGATCAAAAGTGTGACTAAATCCCTACTAATATTATAAATGCGAAAGTAACTCTGTCTGTCTGTCTGTTATGCTTTCACGCTTAAACCACTGAATTGATTTTAATGAAATTTGGTACAGATATAGAGTTGAGCTTGAGAAAGAACATAGGATAGTTTTTATCCTAGACTTTTGAAAGGTTCTCTTGGAAAAGCAATATAACCGAACTCCACGCGAGCGAAGCTGCGGGCGGAAAGCTAGTACATTTATATTGATCAAAAGTGTGACTAAATTTTATATATATTACGATATTTAAAGAGAACATGACAAGTATGCTTATAACATTTTTTCGTTACAAACTTACGATGCTTTTCCAATTTCTTGTTTCCCGGTTGAAGATATATAATGAAAAACTGTTGACGCTGCGTATGTAGTGTGATGGAAAGTTAGACTAAGCTTAAGCTAAGTACTCTTACGGTGAAGGAAAAAATCGTGAGGAAACCTGGACTTATAATTTCAATATATGTTTGAAATCACCAACCCGTCTTGAGCGAGCGTGGTGTTTAATGCTCAAACCTTCTCCATGTGAGAAGAGGCCTCTCAGCAGTGGGCTCTGATAGGCTGACGGGGCATTAAGTACTCTTAAGATGAGTTTGCATTGACAGAAAAATACAGACAGTTTTGTAGTTAAAACTATAAACTATAAGTATTCAGTAAATTAGCAAACCTATAGTAAGTTTGATCGGGTTTTTCCCGTTAGATATAATCAACAGATATTATGAATTCTTAGTCATAACAAGATTATTACGATGAAATCTATTTTCTTATCAAAATAACGAATTGTTTTAGATTTCGAGAATATAGGTTTATAATATAATAACTTTTATAAATAAAGATAAATAGATAATGTGTTACTAGTGAATTCACGCGGTTTCTCTCGGAAAAATAATTGGCAGTTCTTATTGTCCTGAAGATTGGTTTCATCATACATTATGGTAAAATAAAAGTTAGGTTTTGTAGTTATTGCATTCAAGACAAACACACATAGGTACATAACTAAATACAAAATTACCCTTATTTTAGTTTAATGAAACTTGTATGAAGGAAATTCTTAAATAATAACAATACAAATAATATTTTCAATAAAACGCATAATTGTAAAAGTGATATGAAGTTTCGTATTTGTGTTTCAAGTAAATGTTTCTTTGTTTGTATTTAAAAATAAAAACTTTTTTTGTAATGAAGGAACCAGAGAAAAACACTAGTTTACAATATTAATACAGAAAAAGCTTATTATTAAGAAATAACAATAGATTGATGGAAAGGATATCATTGATTTGATACAAGTAGTTAGTACAAAGTATATTAGAAAAAAATTAAGTCTTATTCTGCAAACTGTTAAAGATAGATAATTAATTGAATTGAAACAAAAATTTAATATAGTTTTATAACATGAAGTTGCGAACAAAACACTACTTCCACCTCTTCTTCTTCTTCTTCTACCTGGCAATTTCCCAGCTTTAGCCAGGGTCTGCCTTACATCACACATGTTTTTTTAAATAGTTTTGGCTAATTGTTTTTACGACCGGCCGCCTGCCTGACATCAACCCTCTTTTGGGAATGTATTAATCAGTGATGTCTAAATATTCTTAGAAAGTACATATGACTCGAAAATTACATTGGTACTTCCCTGGGTCAGGATCGAACCCGCGCCCTCGTGCATGAGAGGCGAGCCTCTTAACCACTGGGCCACCACTGACTCATGTAAAAATTTTGAGAAAAACTACACTTATCTACTGCTTATGTCATCACGAAATTGTCTTTATAATATTTAACATAACTCCAACCCGCTGTAACGCGACATGCGATAGACAGTCAAAATCAGGTGACACAATAAAAATCATTAAAAATATATAAGTATATATTTGAAATATCGAGATGTTAGCCTATCTTATCTGTGAGTACGTACATTATAAATACATTTTAAAGTATTTTTTTTATCTTTTATCATATTTTGGAGACGTGCTCAGTGTTCCACTTATTGAAATGCCGATTTTTGATAACATATCAGTATGGTAGCAAGTAGGCTGGATTAAGAAAGGCTAGGATTTGAGTCCCTCTACATCAATAAGGTGTGGTAGAAATTAGATGATAATCGTTATTTCTTTGTAAATTTAAAATCTGCTTTAATGATAATTGATAATTATTATAATGATTCATAGAAAAACAATTTTAATATTCGACGAAATGGTTTTTATAAAACTGTACCTACATATACGTTGATTGTTTACGAAGATTAAGAAATATTAGGAATAACAAAACTGAAAACTATTTATTTATTAAGACCATACGAAACCGTATTAAAAATATGGTTCAAAATACAGCTCAGAAAACATCTATACTTACATTGGAATATAAAAAAAAATCAATAGTTTATTATTTTCTATTACTAAGACATCCGAATAACTGTTAATATTAATAAATTTATTAATTATTTCCTTATATCTTCAAGACCTTTGTAAAAAAGACAATTTTCTTAAATTTTTTTTACTAAGTATGTAATAATAATGTGTTTCCGCCTTATATAGCTTTGTGACGTCACACAGTTATTTGTAAAACGCTCAAGTTAAGTAAATAATGGCATCATTTTATCGATATGAAATAAGAAACAAAATCAATAATTTCTCGGTAACAAAGAACTATTCTTAATTTTATACAACCTGAAATCTACTTTATTTGTATAGAAACAAATTCGACAATTGCCTGAATTAATTCCAGGCTCTAAAACGGAACCCCTATCGGGCGCGGCCATGACGTACCTTATCTTTGGGGTGATTCTACTAAAACAAACCAAAATCACCGATGACTAAATCCAATAGGAGACAATGATTTTCGCATACAATTGCAGAACGGCCCAACGTTATCGGAGGTAACCGCTATATTTCCACGTTCCCTGCATCTGTTATCAACTAATCGCTTATTTCACCTCCGAAGTATTTATCATTACTAGTAAATCAATTTTTCAAGAATAAAAACTATTGACATTGTCAAGTACATAACAATTCTGCTTTATAAACGACTGTTGTACCTAAAAAGGATGTATACAAATAACTCGATAATGATAAAAAACGATAAATTCATCACGTGATCATATGAAACAGATAAATAATGTTTGTAAGAAATCGATAAATTATCTCTGTGTTGTAAATTAATCAAGACAAAGACATTTTCCGATACTCCACACATGTCTGTAATATGTATGTGTGTAATGTTTACGATTTTTGAAACACAGACAATAAGAAAATACAATTAACGATAAAGCTATGATTTCAATTTATATTATTTACTTAGATTACTTATATTATTATCGTTTCATCATAATTTTGATAATTCTTTATCGTCCAAAAAGTTTCTCACTAAAAGGTTTTATATTCAGTGTTATTCTAGAACAGTACGTTTTGAAACTTCAGTCTCGTGGCGTTCTCCCCAGAGCAAATCGATTTCGATGCCGACGCTATAATAATGTCATAACGGACATCCCTCAGAGGATAATCGACCTTATATACATGACAACGTTCAACGAAACAACGAAAACCGCTTGCACCCACCCCCGGCTTTTCCCTAGAGAACCATCTTCGAATGTTCCATATTCAAATTGTTCTATATCTCTACAATAAACATTCGAAAAACAACTTTACTGTTTTCATAATAAGGCTTACAACCTACAACAGACATCCTTTTTGAGAGAATCGATCTCATTTTTGATTCATGCAATAAAAGTCACAAGTGACATAATTGTCTATCACACAAAAATATACCTTAATACATTATTTTACTTGTTAGTAACGTCGAATATCGCTTGAGGGTACAAATACAGGGAGTAATGTTGTATCTCTGCAGGAATAAAACGAGATCGCATTGAATTTACCGTAGATTCTACTGGTGGAGACATCGGGAGGGAAAACTATGAGGAGTGTTCCATGGGGTATGTCTCCCGTTATATAAACATAGAATAATTATAACACATAACAATAACCATAGAACGTTCTGGATCATAATTCAAGCGTTGAAACCTTAAAAATGACGAGTTCTGACATATTGAATTTCGTAGCCAAAACGCTTTTTCACTTTACTTCAATATTAATAACATACACGGCAGCACCGGCTGAATTGAAAACCTTTTTACAACAAAAGCGAATACACAATACCTTTGTTCATTCCTTTGGTTTCTAAAGAAAGTATATATTAGGGAAAAATAGATTAATGGCGATTTATTCTTAAAATAGTATGATATATAGATGTTATAATAAACTTAAAAGCATTTTTATTATATATTGAAAATAGATTTTTTTTATTGTTTTGTATATAAGAAATATATATATGTATATTTTCTTAAAACGATTCGTCATCTCGTACAATCCGTGCCAGGCCCGTAACTATCTTACCTTATGTAGTTTTATTAACAAAGGCTTTCCGCTCAAAAGCTTTTCATCTGCATTGTGTTTGGAAATACTGAAAAAATACGATTTTCATTGCTCTATACATATCTATTATACATTTGCTAAATATTTGAAGATTATTAGTAAAAAAAATATATTATTTCTTTAACATAATTTTGATTATAATTTAATATACAGTGATAATAACTAATATGTTAAAATATATTTATATTTTAACAGACGGTGAAGGAAAACATCGTGAGGAAATCTGGACTTAGGTATAATAATTTCAATATAAGTTTGAAATCACCAATCCGTCTTGAGCGAGCGTGGTGATTAATGCTCAAACCTTCTCCATGTGAGAAGAGGCCTCTCAGCATTGGGCTCTGATAGGCTGATGATGATGACAATATTTATATTAATCTAGAATACTAACATATGTATCAGACATCCCTACTATTAATATTATAAATGCGAAAGTAACCCTGTCTGTCTGTCTGTTACGCTTTCACGCCTAAACCACTGAACTGATTTTAATGAAATTTGGTACAGAGATAGAGTTGACCTCGAGAAAGAATAGGATAGTTTTTATCCCAGACTCTTGAAAGGATCTCTTGGAAACGCGATATAACCGAACTCCCCCGAAAACTAGTAGTCACAATAAAACATTAATATGATTTCAGAAAACATTGAAACTGGAAGTATCGAGTTAATTTTAACCAACCTATCCACTGACCGATATATTTTTTACATCGAACGCAACAACCAGTACATTACACATTTTAAAACAAGTTGTTTTATAATCGTCCTTCAATTAACACGTTCCAATAATCATTAATATTTCGTTATCACTTATAAACCCGATCCGCTGGCTTCTGTTTTACTAGTTTTGTATATAACGCGTAACATACGTATGTAATAGATGGACATACGAGTATTAATTGGAGTTAAATGTATATATATATATATAGTATACAATACTTCAGAATTAGTTTAAATTAGATCAGTTTCGGAGATATTAAACAGAAAGACAATTATAATGTTTCATTTTAACATATTCGTCATTATTAAATTGATATAAATAAAATACTTGTTTATAACACAAATGTAATTAAAAGCTTATTTAAATCATAATTCATACATGATAAAGTTCAATTTTACTTATTTTTGGGTACACTAATATAATATATCACTAAAATCATAGTTTCATATCAAAATATACGTACAACAATCTTACATATTATATATATAGTATATATAACATATATATATGTTTGTATATCACGTACATCTAAAAGCCACACCCAGTAACTCAATACGAGATTCAGAACGGCTTCACGATCAATAATATGGCATCCTTGTCATAATTTACATTCAGATATACAACCTTATCTTCATAACAATAAAGTTGATAATACAATGACAATGAAAAGCCTAAATTAAGTCTACCTCCCTTTGAGATGGTGTTGGAATATAGTATGAAATCAATATAATATATAATTCAGAAAAGCATATGCTTTAGTTAAAATCGTTTATTTAAACCGACTTGGAAATAAAGGGTTGTGTATTTGAGCTTCTATCTAATGTAGAATTCATTTCTATGGAATTTTCAATAAGTGATATTATATAGAAAATTTATTATAAGGATTATTTTTAATAATATTATAATATGTTCTCTAATATATAATTCGTCTTTGTTTCATTTTATGTATGTATTCAAGATTCTAGAACTCAATTAGATTTAATACGTGAAGTATTTTATAATACTGAGTATTTCTTTATTAGAGTATACACAAAAAATACATTTAATTTAATACCAACTATAATATCTTAAATCCGATTCCTATGATAAAGTTTTTGTTACCATTAAACACTAAATTTTAATACCAAAAAAATTACCGAAAAATATAAAATTTTCGTCAATACTATCATTATATATCCAAATTATTGTCAAATCGTTATAGAAAGTGTCAACACTAGTACAGCGTCCAACCGTCGTGGTATTCTCAACGCTGCGCGTGCGCACGCGCTGATAGCATTGTATTCAAATGATTGACCCCTGGCTGTATCAGGCGTCTTTAGTCAAGTAGAGTTCTATTCAATAGATACATTATTATAGGTACTACATGTATGTACTATAATAACATATTTCATATTATTTTGATTTTTAAAGTGTTAAGTATACTTAATTAGCTTTAATTGAATTTTTAATATGGATGTAATTGGTCTGAAAAATAAAAATTATTATTATTATTAATCTTTTCAAAGTTTCTCTCTTAATTGATGGTCAGTTTTTTCTCTATTTTCATATTAAATTCGTTTTATCATAATGAAATAAAACATCGTATGTACTACTGATCACCTAAGATAATCTTTTATATTTATTTTGTATTGCATGTGTGTGTGTGTGTGTGTGTGTGTGTGTGTGTGTTTGCTTCTGTATGGAACTGCATGGACTTTGTCACGGCAGTCGTGGTCGCTGCTCTGCTTTAACCTTTGTTACATTTCACTTTGTTACTTTGTTGCTTTGTTCGATAATTAATTTCTTTGTCATAACGCTGACTTTACTTACCTATTTAAGACGTAGTTCGGCAAACCTTAAGATAATGGAATATGATTGATACTTAGATAACGTATTTCCTAACTGATGACGCTTTCGCTCCAAAATATGTAACATTTATTGTTGGTACATATATTTATAATGTTGGTAATACTAACTTAGTCCAATAACTTATACGACCACAAATATCATTTTGCTCTTATTTGTCTGAATTTGATATTAAAAACATTTGTTTTTCTGCCAAATAATGAACAATTTGTCAGATTATAATTATTATGTAATTAATTTAAATCAATTATACGTACACCTGCTCACAGCGAGGCGGCCATTGGTCGCGTGCTTGTTTTTCATCGTATTGTTTTTGCGTGTTAATATATTTAATTGTATTTAATATTGTCATGTGAAAGTTATGGAATTAAACGGGATTACATGATTTTAAGTAGCCAAGAAAACAATGAGGAGCATTTACGAAGATCGTTATGTTCATTTTTTTGTAAAAGTCAAGAAAAAATAAACAAGCATTTACGAAGATCGTTATATTCACTCGATTTCCAAACTTCATAAATATTTCCAGTATATCTTCATACTCAATTTTTTCTGTATGTTACCACATCAACGGGGAATCTAATCGTTTCATTAAAGCCTTTTTTGTGCCTAAACAACTGTGCAACACAACCTGTATTGCACAGTTGGTTAAATTCAGAATATATTTCAGTTACGATCAATAATTAAAAAATTATAAAGAAAAACTATTTAACACTTTTACACCAAATAGTTTTATTTTAAGAAAAATATTTGTTTACATTTCTTTATTAGATATGCTAACTAAAATTTTGCTTCCTACTTTTCTAATAATTGAATTTTTACGTAACAAAATAATAATCATATGTATTAATAAATAATAAACCGACCAATTGTTTTTTATTTTAATTAATTACTTAACTTTAATATAGTTATTAAAACAGACTAATTATAACAAATTTTATTTTATATTTCACCATGAAGGTCGCTTAAACAAACAGGTGGCTGTCAAATGTCAAAATTTTGACAGTTTTTTTTTTAACCAAAATCGCAACTATAATTCCACATAACGAGTATAATAATAAAATTATTACGCTATTCACGCGTCACGGTGGTGGAACTGAGATTGAAAATACTACGCTTAACGTAACGTAACCACGTATTTACTTTTCACGGGCAGCTGGTTATATTGTGAAAAGCGATAGTTTCGTTGTTTTTATTAACTAATGAGCTATTTTATGGTTTGGTAACTGGTGTATCAATAACTAACCAGTATTTATACGGATTACGAAAAAAAAAAAAAAGTGTTGCCAATTAAAATAACTTTCAGATGTAAACACTTGAACAATAAACATAGACTAAAGATTTCATTCATTATTTACCTCATTTTCTAAGATAAATATACAATTTATCGATAAAATCTGAAACAAAGCCTCAATTAAGCTGTAAACTAATAAACAAAGAACAATTACATCTCACGACGCGTCTTTGCATTCACAGAGCGGTAGTGTTCGAAAAACTATTATATACATGAAAATCAATATAAAATCGACTCTATTGCTATATAAATAAGGTTATAGTACACGCATTACATATGTTTGTGTGCGTGAATCAATGCACGCGTGTAACGACCAATGACCGCGCTTTCACTGTCATCCGTCTTCGTTCGATTTTGATTTTAAAATTGGAACGCCGAACGGTACAGATTTGAACAATATGACGTTTGAAGCGTCCACTCACGTAGGAAGAATAATAAGTTGGTATGGCGCGTGCATATATGAAATAATATTAACGAAAAACACTGAAATTACTGTATGAATATAAATACTAGATATATATTAATCTTTATATTATACCAGTATTAGATTTATGAGACGAAACCGCTCATCGTTGTAGTGAGAGGAGCTTCAACAGTGACTGTGACTTGCGACCCAGGTGTAGGTTTAAGAGGCCCCTATATAACATTAAACGCTCACCTCCACCGTCCAAGCTCCTCTCTGTACCAAATTTGAAAAGAATTTACTAGTAGTATTTATAGTATTAATTACGTATTAATTTCATTCTATATTTCTATCATCTATGTATCTAAGTACGTATAACAATAGTTATAGTCAAACTTGTTCTCATAATGTTTATCAAAGCTCAGGTGTTCGCTACACTATTTGATTATGCAGTATTTCAGGGTTGGCACTACATGAAATTTTTTTTCAAATTAATAACAAAATTAATAATTATATTAGTTTTGAGGATACATTTTCTTTTAATATACTGAAAATAATTTTTATAATATTAATTAAATTTAACATCAATTAATATTGAAACAAATAAATATATTATTGTTAACGTAATTCTTACCTTATTTTTAAATTAATATATTAATTTTAAATATAATTAATATTATATCTGCATGAAAATAATATTTTGTGTTGTTCAACCCTATCGAGAGTCATCTCACCGCTTCAAGTAAACGTCGTGGGAAACTAGCGAGCTATGTACTGACATAATAAACATTAAAACAAATATAATATAACAATAATTAACTACATACGCTTTAATATAGATTAAAAATTATACATATTATACAGATTATCTGTGCCGTAGAAAATGTCACGATGACAACAGGACTTTTTAAACAATTTTTTATAGCATTTTCTAGGTACATACATATTTTTTTTATAAAACTTACTACTTAGGCATATACCTACTGCAACCATACTTGATTCGAAATTCGAATTAAATTTTTAGTAAATAAAAATAATTACCTAATCTTCTATATATATATATATAAAAATGGATTGCTGTTCCTTAGTCTCGCTAAAACTCGAGAACAGCTGAACGGATTTATCTTATCTTAGTCTTGAAATGTTTGTGGAGGTTCAGGGAAAGTATAAAAGGTGAGAAAAATTGGAATAATTGCCGGGAAAACCCTAAAACCAGCCCTTTTCTATTTCCCATACAAACGTTTTTTTTGACATTAGATTTGACAACTAACTAATATGTCAATCATTCTGTTTGATTGAAACAGGAGAAACCTGATTATTTATGGCCTCTAAGATGGAATAGAGTTCGCCTGGTCAGCTATACATATATTACTAATGACGAAACTAACGCGGACGAAGTCGCAGGCAAAAACTAGTACATAATAATATCTTGATTCACGTACAAATTATACATATTATAATAATTAATAAACCCTTTTGTTACCATTTTCATATATTGTGTAAAAATATCCAGATATAATAAAATGAAGGTAGTTCTAAAATACTAATAGGTCAATGAACTGACGTAGTATCGACTCGGGAATAGTTTAAACATCAATATCTATACTACTAAACTACTACTACTGTTCTCTTTATTCTTATATTTATTACTATACTATACTACAAGTTTATTCCACGTTACCTAAAACTACATATGTACATATACCTAAATCTTCGCAGGTTATTGTATGAAAGACGGAAAATCAATATTAATGTATACCTCGAAAAGTTATATGATTTGTATCAATATTATCTTTCGTAGTGAATGCAATACACGTACAAACATACGAAAACTTAATCTCCTTAAATCTAAGACTCGGGAATATTCATTGAAATATAATAATATTTTCATATTGCCATTATCCTTGTAGCTGCAAAGTAACCGAAAATCTTGAGCATGTAGTTAATAATAATAAAAAACGATTAGTAAATCCGTAAATATTAGTTTTATCTCAATAATCTATTTATTTAAGGTTAATCACTGTTACTTATCAGAGCATCTCAGGGTAAAATCAAGTGTGTGTGTGTGTGTGTGTGTGTGTGTGTGTGTGTGTGTGTGTGTGTGTGTGTGTGTGTGTGTGAGTGTGTGTGTCTGTGTGTGTGTGTGTGTGTGTTTAAACTTGTCACTACATCAATGACAGAAACAAGGTTGTATACAAATTAATATTATAATTAAAATAAACTTACAAAGAAAGGTCAATGACTATATTATTACTGAACAACATATATAATAAAAAAGATATAGGTACATATATAAGCATAATCATCATCATCATCATCATCATCTTAGATTCTATCCCGGTCACTCGTACCTCCCAGGGTCCACTTTCCTACTCAGTCATTATAATTAATAATTAATTAAATAAATATCAATATGTAGGCCACTTTAATTTATATAAGTACATACTTAGCTTCTTCTTCCTGGCAATTTCCCAGCTTTAGCCAGGGTCTGCCTAATATATAAATACTTATATCATGATAAATCAAAATGGCGTATTTCAAAATGTCCGCCGTATTATATATATATATATATTGTTTTTATTGTTTCTGTAAACAACGGACGTGAGGTCGGAGGTCGCAGTCGGTCCTCATGTATATTGAACGACGGCCACAAGGATATGTCGTCAGATAATACATAACAACTAACATATACATACTTATATATATATATACTACCTGATCAAGCAAACGTTCTGCCATATAAAAAATAGGGGTTGGTGATAAAGAAGTAAAAATATTGGGTTGTATGTATTTTTAATGCTACATTATTAAAAAAAAACAAAAATATCGTCTGAAATAAAAAATTAATTGTGAACAACCCTTATAACTTAGGAGTATGAAAAATAGATGTTGGCCGATTCTCAGATCTACTTAATATGCTCACAAAATTTCACAAAAATCGGTCCAGCTGTTTCAGAGGAGTTCTCTGTCTAACACCTCGACACGTGAATTTTATATACCTATAAGATATTACCTATATTGTACATTTTAAATAACTATATCATATCAATATGTAAAATAATTTAAATTTCTTTAAAAACATTCCTCTTCTTATATAAAAATCGCGCCATAAATAGGTAATTGTTTGCTGTCAAAATGTCAATGTCATTGGTGTCATTTTTTTTTTATTCGTATTCGGCCTGAAGGCGACGACTTGTAGTGTTAAGTGACGTATCACGGAACTAATAATTATATATTATACAAAATTAAGTACATACTTGTTGTGATAATAGTTGTACTTTTCAATATCATTTCAGTGTAACTTACGCTTGGAGACCATATAAACAATTATCAGAAAATGTTAAGATTTTTGTTTCCTTATGTTATACATATATAAAATCTTTTTAAAAACTAGTCTTTTCTGTATCATATACTATAAATATGGTGTGTTACATTACAGGAATATCAAAAAATACAAATGAATTTTTAAAAAAATCGTATATAATTTGTTTAATAACGTTTTCAAAAAAGGTTAGATTTATCTGTTAGAGAAAAATACGTCATACATACACATATTTGTCAATCGGTTTAAATTTAAATTAAAAATAACTACTAATATAACACATATGTACTTATATTCATTTAATTATGTTTTCAATGATATCACGGTAATGTGATGTCATCAATAATTATCAGTATCGATAACAAATAGGGAAACGAAAAATTTAAATTAATTAAAATAAAACGAAAAAAAACTACTAAAATTAGTATACCACGTAAGTATGTAAAACAAAGCAAAAATAACTCAAATTAAAATTCCCATACAAAATACACAATGAAAATCGCGATACAGGTTCATTTAAAATAAATAGATTATTACTGATTGAAAAACAGGAAATAATAGGTAGGTATACCTATAGTGTGACGATGCAAAATTATCCAAAGCACACAGATAGTTAATCTACAGTGTTGCCAATTCTAAGAAATATCACAACTATAATTATGTTATCGGATGAGAATGAAATCATTATGAAATATAGATAAACGATGGAGAAAGTCGCTTAAGTAATTTACCTGTAAGAGGAATTATGATGAACTGTGTAATGTACAATAATTAATACAAATTGAACAAGATACCTGACTAACAGAGGTAATTAATATTGAATTCTTCTACCTATAGAGTTTAATACACAATTTTAATGTATAAGTATATTAATTAATAATATTACGTGCTTCATACATGTATTAAAAGTTTACAAAGAAATATTTAAATGACATTTTTTTTGTAACGAGACATACTCGTATAGTCACCAAAGCAATATTCATAACAGTGACGTCACAGCCTAAAATTCCTCTGGAGAAAAGTTGGTCATTACGCATGCGCGGGATGCGTCCGCAACTACTTTCGCGCTCTCAGACCTTCCGGGCTCGATTACAAATCATATTATTAGAGATTTCATTTATAACTTTAATATAATTTAAGAACATATTTATTACAAATACATATATTAAAGACACTCACCAATTCCATATTTTATTGATAAATGTCAAAAACTCAAAACAATAAATGTCATATTTGAGAACCCCAAGATGGCGGTCCAATTTTTATATTCGTTTAGTCAAAACGCTTACCTTCAATTGTCATTGTGTTTTTTTTTATTCAAACATCAAGACGCGAAGCATACATTAATGTTGATATCACATATTTAAAGTTTAATTGCAATGATTGCGATGTAAATCGAATGGTTTTATAAAATTTAATTTGCATACAAATTATTTGTTCAGACGAATAATAATTAGGCGTTACACTGAGGACGGAGATCTTTACGTCACTAAGGTACGGATTTAGATTCAAATATCTATAATAGTATGACTGACGATTGATTTTTAATATTTAATAGCGATAATATTATATTTTTTAATATTTTTTTTCTAGAAATGACTTTATGGATTATCTACCAATCACATCGCTCCATTTTCAGCAAGACGAAGGTAACAAAAGAAATAGCTTAAAACCTCTTTCCTTTCTCCGAAATTTAGTACATCACGTTATAGTATTATTTTAAACGAAAAAAACGTAAAATGTATACATAATAAATCTTAAAATATTTCTCTATAATATGAGTTCACAAATCAAGGTTAAACAATCAAATAAAATTAAATTGGGCTGCAAGATGTTAACTGTTAAATATTTTTACTAAAATATAACGTAATAATAATAGCGTTACAGATATTGTGAAACAAAATGACTTTATTGTTATACGAAAAATATAATAAAACTGGATGAGACATTTAAGATATATTATCTGTGGCAGTCTAGTCTAGATAATAAAAAGATTAGGTATATTTAATTTTTTAAAAATCGCTAAGAAAAATTATAAGATTAGATAATTATTGATAATCGTCAAATTTTTTACTAGAAATAACTTTACCTTTGTAAAAAATATTCCTTGATAATTTATAATCAAGCAGTATGTCCAGACACAAATACATATACGTGAATATATACATATATTAATACGCAAAATAATATACTTAACATTGAATTTAGAATTAAGCAAATATAAATAATAGGTTACATTTACAACAATGTCTTATCAACTGACGCGCCTAACATCTAAGTATTCTTGTTCTGCGTAGAACGAGGTGAAGCATTATATTTCATCTCAAATCATTTTACGAAATATATTATGAATGTCAAATTGCACACCGACCTCATTATTACGCAATACAAACTAATTATAACGCGTTTCAAAACATAATATAATTATTTAATTACCATGAACGCCCTGTCAAACGTATAGCAATAAAAACGAAGATTTTTTTGTAAACAGCCAGAATGGTCCAAAGAGGTTGCATGTTACAAAAAAAAAATACCAGCGAATATATTATAGTAAGCGTCTGATATGCTCTAATTATGCCCAAGACTTTGCCTGTATTATTTGTTTGAGGTTAATGTCGTTTTTATACAAATAAAACACACAATGTGAAACATCTTGTGTAAACAAGTGGTTGACAGAAGAAATGTTTTTCTGGCCTCTTTGACATTTAATGAACTACGGCTGATCTGTAGAGACGAGATCTTAAAAAAATTAAAAGTACGTAAATATAAAAATATTATAAACTGTTTATTTTGTTCCAAAAATTATTATTTTTTATATAAGTTGCTATTTAAATCGAATACACAAAATAAATTTTAAAAATTGGCCACTTAAAAGTATTTGTAAAAAAAATAAAAAGAAAAAAATTTAAATTTCGAACTGCGTATCAAAGAAAGAACATTATGGACATGGTCCTAGTAACCAAAAATGTATGAGTTAATAGATTTGTTTGTATGCACAGGGAGATAAAGTCGGACATCTAAATAGAGTTTTAACACGTAAGATACGTTATTCTCATCATGTGCGATGCAGTATAAGGTCAATGGCCCGTCTAACAATATTGACATGGACAAGAAGAGCCGATATCGCCGCATACAAATATTGTATCCAAATAAGATAGATACGATCATAACACATAAGAATATTTTATTATTTTTCTTAGAAATCTAAAATATAACACCAAGCTATCGGGTTAAGAGATTTCAAGCTTAAATTGTCATTAACACATACGTACAAGGAAGGACAATGAAATAACGATTTTATTCTCAAACGAAAGTGAATGAAAGTTTGACCATACATCATTTTCATCACGCGAACATAGCGGAAGCTAGATATCTCGTGTATTTTTTTCAGCTGCATACCGTCCAGTGTCAGTTACCGGCGTCATTGAGAAAAAAACATCAGCGTCATGCATTAATATACACGGACGACATGCGAGAAAACTATTTTTGTTATTACGACATGTTCTTATGTATATGTTTTGGTAAGTTAATATCAAATATTATTACTATGTTCTATAATCTAGCTCGGTTATCTCCAATCGAGTTATATTTTGTAAACTAAACATCTACTTACATCCCGTCCTCGTATTTTTTCCGTTGGTCGGCCATGTTTGTAAATGTAGCTGCCGGTTTGTGAATGAATTTCGCACGGTTTCCGCGATTTGGCACGAGAACGTGATTAGATATACATCATTGATTAATATATTGTTCTCTTAGTCTTCGATTTTATAAAAAAAAAACACAGGTAATTTATTTATTTACGTACATAGTGTTCTTTGGTAACGTACAAAATAGATTTTTATCAACTATCCCTAATTGTCGTTTGTGCATTATACGGTACCCTTTTAATAAATACTTAGTATAAAAATAGTGTCAAAAAATGTATTCATGTTTTAGAACTAACCAATTAATTTCTTATTAGTTCAATCGTTCAATGATTAAGAAATTATTTCATTGATTTTATACTTTTTTTTTTGTAAATATATTTACCGCTCTGGATACGAGTCTATTTGAGCTTTATCGTTACAAGATTTATATACTAATGCAATAAGATTGCCATATGCGAATAATATTCATTTTGACTGGGTAATATTCGTAAATAAATCGATGTCATACAAATATCCCAATAATTACCGGCGCGACCCCAATAGATATTGAAGAGCAGAGATAATATCTCTTCCTAGGAACGTGTACACATTAGTTATTTACTCAACAGCATATCAGATAATAATTATAGTTTTCAATACACCTTTACGATATCTTTGGGACCGTTAAGTAACATGATAAACCCTCGCTCTGTAAAGATAAAACATATTTAACGTTTATTTTAGATTGTCTTTGGTTTTTTTGGAAAAGGATATAAAGATTCGATTATTTAGATTAATGTCAGGGCGAGTGATAATTTTAAATTAAATTTTATCATTAACTCCTTGAAAACTCCTTATGTTTTCATATTAATTTGTTTCATACTATTTGACTGCAGCTTTGCTTGCAGTTTTATATACTGTGGATTAATACGTATAATACTTAGTCAATGGCTTATTTGATTATAAACTACACAATTGTTTTTAACTCGGAAGTTTAACATTCATTGACAAGATTAGTATAGGATTTGGATTATTCTAAGCATTAAGTAAATTATGTATAAGATTATGGTTGATAGTTAAATTATTCTTTTTAGTTAAATCTATCGGAATTTTTGGTCACCAACGATTTTATTTCGACCACGTGTTGACAGATCAAAGGGCGTCATATTTGCTCAACACCGTTTGACCGATTACGAAAGGTCAAGTGTGAGATGGACAAGAGAAAAAAATCTCCCCTACAGATACGTTTATAAGTAACAAAAAAACATCACATAATAGACAATTTACATTAAGTTAATGATAATATTATTATTACCATTAACAGATGAATAGGCTCAGTCCCAAAAAAAAATCCGATATAATTAATAGTAATGGGTTTGTAATAAGTAGTTTGCATCATCTTATTGGAAAGCTACTTTAACCTCATTAGCAGTAAGCAGAACGATCACAAACGTTCGCCCGGTTAACTCAATAATTAATTACGTCTACACATTATGTAACTATAATGCACATTTAACTATTCAAACGAAACAAATTAATATTATAATATTTCGAATCTATCGATGACGTCTATAATATGATAGCGCCATAACTAATATCTTAATAAAACGATAATAACGTTACAATAATACAGAACTAATAATTATGGCATCTCCATATTAATATAACGCACTCTCAATGATACACCTAAACTCGCCCGCCGGACAATCTGTATCAGGCGACGTAACGACAGATGATATCCGTCTCGGTCGCTCTCGTGTCGTGATGTATGCTCCGTCTCGCTCTCGCCGCGCGTCGCTCGACGCTCGCCGCTGTCGACCAATCGGCGGCCATCTTCTGCTCCCCCGAGAGCAAGCGACAGTGCGTGCTCTCATCACGATCACAAGGAGACGACATCTCGCCGCGCGAGGTTGTCGTCGGCGCGGAAGATGAGACGCATCCAACACGGCTGAACTAGTGACTTTAACATAACAATATATCGTGCTGGACGAACTGTTCGATCTGTGTCCGATTTGAGAAAAAAAAACAGTTAAGTGAGAGACTCGAAGATTTGTTGGTTGGACTTGGTTGAAATTATTCCTGATATCTGAATATTATCCACTATTGGGTAAGTACCGATTAGATTACAATGCAAATTATCACAGCCATTGCCCTGTTACAGCTTTCCTTGTTTTAAATCGTGTAGGCTCAGTGGTAGACGCGTCAGAGGAATGCTTTGTCGCGTATGATCTTGAGACCAACTTTTAAGTGTTCGATCAAAATTAAAATGCCTCCGATGTATAACACCGGTATTTATTTTCTTTTTTTATATGTATCAGTCATTTTTGTTAATAAATAATAGTGTTTTAATATATCGTTTTACGTAAGTAATAAAATGAATTAGTATTTTAACGTTTTGATGGTCGGTAAATTTTATTTGTATTATTTGTAACGTTTGCGGAAATTTAAGTTTATGTATTTTATAATAAAATAAATTTCTTCCGACGGAGCTTTCTTTTCCTTTTGTGTGATTTTTTAAAAATAATCGTTAATCGTTATCTTTGTAATGAGTTTAATAGAATAGATCAATTAAGAATTCATCCTTTGTAAGTATACAAAGATATTCCATGTATTTCTTATTAAGTCAAAAAAATGGCGTAGATAGCATTTATTTAATAATAAATATGTTAAAGCATTTAAATGTTTAACGGATTTAGTTTAAATCCAAACTCCTATT
This sequence comes from Danaus chrysippus, assembly GCA_916720795.1. Taxonomy (NCBI): domain Eukaryota; kingdom Metazoa; phylum Arthropoda; class Insecta; order Lepidoptera; family Nymphalidae; genus Danaus; species Danaus chrysippus. Next base: position 4,998,708 of record CAKASE010000066.1, on the reverse strand, counting down.
AGATTCTTGTTGGTTTATAATAAACACTGAAATTTTAACATAATATGTACATGATACATTCCCGTTGTATTAAATTAAACCTATTAACGTCTTCATGAAACAGTTAATAATTTTTTTTTCATTAAAATACCGCGTTTCTGTGTTTCTATAATTTAAAAATAAATATTTTCATCTGTATTCTACTACATACCGCAAACTATATTTTTTAAATCTGTAATTTCAGAATTTTTAAATATTATCTACTATTCTTCAATCGAGACAGCCATGTTTAATGTCTAAATTCTTAATCGTTTATCAATAACTTTCTAATGTATCCTTAGATAATAGTTATTTCTTATTAAAAATGACAGTTTCAAGTGAAATTACGATTAATAATATGAAAACAAGTGTTAATCACGCTGATGGTAACCCATCCGCGTTGCGTCATAAGTCACCGTAGCTTAACACGATCGATTATAATAACACTAATATTAACCACACATTTATATGAATATTCAAATACATTTAACATAACTGCAGAATGATAACCAAGGGTCACGCATTTACTATAACTCGATATTTTTAACGATTTCGTTATTTCTTGTCACGATGCTCCAATATCGTAATTATTATTATAAGAAAATTAAATCAATATAAACTTTTATATACTTATTTATGTATATTATAAGTTTTTCATCTTCATCAAAGTCAGTGGTAGCCTAGTGGTTAAAAGGCCCGCCTCTCATGCACGATTGCGCGAGTTCGATCCTGGCAAGTACCAATGTGATTTTTCCAAGTCATATGTACTTTCTAAGAGTATTTAGACATCACTGATTAATGCATTCCCAAAGAGGGTTGATGTCAGGCAGGCGGCCGGTCGTAAAAACAATTAGCCAAAACTATTCACAATATGTAAGGCAGACCCTGGCTAAATCTGGGAAATTGTCAGGTAGAAGAAGACTTGAGAGTATCAATGCTTTTATATATGCATTTTTCCTATAAGAATAATATTTTTTTTAATGTTTTTCTTACTTCCCAAGTAACTCAGATATCAGTTGTCACTCGCTACACATCAAAGTCGCCGACGCTTTTGTCATTTAGCGAAACTAAAGTAACGCGATTCTTTCTAACTAATTTTAATTAAAATCTTAAGTGTTGGATATCTTATAAAATATATGGTAGATATTTTAATACGTTGCTATTTTTTAAATTTATATATAAATAATATGGAAGGGATATCTTCTTGTAAATTGTTAAAGAATTTTTTGTTATATCAATTGGAATAATATGTAAAACATGACAGACGAAGTCGCGGTTATTAACTAGTTAACCAATATATTTATTAATTAATTGTGACCGCAGTATACCTATGTATAAAAGTTTTTCCATCTTCGATTCTTCATCTTATGGATTCTTAATTCAGTATAATAATTTAAAGTTTTTTTGTCATATTCCTATAATTTCATTTAAATTTACATGCTAAAACTAAGAAAAAATCGAAAAAATTCTCCTGTTTATCTATAATAAAAAAGTTTTTCGTGTACAATTAGTCTAATTTTGAATTATTTTTTGAATTAAAGCGTTTTTTAAATGACATTTATATTTGAATAATTCTAACAGAAAAAATAATATTAAAATCTAGTTGGTTGTGATGTCAATACCCTTTTTACGTGTTTTTGTTTACGATTATTAATAAAATAGTTTCTTTACTATAAAACTATTATTATAGATTCTATTAAGACCATCTCGAATACTAAAAACATTTAGATAATGTGTTTTTCATCATCATTTGTTAAGTTTAGGTAAATTTTAATTTTATTTTATATGTATATTGAACTGTCCTTTTTTTTATATTCGTAACAAAATTCGCTGTCAATCACCAAAGAAACTAAATTAAATAAAATGCCTATTAAAAAACAAAACAATTACATTGAAAACATAAGTATATGTATTAAATTAATATAAAATATATATTTATATATACAAATGTTTAATGATTTAAATCTACTTTATATAAAACAGCAAAAAGTCCTATATTAAGTCAGTCAACTATCTTTTTAAATAAAACTAATATTTTTCGGATTACTATACCTACATACGTTATTTCATTATTTTAAACTACATACTCCCGAAGGTTTTGTTACTTTGCAGCAACCGTCATCACGGGCAGAGATGTGAACCAAAACTTAGGTAGTATGTAGTTTTAAAAATTATAGAATAACATACAGTAATCCGAAGATAGGTATTAGTAGAATATTCATTTAAATGAAAACTCTACTAATATTTCTAATATTCATTTAAATCAACATGAACTTATTAAATTATTATATTCCGATAAAGTATATAAATAGATGACAGACAGATAGACATAATTATCATCTCCCGTAAATGAGATATTTTAACTTTTATTAATGTATTTAAAAATATGTTAAACCGCTGTCGCCTGTCGGGATGTCTATAAATTAGTATAAACAAATAAAAGTAAATACATGAATAAAAAAGATCAAATTTAATTTACTAACACTTTTATAGAACTGTTTGTCTGTTTTCAGTGATTTTTACACACGTAAAAAACCTCTTAATAAATTAAACAATTCAGCCGAGGTCGCGTGTATGAACTAGTTAATATTTCTAAATATATAACCAATATGATGTCAGTAGCATATTAAAATTAAGTAATGTTACATTTTAATTTAAATCTGCATCTCTCATCACTTCAATGCAGTATTAAATTAATTTACTTTTGAATAATCTTCATTAGTATTAATAATAAAGCTTTTGTAACAAAACAAATATTGTATATTGTTTTTGTCGTAAACTAATTAAATATTTTTTTTCATCTCAGACGTGGGCCGTAGCGGGCAATGCAGGGAGCCGCCACTGCGCCCGCGCCTCCAGCGGCTGAACCACCGGCTACACAACGTGAGTTATACACACACACACACACACACACACACACACACAGAGACAGACACGTAAATACACGGACACACACACATACATATATTTCAATTTGTCAATTTAAGACGACAAAAAATCGATTTTCTTATTATTATGTACTCTAATCTTTATAAGAAAGTCGTGTTAGTTACTCTATACTTCAAGACACCTGTATGGGTTTTGGCTGAAACTTCGTGGAGAGATAGCTTAGAACAAGGGAAATGACATAGGATACTTTATTATAGAATTCAAAATCTTCTTCTACTGTCTTTAAGGGGGAATACAGTTCGCCCGGTCAGCTATACATCTAATTCTGAATCTATAAAGAACATTAACATCTCGTGATAATAAAGTACCAATCTCATTAATTTTTATCGCTAGACATTTTAATGTACATTAAAATCTGTAGACAATGCTTCATAAGAATCATCTAACAGGATGCGGACACGATCTCTGTAATGACGGGTCGTATGACGCGTGCTGTCGCCGGCGCGGTAACTCGACGACTGACCATTATATACGCGTGCTGTAACGAGACACCCGAACTACCCGCATTGTAAAAACTTTATAAACATATACAAACTTTTTATATTAAACTAGTTTTTGCCCGTGACTTCGTCCGCGTTAGTTTTGTCATTACTTATATATGTATAGCTGACCGGGCGAACTCTATTCCATTTTACAGGCCATTAATAATCAGGTTTTTCCTGTTTCAATCGAACAGAATGATTGACATATTAGTTAGTTGTCAAATCTAATGTAAAAAAAAACGTTTGTATGGGAAATAGAGAAGGGCTGTTTTTAGGGTTTTTTCGGCAATCATTCCAATTTTCCTCACCTTTTAAACCTTCCCTGGACTTCCAGGAGTATTTCAAGACTAAAATTAGCCAAATCGGTTCAGCCGTTCTCGAGTTTTAGCGAGACTAAGGAACAGCAATCCATTTTTATATATATAAAAGATTATTAATATTTAATTTTATAACTACATATATACTCATGATTTTTGATTACTTTGAAATTAAATGTTTATTTAAACGAATACTCGCGAAAGTATTAGGTCTCATTAAAGTGTACAGTATTAATTTTCAACTATTTTATCCGTCTAAGTTATTCCTTTAATCACTACACAAAACTAGATGTATTTTTGAATACTTTAAAATTTTTCAGCTATTATAATATGAAAAAAATTCTTTCTAACGTAATAAAGCTTTATATACGTCATTAAAATTATTATATGTAGTGAACCTTGGTAATTATTTGAATATCTTTGTACATAACTTATTTAATGTGCCGTCGACCAATAAAAAGGTACATAATAATATATACTTTATTATATATATATAACATTAACGTTACATGTTTTTCTTCATTCTTATCATTGGATGTACTTAAAAATTATAATGATAATAAAATCTTATCTTCTACACAAGTTTACTAATTAATAATTATATTTTTCTTGGTAAATGTACCTATTGGTTTTTCTGTTTATAAGCTTCAATGTAGATTAGAAAGAAATTAAAATAATTACTTCAGATTTTTCATATAAAATTTCAATCAAATCATTTAAGATTTATCCCGATAGAATAACACATACAATGGTTAACATTAAATATGATATGATACGATATGATTATGATATGATACATCTCTATCATACGATATTCATCATCGATATTTAAGTATATCAATAGGGAAGTATGTACAATAAGTGTACACTTACACGCAAGTATGACAAGGTTGCTATACCTACTCACCACTGATACTACAAACATATAACCTTAGTACTAGCTTCCGTTTACTTCAAACGTACTGTTTCAACGTATTAACAACAAAACTCTAAGTTATTAATATGACTAACATACATTAAATTTAACTTGTACTAAAGAACAAGATGACGTTTTTGTGCCAACCCTTAATGACGTCATATTTGGCACATCTAAGTGGAAATACGATGTTTGCTTTAAAATATTTCATTTAACGTTATTAAATATACTTATATAGGAATGAATGAAATGAATGTACTTAATTCTCATCATTAAATTCTAAGACAATAGTTAGTTTGCGCAGATGACCAGCCAGCAGCTGTGCCCACAAGATCTCTGTGTAAACAAGTCGAGATATATCGACATATTTTAGTGATGTACCTCACCTATAGTGACGCGCCGTGTAACTGTGAATCGATAAAAATATCCGGTCCATTTACATATACGGACAATTGGACCGTACTTATTGTGGGCTCATATTATCTAACAGATAAGATAAAAAATATTCTGAATCATACGGTTAAGGCTCAGTTTATTTAAATAAGATTTTAATTCTATTAATATCGTTAAATATATTTAAAAAATATATTAATAATTTTTATTGAATTTTATTTATATTGAAACATTTATTAAATGCTCCTTAAGTTACAAGATGAAATTACTATGTCTTTAATATGAAAATTGTCTCAGTTTTAAATTGTTTTTCAACTATGCTATTGACATTAATTTGACTTAAATTTTACAAGCATTTTATATTATATGTACATAAATATACTCTACCAAAAATAATACTTTAGGTAAATTATTAAATCATATTAAAGATTATAAAAGATTATTTATCTATTATAAATCCTTACCAGGTGTTGTTAATGTATGTTATCCACGTACAACTAACGCCATCTCACGGCCGTACAAGCGTTTCTCATCAATGCTAATTGATACTTTTCCGTTCGGAGAAAGCTGTCCATTGATGAACCATACATACATACATACATGCTAAGATTATCCTGCTCGTGGTGTAAATTGCTAATTAAAAAGTAAGAAAAATTCATATATTTTTGTTTATAATTGTTACGGACTTCATCATATAAATTTGATTGTGAGATCATACTAAGGTATAGCAACTAATAAATGTATTATCTTAGTCATCTATATATTATATAGAGTTAGTTTAGTTCTATATATTAATATGAATTTTATATATAGTACCGTAAATAACAGAAAGTTTCAAGAGCAAGACCGTTAAATCGTCGCGGAAGGAGCGATCCTGACTCGCATTTATTATAACAATATGGACGTCATATTGAATAAAGAATATTATTATTGTTTTACAAATAACTTCTTTTAATATTTCATATATTTTGCAACATTTTTGAAAATCGAATTCTGTTTTCAATTAAACAAACAGTCAAACGATTATATACTTTATAACATACATATACAGTACATTCCAATCACGAATATTATTATTTAAAAATTCCACATTTTCAAAAATGGAATGCAGATTCCATCGTATCAATTCCGTCATAGGATTATGTGTCTTATATCTATATGTTATAATATCATTATAGCTCGATATGAATAGCCGGTGTAACATTCTAGGACTCGAGATTCGATACCGTACAGCGGCGAGCGGTATTCGTTACGTCCCGGCCATATCAATCAAATTATAATATGCAGCTACCGTTATCATAAGAGGGCTCTATTACAAGGGGATAAGTTCTAGAATCGCTCGCAGCCGGGCGGCGGGTGCGATTTAAATTCCGTATAAGCGGGGTAGAGGAAGTCATGGTGCTATGTATGTCACATTTTCACTATGAACTTGGGTGAACTCGAATTTCGATGGCGTTCATGGTTTCTACTTGAGATTGTTCCTCGAAGGAGGTTGTATACTTGTATAGCACAGATACAAAATAAAACAATTAGATTAATGACAGCTGACGTTGACAGTTTTTAGTGAAGAAAATTTTTAGGGTTGCCAATTTATAGGTTCTATTTTTATAAGGTCTTATATATCTTCATACGAAAATTTAATTTAATTTCGTTTTTATATTTAGGAGTGAAAACGCAATGAAGATTTTTCCCATTCAAAATATTAGTATCAAATAAATATTACTTATATACGATATAATTGTTATTCTTCAAAAGGTATATAAAATTGTTTTTCTTAGATAATGATATCAACAGGTATAATAACGTTTGAGCAATAATTTTCGATAATATTCTCGTCTTGAGACAGAGATAAGTTAAAAGAACAAAAGACTTAATTTCTGAGTAATATGAAAGACGAAATGCAAGAATGCGTTCCCAAAAAGCGTCATTTCATTAATACAAGGAAATAAATACATACGAAATAACCTGACTTGGGCTGTAAATAAATTTAATTATATACATATAAAGATTTGTTTATTAGTTTAAACCTGTTGGCAAGAGTTGGTTAGAGCAAGCATATATTTTACACTAGATGCGATTATTCTAAGTCTGAGACTTATAATAGAGAAATTCTTAGACTTAATAAAGACTGAGACTTACATAGAGGGATGATGCAAGAAAAAGGAAAAGGTACCACGAAAATGAAGTGAAAATCTTGTGTCATAAAAATGTTTTTTTCTAAATAATTATCATTGTGGAAATACGAAAAATTATAACGATAATCTTTCTTTTTCAACCTAAATAGTACCCTCTAATATGACAATAAGTAATAAAAGTAATTATACCAAAAAATATATTCTCGAATGATCATAATAGATTAAAATTTTTCCATTATTTTAACAAAATAACAGTTGTATATAGATAAAAGGAATGTACCAATATCGTATTGCATCAGAATGTGATTACAAATTCTTAGGAATCGTAAAACACACAATCAGGTGAATTCATTTTATTACATAAAATAAAGATGCATATTGAAAACGTTTCAAACATGGCCGTTGCACAATCATAGCAAAGTTTTTCCTGCGATTTTACTCTCTATTTTCTTACTAATTTGATTTTATTCTCTACGACGTCAGAATTTCATTTTAATATAAACTAATTGGACAATTGGTCCTTTGAAGATATTTGTGAGCGACAGCGATTTCATACAAATTATAAATCTTATTTGTACGTAAATTATACCATTATATACGATGAATGAGATATTATTGTAATGATTCATTAAATTAATTTTGCGTATAAATATAACAAACATACATACATGCTTATAGATTAATATTATTATATATAGCTACTATAACGCCATAGGGAGGTTTTTGGCCTACTGATGCCACATTGGCCAGAAGGGTTGGCATAGGGTTTGGTTTCGAGATTTCCTTCTCTAGGTAATTCTGAAAGTATTTAGACATCACTGACATACGGTGAAGGAAAACATCGTGAGGAAACATGAACTTATAGTTTCACAATTATAAGTTTGAAATCACCAACCCGTCTTAAGCAAGCGTGGTGATTAATGCTCAAACCTTCTCCATGAGAGATGAGGCTCAGCAGTGGGCTCTGATAGACTGATGATGATGATGATAGGTAATCCTTGTGGCGCGAATTGGGAGAAGCCTATGTCTAGCAGTGGACCAAGATTGTATAAATGATGATAGAATGAATACTATAGATTTAAGAAATGGTCCTTGTAGGTGCAACAAATAATGTAGTTGTTCTAGTAATCTTAAAATTCCTCTCAATTCCTCTTATTTATAATTCCTTTATCCGTAATATTATTTCGTAATGTAACTCGATCTTTTACCGGATGTTTTTTGAACCTTAGTCTGTTGTTTTATTATATATGTATATGTAAGTGCGTCATCGTAATTTGAAACTAAATTAAAAACCTAAACAGCTCTATATATTCATTGATATATTTTCAGATTGATATATAATTAAAAATGTCAAATTTCTTTTAGGTAATTTATTTTCTTTGAAATTATCTTAATTTTTTGACGTCATTTTGTTTGTTTTGTTACATTATGATATTATATATAACGTTAGGTATTTCCCTTAGCTGATACTATTGATAATATATATATGTTGATAAGATTTTAAAACGAAACAACACGTCATCAATAAAATGGCGTCTGGTTAGTATTGATTTTCCTCCAGCCAACCAGTGATCGACTCGGTTATCTATGTATATAAAGTACATCGAAACTAAGATACTATCGCATTTAAGAGGCTAGCTATCGACATTTTTGAATATTAAGACGTGTCTTGTGTCTGTATACGAGACAATGGCTGATTCACGCTGCGGTCTGCACATAGCTACAGGATATTGACCCTTACGGCGCAAAACAACGCAATATTTACAATCAATAACAATATTAGATGTATTTCTTAATTAATTAAAGTCGCAAACCGCTTGCAATCATGTTTTGTATTAAAAAAATTGTTCAATCTATCAGCCGATTGTCGGAACTGATTCACAATAAGCGACATCTTGTTATATAATTCTAATAAAATACATTAGTACAAGCGACTATGACTCATCTATTGTGGAGTTTTCTTGGAATAGTGAAATGAAAGTCCCAGTTATTCAAACATGGGCGTCGCTTTGACTTGTTCCTTTGTTTTTGCAGAAATCAAAACAGAAGTCATCGTCGAGGCCAAAGTTGACAGCGACAGAGAAATGAAGATCGAACAGGAGTCGCGCGCCACGCGCACCACCAGCATAGACAGTGACAACAGGAGTGACAGGAGCGAAGAAGATGACTGCAGGAGGGCCAGGAAGAGGACGGCTTCAACATCACCGTCACCCATACCCTTGGACAAAAGAACAGCCCGCTTCGAGTGTCGCAAATGCCTCCAGCGTTTCGACTCCATCAACGCGTTCGATCTGCACCGGTTCACAGCTCACGGTGACGACAACAGATCAGGATTCGACGACTACATAGATTACTCCAGCAAAAAGTTCCAAGACATGATACACCCTCACATTACAGAGGGGCTGCGTTGTGATCACTGCTCCCGCGAGTTTCCCACTGGACAGATCCTGGATATTCACAGGAAGACATGCGGCGGCTCCACCAGAATAACCAGCCCTGACCGGGATCGCAGGGAGTTCTTCGCTAAGCTGGACTTAAGGAACAGGTCCTTCGGTATACCGGGGACCTTGACCCCACCTATGGATCGCTTCACACCAAAGTTTGACGAAACACACCTCGCTAATGGAATCAGACCTATCGATGCCGCTAGAGACTTGGCCGATATTCAATCAATACTGAACGTAACATCTGCTGGCAGTCTCCTGGAAAGACTTACGGGGAGTCGTGTGGCGTTAGAGAGTTCAGTACTCACACCTCCCGACACGGTAGTTAAAGAACGAGAACAAGAGGAGACCCAGGATAACTTTGCCGCTGAGTTCAGGAGAATGAAGCTCCGTGGAGAATTCCCTTGTCGACTGTGTCCCGCAAAGTTCCCAAACCTCAGAGCTTTAAAGGGACACAATCGGGTTCATCTGAGTGGAACCGGCCCCGGGCCTTATCAGTGTAACATGTGCCCGCATGCGTCCTTGGATAAAGCAGCTCTAGTAAGACACATGCGTACTCATAACGGAGACAGACCATACGAGTGTGCTGTGTGCAACTATGCGTTCACAACTAAAGCTAACTGCGAACGCCATCTAAGAAACCGTCATGCGAAGATTACGAGAGAAGACGTGAAGCGATCTATCATTTATCATCCATCCGAAGACCCTAACAATGATGAGGTGAATTCTAAGCTCGCTCGTGAGGAAGTCAAGAGGTCCTTGGCCTTCCACACGCCGGATGTTGACAGACGCAATGAATCATCTGGACGGAACACACCCCTGACTCATTTCAATCCCAGTTTCATCACCGATCGACACCCTGTCACTTCTCTGACTAAATCCTTACCTGAAACACCTACGTTAACACCGAGAGAATCTGAGCAGCCCATGCCAAGGATAAAGGTCAAAGGAATCGGCCAGTTGACCCAAATTCCTGAATTTAGGACACCAGAGTTAACATTTAAACCAAACGACATACAGGCCGAGGCGTACAGTGAAGAATCACCAGTAGACCTCAGCACGAGTGACAACAACAACTGCGATGTTTTAGATCTCAGCAAGAAGAAACGCGATGTAGATGAGGACGATACAAAGACAACACCTCGCTCTGCTTTTGATAATTCATCTGCATCCGCTGCTGCCACCGCCGCTGCATCAGCTTTCGAAAAGACGAGACTCCTTCTAGCTCAGCAAAGACTATTCGAAACCTCTCTACCGAAAATCGATCCAGCTTATTACGCTACTCAACTTTCTCAGCTCTATGCCAGCGCAGTCCCAGGCTTGCCTGGTCTGCCGATACCATCCTCATTCCCCATAAACCCATACTTTCTCCAAACTTCTTTTTTTCCCCATCCAACAGATTCGCAAGAAATAACTGAAATCAAGCAGCGTATTCACAAAGAAATATTCAGAGGTCTAAGTATGTCCGGCGGGAGATTAGTGGACGATACTGAAACTCAGCTCAAACAGGAGCCGGAAGAAGAGGAAGTTAAACCTATCCCAGTAGCCTCGACCCCGACTCCTCCTCCCCACGCTGAATCTCCCCGTCCATTAAGTAACCCACTAGTAACACAGAACGACTCCGTCAAGATGGTAATAAAAAACGGCGTACTTATGCCGAAACAAAAGCAAAGACGATACCGGACTGAAAGACCGTTCTCCTGCTCTCAATGTTCCGCGCGCTTCACACTACGCTCTAATATGGAACGGCACGTCAAACAACAGCATCCTCAACACTGGAGCGTCAGGCGTCCTTCACCGAGAGCGCCCCCGCCCTATCCTAATACAGACACTCTAGCCGATCGTGTGAAATATGCCTTACTGGCTCGTCACTTGGAGAGACCCTTGCAGGCAGACCGCTCTCCTGTACGAAGAGACTCAGATGAAGTTGCGGACAACGAAGAAGATGAAGACGACACTTTGGTCATTGACGAAGAACCGGAAGACCGGAAGCCCGAGGAACACACGGCCGCTAGACGAGCCGCAGCTGAAATCCTCATGGCCTCGTGCCAGCAAGAAATGCATAAGGATTTTGATCTCAAAATAGCCGGAAATCTTATTAACAAACCGGTCCCCATCACTAGTGACAAGGTAGAAGCTAGCGCGGATCTTGTAGCAACTCAAGACGCCGTACCAGTTGTCCCAACTCGCAGTGACGAAGAAGAAGACGAGGAGGGTCTAGTGGCGTCCACCAGTGAGGGAAACAATTCGGGAAGCGATGAAAATAAGTAGGTTGAAACTAACCCCCTGGAAATACCTATTAAATACCTAACAAAAACTAATTCTTCAATATTATTACAGATCTGAATCCGACACTGGTACGCAGCCACCAAAGAAGAAATCCGCATACAGTCTAGCTCCCAACCGCGTCTCCTGTCCGTACTGCCACCGCAAGTTCCCGTGGTCATCATCACTCAGACGCCATGTTCTCACACACACGGGACAGAAACCTTTCAAATGTCCTCACTGCCCTCTTCTATTCACAACGAAATCCAACTGCGACCGTCACTTACTGAGAAAGCACGGAGGTTCAGCGAAAGCGATCCTCGCCGAACCAATTCCAGACACCATAACACCTCAGAACAACGAAAGCAGATCTGTACCTGAGAGGCCGTTTAAATGTGCATCATGTCCGACTAGCACGTTTTCTTCTATGGAGACATTGAAGAAACATATGTCTTCTCGCCACGGAACGGCTGAGTCACAGCCGGATTCACCAAACCCTGAAGTAGAAGATTCTGATGGTAGTCTAGTATTCAAGTGCCACCTATGTGAAGCGTCATTCGGGGACCGTTCCGGAGCCCTAACACACTTGGCGTCAGTCCACGCGGCGGAGTACGAACAGCTCGTAAGCAAGGGGGCCCTGGACGCTGTTAGTGATCGAAGTGAAAGCGCTGATGATGATGAGAAGGGGAAATTCCCAGATCACGCCAACAGGAAGGTAGGCGTACATAAGTATCTATATATATAAAAGAAATTAGTTTTAGATTCACTATTTTTAACTCTGAGGCTGTTGGGATAAGGTTGGAAATTATCGAGCCGATAGCTTAGAACAAAGAGACGAACATTTTGTTCGTTAAGAAAAATAATTTAAAAAATCCAATTTCTTATTATTTATATCCTCTATTGCAGACTAGAATTCGCATGATCAGATATATTATTATCAATACATATATTACCATTAACGCTAAAAACTAATATTATAAGATTAAAGCTACCATGAAATATATATGTATAGTTGTTTCCATATAATAACTAACCCATTATTCACAGGTCGTATGTGCATTCTGTGTCCGTCGCTTCTGGTCAGCGGAGGACCTCCGTCGTCACATGCGGACTCACTCCGGAGAGAGGCCCTTCGCCTGTGACCTGTGCAGGCGACGATTCACACTCAAACACAGCATGCTGAGACACAGAAAGAAGCACAGGGAGGACAGTGATGATGAAGACTCGCCCAGAGATAATGGGTGGGTTGATTGTACTAGAAAGATTTTGTATAGTCACTATATATGCTTTGACCTACTTTATCATGTGTTTTTAAGATACATTATTATCAATTACTGCTATATAAATTAATAGAAAACTGAATTTTTTGACGGACCTGTTTTCGAAACAGGCAGAGACACATTAATTCCTCGGAATGGTTATTATCATTCTTAATACTATTTCCAAAGCAAAAATATGTACAAATTGACACATTAATATTTCGATGTATTATTTAAATCTAGTATCCTTTGTAGATACCGCTACCACGACGAAGAAGGTTCTGGAAACGAGATCCCCAGCAACGTGAACAACAATAACTCCCCGCCGGCCGCCGACAAGAAACTCAAGATAGAAATGACGTCGCGCAAATATTCATCGGAGAACGAGAACGACACGGAAAATGGCGGAGATCTGATTGGGAAGTTACTCGGGATACCTGACAAGACCATCATCAACAAACTGCTCTCATCAGCGGACGAAGCTGCCAAGTTCCTCGGCGTGAACAAATGAGAGTACGCATTAGTTCTCGTGACGCCCGCTAGGCTCATACTAGCGCCGCGAGGACTAAAGCTTGCGACGTCGCAACCACGTACAACGCCATCTACCAACGAATAGATGTACTTCTAAGCTTATACTTCTAGCGCCATCTACCAACGAATAGCTTATATTACGCAGGTGCCTTTCGCTGCCTTAGTGTATAATACCGTCCTTTCTGCCTTATGTTGTATATATTTTTTATCGTGGGTGTTATCAACGAATATATTTAGTGCCAGTACAAGTACACTGACTTTGTGGTGTTACGTGTAGGTTACTGTAGGTATAGGGTAGTCGTTACTTGACTAGACACGTTTGCATTTTCATCTAGTCGCATTCTTTACACATCTCCATTCAATAGTTGTGAACCGCAGCCAAATATGATATCAAATCCAAAATTCTCTAGTCAATATCTTAACTTTCTTGCAACCAAATATCATTTCGCGGATTCATTGTTCGTGTTATATAGGGTGTTCAGTGTATATCCTACAACGATGCGTGCTAACTTTAATATAGTTATATATAAGACAGTCTTTAATCTAAATCTATCTTCTCACTTATATCTTTTAACACTATTTGTAAATATTTTATTCGCCTCACGGTGACTTTCGTTTGCTCAAAATTATGGCATTTCTTATTTATAATTATATTTGTTTTTATTTAAGAAATAGGATCTCTGTTATTCTTTACGTACCAAAGTTGGTGGACATTTGTTTACCGGTGTGGTAATAATTGTTTGATATTTAATATATATATTTTTTATTTTATTTCGGTGCAGTGGGTTTAAAACTCGTTAGTGTAAGGTAGTTAGTAATATTCAGTCTCCTCAATGGATCGACGAATCATACGCTAGAATATACCTAAGTTGGATTTGCTTTGTATAATAAAGATGCAGATTATATACCAAATACAAAATATATATTATATATAAGGATTAACTTGCATAAGCAATATTATTTATTAATTAGATTGAAATATATATAACACATAAGCTTTTAATTGAAGAATATAATATATTTGTGTGAATATATCTGATATTTTTTAATTTAGTGTTGCTAATAGTAAAATTCCTGCTTAATGTCAATTATAGTTAAAGGAATATTGGAAATTTAAAAAAAAATTGTAATTATATAATTTCCAATAGTTTGTAATATTAGTTGCTTATTATGGATGTTGAAATTGTAACTTGTGCTTTGTTTCTGTGAATGTTATTTAAATGTTTTAATTATAATTATGATAAGCACTTACTTAGTATTATATTGTATTGTAAGTAATCATAAGATGTGGCAACACCGCTTGGCCTTTCAAAACGTAGTGTGTTAATATATAAAAGTTATTTAAGATATTATTGTTAAATAAATTACAATTTACCATTATTATATGCATGTTTAATTATAATAATATTATTATTGATAATTATTATAGTAAGCGTATTCACTTCACTTTTTGCCTCTTGTCTTTTTTGCAATATGAGTGTCGTTTTTAAAACGTTTGTCAAATACATTATGGTGGATTAATAAAGAAATATTGCTTCTTATATTTATGGTCTCTTATTTTTACTGCGAAATTATCAAATACACATTAAACATTCATTTATAGGGCTTTTAATATTATATTATTACAATTTCACATTATAATGTCACTAAATACAAGTTTCTGTGAGTTACTAACAGATGTCGCTACTTGGTATTTCTATATAACATGAAAACAATATGTTTCCTTAATATTAATTTTATTAAAATAAGTAAGTATTTAAGATGTTAAATAAAATTAATATACTTAATATGTGACGAGAATAAAAAATTCTTACATTTCTGAACATATTTCTTATCAGTGTTGCCAGAAATAAATTTTCATTTAGATATAATGAAAAACCAAATCCTTTACTACAACTTCACTTACAACATTTAAAACATTATCATCAAGTTTAATAAATATTTTTTGAAGTATCTGACATTCAAATTAATTATAAAATATTAGACATAAAAACTATTAGATTGTTATATTATTATTGTAGATGTTATGACAGACACAAAAATCATATGAAAATATAAATTCTATTTTGTTAAATGGGATTTCAAGAAATTATCAATAATATTAATTACATGAGTCATGAAATATTTTTTAATAATATTAATTGCAACAATTTTGTAATATAGAACTTATTTCATAACTTTTCTCAGGATTTTAAAAACTCAATATATGAATAAAGTAAAAATTATTATTTTTTATTTTAAAATTAAAATATTTTAATTATATATTATTAAAAAAAATATTTGACCTTGAAGTAAAAGTAAAAATGTATACTTTAAAACTTAACTGATACTCATGAACTGGCAACTCTAAATAGGTGAAGGAAGGAATTTGAAGAAATAGAAAGAAGTCGCTAATTTATGCGGGACCGCGTCTTTATTTTCAGATAAAATCGTTTAAGTATTAGTGTTAATTAATAGATATAACGTGGTTCATAGAATAAATAGCGAAGTTGGATTAGGTATGAATTAATTGTTTACATTCTTAAATTGTAATTAAGTGTCTAGCTTAGCTTGTTTTCTATGCAATGCATTCCACATAGTGACGTAGGTAGAAAACTATAATGCACTATTACCACATACATTATTTTTATTGACTATTGATTAACTGTTGAATTGTGATTTTAATATGTTTATGCCACTTTTATGTTGTTTACACTGTTGTTAATAATATTTCAGCTAAAAAAAAACCATCAATATGGGGGACCAGCAATTTTTCCTAAAATGGAACGACTTTCAAACGAATATGGTGACTTCTTTCAGACATTTGAGGGACGAAAAAAGTTTCACAGACGTGAGTGCTCCATATATATTAGCTTTTATAGCATCTTATTATTTTATAACCTCATAGTTTGTTTGGATTCGTGATGTGTATATTAAAATAATGTACATACTAAATAATGAAGTCGATCGAGTGTATAAATAAGCTTAAAAGTTAAAAGCATCTTAATTACATTAATTGGATCAATTTAACGCCTGTTCAATATAAAGCTGACATAAATATATTTAAAATAATGATTGATGAGAAATTCATTATAATAAGTTTGACTTATATGTGAAATATTACAATTTAGAATATATTAAATAATTTTTGAAAAACTAGATTGTTAAACTATCATTGTGTATCCTGTCACAGCTAGAATGAATAGCTTCCTGTGATATTTACAAATTCTTAATTTATTGACCAAACATGAACTAATGACATCCTCTTACAAGTTACAAAGAGAATTATATTTTGAAAGTATTAATTCAATTTTGTATTATAATGAGTTATTATTAAAAATTCTCATATTTGAAGGGAAATCAATAATAAGAAAAAAATTGTTCATATTGAAATACAGGCAATTACTTTCAAGTAATAAAATGTTAAATTCATTTAATGTTTTACTCCATAACTGTCGAGAATTAAATTTTAAATTCAAACATAAAAAATAAATATGACACATTGTTCTTCTTTCATTGTGTTTTGTAAATAGATTTATTTGTTTTAGAACTATATTTTCTATAAAATTATTTGTGTTTTGTGTAATTTGGTTTATATACCATAATATTCTGGTTTTAATTATATTAACTCTCATCTGAATATCGACTTACAAATAATTATTGATTTCAAAACAACTGAAATTGAAAGATTATTCAATAAAATTATTTTCTTCATGTTTAAATTACAATATATATAAGTTATACCAATTATATTGGAGTTAACGGTAAATATATTTGATTAAATGTAAAAATGTTATTTAATTATGCATATTTCTTTTCTAGGTAACACTAGCATGTGAAGGACAAACATGTAAAGCACATAAAATGGTCTTGTCAGCGTGTAGTCCTTATTTTAAAAGTTTATTAGAGGTATGCTCACTTATAATATATTAAAATAAAGTGCTTTATTTGATCAAAGTTTGTAAATTAATAATAATGTTAAAATAACTGTTCATAAAAAGTCTTTTATCTCTTTTAATGTTTAATAAGAGTAATTTTATACATATTTCTGTCATTATCATTGTTTTGTACTGATTATATATAATTAATTATTGTCTAATTCCAGGAGAATCCATCAAAACATCCCATAATAATCTTAAAAGATGTTTCATACCAACATCTCCAAGCTATATTAGAGTTCATGTACGCCGGGGAAGTGAATGTATCACAGGAACAGTTGCCGGCCTTCCTCAAAACCGCTGCTCGTCTTAAGGTATAATAGTAATTATAGTAATATAATTATTAATTTATAATATGATGTATCTATCAATTGTTCTAATATGATAAACAATGTGTTATGTTGCTTTCCATTTCTATATAACTGCTAAGTCTTGTTTAAATATGTACATAAGATTTTTAAATATTTTAAAATATCCATTTAATGTTTGGTAACTTACAAAATATTTATATTTGCTACATTTAAAAGTCTGTATATATGATAGAACAATTTATTTATTTTTTTGCTTTTGTATTATTGATTATGTTGATAGTAAGAAATTAAAAAGTATTGAGTCAAGGTGAAAGAATTAAAAATGTTTATACTACATTTTATTTAAAACTTGTCTCTTGAGGTTTTTTATTTGCTGTTATAATGTATTTCTTTTTTCTTGTTAAAGTATGAATATTATTTTTGTTTTCAGGTAAAAGGTCTAGCAGAACCACCACCGCAAATGCCAAGCATCAAAAGGGAAGGCTAGCAGTAAATAAATACTAGTGATTTAACACCAACGTTACAACCATTGTAAGGTTATTAATTATTTTCATAAAATACGGTCCTAAAATTATACAAAAAAAATATATGAAAGCAATTTTAAACAACTACATTGTAGTGTCTTGGTTTGTGTGAGTTATTGATCCATAGTGTTAATGTTTGATATTCATTTGATATTATTTGGCTTATACTACGGACCTAATTATTTAGCTAATTCAGGCGTTCACAGCCACTTAAGCAATACATAGTCGAATGGACGATGTGTGACAACAGTATGTGGATCGAGCAATATAGTTTTGCTACATTGATGTTTTTGACTGCTGTATAAGTTGAATGTGTATTATTTTCATTTAATATAGACGAGCACTCCATTGTGTGGTGCCTTTAAATTGTATTTAAAGGAAACGGGAAATTCATATGATGACAATTTATCAAAGATATAAGTTATACAGGGTGTGATGCTGAACACACTTTGATCTATCCCACTTAGTTACCTAGCAACCAAAGTCTTAGCTCGTATAAACAGATAACCCAACAAAGTGTGCCCGACATCACATCACACACTATGTATGAAAGTCAACATCGGAGTATTCCATTGCTGGCTATATATAAAGTGTGTTATATACTCGACCGACAGATGCCTTATAATCTAATTTCCAATACATATGTCTTATAAATCAGATGCATGTTTTATATGTAAATTTAACAGAACAGAAGAATATATTTTAGTTATTTATAAATATTACAATTAGACATAATGTATTGGAATGCCTTAATACTTGCTTTGTTAGCATTGTAAGGTGTTCGATGTAGTTTCAAATCATTATTGTTATTATTATTTTTTCCAACAAAGGCATAATACTTTAAATAACTCTTCTTTAGGTTAAGTTTTCATTTGTCAAAAATCTTTTTTTTTTTTTGCTATTTTTACTTAAATTAGGATTACGTTGAAATTAAATTCTAAATTAGTACAAAACAGATTTTGCTGTTTATTAAACATTTTGTATGTGTCTCATGTTTTTGTTTCCTTCTTGTATTTCGGTTCTCATTTATTTTTTAATGAATTAATACTTCTCCTTGAGCTGTAATGTTAGTTGTATAAATGTAAATCTGATATTTTTAGATGATGTAATGGGATGCTGGATAGATCACGTGGACTAGTGAACTATGTAATGATTGAAATTATGAAAGATTTGTAATTTTAGATAATAATAAAAATAATTAATACAATTTTCTTATCTTTTACTTCAATCTACATGACTGACCAAATGAAATTTTAAGTTGATAGACATTATTCAAGACAACACATAAAAAATAAATAGTAAATAAAATGAGTTAGGCAGCTTGTGATATCAGCATTTTATTTCATGAAACATTTCGCAATACTGTTGTTAAAGGTAACAAAGTAAAGTTTTAATATTTTCTTGTATTATTTCCAGTTTTTTATATAAAAAATATATATTAATAATCAACGAGATGTCACACCACTGTCACCAAGATCAATTAATAGACAAAATTATCACTGGAAGTAGAATGATTCTGGGATATGACAAATACTTTGAATAAAAAATATTTATTACATACAGAATGTAAAAAAAACAGTTCAACGTTAATATTTATACGTAGGTACTATTAAGATTTTAAAACGTAAAGTGTGTGTAACTTAGTATCATATAACATTTTTGACCGAATTTGTAAAGAAAACTATTTTATAATCTTTTAATATGAGGTCAATCATCTCGAAATTAAAATAACAACAATAATAAAGTAATGAAATTTATTTGTTACATTTATATTTTGCACAATAAAATATATATTACAGCTTTAAAAAAACAAAATGCATTTTTTGGAATGACAGCAAGAAAAACATAATATTATACAAACTTGAACTTAACACAGCCATTATGATAAATAAATAAATAAAAATATAATCAAAAGTAATTAATAAATTAACTTTTTGAATAAATTTGGTTTTTAGCATTAAAATGTAACAATATGGCAACACAATAGGAACATTTGAAATAATAAATATGAAAAACATTTCTGTTTAAACTTAAAGGTATATTTTTGTATATATTTTTGGTAAAACGCAAGTTTCCAGTCATAACTCGTATAAATAATAACCTCTTATAATGTATACACTTCAAATTATAAATAAACAAAATAATATGAAAATATTTGACTAAAATATGTATTTCATTAATATTTATTTCATATAACAACAAAAAATCACTGCAATATATTTGGTAAAGACTTTGGTTAAATTAATTTAATTTAAATTATAAGTAAACAATGGCGGCTGGTGGGTAATAGAACTGGTGGTGCACTTTACTAAAATATTAAAATTGAAAAATCCAACAAAACATAACGAAATGTCAAAAACGGCTCAATTCGTCATACATCGGGTGCTCTCGGTAAACTCCGGCCGCTCGTGCGGCGCTCGAGAACCGACTCATTACTCGGTACATTTCTATGAACTATCTTTTGTTTCACGCGTCAGGCGTATTAATGCGTATCTTATACAAGATGTATTAACAGTCCTCGTGCACTCACCGAAGCGCACGATATGAGTTTAGTAAAGCGCTCAAACTTTTTGACCATAATTAGGGAATTTAATTTTTTATCCGTTTTTATATGTGTAAAAAATAAATATTAAAATGGTTATTTAAAAAAAAAGATGAAGTAATATTTTGTAATTTTTAAATCTTTTGAATTGGTGGTTCAGCGCACGAGTGCACTTAAGGTACAGCCGCCACTGTAAGTAAATAAAACACTGGTAACATTATAAATGCTTCGTGTGACAGAAATCCTTCATCCTCACACTACAGATGAAAATTATTTAACTACTATTAAAATAAATGCTTGTATTTGTATGGACGTTGTTAAAAATTACTAAACACAATTTTTAGGTCAATAATAAGTTTTTCAGTATCACTTCACAAATTATTAATAAATACAGTAATAGATACATTGTATATATAACTACAAAAAAAATATTAATTTAGTAGCCATTTCGTTTGGTGTATTTTATTTGAATGTATAAGTACTTTTAAATGAAACTAATATTTTTCGGATATACCACGCGTCTTTATCGTGATGACGGTTGCTGAAAAGTAGCCAAAACGTCGGCAGTATGTAGTTTTTATCAAAAATAAAGTCACGTATAGTCCGTTAGACTTAAAAACAATTCAAACTTTTATTCACTTGACATTGCGTTGTCAACATTCGAAGTTGCTACCATTACAAAGGGTGAAGTGCGGGGCGGAGTAAAAGCCGAATAAACCGTTTCAAAACTAGAAAAGAACGTGGCATTTAAAAATTTGAGATCTCACCTACACTAGCCCTGTGCACTCACACTAATACAAAGCTCAGCTTAAATCAAACGCACTATAGTATATGCGAAAAATATTAGTTTCATTTAAGACTCGACAAATCTTAGATCTCATTATGTATATGTAGTGTATGTTATTATCATTGTCTATACCCCTGTGGGTTCTTCTCCTGCCACCTCCAAGTATCCTCACACATCTGTTCCAGGTTCCTGGTTGCTTTCCATCCGAGGAGTGTCCTCGCTAAGGTCACATCAGCATAATTAGCAGCGACATCACCAGCTCGTCTTCCTACCACACGGTAAGGCACTTGTTTTCCACTCACACGCTCAAAGGATGACACTAGTTGAAGAACAGACTGACCTTGACCGGTACCTGTAGTTTTATATATAAGAATCTTATGCTTATAAATGCCTATTAGATTCAAATGTATAAGCATTATATTTTCTCATAAACATATAAGCAGTTTCAGTTTATAGTCAGTGGTGGCCTAATAGTTAAAAGGTCCGCCTCTCATGCACGAGGGCGCTGGTTCGATCCTGGCAAGTACCAATGTGATATTTCCGAGTCATATGTACTTTCTGAGAGTATTTAGACATCACTGATTAATGCATTCCCAAAGAGGGTTGATGTCAGGCAGGCGGCCGGTCATAAAAACAATTAGCCAAAACTATTCACAACATGTAAGGCAGACCCTGGCTAAAGCTTGAAAATTGCCAGTTAGAAAATATAAGCAGTTTCAAATAAAGTTACTATCTATCCATATCTTATCTCATCAAAAAGTAGATTTAAATGTAATTATCAGTATTTTTTCAACATATCTACATACCCAGGTTAACAGCGTGGAATCCTCTGAAGTTATTGTCATCAAATAGTCTAGCTGCTCGCAAGTGTCCATCAGCTAGGTCCATCACATGTACATAGTCCCTCACACCCGTCCCGTCAACAGTTGGATAATCATCTCCAAACACCTGCAACTCCTTGAGACGACCCACGGCCACCTGGAAACGTAAATATGTAACATATTGAATACTATCAGTATCCTACTAATATTATAATTGCGAAAGTTTGTGAGTGTATGTGTATGTTTGTTACTTCTTTACGCTCAAACGGCTGAACCGATTTTGATGAAATTTTGTATACAGGAAGTTGACGTCCAGGAATAACACATAGGCTACTTTACATCCTGGAAATCCCGGAAATGCGCGGGTAACACCGCGGGGCGCAGCTAGTAGTATATAAGTTAGGTTTTAAACTGAATTGTATGTATATATCTTTGTTGTGGTGTTAAAAACTATTCATCTAATAGCACTCAGATATCTGTTATATCAATTGTTGGCAAATAACCATATTAGTCTCTATACATATGGAATGTAAATTACATGTTTTTAGACAAACAATTAATGTGTCTGTTTGTATTATCATAGACTTTTAACTGAGATCAGTTAAAAGTCTATGATAATACAAATATAACTATAGAGCATGATTTTATGTAGAAGAACATTGATAGATTCATTCACTGACATGGACAGAGGCATTGTAACTTATAGCTCATTTGATAAAGAGACTGAAACACTACACAATAAAGTGCAGGTTCAAATGTGAATTATACCTATATCATAACAATTAAGGTTTCAATTATTTAAAAAACTTATAAGTATTTAATGAAATCTAAGATTTTCGTTAGTACTCATTTAAATGAAACTAATATTTTCGGATTTACTACGCGTTTTCTATTTGTGACTATAAACTACATACTCCCGACGTTTCGGCTACTTTACAGCAATCGTGATTACGGTTAATGAAAATATTAGTTTGTATTATACATATACAGGGTGACTGGTGAATTACTATCGATACTTGAGGACGTGATATTTGACGATCATATATGACAAAATAAAAATTAATATAACATAAATATTAATAAACTTCTGAGTAAAGTTAACCAAAAGTTATGTAATTAATTACGCATCGTATGAACACCCTACAGATTAGGTATACACACACACTCACACAGACGCGGCGGCGGCGTAGTGTTGTATCAGCACGCCGCCGCACGCGCCCACACTCGGAACACTTGGAACGTGTACACACTTTATTTATTTATACGGAAATTTGGTCAAAAATTAAGTACCTATTTTTTTTACATAATTCGAATGAGAATCATGTACCGAGTATGCTCCTTAAATATTGATAGTAATTCACCAGTCACCCTGTATATATTTAATGATATATTAATACAATTTAATATATTATAATACCTGTGATATATAAGGCATCAGGTTGTTGGGAGGTCCGGTGGGATCTTCACCTATCCTGCCACTGATATGAGCTCCCACGGGATTGAAGTAACGTAGAGATACAATCTTCCAATTCTGGAAAGAAAATAAAACCAATTCAATTTCTTTTATTTACTAGGACAAAGTTATCTTACAATATTAGTATATGGTTGGAGAAAGTACTCTACTTATACTAAAATAAGACACATTGATTCATTTTAAAAATACAAAAATTTCCTCAAAATAAAGATTTAACTGTATTATTTTTGGGTAGTCTTATTATTTCATACATCCATAAGAGGCATAACAAAAAGGTCTTTTAATGTCTTATTTATAATACTAATCTTTCATATTAATTCACCACTTATATTTTCTAATATTTCTCAACATTTTTCACTAACAGTATTCCATGTAACAAAATTGTTGATAATTTCATAACATTGAATGAGAAATTCATAAGGCACTATAGTTTAGTTGGCAAAGCGATTTGAATGTAATCTCAAAGTAACAGGTTCAAGTCCAGAACTATTTGACTTTCATAATTTCTTATATAAACATACTTTTAATATTAAAATTATAAGACTTATTGAGATATAATATTAATAATCCCTACTAATATTATAAATGCGAAATTAACTCTGTCTGTCTGTCTGTTACTCTTTCACGCCTAAACCCCTGAACTGATTTTAATAAAATTTGGCACAGAGATAGAGTTGACCTTGAGAAAGAAAATAGGATAATTTTTATCCCAGACTTTTGAAAGGTTCTCTTGGAAACGCGATATAACCGAACTACACGCGGGCGAACCTGCGGGTGGAAAGCTAGTTAGTATACAGGGTGACTGGTGATTTACTATCAATATTTAAGGAGCATACTCGGTACATGATTCTCATTCGAATTATGTAAAAAAAATAGGTACTTAAATTTTGACCAAATTTCCGTATAAATAAATAAAGTGTGTACACGTTCCAAGTGTTCCAAGTGTGGACGCGTGCGGCGGCGTGCTGATACAACAACACGCCGCCGCGCGCGTATGTGTGAGTGTGTGTGTCTACCTAATCTGTAGGGTGTTCATACGTTGCGTAATTAATTACATAACTTTTGGTTAACTTTACTTAGAAGTTTATTAATATTTATGTTATATTAATTTTTATTTTGTCATATATGATCGTCAAATATCACGTCCTCAAATATCGATAGTAATTCACCAGTCACCCTGTATATACCTGATCGCTGTTGCACAAATCTTTCATTATCTCCTCACAGAAGTATTTTGTCTTTCCGTAAGGGTTGGTGATCCCTGAACCAGTAGGATGACTCTCATCCAAGGGTAGCCTCTGTGGATCTCCGTACACTGTACACGATGAACTGTACACCAGTTTGTACACATTGTGGGCTCGCATTGACTGGAGGTTTAAAACAATATTAATATATATTATTAGATAAACAATGATAGTAAATAATTGTATTATTTTACTTCTATGTGACATTATGTGTATTTTATATGTAGTAATGAATATATCAATTCATCAATTTACAGTTGTGAGCTACTTGAAAAGGGATTTTTATGTGAGGGCATGGTACTATTTAGAATTACTTTAAGTGTTGATTAATTATTATGAATAATATTATATATCATTTTAACAATCATATTGAATTACTATCTTTACAAAGTTTCTCCAATTATTATTGTACAATACTTTATATATGTATCAGAATACATACATATATATAAGGACATATAAATGATTTTCACACATATATAATGTATATTATATATATACCTCCAGTAAGGTGCATGTCCCAGTAATATTAGCCTGGTAGTATTCCAGCGGTTTCTGTACTGACTCCCCAACAGCTTTTAATGCAGCAAAGTGAATCACACAATCTATTTTGTGCTGAAATATAATACATTGATATTATGAGTGAAATAATATGACATATATGTATCATGGTGTATAATTTTCATCATATCGTCGGGGATAGTGCAAATCCGCGTATCTACATTGGAAGCAGATTATTAGAAGGAGGTTTAGGCTGAAATATTTTATATATTAACGACTTTCAAGGTAATTTTTTCACAAGTAGTAATAATTTAGTGTTTAATTTATTACATCCCCGACGATATTTCACTTGTGTATTTATATTTATACTTCATATTATATGTGTTTATACTATTTGTGTGTGTGTGTGTGTGTGTGTGTGTATACAGGGTGTGTGTGTGTATTTCAACAGTCATAAAAATTTTTTTCTCACATTATCAAATATCTTGTCCAGCCCCTCTCTGTCTCTAATATCGACGTCATAGAAGTGTATATGTTTGTTCGTCATCTCCTCGATCCTCCGTAACGGCTCGGGTTTCTTAACGCCATCACCTCTTAAACGATAAATATATTACGATGAGAAAAAATAGATATTTATAATTAAATATGTACATAATTTGTAAAGACAGTTTTTCCTATTTTTCTTGTGATTTTTTAATCACAGATTGTATATTATATTTATATAACTACTTATTACGCATATTGCAATAATAAGTTCATTTACAAGGTGACTACTGACTGGTGAATTACTATCAATATTTAAGGAGAATACTCGGTACACGATTCTCATTCGAATTATGTAAAAAAAATAGGTACTTAATTTTTGACCAAATTTCCGTATAAATAAATAAAGTGTATACATATATACAAGTGTGTACATATATACAATAGATCATTTACGTATACAAAAACAACGTATTTTACTAAGAACTACACATCCAAGAAACACACGTAATATTATTGTTGACATTACATTACATATAACTTATGCGACTGCATATTTTTCCTCAAAGGTATCACAACACATGCAGTTTCAAATTACTATTAGTCTTCATTCACAACAACTAGTAATTGAAGACGGTTTATCAATGAAAAACTTTCGACTACCTATATTAAATTTGTTAATGTAACTAACTCTTATTTTACAGTTGTTATATATTTATTTTTATAATATTTTCTTCTTCTTCTACCTGGCAAATTTCCCAGCTATAGTCAGGGTCTGCCTTACATGTTGTGAATAGTTTTGGCTATTTGTTTTTGTGACCGGCCGCCTGCCTGAAATCAACCCTCTTTGGGAATGCATTAATCAGTGATGTCTAAATACTCTTAGAAAGTACATATGACTCGGAAAAATCACATTGGTACTTTCCCGGGCCAAGATCGAACCCGCGCAACCGTGCATGAGAGGCGGGCCTTTTGACCACTAGGCTACCACTGACTTTTTTTATATAATATTTTCTATAAGGTAAAACTCAAACTCACCTGTAAGCGTTGCTTAGATTGTCCACAACTATTATATCAACATCTTTTTCTTCTAGCAACGCGATGACTGTGTGAGATCCCACGTAACCCGCGCCTCCCGTCACTAAGATCGACATGCTGAAATATAATAAAAAATAATCATCATCAACAGCCTATCAGAACCCACTGCTGAGACTCTTCTCACATGGAGAAGGTTTGAGCATTAATCACCACGCTCGCTCAATACTGGTTGGTGATTTCAAACTTATAATTGTGAAACTATAAGTCCAGGTTTCCTCACGATGTTTTCCTTCATCTGTCAGTGATGTCTAAATACTCTACGAAAGTAACGTAATAATGGAAAAGATATATATAAGATGCGCTTACTACATGTTTGTATAGACATACTACATACGCAAAGTCTCACGTTTCTCATTACAACCTAAGATTAATATAGTATTTTAAGATTTATGAATGAAATACTGTTTACGTGCGTTGTATAGTAAAATCGCGAACTTGAATAAGCGTACATATATGTATTTAAAAATAATGAAAAATGAGAACTGTACAATTTGATTTTTATAGTATTTATAACTGTAAAATTTACACATTTTACGATGATGCAACAAGCATTATTTTAAAATAAATCATATAGTTTCTAGATTATAATTGGTATAAAAATTGGTTAAATCAGAATTCTCATATATGTACTTATACAGGGTGACTGGTGAATTACTATCAATATTTAAGGAGAATACTCGGTACATGATTCTCATTCGAATTATGTAAAAAAAATAGGCACTTAATTTTTGACAAAATTTCCGTATAAATAAGTAAAGTGTTGACACGTTCCAAGTGTTCAAGTGTGGACGCGTGCAGCGGCGTGCTGATACAACACTACGCCGCGACACGCGTATGTGTGAGTGTGAGTGTATACCTAATCTGTAGGGTGTTCACACGATGCGTAATTAATTACATAACTTTTGGTTAACTTTACTTAGAAGTTTATTAATATTTATGTTATATTAATTTTTATTTTGTCATATATGATCGTCAAATATCACGTCCTCAAATATCGATAGTAATTCACCAGTCACCCTGTATATTGTTCTACAAACAGTCTGAAATAAATCTTTCCTTACGTGACGAACATCTATTGAGTTATATTAAGTCATTGTTTCTAGATTGGTCTATTCAAACACAAGGTTACTACAAAGCAGTCTGAACTATTTAAATGTAAAACGTTATACAATATTGAAGCAGTTTAATGTTGATACCAAAAATAATATTGCAACTAAACGGATATAAAGAAACCAAAATATATTACATAACTATACAAATTAAAATTCTTTTTGGAATACAAAAATTGCTAAAAGTTTAAATTAAATAGGTAAAGTACATATATTTAAATATAACGCATAATATCTATTTTTTATATTATAAAACCTTTCAATTCTCTTATTAAAATTAAAACCTCTATATGAACATTTTGTTAATATAACAATAAAATTTCTCGAAATTATTTTTCGTACGAGTTACAAAGGACCCTACTACCTACACTCTATCCCTACTAATATTATAAATGCGAAAGTAACTCTATCTGTCTGTCTGTTACGCTTTCACGACTAAACCACTGAACTGATTTTAATGAAATTTAGTACAGACATAGAGTTGACCTTGAGAACGAACATAGAATAGTTTTTATCCCAGACTTGTGTAAGGTTCTCTTGGAAACGCGATATAACCGAACTCCACGCGGGCGAAGCTGCGGGTGGATAGCTAGTAAACTATAAAGTAAGTGACCCTACAATATAATGCACTTCAAACAATTTCATCACTTGATGTATTTACATTGTCATAACCTATATAAACGAGTGTCACTTCAATACTGAAATATATATACATATATGTGTATATATTATGTGTGTGTGTAAAACTACATAATATTTTACTTATTATGAAACGCTTATACATATACAACAGCGTATTGACTAGGCTTTCCACTTTTTTTTCTAATATGTGACTAAATATAGTATTTTTGAACGAACTCTTTGGTGTTAAAAATAAAAATAATAATATCTCATTTCAATTCTATGACAGATAGACTTCCGTTTCCAAATGTTTTTATCAAACAGGCGACTTTATTTTGAAATATTACTCATAGATATTTAACAGTATAATAGGATACTGATATATGCTTTGAATTTATTACAAAAAAATATTAATCGAAACGTTACACGAACTTACACCTTTTCATATAATAATAAGGTCGTTTTTTAATTGTTACAATTACAGTTTAAGAAATAAGTCCGAACAATAAAAGTCCAAGATTACATATAAACTTAAATATAACAATAATCAACTCTAATCCCTACTAATATTATAAATGCGAAAGTAACTCTGTCTGTCTGTCTGTCTGTCTGTCTGTCTGTCTGCTACGCTTTCACGCCTAAACCACTGAACTGATTTTAATGAAATTCGGTACAGAGATAGAGTTGACCTTGAGAAAGAACATAGGATAGTTTTTATCCCAGACTTTTGAAAGGTTCTCTTGGAAACGCGATATAACCGAACTCCACGCGGCGAAGCTGCGGGCGGAAAGCTAGTTCTAATATATTTAAGGATTATTTTATATTGTATGAACAATAAACTATGGTAATTGGAATTATTAAACGCCTTAATATCTAAATGTAATAAAAGTATTGAAAAGATAAAAAAAAACGTATACCGAGTAAGTGGTAACAGCGATATAATATTGCAATTACATTAGTATAATCTAAACACTTGAAAAATGTAAATAAATTGTTACATTTAAAATGTTTTATAGAGTACTAGCTTTCCGCCCGCAGCTTCGCCCGCGTGGAGTTCGGTTATATCGCATTTCCAAGAGAACTTTTCAAAAGTCTGGGATAAAAACTATCCTATGTTCTTTCTCAAGGTCAACTCTATCTCTGTACCAAATTTCATTAAAATCAGTTCAGCGGTTTAGGCGTGAAAGCGTAACAGACAGACAGACAGACAGAGTTAATTTCGCATTTATAATATTAGTACTGATTTTTAACGATAGTCTCTCATAGTGGCACTTCACTTGGCGTTTATTAGTTGCGTTCGGCGAAATAAGACCATGTGTGGAGGATTTATTCGTCTTCATTTGACATATTTGCACAAATAAGACACATACACAAATAAGCGAACACGCGTAAAGACGTGTTGTTGGCATGCCAAGTGTGGATGTCGTGTTTGAGCTATTTGGACTACGTACAAATATTTGTACAAATGCGGAGAATACGCAATGAAAAGTGAAGTGCCACCTAATAATAATAATAATTATGTTTAGAAAACAAACGCTTAATAACTATAAAAGTATAGAAAATCATTAATTCCTTGATTTGACAAGTGAAGAATAAAGTTACATATTCTTTATCAAGATTTATGTAATAATGTAAAAAAAAATTGTATCATTTGATAATCAAGAGAGCCGAGCCCAAAAAAAATATTAACATAGAAAAATAATTAAAATACAAGATAGAAACCATGTAAATGACATTAAGACAGATAATATTTACGAGCACAGATAAAAAAAACCTTACGATAAACATTAATCGTAATAAAAAATGAAATTTTGTTAAAATATATATATATATATATATATATTTAAAAAATATTATTATGCAATTATGTCTTACTTATTGAGGTTTTTAAATTTAATATATCCCTGAATTTTTTTGTAAAAGAAATTATTTTTTTTGCTATAAATATATATGAGATATATTTGTTATAAATTATGATACAAAAATAATGTTACTTTGATTCAACAAATATATTTCGGACTAATAGTACCAGTTTCATTTAAAAGTCTTAGATCTTAATGTTTATTTGACTTCTTAATATTGTACAAGAATATTCTTATTGTAATACGTAGTAATTTTTTCTTAATTAACTTGGCCTTATAATCATTATCAAATAAAAAAAATAGGTCTCCCCATTTGCAAAATAATTGGAATAAATTCATTAAATAACTCATTATAATATTTTGTGATAATGTAACCGTGTAATTTTAATCGCTATAAAATGCATACATTTATTTTCTTACATTAGATTAAAATTTTAAATTCTAATTAAAAATTGTTAGTCTATCAAATTTAAGGAAATATTTACGAAAGTTGAAAATTGTAAAGTACTATTATATAATTACAATAAAACAAAAATATATAAAGACAGAGAAACTTATTTTAACTGCATGTTAAATTGGTCTAAAATTAACATTTACAGTAAGTTAAGTCACTGATTAAATTTTGCGTAAGGAAAAAATACCACTATAATATAATATATGAGCACGTAAGTAAATTTGTCAGGAAATGTTTATATATGAATATTACACAAGATAATTGATATAGGAAAAATATTAGACTAAAATAATTCAGTCTGAAAAAGCAATATATTGACAATGACTTTGTGGCTAACGTAATATTAATAAATAATAATAATATGTGGAATGCACAAGCTATTTAAAACCTCGTGTGACTTTCATGACGTTTACATATAAATTAAAATTAATAAAAATGTAAAAACAATAAAATCAGTATATGAAATAAAATATTTTATACGCATTACAAAAATATATATAACCTACATAAAAAACAAATTGGACTTACATTTTATGTCAAGTGGCTTTGTATTTATGCAGAAAAAAAAATAAAAAAAGGCGCGCGTCCGTCACAATGGCGTCAGTTTGAGTGAACAGTGAACTCTGTATGGCGGAGTTATCAAAATGTTTCTATTACGAGATTACATTATCAGCATGTATCAAATTCGTCGAGTGCTATATTGTTTTGTAATGCGTGATATAAGCTGACATTTTATGTGTTTTTTTTGATTGATTATATTTCAATCGATGTTTAATAAGACATCTTTGCGAGTATATTATCTTGAGTTTAAGTTTATTAGTTATGTTTATTCCAATTGTAATTTCAATAATTCTATAACGTTTTTTTTTTGTCTGCAATTTTTATGACTACCAAATAGCATGTGAACTTTGTACGTGCTCCAATGACGCGTGTTTTATTACGTATTTAATTAGCTAACCTATTTATTACAAAATAAACTTTATGATGTCATTTATGTCTTGATATAGTTATTAACCTCATCTTAATTTTATTTTACTTTATAATATTGCTACTTATAAAGCGAACAAGAAAAATCATTGTTTCGATTTAAACGGTGCATTTTCAGTTTCCTCTGAAGGACAATCTTATTTGCGCGTATTAGGCTCCCCAATTAAAAGTTAGTCTTGAAACTTTAGATTGTACACTTTTAGTTTAAAATGCATGTTACATTTCTCTATTTTTTGTTCTAATCCTAATCATTTGAGCTGTAGTGTTAAGTTCTTACAGAATCCCTACTAATATTATTAATGCGAAAGTAACTCTGTTTGTCTGTCTGTGCCGCTTCATACGGAAACCACTGAACTGATTTTAATGAAATTTGGTACAGAAATAGAGTTGATCTTGAAAAAGAACAGGATAGTTTTTCTCCCAGACTTTTGAAAGGTTCTCTTGGAAACGCGATATAACCGAACTCCACGCGGGCGAAGCTGCGGGCGGAAAGCTAGTAAACTATAATGACGAAACTAGCGGATTAATATACTGTCTATTCCATCCTAATTGAATTTTAAGGTGAACTTTTAAATAACATGAGCTTTCTTATTTATTTACTATGAGTGAGACATATACACTACTGACCAAAAATTTGTGACCATGTAAATTAAAATAGAAATATTTAATAAAACTCCGAATACGCCAGAAGACATTTAATCTACATTAAAAAGGATGTGTAAAGCAAAAAATTGAGATTTGCCGAAACCAATTGGGCAATTTTTTTAAAATATATTCCGTAGGGGCCACTGAAAGAAATAAAACAAAAAAAAATTGCGTGGACAGTTGTAAAAAAAAATTGAACTTCAGTAACAGAAAACCTTTCCTATCATTTAAGTTCTCTAGACTTTGCATAAAAGCAATATTTTTTTCGATTATAACTGGTGAAGTTTTATTCCATTCTTGCTAGGCGGCGCCCATATTCGTCTTATAAGCATGGAGAAGAACTGTACAGATAATTATCAAGCTTTTCCCACAAAAGCTCAATAGTGTTGAAACCTGCTATTTGAGGGCGCCACATCACGTAGGTTTACACTTTTATGGGGTTTTTAAACTTATAAATATACCTTACTTATATATAGTAATTCTTAACTATGATTTGAATCATTAATCATTACAGGTCAAAGGGTAAATCAATCCATACTAATATTATAAATGCGAAAGTAACTCTGTCTGTCTGTTACGCTTTCACGCCTAAACCACTGAACTGATTTTAATGAAATTTGGTACAGATATAGAGTTGACCTTGAGAAAAAACATAAGATAGTTTTTATCCCAGACTTTTGAAAAGTTCATTTGGGAACGCGATATAACCGAACTCCAAGCAGGCGAAGCTGCGGGCGGAAAGCTAGTTTCTTATAAATGTTACCTGATAACACATTATTGCTGCTTCATTTTCATGATTACTTCGAATCGTACTTAACAGCCAGTTCCACAAGTTTTTACAGACGATATGTGAACCGTATAGTCAGGTATCATTTTAAATGACACAGAAATATCTTATTTTGTACCAAACACATTCAGATTCATCTTTCAATAGATATTTTAAGCTTTCAGTCACATTGGGTAATTTAACTTATCTTCGGTTCTTTTGGGTTTTGTATGGATAGTATGGGCTAAATAATATCTACCAATCGTCTTTTTACCGTAGTTAATAACAGAGATTAAGACAGAAATTTGTTAACAATTACGTCTTTTTTGTTATGTTGGGCGTCTATTCCGCTTGCTGGTAACAACGATTAAAGAATATTGGTTAGAAATAGTAGCTTTCGGCCCTCCCGATTGCAAACAGTTTTTACGGCATCCACACAGTTTTGTTATACACACAAACTTTCGATAATTTAAGTTGTAAGACAAAAGTGTTACGAATGCCCTACATTTGAAGAAATAAATGAACATCGCCGGGGCGAAATCTTTGTATGGGTTAAATATCATATAACGGAAAACGCTGCTGATTCCGCGGAACGAACACCAAGCCATGTGAACATGAAGATTCCTTACACCAGACAAGCAATATAATGTCATTGTCATCCTAACGTTTGGGCAAACATGTAGGTAATAAGTTTTGACATGTAATTCGTATTTCAATACACATACATATAAGTATGTTTCGAAGTTTCTTGGGACCTCCGGTTGCCACCCTACGTAATTAACAAATGTTCGGGTTTGTCGACATTATACAGGGTGACTGGTGAATTACTATCGATACTTGAGGACGTGATATTTGACGATCATATATGACAAAATAAAAATTAATATAACATAAATATTAATCAACTTCTAAGTAAAGTTAACCAAAAGTTATGTAATTAATTACGCATCGTGTGAACACCCTACAGATTAGGTATACACACATACGCGGCGGCGGCGTAGTGTTGTATCAGCACGCCGCCGCACGCGTCCACACTTGGAACACTTGGAACGTGTCCACACTTTATTTATTTATACGGAAATTTGGTCAAAAATTAAGTGCCTATTTTTTTTACATAATTCGAATGAGAATCATGTACCGAGTATTCTCCTTAAATATTGATAGTAATTCACCAGTCACCCTGTATAAAACATCAGTGTCAGAAAGAGTCACAGTTTCTTTCACGCACTTTTGTCATTTTAAGATATCTTCATCCTTCAAAAAGGTCATATATGTTTGTATAAATCAGTTTAATAAAGTATTAAAATAAAAAATAACTGAGACTGAATTTCTTTACTTGGCAGAGAGACCAAAATTATATGTATTATGAGATCTAAAACTTTTGCAAGTATTCATTAACTTGAAATTAATATTTTTCGGATGATACTATGAATATTTTATTATTTTAAAAAACTACATACTCCTCATGTTTTGGTCATTTTATAATTCACACCTTATCTACCTGTGATCATGGTAGCTGAAAAGTAACAGAAACATCGGGAGTATGTAGTGTTTTAAAATACTAAAATACACAGAGTATATTCAGAAAAATATTAGTTTCATTTAAAAATAATATTTGTTTTGGAAATGAGGATTTATGAATATTTTATCTTTGGTATCTTTTATCCGTACAAATGAAAAATGAGTGTTTTTGAAATATTACATGAACAGCTAACACTAAACATATACCAGAGCATACATCATCGGATATTAAATTTTTCTAATGTTTGTCTGTCTGTTTGTTCCACCTTATCAATGAAACTGCTCAACTCTTTATAACAGGAATTCAATTGACAGATAATCTCATAAGGAGTAACTTAAACTATAACCAACTTTTACAAGGAGGAAGTTCTTAAATTAACTTTCTTTATCAAACTATTTAAACTCTTTCAATTAAAGATTTGGAAATTACATTCATTTTGTTTTATCATAAGTTTATTGTGTTGTGATGTTTTAATTTTCATATTTTCAGTTATATTGGAGAATATCGAAAAAATTGATAACTACTCCAAAAATGTATATTATAAACTAAAGTCATCTTAAAAATAATAAAATTTATGTGGTGTTACTAAGTTTATTTGATATGTAGTAATCACTTTTTAAAATTTTTACGTAAAGAATAATTAAAACTAAAAATACAATCAAAAATTCTATGGAATTTTTGAAACAGTTACCTTTAAACATAATTATTTAAATAATAAAGAAACCTTTTATAGATATTTAACAGAAATAACTGAAAACTATTTATTCATCATGAAAACACAACCTATATGAATAAAAATTAAAATATCTTATCAAGTTAATTCTTAATCTCTCGATTAATTCCGATTGTTTTGAGAGAATCGGAAACATTTTAACGTTATTTAAAATTTTCAACTAGCACTAAATACTCACATTGAATTCGTTGCTACCAAGTTCTGAACATTACGTGCTCCGACAGTCTATTCCGGCTAAAACTACGTTCGTCACTTATGTACATTTACATTACGTAGATTCCACAATTCAGTCTGAAAGTAAACATTTGATTAACACCAAACAAAACTTCATTTGATAACAATTTCAGAAGAAAACATCGATTAATACATGTACATAAAGTGGTTGAGAAAAGTTTTAAAATGTATGGCAATTGCATTTTTGCTATCTTTTTAATAAAAAACCATATATAAAGGTAATATTTACCATAACTAAGGTAGTAAAAATTAAAACATATTATTACTCATTTTGAAGTTTGTAGTAAATAATGTCAACGTCTCCATATTATCGTTCAGGAATTAAAAAAAATGGGAAAACTATACACTCTTTGATAAACCTAAATTTATTAAGTTATAGTAATATATTTTGCGACTTTTTAATAAAACAAAAATTGAATATATAAATATAGCTATAATTTTTTTGAAATATTATCCATCGACTTAATATTTAATAATGTCCATGTGGTTAAACATAAATTATAAAAACAAAATCAAATTATTATACTTTAATATTGATAAATTCCTTGGTTTCTTCTTAATACGAGCTTAATACTTAAATATTATTTGTATTAACTCCTATTTCTTCTTTGACACAATCTGTCAACTAATATTATTTTTAGTAAGCCACACTGATTATTTTCTGTTTCTGTCTCTTTTGCTCCCGCTCAGTGTTCAAGGTGGTTATTCAGATGATTTTTTAAAATAAAATTATATTATTTAAGCTTAAATCTATTAAATATATTTGATAAAACCTTAATAAGTAAACAAAGGACTGCATTACAACTGTTATTTAATTATAAGGGTAATGATTGCTGTGATATTTTTGGGTGACAAATCCGAGCTCTCCGTGTACAACATTGTTATTACCGTTGAATGTGAAAAATCTTTGAAGCTATTTTATTTAGCGGCTTTTATACGTATTGTAGTGAATAAATAGTGTTGTATTTGGTGCCGAAGTGTATAATTGTAAAGTTTTGTTATAGAGAATATATAACCTATACGAAGTATTGCTTAGCCCAATATGTGATTTTCAGATGAGTACGAAAATCATCAAAGCGAATGCTGTGGACCCGGATACCTTCGAGACTTCGATCTCGCAGGCTCTGGTCGAGTTGGAGACTAACTCAGACTTGAAAGCCCAGCTAAGGGAGCTTTACATTACTAAAGCTAAAGAAATTGAACTACACAACAAAAAGGTATGAAGAACTAACCTAATTAACTATCAAGTGACCTCATTGACGTGAAAATGTTCATAGAATTACATAAAATTACTGGATTACTCTTTTGAATAGTTACAATAGTACATTTCCTTCATACAGTCCATTGTGGTGATATTCTAAAAAATCAATGTGAATTCCAGTCAATCATCATCTACGTGCCGATGCCTAAACTGAAGGCGTTCCAGAAGATCCAAATCAGATTGGTGCGTGAGTTGGAAAAGAAGTTCAGCGGCAAACATGTTGTGTTCATTGGTGACCGCAAAATCCTGCCCAAACCAAGCCACAAGACTCGTGTTGCCCACAAACAGAAGAGGCCTAGATCTAGGTAATATTTAAAATAACAACACTCCTATATAAGAATAGTCAGTGGTGGCCTAGTTGTTAATAGGCCCGCCTCTCGTTGTCGAGGGCGCGGGTTCAAACCTGGCAAGTATCAATGTGATTTTTCGAAGTCATGTGTACTTTCTGAGAGTATTTAGACATCACTGACATACGGTGAAGGAAAACATTGTGAGGAAACATGGACTTATAGTTTCACAATTATAAGTTTGAAATCACCAACCCGTCTGGAGCAAGCATGGTGATTAATGCTCAAACCTTCCCCATGTGAGAAAGAGACCTTTGCTCAGCAGTAGGCTCTGATAGGCTGATGATATGACCATATAAGAATAGTTTATTTGAAAATGAGATACATTACTATAGTTCCTTAATGAGGTAGACAAATTCTCTGGTGGGAAAAATGTTATCTTAATTTCTTTAAATTAAGTTTAAAGTAATTAAAATAATGCAAGATACTTTATAATGACAGTTAAATTTACCCTAACATTTATTCCATGATTTGTTTAGACTGGTTAAACAATTTAATTTTTAAACAATAACCAATTTATATAAACTATTGTTGTGTACTAATTAACACCACCTATCAATTAATGGCATTAATAATACTCTACAGTCATATATTCTATCATCATCATTAATTTTATTTTAAATATTTACTAGTTTCTAAAAAATATTGAAATAATGTTATTTATATCATAATATTATTTCCAGGACTCTAACTTCTGTATATGATGCTATCCTGGAGGACCTGGTGTTCCCAGCGGAGATTGTCGGCAAACGTATCCGAGTGAAGCTTGATGGCTCCCAACTCATCAAAGTGCACCTCGACAAAAATCAGCAGACTACCATTGAACATAAGGTAACATCAGAAAATAATTCATACAGAAATACTTATTTAGTAGTAAAGTACATAAAATTTATTATATATAGTAGAAAGAAATTACATTTATACAAATAATTTTGTACTATTTATCACAAAAGTATATATTTTTCCTCAAAACATTATTATAGTAACTAAAGAAGCCTACCTGCTTTTCTCTTCTTCATTTAATTAATAGATTTTTATATTGAGTATTGATTGGAATTATTATAACAGTTTTAAGGATCTAATACTTAAATTTCACACATAATATTTGCCAAAAATAATAACACATACGAATTTGTAAGAATTTATTACTCATATTTAATTTCTGTAAGGATTTCTATGTAAAAATTATGTGTTGCAAAAAGCTTTAACAAATATGAATACAGTGTAATTTTATATAAATCTCACACATATATATACTCTCTTTAACCTTTCTTTTTGTATATAAATTAATAAAGTTTTTGTTATACTTATTATTATTATTTGTCACCAGGTGGACACCTTCCAATCAGTATACAAGAAGCTGACGGGTCGCGAAGTTACATTCGAATTCCCCGAACCCTACTTGTAAACTTAGATTATGACTTTACAATAAAACTAAAACATTATATACCGTATTTGATTCATTTTATCCTTCATATTTTTATTATAAGAGAAAAATTAATTTAAAAATTTGTGGGACCAAATTTTACATAAAATGGTAGTTACTTTAAAAAAAGAATTCTTTTGATTTTGTATAGTAGCAAATTTTCAGCTCGCTAGGTTTTATTTTATTGAAGACATATACTTCAGCTTGATTTATTGGTTTAATTTTCTTTGATATCTATTAATTTTTTTACTAAACTAGTGATGAGAATTTAGTGTATTATTTTAAGCTAGACGTTTTGTGGTTGAATGACAAAAAGAGTAACTATTTAATTGAAAATAATATTTTCGGATTTACTACGCGATGTTTTATTGTTGACTATAAACTACATACTCCCGACGTTTCGGCTCCTTTACAGCAACCGTGATTACGGACAGACGAGATGCAGACATCCGAAAATATTAGTTTCATTTAAATGAGCACTCGCGAAACTATTAGATCTCATTAAAGTAACTATTCTGTGTTGATGTATAAAATCTTGAAAAATAAATTCATTGCAGAATTAGTTAAAAATGCTTTATTCTGATTCAGTCAAAAGTATTTTCGATGTAACAATATACAAGAAGAGAGCACATTACAGCAAGAAGAAGAATAATCAAGAAGGCAAAAGTAGCAATTCTATTTATTGCTTAGTAATATACATTATTTTTTATTACATATGTAGTATAAATGTGACTAAAATTCATTAAAACATCTAGTATTGGCATCAATGAATGTATAATACATACAAAATGTTCCAATTAAATAATATATTACCCCCTTACCCATATTTACAGCAAATATAATTTTAATCTAACATCAGGAATGTATAGATCTGGCAACACCATGATTCAAATTTTACACTTGGGTTTTTATAAAATTGCAAACTACATATAATGAAACTTAATTATAAAAAATGTACATAAATAATATTATTTTTTAATTCTATAAGGCACTGTATGAGATTTCATGCAGACTACAGTGACGTTTGCTCCTTTGTGACCATAGATAATGCGTTTTTTTATTACTTTGATACACAGATATCAATATTACAACCAATTAATATATTAAGTTTTATTTTGCTATCAATAAAATTTAACTGTCCAAAAACAGAATTTAGCACAGTTCATTAGTTATAATAAATATCATCACGTTTTGTAAATAAAATAATTAGGCCATAGACTTTTGATAAACAAATATATCATTGATTGTTTCTCTTAAGTACAAACAGGTGTATACTGAGAACAAGTTTTGAAGAAAACAAAATCACATATTTACTAAATCCACAATTCAATATGCGATAACAATTATTAATTAGAATATATACACATTAATCTCCATAACCAACACATTACACCCAAATAATAAAATACATACATTACATAAAAGTCAAATATTGCCATATATCTTACAATTCCTGATTATAATATTTTTGTAAGTCTTCCGTGGGTTCAGATTTACTTATTTCACTTGGTTTGATTACTTTTATATATGTGACTGGTACTAGGCCGGCTGTCTGTCTGTCTGTGGATGCCATGAGCCAACCTGAGTTCCAAAGGTGACCTTGTAGGTGTTGGGGAGCCAAGGTAAGGACCTGGTCAGTCGTGAAGCTGATCTCCTGAGGTGAAGTAGCTTGGAAGTCGTGTTGAGCTACAGCGCGGAGAGGATTCTGCCAGCTTGAGGGGTCGTTTACTGGAATGACAGATAAAATAATATTATTAATGGCAAAATTTGTAAAGTGATATGTTTGTCGTTTCTTTAACCCGGCGGGAGGCGCGCCCCATATACCAACACTGACTGTCGCTACTGGGTAAAAAATACCACAATAATATTAATGTAAGAACTAGAGTTATTTTATGGATAATTAAATATAACCAAATTTTATATTATATTGTGTTACATTTTCAATTAAACAAGACAGTTGGAAACTAATAACACTTGGTATAATATGTAATATTTGACATTTTAAAACATAGCCCAAAAGCTCAACCATTTTGTTTATTCGGAATATTATTATTTTGCTCGCCATTACCCCCAAGTAAAAGTATTATGTATTTTACTTTTCATAAATGTATGAAGGCAGGTTTAAGAGTGTAGATTTACACTTAATTTGGGGCAATACAAGAGACACAGCCAACACCTTCAAGTAATCTCACGATTTTCTTTATTAGTCGAACCGTCGAACATCTGTCGAAAGGTATCTAAAACGGCGCTGCACAAAATGACTTACAAAAATAAATATTTTCGAAAGTATGCACTATGTGGTAAATTTTACCCGGTAGCGCCTCCTGCCGAGTTAAGTAGAACATACTGAACGGATCCGGATGAAAATGTATTACAGAATAATATACAGGGTGACTGGTGAATTACTATCAATATTTAAGGAGCATACTCGGTACATGATTCTCATTCGAATTATGTAAAAAAAAATAGGTACTTAATTTTTGACAAAATTTCCGTATAAATAAATAAAGTGTTGACACTTTCCAAGTGTGGACGCGTGCGGCGGCGTGCTGATACAACACTACGCCGCCGCACGCGTATGTGTGTGTATACCTAATCTGTAGGGTGTTCACACGATGCGTAATTAATTACATAACTTTTGGTTAACTTTACTTAGAAGTTTATTAATATTTATGTTATATTAATTTTTATTTTGTCATATATGATCGTCAAATATCACGTTCTCAAGTATCGATAGTAATTCACCAGTCACCCTGTAAAAACTATGTTTTTTTCGGAAAACCATATAGTTCTCTAGAAATCACGACGTTGGAGTTGTATTTTGTGTCACCACGTAACTATAGATGGCGCTGCCGATCAATTATCATATTACTTGTTTAACGTGCTATATATAATTCACGAAGTCAGGGGCAAGACTAGCTAGCTATAAGGCATGAGTGAATAATTCCTGGAACACTGATAGTAATACTTCTTATTTCAATCTTTTGTTTGTCATCACACACATCAGCTAGGATAAATGATCCAATGAATTATCGAGAGGAGAATGAATTATTTTATTTCTCTTAGAAGATATGGTCATCCATCTGTGATTAGACAGCGTCAGACTCCACTTAACCTCATTGGTCGCAAACGCCCCCCGGTTTTATCAATATTAATAATACGATGACGTTATTTATCTTATTTAATGATTGATATGAGATGATAATTTTCATTCTGATAAAATATTTAATCAGCTTACATTTATCTAACAATAACTAAAAACAACATTGTTTAAATGAAGTTCATATTAAAAAACAATCCTACTAATATTATATGTAATTGCTAAAGTTTGTGAGTGTGTGTGTATGTTTGTTACTTCTTCACGCTCAACCGATTTTGATAAAATTTTGTATACAGGAAGCTGACGTCCAGGAATAACACATAGGCTACTTTACATCCCGGAAAATGTTCGACCTGATAATCCGCGGGTAATACCGCGGGGCGCAGCTAGTAATTGTATAAAACACTAACATCTTTCGTGTATACTTGATGAGATGCCGTTGAGCATCTTGAGGACAATGTATGGTGCGGCTGCTATGACACCGAAGAACAGTAGTATCGGCCAACTTGAACCTTTAGCCTTCTGTTCTGGTGTAGCCGTTCCTGACTGGGTGGCTGCCAATGCCTCCGCCCACGCCTGAAATACATCATTTAATATTAAATACTTAAGAATATATATCTACATACTGGCTACTTCAACAAGGAAAAAAATACAATGAATGTGCCAATAAAGAAATATGTAGTAACTTTGTTTTTATAAACAATGTAAAATAAATATAATGAGATCTATGACTTTTGTGAGTATTCATTTAAATGAAACTAATATTTTCATATTACTTACTAAAAATTACATTTTAAATATAGTGTTATTATTATTGTATAGTAGTCTACTTAGTAATATTATTAATATTAGTTTCATTTAAAACAAGTATTTTTTGAGATAAATCCAAAGTAACTGTTTTTAACAGTTTGTGTGTTTTAAATTATAAAAATATAAGTATTTTAAATAGATATAGTAACAATAACATAATTAGGTAATATAAAAACTTAGTGTATACAAAACATATTGATTGATATGAAAAACAAAAAATCATATCATACAATGATAAAGATATATATATGTAGAAATGTTTTTATTAAGTTAATATTTAAGATGTAAAAATGTTGATACAATATCTCTGTTTCAATGACAAAGAGTCATTAAATTTGCTATTAATTTATGTAAATGACGACATAATTATAAAATTATAATGAATACTGCGTAGTACAGAATTAACAATCTAAGATAAAAAAATTTTGCATGTTAAGTTTGGGTTATAATATTTAATTTTCACAAAATTATATGTTTATATTAGCAAATGAAATGAAGTTTTTGAGATAGTAAGTATTTTTTATTATTTTAATTCTGCATAATACTGATGTTTTCATTTTTTTATAGCAACCAACCATTTTATTACAGCATATGACAAGAAGTGTCTGTCAGTCAACTTGTTATTTGTCATCTACTGCCAATTATTTCTTAATTTAATTTAATTAATAATGGTACACTCTAGATGCAAGCAGAATGTGCTCACTGTGTATATGAGACATATGTATATACATACAATACATATTATAAGTATTAATATATGAATGGGTTTTTAACAATCTATCATATAAAAATAAATTACCTTTATGATTATACAACACATTCATCTTAATCATAGATAAATTCTTTAAAAACAAAGTTATCACTTAAAATCTATTTGGTTCTATGTAAGTAATATATCTCAAACCTTCTCCATATGAGAAAAAGGCCTTTGCTGATTATGAAGTTATATATTTCAATGTACCTTGAATTCAGTCTCCGTTCTGATTCCTAACATAACGAGCAGCTTTCTAACAAGCCAGTTCAGACTTCTAACGACAGCAAACGTTGACCAGAACTGGGCAAACAGAGATCTTAGACGGCCAAAATTTTCTGCTACACCTGAAACATTTCCTTATGTAAGTATATGCTAATAAATATAGATATATAAGTTGTGTTCATTGACATTAAAAAATACCTCAAAAACTTAATCAAATATATAGTGATTAACTGTATGTATATAACGAAAATATGAATTTAACTCCAAAAAAGTATTACCAACAATAATTTAAATATTCATTAGCTGTATCTAACACCGACGAAACTTTGACAATTAACAATTGAGGTTGAATTTAACAAACAAACCAACCTTATGCTACAACACCACATATTATGTGGTAATTCAAGTTGAATATAATTAAATTACAAAGAAAATAAATGTTTTGATATTACTTATGCAGGATCTTACCTAGAATTGCTCTGAAAGAGCTTGTTAATGCAAAAAATGTGTTTTCCATCATCATAGCCACACTACCGACAGCATTCACTACGCTTTGTATAGATTCAAATGCTGGTCGGGAGCCTTCTTCAGCTATTTG
This sequence comes from Danaus chrysippus, assembly GCA_916720795.1. Lineage (NCBI taxonomy): Eukaryota > Metazoa > Arthropoda > Insecta > Lepidoptera > Nymphalidae > Danaus > Danaus chrysippus. Next base: position 4,953,846 of record CAKASE010000066.1, on the reverse strand, counting down.
AATGAATCTATTGATTATAAATACAATTACACATTTATTTGTTATTGGAATATCAAACAAATTAATACAATATATCACAAATTAATTTTATTACTTATAAGTTGATTATTTTAAAATTTATATAAAATAGTGGGTTAAAATTTAAATAATTGTGTGATATTCAATTCAATAAAGTTAATCTATTAAGAATCTAATAACAGAAAACAACTCAATATGATGTTTTAATCATGGTTTAAAATCTATATTATCCTCATATGAATAATGGGTAAATTTATGTAATATACCTGCTTTCAATGTCTCCTCCATACATAGGTCCGTATCTGTTGTATCCACCATAGGGGCTCATACCCATACCCATCCCTCCCATGCCGTAACCACCCATGTTGTATCCTCCATATCCCATACCATACGATCCCATGCCTCCCATACCTCCCATTCCACCATAGGACATCCCTGGATTCATCCCATAGCTTGGTTGAACACCTAGGTCGGGTCGTGGTGGTAAAATTGGTGCTGATAATCCATTGCTAGCATGAGATGTGGATGGCACGGGATTTCGAAACGAAGGTATCTCTGGTGCTAATGGTACAGCCGCATTCGATAAACCGGGGTCAGAGGTTGCGTCAAACTGTTTAGCAGATTCGCTCATTGTTATTACACTTGTAGATTACAAATTTGTAATTCCGAAGTATATTTTCTTATAAAACACTGAACTTCATTTATTTACACAGATTAAACCGTCAATAAGACACAGGAAAATACACCAGGAAAACACTATTGATAACGAAAGTGATTTTTCTACGGACGTCGAAGGCATACGACGTTAATTTATTTACTTACGTTATGCGTCAAAGTAGACTGTGAAAGACTGATAATCAAAACCTGTACTTAAGATATTTTAATAAAATTGCTAGCTATAAAAATAAAATTTCAGATCATTTCAAAATTACTAAAATTATTATCAAATGTAGATCTTTGGGCTAAAATTTATATAGAATATAATATTGATGTGCGCAAATTATTAATATAAAATTATAACAACAAGTTTGACCTAGTTATTTTCACGGTGAGATCGTTTCGTCTTTGGCTATGGGTGTCAATCGTGTCAATAATTTCTATTAGATGTTTGTTGTTATTATCGTATAAATTGAAAGTGTTATCTAAATTTCATATAAGACAAAAGATTTGGAAATTGGAATAGTATATAATAAGGTGAGTTATTGAGGCAATTTAATTTCAATATACAGAGTTTTTTCATTAAAACTTTATTGTTATAAATTGTAAGTGTCATATTTTGGATGAACAAGATTACAGATATTATTTCACATGATATAGTTCAATTTTCATTTTCTTAGTATGATATGCTTCACGATGTAGACCTCAATAACCCTACACCCTATAAAGTTTAAAAACTAGGTTCTCTATTTAGTTTCTTACGACCGGTTTGAGCTACGATGATAGAGAAATTTATTGACTAAAGCATAAACAGATTTTTGTGGCGTTATGTTTCCGTATTCGTGCGATAAATTGTCTAGTTATTTAGAATTTTTGCCATATTTATATTAGGACAATATTTGAATATAAATCCTTCAGCTTATAATTTTAAAGAAACTAAACTTTAAATTAGAAATAGGATTAGGTATTTTAAAATATCATATACAAGTACTGCTTTTTAAATTTCACTTTTTTAATATTATAACACGTATTTTGACTACAGTTATATTTATTTCGTATATACCTGTTTTATGATTTAAATATTTAATATTATTTTGTATTTATTAGACAGTATCTAACACCAAGGCCAAAACAATTGTAATATCAATAACATTCAATTAAATGTTTATGGAGTGACAATAATATTGGTATATAACACTGGAGACTGTTCAAAAACCTTACTTAATTTCTATCTATATGGGCTAGTAAGATCTTTTGAAATTGTTTATTTATATATTATGCATAAGATTTTATGAACAATTGTTCTATTATGTAAGAGACTATTTTGGAATTCTATATCTCTTATTTTTTTTCTGACTTTTAGGTTAATAATAAACATCGTACAACATCAATATTAGTTTTGTCTATCTTAATTACCGAAATAACATGAGCCAAAACAACTTTGTGCCAAATTAGAAATTTTTGTTTCCATTAAGTTTTATAAATATTTAATATAGTTGAATTAAATTTGTTATTTAAATAAGAATAAATAAATTTAATACTAATAATTTTATTTTGTAAGTAAATATCTTATTTACATACTTCTGACATTTAATAATGAAAAAAAAACATGTCAGTCAATCTTAATGATCCAGTTCCATATATCATTCTTTTATTTGTGTAATAAAATATTTATAAATAAAAATTGTGTTGTGAAAATATTCAATACATAAATATATATATTTTTTTATATATAATAGAGTTGGTTACATAATTTCTTTATCACATGATAATTATATATAGTGATGTGATTACACACACTCATATGTATGGTGTTCGGTTTAAGGTATTCATATTTAATCTATAGTATCATATTTCTAAATGATATGCATGTAGGCTGTAAATATGACAACCACTGCAATATTTATATTTAAAAATGCATACTATTTTTAGTTAAACTTCAATTGAATTTCTATTATGTATATGTATAATTATTTATATAAGATCCCCGGGATAATGACTCTATTAGCCTTATGACATATATAAAAATCTTTATGTATATAATTCTTCTGTGAGTGTGTATGTCACTGAACTTCTCTCAAACGTCTGAACCGATTTTGATGAATTTTTTTTGTGTGTGTTCAAGCGGATCTCGGAATGGTTTAGATTCACAATTTTGTCCTCTGGACAATGTTTTTTAATTAATTTTTAATTTATTAGTAGAAGTTGATACAAACGTTTTTTTTTGACATTAGATTTGACAACTAACTAATATGTCAATCATTCTGTCGCACTTCAAAACACGGAGATTTATGGCTTTAATAGGTAAACTCCAAAAATATAAATAAAAACGTAACAGATATTTCTTGATTTTAGGGTGATACGAAGTTCGCCGGGTCTTCTAGTATAATATAATATTAATTTTTTTCTTTCTATGACGTGTCATTAAGTTTCTAAACAGTATCACTTTGAATAGGCTTTGTGTTCCTGTAAACAGGAAGCGGCGCCACCGTCGTGCGATATTTCCGGCGATCTCGGCCTTTTGTTGTCGCCATTTTGTTTAGAATTTTCTACCTACTTTAATGTATTTATATAAACCAGAAATTTTATTCCCTTATGTTATATATATTTTTTTTGTATGGTGGTATATTTTTATCGTTTTATTAAATTATCTTAGTATTTGTATATTTTGACGTAGACGACTGTTAAAGCACTTGTATAGAGTCGTGTTAAATGTAGATATTGATTTTTCCAAGATATAGATCTTAGTAATAAATTTTACAACGTTTTAAACTGAAAGTATTAGGTTAAAGTATAATAATTTTCGAATATACTAAAAATCTCGTTATATTTCATGAAAATAAATGAACTTTATAAATATGATGGACACTATGAAACGTATGCTACGGATTCTTAATTAGCTATATATATATATGTATATATATTTTTTTGTAATCGAAGATTATATTTTTTGGATAATTTTGTTATTACATTATTATTGATAATAATGTTCAACTTTGACGTAAACTTCGTCATAACAAATATTTTACATCATTAAATCTTCGGCTAAATATTTATTAGCTTAATGAATAAATTACCTATAAATTGCTTTCTTTTTTTAAACCACGTTATATTACCTAAGGATAATAATTGTTATATTAAAATTAATAATGTTTATGTATTATTTATACAGACATTCTTTTTTTTTACGTTACATAAAGGGATGGTTAGCAATAATCTTATTGTAGTTATTTTTGTACTGTCAACACAGATTTCAATTTGAATATTTATTCTTCAAGCATTAAAAATTATGAAGTTTTGGTACTGTTTAAAAAATTATAAATTATGTATTTTACCTAAATATTACTAGTGTCGCAAGTAATATAAATGTTTTTTATTTTACAGATTGTGTTCTAACGAAATCCAGGTTTCTTCGACTGGTGAGTAGATAACGAACTTTTTTATAATTTTTAGATAATTAAATTCAAAGATAATAATTAAACCGAAAAAACTTATATATTATGATAAAAATTAAATGTACTCCTTACAAATATATATATATGTATGTGTTCTTTCTATACTATATTCTTGTGTAGTACTTTTAAAATATTATCATTACTCGTTTTCTAACGAAGAAAATGGCAAATGTATATATATTAAGACTGCTATCCTTCTTTTTATGTTCACTCACAAAACCTTCACTTTGAATTAATTATCGAAGGTTTTCTTTTTAAATTTAGTTATTTTCATTCAAAGCTCTATCAATATGTGTGCAATCTACATCACTTAAGAGGTTTCTCTGCAATTAATCATTTATAGATAAATACAGATATATATGTATGTGTGTTTGTAATAAAACTTTATCAAACATATATTATGCATATCAATTATATTTATGTGAACAGATTATCCGTATACAGACGGACAACACCGCGGTTTATGCAAATATTTATCGATCTGTCTCGAATTGGTGTCTTTTGTTCAGTTTATATTCAAATGTGCTAAATATGTCTACGGTTTACCAGATTCTGTTATCGGATGCCAGTTTAAGACAGCAGCACTATGTTATTAGTGCTATGTTTTGTTACATCGCAACTACTTGGTAATGTCAGTTTAATTATAAATATATTTAATATTCTAACAAAATCATAAAATATAGTTGTCTTAAAAAGCAAGTACTTTTAAATAACATATCAAATCTTAACTAGAACGAACTAATTATTATCTTAAACCAAAAATATACTTCGAGTGCGTTGAGGAATTTAAAGGCTCGATTCAAATTAAATGTGTGTTTCCTAAATCTTCTTCTTCGACCTGGCAATTTCCCAGCTTTAGCCAGGGTCTGCCTTACATGTTGTGAATAGTTTTGGCTATTTGTTTTGTACTTCCACCTGCCTGATATCAACGATCTTTGGGAATGCATTAATCAGTGATGTCTAAATACTCTTAGAACTTTCTAAGTACATATGACTCGGAAAAATCACATTGGTATTTGCCAGGATCGAACCCGTGCCCTCATGTATGAGAGGCGGGCCTTTTAACCACTAGGCTACCACTGACTTCTCTAAATATATATTTATATCTATATTATAATATGTTGTATATCTTATGCTAACTGTCATCGAAATTTGTTACGGAGTTTTCGTGATAAAGCTATATTATGTACATACCTTTATATGAAAATAATGTTTACGATACATAAATTTATATTTAAGACCGTTTTAAGTATTAGGTTCTGATTTAAAGTGTGTAATTATACGTGTGAAGCTACAATGAATGCTTTGATAATAAACTGAGCAGTAATTATTAATGTTACAGTGAGCCGTCGTGAAATCAAAGATTACGTACATCTGATGTTAACCACCATATAAATTCCATTTTCTGTTTTAACCACCGGTTTTTTTGACGCACAGAATACAAATAGTTTATAGTATTCATTAATTTTATCGAATGTATATGTATGTTAAATTAAAAACTGTGTCTTTTAAGTTTGCGTTACTAACTTTTGGTAAGGTTTACATTTGTCTGCTGATATTATTAACGAACATTTTAGTTTCAAAAAGTGTTAAATTGAATTAATATATATTTTTTCGATATAAAATAAGAATAGATATCTCATAGTGCCTGAGTTAATAAAGAATGATTTGAATATTTGTAAGCTTATTTTTAAAATACACTAGCTTTTGCCGCGACTTCGTCCGCGTGGAATAGTGACTTCCGGCAGATTTTTGGTTCTTCCCACATAGTTCCCGTTCTTGCGGGGTTTTCGGAATGGTCGAGTTCCCGTAGAGTTTTCAGGATAAAACCTATGTTTCTTTTAATTCACAATGAAGTACTCTTAACCAACAACATATTTATTTGTTTATTTGAATAAAGATTAATATTATTATGTTGATACAACTTAAACAAATTATTTCGACCAAATTAGGTACCATAAAAACGGGTTTTTGTGAGTTAATCTTAAAAGATAGAGATATATACTGTCATGGACTGTTTTTTAGATCATTAAAAGAGCTATTATTCTTTAATACATATTTTTTGTGTATTTTGAACCGTTTTCACGGCGGACGCAACAGAAGGCTTCAAAGATGAAATAATTTCTCCTGTTTTTTACACATTTACCACTATATCTTTGCTCCTATTCATCGTAGCGTGATGTTATATAGCCCACAGCCTTCCTCGATAACTAGACTATTCAACACAAAAAGAATTATTCAATTCGAACCAATAGTTTCGGAGATTAGCGCTTTCAAACAAACAAACAAGCAAACTCTTCAGCTTTATAATATTAGTATAGATATAAATTGTTAAAGCTCTGAATTTTAGCAGCATTATATTTAAAAAAGAATTTACAATAAATATAAATGTTATCCAAATATCTTTGTATCTGTTTCGATTATAATAACAGTGTTGGAATTAATTGTTTTTCTATTACACGCACTTTGCATCGTCCCACCTACGTAGATAGGTACTATAATGTGCGAAGATTTATGAATGAAAAACTGTGAAGGTTATGTTTGTAGTAAAACGATCGAAATAAGTTAGTCATACAGAACTATTGAACCAATATTAGACGTAATGTTATGTCAAAGGGCCATTTATAAAGCCGTTCGAACCCCACCCCCGATCCTCGTTACATTTTGTCACACTTTTATAACCCCCCCACTGATGTGACTTCACACATTTTTTAAATTTATGTATACAAAAATAATCAAGCGAAAGCATTTTTTCCAATTTTTACTTACTATTGTCCAATGTTAGCGTTTTAGTATTTTAAATTTTAAATCTGACGTCACAAGACTATTGACCCCCCATGACCCTTGTCACACAATGTCACACTTCGGTCATACCCTCCCTTCCATTAGCGTGTGACGTACTCTATGGATAGCCCCAATACACTTACAGTTGATTTAGTGATAAAAATAAACTCATATAAGTATTCAGAGGAGAATAGGCCAACATTACTAACAGATCTTAAATAAATGAACAAATTGAATTAGGGCTTATAATTTTTTTGAACACTAACCCAAGTTTGTACCATTTAAAGCAATATAAAAAGCAAACAAATAATTTTACGATTAAATTCGTACAAAAAGAAATAATAATTTAAGATATAAATTTCGAAACTGTTTGTAATTTGGTTAAGTAGAGAGAGGAGCTTGGACGGTGGAGGTGAGCGTTTAACGCGCGTTAGTTAAGGTGCCCCTTAAACCTACACCTGGGTCACAAGTCACAGTCACTGTTGAAGCTCCTCTCACTACAGCGATGGACCCGACACACGCACCGTGAATACATGGAATGATGATAGGTTTCGTCTCTTCATTATAAACATAAAAGCAATCTTGTTTGTCACGATAGCTCAATTGGAAAAGTAACTGAAACGCAATATTTCGAAGTATACAGGCTCAAATTCCGCTCGTATAAATTAATTTTAAACTCTAAATTGAATTTTAATATTGACTCGACATTGCTTCAATGTTAGAAATATAATTGGACAAATTTTAAATGATTTTTTTAATGCGTATAATGATATTTCATAGATAAATCAATTTCTTTGACGTTACCGTGCTCCTATTATTGAGGACTAAATTACGGAAAATTATGTGTAATTGTGTTTATATTTCAGAAAATTCGTTCTCATTAAAATTACGTTTATTTCAATATAATCAAATTATTACATTCTGATTTATTTCTAACTTCTATCCTTTAATAGGAAATTGAAATAGCTTTTTTTTCCTATTATAGTAACATTATTATTTATATGTTAGGTCCATGTATAGGAGATATATAAATATATTTGACATTCCTAGTACCATGTATGTTAAAAATATATATGTATGATTTGCCATAAATGTAATTTTTGATAATAGGACAATTAATTACTTTAATAGCAACACTAGCTTCGATTTTTTTTACTTATACAGGGTGACTGGTGAATTACTATCGATACTTGAGGACGTGATATTTGACGATCATATATGACAAAATAAATATTAATATAACATAAATATTAATAAACTTCTAAGTAAAGTTAACCAAAAGTTATGTAATTAATTACGCATCGTGTGAACACCCTACAGATTAGGTATACACACATACACACACACGCGTGCGGCGTGGTGTTGTAACAGAAATTTGGTCAAAAATTAAGTACCTATTTTTTTTACATAATTCGAATGAGAATCATGTACCGAGTATTCTCCTTAAATATTGATAGTAATTCACCAGTCACCCTGTATATATGGACCCGTAGCATATTTTTCATATTCTCATTTATAATCTTTACGAAGTTTTAACAAATTTCAATGGAAATGTAGGAACATATATATTTTTATTCGTAAATTGTTTCAAGCGGACAAAGTTAAACAATGATGAATTTAAATGCATTCAAATAATAACAATGTGATGAAAACATACGAGATAAAATTGTTTTTATATTTACGACCGATAACAGTAAGCTTACGCCAAGTATTACAACTATAGACTACATACGGGGCGTTAATAGTTTTTCATTATAGATTATTGTATGAGAAACGGGAAACTCTCCGTATGTAGTGACGATGGAAACTTGTGGTAAGCACACTTAATAGATTACAATAAAGTAATTGTAAGGGCGTTGGCTTTGTAGATATTGTTATTAAATTGCACAACTATGTTATGTTAGTTATATTAGTTGAAAATTGAGTTGTTTAATATTAAATATTCAGTTATGAATACGAATATAAATTTAATGGATTTTTTATATGAAGTAAACGTTTTAGTTCTGGCTCGCGACTTTGTTTATTTGATTTGATTTGATTTAATTGAAAATGTGTTAAAAAATATTGTTTTGAAAACTAACCAGTAATTCCAACCACAAAATATGACTTGATTTCATTTCTAAATGAATTTTCATGCCGGGATCACTCAGAACTACATAGAATTGTGGAATAACATGGCATATTTTATTCTAATATCTTAGCTTTATTACTCGAAAGTTTTATAAAAATCTGCTTAGCATCTTTTGTGTGAAAGAGCTGTAAACTTAATAATATTTATAACCAGTCACAATTCTTTTAACCCATTTAGACCTACCGTCTCACATACGATACACCAAAAGTAATAAATTATTTTGAAGTTCCGTCGATAAGAATTTGTTTTTATTTGGAACCCATGTGAAGTGCAAGGTCTGTGCAACATTCCTAGAAGAGTTTATTTGTTATAGTCGAATACACAAGTTGACTACATACATGGTTTGTTAGAGATTTGTGCATTGCGATCATATGATGGCATCAAAACGGTAAGAAATGTTATATTTTTTCAAATTATCTCATATTTATAACAATTTATAACTAGAATACAAGTTAAAGCGTAAATTGAGTGATTTAATTTTATTATTTCTTGGAAATTTTTGCATGCTTTTTACTCGTAAACTATAGTGTATCGTATTTGATACAGTAGGCTAATACGCATAATATATTTCTTATTTCAGACTTACATTTAATGAAATTGTCATTCGCTTAGAAGATGAAATCGAAAATAGTTTCACAGAAAATGATATTTATTTACTACCACCTGAAAATGCAAACGGGGTGTTGACTGATGTTGTTGACTGATGAAGATTTTGGAGACGAATATAACGTCGAAATCAACAACCTACCACCGAGCTTGTTGAGACCGAATGCTGAGTTGCATGGATCAAATTCAGGAGATTTTAAAAGTCAACAATCAGGTCTTGGAGTTGAAGTAGATCAAGAGCCAGATTTCTGTGAACCACTAAGCAAAACATCCAAAAAGTACAATTGGAGAAAAAAAATCTTCACCAAAGCAAAACCGACATGGAAACCTATGTTCCATGTTCCTAATCAAAGGTCGCCTATCGAATGGTTTTTTTTTTTTTTTTTCAGAAGATCTTTATCTATTACTCAGTACTGAGACTAATAAATACGTAGGAAGGAAAAATCTTCCCGTTGATATGAAAATGGAAGAAATGAAGTGTGCTATAGGCATTTTGTTAGTAAGCGGCTACTGTACAGTAAATAGAAGACGTATGTACTGGGAAAACACACCTGATACAAAAAATGATCTGATTGTTGATGTGTTGATCTTTCAGACAAAACATATCATCTCTTCGGACAAGTATTCGCGGTAAGAAGTGGTATATGCCACTCATTCTGCATTGTATAGACATGTCACTTCAGAACGCCTGGCTACTATACAAATATATAGGTGGTAATGTCGATATGCTGACTTTCAGGCGTTGCGTAGCTATCGCACTTATAGAATCAAATACCCTTGGAAGTAAACCAGGCCGTAGCAGACCATCCTCACTAACCATGGATACGAGGTTTGATGAAAAGGGTCATTACGTCATCAAACAACCACAGAATAAACGAACAAGATGTGGCTTGTGTCATCGATCATGTCCTGCAAGATGTGTAAAGTGTAATATTGGACTTCATATTGATAGTTTTCTTACCTATCATACCAAAAAATAATGGTGTATATTTTTGTCAATAAATACTTTTTGCCTTAGATACTGGAATTTATGCTTTTATATAAGCCTACTGTATCACATAGGATACGGCCCATGTCAGACCCCTATGGAATCGATTTTTTTTTAAATATTTTTTTCATTAATAACAATGTTCAATGATACGATAAAAATAGAAAAAGTACATATTTTTCGAAAAAAATAGTTTCCGGTCTAAATGGGTTAAATCTATAAGATTTTTTCCGACAAAATCGTTAGTACGACGTTATCCTAATTCCTGCAAAACTTTTGTCGCATTACTGGGAGTCCACTGCAGTTTATAATTATATTATACTAGAAGACCCGGCGAACTCCGTATCGCCCTATAATCAAGAAATATCTGTTACGTTTTTTATTTATATTTTTGGAGTTTACCTATTAAAGCCATAAATCTCCGTGTTTTGAAGTGCGACAGAATGATTGACATATTAGTTAGGTTGTTGTCAAATCTAATGTCAAAAAAAAGAGTTTGTAATAACAACTAATAATAAATTAAAAAAACATTGTCCAGCGGACAAAATTGTGAATCTCAACCATTCCCAGATCCCCTTGAACACACACAAAAAAAATTCATCAAAATCGGTCCAGTCGTTTGAGAGAAGTTCAGTGACATACACACTCACAGAAGAATTATATACATAAAGATTTTTATATATGTCATAAGGCTAATAGAGTCATTATCCCGGGGATCTTGTATAAATAATTATACATGTACATACTTAATAGAAATTTAATTGGAAGTTCAACTAAAAATTGTATGCATTAAGATATTACATGAAATTTTGTTATGTCAAGCGTTTCTATAGAATCTTTTTATTCACTTTTATCTCTGAAGTGATAAAATCACGTCTGTTCCCATTGGCTATCAAAAGAAACTCAGCGATATATTTGCATAGCCACAAATCTCCAACTTTATGTTGTTGTATCAAGGTTTACATACCATGTTTTTGTAACAGTTTTATGAATGAAGATTTCGGAAATGTAATTCGATTCATTTGTCGATTATTGTCCTGTTTTTTTGTATACACTTTCTGTGAACATAATAACTCGACTCAGCCGTGGGTTGCTATGGAGTTTTTAAATCATCTATCTCACGGCGAATTAACCATCCGAGATGCTGGATGGCCCTTGAATTGTTTGCTAATTACCGTCTGCTCTTAAACTTTAGTGTCATGCAATCACCATTTTAAGTACTTTCATGATAAGCTCCCTTAAGTATTGCTATTTTGTGTATAAAAGAAATAGAAGTCTTTATATTAAAAGTAAAAGATTTGTAGTTTTATTCATTCCATTATAAGTGTACTTTGACCGATGTCATGTCAATTGAATTATTATATAGCAATGTAATATCTAAATATATAACACAAGTGAATCATGTACCAGTTGATACTGAAGGATTCAATGTATCATACGTTGACTCGGAATAAAATGTATATATTTATAATACACGGACATCGTTTTATATCACTAATTCTCAATTTACATGATGGCTAATGAAATCTGAGAGTTGGGGTCGAGTCGATTTGTTTGTTATTTTATATATATTGTTTTAAAGGCATGCGAAAATTCGTATCAGGACAGAAGCGGAGGCGGAAAGATCTGTTGTCCTCTTTCAGGAGCATCGATTGGCGTTCTGAGTTAGCTTCACGGGAAAATGGTCTTTAGTGGAGGTGTTTTTAAGGAAGAGGTTTCCGTTTTTGGGGTTCAGCTGTTGGGTCATGAGGATGTTGGTGCGGTGTCGCCACGCGGCCGGCCGCAGTCCCGCGCCGGCTCCCGTCAAGACCGGTCGCATCGTCCGCTAATATTTATATGCTAGGGATACGTGTCTTGTGTTTCGATACGTGTGCTCGTGTTTTTATATACATATATATAGGAGTGTGTGTGTTTTTATAGATGTTTTAAATTGTGAATAACGTGGTCTGTGTTGTGTCATTAAACGCTGTACTTGTGGCTCGCAGTTTCGATGTTATTTTTTTGATGTTGTCAATTATTTTCGTTGCGCTATTCAGGATGCAAGGGTGCGACATTACGATTTCGCTTACATTTTTAGTTTTTATATTATATAGTTTTATGTAACATATAATTTACGTAATTTTGATTAGTTTCTGGGTATATAAACGGTGTTAATGGGTATCGTTGTTGGACGGATTGCTTCTGAGCTTGTATATCTTCATTAATTGGTTATATGACGAGGGATGAGTTTGTTATTTCTCGGAATTTCCTTTTTGCAGTCGCAATTTATCTGCATAGTGCTTGTGTTTTGAAACTTAAATGTTACTATGAATAATTTTCGCACAGCATTACATTATGACATATGTACATGTATTTCCTTAAATTTTATCATCGGCTGTTCGTTATTAAGTACTGTTTAATATAACTGTTTTTTAACGTTATTATTATTTTATGTCTATTGAATTAATGTTTTAATGACAAAAAGTAAAATATTACGATTATTAATTTATTCAAGATCGTGGTTATTCGACCAATTATATCTGTCTATGAATACTCACAAAAGTCTTTATATAATATATACATATATATAAAAGAAATGGAATATAACCAACAAATAAAAAATAATAATTAGCAGTAATTTAAATCGAAAATGTTGCCATGCTTTTATTGAATGCTTTTGCTTATTAAAATCAGATTCTTATTAGAAAATTCTACTATTGAAATATAAGTTTGTCAATTATACATTATTTGCTAGGCACATTTTAATTAAGTTTCTATAGTTTTTGACGTCAGAATAACGTAGGCTAAGTAAACTATAGAAATTCAAGTCGTAAAACCGAGTCGAGGTTAACATTTGGTATTAACTGGTGAAGTTAGCGTCGGATACGTACTGGTGAGAGAAATCTCATTTCCTCATCGATTACAGCGAGTTATTTTCGCTATTTATCTGATATCGAAGACCTCTTACTTGTTATGGTTTTGACTCAAACGCCGCCCACGTAGTGCTTATATGCGGAGACAATTTTCGCAGAAATCAAAATGAATGCGGGCTTTTTTTCTTTCTCGATTTTTCGGTCAAAATCACCGCCGCGGACCTCTGCGTTATATTTTTTTTAGTTCGTTTGATACTTATTTTATTTCGTTACGTACGTTTGTATTGTTGGTCCGTGAGTTATGATTTATTTGTCAATCGATCCCGGCTCGTTTGGTGCTTTCGAATGCCGTGTGACGTCACACATGACGTCATAGTTGCAGATTTATATATTTCTTAGATTTTCATTGTATGTTCATTTCGTTCTCATTGTATATAGAGCAATATTTGCCAATATTGAATTGAAAATGTAAGGCAAAAAATATTTACAAACTTAATGCAAATATTTACATTTAAAAACGATTAAAATTATTGCTTTAAAAGCTTTCTATAAAATATGCCGAAACGAAAATTTTAATTCACTTATATTTATTATAATATTAAATATTTGTATATAAAATTGAAATAACGATAATTATGTTTCTGTACGTGACTATTTATATATAATAATATATATCAGCTGTTTGTATGTGTGTATGTGTGTGTGTGTGTGTGTGTGTGTGTGTTATAATATTTTTATTGCTAAAACCGTCTTTACAATGGTAATGTGATAATGCCGTGAACATTTGCTATCTTAACCCCTGCTGGGGAGCGTTGAACTATGAGCTCTCGTACAAATTTAGTGTTCAACATACGATTGTCTTTAATTATATTATGTTTGATGTCCACTATAAAATGATACTTTTGTTATTATATAAGAATACTAGCTTTCCGCCCGCAGCTTCGCACGCGTGTACTTCGGTTATATCGCTTTTCCAAGAGAACTTTTCAAAAGTCTGGGATAAAAACTATTCTATGTTCTTTCTCAAGGTCAAGTCCATCTGTGTAGCAAATTTCATTAAAATCAGTTCAGTGGTTTAGGCGTGAAAGCGTAACAGACAGACAGACAGAGTTACTTTCGCATTTATAATATTAGTAGGGATCCTTCTGCCAATAAGTTAAATGATCTTTGGGAATTTAGAAGCTGATAATAAATATTACTAATTTATGAGATCCTATATAACCTCTATGGCGACAAATCGATTGAAATAAACAGCAGGTAGTTGTTGAGTTTTTCTGGAACAGTAGAGTAGGTGACTATTAGCATACCACGATCACTTGTTGAATCATTTATGACCATACATTTGTTTGGGTTCGACGTGCTGTACTACGTCTAGATAAAAATAACTATATATATACCATACTAGCTTTCCGCCCGCAGCTTCGCCCGCGTGAAGTTCGGTTATATCGCTTTTCCAAGAGAACCTTTCAAAAGTCTGGGATAAAAACTATACTATGTTCTTTCTCAAGATCAACTCTATCTCTGTACCAAATTTCATTAAAATCAGTTCAGTGGTTTAGGCGTGAAAGCGTAACAGACAGACAGACAGAGTTACTTTCGCATTTATAATATTAGTAGGGATAAAATTGTCATTCAATTATTATAGTAATAAATGTATTTGAACATTCAAACCGATCGGAATGATTTTGTAAGTCGGTTACGTCACCACGAGAAAGGCATCTCGAGGTACGCTAATTACATACGAAAATTATTGGAACAACTTTCACCTTCAATGGAACATGCATTCAGCAGGTTAGCGTGGCAGGCGTTGATTTAATTAAATTAAAATATACATATACAGGGTGACTGGTGAATTACTATCGATACTTGAGGACGTGATATTTGACGATCATATATGACAAAATAAAAATTAATATAACATAAATATTAATAAACTTCTAAGTAAAGTTAACCAAAAGTTATGTAATTAATTACGCATCGTGTGAACACCCTACAGATTAGGTATACACACACACTCACACATACGCGGCGGCGGCGTAGTGTTGTATCAGCACGCCGCCGCACGCGTTCACACTTGGAACACTTGGAACGTGTCCACACTTTATTTATTTATACGGAAATTTGGTCAAAAATTAAGTACCTATTTTTTTTACATAATTCGAATGAGAATCATGTACCGAGTATGCTCCTTAAATATTGATAGTAATTCACCAGTCACCCTGTATAAAGAAATAAAAATTAATTCAGTGGTGGCCTAGTGGTTAAATGGCCCGCCTCTCATGCATGAGGGCGCGGGTTCGATCCTGGCAAGTACCAATGTGATTTTTCCGAGTTATATGTACTTTCTAAGAGTATTTAGACATCACTGATTAATGCATTCCCAAAGAGGGATGATGTCAGGCAGGCGGCCGGTCGTAAAACAATTAGCCAAAACTATTCATATGTAAGGCAGACCCTGGCTATAGCTGGGAAGTTGCCAGGTAGTAGTAGTAGATATAAAGAAATAATGTATTCCTACTTTTTGTTTAATATTGTATAAAAATAAGTATATTTGAATTGTCGTATTGGGTCGTGTTAAAGTATTCATGTGTGTGTAGTAGTGATTGGATGTCAGCCTATCATAAACAGTTGCGCGGGCGCATACACATCATTGTACGAAAATAGAATTGTGTATGTTATGTGTGTATTTTTTTCGCTCGTCAATTAAATGCACTTAAAATTTATTATTCATATACTCATTTTGGTTCTTTTGCGTTATTTTAGTATTTAGCTTGTATTATACGTTTCAACTACTTATGTGCACTAATGATGCACTTTTTAATAATAATACTAAAATAATCGATATTCCTAAGAGAATAGTTAAATTAAATGGTTTAAACTTTCCACTTATAATATACTATGTAATTATTATGAGTTAAGTTAAGGATCTATCAGATTATCACGACAAGGGTCCGTTGGCCGTTTAACCTGATTATAGGTTGTAGAATTTGAATGTATACACCAAGGTCGTGCATTAAATACATAAATATATAAATATATTCCGGTGATGACGTCACTTGTCTAAAAATGGCCGCCGGGGACCCAAATTTCAATTTGTACGGCATTCGGCTCGCATACCACAGAGCGCTCCCCTTGTCATGCAAATGTTTACCTACATACAGTGTATAACAAACGGTTCTAATAGTTATTGAGTGTAGTTAAAACCGAAGTTAGTTTTACGGTTTAAATTAAACTGCATGGTGTTGCAAGTTTGGAAAAATGCTGAACGAATATTGATGAAATTTTATAGTGATTAACATTGCGTATGATTGTGTGGAATAATTTAGAAATATTTGAGTATTTTTGAAGATTCTTATGATGAGAATGTGATTTGAAATTAGTTTTAATTGAATTATTTAAAATAGTATATTTATACTTTTAATTCTGAATGTACGAGTATAATAGTATATGGGATAGAAGACCAAAAATTTGTTATGTAACATTTCATACCTTTCATTGAATATTATAAATATAAGGAATATAAAAAATCTAGAAGCTTTCAGAGTAAATTAAATATTTATCACGGCTTAAACCTGAAAGCAAACGTCTTGAAGATATAAAACCTCTTTATTCATTTTTTTTAATACGTCATATTCATATTTTTCTAAGTCTTTCGATGCATAGCTCGAATTCCATAAATTTTGATTATGTCTACCATTGATCTGTCAAAAGATTTCTTGTATACCACCCCTTACAAGGTACTCAATGAGATTGCCTTGGAGATTTTATAATTAATTAGTCCCAAGCGAAATTATTTTAATATTGTTTACATTATTTTGCTCTGATACAATGAAGAAAAATATTTTTCTTTATTACTGAGCATTTTTTAAGCTTATTTTCTATCAAATCTCTCGTTATTTTTTATATCAGCTAAATTTATGAGTAATAAAGTTTTTTTCGGTAATTTTATATTAATATAATTATAATAATAAGTTATTCATTATATTTTTTTGTTTCGTCTATATTCAATTATGTCAAGTTTCCTTGGGCTCGTTAAAATAATTCGCCTCTTGAACATTATTTTGATGTAATGCTTTTGGACTTGACAGTTTGATGTTATGAAGAAAGAAGATCAAAATTATAATTTTAATTAAATTAGTACATATTTTAAGAATTTTTAATTAGTATTACTCCCCTTTTTTTCTCGATTATTTTTTATTACGTTGGATATTGTTTTTATAATTTTATTATAACTAACAAACAATTAAATTTGAGTTTCATATTTCGTGAACAACGACGCTAATGCCAGTTGCTAAGTAAATGTTTTATCAATAACGGTTACCTTGGAGTTAAGAGATATTAATATACATATTAAAACGTTAAAATGCAAGTATTAAGGATAATA
Organism: Danaus chrysippus; assembly: GCA_916720795.1. Lineage (NCBI taxonomy): Eukaryota > Metazoa > Arthropoda > Insecta > Lepidoptera > Nymphalidae > Danaus > Danaus chrysippus. The sequence continues at coordinate 4,935,971 of CAKASE010000066.1, read as the reverse complement.
CAAAGTCATACTAATGAGAAAAGTTTATGCATTCCTAAATTGTAGATAGCAAATAAGAAGTTATGTTTTATATAAATAAATTGTCGAGCATCGCTTCTAGTAATTGTGGAGTATATATTTTTATGAAACTGCAACAGTGAGATCTCGTAAGACTTAAATCTGCTTAATAACCTTACAATTGTCTCCCATTGATTTCAAAGCGAGCATTTATGTATATTTAATAAGTTTAAGATGTTATCACATCAAAGGGATTGCAAGAAAATACATATAATTTTATATCTGAATCTTAACATAAACCGATAATTAAGTATTATGTGAATATACCATATTTTGTAGTACTTTATTATGTAGATATTTTGTATGTGATATGTTTTATTAAAGTAAGTAAGGTACGCGTTAACAATACCTCTATTGTGATACCTGCTTCTATGTTTATGATTTTTAACGTTAGACGTTTACTGAAAGCATATTAACCCGTCACTGAATGCAGTACTATAGACTTTATTATTACAATTATTTATTTATGTACTATTGCTATTTTATTATTGTTATTAAATATATGTATAGTATATATTTATATTATACTAAGAGTGAATTTGAAGATGTTAAAACGCTAACTTAGAATACGTTGACAAATGGTCTTTGTTACCATGTTGAAGTTTGGAGGGGGGAAATTTTAGGTAATTTTTCATACTCTTGTGTTATATATAGACTTGACAGTATGTATTAAGTTGTATTATAAGAGTAATTAAAATGCAATGCAACTCAATATACATATGTATAAAATTCGCAGAGTCAATATAAAAATACATTACAAAATAAATTATTTATGTTATTTACTAAAAATTATATCCTTTTCCTAAGCTTTGTCTAATAATTTTAAAGTATTAATATCACAGGCAATTTTTGTAGTATAATCAATTATCATAATAATTGTGATATATTGAAGTTTTATATGAAACCGTTTAATAGTTGTACGTAACAAACATATATACATAACAATGTTTTAATATTGTAGTAATAAAGTTGCGGTGATATTGCTATAGGAATAATGAGGGAGATGAGATCTTGTCGAGGTTACTACACCTGTTATAGAACAGCCCGTTTGTTTATCCCTACTAATATTATAAATGCGAAAGTAACTCTGTCTGTCTGTCTGTCTGTTACGCTTTCATTCCTAAATCACTTAACTGATTTTAATGAAATTTGGTACAGAGATAGAGTTGACCTTGAGAAAGAACATAGGATTGTTTTAATCCAAGACTTGAAAGGTTCTGGCTGCGGGTGGAATGTTAGTCTTCTATATACATATATAAAAATGGATTGCTGTTCCTTAGTCTCGCTAAAACTCGAGAACAGCTGAACGGATTTATCTTATCTTAGTCTTGAAATGTTCGTGGAGGTTCAGGGAAGGTATAAAAGATGAAAAAAATTTATTCATTACTGGGAAAACCATAAAAACAGCCCTTTTCTATTTCCCATACAAACGTTTTTTTTGACATTAGATTTGACAAGTAACTAATATGTCAATCATTCTGTCGCACTTGTAAACACGGAGATTTATGGCTTACAGGTAAACTCCAAAAATGTAAATAAAAAAACGTAATAGATATTTCTTGATTATAGGGATATACGAAGTTCGCCAGGTCTTCTAGTAACTAATAAAATGTTTTGTGCGTATGTTTGACTGTCACCAGTTGATCAGTATTCATAGTCCGAGTTTGCGTTGTAACTACATATGATGTCTCCCGTTTCAAATTCAATGACCTATAATATACTGTAATATACTGATCTATAAACGGAATACTATTAACTCTGCGTTTATAGTAACGATACTTGACTTGTAATAAGCGTTATAAAAAGGAATATACATACAAATCTATCTTATATATAAAATTCTCGTGTTCCGGTATTAGACAGAGAACTCCTTCGAAACGGCTGGACCGATTTTGATGACATTTTATGAGGACATTGAGTAGGTCTGAGAATCGGATAACATCTATTTTTTATATCCCTAAGTCGTAAGGATTGTTCGCCTTTAATTATTTTTTTCGGACAATTTTTTACTTTTTAATCCAAAAATTTTACTTTTTTATTACCAACCCCTATTTTTTATATGAAAAAAAAAACGTCTGCCAGGTCAGCTAGCTAGTATATATATAGTTTTTATTTTGTTCATGTTTAAATTATTAACAACATTTGTATTTATAGAAAAAAATATTCATTTTTTCCTTAATTGAAATGATTTATTAATATAACATTTACCTAAGTTATAAGTAAATTAACCACCTCAATTAACTGTGACAGGTTTCGTCAAGTGAAGTCGAGTTAGTACTCGGCTTTGACACGTTTTAATTACCAGATTGTGATATTAATATATGATAACTTTATATAGAAATCTTCATACAATATCGTTAAATTATCACCAAGTTGTTAACTGCGTTTTATAGTCAAATTTGTTTTAATAAATGTTACGTAAAAGAAGAAAGTATGAAAATAAAGATTACTATAGGAATATAAAATATAAATATTTTTAATTTGATCATTACCCAAATGAAGATATTTCTCAATTTTTATATATTACAATAAATTAAGTACCCAAAAACACTTCAAACAAATTTCGCTTGATATATAAAATTGTATATATATTTCATTATATAATAGTCGTAATATAACTTGCCTGTTCCATGTAACACATAATGCCCGTATCTGCAGTGCAGTTATACTTTAATTGGCTAACTTCGTATGCGCTCTCCGCCTAATATCTGTTACAATTTTAACAATTTGTCCTAGAAATTATGTTATAAATTACAGTTTATATTACTATCATAATTATTATAAAGATATATCTAAGATTTATTGAAAATTATGATAGTTTTAGTCATAAATCATTGAAAGTTCAATCCAATATGTTTCAATTTGAATATGAAATGAAATTAATATATCGAATGTAAAGTTACCGGTGTCCGAAAATACGCTAGGCCAGTTACATAAGCTTGGTTTGGCCTGGCTTGGCTTGGCTTAACTCACTCAAGTGCCAAGTTTTTCCTCCGGGTCAGCCGGTGTATTGAGTGTTGGTTTGCGGTACAATTGCCACTGCAGTGTGGATAGGGATCCATTCCGGTACACTTGTTATAATGGGATCTGGATTCTTGAATAATATATATGCTCATTAAGATTTAAAAGAATTTGAACGTAATATTTTCAGATGTTTTATTTATTTAATTTTATTACGTAACACGTTTTATAAAGAAACTAGCTTTCCGCCCGCAGCTTCGCCGCGTGGAGTTCGGTTATATCGCGTTTCCAAGAGAACCTTTCAAAAGTCTGGGATAAAAACTATCCTATGTTCTTTCTCAAGGTCAACTCTATCTCTGTACCGAATTTCATTAAAATCAGTTCAGTGGTTTAGGCGTGAAAGTGTAGCAGACAGACAGACAGACAGACAGACAGACAGACAGACAGAGTTACTTTCGCATTTATAATATTAGTAGGGATGAATACGCTTGAAATATAATACTTTAGTTTAAATATATAGTTTTGAATATATTCATTTATAAGAAGATTTGCTTCTCAAATTTATTAGTATCTGTTTCTTTACCAGAAGTTTGCGTCGTAGTACATACGAAACGTTTGTACCTTCTGATTCGTTAGTACAAAATTATGTATGAATGAAAAACTGTTAACGCCGCGTATGTAGTGTGATGATGAAAATTCGGTGTAAGCATTACTAACTTCATCTCAGATCGTTCTTGCACAAATTCTTTATGAGTTATTAATATCAAACTTTATTACTAAAGAACTCTTTAACTAACTATAATTATAATGATTATTAATTTAACCTAATAATATATTATTATTATTATTCATTTTTAAATGATTTTAGTAAAAATAAGTGTTTTCGTAAATTTTATTCTTATATATGGATCGATGGACCCGGCACCCGCACTGTGAATCCATTGAACGCTAAGAGGTTTCGTCTTTGTAATAAATATAGGTATAATATAATAATGTTATCAATATAGTTTTCTATGGATAATTTTACTGTAATCATTTCTGAGGGTTAGGTTTTAATTTCTATCTAATATTGCATACTTTATAAAACTCAATGTGATAATATAATAAGGAGATTCCTCTCATTTTTTACGAGTCATAAACATTTGATCTCGAGGCGGAAATGAATTTTAAGTCGCCCGTCTTCCCGTCTTTCCGTCTACTCGTCTTCTTGATAGGAAATAAAGTTAGCTCATTCTATCCACTCTCTTAACTCGATTGTACTCGGATACTTTGATATGAAATAAGTTTTGTACCGTTTGATAAAGGCTGCTTTAGTTTTATATAAATCTGTTCTTGATTCATTTTTCATATTGGCTGTTAAATTTTGTGATAGAACTTTAACCATTGCGAGTTATTTTTGACTAATCAATTTCACATTTTAACGGCGATAACTAATTTTAAAGCTTACATTTGTGTAATTTTTTATCTGGTTTGGTATACATATAAATGAAAATATTATTCGAATTACTCCCCGTATTTTATTATTTTAAAACTTATTTTGATACATCTCGTCTGCTCGTGATCACGGTTGCTGTAAAGTAACCGAAACGTCGGGAGTATGTAGTTTTAAAATAATAAAAAAATGCGTAGTTATCTGAATTAAATTAGTTTCATTTAAATGAATACACGCAAAATTATTAGATCTCATTAGTATAGGTACATATATTTCTCTTACGTAAATAAGCGTTAATTGTATATATTATTCTACAATACTGATTTTTTATGACTTTATATGTATATACAAATCTCAGTTATATATGTATATGTTTCTTGAGAACATCTGCAAATGAGCATAGCAGTGTCTCTTGAGAAATTAATTTCTTTAGACTCTGAGAGACGTCTCGCTTCTTTGAGATGTAATGTATATTGTGAGAAAACTACAATATCTAGCGTTTGTGACTCATTTTTAATGAAATTTATAATATTCTAGTTAGGATTTTCATGAATTAATCTATATTTTACGAGAAACGGATTATAAATATGGTTTCAATAGGGAATATTTTTATTTTCTTCAAGGAAAATTATGAGATTATGATTAAATTTTTGATGATAGTAAAATCCTTCTAGTACATATTATTTAAACGTCTTTTTCTACCTGGCAATTTCGCAGCTTCAGCCAGGGTCTGCCTTACATGTTGTGAATAGTTTTTGCTAATTGTTTTTACGACCAGCCGCCTGCCTGAGATCAACTCTCTTTGAGAATGCATTAAACAGTGATGTCTAAATACTCATAGAAAGTACATATGACTCGGAAAAATCACATTGGTACTTGCCAGGATCGAACCCGCGCCCTCATGTATGAGTGGCGGGCCTTTTAACCACTAGGCCACCTCTGACTTTATATTATATAAAGTAGTTGTTCTTAAGAAGTTATTAATAAATAATGAGAGCCTCTTTAACTATTATCTCACGTTAGTTTTTGTCTATCCGTTATATAGATCTCAGTACACATTGTCTTCGTGAGTGTGAATATTTTTCTTAATAATGAACAATGGCTGTTATATTTTTATAGTCTGGTACCGCTGTGGATGTAAAACGTTTTTTATCCGTGGATGGTAGTCTAATTTATTTGTTCGTAAGTCCTGTTGCAAAGGCCAATTTACCGGCTCGGTGATAATTTCAACAAATTGCTGCCATTGTCCCCTACTCCGGCAATTGTCATTAAAAATACCTCCCAGTGTTTTATGTATGTATGTCTGTCTGTCTGTTCCGTATTAGATACTTAAATAATCGAAAAATATTTGTGAGACTGTGAATGCAGTATTGTGGTCATATTTGAGTATTATATATTTTAATTAATGATTTTTTATGAGAAATAATGATAAGAATTAGTATTAGACAATGTATGTATGTCTGTGATTTTTATGAAGCAAAAACTACTGAACGAATTGTGATGTAACTTTACAGTTATGAAGGTTAGACGTCAGAATAAAACAGAATCTATAATGTGAAACCAAATTACGTGAAGATACCCCGGGATTATTACGTCACAGTTTTTTGTATGACGTCATATATTATAAATGTCGCTGTTTGTATGTTACCATATCTATCATTTTTAAACACTATATAATTTTATCTCTTTATTTCAAAATCTATTTGGACAAAGACGCAGACAAAAACGTGTATTTAATAAAAATTTAACGTTCCATAAAATACTCGCAGTGTTGAAAACAATTGTTTTAAAACAGTCATTGTAAAACAAGAGTTTGATTGACGAAAATTAGGACGAGCAATGAAGATTTAAACTAACGATGGATTAAAGGAATGAAGAAATGGTTGTTAATGACAGACTTACACGAGAGGGGGAGACATTTTGTGTTTTTGTTGATATTGTAGAAGATTAAACTGGAACAAAATAATTGATTATTTTGACTTATTATGTTATTAATAAGAAACTTTAAAGACGATATCATAAAAGTATTAAGTAACATTGACTATGTAATTGAAATGAAAATAGAATGCTATGAAAATTCATTGTCATGAGTTCAATTCGAACCCGCTATATCTCGAAAATAGTCTCCGTCGTCCTTGCCTTCTAAGCTATTTAGTATTATTTGACTCGCTTGTAAGTTAGGTATATATAAATTTAGGTGAAATTTAAGGTCGTTGAAATGATTATAGAGCTCATGTACTAAGATTTGTATGATTAGAAAATAGCAAAGAAATGTATGGCTAACACTTTAATTAAAATTCAAATAAAAAAATGAATAATTCATCTACATTAATAGGACTTCAACCTAAACCTTTAAAATATACAGGGTGACTGGTGAGTTACTATCAATATTTAAGGAGCATACTCGGTACATGATTCTCATTCGAATTATGTAAAAAAAATAGGTACTTAATTTTTGACCAAATTTCCGTATAAATAAATAAAGTGTTGACACGTTTCAAGTGTTCCAAGTGTGAACGCGTGCGGCGGCGTGCTGATACAACACCACGCCGCCACACGCGTTTGTGTGTGTGTGTATACCTAATCTGTAGGGTGTTCACACGATGCGTAATGCTTAATTAAAAAGGCACGATAGCTGAATTGATAAAGTAATTGTATCGTCATATACCGGAGGTGGCAGGTTCAATTCCTGTTCGTGTTAATAATTTGTCATTCTATGTGCACTATATAATTTTTTATTCAACACACTATCATATGTAAAACGTGCCGTATCAAGTCGCCGAGATTCACGGACCATTTCAAATATTACTGAAACATTTCTGGGTATATTATTTTAAATTTTTATTTGACAGTACATTGTTAGTAAGAATATCGATAGGAAAACTTTATATTATGAGAATCTATATCTCTTTCTGTAGAAGTATATGAATATAAATTAATTGAATTAATTAAAATCAAAGCTACGACTAAAACTAGTGATAGTTGAATGAAAATCATCTTAAGTTCCTCGTAAGCAATTTAATTTGTATTTAAAACTTGAGTAATATTATATATTTATATCAGAATATAAACATATGTTTCTTATGATTCTGTATCTATGACTTCTGATGAGTTTCATCGTATAAAACTCATCAGTCAAATGATGTCATAGCTGGAAGCCATCGTTCGATAACTCTACGTGCCAGATCAAACGACTGCAATTTTATATCCAGTCGTTTGTAGCCAATAAGTCTTATATATCCGATAAATGTATTCGTTATGTAAGTTGCGATATATATAATAACTTTTATATAATATAACTTTATGTATAATGCTAATTATATCTATCACTGAAGACTTATTTTAATAGCTTGCAAAAACGAAGTTAAAAAGGAATTTATTTTTATATGATTTATCAACATGGTTTGGATGCTAACAAAAATTTAACATTATACGTAAAATTTTTCCAATTTTGTAACTAAATTTTAATTACTTTTTTCCGCATCTAGTTTTTTTATTGTCTTTTTTCATACTAATTGAACAAACCCGGTAAGGAATTTTTAAATTCCGTGATGGTGTTTTTCTGAGCCAAATTGTTTTAAATTCTATCATACCCACAAAGAGAGGCTAAGCTTATTGAATTCATGGTTAGACTAAATTTAGTGCTGCATGTAGATATATCTAGACATCTGTCGTAGACGGCAGGCTTCGTTGTACGAGGGGCGGGCGAAACAAAGCACACTAATTGACTATTGGCTTTAGAATTTACGAGGAATTAAAGTATATTCAAATGAAAAGGAAATTATAATGATATATTAAATAATATTTATATATAAAGATTTTATAACTAAAATAAATTAGGTTCAAAATGTTAATAAATAATAATATGGAAGGTAAATATCAATACTAAAAGGAATTGTATTTGACGTAATGACTGAGTCGTTTTGATTTAACCTGCAATGATATTAGCAAGTGAATTAATGATTTAAAATTAAATTAAATTAAAAATAGAATTTAATTACAATTTAAAATTATTATATGTATGATTTAACTATCATATCAGGTCCCAAAAACTTTTGACATCCATAAAAAGGACAATTTAGACAATTTTAATATTACTTATTTTTTATGTAGCTTTTAAATTTTATCTTAAAACGTTTTATGTACAATCGGATCGTCATTTTGTAACGATCAAAATGAATCCATACTTGAATAGTTCTTATTTTTACATAATTAAATTAACTTGGGGTTTAATTTACCAATTAGATAGTATCTTTAAAACCATATAGATTCAGATTTCAGTAGGCGAAACATCTATAATATAATTATGGTTATGTGCACACACATGATAAGTGTATTGTTGTGAGCACAGATCGATTTCTGTGCATGAATGAGTAACAAGGTTCGCTCAAACCGGACTACATGAGACTACTTAGTCGCTGGTTTACGATTGGTACGATAACTATTATAAATTATACGTAGGTGTGATATGTTTTAATTATATATACTATTTTTTCACCCGACTCCGTCCGTGTAATATAGTATTTATAAACTATTACCATATTAAACATTAAATTTTGACAGAAATAACTTTGTAGCAGCTTATAATTTAATAATTCTGCCACGACTTAAAATATATCGTTCATTTCAAATGTAATACCCACTAATGAATGCATACAAATTAAACAATATTAATCTGAATTAGAACATGGTTCCTATACATAATTAATATAATTATCATGTCTATCTGACCGCCCACGTGATCTGAGAGTCAATGTATCTATTTGAAAGGAGTTAGTTAATTAGTGTTCCAATGTCCTAATAAGCTTTATATTATATATACAAGATTTATGATTTTTGTTTTTGTTAGGGCGAGTTGAATGACCTCTGATGAAGTCTTGTTTACATGCTCCAAGCTAATTGATCGTTCTGTTAATTAAAATCTTTGTTGATGACATCTCATCGTTTCATCTGAGTTGTTCTATTTATAAGTGTACTAGGAAATTATTTGTTTTAATTAAATATTCATCGTACAATCCCCAAGATCGGACAAGTATAATGTATTTCTTAATTTCAATATTAATTAATTCAATACATATAAAAGTAGTTTGTCTAATAACTATAAAATATGTACATACTTTTAGTAATAATCAATTTTAAGTTTTTAAATAAAGTATTTACTCATGGACATGGCTGAATCCAAAAAATATTAAACACATATGTAACCTATTTCGATTCAAACTTTTTTTATCTAAAAGAAAGTATTTTTTTTTATTTAATCCGTTTGACACGATCGCGTGTGAACTGCCGGTGCTTCGTTTGACGTATTAGCTTAGCTCGATCTGTTTGGATTTGTGCCAATGCCTGTAGCCTGTATGTATTCAGCTTTTGTTATTATAGTCCTAATAACCTAGATTTCATATAATAGCCTTAATGGCATCTAGGACGCCATAGATGTTCGTTTGTTAGTCTTTTTTTTTTTCATTTAGAACTATTCAAAGAATGTTCCATTTTTAAAATTGATTGACTTTGACGATTTTCTTTTAATTTCGAATTAAATTCTTTCCTTTAACTGGCTTCTTTTATTGATAATTTTGTATCAGTGCAAGAAAGTTAATGAAGAATTTAGTTAGGGTTTTCAATTTTGCTGTACAATTTGAACGGAATCGATGTATCAAAAGTTTATAAACTTGATCGGAACAATTTCTTGAAGATTGAATTGAATGGTGCTAGCTCCAGAATATGATAACTTCTACTAATTAAAAAGAAATCTCTTACTTGTTGTTGTGATACTTTGGCGCCTTTATAGTAATGACGTCATATACATATATATATATATATATATATATATATAATGATATGTATGTATGTAACTGTATTAAGGCTGGGTCATTGTGCTGTATGTTTTTGTATTCGCGACAGTGGAGTTGTCGCGCGTGACGCTTCCTGCGCCTGCGCATTATGGACGTAGATTGTGATTATAATGGAAATTAGGCATTATTATATACTATAATATATATGTCATCGTTAAGAAAAAGTCTTTTGTTTTAAACGTGTAAGTGGAATTGTAATGGTACTAATTATGTTTTAATGATGTAAAGTAATAATGCACCTTAATGTTATTGTAATAGGGTTCATAGTTGCTTTTCTTTGTGCATAATTTATTATAGTTAATGAGTTAATGTTTAGTGCATCATAATTAAGGTTTTAAAATTGATCCTATCTCCATATATTTAATAAAGTCCCTTCAAAGATATCCTTTAATTTACGTCGCGACGCTTTGGTGCTTTGTTTTTAATATAAAAAAAATATTATCGCTACCGGAAACTAACACTGGGACCGGATGTGGCATATGTTCGGAAAAAAATAAATGTTAAATTGTCACAGTTACATTTGACATGGAATAAAAATATTATTGATAACATCGAAACTGTGGGTGGATGACGGTTTAAAAAAATTAATAATGTGTTTTTTTTCTAGTATAATACGTGATATTGCCAAAAAATAACGAAATTGTAAAATGTACTGTGATCGCCTACCGGCGTTAAATCATAGTTAAGTGGACCTGAAGTGGCTTCTTTTCTAAATAATACTCTCTAAGCCTTACCTAAAAGGACCAAAAGGAATTTTTGTAAAGCTTTTTTGAACGCCTTAATTGTTTTTATATCAAAAGTCGAAGTGTTAGTGATGTTTTATACTTGATATACGAAGTGAAGTTTTGGTGCTCGGAGTGCCGTCATGGAGAGGTGCGATGGTTTCCTCGTGTTCAGGAAGCCGGTCTACAGGGTGTTCCAGTATTTGGAAACGTAAGTTTTTATTGCACTGGCAATATTTTTTGATGTTTTTTTGATTACATTCTGGCAACACTTGCAGCATACGTCATTTTGACGTTACAAAATTTCGTATCGTTTGATTTATTGTTTCATTATGCACTATTATATATACATATACATAGTTTAATGGTTTGATGGAGAGGTGAATGACCTCCAGCCTGATACATTGTCCCTCTGACTACCGTAGCTACATACATTGTAAGCATATAGATTAACAACATTATGCGAATTCCATTATTATGTATTGGGAAAATATGAAATATTATTTTATTATTTAGATAATCTAAGATAGATTTTTATCTTATGTTTTGTCTTAATGTCAAATTCATTATTGATGTGTACTAACCTTTAGATTCAAGTTAATATAACTTGATTACAATATCGATAGTGTGCAATAAGCCGAATAAAGTTTTAGTAATCAATTTCACTTCTAATTATTTTGGTCAAATTGTTTATTTATTTGTTTGCGTTACTTACTGGAGATCAATAAATTGCGACCTGAGTCCACAACGTAAGTGTCGTTAAAAATTTATATTTACAATAACATAAAAGCATAAAAAATTATGGCCGTTTTTTGTAATACATATATCAATTTAAATTGGCAACACAAATTGAATCTCAAAAAAGGTTTTGTAATAAAAATATAGTAAGTCATCGATTAATATAAGGTTAATAATTTTAATGATTATTATTATATAATGTTAATTAGGGAATATAATTCTTTGTGTGTTTAATTTTGAAATATTCTTCAAGAACGCCGGCGTGGACACTTTAAAGAAAATTTTTATGCCTCGTAAAACGTGTAAGTAATTTTTTTAAACCTCACGCTTGTTAAGAGAATGGATTAAGTGTAATTTTGTTTACATATTTATGATTTTGAGATGAGTTAATAATTTTTTTTTTAAATTTCATTCTGAATTTAATGACGATTATTTACTCTTTATTAAAGTTGTGAGATTAATTGTATGATAAAATTTTATTATTATTAATTGGATGCCGTTAATACGGAGTTTAATTTGTTTTAATGTCACGTATACTAGTTTTTTACGTCGGTTTTGTCCGCGGTTATGCAGATGAAGCTTTGTTTTTATCAATTATGTTTTTATATATATGAAGCGTTTATAAAATATCATGTAGAATATAGGTAAAATACAATGTTTTTGTTTTCGATTATTCTATTTGGTTTTTCTATGACTTAAGTAAAAACACTACTGACTTTAACTATTGTTTCTTAGTGTGATAATAAGTCTAGTCGTACATAGTGAACTTTGAACTATTAGTATCATAAAGGCGTAACCAATTCTCTTAACAGTTTCAATCTCATCTGTGATTAATTTGATCTATATCTAAGATTTGATATTAGTTTAATGTATTAGTCCCTACTAATATTATAAATGCGAAAGTAACTGTCTGTCTGTCTGTTACGCTTTCATTCCTAAACCACTGAACTGATTTTAATGAAATTTGGTACAGAGATAAAATGACCTTGAGAAAGAACATAGGATAGTTTTTATCCCAGTCTTTTGAAAGGTTCTCTTGGAAACGCGACATAATAGAACTCCACGCGTGCAAAGCTGCGGGCGGAAAGCTAGTATTTTAATATTTTTAACCAATAGTAATATATTTGTAATTTCATACAAAATTTACTGGAGAGTAACTAATGTGTAAAAAATATTACAAAGTTTTATCTGTTTTTTAATATATGTATTTAACTCTCTCATGCTCAACTAGTATAAGTTTTTCGATTTAACGATCTATTCTACGTTAATACTATGATAAGATTTATAAATGTTGAAACTAGTACCGCTCAGTATGCGTTACGAACTTGTGGTAAGCTTGCAGTAACTGTCACGTTTAGCTAAACTCCGAAATGTTAGTTTTGCATTTATAAATCGTAAGGCATACATAGAAGTTTGTCTTCTGCGCGATGCAATATAATTTTATTCATTGCAAACCAATATTTACATATTTTTTAATATTTTTTCTCTTCGGTTTAAAAGCATTTTTTTTTTCAAGTGTCGTTATTATTTTCTTTTAAAATCCATTACCAGAGGAAGACAATGATTGTGAATATTTCATCCGTGCGATGTTCTTTTGAGTTCGTCTCTTTATAAATGTGGAAGGGTTGTGGTGTTTTGGTTCTACATAGCTTAAAAATAGCAGGCAGGGTGTTGAGTGCTTTCAAACCGCCTCATTAATATAATGTGATGTTTGCTTAAGAATATAAAACATATACTGGCCCGCGGTTACGTCTGAATATATCTATATATATTTATTTAATTGTTTTGACATTTAAATAGAATATATTTTTTGTTAGATTTGTTAAATCTTTTGTTTGAATACATGTTCGTTTTTTGTATCTTCTATATATATAAAAATGGATTGCTGTTCCTTAGTCTCGCTAAAACTCGAGAACAGCTGAACGGATTTATCTTATCTTAGTCTTGAAATGTTCGTGGAGGTTCAGGGAAGGTATAAAAGCTGAAAAAAATTGATTCATTACTGGGAAAACCATAAAAACAGCCCTTTTCTATTTCCCATACAAACGTTCTTTTTGACATTAGATTTGACAACTAACTAATATGTCAATCATTCTGTCGCACTTCAAAACACGGAGATTTATGGGTTAAAGGTAAACTCCAATAATATAAATGAAGAAACGTAACAGATATTTCTTGATTATAGGGCGATACGAAGTTCGCCAGGTCTTCTAGTAGAATATATTTTTTGTTAGATTTGTTAAATGTTTTGTTTGAATACATGTTCGTTTTTTGTATATACAATAATAACTTCATGGATTATATTCAATATATTTGTATAATAAGATACAAGGTATTTGACTCATCAGTAAAATCAGAAGTAATATTAATAAAGTCGAGTTTAATAGAAAAATGTTTAAAGAGAAATTGTCTGATGTATTCGTATAAAAAATGTTATGTTTATTTTACTCATAGAGTAAAATAATACTTCCCTTAGGGTGTTAATGTATCGGGGGTTGAATTTATGAACTCAATCGATAGTAACAACCCCTCGCTGCGTCCGCAACCCTTTGTGACTGACAGGGTAGGGGTTGTACGGTTTTTGTTTACTATAGAACTAAAAAACGACTTAAAAGAATTATAATAAACCTATTTTTACTTATTGTTCTATTTTAATATTAAGAGAAACGTCTACATATCGTCGTTGATAGTGCAAATCAGAGAACTAATTACTAATTGTGCAAAAAATACCTTAAAAGATATAATTTAGAAAATATTTCAGCTTAAACTTTCTTCTAATAATCTGCTTCCAATGTAGGTACGAGGAATTATCCAATGCTAGTTACGCGGATTTGCACTATCTCTGACGATATGTTTTAATATACGATAACATTTAGTTTTAATTCTATACTAGCTTTCCGCCCGCAGCTTCGCCCGCGTAGAGTTCAGTGATATCGCGTTTCCAAAAGAACTTTTCAAAAGTCTGGGATAAAAATTATCCTATGTTCTTTCTCAAAGTCAGCACTATGTCTGTACCAAATTTCATTAAAATCAGTTCAGTGGTTGAGGCGTGAAAGCGTAACAGACAGACAGACAGAGTAACTTTCGCCTTTATAATATTAGTAGTGATAAAAATTGTATTTAAATTTTTATGCTTTAATTTCAATTATACATAGTATTAGCTCGATACTAATCTAAATTTATGTTAGTATAGGAACGCAATAAACTTTGTCTATGGAAAAATTTGTGTACCATGTTGGAAACCCTAGCAATATAATAGTCTGTATTGCTCTATGTCGTTTATTTTCACTATATGTAACTGAATGAAACTCATTGCATTTTTCAAAGCTATTACATTTACCAGCCACTAAAATATTATCAATTTACTCATTTTAAGTAAATCTAATATAAAATTGGTCACGCACTTCCATTAAAATGAATAACCATCTGCCATTATTATATTTAATTTTCATATTGTCCGAGGGTCAGTGATGTATTGCGTATATAGCGCCCTTTCAAGTGTATTGGTAGGAGAAAACGTGGGGTCTGTGATGTTTGTAAGAGGTGCCTGTAGTAATATTATTAATGATACATTAAGGAACTTCGTTCGGATTTTTAAAAATAAAATAACAGTAAGACATTTGACAATTTGACTATGCGATATTAATTAAAATGAACAAATATAAAAGGTAAATAAAGGAATGAAATGATAACCTGCTAACTCCAATTAAACAACAATTAAAGTACTTACAGAGTAATATCCTTAAAATAGCCTTAGACTAATTGCTAAACCAATATTAATAGTCGAAAACCCATGAGCGATGTCGCCTCGACGACGAACCACCAGAAAGTGTCGATGTTTCTTTTGCGCACTGCTTCTATTTTGTTTCTTTTCCAAGGAGTTTCCTAACTCTCCTTCTATTTTGTTTCTTGACCAAGGAGTTTCCTAACTATACATATTATAAGTATAATGGAAATTGGCAGACCCTGGCTAGAGCTAGGAAATTGCTAGGAAGAAGAAGATTATAAGTAGTATGGAAAGTATGTATGTGTGGTGTGGATGAAAAATTTATGTACATTTTCATTGATTAATAAAGCGTCATGACTGTTAGAATACTTGTTGTTAAGTTTGTGTCAATATATTTAAAAAAATATTTTATTAAGAACTGTCTTAAATTTAACTTAAAATATTATTAATTATTATATTTAAAATATTAACCACTTATAGCGTAATAGATATTACAATTTACGTGATATTGCCAAAAATAACGAAATTGTAAAATGTACTGTGATCATCTACCGGCGTTAAATCATAGTTAAGTGGACCTGAAGTGGCTTCTTTTTTTAAGCAGATTGTCTCAATAATTCGATATATCTATATTATATAAATATAAAGTATATAATCCTTAGGTATTATACATGCTGTGTATGGCTTCAATCAAACGTATTGCCCTACATTCGGTACGGTCTAAAATAGGATTGGGCTCAATTCACTAGAATCCTAATTGATTATATACATTTTGATAAGATTTAGTTGTTGTTCTAATTATTGATTTGAACTAAAAAAATCATAAAAAATAATTTTGTGATAAATAAATTAAGGAATTTATATATAACTAGCTTTCCGCCCGCAGCTTCGCCGCGTGGAGTTCGGTTATATCGCGTTTCCAAGAGAACCTTTCAAAAGTCTGGGATAAAAACTATCCTATGTTCTTTCTCAAGGTCAACTCTATCTCTGTACCGAATTTCATTAAAATCAGTTCAGTGGTTTAGGCGTGAAAGCGTAGCAGACAGACAGACAGACAGACAGACAGACAGAGTTACTTTCGCATTTATAATATTAGTAGGGATCTAATATAAAAGCCTTCATTCCTTTGGTTAGTTTTCAAGATTATTTAATACAAATATTATAGCATACGTTTAATGTTGAACAAATCATGACATTAAATTTCAAGAAATATCTATGGAATATTGTCAAAAGTAGACAATATGCTTATTATAATAAATAATATGGGGTTGAAATGAGATCAAAAAGTTTAAACATATAATGAAATTTTAACAGGTAAAGTTAAAGGTAATTTAAATAATGTCTGTAAGTCATTTTCATCTCGTCTGCCCGTGATCACGGTTGCTACAAAGTAACCGAAACTTCGGGAGTATGTATTTTTATTCTAAATATTAGTTTTCTTTAATGAATACTCGAAAATCTTAGATGTCATTATCCTTACTACAGTCACGCAAGTTGTTTTACATTCATAAATCTTCACAAATGACATCATCAATGTTTTTATATAATATATACACTGGAAACTGTCTGTTTATAGTTAACGTTGAAAACTCATGGTAGGAATACTGTGGCTTTTTTGTATGAAGTTTTGTTGCACCCGAAAGCTGTTAGGTTAACTCGTGCCAAAGTTAGCACAGGTGAATTAAGCTCGGCAACACTGTTGAAAAAATACACCGAATATATACGGGATATTTGGCGATTTAAAAGTATACATACATTTAAAGTTTTTTACTTATTTCATGATCGTTTAAATGTAAATGGTCTCAAGTATTTGTCTTTATTAAATAATTGGACTTTATATTTCTATGTTATTTTCTAAATACAAATATTTGAATGTTTATATATATAGTAAAGACTAAAGACCTCTTGTTGGCGTTGTAAAAGCCAATATTTCTAACAGAAACAGACAAGTCGAATCAAAAAAGAAGTATTGAATATTATCGATGTTACTAACAAGCAAATCGATTTGAGCTCGGTTTCAATTTATACTACGGGATTATACTGTTTGATCTCTGAACAGTTCATTTATACCGCTTAGAGAGATTCTCGATCTCACGTTATTAGATTATAACTAGAAATATTTGATTGTTTGTTAAAATGTTTTATAATTTCAATTGAGATTGTGTTTGCAAACGTAACGTGGAAATTATGTGTGCAAATAAATTAAGTAATATAAAATTTTAAATACATTATGTAACAATAAAATGACTTTGTTAATATTTCAAGTAAATAATAATATGTACCTATATAAAAATCACAACAAACGTCGATCACACTATCGGTAATCGGTACCCGAATCCATATATGGCATATTGATCCGGGTCCTACGGTTAAAATATTAATTTGATCAATAGTATTTTTATTAATAATAAACTCTTTGCTTACAACCTTCATGGTAAGTTTGAACCGTTTAAAAGAGCACTTACAATCTTCATAGTTTTCACTTCTGACAACTCAAAGAAGTGTCGTCGTATTTAATAAGAAATCTATATATATAAAAGAAAGTTGTGTTAGTGACTCCACTTATAACTCAAGAACGGCTGTAGGGGTATGGTTGAAAATTGGCAAGGAGATAGCTTAGAACCAGGAGAGGGACATAGGATAATTAATTCTGTTTGATAAAAAAATAAAATAAATTAATAAATTCCAATATTTGGTTATTTACGTCCTCTAGAGTAGAATAGTGTTTGCTCAGTCAGCTATATGTACATATACCTATTACTAATTCCGAAATCAACGCGGACGTATTTGCGGGCAAAAACTAGTAAGCAATAAAATGAAGTAAGTGCTCAAATCAAACGTTTGAGATATAAACATTTTATGGCTATCAATAAACTTACGCCTCTCTCCGGGATTGAATACTCGTATTATTCTTATAAAAAATAATAAATGCATTTATTATTTCCTTAAATTTTTTATGTAAATCAGCATAAGTGCAACTTTTATTTTGTTCCTAATTTTTAATTATGCTATAACTTATTTACCGACTTTGTCTGTCTGTTGAATTGTTATACAATAATTCTAATAACATCTGAAATTATACCAAACACGTATAATTTTTATCATCTTTCATTAAGTTACTTAACAATTTTTATAGTCGTATTAAATTTGATATTAAAACCATTGATATATAAGAAAATGTCCTCTATTTTTTCCGCAAATAGTTCTTATACAGAAATATACAAAAAATCATCATCTTATTACAATTTAGAAGGAATTAAAGGTTCCAATAAGAATAACTATCCATTTTCTTAAAAGTAGTATATGACATGTATCTTATATACAATAGTATCATACTATGAATTTTTCCATTTGATTCTTTACAACAGTTATGTTATAATATATACTGTTATATATATTAGTTAAAGTCTTTATATAAAGTAAGTTTATTCTCATGGATGAAAGCCACGGCTAGCGGACTGCGGAGTGATAGGAGGCTCTCACGCGAACAATCGTGTAGTCAATGGATTACTGTAATTAATAAACAAACGTTTACGGTGTCTGTTTAATATACAGGTACGGTATATATATATGGTAATTTTACTCTATATATAAATATATAATCTTCTATATATATAAAAATGGATTGCTGTTCCTTAGTCTCGCTAAAACTCGAGAACGGCTGAACCGATTTGGCTAATTTTAGTCTTGAAATACTCCTGGAAGTCCAGGAAGGGTTAAAAGGAGAGAAAAATGGGAATAATTGTCGGGAAAACCCTAGAAACAGCCCTTTTCTATTTCCCATACAAACGTTTTTTTGACATTAGACTTGACAACTAACTAATATGTCAATCATTCTGTTCGATTGAAACAGTAGAAATTTAATAAATACCAATACCGGGTTATTGAAGACGGAATAGAGTTTGCCCGGTCAGCTATACCTATATTACTAATGACGAAATTAACGCGGACGAAGTCGCGGGCAAAAACTAGTTATGTATAAATTCGACTATATTTCATATTATGTGGATAAGTATGGTCGTCACAATTCATAGATATACATCTTATATGTATTATATGTATGCTTCTTTTTAAGACATATTTATATGAAAATCCTTCAATATTCATTTTTATTAGTATTCAGTTATTGTAAGTTTTTGATGTTATCGTAAATTTTGACAAAAAAATTACTCATTGTTTTGCGTTATTTCAATTTTCATAATTCGTTTTATAACTCAAGTGTAACATAATATGTATATCATTAAAACAATATAAAAACACTCTTTATTCTTTTTGAACAAAAAACTAGCGTTGCTTATTTTCTGATTAAGCTTACAAGTTACATTAGTTCTCGGAAGGTCCTAATTTGGGTTGGGTATTTTTTATATACAATAACTCGTTTAGCATACTATAAGTAGCAATTTTTAAACAAAAAAAAAACTTTATAATTAATATATAATTCTATTGTAATTTAATTATTATCTTTTTAATATATTTCATATTTAAAATAGCAACTATTAATTAATTATTTGCTTAATTCCCGAATACAATTTCATTACACGCCTTTGACTATCAATGACCCTTGAAATAATAACACACTCAGAGTAATTTGAGGTTTAAACTAGTCGTAATAATAATTAAAAATAATTAAGTAATATGAGTAATGTTATTTTAGTTATAATCATCTCATTATTACCAATTTGACCAATGAACCGAATGTAATACTAATTGACATTAGCACCTGATGTGTCATACACCTTACGTGTTATTTAATACTTCCTATAAAAATAAGGAAATGTAATCATATTACTGTAAAATATATAATATTACTGACTAAGTAAATAAGATAGTAAGAGTAAAGTTCACTTATAATCTTAGTACAAGTCATATTAAAATAAAAATATATTCATTCCTTTTTCCTATTGAAATTGAATGACAATAAAAAACATTAAATTCTCCTCAACAAAATACTTTAAATTTTATTCGATATAGTTTGAATTTTGGTATAAAATTTACGTCAAAAGATGAAATTTTGTCGGATAAAATAATAATTGAATGTAACACCATATATTAAATGATTTGTTTATATTTTTGTCTATAAAAATGAATTTTATTATACTAAAATATAAACAGCAACATCTCGTCTCCGAAATGCACTTGCAAGTCGCAGTGTATCTTCCAAATCCTTGAAATCCTCAAAACATATTCGTCATCATATTTCAAAGTGATATATACTTTATACTAAGAACTCAATCTTCTCGGCTTATAAATCTTTTAAATATTAACATTTCATATTTAAAATATAATCCGATATAAATTTAGTAGAATTTTAATATTGATTCATTAATTTTATAACTTAATATACTTATTTAAATGTAACTAATATTTTTCGGATATAACAATCGTGCTTTATTTTTGTACAAAACCACATACTCCCGAAGTTTTGGTTACTTTTAAGCAAACCGTGATCATTAAGACGAGATGTGAATGTCTGTCATTTGGTCTTATTTATTATCTATACATATAAATAAAACTCGCGAAAGTCTTAGATCTCAGTAATATACATAGTTTATATTAAATAATATATTATGTAAGTGCCTTAATATATTGTATTAGCAACGTTAATCGACCAAGCCTTGTATAGCGACGTGTTTGAAGCCAGACTATTTGAATATTCCAGCGTCTATGTCGAGAGCCTCCAGCCATGAATCGATGGTGGATGTCTGTCCCGGGCAGATTGAGGATTTTCTAATTTTATTTTTTATTCTGGCATTAATGAAAAACGTCTGGTGCGGTCGGCGGAAATTCACGTTGATTTCATTTCCGTACGATCACTTAGTTTATACATGCATGTTAAGATAATGTTTTAAACCAATAATAATTAGCACCTTATAATTTTAATTTGTTTAAAGGCAATACTAAAATAATTTATAAATAATTCAATATTTCTTATATATTATGATTTATTATATAAATAATAAAATATATAACGTGTTTATCAAAGAACAAGGAAATCCCTCGGCTTATAATAATACACATTTGTGTGTTCGCAAACTGTTTGTTACGTCTCCAGGGTAATATTTCACAGAGCCTTCATCCTATAGGACCGTAGTTTTGTTCAAGCGTCGCCCACACGCCACCTGACGATATGATCTCTCTGTTCCACAGTGCTCTTTGTACCGCTCGATAAAGTCTTTGGTAGTACTAGTCATTGTAGCGTTTCTGAGCTGTTTTTTTTTTTCTTTTCTTTCAACCCTGTCGTATGTTAAAGTGATCACACCTGAAAAATTCTCGATAGAATCGTGTAAGGTGTTCCTTCTGCAAAATACATATATTGTAGAAGTATAGCAGTATATTTTTACTCTTAAACTTTTTACTCTTGGTATTTATGTTGGTATATAAACAATCTTTTTGCTATACATTTTGTTTGTGACTATATATGTGATTTAATTTCGGTTCTGTGGGCGTTGTAGTCGCATCCGGGAAGTTACTATCCCAGCCTGTGTTCATCTCTCTGTTATCTTAATTTAATTATAATAAATTATTCATTATTGTCATAATGTTATTTTTTTATTATTTATGGAACTGATGAACGTGCAAACCTGACGATATAGACTTGTATTTTAAATAAAACGCTTTCGCTCGATACGTGGTTAGTTTTATATGGAATAAATTTACGATTTACTAAATCAATTTTAGGCCTCGGCCTCGAATTTTGCGGGCAGCGGAGCGGCGGCGGCGCCGGCACGGAAACGCATACATTTCTCCAAACTAGCGGGCAGCGGGCACCGCTGTATTCGAGGGTCGGTCCATTTGATTATACGCGTAAGATCCTGCCGCTCCCGCTCCCGCTCCGCTGCCCGCAAAATTCGAGGCCGAGGCCTAAATGCCGTAACATGAAAATTTAAAAGAAGACACTTCTGTAATTATGAAATCATGAAAAAAGACACTTCTGTACTTTTGTCTAAACCAGTTTTTGTACCCTTTCGTCTACGTCAGAAATATTAAGGTATATATTCTGTGAAAAATATAGGTTTGGTAATCAATTGACTTTTATTGCCCATGTCACGTTACTTCATATCTAATACAACTGCTATGTAGTGATCCTCCGGGAACAATACTAAAATTTCGGGATAAATTATAATGTATATATCTTAAAGTTATGTCCTTACTACGTTTCCATAAAGTATCATCAAAAACCTTTCAGTATTTTTAACTTTAAAGAGCAAACAAACGTCTATAAATCCATACATACAAATTATCTTATTTAAATATTAGTATAGCAGTTGATTCTACCTTCAAATGCAAAATAAATGGTATTCAACATGAGATTCGTTTAAAACTCCTAATTATCTCAACTAACTGTTACTCCAGTTGGATGCTGGCGTTCATTCATAATAAGTTTAATACCCAACTAATCCGTCGTTTTCATCCCTTGATATTGTCCCGATGAAAAGTTTTAAGCTCCCGTGGATGAGGCTTATTGTATTAAATTCCTTCATTTCTTGATAGATCAAGTAAGGATTATAGTAATTATATAGACAGATAAAATTCCTAGATTCTATATATATTACAAGCTTTCCGCCCGCAGCTTCGCCCGCGTGGAGTTCGGTTATATAGCGTTTCCATGAGAACCTTTCAAAAGTCTGGGATAAAAACTATCCTATTTTCTTTCTCAAGGTCAACTCTGTATCTGTACCAAATTGCATTAAAATCAGTTCAGTGGTTTAGGCGTGAAAGCGTAACAGACAGACAGACAGAGTTACTTTTGCATTTATAATATTAGTAGGGATGGGTCTTCCAAAGTTTTTCTTATATAACACAGCCTGGCCAAATGTTATTCCTTTAATTCATTTGCCATCATGTAAAAAGAAGATATTTTTTTTTGGCAATTACAAAAAATAACGCGTAGAACGTCTGACAAAAGAGAAATACAAAAGTATAGTACCAAATAGTTTTAGTTTCCTTCATATTCCTTAAAATGAAACACTGCTATGGCCACTGGTATTGAACATTTCTATTTGTTCAAAACTCGAACTCTGAAAGAACAAACTATATTGAGACAAGTTTTATGTGAGGCGGTTTGGTTATGAAATATGAAACCTGCTGGTGGAAAAATTGATTCGATGGACCACTTTGGACTTTTTAATGGAACAAAATCAGGAACAATAATTGACAGTTATTTGGTCCTGTTATTTGTATGGAACCATGGCTTATATTAAATAATTTTAAATTTAGTTTTATCAATTAATACATAAAAATGCATCTGGTTTTTTTTACCTGCAACTAATAGAGATCAAAATTATTTTAAGATTTAAGTATCTTTGGGAAGTTTAGATGAGAATTTTGTTGTTCTTATATTGGAATATATAGGTTTTTATTATTATAAGACTAATTGGACGTTGATCGAAATTAAAGCAATTACACTTCTTATAATATAATTGTTCATGTAATTTTAAAGTCTCAAAATGTATAGTTTCTTTATTTACTTATTTCAATAAACACATATTAGTTACTCTCAATATTTTACCATGTGACTATCGTATATCAGTTACAAAGTGTGAACGATGTTTAAGAGTGCTCGTGCAATGGAAACACTACACGAGGGTGCTTCTGAATACTGAATGAAGCACCCAACGAGCCAACGAGCTATCCGTACTCGACAGACGGGTATATGAAGAGTATTACATTTAATAACTATTTGATCTACACTTGTACATTATGAAGATTATTATCTGCTTATATAATTATGATAATGTCTTTTCACTCATATATATCTAAGAGTACGTGGTGGCCTAGTGGTTAAAAAGCCCGTCTCTTATGCATCAGGGCGCGGGTTCGATACTGGCAAGTGCCAATGTGATTTTTCCGAGTATTATGTACTTTCTAAGAGTATTTAGACATCACTAATTAATGCGTTCCCAAAAAGGGGTTGATGTCAGGTAGGCGGCCGGTCGTAAAAACAATTAGCCAAAACTATTTACAACATGTAAGGCAGACACTGGCTAAAGCTGGGAAATTGCCAGGTAGAAGAGAATATCTAAGAGAATCACGTTACAATGTCGATTTAAATTTTGGTGGATTCCCATAACTAGCATTTTAATGGCGCAATGCTTACTATTTTGAATTTTAAACAACTTCAATGTAAATAACAGTTGTTTTTTCTGTATTCCACCCACAATGTATGTAACAGAAGCACCGGTTAGTCGGCTATTGTCGGCCATTGTCGGCTATTGTCGGCAAGTGTCGGCCATTGTCGGCGCCACTTCAACTACAGAACAATGGCGAACGCTAACGCTTTAGTCTTTGTGTTTTAGAATTCTTAAACAGCAACACCG
Organism: Danaus chrysippus; assembly: GCA_916720795.1. Taxonomy (NCBI): domain Eukaryota; kingdom Metazoa; phylum Arthropoda; class Insecta; order Lepidoptera; family Nymphalidae; genus Danaus; species Danaus chrysippus. The sequence goes on along the minus strand of CAKASE010000066.1, from coordinate 4,911,165 downwards.
TCTCGAATATGATTATGTTAATAATGCATTCTTTAAATATTATATTTGTTGTATTTTTCAAAGAAAAAAAGGATTTCTTTATAGTAAGTTGACTCGATATCAAATACAGTGCGTCTAAATTCTAGCTGCATAGCATATAATATATAGTTATATTACTTGTACCTGTATAATTTTCTATCGCATGAAAATACATCTATTTAAATTAAAATTATATATCTTTTAATGTCGCTATTATCGTAGAATACAATAAACTTTGAATGACTAAATTAATTAAAATTTAATGCATTTATGAACAGCTTAAACAAACACAACTTCATTATTATAAATGAATTTATAACATTTTATTCGCCACATATTTATAATAGTTAATTTAATTGGTGTATAAACGAAATTATATTTTAAACTGTTGAATTATTCACTGATTTAATAAAGGAAAGAGCAAACCGCATAACACATATGTTCCAGCCTTTATAGCGTCACTTGGTTATAATATTTATAAACGAAGCAATTTGAATTAATTTTGGGTTTGATGTTGCAGCTTTATTTTTTTTTTATAAGTTTTTAAAATGTTACTCGATTATTTGAAATTTATGTATAACTTATAAACAGTTATGTTACAGGTAAATAATATATTTTTTATAATTCTTAACGATCTAAGCTCATCATCAAATATAGGTTTTTTTAACAATTTAAATTATAAATGTTTATGTAATATATAATATAGCACAAATTAAAACCTAAGAAAATAAAAATATAAATATAATAAAGGAATGTTCACTATATGTTTCTTCGAATATTCTTATTCTCAATAAATTAATTATAAAATAAGTTTGCATAAACCGTTACGAAATTATCTCAAGTTACTTTTAGTTAAACAGTTTTAACACAAAAAAAAAATTATTATTATTAAGAGAAAGCTTCAATAAAAATTAAATGAAATTACACAGACACACACATATTATATATAAAAGCTGAAGAATTCAGTACGTAAGAAGTATTCTACATAAATCCGGGCTCTGGCCCGCAGAGATTTTATTATATAAGTTCAAACCTCAAACATCCACTAATGGCGGTCTCGGTTAGACCAACTATGTTCGGTATCCATAGTACGTGTCTGTATTATCAAACGCCATACGGACAGTTTAGAGTATTTTCTCATCTACCTACATTGATGCTACTTGCAAAGAGTTTAGAATTAAATACTGGTTACTGCCTGTATTTAGTTTGACGATGCTAAGTAAGTGTATGTATGGTCTTGTAATGGTATGATATTTAGAATTGGCTTTTTAAACGGTTTTATTGAGCCCACCCCGTTTGTTTTATTTATTATTTATTCTTTTTGCTTGGGTCAAATTTAGTAATTCAAATTTCACCCTCTTCCTGTCAACCGATTAATCTGAAATTTTGTATACGCTTTGGATTTTTAATTTTGCCATATTAAAAAGGATGACTTGAATTATCCGTGTTATTTTAATTGTACCGATTTGTATTCTATTTCTTTTTATTGTACTTAAATATCGTAGGCATAGCTTTTAAGTGGTGTAGTGGCCGTTCAATCTAAAATTTTCTTTTCAGGCTTATTCATAATCCTATGCTAACATATTTAAAACTGTGAATGTGGTATTGATTCCATTTGATACAAATATTTCTCGTCTTCCTATGCGATATTTTTAAATTCGCCAACTTTCAAAATTTCATAATTCAAATATTTGCTATATAAGCTCTCATATACATATATTTATGTTTCCTCTAATAAAAATATTAGTTACGTTGACGTTTTTGTGTTTTATATGTAGATTAATTAATTTTCATTTATATGTTTCTATCATACTATCCTTTAAGATGCAATTTTATAATTGAAGTTCTTTTGCTTTAAATAGTATTGCAAATAATATTAACTTTGATATTTCTATGAATTCTTAGAAGCTCTCCTCTCTCAGATTCCTAGTTAGGAGGGCAATTTATTCAAAAGGTATGCCATTAAAAGTGCAACGAAGGAAATTTAATAAGTTGATATCTTTTATCACAGGATAAGTTTTATGTAATTGCTCTCAAACAATAAATTGTACCATACACCATGTAATATATTATAACATAATAAACTATGATTTAAATTATTTCTTTTGGGTGTATATAAATAATTACTGGCTATGAGATTTTTCTTGGGGTTCATTGTACTACGAAATTACTGTTAGAAGAGTAAAACATATAAATGTCTTATTGTTTTGGCTCTCTGTGTACAAAAACAACGTATTCTTTGTTGTGTATAATTTAATAACTATTTTATTATTATTTTCCCATACTAATTTTTTTTTACTTTATTGTTTCAATTTTTTCTATGGTATTTTTTTTATAATTTGCAATATTATTGTAAATATATTTTTATTGTATTTATTATATTAATCATATATCACATGTCATATATTAACTCTATCACCAACATCATATTTCTCAGCTAGAAGCTGAAGGTGATCTTTTTAGAGGTCATTAACTAAAACAACCATAAATCTATAATTAGACAAAAAAATATAAAAATCATCACCAAACGATAAAATTGTTATAAAAATATTCAAAAATTTATAATACTTTATTTTTGTGAATGCTTGTTGTGAAAACGAAGTTAAATGAAATTTTAAATAGTGCATTCAAGTGTCATGTACGAAATTAACGTGAAAGGGGTTAGAATTAATTAATTTCTGAAAGAGGCGTGCACCAAAAAAAAACTTGAGAGTGCAAGCAACCCTTTGATCTACATATTTCATGAAGCTGTGGTAGAGACAGCAAAAAAATATGTACAGACGAGCGTTTATTACTACATCATTTATTAACTTTAGATTTTTGTATTGTGATTTATATAATTGTAAAATAACATTAAAATAAATATTTTAGATTCTGGAATATGGATGGAAGAGTCAAAAACAATAATAACTATGTACACCTTTTATAATAATTGATATGGTTTAAAAACTAAAGTATTACTGAATATATTTATAAGCAGTAATAATTAATACTCTTTTTTCTCAGTCGGTATATACATTTAAAAACCTTTGACATTTCCACGTGTTTATCCGAGGGCTTCCCTCGTTATGAGTTGTTTGAGTCCTCTCACAAGCCTTTATTGTAGAGTGGGTAGTTGAAAATATCACAAGGCCTTTTTAATTCACCGTTTTACCTGGATCCACTCGAGCTTGCTCATTGTTCTGTGACGCGGATCCATATTGTTTGGTTGTTTTTTAAATGTCCGCCTATTGAGCGGTGAAATAAATATCTACCAATTTATTAAAGAGCCCTTTCACTTGGGTATTTTGATAATATTTTTTATTAAACAAATTTTGTATTATATATGTATATGAAACTTGCAGTATCATTATGTTCTTTATAGGCCTAATTATGTATTTGATTTTTTAGATTTTAATTACGTCATAAAAGCCATGTATTCTTCTTTGATCCTCTTCTATTCTCTATCTTCTTCTAATATAATATTATTTGTTTCCAGGTAAGCGGGACAGATACTGCATGTCATGATAAGTAGAAAAGTTACATTCACATTGCCACAACGTAGGTAAGAGATTCAGTATGATGGTTGTAGGGAGTTGGGGCTGGCAGGACGATTAATCTCATACACATAATAAACTTACATTATTATATATACATATTATAAATCATGCTTTTAGTATCACGCATTTCATTATTATATTTTTCATAAGTGTAAATTATTACGCCTAATATAAGGCTCAGACATCTTCATTTCGTCTAAGTAACCGACACGTCGGGAGTATGTAAGTTAAAATAATAAAAAATGAGCACTAGATAAAAGAATTGGTAATTTGAGATCTTGTTATAATACTTTTGAATATAAAATAATAATAAATATTAAAAGTTCATTGACAGTATTGTTATGATGATTGAAGTAATTTTTAAGTTCTCTAACAGATTTACGAAAATTATACACATTAGAAGCTAGATTGTATTTCAAATTACTGTAATATAATTGCTATGATATGAAACTTTCGACGGGAGAAAATAATAATTATTTACTTATTTCAATATATTTATTAATATATTTTTTCTATGTAAATTCTTTTTATCCGTAACATTGATCGAATCGTGGATTTCAACATGTATCACTTGTATTGAACATATGTGAAATGGTATTCCTTTGATAAACAACCTTATTTCTTGGCTATAAGGTTAGTATTTGTTTAATATACAGTCCTGTTTAGATTTATCAAGGAAATCATACGTTTCCTTAAATGGTAAATACAGTTACATAGCTCGTCACGATACACAATATACTATGACGTAATCAAAAACAATGTATCTATCTACATACGGTCAGTTTTCATAAAAGCGTTTTTTTTCTTTTCATATAAGCGTTTTTTTCTTTTCAAACGAGCGATTTTTTCTTTTCATATGAGCGTTTTTTCTTATCATATGAGCGTTTTTTCTTATCATATGAGCGTTTTTTCTTTTCAAACGAGCGTTTTTATTAAGCGGTTATTTCTATTGGAATGGAACTCAACCATATTAGATCCTATATATTGACAGCTTACGATGGCGTCTTCGTGTTCCCTTTTGCTACTCATCTTGTGAAGTGTGAACTATTGTAAAACTTCATTTTGCTAATAAAAAATATTCCTTACTTCGCAAATTCCTACAATTACACCCAAAATTTTTGTTACGTACCAGCGTTTTTTTTCTTATCAGCGGTTTTTTTTATACGACTATATTTTTTAAGTTATAGACTTACAGTTTTGACGAACACAGCATTTTGTACATGGATGGCTTTTATTATTATACCTATTAAAAAAACTAATAGGCTTTATAAATGTAGATCATATGATAGAAAAATACATAATAAAATTCAAAATAATCACAAATATTCTGTGAAAATTTCTCAACATCAGTTAATACGAAGAATTTAAAAATGCGGGTCTCAAAAAGTATAGGATGTTATGGGTTGAGTCTTAAAAATTTATTTTTTTGGTTAATTAAATTAAAACACTCCACTTATATCAAATTTTTCAGTTATCACTATATAATCTCATTACTTAATATGATTTCAAGCAACAGCGGCGGCCGGCCAGACGTTTTGTAATACGGGAATGTATCTCTGTGAAGAGCTGGGGGAGGTATCGATTGATGCAATTACGATCAGTCTGGTTGCACTCGACCACCATCCTTACTACGAGTTATTATAGAAAACTGAACACGGATAGTTTAAAGTATTCATAAACAGTCCCATGTAGGTTTATGTATTGCAAACTCGAAATTTCCTTTCGTTAGTCACTCATATTAGAATTAGTGTTCATTGTATTAAATTCTAGCTTTTGCCGCGACTTCGTGCGCATGGAATAGTGACTTTCGGCAGATTTTTGGTTCTTCCCACATAGTTCCCGTTCTTGCGGGGTTTTCGGAATGGTCGAGTTCCCGTAGAATTTTCAGGATAAAACCTCTGTTTTTTTTTTTAAATTCACAATGAAGTAAACAACATATTTATTTGTTTATTTGAATAAAGATTAATATTATTATGTTGATACAACTTAAACAAATTATTTCGACCAAATTAGGTACCATAAAAACGGTTTTTGTGAGTTAATCTTACAAGATAGACATATACTGTCGCGGACTGTTTTTTAGATCATTAAAAGAGCTATTATTCTTTATTACATATTTTTTGTGTATCTTGAACCGTTTTCACGGCGCACGCAACGGAAGGCATCAAAGATGAAATAATTTCTCCCGTTTTTTACACATTTACCACTTTATCTTTGCTCCTATTGGTCGTAGCGTGATGTTATATAGCCCAAAGCCTTTCTCGATAACTGGACTATCCAATAGAAAAAGAATTATTCAATTCGAACCAGTAGTTTCGGATATTAGCGCTTTCAAACAAACAAACTCTTCAGCTTTATAATATTAGTATAGATATATTTATTACGATAATTATTACGATAATTATATTAATATAAATAAATCAAACGATATTTTCTAAAACATATCTTCCATATAATTAGTTTATTCTTAACAGAATTGTCAATAACTTTAAACCTATTATACTAAGTCCAAGTTTGAATCAAACTACATACGAATAGTTTCACGTTTCTTAAACGTTAAGTTATATGAATGGTAAACTGTTGACGCTACGTATGTAGTGTGACGCTAAGCAAACTTTTATTTAAAATTATATCATATAGACTTTTAATAGGTAGTTTCATAGGATTTTTTTTTAATAAAAAAGAAATTTAGATTTTTTGTATAATAAATATCTTTATAAGAAGTGAAACCTAAAACTATTAGATAAATTTAACTGAAATTTGAACTGATTTTACAACAATTCTGTATACCTTTAGACTTTAGAGAGTTATTTGCTTTTCATGTCAACAAAACAGAAATGTTATTAAGCAAACATTGTTTAAATTACAAGATTAATTTATAAATATTTGATTGCTATACTTATTTGTGTAATATAATTATTCCAATTTAATGGGATACACTATTAAATATAAACTATTTTATAACTATTTCTCATATTAATCTATTTTCGATATCCCATACTTTAAATTAACGCTTTACAATTTACTTTTTTATATTAAAATTAATGTGTGAAAAACTTTTAAGTTTCACGACTCAAACTTATACTAGGAGAATTTCTGTTTATGTTTATTTATCTAGAAACGAATGATATTAAAACAATTGCTCAAATACATTAAGATATACATATTATATATTTAATATATGCTTATATACATACTATTATTATATATAACAGTATATTAAACACCTCACTGACTATAAACAGTGATGTCAATTACCATATACTCGCCAGCCGTCTATATGTATGGAGATATAATGACATAGGGATGTGCTTTATATCGATAGAATCTTGTATAGTATATTTGTAATACTTGTAGTGGCACAGTTGGCTTGTTTTAATCAATGTGATTCTAGAAAGATCTACTTCTGTATTTGTAGATGAATTTGATGGCTCTTGAAGTTTTTCTTTAAAACTTTGCTTATATATACATTATAATTTACAATAATTAACTCACTGAAATAAATCAATTCATTTCACGAAAACAGAAACAAATATTATGTGTTTCAAAATACCCGAATGCCTTTTGTTTTTTTATATTAAAAAACATACATATATACAGCTTTTATTATCTTGAAACATTCAAACGAACTTTTTTTATTTTTTCTAATACATATGTATAATATATTTATCGATAACATGACTAGTTGTGTCCCATCACTACGACCAGAGATGCTATCTTTAATGGCGGTAGCAGCCTCTGTAACACCGCCCTCTCGTCTGTCGAGTCATTCACCAGAATTCTTGTCAACTACACTACGAAAGCTCTATTTACACACTTTACGTAATAAATTTATACATATAAATTATTATACATATGTACTTAATCTAGTATATATATTTATGGAAATGGTTATGATGTTAAACTATAAATATAGTCAAACATAGTTCTTGTACTAACTTTATTGTAAAATTCAGTATTATATTCTTACTACACGGTATTACCTGCGAATTTTCGGGATTTCCGAGATTTCCGGGATGTAAAGTAGCCTATGTGTTATTCCTGGACGTCAGCTTCCTGAATACAAAATTTTATCAAAATCGGTTTAGTCGTTTGAGCGTGAAGAAGTAACAAACATACACACACACAAACTTTCGCATTTATAATACTAGTAGGATAAGAGTAATAAAAAATACATTATCCTGTGTTATTTTAGACTATTATGTCAATTAAGTATAAAATGTATTACATATATATACGCATACGACTGTCGAAATATGTAATAAGTGCTTATTAAAATATTATGTATCATGATAAATATCTTTGACTTCATGTGAACCGATTTAACAGTCGACTGTGAAATAATAAATTAAGGTATTGAGTTGTCAATCTAAAAGTAAACCATATTAATGATATTGATACTGTTATAAAATAAATAAATTTATTCTTTATTTAGGAAATGGACTTTAATAATCAAATTACACAACTGTAAAGGATTTAATATTTTACTTAGATAGATTGATGAAGTATTAAAATAATAATAGAAAAATTCCTTAGATAGTAGAACATTTATTAGTACTAGTAGAACATAATATTTGAACATTCTAGAGAATATGTAGAAAAGATATGTAGAACATTCTAGAGTTCAAAACTGATTATTTTATATAACTAGCTTTCAACCCGCAGCCTCGCCCGCGTGGTGTTCGGTTATATCGCGTTTCCAAGAGAACCTTTCAAAAATCTGGGATAAAAACTATCCTATGTTCTTTCTCAAGGTCAACTCTATCTCTGTACCAAAATTTCATTAAAATCGGTTCAGTGGTTTAGGCGTGAAAGCGTAACAGACAGACAGACAGACAGACAGACAGACAGACAGACAGGCAGACAGACAGACAGACGGACTTTGGCATTTATAATATGTATTAGTAGGGATACACGTCACGAGGTCAACGAACTCCATAGTAAATAAAGTTATGTTGTTTTATTAACAGACACTAACAATAGCATTGATTTTATATTTTATTTATTGCACGTTGGCGTCACGCCAGATTACATACATTCAACTCTTCATATAAATATATCAGCTTTAAGCATTTTTTTTTCGAAATAAAAATTTGTATGAAGATTTAGAAATTTAAAAAAGTGACGCGCCCAACGTGGGGCTCGAACCCACGACCCTGAGATTAAGAGTCTCATGCTCTACCGACTGAGCTAGCCGGGCTGTGGTTGGGATCGTGAAATTTATTATTATGTTCTATATACATATCACGATTAATATATTTATAAATCGTAAGTATACAAAATACATATATGTTAATGAAAGTGTTGTTTCAAATATTGTATTGTAATTTAAGGTTATTAAGAATTATATTAGATAAAAAATATTTATAGTCATATTAAATTTAATATTTCCGAAATTTTAGTTTATTTAATGTATACTTTTTTGTTGTTTTACGTACATTTCCTTCAAGAGTCTTTTCGATAATCTATATTAATGTACATATAATATATATGTGTATGTATATATAATTATTTAGTTATCTGTATTGAACGCTATATTTAACTATCAGCCAGCCTTGTAAGGGCTGTTGATATTTATAATGTATATGAATAATACATACAGAATGTATGATATGAAGCATGAACTGTACTCTGGTATGTAAAATAAATAAAATAAGTTTAGAAATAAAAAAATTATTAATTATTATGTATATATCTTTTTATTCTACCTGGCAATTTCCCAGCTTTAGCCAGGGTCTGCCTTACATGTTGTGAATAGTTTTGGCTAATTGTTTTTACGACCGGCCGCCTGCCTGACATGAACCCTCTTTGGGAATGCATTAATCAATGATGTCTAAATACTCTTAGAAAGTACATAGACTCGGAAAAGTCACATTGGTACTTGCCAGGATCGAACCCGCGTCCTCATGCATGAGAGGCGGACCTTTTAACCACTAGGCCACCACTAACAATATAAATATATATAGGTACACATTTTTTTGTCGATTTCCGAACATTCTTTTGTCACATTTTTTTTAATTTTAGAGGTCAATGAATTTCTAGTATTCAATATACTTTGAAAACTTATTTTATCTAATAATCAACATTATAAATTATTAAAGATTATAAATGAAGTTCTCCTTACTCTAAGGACCTATGTTTTATTTATTTCAATAATGATATATTATTCTAACAAAAACCTTACAATTCTTACGAAATTATGAATCGCAATGAGGTTATTTCCTTTTCCTGTGAATAAAAAAATATGTAATGAATGTCTATGTTACCTTTGTATATATTTTTTTGTTAAAACGCCTTGATCTCATTAAACTCTTAAGTTCCTAGTCATAATTCATATTCTAATAAATAATTCATTTATAAATATAATTATTATAAAATAAAATTATATCCTATCGCTAGCTTTACATTAAAAAGTATAAAATAAAACAAGGCCTTGACATTTTTAATTTTTTTTTTCTGTAATGGCAACATTAATGTAGAAAGTCGTTCCGATAAATCGGTGAGTTTATTTAAGTGAACACATGATTTAAATTAACACAGATAAGTAAATACAATATGGCGGTCAGAAGTTTTGAACGAGATACGCTTTAAACTGAAATACATTAAGAATAAAGATACATTATTAAAGTTTTCATATAATATTATCAGTGGTGATCTAGTGGTTAAAACTTTAAAAGGTCCGCCTCTCATGCATGAGGGTGCGGGTTCGATCCTGGCAAGTACCAATGTGATTTTCCGAGTCATATGTACTTTCTAAGAGTATTTAGACATCATTGATTAATACATTCCCAAAGAGGGTTGATGTCTACGGCGGCCGGTCGTAAAAACAATTAGCCAAAACTATTCACAACATGTAAGGCAGACTGGCTAAAGCTGGGATAACGCCAGGTAGACGAAGATAATATTAATTTTATTTATTTATTATTTTGTATGTAAGTATGTTTTATTATTAATTAAGCACTTGACGTGTATTGATGTATATTTGTAAACCGATCACGAGGTTTCATACCATTTAAATAACTAGGCTTAGCAAGTGGCCGCCGGGTATGGCATTATTTTAATTAATAGAAACAGCTACTTACACAGAACATGTTTATTTTAAATATCATTTATTTGATGTTAAAAAAATAATGGCTGAATGTGATATACCTTTGCCTGTTTAAAATATAGTTGAAAAAAAAAAACTTACTAAGTAATAATAGTTTTCGTATGAACAACCTGATTCCCACAGCCTCGTGTGTCGGATGCATTACATCATCAGGCATGTCTTGGCTCCTGATGCTACTTCGTTTAAATATCTTAGATATCGACGTTTTACGAATAATGCTGTATATAGTTTATTGTCTGTAGAAAATAGAAATACATTTTGACGTTTGACAGTTTTTTTTTTAACTGAATCAACTGTCACATCGCATACATCTTTAGATTGGGTTAACATTAAAGAGTTTTTATATATATACTAGTTTTCGGCCCGCAGCTCCGCCCGCGTGGAGTTCGTTTATATCGCGTTTCCAAGAGAACCTTTCAAAAGTCTGGGATAAAAACTATCCTATGTTCTTTCTCAAGGTCAACTCTATCTGTGTACCAAATTTCATTAAAATCAGTTGAGTGTTGTAGTCGTGAAAGCGTAACAGACAGACAGACAGACAGAGTGACTTTGGCATTTATAATATTAGTAGGGATTAATTTTATTTTTGTATTGCGTATATATATGATTTTATTAAATAACAATCTGTCTGTATGTGTAAGCGTATATTCGCAACACTTTAATCTCGATGTCAAGGCCTCACTTAGCTTGCGTTAATAGCTGATAACGAATGATCATACATATGTTGCACGAAAATTAAATTGCATAATATATGAGATAATATATGGAAGATGTTATAAATATAATAATTTTATGTACTCTCTATAAGTGAGTATTATACTTTGAGATATATTTAAGTGCAGGTTCAATAATATCTAAGCATATTGTGGAATAAATTTTAGTACAAATACAGTTGAATAAAAAATATACATTTTGATACCAAAAAAAATCTGACTTCTATGGAATTCAAACAGTTATATAATTTGATTTTAACAAGTAATTAGTTTAATTAAACCTCCTTTTAAAAATTTTCTTTTTTATATTAAAATGGCGTCCGTAAAAGACATGTTGTGTCAGTGATGACGTAATGCGTTTAACTCCGCGTGGGGTCGACAGATGTTTGTTGTAATGTTTTAGATAATTAAAGTTTTAACTTTAAATTAAAAAACAATTAATTATAAAAACCTATAGTTTTACTTTAATTTGTATGTATTTTTAAAGATGAGAACTTTCGATCGACGAGTGAAGTATTCTAAGTTACATCCACAAATCGAGACCACTTCAAATTGCATCAGATACAGAGCAATTCATGAACAGAGATTACATTTCACTAAAGTATTAAACGTCTAACCATTCATTACTCTGTGTTCCATGAATTTATATATAAATTACATTATAATAAATATATATGAAATTATAATCGTTATTACGAAATAAAGTTAATATTATGAATATTAAATAATTTTTGTTTATTTTAAAACAGTTACTTATATTTACTAAGGTGATTACAGTCTATAAATGTGTAAAGTTAGTCTGTGCATATAAAATGTTTACATGAGTCATAGACTGGGCCGGAGATTTCATCGACCTCCCTACAATTGTTCCGCATTGAAAAACATACAATTATATACATATATATCAAATAAAAATTTAATTTTACCTATATATTATATATGTAGTTGTATTAAAGACATGTAATTGCAATTCCGTTATCACGGATTTATACTACTCGTAATAAATCTGTCTAGATTAAATACCAAACTATCTAGATTTACAGACATTTCGTAATATATTATTTCGTAAGCGAGAATCGATTTGCATGTTTACATATCGATTAATTTACATAAACACTGGCTGGTTTTAAGAATTAAACTTTAACTGTTATAATGGTTTTATTTCGTTCTAAATTTAAATCAGTCTGCGTACAGCTGTTACAAAAAACTCTATGGTTTGTCCTTGGATTTGTTAAGATCAGATGTTTTTTGTGAAATATTTGACAATTATCTGAGTGTTATTGTATATATCTGTCTCTTTTTTACTATATTTATTTATGTGAAATAGAATGACTGTTTGTTGACTGATGTGCCGACTGAGTCGTGACTCCGTTCAGTCTCGCGGCGCACGCGGCGCTGTTCGCGCGTATTCGTCAGCCAATCCGATTCGTTTTATTGACGCGTTCCAAATTCGAAATTCAAATTTGAAGTTTATCGAAATACCGTTTTTTTCTTGCCGTGTGCCAGTTTAATGCTGTTTGTGTACTGTGTTTTCATTTGGTTTTATTTTATTCAGTTCTGACAGTCTTAGATTAATAGTTTAGAATTCTCGGCATACTAGAGTTATATTATTATTACCTATAAGTAGAAACAAATTGGGAAATAGAATGAAAGATTAAATAGGATTTTCTCATACATTTCGTTGTTATAATATCCATAGCGACGAATAAAGAACAGGAAAATCCTAATTGACTCATGATTTATCTTCCTAGAATATTTTACAATATACAATAACAAAAAATATATAAAAAATAAACATTTTTCGGTAGTATCTTAACGCTTTTGTCAATTATATTAAAAATCTCATATGTCATATAAAACACATGTCGAAACATCGAAATAGTGATACAAATTAATTTGAATATATTTTATAAGTGCCAGGAGACGTCTGAACCGCTGCACGTTACTTGGAACTGTTCCAATATACAGAATTGGCCTGATAGTTCCATTGTATTCAATATAAAACAATAAATATACTATTTATATATATAATATATACAATATATAGCCTACTTATATATGAAGTAAAACATAGTACGGAATCCTTACTATAATATTATAAATGCCAAAGCAATTCTGTCTGTCTCTTTGTTACATTTTCACGCCTAAACCACTGAAGTGATTTTAATGAAATCTGGTACAGAGATAGAGTTGACCTTGAGAAAGAACATAGGATAGTTTTTATCCCAGATTTTTGAAAGGTTCTCTTGGAAACGCGATATAACCGAACTCGACGTGGGTGAAGTCGCGGGCGGAAAACTAGTAAGGAATAAAAATGTATAGGTATATATATTTTTATATACAAAATTAAACATAATAATATCAATTCATTTATTGAATTAGTTTTTTTTATGTATTTAATATTATTACTTTATTCAGAGTGTACATAAGCTTCAAATACCTAAACAGTGAATCATTTTAGTCTGTAATTAGGAAATAGGACGTCGGTTTTAACTGTCACTGTGACGTTTGAACCATTCCATTTAACTGAATAAATTACTACGAGGAAGTCTATACTAAGTTCCCAACCTGGTTCTCCCCGTGTAATAACATAGGAAGTAAGTTTATTATTGAACAATGATGTATGGAAAATAAATGTTACACCACTAGGTCTATCATAAGAGAAGATATTGTAAGCTTTTCTAACGTAAATAAGCACATTCGCTGTACGTAATGATAGGATGAGAACTTAGTCCAGAGTCTGTTCCACGTTCACGGTAATACTAGAGTTTTAAGTCTGAAATTACAGTCTCCTAGGTAATAAAACATTCCCGGGATCGACATAGTTGTGAAACGTTAGACATACTAATCTTAAATTGTTCTAAGTATTTTTATATACAGGGTGACTGGTAAATTACTATCGATACTTGAGGACGTGATATTTGACGATCATATATGACAAAATAAAAATTAATATAACATAAATATTAATAAACTTCTATGTAAAGTTAACCAAAAGTTATGTAATTAATTACGCATCGTGTGAACACCCTACAGATTAGGTATACACACACACACACACACGAGCGTGCGGCGGCGTGGTGTTGTATCAGCACGCCGCCGCACGCATCCACACTTGGAACACTTGGAACGTGTCCACACTTTATTTATTTATACGGAAATTTGGTCAAAAATTAAGTACCTATTTTTTTTTACATAATTCGAATGAGAATCATGTACCGAGTATTCTCCTTAAATATAGATTCACCAGTCACCCTGTATATATTTCTTTGAATACTTTAGTGGGGCGTTTTTTACAAGTGGCCCAGATTATACGTAAACATTTTCGCTCCTTTTAAAATATTTACGTATATCAATCGTTGGCTTCACTAACCAGATGAGTTTTGCGATATATTTTATTTAATCGTGATTGATATGTTGAAGTCGTATCAGCAAATCAGTGTTTATGCGTTGTTTATCTGAACAAGATTTCAATCATGTAAAGTAAAGTGGATTCAGGCAGTCGACCGCGTAAATAGTATCTCACTGAGTCATAGGACCAGATGAATGTCTGTTAGGAATAACTATGAACTTGCTACTGGTACAATTATCCCTACTAATATTATAAATGCGAAAGTAACTCTGTCTGTCTGTTACGTTTTCACGCCTAAACCACCGAACTGATTTTAATGAAATTTGATACAGACATAGAGTAGACCTTGAGAAAGAGCATAGGATAGTTTCTATCCAAGACTTTTGAAAGGTTCTCATGGAAACGCGATATAACTGAACTCCACGTGGGCGAAGCTGCGGGCGGAAAGCTAGTGTGAATATTTTAAAATTACACCTATTTAAGAGTCAGCATAAAGATAAGATTTGATAGCCGCAATTATGAATGCTTGAGACAATTTGTACCGTGTTGAGGTATTTTTAGTGATTTTCATAGCTGTCTTAATGACCGGCCACCGGTCAGCCTTGGGTACGCGGAAGAACAGAAAGGCGATCATCATCAATCCTAGTGTAATTTGCGCTCGAGTACCTCCCACTTCGTATATGGTTAATCACTTTCTCGTCCATCATCAATCGATGATTGTTTACAGATGATCAAAGATGATAATGACGTGATACTTGATATTTAATCTTCTATATATATAAAAATGGATTGCTGTTCCTTAGTCTCGCTAAAACTCAAGAACAGCTGAAAGGATTTACCTTATCTTAGTCTTGAAATGTTCGTGGAGGTTCAGGGAAGGTATAAAAGCTGAAAAAAATTGATTCATTACTGGGAAAACCATAAAAACAGCTCTTTTCTATTTCCCATACAAACGTTTTTTTGACAACTAACTAATATGTCAATCATTCTGTCGCACTTCAAAACACGGAGATTTATGGCTTACAGGTAAACTCCAAAAATCTAAATAAAAAAACGTAATAGATATTTCTTGATTATAGGGCGATACGAAGTTCGCCAGGTCTTCTAGTTTATTTATAAATATTTAGTTTCTTCTCAAACTGGCTTGTGTTAAGTTGTTTAGACCGATGTCATTATATAGCGAATTTGGTAATTATAAGAAAAATACTATTGCGAGTGAAAGGTGTTGATACGACTCTGTAGAATGGAGGACAACCTCTTGTATTTACGTCTACATATGATATGATAAGCGTGTAGGAATATTGAAAAGGTTATAGTATTACTGCCGCGTTAGATAAAAACTTTATATATATATATATATATAGAATAATGAAGTAATGGAGTCAGTGGTTAAAAAGCCCGCCTCTCATGCATGAGGTCGCGGGTTCGATCCTGGCAAGTACCAATGTGATTTTTCTGAGTCATATGTACTTTCTAAGAGTATTTAGACATCACTGATTAATGCATTCTCAAAGATGATTGATGTCAGGCAGGCGGCCGGTCGTAAAAACAATAAGCCAAAACTATTCACAACATGTAAGGCAGACCCTGGCTTAAGCTGGGAAAGTGCCAGGCAGAAGAAGAAGATGATTATATAAATATTATAATAACGAAGTAATTATTTAGTTCTAGGATACATCTTCTAAAAAAACATGTATTGGAATTTGTTGATTGCTATATACTAAAATAGCACATAATAAAATATAATTTTCTATGTGTTCGTTTATTATGTACATTAAAACAGTATAATTAGCCGCCTCGTTCCGCTCGTCCTTTTATAATAATTTTCAATTAAATGTTAGACATCTCGTCTGACGGGTTCCGTAGGTACTTTCTAAACGGAATTCTGTAAACGAGAGATCATTAGAGATTTTATCACCGGCTATCTTAATTGATTTAATGAAAAACCAAACGGAATATTTTACCAATAGAGAGAGAGAGAGAGAATTATAAGACATCGGAATTATTGTTAACATATAAAATTGGTTATTAATTTTTGATAGCTTTTATAGAATGTTCTTTATATTGTATATATTGACGATATTCTGTGAGTCTGAGAAATATTTATTAAGATTCCGTACGAATTTAAATTAACTGCTTCATATTTCTGTTTAATTTAGAAGTTAAATTAGTTTTATATAAAATAATATATTTTAATGTTAATTATCTTATATATAGAAGTTTGTTTGGCTGTTTATTTGTTCTTGTTGCTGGATCAAAGCCAAATGACAGTTATTGTTTTGATCAAGTTTTATCTATACTAGTTTTTTCCCGCGACTTCGTCCGCGTTAATTTCGGAATTAGTAATATATGTATAGGTGACCGTGCGAACTCGATTCCGCCCTAGAGGCCGTAAATAACCAGATATTGGAATTATTAATTTTTTTTTCTGTTTGGATCCAATAGAATTATTTTTCCTACGTCCGTCTACTGGTTCTAAGCTATCTTCCCACCAATTTTCAACCATATCCCTGCAGCCATTCTTGAGTAATAAATTGTGTAACTAACACGACTCTCTTTTACATATCTATACGTAGTCATTAGTTTAATTTGAAATAACATATATCTTTCTTCCTATCCCGTTAATTCCTCGACCTTAAAAGGAATTCCAGATCCAAAACTAGTACAGAATATGTCCAAATTTATGTTTTGTTTATTGCATAAAAATTTGAGTGTAACTACATAATTACAAAATGCCTAATAATTACCAAATTGTGACATTCTATGGGAAGACATGGTAACCACACCATTCTTGAACTTTTGATCTAACATAACACACCGAATATTTTAAAGAAAATGTTATGAAATGCGAAAAACCGAAAATATTAAATACTATTTTATTTTGATCAACATTCACTATAATAATAATCAATTTGATTTAATATACACGTTTTAATAGTCTAGAACGTTTTGTAATTTGATCACGTTTAGGGACTTCCTAAATATGCAAAAAAAATATTGTGTCATACCAATATCTATTCTTCTTCTACCTGGCAATTTCCCAGCTTTAGCCAGGGTCTGCCTTACATGTTGTTAATAGTTTTGGCTAATTGTTTTTACGACCGGCCGCCTGCCTGACATCAACCCTCTTTGGGAATGCATTAATCAGTGATGTCTTAATACCAATATGTATATAATAATATCGTACATAATGTTTTTTCGTATAATTATTTATTATGTGTTTTTAATGTTAATGGTATATTTATTTTCCATTACCTCATCCCATTCCATTTGTTTTCGTGTAAGGGGAGTGTACGGCCGTACATTAGCTAAATTGCCTCAACTAGAGTTTTGGTTATTTCCAGTATTTTGTGACCCATTTAATTACAGCTTTTAGTGGTAAAAGCAATGTACTTTTAATGAATACAAGTTAATAGTTACAATTACGTTCTCTTGGTGTTTTCAATTCATATCGGATATAGGGCTTTTTGTAAAAATATTTTTTGTAAGTCTTGTGTAAAAACAGTGTGAAAAATTATAGTTTAATGTTTTGTTTAAAGTTTATTCATTTAAGTATTTGCCAATAAGTAATTTTCTCGATTTGACGTCCGTGTGGCCTACATTTGTTTCACGCATGTGACCTTTAAGGGGTCAATTACATGTCTCGACTCGTGATGTAATCGTAATTATATTTAATTGTATTCAATCGATTTAATCATCGTCATCTGGATTTATATTAAATATAAAATACGTTAGAATCTGACGTCATAATAAATGAATTCTACACTACATATTAATAAATTTACAACTTGTGAATAATATGATTAAAATATGTCATTAAAGGTGGTTTTCACTTGGCGTTGCGTATTCGCTGCATTTGTCCAAATATTTGTACGTAGTCCAAACACGACATCCACACTTGGCATGCCAAACACGTCTTTACACGTTTTCGTTTATTTGTGTATGTGTCTTATTTGTGCAAATATGTCAAATGAAGACGAATAAATACACACACATGGTCTTATTTGACCGAACGCAACAAATAAATGCCAAATTAAGTGCCACCTTAAAACGTATGAAATATAGATTACAGTACAATATTAAAAATATTTGTGAAAGATTCTTGAATGTATGTAATAATGAAGTATCTCATATAATGGTTTTCCAAACCACTTCAATCATCACCTCCTTTGAACAGCATCCAACTATCACACCCGATGTATCAAGGACACTCGTTATCTCTCTTATCAAGTACCATAGATGCTGGGATCTGTTAATTGATAACAGTTATCATTAAACGATTGGTTTTATTTCATCTTACTTATGTATATGATTGTTTATTGTAGATTTTATTTAATTTGCAACCCTTTATCATAAACTTCGTCTGAAGATTTAGTAGATATTTTTAAGTTTTGGTTGATTGTATGTTTGTTTAAAATTTAAATTTAATTATTTAAAATATAATATAACACCGTTTAAACTCTCGTGTTAAATAGTTACGTATTTATATTATCATTTTTATCAACAGAATAATTATTCTTATAGTCATCAGCTAGTGTGTTGTATCTCTTTAAACTTGTAGTCTTATTTAACCGAATATCGTGTGAATTTCAACCATTTTCGTAATACTGTTATTTTCATTTAAGCCCATTTTTAATATAAATCCAGCTCAAACCGACCGCAGTGAAATCATTTATAAACGAAAGATTTTTTAATAAGTCGCATTGATATTTTCAATTATTTTTATTCAACAGTGAATACCATGAGCGTCCTCTTTAAAATAATGTATATATATATATATATATATATATATATATATATATAACTATAACTACGAAAGTATTAAACATATCTATTTTTGTCCCACTCTCAACTAAAAACTCTTTTATATGTGGTGTAAATATTACAATAATTAATATGAATGCAGACAGAACCGCGGTATGTGTATGTATTATCATAATATCAAATACATCACCATCGCAGCCAACACGAGCGTCTTATGTGTATCGTATTCCAATTTCCAAGCAACTGTCACACGAGTAGAATCCATACGATATTAGTTGTATCATTTAAAACGCTGCAGCTTCGTGTATTGCAATACATCAATATACATTCAAAGGAATATGCTCCTTAATATATGCTATTAAGGGTCATATTTGAATTTTGCTATTTGTAATATAGTTGGGTATATAATTGTGTTGTCGTACCGTCTTTTCCGGCTATTGTGTGTTCATTTAGGCCCTACTCCGCAGTTATGGTGCTAGTATTCTTATTTTCATTCATCGATTACTTGGAACAGCTTCTATAACTTAGAAATAATTTATGACGTGTGGTCAAAAAAAGAATTAAAATTCTTGAACACTTAATTTAATATAATTAGTGAAATTTTTCATAATATTGTTTTCTGCGGTAGTTTTTGCTTAGCGTTTATACATTTTTAAACAATTCACTTGCCAAGTTTTGTTACTAGACCGTAATTTATTGATGATTTCAAATTTAATAGTGGAAAAGAAATGTCATTATGTTTGAAATTTAGTGATAACACACACACATTGATATAACTATATATGTTTGGATTGATGTATTACACATATGTGTGTGTGTGTGTGTGTGTGTGTCTGTGTGTCTGTGTGTCTGTGTGTGTGTGTGTGTGTGTGTGTGTGTGTGTGTGTGTGTGTGTGTGTGTGTGTGTGTGTGAGTTACGTTAGTGTGTGTAAAGTTCAATTTACTAGATCAAGCTATTGCTAATACATTGTATATAAAGAATAGCTCTATGCACTTTATTCAAATAAAAACTTTGACAGTGTTATATTCAATGTGCATCTGTCGTAAATTCTCCTAAAAAAATTTCGTTTCCGCTATGTATATCATATTTACAACGCAAACAGGTAACACGTACCAATTGTAACATATTTTATTTTTTTATCAAAGGCATATATATATGTATATTACTAGCTTTCCACCCGCAGCTTTGCTCGCATGGAGTTCGGTTATATCACGTTTTCAAGAGTACTTTTCAAAAGTCTGGAATAAAAACTATCCTATATTCTTTCTCAAGGTCAACTCTATCTCTATACCAAATTTCATTCAAATCAGTTCAGTGGTTTAGGCGTGAAAGCGTAACAGACAGACAGAGTTACTTTCGCATTTATAATATTAGTAGGGATACATTCTACCTCTATTTAGGATTCCGTACAATTTATTTAATATGAGAACCGTGTTATAATATTTGTATTATTTTTGAGAACTTGGTCGTGTAACAGACGTCATCTGAATGGTAATGTCCAAGCATCGTTTTATACAACGCTTCCTGTGACTCATACGTAGCTTCCTGCGGTTATTGGGATGGCCTTATTTAGTTGGTAACATCGTTGGATTTATTATATATAATTTATTATAATTGATTCTATTTAACACTGGCAACACCAGGATATCCTACCGAATACACGGCCCTTAGAATTTATTATATATACATATACTAGCTTTCCGCCCGCAGCTTCGCCCGCGTTTAGTTCGGTTATATCGCGTTTCCAAGAGAACCTTTCAAAAGTCTGGGATAAAAACTATCCTATGTTCTTTCTCAAGGTCAACTACATCTCTGCACCAAATTTCATTAAAATATGTTCAGTGGTTCAGGCGTGAAAGCGTAACAGACAGACAGAGTTACTTTCGCATTTATAATATTAGTAGGGATATATATAAGAGTTAAATATATATTAAATGGAATACTATATGATCGTTTAATTATCTAGATACGATAATATATCATAATATTGAATATTTATAATAAATACACAAATAAAAACAATAATTTATTATTAAATACATAATACATGTGTTTCATAAATAAGTTATACAGAAACGGAGTCGTTTGATAATAAAAATAATAAAGGAATTACGATTATATTGTTGAATATATCAATATACCTACCACCTGTTTCCATCGTCACTACATACGCAGCGTTAACAGTTTTTGATTCATAAATCTACGCATTTTATAGTATTAACGTAGCTTTTTAAGTGAAAACGGAATGTGTGTAGTGTGAATATACAAACTCGGGTTAAACTTACTTAATTAAAAGCGTCATACAAAATTAATATATAATAAAATGTATATAATATGTCTTGTAATCTAAAGACTACCAATATTTATATATAAAAAACATTGTTATGTACTATATCTCATGAATACCTACTATAAAAGGTTTCGCAATTCTACAATATAAAATATTATGAATTCATATAATCCTATATATTATCTATTATTAATTAAATTATTAAGTACATTTGAAATTTAAAACTTATAACATATCTATATGTATAAAAAAAAGTTGTGCTAGTTACACTGTTCATAACTCAAGAACGGCTGTACGGATATTATTGAAAATTAGTGAAGAGATAGTTTAGAACCAGGAGACGGACATGAGATGTTTAATTATGTTTGATCGAAAAGAAGAGAAATTTTACTTAATGAATTCCAATGACTGGTATTATTTATGGCCTCTAGAGTGTAATAAAGTTCGCCCGGTCAGCTATATGTACATATATTACTAATTCCGAAATAAATGCGGATGAAGTCGGGGGCAAAAACTAGTATCTTATAAAAGTTTCTGTAGTATCTTCTCATTTCCATTTAATAATAGCTATGTATATTGAGATTATGAATCGAATAATTCAATAATGATTGGACATCCCTCTTATCAGTACTGATAACGGTGACATACATATATGTTACAAATCATCGTTTTTTTGCCTAATCTGTCATTATTACTAGGAACTACTAAACTTTCCTCGTATGATTAATATTTTTAAATTTTATACCAGTGGTTACTCTAATGTTCGAACAAGTTGTACAATATGTAAGGTGTACATATACATTTCTCTATATCCGGTTTTAGTTACTATATCCGGTGTAAGCTTTCCGTAACGGATAACTCTGTATTGTCATGCATACATGACAGTAGCTACAACTTGATTCATACTTTATCTATAATTCATGGTCTAACGCGGTACATATCTTGGGGGGGATATTTATTCATGAGCTTCTCTGTGTGTAGTCTACAAATTAGTCTCGTATGCAACGCTCGTTTTATATCTAAGACTGTCTGCTAATATTGTGGATTTATTTTTTTATAACGCAGAACAGAATACGATAAAGTGCCCATGTAAAAGTAAAGTTTAGCTTGGGTCAGTTGTCGGTTATTTCGATAAAGTCAATGTGATTGTAAGGAAGTGTTAATTGATCAGTGAGTGAAATAAAATGGTTATGGAGTCCGCACAGCCCGCTGGGCGCTTCTGGCCGTTATCACCTCGTCTCTGGCGAAGGAGTAATGAGTATACTAAAGTTGTGTTTGAGCCGCGACGACCTCCGATATCACCGATCGAAATACGAAAGCACGGAAGGATTGACGAGACGCCAGATCTATTGCGATCAAGGAGCTTCATACAGGATAATATGAAATTGGATGGCAAGGAATTTGGAGAAGTAATCGTTGATAAGCAGAGATGGAGCGTGGATTCAAAGAAACCACCTGTTAAGGACGTAAAAAAAGAGGAGGTAGTGAAAATGAGATCAAAAAAACAGAGACAGCCGAGGCCGAACAGCATTCAGCTGCTCCTGTGTCCATCGAACTCTGGTCATTACAGCAGCAACACATGGAGATACACGAGAGTCAGATCTAAGAGGTTCGTAAACATGAACGACGCACTTATAAACATAATATTTACAATACTACATTCTTCTAAGAAGTTGTTGATCGTTTAATCGTTTAAGATTTCTTTAACGTACTAAAATATAAAATATTTTGTTTATACAATAAAATTAACACCTTAATTTTATTTTATGTCTAATTTTTTTAATCTTTCGTTAATGGGTAATAATTTAACACGTGTTTTATAATGAAATGTGTGACTCTTTCTCGTTGTTGCAATACGTGGTGGGCGTAGCGTGGGCTGGTCGGAGGTTGTGTATTTGCTCGTTCATCGATTGATAAACTCGTGGAATTCAGTTTATTATATCTTATGCTAATTCATTACGAACGAACAACCTATTAGCCAACGTTCAACGTTTCTTAATACTTTACGTATATAATTTATTACCGTGACTGGAATTCACAAGGTTAGGCATGTTGTGATATTTTTAAATAATCAACAATAATGAAGAAAACAACGGTACTTATGTTTACTATATATAAATTCGTTTTTAATAAACCATACGAGTCAGTGGTGCCCTAGTGGTTAAAGGTCCCGACTCTCATTGCCGAGCGCGCGGGTTCGAACCTGGCAAGTGCCGATGTGATTTTTCCGAGTCATATGTACTTTTTAAGAGTATTTAGACACCACTGATAGACGGTAAAGGAAAACATCGTGAGGAAATCTGGACGTATAATTTCACAATTATAAGTTTGAAATCACCAACCCGTCTTAAGCGAGCGTGGTGATTAATGCTCAAACCTTCTCCATGTGAAAAGAGGCCTTTGCTCAGCAGTGGGCTCTGATAGGCCAAAAAAAATATGCTATTAGTATGTTTCCATTCATAAAACATTGTATTCCAAGTAAGACTTGTAAAGTATCGGAATATTTAAATCTGTACAAAAATTCGGTTATTGATTAAAATCAATGAAATACACAATTGGCAGTTAGACAGTTACTATTTACGATTGAATGATGACGCACAGACTGTTAGTTCAGCGTTCATTCCCCCAGAAATATCGAAACAATAAAACTTAGCGTATATATGTCAATTGTAATCATGAAACGGAAAGTATTTCTGTAACAGCATGTGATGGAATAATTTAATCTAGATCTAGATTGTTTTTCAATCTAAATCTAGATTGGTTGTGCACCAATCTAGATGTTTATATATCAGTTAAATGTATAATTACGTTATATCATATGTTAGTTAATTCTAAGTTAAATAGCGGTGATATCATAAGTAGTACATTTGAAAGTTACTTCATTTAATAGAATTATAAATATAAATTCTTATGTGTTATAGATATTGTGAAGTATTTCAATCTATAGATGAGATTATGTCATTTATTGATACTTATATTTATGACTACAATATATATAATAAAGTTATTTATTAAGTTGGTTTGTTGGATATCTCATATGTTATATGTTATACTTAATAATTGTCCTAATATTTTATATGGTTATCGTGTAATAATTTTATATATGAAATTAACATAAAGTATATTTATTTCAAGTTTGTCTTGTTATATATGTATGTATTCCATATTATATATCTTTTTATTCAATTTAAAAACAAAAGTTCGTATTATGGTGCTTACTGTTTTTACCTTCTTTCACCATTTATATAGGTTGTTGATGTAATACATACCTTCAATACAACACTATCCTTGGGGTCGATGATCTGTGACACAGAGTTTTATCATTTTCATTACGGTCCGGGGTTCTCAACCCCGTTGTGACATTACACAATTAGCGATGTTGACACATTATTACTACTGATAACGATCTTATCTTAGTTCTGCAATTGTATTTAGGTTAGAATCGGAACTATTATATGAAGATATTATATATATTACTCTATTTATATTGAAGGAAATAATATGTTAAAAAGTTGACTATCGCTTATCTTCTTAAAAACTTTTCTTTTCAAAGATCAATTCAACACATCTTGAGTATGATAAGAGTATTACCCAAAACAAAGTCTTTGCAATAAAAAAAATATTAATCAGACTGTACTGAAGGATTCATTGCGTTGCAAATACATATACTGAAAGTCAGAAATTGCTCTTCTTTGAAATTGGTTATAATTACTTCTTATTAATTAAATTAATCAAATTAAAGTTAATAAAAAACAGACGCTTAATTTTATTTATAGGTATAGATATTGTATAGTTTTTATATAGATTTAAGAGTAAAGAGGCTTAGCGTTACTTGAAAACTTTGAAAGTTTGAATCCATTCATATTGCATTTTATTACAAAAAGTAAGGAATATAAATAAATTATGTAATGTTTTCAAATTCAAAAAGCATAGTTATATATTTTTAACATAAACAAAATCTTCAAATATATAAGTACAAATGTTTATTTACTTTAGTGAATTTTCTGTCACTATAACTTCTCACAGAGATTCTGATTAAATTTTCAATACAGTTTACAAATGTTGTCTTTCGACTTGAATATGCTCTACAATATCCTACGCGTCAATAAATTGAAACCCACTGTTTATTATAAAATACTACTACATAATATACTATATTATATGTAAAACATATTCCATGAAAAGATTTTCATGCATATAAGTTACTCAATATTTGGAGCCAATTTATTTTATAACAATAACCTGTTTTTATATCGATCATTTAATCGTTACATTTATTAATTCATATTAAATAAAAATCCCTTAAACGAATGTTAAATACAATAAAAATACTAAAAGGTTGTTCGGCCTCTAACACGCGATGCATTTGCATGCGTTGTATGCAGCCAATCGATGAGGGGGGGTTGGAGCGACCCCCATTTGGGTAGTGGGAGGGAGTAGGGGGTTCTTATGTCCTTGCGGGCAGCACATAGCCGCCGGTCTGTGGATAATTTAACGAAGCCTATGTGAACATCCGTGAATAATTGATCACCGATACACAGTTTGAATAGTATAATGGAATTGTGTGCATCTCTAATTCACAATAGATTACTTACTAGATATATTTTTACACCTAAGTTGATGATTTTAGTATATTTAGAATAGCTAATGAAAATAATATGTTCTAGCCTGTACATTGAGATTAATGAAGTCTTAACCTAGTTTGTATACTAGAATAAACTTGTGGCGAAGTTGCATAAACATCTCAAACTAACAGACGTTATATTCTTGGTAAATATTTTAAAATTAATATTGGTATTAACAAAATAATCCAATAATATTATGATAAATTATGTATTGCAAAATTGTCTGTATTTTAAGTATGAGCGTTAGTTTTCAATTCATCGAACAAATTTAATCAAGCCATCAAACGACTTTGATTTGCAAACTCAATTTAGATTTGGTCGTCAAAGCTTAATATGGGTTTCGATAGAACACGTAAACACTTTGTGTTTGACAGTTATTATGTCATGTGAAGGCGTACTAAGCCCACAAGCCAATGTATTATAACTTTATTACTAAAATATGGCAGCTATTTGATCTGTTACACAATTTTCGTTTTCTATACTTATCACTAGTTCGTATTATCAAACTTTATACCGTCAGCTTCCAGTTCATTCATATATCATTTATGAATAGAAAACTAAAAACTGTCTGTTTTTAGTTCGCACTCGTACTTAGGACACTCGTTGTTTCAATTATTGGTGCACTATCATCATTAATCTAAGAGCTATCTGTATTTTATTCTGTTTTATTTTACATACGTATGAATTTTGTAATAATAAATTTGTATATGAATATACAGGATGACTGGTGAATTACTATCAATATTTAAGGAGAATACTCGGTACATGATTGATTGAATGAGAACATTCGAATTATGTAAAAAAATAGGTACTTAATTTTTGACCAAATTTCCGTATAAATAAATAAAGTGTGGACACGTTCCAAGTGTTCCAAGTGTGAACGCGTGCGGCGGCGTGCTGATACAACACCACGCCGCCGCGCGCGTATGTGTGTGTGTGTGTGTATATACCTAATCTGTAGGGTGCTCACACGATGCGTAATTAATTACATAACTTTTGGTTAACTTTACTTAGAAGTTTATTAATATTTATGTTATATTAATTTTTATTTTGTCATATATGATCGTCAAATATCACGTCCTCAAATATCGATAGTAATTCACCAGTCACCCTGTATTTTTCACATTCTTATAACATTTAATCATCTTCAATAATCGTAGTTGCTTTGCTATATACGCATTTTTCATTGTTTCTGTCGTATATATAGTATATGTCAGGTATATAATATATATGTATATGTTGTTTGTTTCCAGCCATGAGCCGGAAGGTGGCGGGAGGTGTGAGGGTCCGCTAGCTCGAGCCATGCAGCCTTCACAGGAGAGATCACCCAAAAGACAGGTCCCGACGGCCACGCATGGTAAGAATATTTATATATAAACAGCAATGAATATGTTTTTACTATATATAAAATTAATACGTAATTGAAACTATTTAGAAAAACTTTTAAGTACATAGTCTGAAAGTTTTTTTCTTTAAAAATGCTGACAAATTAAAAGTTATTCCTTTGTATGTTGTCTAAATTTTTAACTTCGTGTCATTTATATCTTTATAGTTACGAAAGTATGATAATATGCTTGTCTGTCTAAGTTTTGTTATTTTAAAGTGGACATCATTTATTGTTAATTCGTTTGAGTAAACGAAACTTGTATTGTTTTTCACTAAAACTTCATAGTATCGACATTAGTATAAAGTGTTCATATGCAATGAACATATATCAAATAGTTACAAAGTTAATTTTAATTAAAACTTTCACATATTAAAACGCGAGAACTCAAGTAATAAAGACAACCCGTACTAAATTCTGATTTGTACCCTTATTATAAGTTATCGTCGTCACTACATACGTAGCGTCAACAGTATTTCATTCATATAACTTAACACGTTATAGTATTAACGTAGGTTATTTAATGAACAACGGAAAACGCTTTGCATGTAGTGTGGAAATGAAATTTTGGGATAAGCAGTATTTCATTTGAGAAAAGTTTTTTTAATAAAATGCTTCTGAAACAACTGGAAAGTATTATTATGTTTTTTTTTTTATTTCAAATAAGTTTATGATAGATTTTCAATTAATTACTTTGTAATAAATTTAGATTATAATCTAATCTACATGTACCTAGTACCTACTCTATTTTTAGAAGGTTGAAATGAGTTTCTTTTAATCAAGGTCTGCTTGAATTAATTTTTTAAGTCTGAAATTATTATGCCTAAAATGTATTTGAATTTTTAATATACCGAGATGAGGTTCTTTTTGTAAACTATAACTACTTATGTTCATAGTTTTTGTTAGGTATCAATCATGAACGTATGAAGTAATGTGATATATAATTATTATATATATCATCTCGAGTATAATTTAAAATTAAATACTTTATATTCATTACATAATTTTATTTTTGATACTTAATTATTCTGATAGTTCAATGTTTTTGTAGGGACATGTCTATGAATAATTCATAATTGTCGAATTACAGTACACTGTGCCTCGTTGCACTCTCATAATAAACCCATCCCATATACATTGCGTTTACCAAGTGAAAATAAGTGGTAAATGTTTTACAGACATTTTCCTTGTACGTCTTAATTCCTCTAATCCGACGACTTAGCGTGGGTAATGATTACTTGAACATTCTGACTGTGAAGTGTTCCTTTATAAATATGTAAGTTGTTCGTCATACAGACAGGTGTCCGAAACTAACGGAAAATATATGCTAATATATATTAATGAGATTAATAGTTAATTATCGGGAAAACTTCAAGTAATTGCTATGTTTTTCCTTTACCCATAATGGAATCATATATGCCATCCTCATTCAAAAAGTCCGTTACCACGCCACTAACAAATAAGTCATTTAATATACTCACAATGTATCGTTTGTCGGTCGTGGGTGTTGAATTTTAATTATATATTTTTTTCTTGGCACCAGCCATTTTTCTGAGAAGGCTTTATATGCAAATTTTATATAAGCATTGACGTTGTTATACCCAGAAGATTTAACGGCGACGTTTAAGGGAATACGATAATAGAATGATCAATTAAATAGCTTTATTAAAGAATTTTCTTCAAACAGGAGCGGCAGCAGATCCGTCAACTTTAAAAGTCCATCTTCCGAACGGTGGTTTCAATGTCGTAAGGGCGTCTCCAGACGAAGATGTCAGATCTGTTCTGCGATGTTTGGCGACCAGGTTGGCGACTGGGGATCGTGTGTACGCGTCCTGTTATGCTTTGAGGGCTAGAAGACTAACTACTGGAAAGGTAATACATAAGATTATAAGCACGAACTAATGACTTAAAGGTTTTTTCATAGAGACTACGGCATATCTGTTACTTTTTCTTCTACCTAGCAATTTCCCAGCTTTGGTCAGGGTCAGCCTTACATGTAGTGAATAGTTTTGGCTAATTGATTTTTACGACCAGCCGCCTGCCTGACATGAACCCTCTTTGGGAATGCATTAATCAGTGATGTCTAAATACTCTTAGAAAGTACATATGATTCGGAAAAATCACATTGGTACTTGCCAGGATCGAACGCGCGACTTCATACATGAGAGGCGGAGGCCTTTTAACCACTAGGCCACCACTAACTAATCATATCTGTTACTATGGGCATATATTTACGTCTTGTTGCTTATTGAATGCACTCATTAGTTTAGATCTCCTTCAGACTTGATCCGCATCATTAATTTGTTCTGTTCAACTACTATCACGTGTCACAATCACCCCATATATGGTAATACTACGTAATTGTATTATATGTAACACAAAGTACAAAGCAAGAATAAATGTTTTAATGTAAATATAATAAAAAAATCTGTTATCTATAATAACTATCGAGAAAACTGTAAAGGTCATAAAAAATGGCCTTTTGTTTCTCAATATTGCACAAATCGAAACTAATTTACACCTTAATTAGAGGAAAAAATAAAAATTCTTTGATATTTAAAAATAAAAAAAAGTTGTTCATAATGCAAAGACACTTTGATCTTCTTTAAAATTTTTATTTTTAATATTATTCTAGAAGTAAACTTTAATAGATATAATTAAGATTGAGATATATTAAGTCATTAAAATATATTTGTATTGATTGGGATTGAAAAACACTTCATTATAATTCCATATTAAATAATTATAAGTTGTTACAATTCTATTATAGTATTTTTTATAACATCTATTTAGGTTAACTATATAAATTATCTAGACCAAGCTATATGGTAGAGAACTTACTTATTTATTACATTATATATATATATATATTTCCGATAATAATATCAAAAAAGGATGCAAGCCAAATTAATCCCTAAATATATGTATGATAGCGTATATAAATGTATAATATATTACATGTTGTTGTCCAGACCCGTTGGATCCACCAAGACACTCCTGTCTCCGAGCTCACGACTCGCTGGCCGGCCAGTGAGTGGCGGCTCGAGCTCAGGGTACGCTATCTGCCAGCCAATTTAAGAGACCTCTGCGATTCAGACCGCGTCACCTTCCATTATTACTACGATCAGGTAAATTTAATTAATTTATTTATTAAGGCAAACACAACAGGTCACAATCACATAGAGAATATTTCTTAAACATTGATAGTATCAAACAGATTATAACCCTAAGGGTGCATGCACAACATGACGGGATTGCCAATTATTACAGTTAACAAATTCCAATACAGGAGATAACTATGTATTAGTACTAAACAATAACAACAGTAGGTATATCAAGACCATAATAAAATTAAATTACATGGACTAAACAAAAAAAGACAAAAATAAAATATTAAAAGTGATATTCAATGAAATTACACGAATTAAATTTACAAGAAGAAAATAAATAAATGGTATAATAAATAATTCTCATACAAATTACATATCCTATATATATTGTCCTTTGTATTTTTCTACTTAATGACCAAATCCGTCGAGATATCTTAACAAAACTTTTTTGCGGCATCGGACATCCCATTCTCTATCTTAAAAGCATTCAAAACTTTTCATTTTAATGTTCAAACATCTAAATACAACATTTTTTCCACAGGTTCGGCATGACTACCTCAACGCCAATCATCCGATGGTCGACCAGGACTTGGCGATTCAAATATGCTGTTTAGAAATAAAGTAAGCGCTAGTTCTTATATAAATAATCGTATTAAATCTAAATATATGTATATTTTATATATATGTATGTGTTGAAGTTCAAAGAATTGTAGACAAATACATTTTTACGGTACATATATCAAGTGTATGTATATGTATTTTTCTGTTTAACAGATATTTCTGCAAGGACATGCAAATATCTTTGGACAAGAAATCTAATATAGAATATTTGGAGAAAGAATTCGGTCTGCACAAGTTCCTCCCAAAGTCTGTCCTAGAGGCCATCAAACCTAAAGTACTCAAGAAGGCGATACAGCAACAGTTCAAAAAGGTATGTACATCAAAAAGAAATAAACCTTAACACTTAACATTTAAGGTACATATTCTAATATTTTTTGTTTTATCCAAATCAGGTATCAAATCTGAGTGATACTGAGTGTATGTTGAAGTATTTGGAGACTATGCACACACACTATGGGTATGATCGTGAGACTTTTACGGGAGCACTTGGTACAGGGTGGGCTATACCCGTGGAATTAGCCATTGGACCTGATATTGGTAATTATTAATATATACTAAGGCCCCTCATATATAATAAGAGAAGGGCTCTAGGGCCCCCCGTAGTCCGTTTAAAGGGGCCTTCTATTCTATATGAGTAATTAAGCTAATGCATTTAAATATTTTGTAAGATTATAAGAATACCTCAATTTCTGTAGTTTTAAAATAATAATGTATATACATATTTTATTCTCTATGTCACTTTCCGATATGTATTATAAGAACAATCTTATACTTAATTGTTAAAAAATAAAAATTTAATTGTTCACTATTAATAATTGAATTAAAGTAATTTGGATTCTATTGTTACAGTATAAGTTTTATTTTCCAGATATATCGTACGTGTCCCACAAGGCCGGCGAGCCCCCCACTTACACCAAGATAGCGTCCTTCAGCGACATCATCGCCGTACAGACACTCAAGTCAAACTGCACGCAGCAGTCACAGTCACAAGTAAACAAACACTCATTATATTTAAATATATATACTACTAGCTTTCCGGCCGCAGCTTCCCCCGCGTGGAGTTCGGTTATATCGCGTTCCCAAGAGAACCTTTCAAACGTCTGGCATAAAAACTATACTATGTTCTTTCTCAATGTCAACTCTATCTCTGTACCAAATTTCATTAAAATCAGTTCAGTGGTTTAGGCGTGAAAGCGTAACAGACAGACAGACAGACAGAGGTACTTTCGCATTTATAATATTAGTAGGGATACCATTATTTCCAAAGCTTTCTAATAATAATAAAACGATAGAAATGTTATATATAAGCTAGTAATAGTGGCATCAAAATCGATCTATCCATTCAACAGATTTACCAGAACGAACACACAGATAGACGAAAATTGTAAAGAATTCCTACTATATTTATGTATATGAATTAAATCAGTACAGAATACTTCAATATAACAAAGATGCTTGAATTTTATATATATGTAGAAAATTTCATAGGTGTACTTAGTAGACAACTAATTGATTGCTCTAATATAAGTGTTTGAGTGTATGTATGTTTGCGTGTTCCAGACCAGCTCGTGCGGCAAGGCGGCCCTTCAGCTGCGTGTGAAGGGCGCGGCGGAGACGTTAACTATAACGTGCAGCAGTGTTGAGGTATACTTGATCATTCATTCATTCATTATATACACATTCATTCAGTATATATACAGGGTGACTGGTGAATTACTATCAATATTTAAGGAGGATACTCGGTACATGATTCTCATTCGAATTATGTAAAAAAAATAGGTACTTAATTTTTGACAAAATTTCCGTATAAATAAATAAAGTGTTGACACGTTCCAAGTGTTCCAAGTGTGGAGGCGTCCGGCGGCGTGCTGATACAACACAACGCCGCCGCACTCGTATGTGTGTGTGTGGGTGTATACCTAATCTGTAGGGTGTTTACACGATGCGTAATTAATTACATAACTTTTGGTTAACTTTACTTAGAGGTTTATTAATATTTATGTTATATTAATTTTTATTTTGTCATATATGATCGTCACAAATCACGTCCTCAAATATCGATAGTAATTCACCAGTCACCCTGTATAATCATCAACAGCCTATCAGAGCCTACTTCTGAGCCTCTTCTCACATGGAGAAGGTTTGAGCATTAATCACCATGCTCGCTCAAGACGGGTTGATGATTTCAAACTTATATTGAAATTATAAGTCCAGGTTTCTTCACCATGTTTTCCGTATGTCAGTGATGTCTAAGTACTCTTAGAAAGTACTTATGACTCGGAAAAATCACATTTTTACTTGCCAGGATCGAACCTGCACCCTCATGCATGAGAGGCGGGCCTTTTAACCACTAGGCCACCAAGACTTATATATATGTATTTTTTTTCCCAGGCTGCAGAAAGCTTAGCGGATCTAGTAGATGGTTACTGCCGGCTAGTGACTGACTCGCAGACATCGCTGTGGAACAGAACTAGTATGTATTATAATATAGATCCGTTTCTAAATGTTCTATCATTAATACTTAATATCTCTTTCAAGCAACTGTATGGAAACAACTGAACTGTCAGTGCAAAAGTGAGTTTAGTTTGTATATATGATATATATACTTATATACATATATTATGTATTTATGATGTCAATAATATAATTATTTTCAATTAATCTTAGTCTATTCATACACATGACTTACAAAAGCATTTAACATGATAAACATAAAATATAATACAATATTCAACTTCCTTATATTCCAAAGTTCCAGTTACAATAGAAAATTCCAATAAAGCTTGAAAAACTATTAAATTATTTACAATAAATAAAACATTTATACTAAAAATACAAATTATTGATTGAAGCTTCTTAAATTTTTAAGAGTTTTAAGTTCGTATTAATTTTTTGTTACCGTAATTAAAATTATTCTTGATTCGTTCAATAATAATATATATAATATCCTAGCGGCTGAAGTAAGCAGTAGTTCATCAGAAGGTAAAAGCAGTTCCTTAGAAGGTCATCACACTATGTTGTCAGAAGACTACGCCGAAATAGCGGACGATGACCCCGACTATTCAACGCCGGCTGGTCAGTATATATTATTAAATACATGTTTCATTAGTATAAATAATAGTTTAATATTAAGTAATATATTTATCACTATATCTTCTAGTAAGTATAACTAGTGTCAATATCTGAACACAAATATGTTACAGTACATAAAACTTGTTTACAAAGTTTATCTTTTTCAATGGCCGTACTAAAGTATTTTTTAAGCTATCTATCATAAACTGATATTAGACTTAGATTTTTATGTTATTGATTTATATTTTCTATTCTGTTTCAGTTCGTGACTACGAATTGGTTCGTAATCAAATTGAATTGACCGGCATTATTGGTGAAGGACAGTTTGGAGATGTTCATAAAGGTTGGTTTACACTGATTTACTAACATGAGTGAAAGTAACTATTATTACATACTTTACATATAATTTCATTAATAATTAATCCATTAATCATTGATTCCTCGTTTGTTTATAACTTGTTATTATTCCCAGGTACATGTAAGGTGTCGGGTGCCAACCACCCTTCCCTCAGACGACAGCTACAGGCTGGTCGAGGTGAGCTGGTACTCCCCGTCGCTGTAAAAACATGTAAAATGGACGCCGATCTAGACACGGCTGAGAAATTCCTCGAGGAAGCTTGTAAGTTATTCTAAAGTTGCATAAAATCAATATTATTAATATTTTTTATATATCAAAGAAATCCGTGTTGGTTACACTATTTACAACTCAAGATGACTATACGGGTTTGGCTGGAAATAAATTAATGGAGAGATAGCTTAGAACAGGGAAAGGCCATAAGATACTTTTCATATGATTGAAAAAGAAAAAAAGAGCATCAAATACAAAACCTCTTATCAACTGTTTTTAAGTATGAATAGAGTAGAGTTCGCCCGGTCAGCTATATATTTCTATTTCTGAAACTAAAGCAGACGAAGTCTCGGGCAAAAACTAGTTTTGTATATCAAATATAAAAAATATCTAAGTATAGTGATTTCGAATTTAACTAACTTTCACTAAGTATTTTAATATACATATTTCAAATTCGGCTACAATTATGAAATTATGATATATATTTTTATAATATTATGATATTTATTTTAGCAGATTTTTACATTTAGGCAGACGAGATGTGAATGTCTGCCATTTGATCTTGTTATTTATCACCTACCGCCATTGATTTCTTAATTTCCTGGCGTATCACTCTGGATGCCATACTAAGACTCGCGAAAATCTTAGATCTCATTAATTTCAATAATTCAAGTATATTTGGTAATTATTATGTTATCCATTCTCATGTTATTAAATCTCCGCAGACATAATGCAGCAGTTCTCTCACCCGCACATCATCAGCCTGGTGGGTGTCTGCTCCACGCCTCCTATATGGATCGTTATGGAACTGGCGACATTAGGAGAGATGAGAGCATACCTACAACAGAATGCACACAGGTTAATATATATTATAAATGTATATCCCTACTTAATATTATAAATGCAAAAGTAACTCTGTCTGTCTGTCTGTTACGCTTTCACGCCTAAACCACTGAACTGATCTTAATGAAATTTGGTACAGAGATAGAGTTGACCTTGAGAAAGAACATGGGTTAGTTTTTATCCCACACTTTTGAAAGGTTCTCTTGAAAACGCGAAATAACCGAACTCCACGCGGGCGAAGCTGCGGGCGGAAAGCTGGTATAAAAATAATTAAGAAATAATATACATATAATTTTGTATATAATATATTAATTAAACTTATTATATAGAGGTATATAATAATTAAACTTTTTAAACCTTTGAATGTAATTTAAAATTAATTTTGTACAGAATATGCATTTGATGTAAAAAATTAAGTATTTATAACTTCTTTCTGTCATGTTTGTATGTGCCTTTTAATCTCGGTAACTAATTAGCATGATAATTCTAAAATAGATTTGTAACTATATACATATGTACCTTATAATTTATCATTTAATATATATACATACATATATATATTGTATCTCCTGTACATATTATATGTGATATCATATCAGTATGTGTAATATTTCCAGGTTGGAGACATGTACTCTAGTGTTGTACATCTATCAACTGTCCACCGCTCTCAGTTACTTGGAGAGCAAGAAGTTTGTACACAGAGATATAGCTGCTAGGAACGTGTTGGTCTCCACACCTACATGTGTTAAGGTAACATATAATAATTATATATATATGATAAACATATAGTATAGCATGAAATTACAAGATTATTCTGTTTTTATAACATTGGAATTAAATATACCAAAGGTCTCTGGTTTAAGCCCGGCTTATATTGTAATTGTTATTTCAACATAGACTCAATATTGATTTAGTATTTAACAAATGTTTCCTTTTTTTTTGGATGACTTAACTAATCTATATTCTGTTATAATAATTTGAAAGACAAATTGATCTTATCACCAATTTCTAATATTTATATTCTGTGAGATAAACTCAAATATTACATTTGGGAGAAATTTTACATTAAAATCTGTCTCACTAAATATATATATATATATATATATATATATATGTGCGTGTGTGTGTGTGTGTGTGTGTATGTGTGTTTGTGACATTATTAATTCAATATATATTGCTACTATTAAGATCGTATTATTTATGTTTTATAAGGGATGTGTTTATAACTTTCAGTTGGCTGATTTTGGTCTTTCAAAAATGGTTGAAGACAAGTCATACTACAAGGCGTCCCGCGGGAAGCTGCCCATTAAATGGATGGCGCCTGAATCTATTAACTTCAGGAGATTCACCTCTGCTTCGGACGTGTGGATGTTCGGTCAGTTTATATCTTTATATATATAATTCTTCTGTGAGTGTGTTTGTCACTGAACTTCTCTCAAACGACTGGACCAATTTTGATGAAATTTTTTGTGTGTGTTCAAGGGGATCTGGGAATTGTTTAGATTCACAATTTTGTTTTTTTTTTTTGACATTAGATTTGACAACTAACTAATATGTCAATCATTCTGTCGTACTTCAAAACACGGAGATTTATGGCTTTAATAGGTAAACTCCAAAAATATAAATAAAATCGTAACAGATATTTCTTGATTATAGGACGATACGAAGTTTGCCGGGTCTTCTATTATACATATATATTAAATAATAATGCTATACGTTTGTCTGTATGTCGTAATAGAATTTTGTTAATCTCAATACAAATAAATGTAAAGCGCAATTCTGATTGGCTCTCGGCCTCAACCGTTGTAATTACGTCATAACCAATCACATGGCGTTTTTATTGTGATTGAATTTATTTATTTTTTATATATACAGTAATACCCCGCTTAACGCGACCCCGTTTTGAGCGGTTTCACTATAAGGCGATTTTCAAAATTTTATTCAGGTTGGGACATTGCAGAGTATAGACAATAATGATGACCGTGTCTTGAACGTATGTCAAACGATTAAAAACAGTGTTTGGTGTTATGAACGCATTTTACAAGAACGTAAACAAAACGCTACCCAAAAGATAATACATGTCTTTTTTCTTAAAAAATAGGAGTACCTATGTTTTGTATAGTGGTCTTAGAATTAAAGTGATTGATTAAAATGATTTTTATATTTGTGTATTAAATTTTGACTGTGTTTAATCATGAACCTCGATATACGCGAATTTCAGTTAACGCGATTTTCTTCGGAACGTATCCCTCGCGTTAAGCGGGGTATTACTGTACATATGTATATTAGCAAAAAAAAAATCATAAACATGCTTCAAATTAAATATTCTTTTGTATACATATAAATTTCTGGCGATATAAAATTTATGCAATTTCTCTATTAAATTCCTAACACATATTCTGTATATTCAAGGTGTTTGTATGTGGGAGATTCTCATGCTGGGCGTGAAGCCGTTCAGTGGAGTCAAAAACAACGACGTGATCGGCAAACTCGAGAATGGTGAACGACTGGCGCTACCTCCGCGATGTCCGCCGAGACTGTACTCACTGATGTCCCACTGCTGGGCTTACGAGCCATCACAGAGACCCACGGCACACCAGCTGAAGGAAACACTCTTGTGAGTATAGCATAATATTATTGGTATGAGATGTCCTTTAGATTTCTATATGTTCTTCTGTTTTGGAATTGAATAGGATAAGGTTTTTCACATTTATGACAATATTCTTTCACACAATAATTCCTAATTAAAGTGCTGCTAAAGAAATAATCTATTCAATCTCGACTCTCCTGTTTAAACCCATACATATTTACAAAAAATAAAAAACAGTCATGAAATAAGATGAAAATTCTACTTCATATCTCTCTTTTGACCAGTTTGTGACTGAAAAAAATTGCCGTCAGCCATTGTAGCTTGACGATTGATTTCTTTATATCGGTCTCTTGAAACTATATCTTCTATTACTTCCCCGTCACTTTTTATAATAATAAATAATTAGTGAGAATATATTTACAGTGAAATCCTGCAAGAGGAGCGGAACACGGCGTGGGACACGATGAGGAGGGAGAACAGACGAGTGGCGGCCGCCTCGTGGGGGGACGACCCGCCGCCTAAACCATCACGACAACCACACACACACGCACCTGGTACACACACCTTAGTAGTGTAACACAGAATGTATCCTAGTATATATACTAATGAGTTCTCACGTCCCCAGGAGCCGACCCGGGCGGTCCGCAGACGTACATCGTGGCGCAGAGCCCGGCCGTGCTGGCGCAGCTGCTGAGGGACAACCCCGCTCGCGCCGACCCGCACGCCTACACCACGCCCGCCTCGGTATTCAACACGCTCGCTGTGTTCACGCCCGACCCCGCCCCGGACCCCGCGCCCTCCCCCGCGCTCCTCACCCGCCCCATCCCCGTGACCCAGCTGCACCGCCTGGACCCGCTGGTCCCCGACGAGGCCCCCGCCACGCACCAGGTCCGTGTCGCGGCGCCCGACTCGTGCGACAACCTCGCCGCGCCACCGGACGAACCGGACGTGTACCCGAGCCGCGTCCGGTCACTAGAGCGCACGCCGCGCGTCCCGGAGCGCGCGCCTGTCCGCGTGGGGTCCCTGGAGCGCCCCGGCCGGCCGTTGTTCCGCCAGCAGTCCGTCCCCGCGTCCCCCCCTCGCCGCCGGGAGCGCGACGTGGGCCAGTTCTCGGCGCAGGGCCCGCTAAACGCGCAGCTGGCGGCCAGCGTCCTCAACAAAATGCGCCAGCAGCCGGAGCCGCCGCTCGTGGAGGAGATATACGACTTCGGCGGAGATAACGTTAGGAGCTGCGTAGCCGTCGCGCAGCGGTCAGGGGGACGCCGGGGCCGTATGGTGACGTCACACCCGGCCCCCTACGGCCCCCCAGGCCCCGCGCCCGGGCCGCCGGGGCCCCCTACCGCCGCGGAGCAGGTGATCGCGAGCATGAATTGGCGAAAATCAAAATTTAGTTTATACATTTTTTGTTGCAAGTGGTTCCGTAGTTACTGTTTTGTTTATCGCATGTTGTCGGTGGTGTGGCCGCGTGTCGCCCGTCCCACGTGTGTTATATGATCGCGTCAGTGTCGGTCACCTCGTACTAAGTTATCCCTGACCGGAAGTTATTCTCCTAGAACCTCCCCTCCCCTCCTCATAACCCTGTTTTATTTTTATTTTTCCAGAACATTTGTGTCCAATGGGTCCTCCAGTAGACATGGTTTTCTTTTTATTTTATTTTACTTTATTTTTTTCCGAAATCACATCTGAAAAACGTTATTTTTATTACAGCACAGATACGCCATGTTAAAAAATATTTATATATTATGTCAAATATAGTCTCCGTAGGATGAATATTTGTCGGATAAAATTTAATTAAGAATCAACGCTTTATTTTGTAGATTATGATTTTGTAGATTTGACGCTTGTTTTATTAGTTACATGCATATTTTAAATTCTTTATTATCACTTTCAAATGTGATTTCTTTTACAAAAAGAACTAATATTGTAGCTGGTAACAATAACGGTGTATGGATTATTAATTGATTGCCATCTGCGACATCGGTTCTATGGAATATGGGATACTGACCTTTATTGATATGTTAATAGAGTCCAGAATTCGATACGGAGCAGGCGGTTGAGAGACGACTGTTGGCTGAACTCGCGAGACAACAACACCAGAGTGAAGAGGATAGAAGATGGCTACAGATGCAGGAAGATAACCTGGTTGGTATATGATGATAGTAGAACATATCTATACTAATATTATAAAGCTAAAGAGTTTGTTTGTTTGTTTGTTTTAAAGCGCTAATCTCCGAAACTACTGGTTCGAATTGAATAATTCTTTTTGTGTTGGATAGTCCACTTATCGAGGAAGGCTGTGGGCTATATAACATCACGCTACGACCAATAGGAGCAAAGATATAGTGGTAAATGTCTAAAAAACGGGAGAAATTATTTCATCTTTGAAGACTTCCTTTGCTTTCGCCGTGAAAACGGTTCAAGATACACAAAAAATATGTATTAAAGAATAATAGCTCTTTTAATGATCTAAAAAGCAGTCCGCGACAGTATTTATTTTTATTTATTTATTTATAAACACATACACCATCGACTTATCATAATAACTAACACAATATTATATGCACTAAATATAAATCAGTATGATTAGAATTTACAGGTGTATACAACATTGTTTTTTTATTTTTTTTATTTTTACTAAAATACAGACTAAACGGAATAAAACTAAGATAAACAAAGCAAAATATGAACTAGGTTAAAACAAAGTTAAAAACTAAGAAACAGTATATGTCTATCTTTTAAGATTGACTCACAAAAACCGTTTTTATGGTACCTAATTTGGTCGAAATAATTTGTTTAAGTTGTATCAACATAAAAATATTAATCTTTATTCAAATAAACAAATAAATATGTTGTTGGTTAAGAGTACTTCATTGTGAATTAAAAAAAACGTAGGTTTTATCCTGAAAATTCTACGGGAACTCGACCATTCCGAAAACCCCGCAAGAACGGGAACTATGTGGGAAGAACCAAAAATCTGCCGAAAGTCACTATTCCACGCGGACAAAGTCGCGGCAAAAGCTAGTATATATATATATATACATATAGTAGTAGTAGTAGTAGTAGTTATATAACATACAGAATGCTAGTATAACATTATGTATAACTATGGAAGGATTTTTTTATAGATTTATTTGCATTTTTTTTTCATGAAGATAATATATACATATATATACCTTCTATCTTCAAGAACAAAATGCAAATAAATATATATATGTGTGTGTTCCATAAATCTTTCTTTAATAGAAATTCTATAATAACATATTAATATTATAATCTGTTTGGTGTTTAACAGCATATGCTTTATATATTATTATAAAATTTGTAATTAAGAAAGAGTAATGTAACACATTGTGTGGGCTTGTGATTAAGCTATTACTTACATAATAGTACTAGTATATTACTGAAGAAAAACTTCAATAATATAATTATAACAATGTTTACAGAAGCGACTATCCAACGTACAAATGGCCCCGGAAACGGAAACTGAAAAACAGGAACAAGCAACGCCGGACGTCAAACCCGCTAATACTAGTCACACACCAACCGGTAAACATAATACTACTAATATTTCTAAAGACGTATAAATGTTTACAATTTTTACACTAAAGACGAAGACTAAAGACGAAGTCGCTCTCAAACTAGCATAAAACAGATATATCAACTATATACATTTATATTAATATACAATTAAGTATTATTATACATATTATTAAATATTGTTTATTTAATGTACATATTAATAAAACTGTTTATACTTTTTAGCGTCAAATTCATCGGAGACGAGTCCAGCGAACACAGTGAACACTAAAGATAGACCAGCCAGTGAAGATAAAGTATGTAAACAATATAGTTAACTATACATTATAATGATTTAAGATGAATCATGTGAGAAACTTTATGTACTATGAAATAATATTGAAGGATTACTATTTATAACTCATCCTCACTTCATTTGCACATTCCCAATATAATTAATCAACCTAAAATTAAATAATTATTATTTTCCTTATACTTATTTATATAGTAGTCTTCTTCTACCTGATAATTTCCCAGCATAAGCCCGGATCTGCCTTACATGTCGTGAATAGTTTCAGCTAATTGTTTTTACGACCGGTCGCCTGCCTGACACCAACCCTCTTTGGGAATATTTACTTATATAGTAGTATTAATGTATAACATGTCCAGGGTCGTGTGAAGGAGCCCGTATACAGCGCCACTACGGCCGTGGTGAGGTGTGTGATGTGCCTGGCGGGCGCTGCCACCAGCACGCCGCGGTCCGCGCCCACCGTGCTGGCCGCCGTGAGGGCGGTGGGTGAGGCTCTAAGGCATCTGTGCGCCACCGTCGATAGACTCGTCGCATTGTACCCGCCCGCCGCGCAGAGGTGGGTTGCGTATTTTAGAACTTAGATACATTAATTGAATGACTGATTGAATGAAAGATGACTGCGTGAATTGGAATACTTATGAATAATCTTATAAATAGTTGTCTGTGCGTGTGTTATTCAAATGTGTGAAGTTATGACATCTGTTTCCTAAGATGACTATAATTAATTAATTATATTATTGTTGTAATTACTAGGGAGGTTGAAATGGCACATCAAGTACTGAGTAAGGACATGGCGGCCCTCGTGGAGGCCATGAGACTCGCGATACACTACGCGCGGACTACGCTGCAGCAGGATTACACCAAGTTAGTATGATCAGGAATATATTATGAAGACAAAAGATAACTACTGAGATATAAGCAGTAATAATGCTAGAATTCTTATATAACAAGTCATAAATATACACATATTGTTATCAGGAGTATGCTCGCCGCTGCGCACGTGTTAGCGATGGACGCCAAAAACCTATTGGACGTAGTGGACTGTATCCGCGAGAGACATCCCCACGTGGACTGGCGCTCCGCCCTCCGCGACGTGTCACCGGAGCCCGGGCCTCCGCCCCTCGACAACCAAACAC
Organism: Danaus chrysippus; assembly: GCA_916720795.1. Lineage (NCBI taxonomy): Eukaryota > Metazoa > Arthropoda > Insecta > Lepidoptera > Nymphalidae > Danaus > Danaus chrysippus. Next base: position 4,867,605 of record CAKASE010000066.1, on the reverse strand, counting down.
TGAGCTCACAAAACCAAGTGTTCGCGCCACAATGCCAGACCCTAACTCCACAAAACCCGGTCCTTAGCACACAATCTTCACTACAAGAACCCATCAAACCGGACTTCAAAGTCAACCAGCCGGTGACGCCCGTAACAACAGCGACGCACGTCGAACAACACAAGGAACACAACAGTCTGCCGGTCACCACCAACAGAGTGTCCACTCTCATACACAGCTTCAACATCGGCAGCGTTAAAGACCAGCATATATATGGGAACGAGACTCAGTTCCAACATTCGCAGTCATGTGACGATTCTAAGCTAGACCCTACTCCGTGCGAAGTCAGGAATAGACTCCAAGCGATGTCCAAGGACCCTCCCGCTATATACTCGGTGTCCAAAAAGATTCTGCCTCTAGAGCACAGCGACCAAGGCTGAGTGTAACATTAGTTCGCTTGTAGAGCAAGTTTCGTTGGACGTTCGTTCCCAGGCTATGATAGATTAGTACTTATCAGAGCATTTATTTTGTAACGGAGTATGCTTGTATTACTTTGTAGCTCCGGTGTAGCGTGAAAAGACAATCTTTGGATTGCTCAATTTTCTTAGCGGTTTTTTTATCCATAAGTTTTCGAGCCTTTACATGTTGGATTGTACGGTGTTTCTGTTCCGGCGTGTGCTGCCATGTTATGTGTAGCGTCATTTTATAGCGAAATTATAGTCATCACATAATCATAATCGACTACATCAAGTTATTTACATTATTATAATCATGACACTGGCGCATCACAATAATAAAATTTACATTAAAAAAAATTGACGGCCCTAATTTTAGTTTTTTTATAGATAAAATACTTTTTAGTAGGAAATGTAATAATATATTAGACCACTGAAACTGTGTTCAATGTAAAACAAAAAAAAATAACAAAAATATTTGTGATGCGGCCAGTTGTAAACATCGACATATAAATTATAACATATCGGCATTGTTTCGCTTCAAATAATATACGTGTTGCTTTATGTGAATCGTTACTCCACATATCTCTGTATTCATCGTGTGTTCTCATTTACATTAAACATCATCAAAATCGGACTAATAAAAAATTATATTATTTGTATACTGCCAATACACCAACTATCGCTAATTAAGATTTGTTTCGAACTAACGTAACGCATTCCACTGAATTGAATTGAACATGTGTGTGTGATTTTCAACAGAAAAATATATAATATATTTTGGCATATTATGTAAATGTTTGTATGTTAAATTAATTTGTAATATCAATGAGGTTCATATACATAAAAATATTTTCGTTTCGTATAAAATTGCTTGTGTGACATCAATGTTTTGTAACAAAATTGCTTCAGATGATAGATATATGTATATCCCAATAGAAACTGCCTCAGTTACATGTGTATGTATAACATTTATTTTAAAGTATTATTTGTATGTAACTCACTTCCTATACTTTAGTCAACTGTGTCACAAGTAAGCATTTAGTTCTACAGATTCATATACAGTATTTAAATGGTATATTTGTTTGTAAAAATGTATAAAACATAAAGGATTGTCCATAATTATTTTAATTTCTATCCAAAGTTTTATTATAAGAATAGATCTCATATAAGCGAGTAGATTTAATTTTGTTAGTTGTACAATTATAACAGAATTTATTTATTGAATTGGGTTGATGTTTTTTGTATTGTAAGCGTAGAGGATGTCATTCCAAAGTGTATGCGGCCACAGTCCAATAATAGTATAATGTTGTGACCGGGTTTTGTTTATGCATTACTGAATAAAGGACAGGTCTATAACTTTGTTTTATTTAATACATACATATTATATATAATTGAGTCAGTGGTGGCCTAGTGGTTAAAAGATCCGCCTCTCATGCTCGAGGGCGCGGTTTCCATCCTAGCCCTGGCAAGTAACAATGTGATTTTTCCGAGTCATATGTATTTTCTAAGAGTATTTAGACATCACTGATTAATGCATTCCCAAAGAGGGTTGATGTTAGGCAGGCGGCCGGTCGTAAAAACAATAAGCCAAAACTATTCACAACATGTAAGGCAGACCCTGGCTATAGCTGGGAAATTGCCAGGTAGAAGAAGATAATTGATATTAAATAAAAACTCGTAAATTATTTTATATAAACAATTTATTGTTATAGAAAAATTAAACAGTTTATCCCTTACATAAAATACAAAATGTTAAATCAAATGTTCCTAATATGGGTTACGCGAGTATATTTTAAATTAGCTATCAACAATACTTTCCCACGTATAAAATTTCTTATACTCCAATACTTCTACGTTATCATTTAAGGTTAAACAGTGACAAATTTTGATAACCCCCAATACATTTAAAGATAAATGTTATTGCGCCATCTAGCGAAAAAAATATGTATTACGGCGCAATAAGACTAATGTTATTAATGTATTTTCTAAATAACGACTAAAAAGGACTTTAACGTCGACTTTGAAGTCTGTGGCTAATTGCAAAGCGATATCGATTCTCACTAAGTTACACAGAAGTAACTCCCGAAAAAAAAAACTACAAATTACATTGTTAATTAAATATTCAATACAAACAATTAGAAATCGAATTCTAAGCATGACCTTATTAGATAAATGCTGATAATGTTTTAACAGTCCAGGAAGTTGGCGGCCATGAGCAGTTCGAGGGCTATTTCCGGTGCGATGGGGAATTCCGGTATTTCAGTAGAAGAATTTGTGTAGCGCACCTTGTATGTGAAATACATACACACCTTCTGTAGCACGTGTGACCTGGCGAGAGGGTAATATTGTATTGAAACAGACAAACATACATTTTATATAAAGGCACCTACAGAACCAATTATAAGGCGGCCTTATATGTGACATTAAAGTAAAAAAAAATCGTGAGAAGTGGCATACCTCTAAGTATACTATATTTATAACTTTTTATACCTTAATATTTAGTACACATAATTTTAATTGCTGTTACCAATCTTGATAACTGTAAGCATTTTTACATAATTATTTGTTTATTTTATTAGCACTTATGCTTTTTAAATTCATATTAAAATACAACAGAACTTTAAAACATTACTTTGTCATCAATAGACACCTTAATAAGCTAACTCAAACATAAGTCTAGCTAAAATTACAAAAAGGTATATTATATTATATATTATAACACTCGCTTTCCGTCCGCAGCTTCGCCCGCGTGTAGTTCGGTTATATCGCGTTTCCAAGAGAACCTTTCACAAGTCTGGGATAAAAACTATCCTATGTTCTTTCTCAAGGTCAACTCTATATCTGTACCAAATTTCATTAAAATCAGTTCACTGGTTTAGGCGTGAAAGCGTAACAGACAGACAGACGGAGTTTCATTCGCATTTATAATATTAGTGGGGATGTGATACTAACGGTATTTCTCTAAAGTTGACCTCATTGGCCTCGTTCTCAGCGAACTGCCCCGGACCACTCAGCATTGCCTTGATGGTTCCTGAGGTAAGCGCGTGTTCTCTCTTCACTATGAACTCGTGGCCGTCAGAAGAGACCAGTTTAACGTACATAGCGTCTGGACCCTCACACCCGCCGTACACCTTCTCCTCAGATACTGGATAAAAAGATAGATATACATTTCGATGTAGCAAACCATGTAATGAGTATAAACTTTGGCGAGTATTCATTTAAATGAAGCTATTGTTTTCGGATTACTATGTATGAACAACTCTCCTGCCCATGATTGATGAAAATTAACCGAAACGTCGGGAGTATGTAGTTTTTACAATAATAAAATAAACGTATGTAGTATAATCTGAAAAATGTTACATTTCATTTATGTCGTCTGCGGAATGAAAAAGGTAGAGCCTATACATATAGTAAGCTAGAGTTTATATATATAAATATGATAAATAGATATTTGACAGTCATTTTATTATAGAAAGTATAGTATTCTGATGCTTTTACATAGTGACATATTGAAATAATAAGAAAAAAATGCAATAGTTTTATTTTAATCTACAGGGTGACTGGTGAATTACTATCAATATTTAAGGAGCATACTCGGTACATGATTCTCATTCGAATTATGTAAAAAAAATAGGTACCTAAATTTTGACCAAATTTCCGTATAAATAAATGAAGTGTGTACACGTTCCAAGTCTTCCAAGTGTGGACGCGTGCGGCGGCGTGCTGATACAACAACACGCCGCCGCGCGCGAGTGTGTGTGTGTATACCTAATCTGTAGGGTGTTCATACGATGCGTAATTAATTACATAACTTTTGGTTAACTTTACTTAGAAGTTTATTAATATTTATGTTATATTAATTTTTATTTTGTCATATATGATCGTCAAATATCAAGTCCTCAAATATCGATAGTAATTCACCAGTCACCCTGTATAGTTGTGATAATAACATGAAAGGCATTGTTGCCAGATATAAAATTATCAAATATTTCAAACATAAATGAAGAAAATATAACAAGTAACAGTTAGCAATACATAAATAATAAAACACAAAAATATATCGATCTTATACTCTATATTATCTGGCTGATGTTATGCCAACTCATTACACATACACATGTAGATTTATTCCCAAAAGAGATGTGACTTATCTTAAATAAAAGTATCTGAAATACAGATACAAGATACAAAATACGTATTTACATCTTGTATTTGAAATACTATTTATATTTATTATTTTGTATCTTATATTTAGGTACATGTTCCTGACATCTTAGTATTTTCAAGATATTTTGTTCCCCAAGATATTTTTACTAAAATTTTCCGAACGTAACTAAACGCAGCGCGTCGTTTATACATTTTGTCGATATTGCCGGAAACTAAATGACAGATGGCGGCACTATCTTTCTAGAAATGTCACAAAATTCAAATAAAATTCACTTTTTAAGTGAATATGTCGACTGTTCGAAGCCAATAGCAGAAGCTATTAAGAGCCTGTAAGGGCAAGAAGACACTTTTTATGGCTGTCTGTTACCGGAATTATACAGAATCCAACATGTTATCAAAAGCCTCAGAATGGAAAATTTAAAATACTGCAGCCCTCTGCTAGATGTAATAGATGAAAACTTAGACAGACGGTTTAAACAATTGGAACCAGCAGCAAACGATGCTATACTAGCCTCAGTGTCTCATCCAATGTTTAAACTGAAATGGGTATCAAAAGCGCGAAAGCAACATGTAAAAGAACTTTTCCTGTATGAAACTAGAAAGATCAATCGATCTGAAAAAGAAAGATCAGAGGCTTTAAAGAACATTGAAGATGATATAAAAAAACTCAAAAGATGAATCCTATTATATGTTTCTAGAGAACTCTGATTCCTCTATTGCTATAGTGGCAAAAACACAAGCAGCACCAGATTTAGAGACACTCCTGTACCTGAACAATAAAATGCAAATATTAAGACCTTAAATGCTTATCCTACAAATAAAAAAAAATCCTAAAATATAACACATGTTTGCCCAGCTCTGCGCCTGTGGAGAGACTCTTTTCCTTTGGAGGCATGATCATGAGGCCTCACAGAAGGAAGATGAGCGACAATATGTTTGAGGAATTACTTCTCTTATAACTCAGATAAAATATAAAGATTAAAAAAATAAAGTTTCAATTTTAGTACACCTTCCTATATTATAAAAAAAAATGTTTTCTCATGATGGTTCAATAAAATGTTTCTTTTCTTACAAAAGTATTTTATCTTTAAAAAGTATTTGCAAGATAGGTATTTTGTATCTAGTATTTCAGATACCTTTTTAGAAAATAATTTGTATCTGGTATCTAAAATGCTTTTTTAAAAATTATCTTACATCTTGTATTTCAGATACTTTATATAGGGTATCTTATACATCACTGGTCATGTCAGGCAGGCGGCCAGTCGTAAAAACAAATAGACAAAACTCTTCATAACGTTCAACTAACATTCATTCTTCGTAGAAGAAGATGTAGTCTGAGGAGCTCTCTCTATCATTCAAAGCCTTATTCACTCTCCTTGTAGTTAAGTAATCCTAAGTTAATTTAAGTCCAAACTTTATCTCACCACTTCCCGAGCCGGCCGCAGTGCTCGGTGACCGTTGTTCTTCGGCCACATTGGTGCCCGATGAAGCTGCTGATGCAGGGACCGACCCGACATTCTGTTCAGACATCTGCAAAATAATAAAAACCTTGATGTAAAAATATATATTATATTTTTTGCTCTAATACAAATAACATTTTATATGAAAAATGTTGGAACTTAAAAATTATATTAAAATTTTTATTAATTAAGTAAAATTTTAAAATTTACATACTATTAAACAAAATAATAATAAAAATAAATTTACGTATAATTTGAAACATAGACAATAACTAGTTACTATTAAAGTTTAAAATTATTTGACATACAATTTGAAAAGCAAGTATAGTCATTATTTAATTATAATAAAGTGGCAGTGTTACAATTACAAAGTCACTGATAATAGCACTCTAAATAAGAAGATATTTTAGAAAAGTATTTAAGTATAATCAAGCAAAAGTAAGTACAGTAGAAACTGGATTGACCAAAATAATTGTTGTTGATAGGCATTCAGATTAAATGAAAATCAGGATAATCGAATGTTTGAAGAAAAGCCAGTTTTATGTTTATGTAGTACATAATATTATTTAAAAAAAGCAACAAAAACATATCAACTACGAAACATATTCAACGAAAATCAATGTTTGTTCATATGTAATTAAAGAATGCATTTTCTTAGTTTACATAAACATACAGATACATATATGTACTAAAAACTGCAGATTTAATCATGAAATAAATTACAATATGTATTTGGTAATATGTAATTGGTAATAATAATTTGCTTTAGAATATTTGGTAATAGTCATTTGGCATACGCCACTGTCCACAACACCACTCTCTTACGCTTTGACATTTTTTCTTGTCCAGACTTATCCGTAGTCCGGATAATCTCGAATTCGTAACTGAGGGCCAGATAATCAAGTTTCCACTGTACACAAATTGTTACTTAAAAATTGCCATGTATGGAAAATTTGACAATAATATATTAAAAACAATAATCTTGTATGATAAAACACTATTTCTGATTAATTTAATACTGATATTAAAAACAAAAATATTAAGATCATTATTAATAATATTATGAGTATGTATGAGTTTATATATATAAATAAATCTAGTTTCTACAACTATTTTCTTCCCATATACAAAAAAAATTAGGGATTTATTTTTCAATTATGACTGTTTCAGACAACCGGGTATGAAATATATATTTCACATACTAATATACTACACTATAATTACAATATACTTAATAACTGGAAAAAGTACAAGCAATGCAACTTGGGGTACTATAGTTATGAAAATTTCATGGGCTTGGATTGTTTATTACAATTTATAACATTAAATATTAACGAACAACAGTCTGCTGCACAGCATATTTATGAATTACGTCACTATAAAGTAATTTTTAACCATTTGGAAACACTAGATAATGCATTACTTTACTCCTCACTATTTTAATATCTAAAATGTAGTCTTGCAAAACGACTGAACTCAGTAAAGTATTAATCTGTTTTTATAAAACTTTAAAGCTGCCTGCACTCCTAAAGTAAAACAATAAATATATCCATTTGAATGACACCTTATTGTTTTAGCACACAACACAATTACATAGCCATTTTTGCAAAGTACTAATAAAATGTTTAACTATATTTTAAAGAAAATGTAATAAATATTTCGGTTAAGCTTTAAAAATTGCATAAAACTTTCGCACCTTTCGATTCTTAAGTAATTTAATGTACACAATATATCGGACGAAACCGCACGCAGGTTATTTTTATTTGACAGCTTTTCAATGTTCACTGTTCAGTGTTCACTGATATTGATTTCAGATGTTTTGGTAGATTGTATAATTTATCTATTAATTTATGTGCTTTTTTATTTTAATCTTTTTATATTATAATTGCTATTTAAATATTTTTTCCTTGTATGGGGCTCCGATAGGTATTTTTGATAGCCGTCTAAAATTTCGTAGAAGTATTTTAAAAATGGTATCACTGTTGAAATGGTTGACGACGATTAGGCGGATTTTTTGACATGGCTTTTTGGCTTCATTTCATTATTTTGACATTTTGCTGTCAACCGCTACGTATTTCTACGAAAAAAGTAGAATTTTCTTAGTTTTTCTTGTTATCGAAGTATTTTTCAATTGGATAAAGACGAACACAATAGAAAACACATATAGGAGGACTGGAAATCGAACCTAAATTCCAGGAATTCCACGAGAACCATGTGACACGAATACGAAAAAGGGCTTCCAGACCGTCAATGTGTCAGAAATGTTTTCTGCCATCACGACGAGCCAGCGCTACCACGAAGCCAATACTACAAGGGCGCGTGATAAACTAACGGGGATATAGGGCAAGCGCGTCAAAAATGTGCGCGAGATGGCCAGTCCGCCACCGAACCCTAGAGCAGGTGCGGAGAGCGGCTCCCAGTTCACGGAGGAAACGGGCGGCCCACGCGCGGCCGCCCCGCAGAAGAAGTTCATAGCACCGCCTGCCTCGCAGCTGCCAACCAAGTTGGAGTACGTCGCTCGCGGAGGGACGGGCCGCAGCGTCAAGCACACCTTCCGAACGGTCAAGTTCGCCCGCAGAGTGCCCACGCTGCCTCCCAAGAAGCCCGACGGCGGGGCGGGCGGCGCGGGCGAGGCGAGCGGCAGCGGCGCCCCGGCCGAGCGCCGCCCGCGTCGCGACCGCAGCAAACGGCACGTCTGCACCACCTGCGACAAACGCTTCTCCAGCCCCGGCAAGCTGAGTCAACACGTTCTCTCTCATACTGGTGAGCTCCCGTTTTCGTGTGATCTATGTGACAAGCGCTTCAATTCTAAATTCAAACTAGTGCGTCACAGCCTCATCCACAGCGAGTCCAGAGCCTTCGCGTGTACCGTCTGCGGTAAGACTTTTAATCGTAAAGATCATCTTACAAATCATATCAGGGTTCACAACCCAGTTAAAAATATCTATACATGTGAACTCCCCAACTGTAGAAAGTCATATACATCATTGCTAAGTTATCGTAGGCACGTTGCATTACATTCAGCGGAGGAAGGCAATTTACAGTGCAAGATATGTGATGAAGTGTTCAATTCGAGACAAGAGATTGTCAACCATCTTAAAGTTCATACAGGGAGCCGGGCGCCTAAGAGTGACACTGATAAGAAGTTTACCTGTGACCATTGTGACAGAAGGTTCTTTACAGCCAAAGATGTTAGACGGCATCTAGTGGTTCACACAGGAAGGAGGGATTTTTTATGCCCTCACTGCCCACAAAAGTTTGGTCGTAAAGATCACCTGGTCCGTCATGTTAAGAATGCACATCCCGAGGAGTCATGGAAATCAGCAGCCGTGGGGACATCCAAGGACCCACCGCCTGAAGCTACCTCATTCGAAGAAACTTATACAGAATATAACATTGAAGAAACAGATTTCAACCTTTGGAAGACCATAACTCCTAAAGAAGAAGTACCAGAGGGACGGACGGAGGTCCCGGCTTCAGATATAATAGTAGAAATACCAGATCTAGGGATCAAAGTGGAACCTTTAGATATAAAGTTAGAAAATCCTCAATCACCCAGTGAAATACTCGAATATCCAGTAGTTTATATGACCAACTTGCCATATATAACACAACCGATTCGAGATCCTATCGATGTGCATTTACTTAGTTCCGGCAACGTTCAATCAATATTGTTGGACCCCGGCGAGGGTCCTTCGGGATTATCGAGTCAGATGTTGGGGTTGTTGGAGGAGGGTGAGCCTTCTTACCCCGGCGACGAGGGACGGGTGCAGCAGAGGCTGCCGGCTTTCACACAGGCCTTCCAGACCGCGCAAAGCCCCAAGCCTCCCCCGCCGCCGCCCCCGCCGCACTAACAGCGCCCGATGCATTTAGCTTACGTCAATACTGAACTACCTCATTAGGTAATATGGAGTAAGCTGTATCATAGTCTGGTCTAGTGCCCTAGCGACCTTCACTAGACACTGACCTCTAACATTTGGATACTCTAGGCTCTCCAGATTGATATTGCCAAATTGCATGTCTCAGGTATACCAAAATGTTTCCGAATTCTACATGAATATGTTATCTAGTCATGTATGTACTTTCGGACTTTTTATTAAATTGTAATTTATATATTATATATGTGACCGTTATACAGTATAATTGGGACCAAGCTTTGAGAGCTGATAGTGACGGGATCAGTCCCATGGAGTAGATACGATTTCATATTTTTATACATCAATATTTAGTGAGCAAGTTTTTTATAAAGGTATATGGCTCTTGGGAGCGGTAGGCCGTATAATATGTTTTAGAGAGGCTTACTGTCTTCTACACGAAGGGAATACAACGAAGAGCGTATACTTTTTATTATATATATTTATATCTGATTTACTTCCGATGGGTTTATAGAAACGACTTAGGCCACTCTCATCAGACAGGATCTGGTAAACTGAGACCATTAATATCGGATACAAACATTATTTAACAGTTTTTTTTTACATACACACATTTACCTCAGAAGCACTAGTGCTTCCTTAGCGTTAAGACAATAAGAGTTGGATCTGCCGACCGAAACTCCAAATTATCATCAGTAACTGAATGTGCCAAAATTCCTACAGACAGGACGGTGAAGACGAATTATCTATAAAGCAATAATTCTTTTGCTCAATCGATCAAAAGAAATCAATTTTGATGTTGTTAATTTTAAACGTTAACAAACTAAACTGGTATTTACGGAAAAAGAGAAACTTGAAGAAATAGTCTCAGCATAATATTTTTTAGGAGTATGAGCCAAATTATGTAATTCGTTGTAAGTTTCACTTTGGGACTAGGTGAGTGTGTCGAGAAGTCTGTAAAAATGTTTAGGATTCAAACGTCTGGTGCGATCTTGTAAAGGATATGTTACACAGCTTTATTAGGGGCCTTACATTATTAAACATATACGATAATTTAACGATTCAAATTCCAAAATAAATTTTCACCCGTCATCTATCGATATTTGTCGAATTACTTTCACTGTCGATATAGATGTTTGTATTACAGAAACAGAATTTTTGAAATAACTTTTATATAAATAACGAACAATATCTGAGTAGTTTTTGTGTTCCAACTCGTTCATAGTTTTATCTCGGATCATTGCTCTTTAGAATGTACTCATTATTAAGATTTTAGAGTTGTCTTAGTAATTATTGTCAAATAATGGAAAATGTATTTTCGTTTATGTACTGTTGTTCGTTTTTTTTTGGTGATAATTTTTTTAATTAGGGTGGATGCAAACTTAACTCATTTTCAAAATCAAAATCAACGTTTTAAAAAGAAGAAAAAATACAATTAGATTTTTTTATAACATGTAGCTCTAAAAACATTTTTTTAATTCCTGAAGGGTTATTGTATGTTTAGTATATTTTTGCTATCAATATTTAGGTTGAAAGTACAACTGTTTCGTTTTAGCGCCCACTCTAATTTGTATAAACTTGGAAAATTTATTTGAAAAAAAAGGAGATAATTGATGTTTTATATATTTTAATTTGAATGTTTGGCGTCTAGTAGAAGCGGACTAGTTATTGTAGGAAGGATCCAATGTCATACACGCTTCATATTCTATAATATGTAAATAATTCTAATCTTTTAGGTTAATAGGACTGTAAAAAATTTAATCTACCTCAATTGCAACTTATTCTTACGTCTAGAAATTTAATTACTATACTAAGTTAGTGATGAAGGAAATTTTTAGTTTTTTTTTTCTATTTTGAGAAATTTATTCAATTTAACGTTCGTTCCGCTGTTGACACGTTATTTTAATGTTATGTGCTGCAATATATAAGCATCGTTGTTTATAAAAATATATAGATATAATAATATTTTTTTACTGACAACCACGAAACATCAATATCGGAAATTTAAAAACGAAATGCCGTTTTTATTTATATTAATTTGACGTATACAGTTTATATAATATATTTCAATTCAATGGATGACTAGGTCATGTACTTTTTGATATTTGACACTGCCAAAATATTAGAATTATGATCGACATTCAGATTAGTGCTTAAATTATAATTATTATAATCCGATTTTATTATTATTGTTGTAAATCGAATCGTAATATGTGAAATATTTTATATAATTTAAACCACTAACATTTTCTACCCACTAGTCATATAATGGCAGCACATTTCAAATGGACAATATTTACTGTTATTATTTTTACTGTGACAATAGCAAGCAGAGTACAAATCATTATCCTGATAGTATTCACGTACATGTATATATGCGATATATTATTGTATGTCTAGTTTTTATAATGTATTATAATTGTTAACATATCAAAGAAATGTAAAACAATTATTTTGCCTGCCGATATCTTGTTCTTATATATAATGTATGGCATTTATTTATTACATCAGTCTACAGACGATAAAATTTATGTAATGTTTTGTAACACAAAGTGTTGAATTTTTTCCCGTTTTTTTTTTTTATTTTTTTTAATGCATAATTACTATTGTTACTATTTTTAATGCCGAGTTATTTTTTTTTGGAACATCTAATGAGTGTGACTCGTTGTATTTATATATATTTTTAATTAAATATGTTGTGTAATACCAAATAATTACATAATTTTATTTTGTTTACACTTAAGGGTTCGAATATTTTTTTTTATTTATGTAACTTTAAGAGTTAAGTTCGGTTAAACGCAACGAAAGTTCTACGAGTGATAATCTTTATGTACGTGGCACAAAATGTCGGTTTTGAATGTTTTTTTTTTCAGTTTAACGTTATTGCTCGTAGTCAGACGTAGATCTACGTGATACATACCACATAGGGGCCTTAGAAAAAACTGTAGTTGGAATTATAACAAAATGAAAAAAAAAATTAGGTATCTACGATATTTTAATACAAAGAATCTATTTTGTTACGCTTTTCATTTAAGGCATTTTATATTAAAAATATATATATGTGTATATATATAACTTTTTATAAAAAATTAAAATTCTTATATCATGTTACACAGTTGGTCAGTTTGGACAACATATATATAAATATTTAGATTTTATAATTCCTTTATAAAAAATAAAATATATGTAAAATTTGGTAGTTGAAATTAGTACTAACAAGTAATGTTTTTGTTACATAAACCGATTCACCCTCGCAGGAACTCTTTTAATATAATTATATAATTGTACCTGTTTATAATAACTCGTTGTACTACGGTCTTCATTGTAATAAATATTTTGAACATCACATATGACTTTCAATCTATATTTTTATATTAATTTATCCTTATTCTTGTATAAAATCACCAAAATCACTTGTTAGTGAGTCATCATTATTTTAATATGGAATAAAATGATAAAAAACTCAACTTATATACCGTCAATTGTTGAAATATATTTTATTACTGATCAATCCATTAACAAACAACATATAGACTTAGAACCAGGAATAACAAAATAAATACCTAACCCACGGTACGATAGATAAACCAAGTAATGCGTTACACACTGTAAACATCGAATTTATATATAGCCATTTAAAAATTACATTACTTTACAAACGTTTACATATACATAGATTGTAAATATACACATGCTTCAATTTGTGTATTACATACATTGAACTAAAAATTGTACTAACACAACCGGCGACACGGTATATACATATATAGAAAAATATTTATATTTTAATGACAATTAAATGCATGTCGTCAGAGGAATGTGGTTAGCAGGAGTCACTTGACCGTCCTGCGTTTCGTCTTTCTAACTTTACATGTTTTTGGTGTATTCTTTAGTGATATGCTGTCTAAGTTCGGCAGGTCTTCATTGTGGTCTAACACTCCGTTCTCCATCTTTATAGTGTTGTAGCTGGTCGTTGGGCTCGTCTCCATGCAATCATCTGAGTCATATCCGGTCGGTCGCTTGTATTTCCTGTATATTTCCTCATCAGAATCCGCTTTGTAGCGTCTGCTGATGTTTTGTAGCGAGCGATTTTTTTGCAGCCATAGATTGACCTCGGATGATGATTTAGTGCAGTATTCTTCTCTGTCTGATTCGGAGTAGTTCCTTGTAGTTCGTGTAACTCTCTGCGGCGGCGCTGACAGCCGGATCTCGGGCCCGCCGCCGTATATATCGGTGAAAAACCTCCACAATTCTTCGCTGAGCTGCGCGTGATCTGAACCCGGCTTTAATACATATGACACTATACCCTCGATCTCCTGCGAAGATAGTTAATATACATTTAATATAACTAATATAATAAACACTAACTTGCTATTGAAGAAATTTATTATAACAAAAAAAATATTCTGGCATGAGTTACATATTAAGGAGTAATTATCAAAACATTCGCCTTAAGACTGTATTTAAATGAGTTAAGTATCTGACACCTATGATAATTGTAAAGCAAACAAAGTATTATCAATTAATATCATCCCAAATCCAAGTTTACTATGAAACTTACATAATGACACCAGAAACTTCATGAACACTCTATATAATGTAAGAATCAATCCACTTATTAACCAACCTGTTTAACAACAATAGAAGTGTTATCTACGGGCGGCGGCGGGTGTCGCGCCTTGTCCCTCACGAACGCCTGCCACTGTCTGAACCACGCCATACTGATCGCGAACACCGCTAGAGGGCGTTCCTGGTCCTACGATAATTATGAATTAGCTTCAATATCATATTTAGTCACAAGAAAACAAATTATAATCAATTTTGACCTTTGAACTTCGACCTCCTCTTCTATATGGGAGCTAATGGAAGGCAAAACAAATTTCTATATAAATCGCGCCAATGAGATGTAAAAATGTAAACAAACTTTTTTATAAATTTCTCTTAAATTACATGCTAATTTTATACATAAAAATATTTTGTTAATACAGTAGAAACTCGTTTATCCGGCCCTCAGTTATACGGATTCGCGATTATCCGGACTACGGACCAGTCCGAACAAGAAAAAATGTCAAAGCTTAAGAGTGGCGTACGTCAAATGACTACCAAATATTCTATATCAAATTATTTTTTAAATATACATATAATATTATGAGCTACATAAGCACAAAACCGGCTTTTCTTCATACATTCGATTATCCGAATGCCTATCGACAACAATTAGTCCGGTTAATAGAGTTTCTACTGTACATACAACGCTTTCCTCGACAAGTTATCAATATACCGTATAAAAGTTGGTATGTTTACAATCTTTATCACGTTTGGTTGGATGCGGTGTTTATAATACCTGGAACATGGCGTGTAGTTCAGCGAAGGCCGTTAGTTCCCTGGCTCTCCTCGCTCGCAATCTCTGTTGTGCTCGAGCACACACTCCACACTCGTGAGCGTGAGACACGGCCGGCCCACCGCCGAATCTGAGGCAATCACCTTATTAATTAATTTATTTTTAATTAATTTGATACTATACTGTTATAAATATTATAAAGATCTATTTGAATTTTACTATTTTGAGATGGTTTAACTTTACATGAAGATAGTACAAAATATCATAGAAATTTATTCACTATGATTTTTTAACTATAAATTAATAAAACACAATAATATTGTTAGCTTAAAATGTTTACATATTTATTTACAAATTAATCATAAATGAATCCTCACTGTTAAAATATTGTTTCCTTTACATAATTTTATATAACTTCCTATAAATTTAATTACTATTAAACCAACCAACCCTATCATTGAGTAGTTTTTCTTATACAATTATTAACTGCCGTAGTTAGTCTCACTCATTAAGTATTTTTTTCCTTTACATACTTGTATATAACTTCCTATAAATTATATACTATTAAACCTACCATACCAAGCTTATTGACAGTTTTCCTTATACAATTGTTCACTACCGTAGTTAGTAAGTTAGTGAGTGAGTCAGTTGTTCATACAGTGTGTTTGATCGTATCATATACTAACTGATGGTATAGAAAGTCCCACAGTGGTTGCGGCAGACGGGCAGCCAACGCTGGCAGGTGAGGCGCGCGCTCGGGACGTACTCCGCCGTGTACACAAACAAAGTCACTGTTGTCTATGGGACCAGGCTCCGCCCACGTATTGAATCTATGGTTTATGGAACATAGATTATAAATTTGTGTTTGTATAATAGGCATTTAATGAAATTTAATTGTCATTATATGTTTAAATTTTAAAGTACTACATAGCTTATGTTATTTATTTAGGTATTATCTGAACTGATATCAAATCATATAGCTGTTTGATTTTTGTAATACATATATTACTTTATCATTAATTAATCTAATCTTTGGATTTTATTAATATTACATATACTAACTTATTAATCCACTGCTTTGAGATGTAAAACTTAATGTCGTTGGGTTCCGAGTTAGCCGATTCTAATATTTCGGCCGCTTTTTGTCTTAGGGCTGCCATTTGTGGATTTACTTTTCTGTGAATAAATATAACATAATATTATTATAATGATTTAATTAACTAGGACTTTACATCACATTCAGTTATGTATTTGTATTTTAAATATGAGATAGTAAAATACTTAAAGCCAATAAAGTCTAAAAATATAATGATTTTAATATAAACAGAAGTTTTTATATGAGAGTATATATACAATATTTTAAGAATGTTTTATATTTGATAACAGAATTCACTAAGCTATAAGCTGAATGGTCTTAATATGAGCTTTTTTCCATACAAGCGTTAATATTTCTTAAAACTAATATTTTCAATGATGTAGACTTAAAATAAGATTTTGGTGGAATTCTCATTTTGTGCTCAAATAAGATTGGAGCTTGGATGGTAGAGGTGAGCGTTTAACGCGCGTTATATCGATACACTTTAAACCTACACCTGGGTTGCAAGTCCCAGTCACTGTTGAAGCTCCTCTCACTACAACGATGGACCCGACACACGCACGGTGAATACATTGAATGTTAAGACGTTTAATCTCTGTGTTATCTTACTAATATTATAATTGCGAAAGTTCGTGAGTGTGTGTATGTTTGTTACTTCTTCACGCTCAGACAACCGATTTTGACAAAATTTTGTACACAGGAAGCTGACGTCCAGGAATAACATATAGGCTACTTTACATCCCGGAAATCTGCGAGCGGAAGCTAGTATATATATATATATATATATATATATATATATGTACCTGTAGAACAGCACGTATGCCTCGCAAGAAGCCAGGTGGTGTGTAGTCAGCGGCGTGACGGCCGCGTCGTCGAATGAATACCACCTATCATCCACTCGGGCCGCGCACGTATAGTGACCGCCGCCCGCCGTGCCCGCGTGACATATGACCGCGCACAGGGAGTAGCGGGACACGGATGACGTGCACTCTGGGGAGAGACGGGGGGCGTTACTAGTGTAGAGTAGAGAGAGACAGAGATATGATGTTTAGTAGGATAGGGTATGTGGGGTGGAGTATAAGATGTAGGATTTAGTATAGAGTGCAGACAGAGAGAGATTACAAGAAGTGTAGTTCTCTCTCTCTCTCAGTTGGGAGAGGCGGTCTTTGATACTAGTAGAATAATAATCATAATATACTTACTGAATATAGAGAGATAACAATATAATACATTCTAGAATATACGTCCATTGCTCTTAGACATTTACCTTTATGACAATAAGGAGCCATATTTAAATCGTTTATCGGAAACGACACTCTGGCCGCCACTTTAGCGCTGAACATGAGTTCGTGGCGAAACCTCTTCAGATGAACACACAACACTTCCGGTAGTCTGATTACACCGGACATCTTCACACCGTTACGGAGCTTGTTGCATCGAGAACAACTGGAAATTAAATTGGAAATTTATATGATTTCCGGTATTAGTTTTATCAAATCAGCAGTTACTAACATCCTGTCTGGATTCTGTTATGTATAATTGTGATAAAATAAAATGTACGTGCATTTTTTAACAATACCAACAAATCTTCAAAACATTATATTAATGTCAAAAATAATTACTTAAAATTTACACATTCCATCAAATATGATGTAAGTAATTAAAATGAAACCAATATTTTCGTATTAATTACATACACGTCTTTTATTATTTTAAACTACAAACTCCAGACGTTTGTTTTACTTTGCAGCACATGAATAAACTAGAATATTAATCTCATATAAATGATTATCGCGAAAATCTTAGTTCTCATTATGATGAATCAACTCACCTATACATATTATCGCCTTTGAGTTCGTCTGCACTGAAGAAAGCTGCCAAACAGTCCTGCAAAGACACCGCCGGCCCGTACAACCACGAACGGAACCAGGAAAATAACCACCACAGCTGGAAAAATAATCATTATATATTAATACAAAGTAAATATTTAAAATCACTATGACAACATCATATAATAACATTTATAAATATAAGCAATAATATAAACGACCATTCATAAACATTTTAACATAAACATTCACAAGAATTTTAAGACTTTTGAATCCCTTGTCGTTGTCACAGGTTGTGACATTTTTAAAAATTTCGGCATATATTTAAAAATTACCCAGAGAAAACAACTACATATTCTCATTTTTAGTTACTTTGTCCAAACTTTACGTTTTGGTATTTTTAATTATAATGTCATGTCATAAAACTATTGATAACCCCCCCTTTTTCACACTTCTTCATACGTCTCCTCCCCATTAATATGTGCCGTACTCAATCGATGATCACTTATAGTGTTATATTTATCATCTGTGCCAATTTTATAATCTATATAATATATAATCTGTGTCTACCTGAATACTTTATAACTAACCCATGAATCCTGGTCTGTGTGCGGCGTGTGATGTAACATAGCAAGGTGTTCGCGGGACGGTATGGGCAATGAAAGATCCTGGAATGTCTCCACACGAGTTGAAACCTGGTTAATATAACAATAATAAATTAGAGTTCAATTAGTTAGTAATTGTGAAAAAAATACCTCAAAAGTCGTTAATATAGATAATATTTCAGCTCAAACTTTCTTCTGATAATCTGTTTCCAATGGTAATTTCGCGGATTTGCAGTATCCTCGACGATATATACCATACTCGTTTTGATTAATAAATCATAACTAAAACATGAACCAAATTTGATTGAAAAAGCGAAATTATTTTTATTTTATTGAAACTAATATTTTAGGATATACTACGCGACTTCATTTTGATAAAAACTACATACTCCCGACGTTTCGGTTGCTGTAAAGTAATCATGTGATCACGTGAGACACTCACATCTCGTCTGCCCGTATAACACACTCTATCACCCTATCTTGTTCTACCTGGCAATTTCCCAGATATAGCCAGGGTTTGTCTTACATGTTGTGAATAGTCTTCGCTATTTGGTTTTACGACCGGCCGCCTGCCTGACATCAACCCTCTTTTGGGAATTAGCATTAATCAGTGATGTCTAAATACTCTTAGAAAGTACATATGACTCGGAAAAATCACATTGGTACTTGCCAGGATCGAACCCGCGCCCTCGTGCATGAGAGGCGGGCCTGTTAACCACTAGGCCACCAATGACTTGACTGACTGACACTCTATCATCCTATCACAGTGTAAACACACTCTATCACCCTATCACAGTGTGTAACACACCCTATCACAGTGTATAACGCACCCTATCACAGATGAGACACTGTACAGATGACAGCAGCTTCCCGTCGAACACGTCCGAGATGATGCTGCGGTACCTGGCGCCGCCGCACCCGTCACCACCGCCGCCACTCCAAGACGGGGACCTGGGAAACAACACACATATATATATACTAGAAGACCCGGCGAACTTCGTTTCGCCCTATAATCAAGAAATATCTGTTACGTTTTTTTATTTATATTTTTGGAGTTTACCTATTAAAGCCATAAATCTCCGTGTTTTGAAGTGATTAGGAATGATTAATAGTTAATATGAGAGTTACACTGAGCTAGCAAAATAATAATTGTCAACGTTACTACTACACTTGATGCACAAACAATAACGATGGCCGACAACTGTGTAGGGAGTGAGAGAAGTCTAATTGTGTGAGAGAAACAGAAGACCGGCTTCGTTCTCATCCCTACTCCGTGCTGTTTACTGGGTCAGAAGTGACACCTGTAGATATCTGGCGGGGATAACTTATTAACCCTTAAATTCGCCTTGTTGCATATCTGCAACGAACCGAAAATTAAAATAATTTGACAAGTTAATGTACACGTTTCTGAACGTAATCTGCCATAGATTATAGAAAAAGTTATGAACGTTTTGACATTTAACGTGACGGTTCATTTTCAAAAATTTAAACTTCATAATTTTTTAATTTAAAAATCGCGGGCGCGCGAATTTGTAAAAAGTAATTTGTGTGTAGTGTTATGTCGTTTTTTATGCGAATTTCGAAGGTAAGTGTCTTTTGTTTTTTTATATTTCACTAATTTAACTAATCAAGAAGACCAGAAAATAATAATTTTCCATATATTCAAAAGTTTGATAAGTTTTTTTTCAAACAAACTGTTTGTGTCGTATGTGCAACATTGCGCATTTACGTTCAAACAAATTTGAATTTTTACTTGATCAGTAGTGATGTATTTAGAAAAATTTACCTAATTTTGTTTGCCTTTTTACAGCATGCCGAGATTGCTGAATAACTGAGACATCGAAGAATATCTGCAAACTCTGGATCTGTCCGAGGATGACTTGGAATTATCAGAAGAAGAAGAGCAAGATGAAGAAGTTTACTATGAGAATAATCGCCAGTTATTAGCGGATTTAGAATATTGTGATGAATATTTGAGACCAACTGGTAATACCGTTGTGCGTCTAATTCGGATTGTTCCAAGACGTGTCAACGACATTATTTATTTCGACAACTATTACACATCGGTGCCATTGCTCACTTACTTTGCAAAAGAAGGAATATATTGCTTAGGAAGTGTACAGGTGAATCGCATACCTAATAACAAGCTTCCGGATAAGAAAACTCTGATGAAACGAACAGTACCAAGAGGATACTATGAGGAACAGGTTGCCAATGTAGATGGTATCGACATTAGCGCTGTTTTATGGAAAGACAACAAGCCTGTGACTTTGATGTCAACCTACACTGGAGCCTTGCCTGTGACTACAATTATGAGGTATGATAAAACGACGAAACAGCGGATTCCAATATATTGCCCCAATGTGAGAAAGGACTACAATACCCACATGGGAGAAGTGGATCTCCTTGATAGTTTTATCGGAAGGTACCATGTTACTCGCAAAGCAGAACGTGGACAAATCGCTTGTTTTTCCATCTTCCGGACGTTACAGTCGTAAATTCGTGGCTATTGTACAAGAAATCTCTGAAACTGAACAAATCTTCCATAAAACCATTGAATCTGTGCAATTACAGATTTGAGCTGGCCCATACCTTATGCAATCTTGGCCAAAAAGGAAATGGTACCAAAAGGGGTCGCCCAAGCAGTTCATCTTTAGAAGCTGAATTTCAACTAAAAAAGAAGTGTGGACCAGCTCAAACTATGCCTCCGAAAGATATCCGACAAGACACAATATGTCACTGACAAAAATTGGGGGATCGGGCCAGATGTACATACCCCAATTGTAAGGGATATACATTCAGTTATTGTGAAAAATGTAAAGTAAGCTTATGTTACAACAGACAATAATTGTTTTTATAAATTTCACCGTGATTAAAAAAGAACTTTGAATTTGTATCTATTTTGAGTTTGTTATTGATGACCTCATTCTTTCCATACATAGCATAATTCGATGACTGCGCACTGTTGCACATATGCAACATACACTTTTTTGTATTTTTAGTAGCTTTATATCAATACTATATATTTTTAACCATTTTTCCTTTGCTCTATAGATCCTAATATGATTAGAATAATATATTTATAAACGATTACAAAATTCGCGCATTTAAGGGTTAAATGACGATTGATCAGTTATCGACCGGAGATGAAAAATGATTAAATTACTAAAATAGCTATTAAAAAATAAGGGTTGATCGTAGAAGGGTGAAAATTTAGGATTGTATGTATTTTTGTACGTTGTATCATAAAAAAATAGTAATTAAAAATTTTGTCTAAAAAATTAAAAAAAAAAATTTAGGGGTGGACTACCCCTAACATTTAGGGGGATGAAAAATAGATGTTGGTCGATTCTCATAGCTACCGAATAAGCACAAAAAATTTCATCAAAATCGGTCAGGTTGTTTCGGAGGAGTATGGGCACGAAAACTGTGACACGAGAATTTTATATATTAGATGTATGGAGAGAGAGAGTGTATTTAGTAGAGCTGTAAGATAAGTTTTACTATTAGTTTCATTCAATATATTATATAACTAACTTGTGTTAGTTGTATTATTAGTGTTGTAGTATGGTGTGTCAGTGACTATAATAGGAACAGACTCCAAAAATTAAACTGCAATAAGTACGTCACATACAAGGTTCGAAAACCGCATCATACTGCGGCGCAAATAGTGCAAATAACAGAAAAAAATGTAACTATTGACTTATTATAATTTCTTAATCATAACTATATATTGCACTGTATTTTCTATATAATCGAAAAGATTTAAAATCCATCTAGAAATTTCTATTCTGCTCAAAAACCCTTCTATAATGTTCTATTCTATTCTAAAATCCTTCTAGAATGTTCTATATCATTCTCACGTGTTCTCATGAGCGTCGGGTGCTTCACTGGCGCCGCTGGAGCAAGTCTCGTACCTCTCCTCCGCCTCGCTTGACAATTCAGACTCACTACCCACGTCCCTTGAATCCGTTGGACCTAAAATATTCATATACAAGTTATTTTCTATGACTTCGTCTGATAGAGAAGTAAATTACTTGTTATTATAGTATATTAATGTTAACCAATCAGCGCCATCTATCGTCTGTGTCACGTGACCTCATATTATATAATTATTATGCGTTATAGTGAAAATGACATGAAATAAAGGAAATGTAGTAGTCTTTAAAATATTCTGTTGCTAAATTATATTATAGGAAAATTTAATCAGAATACGTTCAGCATATTACGAGTAGAAGCAACAAACATCCATACATGTGAACAAACTATTATTAACAATATTATTGAGATTATTCAATGAAAAAATACACAAGAGCTTTCATACGTAAGTAACCCTTTCATACGTAAGTAATTTTCCTTAAACCTTGGTATTACATAAGTTTCCTTAGGTTTAATTTTATAAAATTTAAACAATTTAAAAGGTTTCTCATACAGTATACTAGTTTTATTGTTCATCAATTACTGATTTATCTATAGCTTATGAGTTTACGACATTACTTCTATTAATAATCATTATATCTGTCAAATTACTTAAAACAGTGTACTTTGTAGAATGACATTGTAAGATCTGGTTTATTTTACATTGACTTTATTTGTTTAACATAAGAAATGTTGATTATTACAAAACATATTCATATTTTAAATAATAAAATAAATATTCTCATTATTGTGGTACCATTAGTGTCAGCGACGCAACTGATGTTTAGTTAATAATAGATTTAAGAGATAAGAAATGTAAGAAATAAGGAATTAGGCTAATATTTGTATTGTATAATTAATAAAAGGAAAGCGACTCTTGCAGGTTCGCAACACGTGTAAAAATCCCTAATGAGCGTCTCTTGCAAGAGCGCAGTATACTATTGTCAAACTTAAGATAAACCTATTGACCAATAAACGAACGGCGGTAGGGTCACTTGGCGGGGGGCGGGGCATCCGCGCTGGCTCACAGCGGTACTAGGTGCGCGCGCGCAACGTATATAAAATACGGCCGCTGTGAGTCGAATAGTCAGTCAGTCGTCATCACCAGTCGTCAGTAGTCAGTCAGTCGTCATCACCAGTCGTCAGTAGTCAGTCAGTCGTCATCAGTTAGTAGTAGTCATCAAGTCGTCATCACCAGTTGTCATCATCAGTAGTCACCAGCCAGATCTCGTGAAGACATCTCATACGCTTTGAAGAACAGTGAACAGGGAAGAACCCGAACACATAAGAACCGCGCTTTCAAGATAGTGACTAGGGACCACGTGGTCATACAAACCAAGTGATTCTGCCACCATTACCTAACAAGTTGTGGTTTCATTCTAAAACGACGTTACGACCTGCCACGAACACGGATCCCGAGGATCGGATCACCGGCCGCCTGCTATTGGAGGAATTATCATCCGATCCGATCCACCCCTCAAGCGGCGAACGATTCCGAACTCGATATTCGGACATCCCAACCGCAACAATTAGGAAAAGTCGTTGTTTAAATCAATTACTTCATATATGTATGAAAAAGGAAATTATTAAATATAAATTTATTGCCTTATAAATATTTGAGTTCATTATATCATTATAAGTACACAGTGGGGTCAGAATGTGTGTGTGTATGTCTGTGTGTTTATTAATATATCTTCACCGTTAGTTTGATGTATATTATAAGCTAGATGTGTTCCAGCGAAGCTCGCTGACCGTCGATGTTTTGAAACGTGCTCAGATTGAGGCTGTACCCTGGAATTATACAAATATACATATCAAATAGGGAATTATGTATATAATAGGATGTTCAAATACACAGTCTAATTTAATAAAGTCAGAAAAATAACTTATGTTAATGTTCTAAAAGCTGGGAAATTACCAGGAAGAAGAAGTTCTAAAATCAATGCACAATTTGAGTCAAAAATTAAAAACAATCTGCCAAACCTTAAGTTTTTTTGTTTTACTAAAAACGCCATAAGACCTATGTTTATTTCTTCTTCTTCTACCTGGCAATTTTCCAGCTATAGCCAGGGTCTGCCTTATATGTTCTGAATAGTTTTTAGCTAATTGTTTTTAAAACCGGCCGCCTGTCTGACATCAACTTTCTTTTGGGTATAAGACATAGGTTTATTTATAGGACAAAAAGCTTCTGTATCAATGTTATCAAATTTTTCATTGCCCTTGTCCAAATTTGGTTGAATTTCATTAACAGAATTAAATTACCTCTTATGTTGCCCGGATAGTTAAGATCTTGTGTACAAAGACCTTTGTCTTTATTTTAACGTCATAAAAATATAATGGCGTTAAATCAAAAGATTAAGTAGGTTAATTTTAATTTAAGTTTCCAAAATAAGAGTGCATGAACAGTAACATTTTTTATGAAATTTGGTATTTAATTGTATTTAAAATTTTCTGTAATGATGTAATTCAATTTATAATCTTAACTTATCAGGTGTCAAATAAGTTCTTTTTTTGGTATTGGCAGCACTGTAACTCAGTAATGGCGGCAAATTCAAAAGTAATTAATTTTGGGACAACCTATATATATCTATAAATTTTATAAATAATATCTGTATAGGTTTAACCTTATTTAATAAAATTCGTTATATTTTTTTTTATATATTTAAAGTAACATTAAATATAGTACCTTAAGTAACTGTCATTCCTCTCAGTGTATCCCGACGCTGCCGGTGAGTGTCTTAACCGTGAGAAATAGGCAGCATCGTTCGCTGTAGACAATTAATATACTTATGTTATAATAAACACAATATTATATATACAGGGTGACTGGTGAATTACTATCAATATTTAAGGAGCATACTCGGTACATGATTCTCATTCGAATTATGTAAAAAAAATAGGTACTTAATTTTTGACCAAATTTCCGTATAAATAAATAAAGTTTGGACACGTACTCAGCCTTGCCGGCGCCAGTGTGTCGCTACTCCCCAACCCCCGCCCCGTGGCTAGCGGGCCATTAGTCGGCTATTAGTCGGGCGAGCGCCGCCGTAAGGTCCGTACGTTCGTCTTCCCGCGCGCGCGCCTAGCGATCGATCTTACGCGTATACCTAATAATAATCTGTCGTGTGTGCGTGTGACCCGTTATTACTTATTAGTAATTAAATATGGCTTTTCAATACACAAATGCAGAATACTTGGACATGGTTCATGCGTATGCGCGTGCAAATGAAAGCTTGCTGGGCGCAATCAATTTGTACCGGGAGATGTTCCCCAATCGTCGAGTACCTACGGCCAGCGTCATCTTAAACGCTAATCAAAGATTACGAGACTTCGGACAGTTCCGTGTTCCAACACATACCCAAGGAAACGTCTTGTGTATGCTACAGAGTATGTAAACAGAGAGGAGTTGAAATTAAAAATCAATAGTGATTTCAAAACTATTAAAAGTGACCCATTCGTATTAAATCGTGTGAAAGACAATATGTGTAAACGTGCCGAACTGTGTATCACACGAGAAGGAGCTCGCTTTGAACATTTGTTAAGGTTAGTGTAGTTATGTAGGTAAATAGGTAGTTTAATGATTGACAATTGTTGTAAATAAGTATGATTCCATTTTTAAATACGCCGGAAATACCAAGATAGGTAAACAGTTCATATTATTTTTTGTGTCAAGGTCACACCATTTACCTAGTCAATAAATTGGTTGCTTAAACGAAAGAAATATCTTGGTATTTTTGCCTGTCCTAAGCCAGGATTTAAGTATGAAGGGAAATGGATCATTTTTGTTTATCTAAGGTCTAACACGAGGCGGCGCGCAGCGTTTGGATGTAGGTAAACTACCGCGCGATAACTACATATACCTACGTACATAACTGTTTTGTGTCGATAACGCAGCTAGGGTATCCACGCGATCCGTAATTAATTACACAACTTAAGGTTAACTTTACTCAGAAGTTTATTAATATTTATGTTATATTAATTTTTATTTTGCCATATATGATCGTCAACTACCACGTCCTTAAATATTGATAGTAATTCACCAGTCACCCTGTATACTTGTCTTTTTTTATGGACAATGCTTGACTGTCGCTCCATCAAATAGTAAGTGGTGATATGTATGCTACTGCATTTTCTCAAAAACCTATCCACTCTAGACTTGAATACTAATCAAGACCAAATTATAATTAGAATGGAATATACAAGAAAAATATTCAAATCTCTAGCTGTTCGCATTAAGGAGACTACAATGAAAGGTGAATACCAATTGTATGTTCGCTTGTGGATAGATAGATCATGCATAAACTACAAAACTAAATTTGGTCAATATTTTGTATGTATGTAGCATGAATACCACATATTATCTAAGACCAGTTTAAACATGTTAGTAGTATCAAGCACTATCAAGTAGTTATAGTGCGTTTGATTTAAGATGAGCTTTGCATTCGTGTGAGTGTACACGGATAGTGTAGGTGTGATGTCAAATTTTTAAATGCCACATTCTTTTCTAGTTTTTAACCGGTTTATTCTGCTTTTACTACGCCCCGCACCTTCCGCACTTCACCCTTTGTACTGGTAGCAACTTCAAATTTTGAAAACGCAATGTCAAGTGAAGAAGAATTTGTATTGTTTTTTAAATTTTTTTATTACTTAATAAATTTTTTTTTCATAATATTTCCATGTAGCCTTTTACATGTTTTGCTTATTTTATTTTTAATCAAGAATAACTCATTCACTTATGTTATGTATCTATTTAAATATAATAAAATTGAATTGTAAAAGTTTTTTGTCTAACTCTACTTTTACTTTCACTCACACAAATGCAAAGCTCAGCTTAAGTCTAACCGACTATAGTAGTAGTTAGTAATTAGTAGTATATGTAAGTAGTACCTCCCGATGAAGCTGCCCGTCTCCTTGTATGAATGTTCCTTGTCTCTTGATCACCTTCAACCTCTGACACCAATTTATCATCTGACACACTGTCCCACACCTGTATATATTATTATATTTAATTTTATTGCATCACATAGTCTTTAATTTGTTCAACATGTATGTATAATATATTGTTCTTTCAGTCATAATATATGTATGTGGTAACAATTTATGTAGAAAGCAATTTTATTATATTTTCTTGAGATTTTTATATCCCACCCCAAAATTATTAATGTAAAAAAGCAGAACCAAGTTGACTACAAAATTTTTGGGCTGTGGGCTTCGTTGCAAAAAGAAAGGAGATCTAAATAAGTGCCAATTAAATCTAAGCAAAATAATGTTACTATACTGTGTTTATTTGTTTTATGGGATGAATAAATAAAGGCTGTAATTTAAAAATTTTCGGTCAAATTTCACTTGGCTAGCTTTAATTACATCCGTCATCTAAAGTTATTTAACATTGCAATTCCGAAAAACACTTTTTTTAGCATAAAATCATTCCATGGGCCTTACTGAACATGCAAAAAAAATAATTGCCAAATTGCTTTAGTCATTGCCTAGATAGACTTAGAAGTATTCATTTATATATATATATATATATATATATATATATATATATATATATATATATATATATACAGGGTGACTGGTGAATTACTATAAATATTTAAGGAGCATACTCGGTACATGATTCTCATTCGAATTATGTAAAAAAATATAGGTACTTAATTTTTGACCAAATTTCCGTATAAATAAATAAAGAGTGGGCACGTTCCAAGTGTTCCAAGTGTGGACGCGTGCGGCGGTGTGCTGATACAACACTACGCCGCCACACGCGTATGCGTGTGTGTGTGTGTATACCTAATCTGTAGGGTGTTCACACGATGCGTAATTAATTACATAACTTTTGGTTAACTTTACTTAGAAGTTTATTAATATTTATGTTATATTAATTTTTATCTTGTCATATATGATCGTCAAATATCACGTCCTCAAATATTGATAGTAAATACGTGTTGTATGTATATCTGTTACAAGTACCGGTTCTTTAAGTTCCTCGTGTAGCTGGTCCATGAAACACCGCAGGAATTCCTGTGTATCATGTTGCTGGTATCCACGGAACATCGGATGTACCTGATCATCACAAAAACACCAATATCATATAAATAGAATGCGAAATTGTTGAAGAGAGAACTATTTTGTTATACTTCTGAATAGTATTAAAATTTTCATATAATAGGTGCGCAACTAAGTCATTGCCGTTTTTGTTGATAGATTCACTCTACACTTTTTTTTGTTTTGTTAACGTAGCCAGAGCATCTAACCTATATTTTTTTCTTACTGTATGGGCTTCTATGTTTAATTAGTCAAAATTTTTTTTTGATAAGTTCTTTAGTTTTGTTTTTATCCCAATTTAAAAATGAAAGAACAGGACGTGCACTTACGACACATTTTATTGTATTACTTCCGAAAAGTCAAGAACGCATAACAAGCATAAAAGAAGTTATGTGCCGTATATGGAGATAAAGCCTCAAAAGAAAGGCAGTGTCGAAATTGCTTTGAAAGATGTCGTTCCGGTGATTTTTCACCGAAAAATTCACAACGATCTGGCCACCCAGTCGAAGTGGATGACACCCATATCAAGGCCATTATCGATTCAAATCGTCACAGCACAACACGAGATATTGCAGAGAAGCTCAATGTGTCGCATACATACATTGTAAAAAATTAAAAACCCTTGGTAATGTCAAGAAACTTGATTTATGGATCCCTCACCCGTTAAAGGAAATTCATTTGACGCAACGGATTAGCATCTGTAATTCGCTACTGAAACGCAATGAGAATGATCCATTTCTGAAGAACCTAGTCACTGGCGATTAAAAGTGTATAGTTTATAACAATGTTACTCGCAAGAGATCATGGGTGAAGCAATATCAACCAGCCCAAACAGTATCAAAAGCAGAGATTCACCAAGAAAAGATTATGTTGTCGGTCTGGTGGCATCACAAAGGAATTTTGTATTTTGAACTCATGCCACAGAACCAAACGATAAATTCAAATGTGTATGTTGAACAACTCGAAAAACTGAAGGATGCAATTGAAGAAAAGCGGCCGGCATTATCAAATCGGAAGGGTGTTGTTTTCCATCATGTTAACGCAAGGCCCCACACATCTTTGGTTACTCGGCAAAAATTATTGGAACTGGGTTGGGATTTTTTGTCACACCCACCATATAGCCCTGACCTTGCGCCTTTGGATTACCATTTGTTTCGTTTCATGCAAAACTCTTTAAATGGTAAAATTTTTAACAACGCGGATGATGTCGGATCACACCTAATTCAGTTTTTTAATAGCAAAAACCAGACATTTTACGAACGGGGAATTTTTACTCTGCCAGAACGATGGAAAAAGGTCATCGACAAGAATGGCCAATATCTAATTGAATAAAGTTATATTTTTAAACAAAAATTCCGAATTTGCCTTCTTATTTGAAATCGGCAATGACTTAGTTGCCAACCCAATAGAAGATTAAGAGCATAAACCACACAGTCATACTGTAAATAGTAGATGGGTTGCATAAACTGATTTTTCTCAAATTTTCCCTTAGTTTCTTTTGAGGTTTTTCTTAACCGATCTGACTTAATTATTCTAAATTTGCCTAACGGAGATTTTATCTAGGAGTATGCTAGACACAATATATCGTAACTTTTCACAAGAATCTGATTATCATTTACATTATTACAATTGACACTACTGAATATTGTAAAATATTGTAATGAAAGCAAAAGAAATACGCTTCTTTTTAATTTTAATATGAAGTTAAATGTGCAGTTTTACATATCAAATCGTGAACAAACAATAAAATCATTTTAAAACTATTATATCTACACATATAACATACACTATAATCTAAAAGAAATTTTAGCCCAATTTTAGACTAAACCATGGATATTTGATTATATCAATGCTCATAGCACAAATTAACATTTTAATAGAAAATAAAAAACGAAATATGTATTTATTAATACAAGCAGGACCTGAACCTACTGACTGTCACAATACATTTCGTTTTTGTATTTATTGGTCATTTCATTTAAATAATACTGATATATCAATAAGAACATAATTAAAGATATGATCATTTAACTTACTGGAAGAAAATAAATTAAAATATATGTATTTTATTCCTATCCTGATCATACTAAATATATATTTAAGACATAGATAAATCTTGGAAGACTTCTGATCCAATAACTCTGGTTTATGCCACATACGAGTATAATATACAAATATAATTCAGAATATAAAACATAGTCACTAATAATAATAATAAAATTATCATAATTCTTGTAAAAATCCTTTTAACTATCGTTATATATGTAATACATATATTATTCATCAATATATACTCACATTCCTTATTCCATACAGTATACCATTAGGTACAACATAGCCTCTAGTTTTCCTACTCCACATTTCTCTAATTAATTTTTGGTATGCTCTGAAAAGGAGAACTGTATTAAAAACATTTTTATATAAATTTCTGTTATAAAAACAATTACTTATTTACATATATGTTTGCATTCAATGTAATTAAGACTTTAATCATAAGAGAAAAAGGTTGAATATTACTTTTGGCTATACAAAATAAGAACACTGTCCTATTTGTAATCACATAACATGAATTTATGGATGTTTTGTTGCTTCTTCTAAAATTACTGAACGGATTTTCGTGAAAATATTTAGTTTTATGTACATACACATGTACAAACATAATAAGAGATCAAAATCAACTATAACACAATGTTTATAAAGTCTACAATCCACTGTAGTACAATACAAATAAGGTATATAGTCTCACCAACTACGACCTAATTTCTTGTCATCCGCCAGAAAGTCTACAATCTAAAGTCAACTATAAATCTATACAAATAAGGTCATACCGACTACGCCTTAGCTTCTTGTCACATGAGTAAAGTCTACAGTTTAAAGTGAACTATAATATAATAATGTAAATAAGGTCTATAATCATACTAAGCCCTGGTTTCTGGTCCTCCAACAGCAAGTCTACAGACTAAAGTCTACTATAATGTAATACTAATAAGGGTTATAGTCACACCAACTACACCTTAGTTTCTTGTCATCCTAATAAAGTCTACAGTCTGAAGTCAACTATAAATCTATACTAACAAGGTCTATAATCACACCGACTACGCCCTAGTTTCTTGTCACATGAGTAATGTTTACAGTCTAAAATCAACTAGGTATAATATAAATAAGGTTTACATTTGTACCGACTAAGCCCTGGTTTCTTGTCGCCCATCAACACGTCTACAGTCTAAAGTAAACTATAACGCAATACAAATAAGGTCTATATTCGTACCGACTAAGCCCTGGTTTCTTGTCGCCCACCAGCAAGGCCACAGCTGCGGAACACTCCAGGAAGTATGACGTCAGCGGCTGCGTGTTGCTGAGAGCCTGCAGCGCCGCGTTCATGTAGCAGGTGTTGCCCATGTTCTGCAGACCAACTAGACCTGCAACGACTTTATGTCAAAGGAATAAGGTTGATTTTGTTAGTAGCAGATTTTACAAACTAATTTACTGTCATCTTCATTGAAAAGTCAACCAAACAGTTAATATGTTAGTTGTTCTAGTTACACAAGTAAAAGCAAAAGTATATACAGGGTGACTGGTGAATTACTATCGATATTTGAGGACGTGATATTTGACGATCATATATGACGAAATAAAAATTAATATAACATAAATATTAATAAACTTCTAAGTAAAGTTAACCAAAAGTTGTGTCATTAATTACGCATCGTATGAACACCCTACAGATTACTCTACACTACACACTCACACATACGCGCGCGGCGGCGTGTTGTTGTATCAGCACGCCGCCGCACGCGTCCACACTAGGAACAATTGGAACGTGTACACACTTTATTTATTTAAACGGAAATTTGGTCAAAAATTAAGTACCTATTTTTTTTACATAATTCGAATGAGAATCATGTACCGAGTATGCTCCTTAAATATTGATAGTAATTCACCAGTCACCCTGTATATATTTAGGGAACACACGCGGGAAAGTATTTGTCGACACGAATTTTGGACGTCTTTATAAAGTAAATTAAAGTCATTTAAAGTTGTTTTGGTTTAAGATAATAACCGATTAAAACTCTTTAATATTTATTTCAGTTAAGTTTTGATTTGACAATATATTTTTTAATGATTTTGTTAGATCTGGATTCTGTTAATATTGAGACCCGGCGAACTTCGTATCGCCCTATAATCAAGAAATATCTGTTACGTTTTTTTATTTATATTTTTGGAGTTTACCTATTAAAGCCATAAATCTCCGTGTTTTGAAGTGCAACAGAATGATTGACATATTAGTTAGTTGTCAAATATAATGTCAAAAAAAAACGTTTGTATCAACAACTACTAAAAAAAATAAAAATTAATTAAAAAAACATTGTCTAGTGGACAAAATTGTGAATCTAAACCATTCCCAGATCCCCTTGAACACACACAAAAAATTTCATCAGAATCGGTCCTGTCGTTTGAAATAAGTTCAGTGACATACACACTCACAGAATAATTATATATATATAAATATAATATATATATATACTGAAAGGTCTATAGTATGTTATTATGGGTCACAACCCACCTCGGGGTCTCTGTTCCTCGTACTCCATGTCATCAGGGTCGAGGTCCTCGTCCGAGTTGACGCTGATCCCCACAGACCCTGAACGTGACACCAGCATCTCCTCTACAGTCGTGGAGTCTGGCTTCATCTGATTAACAAAAAAAATTCTATGATATAATACTATTTCATAAAAAAATATATAGAAAAAAATATTTGTACCATTTATAGTGGGAATTACTTAAACTAATATATATACTAGCACTGTTTTGTTTTTATTGGAAGAATGTAAACATCGCATTTATAAATCAGTAGTGGTCTAGTGGTTAAAGGGCCGCATCTCATGCATGAGTGCACGGGTTCGATCCTGGCATGTACCAATGTAATTTTTCCGAGTCCTATGTACTTTCTAAGAGTTTTTAGACACCACTGACAGACGGTGAAGGAACACATCGTGTGAAAACCTGGACTTGTAATTTCACAATTATAAGTTTGAGATCACCAACCCGTCTTGATCAAGTGTGGTGATTAGTGCATTCCCAAAGAGGGTTGATGTCAGGTAGGCAGCCGGTCATAAAAAAACAATTAGCCAAAACTATTTACAAAATGAAAGGCAGACAATGGCTTAAGCTGGGAAATTGCCAGGAAGAAGAAGAATGTTACATCGCACATGCCATAATGGAAAAAATAAATGAAGTACCGTTTTTGGCCACCATTCGCGCCACTGTCTATGCAATTTTTTATACTTGTCAAGTCATTGTGTGAATTTTTCTACCGTGCAATAAACCGAAGTTTAATTTGTTAAAACTATGAATTGTATTATTTTCCATAGTTTTAAATAAATATATAGAGTGTTACCATATAAAAAATTGAAAAAATTAATACCTTTGCCTTTGCGATGGCTGTTCTGATGTGAACCTCTTTCTCGCACAAGTAACACCATATCCTCTCAGTTGTTACATTCATATGAACACAATGAGATGGAAAATTCTGGAACAGATAACTGTATTATAAGGAGACATAAATATGCTTATTATTTGTAATTAAAGGAAAGCTTGTTTAGAAAAAGTATTAAAATCTTTCAGTAAAGTATCTTTAATATTGGTTTGTATTGTCAAACTAAACAGTAAATTACTTGTTCTTAATTTAAATATGTATTATATATTTACTAAGTAGACATTGCTATCAACTTCAAGATTTTTTATATTTTTAATATAAAATTGTTGATTAGTATGACAATTCAAACATATACAAAGATACAGTTTTAATTATAATGCTAACAGAATCCAGATCTGTATTGATCGAAATCTCAAACTATATCAGTAAAAGCTACATAGATATCTGACAAATTGTTTTCAGATGTGAATGGTTTTAAAAAGAAAATCTTATATTTAAATAACAAATTCTCTTGTCAAATTACATTAATTAATGGACAATACTTATTTGTTCCTCTAACTCAGGGCTTCCCAAACTTATTTTGTCAACCGCCCACTTTGAGGGAAAAATATATTTAACACCACCATTTTTTGTCCATTGAACGACCACTATATACATATCCTATCTAAATATAATCACAAATCAACCCTCAGGCCTATACATAATCCTTTTATTTCTTGATCTCTTTCCCCCTTTTTAAGCCTATATAAGGGATTGTTATCATCCACTTTGGGAAATACTGCTATTATAAAGTGTAAATTACCTTTTGGTGTATAGTGCTGTGATCATTTTTAACTTCAGAACAGCCTATATGGTGACAATCAGGTTGCAAACAAATCCAGAGATTCGGACCAGGACAACCACAGTCGAAACAGTTTAGACTCTGAAAAAATAAATAAGTTTTGTGATATAATACCTCTTAGGAAATTTATAATTTCAGTTGAAGTAAATTATATAAAATGCTAACTTACAACTTTAAATAATAGTATTTCTACTCAATGAATTAATCAAATTTAGTTGAATTATATTTTATTTTTATTTTAAATATGAAATGCCATTGAGGTATTTAATCATTTCAAATACAGACAAAGTGTTTACACACCAGACTTTAGGTTTATAAGTAGATAACACATAGATTATAAGATTATAACATAAAGGTAACTTTTATAAAGAAATTAGTTCTTTATGAGCTACAAATTTTAAATGTCTTGGAAAACCTACGGTGTGTATACATACGCAGTGGCGGCTGGTGGGTTATCGAACTGGTGGTGCACTTTACTAAAATATTAAAATTAGAAAATGCAACAAAACAACAATTGACATAAAATATGTTTATTTTTTATACATTAAATCAATGCGACGACATTTTTCTGAAGCCAAATGTTCATTCACCTTTTTATTAAAATCTATACTAAGCACAGAAAGTGCATTTAGCAAGTGCATGGTATTTCGGAGAAAAGTTTTGATTCTTTTCAATCCCAATTCGTCATACATCGGGTGCTCTCGGTAATCTTAGGCCGCTCGTGCGGCGCTCGAGAACCGACTCATTACTCGGTACATTTCTATGAACTATCTTTTGTTTCACGCGTCAGGCGTATTAATGCGTATCTCATACAAGATGTATTAGCAGTCCTCGACCCTCGTGCACTCGCCGAAGCGCACGATATGAGTTTAGTAAAGCGCTCAAACTTTTTGACCATAATTGGACATTTAATTTTTTATACGTTTTTGTATGTTTAAAAAATAAATATTAAAATGGTAATTTAAAAATATAGATGAAGTTATATTTTGTAATTTTTTAATCTTTTGAATTGGTGGTTCAGCGCACGAGTGCACTTAAGGTACA
Organism: Danaus chrysippus; assembly: GCA_916720795.1. Classification (NCBI taxonomy): domain Eukaryota; kingdom Metazoa; phylum Arthropoda; class Insecta; order Lepidoptera; family Nymphalidae; genus Danaus; species Danaus chrysippus. The sequence continues at coordinate 4,831,510 of CAKASE010000066.1, read as the reverse complement.
GCCGCCACTGTATATACGTATGTGTATAATGGTTTCATGGTCATAATTTAAATATTAGATAATTTAACAATATTATTCCTCAAACAAATTTTAACCATCTGATTTATAAAAAAAATAACAAAGAATATTGTACACATAGAAAAATACACTGAAATCTAATTAATTGTTTTACAAAATCTTTATATTCATAGCAAATACTTGACAAGTTCAAGGGATGTGATTGTTCAGTCTGTATGATATATTGAAGACTAATGATGTATGCAACTTTGTTTGTGCAGATAACAGAATAAGGTTCATTTGGAATTGTATACCGAGTGAGAACAATGGTCATCTAAGGTTTGTATCACATGATTTGGTACACAATACCATTGCCATGCTATGATTGAGATGGAAGTATATGTATAGTGTTTTGGGATAAATTACATACTATTATTATACTAATATTATTTTGATGTTCAAGCTACACCGATGTACAGCTTCATCAAAGTCCATTCAGTAGTTTTTGTGTAATTAGTCAAGAAATATACATACACATTCAAAAGCTTTCGCAATTATCATATTAGAATTATTTACAAATTACTCCGATTAACGCAATATTACTAAAAGAAATATGCATATACATATACAGATTCAAACAATTATATGTCACTACAAATATATATCTATATCTTTTATATAACATTAGTACATAAATTGCAATTCATTCACATTCAACTGCAGATAACATTGTTTGCATTGTGTTAATAAATTAAAACAATGTATTTTAACACTAAACATTGTATAAGCAAATTATATACTGGTGTTATATAACAATATTTATTAGCACATAAATATATATGTTTATGGAACAAGGGTCGGAAACAACAATGCAACAATTAAAACATATCATCGGAGATAGTGCAAATCCACCTAACTAGCTTTGGATAATTTCACATATCTACATAAGAAGCAGATTATCACAAGATGGTTTAGGCTGAAATATTTTTACTTTTATGGTAATAAAGAGGAAGAAAGAACCCTTTTAAGGTATTTTTTTCATAATTAGTAATTATTTAATGTTTAATTTATGCTAGATACCCGCATTTGCACTATCCCCGATGATATACATCTATATAATTATCAAACTTTTAGATAAAAAACCTCTGTACTTGTTGTCCAATAATTTTAGTTTTTTTTTTAACTCGGCGGGAGGCGAAAATATTTATTTTTGTAAATAATTTTGTGCAGCGCTGTTTTAGATACCTTTCGACAGATGCTCGACGGTTCGACCAATAAAGAAAATCGTGACGAAAGAGACTTAGAAGAGATTACTTGAAGTTGTTATCTCTTGTATTGCCACAAATTAAGTGTAAATCTACCATCTTAAACCTGCCTACACACATTTATGAAAAGTAAAATAATACTTTTACTTGTTGGTAATGGCCAGCAAAATAATAATATTCCGAATAAACAACAGTAAAGAACCCTCCAGCCACACTAGCAAATATTTCGTTTTGTGAACAAAATGGCTGAGCTTTTGGGCTATGTTTTAAAAATTCAAATATTACATATTATACCAAGCGTTTATTAGTTTCCAACTGTCTTTTTTAATTGAAAATGTAACACAATATAATATAAAAATTGGTTATATTCAATTATCCATAAAATAACTGTAGTTCTTACATTAATATTATTGTGGTATTTTTTACCCAGTAGCGAAAGTCAGTGTTGGTACATGGGGTGCGCTTCCCGCCGAGTTAATATTTAACTTTTATTTATTAATAATATTATTTTGGTTATTTATTTAAGCTTATATATAACTTATTTCTAAGATATGTTAATGTCTCTACTACTTTTTGATACAAAAAATAATATTATAGTTGTAATTTCTTACATGTTAAGAATGTATTACATTTGAAAGAAGTATATATACATATGTATAGAATAATATTAAATCTTTGTTTGATATTAAACAAACTACAAATCATGTTACACTAGTATTTGTTGTGTATATTAATTAGTTATAGTAATCTATTGTTGTTAAGTGCACCAGACACAAATAGAATTAATAATTAATACATTACACGTAATTATAATCGTTACGAGAGGGAGGACTAATCATGTTTACCTTTTGTTTACATAATATCAAAGTTGAATTGACTTGAACAACTTATACACCAATAATTATGTGATTAATGACTTTGTGTACTTGGAAATTATATTAGTATCTTTAACTTCCTTGATAGCGTTATTTTGTATCTCGTAGAACATTGCATAATGACAATATAAGTTAGGAATGCTAATTACCAATTATACTGATGTTACGTTTGAGGTTATGAGTAATAAAAAAATGAATTGCGATACCTCTTTCGACTGCCATAGCTCTTTTCCGAGGAAATCAACAAGTTTATTTAAATGTTCACACGTCACACCTTTGTCCATTGCGATAAATACAGACTTTGTTACTAAGGATATAGGTAAATACAAATTCCAATTATTTAAAGCACAGTTGTATCGTAAATAAACATTTCTAAACTTTAGATATAGGATATATAGTTGTAGAAATAGAAGAATTATATAGATAAGAAAGTTTAGAAGAACACATTTCGGATAGAGGCTGATAATTTAATTAATTACAGAAATTTCCTATAACACAAAACGTTCCGTGACGAGCGAAAAGTCAGGACTTAAATCTGCCATAGATTAAAAACAAACTAATGTAAATAGTATTTATATTAATGTGTATAAAATACATTTCTAACAAAGGCATGACAAAAGCACAATTAAATACTTATTTTCATGTGTTTATTTGATAGAACAAGTAAAAATGACCGGAATATAACATTTTGCAGCCCAAATGAATGTGTATAAATTATGAAAATATCCATTACATGTTTTCATTTTTTATTGTATTTTTTTATCTGATGATAAAGTAGACATTTAATAATGTCTAAATTAAACAGTATTTTAAAACCTCATTTATTTCTTTATAAGAATAATTCTTATTTAACTTATATTTCAATAACATTTTCTTTAAAACATCGTTCTATGACAGATAATATCTGTTTCAACACTGACTATTATAAAATTACTATTACTTGTGACAGATCTAACTTGACATTACAGAGAATAACAAGAAATTGTAAATAGGTAATAAATGTTTTCTTACTTCGAAGTCCAGTTTTGAAGATAAGTTACAGAGTACTTTAGATAATTATATGAAAACACGATGACTTCCGCTTCATCGAGCAGCGCTCGTTCGTTATTCGCGGAGTCAAAACAACGTTTAGCGGAAAGAGTGCAAGTAAATATGAACAACATAGCGTCTCTAGCTCGACAAATACAGCGAGGCTCAAAATCTAATGAGGTATTATTAATAAAAATAACATATTTCTTAAATTTGTTTGTGTCTATGGCTTTAAATATATGAAAAAAAAAAGAATAAGTAAAACGAAATCTATTCCATTTTGAACTACTGTAACTGTTAACTATATGCTTGCTAACGATTACTACACTAATTGTTAACTGTATGCGTACTAATAAATGTATTTCATAATTTCCTCAGTTACTTTCGAGGGCAGCAAGAGATATGGCTTCAACGGAACACTTGATGGAAGGTAGTGAGGAGAATCTCAAGAAAATGCAATTGATAGCTGTGCACATGGGCTACCAGTATGAAAATATTCTGAAATCAGCCCAAATGATAACAGAGGTCGGAGAACAAGTGTCGAATATGCAAAGATAAATATTCAATTACGATTTTCTGGATGGAAAAACTGAAACCATGAATAAGTTATTATTTAAACAAACTTTTTGTTAACTACAAACTTATAACACAAATGCTTATTTAAAGATTTTAAATGTTTCTTGTTGTACAAGCATAATTGACTGAGTGACTTATTTAAAATCTTATTTAGAGAAATTAGGTGTTTTATTTCCAAATATATGTAAGATTCATAGATTATAATAGAATTTATTAAATTAAATTTAAGTTTGTATAAAGAATTGGTTTTGTTAGTTTAAAAACTGTAAAATACTTTATAGCATACTTATAAATATGTATAATATTTGTCCTTGTAATTTTTTTTAGTGTGAAAATTTGAGGGTTAATGTTTTTTTTTGTTAACCCGATTTAATTTAATGAATTATGATGAGACCTACATTCTCTATTCTCCTGATAACAATATTTAAAAACTAAAAATGTATTCTTATTTTTATATTACAGTAGAAAATCATTTGATTCATAGTTGTGTTTAGTTTTATATAATTATTAACCAAAGACTATCTTCAAAGATTGCATGAGAGATAAGTTCACAAAACAACCATGTACATTTCTTGGGTAGTATTCATGAAACTTTTTGAGAAAAAAATAATTTTATAATTGTGTAATCTTCACTGTGGTGTGATTATTATTAGATAAATTGTAGGATATTTCTTTATCTTTTAAAACAGGGTCCTTTACTTTTGTTTCCTATCAACAAAGCATTGCTCTAAAAATTCTAGTTCCTACTGTTTCTTTTCAATAGATGGTGGTAAAACAACTTTATATAGAGTAACAGATTTGAGTCAATAGATTTAGTAATTGCAGTTTTAATGATTTTACGGGAAAAAATTATTAAGTTATTCAAGTTAATAAAATACTGCGATCTGAAATTTTATCGGGAACGCCAATCACAGCGAATGTCGTCACACTTAACATCTTTTTGTAAGAAATTTCGCAGACGCTGCGCTTTAATCGCTAGACATAATTGAAATTTACGCGTAATAAATTTACCTATGTTACATTTAATAAATTAAATTTATAAAATAATACCATTGCCTGCATACTTCGATGAAATAATATAAGCTCTTGAATAATCTTAAGAAATAAATACATTTTAGATTAGCTGTCATATCATTTATTTCATTTTCATTATGCACAACGTAAAACTGTTTTTTTGTTTCGGATGCGGGCGAGTCTTCCCTGGGCTGAAATTTTGTAATACCTTCTTTTGTAATTTTTGCTACGGTTTTTTCTGACACACCTAAAATAATGAATTATAAAAAATAATAGTCACTTTAAATTTATAATGATCATGTTCTATGTAATATATGTGTTAATTTCAGTTGCATAGTTTCATTACTATGTCACAAAGTCTATATTACCGAAAATTATTATATGGGAATTCTAAGAAATACATGTTATGGTTTACCTCTTTCAAATGTTGTTTAGTATCAAAGCACCTAGTTTCTTTGGTCTCGCTTCACAGAACTCTTTCAACTTTAATATTATTACTCGTACTAATCTTTTACTATTTTTGTCAATGTAAACAATAAAATATAGTTTTTTATAACTTCAAGGGAAAATGGAAAATGCATAAATTGACAGTTGAAAACAGTGACAGTAACGGCAGCATTGCTGACGACAAACTTCTTAAAAATCAAATATGACGTGGTGTATCAACAATTAGTAGTTACACATTTAAAGTCGCGAAGTCCTGAATAAAGCGCTTGGTATTTATCGTGCGCGCTTCAAGCATTTGTATTATTATACTCTCGTTTTAAACATATTTGTAGGTGGTATAGCCTACCTGTGGTCAAGTAACTGTAGCTCAAACATGTGCTGGTTCGACCGTAGAAGTACCACACTCTCACAGAAGATCGGCGTGAAGTAGCCTTTAATGGCTGCGTTTCGTCCGATGAGTTAAAGATCCTTTTTTGTTGCTTTTTTCCCAAAAAGTTGCTTTTTTTCCACCCTTGCCTTTTTCCTTCCCTTTCACTCTTCTTCCATCCCCTTTTCCCTAATCAAGAGTGGCAACACATCCGCAAAACTATGTTGCGATCGTATCCAGAGCCGTAAAAACATTTAAAAAAAATCTATGTTACGGATGTCCATGGGTGAAGATAGTACCTCCATCAGGTAGGCTGTTTGCTCGGTTGCGCCCTTTTACATAAAAGAAAAATATAACCACATTAATTACAATAATTATATCGTTTTAGTTTTTACACAATAAATGTTATTGCAATCCACCAAAGTGAAAGCAATTATAGTTAATTCATATATGTATTAACTTTTATATATTTTACTTCAGGCGACATTGCTTTTAAAAACCTACAGGAGTCTCAAGAAACTGAACACTTTAAATAAGAATATGATGTATGGTTTACACATAAAGTATAATAGTGCTAATATCTACTCCCATTAATTACGAAGGAATTGTCCTAAGATTAAATGGATTGAGGTTTTTCTAGAGCATGTAACCAACTATTATCAAAATTAAGTTCCAAATGATATACTCAAATATTCATTAAAATAAACAATTGGCTATATAACTTGTAATTTCTGATGCTTTCATTAATTAATGTTGAGGTATGTTTATACATCCCATAATTTATTCGGTAAACTGAGTTACTTTTACTGGTACGTTTTAAAAGCTAATCTTAATGACTGATGACGTTGTTCAAAAATTTGTATCGTAATATAATAATAATTAGTGTTTGAGGTACGGTATCAGTCTTGAATTTTCATGTGCAGCTTTACTTCCACTAATGTCTTACAAAATTGCTGAAATATAATTTTCGAAGTTGATACTTAAATGTTGCCATTACAAAGTTACAATGGTTGAGTATTATAATTAATTATAGTCATAAAAATAATTTTATTAATTACATTACATTATAATTAATACGGCATAGTACTATTACTACATTGAAAACAATAATTATCTTTATAGAAATATGAAAAGGAACTGAATTAATTTATAACTTAATGAAATCGAAATGCGAAATTTATGCATACATTTACTTAACCGAATTCGGGAATGTGATTTCACCTTGAACTACATAACCACAAAAGCGTCGTAAAAGTACAAACGGATTGCACTTAATGACATTTGAGCCGCCATTGCAATTACCTCCAAAAATTTCTCAAGCTATTTTATATCTTTCAACAATGGCATAGAATAGTTTATTGAATGCAATTAAGACTTTCTAAAAAAGTTTAACTTTATGTCCTGGTCGATTGAAATGAGGTTTTAATATGTGAAATAAATTAAGTCATAATAAATTACATGAATATATTATACAACATATAAATTATTTTTTGGTAAATCCTAAATAGTGTAAATAAAACAACGAAGTAAATACCACCGATCTTCCATTATTGAAATTTTAACGGCATAGTCGATATTATTATTGTGTTGCAAATCAGGAAATAGGAATCATATTTTTATTCCCTATTCATATTTTGTTTAATATTCTAAAAAGAATAATACTTACTCAAATATATCTATATTATATAGTAGCATATTTTTTTTATTTTAATATTGTTTAATACTGTTTGAGGAATTAAGGTAAACGAAAAAAAAACATTCTATGTTTGTCTATGGCTTTTCACTCCAGACATAATAAAACCAATTTCAACACGTTTTCAATAATGAATACCTATATTAAACTTTTCTATATTGACTTTTTGAAATGAAACATGATTTATCAATCCATGTTACATGACTCTTATATAAATTGTTGCTACTTACAAAAAAAAAGATGACATTAAAACGTAATCACAGTTTGAAACTACGAATTATGTGCATTAGTTCATTTGTTGCATAGCAATTATATTATGGAGAGTAAAAGTTATGCAAAAATATGATAGGGCTGTCTCTTGACCATTTATGTTTCAATGGTGTATTTTTAACTAATATGAAGTATAAAACCAAAATATTATTTGAATTCAAACAGGCTAGACAAAACAATGTCACATATGCAAAACTGTGGGAGTAACCTTATTTATTTTAATTATTCAAACTTATGTATTTTTTTAGTTAAAAAAAACTTCTCAGCTCATTTGTAATCTTGATTTCGATATCTATAACTTCGTAACCGTATTAAGAGTAGTGGCAACCCTAAACAAATTACGTGTATATCTGTGTATAATCTATAATTAGAGGAAGACAGAATAGTGTTTGTAATCTGTGTCCAAATACTGCACGGTTCAATTGCTTTCTATGCGGCGTAGACATATTATAATTTACTTTCGTCTTTCATTAAATCCTCTAAATATGTGATATCGTATGTAGACTGATTTCTTTAAGACAGATCGTGTCTACGTCGCCATTGTATCAGTTACCGCTCTAATTCTTGCGCTTTCGTTTTTTTTCCGCGACATCCATTATAACTGTATTGGGAACGAGGTTATGCAACCATTGCCTTTGAAGTTTTGATATAATTTTTGCCGCTTCGACTCGATAACAATTTTATGAAGTACTTTAAATAATTATTATTTTTATTTTGGATCCTGTTGCGTTGTTTTTAAGGTTTTTATTTGTATGCATGTGTACTGTAGACGGAAAAATTAAATTAGTAGGATAATTTGTTCGTGACTACAGAAGCGACTGGGGCTTACGCAAGTTTTGTTATACATAATTAGCCGCGTTGAAAGTACCAAATTGGCGGGTTCACAATGTACGGTGGGCGAAGTTTCTTAGCATCATAAAATGAACCTTATGTCATACAACATAAAGGTGATTTTGAACAGGAATACAGTTGTGTTGAAAGGTCTTATATGTTTTCCTTTGTCCAATTAAGTTAATTAGTTCAAGAGCGTTCAATCTTTAATTTACTGGATAATTGTTATAGTACTAGTATCGGGTTTGAAAAAAACATTTGACGTAAAATTTTCAATGAACACATAGTTCAGACTATACAGCCAATGTTAAGACCTCATTTTCATTGCGTTACAAAAAATCTGTACTTCTAGTAATGAAATGGAAAGTGTAAATGTACCAAGTTTCTAGAGAATTTTTTGAGGATTATACATGAATATTATTACATATGTATATTAAACGAATGAATTGGTCATTTTAATGAACGCTTTTTCAATTTAACGTCAAATTTAATTGAGCTTGAACATTTCTGAACTGTAAGGGGGTTTTCAAAATCCTGGACCCTTAAAAATTGTAAAAATGAGGTATCTATTATCAGTTGAAATTTTGGTAATGAAATAAAAATATATAGGTACTACTACTCAGTACCTTCCTAAACAAATCCACTTGGTTTGTTGCGATCGACGCCTATTTCTCTTAAATAATATCTTTTAATTGCTCGGAAACAAAATTAATTACTTATTAGGTGAGGTACAATTAAATTAGTGTAAAGTTTTTTGACGTCTCTTAATTTTCTTCTTTTTTATGACATATAGAACGTATATGTCAATTCCAAATGAACTGTCAAAAAAGTTTTTTTTTAATATTCTTGCGCAGAAAGCTCGAATCTTCATTATAATGCCGAGAAATCAAACACAAATATCCTGAAGACAGGCATTAACAATTTGAGCTTTGTTATTCAACAAACGTATAAGAAAACATTATGGTATTCTATTATCTTTGATCGTAGCGTCCTACTTTCAATGCTATTGAATCGGAAGAACAATGAAGAGTGTAAGATATAAATAATGCATAGGAATATGATATATTAAAATGTTATGCCATATTATTAGGCATTATAGATGATTATAAAAAAATACTCTGCTATTTTGATTAAAAAAATCATTTTATTTTATTTTTTTTCAATTTGTCTCCTTTTCTTAATTTTACTTTAATAATTAATTTAGCCAAAAACATTTATAATCTGTAACATTTTGGATTTTTGTCCGCAACCTTCGCAATCGTCATTAAACATAGCTAATATAGTTTACGGCGACCGGAAATGACAACCTTACTTTAGTTGTCAAATATGTATTGGTTTTATCGAAGATGTTAATCGCATGAATTATCCATTAATTTTAAATAATATACATGGATATTTAAAAAAAAAATTATCCAAAAAAAATCATAACTTTGACATTTGTTTTCCTTTTTTGAAACTTCAATCATAAACGATCAAATTAAAACGTATCGCAAATCGATTTAAACTCTCATATAAAGAACGGAAAGTAATTAAAATTAAATATGAAGTCTCAACACAATGTTAATTAAACACAGAACATTAAACTTCGTTAACATTTCAGAAACACCAAAACCTAATTCGGACTTATTATTCCGTTTAAAAAAAAACCATCGGAATGTCATTTTACGCGTGCACGGCCATCTGACATACGGACAACCTGTTCTTTAATTAGTAATCGAGTCCAAATAATTATCCATTACACAATTTAGCACGAGGAAGTATGACGAGATTGTTAATAAATTTGTGATACTTGCTTTGTTGGTTGCATCATACTGGTTACTGGTTAGGGCTGGCAATGATTTGGATAGATGACCATAGACAATTTCTTAAAGTAAATATCTTTGCATCCCTACTATTTATATTAGGTACTAGCTGACCTGGCGAACTTCGTATCGCCCTATAATCAAGAAATATCTATTACGTTTTTTATTTGTATTTTTGGAGTTTACCTGTAAGTCATAAATCGCCGTGTTTTGAAGTGCGACAGAATGATTGACATATTAGTTAGTTGTCAAATCTAATGTCAAAAAAAACGTTTGTATGGGTAATAGAAAAGGGCTGTTTTTATGGTTTTCTCAGTAATGAATCAATTTTTTTCATCTTTTAAACCTTCCCTGAACCTCCACGAACATTTCAAGACTAAGATAAAATAAATCCGTTCAGCTGTTCTCGAGTTTTAGCGAGACTAAGGAACAACAATCCATTTTTATATATATAGAAGATTTGTAACTAAGTATAAACTAGCATTATTAGGTTTTATTAAATATAAGAGCATATATTGAGATTAAATTATTTTTGAACGAATAAAAAAAATTTATGTCTAAATAATAAATCACTTTAACAAGATTACCTATATAAAAAAAAATTACTAATTTAGTAGTAAATAAATTGTCTATGATTTTGCCAGCCCTGTAAATATAGCTTGGATAGGATGCGACGCTCATTAAGTAAATGCTATGAATAATATAACAGTTAAGTTAATGGAAACAAATAATTAAATTGTTTATCAAGTAACACTCATTTTCCCTTTCAACCATTACCTTATCCTTAATACTTGCGAAAGTTTGTCAGTCTGTATCAATTTATGAGTAAAAAGACTGTAAAAAACCATTGAATGTAGATTATAAATATAGATGTATTTATGTTCGGATGTGTGTTAGACAATAATAAAAATATTAAATAGATTTTGATGAAATTTTGCACTGTTGTAGTGTTAAATCTTGTTTTGGTGGTAGTGACGAGACATTTAAATAAAATTACTGTTTTCAGATATACTACCCGGTTTTTATTATTTTAACAACATTTTTCCGACTTATTGGTTACTTCTACTTTTGGTTAATTAAATATACATATTTTAAATAAAATATATAAAATAACCTGTTGTACATCCTAAAATATTAGTTTTATTTAAATAACTACTCGCGAAAATCTTGGATGTCATCATGAGATTAACCATTTTGAATGACCAGACGTTTTAAAATTATACATATATGCTTTGGCACCAAGGGCTTAAAATATTGGTCCACATATTGATTTTATCCATTATTTCAATATTTGCGACAAAATATGTCGATCTTAAATCCATTTATACTAATACTAAGATATAAAATGAAAAAATATAACAAATTTCACAAAAAGCCATCAAAATGTAAGGTTTAGTCGAAAATCAGTGTAAATATTTTGCTACAACTCATTTTTTATCTAAAAAATGGTTTTAATCGGTTATCATATAGGGCTACTTATCAAAACGTTACGTTCAAACAACGTAATTATACGTAAGAACCGGAACAAGGCTTGCATGAATCAAATTAATATTTACAAATAGTTGTATCACTTTTTTAATTACATATACTTATAATATCTTCATGTAGCTATATAATATAATTTCATAACAGATAAAATAAATTTGATTACATTATTAGCAACTTCTCTGCTTAATTATCTGTCAGTGTCAGAAATGTCAAAACACATTCAACCTCTTTGCACGTAATTAAGTCACATACAGCCAATGTCTAAGATGAAAAAATATTATAAATAAATTCCAACGGATGTGAGTGACATATTTTTTGCAGTCGTACATAATCTACGATTATTGTTTTGTTATTACTCTTCCCATGGCCGGTAGGAAATAGGAATGAATGTGGCAATGTTATAACGATATCGTATAATATAAATATTATCTGTTTCCTTAAGCATTAATACTTTAATTTAATTAAGTGATATGTCTTAATTTCAATGTATAATATGTAAATTGTATTAAGAATAAATGTTATTATTTTTGTAACAGATTTCGCAGGTTTGAGTTTACGTATGATAGTACGTAATATTGTCATCTTTTTCTTTTCAACTCTAGTTAATAAAACTTTCTTAAAATTCTTATACATACACATATATCTTCGTATTCACGAACTATAATTATATATGTAAAGGTAGAGAACAAAGACTAACAGCTTAATTCATTTGAGTAGCGTTGACAAACTAATTTATAAAACCTTACATAAATATTAGATTCAGTAATTTCCTACTTTCATGATATTCATTCATATAGACGCTTATCTATTACTTTTTTTTTCTTATTTATTTAATCAGTTTTAACTTTAAATATATTTTATAATATCATTATAAATTTTACTTGACATTGGCAGCTCGTTTAAAAAAAGCACAATATCATTGATATTTTAAAAACTTTAAAGAAACCCTATACCTGTATTTAATACGTGTATAAATCTAATCCCTTCTCAACACGTGTCTACATCGTTAAACGTAATACAGAAACTTTTCAGTTCTCATTAATAAAACTTCGCAAATACAGATATAGATGATAATTTAATTAATATAGTTTGAATTTGACAGATTAATGGCGCGATGCAAACTAAAATCCGATTCAGAAATAAATCAATATAAATATATAATTTTAATTGCATGTACTAATCCTTATTATATAAGAAATTATTATTTAAACTATCTAGCACCTATATATAAATATACCTACTATATTAAATCGAATTGCGTTTAGGAATTCAAGTGTGAACCAATTCAAATATATGTATTTGGTACTAGTTCTTGCCCACGACTTCGTTCGCTTTAGTTTGGTCAAGAGTAATATATGTAGGTATAGCTGACCAGGCGAACTCTATTCCGTCTTAGAGGTCATAAATATTCAGGTTTTTCCTGTTTCAATCAAACAGAATGATTGACATATTTGTTAGTTGTCAAATCTAATGTCAAAAAAACGTTTGTATGGGAAATAGAAAAGGGCTGTTTTTATGGTTTTCCCGGCAATTATTCCAATTTTTCTCATCTTTTAAACCTTCTCTGGACTTTCAGGAGTATTTCAAGTTTAAAATTGGCCAAATCGGTTCAGCCGTTCTCGAGTTTTAGCGAGACTAAGGCCTCGGCCTCGAATCTCGCGGGTAGCGGGGCGGCAGCGGCGGCGGCACGGAAACGCATACTATTCTCCAAACTAGCGGGCAACGGGCACGGAGAAATGTATGCGTTTTCGTGCCGCCGCCGCTGCCGCTCCGCTACCCGCGAGATTCGAGGCCGAGGCCTAAGGAACAGCAATCCATTTTTATATATATAGAAGATTACGAAATCCTAACCCGCTCTCTTATATTACTATAGATGTACATATGTAATGAGATTTTTTTTAACTCTCCAGTAGTAAAGCTGAACAACAATATATAGGCTATGTACCCGACATTAAACGTGATTTGCAATGATATTTTAATATTTATATGAATGCGACAATTGTGACAATGTTTATTGATCTTTCACACAAAAAAGATTAACAGATTTTGATATTTCTTAATAGTTATATAGCTTAGATATCAGAACGAGATGTAGATTTTCATTCTCTCTTTATCCCAGTAATTGTCGTGAGATCGCGTCCTAATGGTTTTATTATTTGTGTAATTATATGATACAATTACAGATGACGCTACTAGTTTCAAAATTGTTTTTTCAATTTCACACTATACCTATATATAACTAGCTTTCCGCCCGCAGCTTCGCTCGCGTGGAGTTCGGTTATATCGCGTTTCCAAGAGAACCTTTCAAAAGTCTGGAATAAAAACTATCCTATGGTATTTCTCAAGGTCAACTCTATGTCTGTACCAAATTTCGTTAAAATCAGTTCAATGGTTTAGGCGTGAAATCGTAACAGACAGACATACAGAGTTACTTTCGCATTTATAATATTAGTAATAAACAATTTTCTCTGAACCTAATTCCGAGTCTTAATATTATAAAGTTTAATTGTTTAAAATGTTATTTGACATATGGCGCTGTCAGTTGTCATATTTTTCATCTAGGCGACGAAATGGCGGCAAAGATATACATTTGGCATTTGATTTAATATAGAGAAATCTATCGTTTGTTTTATAATTGGACTCGCTTTTAATCACTTTCTTATCATAATCTGTTTCTTGTTACATATAAACTGGTAATATTACGGCCTCTTTTATAACACGCCGGAACGGGTTAGCGCGTGCGTAAAATATTACGTACGTAAGAAACATACTTGGATATTTTTGTATTGTTTGCTCTCGATTAATATTAATTTATTAAAGGATCTACGAAACTACGGAACTTACATATGTGTATATTATAATAAGAATTACATATTAAAACTTATAACCTAGACAAGACTACACGATTGTCCCGATGTTAGGACAGCAATACCATTCCGTTGCTTGTATAGTATCAGGAATCTTCTGGTTCACACGGCTTGGTGTTCGTTCCGCGGAATCAGTAGCGTCAGTCATTATGTGATATTTCATCCATACAACGATGTTACCCGGCGATGTTTGTTAATTTTTTCATATGTTGCGCGTACATAATAACATTGTTAACGAACTAAAATGGATATAATAGAGATATACGATTATTTCACAGTTTTATTTCATATTAGTGACTAATACATTCATTAACCCACGTTAATTCTATGCTGTATTAAGTTATATGAATGGAAAACTGTTAACGCTGCGTATGTAGTGACGACGATAACTTAGCATGAAAATACAGTGCAAACAACGATTTTATTCGATTTTTTTTAAATAGAATAATAATTCTCAGGAATTTAGATATTTATGTTCTACTATTGTACTTCTTCTACCTGGCAATTTCCCAGCTATAGCCAGGGTCTGCTTTACATGTTATGAATAGTTTTGGCTAATTGTTTTTACGACCGGCCGCCTGCCTGACATCAAACCTCTTTGGGAATAATACTACTATTAATAATAATACCAATAAGATAATACGCTTATCACAAGTTTGTGTCACACTACATACGAAACTACTCCCGTTTCACATTCAATGTTTATAATACCTTAGTACTAGGTATAACGTGCGAAGATTTGTGAAGGAAAAATTGTTAACGCCCCGTATGTAGTACAACGTTTGGTTGAGATACTTTAAAGGCTTGTTAAAATAACTAACATATCGATCACTTAAACCTCATCTACTTATTAATAAAATTATCATAAAATTTCCATACTGTTTACTGTTTTTGCAATAAACCTGGTACATATAAAAGGGAATAATCTTGTAAATTCTTTATATCTCATTTTAATTATGATAATAATTACTTTACAAGAAATACGATGTAATTACAAGTTACGATTTACGTTATTTTTGACAGATGAAGTCTTCTAAGACATAGTATATTTTTAACTGTAATTTATTTTATGTAACATAGATTTCTCGTACTAAATTCACTTCATACAACATATTTATCGACTCTTAAAATGAGTCACGTTTAGAATAAAACCGTAAAGACTACAACTAAGGTAGAACCTAGCTGTGGTCAAGTTACTACAGCTCGAACATGTACTGGCTCGAAGGAAGTACCACCCTCTCACAGGAGATCGGCGTGAAGTAGCTTTTAATGGATGCGTTTCGTCAGATGAGTGAGAGAGACGGTTGCCTTTTTCCTTTTCCCACCCTTTTCTGTCCTTTTTCCCCACGTTTTCTTCCCCTTTTCCCCAATCAAGGGTGGCAACGCATCAACACGTGCAAAACTATGTTGCGGATATCCTTGAGCGATAGTACTACCTCCAAGTAGGTCGTCTGCTCGTTTTTCTTAAAAAAAAAAAACACAAATATAGAAATAAACAATTTCAAACAATTACACGTCATTATGTGTACACAGATAATCATTATATATATATTAAGAGCCATCTTTATAGTCACAGTTGTTCAGGCGAGCGTATTGAATCTACACGAACGAGTGCGTCAGAGTGACATATGATAGCGCGCGTTTCATAATATGAAATAAAATGAAATTAAATGAACATTCATTCATTAGTTCATTCATTTAATACTTTGTCAAATGTAACATTCATTTTAGTTTTGCAACTTACTTCAGAATCATATAATTATTATTTATCATTACTAAAATAGATTCTATACATAAAGTGGTGGCCTAGTGGTTAAAAGGCCCGCCTCTCATGCATGAGGGCGCGGGTTAAATCCTGGCAAGTACCAATGTGATTTTTCCGAGTCATATGTACTTTCAAAGAGTATTTAGACATCACTGATTAATGCATTCCTAAAGAGGATTGATGTCATGCAGGCGGCCGGACTTAAAAACAATTAGCCAAGACTATTCACAACCTGTAAGGCAGACCCTGGCTAAAGCTGGTAAATTTCCAGGAAGAAAAAGAGATCCTGTACATAAATTATAATGTATATATATTTGACTATATGATAACACGATTACTATAACCTAGTATAGATTAGACAAAAACTACTATGTTTAAGTAGTGTTATAGTAGTACCATGAAATGATTAGAAAGTTAATAATTGCCAGTAATTAAAAATATAATCACTCAACACATCAATTAAGTATGTTCAACGTGAAACAGCCGTTTAATTAGTGAAAACTGTATTTACAAATCAATTGTCATAGATAAAATAAGCATAACTTCATTCCTTTAGTATATATACAGTATATTTATAGCCTGTATTAATAAATACAAGTAATAACCACAGCCACTTCTATAAACACGTTAGTAACTAAAGTTTTCATCGTCGTAATACATGCAGTGATAATAGATTTTCATTCATAAGTCTTTCCATATAATACTAATGATTGATTAAAATGCTTGGTATGTATGTAATGTGACGATGACAAATATAGATTTCAATAGAAACGTCAAACGTCAAATGTTAAACGTCACAAAAACGTCAAACAATACAGACTAATATGTATATGTATATGTATGGTATATTTGTCATTATATTCAATACAGAGTAAAAATAAAAAAGATTATTGATTTTTTGTACATATAAATTTTTGAATAATAATCAAGTATATTATTGTTTGTTTTCATTATATTTCGCGTCATACTTCCGCGTCAACTCGGTGATAATTCGCCGTTTATAGCGAGGATGTTTAAACTTATTTCCTGTGATACTTATCACTTACAGTACAAAATTACAAATACTTCCCTTCGACGTCTTTTATGACATTCATTCTGTTTTTATTCGTTTAACCATATGTGCGTCATGATTATAATTAATAATTTATTACCAAAAACTTATATGCACTGATCAAGTTTAATATTTGTACCCTTATTATAAGTTATCGTTACTACATACGTAGCGTCAACAGTTTTCCATTCATATAACTTAATATATAATAGTACTAAATGAGATACTTGAAACGCTTTATATCTATACTTATAAAATGAAATATAAGTAATTGTTTACTAATTAAAGAATAATCAAAAAGAAAGAAAGATGTAAGTCAGTGGTGGCCTAGTAGTTAAAATGCCCGCCTCTCATGCATGAGGGCGCGGGTTCGATGCTGGCTCTGGCAAGAACCAATGTGATTTTTCCGAGTCATATGTACTCTAAGAGTATTTAGACATCACTGATTAATGCGTTCCCAAAGAGGGTTGATGTCAGGCAGGCGGTCGGTCGTAAAAACAATTAGCCAAGACTATTCACAACATTTTCTGTGGTAAAGAACATGTTGTGTCAACCCTACATAAAGTGGGATTTGGGCAGGAAAAAAAAATCAAATAGAAAGATGTCTTTGAATAAAATGTTTAAGTCCCAACAAATATTACAGTCAGTATTTTAATATTTGTAATATTATTATAGTACATTTTCTACTCAACTCTACTTACTAAGACTTCAAAGTTAGACAATTTATATCACCATTAATATTATATGAAAATAATAAATATATTAATTTATACTAAAAATAGTTCGTGTTTATTTCTTACATGAAAATTTATAGTTAAGTTAAATATATCTAAGACTTAATATTTATTTATATAAGTGATATTTTAGGATGTACTACGCGTTTTTGTTATAGTAAAGCTGTATATCAGCGCATGCACTAAGATTTGAGGTAGGGTAAGCCGGATATGTATGAAAAATGAATACAAATTTTCATCATACTTTCCTCTCCAAAACATAGATAATAATGAGATTTTTCGCAAATATTCATTCAAATGAAACTATTATTCATAGATTACTACGCGTTTGTTATTATTTTTAACGAGCAGACGAAATGTCTGAAGTAATCACGGTTACTGAAAACTGAAAAGTAGCCGAAACGTCGGTAGTATGTAGTTTATAGTCAAAAATAAAGTCCTTTAGTATATCCGAAAAATATAAATTTCATTTAAACGAATAAAACTCACGAAAATCTTAGATTTCAATACAATAAAAAGATATACAAAAAAGATCAAATTAAAATTAAATTGGTATCTATATAAATAATTTATATAAAAACCGAACAAAAGAAGTATGTTAGATAAAAAATATATAGTATTTTATAAGTATTTCGTGCTCTTGACAGGTTACCGGTAACCCAATTGTTCTGTTGTGCAATGTATATTAGATCGCGTGCGGACTGAGCGTGCGCCGAAAATTATATCGATTGACCTACATACAACATGCAACATATATATACATATACACATATATATATATATATTAGCTAACCCAATGTGATTTTTCCGAGTCATATGTACTTTCTAAGAGTATAGACATCACTGATTAATGCATTCCCAAAGAGGGTTGATGTCTACGGCGGCCGGTCGTAAAAACAATTAGCCAAAACTATTCACAACATGTAAGGCAGACCCTGGCTATAGCTGAGAAATTGCCAGGCAGAAGAAGAGTGATTTTTTTATTAACAGCTTTATTTGGTGTTTATATATGTATATAATTGTCATATAAAAATTATACTGTGTGAAAGTCCACTTGATAGTTTTTCAACGCAACAATTACTTAACTAGATTTTAATTTTATACATATATAATAATCATCATCAGCCTATCAGAGCCCACTGCTGAGCAAAGGCTTCTCCTCACATGGAGAAGGTTTGACGATTTCAAATTTAGTATATTGGAAGTTATAAGTCCAGGTTTCCCCACGATGTTTTCCTTCACAGTCTGTCAGTGATGTCTAAATACTCTAAGAAAGTACATGACTTAGAAAAATCACTTTGGTACTTGCCAGGATCGAACCCGCACCCTTGTGAGAGGCGGACCTTTAGCCACTAGGCCACCACGACCTATGTGTATATATTAAAAAATCTAATACCTTTTAATATTTGTTAGAATAAACATGATATTATTATAATAGACTATTATTTATTTATTTGTATTAATTTATGTATATATATTAACAGAACTTAATACATTACATTAACATACAAAAGACTACACTCTTAATACGAGTTCACGTTACTACATACGTGACGTTTCACGTTTATCAATAAACTTATTAATACTTATATGTAAGTTTATAATGAAATAATATTAAAATATAATGAAATTGAGATTATTATATGGATTTAAGGTAAACCTTTATTTTAGAAAAGGCTTTATGACGAAATATAATAGTATAGAATAGTTTTTCCTATTCAATTCAATAGTTTTTGTTAACATATTATATTAGGTATACTATATATACTGTATATTAACAAAAGGATACAGTTAAAATATCACAAAGATTAAATATTATTAAATTAGTATAAGGCAACGAAAAAAGCTACACATATATGGCTTCTAATTTAATTTTATTTGATACTGGAATAGTTTTATTTAATTTATTTTTATATCTTAATTTGTATATTATTATTGGATTTAATTTTGTATTATGTTTCAGTCCGTATGTTACTATGGAGCCCGTTGATGTCTTTTGTGTGGACGAGGTTTTGGCCACGTATGAAGTTGAATAAATACGAAATAAAATATATATAGTTAAAACTAGCTGTGCCCGCGACTTCGTTCGCGTGGAATAGTGACTATGAGCAGCGTTTTTTTGACAACTTTTTTATTTATGAACCGATTGACATGAAAAAAACACTAAAGCATAACTGAAGCATACCACAATATATACGTGAAAACCGCATCCAACTCGGATCAGCCGTTTCTGAGATTAGCGTGAACGGACAAACAGACAAAAAAAAAGTTAATTACATTTTTGGGTTCGACATCGACATAATAATAACCCCTGCTATTTTTTTTATTTTTATTTTCAATGTACAGACAGCACTTTTCTACAATTTTATTATATGTATAGATTTCATTCTTTAACGTACAGTAAATTTATTTATTTTTCTTTATGTTAATACTTGTATCTTTATAATTGGTAATTAGCTTTATGTAATATGTATGCCAAGTTGTATATAATAATATACTTCTTATATATAAGAACTTTATTTATTTCATACACTTATATATATCATATCATCTTGATATTAAAATATAAATAATATGTTTGAATAATTTCAATATGCATATATTTTTTATACATATATTCTATTTAATACCAGAAAAAAATATTTATATAATGAGATATTATTCACTAACAAAGAAAGTCTCGAAAATATACTTATGACCTTTCTAATGTTTTAGCATCTATTTTATATAAAACTCTTAATAATAAAAAAATAATATTTAAACGATCATAATTAACTTCAAACAAACATACAAATATACAAATTATTTATATTTATTTCAATACTAAAGACATTTTAATATAAATTAATATAAATAATTCCTTATTTATGATTTTACATACTTACAAATTATTTTTAAACCAACAAAAAAATTACAAAAAAAAAATATTTTTTCAGTTTTCATACTATATAAATATATGTGTGTGTGTGTGTTTGTATGTTTGTTACGTACACCTATTCAACAATTTCATATAAAATTTCAATATATATATATATATATATAGATATATAATTAAATTCCCATACATTAAGTCCAAACAGGAAAAGCACAAAGAGCCTCCCCACTCTTACTTATATACACTCCACCAACTGACGGCCAGTCGACGGCCGGCGCTCGGTGCGGCAAGAGTTTTCCAACTGGAAAAATTGTGTCGTAAATGATATAACAAAAAACAGACACTGTGTCCATCTGTGCCTCACTGTGTTGTGTTGTGTATGGCTTTGAAGTGGGTATATAGTGATTACAGCGCGCCCGGACCACCTCAGCTAGCTTGAAATACGTGAGTATTAAAAAATAAATGGCAACACTGTAATTTTAAATAAATAAAGAAATAATGGCAATATTATATTTTATATAAAGTTGTGTAGTAATTTTTGAAACTGAAAGTATTAAAGGTCGTTGATTACAAAACATTGAAGGCGTTAATATATATACATATATATACATATATAAGAAGAAATAAATATATTAAAAAATAATTTTATTATACCAAAATAATGATATATTTTTTCTATATTAATTGTAATTAACAATTATATATATTTAGAATGTTATGTCCTATAATATTTTTTTTATATATGTATATATATTTCTTAATATATATGTTAATGTTAATAAATTTTATATCGACCCGCAACCCGACAAACCAGTAGAGCCACCTTTGAACTATAAAGGTTTCAAACTACATCTACGTTTGACTTTTCATTTATTTTTTTGTTATTTTATAATGAAAAATATTATTAAAATAATAAATATGTATATTAGAAATGTCATTTTGACATTTCTTTTTTTTTTTAAACAACAAACGGTTTAAATCTATTATTCCAAATTAAGTTAATATAATCTGTATTACGAAATGTCGAAAGTCAAATGAAAAGTCAATGTCGTATAACAAATATATATGTTACTTATTGACGAAATTATTATATTAATATATGTATGAATCTTCTTCTACCTGGCAATTTCCCAGCTTTAGCCAGGGTCTGCCTGATGTTGTGAATAGTTTTGGCTAATTGTTTTTACGACCAGCTACCTAACATCAACCCTCTTTGGGAATATTAATATATATTTATATATATAATTAATTTTATAAATATTTCAAACTAAAATCATATAATAAGTATTTATTAATTTTCTGTATCACTTGTATGTGAAGATAATGTCTTATTGTTGACTGAAACTAATTTCAATTATTAATAATGTGTTGATAATTATATTTAATTAATTATTCCATATATACACAATATTAATTTTATTATATTATGGCTATAATTAGGATCTTTTCACTGTTGGCTCTGTGCTTGTATAAATATTTAAAAAAGACGGGCGTTAAGCGGATTTAAGTTGTATTTGGACACAGCAGTTACATCATCATTTATGGCTTAGAATATTTTTAATCTGTATAATAATAAATTAGTTTTTACTTAATAATAAATTAAGAAGATGAATCAAATTTGCTTTTAAATAACAAAAATCTATAAATGAAACTATACTATTTAACTGAGACGAATTTTTTTTGACATTTATATATATATTAATTCATATTGGCATAATGAATTATACCTTTACACAAGTAATGTATAATGAAAAAAGTATAACATACAAATATATTAATCACATACATATATATTAAGTTTATAACTTGATAAGCCATTTGTATAATTACAACATGAATATAAAATCGCTATAATAATATTAAATTCATTATTAATTTGACGTATTTCCAATTTGACAGGTCTTTGAAAGGAGGTTTTATATATTTTAATATTTATAATACGTACGTCATAGTTTATATATAAAAACTATTGAATAAAGATTATTAACTTTCTAGATTAAATTTTTATATTATTTCTGTATACTCTGTGGATCTTGTGACGTTGACAACCGGTTTTTTGTCAATAAATGTCATTATGATATTATAATAAATTAATATTACATTATTATTAACTAGTTACTAGCCGTGACTTCGTCTATAGTCTTCGAATATAGTCTATGAAAAGAATCTTATTATTGGTATATATATATAAACTTACATATTTATAATATTATATATCAATACATTTATAAAACCTAAGCAATTGATTCCTATAAAACTGGTAAAAGAAAGTAATATTGAAAGTAAAAAGGTTGACGTACTTAGTTGATAACTTATATAGAACCTTTTTAGTGTTTCTTATATATATATATATATATATATATCTCCTACACGTGGAAAAAAAGTGTCAACATTGGCTGTATATTATTTACATGACTACCAATGTTTACATATTTATGTAATAAACATTGTATTATGTATAGTGATTGCTTTCAACCACTTCATATGTTATATTTAATTAATTCTTTCTGTACATAATAAAACATTCCTATATATCTCTTATCTTTATCTTTTGATATATTTTAATACGTGATGATTCGACACGTTAAAAAGATAAAGTATGTTAGTATTGTTATGAATTAATAGAAAGAAGGTTTTATATATTTATTTGTACTGAGTTGAGACGTATGGCTACCGAGATGTTAATTATAATTCAATATTGACGTTGGAACCAGTTTCTGCTTATCTCCGCATCATGGTTTTGATGAACATATGGAAATTTTTGCAATTTTAGTATTGACGAGTTTGTTGTTAATTATTGTTTATTATTATTAGGCTGTATGATTGAAACCGTTGCCTCTGAATTTAAGCTGAATTAAAAAAACAAAATTGACATTTCGTATTTTTTAACCTATGTTTTATAAATCAAAATTTTTCATGTATTAAATAATTCATAACTATGTATTAATGCATTTTTCTGTTTGAACGTCGTTATAAACAGGTTTTCCTAATTGTTTCACTTTTAATGACCTTTTTTGTTGCAAAATATTGAATTTCTATTATGACATTAGAAATTGCTTAATTTATATCAAATAGATTAACAATAGTTGATTCGAAAATATAGCTTCTTCAATTTTGTACAAAATTATAATTTACATACAGCAATCAAAATATTTTTCATAATATATAATTAAGGAGATAAAAATAAAACAAAAACATTAAATGAAATTGAAATGACAAAATCCATTATTTTTATAATTTACGTTATTAATTAAAATTCAAAAGGTCATGATGGTAATATCACATATGTTCATACTTATAATGTGAAAGGAAAATAATCTGTGTCTTAGTCGATGCAAAATAAAATGGATATTTATTAATTTCAATACATATTTTTAAAATTGCATATTATTTATAACAGACTAAAAATAGTATTATTAACTTTTTTATTCAACGAAAAAGTATAAAGTAAAAGTAAGGAAATCATTGAAATTAGAAGGTAAAGAACGGAACGTATGAGTCGAAGGTTGTTGTCCATACAGCCGATGTCAAAAAAAAAAATACTACAACATTTTAAGTCGAATTTAAAGTACAATCTTTCTATAACATTTGCTAACACTATTGCCATTTTCAAATATCTTTGCACTTACATTACATAAATACTTACATAATATAACCTTTAGCGGCCTCTGTTTTGCAAGAAGAGGCATCTGTGTTGCATTACTCTGTGCATGACCTCTCACTCCAATTTGCCGTTTTAATAAAATTATTGCGACATTTCAATTCACTTTCGTTTTCAGTACCGCATAATATAATACAGATTATATAATTAACTGTGATGTAGAATATAAATTAAATACGATTCCTGAACGTTGTGTTCGGAAACTGAATGAGATTGTTGTCTCTGTTGCTATGCACAATACAGTAGATTGATATATAACAAAAAAAATATTTGAAAGTATGAAGAACTACGAAAATAGTATGGAGTTCTTTTAATGTTATGTAAAGTTAGAAAATGATCTAAAAAAAAATTTTCGTTGAAAAATTTGATAAGACAATGAACTATGAAAATAGTATTTATGTTTGGAAATCATCTACAATTAAAAAATATCTCAAAAATTACTGGTTGAAAAGACGAAATTGTTTCACTAAAGTAGGCTTAAATTTTTCTATTCTAAACTATGTATCAATTTTATTTAAAACTCTGATACACCATCAAACCTTTTTATATAAATATAAAATTTTTTTTGGAATAATGTTGAATGTGTCGTTGCTTTCTTAATAAAAAAAATGCCGTTTTTTGACATCTATGTGAACCTGTCAAAAGTGTAATGACATTGCACGTCAGTTTAACGGTACCGTTTACCGTATTTATTATTCACACCTCGTGTTTGTACATTAGACAAATATTAAGTAAATAATAATAATGTCAAGTATCAATTTATCTATTTATATATATAAAGATTTATAGTTAACAGTAAAGCATTTTTTTTTGTAATTTTTACGAAATTTCTCGAGTCCTTTTGAGCCTACAGTAAAGCAACGATGTACAGTGTGGCCATATTAAAAATATGTAAAAATAAAATGGCAATAAATTAAAAATTATGGACCAAATCACATTTTTATGGAGGTAACATTCTAATTGAGGATCGTCATTCCATTTTAATGTACAATCGAGTTTTATTTCAAGACATTGTAACTTTGTATTGTACCAAATTATTGCATTTTTAATTATGATATTTGTGAATATATAAAACCTTCTTACTTATAAAAAAAAATAAAAAATTATACGTTATACTTTTTTCTCTTTAATAATTTGCTTTTAATTTAGATTATCCTGTTTTTTATTATTTTATCACGTATTTGACTGTTATCTATACTAATATTATAAAGCTGAAGAGTTTGTTTGTTTGTTTGTTTGTTTGTTTGTTTGAAAGCGCTAATCTCCGAAACTACTGGTTCGAATTAAATAATTCTTTTTGTGTTGGATAGTCCAGTTATCGAGGAAGGCTGTGGGCTATATTTCATCTTTGAAGCCTTCCGTTGCGTGCGCCGTGAAAACGGTTCAAGATACACAAAAAATATGTATTAAAGAATAATAGCTCTTTTAATGATCTAAAAAACAGTCCGGGATAGTATATGTCTATCTTTTAAGATTAACTCACAAAAACCGTTTTTATGGTACCTAATTTGGTCGAAATAATTTGTTTAAGTTGTATCAACATAATAATATTAATCTTTATTCAAATAAACAAATAAATATGTTGTTGGTTAAGAGTACTTCATTGTGAATAAAAAAAACATAGGTTTTATCCTGAAAATTCTACGGGAACTCGACCATTCCGAAAACCCCGCAAGAACGGGAACTATGTGGGAAGAACCAAAAATCTGCCGGAAGTCACTATTCCACGCGGACGAAGCCGCGGCAAAAGCTAGTTAAATATATTTTTGACTGAAATTGTATTTTTTATACAAATTTTATCGGCTGAATGTTTATTTATCAATTCTTTCCCGTATATTATTTGAGTATTGTTATAAATTTTTATTTTTATTAATTGTGACATAATCTTTTAGGTTAAATTATATTTTTAATATTTCCACATACTAGCAATTCAACATTTCTTCCCAAGATGAGAGCGTAATTTATATTTATTATTTTTTCAGAAATTGTGACCGTATTACATAAAGAGACGTAACAGTGAATTGTATAGCAATAGTCACATAACCCTTATTCAATTGTGATAGAGCTTATTTTCCTTTGACAATATTTCTAATAATATTTTAGTGTCACGCGATTTTAATCTCTATCTCATAAAAATTACAGTACATTTTCAAATGATAAAAAATAAACGTGACTGAAAAGTGGATTTAGATCAGTACAATTACACAATATCGGCACAGTTTGAAATATTAAAGTGACAATTACATAAAAAATTAAACAGAGGTCAATATAGCGTAGTGAGGAGAGAGTTTTAAAATATGACGATTATTACGGTCAAGTTGGTCAGACATCCCTTCACTTGATGGCATTGGCGCATTCTTTCACATATCATAGCGATAAATAACTTTGAAAATATTATTATTTGATAATATGTAATAGTAAATGAAAATAAAATGTATTTGATTTAATAATAATTATAACCAACGCAATGAGATACATTAAATCGTTTTTCAATAGCACAAGTTAACACGATACTGGAAACGGTTACGTCATGGCCAACTTTCGTTCTTCGCAACCGACCGCCGGCCCGTGACTCGTGTTGACTAAACATTACAAACTAAACAAATATATATATAGGATTTGATTTTAAAGATCTTGTCCTGGCTTTAAAAAAAAACGCAATAATTTTTTTATTCTATCTGTCATAGCTGTCAAAAATACGTCAACGTCAAAACGAGGTACATTTAAGAATGTATACTGCATAAGCCCACGTATTATAATGAAAATAAAAACGTTTAAGTTGTGAACGGAAATAAAATAAAGCGATTACCATAAAACTTGAGTTTTATTGTGATATATATTAAAGAATTTTATTTTTCTTATACGGTCTTATACGTTTTGAAAATTTAAAAAAATACTTCGCATAAACTTTCAGTGTTATATTCAATATTTATATAACTATTTATTACTTTCAAACGCCGTCGGTTCTGTAACAATAAAATTTAAATCGTTTTATTATTATAAAGATTTGTCCATAATGTCGCAATTAATTTTTACGTTTACAATCTGTTGCAAAACATCGCGGGTTGACAATTGCGAGTGTTGCCACTTTAATTTATACAACTGTAAGATAAGGGAATTGCGTATAGGTTTTTTTAAACGATTATAATAAGAAGATAAATTTTTAATTATTTTTGATCAGAATATTTCTTATATTCACTTATAAATAAGAACAGGCGATAATTATGTAATCTTCTATATATATAAAAATGAATTGCTGTTCTTTAGTCTCGCTAAAACTCGGGAACAGCTAAACGGATTTATCTTATCTTAGTCTTTAAATGTTCGTGGAAGTTCAGGAAAGGTATAAAAGCTGAAAAAAATTGATTAATTACTGGGAAAACCATAAAAACAGCCCTTTTCTATTTCCCATACGAACGTTTTTTTGACATTAGATTTGACAAGTAACTAATATGTCAATCATTCTGTCGCACTTCAAAACACGGAGATTTATGGCTTACAGGTAAACTCCAAAAATATAAATAAAAAAACGTAATAGATATTTCTTGATTATAGGGCGATAAGAAGTTCGCCAGGTCTTCTAGTACATAATAAAGTAAAGAAATAATTTATGCCCTGATTATCAATTTTATGAAAACATGTTGATAAAATGTTTCCTTATTATTAATGGAGTTTCAATATGAAAGTATTTTTTGACAGCTTCTGTAGTTTCTGGGACTGTCTGTGACGTATAGTTATTTAATGTTATTACTCACAATTATTATGTTTATCTGATATTGTTTTTTGATGTAACAACACGTAATGTTACGTCACGTATATTATATAGCTAGTAAAATATTATATTTGGCACAGAACTATCTTAATCTGAAGCTATTATATAGTTTATTTAGTCTCACTTTCATTGTTCTATTTTTAAATATATATGTATTTATATTTGATCTTAGAAAATCAGGAGCTTCCAAAAATATGACTTACGATTCTTTGTATTAGTTATAGCTCCTATTAATAGAACGTAGTTATATTTAAGAAACATTAAGAAAAAATTATGATGTTTACATTATCTACTACACAAGTTAATAGGCAGTATAGTTTAAGATCTTAGCCTGTTCAAAAAGAATTGAGAAAAAGAAATAGTACTTACTATAAACGTCAATCAATCAATTTAAATCAGCCAATAAGGACATATTATATCTTGCATAGCGCATACATTAAAATCTATTGCAATTCAGAAATGCAATTTCGTGATTGTATCCCCTTGCCCGAGCCGGAACCCATTTCGATGTAGACATGATAATGCCGGCGACATATTTAATATGAATTGTTTATAGCTTACCTTGGTTTAAGGATATCCTTTATAATTTTATAGTAATTGATAACAATCACGTTATCAGTCAGGCTGTAATTAGACGGCTTAGTTAACTTAGTTTAGGAATACAATTAATTAATTGACATTGACATTTGCGATCAGTTATTGACAGATGCTTTTTTTAACGCAAAGGTTTAACAGAAATGTTTTGAGTAAGATTTTTAAGTATTAATAAACCTTTCCCAGATATTTTAAATATGTTTAATAAGATTCATTAATTTTGATACAAAGCAATTTTTTTTTAAAAATTGGATTTTAAAATAAATTTTATACCAATGAATATTTAGGTACAAATAAATATAAAAAAATCGAATTTATTTCCTTGATACATTTATTAAAACCTCATTTAATTTTCGGCAGACAGTTGAAAACCTTCGTGTTTAATACGCATATATAAAAAGTAGATTGTAATTATCATAAAGTACTGATAAGGTGAATCACGTACGACTTATTCTCTCCGTATCTCTGTTCGTGATTTATCTTGATTTCTTACAGTTATTGTATTCTGGATACGTCATACGAGATAACTTCAAAGAGTTCACATATATATATATATATATATTTTTTAATATAATTTTATTTTCGGCCAGTATTAATTGATCCTGTCTGTATGAAATCTTCCTGTCAAAGTTGTCAAAATTATGTCAAATGAAAAAGTATTTATTATATGTTTACTTGATTATAATCATAAAAATAGTCAGAGATAGTATAGATGTAAAATTATTATACATTAAACATGAAGATCGCTTCCATTTGTATAAATCTTTGCCAATCTGATACACTCGCTTCCTGCAGTGTCCGTGTGTGTGTGTGTGTGTGTGTGTGTAGTCTTCACGTATGTGTGCGTCAGCGTTCACTTTCGATAGTGAAGTAATGTTATTGTATTTATATATTTTAAGTGCAGCTGTTTTATTAACTTTATTGTTGTGAGTTATGTAATTTACGATAGTTTTATAGCCAAATAGATTGTATCGGATTCTCGTATACACTTATATATACTTAGACTATTTATATAGAGTTTTAGATGTTATATTTCAGTACGACGACGTTCTATAAGGCCATTAACGTGGGCACTATATGTAGTTGAATACACATACAAACACACACACACATACACAAACAATATAATATGTATATTTTATTTATAACCTCAGTTAAATATGTTTAAAGTAAAAATGTATATATCAGATAAATTTATTAAAGACGACGTTTTCTTTATTATAAATTCCATAATTAAGTATTTTTTATCGTACAAACATTATATAATCTGTGTTAGCACTGTCAGTGTCAAAATAATTCAATTAGCACTTAATAACAAAGAATTTCTATACAAATAACATATAGTTATGTATAATGGAAGATTTCGTATAATTTGATTTGCGACATTACATGTACGTGAAGTTTACTTTTTCATGATAAATAAACGATTTGAGATGAACAAGTTACAAATAAAATATAATATATTTAAATAACTTGATGTTTAATATAAATGTTGTTTTACAATTATTTTTTGTTTTATTTTCTTCCATATATATATATGTAATATATGTTGGAAGAAGGTTTGTTAATGTTATTTTACTTAATTTATTGTAAATATTTTTATTAAAATATAGCAAAGACATGTAAATCATAACAAAAATGTGTCAGTCGACTTAAGTTTTAAAAAAAATACTTAAATGTATACTTTTGTATATGTACTTTATTTTAAATTACGTAGGTCATATATATAATAATTTGTTTTGTCATAAGAAATTAGTACTTTTGAATGTATTTCTCTCGTCGAGAGACGGACCATAATTTTTACTCAGAAACCAAAGGAATTCAAGTCCACGTAATTTTTAGTTTGTTTGCAATTACTTAAATTAAGATTCTTTTATACGAGACAACTTTTTAAAATATAAACAAAAGACACAAAGTATTTCTTAACCTCTCCAAAACGCATTACGTTCCTTTGTTCTTAAACTTTGTTATTACTTAAAATTTTGTATTGCGGATCCTAGAATTTCATTTCAAAACCGCAGTTAGAGGAAAAGGTGAAGTATGAAAACAGCCATTGTATAACTAATATACAATACATATAGATGTAGATATGTAGATACTTAGAAACTCATTGTTCGCTGGACAGTAACATAGACAATCGATAATACTAAATAGGGACAATAAAATACTGAAATCCCTACTAATATTACATATAAATGCGAAAGTAACTCTGTTTGTCTGTCTGTCTGTTACGCCTAAACCACTGAACTGATTTTAATAAAATTTGGTACAGAAATAGAGTTGAGTTATATTTTATTATATACTACATTTGTATATTATATTTTTACGTGTTAAAAAGGCATAGGCCATAAATATGTGATTATTTATTCAGTGTAACTTCTGTATGAAGATTTTTTTTAATAATATCGAGTATTACCAAAAAAATACACTTAAGAGATAATAAATTAAAGTTAGTTAATATGTCAGCTATTACGTATAAAAATGCTCTAAAATCAAGTCAGCATAAATATATTGGGTTTATTATTAAGAGACGAAGTATTAAACTGAAATTGCTAAACATAACCTATCGTCAAACTATCACTTCTACATCAAGAAGGTTTATTATTTAATCATCATTAATACTATATATTACACAGTAAGGCTTCTGAAACTATAATTTAATGTTTGCTCGAACAAATTGTATGATTACACCAATCATTCACGCAACATCCCGACGACAATATACTTCCTATTGTCATCACCAACTAGGTGATGGCCAGATGAAATCACGTGAACGTCTTGAAACAAATGCACTTACAAATTATTATACCTTTAGTAGTACAAGTAACTTCAAACTAGACTGATAGTACGAAGTTACGTGTACGTTCATACCATGAGTGACTAACGAATGGTAAACAGATACTGTCTGAATTTAGTGTAAAACTTGTTATAAGGGTAGTGATTACTATAGTTATAAAGTTTAATTTAGACGGCGGATAAATTTATATCGAATAAACGAACTAACTGTAAAATGACTGTATATTATCTTTTATGGATTAATTTAATTTGTTTTTGAATTAACAGAGAATCTGGCTTAATTCTTTTATTCTGCTGTTGTAACTTGCACAACCTTATTTCAAACGACACTTCCAAATAGTAATAAATAGGTATTATGATATAAAATTTCATTAGAATGCATGTAATTAAATTTTACCTTAATTATTCGACTTCACGAGTTAATTAATAGATGTGAAATTTTAAATGAATACATTCAAAAGTAGCTGATGCAATTATTGTTTGTATGTTATGAAATAATCAAAGATTTGTCTTTATCCATACATTTGTATTTAAAATATATATTTCATTATAGTTTTATAATCTATAAATGTTGATTAACTACAGCCTCGTAAAATGAACTGACATTCACAGTAAAGGCAAGTGTCTAATTTAAGTTTATTAGTTATGATTACAATACTTTAATGAAGATGCCACTTACTGGTTGGGTAACGGTTTTAAAAGATCAATTTGATGTAGCAACTGGCGGTGATCGACGAACGAGAGGATTCTCAATTAATGCAACATGAATACACACCCACCCTGAAATATATATATGTATATATATATACTGACACAGCAAACGTTATTTTGCCATAAAAAAATAGGGATTGGTGATAAAGTAAAAATTTTGGGTAGGTATGCATTTTTAATGCTACATTATAAAAAAATAAAAACAAAAAATTTCGTCAGAAAAAAATAAAGGTTAACAATCCTGACCGAAAGTTAAAAGAAAATTAAGGGTGAACAATCCTTATGACTTAGGGGTATGAAAAATAGATGTTGGCTGATTCTCAGACCTACTCAATATGCTGACAAAATTTCATCAAAATCGTTTCAGCCGTTTCGGAGGAGTTCTCTTTCTAACACAGCGACACGAGAATTTTATATATACCATATATATATAGTGATTTATTTACGAAATAAGTTACGTATTATATAGTTAAAATTTCGTAATTTAGTTTTGTACATTTTGGGCGCGACATTCAAAATTATTTAAGACATTTTAGTTCAGTTGATTCATATCTTGGTGAACATTTAGAGCGGAACTACAGTCTGGTGTGGTGTAATATTAAATTATACTTGACAAAGTATTACGAGTAACACTGTAAGGTTTGTTATTTGATAAGTTTTTATAGTTATTTATAAAAGAAATAAATAAAAAGAATCGTATGTAAAATATATAAAGAGGTCAGATTTTAAAAGTATGAAGAGAACCTTGCTTACATTACAATATATTAAATTGTAGTAAATATATATACAAAAGTATTATAACATTGAATTATCATGACTATAAACTATTATATTGAAAGTTTTTAAAACATTTCAAAGTCAATTACCGTAGAGACATTACCATTATACCGTACTCATTGGCGACTATTGTTGCCTTAAACGGCATACAAAAGTTATTCCATAACTTTATCATTGTCAAGAGAAGTTGAAGTGATTTAGACCTATTGACACCATGCACATTATGCAAGGCTTTCGAAATATATAATTGAAAATAAATTTCTATTTTACACTAATAATAATAGCTTTCATTAATTATAAATCTTATTGACAGTAAAAGGAATACTATTTGGTTAATACTTACCAGACGCCTCCGCTAGATGGCGTTAAAAACAATAAAATAATATTCAACAATAAATCTTTTTAACTACATAAAGAAAACAATATTTAGTTCAAATTATTTAAATAGAATGTAATTCTCAAGAAAATTGGATTTAGTTAACTTGAAGGTAAATTAACTATAATTTTATTTGATATTCATATACTAAATCATGAACTTTTATAACACGTCATTCTTCATGCTAATGTCACCTTGCATCACATATGTCAATAATTTGCAATGTAATTTAGGATGACATTTGATGTAAAACTGAATTATGATATGGTAATTTTTATCTATTAAATATAATAAAAATAATAATAGTAATATTAATTTTAAAATTTATTTTGGGTACAGCTCAATAGCTACAAAGCGAATGAAACCTTTTTGTACAAAGGCTCACTTTCTATCGTTACAATAGACAAAAAGGTAGATTTGTTTATGAACACGATCTTACGGCCGGTTGATACAAAAATAATGTTTTAAAGTTTCACTTCTCTCTTTTCCATGGTAAATAATTTTTATTTATTTTATTGTATTCTTTTATTATTAATTTACTAATCAACCATCTAATGAGATGACATATGTCAGATTTATTTTTGAATCTGACAACGAAGACCAATTGATAATAAGTCAACGGTTTTTTAACAACGACAAACTTAGCATTATGCCAGCGATTTAAATAATTTTGAATAAATTTTCATGATTTAATAATATGACATAATTTTATTTAAATTATATAACACGTTACTAATATATGTATGTAATACGAATGCTTGCACCAAATAAGTTTTTATTGAAATATTTATCCCTCGTATACTTATTTGGAATAATGATTTTTATAAGAGCTTGGTTTAGTATAGAATTTTCAAAGATAATTTTTGTATTTATTAAATAAGTTTCTTTAAAATGAAACTTATCTAATATTTTTCATAGAAAAGCAATAATTTGCCTTCAGACCTTTCAGATACAGTGCCTCAAATATATTGTTTCCCTTAACTGTAAGTCTGTAACTATGCAAATGATAATCAGATACAAATTACCGTTTTCCATATTTCAATTTTCACATATTATAAAGTAAACGTAAATTAAAAATCAAAACTCTATAATTCATTACACTGTGCTATATGTGTTACTATAAAGTATGACACAAATGAAAATCATTCAACTTATTAACCATTCTTACCGTATATCAAAATTTTGGTCTATTTTAGATTTATATATATTTTACTGCTTACTAGCTAATAATTTCTGACTTTAATACATTCTTTTAGTATGCCAACTAAATGATATATTAAAAAAAATAAAGGCTCAAAAGGATTTGTATGCAGAGTCATAAAAACATTTACAAAAAAAAAAATATTTTAAAAATCGAACGTCTTTTAAAACAAATATTTGAATTTTCATTTTACAATAGTATATAGTTATCGGAAACGTTCCAATCTTTTTCGCCCGCATCGTGTTAAAATCGTTCGGGTCAAAAATCATTGCTCCAATTAGTTAGGTAACGCAACCACGAGGTTGTGTAACTTGACATCTAAACCTGGTTATTTAGAAAAAAAATAACTGTCACATTGACAACTAACTAAAATAAATTTTGTTTAGTAACTTATAAATTAATTTTAAATCCTAATGGTACGAAATTTAATGGCACAAATATACATTTAAAAAAACCTAAATCTAGTTTTCTCATTTAGAAAAAATGTTATAGCTGAACCAAATAGGGTCTTTACTTTTGCGCCACGCAGTATTTGAATGTAAATTTAGTATATTCATTTATAAAATATATCTAATGATTTAAACTGTAGTTTCCAATTTTCAAGGTTAATCTTCAGTACGGCCATGAATCTATGAACCATCAGAATTCTATTGTATTTTTAAATTCGTTTAAACAATGGAAGAAACTTTGACATTCGTATTGCGTTGGGAATATAAGCCTTAGCCTTTAGGGATATTTGACATAATATTTTACATTACAATACCTTGTATTATGTAAATTTATTAAAATAATAGTACACATATAGATATATGGATAATTTAATCATTAATAATTTGAATATTATAATATGACAAAGTTTTTTTAAACCTTGGCCTTTTTAATAAAAAAAAAAGTTAAACCGTGCCTGATTCTGTTCAATGGTAGATTATATTGGTTTCAAACTATTGCTAACTAGCGTGAAACAAGAGCGTTGCTTAAATTTTAATGTGAAACAAAATTGCTATGTAATTAGTTATTTTTCGCTTTCTAAAAACCGTGGTGTTGCCGGTGTCGAAAATAATTGGGTCACATCTTAATCTGACTGAAATTTTTATGCTGTAAACACTTTTATCGTGACAATGACATCTAAGATTTGGGTATTATTCATTTAAATGAAAGTAATATTTTTCGGATATATAGTTTAATTTTTGATGAAGCTACATACTCCTGACGTTTCGGCTACTTTTATGGTCAATATATATTTTTTGTATAGGTTACTTTACACTGTGGCAAGTCAAATAGAGTCAGATTTATTTGTTCTCTGTGAGCAATGTTAGCTCGAACGTGACACCAGCGTTCTCACAACCATAATTACATATCAAGATTGTTTATCTTTATTTCAACTTGAAATATTGCTGTAATATATATGTGATTAACCCGAAAATAGGCCATCTTTATTATTTTTTAAACTTTTAAATTTAGAATATCATATTTGATGTGCATTCTATTTGACAATGACGTATTGTAATTACAAAAAAAAACTATGACATACCTATTATGTTCAAACTCTGCTCTATGTTTGTCTATGGTTTTTCAAATTAAATTTCTATAGGATTTCTTAATTTTTATCGCTAAATATAACAGGTTGTAGATAATTAGTTTAACTTCCATAATGGTACTGTTATATAAATAATTGCCTTTTTTTATTAGGATAAATTCACTGTTCTTAACCTTGAAGTTACACTGGGCTTCCCCATATGAAATCTAATTGCAGATAATATGTATAAATGTAAAATAAACCATATAAGTGCGACAATAAGGTCCATTTTTATTTTTTATTTTATTCATACAAACAAATATCTACATACGTCAATCTCTCATCTCAAGAAACATTAAAAGTTTCCTCTTATAATGACTATGACGACGCTTTCGCAAGTTTTCATTGAATTTACCAACAAATAAAATAATATTTGTATTGTAAGTCGTTAAATTCGTGTCTTTCATAGAATTGTTATGTCACCTTTTCAATGTAAAATTATTTCTTAGTATTTTTATTTATTTGTAATTTTATTCAATATTTTCAAAGGGATTAGAAATACGAACGGAATCTATCTACAAATAAATATGTGACATGTCAATAATTATTCCATTACTGTCAATGTCATGATGACAGACAGATAGTAATAAAAATATATAAAAAAATAATGTTGACAAAGTCACAGATTAAAAAAATTACATTTGAAATTACACTATATTAATGTTTTATTCTTTCTTTATGTTAAATTATCTTCAGCTATCATCTGTAACAGTATTGTTAATATGGAAAGGTCTGTCTGAACATTATAAAGGACACGCAGACGGATCTTTTAAATATATTACTACAAATATATATGTATATATTGATGCGCTTTAATTTAAATAAATCCATAATCTTCATATCATATTTATTTATTAAGTTACTATGTGTTTGTTATTTATTTGTTTATATTAACATCTCATAATTAATCATCGTTTATGGTAAAGTGATCTAAATTGTGGTTTTGTTAAACATTCGTTCATTATATTCGGAAATGTAAACCTTCATTTACTTTTGGTAATAAGATAAATATACCTTTTAAGTTATAATAACAGTCTTAAGTCAAAATTTTATTGAAACTTCAATATTAATATTTTATGAATTTTAAATATTGACATATTTTTTTCCAACAATGCTTCTAAGGCAAAGGTCTTTTTGTTTCAGTCCGGTCATGTTAAAGTCTAATGTCATTTTAAATGACATAAATCGCACGCATTAAAACAGATAACATATTGCTATTTATAATTTATGTTCTGTTTTACCTATGGATTATTAACTGGCCAGCGGAATGCGGATTGCGTACATCCGTGAGATGCACGCATTAAATGTTAAATAATTAAAGTTTAAACTATAAGGTCAGATGTTGGATGGACTACATGTAATTTATAATTTATTATGCAATGGAATCGATTTTATTGTTGTATTAACCCATATAACGAAGGTCTCATAGTGACATTTACTTTTTTTTTAATACCTAGTTATTAATTTTTTATGTATACTGCCAGTATTTTTTTTTTATTAATTTTGGCGGGAAATAAATTATTATTTTTTATTTTTTTGAGTATGTAAAGAATATAATGGTATTTTTTTTAGGTATTTAAAATTGTTGTTCAATAAATTCACGGTGATATGTTTACTGTAATATAATTCTTGAAATATGTAGAGCGTGAAAAATTATATGCTCCCAAACACTCAAATAAATTTCTTAATACATATATGTTATATTTATTCCACATTTGATAAACAGTGATTATTGCTTTCAAATAGTATAAAAAATAGGATCTATATTAAAATATAATGTCAATATGTTATGTATCAAAAATAATTTTTGTCACTCTTTATATACTTTATGAAAAAGAATTACATCTATTAATAATAAAATCATTCATACGAACAAAACAATTGATCAGAAACGGCAATTAATTAAGTATTTAGAATATATTAAACACTTATTTTTTTTAAGTATTAGCGTGTAAAGAAATAACCTTCAGAAGACTTTAATCAAAATCCGCTAAATTTCAACTTTCACAAACAAAACTTACAAATAGACTGTATAAATAAAGAAAGTGTATCTCAAATTGTAACATATAGCGTAATCCGCGCACGTATGTTTTCACACAATATAATACCTTTCAAATTTTGTGCACCGAATGCAAAATAGGACTTTCATTGTGTTACGAAAGTACTTTTAGTTTTTTTTAACACATTTCTGTACTTACACGTTCTATGTTCAGTACGTGTATTTTCGTTTCTCCTCCTTTAATATGATATATTAGGTTACATGAGTTATATATAAGTGGTAGAGACTAGCTGTGCTCAAATAACTACAGCTCGAATATATGCTGGACTAGGAAAGTACCAACCTCTCACAGAAGATTGGCTTGGAGTAGTCATTAATGGCTGGCTTTTAGATGAGTGAGAGTGTCAGTTGCCCTTTCCTTATTCCTACCCTTTCCTGCAATTTCCTTATTCCCACCCCTCCCTTTTCCTCCAAAACTAAAATGACTATATGCGATGGTGACTACAGCCCATCATGTATGCCATTTACTCGTTTACCACCTTTCACAGTAAAGATATGAATGGGAAACTATTAACGCGTCGTGTGTAGTGAAGACTCAAACTTGGATTAAGCTTAATGAATCATTATATAACGTTAAACTTTGTTACTTCTGAGTATATACTCGTATTTGGGTACTAAAAAATATTGATGGACGTGAGATTGAACTAGTCAAAAGATTGGTGAGGGAAATTTAAATTTAACGTATTTTTCTAGTCTATAATCTAAATATTAAATAAGTCAGTTGTAGCCCAGTGGTTAAATGGCTCGCCTCTCATGCACGAGGGCGCGGGTTCGATCCGGGCAAGTACCAATGTTATTTTTCAGAGACATATGTATTTTCTAAAAGTATTTAGACATCACTGATTAATGCATTCCCAAAGACGGTTGATGTAAGGCAGGCGGCCGGTCGTAAAAACAATTAGCCAAAACTATTCTCACCACGTAAGGTAGACCCTGGCTAAAGCTGGGAAATTGCCAGGTAGAAGGTAGAAGAATCTAAATATTAAATACTAGTAACGTGTATGGTTTTTGCTTTATCTGTGAAAAAGCTAAACTTATGCCATCCTATACTAAATGAAATAAAATATATGCTAAGATTTTCGATATTTATAAAATACCTTCCAGTTTAAGTCAGAGGTCAACGACCGGGTTATATTTGATATAAGTTAACTGAAAAACGGTGAAATGTGTAAGCGTTGTGCTTCAATTATCCTCCTTATTTATTATACCATGCTTTATTAAACGCTACAGAGGATAATGCACTTTAAAAATATAGAAATAAGATTGAGATTTGATTAATTTGGTGATTATATTGAAGACTACTTGCGAACTTTTTAACTGAATGAAATTTTTAACATGTATCCTTATGGCTTTTTAAGTGGCTTTTTGACATCGAAGGAGAATTTAGTTTTATATACAAGAATTTATTATGTTTTGTAATTATTTATTTTTTAATAGTGTTGTTTTTTTTATATATGGTAAATTGTTGCCAGGTTAATTGAATAATTTTATAAGCAAATTTCTTTCTATTAAATATTTCTTCTGGTTTCTCAGTAGAAGAATTTAGATAACATTTGGTTATTTAGTTTACAAACCATAATATACATAATGAAATTATAAGACTCTACATTCTGTTAAAAAAAAATACGATAGTGTTTTCTGAGTAATAAGACAACCTAGGACTTTTGTGGATGCAAAATAAAAATCTTTATCTGTTTTTAAAACTTACAAAAAAAAAAAAAAACAGCATATATAATTATGTTTGTATTTTGACATAAGTATTTTGACATTTTATTCAAACGGGCGGATTCGTCCGAAAACTATAAAGATTTCTCAGTTCGGAAATCCTTGCGCAACGTTCGCACGGTCCTCTCTTGTTTGTTTGTGTTTTTGTAATTCTTTTATGCAACGATGTGTACACGGCTCGACACAATGCTTAAATAAAATGCTCATTAAAATATACATGGGATTTTGATATAAAAATTGAAACAAACACGTAGGATATAAAAAAAACATTAAAATTGTAATAATGAGATATGACTTTCGAATATTCATTTAAATGAAACTAATATTTTCGTATTACTTCGCATTTTTTTATTATTATTTATAACTACATACTCCCGACGTTTCCGTTACTTTGGTTTTTACGTGATTACGACAGACGAGAAGAGATGATGATTCACATCCAGTTTCATTTAAAAATTATTATATTGTGTATTTAGGAATATCCTCCTTTTTCTTCCTGTAACACAATAACGTCTCAATAATTTTTCATATTATATTTTAATGAAAATGAAACTACTTTCACCTTATTTCTAATCTTAATTCTAAAGATTTTATAATGAAATTTTGTTCAAAACAGTTTCAAATTATTATTTTAAATTTAGTAGAATATCTTAATATTTGATACCTTACTGACATTATAAATGTAGGTTTATGTTTATCTGAAACTCCTTCACGATTCGACTATCAAATAATCACACATTTCTAGAATTTACACAGCACTAAAGCATACACAAGAATTCTTTTCACGAGGTCGAATCCGCATGCATAACCTAGTTGTTGATATTATGCAAAACTTAATCGTGTCATATTTGACCGATTTACGATATGCCGAATACAATCCTTTAGTCACGGCTTCCATTTGGTTGAAACTTGAATTCCAAGTAAAAAATAGAGGAAAATACGCTACAAACAAAGAAACGTCAAACTATTTTATTAATTAAATAAGCTATTGACTGGCGAAGGTCTAAAATTAAACATGCTCACAGATTTCTTATATAAAAAAAACTATGTTGTTATTTCAACAAATGTTATGATGTAAATACATACGCTTTATAAAGTGAAAATTATCATTTAATTGACAATTGACATCCATACAATAAAAAATATGACAGCTCATTTGACAGTACTTACACAGATAAACGAATAAGTCGAATAGATTATATATAGATATTTAAAACAATATGGATGGACTGCAAGCGATGATAAATCAAAGTTCTCTCCCGAGTCAAGGTAAATCGGTTAATTAATGTTAAACTATTATTCACGCTGACGTTTCCTAAAGACCCTTCCTTGAGGCTGCTCGCATCCGCGTGTCATCCATGGAATCGATGAAAAATATACGTTCAGAAACCAAATAACAGACGATAATTAGCGACTTTTTTGTCATAACCACACAATTATCCTTATTTTTGCATCATAATTATAAGTTACTATTCAAAAGCATAACCTTCGTAATTGACTGATATTAAAAAATCGAAAGTTTAGTTTATTAATCCGTTACGAAAATATGCAATCTGTATTTTAGTCTCAATCAAAGTTTCAATATTTCAAGATTGAACAGAGATTAGAAATTGTTTTAAGAACGGTTAGCAAGAGGCCAATATTTTAAGTAATTATTATGATTTCGCAGGCAAAGCGATACGAATTTTGAGAATACATTTTTAACCAATTGCCTCAATCAATTACATTTTATTGACAGTTAAAAACGCGGTAAATATTTTATTTAATTTACTACACGGCCCCCGGAAATGCCGGCGTACGGTTAGTTGATGATATTAATATCGAAAATGCTTTTTAATATAAACTTTTCACAGATACTCTTAATAAAAACTATTTTTTTTATAATCCAATGTTAGAAGAATGCTGTCAAAATCAGTGACGTTAAGTGAAATTCTCATATCGGAATAAAATTAACTATTATATGTATATGTAGTAAAAATACATAAAAATGATTTTTAAAGTATATTTTATTATTTTTTTAAGTCAGGTAACTCTGTTTCTAACTGTACAGAAACAAGTATCGAACCTTTATTAATATTTGGCTTCGACTTCTGGGAAGACGTTTTGTGCAAAGTTCAACGACCTCGACTCGTTTGTGTGGTGGATAATTAATCTATGGTTTTACATTTAATATTGATTAAATACTCTTTGATAATTTTTTATTCAGTGTTACTAGATACAAAAAATATTTACAAAGATAATTTTTAATGCTAATGAACAATAATTAAGGAAAAGAGTACATTGATAAGTTTATTAAAACAAATTATAAATCTTGACAGAAACAAATTCTATTTATACATAAATAAGTAAACATTGAATTAATGAATATAAAATGAAACGCGAAGCTATACGAATGATAAAGATGGCCGCCCAAGTTAAAACACTTTTTATTTTGTATGTTTTACAATGGCTTACAATATTAATGGGGATGATACACAATAAATTACAATAAAATTTATATGCTGTACCAATTTGGTAGTTTTTTTATAATTAAATAATAAATTTACCTTATTTAAACTAAGTAGTTTTTAAATTAATCTATAGTTTTGTTTATAAAGTTGTTTATCGAAGGTTATTTAGAGCAATATAATACGTTCACTTCCGTGTTATATTTTTAATATTTTTTTTTCAGATTTCACCATGGAGGCGACACGTCAAGTGTCTGCACGTTGGCTGTCTGCTGTAGTCCTTGTGTGCTCTTTCTTCACCTCTCACTCCCTTGACATAAAGGTAAGTCGATGACA
Source organism: Danaus chrysippus (assembly GCA_916720795.1). Classification (NCBI taxonomy): domain Eukaryota; kingdom Metazoa; phylum Arthropoda; class Insecta; order Lepidoptera; family Nymphalidae; genus Danaus; species Danaus chrysippus. The sequence continues at coordinate 4,788,533 of CAKASE010000066.1, read as the reverse complement.
AATATGAGTCATTGGTTACAGATCCCTACTAATATTATAAATGCGAAAGTAACTCTGTCTGTCTGTTACGCTTTCACGCCTAAACCACTGAACTGATTTTAATGAAATTTGGTACAGACATAGAGTTGACCTTGAGAAAGAACATAGGATAGTTTTTATCGCAGACTTTTGAAAAGTTATCTTGGAAGCGCGATATAGCCGAAAACCACGCGGGCGAAGCTGCGAGCGGAAAGCTTGTTTATAATATAATATATGATAGTATTGCAAATACTACTATTATTTTTCTTATTATTATTAATGTTTTTGAGTATAATATAGATATAGATAATTCTTTTTATAGTTCTGTGCATATTCAAAAAATATTCATACAAACGTCAAATCTTTTCGCGCCAAAGACAAGATTTATACTTAACCGTAATTTTATTGATAGTGACGTCCATTACCGATAAGTTTGGTCAAAAATAACGAATTAATGTAACTTTTGAATGTAATCTCATTAATCTGCGGTCAATGCTACCAGTCTTAGAGAACCGTATATATAATTAGTCAAAGCTGTGATTAACTAAAACCCATTAATATATTCTTAATGATATCAACTTTTAAGTTTAATCTATTAAGTGTTTTCGACCTAAGTCGCTAATGGCTGATATATTTTAGGACGAATTGAATTAAAATCAAAACAATATTTAAAGTTGTATATGTATAAATCTTTCATTAATTCTCGAATAAATTATATGGCAATTAAGTAAGATCTCAAAGAAAACATAATAAATCTCGAGAAAGTATGACATAAACAATCAAATTATCTATACATATAATAAAATTGTAGAAAAGTGCTGTCTGTACATTGAAAATAAAAATAAAAAAAATAGCAGGGGTTATTGTTATGTCGATGTCGAACCCAAAAATGTAATTAACTTTTTTTTGTCTGTTTGTCTGTTCACGCTAATCTCAGAAACTGCTGATCCGAGTTGGATGCGGTTTTCACGTATATATTGTGGTATGCTTCAGTTATGCTTTAGTGTTTGTTTCATGTCAATCGGTTCATAAATAAAAAAGTTATGTCAAAAAAACTCTGCTCATAGTCACTATTCCACGCGAACGAAGTCGCGGGCGCAGCTAATTATTAAATAAATTAAATAGACAATTTGATTAGTTTGAAAACTTATTTTGTTACTAATCATTTTAAACAATATGAGCACTAAAAGGTATTGCATAATGAAAAATCCAAAATGTATATACATAGAATACATATCAATTCAACCTTCTTCAATCGTGTTAACTTTTTTAAACTATTCACTCAATTATGTATCTTATTTCTTGGATGATAAAAAACAAAATACACTTGATGTTCGTCATTACACGAACTTGCATATTACTAATGGATTAAAACGATTAATTTTAAAACAAAACTATTAAATTTGTGTAAAATCTATCTATTATAGTTATTTTATTTTTCATTTAAATAGAAACTTGGTTTATTTATGTTTTATATTGACGTCTTTTTGTTCAAGAAGTCGAGAGTCATATAAATTATTTTGTTTTAGTTAATAAAGTATACATACTTGTTAAGTAAATAATATTTTTAACTATATCAGTATATATCCGTTATTTTAAATAGTTTTTATTTATAAAATTTACTTTAGTTAAATATTATCGACTATCAGAAATCCTAACAATTTTTTTTGTTAAATAAGTATTTGTTTCTTTTATTAATATTTTTAATATAGCGAGTGACATTAATGTAACCAAATTTTCTTAATAACTATTCCATATTTTTACATAGCAGGACTTTAATTTTGCAGTATATTCAGTAGAATTAAACCAAAATAACATTCAATTTACTTATGTAAATATGCATATAGCTCCACCATATATATGTATATATTGTATTTTTAATTGGATTCTCTGTTTTATTATGGTAATAGGTACAATCATATATTGTATGTATCCATTGTTGCACAATGACGTGCTAACTACAAGTCCCATAGCCATAACTCTCCTACGCTCGCAGCATAATGATTTTGTCCAAATGTAACGTTAGATTTAAAATATCTTCACGTGATTTCAATTTAAATTGAGCCAGCCATCTTGAAAGACAAATACGATTGACACTTTGTTGACATGAAATTTTTTTTATTCTTTAATAATAAATAATTGGTAAGAATCGGGATCGAACCCAGCTACTTAAGCAGACCCTAGACATCTCGTCTTAATAATCACGGTTGCTGTAAAGTAACCGAAACGTAGTGAGTATGTATTTTTATCAAAAATAAAGTCGCGTATATACGAAAAATACTAGTTTTATTTACTAGTAAGTAAGCTCACGGATAAAGTTTAACATATATTTGTATTTACATTTTTAAAACGTGCTCTGTCACTTGACATTTTCTATAACAACATTGACATTTCAGTGTTACTATTTAAGTGTGTAATGCCTTTTTTAAGGTTTATTTATTGTTTTTATATACAGGAAGTTGAAAAGTTATATACTCTTTTTCGTATAGTTATAAATTCAAATGTAGTAGCTATTTCAAAGGTACATTTATTATGAGGTGTCATTGAATTAAAAACCCAAATAGTTCTTTTATGTCATCTATTTTTTCTGTAGTTTTTTTTCGGAAAATGTGGCGAAATTAATGCACTAATTCTAGAGTTTTTTATATATTATACCATAAATGTATCCATTGAACTTTATATACAGTTTCCCGCCATTTTCTCTTGTAATATTCTGTGGTCAAACATAATCTATGGTGATCAATACTCCATGGTCTTAGTGTATTGACCGTCTAATACCGTTGTCAGTTTATCCTTATTGAATTTTAAATGTTCAAAGCGGTTCATATAATGAGTCAGCGGTTCATTTGTTATGTTTGTTGAAACCAGTGGCGGCCGGTAGGTAATCGAACCGGTGGTGCACTTTACTAAAATATTAAAATTAGAAAATGCAACAAAACATAACGAGATGTCAATCACGGCTCAATTCGTCATACATCGGGTGCTCTCGGTAATCTTCGGTCGCTCGTGCGGCGCTCGAGAACCGACTCATTACTCGGTACATTTCTATGAACTATCTTTTGTTTCACGCGTCAGGCGTATTAATTCGTGTCTCATACAAAATGTATTAGCAGTCCTCGTGCACTCGCCGAAGCGCACGAGATATTAGTTTAGTAAAGCGCACAAACTTTTTGACCATAATTAGAAATTTAATTTTTTATACTTTTTTTATATGTTTTATAAAATAAATATTAAAATGTTAATTTAAAAATAAAGATGAAGTAATATTTTGTAATTTTTAAATCTTTTGAATTGGTGGTTCAGCGCACGAGTGCACTTAATGTACAGCCGCCACTGGTTGAAACATACAGCCAATCATGAATATATTCAACAGATTAAAAAGAATTTTTATATATATGACATTCGTATTGTAAATTGCTTTATTTTTAATGATGAACCAAAGAGGTTTTATATCACATAAATTAAATAAAATGTCTGACAAATATCTTGATTTGAACTTTCAAATTTAATGATGATTTTTTTCGATTGATTTGGTGGAATCCAAATAATTGTTTGAATTAATTTTGTTTGTTATGATAAAGTATTTAAAATTAAGCATATATTGGTATATATACAGAGTGACTGGTGAATTACTATCGATACTTGAGGACGTGATATTTGACGATCATATATGACAAAATAAAAATTAATATAACATAAATATTAATAAACTTCTAAGTAAAGTTAACCAAAAGTTATGTAATTAATTACGCATCGTGTGAACACCCTACAGATTAGGTATACACACACACACACACGCGCGCGTGCGGCGGCGTGTTGTTGTATCAGCACGCCGCCGCACGCGTCCACACTTGGAACACTTGGAACGTGTCCACACTTTATTTATTTACTAGTTTTTGCCCGCGACTTCGTCCGCGTTAGTTTGGTCAAGAGTAATATATGTAGGTATAGCTGACCAGGCGAACTCTATTTCGTCTTAGAGGCCATAAATAATCAGGTTTTTCCTGTTTCAATCAAACAGAATGATTGACATATTAGTTAGTTGTCAAATCTAATGTCAAAAAAAAACCGTTTGTATGGGAAATAGAAAAGGGCTGTTTTTAGGGTTTTCCCGGCAATTATTCCAATTTTTCTCACCTTTTAAACCTTCTCTGGACTTCCAGAAGTATTTCAAGACTAAAATTAGCCAAATCGGTTCACCCGTTCTCGAGTTTTAGCGAGACTAAGGAACAGCAATCTATTTTTATATATATAGAAGATACGGAAATTTGGTCAAAAATTAAGTACCTATTTTTTTACATAATTCGAATGAGAATCATGTACCGAGTATGCTCCTTAAATATTGATAGTAATTCACCAGTCACCCTGTATATATTGTCTTTCTCTTAGTGATAGTCACATATAGTTGGATATTTGCCTTCTAAAAGAAGTATAGCTTTACTTTGACTGTTATTTCTTAGAGTCCAAATTATTATTATTTGTCAAATTAGCTTAGTATGTATATTTTGAATATTTTGCTTCCATGTACATATTACTTTGGTAAATAAATACTTTGTTATCACGGACGCTGTAATAATAATGATAAATTTTTAATGTATGTATATAATAATATAATTATTTCGCCGTTAACTTTGATAATATGTTAATAATGTATTTTGTGTTTAATATATCAGAGCGGCGAAATGAAACGATGGGCTAATATATGTATGTAGGTTAAATTTTGACACTGACCATAATTATAGTAATATTTTTTCATCTTATTTCTTAATGTCACGGTAAAAATTTGATTACTGCTCTATGATTAATGCTGCAATTTTAAGTAATACGATTTTTTATTCTGATAGCCATTTATTATTAAATTAATGACGTTTAGTTCTGTTTTTTATTGCAATGTTGGTAATAGCCTTCGATTAGGTTATTATATAGATTAATCGATTTGATTTTAATGTACAGTTATATAGATTAATTATTATCAATAATAAATTGGACTTGATTCTGTATTAGACGGAAAAATATATGCTGAATGTATTAAACTGTGATAGCTTAAATTTGTTTATTAAATAAATTCAACCAACTTTTTCCTTAATAATTTTTAACTGTAAGTTTCTTCGCATAATTTTATTTTTATATACTACGTAACTGTAATGTCAAATTTCAATGTAAACAAAATGGCGACCGAAACCTGGCTTCGTTTAACTTTCATTGTTATGTAAAAATATGTAAATATATTTCTATGAATATCAAAAGGAAAGAAATTAATTAGGAAATAAAAATTCACAGAAAATTCTGATTTATATATGTATGTATGATGTCATGTCTTTTTTAAATAGTCTGTGGTTATATGACATAATGCCGTATTTTTTTATGTTTGGATACATATAATTTATTCCTTTTTGATTTATAACTTGTATGTTTTAAGTTCATTGAGTTCATGATATAATTATTTAGTTCAGAATAATTGGAACGGAATTTTGTTAATTTTACATAATATTAAGGGATTAAATTCAAAGATTTTGTTGTAGATTTAATCAGAAAGAAATATTATTAATTATCATGTTTTTAATTTGATAGCTTTGTAAACGTTAATTGATTTATGTTTAAAAGTAACAAAGGAAGGCCTTTTGATTTGATTCAGTGGAGTAAGCTTGTTTTGTTTATTTAATTAAACAATTTCAAATGTCTAGGAACGTTTAGTTTTAACTGACTGACTTTGTTCAGGGAACTTAGAGAGAAACGAATAGGATATTTTAAAATAATAGATATGGTAATCAACTGGCAGCGACATCTATAATTTGTGACGTCATACAAAATAGCTGTGACGTCATGATCCTGTGACGTCATGATCACTTCACGTGATTCGAGGATAAATGATTGTCTATATGTTATTTAATATTTTGATAATTAAGATTGCTGTCAACTTGTATGAAAATTCATATAGTTTTAGTATTACTTTTTTATTTACTTTTCTTCATTAATTTTCTTTAAGGATTTTATTATTGTAATTATTACATCTGCTTTTATATATTAATTATTTTATAAGAATTGAAATTGGAGATGAATCTTAAATGAAAAAGTTTTTTTTTATAAATAAATATTCTTACTTAATAATTATATAATCTGTGAACAAATCTTAATACATTAGTTAACTTCACACGTGACAAAATAATGAGACAATTGTATATCTTTTGTGTTGCTATAATAATAATAAATTAATTTATAAGTTTACTTGTATTCTGATTGAAATAAAAAATGTTCATAGACAACAATCTGTATAGTAAATTAAGTAAATATTCATAATGAATAAAATAAATAAATATAAGATAAAAAAACGTTACTATTATGTAATTTTTCTAAATAAAATGAGAGAGTATTAAAAATAGTATCTTTCAAAATAGATAAAATATAAATATAATATTAAATGAATTAAATATATTATGTAAATAATTTCTTTGTATTATAATTGAAATAAACTTTTTTATAAACAGAAGCGCGTCATGGTAAGTAAAAGTCAGTTATTAAGTAATTTGTAATAAATATTTTTAGCGCAATCCGTCAATGTTTAAATCTTTAATGTCAGTGTTGCCATCGTAATTGGCCGTTTGCAATTGTCCGTTGCTTTTAGTTTCACGTAACCTTTGAATAAATGGCGTTCATTAAATGCAATATTTTAAATTCGTACTAACCATTTGTTTTTATATTATTATATACAGGGTGACTGGTGAATTACTATCAATATTTAAGGAGAATACTCGGTACATGATTCTCATTCGAATTATGTAAAAAAAATAGGCACTTAATTTTTGACAAAATTTCCGTATAAATAAGTAAAGTGTTGACACGTTCCAAGTGTTCAAGTGTGGACGCGTGCGGCGGCGTGCTGATACAACACTACGTCACGACACGCGTATGTGTGAGTGTCAGTGTATACCTAATCTGTAGGGTGCTCACACGATGCGTAATTAATTACATAACTTTTGGTTAACTTTACTTAGAAGTTTATTAATATTTATGTTATATTAATTTTTATTTTGTCATATATGATCGTCAAATATCACGTCCTCAAATATCGATAGTAATTCACCAGTCACCCTGTATATTTGATATATTTTTAAGATTTGCGTCCTCAAACTACATACGAAGCGTTTCCCGTTTTTAATTCAAGACGAAACTTCTCATCATTCAATGTATTCGTGCGTGTGTCGGGTCCATCGTTGTAGAGAGGAGCTTCAACAGTGACTGGGACATGCAACCCAGGTGTAGGTTTAATATAATGATTAATGAACAAATATTTATGAATGAAATACTGTAAGCACTCTGTATGTACGTTTTACATTTCTAAAGTACTATCAATTAGATCGTACTAAGGATACGAATTACAAAAAAAAATGGTTTTAATCGTAACAATGGATTCCATTCGTTTTTTTATTTGAAAAAAATGATTTTTTGTTAAAAAATCTAAAGATATAAAAACAGTTTGAGGTTAAAGGTACATTACGTAACGTGAAATTTGATACGAACGACCAACGTGATCGTTATCAGTGATGGCATTGATAACAATGTAGGAAAAATACTTCTACAATATTTTGCAATACGTTTTCAACTGGTCACATATGACAGCCTTATTCCTTTGTAATAAGGTTCAATTTAGAGTATTAAATAAGAGTGTATATTTTGCTGTAAAAATAAATTTCGTAGAGTTGACTAAAAATTGGAGCGCATATTTCTTAAATTCGCAACGTCACGGATAGAACATTATTTTTATTGTTTCGTTTATATATATTTCGTGATTTCCTCAATTTATCAAAGACTAATTTGTTTTGATAGTTATTTATAACATGAACTTTTCTTTGAAAATATATATAATATCTCTACAGCTATGGTCAATTTACGAGTATGTACACAAAATTAAGTAACACCTATAAACAACGTAAGATTAAATTTCAAAAAAAGTCATCATCCCTACTAATATTATAAATGTGAAAGTAACTCTGTCTGTCTGTCTGTCTATTAAGCTTTCACGCCTAAAACACTGAAATGATTTTAATGAAATTTGGTACAGACATAGAGTTGACCTTGAGAAAGAACATAGGATAGTTTTTATCCCAGACTTTTGAAAGGTTCTCTTGGAAACGCGATATAAACGAACTCCACGCGGGCGAAGCTGCGGGCGGAAAGCTAGTTTATAATATATATGATAGTATTGCGAATACTACTATTATTTTTCATCTTATTATTAATGTATATGAGTTATATATAATTAGCTAGTTTATAATAAAACCTTTGTGGTATTACCGGTTTATTAAAAAAAAAACATTTCATACAATTAATTATACTAAAATAATAGTTCTTTACTCACAATATTGTTACTTAAAACCTATTTCACTCAACCGCAAGCCTTCATATGATCTTGGACTAGATTTCAATAGTTTTGTCATTTAAATGTATACAAATAACGTGCTTTTTACGACACGTATATTACTTAAGCGAACACGACAACTAAGTAATCGATTTAGGAGAAAAACATAGTATTAGTAATTTTATTATAGAATACAATGATTGATAAATATATTTTATGTTTATTTTAGACTATTGTTTGAAATATACGATGTGGTACAAAAAAATTATATATCGATGTTTATTATTTTATAAATGTATCAAATGAAAAAACTTTTGTGATTTTTCTAAAGGGATTTGACAAAGACACCTCATATGTTCGTGATCATGGTTACTTCAAAGTAACTGAAATTAGAGGAATACTTATGTATATAGTTAAAATAATAAAAAACACGTATTAAATCCGAAAATTTATCCGAAAAGTAATTTAAACAATGGCGGAAAAACGTCACTCATCCAAACAAAATGATTCTTAAAAAATGCATCAAACATTCACTACAAACAATATTGCTTTATTTAAATTCATTAAATTTATTAAATAATGTCTTGTATTCCTTTATTTGTGATAATTAACTAATATTAATATTTCATTTTTGCTATTTAAGTCACTACAAAGATACTCTCCTTACAGTTTCGAACAGTAATTGTGAATTCTGTATGTAAAATAATCTTCTATATATATATATAAAAATGGATTGCTGTTCCTTAGTCTCGCTAAAACTCGAGAACAGCTGAACGGATTTACCTTATCTTAGTCTTGGAATGTTCGTGAAGGTTCAGGGAAGGTATAAAAGCTGAAAAAAATTCACTCAATACTGGGAAAACCATAAAAACAGCCCTTTTCTATTTCCCATACAAACGTTTTTGTGGACATTAGATTTGACAACTAACTAATATGTCAATCATTCTGTCGCACTTCAAAACACGGAGATTTATGGCTTACAGGTAAACTTCAAAAATATAAATAAAAAAACGTAAAAGATATTTCTTGATTATAGGGCGATACGAAGTTCGCCAGGTCTTCTAGTCATGTATATTTTAACAGTGCAATAAAGAGTATGTACAGTTATTTTCAAATGAAAATAAAAGTAACGAAAGATTTTGATATATGTAATATTTAACATTCAAAATTTTATACCTATCTATTACAAATATCGCAAAACATTAAAAAAACTAAAATTTACTTTCATTTTACGTAAACATAAAAAAGTAGAAAAAATCCGTAGTATTTATATACAAGGTTCAAGGTTTGTTTGCAGTAAGGAATGTCCATCCTCTAAGAAAGTTGTCGGTTAACTTGTACAGGATAAAGTGTTAATGTGTTTAACATATGTTGGAGCCTACCTTCCGTTTATAATGATTACATCTAGCTAAACGCGAAAGTTGTATATATTCAAGTAAAAAGATATATAATTATCCCTCAAAATATCTGGTCGAATCTATGATATTACTTAATTATTAAGGATTTTCTCTATGAAGTAGAGAGCGTTATATCAAAGTTATTTAGTGTAAACAATTTCAAGGACGAAACCTCTCATTATTCCATGTGTTCACAGTGCTTGTGTCCGGTCCATCGTTGTAGAGAGGAGCTTCAACAGTGACTGGGACTTGTGACCCAGGTGTAGGTTTAAGAGGCCTCTATCTAACGCGCGTTAAACGCGCACCTCCACCGTCCAAGCTCCTCTCTCTACCTAAACAATATAGAATTAAAAAAAAGATGAATATAAATTAGTTTTAAAAATGTTTCACAATTATAAATCCTTCTAAAAATACTTTGATTTGTCTTACAACTAATAATCACGTTAAATTTTTCAAAAGTTGTAACAAGTATAAAGAGATATAAAGGGTTAAGCAAACGAATAACCACCAATATAATTAGACCTTCTCGATTTCACTCACAAACAAAAATGTTATACACAATACTGTTACGATAAGAATTTACAGAGCTCTTTAAAAATTGGTCACCAATGACTTATCCTTTCGAATGTCCGTGGAAAATAACGAAAGGTTAACGACCTCGTATATATATTTTTTTATTTGACTATGTTTTTGCTTTTATTTGACCGAAGGTGCAATATTGAGTAAGCTAGCAAAAAATAAGACGATCTTTCATGTACCGAATGACACGAGGTTAAAAATCCTCTTATATATGTATTTGAAGCGATTACTCAAGTTTAATCTTTAAAATTTCATCACAAAACAAACAATTTTATTCTTCTTAAATTACTCACAATCTAGGCATGAGATAAAAGTTTCACCTTCATTTCGTAAAGGGTATAGAGAACGTTTATTACTAAGTAATAAAAACTGTATTTTTTTTTTCCAAGGAAACGTCAGCAAAAACCGTTGCCTTTTAGCGCACTTGTTTTAAAAAAAATAAGTGTCAAAATTCCTTTCCATATAGTTGTTGTTATGTTAAGTTTTCTGGTTCATTTCTTAATAATCTCAAGCGGGTGAAGATTTTTCAGTAAAATGAATAATTTCAACATTTGTAAGCCTTTACTAAAACATAGTGACATGTTTCATACTAGGCAATAATAATTGTTCAAGGACCAATAGATTATGAATACAAAGAAAATATGCTCTACTTACCTCATTAATTATAGAGGGTGACAATATTGTCTACAAAATTTAAAAGTATTTCTGACTACATGAATAGTCGACTTCCGTGTTGCGAAATTTAAGTGGCAATTGTTTGTGAAACACGATTTATTTCATCTTGATTAGAAGCTATTGAAAATGTTGTCTTGAAATTAATTAATATTTTTTAACTCTATTATTCGTATTGTTCCAGCATGTAGAATTATTTGTCGACCTCAGATCAATCTAATCACAATCATAACTTCTCCGACATACAATATCACACCTTGACATCCATATTTTGGGACCGGAAGTATCAAAAAACAAACAATGGACTTCCTTTTTCCGTGTGTCGTGAACTTATAGCAGCTTTCTTTTACACACAGCCGACCTTCGCCTTGGCTGAAAACAATGAAAATATTATTTCCTAATTCAATTTGACAAGATCCGTTGAGTGTAAATTTAAATTCGCCCCGCGTATTGTCTCGTTCACGCCCAATGTCAAATCTAAACACCTAAGCTAACGTATGTGCTGTTCAGTTGCACGCTAAATAGAGTTTTGTTATTATGACATATAGTTTATTTTTGTTTGATTTTAATTTAAGTTTTTTTGTAAAATTGTCTTTTATTTGTGTTACTGGGTTATGGGTAAACAGCCAACGTGATTGCTGAATCTTAGTCTATGGTGTCATGGCTTTTATTGTGTTGTAATTGGCTTTGACACGTAATATTTTTGTATAGGTTTATAATTATGATTAGAAATTGGATGAAGCTTACATTTATGGGGACTTTTTGAAATTATTAATAACAAATATATAACAGTAGATATTATTTAATCTAGATAGTAAAATATTATTTGGTATATTATTTGTTTAAATTTTTAAAATATAATTATAGGGATTTATAATATAAGAAAGAAAAGATCTTCTTATAATAAAGTAAGGCTTTTTGAATGTATATTTTTATTATCAAAATATTCGCTGTTTAAAGTAAGGCTACAATGTTATTATTTTGTAAATAACCCACTTTGTGCCGATGAAAAAATCGTTAAGCCTCAATTTTGAACAGAAATTGGATACCTGTAGACAATTGACCGGATTTTTTTTAAATAAAATACTTTACTTTGTAATAAGCTCCAAAGAAGCGTGTTTTTATAAGCGTATATTACACTGGTTAAATAAATTAGTACAAGTATATAAGAATTTGATTTAAAACCAGTTTTTTGACAACCAACATAATAACTCATTATTTTATTTCAAGTTTATATAAATAGTAAATATTTTACTTTTTCGTAATGTCTGTATGTACCCTTATTGTAAATCACGCAACGAGTGACATAACACTCTTCCCGCTTCCGAGAAGCGATTTGTTGCGTCATTAATATAGTTGCTCGATTGACTTTTGTGCATACAATTCAATGAAATTGTATTAAAGTACGAAAAAATATCGAAAATTTTCTAAATTATTACTTAATTTATGAAAAATCTATTTTAATTTTAGAATCTAATCTACTTAGTCATATATGGTCATGTTTCTGACGAATAAATTTTAAAACTCATACGATTATTCGTAAACGTAAAACAAGCTGATATAAGAATCATTTTCAAATATTAAAAGTGTCTAAAGAATATAATAAGTTGTATATACAAGATGGTAATATGTCATTTTATTATTGTGCTAAAACTTAACTTGCGCTTCCTAGATCATTAACTGTATATTAACATGTCATCATCGATGCAAAATATATTATTGTGACGCACTCGCATCTTCCTGGTGACTTACAAAAACAAATGTTTTGCAAAAACGTTTATATGTTACGACTCGAAGGAAATATTGCTTAGACTTTGTTGTAAGCAAAACTGAAGTTAATATGTCGTTAAATTATATTAAATCACTGAAAAACAATAAAATATAGTGATCACTTATTTCGTAAGTGAAGGTTTTTTGAACTTCATATAAGCAGTGTAATTATACCTTTGTACAATTAAATTAAGTTGTATAGTTTCGAGAAATATTTAAAGTTTTATATATACATAAAATCGATATAATGGAAGAAATGTTTTCCTGTTATCCTCAAAATCTACTTTTTTTTTTTTTTTTTTTTTATGTGAAAAGTGGCAAACGAGCAGACGGCCCACTTGATGGAAGGTGGTTACCGTCGCCCAAGGACATCCGCAACATTTTGTTGCGGATGCGTTGCCAACCTTGTTTTTTGGGGATAGGGAGGGGTGGGAATAAAGAAAGGAAAGGGTAGGAATAGGGAAAGGGCAACCGGCTCTCTCACTCATCAGACGAAACGCAGCCACTAAAGGCTACTTCACGCCGATCTTCTGTGAGAGGGTGGTACTTCCCCGGTCGAGCCAGCCCATGTTCGAGCTGTATTAACTCACCACAGCTAGGCTCTACCACCTGTAAAAGTTTGTAAGTTTCTTAAAATCTATTTCTACTGATGGTATTTCGGCTATCAGTGTTTTGCATCCTTAAAAATTTATATATGTTTCCGTTACCTAGATAAAATGTACTTTTTATGAATATAACTTCATATATCATCTTGGGCTATATTCAATCAAATCCGATCGTACTATTAAATAATTACTCTACTAGATACGGAACACTTTACATCATCGAAAGTAATTTTGTTCATATATAGTTTTCTGTACAAAACGAAATTAAATTAGGCAAAAGATAATTAATCTGTCTAGACTTTGGCTGAATGGCGTTATGCAATTGTCTGTCTTACCGTTAGTCATTTGCTGCTTATTAATATATATAACAATTATTATCACGATAGAAATAATTCCACAATTGTGTTCTGTAATCCTAAAATATAAAAAACTTCTAACTTGTAATATATAACAATAAACATTGAAAACATAATAGCTGGGAAATTTGCAATAACATTTTTATTATAGTTTTTATTTACTTGTCTGTTTTTAACACGCTCTAAACTAACTCAATGAACACATTAACATGATTATATAATATTATGTAAGCGTTAAAACGAACTTTTTAAATTATCATCTAATTTCATAATTATGTGGGTCGTGTAATATAGTGGAGCATACTTTCGTTGTGTCCATTACTTTCGAAGTCGTCGGTTTAATTACCCAACGTACTTGACACTTGACACGTTTAATAAATTTATGACGTCATAATTATTATTACTTTAATGTAATGACGTCATTAAGGGTTTATTTCGGTTATTTGCAAACAATTGATGACGTAAATATGCTAATTAGTTGAAACTAAGTATGGATAAATATTACGGCCGATCAAAACAGTTGTATCGCTTTTTCAAGAAAAATTAAGGATAATTTAGATTGAAGCCAACGAAAGTATTTAATAACAATAATAAAGTACACAAATAAATAGCTATGAGCTACATTATTTAGACAAACGCGTGTATTAGCAAGAAGTTTTTGAATTACATATATATTACTATGTGTCTTTAAAATGCAAGTTTTAAAGCAGTAAAAATAGAAAAAAACAATAAAAGATGGTTACATGACCGACTGAGAATTGGCAATAAAAATGTAATATTACCTAAAATATTCATTAAAATTCATTAAATAACTAGAAACGATATCGTTATATGTATAACTTTCTATTTATAGAAGTCTTTATATTTTTTTAATTTAAATGAACATAACTTGATTTTTTATAGAGAACTCCATGAAATTTGACCTAAACCTAACTTTTTAGGATACTTAGTCCAAGTTTGAATTAAACTACATACGTAGCGTTTTCCGTTTCTCATTAAATATCCTACGTTAATACTACATATAATGTGTTAAGATATATGAATGGAAAACTGTTGACGCTGCGTATGTAGTGACGACGATAACTTATAATAAAGAAATGTGCAAACTATTGAATATATAGTAAGTTGTTAAAACAACTGTTTTCATGTTGTTAAATGAGTAAACTAGCATTAATTTTACATACCTAACTTTATGTACATTACCTTGATACTTTAAGTATTTAGGTTTATGTTAAATAAGTAGATTACTAAACTATTTAAAGACTTACTCAAACTTAGGTGCAATGCGATAAGTATTTTTAAAATCATTATCTAAATATTATAATAGAATAGCAGATAAAGAAATATGTAAGTGTTATTTCATATATTAATCATAAAATAAAAGTTACCATATAAAAATATATTTTAAAATTTCTGAACTAATATTATGAATAAATGTTCTATATTTAATATCGGAATAATTTTAAATTTCGTATATATAAGTAAATAAAATGTTGTATCCAAAAAGTCATGACAAAAAAGTTTTTATATATTTCATCTTCATTGGGAATCGATTTTATTGTAACCAATATTATAAGTAGGTCTCAAATAGAAAAGTTTATTGAATACTACATAAGTATGAGAATAAATAGCCAACATTAAATGAGAGCGGTTCATATATTATTATATCAAAGTGAATGGTTTTATTTCATGTGATGAATACTTCATTAAATTTACAATACAATTTAAGAGATCGTTAAACTCAAGGCAGTTCATATAAATAACGGAACGCATTCAGATTCAAATAAAATAAGGCATTTTGCAAACATTTTAGCATTCCTAAGCTAATATGTGAGTCAATGTACTTGGTTTGTTTATTTGAAACCTTTTTGGTGTTTAAAATTTAAAATTTTGTTTTCGAATCTACGGAAATCTGACATCTGTCAAATGTAATGTTATAAAAAAAGTGACATGTCAAATGTCATGTGTTTTGACGTTCGGAAATTTGTGAAAATATGTCAGAAAATAAACATCGTGCTCATAGAAAGTTCACGAGTTCACATCTATTCAGCGTGATATGCAAATGTTAGGAGAATCGTGACTGGTTGAGATGTACGGCATCTAGTGGGGAATTCGTATTAAATGAACAAAAAATAATCTTAATATATTAATTATTCATACAAATAAGTGTATTTGTTTTAAATATTTGATTTGAAATATATGCCAGTGTTTTTTACATTTTATTTCCCTAAGCATACGTGATGTGTATAATTATTTAACACATTATAATGTATTAAAACAATGATATCGTAATAATCGATAGATGAACGAATGTTCCCACCGGCGTTGCGAAACCAGTGCGTTTCTGGAGCAAGGTCGAACAAAGATGGCCGTCAAGTTAAGATGGAGGCACGTCGAATGTCAACTTTTGCGCCAATTTTTATATTATTTTTTTTTCTGTCACGGTTAAGAAATCTACAGCAATTGACAATAATCTGCCGATAAATATGGAAACTAAACTTAGAGATTCTTATTGGGTAACACAGCAAGGCCGGTCAGCGGACGTCGAAATTACAGGGTCTGTGTGAAAAAACGCTAAGCATAAGCAATCCGCGCCGTCGGAAATGGCAGACGTATTATATGGTTGCGAAATTTTCTAAATTTACATGAATTGAAACGAGTTGTTGTATAGTTAAGAAGTTGGTTAAGACTTAAGTATGTACAGAATTCTGCGCACTGAATCTTGCTATCGAATTAAAAGATCGCTCAAGCAAGGAGTTTTTATTATTTTCATTGTTGGCTGATTAAGATAATCCTTCGTCTTTTGATTCTGTAGTTTAAAAAAAAGATATAGATACCTCTTCATCATATGTCAGCCATTAATATGTACTAATGCGAATATTTTATTGTATTCATTGGCACGATTGTTTGAATTCATTCTCGGGTTGTGTAACAATGTCTTGATTTATTATACTATTGCGAGATTAAGTAATATTAGAACTAGGTCAATATTAATTTTAATACATAGGATTTGTATAATTTATTTCTATGTATAAATAAAAACATATTTACAATAATCGATAGGATTTTTTTTAAATAGAATATTGCCTTAAGATTATTATTCTTGATTTGTATTTTAATACTGCATGGAAATTTTTACTTTATATCTTTGTAATAAGGTTTAAAATGATAAAGTTATTGTTTCTAGTTACTCAATGCTCATTGCTTCCTGAACAGAATTACGTTACGTTACATTCAGATATTGACCGGCGAATGGGAAAGCTGTTACGTAATGTATTGTATGAGGACAATTGAAGCTTGATCGTATTGTGATTACGAAGGATTTGTGGTATAAAAGATCTAAAAATAAATATATAAAGAAAGTCGTCTAATAAACCGGTTATGAAGCTGGTTTAAATTGCAAATTGGTAGGGAGGAACTAGGATAGGACTTAATAAAATTTTAAATCTGATTATTGTAGAACAGAGTTGACCCGGTAACTCTATTTGTGAGTTACTTAAAATTCAATTTATTTTAGATGATGATAATATTAGTATTGGGTTGATAACCAAAAAAAATTATCTGTGTTAGTCCATTAATAAAAATATACGAAAAGGATGAATTAGATTTCAAACTAGGACCTATTTAGTCATGTTCTATCAATAGCCTGCTTAATGGAATATAAGAATGCCAAAAAATATTCTACATTGTTATCTCACTGTGCAAATTTTTAATTTTCCTCTTCATCTTTTCTGAATATTCCCATTACAACTACAAATGTGTGCTTCATGAAAGATGTCAGTCATTTAAGATGGAAAGTTTATTCATAAGCCATCCTATAAGATAAAAATATATTTATTCCAAATTTTATTATATGTAGAAAATATCAAACAAGTCTATTCATCCAGTTCAATAATTAACAAAGTTGTATTGTATCTATAAATTGTATAAAAACAAAATCTCCTATAATTCACTCATGAGCGTTATTTATATCGTATATACAGGGTGACTGGTGAATTACTATCAATATTTAAGGAGAATACTCGGTACATGATTCTCATTCGAATTATGTAAAAAAAATAGGCACTTAATTTTTGACCAAATTTCCGTATAAATAAATAAAGTGCGGACACGTTCCAAGTGTTCCAAGTGTGGACGCGTGCGGCGGCGTGCTGATACAACACCACGCCTTCGCACGCGTATGTGCGAGTGTGTGTGTATACCTAATCTGTAGGGTGTTCACACCCTTTTGGTTAACTTTACTTAGAAGTTTATTAATATTTATGTTATATTAATTTTTATTTTGTCATATATGATCGTCAAATATCACGTCCTCAAGTATCGATAGTAATTCACCAGTCACCTTGTATAAGTAATATGTATAATCTTCTTCTTCTTCTACCTGGAAATTTGCCTTACATGAATATTATCATCATCATCATCATCGTTATCAGCCTATCAGAGCCCACTGCTGAGAGGCCTCTTTCTCACATGGAGAAGGTTTGAGCTTTTATCACCACGCTTGCTCAAGACGGGTTGGTGATTTCAAACTTATAATTGTGAAATTATGAGTCCAGGTTTCCTTCACCGTATGTCAGTGATGTCTAAATACTCTTAGAAAGTACATATGACTCCGAAAAATCACATTGGTACTTGCCAGGCTTGAACCCGCGCCCTCGGCAACGAGAGGCGAGCCCCTTAACCACTAGGCCACCACTGACTGTTATACTAAATCTTAACTATATTTATAGTATGCATGGATAATATTCTCCACATCCGATAATATTTAAGGAATCATACAAGATATCTTCATCGGATATTCGTCATTATTTATATCAATAATAATATTATATATAATGTATTAATAGTATATAATTAAACAATTTAAATATAAGCTCGTAATACATAATTATGTTTCAATCATTCTTTTGTTAATAATTCTAAGATTACTTACGTATATCTAAATATTAGACAAGTTAGATTAAGATTTCTTTTCTTTTGTGATAGATGTAATATATTAAGTCTTAAATATAATATACTTATTATTTTTTATAAATTGGTATGTTCTATTATATATTTTCTATATACAGCTGTCGATTTAGTTTTCAATAATATTTTTATATGAAAACCAGTTTTATATTATTATAAATAGAATTTTCAACTAGACTTGAATAAAGTTCAAATTACAGTAATATTTCATGAGCTAATTTAAATGGCAGTACGACAAAAAAAAAAACGTACTTAAATCTATAAATATCAAATCTTTATTTAGTAATAAATAGACAAGTTCAATTTGTATCACTTTCCACGTTTCTCATAACTTTCTCCTATAGAATGCAAAAACAACTATCGAAAACGGTTCAGTAATGTCAACAGCGAACTTCCCTCTCGATAAGTCGGTTAAAACCAATCAAATTCTTTTAGATTTTTCTCTAAGCCTTGATTTCATACCTTTAAAGTTATTTAGTAAAGTATGTAACTGTGTCATATTTAAAAGAATTCTATGCGATACAAAACAATACATTTTGTATTTACTAAGTAATAAGTAATAACATTCCTACTACGCTATGGAAGTCTTAGCATTGTCTTATCGGACGTAACAAGCAATAATTGACCTTGTGTTTTAGTCAATTGGGTTCCATATCACATGAAAGGTGAACAAGTGAACGGTTTGAACCAAAAGTTATTGTTTCACAAAATCACTACTAGTTCCGACTTAGATAGTTTCAAGGTTTTTTTAGATCGAACTAATGTTGCAATGAAATTTTACTTTTACTTTACAAATTACAGTTTAAGGAAGGAATTAGGAATAAGTGATGGTAACACTTAATATACTTATACAGAGCTTACTTATACAAATGGTAACAATATACGAATACTATATAAGATACTAGCATTCCGCCCGCAGCTTCGCCCGCGTGGAGTTCGGTTATATCGCGTCTCCAACAGAACGTTTAAAAAGTCTGGGATAAAAACTATCCTATGTTCTTTCTCAAGGTCAACTCTATATCTGTACCAAATTTCATTAAAATCAGTTCAGTGGTTTAGGCGTGAAAGAGTAACAAACAGACAGACAGACTTACTTTCGCATTTATAATATTAGTAGGGATATTTCATAATATATACAAATGTATAAGATAAATACAAAAGTACTATACTTAGGCCATGTATTGACCGTTTTTTTTTAATAAAAATATTGACCTTTATATACTAACTTTGACAGCGGGAGATTTTTATCTGTGGTAATTTCAGTGAAGCCCAATATAATCTGTGTAACCACGTGCAGCTGTCACTGTGAGCGAAAGAAATAATTTATCAGATATAACAGCCGTAAATTATAATAATTTTAAAATTTATTAGGCCTTGTATTGAATATATAAATATTAATACATTATTATTAAATTGTATCTTCTTTATAATATAACATTAAACTAAAATTTTCATGATCTTAAAATTAAACGCAGTTTCTTAAATTTTTTAAGTGTTTTTTTTTTAATTTTTCATCTTTCGATGGCAAGGGTATAAAAATTTTTATGGTGTACAATTGAATATTAATGAAAACTATTTTGAAAACGATATCTTATCTCCTTATCCAGTGGCGTAACTATACCGTTCGAGGCCCGTGGCAAATTCATCGGATGGGCCCCTCCCCCCAATACAAAAAAAATGAACCAACAATAATAATATTTTTTTATTTTATAATACTTATTTATACACTTTTACTTGCAAGAGTACAATAATAAATCACTACGTTAAGTAGGTACATACAAACTTTATAATTATACTTTGGTACTTGATTTTCTAATAATTCACTTTAAAATTAATATACCTAATTATAACCCTGGGTGTTTCAAAAGTAACGTGAATAGGCATCTTCTGGGTAAGCTCGCTCCATCGTAGGCCACATCATACCTTAGACATGATTGTGGTCAAGAGCAAGCCCATTTCAAATAATAAAAAAAAAAGTACAGTCAGCATCTTATTGATATAGACACATAGAGTAGTCAAAATGATTTGAACAACAAAAAAAGCAATTTGATATACGCAGTCCGAATAATCATATTGTTAAAAGCACACAAGTTGTTCAAAATATAAAATGTTAATTATTAAAATTCCTTCCTTCGGACTTTCTGTTCAGCAAAGGTGGTAATGATATCATCAAAGTTCAAATTTAGGGCCATAGAATTTTCGATGGATAGAACAGCTAAGTTGCTTAACCTGTCTTGTCCCATAGAATTTCTTAAATAAGTTTTTATCAATTTCAGTTTTGAAAACGATCGCTCGGCACTAGCCGTAGTCACAGGAATGGTGAGAAATAATAGAGATGCAGTGCACACTTCAGGAAAGCTTGAAGATATAAAATGATTTTTTATTATTAATAAGTCAGCAAGTTCTCTTATAGAAGATGATGTTTCTATTTCGTGTCTAAAAGAGGATCGAAAACTGAGAATTTCTTTGCAAAACGAGATGGATATATCTTCTTTATATAGATGGACAAATGCTAAAGCCTTCTCCAACAAATCAGTATCGTTCAAATTTTGTAAAGTGGCAGGTTGCAAGACACTGAAATTGGAAACAATTTCATTCATTCCAAGGAAACGCGATCTCAGTTGATTAATGATTATGTCTAATACATGATAGAATACGTTCACTTTAAACAAGCTTTCAGGATCTTGGAGACGTTCATCCTCACAAATTTCATCAAAATGACGTTTCACTTTTCTCTGACGAGTTTTAGGAAATTCAGGGTTTATAGACCATTTCGTTGCAATACTATTTGCCTCCATTTTTAAATCTTCAAATTCATTTCGATACTTTTCAAGTTGTTCTAGACAAAACTTTTTTTACTAAATATGTATGATAATTAATAAATGCTGGGAGTTGGGGTTCTCCTCTGACCGGGGGCCCCTTCCGGCTGGGGGCCCGTGGCATTTTGCCGACTTGCCACCCTGTAGTTACGCCACTGTCCTTATCACAGACATATTAAATTGCAAATAATTTATAACCGAGACATTTAATTTCCGCATTAGATTAAAAAATAACAAGAGTGCTATATAATTAACCTGTTGCAGAGGTCAGATTTAAATCAAATATATATGTGATTAATCGATGTAAATAAAAAATATGACATAATTTTTTCGTTTGCATCTAAAAATACCGCCATTTTGCGAACTTAGCACAAAACTATTCTGCCAATTTAAAACTAAGGAGGTTTAATTTACTTTCTATATTTCATAAGTAATGGTTTTAAGGAAATATTACGTGTACAATGCAGGAAGGTAGGACCACCCACTTAAGTATAAAGCTCAAATATAACACTTTCCTTACAAGTAAAAAAAACATGTAACTCTTATATAATAACTAGATCAATCGAGCGAGGCCGGTGACTTGATGGACAGTCAGTAACGCTAAAATATAACACGGGAATATGATTCTTATTGCATATAAATTTCAATGTAAGACACGCGATAATTGTTTGAAGACTTTATGACAATCCATTGTTTATATACAGCGTTCCACGAGTATAGAGATATATAATTTTTTGAAGCAATTTTATATCTTATATTCAAACATTTAGAGACGTTTATTGTGCGACGTATTTAACATTTAGGTGTGTTACAGTTACGTTATTACCGACCTAACGTATTAAAAAACTTACGATCCTTATATAGATTTCCGGTTCCGATTTTTGCAGGGCTGTATCTTATAACATAAGGCTTACATAGACTGTGAAAACTTATATACAAATTATAATATAAAATAAAATCTTGAGGTAAAAATAAATTTTATATAAATCATCATAGTCTGTTTATTATTTGGCTTCTAATTAAAAAGTAACTCAATTAAACTTAAAATAAAAAGATGACAGATAGATATTATATGTAACATTTATTAAGAAACTCATTTTTCTTTTTCATATTCTTATAGTATTATAAACAATAAATGTACATATCAGTCAAGCAAGCAAAACTTTCAATAACAAGAAGACCTATAAAAGTTTACACTATGTAATGATTTGTTCTATAAACCTCTAATATATGTGCAAAAAATCCTTACACTTTCCTATAAGAAAAAGCAGCATTTCATAGTATACATTTTACCAAAATACTCCATATTTGGCAAATAAACAAACCTAAAGAAGACTGACGAAATCACAGAATATATTAATATGTTAATCGAGAAAGGCAAACTATTGACCGCAGCCAAGGTTTTCAACTCAACCGGTGGCATTCGGACAATATATACGGATGTCGTGATCGTAGGTCCAAACTAGTTTCGAAGGGATAAAAATTAATATATATAACCTCTTTGGTGTTTTGGTGTTATGGAAAAGTTTTTATTACATTTTAAACTATACAGGGTGACTGGTGAATTACTATCAATATTTAAGGAGCATACTCGGTAAATGATTCTCATTCGAATTATGTAAAAAAAATAGGCACTTAATTTTTGACCAAATTTCCGTATAAATAAATAAAGTGTTGACACGTTCCAAGTGTTCCAAGTGTGGACGCGTGCGGCGGCGTGCTGATACAACACTACGCCGCCAAACGCGTATGTGTGTGTGTGTGTGTGTATACCTATTCTGTAGGGTGTTCACTCAATGCGTAATTAATTAAATAACTTTTGGTTAACTTTACTTAGAAGTTTATTAATATTTATGTTATATTAATTTTTATTTTGTCATATATGATCGTCAAATATCACGTCCTCAAGTATCGATAGTAATTCACCAGTCACCCTGTATATCTACAAATTTTTATATAATTTGCAATGAATTTGGAGCATTTATGCCTTTTATGAGCTTATTTTGTGTTGATATTGGGCCAGTTTTAATTGAACTCTTACTTTTCCAGATTCATGAACATATGACCCCAGATGAGCTAAGGAACGTCTTCCACGTGGATCATCATAGCCTGGTCCCAAATTACCACCTCGTTCATCTAACCCATCATCTCGAACGGCGGAATATAGCCACATCTCAATCGCACCAAAACTCCTTTAGTTCAGGGAAGACTCCACACGAGAAGACCAAATCGAAACCTGAACCACCATCCTTATTAAACGATGAAATGTTCGCTAAAGCTGATAAGTACAAAGATGCTATCATCGGCGATTTAAATAGTACCATCAGTGTAAAATTTAATGAAACTTCGACTGAGGTCGATGACCTTGGCAGGGATGTTCATAATATAGATCTGGAGGCTTTCGGGAGACAGCTGAAATTAGTCTTGAAGAAGCAAGAGGGACTGCTGAAGAAGGATGGATTGAGGATGTGGAAGGTCCTCACTAACGAGTCCCAACCTCATGGAGTCGATTATGAAGAAATGAAATCGGTAAGTTACTTTCAATGTTCTTTCTAGTACTATAGAAGTAATGTCTAGTTAATTATACTACATTTTTTTTTTATTTTTTATTTGACAAACTGACATCGATTTAATTAAAACCTTTTTGGAACATTGTCTAATAATTAGTCATCCTTATTTGAAATGGCATATATTCAAAGGCATATATTATTTTCTCTACAAACTATTTTTTTAATCTATACCTTTATTAAGTTAAAGCCATTAAAATTTTATGTTAACTTATATCAAAGCAATATATATTGTGCAAAACTCATAAACCAATATGTATCATGATATATCTTATTCTTTTTCTTCCTGTCAATTTCCCAGCTTTAGCCAGGGCCTGCCATGATTTATTATTCATATAAAATGTATAAATGCATCACTGAAAGTAGTTAGGAGCACTTTCATTGCTGTATTAGTTTTCTCATACACCCATATGTTACAAATTCAATAGAGAAAATCGAAAACACTAATAAAAAATGTCTAAATGTGTCATTTAATTGAACATTATACAGCCGATTCTGGAACAATACGGGCGGCAAAAAATACAAAACTTACATGGTATTATAGCACTTATCGTATTTGTAATATGAGTTATATTCGTTTGTATAGATAGTTAGTTGTTGAACAGTGTAAAGTCGATTGTTTTCGAAGGAATGCAAAAAATGAACTCATCTAGACGTAAGGAGAAAGTGATGTCTTCCCACGAATTCTTATCTAACACGAGTGATACTATGTGAAAATGTGTTGTGTAATTATGATTCACAATTACTGTTATGTTATTGTTACAATTAATTAGTATTAACTGTGACGTAACTATATAATAAATATTATATTTTATTTGAAATATCTTCAACAATACCAGTAATAGTTAATATTGTGGTAAGATGTTTCATTTATTACTTACAAGCTTTTTTATACTCTGCGACAGAAGAAATAGAATTTAAATTTCATTGAACACAAAGAGTTGGAATAATTTGGTCAGGATTAAAATAGATGAGAATGATTTGGGGTTATAAATTTATTTACATAGGATATTACTATTTACGATATTTTTTACTCTTCCATTTTTTAAGTAATTTTATATTAAAATATAGCAAATTTATTATATCAATAATATACTATAATCAGCAATACTTATACCATCACGAAAATTTTCTTATAGCTTTGGAAATTGTTCTTTATCTAGTTATCAAATTTATTTTTTCGGTTGGATTCAGTTGTTATAAAATTACAAAAAAACTACTTCCCCTATATAATATCGCCAGAATTGTACTAGCAAATGTTTTGCGTTTTAACTATTGGCTATAAAACTAAATTAAGTTTTTTTTACAAAATGTACCTGAATACAAATAATGCTGCTTTTTACCTGTTACTTCTAAAATGTATATAGGTATACTTAATTTATGTATTTTTATTAGAAACAATAATGATTAAAATAACTTGTTTTTTTATTTTATTCTCATTATTTATCTTTATTCTTCTTTCCAATTTCTTTATTTTATTTATAGAAGCAAACCGGATGAAAATAGTTTGTTATTATTCAAATGATCGTATAGTATCTATAAAAATCCTATCCTTATCTCAAATATGTTACTTGCATTTTTATTACAAGGAAGTTTCTAAATATATATTTTTATATCATTTTTATTACTGGATCTATATATGCAGTGATGTCTTAATTAATTTTAATTAATCGGTATTACGCACCAAGTTTACTTTTTATGTTTTTTTTATTGTTTTTTTATAATAGTGTGTGGTGTAAAAAAAATTTAAGAATTTTTAACGGAAATGTTATTAATAGTTTTATGAGATGAAAATAGATCCTATGACCTTTGTGAAAATCGTAAAAACAAAAATGTAGACCAAAATTTATTTCCTTCTTATTGAATTAATCGTCAGTTTTAAAAGCCTTACAAGAGTACGCCGTATCCTGGTAGAAGAACTATTTCCCACTTTCGTGAAATACCTATAGCTTTCTTCAAAATTATTCACTATACATCTGAACGATATACCTAAAGTCAACTAAATAATGTCCTTCTATATTGTTATAGAGTATTTAGGAATTAAAAATTATAGTTGCAGCTTTTTCCCTTCACTTCTACCTCATAAATTTCGGAAATAGTTTTAAAAGAAAACTAAAGATTTGACGACGAACGAGTAACGCCATCTATCGTCTGTGTAGTCACTTAATTTAAACTGTAACTGTTTCTTAGCATCAGATGTTCATCAAAGTTTTAAGATTTAAATTATAGCCTACGACTTATTATAATGCACGAGATATATTTAAATGCATCATTAAAATCCGTTCAACAGTTTTTGCGTGAATGAGTAACTAACATTAGTATGTATCTCTACCCTCTCATACAAACTTTCGCGTTAATAGTATGTATTAATGAATGAATATGCCACATTTTCTAAGGCATTTTCCAGCGTAATAGAACCCAAAATTAATATTTCTTCTTCTACCTGGCAATTTCCCAGCTTTAGCCAGGGTCTGTCTTACATGTTGAGAATAATTTTGACTAATTGTTTTTACGACTGGCCGCCTGCTTGACATCAACCCTCTTTGGGAATGCATTAATCAGTGATGTCTAAATACACTTAGAAACATACATATGACTCGGAAAAATCACATTGGTACTTGCCAGGATCGAACCCGCGCCCTCATGCATGAGAGGCGGGCCTTTTAAACACTAGGCCACCACTGACTACTATAGAACCCAAACTTAATGTATATGTGTGTATAGTATAGCGTTGAAGTCATTCCGATTTAACCCCGAATTGTTAAGACATGTATTAAAATGGCAATAATATGATCACTTTTATTCAGAATCCGTACAGCCGTAACCTTAACTTTGTGCGTGCAAACATTTTTACGTCACTTTAACCTTTGTTGTCAAGGTCATAAAGAATCAAATTGTATATACGTGGCGTTTTTTTAGCGTCTACATCAGATTTATGGTGTGTACACATTTGATATGACGTCAAATTCAAATGTACACGTTTCGATAAAAATGTAGACACGACTATGGCCAACTAGCTATTACTAGTAACAAAATTATATATCGACTTTCCTTTTTTAAGGTTTTTCATATTTTTGATAGTTTTACTTTTATAATTTTTTTTTCCTGTCATTTTTTTCGTCGTCATCAGCCTATCAGAGCCCACTGCTGAGCAAATACCTCTTTCTCACATGGAGAAGGTTTGAGCATTAATCACCACGCTTGCTCAAGACGGGTTGGTGATTTCAAACTTATAATTGTGAAATTATAAGTCCAGGTTTCCTCACGATGTTTTCCTTCATCCTCTGTCAATACTCAGTAGTGTCTAAATACTCTCAGAAAGTACATATGACTCGGAAAAATCACATTGGTACTTGCCAGGTCGAATCAATGACTTCATTTTTTATTATTGACGGTCCTTCAATATAACTAACTGTTGCCATTCATAAAATTTGAAAATCCAATGTCGTTATAGGTCGCGACCTATGGATTGCAATTAACTTAATGTGTATACTTAAATTTTATTAAATATTTGTAGCAATTTCATTAAAATTTGGTAATATGTTATATTTATTAGTGTCGTGGAATAAAAATTAATGGCTGCCGTTTATGTTATATAATTTGATGTTCAATTCGTGTTTCTATTTAAATAGTTCAATCGAACTAGTGGTTTCCCAAGAATATGTCAAAAAAAATTCCCGCCTTATTTTCCACGCCCTCTTGTGCAAGTTTAAGAAAAAATAATATTATTACCTATAAAGTATATTATTAAAATTAAATTTAAGTTAAAAGGATGTTGTCTGATAATAAGATCGTGATTTGATAGCATCTTCCCCGGACACGGAAACGTAAAATAAACAGATGTTTTTACTCGATGTGGATATAAAAATAGCAACATCGAAATAAATATGGACAAACATCATTACATATAAAGACATATTTAATTGTCGTGATATTAAAATGTGAATTCCGAAGAAGTAAAATAATATTGAGATGTAATATTTCCTTATGGAATATTTAATTTAAAATACTGTAAAGGATTTGTATTGAAAATGTTATTGTATATAACGTTTTTAAAATTAACAGACGTTTATAAGAAGAATTGAGAAAGATGCTTTCTTCATTCTTATTTAATAAATGAAATACATGCAACAAAAATATATAACTAAACAAAGTTAAAGATTTAATTAATTTATCAAAATAATTTCATATACCTAATACTTTTCTATACATTCTAACCATTAAACTTTAAATATTTTTTTTTATCATCCATAGACAATTTGTTTTGACAATAGACATGTAGTCTATGGTATTTTAGATAATTTTATATTCGTACAAATTTCGCAAACGAACGTCGTCTTTGGCGGATTTTTTTTTCTAATTCATATTTCTAATCTTTATCTGTGATCAAAATCTTCTATTTATATAATGAACACGGAACACTAGTTCCCGAACGGAGTACGTAAAACAGAGCTTCCGTATTTACGTACGGAGAAACAATTAGTGATGTCTCATGAGAATAGTTATGGGATTTCCTACATGACAATGATGTTGCAAACCTGTTTCAATGTAACAGCTATTAAAAAGTATATATTATGTATATTCATCCTAGATTTTGATGTTTAAATACATTTATATATGTATGTATTACTTTTCATTAATATTTTTTCTTTTTTTTCGCATTTTAATTTCAAATTAAATCTCCTCTGTAAGCGTACTGCTTAATGATTATTTAGTCTCAAAAAAATCGAAATTTATTTTTTATTGCACATACAAATGAACATTTTAATACTATATTCATATATTTGTAAGACAAAAAGTTTTGCAATTTCAAATATAAATTTTAGGTCTGTATTTAATCTGTAATTAAATATTATATAATTTCAAATATGTATCTCGTATCGTAATATTTCCAACGATTAAAACCTTACCGGTTTCTGTCACTATCTGGAACTATCTAATTATAAATCGTAAGATGAACAACCGATATTCAAATAAATCTTTTTGATATCTATTCGAACATCACTTGAAAGTGTATTAGTAACGCTTTAAAATAAACGACAGTTTAAAAGAAAACCCGTTTTTTCATATTCGTATCATAAATTATAGAGCCATGTTTTGCTAATAATAAAACTTTAATTTTCTTCATACATGGCTAGGTATTCTTTATTATAGGAATTTTATTTGACATATGTCAAAATATGTCATGACAGGTTTAGGTATTGTTAGTTGACGTATAGTTTTATAAAGATAATAAATACAGAATACACAAATAAAATCTGAAATGGGTAAATACTAAATTGTAAATATATAGAATATAAGTCCAATGACTGACTTCGAGACTGTTTGTTTCAATGAGTGAATGTGTAAAACTGTATCGATGAATAGCCGGGAAAAGACGAAATTTTGGTAGCAAATATGCATTGTGGAATAACCCAAGGCATATGATTGTATATGTCGATATACCTATATCATACATATATCATATGTTATACCTTTCTTAGGCAAGGGAATAAATACATTAATGTTTTTTGTTGATTGGACGAAATTCGGTCAACAGAAACCCTTATTACCTATTTCATTACTGTTCTTTACAGTTATGATGTACGCAAAAATTCCAAAAAAGTTTTATTTTAACAATAACCTAAAGTATAATAATTTTCGTATCATGATAACTATGGCGCCCTTACCTGCATAAAACCTTCCTCAATCTATATCTGACAAGTTAAGTTTTACATTCATCATCGCACGTGTCAATTACAATATGAAATTGCCGTTTAATTTTGACAGTTCCACGGATGACAGAATTAAAAAGGCCCCCAAAAAAAAGGTTTTCTGCCGACCGATTCTCATGCATTACATATCTTTTCCTTAATAAGAAACAGAAGGTCTTGCATTCAGACCAATTTAATGGAATTTCTTCATTGTATGCAGCCTTCAGTTTGGCCACTTCCGGTCATTGTTGAAAAAAAGGCTCGCATGTAATTGAGTGTATGGAAAAGATAATTGGCGAATTAAATTGTTTCTTACGAGGAAATTTTAAGCGCTCGTAAATCTTTGCACCTACATATTTATAAGCATTAACTTTTTAAAGGTGAATCACAATTATAGCTTCGTATTTCTTATAGTGTGGACACGACTTAATGTGACAAATTGAATTTCTCTGTACGTCCTAATTTTTAATGCAACTGAAACAATGCACAACGGCCCTAGAGGTGTCATTTTCAAATTGACAATGTGATAATTAGAAATACAAATGCGTCATGCATGACAATGTTTGTATAATTACAATTCTTTCCTGCGAAATTTGTCTTTTTAAGGACACGTACACAGTACGGATTTTTGTTTTTTTTTTAAATTTAAATTCTTCTCAGAATTTGTCGATTGACAGTTTCTTTCGACAAACGATTTTTTGAGGAAAGAGGATGCATGTGTTTTAAAATAAATGACAATTTTTTTTTGTTTTATTCACAGGATGATGAAGAGGAAATTGGTGATCTGTATCATGATGATGAAAATGGCGCCGCCTTATTGATTAGGAAACATCCAAAACACGGGAGACTAGTTGTGGTGAGTTTATTCATTTAAATTAAAAAGAAATTGAAATGTATATATAAAAGAAAGTCGTGTTAGTTACACTATTTATAACTCAAGAACGGCTGTAGGGATATGGTTGAAAATTGGTGGATAGAAAGCTTAGAACCAGGAGACGGACATAGGATGTTTAATTCTGTTCCATCGAAAAAGAAAGAAAACTTAGTAAACTCCAATAACTAGTTATTTATGGCCTGTAGGGCGTAATAGAGTTCGTCCAGTCATCTATACATATATTTATAATTTTAAAATTAACGCGGACGAAGATGGAGGCAAAAACTAGTATATATATATATTATTCATATGGCTCAATGAACTTATACAGTTAAAACAGTTGATATTATTGTTCCAAATCTAATCTCACTGATTTTACAAATCCGAAATCACGATCTCGTAATCTTTATCACAAAAAATATTTACATCATCATTCATGACTATTTTCGTTTCAATTGTTCTGTTTCAAATCTTATTAAATTTTGCTGGTAATCTTATAATCTTCTTGGAATTTTTGTTAATCAATAAGGATATACAAAAGCATGTTTGTGAAAAAAAAATACATTAATCTTTAATGTAATTAATGAATAAATTGAGTTGGAAATACGTTTAGAAACTGCTGGATTCTGAGGTCCATTGAGACTTTCAAGAGTATATATGATATAGCTACTTATAAAACTGTAATTATATATATATTACCTCTTTTAAATCTTTCCTATCTTATATAATTCACATAATAAAAAGATTTACGCATACTTAAATATTAACTCGCTTTCCCAACAATAATAATAATTAGTCTAATTCGTCCTTTAAAATGTCACACGACGTTACAATTTTTTTCCCATATGCAAATTGTTTGAATCAACACACATTGGTTAATTAAAAAGTCTAAGCATTCATTATATTCCATTTATCTAGATGTAATATTAACTTAGTATAAAGACAGCCATTCATTAAACAGCCAGAGAGAATATAAAACGAACAATAGACAAGCAAGTAGACTAAGGACGCTTGCAACACAAACGGCGGGAAAATGTTATCACGTCTTCAACTTACAAGCTATATGACGATATAAAAATTATAATAATATGAATTATTTAGAAAACACTTCTTAATAATATAAACTAATTTTTTATATGTATTTGTTAGTTTTTTAATAATACGATTTAATGAAGATATAGTTCAGGACTTAGAATTTGGATTTATAATAAGAAATTTATTTATATGGCAACAAAAAAAAATCATTTTACAATCATATAAAATCAATAATAAATTTTTTGTTACATTTAAAAATATTTATTATTAAAGCAATATGATGTTTTCATTATCTTAATTGTTTATTATCTTATTCATAAAACTGACATTTTTAATTTCCCCATATATCATATTACATGCACCTGTATCTGTGACTCAAAGAAGGAAAACACAAGCGTACACAGATAAAACATAAATTAACTATTAAAAACAATAAATGTTTGTTATTAAATTCATAGTTTACAGGCACGTTTAGATAATAGAAAATTAATGAACACATCAAAATATTATAAACTCTGACATTTAAATTTAAATACAAACAATTTTTTTTAATTAATATTAATATGATAGTATTTATTCATTTGGACTTAATCACGTGTTTGGAAATTTAAAAAAAAAAATAAACGTCAAAGTCATTTAAGTGTCAACAATAGTTTTGAGTTTTTTTTCCTAAAGTTGTTTTATTATATTATATTTATATACAGGAAGGATCAATTGGTCATGATCTAGTTATTCGACCGATACCGGACTCAATGACAACAGCTCAAGATGACGAGATGTTTATGGATCCCACAAGCATGGAAGACATGGTCTCCATAGACACTGGACTGCCGTTGGGTAAAAAAAATATTGTCTTCTTCTTCTTCTTCTACCTGGCAATTTCCCAGCTTTAGCCAGGGTCTACCTTACATACAATAGTTTTGGCTAATTGTTTTTACCTGCCGCCTGCCTGACATCAACCCTCTTTGGGAAAAATATTGTCTATGACTATAATACTTTTGATAGAATGAAGTCAATTTAATTATACATTCGAAATTTGAATAAAAGAAATTATTGTTGTTTGATTTTAATGATATATGAATACATTAGAAGATATTTCTGAATGTATATCTTTTTTTTACCAGTTAAGAGGCGAAAAGCGGAACAGGAACGACTACGTCAGGCTCTTCAAGGAGCTGGTCATGTTATAATAAAAAGGGACCCCGCGCAAGGGGACCATTTAGGGGACTATGGTAAGTTTAAATCATACAATAAAAACACAATATAATATGTAGAATAGACTATGCTTTTATTCAAGACTCATTAGAACAAAATAATTTAAAATTCGAATTCGATTTTTGAAATTGGGTTTTGTTTTGAAAGTCAACATGAGACTTGCCATAAACAAAGAAATCCTATTAAGTCGTTTTAGAATTCACTAATAGATGGCGCTGTTTAAAATCTGGGGTTGGTTTAGCAAAAAATATTTCGTAGACAAAAAGCCGAATGAATCTAGACTAGTCTAGTCTAGAAAAATAAGTATTTTGTAATTAATTAATATACAAAATATAAAATAAGTGTTACGAGATCTATATTTTATATAAAATCGCAATATTTCCTGAAATGCTTAATTAGTCCATTTTTTCTGAAAGGTTAGATTTTAATTGGCGTTTTTGCAAATATTTTTCATAATGAATTATTTAAGCGTAGTGTTTTTTTTTATTTTTATATGTATATATTTTTTATTGTCATTAATATTATATAATATAACATGTGGCTTTATTTTATTTTTTGGTACATATTAAATTATTTGCTCGTTATAATATTTTTAACTTCGAACATATAATTTATGGAAATAATATTTTCTAGTGTTATCTTGTTGCATATTAATTATAGTTTTGATTATTTTAATAGTCCACTCGAATCAATTATATATAAAATCGTTATATCTGTCAGATGTAATATTTTTTTAATTATTTTATTATGTTAAACGTAGTTTGTTTGTTTTTTGTACAAACAAATCGTATTCTAGAAAATGAAAAAAGAATTAAAAATTAAATGAGATTTTGAGGTTTAATTAAGAAACTGATAGAATAAACATTACTATGTTATTTTTAATGGAAAATTGAAATATAAAATTAGTGTTTAACTTTATTTAGAATGCTACGAGTACCAATTGTAACCTTTGAAACAACGCCCTCTTAAAGGCAAAGGTCTATGTGTGGACAGCCTTTAGTTTGATCTTATTTGAATTGGCAAGTCACGACGGGACTATAAACTTAAATATTCATATTGGAAACATACCTATTCTATATTCGGAATATCGTAAACCATGTGAATCAGAAACCGGTGTGTTTATATTAATTAGTAATTATTTTTTTTAATTCCCAAGAACATAATAAAACTCCCAATCAGAGTAATTCACAGAAATCCAAATATTTAGTGACGACAGGAAAGGCACCTGTGTGAAAATTATGCAAAATGGCGCGAAAACTAGTTTAACGTAAATGTCGTGTTGTCAGGACTGGTTATCGGAAAGATATGATAATAATTTTTCTGATTTTAATTGGCAATAAATACGAGACGCCCGTCTGTCTATACTATTTAGTCGGTATTCACAAGAAAATATATCATTTTTTTTATTTACGACGTCAATGTAATCAAAATTAATGAGATGATATTTCATACAGATTAAATACGGAAAAGTACATTCTGTTCATATCGATACGCAGATTAAAAATATCGCTTACGTTTTTTCAATTAAAATCTGTTGATGAATACTCATATTATTTTGGCGAATTCGATAATAAAATGCTAAAAAATTTATTTTTATGACTGTTATTGTAGAGAGGTCGTAAGGTCGTGTGGCGGGCGTTACGTCACCAGAATAAAGTATCCGAGACGTTGAGAATATCATTCATTAATATGTAGCTTACGTATAATGTTGGGGAAAACCGATTTCAAAGATCGTACATATAATATATAAAACCTCTTTTTTGTACGTCAGAATTAAGTGCTAATGTCAATGTCAAAATTTCATAGAAAAAATTTTTAGACTATAGTAACAGATAATTAAAAATGAAAGTTGTAATTAATATTATAAAAAATTATGATGAAATAAAATATAAAAATATAACTTAATAATTTGATAGTGAAAAAATAAGGTCGTAAAGAACAAGCGAATAAACACCATCAAATACACGTGACACCATCACGTGCCTTACGCTTTCCATAATGAAATTCAATAAAAACATATTATATATGTAAATTTTATAGTATGAGAACATTAAGAAACATTTTTACAAATCTCTATGTTTATGACTCCCATAAACGAGTGAAGAAACAGAAGATGACCTTAAGTTTTGCAAGTATTAAGTATATTGATACGCCACACGATATTAGTGCATTTTTTTTTTTATTTCTTACAATCGAAGGCGCCACATAAATTTAATTTATGTTAAATAATTAATTTGTAGGATTATAGCACATTTAAATAAATTAACTTTTTTAAAATAAAATATTGTCAATCTCGCTAAAAATACCCGCAATTATTTTTAATTATTTGTAGAATACAAGTTATCTATGCAATTTTTATATAATTTATATAGAGAAAATCTTATATTTTTAAATTTCATACAAGTAAATATATAGGGTAAATTTATAAGATATATTATGCCTGGTGATATAAAACCTATTTTTTTAGCCTTCATGGAACCAGACCACATCGGAAAGCGGTACAGACGGAAACGCTCAATGGAAACCCACAGCAGGAAGAAGAGAGAGGCTCCTTATGTAATCTATCCCGAGATTCTTGTGATCGTTGATTACGACGGCTACAGGTACTTCAAACATCCCTACTAATATTATAAATGCGAAAGTAACTCTGTCAGTCTGTCGGTTACGCTTTCACACCTAAACCACTGAACTAATTTTAATGAAATTTGACACACACAGAGTTGACCTTGAGAAAGAACATAGGATAGTTTTTATCCCAGACTTTTGAAAGGTTCTCTTGGAAACGCGATATAAACGAACTCCACGCGGGCAAAGCTGCGGGTGGAAAGCTAGTTTACAATATCATCCAATTTGTAATCTGTACCCTTTCTTACAAATGTACATTTATTTTATTTCTTGACTAAACTCCTAATAATTTAAAAGGCCACCGACTCTTCTATATGATTCTAAAAAAAAATATTTCTCAAGAGAATATAAATAAAAATTAACAAATATTATAATAAGTAAATATATATCCATAAAATATAGACCAGCTTGTGAATTTTTTTATAACAAGTTTATAAAATAAGATCTATCAGGAATATTTTTATATAATTCATTTGAATGATCACTGCGATGTTCCAAATATAAATATGTTAAAATCTATAATGAATAAATCTTAAATAATGATTTTATAACGACAATTCTCAGGTTACACGGCGGCGACAATTTACAGATAAAGCGTTATTTCGTGTCGTTTTGGAACGGCGTTGACCTCAGATATAAACTCCTCAAAGGTCCGAGGATAAGGATATCAATTGCTGGCATTATAATTTCGAGGGTAAGTAAATGTATTGTTAACATAAAAAGGTTATTTAAAACTTACGTCTTAATGGGAGTAGGTATACTTTGCTGTTAATTGCAAAACTTCAACTGAAAGCAATTACCTATTACGTATTAATAAAAACATAACAAATAAGTAGGCAAAACTCAGACTAGTTTTTAGTTTCTTTCAGACAAATCAAATGTACATAAATCTACTTTTATTAGAAACGTTACATTAAATTATTTTGCTCAAATGGAACTCAAAAATCATAGACTAGAGAAACATTTACTTATTCCTATTTAAATCAAGGAAGTGTGTATTAAACAGATTTTATAAAAAAATCGCGGTTATTTGTTAAATAGCGGTTTAGAAATACAATTATAAGACAACGCGGAAAAAATCAGTCATTAAAATATTAATCACTTGTATATTTTTAACGTAATGACGAATTGGACAACTCTGTTTCGATAAAATTTTATGATCCATAAATGTCGCGGACTAATCAACATACAAAAATTTTCCTCATTCATAGTTTTTAATATTAATTAATATATTTTTCAATACAATTCGTGTTTGTTTTGATATAAAACATCATTATGGTAGAAAATCACTATTTTCTATTATTATTTAGAATTATTTGAAATTATCGTACTCTTTTCATCTTTATTTACTAAAAATAAAACAACGATAGATAACTCTTTTATTGTTTCACAACATTAAAACCTACATCTTCATCTGTCTCTATACACATTTCTTCTAGAAAATTCTTCTTTGACTTTGGATATCCCTCCAATACTGCGTCTATCATATCTGAACATATTCTTTTTCGTTTTCTAAAAATGTATAAATACGCATTACTTTTATGGAAAACTTTGTATATATATAAGTATATAGTCGAAATCTATAGATAATTTTTAATACATATAAACCATATATTAACCTGTATTCCTTATAAAGTTTCTCATGTGTTCCTAATAAATCATTTTTTTCATTCACATCGATGACGTCATTAGACGTACGTAAAGTACACAGTTTAGTTTGTAATTTGTCTATTTTCGTTTTAATTTCATCTATTTGTAATTTTGTAACATCATTTGTCGGCGCTGATATGAGATTTTTAAGATTCGTTTCATTTGCTTTAAGAAGCGTTTTCTTGTTCTCTAAATCCAACGTAATTTTTGTTATTTCTGTGTCGTAATCTGGAAAAATGTTTTAGTATTAAAGAATAGTCTTTATTTTGGTTCAATAATTATTTAAAACTTACCTTCTTTGTCACTATCATCTTCGACGTTATTTGTTTGTAGAGCGGCATAAACTTTTTGTTTTCCGTATAACTTACACTTTATTTTACCGGACTCGCTCAAAGCGTCTAAAGCCTTTTGTACAGCATTTTTTGTGTACGTTCCTCTTAAATTTACTGTAACATCTGCACACGAATACGGCCTGTTAGTACTTGTTAAGTATTTTAATACTGCCTCACTAGCCATTGTGAATATACTAAAATTACGACAATTGTCAAAATTATGCTATTCTTGAAGTTTCATGACGAAAAATTTCCCGCGTAAGTTTTGGACGCAAATGATTTCTTTCATTCAGCCAATTTGAGTTTGCTTTTAAATGACAGTTTGCATCTTACGTTCAATTGTCTAATATTTAAGTTAATGTAGAAATAAAAATTACTTATAAATCATGTATTTAATGTAATAGATATATACATATATCTAGGTATATATACAATAAAAAATAAGAGCCTCTAAAAATTGGAAATATTTTGTCATTATTATTCATAATTTACAATTATTGTTTTAACGTCGTCGTTATCATAAACGAACGGCTAATAAAATAAGTTAGATGAAAGAAACAAGTGAATCCAGTTTTATTTTGCAAAAAAACTGAATTAATTTGTTTAAATTAACAACACCTGCAATACAAATGAGATATTGAACGCTAGGCGGAGTGACCGCTAATATTTTATAATTTGGTAACAGATTTACGATCGTTCTATCAAAAAACAAAGCATTGATTTAATAAATTATTTAAATTAAATATTTTTAAGCAATCGTTTTGTGATGATAATTAATAACTCTAGTGTTCATAGAAGGGGAAAAATATATGTAATATATGATTTCACTATTTTAGGTATTTCAAGGTTGAGATTACTAGTGATTCACCTTTTGCTTGACCTTAACGTGTCTGCAAAAATGTTCGGTTGGTGATAATTATGAACCATTTCATCCAATTATGCTAATTGTTCTTTATTACATTATTTATTTATAACCTACACTATATACTTGATTAGAATTTAGATATGAATTAATACTTATAAATGTCGTCTGTTCTACGACTTTCGATATTACGACGTCATAAACGTTCCAATACTAATAAATATTCAATAATGAACAATCATCTAAAACCGAATCAAAAATAAAGATTAATATAATTAACATACATTATTAATGTGAGTTTAAGATATACCATTTTATATATAGCTTCTATAATCTATGTTCACAAAGGTTTTATTTCAAAATATTGTTCTGTCATGAAAGTGACATTGACAGTTAGTTGTATTATGTGAATAATATTAACCAAATTACTATTTAAAGGGACGCGATGCGACTCCTTATTTGGAAAGAAATCGTGTGGGTCGGGACGCTATAGACTCGGCCGCCGCTCTAACTGACATGGGCAAGTATCTGTTCAGGGAGAGGAGACTGCCAGTCTACGACATCGCTGTTGCTATTACCAAGTGAGTATGACTCAGTCATCAGTGTTTTTATACGTTATCTTCGTTTTAAAACACAAAAAAGAGTTTGTATATAATTTTATTATCACAAAATGTTTATTTCTCATCAAAACTATAGATAAATGCCAACAACGAACGCTATTATCTTAATTAAATATGCATAAGGCAATTGTGTAATTTCAACTACAACAGAGTTGATTATATTCAAATTGGCTCTGTGTGCCAATCTATGAATAAAGATGTCATTGATATTCCGATTAGCGTTCGCATTAAAATAAATATAATATATATATGCAAAAAAATGAAAAGCATAAATCTGCAAATTATGAATATAAAATTTTAACATGTCAAACTGGTTTCCAATTAATTATTACCAATAACATGGAATTATTATTTCTTTATGCAATCATTTCTTTGCCTAAGTGGACTTCACTGGATGATAAACATCGGTAAGTTTGTGATTTTACACTAATTGATTTGGCGCCATTATATCGTTATGTCACGTTTGCAACAAAGTGCGGCGACGTGTATTAAAAAACCGGTAAAAATGTGCTTTAAAAAACCGGTAAAAAAAATGGAATACTGAATGAAGACACAAAAATACTGATTTCACCAACAGGTACGACATGTGCCGACGTCGCAAGGGTGGCCGCTGTACAAAAGGCACAGCTGGTAAATTAATTTTAACCAAAACATTTATAGGTTGCGACTGGTGTTACCATACTCGGCATTAACAGAGGCTTGCGAGTCAAATAATTCGGCTTGTTTTATATTGAATGTATAAGGTTAAGGATTTTGGTAATGGCGCTGAATGTGATAGATTTTAATGTATTGTTTCGTAACGGTAAAGGGTACGAACATTATTTTTAAACCGGATTATAGGATGTCCAATAAATAGAGCATTTTATTTCTATTTATTCAGCCATTTCCGTAACTTTCAGACTAGACATGTGCAGGCGGCAATATGCAAACGATGCGTGCAATAGAGGGACAGCAGGTAGGCGTGTGTCGTATTATTGTTACCCTCAGCACGCCTTTAGTTCATCAAATACCCTCTGTACACGTTATTACACTATGTCCCATATAAATTCCTCTCCCATGTCCGTTTCATTAGCACCTGTGAATAATCTCTATGCAATTCTTATCACAATATCAGTACAATGTATATAAGTCTGTCTGTACTTAAAATATTTTATTTCATTTAAAATACTCTACTATACTTGTAAATTATTCATATTATCGGTACTATCTTAAGCATGTGGTCACTTTTATCCATCAACATGAACGTAAGCATTTAAAATGATTAATTTATTGTTCGTGATATTTTATTGTGTATGTTAAGTCAATCGCCCACATATATTTCGACATGATCGGTTTCAAAAGGCATAGTACATCACTATATCGACAAGAAAATTTCGTAAGGCCGGACCAGTCGGCCCTACCTTACTTAAATGACACGAGGACGTACTTAAAATAAACTAACATATGTATTCAATGACCAAACTGCAGTTAAACATGAATGGAAATATTCAGATTTATACGAAACGACCATTCAACGAAACGCATGCTTTCAAAATGTTAGCCTTGTAAAAAAAAAAATCTAATGTCACTGTCAAATGTCTGTCATTTATTCTAAATCTAATTTTATGTGTATTAATACGACTAATATATTCGCATTACGCTCTTAAAACCTAACAGCATGTATTTTCTAAACTATATAACCTAATAACATAACGCTTGGCATGCGCCTTATGTTATTTCTATTTTATTATCGTTCAGCATCCTCTTGTATGAATCCATCTTTATCCGTACCAAAAACTCCCGAGTCATGTAAGTACTTTCATCACGTAAGTACCATAGACAATTGGCTGTATATCCTTTTTTTTTAATTTATAAAAGATTCTTGCAAAGAGTTTATCTATATTTTTATAACAGGATTTGCATACGTCGGCGGCGCTTGCGTCGTGAATAAACGCTTGGAAAAAGTTAACTCGGTCGCCATTATTGAAGATACCGGCGGTTTCTCCGGCATTATTGTGGCTGCTCACGAAGTTGGACATTTGTGAGTGATGTACCAGCATGTTTAGAGACACCTGTCAAATTATCTTATATCTTATTATTATTATATATATGTTAGAAAGTCGTGTTAGTTACACTATATATAACTCAAGAAACTCAAGGATTTGGTTGGAAATTGCCGGGAGATAGCTAAGAACCAGGAGACGGACATAGGATATTTAATTCTGTCTAATCCAAAAAGAAAACAAACTTAATAAACTTCAATATCTGGTTATTTATGACATAGCATAACAAAGTTCTTCCGATCAGCTATACATATATTACTAATTCCGAAATTATGCGGACGAAGTTGCCTCCAAAAACTAGTTATAAAAGGATATTTAAGGTCTTAATATTAAGTTTTGTTGCTCTAGGCTAGGAGCTGTTCACGATGGCAGTCCACCGCCTTCATACCTCGGTGGTCCGGGCGCGGAGAAGTGTAGGTGGGAAGACGGGTTCATCATGTCTGATTTGAGACACACGGAAAAGGGATTTAGGTGGTCACCGTGCAGTGTACAAAGTTTCCATCACTTCCTAAAGTAAGTATTCATACCAGTCCCAATTTGGACGCCATTATGTACATAACTTGTATAGTACTAAAGAAATAATCTTCTTTCATAATTAATTAAAATTAATAATTTTAACTGTAATTAAAATGCATACAAATTACTTAGGCTGACACCGGAGGCACCAGGATAACTACGAAACATACATATATTATAGTGAGAATTAAATATTAAAACTTATAATCTAGACAAGACTACATGATTGTCCCGATGTTATGATATCAATATCATTCCATAGCTTGTGTGTATCAGGAATCTTCTGGTTCACACGCTTGGTGTTCGTTCCGCGGAGTCAGCAGCGTCAAGAGTTATATATTTATCCATACAACGATGTTGTCCCATTGATGTTCAATTATTTTTAATACGTATCGCTTACGTAACATACAAATGTATATTTTTATTATTTTATTGTAAATATTCTTGTTGTTATTTTCAGCGGCGACACAGCAACCTGTCTCTATAATTCTCCTCATGAGGACGATTCCCTCCCGCGGGTGCTCCCTGGAAGATTACTCACACTTGACGCTCAGTGCAGAAAAGACAGAGGAACTAGGTATGTATTATATATTATTACCGGAATAATATTCGACAGATTAATAATATTAAATTTCAAACAGGTAACTAATATAGACTATATGTATTGTATTTTTATTCAGATATCAGTAATTAGTTGTTTTGTATACTGTTTAAAAAATAAAGTTGTTAGACTAATCTTTTTTTTTGGGAAAGAGTTTAAGGAGTTTTGCTGTCATATAAATTTTGTTGTTTTAGTTACAAACTTCCAACAACTAAGTCGTTATGAATCATACGGAGTTCAGTCATTGAAAAGTCTGGACACTGACATGTTAAAACCATAACATAACTAGTATATTTTATTATTCATACACAACTTTATAAATGAGAAATATGTTAACGCGGATTCCCCCTCTTAAATCATATTTCTTTGCATATTTTCGAATGTCTTTTAAAAGTCAATTGTATACCTATAATATAGGTAAAATTTATCTTTACTAACCAATTATTATCCCTCTCTGTCAATTATATCTTCATACAAAAAAAAAATCATATATCTGTAATAAGATTTAATTTTATTAATCGTGGTCGAGAGCAAACGAACTTTTTTTTATTATTGAGTATCTCATCGTCTTAAACTTCTTTCTTTTTCCCATATTTTTATCAATTCTAAACGATTAACCTCTATTATTAATTCCCAAATAAGTATCTCCCATATTTTTATTTGTACCCACATATATAATACTCTGCTTCTCAGCGCGTGCTTTAAGGACGAGCGCGTGTGTGCGCAACTTTTCTGCTTCGACGCAGCAAGCGGATACTGTGTTGCGTACAGACCAGCTGCCGAGGGTTCGCCGTGTGGGGATGGACAGGTGAGGGTTTGATGAAGAAATATATGAGATATATGAAATACAAGCTGCGCCCAGCGGTGTTACCCGCAGATTTCCGGGATGTAAAGTAGCCTATGTGTTATTCCTGGACGTCAGCTTCCTGTATACAAAATTTTATCAAAATCGGTTAAGCCGTTTGAGCGTGAAGAAGTAACAAACATACACACACTCACAAACTTTCGCAATTATAATATTAGTAGGATATGAGATTCCAATGTGCTTTATACTTTATGGTCTTTGGGAATATGTTATTATGCCCATATGTTCGAAATTATTCCTATACAATGTAGGTATTGTATTG
The DNA here is from genome assembly GCA_916720795.1 of Danaus chrysippus. Classification (NCBI taxonomy): domain Eukaryota; kingdom Metazoa; phylum Arthropoda; class Insecta; order Lepidoptera; family Nymphalidae; genus Danaus; species Danaus chrysippus. Next base: position 4,745,234 of record CAKASE010000066.1, on the reverse strand, counting down.
CATAAAAAGAGCTGTGTCCATGGTTTGAAACCAAAACTGGTTAGCACTGGGAATATGTTTTTATGGTCATATGTTCAGAATTTTTTTCCTATACAGTATAAAATATTTCATTAATAGGGCTTAGTCTATGGTGTAAGCCCAAAACTAGTTATCATTAACTTTATACATATATAGTTAATTTCAATAGAAATTTGTAATCTTGTAGACAAAGCAATTTACCACGATTAATCCGTTCTTACGTACAATAGAATGTCAGTCCTCATTATAATTACATCTCGATGAACTTCACCACTGTTTTTAACAATCTTTTCATCATTAAACAACCGTTTGTGTGTGTGTGTGTGTGTGTGTGTGTGTGTGTGTGTGTGTGTGTGTGTGTGTATTTGTATGTATGTAAATATTTCCTATATTTCAGTACTGCATCAACGGCCGGTGTATTACGGAACATGAGAACATTATACCAGACTACTCTCAACACACTCCGAGCTACGTGAGACCAGAGACAAGTCCGTTCTACGGAAACATCACGAGGTCTGTAATAACGTTTTAGAATTCTATCCATCATTGTAATATATTATTTATTTGGTCGACAGATAATATAAATTAAATAAACGACGTCAAAATACATTAAACAGCGAGATATTTTGATCTCGAGGTTGTTCTCGAGCTAGTTCTATACTAACTAATATTTTTATATACACGCACACAGTACTGAAGCGACCACACAGCCATACGTTAGCACGACAGCACCAGAATACAAACAAAACTATTACAATTTTTACCAAAAGAAAAGCACTGAATTTACCTCAACGACAGCTTCTACAACTACCTCCACTACAACAACGACGATCCAGACTCCTAATGTAACAACAACAACAGAAAACGTAAAACACAACAGCACAACAAAACAGGCAGAAGACATACAAGTGACGGAAAAATCTACAATCAGTACATACCCACCATTCAAATACTCAATAACATCAACGAAAAGTCCCTACGACTTCAAGGATTATATCACAAAAACAACCAAACCCGAACCGAAGCGAGGTTTCTTTGGCAAAGAAGATTTAGATAGTTTCTTCGGGCGTGGGACAACGAAAAGTCCTTTCTCGAACAAAGGAATCAAATCGGTATTCAAAATAGGAACATATTATTCACAAGCGAAATCATCAGACAATTCTATAAGGCCAGATGCTAACTCACAACAAGTTCAAATTGAACCAGCGAGACTCGTCTTCTCTTACCGACGGAATCTGACCTCGGGAGAGCTCATACGAACATAGAAGTGCCATTGGTAAGGCATATTGACCATATTGATGTCATTCTGTCTATCGCCGCATCTCGACAAAACATTCTTCTTACCTATCATCAGCATTTACAGAGTCATTCGTGCATCGTTTTAGAAATATATAAAAACAAGAAATAATACATTTTATATATAACGCAAGTATCCCTTTTCCTTCCCTATCCTTCCTTTAATAAAAAAAAATCCCTCAACGTGTTTGAAAATCAAATTATATGGATACTTTTGGATTTTATAAAAAAACCTTTCTGGTAACGCTGTCAAAGCCAATAGGGCTAACAGCTACAGTCAAGTCGAAATATAAAAAAAACAGCCAACAATTTTGCCGCCTTCTCTTTTACAGCCCTGCAACATATTATATATAAGTAAACGTGTTTAATTTCACACATTATCAAAACATAATCCAAAAAAATATATACATAGCATTACATGAAAAAAAAACTAATATACATTTATGTTGATTTACCTATAACGTGTATTGCAAAAACCATTTTTAATTTCATAGTTTCGCCATGTTTAACACAACATTTAGATTATAGATATTAGAGTAGAATTGTAGATACTGTAGAAGTAAATAGTTTTCATTGTAGAAAATATTGTTCTTTCAGCATGGATTGCGCATGGATCTCTAAAAAAATATTTGCTTATCGATAATTATTGTCTACAGATAATTAATATGGTCGTTTATGTTTTCAGCAGCCGCCATTAGCAAAAACGAGCGGGAAAACTGACGGGTGGTACTGGACATTGGTACCTTGTTACAAATAGTGTCTCAAGTAACAGACTCGATGCAGTAATTTTAATAAAATAACGCGTATAAATATTACCTCGGTAATATTATCTATTACGAATTTGATATGCGAAATATATGTAATATTACCAAACTGAAATGTCAGTGTCACAGTGTAGTGTTACATATTTTGAAATTTCAATGTATATAGGTATACCTTTTGAATTGTTTGTACGAAAGATAATATTATCGACGAAGTAATATTAATATTCTGCGGGTAATAATGTGTTGCACTTGATTGTGTAAGTGTCTGGGGACAATATTGTCGGGCACTAGTGAGTGATATTACAATGTGATTGTGTTAATGAACTATAAGTACATTGTAGATTAGACGATACCGGTTTGAGACGTGGTCTCGATGGTTTTCAAATACCTAGAAATAATATTAGCCTATATATTTTTGTAAGCGGTTGTAATATATCATCGTAGTTAGATTACAAGAGAGAAACTGCCACAGAGTGCCTTTTTATAAATAAGATTAATACTCGTATGATCACACGGTATTGTCTGTATTTTTTATATGATTGAAGATATTTAAAATCATTTATATTTTCAATAACAATTATATGTACTTTTTACATGCGACTGGTTCGCAATTCAAGTGTGATCATGTTCTTATAAATGACTTCTTCTTTGACATAAATTTTTATACTGTTATTTAAGAAAATTTTTAATCTAAAATTATTTATGTTAAATAGATCTGTAATTTTTAAAGTTACCATAGACTAAAAAGGTTTAGAACGTATTTTGGCAATTAGTTTTTTTTTTTAGGAGATAGTGAACTACCAACTGACGTCACTTGCCTGTTGTGTAACTATTTATTATATGCCAATTATTTATGTATGAACAAATCATAAGTTTTCTCCTAAATTTTTAAATCTAAGAAAAAATAAAAAAAAGATCAACTTGATAACTGATTTTTATTTCTACCTTCATTAATTTATTACAACAGTCCCAACACCAACACATTTACAGTCAAAAATTTTTGTAATGTTTATGAAAATTATAAAAAACTGTGTAATATACAGTAAAACATCACTGTGAACTTAGGCTAGGTCTACATGGGTCACACTCATAATATGGAATTATAAAATTATTAACATGTACACCTAGCCTAATTAGTTATTTTTAACTGATAATGGGTGGGCATTAACATTTTTGATTAATAACTTAACCAACATCCCAGCGGACATTGCAGCCATTAAACCAGCGGGCATGAATTTTCTACTGTTGTAATATCTGTAACAAAAAAATCCATTATCAAGCAACACATAAGTGTTAGTGGTTATAAATGTGAAATATATATTTTCTATATGTAAAAATGAAGCCTTGTTTATGGATGAATATTAAAATGTGAAAAGACAAACTTCTGTTTATTGTTATTGCATTTTATTATTTATATGTGTATGTATGCAATATAATCATGGTAATAGGCAAACTGTGCTTGGGATTTTTTTTGTATAATCGGGAAAATAAAAATCACTAAATAAGTTTGACCTTGGTTATAACTTTATGTAGTTTACGATAAATTATATATTACAAACAGACACTTCCATTTTATTAGATTAATAAGAAATGCGTAGCATTAAATAGCTAACCAGAATCAATCTCATAAAGCTTCCGAAAATTTAAGCCAATTGAACATAAAATCCACCAAATGTTTTCAAAAAAAGGTGCACCAAATATTTTCAGAAAAAAGTACAAAGAAAAACAAAAGAATGCGGAATCTAGTTTTTCTATAGGTATGATGGGTATTTTACCTATATCCCATTAGTCCTCCAAGAGACGCTGTAGTACCCAGCATGAGTGAGTAGTTTGAGGGGTCTTGAGATAGCTGATAGGCTCCAATTCCTGATAATAGAATAACGACATTATTGATGATATCTAAGATTTTTGCGAGTATTTATTTAAATAAAATTTAGCTAAAATTTTCAACTTGTCTGTCTGTGATCACGCTTACTGTAAAGGAACCGACACGTCGGGAGAATGTAGTTTTAAAATAAAGAAAAACGCGTAGTAAATCCGAATATTTTTTTTGCTTGATATAAACAATATTGTAAAATAACTTCTGCTGATAAAAAACCAGGTTGGGTGAGTTTCATTTGAGTTAAATATCAACTTTTCTATAAGTAATGAGAATTATTTATATTATCAATAGTAATCATTTTCATGATAGTCACAAATATAATATTGTGCTGGTAATGAAAACAGCTATTTTATAGCTCTTTTTATCAAGAGTTAATTCTGTAGTAATGAAATCAGCAAGTATTTACACATACATTCATTGCAGACTTATCAGAAAATTTGCAATTTACTATATAAAGTATGCTTAGATTGTATAACTATATGCTACTTAGAATTTATTAACTTTCAATATTACCTAAAATAGATCCAAAAATGATTCCGGCACCGAGGGATGGAATTGAGCCTGAAAATTGAAATAACAGCAATTAGTTGGTATAAATATATTTTTCACATGTTATAGTAAAAATATGTAGAATACAACAAATATTAAAACTAATTGTATGTCTATCTTTCCAAAGAAAATAATTCATTATAATATTATGATAATGTAAGACGACATAGCCTGTTCTTTCCTTTCTTTTAACCTTCCTTAAACATCTTGTACCAACAAAGTAACCATGTTTTCTGTCATCAACACTTTAGAAGATAAACCTTGAAGGCAAGAATAAACAACAGAAAATATGGCATACTAGTGACGGAAATTCACTTCTACCTTAACATTTTATGTCTATAACCCAACTTAGAAAGATTTTATGAACCTCAAAACAGTTTTCCTAAGCAAGTTGGTTAACGAAGTAATGATTATTATCATAAATCACATACAGAATGCATATTATATAGGGATATATTTATACAGAGATAGTTCTTGGGCTTAAATTTAATGAAATAAGCAGAATATTGATAGTCAGATTTATAAGTCACTTGGTATTTATTATTTAATATTTTGTTGTCTGTGAACATGCATAAAATCATCTAAGTTATTATATTTGTTTATTTTATATGATAAACATCTGGAACTTCAACCAATTTTAATCAGTTATGGTTAAATTAACTTTACTTAACTTTTTAATTATGCAGCATATAACCGGCGCGAATTCTTTCACTAGGACAGGTAAGGATGTATTTATACAACATACCTATACACGCTATAGTTTACGTTTGATATATTTATATTTCCCGCCCGGTTAACAGGTTAAATATAAAGTTTAAGATTCAGTAAAATTTTTACAAGCATTAAGTATCCTTATTATTTAGGTTATATATCTGAGGATAATTATTGATAGCCCAAAGACCAAACTATGATCCAAGTGAGAATAGTTAGAGGATATAGCTATTTTTCATGAATAGGGTATCCAAAACATATTTAAAATTCACCATAATATTATACATGGTGACTGGTGAATTACTATCGATACTTGAGGATGTGATATTTGACGATCATATATGACAAAATAAAAATTAATATAACATAAATATTAATAAACTTCGAAGTAAAGTTAACCTAAAGTTATGTAATTAATTACGCATCGTGTGAACACCCTACAGATTAGGTATACACACACACTCACACATACGCGCGCGGCGGCGTTGTGTTGTATCAGCACGCCACCGCACGCGTCCACACTTGGAACACTTGGAATGTGTCAACACTTTATTTATTTATATGGAAATTTTGTCAAAAATTAAGTGCCTATTTTTTTTACATAATTCGAATGAGAATCATGTACCGAGTATTCTCCTTAAATATTGATAGTAATTCACCAGTCACCCTGTATAAGGATTAAAATAATTTTTAATAAATGACTTGTATCAACTTCCATATTATATGATTGTTACATGTCTTGACATTATTCAATAACATCTATGGTTTGAACATAAATATTTTCTTAAACACAGAAGTCTTGTTTTCTATAAACATCAAATATTATGAATTTTATGCCAAACAATGTATCTAGAACACAATTTTAAAAAAAGGCAATACAAAGAACTTTTATATTAAAATTAATATATTTTTAATTTATTGTAAATTTGGCTGCAATTTTCTGTTGACAATTTTTTTTTATAAAGCTACATATATATTTAATATACCAAAGTTAATAGTAATACTTTATTGTCTTTTTAATGTTGGTGAGAAAATTGTTATGAAATTAAAACTTCAGGAGTTATCAGAATGATAATTCAATACATGTGATAAAGTAATAGCGATAAGTGTTTTTTCATATAATAACAAAACGAAATAAAAATAGAGGTGCAAGATGCAGGTCTAGTTATACACGGAGAATTCGATAGATAAAAATTTAAATATATTTTTTTAATGCAAATCAATCAAACATCGAAACCTCACCTGCTTTAGCATAACCCATAATTCCACCTGCAGCTACCGTTGCGGCATATGCAAAACCAAGGATATCGACTCCCATTTTAAATTAAAATTAAATATTTAATAAATTTAAATAAAAGGCGTAAGGCTCAAACTGCAAAGTACAAAATTATAAGTTATAACTATGTATGACAGTTAGACGACTGCTGATCGCTGATGTTTGACAACAATTGACAACTGACATCGCTATTACATGAATAAAATAGAATTCACGAGATGACAGTACAAAAAATTACAAAAACTTGTAACAATCAATTTTATTTAAGAAATCTGTATAGCATTATATCTTTTCTCTTTATACATATTGATTGTTATTAGTATTTACACACAAGAAACATGTTTTTATTGCACTTAAAAATTATATAACGTAGCATCATGGAAATAGCTTTTCATAATGTAATACTACCAAAAACTATTCATGAATAATAAATATTAAAATATACATTTAATTAGCACTTATTTTAAACTTATTTGATGTTTTGAGGGTAATATAATGGATTCGAAAAATAGATTTTTGTAAAAATACTTCTATTATTTCAAAGATGCCTACCAATTCAAACTATTTAAATAATGCAGATACTTAATTGTTGTTATTATTTAAAAGTTAATAAAAATATTTTTTTTAGTTTTCTATTGCCATCTTATTCAATTTTTGTGGATTGTGTAATCTGTACAAGAAATAGGATGTCAAAAATTATGCCGTTGACACTTGACTTGTTTAAATTTTAAAAATTAATACCTACTTTTGGTTTCAAATTTATGCTTAGCCTAAACAACAAAAAAAATCACAATTAGGTACTACAGAGTAATAGTAAGCATTCTAAAAGCATTACAACAAAACTGGTGAAAATTAACATATAAAATGTAGAGCTAAATTTACGCATATTTCGTCACAGTTTAAAATAGTACGTCATTTCGGATGAAGATATAATACTAAGTATCATTATGACTGTACAATTTTGCAAGGCCATTCGGATTCAGTTTATAAACTCTTTTAGTAGCACGCGAACGTAATTCACACTGAAAGAACACACCAAGCGGTAATGACAAATCGATAGTTTACTTTAACAAAGTGAATTAAACGTTCCAAACATGTTGAAGAGTGCGTCTAAAGTTACAATTAATACAGGAAATGTTCTAAATCTGATTGATATTAAGAAAAAAGCTGGACAAAATGTGACTGAAGAGGTTAGTCAGTTGTTTCATTATTTAATATTTTAAATGTTTATGGTATATTTTATTTGCTATAGTTTATAATCCAACGTATTTTTTTATGTTTTTGCTATGGTGTTTTATACAATTTTAAATATTTTAGAAATTGATAGCATAAACAAATAATTTAATTTTTGTAACATGTAATCCTTTAATTGAGGTCTTTAGTTATCGTCTTACGTAATAATATATGTACGACTATATAAAAAATATATATTGTTCTTCCTTATATTTCTAGAAATAACAATATTTTTTCTTGAAACGATACCAACATAATTATAACATACAATTTGCTTTCATAACATCCCATAGCTGTTTCTCAAACAATCATGTTTGCTGAATTAGTACTTGTGAATTGTAGTACTTATAAATATTGAAGTAGACCTTGAAGTTAAACATATATTGTATAATACAACTATAGTAGTTGTAGTATTATTTCATGAATAGAAAAACCTTAAAATTATGAATTACCAATCTAATGATATTTTATTAACAAAATTATTAAGGCTATTGTGTTTTTGTGTCAATTGTAAATTAATACACATTTTTAAGTAATTATTAATATGGATATGCATTTATAGAATAAATTATAAATCACTTGATTAATAGTTAAGGTTAGTGTATGTTAAATAGGTGAATTTAAAGTTAAAGTTAACACAAAGTATAAATTATTTATGATTTATAATTCCTAAGTACATTTATGTTCATTATTGATTTATATGTATAGATATTAATTTTATTTGATAGAATAACTGTGTTGGAATACTAGTTTGGATATACCTAATTAAATAAATATTTAATAATGGTTAAAAATAAAATTCCTTTACTATATTTGAAGTTAAAAGCATATTTAGTTACATATCACTAAATAACTTATTTGTTGAAATTTTTTTCTAAGAACATAATTAAGTTTTGTTATAAAAAGGTTTTTAATTAATTTTTTTTGTGTTTTCAGTTATCAGAAAGCATTAAATTAACACTATCAGAATGGGGAACACAGAATGGACATGCATTACCAAACGGTTCAAATGCCAACACTTCGACGCAAGCAAATCTGGTACTATTGTCTACCGATTCCAAAACCGTCTTGAACATAACCAGACCTCATGATGATGTACAGAATAAAATGGCCGAAGAGGAGAGGAAGAATCTTAAGATTGGTGTAAAGATATTCATCAATGAAGACAGTACGGCTGATTTGAGAGAGTGTTTGGATAGTGGTAAGTTATTTGGACATTTAATTATACATTTTAAAGGATATTAATATATTATGTTTATGAATTATAATGATATATCAATAATATGTTAATGATACATTAATCATTATTAAACTATATAAATGGTATACAATTATTATCATACCATTGTTAATAGATGCAATAATTTGCATTTGTTGTATATATGTCATTTTGTATATGTTTCTTTTATAGATAAAAAGAATTCTAAACACTGAATTAAGATGAGAATTATATATTGTATTTATTTATTGTTATGGTTCTATAAAATTTAAAAGGACTTTGAGCTGAAATTACATTATAAATATCTCTTAAAATGTATTGTTATGAATGAATAAATAATTGAACATATAGATAATAATAATTAAAAAGTATATTCAAATACAGTTATTACTGTATGATGAAAATATTTTAATACAGTTTATATATATATTAAACAAAATTTTTGAAACCAAACATTTAAATGTCATTCATATATTTTCTTTGTCGTTTTAAGCCGGTTTCGTAAATATTTTCTTTTATGCCAATATTCAAAACATAGACAATATAAAAATGCATGCTACACTTAAATCTAATTGTCTTTAGAAGATACATTATGTAAATTATGTGTTTATGAATCAATGAATTTTGCATAACTATAGTTTTTACACAATTAAAATAATAATCTAACAGGGTGTGACTAAGATTTTTCCTTACTTTGCATATTGTTTTCCAGTAATTAGAATTTTTATTTAAAATTTCAGTTAAACTTCTTTCATTGTGTATTAATTAAATAATTATAAGGAGTATTCAAGTCATTCAGTTTTTATGATTTGATTGTGAGTTGCAAATGCCAGTTTTATATACAGATACCAGCATTCCAAGTAATGCCAAAACAAGCTAATGCCAAAATGCCATTATGAAATTAAATATAACAAGATGTTATTAATTCTCTACTGCACAAATCATGTTTCCTTAAATTATTTACTTAAACTTAGTAACAACACAACACAAAAATGTGTAATAACAAATGGACCTAAAGACAAAAGTCTTCAACACTTCAAATCAGGAAAAATATGCAATAAAAAATAAAATTTTTATATCATCCGTGAATAATAATGAATGCCTACTTGTAACTGATAAGAGAAATGTTTTCTGATAACACATACAAAGGAATATTTTAAATATTATTATTATAAAAATATACACACAGAATTAAATGTTATCTTTTAATAGTCCGATACTTATTTATGGAAAATTCATCACATAAATTATCTTGAAAAATGATTAAATTGATATAAGAAGGTATCTTCTTCTCTTATATATAAAAGAAAGTCATGTTAGTTACACTATTTATAACTCAAGAATGGCTGTACGGGTTTGGCTGGAAATTTATGGGGAGATAGGTTGGAATCAGGAGACGGACATAGGATACTTTTTAGGAATTTGTTCAACCAAAAAAAAAAATGAAAATAAAATTCAAAATCTGTATATTTCCTGCCTCTAAATTGAAACAGTTCGCCCGGTCAGTTATACATTTCTAATTAAGAAACTATCGCGGATAGAGTCGCGGGCAAAAGCTAGTTTTATATAAGAATTTGTTATTTTAATGTCATAATACAATGAATGATATCATTTTTTATATAAAGTTGTGGAGGTCATAAAAAAAATGACCCTCACAATCTAATTTCAGTGAAATCGAACTGGTTATTGGACTCGTGATAATATGTAGTTTGATCAAGTACAAAAAAAGCAGTATTTCAATTTGGTTATATAGTTATTGAATTGAATTTGTTCGAAAATAACACTAATATGATTATTTTCGTATATTTATTTTAGTATAAATAGCATATTGATGGTTTTAAATTTTTACTTGCATACGTCATAACTAACTAACGTGCGAAGATTTATGAATGAAACATTTAAAAATTGTGTTTAATTCGACTATGCGAACCCCTGGTAGGGGTACTGAAGAATAAATAGTACTTTATTGTTGATTTCCTCATGTTATCCGTATAGCACTATTTTTATATTAACTTAAAATTTAAATTCTGTTATCACTCATCTCGTCTTCCCGTGATCACGATTGCCAAAAAGTAGACGAAATATATATTAAAAAGTACGGTCATCGTTCATAAATAATAGTTTTATTCATGCATGCAAGCAAGCCAGGATTCGTGCATGCATATGCTTACTCGCTAATTGGATAACTAAATATATGTAGCATACTAGCTTTCTGCCCGCAGCTTCGCCCGCGTGGATTTCGGTGATATCACGTTTCCAAGAGAATCTTTTTTTCTCAAGGTTAACTATATGTCTGTACCAAATTTCATTAAAATCTGTTCGGTGGTTTAGGCGTGAAAGCGTAACAGACAGACAGACAGACAGAGTTACTTTCGCATTTATAATATTAGTAGGGATCATGAAAAGTAAAATGTTATTATGAAAAATAAATAATAATATTGCATAACATAATCGTAATGATTACTCCGACACCTCAACATTAAATGTATTGATATCGTACTAATTTTATTGATAAGATTTTTGTATATCCTAAGTATAATGAAGATCTTTATCTATGACGTTCACTTGTTTGTAAAATTATCTGTCAAAAAATATTTTTATCGTACTAATTTTCCCTGTATTTGTATTTTGGCAGCCTATTTTTAATCATATGATATGTTTTAGTAAATTAAAAAAAAAAGAAAATGTCAAATAAAGTTTTAATTTTCAATCTTTATTTAATTTTCAATCTAGTAATATATGTTATTTGAAATTCTGTTTAATAAATAAAAATTACTATGTATTATCAAATGATGTGATCATTTTCTCATATTATATCAATACTTAATTTATTGTCTTCTATATTTTTATACCAAAATGTTTTTCACGTCAATTTCACTTTATATAAAGCAATAAGTATTACTTCGTCACTGAAATACGTAATTCTGTTGCAATCTAATATCCTTATCTCAACGAATGTTCCTATAAAATGACTAAACATATAAGACCCTTGTATAGATAATGATTAGATCTATATCTATATTATCTATACTATTATATGCTATCATAGTCACAATATATATCTCAACATAAGCAAAGTCGGAGTAAAATCATATATGCATATATATTTTTCAGTATTCTCAGCACTACGAACAGAACACATAGAAAGTGTCATTCTCTCCTACAATCCAGATATATTGCATAGAGATGACGGCAAAGATGAAAATCATAAAACAGCCTTCACAAAAGCTTCACCGATATCACTAGGCAGCAATGTTGGTAAGATATTATATCTTTATAGATACAATATACTTAAAGATAAAAGAAAGATACATATAATACAATTTAGTTTCACTAATATTGCTAATTTTTATGTTAAAAATTGATTCAGAATCATAAGTATATATTTATAGCATTTTATAGTTATAAATGTATGTGGTTGCAGATAATACTGTTAATTCCCTAGATAAGACCTTATATAAAATCATTACTTTATATTGCAATACTGTAGTTTATATGTTGATAGTGTATGCACTAAGTGCTTGCTTCTTGATACTTAAATTCTAGTGTTTTAGTTAAAATTTAATTCCGTCTTTATCAATACCCTGAGGCTGTTTCTTCAAATTGAACTCCTGGTATCGGATACATTATAAAAATAAATCCAATATGTAATAACAATACAATGTATTCCATTATAGAGTACAAATAACTAGATAAGGGTTGAAAGTATTATAAAAAAATATTTAACAAAATTTTAATATTATTGAGCTGTTTAAAAAAAAAACGAAAAAATGATGGTCTTTATATATCTTGTTCTTATTTGAACATCAAGCAAGAGATCTCAAACTTATTTTGTCTACTACCCATATTGAGAGTAAATTATTTTGTAGCATCTATTTTTTCATCTATAGGAAAACTACTATAACTTATGTTTTTTTTTTAATCTAAATTTATTGCTTGAGGGTAAGGTATAAATAGATGTACACAGGGGGTAAAAGACACAAGAGAATTAAAAAGTAGACACAAGAGATATAAAAAGTAGACACGTTAACATATGTTTGTAAAAGTAATAGATGTTTAAAAGACTTAAAACTATGTGATGAAACGATGAAGAGCCCGAGGGGCTGGAGGGCTTTTGCGATTTGATACAGCGGTCCTCCAGCTCCCAAGTGCAAAGGGTGATGATGAGGATGATTGATGAACCTTATACTAACTTAAAACTAACAGTCTGAGCCGATAAATGTATTAATATAGGGAAGTATAACTTATGGTAGCTAAATGAAATTACAAATCACCCTAGTCCTCACATCACGTAACCTCCCATTTTCTTTCTGGGTCTCTTACCGCCCCCTTTAGACCTTAAGAGCTCAATATCCCCCCACTTTGGGAAAGGTTCATATGTAGGATAATATCAATAGCAATGTTTGTAATTAAGAGAAGTTTTAACTTAATATTTCCAGCTCGTATATCAAGTAACGAAATGGAGGCAGACAACGAAGCTGACGCGAGGAAATGTGAAGCGATATTACCAGGGATTAAGATACTGTGGGCTGTGTTGGAAGATTATGTGAAGGAAGGTAGGGACAAAATAATTGTAACTGTTAAAGAAAATCTATACTTATAATAAATCTGTATAGCGATCAATTCTGTACATAAAATATATTTAAAAAATAACTATCAAGGGGGGCTTAGGGATCGCTACTGATGCCAAAAATGCAATCAGTAAAATTTTTATCTGTCTCTCTGTCTGTATATTCGTTATGGAAACAAAAACTACTCGACGGATTTTAACGAAATTTGTCACAGTTATTCTTCATACTCTTGGGCAGGTTAAATTATGAAATAAGTATCAATATTTGATGATTTTTTGCAAATTTTTATGGTCTTACATACTGTTATTTGGGACTAAATCAAAGCAAATATTTTTTTTTTTTTTTTTTTTTTTTTTTTTATGTGAAAGGTGGCAAACGAGCAGACGGCCCACTTGATGGAAGGTGGTTACCGTCGCCCATGGACATCCGCAACATTTTGTTGCGGATGCCTTGCCAACCTTGTTTTTTGGGGATAGGAAGGGGTGGGAATAAGGAAAGGAAAGGGTAGGAATAGGGATAGGGCAACCGGCTCTCTCACTCATCAGACGAAACGCAGCCAGTAAAGGCTACTTCACGCCGATCTTCTGTGAGAGGGTGGTACTTCCCCGGTCGAGCCAGCCCATGTTCGAGCTGTAGTAACTCACCACAGCTAGGCTCTACCACCTTGAAAATATTATTAATATATGTGAATATGATAAATTTTTTTGGTATGACCATTATGTAATGTTAAAATTATAAGCCTGAAATTACCAAGCCGTTTAGCAAGCGTGTGATTAATGCTCAAACCTTCTCCATGTGAGAAGAGTTTCAGCATTCGCTGTGATAGAATGATAATCCTACTAATATTATAATTCCGAAAGTTTGTGTGTGTTTGTTACTTCTTCACGCTCAAACGGCTGAGCCGATTTTGATTTAATTTTGTATACAGGAAGCTGACGTCTAGGAATAACATATAGGCTAATTTATATCCCGAAAATCTAGCTAATCTAGCTAGCTAGTGATATATATTCCTTAACCCATCTGTTTCTATCAGGTCGCGTGCTCCAATTAGGTGTAGCGGATGTAGGAGGTGGTTGTCTTCGTAAGCTTCACGCGTGGGCTCGTGTAAAGCCAGCCATAGCCCAAATAAACCTCGCCTCATGTTGTGTGGTCCCGCCGGCGCTACACGCCTTCTGCAAGGCCAATGACGTGCAACTCCTCACTCACGCTGACCCACCAGGTATGCATGCATATGCATAGAAAATTATTTTCAAAGGAAATCATATTGTGCTCGGACATAAAGAGTAAGAATGTTATGGACAAATAATAATTGTTGTATTGAAAGTTATTAGTTTAAGTCAGTGGCGGCTGTACCTTAAGTGCGCCCGTGCGCTGAACCACCAATTCAAAATATTTAAAAATTACAAAATATTATGTCATCTTAATTTTTAAATTACCATTTTAATATTTATTTTTTAAACATACAAAAAGGTATAAAAAATTTAATTTGTAATTATGGTCAAAAAGTTTGAGCGCTTTACTAAACTCATATCGTGCGCTCCGACGAGTGCACGAGGACTGCTAATACATCTTGTATGAGACACGCATCAATACGCCTGGCGCGTGAGACAAAAGATAGTTCATAGAAATGCACCGAGTAACGAGTCGGTTCTCGCGCGCCGCACGAAGCGGCCGAAGGTTACCGAGAGCACCCGATGTATGACGTATTGAGCCGGCCGGCAAGGGGCCGGCCGAAAGGATGGGTGCTATGATTGACATTTCGTTAATCGTTATTGGTATTGTTTCAACTTTCACTGTATGCGTGACGCGTTAATTCGTTATTGTTTATAATTATTTCCGTAATTCGTTTTAGTTTTTATTTCGTTCCTATAATAGAACTTTTATTCTGTACTGTGTTTTTTATTAGTTGAAAATGAGTATAAATATTGATTATATTAAAGAAAATAACAAAATTTTTCAAAGTAAACTGAACATAAAATTGGCCGGGCCGCCACGGCCCTTTTTAAATTTAAAACAAGAGTGTAAATCGAAAAATAAAGCATTTATACGAAGTTTTAAAAGTGAAATGTATAATAGAAAGAAATGGTTGTGTGGATGTGAGCGTCTTAATGCATTCTTTTGTTTTCCTTGCATTATTTTTGGCGGAGAATCGATTTGGACAGAAACTGGAATCAAGGATTTGACGCATTTAAGTGAAAAAATAAAAAAACACGATTCTTCACAAGTACACCTACAAAATGTAATGAGTTTGTCTGTGTTAGGCACAGTCGATATTCGTAATCAGCTAGATTCTGTGTATAGAAGTAATATCCAAAAGTATAATAAACAGATGATAAAAACAGATACATTTTATCACGTCTTATCGATTGTGTCAAGTTTTGTGGTGCATTTGAGTTAGCTTTGCGAGGTCACGATGAAACTATTGAGTCCAGTAATGCTGGAGTGTTTCGTGGATTAATAGACTTTGTATCAGAGTTGGATATAGTTATGAAGGAGCATCTATACTATACCAATGACTTCAGTAGAGAGCGAGCGATGTTTTTCGACACTGAAAAGAATCAAAACTTTTCTCAGAAATACCATGTCTCAGGATCGGCTAAATGCACTTTCTGTGCTTAGTATTGAAAAGAAATTTATAGAAAAAATACCAGATTTTAATAAAAAGGGTGATAGAACATTTCGCTACAGAAAAATGTCGTCGCATCGATTTAATGTACAAAAAATAAACATATTTTATGTCAATTGTTGTTTTTGTCAATATTTTAGTAAAGTGAACCACCAGTTCGATAACCCACCAGCCGCCACTGGTTTAAGTACAACATTTTCTATGACACTTTCTATGTGTCCTATAAAAGATTTTAATTAGTTAATGAATGTATAAATTAGTATGGAAATTGTAATGCTATTAGCATTATAAACATATATACAGGGTGACTGGTGAATTACTATCGATACTTGAGGACGTGATATTTGACGATCATATATGACAAAATAAAAATTAATATAACATAAATATTAATAAACTTCTAAGTAAAGTTAACCCAAAGTTATGTAATTAATTACGCATCGTGTGAACACCCTACAGATTAGGTATACACACACACACACACATACGCGTGCGGCGACGTGGTGTTGTATCAGCACGCCGCTGCACGCGTCCACACTTGGAACACTTGGAACGTGTCCTCACTTTATTTATTTATACGGAAATTTAGTCAAAAATTAAGTACCTATTTTTTTTACATAATTCGAATGAGAATCATGTACCGAGTATTCTCCTTAAATATTGAAAGTAATTCACCAGTTACCCTGTATATGTATATATATGTGTGTGTGTGTGAATCTTTAGTAAGATTATAACTTATCAATACCTTGTAAATCAACACTAAAGTTTATACAGTATTAATCTACAATTAACCTAATGAGATATTATTAAATTGTTATATATTTAAGAATTAACGATTTTGTAAGTGGAAAATGCCAAAATCAGCATGCAAATAACAATTTATTAAGAAATAAAAACACAATTTAAACTTTTCCCTTCAATTATTGTACTTGGCTGTGTGCTACGGTTATATAAAGATATTGAAATTAATTTTATTAGCAATTAGAGCTATTAATTGGCAATAAGTGACTTGAGAGTCTATAAATAAATACGAAATAGCTGTAAAAAATGTTTAACTGCAATATAATTTATGACATGACGGCAATTCTGTAATGCTAACTAGATATTAATATAAATGTAAATAATTGCAAGTAATATATAAACATATATATCATGTTTATGGGCTTAAAATATAGTTTGTCAAAATGATATGAAGGTTCTAATTTGGTTGATATTGAATCTCTCAATGAAATATATAAATAGAATCAATTATTAAGAAAGAGCAGTACAAAACATTACAATCACATCAGCCAAGAAATTTTAAGATATTGAGATACTATTATTGTAGTCTAAGTTACTAAATAAGATAAAGGATTTGTAGATAAAAAAATATTTAATAGATATTCCACAAGACCTACATTTTAACAAATAGCCTGACAATTTTTTTATAATGACAATTTTTATTGTAACATGACTATCAACAAATCTAATAAGATGAATCTATAAATTTAGATGAATATTATATTAAATAAATTCTTCTTCTTCCTGGCAATTTCCCAGCTTTAGCCAGGGTCTGCCTATATATTAAATAAATTATTCTGCACTATCTATCTATTACTACTAATTGGCCAAAAGAAATCTTGTTCCAAGCCATAGTTTCTTCCACATACACAAATATTGTTAATATTAATGTCTATAAAAAATCTCCCTAACATATCCCAGACGAACTTTTGACATAACATTATAGTAAATTTATGAATCAATTATGTACCAATTAGATATTTAAAAAACTCAGTATAATCTATATATTGAGAGAATTTCATGTGTTAAATTGTGGGAATGAAACTTTATATACGTACATATGTAGTAATTATTTAGTGTTTAATTTATCACTACTTGTAAAAAAATTACCTTAAAAGTCTTTAATATATTAAGTATTTCAGCTTAAACTTTCCTCTGATAATCTGCTTCCAATGTAGATATATGGAATTATTCAATGCTTGTTACGAGGATATGCACTATTTCTGACGATATATTATTATTTATTTATTTTTGCAGATCTATTAACAGTCGCAGCTATTAAAGCAGTCTCTGAAGCCGGTTGTGAAACATTGGATTGGTGCGCAAGATACCAGGTCCATATAAAATGTAGAGGAGTTCTGGCTTTGAAGGGATATGTATGCAAGGCAACCATAGATAATAAGAAATAATATAAATAAAATATATGAACTATGATACACATTTATTATGTACCGAGTACTTATGGCCAGTTATCAATATGTATGGTTACCCTACTATGTGATAAATACCGTGGAGGTATTAAAAATGAATTGAAAATCCTATGAATTGATATAAGGCTTAAATAATTGTATAATCTACAAAAATTAGATATTTATATCATATTAGCGACTTTTTGAATGTATAAACCAGCATAGAGTATTTATTATAAATACAAAATTTTAAATTTTAACTAGCAACATATAAATGTAATTCTATTGTAGGTATAGAATATTATTTGGAGAATATTTCAAGCAAGCCTTTATATGAAATGGTATTTGAAATACAGATATTTCTGCTACTTAATTTAATATGAATAGTATTTTATTTAAACATTCCTCAAAAATTAATGTATTAAAAGACGGTTTTTATAATGCATTTCTATTTATTGTAATAAAATTTAATATTTATATTGATAATTCATTTCTGAAAACCTAAATAATCTCAATACTTGAAGTAATTAATTTTTTATATGAAAAAGCTTATACTGTATTTATTTTATTATTTAAAATTCTTCACATATTTATATTTATTTAACTTTAGTATTGCCATTTAAAAATATTATCCCTACTTCAGGTTTATATGTTTTGAGATTTGATATAAATTATAATATTTAATAACACTATATTAAATTAAAAATTAATCTTTGTTTTATGAAATTAAAGTTATTTATAAATAAACTGATTTTTATTTAGTAATTTCTTATTTGAATAATTTCATGTACAAATTTAATTGCCAACGAAAAAAATGAATATAGATTTTTCTTGGCTTAAAACACAACGTGTTTTAAGCCAAGAAAAAGTGTTTTTTAGTTTTTTTTTAAACTATTATTTATTACTATGGCGTTTTACTAATGTAACGCAGCTATCTACGTTCCTTTAAGGATTTGGTCCACTCGATTCAAGAGGGAGCTTATAAGCATTTTCACATTCCCAATTTGCTTCAAGTGAGTTAAAACAGCTTAGTCACTAATGCCAGTAGCTAACTCTTATGTGGTTTGAGATGGATCCGTTTGCAAAATAGCCTTCAATTTTTCATTATTATAGTGGAGATTACGAAATACAATAATTTTTTATATCAGAAACCAGTATTTTGTTTTAATTTTTTTTTTTTAAATAACTTGACCTTTTTTCAAAAGATAAATGCAACCAATATAGACAAGATCTCTTTTATCTAGATACGATATCGCAATTTTAAACCTATTAATTTTATATTATTCTAGATAACATATCGTGTCTAGACGATTTGATAGTGATCTTATGTAGTATTTTTATCACTTTCTTATGATTAATTATGTGTAACATAGAAGTTACTAAGCAAATCCAGTGAAGACATTATATCTTAGTAATAAAAGAAACTGGAACGCATTATTCCGTAGGTTGGAGGTTGGATTCTTGCTTACATCGATGTATATGATTATCTATATTTTCTATTTTAAGTCGAGTTATGTAGGTTGATAATCCCTTTGCTTAGTCTTTTTGATGTGTCAGGAGAGTCCTTGTTTCCGTTGATGGTGAAATCAGTATCTACGTAGCAGCGTATTCATCCTTTTCTTGAAGACAACCAAATAATTAAAAGGAAACAGATTCAGACAAAGTATTCTAACCCATTGCTATACGCATGAGGAATATCCAAGAGTGCTGCTTTGTCTACAGTCTTAATAAGGTCTACAGAAATAGATGAAACACTATACGTTTGGTTTCCGATGATAATAAGGTTAAATAGTGGAGCTGAAGATGTAATTGCTTAGTATAACCAGGAGGTATTTATGTATTTGTACCATAGTTTCAAGATCCTCCCCAAGCTTTTGATTCTTATACTATGTTGATGTTTATTTATAAATGGACATGTATCTGTGTTTAGTTGGACGATGCAGAACATGTTTTAAGGATAAAAACTATAGTTGTTATATAATTTTATACCAGCAGTTACACATAAGTTGAAATATGAAAAATAACATCTTTGTGTTGTGTTGTCGTTCAATCATATGTATAATGGTTTATCGGAACTTGTCTAAGATGAACCAATTAAATTATAGCGCCTTAGCTATTTCAATAAACATGAATTATACTAAAAGTTTCATTCAGTATATTCTTACAACTTACCGTCAACCATTAAAGAGTTGTACACTGGACCCACCAAAATTTATTAACGTATAAAATATTCGTATGCAGTGTGACGAAGATACTTGTGCTAAGCATACAGTATTATAATTGAATTAATAATTACAAGTCTATATAATATCAATAATTCTTTATCCTCGTCTGAAGCTGAGTTCGTAACTTTTATAAGTGTTGGTCACTGAATTTATACAAAACAGATAAACCCATAAAATACAAAACCCATTTATGGCATGGACCATAAAATTTAACTATTTTATAGGACCACCCTAGAGCGAATAGTTAAATGTCAATTTAAATTCAAAACCGTGTATCAAGTAGCAACGAAATGAAGCGAATAACTTAATAATCGTATAAAATAAAAAGGGGTTAGCCGGAAACAGGATATTGCCTTCCGCGGCGACCCTACGCTTCCTATGAATTTTTTATGTTGGCAATTGTGGATTCTGTCATCACTGATAGTATTGACGCCGACAATATCTTGTATCTTTAAATTAATACTCTTTAATATTTATTAAGATATGCAAAAGATAATAAATTGATTAGTATACGTAACAGATTAGTCTCAAGTAAATGATTTTAAAATCCATAAAATAGATAATAAAAGGAATATTATAATTCCTTTTTTTATATTGAAATAAATATGTTTTTTAAGTATTTATAAATATCTATATCTATGTGTGATTGCCTGTGGATCACTTTCGTAAACATTCCATAAGTAAATGGCAATCTGGTAGAAAGTTGGATAAAGCTATTGACTCTGAATTGTTCTAGAATAGTTAATTAATATCTTCTATTAAGTATGAATTGCAATATGATTAGCACAAGTTTGTATTAAGGTACATACGAAGCGTTCCCCGTTTATAAATAAATATTCTACGTTAATATTATAATGTGCAAGGATTAAAAAAACTATTAAAATTTCGTATGTAGTGTGACGATGGAAATTGGGGTAAGCCGTAAGGAAAAACACTCCATAACTATCTACAACATGTTAGGCAGACCCTGGCTAAAGTTGGGAAATTGCCAGGAAGAAGAAATAAAGATATAAGTAAAATTTTGTAATAAATGTTATTATACAAATAAATAAATACCTACTGGCAACATACTGTTACGTGTTTTTGATACTATTGGGCTCAAAAAAACTTTTGATACTAAGACGAAAGCTTATTTTAATTCATAAAATTGCTATATTCCTACCTTAATCGAATTATCGAATAAATGTTGCACAATAGAGAGTTATGGAAAGCGGAGGAAATTGTGCGGAGACAATTTTGGCGAGATCTGAACACGCTTCACCGTGATACGTAGGATCGGCAGAATATGAAGAAATACAGATTATAATAATCATTATATAGATATGAATTGAATTGAAAATAATATAATTAATATATTAATTATAATTTAAAAAGTAAATCTCATTTGTTAGAAAAATAGTAAATTTTTTACATAATTATTTTGTTTCATCTTGTTGTGTTATAAAATATCTGATTCTGAAATGATGAGATCGATCTAGGACTTTTTATATAGATGACAAATATTTTAAACACTAAAACCACTAACCAGATGATTTAACATATTTTACGATTCATGAATTTATTTTTCCCATGACTTGTTGATTCATTTAATTATTACGCTTCATTCATTTAAAAGATTTAAATAATTTGAATTTAAATTCATTTACAATCCAAGATTCTATAAATAAATGTTCGCGGCAGTTCGAATTTTAAATGATTTTAGATTCCAAATTTAAAAATTGCATCATAGTTCAAAGAAGCGTCATTATTGGAGTTTATAAGTGACTAAATCTATCAATATCTAAATATATGTATATATATTTCTCTTCTTCTAGAGATTCCAAATTTAAAATTGTATCATACTTCAAAGAAGCGTCTGTATTGGAGTTTATAAGTGACTAAATCTATCACTATGTATATATATTTCTGTATATATATGTATAACTTGTTATTCCAACCCTACTCTCCCTATGAGTTCAGTAAAGCGCGTGTTCCTAACCATGAAATCGCACTCTTGCTTTCGCGTGATGGACGTCCTTTCGCTATAATTACAATGATTATTGTCATCGGGGTGAACGACCCGGCGCTTCACGATACTAAGAACACGAGCCGAGTAACGACGGGTGTCATGTTATAGCTATTCATGACGCCTATGAAGTCTAGTTGACGTATATTTTAAGGTATGTACCTATTATTACATTCTTTTATTTGTGATTATCTATTTAGAGAGTTTTATTTTCTTTATAACATATGGAAACTATTAGTGTTATGTTGGTTTTTTTTGTAACTACGGTCAAAAATATATAAAGTGGTATATTAAATTTAAAATCTTTAGCTAGTTTTAGTTTTTTATAATATCGATGTAAGTAAATTATCTTATACCTAATCATTATTGTTCCTATCTGTTACATTTAATTTGTGGTATTTGATGGTCTTTCGAAGGTTCAAGCATTAGTATATTACTTATCTAATATCTATTGTCAATATATGATTATAACTTTCTCAAACGAGTAATATTTTGAAGAAATACATTGTCTTATTGTTCTATGGAAGTAAAATTATAATTTCATAATTTGGCATACGTACTTTTAAGCATACATACTACTCCCAATATTTTAAATATCTATAACATATTTAATACGTATGTGGTTGTGTTTGTTTGTTAGTTAAACCTTCAGGAAAGTGAGTCGACATTTTGATATTGATGACGTCACTTTTATTCTTACTTATCTGTTAGGTACCATGTTGATTACAAGCAAGCCATAAGATATAGTATTTATGTAAAATTTATAACGAAGTAAAAAGAAGCTTCTTATTTAGTAGAGAAATGGAGTTGAAGTAGCTTATTGTGATCAAACTTTAGGATAAAGTAAAAGTATATATGAAATCTGAAAAAATGTCCATTAATAGATATTAATTCTGTTTTCTAAAGGTAGTTTACTACTGTACCTACTTATAATATATAAATTGTTTCTATAAACATACACACACATCCTCATTTTATGTGTCACTTGATCTAGACGCCTTAAAATGAATCATCTACTTTTGAAATAAAACATCGATACTTCGATTTTATTAACTGTCAAAGATGTTGCCATATAAAAGAGGTTAATGCAAAGAGTTTATAATCATGCATTTTTATTATACAGCCAATATCTGTAAGATATTTTTAATTCATCTTTGTTAATCACGTGAGAAAATTATATAGGGGAGAGTCGGATATATCGTACCAGTTTTCACTTTAACTCAAATATTTCGACTATAACACGTCTTATAATAATTAATACATATGTAAAATAAAGTTTCATATTTTAGTTTCCTAAGAAGAAGAGAACAGATCCTTGCGATTATTCTAACATTGTTAAAAATGCTTTTTTATAGAGGCTTGCCATCGGTACGATTTAGCCGACTCGTCGTTTTAATCGTACCACTAAGTCTTTAAATCGTACCATGGGTGTTTAAGTCGTACCACTGAATGAAAGACATTAAAATTCTCAATCAAATTATTTATTTTTGACTGTTAGGTAAGTAATAAAACAACATTATTTATATCTTTTAGGTAATAGAAACATAATTTTTAACTCTTAGGTTATATAAAGGAACTATAAGCTTTCTCAGTAAAATAACATGATTATACTATGATAATGAGGTCAATCAACATAACTAATAAAAATGAGACAAAAAAAAACAGTAAACTATATTAATAAAGTAACAGTTAACAAGAATGTTATTTGTAATATAATTATTGTGCATATTTCTTAATGGAAACAATCATGACAAATGTTTTCAAAAATTCGAAGTACCTACACGTCTCATGTAGCCACCGTTTACAGCGAACGCATTGAATCGAATCAACTTTTGGACCCTTCTTATCGTAGTAAGAACAATTGCACTTTCGACATATATTTTCAAGAACATCATCGCTGTCATCATCATCATCTAGTTCTACAACAAGCGTCTCTCCTGAATCATCGCTACTGGTGATGGAATGAGATCGTTTCCTCTTATAACTGGGTAGTACTTACTATACGTACTTGCGGTAGTACTATAGGTAGTTGCGGTTGGTAGTCGGTAAATCGTACCAGTACAATTTAACCAACTGCAAGTGGTACGATTAAACCAACTAAGTCATTTCTAAAACAAAAGCAAATATCCGGCATAAACTCAAAACTTAGACATGCAACAAAAACCCCCTATAATCTAGTATACAATTGTGGAATAATAAAAAAAAATGAATAACTATAGCTAACCTTGATTACGAGTTATCTCCTTACGAATGTACGACAATATTTATATTAATTCCTACAAAAAATGTTTTTTTTTATTACGTGCACAGTTGTTAACTCACGTTGATGTAAACTAGTGGGTGAAGAGGCATGGTACAGGGCCACAATTTGGCGTTGTCAATGTAAAAAAAAATATTCATTAAATGGGAAATTAAGAGGTGGTACGATTTAAATGCTAGTACGATATAACCAACTCTCCCCTACATATGGCGGAAACTTGTCTCATTTGTTATGAATCGTTCCATTCATGTTATTCTCTCAAAATATTGGAATATAATAAAGACAGACTTTAAATATCTTTTACGAAACTAATGAGATCTAAGATTTTCGCGAGATTTATTCATTTAAATGAAACAAATATTTTTTGGATACATCTACTAGGCGACTTTATTTTTGATAAAAACTACATACTCCCGACGTTTGGGATACTTTTTACATCTCGTCTTAATGATCACGGTTGCTGTAAAGTAGCCGAAATTTATGGAGTATGTAGTTTCTATCAAAAATAAAATCGCCTAGTAGGTATATCCGAAAAATATTTGTTACATTTTACGAGCATATTCAAAGGTCAGATAGAGACTCATCTTTCAAAGTTATGTCTTAGTTTTAAGCACATTTCAAGCTATATATTATATATAGACATTTACCGTCAAACACATTATTTATGCCACAATCAAGATGTTATCTGGGGCGTGGCAGATTCACACTCGCGACCGCCATCCGTGTTTGTTGCGAAAGTAACATTGTCAACGAGTTTCTTATTGCTGGCTTTTTTTTTAAATTTCCATATGACGTTTGTTTGTTTTTTTTTTTCATTTTAATTGCCAGCGTTATAACTTTTCTAAGCATCACTGAGAAAGGAGGTTTTATGGTTTTATTTTTTAAAACAGTGAAAGTCAAGAAATTGTTGACTTAATGAGTATTTTAAAATATTTGTTATTTTTTTATATATATTAATTATGATCTATGGAATATGGTTATATTGAAGTATTTAATAAAATATCTAAGAGGATAATTTACAAGGAAGTTACATTGAATGAAAAAATATAAAAATTTTTACATTACATTTAACCATCACAAAATTAATCAAAACTTTTGCTACCACAGATGTAATATAATATAATCAATATTATATAAAAAAATATTATAATCTATATACACATCATACAGCCGAGATCAATTTAAAAAAAAACAACAGCGGAAAAACCTGAAACGGATGTAAGATAAATATAAAAAAAAACCGGCCATGTAGCAGTCATTACCTCCTACCTAAAATTCGTTTGGGATGATACTATAATGGCCACGTCTACTGGTCCATTGAGATGTGAACCAGCATCTCTCTCACACCTACACGTAACACATACGTTAGAGAGAGACGAACTATATGATGCAGTTCCAACTGATCAGACGCGTCCTGACTCATCCCATTAACAAATTAAAACAAAAATATAATTTAAATTTAGAATCAAATATAAAAACTGAGTTCAATTAGCGAAACTGTAATCAACAGCTCGCTTATATTATTTAGAGTAAATAACAAATGTTTGTACAAACAGGAGATAACCGCATTTAAATTTATACTCTATTATAAAGCAATAGAGTTGAATTTCAAATGGCAATATACGTTAAGCTTAAGATGTATCGTGTTTGTAATTGCTGCTTAAGATCACTGTTCAATCACTCGCGACGATATCTTTGTCCTTTTCTAACAATATTATAAATGAACGTGTTAGAAAGAGTCAGTTATATTTTTGTCGATCCTGGTAAGTTTAATGCATACATTTGTTGAGTCAACAGGTTTAGTCAGGGGTTGTGAACTGTTTGTATTGATATAATAATATTTATTGTAGACTAACTTCATTATATTTCACACATATATGTTTATACAGAATTAAATTTAATATTATTGATCAAAAATTACTATATGTATTATATAAATTTATAATATAAATATATGATTTGTGTTAAATAATTCAATTTAATATTTGAATCTTATATTAATATGAACAAATATTAATTATGAACGTAATATAAAATGTTGACCCCACCTGCCTGTGCCGTCGTTCTGTGTGAGGTGCGCGTGCGCAGCAGTCTGTCGTGATCGTCCGCCGGCGCAGTCACACCGACGCGTCCACTAAACAAATGATACTTTCGACATAAGTGTATTGTGTTTGTTCTAAACGGTGTTAATGTGGGACTTAATGTGATAGTTATTAAAAAAAATTATCAAAACAAACGTGTTTCTGTGTTATCTAGGACTATAGTTAGTTATATAGGTATGTTACATATAAATTGATTTTTCTATACTCTATATATATATATTTTTATATCAGTATATATAAATTAAGATTTATTTTATTATATGGTAATATAATAATAATTTTAATATGGCACCGTCGTTAGTAATTTCACTGAGGAAATTAATACAACCTTACGACCCTCATTTAAATATTTATAAAGTAATAAGGTTGAACAAACTTGTGTGAGGATGTAAAGTCTATGTGACATATATATGTATGTATAAAATAATTAAATTTCATATATTATGAGTGATTCTATCTAGAAAACGCCGTTATAATTTAATTATAAAAAAATGTATTAAGAATTATATGAGAAATATCGTTTAAAATAATTAAAAACTATTTAAAATCAAAGAGATATATATATATATGAAAATGAATGTAAGATTTTTTTTTGATAAGTTTATGAAATTAAAATAATTTTATATTATTGTTATTTAAAAATAAAAACATTACCTACTTTCCTTATATTAAGATTATCGTGTAAATATAGAGTTAGCAATATTTTTTTACTTTAATTAAAAAGTTTAGTTTATAACTACAAATAGCTTGAATAGTATCATAATTTATTATAAAAAAATATTGAAATTTAATGTTTTTGAAAGACGCGATATAAATGACTGATTAACATATTGAAAATTAGCTTTAAAAGATAATAACGTTAAAAAGTGAAGTAAGAAAAGTATAAGTAAATTATTTATTAATAAACGCTGAGACCTCAAAATTATTATTTTTATATTAAGCATGGTTTTTTTTAACGTAAGACCAATTTGAGATACCTAAAAGAATTAAGGAAACATTATTCATATACAAGTTAAATATATATTTAACTTTAAACTGAAGTATAAGGATAGATCTAATCAGAATTACTCTTAAAATGTCTTAACTTTAAATAAACAATCATTTTATTTAAATAAAATATATATTTGAATAAAAAAGTCATGACACAATCTATGTCAATGGCACCTATATTTTGAAAAGGTTTTATATGTAAAAAACATCGATATAACAGCGCTACAGTTAAAGCAGAGTAAATAAAGACTATAAAATACGTCAAGACTATGATAATATTTGTTTGATGGCTGTGAAACTATTAATAAACCTAGCTTAGTTAGGAAACTAAAATAAATTAACCCGTTGAAACAACAAAGTAATATAATTTATATTTTTTTAAATACAAATTTCCATTTCCTATATATTAATATTAACAATATATGTAAGTGTAGAAATTATTCTACACTTATATTGTTAATAAAAAAAATGTATTATTGTCACTTGAAATAGTTGTCAAATATTTTAAATAGCCCTATTTCTGAACGGTTCATTAAAATGTCTAAGCGGCCGTATATAAAGTCCCTTTATTAGCATATATAAATGCATTAAATTTGCTTATATAATTTAAGACTTAGAAAATAAATAACACAATGATCAGTTTTTTACGATATTTTTGTGTTTATTATTTTCTATGAATATCAGTGAAGTTGAATTACCGTAAGCACTAATAAAATAATTATATGTAAAAAGTATTTACTTCAATTCGTTTTCTTACAATAATCTTATCAAAGTTAAAAGAAATCCATAAAATTATAAATGTTCTTATATTAATACTTAACTAAATTAAATATCAAGTCTATAAACAGATTAATTCTCTAAATATAATAATTAATATAAGCTATGACGGACGCCATGACAGATTTTTTGACATTTCATAAGAATCATCAACATGATCATTTTAATATCGAAGTTTTTCCAACTTAATAGCTTTAAAGTAGATAAAATATATATAATAATATGGTGAGTAATTAAAATATTAATATATTTGGTATGACGGCTGTGTAAACTGTAAGGCAAGTCTCACGGCTATGTTTTTTATTAGCTCTGTGATATATCAAAACAGTGATGTTATAGTTGGAAGCGGCTTGTGTTATCAAATAATGACACTTTATGACCTAGCGCTTACAAGATAAAGGTGGCGGTTTAAGTTCTTTCTTGCATTGGCTTCGATAAAATAATACTTCAATTTAATTTAGTTTTGACAGACATCATTGTGATGAGGAGTTTGAAAACTTGTAAAGCTATAAATTCAACTTGATTAATACCTTGCAAAACAGGCCTATTTGAAGATTAATACTAAATTTTTGTCTCCTTATTGTAATGTCTTATTTCTAACGGTCCAATGACATATAATTATTTGATTTTGTATAAAAACATAGCAACAATAAGAATGGCGGCAAATAATTTTGATTCGATTTAAATATTTTAACATAAATAAAAATTTCCGTAGTTCTATATTTACAAGTACTTACGAAGTCCTTACCGGGTATTAGTGATTTGCACTAAGGTGTAATGAATTAAAAGATTATGAAGTACATTATAAAATATAATGTACATTAGTTGAGACATTAAAATATTCTAACTTAATTGGTCCGTTCGACTACTGGTGTTGTTTAGATTTATCGATATAGCCTAGTGATGTGACAGAGATGCTCGATAACCGATGTTATCGGTAAAACAGAAAATTTTAAGAGAGATCAATCAAGAAACATTATTTAGAAAGTATGGAAGGTTTTAATATAGAGATCATTTAAGTATCGCTTTTTTATATAAGAAATAAACTTTTTCAAATTATCACCCATTATAATGAATTAGGTATCCATTTAAAAAAATATTTTTACATTTTCTATTATAACACAGATAATACTTATATAATTTTTATAACGTACGACAAAAATATCGTAACGGAATTATCAATACGATAAAATTGTCGTGACGTAAAAAAGTACTTCGTGTAAGGGAATGCGTGTAACATTAAAATCTTGTTGATCTATCATCGGCGTCATGGCGGCCGTTTATGACAAATTACGACGGTAATTCTAAAAAGCATTGATGGATTGGTAAATACTTGGAATATATCACGAGTTATCCAATGGCTACTGGTTATAATATAATTCTTTATTATATTATTGCATTGTCAACTATTATTTCTGTTATAAAGTACGTTAGTTTTTAAATATAGAAACAAAATGGTGACGTAATTTATATAGTTGTGACAATTTATCGTATTATTTTGACATCTATATAATTTTGATGAACAGTTTGAAAACTTGTAAAGTTATAAATTCATATTAAATAATTTATTTCGTTTTTAACTCGCTTAGTTAACACATTCCAAAATCATTATGTATTACAAGCAAACCTTCATAATCAAATAAATGCTATTTTGCAATAGCTAAGAAATATAACGGACATTTGAATATGATATGTATTACGTGATAATAAAGTTCATTATTGATTAGTTTTAAAACAGTCAGGTGTACAATGTCACGGACGGACACGCGTTTCAGTGACGTCTTTATAATATAAAATATACGGTAATGGCTGAAAATTATGAATAATTGGACGTTTTTTCCCTATATATATATATATAATAAAAAAATATCATATGCGATTTTTATTATGATTAGCATATAAATAACGCAAGAGTTTTATGTTCGTACAGAACTACGTCTTACAAATTTAATCATCGATTATTTTAGAATTTAAAAAAAAAAAACGGTGACGCGAAGGCGCTGCGACTCGTCTCAGTGCCGCCAACATTGACAGCTGTCAATCAGATTCAATATGGCCGCCGGGCCGGTTCGAACGGACGGGCTGGTATCTCGCATCTGATACCAGTTCGATTCCAGATGTGTTAGATTAGTGAGGAAGCTGTATTTTGTAACATGTGTCAATATTTTGGGGATTAATCTAACATGCACTTAACATTTTTCTCATTCACAATGACAATGACGTATAATATTTCGCCCGGCTTGGATTCTTGTATATTGAGATTGATTATTATGTTACATTTTAATATATGGCATGTATAAAGTAAATCTAAGTCAGTGTTGGCCCAGTGGTTAAATGGCCCGCCTCTCGTTGCAGAGGGCGCGGGTTCAAACCTGGCAAGTACCAATGTGTTTTTCGGAGTCATATGTACTTTCTGAGATTCTGACATACGGTGAAGGAAAACATCGTGAGGAAACCTGGACTTATAGTTTCACAATTATAAGTTTGAAATCACCAACCAGTATTGAGCAAGCGTGGTGATTAATGCTCAAACCTTCTCCATGTGAGAAAGAGGCCTCTCAGCAGTGGGCTCTGATAGACTAATGACGATAAAGTAAATCATTATATAAGTATTGCTGTTAATTTGTTTGTGTATTAATTTTGTCACATTTGTTCCAGGACACGGACTAGTGATGTGACGTGTACGATGATAAGGACAGACTGTTGTGACTCTATTTATCGATAGTCCAGATGAACACACTCATGCTAACTACAGGCGACGAACAGCCCATGGATGGGAACATGTCATTCTCTTCATACAAGTAAGTACACACCATAGCTTTAAGAAGTTCCATGCGTTAACCTGTACCGATTTGTTGGCACAACAAACCTATTGTCTTCAGTTTCTGATAATCGTGATCGTATTCCTGAATGCTTTGACGCGTTAGAACCGAACACTCAATTACCAACTTTAGTACAATAATAATAAGAAACATTCACAGTTAATGAGACCAAATATAAAAGCAAAAAAATTAATACCGCTACATATCACATATAGAATATTATTGATTGATCAAATGCTTTGTTTTTCACCAAAGTCCATGTAAAGACATCATATCCATAACTGACAGTGTTGTGGAGCAGATGAAGTCATTTAACGAAAAAGCGCACGTAAGAAGCTTTGTCCAATCAAAGACAGAATTCAGATGATTACTTATACTTGGAAATCGCTGTCAGACGAATCATTAACAACATTAACGGAATTAATTATCTTTTTTTATGTCGATACATGCCTAGATCTTGGGTAATACTTGATTTTCATATACTTGACTTTCGCGTTACTCGTCCGCTTATAATATTATCTGCATAGAGCTGTGTATAACATGTAGCAATAACGCATTCGCTGTAAATACTTCGCCAGAGAACTTTATTTGCGGTTTGTCAGTAAATAAATTTTATAACCGTGATGTCCGCGGTCGGTGCGGAATGAGTTCGATCACGTAATACTTTATTCAAATGTAGCGTTATCGTTCACTTTGAATTTTCGTCAATTAATTTCTTCTTTGACTCAGAATAAATATACAGCAATTACAGCGAGTAAAAAGCCGTTAGCCAATGAATTCGTCAGGCGGTTACAGTCCTCAATCGGGCACCTTTCATTTTAAAAAAAGAACCATACGCCATTTCATGTCAATTTTTGAATAATTCATCGTGTGAATGCGCGAGCGCATCGATTGATGCACGCAAAAAGAGCGCTCGCTAATCTCCGCCGCCGCTCGTCCTTCCTCGGGCCAGTACTGCCAATCTAACCATTTATTATTCAACTAGTTTTTACAGTCGTGCTGCGCAAGGACATAACCGGGAATGTATTTATTTGTTAAATGATGTTTTTTTTTTTTCTAAAACCCAAGAAGACAGAGCATCGATTTTTTGACATAATTTTTCGGTGCCAACGTTAAAAAGATATTTTTTTTTCTCTTATACTGTGAGAATTCACGTGGAACCAATTAAAGTAACGATTTCATTGAACGAATGACTCGTTGTTTTTGGTCTTTAAATTTTATTGTTTGTAATTTGATTATTTTCATTGATCTGTTATTACGAAATAGATAAACATCGGGTCGTTAATGCTGTCTCATTAACAAGAATTCTTTTAATACTCGTCTGGTAGTTTTTATGATCTAACATCTAGCTTGTGCGGTGGAATATAATTTATATGGGTAATTAATTTTATAATTAAGACGATTTTAGCCGTTAAGCCAATTACAAGTACCACAACAATGCTTGGTGTGCAGAAAAAATATAGTATTCGAATTTCCGAACGTTCATCCCCCGCTCCCGCACGTCCGCCGCGCCTCGACGCCGCGTCTCGACTGTACGTGATTGGTTTATTAATTAGGCGAATCATCGTCGGGTTCCATTTTTAAAAATAGGCGGGATTCTTGCTGTGTAACTTTTCTTTTTAATTTTGGCCGGCGTTGAACGTAATTACAGTTGCCAGTATGCTTTTTGTCCTAATTCCATTTTTGACTTGAAATTTACTATAAATTCAATGTAATGTACGAAACTCAAGGAAAATATCTTGCTATAATATTCATATCATAAGATTAATACTCTGATATGTTAGTAATACTGATGGATATAGCTTTTACAGCAATCTGTAACTAGATAATCATCTGAAAGCACTCGAAATAACAATTAATACCTGTACATAGTACCATATATTAAAGATATTAATATTTTTAATTTTATCCTCAGCTTTCACGACGTATAGACGATTAAAAATTTAACATTCGAAAATCGAACGCGACGAAGTGAAGTCGAGAAAAATAACATAAAAAAGTTTGTTCGCGGTCCGTCCCAAAGTTATGTCTCGATATACCGTTAGGATGCCTGAGGTTTAAAAATGAGATAAAAAAAAAACACTGAAAACTATTCCAATTGCCAGTATTCGGAATCCGTTTTGTCTGCCATAAGGTTTGAGGTGTTGTTTTATTTCAACTGTAAACACTGCTAGACAAAATATTATTAATACTCAAATAAATATTGGAATTATATAACTGACAAGTATGAATATTCTTTTCATTATATGAACTGATCCTTTAAGAATTTTTTAAAGTTTTTTGTACATCTTTATAAAAGCGATCTATATCTATGGTATAAAGTATAAACCAAGAAGTTTCTTATCACACAATACAGAATGATGCAAACAAATATATCGAAAGTACATTTAAAGTTAATGCAAAATATTTAATTTACTACTTACAAAAATATATCACAAAAGTCGGTTCCCGCAAAACTTTAAAGCGAAGCAGACAAGCCTGACCACTACTAAGTAAGATGGGACATAAATTCTTCAAAGGTCTAAACAAAATACAAAAAAATATATATATATATATAACCCTTTAAAAGGGCTACCGAACTATAATTTATTGCGAGGCCCAAGACGGTCATCGAAAAGAAATAAAAATAATCGGAGGAGACGCAAAGCGGTGAAATTGGAAATTTAGCGATACCATCGTTTGTGAGTTTCAGTAATGTTTGTGAGTTTGTTTTTTTTTTTTTTGCACACGCGGCTCGGACTCTTTGGTCTATGGTTATGTTAATTTAGATTAAACTGACAGCTCTCGCTAAAATTTACTTTTATTTTATAAATTGACGGAATTCTAGAAATTTCAACTGCAAAAAAAAGAAACATTGGTTTATCAGAGTTATTTTAGTATCTATTAACTTATATGGTTAATATGAATGAGATATTTTCGCACAGCCCAATATACGGGGCAATTAATATTAAAGATTACCAAATATTGACAGGCCAGATATCGTCGATATAAATTCGTTCTCGTTTCAAAGCATAAGACGAGCAAATTAGAAAGCAGCCTGATTAGCGATAGTCGTGATAAATGTAATCCGACCTCCTCGGTGTGTTGGCAGAATGCTCCACTTTATAGCTTATTGTATTTTTTTTTTCGATAATCAATTCAAAACGAAACGTCAGCGGAATGACGTTGACGTAAACTGTCATTATTATTTTATTATAGATATACGTGTGAAACAAGATGGCTAGCAATTATTTTTTTTTTATCAAAGTAATTGGTTTATTTTACATGTCGACACATGTTGACTAGCTCGGATGATTTGTGAAAAAAAATGTCTTGAATTCTAAAAACATCTAGATAAGAGAGCACATCCTGTAACAACGCCAAATAAATAATTCATACATACTTAACACGGCAGATGTATATTATTTATATGAAACAATTTTAATTGCCAGCTTTTCTTGTACGTGTCAAAGTCATACTGCAATAAACTGTCAGTTTGACATTACAAAAATACCTTCAAACTATTATAGCTGTGTTTTTTTATTTCGGATTCTTTAATAGAGTGCAAGCTTTGATTTCGATGTACCAGTTTTTGGTCGATAAAATAACGAAAAATATTTTCTCTACAGACATTTATAAATACGTTACAGCCATTAAAATATCAGTAGTCTAGTTAATTGAAATTGGCTGTAAAACAAAAATTCATTTGTACAATATAATTCTTTTAAATTTTAATTATATAAAAATTTATTTCACTATGAATTTAATCTAGCATTTCTTTGTATTAAAAAAGTTTTTAATCTATAATTTGCTTGTTTTAAATCTCTACAGTTAATTTAAAGTCAAGATTATAATATGTATAATAATGAATATGTCTTAACATTGAATATACTATGAAAATTAACTTCATCTTTACTACACTAAATGATTACTGGCAACACCAATTGAACGACGGAAGGAGGTTTTATATAAATCAGATTAATTCATCCATTTGTTATCTGTGCTCGGTTATTTCAAGTTCATATAATGAATTTATTTTGAAGTAACTGAAACTTTTAAAGATATTAACTCGGAACAAGTTTGTACTGAATGAGACAATCTTAGCTGTTTTGTTATTTGTTTTAAAATTAGTTTATGTATATGAGTTGGGTTTATAGCTTTCCATTAGTATTTACTGTGCGACCTGGATGAATAAATAATAAATATGTTTATTTACAAGTCGTGGCTGTTTGTTGAAATTTTATATAGGAAATTTAAATTTAGAATAATTTAATTAATATAATTTAACTGGCAACACTAATTAATATATTTTTTTTAAATTCAACCAAAGTTCTAGACCAAAGCTTATATGAATATATGTCAAATATTTTTATACTTTTTTTTCCTTCTTATTTATTACAATTATTTAGGTATATTATTTTATAGAAGAAATAAAATTAAATTGCATACATATAAGAATGTATAAACATATATTTTTTTATTTAAGTATGTATAACAGAGGTGAACGTATGTTTCTTATCAATTGCAGTCTTATCAGTGCAAGTGCGTCGTCCTTACTCTGATAACGAGATTGCAATTGAGATAAATAATCTTACCAGCACGTGCAATAGTTTTAATATTAAATAATATTACTACTATATATGTGTATTTAAAATATTTCGTTTTCATATATTTTTTTATGATTGTTATTTTAAGACAATTTGTATTTAAGTTTAAATATTTTAATATAATAATCTACATAAAAGTTAGGATAATTTTTTTTCATAAAATAAAATCTTATATAACATAGCTTTGAAATAAATAAATTACTACTGATTAAAAAATTCTTTCAATTTTGACACTTTCATTTTATTTGTCGTTTAAATAAAATGTTTCTTAAGTAACACATTTAATTATAATCGTTAATACTATTTTCTGTACGTCATCAGTCTATCAGCGCCCACTGCTGAGCAAAGGCCTCTTTCTCTCATGGAGAAGGAAGGACTTACTCTTAAGAAGTACCTAATATGACTCCGAAAAATCACATTGGTACTTGCCAGCTTTGAACCCGCGCCCTCGGCAACGAGAGGCGGGCCCCTTAACCACTAGGCCACCACTGACTTTACAGTATTTTCTGTACAACATTATGATTTTAGATATATCTGTTACTGTTTTTATGTTTTTATACTGATCTTACAACTCTTGTACATACTTATTGTGTATCAAGAATACATATTTGTAAAGGAATATTTTTAAATGTATATATTATCATCGGCCTATCAGCGCCCACTGCTGAGCAAAGGCCTCTTTCTCACATGGAGATGGTTTGAGCATTAATCACCACGCTTGCTCAACACGGGTTGGTGATTTCAAACTTATAATTGTGAAACTATAAGTCCAGGTTTCCTCACGATGTTTTCCTTCATCTGTCAGTGATGTCAAAATACTCTCAGAAAGTACATATTACTCCGAAAAATCAGATTGGTACTTGCCAGGTTTGAGTGTATATATATGTATATATATAATTATTAGCTCCCTACGCTTCGAACGTAAATCCGTTTGTGTTCCGTGAAGCGAATGTTTTCATCTCATTTGTTTGTTGATGTCTTTCCACAATGACATGTTTTCATACACGATGTTCTTGGACAGCTAGAAAAATCATCTGTTATATGACTTGTACGTTGTACCAGTTATATTAATGCTTTAATACAAGTATTTATATATAAAATCATATTAAAAACACGATCTTTATATTGGTTTATTCATTTGACATAAATACTTTTTACGATTGCATTTTTTTAAAAGCTGAATTTGAAAATGGAATGTTCTTACTCAAATAGTTTTTTCTTTTTTTTTATGACGAAGGATCTGATTTTAAGCTGAATTTAAAAATAGAATGGACTTAAAGAGATGTTATAGCTGAATTTAAAAATGGAATGTTTTTAAATAGTTTTTTTTCTTTTTTTATCACGAAGGTTCTGATTTTCAGTATTATCTTAATGTTATGTATTTATTATAGTAAAATATTCCGCTCCACGTACATTTAGTGGAAGCCCAGCCTGATAAGGTATCTGATAAGCGTCTGTCTGATGCAGCGGCGCGGCAACTAGTGTTCATAACGATACGCTAATTGATACAGATTAGAAATTACATCAGCAAATATTTGATACAGATTATAAAATAGGAGACGAATTAGAAATGAGTATTTATTGCGATACATTAAAATATAATAGGGAGGAAGTAACTCATTATGTTGACTTTTAATTAATTTTATTTAGTGTCAAATTCATCGATAATGAAATATGGAAGATATGTTTAAAGAAAAAGTATGAAATAAAATGCTATATTAAAATAAATATACCTAATTGAAATCTTCCGGTATTTTATATTTAATTTATGTTGATACAGAATTTTATACTTTCATCGGAAGCATATTGTTATTCTGGATGCAATCTTCACAGATCGTAATAATCTTCCCAGAAACACATGACGAATCTGTGCATCATGAGTCATGATTATTAAAAACTTTCGGAAGTAGGAAACTCATCAAAACGATTGTGACTTGTTCTGACAGACGTCAACAATGGCCATTGTCTCACACGCTTTGATAATAAGTCACTGTATTGACCAGGCTTAATAATTTTCGGTGTTAAATAACTTTGACTTTGGTGCTAACCTTTAAAATGTAATCGTATACATATAGCCTAAAATTAACCACGATCCTACGTTTATATGGACAATATACACACAATAAATTTAGTTCTGTATCTATATAGAAATTATTAATCTGTGAACATTAGATGTCAAATTGACAGCTTGTCAAATATTTTGTATTGGTAAACTTAATTGTACAATCTTTTTGTCATGGCCACATTAAGAAACGTATGAGAAAAGGCAAATTAATTTCTTTTCATATTTAGAGACCGTAATAATGAATTTTCCATATAAATACAATTTAATATAAAGTTTCTATATTCGAAAGAATTATAAACTAACTAATAGTAAAGTCTTAATATATCAAAATGCTTTTCCTTGTACATGTACAACTTATACACGATTTGTACACGCCTTGTAAACGTTAAGTCACATTTCACACGTATTAATGTTTATCGATGGAAAAAAAAATAAACTTTACAACAGATTGCAAATGACAATAGTGTTTTCATTAGTTTAGAGGAATGCGTTTTCTAATGGATCACGCTTGTGTACTGTTTGTGAGAAAAATATAAATAAGACGGATCAACAGCACGCCTATCATAACAATATGATGATATACATATACATATAAATATATAAATA
This sequence comes from Danaus chrysippus, assembly GCA_916720795.1. NCBI lineage: Eukaryota > Metazoa > Arthropoda > Insecta > Lepidoptera > Nymphalidae > Danaus > Danaus chrysippus. The sequence goes on along the minus strand of CAKASE010000066.1, from coordinate 4,706,462 downwards.
TAGACGTATATATATATAAACTATGTGACCATAACTATGTACAAATATATTAGTTAAAACTGTACAGGAAACGTTTAAATTGTTTAACTAAAAACCTAGATTGATACTATCGTGAAGATATCCCTACTAATATTATAAATGCGAAAGTAGCTCTGTCTGTGTGTCTGTTTGTTACGCTTTCACGCCTAAACCACTGAACTGATTTTAATGAAATTTGGTACAGAGATAGAGTTGACCTTGAGAAATAACATAGGATAGTTTTTATTCCAGACTTTTGAAAGGTTCTCTTGGAAACGCGATATAACCGAACTCCAAGCGGGTGGAAAGCTACTCGTAGTATGAATATAAACTGTTAAATGATTCGTATTTGGTTTGTTGTTAGGACTTTTGGTTATGGTGCTGTATTAAATTCTATTAGGATGTCGTTTCAGTATTACCAACGTTATATTTGTAGTTCAAGTCATCAAGATATTGTAATGGTTTAAGACTTCTCCACCTTAGAATTGATTCGTGAAAGAAAAGAATCATTTGCATAATTAGAATTATTTAACGCTTTTGGTACAGAAATATATGTATAAGGGAAACCAACATCCCCAAAAACCATGCCTTCGAGGTCAATAAGTATTACGAGATAACTAACAAACTCACTAGAAATAGGTTCGTCGTGGATTTGTACGCGGTAGAGGTGGGAGCGAGAGGTATAACAGCGAAATCTCTCTACAACCTACTAAAAGACTTGGGCTTGTCCAGAACTAACATCAGTTCATTCTTGGAACGTACATCGAAGGCAGCCCTAGTAGGTTCATTTCAAATTTGGTAGAGAGAGGAGCTTGGACGGTGGAGGTGAGCGTTTAACGCGTTAGATAGGGTACCCTTAAACCTACACCTGGGTCGCAAGTCACAGTCACTGTTGAAGCTCCTCTCCCTGCAATGATGGACTCGACACACGCACCGTGAATACATGGAATGCTAAGAGTTTTCGTCCCATATGTTTCCTACTACGAGTATAGAATAAGGTTTGATTGTAGATAATATTATAATTATAAGCATAATGAAGGACATCTTAAAATAGTATTCAATAATTCCTATGAAAAACAATGAGTTCACGTCAAAATACAACCATTAATTTCTCAGAAAATATAAAATTGTTCAAAATAATTAAAATATAATGTACATGATTCTTCCATTTAGTTATATATTATATCAATCTTAATCAATATAGCCATCTTATATATTCTTCTTCTACCTGGCAATTTCTCAGCTTTAGGAAGGGGTTGTGAATAGTTTTGTCTATTTGTTTTTACGACCGGCCGCCTGCCTGACATCAACTCTCTTTGGGAATGCATTAATCAGTGATGTCTAAATACTCTTAGTACATATGACTCGGAAAAATCACATTGGTACTTGCCAGGGCCAGGATCGAACCCGCGCACTCATGCATGAGAGGCGGGCTTTTTAACCACTAGGCCATCACTGACTTCCATCTTATATATTATAATATAAAAAAGATACTTAAATCCTAATTAATAAGTTAGTATTATTATGAAGTAGGTTTCAAATAATTTTAAGATATTTTAGTAACACTACGTTATTGTTGTTTCAGTGTCAAAGTTAGAATTGATAGCAATGCTAAAATATTATTTAAAATTTATCATCAATATGACCTCTGTGTTTGACAGATGAATAATAAAAACATATTAATATTGGTTTACGTATTTATTATAAATTTATAAAATATTTTAACCTAATTGAATCGTATGAAAATTTACAAGTGATGTAAAAATTAAATTTGTATCATACGCTTAGTAGAAATTTCTATCGTCACTACAAACGTAACGTCTCCCGTTTTTCTTTCACACACACAAATTAACGTAATTCTATGTGTGATTTACGAATTAAAAACTGTTAACGACGAGTATGTAGTGCAAAACTTGTGGTTACTATCTTTAGGCTTACCACACTTTCAAGTTTTTTAATCATTCTACGTAGATATCTTTATTAAAACTCTAAATAGTCTGTTTAGTAATTTTACGACAACTTTTAGTAAGCGTAACATCTAATTTCTAGTTTGATTTGTTTTACATAAAATTAAATTATTTTGCTTCAAGTTAATTAAAATTTATATCCATTCAGATGCTGTGACTATAAAAATAAATAACATGCTTATATAATAAAAGTATAAAGAATTAAAAAATATTTATAACAAAACGTAAGTTTTAACAAAATGTAGCTTGATAACAATTTTACTTTTTAGATATAAAATAACAATCTCTCTTATTTCTAAGAAGAGGATATTCAGAACATTCTAATAATTATTATTTCAAAATTATCTGAAATCAAATTTATTGAAATATAAAACAAAATACCAATAAAATATTCACATAAAAACAACCACTCACAACTCTTATACAATCCAAATACATTACATATAATAACGACTATTATACAAAAATTAAAGTACATGTACAAATTATGTACATTTTTGTACACAGTGAATATCCAAAATGTCTTTATTACATAGCGACAGTTCCCACTGGCGCTAACATTCTAAGAAAGGTGTCGCTTCGTTTCCTTTAAAATGAGAATCGCATGTCTCCTGTTACTTGACTTGTGTGGTAAAGATATATGTGGGGGGTAAATAATATTTGTACATAACAATCGTTATAGCTTGGATTTATATTAAGTTATATTAAATTTTATTATCTATCTGAGCTTCAACGAGATTCAAATTTATTGGTATATTATTTAGATTAGTTTAAAGTTAATTTATTTTTAATTTTATTAGTAATATATAAATGTATCTATTAGTGAGTTCTAGACTTCTAGTCACAATGGGTAGTCCCGTGAAACCAAAGTATAGGCTTAGTTAGCTCCTATTTCGATCGATTGTAGTTTCGACTTACAATTTCCTGATAGCATTATATTCTCGTTACAAGGAAACCCGATCTGATACTTAAGATTTTTCAGATTCCGTGAATATCACACCGTCACACCGTCACACCGTCCGTTTGAGACAAAACGTATCATATTACATATATAACGGTGTAATGGTGGCTTTAATATGTTTCACGATACATGCTCTAAATGACTGGTTGGTTAAATGGAATCTAAGAGTCGCGGATATTCATTTAAATGAAACTAATATTTACGGATTACTACGCGTTATTTTGTATTAGTTTAAACTACATACTCCCGACGTTTCGGTTACTTTACAGCAACCGTGATTAGTTATTCTTATATCAGATATCAAAATTACTGATAGATAGATTTAAATATATACCTATATATTTTAAAAGTGAATTTCTTAGAGGCATAAGAAAGTAATTTAACGGTATATATATTTAATTTGAAATTATTTAAGTTTTATAGTATTTGTTCAATTATGTGTTTTCTTGCACAAACAAACGTCAAACACCTTATTAATATTAGAAATACATGAACTCGTGGATTTCAACATGATTTTATATATAGATCATAGCTATTTAATAGCATTTTCTGAATTAAGCTATATGGTGTTTCATGAAACCCAGAATTTATTTAATTTAAATACAAACATTTAGTAAACGAGAATCTTGTATAAAACACTTCTTATTTGATTTTATTTTAAAGATATTTTAAAACTGATATTCTAATGATTATCTTTTATCAACAGTATGATGGATTCTGGGGGAGCGGGTATAGAATCGCCACCTACCTACCACAGGAGCTACGAACAATACGTCCAGGGGGCTGTAGAGACTAGTACAGACTCAGGCCAAGACCAGACCAGTCCAGAGCTAGTAGTCTGGTCTACGTTACCGTACGGTCTAGACTATAGAGCGCAATACGACTACAGAAGTCCATATGACACATCAAGGGATTACTCCTCACAGCAATACGCTAGAGCGCCCTTTACTACAAAGATGGGTCAGGCCAAAGCCTTGAAGGAAGCCAGGATACGAAGACCCATGAACGCCTTCATGGTGTGGGCGAAGGTGGAGCGGAAGAAACTGGCTGATGAAAACCCGGATCTTCATAATGCTGATTTAAGTAAAATGCTAGGTGAGTCTTCCTATACATATTATTATTTAAATTTATACACCCAAATGATATTTTTTTCATAAAATTAAAAATCAAACATACCTATGTAACCTTCGTATATTTATTATTCCACGCTGCTTATAAAAAACCGCTTCGTTGTTTAAAATAAATGCGTTAAAAAGTACAAAAGCAGTTAAACCCTTGCCCGTGAGTCAGCACAAACGACCAATCTTCGGTAGATTTGAATTTTAAATTTTTGACGGCCAGTTAAAAATTATTACCGTCACTATTTTCTATTAGCATATCATTATTAATTTTATTATTATTATTTATCTACATATATACATATAAATGTATAAGTCTAAATGAATAAGTTAACAATATTTTTACGTATCAAAAACTTATTAAAATAGCAATTTTAAATAAAAACTATTTAATCGAATTAACTTTATAACTAGAGTTGTTTGTAAATAAATAATTATAGACGTTTCGTGATCAAGAAATTACATTACCATAGCGGGTTAAATATTTAAAATAGTTTACAAAAATGGATACAAGATGGCGACACACGCTAACAACTTAATTAAACACTGTCGTAATCGGTAAACTTTTTTTATTAAATTATTCATTGATATACATAACGACAAAGAATCATGAGTTTTGTTTAAACTTCTATAACTTTTTTATTGGTTAAGTTATGTAAAGAATTAATTCCGTGTATTGAATTGATCATTTTCTCGTATATTTTGCATACATTAATATCACACTTCTTTGTCTGTAACTCCCGGAATAGAATAAGTCAATTTTATTCCTTCATCTTCCATCAAAATAGACGACAATACATCAAAATAGAGTTTTACGTTCATAAAAACAGGATAAAATCTTTAATAAATATTTTACACCACCGTTCCTTGGAACAATGGAATATAAGAATTGATTTGAAAATAACATCATATATATGTAGCATTAACAAGAAATACGTATATGTATATTTAATATTATTGGTTTTTCCTTCTGTCTTTACAAGTTCGTAATAAATTTTGTTATAATCTCAAAGCTTCAACCTAACGTACAGATTTCATTTGTTTTGTCACAGATGACTACTTTATATTAAAGACGCTTTGAATAATGAAAATAATAGTTTTCTATGTAAACATAGGTACATCTAGTAATGTATTTCTGAGTTAGTATGAAAAGATATTGACAAGAATATCAATATTTATGTTATTATAAAAGATGAGTGCTGCCATCTCTTATCAATAAACGCGAATTAGTTATTAGCTTCTTTTAAAGCTACAAGACGTCTAACAAAAGCCTCTACTGATCTAAAAACTGTGAGATGCAAATGTCAGAAGGCTGTACATTGTTATAATTATAATTACCAAGCTTTATAACTTTCTCCGTGTCGGGTGTAGGACATGAACTCGGCTCACTACGCAATGTAATGTAACCCGTACAGTCGATGACAGAAGTGTTATGATAAAATAATAATTTGTGTGCTAAATCTTGCTAATGTAAATTTGGAATAAAACTCCATACAAATTTCGTACACTTTAGAGGAGATTTTAGGAAGAAGTTCTAATGATTTTTTCTGTTTGTGCCTTATGATCTATAATTATGTAAAAAATATATAAAAAAGACGAAAATTTTCAATATAAATGCTTTTTTTTAATAAGGTTTATTCAACCTACTATATATGTGCTTAATCCCCTCTACTTATTATTTAAATTAAAAAAAGTATGTACATTATTATTTAAATTTTACAACTAAAAAGTTTTTAATTAATCAACCTCTTTCCTCCTCCGAGTGCCCCACGTATTTATCTATTCGCATCAAATGACAATCAAGTGACATTTATCATATTAAAGTTGAACTTACAACGCGACTGTCCCGCGTTAGATATGGCCAGTCATTACGACGCGTGGGTGGTACGATGGTATCGTTCTTAATGAAATAAAACACAGGCTAACAAAAAAAAAACAAGCATAAATAGTTCAGCCAAATTCAGATAGAAATGAGGTTGTATATAAATTAATATATTATTTTTAAATTCGTTTGAAGTCGAGCTGTAATTTTAAACTATTATTCATATATACGATGAGTAATGTTTTGCAAGTTAAGTTATCGGCCAAAATATGGAATTACCGTTGCATTATGTGTTCGTTACCTTTGTAGTGTACTTACTACTGAACGTATATTAAATATAAGTTAAGGAAATGTTTATTTATTAATTAAATTAAATGATTTTTACAAATAGAATGAATACTATTTATATTTACGGTCGGGGAATGACTAAACGTCATATTATAATATGTATTACATATATTACGTTATTGTGGTATTCCATATCTATAAAAAATGAACTGAAACATTTAAAAATCATATTAAATTATAAATCCCATACAAATACCATAGCGTTAGAAATTATAAGTCGACCGCAAATGGTAATTATGGAATGATTCACACATATGTGGAATATAGAATGAATCAAATAAAATAATAACTTTATTAAAGTTTATAAAACGTTATAATTTTTTAATATAAAATTGCTTACCTATCACTAATTTCGTCAACTATTTTTTTTGAACAATGATAATTAATAATTTTAATTATTATTCTGAATGATTTATATATGTATATATTTATATATATCTTGAAGCATATTAACCACAAACAAAAACTCGTAAACAATATTCCTGGGATTTCCCTCAGTTATCCCAGTACAGAAACCGTTACGTTAATTATATTAATTATAGATTATAATTAATTCATTATTAATATTTAATTTAAATTAAAAGAAATTATGTAGATTATATAAGGACTTTTGATAAAAAAAGGTATGTAAAAATATTTAACAGTATAAATATAAAATCTTATTAAGTTATCACAGATTATAAAATATTTTATATATGTATATTAATGTTACATTGACAGTTAAATAATTCCAAATAGTGAAGTTTTTGATAGTGCTTTTATTAATTCATTTCGTTTATAATTTGTTTCTGTTTTGTTGGACTTAAAAGACTTCAATATGAGTAAGATTTATCTATTAAAATTAAATTCATTTGCCCGTGATCACGATTGTAAAAAGTAACCCCAAACCTCGGGAGTATCTTGTCTTAAAATAATAAAATACGCATAGTAATCCGAAAATATTAGTTTCAGTCATCTGTCAAATATGATTTTATAACAAACTAGCTTCCGCCCGCGTGGAGTTCGGTTATATCGCGTTTCGAAGAGAACCTTTCAAAAGTCTGGGATAAAAACTATCCTATGTTCTTTCTCAAGATTAGCTCTATCTCTGTATTAAATTTCATTAAAATCAGTTCAGTTGTTAAGGCGTGAAAGACAGACAGACAGAGTTACTTTCGCATTTATAATATTAGTAGGGATTAAAATTTAATGACGGAGCCATTTTGACTTATACGTATATGACATATAATAGAGCGATATACTTAAGTAATATTTTATACCTTAGATATTATAATAACATGATAGGAAGCAGGCAGAACGTATCCGCCAAGGTCTGATGCTGGCCTTGTGGCATCCTCCTCATTAATTGGTTAAATTACACACCATTTAAGGCGTGGCGATACGATAATGGCGATCGCCACGTGCCTCGTAATACTGAGTGAACCTAATTAGCAACCTTAGCCATGATCCGGCTCTATAAAAACCATCTTTTATTAATATAAATAGAATATTAAAAAAAATATGTTCGTCAGCATCATAGTCGTTGTATTGACTCGTGACGTCATACCTGCCCCAGATTTTTGACTGCGTATAGTATTTGTTATAAATCATTGATTACTGTATATTATTGTTTTTTATTATTATTTTTATAAGTCATGGAATCTTAAAAAAGTTTTATTAATAACAATGAAGGTTTTGTGCAAGAAGTTCTTATATAGTCCATAGTTACTTTGACTCTTAAAAACCCTGGACCGTGTTTTATTATTTATAATTTCATTTTACCTTCTTTAAACAACGAACTGTTTTAGACGGGAGGGAAAATGTAAAGTAAGACTGAGTAACGCTTACTTTCAAATATGTAGGTAATTAAAACACCAAGTAGCATATCTAAGATATTTTCTACATGCTATTTTCGGCTTATCTCTGGCCGCCGTTTTTGGCCAAAGACAACTTTTTACTCTGCCCAATATGGACGCCGTCAGCTTATGGAAATATAATCTTGATGTGTTTAAACGTATATATTATATTTTTTATCTGTCACTTCTGAAATATAACCGATCGTTTTGCTTAATAAATTATATTTATTTTTATATATAATTTCGAATTGCGAGCTACATGGCAACACTAAAAAACTTTCACGTAATTATGTCACGTCAGCGTCAGCGTGAGTTTGGTAGTCGTTTGGACGCGGTTCGCTCTTCAATATTGTTTTCCAGTAATATAATTCCTAGGTGAAGTTAATTTCTACGAAACGTTAAAAAAATTCATACGGAATAGAACGAAAACATTCTAAGAAATATACAAAAAGCCACCGAAGACAAAAAGCGTCCCATCGATATTCAAGTCACGCGAGCAATAATAATACAATTAATTCCGTTGTCACATATCATAACAAATACGTCGTGCTAGTATATTAAACAACGCTCGTATTCCCTTGTAATAAGAGCTATATTCGATTGATACAACTGCACGTTAATTTTGTTATGCTATATATGAAAATCTAAAGTAGTGTCGCATCGACTTGGGAGGCGATCCCGGAGGAAAATTCGCAGATAACAGTCATGTCCTTGATCAGTCTGTGGCACTTGGAGTTATGAAGATAATACATACATACATACATACATCAGAAGATTTGAAACTTTTATATTACTAGCTATCCGCCCGCAACTTCGCCCGCGTGGAGTTCGGTTATGTCGCGTTTCCAAGAGAAGCTTTTAAAAGTCTGGGATAAAAACTATCCTATGTTCTTCCTCAAGGTCAACTCTATTTCTGTACCAAATTTCATTAAAATCAATTCAGTGGTTTTTACGTGAAAGCGTAACAGACAGACACATAGACAGACAGAGTTACTTTCGCATTTGTACTATTAATAGGGATTTATAGGCAGATATGCTTATTAACTTAATTTTTTGTTCATTTTATACATGATTTGATAAACACTGAAAAAATCTCCATAGCTTATTTATAAAATTGCAATTAATTATCAGAACTATTTTTAGAATTAAGATTAACTAAGTAACTTTAAAACGTGGAGCGATTAATATATTAAAAGTTAAAATTTCGTACAATACAAATTAATTCATAAGTGCAATTGAATGGTTAATAAAAACGTGATACTGTCAGTATTTTCGTTGACGATGTGTACTCGTCAGATTTAATACGTTAAACATAATAAGATTGCTTACTTATTTTGATATAAATGTTACTTTGAATTAAGTAGACTGCCAATAAGTGAACACAATCTATAAGTAGTACTTACTTCTATCTTGCAATTTCCCAGCTTTAGCCAGAGTCTGCCTTACATGTTGTGAATAGTTTCGGCTAATTGTTTTTACGACCGACCGCCTGCCTGACATCAACCCTCTTTGGGAATACATTAATCAGTGATGTCTAAATACTCCTAGAAAGTATATATGACTCGGATAAATCACATTGGTACTTGCCAGGGCCAGGATCGAACCCGCGCCCTCGTGCATGAGAGACGGGCCTTTTAACCACTAGGCCACCACTGACTTCCACAATCTATATGTAGTAACTACTGTATAATTTATATCTAATTTTAAATGTCTAACCCAACTAGATATTAATTTGTATAAACAACCAAATCCTTCGCCCACGCATCATTAATTGAAATGTAAGTAAGGCGTACTTAATTATAATCTCCATTTTATTCACTTAACCAATTTTAATTACATATTTCCTTGAATTCCCTTTTTTTATAAAATTACTTGCTTACTTGCTTCCATACGTTTAACGCGAGTTTTAAGTAGTGTACAATCGTATTGACGAAGAATTTGAAGTTTATGTACCAACGAATTTTTAGTTTTAATTTGTGTGATAAAAATATTAGCTATTATTATTATTGTATTATATATGTATTGTATTCTATGTGTATTGTATTATATTATATTAATTATTCCTTCACTATAACGGATAGGGTGTTGTTATAAAAATGTATTTTAAAGTCTAGCACCGAGCTGTGACTCACGCAATAAGGCCACGACTTGGAATATACATAACCATACAGCAGTTTTGATTGTGTTATACTACGACCGAACCATCTTGATACTTGATTGAATTTCAATATAATAAAAAATATCATAAATGTTTCTATATTTAAGTATCAAGATTGTGTAGTTTTAATATATTATTAGATGAAGTCAGTGGTGGCCTAGTGGTTAAAGGACCCGTCTATCATTGCCGATTGCGCGGGTTCGAACCTGGCAAGTACAAATGTGATTTTTCCGAGTCATATGTACTTTCTAAGAGCATTTAGACATCACTGACAGACGGTGAAGGAAAACATCGTGAGGAAACCTGGACTTATAATTTCACAATTATAAGTTTGAAATCACCAACCCGTCTTGAGCAACCGTGGTGATTAATGCTCAAACCTTCTCCATGTGAGAAAGAGGCCTTTGCTTAGCATTAGGCTCTGATAGACTGATGACGATTAGATGACTAATCTAAACTAATATTTATTAATGAAAGCCATTGTTAACCAAATTCGTGTTAACGCACTCGTCACTCGTTCCAACTAAATGTTACCAATATGTACTAAATGTGAATAAATTTATGTTTTTAATTTAAATAAAATAACTATTATAACAGCTATATATGTATATAGCTACGTGATGGTTTTACATATATATAAATACAAAAGTTTTTGTATTGACTAATTCGTTTATATTATTTTTTTTATATAATTATTAATTTTTATTATATGTATAATGTCAAATGTCAAGATTGTCGTTAACACTACAAGCGCCTACGATCCGCTACGAAGGTTCGAGCATCGAATACATTATTTTATTGAAAGTAGGCGAATCGATAGATATGACCGACGACAAATTGTTATTGTGAATTAATCGATGATACGGAATCGATATGTATAGATATCGATTTGATTGTATCGATTCATTCCTACACTTACTTACTAATTGTATGACATTCCCGTGTATGAATGTTATTGGTTTTGTTTTCTAACTTTAATGAAGGTTCAGTTTTTATTCGATAACATTAGTTTATCGATGTTGATCTATTTCTTAATTTTGTTTTTATCTCTCATTCAAAATGACAGTAAGTTTTTTAAAGATAGTGACAGATGCATGAAAAAATTATTTGATTACAACTTGTATAATGCCAAAGTCAGTTAAAGTAAATACTCCTTAGTGTGTACCTACAATGACTTATGTTCGGGACTGCTAAATTTCTTCTATCTATCAACAAAGAGACAAAACAAAGTCCTGTAGGTATTCATGTTATTATGCAAATGAGCCACTACATAAACGCACTTGATACAGTAAATAAATTCAGTTGTCGGTATAAATTTACATATAAACATATTGTAGATACTTTGCAAATGCATGTAGAATTGTAAGACAATTCGCAATGAAAAAAAATGCATAGAAGTTATTGCCCTAGCTCACGTACGGTGGACATGAGTCAAACTAAATAAAATCAGAAATAAACAGAACATAGCACAATTGTGAACTTAAGGATTCAACGTCCGTCCGGCGACGCGTGCCAAACCGATGCTATTCTTAAAGGCATACGATTAATTTATTTATTGAAATCATTACTAATATCTGCCGAGACAATGGCCCCAAATGAAAATGCGTACACTGTTATGGCATGTCGGAATGCTAAATGAAGCGGCGTGATTTCAATACGCCATTTTGCATTCGATTTTGAGGTTATTAGATGCAATCGGAATGCGTGCGGCCATGTTTGTATGTTTCGGCTGTATTCGGACGGCTTCGGCTCCCGCCGCCGCCGCTTTTGGTGACAATTGACGTAAGTTATTGTCATTCTTTACTAAGAAAATCGATAAGTCATAGGGAAAATTAAACGCGATTTACGATTATTGGTTACCGGGTGACGAGTTTACGATATTTGTGATCAGTTTATGTTTCAGCTTGTTTTTAATTAGTTAGTACTTCATTGTTAGTCGATGCGAACATTCCGAAGCATATCTTGAGCTCCATTTACCGAGACTTGCTATTAATTCTATCATAAAAATATTATCAATACGGCTGCGCGCTTGTCAAAAGTGACAACTGTATCGGTTTTAATTAAACAAAAACCGGTGTCTATATGGTTATCTGAAATTCTTTTAATAGTTTAGGTCTCCAATATAGTATAACTCTAAATCGCCAAACTAGTAATATAACTCTAAATCGCCAAACTAGTAGATATAAATGCACCTTTTAATATTAATGAATTATAATTGTATTACATTTTAAGACTTTATACGACAAAAAGTAATCGTTATGTTTTTATTTCAAATCGTTACAGTTAATTCTTAATAGATACATTTATTTTTATTGAGAAATAAATATCCACAACTGAAAATGTTTAGAATCCCTGTCGAAGTGCGTCATACTTTATCGTTATATTTAAAATTTTATCACCGGTTTATTCAAATCATAATTAAATCCTTAGTAACAGGACCCATAGACTAAGTAACTTGTTTACCGATAACGAACTATATTGAAAATTAATCTCAGATTTTTTTCACGAAAAGTTATTGAATTTACTTAAAAAAATATATGCCAGTATGAATGATAAAAACCTAAAACAAAAATAAAAATATAATTATTATTAGTAAAACGAAAATATAATTAATAAGTTACTTAAAAAAAAAACCTCGTAAAAAGGAGGTATGTTAATACATTCTTTGATGTTAGTGATAAGCATCTAGAATATTCGATGTCTTTAGTTCTAAAAGGAACTTTCCATTGATTAATTATTTTCAACTGGTAATGTTTATACAAATTATAATTATCTTTTATCACTCTCCTTGAAATCTTTAATACATATCAACGCGTGACAAACCATATAATTTATAGAGTAAACTAATTACGTTGTATTTTTTAAATCCTATTTATATAATGAATGTTAATATGTTATTTTATGACAGATTTAATAAGTCACAACTCATATTAATGAGAAAGTTTTTAAATTACTTTTTAGGATATTTTTGTGATCATATGAAATTTAATTACCTATGGGTATATTATTAGATTATTTACTTTAAAACATTAAAAAAAAATAAACTGAATTGAGCACTTAATATTGCCATAGATACTTCTTCTTCTTCCTGGCAATTTCCCGTCTATAACCAAGGTCTGCCTTACATGTTGTGAATAGTTTTAGCTAATTGTTTTTACGACCGGCCGCCAGCCTGACATCAACCCTCTTTGGGAATGCATTAATCAGTGATGTCTAAATACTCTCAGAACGTACATATGAGTCGGAAAAATTACATTGGTACTGACCAGGGCCAGGATCGAACCCGCACCCTCATATGCACATGAGCGGCAGGCCTTTTAACCACTAGGCCACTCTAGTATCTATTTGCATAGATACTATTTTATTGAATTCCCTTGAATATAAAATATTAATGCCAATAATTTCTGTATTAATGTACGTATGTGTAAGTTTTATTCTACGAACGGTATCGAATAAATCAAGAACAGGTCTTATTTATAATTTAATCAAGTGAATAAAAATATAAATACTAATTATATATATATTTCAAGTATATTTGGGGGTCTTAACAAGCTTTCGTCTTCTTAGCAGATAATTTTTAATCGGATATAAAATGATTTCTATTTCTAACACAAGAACATACGTTTAGATATTTTCTCAAATTAAATTTAATTAAACCTGAAAGTCGTGTAATGCAAAAAAGTTTTTATTCTGTTAACCGAATCACAAAAAAAGAGGTAATTAGCTTTTAATTCAAATGATTTTAATTTCAACGTCTCATATTATTATCGTGAATTAAAAAGTTATATTTATTGACATTATGCTATATTCATAGCAAAATGATACATTTTTTCCTAAATTTACTCATTTAAAACCATTTTACTCGTTTTAAACATTTAATCTTTCATTAAAAACTTGCTTCTACAATAATCTTCTACTCATTTTCGTCTATGTATGTATGTCTTCTATAATAAAGATACCCTGGAAAAGTATATAATTTATTAGGTACCTACCCATAATTATTTTGTCTAATGTTTTCGTCTCATCGAATATTTTTTATTTAATAAAATATGTATCAACTATCAATAAGGCACATTAAATAATTCTTTGAACTCTTATATGTTATAAAAAACCAATTTATTTGTCAACATGTGTCCCTTATTTAAAGATTTAGCTGACCATCTTTCGACATATGTATAACTGAGTATATGGAAATTGATTGATTTTACCTTTAATTTTCATACATCAAATGTATTAAATATTTTTATATATATATGTTAAGACATATTGAAGTTATCCGGATATCAAAGGTATATGTGACCAACATATATTATATTGATTGATCTTGCATACAAATGGTAAAGGAAAAACTTTACAGATATATCCTTAGTAGAAGTTTGCATCAATAAACTTATTACTTGTAGTAAATGTATAAAGAGTAATAATTTGTATATATAAAATTGCATACTTAAAAATTACTATGTTTTATTTGAAAATGTGAAATTGTGCTAGAGAAGTATATTTCGATACTGACATACCTATCTATTTAAATGACTGTAGATTTGATTGAACGACAAAAATCTTCATTTATAGGTATTCAAGATTATGAATGAATAAATTATTCATTTATCAATCAATCATTTAATATGTATGACATAAAATTATATTGAAATAACAGTCTATTTAAAGGGAATTTGAAAACTCCTTCGTGTTTCCTCCACACAGTACTTAAAATTATAATTCGCCCAACAAATAAAAACGTTGACTTTGGCAGAATTCCTCAACTCCAATGCGAATGAAGCCATAGTTTACAAAAAAAGTTAAATTAAATTTTGTTTGAGGAATTTAGTTCGCTTGCTATGGATGTAATCACGAATGTTAATAAACAGAAAACCCTTTTCATATAAAAGCCTTAATCTGGATATAGAGCTTTACAGCCTATCGTATGAAGAGAAGGCCAAGCAAATTAGTATCTTAAATATATGTATACTAGCTTTCCGCTCGCGACTTCGACCGTGTGGAGTTCGGTTATATCGCGTTTCCAAGAAAACCTTTCGAAAGTCTGGGATAAAAACTATCCTATGTTCTATGTCTGTATCAAATTTCATTATAATCAGTTCAGTGGTTTAGGCGTGAAAGCGTAACAGACAGACAGACAGACAGAGTTACTTTCGCATTTATAATATTAGTAGGGTTAGCTAAATTGTACTTAATTTATAGTACAATTTGCTTCATATAATTCGATCAAACACTATAGATCTATCTACGTATTTATAAACAGCACAACGTAACAGATAACGTAACGATTACGGCACAGCTTCCATCTATTACGTGTACGTGTCAATAAATAACGTAATGCTTAATAAAAATTTTCTACCACAAGTTTGCATCAATACGAATAATTTCCCGTTTCCCATTACAAAACTTATACTGTGTGATAATATTAATGAAAAACTTTTAACGTCGCGTATGTAGTGTGATTGAAATTCGTGGTAAGTTTATATATATTAATTTCTAGCTAATATTACCTGTATGTACGTATGTGTAATTACAAGAACAATCGCCCCTGATTGTTTCACGCATTCTTTTTAACATATATAAGGCATCGGATGTTGTGTTCGTGTTACGAATGTTGATGAGGGTATCTGTGAATTTTAGTTTACGATGTATGTATGTATGTGTCTTCTACCTGGCAATTTCCCAGCTTTAGCCATTGCCTGAATTACATGTTGTGAATAGTTTTGGCTAATTGTTTTTACAACCGGCCACCTGCCTGACATCAACCCTCTTTGGGAATTCATTAATCAGTGATGTCTAAATATTCTTAGATAGTACATATGACTCGGAAAAATCACGTTGGTACTTGCCCGGGCCAGGATCGAACCCGCGCTCTCATGCAGGAGAGGCAGGCCTTTTAACCACTAGGCCACCACGGACTAATGTATGTATGTATGTTTGTTTTGTTGGTTATGATGAAACTGTTTGTAACTGAATCGAGTTCTTTAACTTAATACTTACAACTTTACACCAACATATGTTTAAAATTGTACATTTTGTTGTAAATTTACTTTAAGTCGAAAATACTCAACGCATGCACAACGTGAAATCGGAGATATTAGGTTCGAATCCCGCCCGTGCTGATTAATTTTGAATTCTATATAGACTCATCAAATTACAATTCCTAGTATCTGTTTATACATTTTGTTATTTAAATCATTATTTTATTGTAACTAAGCATTTTTTTTTTATTTGATTAAATGGAATGAATGTTTTTGTAATTGTATGGAAGAATGATACAGAAAATTTAATTTTTTCGAGAAAAAATATAAAAATATTCAGAAAATTTATATTTAAAATCTTTGCCTAGATTTAAAATTGATCAAGTTTCATACATTATACCCGACAATGATATATATGTAGTATAATGTACAGGCAGAGTCTTCTTTTTCATTCTCATTGATTTATTTCTGCTAAATTGCATCAAAGGCCGCATCCCCGCACCGATATCAACCGCCGACCGGTCTGATTGAAGAACAAACATAAGTACATTAAAAACTGTATTAGCATATTTTGAATGTATCCTATATATTCATATTGTGTGGACAGTTTAACTGACAATTACTGACTGTGTAACGCGCCGCCTCTCTCTTTGTGGTCGCCGGCGCAGCTGACCAATGGCGGTGATCTCGAACAGCCAATAGCCGGGCTGCGCACGCGCAGGAATTAGCTTACAATTCTTATAATTGTTACAAAATAACTGTCAAAATTTAATTCTTATTTTAAACTTGTACACCTCTATTTATAGAACTGTCAATATGATATGATTTTGTTAAAAATATGGATTTTGTAAAACGTGTTTGAATTTGTGTTTATGTCAGTTGGATGTTAAAGATTTTGTTATACAAAGTAATATTATCTTAACTATGTATGGAAACATTCAAATATGTATATAAAAAAACTAATAATCTTTATTCTCCCATAAAACAAATTTCACCTATGTTATGTTCACTCACCAAATATTCATTACTATCATATAATTAAAATGAAACAAAAACAGAGGTAAGAAATTATTTTTAATTTAAATAATCTACATATAAACAACAAATAAATCTCAAGGCCAATAAAAACCAAGAAATTGACGTTGACATCAGATGGGTATCGATTTAAAAATAAAGTATCGATAGCATCGCGTTTTGTCTCAACGCGACGTCCCTTTTATCGATACTCTCCGGGTCCCGACTCTAATTGTGTATCGATAACGATTAAAAGTCCCGCCGAAATGCTAATAAGCTTTGGTCTTTTTCTCTTCAAAGAGTAATGGGTCTGTAATGTACCGTGTGGAAATAAAAATTATTTATTTAGAACAAATTTATTTTTTTATATTTTTATATATGGCAATACAATTCTATTATGACACGTCAAAAATATTACAACTTTTGTTAAATAAAAAAATCTATTATTATTAAGAACTATACATAATATATTACATAATATATTATTATTATTAAAGTTTAAAAAGCATTTATAATAATATAATTTAACTCGACCTGGTATTATTTTATTAAAGTCGATTTCCTGCACGTCATCTGGTCCTCCATTTTGAATTGCAAATGATTTTTTCGAATTTCCGAACGCCTCTGCATCGTACGGATTCGAGTTTGTACAGCTTAATATTTCAATAATAAAATTACCATTTTAAATTCTCGTGACATAAATAACACAAGATATTATTAACAATATTTATTTTATAAAAACATTGTTTATTTGAAACTTGATTTAAAATTTAAATTTATTAATTCAGTTTGTTGAATGTTGAAGTATAAATACTTCTCATATTTAAATGAAACTAATATTTTTCATACACTTCACGACTTTATTTTCGTAAAAGACTACATACTCCCGACGTTTTGATTACCTTTCAGCAACCGTGATCACGGTTTTTACAAAAATAAACGCGTAGTATATCAGAAAACTACTTGGGTATATTGCTATACTTATGTTAATAATGTATATATAAAATATACACCAACAGACAGACGTAGTTGATAGTTATAGTAAATGTACGTTTGTATAATGAGTCGTATACCGTTAAAGAGTGGGAGTCTGAATAATACCTATTTATTGGGTTCGAAGAACTCTCTATGTATGTATTTACAAAGCATTACTGTTATACGGATAGCTGGCTTAATTACAAAACTGTAAATCATACAATATTTATAATATCTTATATATGATATAAAACCTTAGACTTCTTTAATAGGTAAGTATATTTCAATTATAAAACTGTAATCTGAATTTCTTTATTGAAGTCTTGATTTTAAAAGCTTTAATGTTAAAAACATTATTATTCGATCTATTATATTATTTAATTCGAATTATTAATTTATTTTTGGGAATAGAAAGAATATTTTGATTAAAACAGCTAAATGATGTTCCAGTACAGTACTAACTACTAAGTAGATGAAACAATTCTAATTTATATACACTTTCGATGGTTTGTCACTAAAAGTAGTAAAATTTTAATGATAGGTTTGTCTTGTTCTAGCTAACCACAGTTGTCTTAAGTTTTTTTTAATATTTAAAAATTATGTACGTTCTTAAGTAACAATAATTCATTAGAATATAATATGTATGAGAATTTTGAATATTATATCTGAAAATACGTAGATTTTCGGTTTATAAAAATAGTAGTAAAGAATATACAGTAATTAAATGTTCATTCATTCAATCAGTAGTTCATTGAGAACACTGATTCATTGTACTGTTATTGTATGAACATGAATTGTTTTCAATTCAATACTTATATTTCTGTCTTTCAATCTTCGTTTAATGTTTTTGGGTTTATTAGGTGTGGCTTGATGAAGGCATGACTCATTCACAACTGACAGCTGTCAAGTTTTACTTTGACGTTAAAACCAGATTTTGACATGTCATTGTCAAAGTGAAAGTTTTAAGGGATCTGTAATATAAACCACATACAATATAAAATAAATTGCCAGTATTGTTTTTGTTAACTAAATGTCTCAGTAAATTAATATTTCAGTTCAAATAACATTAAATACATACTAATGTTTAGTCTTCGTAACTGTTTAATTATTTGCGTGACTTTAATGAAGGTCAGAACATAATTGTGAGATCGTAAGGTCAAATAACGTAGATCGCTACATGGAGACTTATAACTTAATAGATTTAATCGAACCCGTTCAATTTCACAAATCATTCATTTCCATTCGTTCAACAAAAGATCGTGGCAATAAAAAGACCAAGTTGAACGAAAAAATATGTTCATTTCTCCGATATAATATAACGTTATAAGTCCAGACAAAAACGTACTAGCCATTCATAATACGATGTCTAACACTAGTTCCTGTCAGGTCCACAAAGGGCCGCCATTCACGATGCGTCGTGCGTCCAACACGCGTCACACGTCATGCCGAGCACGACGCATCAATGGTACAGACATCTTGCCACTAATTAATTCTTTTTTTTTTTAATTTAGGACGATTAAAGTTTATGATATACGGCATTGTATTTACGATTCGAAAAAAATCGGTAAATTGAGATAATTATAATTTTGAAGGTTTAGTGAAATAATGATTTTGATTTTTTTTGGTTTTTGTTGGTGTGTATAAATAATATTGAATTTAAAGATGATATAAAGTTAATGAATGTTAATTGGATGGCTAATTGTGGCTATTATTTGACACTTAGCTAGCATATGGTCTCGCCTCTTCGATGCGCATGCGCACCGCATACAAATACATTATTATGGATACTGCAGTATAATTCTCCGAGTATTAACGTAGCATCAAACCAAATACAGAATAGTTTTTATATAAATTCATTATTTTTATATTCATTCAACGGCTCCTCGTTGGAGTTTTTGATAAATGATAGATTACTATGGAGGTAACATTTTTGTAATTTTATAGAGCGAACAGTTTTTTAATGTAAAGAACAGTTTTGCTTTAAGTTCTAAAACAGAATAATATACATATGTATATGTATTTCTAAAGAGTTTTTTATGCAATTTTACGTTCTATCTACGAGTATGATCCAAAACTAACAATACTCTTTATTACCTACACATAAATTAAATATTCCATAATACTCAATATAAAATCACATTTTGCCAAAATTCTCACACAACTTATAAGATTTAAAAAGCTTTACCTATACGAAGTCACAATAATCTCGCTTAAATTAATTACCAGTTAAACTCGATTGTAATATATTTCATCTGTAGTAGGAGCTGCGTTAGTGATTTAGGCGATTGATATTATAAAGCCAACTTAATCATAATTAACTGTATAATTAAAGGAAATAATTGTATTATTATAATTAAACTTATATTCAAGCAGATCTAGTCAGATTTATAATTATAATATAGAAATATAATGAATTTGATATTGATAGAAGTATGTCTAATTTGTATTACATATAAAACTTTACTGTCTGTGTGTGTGTGTGTTTGTGATACAATAATGTATTAACCACTTATATATCGTTATTTCTCTATTTCTCATAGCTGTATTCTTAATAAGTTTTGCATTATTCTTAATCAATACTCTATTAAACGATGGCAAATTGTCATACAATTAACTATCACGTTTTATATAAAAATTGGTACTAAAATAATTCATACTTATCAAATTTAGTGGTTTCTACACTTACGTATAAATCGTAGGTTCAATATCTATCACAGATTTTATTATAAATACTTATCAATTGCCTACAGATAATGACTTCATAATTAAGTTCTGTTTTGACTTCACATAATGTTTAATTTAAATCAAACAATTATATTAAATATGTAAAAACCGTACGGGTGATGATTTCACCTTCTCACGGGCGTATTTTTAATATCAGCTGTATGTTTACATTCGTTACAATAACATCGCAACTGGAAGCTGTTTAGACTGATTCAGATGAATGGTGAAACACGAACACTCACTCAATGGACGGATATTATACATATATATTATACATATATACATATATATATATATATATATATATATATATATATATATATATATATATATATATATATATATATATAAAATATCGATATAAATTAAGGACATCACTACATAAATAGTGATTTCCAATTTGATTGATTAATTAACTTTAGTTGATCGTTATGTTGGAATTCATTACGTCATTGATAGATGTGTGACGTCATCATATGACGTAATGAGTATTGCCATATAAATTGCGGTTTAATATTAAAATGTTATTATGATTGAATTCTTCTAATCTTGCTCTATTTCGCTGTTACCTTTGTTTTGCTAAATAATTTGACATTATAACTTGATAAATACGTTTCTTAATTAATCTTCAGATTTGAATAAAAACGTAAATATTGAGAAAATTATTAATGCATATAAAAATACAGAGAAATTGCAGTTTTTCTTGTGAATATAATTATATTTGTAAATAGACATTGTAAACAAGTTTTTAGGAATTAATTTTAATTTCTTTTACATTATAATAAGTTACTTGGTTGTATTATATGCGAGTATCGATCGTTTTTATGTTTTTTTTTAAAGTTATTAAAATCGTTTAAAGAGCTAATTATGAGAGCTATCGCTACGCTTGTCAAAACATGTTTTATATTTAAAGGTAAAAGCAATATAAATGGTTTAAAAAAAAAAGAGTTTCATTGCGGAATCGTCAAAACGTGCCCTTAGAGACTTGCAAAAAGGTGAAACGGATGCCGTGCTAGGGTTGCCAGTGATAGATTTAAGGCTGTTTAGTGTTACCATACTCATAAAATATACATACATACAAGTAGGTGTTACTAGATTAAAATTTTCTCTTCATTTCATATTGATCAATTATAATGATATAAAATTAAAATTTTAAAGAAATAAAATGTTAATATCAATAACTTAACAAATAAAAGTATAAAACAGACATCATTAAAATAGTTAGATTTTAATTTATAATAGAATTATTATTTCACTTATATTTATTGTCTTAATAATTTTATATTTATAATATAATGGCAACCCTACCGCGGAGAGTTTTATGCCGCAAATGACGGAGTGGTCTGTGTTAAATTAACGTGCAATATTTTGCACAAAAATGGCGGCAGGCGTCAAGTTACTGTGAGACCCGTACGGGTTCGGAGTTGGCAGAAAAACGACGCGACGCTGAAATATTTGATTAAGAACCTGTATATTAATTACCTTGTAAATATGTCGAACGATTATATAATATATAATTGTTATTTTATGCGACACATCATTTTAAAAGACGCTACAACGTATGCGGTGTGACTATAGTAAATGTAATGTAACAGATTAAAAAAATATTAATTGTTGTTTGAAAAAAGTTTAGTTGATGTAAACCTTGAATTTTTAAATATAGTAATTATTGTTCATTCGTTGAGAATAATTGAACTATGTAATTAGTTTAAAACATAAAATTTGAAGAAGAAAAAAATAACTTTGAATTTGGAATATTTATTTGATTCGCCACTTCATATGTAAAAATTCGATAATTTTACAAATAAATATATTAAACAGTTTTAATAAAAAGTTATTGTAAAATATTGGTATTTATCACGAAAAGGTACCATACAAAATGTAGCTTCAGCTGCTAAAAATCTTTTCACAAGAAATACATTCATGTCAATATAAAAAATTAAAAAGGGACTCGTGTCAAAATACGATATGTTTGTAATAAAACTTACATTCATAACCGTAACTATGTATGTATGTATGGTAAGAATATGTCAGAATTCAAAATGTTGCCGTTTCAAAATCTCAAAGTTCACACATGAAACTCCCTATAAATCACGCGTGGCAACACTGTTGCTGTCGTAAATATGTACATAAAACCGTTCAGGAGATAATTCGATCGCTTCTCCGAACCGTTTCGGTTAGACGCTCTAGATTTGATGCCTTTTACAATACGAAAAACGCTCGAATCACTGTAACTAGATAATTTAATATACCAATAACTATTAAATTATAAAATATTCCCTACATAATATATATATGAGTTTAAAGATCGTTTATTTAAAAAAAAAATGTCAAAATGAGTCATATTCGAAATGACGTTTCATTTGACAGCTACTAAGAAGGATCAAATAAGAAGAAGGTTGAGTTACGTACAGCCAATAACCTTTTAGAGCCAACGAAACATCCACACACCCTGCTCGTAAAAGCGCAAATTCAATGATTACTTTGACTTGTAGTTGACGTACGAATAAATTCATCAACACACGACATTTATGATGTTATTCACCTCTGCCGGGTTCTGGTGTTACTAATTTTTGAAAAAAAAAAAAATTAAGCCTTGGGTTATTGCACCTATTATATTTTTTACTCAAATAAGTAGACACTTTTGTGTTTTTGTTCTCACAAGAATTATTTAACATAAAATAAATATTTAATCCGTATATAATATTTATGAGAATTAATGATATTTAATATATAAAAGTGTCATGTTTTCATTATATTTTCTTGTAAGTAGGCGTTTTTAATATCATCGAAGAACTAGACTACCAGGCGTGCAATAATATCGACTTTACTTTTTAAACTTTATATATGTACCTATAATCAACTATCTCCGTAAATACACTTAAAGTAGGTACAATTTTACATTTATAATGTTTTTAAAACAAATTAATTTGTATACTTTAAATCATTTTACAACCACGACTATATAAATGCCTAAGTATAGTTCTTATAACCTATTTATAGCCACAATAAAATCTCTTCCTAAAGAACCCGATCACTTTCTAAACAACGTAAGATGCGTGCGGATATGAATTGAAAGCTCAAGGACGGCTAGATAAGAACAATCGGTAAACACTGGCACGTGCTTATAATTGTGGCTCGGACAAACAATGAGCATTGTCTACAGGGCGTTCACTCGACACTACCCCGGTGATATACGGATTGATACAGGGTGTTCTACATCATACATGAAGAAAATACTATTGATAATGAAGGGAGACAATTATTGTTAGAATTATAATTTAAAAAAAAGAGAAGAAAACAAACATACAGTTTGATAAAGCATTTTTTTGATATTACTTCTGTTGTAGCGTAAATCTTAGTATCTTCATAGCCATGATGGGGTACTAGTGTATTTACTATCAATGAAATAGTTTAGTAGTTAAGGCGATACTTTATTAGTATGTGTAGTAATGATCGTTCAGTTATCTGACCTTTAATAAAAGCGGCTCATCGCGGGTCACTCAGCCCCCCCCCCTTCTCCCCCTCCCCCGTTCCCACGATCAGCTGAGCCAGTTTCGGCTGACCTATATTCCAAACTATGACGTAGCGCACAACAATAGGGCATTGTTCTTTTATATTCGCCAGGAGTCCCTCAAGGTGCGAGGTTCATTCACATCTTCATAGCTTTCATTTAAATGTTCAAGCCCCTTCATTTGTTTTTCATTGTTTAAATCAGCTGTTTTTCACGTGATCCCTATCTACCATTGATAGATGTAACAGTGAACTTAGCATTGTCTCATCACATTGTTTTGAGATGAACATTAAATTGTATTGTTTTAGTCTTACGTAATGTATATGTCTCTCGGTTTAACTGTTACGTTTGTAATTTTGTCGTATTTAGTTGTTTATCTAATAGATATTCAAATGATGAATAAAAATAAACGTATTTTTCTAAAACTTTAAACAAATATGTGATTATTTTGTTCTATAAATCGCATTATATAAAACCTCATTTCCCTAACCTACTAGGAGGTTCAACAGTCAAACGGTAGTGAACAAAAAAGAACGAACGAATGATAAATAGTCCAAGTTAATCCGTTCTTATCGCCTCACCTCGCGTGCGGTCCAAATATGAGAGATGGACCCGCGCGCGATAACGCTTCCGAGTAATAGCTAAGGATTTGAGGAGATTAGTTTTGATTGGCATGTATTGGTAGCATTAGTGGTACGGCGACACTGTTATAACGATACCTACTAAGTATTTATGGATTCAATTAACTGTACTACACAGAAATGTATGTATTTTTGACGTTACATTACTTTTTTTATATTCTTATTGTTCGGTAAGGAGGTTGTATGTTTTTTGTTGACACACCAAAACGTCAATGTCAATTTGACAATTGAAATAGAATGGTTTGAAAGAAACGTAAATAATCTGTGTTCACATACAGATTGTATATAATTATAGTAATAATAAAATAATTGCCATATTTGAAATAATTTTAAAAAGTAAAAGTCTCATTCCCCACCGTCAGTGTGGCGATGACAAATGCTGTGAATGTCGAGTTAGCGATCCACGATACAAACTAATTGCATCTGTACGTTCCATAGGGATGTGACTTTATCGATAAAAAAATAATCTACATATTAGAATAGTAAAAAATCTATTAAATATTCAAAATAAAATATAATTTAGACTACATCATTAAATAAAATATTAGTCATTGTTATTACGAGTTCAATCAAAACTTGATACTATTATACCGTAATGTATATTATTTTAATTGAATCGATATTTCCATCCCTAGACTCTATTTGTCTATGCTCGCAGCCAGTGCATCCATCACGGCCGTCCAATGAGATAAACGCGCTACCTTATTAACCGTCTCGCTCGATCATTTGTAACGCACATTGTGTAACCATTACCGGTACTGTTAATCTACTTCACCATACAAATTAAATATATACGAATTCCTCACATTATTGCAATATAAACAAACATTTAATAGCATTTAAATAATTATTTTTATTAAAAACTTTTTTATAACACATCGGCTGTATAGTGTTGGATCGTTGAATTTTATTAAAAAAAAAAAAAACGTCAAATCTCACTGGTCGTGTCAAAGTCGCCTACAATGATACGTCTAATATAAAAATACGAGGCGATAAATACCTATATACAAAACTAGTTCAAAGATGACTGTCCGATATGAGACCCCCGATGTGTACAATATCTGTGATGACGGAACGATTTTATGAATTAACTTTTTTATATCACTGAATAATTGGATAAAATATTAATAAGTGTTACCTCCTTTGTTAGACGTTTGACGTGTTTGACAGATATTTTTTTTTATATGCACGTATGCGTTCCGATTTATGTTGAGACATGATTATTTAATTTTTATATATATTTTTTTCTATTTCCTTTTCCGTCTCACCCAAACGATACTGTTCCTATTGTTTTATTATATGTTCATGTCTTTATAACATTGACGTGTTTTGTTTAACATGATTTGATTATATAAACATTTATGTTATAATGACCGAATATAAAAACTTTTTAGTCCGTTTTAGTTAACAATATGTAGTTATTATTCCTGTAGGCTATTTAACAAACACTTATATAAAATTATTATTCCTTTAACCGTATATTACTCGGGTTTAAATAATTCTCATTTCTGTGGAAACGGCGTTCAGTAATAAAGGCGCAGTCGCGGTAAAAGTGTAATAAAACTGAGAAAACTATTTATGTATGTTTGTTTGGTGCCTAAGGCTGGGGAATAAAATACGCTACCACCGGCCTATTGGTAGCGACAGCAAAACAATGAAAATCATATAAAAAACTATACAACCGCGTGTTATATACATGCTAAACTGAGCTTTTCTGAAAAAAGTATGAATTAACTTTTAAATTTTATTGTTTTTTTTTTATGCTAACCGTACACAATAAACATTGGAACCATAAATTTAATTTAATTCCTCATGCACTTAATATTACCTTATTTAAATATTGTGTTCGTATTTTAAGTTCTGTGAGGAAATCTAGGCTCAGAATTTACGAAATACTTTATTTGATAACTTTATTTCGACTTATTTAAATGACTAGAAAAAAATATATAGGTAAGTATTCTACATGATTTTTGCAAAGCAGAAATTGATTCTACGGTAATATGTATATATATATTGTATTACAAATTTGAATCATTAAACTATAAGTAAGCAAGTATTTCTTACACATCATATAATATGTTAAGATTTATGAATGAAAAACTGCAAAACTATTCGTATGCGAACTCGTGGTAAGCGTTTTAAAAAAAAAATCGTATGTCACATATGACAAGTTCTTATGATTAAAAAGTATTAGTGACTGGTATTTAACTTATAAACTTTAAGTTTATCGTTAAATTAAGACTAGTTTTAATCATAGATTATGATTTAAGTGGCTGTATGTTTATTAATGACATTACAAACTTTTTTTATCTGTAACATGTTTATTATTAAGTGTTACATTATTTATCTGTGGTCCTATTATATTTTTTTACTTGTCAGTTTTTGTTACTAAGGTATTAGAATCTGTCAAATATTCTAATTCAAAATCACACGTCTCGAAATGAATGAACTCGCGCGCTAACCTACAATGTTTTGCCGTTATATGCTTACGATCTTCAACTTTTAACCTTATGCCAAAGTGGTTAAGTGCTATTTTGTTTGTTAATGAAATGCCTATAATAATGTCTGTCAAAATAATTGTACAGAGCCTGAGTCGATTTCATTGATACTGAATGATTAATGAATGGGTGAACGGTTGTACAAAAAAGTATTCCGTTCATTCACCAGATCTGTCATACACGAATATAAGCTGACTAGCCTGAGATAATTCAATTTGACAATGTTCAAAAGAGGTCTAAATACAAAAAAGGTTGTATATTTAATTTATTTATCTAAGACGAAGTATTATTATGTTCCTACATTGTACAATAGATATCGTTTATAATATTCTCAGATCGAAATCAAAAAAATTAAACATCCAATTAGCAATAGCGTAAAAGAATTATAAATTATACCAACATTATCATTCATCAGGTATTATTAAACGCTTGTCAATTCATAGATAAATAAAACGGTACAGAGACAGCTTCCGCCCACATAGATTAGACTACGTAATGTTTGTGCTTTAAATACATGATTTAAATATGACATATGGATACTCTTTGCAGTTTTTGGCTGTATGGCAACTGACAATTTAAAAAAAATATGTCAAAAAAATGATAATGACGTTTCAAAAATGACGCGTTCTGATTGGTGCTTTCAGTTTTGACATTTTTCTTTTATGAATTAGATTCTAGGTAATTGAGGAATTGATGTACATATATTGTATTATTTAGTACCATCATCTATATATATAGTTACTTTGTTGTAAAGTAAATCCACGCTTCGCTTGCTCCGCTCCCTACGTACATTTAAGTGATGAGATCATACAGAAATCTGTAGTTTTGTTAGTAACTGTTATATATGTTGAACCTATATACTGCATTAATGGGAAGCTTGAAAAAACCTTCTTCAATAGTTCAAACAGCGAACAATACAAATAATTAAATAATAGGTACGAATGACAATTATGTGTAAAACTTTTAAAACAGAAAATTGTTTACACAAAATCAAAGGTTTTTTTCTAGTTATTATAACCAATAACGTAATTTACTTACAGAAACATATTTCCTGATCAAATAAAAGCTTAAAGAAATCGTTAAGAAAAAAGCTTAGTATTATGTATTTATCTATAGTATATATACAATTATACACACTGCTTGTATAATATTTTTATAACATTAAATCTTGAAGTTAGAATTAAAGTTAATTATGAATATTTAAAATTAAATTGAACGCCAACAAAAAACACTAACACCCAGAATCCTTGAGCATAATATTCAAATTTAAATCAACTTATTTTCTGATAAAATCTCGTAAACAGCAAAAATTACAGACAACCTGAGATTACAAATTTAAAATATATATAAAATTCTGTTCCGAAAAATACCACTTTAAGGAAACTTAAATCAAAAATTATATATTTGTATTTTATTTAAATTATAATAAATATGACACTGGCAACATTGAAATACAAATTAGAATAAAATAATTTTTATCTTAAAAACGAAAAGTCAACGTGACAATGAATATTAAGGCGTCATAAAAAAATATATTATTTTCCTATAGTTATATCCTGTTGTGAATAATCAACCTCTTAAGAACATTTCAAAATTACCAAAAAGGTTATAGCCATGACATTCTCAAAGTGGTCTAAACTTTTTGACAAATGTCAAACTTTATTTTTTTAATCACTCCCATAACTCGTACTGAGCATAGAACATTCAGCCAATGTCGACTAGATATAACCTATTTTATAACAAACCTCCTTACGACTTTCCACAGAGCTACAAATCTAACAGCTCAGAGGGCATCGTCGCGGGTGGGTGAGCTCACTAATTGTGGCCCGCGACCCGTGACCGACAGTTAGTCGGGAGCGGCCGACTTGGATTTATACCGAATATATTTATAACATACACAATAACACGTTTTATCTGACAATCTTTATAACATGAATATTTAATATATGTACGTACTATCACTTAACGGAATAAAGATTTGAATACATTGAGTACTTTTGATACAACTTGTCAAATGTACTTCATACTATATGTAAATCAAATATTTTTTATTTCGTCTGGACTTATACTTAATAAGATTCAAGTAAAAATATCTGAAAGTCTAACATTTTTCACCAATTCTTATAAAACGTAAAGAAAAATGAACTTTATGTTACCACCAACAAAATCTATTTTACATCATCACTATGTTAATAAAATGCAAATCATTTTAAATTAAGAACAATAAATTAACGCCTCACCAACCGCCCAATCCGGTTGCTCAACTGAAGTAAACAATCCACCGGAAGTGGCCTGTTACCCGCCAAATTCAAACGATCCGATGGCGAACTGGCAATATCCGTTCCGTTTTCGCAATACAGAGGCGCTGGTGCGTTTCGTTGGTTTGTATATTAGGATCTATGGTCCGAATTGACCCTGATAGCTATGGGATTAGAAAACGAGACTAATTAGAGAACTATAAAATAACACTTTTATATAAAAAAAAAAGATTTTCACTCAACCAGATAATGAATAATATTTTAAGACAGCAGTAATTATAAAAACATAGCTACATAAGTAATGCAGTCGAAAATATAAAGCAAAAAACAAACAAAACAATATAAAACCAAGAAAAATTAAGTGAAGCGAAAACAAAACGCAAGATGGCGCGATAGTTCTCCCAATGGCGTACACAATTAATACCGTACTTATCTCAGCTAATTAACGATTGCAGAACGACCTAGAATCTTTAATGAGCCTGTGGCAAGATCCGCTCGATTCGAGTCGAGATTTGTTTTAACTTAATACGTTTCGTTTCTGCTTTAACGTTTCGTTTATGATGTATATTTCTCTCGTATTATATAGCGTTTCGTTTTTCCATTAACTATTCTCGAAAATTCCATGAATAATTATTTTATTAGTCTTCATGTTGAGGATATCTTGTTAGTAACGTAAGCAGTTTTAATAGCGCTTCAACCGAGTTATAAATAATAATAATAATAAAATTTATGTCTGTGTTATATTCAGTACCTATACTTATAATGGTGACTATATATTAGCAAATAGAAATGTATAAAAAAATATAAAAAAAAGATGTCTTAAATGTAATTTAAGTATTAAACGGTTTTTGAACTGAGCGCATGTCTTTGTACAACCAAATGTCAACGAAAAATGTATGACAAAAACTTTATGGTCGTAATTTTAAAGCAATCAAACGTCAAATTGTATTTTAATTCTTAATTTTATACGTTTATACGGTACGGAGAAGCCGTAGATGAGATGTAATATGTGAGAACATATTCATTATCGATGGATTTGGAGAAGAAATGTTGATTGATACGGAGAAGTCGAGTGGGGTCCAGATGATTATGTATGAAGATATATCTTGTATATAAAATTCTCGTGTCGCGGTGTTAGACGGAGAACTCCTCTGAAACCGCTGGACCGATTTTGATGAAATTTTTTGAGCATTTTAAATAAGTCTGAGAATCGGCCAACATCTATTTTTCATACCCCTAAGTCATGAGGGTTGTTCATGATTGATTTTTTTCTGACGATTCTTTTTATAATGTAGTGCAGTTAAAAATACGTACAACCCTAAATTTTTACTTTTTTATTACCAACCTCTATTTTTTTGGTAGTATATTATATAAGTCTTTTAATCTTTTTGTTAGATAATATATATACAAGGATGTCTCATAATTTTATGTAGATAATTATCAGCAAGAAGTGTGTAATGTGGAAATGTAATAAATAAATACGTTTGTATAATTGTTGCAGCGAGGTATTTGTTTTCCTCTACAATTATATTTTTTTTTCATGAATTCATCTTAATTATAGTACAAGCGGACACGCTATATACAAGTACATTTTTTATATATAGCAACATTTTACTCACAAATAATATATTAATTTAACATATTTATATAAAAATATTAAAGACCAAAAAGGCTTTTGAGTTTCGGACAAGCGAATTATCATGAAACATTTGATTTTTATCTCTATTCACTAACAATTAAGGTAGCTATTCCATTGTCTCGTTAATCAAGGAATTAAGTTTAAAGAATATTAATTAGATTACATAAGAACTCATTTCGCCTTATCCCATATACAGCGTGTAGTTTTTTACGAGACTGGACCTAATCTTATACGTTACTTAATTATTATGGAGAGCACGTGCGATGACGTTTTTGACGGCTTTATCTGCGGAAGAAAATCGACCGGTTTTTTGTTGTTAATGGAATCTTTAATGTTGATTTTGGAGCTATAACGACAGCTCGTTTGATTTATACAGGGTGTGTCCAGAGAGATTTAATTGTTGATTATGTAATATATGATGGAATTTATGTAGGTATGTACACTTTACATTTAATTGTATATGTTCATCATCATCAGCCTATAAGAGCTCACTGCTGAGCAAAGGCCTATTCTCACATGGAGAATATTGGAGTATTAATCACTACGCTTGCTCAAGACGGGTTGGCGATCTCAAACTTATAATTAGAAATTTTTACTCCAGTTTTTCTTACAATGTTTTCCTTCACCGTCTGTCAGTGGTGTCTAAATACTCTTTGAAGGTCAATTTGTCAGGTCTCGAACCCGCCCCATACATACATATATAAGAGGCGGACCTTTAACCACTAGGCCACAACGACTTCAACAACTTCGACTTGATTGTATATGATTCCTCAAATCTCAGAAATATCCATATATTTTTGAGACACCTGTGCATTAGTACAAGTTTGAAACGTAACTACATACGACACGTTATTCGTTTCATTTACAGTATTATAACGTGCGATGATTTATGAATGAAAAACTGTTAACGCACCGTACGAAGTGTGAATGGAAACTTGTACTAAGAATATTGATGACTATTCAGACGAAAATCTTTGCAGCAAGTATTTATATGGGCATAAAATATCTCAAGTAAAATTTAATTTTATATATTATACAGAGATCTGAAACAAATACACCTAGGGAACTTTATTAGAGTTATTTTACCTTATCGTAATTTTTACAAAACGCTATACCTACCTATATTTTTCATGTATGCACCTAACGTCGTTTATTTGTAGATATTATTTTCTTATATATCAATATTATTATTTACAATTGTTCTCACAAATTTTATTAGATCTGAAACATTAAAATTTTAAAACGGTTGACGTAATATAATCATTATTTATAACCTCTTGCTGTTATTTTTAATTAAAGCGTTTTTTAAATAAAACTAACTTACGTAAATCGTACTTTTTCATGCTTGTTCTAATAAAATTACAGACCGACATTTAATGACCTTTGATCCCTAATTTATGAGAAGGATGCAAATGAGCAGATGGTCTTCTTGATGGGAAGTAGTTACCATTTTAGTCATCCATGGACATCCGCAACATCTCTTGGTTAAACCTTGCTTGTTGAGGAAGAAGTAAAGTTTATTAATAGGGAAAATGCAACCGGCTCTCTCACTCATCGGACGAAACGCAGCTATTAAAGGCTACTTCACGCCGATCTTCTGTGAGAGGGTGGTACTTCCCCGACCCAGCCTATGTTCGAGCTGCAGTAACTTGATCAAATTCTTTCCAAATTCACTTAAACTCTTATTTCTCAAGTTTTAAATGTAATATTTAATTATAAAACATGTCCCAACATGTCCAATTCATAAAGTTTTTCATGTAAATTACAATAATGACCTTCTATAATACAATATGCAATCATTTCGTAACACATTTCGACATACGTCGGTTTTCCTTTTTTCGTGGGAAAATCTAGCGTTTTCACCATACTCACAATGGGTCATATATAGAAGATTATAAACTAAACTCAACCTTATTACCTCGTGATAGAGACTATAATTTTCGTCTAATATAAAGACATATTAACGCCATTTAAAGTAATACTGGCCAATGCAGGCTTAAGATTGCTATCTATAGAAAATTGTGATATTATAAATCTTGTACGCTATTTTCTTATAATAAAATCATTATAATCGTATCTCATATATATTTTTTAAATATCTATAACATCGATTTAATAATAAATATAAAGATATTAAGTTAAAAAATACACGAAACACGTAAATTCAGCGGAAGTCGCGTCAGGTGTATCACTTAGTATGCGGACCGCGGACAGAGGATACGGCAAAAACTTCTTAACCTGCCACAAACAACGTTATATAACTGTATTATTATTAATAAATTTTGGACATTTTTAATTAAAAACACATATTACTGATTTAATTCATATCCGATGCTCTCAGCGAGTAATGAGAACTAAGATTTAGGCGAGTTTTATTCGTGAAATGAAACTAATATTTTTCGGATATACTACGCGGTTTATTTTTGATAAAAACTACATACTCCCGACGTTTCCGTTACTTTACAGCAACCGTGATCACGGGCAGACAAATCTCGGCATTATATAGCTTTTTTTTACAAAAATAAAGTCGCGTAGTATATCCGAAAAATATTAGTTTAATTTAAGTTCTCAGTGAAGTTTCGTTGTATTTAGGTTGCGAGTCTTCAAGGCTTTTCACTTAATTGTGTATTGCCAACCTATTAATTGTTATACAGCGTGATTAAATCTTAATTATATTTCACAATAATATAACCGCTATATACATAGATGGTATTGGAGCATTTTTAGAGCATCCTGTAGGAACTGACATGACTCGCATAAATCTATACCACCCTATATATTCCATCGATTTCTTAATGTTTATATTGTTAAAAAGAAATCTGATTTCTTTAACTTATTACTTAAAATCAACCGAGTGACATAAAATTAACCTTTTTTAGGTTAATGCAAACATATATTTATATATTATCACAAACAACACCCTGTATACAATAGCCGTGTGAATATCAGATAAACTGTACGTATGTATTATATTTTTTCCCAGAGCGGTCGGGTCTTATGGACCGTTTTCTTAATACCTTTCTAAATTCTTGAGGTCGCACAAATTAGGATGAGATTCGTGTTAATTAGTTGATTAAGACTTCGAAATACACAACCATCTAGATAAGTCTCTGCTTAAAATAATACTTAAACAATATCTTGTGCTAGAATAAATAAATAAGCATAGATATACTCAACCATCTAGATAATTCTTTGCTTAAAATAAAACTTAAACTAGTAGCGCTAGAATAGATATAACCATAGATATAATGTTTAATAGATGTTAATTAAAGATAAAATTAGACTTACAACTAGCCAAGGACGTGCTATAAATAAAAAAACTTATAAATCATAACCCAAACAATCAAATTTCGTAATCCATACAAAATGGCCGAATGACAATGCGTTCTCATGCATGCACAATGCAATTTCAACATGACATTGTTCATTTGTACTGATAATAAGACGGATTTTAAGTTTTTAGTTAGCCTCTTACATGTTTCCGATTTTTTATATCACATATTGTTCACCGCCTTTGGGAACTTATCGATAATTATTAATTGAAATATTTTATAGCTGTTAACTTTTTTGTCCCTACACACGTCATCTTAATAATTAATTAATTGATAATTAACATTTGGTTGTGTGGCGATAATTTCAATGGATTTTGTATAATTAATTAAAATTAAATATGTATATGTTTTATTATAACACAAAACGAATGTACAACTATTTTTGGTAACAGTTAATGTAGGTAAGTGCATTTAATTCTCAGCTTATAACTGTTTAACTGATTTTTCAGTTCGTTCATTCAAAGTTCCATTCAGTTCAGTTCATTCATGTGGGACTTGTTGAATGAAAACTCTTTATAAAACAACATTATATGTAGATATATTGTAATATTTAATTAATTTCAGCCTTAGATAAGCTCTGAACATTAATAAAATAGATTAATAAGTCAATTACACAATCTGAATATATTGTTCATTTACACAAGTACTATATATATATACAGTCTTCTATCAACAAAATTTATCGTCTTTTAAACAATTTCAAATAATAATATTCAACAAAATCTCATTAAATTTAATATTATCTTCATAGAATAGTAGCGAACTATAAGTAAATTGTAATTTACAAGCATTTAAGAATGTTCAAATTAATTGACAATACATACTTTAAAAGAAACTTTGTAACTAAGATACAGATAGATTTAATTCTCAAAATCTATACAATAATAATATTGAATAACATATAAAATATATTACTTGTACTGATTCAAACATACAAAATATTCCCGAAACACGGTTTGAATTTAAAACATGATGCCAGAGGTCGTATAAGTGAATATTTTAATCCATCGAGGCTGAACGATGTCTTGTAATTAGGAAACCTATTAGCATAGGTCGCGTGTCGACCTGATTTCTTTTATATATAACATATGACTAAACAAACGAGTTTAAGAAATACATATTAGTTAAAATAAACTTCATTTTCCCTCCAAAACATTACTAACATAGATCCCTACTAATATTCTAAATGCGAAAGTAACTCTGCCTGTCTGTCTGTTACGCTTTCACGCCTAAACCACTGAACTGATTTTAATGAAATTTGGTACAGACATAGAGTTGACCTTGAGAAAGAACATAGGATAGTTTTTATCCCAGACTTTTGAAAGGTTCTCTTGGAAACGCGATATAACCGAACTCCACGCGGGCGAAGAGCTAGTGTGTAATATATGAAGGATTATAACAAAAACTATTTATACCTATGTTTTCGTTTAATATATTTAACATTGTGACGTAATAAGTAACTTTTCATATATAAATCTTAATAAATAATGATTTTTAAATCGCATACTCGTGGCAAAACATGCAGTTTACGTAATTATATTATAACAGTGATTATAAATAATTATTACGTATATATATGAACATGGAAATTATTATTGGATAATATTCATTATATACTTATGACGTCATACGTCTAAATATGACGTCACAAGTGTTGAGTACTAATTAATTTTATCGCTGGAAAAACCGTATTGATATTCTACGCTATTAATATGACCGACTTGAACAAAGAGTGTTATGTGTTTAGCCAATAATATATATATTTTTGTTCATTTTTTTTATATAATAATAACGGTGTCGCCGTTTAAATTTTTTGCACATCACGTATGTATTGCAATAGAGCCTTTCACTGTCTCATTGTAATTCATCCGGCGATAACTCCGTGAGGTATCGTATTATATCATAATAGACCCCACAAACGCTATTTTATATATATTACTTTATATACTGACACACACACACACACACATGTATATAGATATATGTATAATTGAAGTATTGCTTTTTTAATTCAAGTTGTCATCATTTTAAACTCATGAAAGTATATACAATGTATAAAGATGTATTTTTTAAATTATTTTCTGTCCTATCAGTCAGTTTGTTTCTCTTTATTTCTGAAACTATTTTGACGGAAATTTTACAGTAATAAGTAACTTAGACTGCTTTTTAAAAAACGTCAAAAAGGTGTAAGTTCTTAATTTGTTCAAATATACGCTTCTTACGCTAGTATGCCTTGGAATAGAAGACAATTTTTAAATCAATTTTTTTATTTTAATTTATTATCCTGAAATAGTTTCTATGATATCAACTCAAGATCTGATAAAGGGATTCCAAAGAAACTTCTTAATGGTGATAACGCGTATCACAAAATGGGATTTAATATGCGGGTAAAGCCGCAAGCGACATATAGTATTTGTATAGAGCTAATGTATTAGTTTTTTTATTTAAATAAACATACCTGAGGGTAGTATGATTTTATTAAGCATCAAGGTAAGCATTAAATCAGAAAAATATATATTTTTCTTCAATAAATCTCTAAAACGAAGGGTTTCTTGTATCTTTAGGAGTATTTTGATAACACTAGGTAAATTAACTTTAATTTTTTTTTGTAAATTTCCCTCAACAGTATAGAACATAATATATATGCATTAAATTTACTGTCAATGAACAAACACATTCCACTTTTCATATAAAACTAGATATTTTAAGATTAGCAATATGTTTCTTACGCCGGTCTCACTGTTCTTTCAACTTTGCACCAAATGGTCGGTCAGCCGCGACATTGTTGTATTTTAATCCATTTTAAACCTTATATATTAATATTAAAGTATGTTTTTCACTGCACACACAAAGGGTGTAAGCAAATTGCTCTCATATGTAAGTTTCCGCTCGAATTTTAATGACTTGAGTCGATTTTTATTCATGAACCAACAGTCGTTGAAGTTGAGTGATGAGTTTAAATTATAGGTTGTTTTATTGACCTCATATTAAAACCTCTTTTCTATTGAAATGCTGTATGTTGTGTGCAGAATCAACATTACTGAATGATATATCCAGAGATTATATGAAATTAAAAAAAAATTGAACTGTAACATATTACAGATAGGTACTTATTTTGCGTTTTAAACAAAAGGATTAAAAATGTCATGTTTAATAAAAATAGACAATAAGAACATACGTACATGAAGACTAATAATATTTATCACAGAATTTATGAAAGCAAAGCTTCTAGAAGTTTCTCAAAGATAATTCAAGTACGTAGAAATAAAATTTTATATTTTTTACTCAAAATTTTACCGTAAATGTTAATAAAATCATATATATATCATTTTTATTCTGAACTATGCTAGTTTCATTATTTTTTTGCCACAAGACCATGATCTACATAATATGATGTCTCGTGGGATTCTCTCATGATTGTGGCAACTTTCTCTAATATTTTAATTATATGTGTCGCCTACAAATAGAGATTCGCGTTTTAATTAATGCTGTTTTTTTGGGTTAATATTTATTTCGTTATATATTACTAGCTTTCCGCCCGCAGCTTCGCCCGCATGGAGTTCGGTTACATCGCGTTTCCAAGAGAACCTTTCAAAATTCTGGGATAAAAACTATCCTATGTTCTTTCTCAAGGTCAACTCTATATCTGCACCAAATTTCATTACAATCAGTTCAGTGGTTTAGACGTGAAAGCGTAACAGACAGACAGACGGACTGAGTTACTTTCGCATTTATAATATAAGTAGGGATTGAATGTGTTTCAAAAAATTGGATTTCTGTATTAAAACTACTGTTAACTAAATTATATTAATTTTGAATTTAAATTACGAATTTTTTCTTATTCTATTTGATTGTGACCGGATTTTTTTTATGTATGTGTGTTTATTACGGTTTATCTCAATAACTGCTGAACGAATTGTGATATAACTTGACAATAGTATAGATCATACATCAGAAAAGCATATAAATGTTGAATTATACCAATATTTCCAGTTTAACTTTGTATGAAGTCCTACAAATTGGATAGTTATAATATGTTGAATGAAATAGTCTGTTTCTGTTATTTGAAATTAAAATTACTGGACCAGTTTTAACGATATTTACAGCTCAAATTCAGTCAGAATATTTAAAATGACAATTAGATAGTAACACATAGGTACACCATTTTACATAAAATCTATAAATAAATTACTACAATAATATTAAAAAAAATACTTGCATAGAGAAGTAATTGTATTAAAAATCATGATTTATAGTTTATGTAAAATAAAGTAATAGTTTAAGAGTTGTGTAAATAAATCGACCATATAAAGTTAAACAGCCGTGTAATACGAAACGGGAAGATTCAACTTTTTATCGGAAAAGTTACATCCAACTAACAGTTTGATTAAGATAAATTCAATCTTATTTATATATAGGTAAGATATCTATTAGAATGTACTAGATTATTAAAAACTGTCGCCTCTAAACCAGCAAGAACTAGCTGAGTGGAACCGCCCATTGATTTCCATAATTTCATTACATCTCACATTACAAACAAATAACAATCTTATTACTATTATAAATTAAGACGCATTTTACTATAAAATAACACTAATGACTGAATTCATTAGAATAATCCATAAACCACGGAGGGTAGATTAGAAAAATGAGTCTAAATTTATATGTATTAAAGTATATTTTTAATTGTTATCATATTTTTTTGTGGTTTATCAAATTGAATGCTCGGTTGGTGTTAAATGTGATATTATGATATATGGTAATTAAAATCAACTAGCATGTAATGGAGTTTTTTGTTCAAACATCATTATAACATGTTAAATCATAAAGCACATCAACGATAATATAATTAATTAATTCGTTTACATAAATAAAAAGCATCTTGAAATAATTAATAATCAGATTCAAGCTATTTAATTAAGAAAAAATTATCAACTCGTTTAACGCTCGATAAAAAGATGGCGCACAACATGCCATAGACTATTTTGGTGTTGCCAATAAAAAAAAATACCACTAACGGTGATCGGAGTTCTCATACGAACGTGTGAACCGAGGGCACACGGAAGTTACGCATCGAGGGTCAAAGCTTGAACTTGTTTAGGGTCATACGGGGACGGAGAAGGAACGAATATAGGTTATATACAAACAAACTCCTTGGAGACGATAACCTCCTTGGTTAAATGTAACAAGCCAACCCATTTCATTGATTTTGAATTTGGAACCTCTTTAGTTAAATTTAAACAGGCCAACTCATTTCATTTATTTTGAATTTGGAACCTCTTTGGTTAATTTTAAACACGCCAACCTCCTTAGTCGATTTTGAATTTGGAACGCATTATAGATTTCTGCTTCATAATTTTGTGATTGCCTTTAAGAAGCAAACTTTTTGTTTCATCGGTTTTTATGTTTATACATAATCGGAAATAGTCAAGATTTAAAACTGTAAATCTACATACGACGCTTTCTAAGTTACGCAACTAGTATATAAGTTTCCTATTAATCTTACACAATTTCCTTTTCCCGTCTCCTCATAGCTACAATTCATGTGTTTCTGTGATAGTGTTTATTATTTTCAATAAAAAGCGCGGTCAAAGATCACTGACCTTCACTAATTAATGCTGAAAAAAAAGTGATACGAACAATCTGTGAACAGTTAGCGTCATGGGAAAAGAGTTTCATGCATATTGCACTACTTTATAACATCTATCGCTGGAAATGTGAAAAAAACTGTAATACCATTAAGAAGATTTCTTTTTAAGTCAGTGTTGCCAGCTTATTTAAGTGTCAAATGAAATATTTTTCATTAAATAAA
This sequence comes from Danaus chrysippus, assembly GCA_916720795.1. Lineage (NCBI taxonomy): Eukaryota > Metazoa > Arthropoda > Insecta > Lepidoptera > Nymphalidae > Danaus > Danaus chrysippus. The sequence goes on along the minus strand of CAKASE010000066.1, from coordinate 4,665,850 downwards.
TTAACGATGTAGTTAATTAAGTTTAGTTGTAGTTATGAACTTTAGACTCAGAGAAAAGATAGCTTATATTTCGACTTAAAATCCTAGATAATACATAAAAACTATACAGGAAGCACGTCTAATTTTTATCGATTAAAAATCGAATGTCAGTAGACCATAAAATGGGATCAAAATTCTTAATTTCCTGCCGAACATTCGCTATAAGTTGTTGGGGTCATAGCACCTAGCAGGAAGCTACGTCACGGGTCGCTTCACCAAAAACACCTCCGACTACGTGCTGGCGCTCGTGGATACGTGATTTAACGTTAAATATATTAATGGAATTTATTTCAATTTTATTTTATCCATTATTATGTTATACATGTCACATAACAGATAACAAATAGAAATTCACGATACTTTGTATGTCAAGTTTGAGTACTGTCATTGTGTTTTTTTTTATCGTATATATATGGCATTTTATTTGAAAAATATTATGTATTATAATCGTTTAGATATGAATATAAGGAATCACAGTAATCTAAGATTATAGTGTCTACTTATTAAAATGAAACTAAGCTTTTCCAATACTACGTATTTTTATTATTTTATTATTACATTATCCTGATATTTTGGTACCTTTACATCAATAATGATCATTAAGACGAGATGAAAGTATTTAAAATAAAGCAAAAATCTAACAAACATTAATACATATAAAATATAAAGAAAGTTTATCATCATTTCCCATACCATTCCACAATATTTATGATGAAAGTCGAATCTATTTAACACTACATAATTATTATTTTTTCACCCATCAATACATTACTTCCGTGTTACATTTTAATTATAAATTTTACATTTCCTTGAATATAATCTGTGGTTACAGTCAAAATATCAAAAATCTTTTTAAAAATAACATTTAAAATACGATATAATTTATACCGACCAAAGGAATAGCTCATCAAAAACCGATAAATAAAATTACAGCCGACCCAAATAAAACATACGACATCTGGTTAGTGAAAAAAAGATGTTAGTATAATAAATTATGTTTACACGCAAATAAAAATAATTGAAATCTTTATAAATATGCCATAATAGCATAATTTAACAAAAAGGCTTCATTCACGGGTGGAAATAATTTCATATATTGAACACCCACACCGCGACAGAGCACACGTATAATTAGGAGAAATGATGAGACATTTTATTCACGACAGGCGTCGAAAGGCCCGGCCCCGGCCTCGCTAAATTATTTTTTTTCTTATACCACATAAAATATGCTCATAAAATTGTGAACCGTATACTTAATAATGTCCCATAAGAATGGTGTTTATTAAAAAATATGGACACCATATCTCTTGTGTGACATGAATGACTTTTCATTCATAACTTCACAGATAGCAATCAAATAGTAATTGTATATCATCGTGATTCAATTATTATTAGTGAAGCGGCCACACGCAATTTATATTTTAGACAACAGAAACGTTCGATTTATCGATTTTAGAATAAAACTGTTCCAAATTTGAAACCGGCGCTCGCGGCCTCTAATTCCGTTTTTCCCGCCTATAATTGACAGCAATACCAATCTTCCGTCTCTTTCTGGCTCATATTGAATGTATATATCCATCTCTGTCTATAGTAAATGTCACGTGCGCCTGTCAGCGTGGTGACTATTTTGACAATTATGTCATTTGCCTGTCACGGGCTGTCATTTGGGCGACGAACGATTGCCCTGTAATTTCGTATCGGATTATTGTATTTCTTGGGTCAGTGACATTTGTTTTTTGTATGGGAACAAACATCTTTGATGTAAATTATATTACAATAATACTTCTATCAATATTTGTGATAATATGCTTTACTTTGAATTTGATCGAAATAAATATTTTGAGAATGTATGCATTTGAAATTTAATTCTCTTTTTTTTTATTCCAATTTATCCAAACTCCGATGCGTGGAAGAATTTTTTCTAAGAAATATTTTATATTCGTTAAACTAAAGTCATTATTTTTTCTATTAGAAAATATATCTAATAGTATTTGCTACTAATAACTCTATTTCTAAATAATATTTATGCAAAGTTTTATAGAAAATGAGGTTATTGGGTCTTGAGGACAATACATACATACATATATTATCAATCATTTTTTTCCTTATTCGTGGTCCTAAAGCCTTCAAACATTCTGAATATTAAAACCAAATAAAACCTTATTTATTTGATAATTTACATTTATAATTTTAATTTAGTAATATAAACTAAATTAATTAAATTTTATAATAATTTTATTTTTAATATATATTCAAGCAACATTATTATCACTCGTGGGAAACTTTCAAAAAAAAAAGTAATAAAAATGCAAATTATATAAAATAAAAGCAATTTGCAAAATCACTTTATATATGTTTAATGTAATAAATTTAAAAGAATTCTCTTAATAGGTTAAATTCGTATTGTTAACATGGTGAAACTTTAATTTTAACCAAATAATTAACCTGGATTTAAAATCCGCTCACTATTTTAACCTGACTTGAAAAGAAAACTTAAGTGATTTTTTTATTTCAAAATTATATATGATTTCTATTAAAAATCCCTATAAATATATAATTAATAATAATCTCCGATCTTATAACGGTTATCATAAATGATATTTTTTCATTTTTTATTCATCATTATCAAACTCATAGATTTATCAAACTATGCAGGGTTGTCACGCAACGAATTCTAATACGTCCTTTGTCTACACCGCTTCCCAGAACGGACATACGGCGAATAATGATCCACACGTCTCAAGGATACTACGGGAACGTAGATTTTTATACGTTACCTAAATATATATATAAATATGATAATGATGATAATGATAATTTTGTTATCATTAGAACCATATAAAAGACATCAACGCGTGCTTAAATTTTCTTTGTCATAATAAATTTTGTTGGTGCAATATGAATTGTTTAATTTAACATGTTCTTCAAACTATATTATATATACATATATATGTTAGAATTGATTATATAGTAGTAGTATGAAGGCTGTATATACGAATCTTTTTATTATAAATTAATATCGATTTTTTTCATATATTTATATGTATTTAATTTGAATCCATTATCACCATATGGGCATATAATAGTTATAATAATAATAACGTTACAGAAGTCGTTCGTGCTGCTATGCGGCTGTTTCCATTGCACGCGATTATCGTACGATTAAAATGACGTGTACACTTTCATATATAATGATAACTATTGTATATAATGATTATATCTTCACACGAATAACATTAAATGAAAATCTAATTTAATTTAATTTTTATATATATTATAAATTATAATTAAAAGATATTTTTAGTTAATATTAATATATTGATAATGATAATTATAATATTTCCATTGATATTTCTAAATAATTTTGATAATTGTGATTAATTGTTATCAAAACGTAGTGAAAGGGAGCTGGTTGTAGGCGCGTGCTCGCGACGTGACCCACGCGGCGGGAATAATACCGACTATAATGAGATGTAGCTAAAACAATTGTATAGAATAGAATTAATGATAAATTGATGAATTATTATTGATAATATGAATAAAATTATCAATGAAACTTCTTGCATCAAAAAATATCGTCTAAATTATTGAAATCAAGGCGTTATTATTTTATATAGATATACAACATATATACCAAATTATTGTATATTTGAATTGATTCTAAACGAATGTTTTAAAAACATTATATTTCTATATTTATGAATCAGATGACTTTATATTTTTACTTGTAATTGTTAAAGCCACGACGTCGCACGCGCGGCTGGCTCGTACGCTGTTAGAATCTTAACATGAGTGACAGAGATACATATATATTATAGGTATATGTTAGAGAGAGATGGACATATTACCAATCGGCAGTACCAGTAACAGAAATGCAGTCAAATTAGGAGAAATACTGATATATCTTACAAAATATTATTAAATTTCATTGAATTTATTCTCATATATATGGTCTTATCTATATTGTAGTTTCATAAGAAACGGTTTAATAATTTTTTACATAAAACTTATATCGTCTTTATCCGTTCAATCTAAAATGATTTCATTTTAAAAAAAATAATATAAATTTGGAACATTCGAAATGCTTCTACATAGAAGCTTTTGTAATTTTTTTGTAACAAAATGTAAGTAGCAAAAAAACATTGAAGTTACAAACAATTCTCTTACAATACATACTTTAGTTTTAGACAGCCCTTTACATAAAACAGGCAATGGGCCTAGGCCCTAGGGCTTGGAGTACAATACACGCTCCAGGCTGTTGAAGAGATATTACAGGCTGCGCTAGTGTACCTGGGTGGTACAATACTTGAAAATGATTTGCCATACATTATAATGGACCTTATTAATTTATTACAACATAACAATGTATCGAAGATTTATGATGAAATATCAAAAATTTTATACATATTTATCGTGTTTGAAATTTAATAATTTTTTATATATAAAAAATAATTTTAAAAATATCTGTCAACTTTTCTGACTTAAACCACAGGCTGTGTTTTCGTACCGATATAAGCCTCCGAATAAAGCTTTCTTTATGGATTTCGGCAGCTCGACAATTTTGTTTCTGACCATTCAGTGGAATGCACAGATAAAAAATACATATATAAAGAATGAGTCGTTTATGGTACACTGTAAATTTAAAATGTTGGCACTACTGTTTAGTAATACTTTGGATATTCTAACGTTTTCAATGCGTTAAGAATGTGCTAAGGTTTTATATTTTATGACAGTTTTAACACCGAGCTCGCGAATGTAGATATTTTTTATTAAGCCACATAATAAATTTTAAACATACATTTTACAATTCATAAACTTGTGAATCTGTGAATTCAATTTATATATATGTATATGAGATATAAAAACAAACAATAATGAATATTAATATCAATATTTTGGATACAATATCTTTGTATATGCATTAATATCGAAATAACTCGCCAACCATAGATTAATAACTCCGTCCGTTTATTTTATTGCTTACGTTTTTATAATTTAAAAATAATATAAAACATCACTGCCACCGCAATGGTATAAGAAAACATAAAAAAAAGAAGCAAGCTCGAGTCGAAATGCAAAAAAATGTCGCGTGACAGAGACGGGTATATATTGCGTTCCAGATAGAAAGGAATGGCAGAAATTTCGAATTTAGAATGCAGCGCGTGCGCTGGACATCCGCCGCGGCAAAAAATAACCGCCATCTATCGGCTACATGTGACACTATTACATCGTTCTAATATATTAAAGTTATAATGAATATATATGTATATATATATCATATCATTGTTTTCATCATTAATGATTCTGAACTAATTAATGATATGCACGGACCACCGCGTCTCGTAACACGTTTGATTGATTGGAACTATTAGTTTTATCATTAAATCATTCCTTTTATTTCTGACCAGGTCTTTTATGACAAAAAATATTATAATTATCTATAATATGACATATATTTTTAATCATCTTAATATAATTTATAATTTTTTTTATACACATTTATATTTTACCAAGTGACATTTCTATTTCTATTATTTACCAACATTTCTGAACGTATCCATTTTGACAGCTTGTCAGTATGACGTATATCTGTCATTAAGTTGTGAATCCTTACCACCCTCGAGTTAATGACGCCATTAATAACTAAACGATAAGCTTTTGTCATTTTCTTAGAATATCTACCAATTTTTTGCCCCTAATATTAAGTAAAATGCCCGCTATATATATGTATATATGTTAACGCAGGTGAATCTGTTTGAACATATAGTATTATTTCTCCCGAATACCTCTTTCTTGTACTTACATTCTATCAATGACAATACAATATGTAGATAATGGCATTAGGTTACAACGCTACCGGTGGTCCTACGATGTGTTAAGAGATTATTTAAATAAACCATTGAAACTAAATACATTTAAAAACCCATATTAATGATTCATCATTAATGATGAACGATTGTTTTCATCTAACTTTATAACTATAATAAATGAACTATAATTGAATAAATAACTTAATATACTTTCCGTAAAAAAACAAAAAAATATATAATTCAGAGATATGCAAAAGAAACATAATAAATATGAAACTTAAATGATGATAGCGTCTATTTGGATCGATAAATCATTATAATATTCAGCCATTATCGATAAAGAAAACATCGATATCGGAGCTAATGGAAAGCACATCACTACAGGAAGCCCCCGAGTCATTTGTCAAGTTGGCATTTGACATCCCTCAAACAGGTTCAAGATGGTACCTGGCTTTACGTTTTTTGTTGCATCGTTTTAATATCTAAAGGCAATTGCATCACTTACGATATTTTTAAAGGATAACTTTACTATATATTAAATATAATTCAATATAAAATACAAATATTTTGTTGACACATGTTTTTTTCTAACATATAAATAAATATAGTTGTATGTGTTTTGCTAAATAATTGTTATCGGTTACTTTAAAAACTGTACATATATGTCTTTTTTTATATAATTATACATTTTTTATCCATAATAAATAGCTCTGCTTAATCAAATGTCGTACTATCGACCTTTTTATCGACAACTCGCCTCTCTAAGTATGCAGTAGCAAGTAGCGTCTCATTGATAAATATCCTTAAAGATTGTTAAAGCTCCCGATAATGCCTCCGCCAACTTTAAGTTTTTTGACCAGTGGAAAATAAACTTTATTTATATATATTTAGAATTTAATTTTCTATGTGTATTAATAAACTGGCTGTTGCTTTCGTACTGTTATTTATGAGACACTCGCTGTAGGTGTTTTATAGTTATTTGATAAACACTATCGTGATTATTTCAGTCTTACTTTGTGACAGCTCGTGTCTATTTTGCATTCATAAAATTCCTGTAATGTTACGCTTCGGAATGTTATCTGGATGTTGGCAAATATTAATAGCTGATGGTTTTATTAGTTTTTATTATCATAGTCATGTCATTTGTCATAACATTATTCTTTTAAACCAAACGTTATACCATATATAAAAATTCCATTCCTCTCGTATTATCTATATGAATTGTATACCACAAGTACTAATGTGATTTTTATTTTCAGGTAAAAAATGGCGTTCATTGACCCCACAAGACCGGCGGCCGTTCGTGGAGGAAGCGGAGCGGCTTCGGGTCATTCATATGACGGAACATCCCAACTACAAGTACCGGCCGCGCAGACGGAAACAGAACAAGGCGAGGCCCAACCAGCCCTCCACGCCGTCTAGCGCTCCGCCCCCGGCCTCCGCCACGCTCGGCTCTCCGTACGCCACAGCCACAGATTCACCTGACACACGTTTTAGCCACAATCCTGGAGCTGGCTTCTCTCCTTACCGCACCTCTCCACTCGCGTCTGACTACCAGACCAGTCAGTTCAACGGCCATGTTCAAACACCGGAATCCTCGCCCGCGAGGTCGCCTGAACCCCAAGGCAGGAGGAGCGCCCCCGCTGAAGCACCACTCCCCACTCCCGATGCTTCTCCGGTTGAAAATGAAAAGGAGAATTTCCAGTATGAGGACAGACGAAGAGCGATCAACGCTTCATCTATGAACGATTCGTATTCATACAAAACATTCAGAAACCCAGGGTCGTACTCCCCGGCGCCGGTCGCCGCTATGGGCATGGCTAATGGGATGTACGTGATGTGTAGGACTTTGGCTGAACAGCCGCCGCTCGTCACGGGAACATTCTTCCCGCCGGTCGCGACATCCCAAGACCAGCAGGCGCTTGGTTCAACCGCGCCAAGAGTCTCATCAGCGCCAAGCGGACCTCTCAACACCGAATACAACATCCAGTACCACCCATACGATCATTACGAACAGATGTACAAAACTGAAGACTCATACGTCACACACTATCCTGAACAACCGAAAACCGAGTACGAGGAATACAACCCGGGTAATCAATACTTCGCAGAGGAACCACCGAACCAACCTCAAGAAACCGAAATAATCAACCAACGACCAGAAATAAGAACTGGTTCACCAGAATCAGATGTAGATGCTAGAGAATTTGATAAATATTTGGACTATGGAGCAGAAGGAGCGATGGAGCAATACAGATACGAACAGCAACAACAGCAATACAGGCAGCAGTACTGCGAACAGACTCAAAATACAGAGTACTGTTCTGATAGAATGTACCCTTCACCATATGCTTCTGTCATCTCCGGGGCTCCACCGGCAGCGAATTACTCCACACCTCCAGGAACAGAGCTGACCCCACGACCTGATGATGAGTTCAGCGTCATACTAGCCGGCGTCAGACAGACATGTTACAGCAATTGACAATGATAGAACGGCGCTACCGATTTTTTACATCAATACGACCGGTTTTTTGCAAAATTTAACCCTGATGTAGGTTCAATTAAAACAAAGCAAATTTTACCATCTCAGCTGGAATAAATTTCCGTCATTTACTTTACGTAATTTGACATATTTTTTTTATTATTTTATTAGATTTCCCGGTACCATCCCACCAATTTGGCGCCGCTTTAGCATAAGAACTCTTTTGAATCCAAAGAGTTATAATATCAATTTCATTGTCGTACCTAACTCGATGAATATAGACGATCAAATTATGTAGGTGACGTATATTGTTGAGTGTTTTTTTTTTATATAAAATATTATTAATTGTAAACATTTATTAGGCTCTGTTATGTGATGTTGATAGTCGACCTGTGATTTGTATAATTCGATTTGATATAAAAAAAAATATTAACATCTTGTTGGAGTATGTATGTATGTACGGAGAATTTTTTTTATATATTTTCGAATATTTTTGCCTAATTATGTTATGTTATATTGTTAATATTGTAGACGACGGATGTGTGGCAATAGTTTTTAAATAAATTTAATGAAAGATATTTTGATCGATATTTTTTTATTACGAAATAGGAACCATCGATGATGTGAAAAAAAATATATGTTTTTCCATACATCATTTAGATTAATTCCTAAGTGTTAATATTGAGATATACATATATATAGTGTACCATGTAATTGGTGCTGAGTAATGTAAAAGACGGTTGTGTGTTCATTAGTGGGACATCCATCAAGACTTCTAACTTCCTAATAAATATTATTTATTTGTAACTATTTTTGTATATTATTATATGAATGTCAAATTTTAATAAAAAATAGCTCTTCCAGTAAGCCTGTAGATATAGATTAAGCAATATGTTTTTTATAAACTATTAGCGTTGTTATTAACAAAAAAAAATATCTGTATAAAATGTAAGAGCATATAATGAAAATATCTCATAGCTAATATGATTTGTACTAAATTGTTAATTATAATATTGTTTAGTTTAAAATACAATAGATATTAAACGAAAAAGACACTCGCACCGCGAAAACTAGGTCCTTCCTGTTTGTAAGAAAATTTACGATAAACAAATAAATAAAAAAAATGAAATAAAAAATTATATTCTAAATATTCTGTATTTCATTTATTCATATTTTATAATACAATCAAATAAATATTCATCCATCATTATTCTATATGAATACGAATACAACGTAATAATTAGTTACAATAAAACATTTATCATGACCGCTCTCTGTGTGCGAAAGAGTTATTAACGCCCCTAAGTACAAATAAAATTAAAATTACTAAATAATTTTGGTCCACATCGCCCTGAGACCGGATCATCTGTAATTATGTTCCTCGCCGCCACACGCCCAGTATTGGTGAAGCGACCACATCGCGAAATATTGCTATCTTTGTAAAAAAAACTGTGCTATATGAATACGATATTTCGGTAGTGAGATCCATCATTGATTATCGCGTTTATATCATCAATGCAAATCGTTTTATTAGTCTCAATCATTTATTTTTATTCAAAAATGATTTTAAATGAAACATTTTGTTTTTGTACCTAATTATAAAACGAATCTTAGATCTTTTTTACATAGTAATGACATTACGTTTTACAAAACGAGACTTATAAAGAAAAATATATGTACGTGAAATACAAAATTGCTTCATTGTAAATTTTACGCATTTTATGATCTCAACCATGTAAGTGTGAAGGGGAGTGTACTCATAAATTACGTCGAGGAAATGAACGTCCCAACGCTTATGAAATAAACATGTTTTATTTAAAAGAAAAACACCAAAAAAAAAATGAAAATATTTTAACATTTTGACACAGTCTTACAAGCGATAATATAAAACCTTTTTCATCCTCAAAACCAAAAAACAAATTAAAGAATTTTTTGTTTTTTTTTCAAAATTAAACTTTCAAAATTAAATATTTTATTACATATTAACTGACATTCGCTTATTGCATGTTTAAATAAATTTGTTTTAATATAAATAGTATTTAATGAAACAACGATTGGTAATGGCACCATAAATATACAACTTTGTGTTTGGAAACTGTTCTACACTGAATGCTATGTCAAACTATATAGTATATCTTATATATATATTATTCGAGAATTATTTTTCGTCTTAATGTAATTTAACCATGAATCCTTAACTGAGAACTGAACTTATATTTATTTAGCTTAGTAGTTTTTGTAAATATTCGTTCAATATTAATATTTAAACATAAACATTTAAACGAGCACCAAAAAAGGTTTCTCTAAATTCAATGTTTTTCAAACTTTCGTGAAAATTAATTCTTTAGTAAACTGACTTTATAATTCTAATATACAATGATTAAATTAAATTTCATTTTAGTCTGTTCACTCTTCAAATCGTTTTCAGTGATTAAGTAAATAATTTACAAAATAACCATTTTCAATATATAGTACGTAATCTTTTTTAAAAGCTTATCTTTCACTATGTAACTCGCATATTATGAATGCGCACGCGCCTATACTTGATTCGCCTTTGAAGATAGCGCCGATACGTGACCTATACTTTGCATAATCAAAAAGTATCAGATTAATTAAACCCACAAATACTTATCGGGGGATAAAAATATTTTTTTTAGAACCCATATACATTATATTACCTATACATGTTCATTAAATTATACCTACTAATATTTTTCGGATTACTTTATAAAAACTACATACTCCCGATGTTCTGTACTTTTCAGCAACCGTGATCACGGAAAAATGAGATGTCAACAATACAATTTACTTACAAGAAATCATTACCATCATCAGCCTATCAGAGCCCACTGCTGAGCAAAGTCCTCTTCTCACATGGAGAGCATTAATTACCACTCTTGCTCAAGACGGGTTGGTGATTTTAAACTTATAGTTGGTAATTATAAGTCCAGGTTTTCTCTCGATGTTTTCCTTCATCTGTCAGTGGTGTCTAAATACTCTTAGAAAATACATATGGCTTGGAAAAATTACATTGGTATTTGCCGGGTTTCGAAATATTTTCCAATAAGAAAAAAGATTCCAAAAAGCAGCACAAATTATCATCATTTATAATGTTTGTTCTGTATCAATTCTCATATGTTTGATATTATTATTTAAGTATTCTGAGTGAAATATAAACAGATATTATACACCTTTTATTCAGTATTAAATTATATTAAATATAAACATCATAGAAAAATATAAGTAAAAAATTTACATAGCTTTTGGATAATATATTAACAGTTACATATTTAAAATCTATAAGTACATGATATACTTATAAGTCTAGTGTATACTTTTTATACTAAATTTCCATCGTCATACTACATACGTCGCGTCTCCCGTTTCTCATACAATAACCAACGTTAATACGTGCCAAAATTTATGAATGAAATACTTCTAACGTTCCGTAAGTAGTGTTACGATGCAAACAAAAATAAGCATACTGATCGAAGAATAATATTCACATAATTATATACTAATTGTGAAAAAAATACCTTAGAAGTCGTTAAATATAGAAAATATCTTTATAAGAAGATTCACTTTGTTCTAAGAAACTAAATTCTATTTAAGTAACATAAGCAATATTAAATATTACGAATAGTTTAAACATTTTAGGTAATATCCAATAATCATATATACCCGCGATTATGTGTTGAGTATTAAAGATTGAACAAATTATTCAATTTAAATTAGAAAAATATGAAATGAATAATTCTTATAAAATTAAACTTGAACTGAGACCCTCTTTAAGCAGTTTTATATATTAAAAAGAGAATAAGTATACCTAATTTTATTATAATCGAGAAAAGGCTTATTTCAAACGAATGTCCTGGTACAAATAATAAAAAAAGCTAACAGCTTATGTTAATGACCTATACGGGAGTGACTGACAGGATGTCATGACACAGCAGATAGGGCTTTTTTGTGAAACTTTGTTCATTGCTATCATGTATTTAAATATATCGTTCATATAACTACAATTCTGGGCATAGTATCTTTAATAACTTGACAAATAACAAAATAAGTATCTTTTTATTGCATATTAAACGAAAATAACATTAAATAAAAGTTTCCAAAATACACAAAAGATAGAAACATTAAATCCGGTTTTATTCAGTATTATATATATAAATTTCTTATACAAAATATATAACTAGCTTTCCGCCCGCAGCTTCGCCCGCGTGAAGGTCGCGTTTCCAGGAGATCCTTTCAAAAGTCTGGGATAAAAACTATCCTATGTTCTTTCTCAAGGTCAACTCTATGTCTGTACCAAATGTCATTAAAATCAGTTCAGTGGTTTAGGCGTGGAAACGTAACAGACAGACAGACTTTCGCATTTATAATATTAGTAGGCATTCTTATCACACGAACATATATTGCTATCAACAGTTTAATTAATATTTTTTTAAGGTAATCAATGATTTTTTAAAGATCGTAAACACAAGTAGGCAAACCACGTCTCCGCCACGTGCCTTATCAAACATGTCTTTTTACCAACATTACAAACTAAACATCGATTAACGACCTATTGTACGTACGTAATATGTTTCCAAAACATTTCAAATAAAATAAAAGATTCCTTTGATAAGAATACGATAAGGTTGTAATGATTTTATATTCAATTTTTATTTGATTTTATTATTCTATAATCTGTAATGTTTTTAATCTGTGTTAGACTTTATTATTATACCTACTAGTTTTTCCCGCGACTAAGTCTGCGCTAGTTTTGGATTTAAAAATAAATAGCTAACTGAACGAAGTCTTTTCCTCCTTAAGAGCAGTAAATAAAAACATTTAAAATTTTATAAATTTTTTTTCCTTTTTAATCGGATAAAAGCATCCTATGTCCTTTTCCTGGTTCTAAACTGTCTCTTTACCAATTTTCAGTCAAATTTATACAGCCGTTCTTGAGTTATAAATATATTATTTCAATACTCCTTAGCAAGATACCTATTAAATGGCAACCTACATCCAATCCATATATCCAAACTTATATATTTTGATATTTTCACAATCACGCTAATGTTAAAAATTACTATATTTTATTTATATTCACATACATTATTAATATTTAACTAATTTTTGTCCTTTAAAAGCCTTTCTCTATTTAATTCTTTCTCAAACTCTATTTAAAAGAAGAACCTACTAGCGTGGTTAAATCAAAAATATTAATTATTATTAATTGTATTCATATTATATAATAAGTTTTTCATAAAAGAACTATCAAACATCTTTTTATGATGAAATCTATTATTATTCATATAAATAAATAGAATACTTTCTACCCTTAACAACGTCTTTCAAAAACAATATTTTTTCATTCAATTTAAAGAAAAAAGAATAAAAAACGATGAAAGCTGTCACAATTAATATATTCTAGAAAGACTGGTTCATAGTAACGTGTAAAGATACATTAATATTCATAAATGTGTATACATCCTTACAAATAAATTATAATATGAATGGGCCACCCCATGATATAGTATAAAAAATATAACTCTTATATAATATTAATTGTTATATAATGTATATGATAATTCAGTGGTGGCCTAGTGGTTAAAAGGCCCGCCTCTAATGCACCAGGGCGCGGGTTCGATCCTGGCCCTGGCAAGTACCAATGTGTTTCTTCCAAGTCATATATCCTTTCTAAGAGTATTTAGACATCACTGATTAATGCATTCCCAGAGAGGGTTGATGTCAGACAGGCGGCCGGTCGTAAAAACAATTAGCCAAAACTATTCACAACATGTAAGGCAGACTCTGGCTAAAGATAGGAAATTGCCTGGTAGAAGAAGAAGAATGTATATGATAATTATGCTGTGATAATAATTTTCGTTATTTTTCAAAGAATTTCGTATTTGGATAGCTATTTCTAAACGTATTTGTTTGTTTTATTTTCATATATGTATATGACTAAAAATTTTCTTCAAGGTGTACATCAAACTACATTTCTTCTACTTATATGTATAGAAATATTAACCTTTCTTATATCGGCAAATTAAACACATGTTTAAAAAGAAAATATAAGGGAAAATGATTCTGCAATGAAAAAATGAAGAAAATTTCATTATTAAATATTTTTTTAAAGATTTTTGTAACTTATATGGCTTATTTTTATAAATTATATACAAAATTAATCACATTAATCATCTATTAAAACTATTTTATATCGTAGATTCATTGCGTCCACTACAAGAGGTCTAATAACAGCTTTATTTGCTTTCGTTATTAAAATAAGTAAATCACTTAAATATCTTACAAATATTTTAATTGATAAAATCTGTTATCATATGTTATACATAATATACAAAACTTGGACAACTACATATTATAATTTTATACATATGACACACACTACATATAAATGAAAATAATATTATTCGGATATACTACGCGTATTTCATTATTTTAAAACTACATACATACTCCCGACGTTTCGGTTACTTTACAGCAACCGTGATCACGGGCAGACGAGATGTATCAAAGTGAGTTTTAAAATAATAAAATTCGAATAATATTAGTTTCATTTAAATGAATACTTGCGAAAGTCTTTTCACAATACATATTTATTCAAAATGTCAATACATTTGACGCATATGAACTTAGTTCATGAAAATTATATTTTATTTCCACATAATTATTATTAATATTTTTTCTCGTACATATAATATAATCTTTTCAAGTATTTTGTGAATATATTTATAAACATTATAAGCATTTATTTCCAATTAATGTTGGAGCTATCAATAGCGTAATTGGTAGGTGCAAATCCCGAGTATGCGGGGGCTTTTAGCGAAGCCTATGTTAGCTTGGATTCCGAGATGAGGCCTAATTTAAACTGGATACTGCTGTGTATAGACTATGGGGATTATGGATATATATGATTATGAATAAATTAATTTAATGGCTATATTCTATACGACGATGTGAAGATCTTTTTTAGTTAGAGATTATGGAACTATTATTGATAGCAATTATTTTATTGTAATGCTACAGCTTTATTAATTTAAATTTTGTATTAAAAACCATTAAAATATTCTTCTAGAAAGTTTAACGAATGTATGTATGTATATTTAACAATGTTGTATCCATGTTAAACGTTAATCCACAAGTCTTAATCCCTTCGTCTATACATGTCATTATGTTATTTATCGGTACACCCTATCTACGTTATCTGTGATATCGACGCAGGTAAATAAGCCTCCATCTGATTTATCTACTTATTAAAGTTTTTACTAAGAGAAATCTGTGAAACATGAAACGGCATTAAAATTACTATGAACTATATTGAATATTAAATATTTTTACATCCAAAGAGCCACTTATATTGTTATATTCTTATATGTATAGTAAAAGCCTGCATATAACTTGAACACAATCATTACATATGCAATATATAAAGATAGTAAATCGCGAATATACGCAGCGGGTGCCATCCCACAAAGCGCTGGCCTGACAGCCGACAGGCTACCGGCCACAGATAATATACTGT
Organism: Danaus chrysippus; assembly: GCA_916720795.1. Taxonomy (NCBI): domain Eukaryota; kingdom Metazoa; phylum Arthropoda; class Insecta; order Lepidoptera; family Nymphalidae; genus Danaus; species Danaus chrysippus. Next base: position 4,649,985 of record CAKASE010000066.1, on the reverse strand, counting down.
ACGCCCGGACTCGTGGCTGTTTAAATGAGAACCACAGCTGATGATAACGAAACGCTATAAAAAAAAAATAAACGTCACTCGTGACATTTTATATAATATGATTAATGAAATTACGTAATCAATTAATGAAAATAATGTTATTAATTGAAATGAATACAGTTTTAAATTCAAAATAATTTACGAGAATTTGAATTATACAGGCAATGTCTTTATTACGTTGCAATACAGAAGACACATTACATTTCTTTAGCCTTATAAGCAGCATATAATCTTTGTATGCGATCAAGAATACAATGTTCGGCTTAATTAATTGTGCTTTGATTCCGAGCGTCACAGATTTATATCTTATTAGATTGGAGATGATTTGAGGGACCACACTGTTTAAGTTCAACTACATTTACTCACAATTACTCACATTTAAATGAAACATATACTTATAACTTAATAATTCTTAACGTATTAAATGTATTAGTGCTTATTATGTGGTAAATGTATAGAATTAAGGCAAGCACAAGTTTATCATTATAAAATATGAACCGCATCGATATCGGCTAATCAGTGGGCTTTAGCGAATATCTCCCGCTATCAGATACAAGGGCATAAAGATGCTGCGGATAGCCGTATCTCAGGCGCAGATAAATACGCCGAAATACTGAATCAAACAAAAAGGTGCAGGCGGTGGACCGCTTTATGCAATCACACATATGGATAAAAAAAATATATATATTAATTACGTCTTAATTTAATATGTAAATTATTAATATATTTGCATTATTCATATATGTATATAAATTTTATTAACTATATAGTTGATATTAGATAATGATTGACAAATATATACAGGGTGACTGGTGAATTACTATCAATATTTGAGGACGTGATATTTGACGATCATATATGACAAAATAAAAATTAATATAACATAAATATTAATAAACTTCTAAGTAAAGTTAACCTAAAGTTATGTAATTAATTACGCATCGTGTGAACACCCTACAGATTAGGTATACACTGACACTCACACATACGCATGTCGTGACGTGGTGTTGTATCAGCACGCCGCCGCACGCGTCCACACTTGAACATTTGGAACGTGTCAACACTTTACTTATTTATACGGAAATTTTGTCAAAAATTAAGTGCCTATTTTTTTTACATAATTCGAATGAGAATCATGTACCGAGTATGCACCTTAAATATTGATAGTAATTCACCAGTCACCCTGTATATACATATGTTTCATATAAATAAAAATAAATAATTATATTAAATATAAATTAATTTTAAATATTTATATACTATGTTATTATTGTATTATTCAATCCAAGCGGTATTCGTAAAGGTGAATGTGACACTGTTATTTAGTGTCCACAGTGGCACGGTTAGACTCACTCTATATAGTAAACAACAATCCACCCTTATATATATTAAACCATAGACATATAGAGCAATCATTAAAATGGACAATGATAAAAAAAGTAAATAAAAATTGTCTATGATTTTCATTTTAATATAAATTCAAATATGTATATATAATTCTTTTTTTTTTATTTAAACTAATTACAACTAAGTATCGCTTTTATCTCCGCTGTTTCAGATGCGATCGGAACTTTACGGATTTGGAATAATATGGAATGGATTTGAATTAAATATATTTATAAGAAAAAAAATCTAATAAGAATTAATCACTTTGAATACAGACTGACATATACATCAATGACATTGACATATCTGTCAAATTTCACGCCAAATATTTTTTTTATTTAATTTCAATCAATAGTAAGTCATTAATTTAAATAGTTTTAATTAAACAAAGACGTAATTCATTATGGAATTAATATATTTAGTCCGAGTATGAATCGTCACACTATATACGAAGAGTTTTCCGTTTCTCACGTAATAACCTACGTCATTCCGAACGTGCGAAGATTTATGAATAGAACTGAGTACATTCAGCTGTGAATGTCCACTCGGACTTATCATTCATTCATTCATTTGTGAATGAGTTTAAAATATATATTCATTCGTATCAATGACATTCTTTCGTTCACAATTAAATATTTTTACAGGACATCTTGCAATCCTTAATTTGTTAAGCATTCGAAGACTACCGTATTCATTTGTATAAAATTCCTTTAACTTGAGTCCAATTTTGTATACTGTAAATTATTTACAACAAATATTTATGGGCTGGTTTAAGTTAAGACATAAATATTACAAGACGAATAAAAGTTTTGTGATTGACTTTGTTTTATAATTAAAAAATATTGCCAGTACATAAAAATTCGTATAAAATATTTATTAAATTTTTAAACGAAAAAAAAAATTTGAATATTTTCACATTGTTTATAGAATAATTCTAATCAATATTTATTTAATTGTACGTGAATTTACTCAGAATGCTATTTCAAGAAAGCATTCCAGTAATGCACCAAACAAAGACACATCATAGGTCAAACGGTAATAATACACTTCACACGTATTAAATAAAATAAAATCTTTATGTTATTATGTTTATAACTATATAAAAAATATATTTTTTCTGTATTAATATATCACATTAATGAATACGGTAATATATAATGGTGCTGAGATTTAATAAAATTAGTTCATTCATAAATTATACATAAAATTCAAGATAAAGTAGGGTAAAATTTATTATTACCCGAAAACGGGGTAATTTATTCCATTTTTTATTACAGGCAACACCACCGGCGTTAGGTAGTGTTTCAATAAATAGTTTCCTGAAAGGTCGGTCGTGCGCGACCACGTAAATAATTAGATAGCACTAATTAAACCTGACTACTTGGATTGTGAGATCAGTTACACCACAAGTTAAACGAACTATTAATATACATATGTATATATCTGCATAAAAATGAATTGCTGTTCTTTTAGTCTCACTAAAACTAAAGAACGTCTGAACGGATTTATCTTATCTTAGTCTGGAAATGTTTGTCGAGGTTCAGGAAAGGTTTAAAAGTTGAAAAAAATTAAATCATTTCCGGGAAAACCCTAAAAACAGCCCTTTTCTATTTCCCATGCAAACGTTTTTTTTACATTAGATTTGACAACTAACTAATATGTGAATCATTCTGTCGTACTTCAGAACACGGAGATTTATGGCTTAAAGGTAAATTCCAAAAATATAAATTAAAAATTATTTATGCATCGATTAAGGCAGTACAAAGTCTGCCCGGTCAGTTTTTTATCAATAAATTTATTTATTTCTATTTACTTTAAAATCAGTAATCACAATACTACATTCAAATCAACGGTTAATTTTAACCATAGTTAGTAGTTAGTACAAAATTATATCGGTGTAACCGGGCGTCCGCCTAATACGGTTGCAAAGCAACGCTACCTAATACCTCGATACTTGAGCGGTATTCTAAAAGCTATCTAATATACTATACAGAAACGAACGAGACAGATACCTTTCATATATATTAAACACCTAGTAATACAATTATTATATAATATAACCATGTATAGACAAAGGTAATAACCGTTCAAAAAAAACAATATTTGTTACAGATTTTGGGAAGACAAAATATACTTTGTATGAGAGAAACGCCGAGAAATACTTAAGCCCAGTAACAAGTATAGAATTTTATATGCATTTTTTTTATCAACCAAGTAATGGTCTGAGTAACTCTTTTCAATCGGATTCCCATTTTTCTTATGTGTTTAAACGTAAAAGATAATAGCAAAAATTATTTTGAAATCATAAATTAAAAAGTGTAATAAAGCAATAAAAAATAAAAACAAACCCACTTACTCTTATATTAAGCTAACATAAATAAAATTATTGTTAAACAATTAATATAAATGTTTTCTTTTAATTATTCGAATAAATGAAAAATTATTACTAAATGAATTGCATGAGTACATCCTTTGCTATACATTATCTTCTTTTTACTGGCAATTTCCCAGCTTTAGCCAGGGTCTGCTTTGATATACATTATATATATATATATATATATATATATATATATATATATATATATATATATAGAAACAGATTATTTGCTGGTTTTATTTCCATGTTATATAAATTCCAAATATCAAACCAGATATTTCGCATCAAAAAGATCATCAATAATTACCAATATGTAGTCTGGTCACACTAAAAGCAAATAATTATAAGTTTTTCATCCATTTAGAACTCGTGGTAATTATATTCTGACTTCCATACAAAAGAAAAAACCTTAATGTTTCGTATAATATCATCATATTATGTAAAATCTCAGATCAAATATTATCAATAATAAAACTATGTAATAACTTATATATTTTAAGAAAAATCTCCTTTTATACTGTGACATTATTTAACTCTCCCGCCTTTTTATAACTGTTTTAAATAGTAAAACATATCATCTTTAATAAATGGAAATTAATACTTAATAAACCTTATAATCTATATCTATATATATATATATATATATATATATAAAAGAAAGTCGGGTTAGTTACTCCACTTATAACTCAAGAACGGCTGAACCGATTTAACTGAAAATTGGCAGGGAGATAGTTTAGAACCAGGAAATTGCAATAGGAGGATACTTTTTATCCCGTTCGACAGCATTCCCGTGGGACTTGACATGAAACGTCAGTCACTATAAAACGTGGAATAACGAAACACAATTGACAGCTATGCAATTGACGTATAATGACAGATATGTAATGATGACAATTAGATATTTGTAAGAGATCTACTATATAATTTGCGGACACGTATAACGCTTCGATTCGGTATCTACTTTGGATTCACTTTCATTTACTTAGAGAAGTTCAACTAAATAACACTTCATTTTTGTAATCGAAATGAATTCATTACTGTTGTGAAATGAAATAAAAATTTTCCTTTTCAAATATAAAACAAAAAAATTCTTCATCTTTTAATCACCAAACGAAATGTTATATAAAAGCTTTCTGGTGGCGAAACGGAGTTCGCCAGTTTACTAGTATGAAATAAAATCCTATTAGTTTCATCATCATCAGTCTATCAGAGCCCACTGCTGAGCTAAGGCCTCTTCTCACATGGAGAAGGTTTGCTATGAAGTATTCCATCGGAACTTAGAATTCGTTTTCATCTTTAGACTGAAAACTGTCAGTTTAATCGTTTTATTTATTCATACATCTACGTCTATGATGTTATTTAAGAATATTAGTATTGAAAACTTTATAGTTCTAGTTCAATTTGACGACAAAACTTGAAGTAATGGTAGAGAAACGAGAAACTATTTGTTTGACGTTTACCATTCTATAGTGTCAGTAATGTAGACGTGTTTTAAATTTCAATAAAATATGCCGTATTTTAATAAATATAACTTATCCAATTTGAAAAAGTACATACTAAAAAGAACGATATTAAAAATAAAAAAATAAGTCTTTATCTTTTTCATTACAATGAAAATGAGACAAAAATAATCAAAAATAGACGTGTTATTAAAAAAAACATCCATAAGTATAATTTAGACAAAGTCAAGATGGAAATATAAAAATAAAATAAAAGTATATATAGTTATAGGACATCAACACTATATATTAATCACATTAAAAAATCGTCACATATATTGGATTCGATATATTTAATTTAAATCAAATACTTTAGATCTATAAAGTAACAAAGTAAAAAATCTAAGTATCTATAAAGTAAAAAATCTAAATCTCTTGAAGTTAGATACACACTTAACACTTGTAAACTTGATTTTGATTAAAAATTTATCCATACTTATATATTGGAATAATAATTTGGACCTTTTTTATACGCACTTATTTAAAACACAAACAAATTATTTTAAAAGAGAGACGAAAAAATCGTCAGTAAAAATTTTATTTTTCTCATGGAAAACTCATAATATAATATAAACCCATAAAATTATATAATTACAAGATATTTTAAAACTTTAATACTGTTTTTAAAGGAAAAATCTTCACTTAAACACGTAAGAAAATTGAGAACATACACCACAGATAATAAAAATAGAAATTTAAAATAAGAACTTACAGTAAGTCATATAAACAAAGCCACCGTGAAGGTTTTATGCCATTTAATTTAAATCCTATCATATATAAGTAAATTACTTAAACCATCACCACGCGTAGGACTCTTCCACAGACCATATACGGAACATCTGTACATTATCTTATCTTATCCTTTACATTATTTGAAACAAGCTATAATACACCTAATTAATATAAAAATACGGTTGATTTTTCAATACATCTTTGCAGATCTATATTTAAAACAACTTTCATTTAATTTTCAACTTTATATTCTGTTTATTGTGGTGTATTTTTGCTTGACGATGCCTCCTTGTAAGTCGGGATAAGGCAGACATTTGTTTAACTCACTGTTAGTGATCTCGGGTACTTCGATACGCTAATTTCCAATATTCGTAAGCATCAGCCTCTTTATCAATACATTATTATCTATGGTACGTTATTAATAGTATTATTTAATATATTTTTAATAATTTCGAGTAAACTTAAAGATTCAAGAATGTAAATGTTCTCACAGAAATTAGATGCTTCAAAGATTACTTAAAATGACATGAGTGAGTGAAAGAATATTAAAATTTAAACTTTATTCATAATATAAAAATTCAATTTAAATTGAGACAACAATTTCCTGTCTAGTAACAATCTCGTGGTTACAAATCTACTTACGAAAAAAAAAAAAACACAAAATATAAATATAAATAAGTTCCATATTCAAATTGAGACCTCGGCGATTAGCATCCAAGATGGCCGCGCCCGATTTTCGGCCAGTGATACAAATTTCAATTTCCTGCCCCGCTTATCACATACCTGTCATCTGTTTGACAAATATGTTCATTTTGACGGCTTGGATACGATTTATAATGTTTATATATATAAAAAAAAGAAATGAATTTGCATTCGCTTTACATGGGAGGTATAAATGATATAAAAAGTCTCTATCTAAAAAGTTCCGTGGTTCCAGAAGCTATCACGCGCGCATGTTATTCGATAAAGGGAAAAGCCGCCTCGCTGCGTCGAAATAGCAAAATAATTGCGACGTCGGCTCTTAAATCCGACATCATTTGTTTATTAAGGGCCACCGCGCGCCCGTTTAACATAAAGACGCTGTAAAAAGCTATATCAAATAAGACCTCATCGTTTTTTTAATAATTTGAGACATATTTTTTTAATTTTATACATTTATTAACTTATCATATTTTTATATTTTACACTATATTTTCGTTGACGTATTTTTCACATAATTTAACTTCAATATTTAGACATAATTAAACATTACAACCTCCGTGGTACATCGGCAGAATAGTCATAAACCAAATAAGTTAATTTTAATAGAATAAAAAATTTAAATTCGTTAGATGGCGTTGTCTGGGCGCGTAGAGAAGTCGCTTGTCATCGAATGGTCCCGAACGAATAAATACGACGACATTCTTTACGTTAAACAACAGCCGTGCCGACGGATGAATTTTATTTTTGTATAGATTTTAAGCTAAAGATTTAACTTAATGTCTGATTTGTTTATTATATATATTTATTATTCGCTAAATAACCCTCTGTCCTGTATGGATGTCAGGAATCCATCCCTTTATAAAAATAAACTCGATAAATTAATTTAATTCAAACGGTTCTTTAGTACAATAAATTAATTCGTTTAGGTTAATTTTACTAAAATTCAGTATTTGTGTGCTATTGAACCTATCCATTTTATTTGTAACATTTTCAATATCTTATTTTACCTACAGAACAATTTGCTACCATCATTATGTTTGTAATTATGTCTTATTGAAGACCCATTTATTACACATTTTCGCATATCTGTTTTTTTTTTATGTTTACAATATTTTTTTTACAAAGTTTTGGTCAGAATAAAAGTTATTTTATGTCATATCTTTAACTAAAACTGCTCGTCGATTGAAAGTAATTTCTTCTATTTCAACAAGAAACTCCTAGAAGGTTCTACATATCTTTTCATTGGTTCACATTTTATCTTAAAAGATTATAAAAAAAGATATAAAATTGGTGAATAAATGGTGTAGAGTCGAATACTCGATAGTAAAAAAAATCGTCATATTTAGAAATCTAGCGTGGTAGAAAATTTATCTATTTGTAGTTGACAAGAAAGATCAGAGGAAAATTCAAAAATACTGATTGTATACTTAACAATTTACTATATACTCATTACTAAGATGTTTGGATTATAATTTATAAATTTTTTGCTCTTCTAGGTGCTGGTAAATAAAACTAGACTATTCTTTAAAAAAATATATATAAAAGCCTGTATTCCATACGACAGACATCTTAGCGTTACATCCACACTGTACTCAACACAACTCATAAAATAAAAACGTTGATATTGGAAAAATAATCCATGATTCCAACGCGAGTGAAGCCATAACATTATAAAACATACTGATTTAAACTTTGATTTTCATTTGTAACACTATCGTCAAATTACATCTCATGATGGGATTTCGTTTAGTTTTCGTACCTTAAGTTTCCATTACACTACATACGCAGCGTCAACAGTTTTTCATTAATATAACTTAACACATTACGGTATTAACGTAGGTTATTTAATGAGAAACGGGAAACGCTTCGTATGTAGTATAATTCAAACTTGTACTTGGGTCTGGGTTAGTTCAAAAAAAGGAACTTACGAAACAAAGAAAGATATTAAATATTGTCTTTGTTGGTTTACAATAATGATTTTAATAGTGAAGTACATACAATCCTGAATGAAATGACAGATAATAGATTTAGTTTTAAGTTATGTGGAAGCCGACTACAGTTTTCATATAAATTAAGTCTTATTCTGATTAATCATTAATTAATGCGACCGTTTCACAAGCTGGCTTGTAATTACAAATATTATCTATTTACGTATATTTATTAAAATGATAAAATAAATATTATTATTATTTTATATACCTATAGGCTAATTCCTTTTCTTCTTCACCTTGATTCATATGAATTAAACACTGATCATTATCTTATGTTCCTTTGTTGATTATTTTTGTAGTTCCAAAGTATTGGAGCAAATCTATTAACTTGAATATTTTACATCAGTCTTTGTGTTGGTATAAAAAACCCAGCTTCTGCACTGTGTTCTTAGATAACTCAGGAAAGAAATGAAACCTTCTTGCTTAAGAGTTGTTTTGTCAAATTTTTCGATTTTATTTATGTTCTTGCTAATATCGACGTCTGTTCAATGAAATCAAATCTATTCAGCTTCTAAAACATCATTGGAAGAATGGTCATATCCTGAATCTAATGGCTCAATTCTGTTTTATATTACTTTTATGTAAGCCAAACATTAAAATTCCTCCCTAATTCTCACAATTACTAAATTCAGTCCAAGAATAATATTTATTAAAATCCCAAGCCATCCTCTTAACTTTGTCAAAACTCATTAACATATTTAATATCATATTCCAACAAGTCTTTGGAATAGATTTCTCTCTCTAACTTGCTCTCTTCTTAGTGACAATACCGCCATTTTTTTTATCATCTTTGTTGTGCTGTACAATAAAAATTCTAAATCAATTTAACAAATGAAACCTCTTTGAAACTTTGGCAGTATGTTTTTTGTAATTCAAAATCATGATATGTAAATAAAGGAAAGTAATTTATAATTAATATATTTAACAAATATGCCTCCCAATAAAATTCAAAAGCATAGTATAACAGAGATGAGATGCCCACGTCGTTCCCACTCGCTGTACGGTGACCATATCACGTTGAGAAAATATTTAATATTATTTTTTATTAATACTAGAAAGAATATATACTAATGCGATATCTTTATTCAAACTTTGTTACTCTATTGATCATTATAAGATAGATAATCATTTTGTAATATTTTAACGTTATAAGATAATAAAATATGGCGTAAAAAATTATGGTTTAATTGAGTTTTGGTGGACTTGTCAGTGGTGTAGGCTTTCTAGAGGGAATACCCTACCTGTTCATAACACCAAGGCTAAAATTCTCATATAAAAATTGAAATTCATGAAATACTGAATTTTTTTTTATTGCTTTTGGTTCTTTATCCTGTGATATAGACGCGTATTTTTATAAGCGTTGTAAACTAGTAACAATTTCTTCTAATTATTTTGTTTTCAATAAAATTAAAAAAATATATATACAGAGTAGCAAACAAGCTATCAATATATATAGTTTTCCCATAGAAACTATTCTTAAAAAATATGAATACTTATATAAAATATGTTTTATATATGTATAAAATTTAAAACTTCATAATAAAGATGATTTCTTGTACACACAAGATCAAAACTCATGCTCACCCTAGGACACTAAGCACGATTTTTCAGCCAATCAATAAACGATCGCGGCCAACAATCGCAACGTGCGCGTTGCACTTCATATAACAAACAACCTTGCTCCCAATGAAACATTTGTTTAATAAAATTACATGTTATCAGTTACTGAACGTAATATTACATCAACACTTTGTATCATCTGTTAAATCGTTCGTTATGTCATTAATAGACGCATGTCAATTATATGTATCATTGACAAAATATGCTACAATTCTAGTGTAAATTAAACCATAGCATAGAAATGTATGTAATAATACTTATATGCATAATTTTAAGCGCGACTCCCGTCTAGTGTAAATAGTTTGATAATTTATATTAAAGCTAAAAATTATTAATCGAAAATAAATTTTCTTAATACAATCTATAGAAAATATCATCAAAATAACCCGTTGACTAAAATGATTAAAATACTTACACTCAGATTATATAATTCGTAATAATTTATATTTTTATAGAATTTGATGTGCCGGTGACAATGTACTGAGTATAAGTAATTTTTAATACTACTTATATGAAATATAAGTATCTAATACAACTGATTCTATCATTAACATTAAACAAATAAGTCGATCCGATGGTATAATTCCGAGTTCTCTGATCTCATATTAGAGAAACGACAAGAAAATCATAATATTATGGCCAATTACCACATAGGTGTTGGAGTAATTGGCTGACTTGACATATTAAAACAATTAGTTTATAGTACAAGAAAACAAATGACGTTAGCGATTGTTTGAAGTGAAGATGCTTTTTTATTGTTATTCTAATTTTAAATACGGAATACCAATCAAATTTTTCAACGGGTTTTATGATAAATTCAATATTTACATTCAAATTATTTTTTAAACTACTAAACATAAAATAACAGAAATTATTAGATAGTTTAAGTTAGCGTTTAACGAATCTGTATACTTACCCAAGATTACATAGTCACGTTACACACGATGAATTCACATTTTTTTTCATTCATAAATCTTCGCACATTATAGTATTAACGTAGGTTTTTGAATGTAAAATGGGAAACGCTTCGTAATTAGTGCGACGATAGAAACTTGTGCTCAGACAGACATGTTATTAGCCTTGGTAGCAATTCAATATAAATAATTGTAAATAAAAATAAATAATATTGAAATGACATTTGGGTATATCACTTCAGTTTAGAAGATAGAATTATGAATGCAAAAATATAGCTATCGTTTGAAGTTGATTATTGAAAGCTATTATTGCAAAAAAGACTTCATTTATTATTGAATTTAATATTATATAAGTTAATTGTATCATAATTTACATCGCAATATTGCACAAAGTAATAAATACATCTTAATTTATTAATTATCTGTACTAATATTTGACATAATGGCTGAATGCATCGTGCAGCGCCATCTGGCGGGCGTGGTGGGTCACGAGCGTGACGTCACTGATTGAGCGATGAACTTTGAAGACTCGCGTCGATCACGCTGTGTTATTACTCGTGGATTATCCATTCAGATTTTATATACAGGATGCTTAATATGTTCCCACCGAATATAACATATATATAGGTATGTTTATTTTTGTTAGTCATACTGACAAATTTTTATATATCACTGTTATAAATATAACATAATTATCTATCATAGTTAACAAAACATTAAAGTTGAATAAACTGCAACTTATATAATTAACGTAATTTCGTAATAAAATTAAGCTTTTCAACTTAAAGCGATAAAATTAAAAAATTTGTTGTTTACAAATAATTTAATTGTGCCTCGTCAAATATAAGTTTTGAACACTCTGTATATTTCACTTTGATGCAAGGTTCGCGAGCTCTTATTAATAATATGAAGAAAGCTGCACCAAATCTGATCGAAAACTAACAGTGGGAGTGCTTGGTACAAACAACAGTCATCAACACAAGTTGTGTTTCAAAAATTTACATGTTTATAAAATATTTTAATGGCCTAACATACGTTGTAACAATCTGTAACAGATAATATTAATTTTAGGATAAAATATTTATAATTGTAATAAACTTAAAATGATATCCCTTTTATTTTAACTAATTGATATTATAATGATTTGCAAATAAAAAATCTTACATATTTTATAAAGAACCATTTTTTTGTTAAAAACCTAAAGGCACATCTTATTCAGCCCAACGTACGTTTTAAACAAACAGACCATTCCCATACCTATCATAACACCGGTATCTCGAACGCTAAGCTCGCAAAATATAATATTCGTTAATACTTTATTGAATAATCCACGTATGAGATTGAGATACGTTACCCACGTAAATTAATATAATATACAATAAATTCCTATAATTACTCACCAGATTGCAATAATTTACCTGGGATAATTCGCATGATACATATTTATTTCTTTTTGAACATATTATTAATATGGAGCCTTAAGAAAGAACCTTGTTCATAATTATGAATTCAATTACATTTCAATTATTTCAAATTTTCATATTTGTAATGCTGTTGTATTATACACATGAAACAACATAAGGCTTTTAAAAATGCCGCTTCCCAACAAATACTTCAAGCTGTGTTTCTAGTCTCTTATAGAAGTTTTTAATAGTGTTTTATTTGTAATGTGAATAAAAATAATAATAGAGATAATATATGAACACTAAAGTTTTTTTCATAAATTGTACGTGATACTTAATTTTTTTATCAGATTACATAATATATCCTCTTTCCTGTTATCATTCTTCATTACTTTTAAATATTTAATCTGTGAAAACATTTTGTAGATGTTTTCTTATCTGGACCTCATATGTCAACGCAAACAATTTACAAAACTAAAAACTATGTCAAAATTAATTCTAAATTTTGTGTAATAACAAAAACATTTACATAATTTAATATTGTCCAAAAATCCATGTAAAATTTATTCAATTCCTCATTAAAGCACAGGATGGCTGAAAAGTAAGTATTCTGAGATCAATCGTTATGACAACAGTGTCGAAAAGAATTTTTAACGCTTATACAATAAACAAAGTGCGCATGTATAAATAAATAATCCATGCACCATTTAATCGTTTTCTAATCATTTCCTGTTAAGAAAATGTATTTCTAACCTTATTGTATTTAATCTAGGTTTATCTTAAATCTCTTTGCAATGTCGTAAATCTCTATATTTCGTGCCCTAAATGTTGAATAATGTAATAAAGGTATTAAGACATGTGTATTTAAGAATAATCATTATTTCTTTGTGTGTCTAATCAATCATGTAAAGGCTTGTTAAAACTTATCACGATGATAAAACTAAGATAAATAAATGGCCTGCCTATTTGGCAGTTAAAACAAAAAACATCGATATTTTAAATAGAATTTATTTACAAAATTATTGTTTGCTTAGATATATCCAAGCGAATTCTCAAGCTAGTTATGTTTTTAATGAAAAAACAGAGTAAATACTTATAAAATTTTTAAATTACTATTTGAAAAATGTTACATGAACAATTGCCAACAGAAGTGAAAGCACAAGCGAGACGAGCACCCCAAAACAGGAAGACAAGTCCACCGGCAACTGGTGGGACTCATGGATCACATCAGCCAAGACCAAGGTAACAATCACATTATGTATAATCTTCTTCTACCTGGCAATTTCCCAGCTTTAGCCAGGGTGTGCTTAAAGTTGGGATCACATCACATTACTTATAATATAGACTTAAAAAATCCTACATCATCGTCAGCCTATCAGAGCCCACTGCTAAGAGGCCTCTTCTCATATGAAGAAGTTTTGAGCATTAATCACCACACATGCTCAAGACGGGTTGGTGATTTCAACTTATAATTGTGAAATTATAAGTCCAGGTTTCCTCACAATGTTTTCCTTCACTGTCTGTCAGTGATGTCTAAATACTCTTAGAAAGTACATATAACTCGGAAAAATCACATTGGTACTTGCCGGGTTTCAAACCCACACCCTCATGCACGACAGGCAGGCCTTTAACCTCTAGGCCACTACAACTTCATTATTATTAACATCAAAATAAATAAACATAGCCAAAACTATTTCATCTAAGATAATTACACTGCAAACATTAATCCATGTTTCATTAAATCCATAAGTTTTAATAATTCAATCTAATTATTAAAAGCAATATGAAATTTCACTTATATTTGTAAAATATTTAAATTACAGTCTGCGGAAGTGTACTCAATGGTCAAAAAAGACCTTGATGAAATTGGTACAGCTGTTAAAAGCGAGGCCAGTCATGTGTTCACTTCTACATCAAATGTCATCGGCAAGACTCTTAAGGTGAGATTAATTATAAACTAGTTTTTACCTGCAACTTTACCCACTCGGCATTGACAGTTAGGCTTGGAAAGATTTGTATGAATTTTAAAACAATATCTATAATAATGAACCACTTACAATATATATGTGACATGTGATTTTATAAACAATACAATCTTTAGTAACTATACTGGATTTTAGTGTAACTTATAGGCCTTCATATAATCTTTGTAACTGTAAAATTTCATCAAAATGTATTTAATAATTTTTTGGTGAAAGAACAAAGATTGTAACTCTTGTTTATACTATATACATTTATGTTAAGGTCATTTATGCAGCATAAATCTTCAATGTTGTTTCAATCTTTGTCAAACTCTATTGATGGGTACACATGGGTATAAGAGATATTAGACATACTTTCTTAAAACACTTAATAATAACATAATTAAACCAATACATAAGATAATAGAAGAAAATCAAAACATACTAAGAAAATATTAAAAGAAATAAACAAACCAGTAAATAAATATTGCTTAAAATAAGAATTTTTTTAAATCCTTTTAAATGACCAAGTCATAATTTTGATAAATAAAGAAAATCAAGGCAGAGATTAGATTAAAACTTCTCAGTATTCAATGTAATCACGGTGCGTGTGTCGGGTCCATCGTTATAGTGAGAGGAGCTTCAACAGTGACTGTGACTTGTGACCCAGGTGTAGGTTTAAAGTTACCCTATCTAACGCGCGTTAAACGCTCACCTCCACTGTTCAAGCTCCCCTCTCTAACTAACCACAATCAGTGCAGTTCTAACAATGAAATATTATTCATTATTAAACATTATAATAAAGATATATCATTTTCTATCTTCTTCTTGGCGATTTCCCAGATTTAGCCAGGGTCTGCCAAATATATCATTTTCTATTCATTAAATATATTTTTCAATTAATATATATTATATAGATGTGTAACCAACATACAATAAATAAGAGTTTATTTGGAATGCCATGCAAACCCAGGTAATATGTCTATATTAAAATAGCAAATTTAATTCTTACAGTTGGATGTTCCTGAATCACCAGCGAATGTCATGAAGAAAAGTTTAAGCACTTTTATAGGTATGTTATATATTAATTATTTTTTGTTTATACATATTTATATATATGTTACTGTAACTGCCTAAACTGTGCCACATCCTTAGATTTTCCAGTAAAACATAAGCTTTCTTAATGGTATATGGCCAAAAAGGTGTAAGTTTAGGTTAATTGACGTAAGTAATGAATAATCACTCATTGTTTTGTACCTGTAACCAACATCTACCAGCAGATATTAAAACCTAACATATAGTAAATTAAATGGTAAAAACTCAACAAATCATCCTGTTTCCAGAAATATGTATGTATCATCTTGATACATATATATATTGACATATTAGTTGGTTGTCAAATCTTATGTCAAAAAAAAACATTTGTATCAACAACTAGTAATAAATTAATAATTAATTAAAAAAACATTGTCCAGCGGACAAAATTGTAAATCTAAACCATTCCCAGATCCCCTTGAACACACACAAAAAAAATTATCAAAATCGGTCCAGTCGTTTGAGAGAAGTTCAGTGACATACACACTCACAGAAGAATTATATATATAAAGATAACATGTGAATACTAAATAAATCCATAGTTCATAAGATAGCATCAAACAGACAAACAATATTATTATGTATATATATGTTTCAGGTCAAGTCAGCACAGTATTGAACCCTGAACCAGAAGACGATGATGATACAGAAGTCATCTTGTCATCCGGAGACACCATCATGTTGTCAACATATAAGGTGAGATCATCTTCTTATATGTAAAATTCTTATGTCACAGAGTTAGACAGAGAACTCCTCCGAAACGGCTGGACCAATTTTGATGAAATTTTGTGATCATATTGAGTAGGTCTGAGAATTGGCCATTACTATTTTTTATACCCCTAAGTCATAAGGGTCTTTCGCCTTTAATTTTTTATTTTTATTTTCGGACGAATTTTTTTTTAATAATGTAGCATTAAAAAATACATACATCCCAAAATTTATACTTTTTTATCTCAACCCCTATTTTTTTATATGGCAAAACAACGTTTGCCGGGTCAGGTAGTGTACATATAAGAATAACGATTTACTTCAAAATAATTAAAAACCTACATTAATTAAAGAAATTTAAGTTTTCATCTCTATATTAGTTAATGTTGTATGACATTGTTTAGCTTAAAAATAATATTTTTGTCATTAGAGTGTAATATACTATTTTATAGATACCATGGAAGAATGTAGACCCTAAAGGTTTTAGGCTGGCTTTAAGCTTGAATATAAAAAAATAGGTAGAAAATAATGTATGTATGTACTTATTTATATGAAGCCGTTAACTGTTGCTTTCATTTTACCTTGTGTTATTTTTATATTTGATAGTATCTTTGTTCATATGTTGTGATATATAATTAATAGCTTATAGTATTAAAATGTGTATCTTCCACTAAAAACTATAAAGTTTAGTTAAATTTGTAATTATATTTTTAAATCTCCTAAGATTGATATTTTCAAATATCTTAACATATTCAGCTTCCATTATCGTCTATATTTCTAGAAAGTTTGTTGACTAACATGACTTGATTGTGAAAAAATAATAACAAAGCTCTCAAGTCAATTAAAATAAAATATCTTTTATTTACATGCAATAGATAAACTTTAACTAAATCAATTGTGAATAAGTACGATATCTTATATATAAAATTCTCGTGTCGCGGTGTTAGACAGAGAACTCCTCCGAAACAGCTGGACCAATCTTGATGAAATTTTGTGAACATATTGAGTAGAGCTGAGAATCGGCCAACATCTATTTTTCATTTCAATAAGTCATAAGGGTTGTTCACCCTTAATTAGTTTTTTGACGAAATTTTTTGTTTTTATATTTTTATATATCAAAACAACATTTGCCGAGTCAGCTAGTACATATATATAAATTTGTATGTTATGTTCCACAGAAAGAACTAGAAGCCCTCCAACGTGTAGATGCAACATATATAGTGCCAGCGGATTGTCCAGAGTTCGATGCCTGGCGCGCTACCCTGGACCCAGGTATAGAATCACCAGAGAAGACTCTCAGACGTATGGCAGCGAGTCCCGTGTTGAAAGAACAGTATGAAAGATTAGTCCCTGATGCTGTATCACATGAGGATTTCTGGAACAGGTTTGTGATAGCGATAATGGAGTTTATGTTAATGGAAATAAAGATTAAAATGCCCTAAACATTCTATAGATGAAGTATTCTAATAGCAAGAATGAATTGTTTTATGGAAATAGAGATTAAATTGCTGTAAATAGTCCATAGTTCGAATATTCTATGTAGACACTTTTAAATATGGATGAAAGTGTTCTAGGCCTTTCATAATTACAGATGGCATCAAGTTTTAGAAATTAACAATATATGTGTATTCTATTTTGTGAGTATTCTGATAATTGTTCTAGTATTTTAGTAGTATTAATGAAATAACGTCATATGATGCTAAATAAACATAAGCTATTCAACTATATTTCTACTTACACTCAATATGTATTATAGACATAATAAAAATAGGATTTTTCATTGGAAGGGCTTGTATTTTTTTCTGACATACACTAAATTTAGCCGTAATAGCTTCTTCTATCTCATATTGTCAAAAATTCATTTAAAAGCTGCATTGACTACATTCAATCTATATACAATACAAGCTAACCAAACTGAACTGAACAAAACCTTTCATTTCCTTTATCAATTCTTTTCTTGTGACACTCCTCTAAAGACAGCTATCAGAGTTTCTCAATACATACTTATTTAGCATCAAAGACTCAATATAATATAGTGATATGTAAGATTTTAGTGTGTATTCATTTAAATATAACTAAGTAAATATTTTCATCACGCTTGCTGCAAAGGAACCGAAATAGAATCTGGTTATTAAATAATGAAAAACGTGTAGTATATCGGAAAAAGTTAGTCCATATACAAGCTGAGTTAACTACATCGAAGATGTGTTCCCGTGATCACGGCTGCTGCAATAGATCCTAAGAAACCGAAACATTGGGAATATGTAGTTAAAAAATATTATAAAACGTTTAGTATATGAGAAAATCTTATATACAAGTTCGTAAATCCGATGATAACCCACTTCCGCTAACGCTTAGTGATTGTGAACTCATGTTTACTTAGTTTTGCCGATAGCGTAATGAATCACAGCTTGACAAAGTGATAATTCAGTTATTAATTAGATAAGTTGAATTAACTACATTGAAGTTCTATCCAAAGAAATTCCTATAATTCCTCTAATTTTTTTTCTACAGGTATCTGTTCCGAGTGGCTCTTCTTCAAGACCAACTATGCGCTTCTTCACGTCGTCTTCCTCAGACCACGAGTGACCCCGTCCTAGCTCACCTACCACCAGTCGTAGATCAGTGAGTATTTCATCGTATTTTGTTCAGCATTTATTTAGGGTCCATTCAAGATCTATCCAGAATCTCAATGAGTCTTGTAAAGTTTTCTAATAATCATGGTCTAAAATATTCTTTAATAATATCGTTAAAAAATGAGATCAAGTGATAATTCAAAGATAATCTAATTTTTATAATAGGTTTGGGTCTCTGTAACATATTGTGCAAATTACCATATTTTACCCAAGTTTAATAATACATTAGTATTTTAAAAAAGTCAGTAATTTGAATTTAATGAACTATTTGTAACTACATATTTGAATGAAACTAATATTTTATAGCTTCATTTTTTAGTTTTATTCATTTAAATGAAATATCGAAAGTCATAGATTTCATTATTTGTAACTTTTTGATTACTTATCAATATATTTTCAGGAGTCCAAAAAAAGTGCTGTCTGGTATTATCACAGATGATAATGAACCAGACACCGACAATGTTACATGGGAGGACGGTAAGTAACGCAAAATAATTCTTATTAACATAGATATAAGAGTTAAATAACGCTGTTTATCTTCAGAGGATTTTGCAAATGACCTTGAATTAACCGAAGAACAACAAATACTGCTTCTAGAAGAATATGAAAAGGAAATCACGTCAAAAAGAAAATCAAACCGAGATTCTATAAACAATAACAAACAAAAAGATTTAACAGACACGAATCAGAATATAAAAACACCACAAAAATTTAAAACGGATGAATGTGGAAATAATTTAGTTGAGGATTATTTTGGGGAAAAGGAGGTTAAAGATGACGCTAGCGCCAATTCAGATGAGAGTTGGGAGAAGTTTGAGAAATAAAAATGTTGCCAGTATTATTTAATAGCTGCTATATAAAAGTATTTAAATATATTATCATTGAATGACATTTGCAACTGGCAACCCAGATGTATAATAGCAACATACTGGCAACTCTATTAGCTTAGTTATAAAAATGGTTTAGATTTTACATTTTATTTAGGATTTAGACGGATCACATAATTTTAGCACCATAATGAGTGCACAAAATTGAGTGCAATAAAAGAATATATTGATAATTTTTACATAGGATTTTCAGATACTAACATGTAATATGTTAGGCATGATATAGAAAAAAATATTTTATATACATAAATGATAAATTATTACATTGTAATTGCAATATTCAAATATATGACCTTTTTAATGAAACAAACTAATTCCTTCCTCTTCCAGAAAATGAATACAAAATTTCAGCCATTATCTTTTCATTTAATATAACCTATTTTGTTGCATTTAAATTATTATTTATATACATATAAAAAATATATTGTCTACCTATATATTATATTTATAAAAACTTTAACCCATTCCGTTTTGTTTTACAATGTGTCAAAAGTTTTAACCGATGTGTGATAACCGATGTATGTAGTATTAAATACATAATAATTAATTTTAGGATTATTGAATACATTTAAATTATAAGTGCTCTGAGTTATTATTTGGTTCATAACAACTGAACATGAAGGTTGACATATACTCGTTATGTTTGTGTACTGTTTATTTTAAGAACTATGAATAAAGTTATTAAAAAAATTATTTAGTTTGTTTTTCGCCCTATATATTGGAAAATTGAATATTGTCTTTTGATACTTAAAAGTAATGTTAAACAATTAACAAATAAAATATAACTACGATTTTTTTTAAAATTAATTACTTATATAAAACCTAAGCAGGATTTTATGCAGTATTCATTGTCAGTAACAAAAGTTTGTAATGAATATTATTAATGTTAATAGTGAAGCGAAACCATACGTTCCTTTTTGAAAAAATGTTTTAATTTTTAATTTTTATATAAAATTAATTCCACACACTTCCATCACTTTTACATATTACGTCTATCTGCGAAGATAACAATGTAATGAGATCTAGGCGTCGCAAGTATTCATTTAAATGAAACAAATATGTTTCGGATTACGCTACGTGTATTTTATATTTGTAAAAATTACATAACTACTCCCGACGTTTCGACTACTTTTCAACCGCGATCACGGGCAGACACATCGTCATTATTTAGTTTTTTACAAAAATAAAGCCCGCGTAGTATATCCGAAAAGAAAAGACTTGCGAGTTAATCCAAACTTGTCATATTTTTATAAATTAATTGCACTTCACAACTAAGAAACGAGAAATTGTACAGGTAATGATTTAAACTTTTGTTTCGAAAATTTTCTATCCTTCCATTAATTAAAGTTTTCATAAAGGTATTATTTTATTATTGATTTTTATTTTAGTGATACTACGGATGACCATTTTTCTTGTGATATTTTAATATTACGCCTTAGATTCAATCACACTGGAACTGTTACATTTGGTTAACGTTAACGTTTTTATTTGTTGAACGTATTATAATTTTATAGAGCGTGTGGAAAAAAACACTTTTCTGAATTTCTGAACTTAATGTAAATTAAAAAATAATATATGTATAATTTAAAAATGATATATAATGACTATAATATTAGTCAGTGGTGGCCTAGTGGTTAAAGGACCCGCCTCTACTTGCCGAGGGCGCGGGTTCGATCCTGGTCCGGGCAAGTACCAATGTGATTTTTCCGAGTCATATGTAATTTTTAAGAGTATTTAGACATCACTGATTAATGTTGATTCCCAAAAGAGGGTTGATGTCAGGCAGGCGGCCGGACCTATAAAAACAAATAGCCAAAACTATTCACAACATGTAAGGCAGGCCCTGGCTATAGCTGGGAAATTGCCAGATAGAAGAAGATAATGAGTATAATACGTGTTTATTTTCAATAGTTTATTCATTATCAATATGTAAGTTCATATCCGCGGAGTTTCCTTGTAAGTGAGGGTAGTATGGCCCTGGGACGACTGCCGATCCATCGGGGACATCCCCGGAACGAGGGTATGGATGATGAGGAGGGGCACCCATCCATTGTGGATACCAGTACAAGCCCTGTGGAGTGTTAAAACAAATTTAAAGAACAATAGAAACGAAATTTCTCATCATTCAATATATTCACCGTGCGAGTACCGGGTTCATTATTTCAGGGAGAGGAGTATTATTAATCTATTGAAATACGTTAAACTAAAAAATGAATGGATTTGTTTATTTGGGAAAAGTTCAATATATTATTATATATATTTTACTGGTTTGAGCTGGTTTTTTCTTGTAAATCACCTAAAAACTAATACATACTACAGCATTTCAAGAGTTTTTTGAAGTAATTTAAATAATAGGTACTTCATTTAGTATACTCTTCTATAGTATCGATAGATAAGTGCAAATAATTACGAAGTTACGATGAACTTATTGCTCCCTTTGCTTCAAATGGGTGTAAAATTTAATAAAAAGCAACATCTAACCCGATTTTGGCTATCAATAATTAATTATATTAATATCAAACCTTATTATTCCCGCCCGAACACGTGTATCTGTATTCATTGACTGTGAGCGGGTCCAAATATGAGACGCCAGCGATGGAACCGTAGTTAGGAGGGAACATGAACCAACAGCCGTCTAAACTATCTGTTAAACATTTAAATTTTATATAAATTTATATCCTATGAAGATCATTTTATTGCTCACCTTTGGCTTAAAAAAAATTACAAAAATATCCTTTCTAATTCATACATTTTGGTATCTAAATCATAAACAAATATCATTAAGAATCAAATATAACATTGTATGCCACATTCTTAACTCCCAAGCAATATGGCCGACGGAATATGTCTGTCAGTATTGCCAACTTAAATTTTAATACAGGTAACATTTTATACAATATATGAAAATCAGCCATGAGAATTTAGGTGAAATAAGTAACGTTTTTATGTATCTTGATCTATTGTTAGTTGTTACCCGTTAATTGGCACTTTGACCAACCTATCAGGTAGGCATACGATCATAGTACATAATAACCGTCAGTAAATACGTGACGTATGGCAGTCCTGGGAACTTGCTCTATTATCTAGAACAATATTAACCTATATTTGAGTTGATTTTATATGCGATTTACATGTTATATTAGTGTAGTCTGGGCCCGGTGGATATTCCGTTGACACTCTTATAGCCTCAGTAGTTTGATCGATAAACGGCGGAATAGGAGACAAGCCTGTTCCAGGATCACCGGGTATTATGAACGGACCTGAAACATTATTAAGATATTAATAAAACAAAACTTAAATTATAATAAACTAGTTTTTTCCCGCGAATTTGTCTGCGTCAGATTCAGAAAGAAATATATAGCTGACCGAGCGAACTCTATTTCTCCTTAAAGATAGTATATACGAAGATTTTAGCATTGATTTACTTAATTTTTTTTCTTCTTCGATGAACAAAATTAAATATCCTACGTCTGTCTCCTGGTTCTAAGCTATCTCGCCACCAATTTCCAGCCAAATCAGTACAGCCGTTCTTGAGTTATAAATAGTGTAACTAACACAACTTTCTTTTTTATATAAAGACTAGAAGACCTGGCGAACTTCGTATCGCCCTATTATCAAGAAATATCTATTACGTTTTTTTATTTATATTTTTGGAGTTTACCTGTAAGCCATAAATCTCCGTGTTTTGAAGTACGACAGAATGATTGACATATTAGTTAGTTGTCAAATCTAATGTCAAAAAAAACGTTTGTATGGGAAATAGAAAAGGGCTATTTTTATGGTTTTCCCAGTAATGAATCAATTTTTTTTCAGCTTTTATACCTTCCCTGAACCTCCACGAACGTTTCAAGACTAAGATAAGATAAATCCGTTCAGCTGTTCTCGAGTTTTAGCGAGACTAAGGAACAGCAATCCATTTTTATATATATAGAAGATTAAACTCCTGTTAAATTAAAAATGATAAAAGTAAAATACCTCCGTAGAAATTGGTATTATTCCATTCACAGACGTGATGGTCGCAAACGAGAGGTGTGAACTTTTCTTTAGTATAATATGATTGACCGTTTGGTAAGAACTGAAAATGACGTGTTATTATCAATAAAAATCATAAAAATACCTTTAACTAAAAAGAACTGATTCCTTACTTACCAGCATATAATCGTAATGCCTGAACCGTATTCCCTGTATATTGAAATCTAATATAAATGAACCGGAAGTTATGATACAGGAAACCGCAGTGAGTGGGGGTAGTTTGTACATAACAAGACCGCATTTGACTATCGCCTTCGGTAGAGTCGAGACGTCTCTGATGTGCTGCAAGCTCTTCTTAAACGGAAACCTGCAAATATTTGAAATTATACGGACAAAATATGTATGTACAACGTACGTGGTCGTGATGGCCTAGAGGTTAACGACCCACCTCTCTTGCATTTGGGCCCGGGTTCGAAACCTGGTAAGTACTAATGTGATTTTTCTAAGTCATATGTACTTTCTAAGAGTATTTAGACACCACTGATAAATGAAGGAAAACATCTTGAGGAAACCTGGACTTATAATTTCAAATGGTAAGTTGGAAATCGCCAACCCGTTTTGATCAAGCGTGGTGATTAAAGCTCAAACCTTCTTCTTGTAAGAAGAGGCCTTTGCTCAACAGTAGGCTCCTATAGGCCGATGATGATGTACAAAATATAGATAAGCTAATGTTTGTAGTACAGTATTATAAAAGTCCTCAAAATGAAATCTAAAATTTAACCAACCTGAAAATACAAACTCCCAAATGACACTCCAGCCCGTGAATGTAGTTGTCCATCTGGAATGATATGCTCGGATCTTCTTCTAAGAAGTATTTATTGTCGTTCATAAAATGGACAAAACCAAGGAAATGGAAACCTCTTCCCTTGCAATACGGCGTGATCCCGCGACCCATGTTGTATATATCGCTGTATAGCTCCGACACAAAAAGATACACATTCCTTCCGCAGTAGAATTCTGATAAATATTATACATTTGACGCAATTAATACAAAATTATTTTTCTTTTTGAAATTACTACCAATATAATGCTATTACACAACAAGTTTTGTTTTAACAGCTTTAAATTAAAATTGAGATTGTCAAATTAACATTTATAGTCCTTTACGCCTGTATTTGGTATCAATTTTTCCATAAAAATTTCTTCCACACCATCAATATTTTTAATGTATAAAAAGTATTTAAAGAGCGTCCACCGTTACCGTCCTAGCAAACTAAAAAGTTTTAACCTACATCGCCCAAAAAATTATGAATTTCATAAACAGCTATGATAATAAATCTGGTATACTATATTAGATAGATTAAAGAAACAGACAAATATATAATACTAGTTTTTACTAAACCGGGTGAACTCTATTCCGACCTTGAGGCCGAAAAATTCCAGATAATAGTACTTATTAAGTTTTTTTTCTTTTTCGATCGGACAGAATTAAATATCATATTTCTGTCATTTGATTCTAAGCCACCTCCCCACAAATTTCCAGCGTAACAGCCGTTCTTGATTTATAAATAGTGTAACTAATAAGACTGTTTCGATTTGTGGTTTGTTGTTTTTGTTTAGAGGCAGTAAATAAACTTATTTTGTTTTTTTTTAGTCGAACGAATTCAAAAGAATACCTATGTCCGTCTCCTGATTCCGACTTACTTTCCCACAAACTTCTAGTCAAATCCGTACATCTATTCTTAAGTTATAAACAGTATAACTAACACGACTTTCTTGTACCTATATATAATATGAACATATCATACCCTGACTCATATAAAACTCTGAAGGAACAGCACCGCCCGCTCCTGAGTTGTAAGTGGCCACGCGTTCAGTTTTTATAGCGTTGTGATTATCGTACATAGTTAGCATATTATCTATTGCATCGTCCAGAGCAATGAGGAGTACCTATATCATGTATACATATAAATTTAATAAATATACTCTCAATTAATGTATTTTGTCAAATAAAATATATTACGAACCTTAAGTTCTTTGATATGCATCGTTATAAATCTTCCGAGATGATCAGTAGCTATGTGTACGTGTTCATTTATTATATACTGAAAATAACATTATTAAAAAGTACCTAAATAACTCTTAACTTCTAAAAGAATATAATTAGTTGTCCGGTTTTTTATAAAATTTGAAATTAGTAAAAATAATTGCGAATATAGTCCCAGAGTCAAACCTGATCCGGCGCCCTTTTAATCTTCATCATTTGTATCTGATAATGAGCAAGGTGATCTAATTTATCAGTCGGGTCGTGTCCATATATCTCATAGGCGTCTATTATCATAGAAAGAGTTATATTGTCGCTTGGCTCTTGACAGCAAGGATGACGACGGATATCGTAACCATACTAAAAATTAATCATGTTTAATTAAGTCTAGATTTTATATTATAAGTCTAGATCTACTTACAGTACTGTAGAAACATGTTAAGAAAGTAAATATTCCTAAAAATCGAACACTGCTTAGAACCATAT
Organism: Danaus chrysippus; assembly: GCA_916720795.1. Lineage (NCBI taxonomy): Eukaryota > Metazoa > Arthropoda > Insecta > Lepidoptera > Nymphalidae > Danaus > Danaus chrysippus. The sequence goes on along the minus strand of CAKASE010000066.1, from coordinate 4,623,533 downwards.
CGTGATAAAACATTTCTAACAAAATGTTTGTATTAAACACGATATGACTAACGATCAATTATTTTCATGAAAAATAAAAATTAAAACGTATATTTATAAAGTTGTTATTTTTATATGGAATTTTTTAAATAGATAGTATTAAATAAATTATTATATGAAAATTTATACAAATATGAATTCATCAATCATTCATTTACGAGTAATATGTATCGAAATTGTGATTAAAAAGTACTAGGATATCATAAACTATAAGTAGCTGTGCTTGTAACTTTAAAGAGTGTAATAAAGATCCATTGTAACATCTAATATCGTAATAAAAATTGCTGGAGTACGTGTTTCAAATTTTATAAAAGCAACCTATATTTCGTTATATGATTTTGCGAAGACAAATTTGTTCCTATTGATCGTTTTCCCGCGCATCCTTCTGCGTCGACTCTGCCATACTAGTCACACGAACAAGGCAGTCCATACCATTGTACAAAGAAATTCCTATAAAAATGGTTGCATACAACCATACAGTTTATATAATTTAATATTATATTCTTGATATATTGTAAATAAAATGGGGAATATTGTATACGCAATCACAAATATGGCTGCCCCAAAATATAAGTTCAAAGTAATGTAAGTCTCAAATAGTGTAGTGTAACGAAGTCTTCCATTAATATTAATTAATATTAAGTGAATAGTTTTAATTATTGTCTTCCTCGTGATATAATAAGTATAATAAAAGTGAGAAGCAATTCAAAATGATGAATCTCGGGCGTATCAAACTGCCTCCGATAAAAAATGTGCTAGATGTGGCCCTTCAGACTGTGAGACAGCAGGTGCCCGACAAACCCGGCGCCCCGTCAAGACCACCACAAAATGTCCGTTTTGCAAATGCAGGTAATCTCGTTATTTCAAAATCTTTATTTTATTTTGACAGAACTACTTTTATCTTTTCAAATATCTATAAATGTCAAATAACTAAAACATTACATAAGAATTTAAGTAAAATTTTTAGCCAGTGATAAAAATATATGCATATTTTATTATAGATATGGGCGAAAGTTGCGAGCTATCCACAATGAATGAAACGACGTCCCCGACCTATCAATCTACGAATCCAACTAACCCATTTCTTAGCGGACAGCTCCAAGCTGAAGACTCCTTTACAAGTTACCAGAATACATACCCTCAGCAAGATGGAGCACCCAGGTACAAAAAAATACATTAACACCTAAGAGACGAACCCTTTCAGCTTTACAACTATAGAGACGAAACCTTTGAGATAATTCTCATGAATTATTTAAAGCCATTTTTACAATACACTGAAAATTCTTGCACTAACAGTATCTACATACAGTTTTTTTTTTTTTTGACAAAACAGTTTAATCTATTGTTTCAGAACGCAAAGCATGCAAAGCGTTGATTTCTATGCATCATCTGAGGAAGGAGGTTTTGAAGAAGGAGGGGGCAAGCCGGGTGCTAAGATTAACGAATTTCAAGCCGCTTGGAACGTTACTAATGCCATCCAGGTAACTATGGATTCCTGGTCTGTATTAATTCTTTTATTAGGATATAAGAAAACATCTTTATTCTCAGGGTATGTTTGTGGTGTCTCTACCATTTGCCGTGCTTCAAGGAGGTTATTGGGCTATCGCTGCCATGATCGGAATTGCCCATATTTGCTGCTACACCGGCAAGATCCTTGTTGAATGTCTCTATGAAGATGACCCCGTATCAGGACAACGTGTTCGCGTCCGCGATTCATATGTCAGTATTGCAAAGGAGTGTTTTGGAAGAAAGTACGGCGCCAGGATCGTCAATATCGCTCAGATTATCGAACTTCTAATGACATGTATACTGTACGTCGTTGTGTGCGGAGATCTCATGATAGGTACTTTCCCCGATGGATCCATTGATACACGATCTTGGATGATGCTGATCGGTATATTCTTACTGCCTCTAGCTTTTCTCAAGTCTCTGAAAAGCGTCAGCATGCTATCATTCTGGTGTACTATGAGTCATTTGATTATAAACGCCATCGTACTCGGTTATTGCATTCTCAATATCGGCGATTGGGGTTGGTCAAAGGTTAAGTGGACGTTAGATTTCGAGAATTTCCCTATAAGCTTAGGTGTCATCGTCTTCTCGTATACCTCTCAAATATTTCTGCCGACTTTAGAAGGGAATATGGAGGATAGATCTCGTTTCGAATGGATGTTAAACTGGTCACACATCGCAGCAGCTGCTTTCAAATCTATCTTTGGATATTTGTGCTTTCTGACTTTCCAAAACGACACACAACAAGTGATCACTAATAATCTTCGTTCAGCCGGTTTCAAAGGTTTGGTTAATTTCTTCCTTGTGGTTAAAGCTGTACTTAGCTATCCCCTTCCTTACTACGCAGCTTGTGATTTACTGGAAAGGGTCCTCTTTAGAGGTAAACCAAAGACGATTTTCCCGACTATTTATGCTTTAGATGGTGAATTAAAAGTCTGGGGATTGGCTTGGCGACTGGGTGTTATAATGTTCACAATATTAATGGCAATTTTCATACCGCATTTCGCCATACTTATGGGTTTCATCGGCAGTTTTACGGGGACTATGCTCAGTTTTATTTGGCCAGCATATTTCCATCTTAAATTGAAGGGCAACCAGTTAGAAAGTTCCACCATCGCTTACGACTACTTCATAATATCTCTCGGAGTGCTGTTTGGTGTTATTGGCATGTATGATTCGGGTTCAGCATTAATTAAAGCTTTCAAAATAGGCTTGCCGTTCTAATTTTTGGTAGTATTTTAGACAATTGTTATTCTATTTTTAGATATACGCATATAATCCGTGTAAGTTTCGCAGTGTTGCGACATATGTGTTAAAACTAGTCTGATGTGATTTCATTTACGTAGTTCAATTTCAATGTAAGGTTAAATGTTATGGTGTTCTATAAGTCTTCCAAATATACATAGTTATAAACATATATTAGACTATATATAATAATATATAAATCAAATGTCTTCCAAATGAGAAAATATTCTAGAATGTTCTCAACAACGAAGTCTTCCATTATACTCGTAATATTGCCTTCGCTTCTAAGTCTAAAGAGTTCCATGATATTGGCTAAATGAAAATCGTATGTATTATTATCAATATGTTAAAATTCATATTATATTTAATAATATATAGATATATAAGGTAATAATTTCAAATGAATATATATACAATTTTATTTACGTATACAAAGCAATATATAACCTTTTTCAATATATAGATGAAACATTATTGTTACACATATAATATAGAAATATTATACATATTTGTTTAGAATTAGCGCTGTTGATATTTGACACTTTAATGACAGTTTGTAACGTTAACATAAACAGTTTAAACTTTTTCATAAAAAAAATCTTCATATATAGGTAAATGTATGAATGAAAATCTTTAAACTCTTTATGTATAATTTGACCTTTCAAACCAATGGTAAGGTATGTTTACGTATTCAATAATGTCTTCCCAAAAAATATATATACATTTTTTATTATATTTACTGAAAAAAAAATGACAATAAAATGAACAAAATCAATATATCCTGTTAATTCTTCCATTAAATATATATGTTATACATAGAAAGCAAATTTTTTGGGAATTATATATCGTATGGTTATCCAAGTTTTATAGATTAAGAAATATATATGTTTGCATATTTAACAGATAATAAAAATGTTCATATCGGGATATTAAAAGACAATAATAATATAAATAAGTAATTTTGTTTAGCGCTTATATTTAGACATCAATCGCATGTTTGTGATTAAGTAAATTTTAGGTGTGTATTTTAAATATTATAAAATGTTATTCGACTGTTTGTTTTATTTAACCTAATATATGAAAATAAGCTCTACTAAATTTATTAGAGCCTAGGTAGAGCCTAGCTTCAGACAAGTTAATATAGCTCGAACATGGGCTGGCTCGACCGGGGAAGTACCACCCTCTCACAGAAGATTGGCGTGAAGTAGTCAGTAATGACTGCGTTTCGTTCGATGACTGAGAGTTGCCTTTTCAATATTCCCTCCCTTTCCTGTTATTTCCCTATTTCTAACCCTCCCTTTTCCCCCACAAGTAAGGTTGGCAACGCATCCGTAACATCTATGTTGCGGATGTCCATGGGCGACGGTCACTACTGCCCATCAAGTAGGCCGTCTGCTCGTTTGCCACCTTTGACATGAAAAAATAAGTTATTTATATTATTAAATATCAGCCTTATATTATATACAGGTACTTTAAAATATCCAACCAATTAATGACCAATCAATATGACTTTATTGCAATAAATTGTTTGTTAGAGTAATTGGTTATTAGTCCCACATCCGCCATGATTACAAAATGTCTGGCTTTAGACGTTCGCGAGTATTATTTGCGATATGCTTCCTGCTGCAGATAACGGTAATTATAAAACGATTCTTAAAATAATATATTATCTGTTAAAAGTAAAATTTTCAATGATGCACTATAAAGTTTTCTGTAAAAACAATTGTTTCCATCAATATATATTCTGATCAAATATTTTTTAATACAATAGAATTTCAATTCCTTAACTTTGTCATAACAATGTGTTCAATTACTTTTTATCCCACTCTCATGTTTGCCTAAGAAAATTGTTACTAGTTTCAGAACGATCTTTTCCTAAATAAACATTTCAAGTAGGATATATTTTCCAGGGAGTAAGATTCTATCATACAAAAGAATTGTCGCAAAAAAAGAAAGGATATTTTTACCACTGTTAAAATTAATTGTTTCAGACGACTACTGTCTTATAAGTTATAATTCAGTTTTTTTTAATTGTCCCCGTTTTACGACCGTAGTTTGAACCTACTGGAATCTTTTTTAGCATTGGTATCTACTTCCAATTGTGAAATACAACCTAACCTTATTTACTTTTGAAAGGTTTTTTGATTATGAAGGTAATTAAAAAAGCTTTAAGTTATTTTCAAGAAACCAAAAGCAAGTATTTTCAAGTTGTTTGTGAAAAACTTTAGCAAAAACAAAACGTATTTGTTGTATTGTTTGCAGCAATTTCGTAGATCTATGAACATTTTACCCATTATAATACACGCTACACTAAAAAGAAAAGAATAAACGCTATTCTAGATAGAATATAATATTGTAGAGAGAAAAATAATTAAATAGGTTCTTCCATTCCTTCTATAATATTTAATTATTGTTATTATTTCATATCATATTAAATCCAGGAAACGAATCTCAACTGACCTCTGAAGAGACTGTTATAAACATAATTAAGTAATTACTACTTAGAAATGTAATATTGAAGTAACTTCATATCTTAATATAGAATATTCACTCTCTTTTTAGACCCCTTACAACATAAGGAACCACCCCTGTTGTTTGGAACCAAACGAAAATTTAACTCTGGCGATGATCATCGACGCTTTTGAGATTTACGGTCATGATCCAACTGACAAACTTGACAACCTCTGGCTCTACCAGAACGAGATGATGAGAATCAAGACTGCCGAAGATCAAGTAAATTTGAATATGATTTATATATGTCATTATCAAACCAATGTTGTTTTCATCTCGTATAGTTTGCTTTGGAATTACTCATCTTATATTTTTAAATGAGCAATTCTTGTATAGTATATATTTATATTTAATTGAAATCTCGAAATCGCATCCAACAATTTTCATGAAAGTTTCGGGAGCGATAAATCGATCTAGCTAGGAATAATTTTTAGAAAATATTATTTTATTTAAAAAAAACTAAAAGGAGCCGTTTAAAATATGACTCTTCCTGACATGTATTGGCGAATAGTAATACTACTTTTGGCTAATTGCTTTTACTAATTGCTTTAACGACACAACAGCAGATGGCGATGTTAAGTACCAGGAATACAATGAGTGTTTGTTTAGAAGTTAGACTAAGAAATTAATTATATATTGATTTGTATTGTTTTGCGTCTTCTTAACGTTTTCACTTAAAATGCCTCAACGATATTAAAAAAAATACTAATAATTCCTAAATACCGAGCAAAGCGTGGTAACCAGATATTAGATATTATATGTTAAAACTACGTCTGTGTATAATTTCATTTTTTATTTATAGTAAACAAATAAAACTATTTCAGAAATAGATACTGCGATATTAGCTGCAAATAATAATGATAGAAAATAATAATTTTAATAATTTCAGTACTTAATAAACGAACGGGTCCATATAGCTACCGATCATTTGGGGCGTTTTATAAAGCTGCACATACAAGAATTAAAAGTATGTATGAATTAGTTTCTTTCTTCGAATTTTTTGTGGTACATTTAAATTTATTTAAGGTCCTCTTGATAACATTGGATGATGTCATTGATAATATGCTTGCCATGTACGAAAACCATAACGCTATAGCCGCTGAAAGGAAAGCTACTTACACTGGTGGACCAGTCCCCATGGAGTTTTATTTGAGTCAAGGTGAGCAAAAAGAGGCGAAAATTCAGTATTCAATGTATTCACCGTGCGGGTGTCGCGTCCATCGTTGTAGTGAGAGGAGCTTCAACAGTACCTGGGACTTGCGACCCAGGTGTAGGTTTAAGGAGCCCCTATCTAACGCAGGTTAAACGCTCACCTCCACTTTCCAAGCTCCTCTCTCTACCTAATCAAATTTTAAACGAACCTACTAGGGTTATACCTTCGAAGTACGTTCCAAGAATGAATTGATTATAAGTTCTGTACAGGCCCAGGTTCTCATTAGGTTGTAGAGAGATTTAGCCGTAATATAATTAAATTATCATTTTAAGAAGTTAAATAAATAAATTTCGTTGTATTACAATTATTATGCATTATCTAGAAATTTAAATCAGTAAATAATTAAAATGATATCATTAAATTTTGAGGTTCATTCATTCATTGGAATTTTATCATGTTTCACAGAATTCTACTGCGGAAAGAACGTCTATTTATTCTATTCTGAGTTGTACAGCGATATATACCACATGGGTCGTGGTATAGCGCCTTATTGCAAAGATAGATCCTTCGTATTCATGGGCTTCCTACATTATCATGACGAACAGAAATATTACTTGATCGATGACCCAAGTATTTCCTTCCCCACTGATAATTTCTTGCACGGCTTGGAATGTCACGTTGGCATTTGCATATTCAGGTAAAAAAACAGTTCATATATAGGAAATTATAGTCAATCAGAAAATACAAGCCCTAGTTTCGTTCTTACTTTTTATTTCTCACTAATAATTCATGAGAAAAACAGCTGTTGCATTACATTTGCTATCTACATACGAAAATATACTTCAAAAATATTGCCTGCGAAAAGAAAATGTCTGTAAAATAATAGATATCAATTTGCTTAATTTTTTACCCAAAAATTTTATTTAATATTAGATTTCACCCAATAGATTTCCGTTCAAAAAGATACTGCAAAGCGAAAGGGATGTCACAACGCTGCCAAAAGCTATAGTCAAGTGTGGTCTGGTGATGTACAAGTTGCCACCCCTGACTGCCGCTGCCTGCATCATAACCTCGGGCTCTTTCATACTGGACTTCAACATACAGGGACTGAGATACAGGCATTATGACTATCTACTGGTTATTCTTTTATATTTACAACATTCGCCACTTTTTGTCTTGTAGTATTATATTTTTATCTCTTACGTAAAACTATAATTTAAAAACAAATATATGAGAAACTTTTATAATGAACATGTATTTGAACTAAACTGATTTAGCTATCACGTTCTATAAAAATTAATTTTGATTCCTAACCTAACCTACATTATTTGGAACAATACCTACTCGTATACTAAATCAAATACATCGTTACAGCAACGATAGCATATAATATGATACCAAATTAATTACCTAAATGTGTATTCTACAGACTACTCCAAATGGAAATACATATTACACAAAGGAACCTCATACGCCATTGGTTTGTGATCATCATGTTTGTGAATGGAACTACACTAACAATTACGGCGGTATATTTTCTCAGAGTATATAATATTATTGTTATATTTATAAGCAAACTTCTTGTGATTTTCTTCTCTTAGGTCCATTCCTGATCCCTGGAGATCCTGGAACTGGTATCGATCCTGTACCTCCTTACATCGAACCCACTCCTAAACCAGATGATGGAGATGAAGATAATATTACAGTCCCATGTATGTATTTATTCGTCTTCTTCTTCTACCTGGCAATTTCCCAGGTTTAGCCAGGGTCTGCCTTACATGTTGTGAATAGTTTTGGCTAATTGTTTTTACGATCGGCGGCCTGCCTGACATCAACCCTCTTTGGGAATGCATTAGTCAGTGGTGTCTAAATACTATTAGAAAGTACATATGACTCGGAAAAATCACATTGGTACTTGCCACTAGGCCACCACTGACTCTATAAATAAATAAAACTGTAGGTCATTTTTGTATTCTGTTTAATTTTAAAATGAACATCAGCCATATTTTCTATTTTTCAAAATAGTATTAATATATTGCTCCATAAGTCACTTCAAACAGAACATATTTTAGGTAATATCTATATTTAGATATCGTAGACTGATGTTGTGTATATATTGCAGATATATTGGAAGGATGTCTATTTATGTATCCACCGAACTACGGATCAATAGCCGGTAAAAGTTATTTGGATCCAGTGGAACTACACGACGATAGATTCACATGTAGCGCTGCGGGAGGTAACAAGGTTAGAACATATATCGGAATTATTCAGTTCTAAAAAGCAAATATTTAACATAATCCAAAAAAAACCTTTTTTAATTTAATTTACGAAGATTATATTGGTAAAAAATAACAAATCTGATAGTTATCTTATAACCTAACATTTGGGTTCTCAACTAAATCTCCGTAAATTATAATGAAAGCATATTTCCAGGGTTTGTATTGGTATCCACAATGGATGGGCGCCATGCCTCATCACCCATATCCGTCTATAGTAGACGAAAAAGGCGCCTTCGAGCCACCAGGCGCTTTCTACCCTCACCAGAATTACGAGATGGAAGAATCAGATGTCGATTAATGATCAATATATCGTTTAAATATATTATTATTGACTTTTCATATACTACATAATAATAGTTTAAAAAAAACACGCTTTTAAATGTTAAACTATTATTTAATTTATATTTTTAGTACGATTTTTGTGGACATGCGCAAATCGCATACTATCTCTGTCCCTTTCACTCTCATAGAGGATCTATGAAAAGAATATATTAATCCTGGCGGCCCTAACAAGGATAATGGGAAATTGTTAACGAATTATTGCATTGTCATTGGTCCTTGAGACATATGCAAAGTTTCAAGTTAATCAAATGTTGAGAAACCGGTTAAAATCGTGCTCAAATATTCCGTTACATACATACATACATACAACCCAAGGTAATATAAGCGTGTTAAAAATCAGTTTAGGATAATGGAATAATCAACACTTACAACTTTTGAATTTATTTCGTCCCAAGTACATCGATTTTTTATGTGGTTAAATACATTTCCACTTAACCTAAACGTAGATACTACTTACCAAAAATGTATTTTATACAGACAAAACTATAAAATGATATGTTAAACAATGTGTTTGAAACACTTGGCAACAAAAGAATAAGCAGGTACATATAAAATAATGATCCTACGATTAATATATTTGGTTCACAAGCGAAATGTTTAAATATTAATGGACCTGTTCAATATCTCCCAACATTTATTTTACATTTAACTTATAGTTTACGACATATACGATTATTCTGTAACATGAGAATCCGAATTGATTATTGTATATTCATCAGTAATGATTATTCCTAGTACACTTATTATATAACACCTTATAACTATAAAAGTGTAAAATAGAACGGGGTCTTACGACGCGGGGTTTTCTACGCCATCCACACTAGGCAGGCCACCAATATTAGATAGTTGTTTGGCATAAAAGGACCATCCATCTTATTTTGGCACCCAAACTAAGATTGTTGTTACACCCCGCGGTATTAATTTGATATTTGATTGTATTTTTCTTTTCTTCGTCAATTTGTAAATCCACATATAAATTCAAATACTCATTCCACCTAAGAAAGTGAGAAGGAGAGTAGCAGAGCATTTGAGAAATTTGTGTTTAATGGAGTAATGACAATGGGTAACTATGTAGAACGCCCAGGACAAAATAAATAGTATTACGTATTTATTCACGGCTAAGCGACAGCTTGCCCTATTATGTGAAGTGAATATCTTGAAGGTTTCAATTAAAACAAAATATACCCAAATATTTGTGACTTTGGCTTGTCATATAATTAAAAAACGAAAAGACTAATTGAACAAGAAAAGTACATACCACGTCCACCAGCATTTTAAAAAAATATATAAATAGGCCCAAATTACCTTCTCACGATACAGCGATGTCTCAAGAAGTTGGTACTTTGAAAATTGAAAGTCGCTAAACTCCCAACCCTTAGGTGACAGAAGACGAAAAATACAACCGAATTGTTTCACGAGCGTCTCATCACATGCCCGAAAAACGTACCCATTGATCCGGACGATTACATTACTAGTACAATTAAGTATACCACGTTAAGTAGCGACGACACCGTATACAACATTATAAAAACTCTCACCGCATTCGCCAGTAAACGAAGTTTCCACTTCTGCACCATCTTTAAGAAAGTGCGTTGAAGACTTCCGCGTGCAATCCCTTTTTACATCACACACCCTATACCATTCAACCGTAAAAACTAACTCCGTCAGAGGCCCTACAATTGCCTATTTCCACGGGCGGGTCCCATCACTCACTCTTCCAGCGACGCTATTAAAGCGGCAAGGCTAACAGAATTTCATTACAAGAAAAAAGGAAGAAAGATTAATAGGGATACGATCAGTAGGAGAGAAAAAAGAAATTAGATATATTTGTTTGAAAAATGATTAGCAAAGAAAGACATATATTACCTGGTAGAAACATTCAATGACTCTTTTCCTATATATACTATAACTGATAGGTTTTCATAGTATTCCGCAAGTTCAGCTCATAAGCATGGTTCACTAACGAAGAAGTAAAACAATTTGATTTCAAGTTGGCAATATTTGTGGGAGTAAATGAAAGTTTAATTAATTAAAATTCGAATTTATCTCTTAGATAAGCTGAAAGATTATTTATCTATTGCTAGAAGGAAGGTTCCTCAAAGTACCCTTCGAAAAAATTAATATGTTTGAATAGTTTGTCAACTGGAGATGAGTAATACAAAAGAAAATATTTCTAAACAGTAACAGCTTCGCCCTAACTTGATACGGACTAAAATCGATCGAGAATATTCTAGTCTGTTCATTTATACTTAAATTTTAGAAAGATTGATGTCTTTGATATTAGTGGTTCTACAATAGTAGATATTTTAGGTAGAAAAATAGAATAAACAACTGCCTCAAAAATAAATCAGAAATCTTAATAGGAACATCATTCACGTTAAAGACGCTTCCTTAGAAAATAGTTAAGAAGACGATACAGTCAAAATCCACTTGAAATTGAAAAAACTTAAGAATAAACAAAATCACAGTTGAAATATAAGTAAGCAACAAAAGGCTATTATAGGAAAAATTACATTCAGGAACTAAAAAGGACTCTCAACAATAAACAAAACACCAAAATAAATAGACACCAAAAACATAACCAATCTATAAGCTAACCACATGACTAGGCCTTAGAGCGTTTCACGCGATGTAAGTATTATATTTCGTTATACTTCTTATTTAACAATTCCCAAACCACGTGGCTAGCGAAAAAACTGCACTAACAAACAACAATAAACAGAAACAAAACTCACAAAACTAGAATATTAAAAAACTAACAAATAACTTACTTGTAACATTCTAAAAATCTACTCTCCTCAAGACTGCCGCGTATCAAAACGAAAAACGACGGGGTACCGGCCTTCAATTCATAATATTTATCAACTAACAGTTCACCTAAATTCCTTTTCGGATCAACTATATGCGGCATTTTATCACAACCCTCGTAATAAACGTTAATATTGCTAGTGCAGTATTTATTACCCCTATCCCAAGGCGCTGGAAAAAGTTTTTCCAATTGCTTAATCAGCGGCTCATTCTCTGGACATGATGTCAGGAAATCTGAGGTTTCATATTCTGGGTATAGTAATAGCAACGGCCATTTTAAAACGCCATCATCTAAATATACCATAGAATCACGAGCCGCTGGTAAAGTTGGTTCTAACTTTGATATATCTATGTCATGTTCATCTTCGCATTTGTATATTTTAATGCCACGCTCTATTACAGTTTTTAGGACTAATGCTGATTCTTTATCCGTCTGAGCCTCCATCTTCTTCTTTTTAGCAATAGCCAAAAGCTCAAAAAGTTTTCTGTCCTTGGAATTTTTCTGTATCAGTTTCTGACAATGTTCAATAGCAGCGTCGTAATTAGCTGCTTCCAATGCTGATTTTGCAGCTCTTAGCCTTGCTTTATCATCATCAGGGTTGAGCAGCAAAGCTTTCTCACAATCATACAATGCTTGTTTAAAGTTCTTGAGTTGCCAATGTGCTGCAGCCCTCTTGCTGTATAAGCCAGCAATCTTTTCTGCTTTATTAGTTCTTACCTTGATATCTTCTTTGGACCTAGAAAGAAGATACACAATATGGATGAATCCGGAATTGAGTTGAATAAAAAACCCGGTAAAGTCACAGAATTTAATAGGGCAAAGTTGTTAATTCATTCACATGTGTATGCCGGAAAAAGTTAAACCACCCTAATCGTTGGTAATCACATGGTACATACGAATTACGATTCTGTTTATTTTAAATGGATACTCATTACATTTTACTTAACCCAAAAAAAGAACTGCAAGCTGCTGCACATCACGACATATTTTGACACTGTTTACCTAGTCATAAACTCTACAACAACAATAGAGATTTTAAAGCTACTTCCACCAAGACCCTACCTAATTTAAGGTTGAAGACAGATATAAAATAACAACGATTACAAGACTGGAAGACCCACACAAAATATTTAGTACTGCAACTCCTGCAAAGTGCCCTTGATGACTTTAAAAGAGGTATCAAAACTTAACAGGTTCATAAAATAATTTCTCAGATACTTTATATTAAATATCAGATATTGCAATAGGGGGTTACAAATCTTAACAGTTCTCTTAAACGTGAATAAAATTAGCTGTTTTTTTCGATAAGTTCCTAACAAATACTCGACAATGGCTCAGAAAACCAATGACCTCATGCGTTTATTACGATAAAACAAAAAAAACTCTATCATAAACTTTTGCTTCTGTAGTTAATCAAGTGGACATGAATAAGCAAATACATTGCGTATAGTAGAATGAATACAACAAATTAGATACCCATATCAGGCCATCGACTGAGAATTTTATAGACTTTTCATTAATTCCAAGATTTTAGATAAATTTAATATCTTAAACATTGGCGATACCACAAGAGATTTTGCATAGCGAAATAGAACTAAAAGCACCATTAAATATCCTAATTATTAGAATCTATCACCATCTTTCCTTAGAACTCCATGATAAACAAAAATAGCAAATACTTCAAATTAAAATAAATAAACAAAAGGAGGATGTGGCTGAAAAAACTAAAAAGACTATAAATAAGACCACAAATAAAGGATAAATAAAAAAAGATAAACCCTAGATCAATGAATTTGTCGTAAAAAAGGGAGGTGAGGGTATTTAATTCACCAGTAAGGTTTGTCGAAAGATACGAAGTAATAGGTACTAATAATCAAAACGAAAATTAGTCAAGAAATGTAAAATAAAAAAAAAACGATTGATTTCTGCAACAACTGTAAGGCAATATGGCAGGAGCAAAATGTTCCATTATTCAATGTAAATTATTTAAATATGTTATTTTAATCTTTATTGTTTAAGCAAAGATTAAGAGTGGAAATTAGTAAGTTATAATACCTGAAATTTTTTAGTTTAGTTTAGGTATTTAAGTAAAGCTTAGTGTTAATGTAAGTATCGATTAGGGTTAGTGATCTAGGGTTAAGAAAACAAGGTTGGATTAACAAAAAAATAAAAAGATAAAACAAAAAAATAACATTTACTTAAATTATGTTGACAATAACAACAGTTCCTGAACAAAGAAACAATTCATCTTCTTATGAAGTATATTTTCCCGCTAAAATACAAGTAATAATAACTGCATATAATATTTTGAATGATAGAAGTACTAATAGATTTTATATGTATCAAAACTAAATAGATAAACCTGTATAATTTCCAGAAATAAGTGGTCAAGATATGAAACATTGAAAGCACTATCAATCTTAATATTTACTAAAAACTTTTTTTTATATAATAGTATAAGTGTAGATAAATCATATTTAATAGGACTATGAAGATATTTTATTGGCTTTTCAAATTTAATTTTAATTGTATTTGTCATAATAAAATGATCTTATGGTAATAATTAATTATAATGTAATTTGACTGTTTTCAGAGAATATTCCTGTATGTTTTGTTATGAAGAGCATCTATATATAGGTATCATTTCTTAATGTTTTATATGTAGGATATATCCTCAAAAAATGTTCTACTATTAACAAAATCCTATCACATTTGCAATATTAATATAGAATTAATATTTCTAAAACAGTGAGTATATTTCAAACATCTGTCCCAATTTTAGTATCTGTTTATAGTTGACACAAAAATGACAAAAATTACTTTTTGAAACCATTTGCTACTTTAAAAAAACAACTTCTGAAATAATGAAATAGATTTATAAACAGTAAAATGATTTAAAAAACGAAATACAAACAAAAAACAAATAAAAAACATACATTTTTTTATATATGATCTTGGTAAGTTTAAATATAAGTACATAAATATTATAAGCATAAAATCATTGTATTCACTGGGTAAATTGTTTTTAGAGTTTTTGCTCATGAAAATAACTGTTTTCATTTAAAATGTATCTACAATAATGGCACAGATACTGAAACCTATCTATATTAAGTAGAAGAATTACACAAATTACAAATTTGGCAACAATATTATCGTGATATGTCCAAGTTCCGTAACAAATAATAGCTTCACAAAATATACCACAGAGAGAAAGAGTCAATATAAAAAACTATACAAGTATGAAAATTTTAACAATAAACTTACAGATAACTTTCCAGGAATCTGCTTTCCACACGACTGCCGCGTACCATAACGAAAAAAGCCGGGGTACCGGCCTTCAATTCAAAATATTTAGCAACTAACAGTTCACCTAAATTCCTTTTCGGATCAACTATATGGGGCATTTTATCACGACCCTCGTAATAAACGTTAATACTGCTAGCCTTGTAATTATTAGCTTCGTCCCATGGCGCTGGAAATAGTTGCTCCAATTGACTTATCAATGGTACGTTCTCTGGACATGCTTTCACGAAATCCGATGTCTGATATTCAGGATATAGGAATAACACCGGCCATTTTAATATTCCATCCTCTAAATGTACTATAGAATCTTGTGCTCCCGGTAAAGTTGGTTCTAATTTTGATAGATCTACGTCATCTTCATCTTCGCATTTGGATATTTTGATACCTCGCTCTATTACAGCTTTTATTACTAAATCCTTCTGTTCGCTTTTCTTAGCTTCCACCTTTTTTTTCTTTCTTTCATCTCTTGCCACCAGTAACTTTTTCTTTTTGGCATCAGCCATGAGTTTAGATAGTTCTTTATCTGTTGGTTTTTGTTCTAGAAGTTTCTGACAATGTTCAATGCATGTATCAAATTTTGATATCTGCAGTGCAGATTTTGCGGCTCTTAATCTCGATTTCTCGTGTTCAGGGTTGTACGACAATGCTTTCTCGCTGTCATACAAAGCTGATCTGTAGTTCTTGAGATGCCAGTGTGCGGCAGCCCTGTTATTGTATAAACTAGCGTTTATTTCCGCATCATCACATTTTACCTTGATACCTTCTGTGTACCTGGAGGCAAAAAGAAAAACTTAAAAGGTTTATTATCAAAGAACCAAATGCAACAAGATTAAATGGTAGAACTAGTTTAAAGCATAAAATTTTTTGCTTCCTCTTTTACAGTCCCTTGCATAATTTGTTTGTCTTTAACAGTTCATTGTTAAAATTTTACCATATCTGCCTTTGATAATTGCTATATTTGAATAAAAAAATCATTGGTTTTAAACAGTACATTGGTTTTCATCATAAAATTTCATATTTACTTTGTAAGGCAACAAAAAAATTACAGACATTTTGATATCATCATATTCATATATATTTTTTAATCAAACAACACATTTTTTCTTAATATGTAATTTTTATAATTCAGTTAATCTATTTCATTTTCAATTTATCATATGGAGATTTTTTTTATATACAGGGTGACTTGTGAATTACTATCGATACTTGAGGACGTGATATTTGATGATCATATATGACAAAATAAAAATTAATATAACATAAGTATTAATAAACTTCTAAGTAAAGTTAACCAAAAGTTGTGTAATTAATTACGCATCGTGTGAACACCCTACAGATTAGGTATACACACACACACACTCGCGCGCGCGGCGTGGTGTTGTATCAGCACGCCGCCGCACGCGTCCACACTTGGAACACTTGGAACGTGTCCACAATTTATTTATTCATACGGAAATTTGGTCAAAAATTAAGTACCTATTTTTTTTACATAATTCGAATGAGAATCATGTACCGAGTATTCTCCTTAAATATTGATAGTAATTCACCAGTCACCCTGTATATACATGAATATTCCATAAAACTGCTTTATATATATTTAAATACTTTCTTAAAAATTGCCTATTGTGTATAAAGAGAAGTAATATAATGTAATTATGTCTACAAATTAATTTATATCATTTAGAACATATTGGTCAATTAAAGAATTGATAGAAGAATTAAGGAAACTGTTAGAAAGATTTAAATAAATTGTTAGAACAAACATTGAAATCAGAGAAAATTATTTAAAAAATAGCACACTATTTGTAACTATATTGACCCTTTATCTGATTTCTATTGCAATTAACAAATTTTAAACATACCCTATAATAGCAAGTCGATAATTCTTGTGTTTGAAGTTAAAATTTCCATCGTCTTTGTAATTGGTGGCTAATTCTAATGGAGTGTTTTCTTCGGGATCATATTTCAGTTTGGCGAGACCCTCGGCTAATGGTGATAGCTCACCATCTTCAGGAGTGGACTTCATAAAGAACGGATGCTTGTCCATTTCCTCCTGCAAAGTATTTTTTTAATATTATATAAAATAAAACAAATATTATCTTTATTGCTGAATTGTAATATTAATTATAAAGAACTATTTGTGCTTTCTTTTCTTAATGTCCTTATATCGAATTGTCTTTTAAAAGGTTACTATAAGGCGTTTCCACATGATGCCATTCTTTGTAACACAATCTTCAGTTCCAAGTAATTTTCTTTTTTTCTCATGCATTTTCATAGGAAACCAGTATTTATTTTATTTCTCTATCTCATATTCATACCTTACTCTTATCCATAACAAAAATGTAGTTTTTTTTACCTTGATATATGTTTATATACAAAAAAAATAACATCATTGGTAGGGAATAAAAATAAAAAAAAAATTATATTTACCGCGTATTTTTTTAATACTAAATTTTAACCATTATAAAAATAAACATGACTTACAAATTTTAAATAGAGCAAAATTTGTTATTTTTCTTGTAACATATTGAAACTAACCTCCCACCGGTCTTCTGGCCATCCTTCTGTATACCTCTTTTTCTCCAAACCATCTATAAAATCGTCAAGTTCTTTGTCCAATTTTTTACACAGAGCAATCCTTTCCTCCTCAGTCATCGCCGGTTTCTTAGTATCATTAGTATTATCTCCCATTTTAACGGTACAACAAATTCTTATAATAAATATTGATTACTGGAAAAACACTTGTTAAAACACGTTACTTTGACAACCACATGTTAGGTCTTAAGCATTCAGCGTCTGGGCGGTGACTGGATCTAGCCTGGACCTAGATGTCAAAAACAAATAAAAGAAATGGTACGGCTAATTTTTCTTGTAAAGAATGTATAAAATCGAGTTTAGTATTTGGAATCTAATAATAATGGTTCCTATATTGATTATATTATTTCAAATTCAAATAATTATCAATTCTGCTTAATTTTACTATGTGTTTCAAAATCATTGTTTTGCTAATATTATACAAGCAAAGCTTCGTAAATGCTTAATTATTTATTTGACACTTGACAGCAACTTCAAACAAATGTTATAAAGTCCGGTTTTACAAAGTAGACTAAATATTTACAAGCTAAACTATAATATACTTAAACGAAATGAAATTTAATTAGAATCAACGGTTTGCTACAAAGCAAAGAGTTATAAAGAAATATATTTAGGATAAGTGAATATAAGTTTATTTATACACGATGTCTGACGCCTGGGAAGAAATTCAGGCTGTCAAAAGCAAGAGGAATAGTTTGAGAGAGAAGTTAGAAAAAAGGAAGAAGGAGAGACAAAACATTTTAGGAACAAATTTAGCTAGTGCTGATAAAACAGATGCCGGACCGGCGGCTGCGTCTAGTGTTAAAGAACGCACCGCATCTAGCCCCGCGCCCGCTAAAAGTGACAGTAAGAACTTTCGTGCTTAGTATGAATAGAAATTATATAGATAAAACTTACGTTCTTAACTGTATAAAATGCAAAAATAACATTAATCAATTCCATATCAAATTATCCCTACTAATATTATAAATGCGAAAGTAACTGTCTGTCTGTCTATTACGCTTTCACGCCTAAACCACTGAACTGATTTTAATGAAATTTAGTACAGAGATAAAGTTGACGTTGAGAAAGAACATAGGATAGTTTTTGTCCCAGACTTTGGAAAAATTCTCTTGGAAACGCGATATAACCGAACTGCACGCGGGCGAAGCTGCAGGCGGAAAGCTAGTATCATAATAATTCTAGTTTAGTTGTATAATAAGCAGAATTTTTTATTGAATCATGTCTACAATATCTTTATTCCAAATTAATATGTAATATATTTTGTTACAGCTCCATCTGTAGACAAGTCGAAATTGATACCCTCGGCATCACTCGAGGTTCGGCTTCTCCAAGTTTTATCGGACATGCAGCTCCAACTGCCGGCCACGGCCAGTGCTTTAATGCCAGGCCTCGGTGATGTGGACACCGGCATTGTGGCCAGCCTGTTACAGAAGTTTGCAACGCAGAAACTTATAACGTAAGAAATGCATGACTATATTTACATACTCAAAACTCAATAAATTATTTAATCATATGTGAATTGTTATAATTATTATGGATATTTCATATAAAGATAATGGAGAATTGAAAAGGTTAAAAGTGAATTTGTAAGACATAACATGAGTTAAGAAACTAGTGTTAATTTTATGGCGCTATTTTAGTTTTTAATACAATATTTAATCACATCAAATGTATTTCTCAGTCATCTTTTGATTAACATGTTACATGAACATAATTAAACTTTAATAAGAACATTCTATACTGTATATAATGAATAATATTTATTATATATTTATAAATATTTTAGAATTAAAGAAAGAACAGAGAACACAACAGATGCCAGTATTGAGGTCGTGAGCGCCGAATCTGTTAGACTGGCTGCGGTGTTAGCAGCATTGATGGAAGAACAATCATCTACAGTTAAGAGAAAAGGTATTTTAAAATTATAGTTAAAAGATTTATATCACTATAATGTCTTTAGTACACTATTTTCATTTGATTTATGATTGGATTTTTTTTCTGTAAATATGATAATAATTTTTAAATAACAATTAATGTAGTAGTAATTTAATGAAATAAATATTTCAGTATTTTAGTAGAAGCTTAAATTGTACAAACAATTATAATGCCAGATATTTGAATGTATAATACACAAGAAAAATTAATACAAAGCAATTAGATTTATAAAGATTTGTTAAGTTCATATAAATCAAGGAAATTGATGTATATGTATATTTTTATCAGTAATTAATCATGAGCCATATAAGTATTATGTACATTCAGTTTTAAATTCATCTTTGAATATTAAATATAACATAATCATTTCACAGGTGATAGTGCTTCTGATGAAGGAACCCATCCAAAAGTTGCTAAATCTACCGCAGATGATAAAAAAACTGGAAAAAATGATGCTGATATTATGGTAATATAATAATGATTTCATTTTCCTTAGAAAATGATTAAAAGTCAATATTAAAATAGCAATAATCTTTTTTATCACATACTCTGTATTATAGTTTAATAATTCTATTTATTTAATTATAATAAATTTAAAAACAAGTACATTCACAATAAGAATAGAAATAAAGAATATGAAATACAAAAAATTACAATAAAATATAATGTTAAACAGATATTTATGATAGATAGTGTTTTGTCTTTTGTACAATTTTTACCTGTGTAAAATTATTTTTATCTGTTTTAATAGTAAAAATAAATATTATAGAGACATTTTTTTAATTGTAATCAATAATAATATATATTTTTATAGTCTTTATTAGCAATGCCATCTAGTAGAGAAAAAGCTGTGAAGAGAGTTGGTGAAGAAATTATGGATTTGTTAAGTAAACCAACGGCTAAGGAGAAATCACTAGCAGACAAGTTTAAGAGCCAGGGAGGTTGGTTTACAAAATTAATTACGTATTATATATATGTACATATATGAGTTATATGTGCCTTATAACCTATGTACAAGATAGAATTTATATATTAATTACTGACAATAATATACAAAACATTATTTTTTTAAAGTCAGTTAATTCATATTCTTATTAGTATAATATTTATTTCTTAGTTCCATAACACGTTTTTAGAAATAACAGAATCTTAGTGTCTTATTAATTACTTTGCAAACTTAAACACACATTTTTTTTATTTTAAGTCTCCAAAAACCAAATAAATTTACATGAATGTTCCACAACCATTTAAAATAAAATAGGAGTTATTATCATATCGTATTTCCATTATCATATCATTTTTCCTATCATCCATAGGTGCCCAGGTGATGGAATTTTGTCCTCATGGCACCAGATCAGACTGTGGGTCACCGACATGCAAGAAACTTCACTTCAAGAAGATAATTCAGAATCATACCGATGAAACACTCGGTGATTGCTCATTCCTCAATACCTGCTTTCATATGGATAGTTGCAAGTTAGTATTATGAATATAGATTAAAAATCAACACATAGATTTAATATATAAACACATAGGATTAAATAGATTTTAAAGAATAGGTGGTTTGATAAATATTTATAGAGGTAGAAAGAAATATATTTGGTATATTTGTTGCTGCTTATTAAAACTAGAATAAAAATCAGTATGTTGTATATTATATTTGACTTACCTTTGTTCTGATAACAAACTTAAAAGATAGAGACAAAAATGTACTGGTTAATATTACTACATATTCACCTTTTACTTTTTCTATTTTTCTTCTTCTACCTGGCAATTTCCCAGCTTTAGCCAGGATCTGCCTAACATGTTGTGAATAGTTTTGGCTAATTGTCTTTACACCCGGCCGCCTGCCTGACATCAACCCTCTTTGGAAATGCATTAATCAGTGATGTCTAAATAAGACTAAATACTCTTAGAAAGTACAACCAGCGCCCTCATGGACAGCAGGCGGGCCACCACTAGGCCACCACTGACAAAATAAAATAAAAACCTTTAATGAAACAAAAACGGGAATTTCAATTATACCTTCATGTTTTATTAAAAATTATTTTTCTTATATTATATTGGAAGTCATCAGTCTATCCATTTTTATACAGTAAGCTTCTTAGGGTCAAAATACTTCATAGGTAAAAGTGATCATAAATCAATACACTAAAGTTTTCATTTGAAATTGCTTTGACTTTATGGATTTCATTTATATATAATTTATTTTCCAGATACGTTCACTACGAGGTGGATAATACAGATCCAAATATAACAGCCCCTAAGACTACCCCAGAACCGGCGGCTAAACCGGGGAATAATGGTATTTATAACCAATAATAGATTCATAATAAAATTTAGCTTAACCTAATAACCTGTTATATTTTACGCTAAATAGATTAATAAAGTTGGTTGATATATTTAAAAGAAATCTCATGTGCAGGTAAGGTATAATTATTTTTATGCCTTTAGCTAAGATTTTCGTAAATTAAAATAATAAAAATAAATAATTAGATACTAATTACAAGAATATGATAATATTCAAATTAAAAAATTGCATAAAACCTACTTTTTCTTGTTATACATTTAAAGAGTGTCATAAAATTTTATGTTGCCTCTTTAATTGCTATTGAAACCCACACCAGTTGTTGTCAAGGTCTTTTACGATAACAGAACCAACAGTTTCTACTTCTCATTCTACCTTCTTTCAAAGAGTTTTAACTTCTTATACGTATTTCATAAACAAAAATTAATTATACTGCAATATATAACTTCAGATAAATGTTATATTTTGAAAAAAGATAATGCTTAATAATAATAATAATAATAATAATTTATTTCAGATCTTAATCCATCTTATAATTAATAAAACGTTCAAAGAGGCTGTATATAGTTTTCAATTTTTTTTTCCAAAAAAAATATGAAATAACAATAAAAGAGGTTGTATAATATTGTAATGTTATTAGGTACACCCGCAGTACCGAAGGCTGATGGAGTATTGACGCTGACTCCTCCACAATGGATACAATGCGACTTGAGATATCTAGACATGACTTTCCTTGGTAAGTTATAAACATACTACAGATAATATAACTAGCTTTCCGCCCGCAGCTTCGCCCGCGTGGAGTTCGGTTATATCGCGTTTCCAAGAGAACTCTTCAAAAGTCTGGGATAAAAACTATCCTATGTTTTTTCTCAAGATCAACTCTTTCTCTGTACCAAATTTCATTAAAATCAGTGCAGTCGTTTAGGCGTGAAAGAGTAACAGACAGACAGACAGACAGAGTTACTTTCGCCTTTATAATTTTAGTAGAGATTATAAGCTAATGACTTGTCATATATATGTTTTTAACAATCTTGAGCAGTGACATCTAAGACTCGCTAGTTTCATTCATTTAAATGAAACTAATATTTTTTATCATCGATAAATAACAAGAGGCATTGACATCTTGTCCTAATCATCACGGTTGCTGAAAAGTAGAAAAAATATCGAGAGTGTATAGTTTTTTACAAATAAACTGCGTAGTATATATAAATTATTTTCATTTAAATGAATATTGAGCAATATTAGTACTACTGAATAGCATTAATCATTTAAATGTTTCCATTAGGTAAGTTTGCAGTAATAATGGCTGATCCTCCATGGGATATTCATATGGAACTGCCATACGGTACTATGTCTGATGATGAGATGAGATGTCTCGGAGTACCACAGCTTCAAGACAGTGGGCTCATCTTCCTTTGGGTGACTGGAAGGTATTAATAATATGTTTTATTACTCATACTGGGAAAGTACTATCTTTGTGTACTACCTTACTTATCTTTTTTATACTATCTGTACTATCTTTGCGCGTCCTTTTGGGGTCGATAAGACGCTAATTGCTCACTTCACAATTAATTATCATATATCTCATTACCGAGCTTTAGTATTTAGGAATTATTAGTATTTATTTTGTGTTTTTTTTTATTTCGTTCAGGCATGTTTAAGTGAACATGTTAAAAAGACAAAACAATCAACAATCAATCAACGATTAATTTCTTAGCCTAGCCTAAAAACAAACACTTATCGACTTCCTGGCACTTAACAACGCCATCTGCTGTTGTGTCGTGAAGCAATTAGTAAAATTAGCAAAAAGTAGTATTACTATTCGCCAATAGATGTCAGGAAGAGTCATATTTTAAACGACTCCTTTTTGTTATTTTTTTTTTTAAATAAAATAACATTTTCTAAAAATTATTCCTAGCTACATAGATTTATCGCCCGCGAAACCCATATACTAAATTTTATGAAAATCGTATGAGCCGATTCCGATTATATATAAATATACACACAAGAATTGCTCGTTTAAAGATAAGATTTGAGTGCAACAAGTAAACTTCTCGCAATGAAATTTTCATTGGCACTCTCAAATTCGCGAATTGAAGAAAAAAACTTATTAAAAAATAAACTAAATAACAAGAAATACTACCATTATGCCCGCATTCATAATTTTAATAGCATGTGCGAGGTTGTGGAGTATATAACTATATACTAGAATAAAACTATAAGTGATTCAGAGGAATATCTAAAAATTGTATATTTAACTAAGTCCCTAATTCCTTACTATAGTGTTTTAAGCATATTTTGGTCAATTCAAGAAATCTAATGAAGTTTTTGAGCAGTTTCTCTTATATATTTTTTTCTATCTTGGTTGTTAATGCCGCTGATGTATAAAATAAATTAAGCATGTGCAAATAAAATCTTATTTTGTTATTAACATATCGTCGGATATAGTGCAAATCTGGGTACCTACCATTGGATGATTCCTAGTATCCACATTGGGAGCAAATTATTAGACAAAAGTATGAGCTGAAATATTTTCTATATTAACAATTTTTAAGGTAATTTTTTCACAATTAGTAGTTGTTTAGTGTTTAATTTGTTACTAATTGTGAAAAAAATACCTTAAAAGTCGTTAATTTAGAAATAATTTCAGCTCAAACTTTCTTTTGATAATCTGCTTCCAATGTGGATATGCGGAATTATTCAATAGTTACGCGTATTTGCACTATCCCCGACGATATTAATCATGTATAAATTGATTTAATACAAAGCTCACCTTATACTGGTTTAAAAATGTATTTGTTTCATTATAGAGCTATGGAGTTAGGCAGGGAGTGTCTGAAATTGTGGGGATATGAGCGTGTGGATGAACTGATTTGGGTGAAAACAAACCAGTTACAAAGAATCATAAGAACTGGACGTACCGGACATTGGTTGAACCATGGGAAAGAACACTGTTTGGTATGTATTATCTTCTTCTACCTGGCAATTTCCCAGCTATAGCCAGGGTCTGCCTTACATGTTGTTAATCGTTTTGGCTAATTGTTTTTACGACCGGCCGCCTGCCTGACATCAACTCTTTGGGAATGCATTAATCAGTGGTGTCTAAATACTCTTACAAAGTACATATGACTCGGAAATATCACATTCGTACATGCCCGGGCCAGGGTTATTTGGTACGGCTTATACACTGGTTAATAGTAATATTTTGAATGACATGTTTTCCCGTTAGTTATATCGTATCTCAGAGATTTTTATTAATATAAGTTTATCATTTTAATAATTTGGTACTTTACATATGTAGATGATACAATATATCTGTTTTCATTCTGTTTGTTGTGGTGTAATCTATGATATTAAATAAAAATAGGTTTTAATAATAATTTTTAGGTTAGCCATTAATTTCAGATATATTTTTTTAGTTTTTGTTTTGATTAGGAACTTAAAATCTCCATATAAATATATATAAACTGTGTTATAGGTAAATACATTCACATAAATTTTGAATAAAAAAAGACAATCAAAAAACTTTTAGACATTTTGTTACAGAAGTACCACGCAAATATATACATATTTTATAATAATTAATTTAATCAAAATTCTTATACATTTAATTAACTATATTATTTTTCAGGTGGGTATGAAGGGCAACCCTGAGAATTTGAATCGTGGTCTAGATTGTGACGTCATTGTGGCAGAGGTTCGCGCCACAAGCCACAAACCAGACGAAATATATGGCATAATTGGTTTGATTTTTATTTACATACTTATTTTCTTGAAAAGTTTGGAAAAAACATTCATTTTTCTTCTCATTTTTATCGTTATATATAAAAGAGTTGTGTTAGGTACACTTTTTGTAACTCAAGAACGGCTGTACGGGTTTTTCTGAAAATTGGTGGAGAGATAGCTTAGAACAAGGGAAAGGACATAGAATACTTTTCATACTATTGAAAAAAAAAAAATAAGTTCATCAAATCCAAAATCTTATTTACTGTCTTCACGGAGGAATAGAGTTCGCCGGTCAGCTATACATTTTAAATAATGAAACTAACGCAGATGAAGTCGCGGGCAAGAACTAGTATTTGAATAACTAAAAACTAAAGATCAAAATATCTACATATTTACTCTATATATAATATTATATGATTAAAG
Source organism: Danaus chrysippus (assembly GCA_916720795.1). NCBI lineage: Eukaryota > Metazoa > Arthropoda > Insecta > Lepidoptera > Nymphalidae > Danaus > Danaus chrysippus. The sequence continues at coordinate 4,597,350 of CAKASE010000066.1, read as the reverse complement.
ATCAACAAAATTTATTTCAAATATTCTTATTACTTATATAGATTGTATTTTTCAACAAAACAAGTGCTGTTACATTAATAAACTCTAAAAATTTTTTTTTTTTGTTCTAGAGAGACTTAGTCCTGGTACAAGGAAGATAGAACTTTTTGGTCGTCCACATAATGTGCAACCAAACTGGTCAGTAATTAAATAATTGTATACAGGGTGACTGGTGAATTACTATCAATATTTAAGGAGCATACTCGGTACATGATTCTCATTCGAATTATGTAAAAAAAATAGGTACTTAATTTTTGACCAAATTTCCGTATAAATAAATAAAGTGTGTACACGTTCCAAGTGTTCCAAGTGTGGACGCGTGCGGAGGCGTGCTGATACAACAACACGCCTCCGCGCGTATGTGTGAATGTGTGTGTACACCTAATCTGTAGGGTGTTCATACGATGCGTAATTAATTACATAACTTTTGGTTAACTTTACTTAGAAGTTTATTAATATTTATGTTATATTAATTTTTATTTTGTCATATATGATCGTCAAATATCACGTCCTCAAATATCGATAGTAATTCACCAGTCACCCTGTATATATATTATAGTCATATTTCTAGGTATTAAGTAAAATTTCCACACGTCTTCGTATAAAATATTAATGAATGATTCAAGATGATTGTTAAGTTTAAAATATGTCGAGAACTATAATAATACATTACCTCTTTACATTTTCGCGCTTAATTTTTCAACAATTTTTGTCATTTTCCTAATGAATTTTGACTGCTAACACCAAAAAAATATATACCAGTGAATTTTGTAAAATTATTATCTTACTGACATATAATTTCTATTGTAAAACACCTAGCATAGAAAATTTTATTGTGTCCTTATAAGAAAATCTCAAATTATAATTATACTTACTCCATTCTGGTTATTATCTTTATATAAAATTCTTTTTAACTCCCTAGTAGGTATTAATATTTCAAACATATCATTGGTCACAAATATTAAAATTTACTCGTAAAATTTCATTAATCATGGCAAAACCAGCTGTTTTTTTGTGAATTGGCTATATATAATAATTAGCAATAAGTTATATATTTAATGTTGATCCAGGATAACATTAGGCAACCAAGTGGACGGCGTTCGTCTTGTAGACCCAGATCTAATAGCAGCTTTCAAGAAACGCTACCCTGATGGCAATTGTATGGCGCCCCCGCCACCCGACCCGGGTCTAGCATAACATAGACAAGATCTAGCTTAAATTATGTATATACCATAAACTAGATATCAAATAAGGTTAAATGTAAATAAAACTGACTTTTTCTTCAAAAATAATATTATTTTGTACCAAATTTATTTTTCCTATCCACATTGAATTTAAACAAATCACGTTATTATGTCAATAAAATGGCGCATGCGGTGACCTTCTGCCCTTGGGGGAACACGGCCGCTGGTTGTGGAATGCTCGAGACACGGACGTCACAGGTTTGTCTTTTGAAGCACTGCAATAATAATGATGATTTAACAACAGAAATGACGAAAAAGAATAAGATATATTTGCAAATACAAGCAACCTTTTAATAATGAAAAGAATTCAGTTTGAGGTTCGACAAAATATGAAGATGCTATCTACAATGTAATAAATAACCAGAAATCTAGATATATTTATTATTGAACATAATGCGTACAGTGGAATTGTCTTAAGTAGGCCATAACAAAGTAAATAAATGTTACTACGTAACAAAGACAAGTTATTAATTTTATTTTGAAAGAAGAGAATGTGAAGTAGTAATTAAAAATAAATAACAGTTACATGAATTTAAAATAGGAAATGATTTTTTCTATTTTATTTATTTATTCAAGATAAAGCCGGTGCCCAGGGGAGTGTCTCTATAAAGACCTGGGCACATGTATTTTGAAAACCAGAAAATTTATTTTGATTAAGAAATAAATTTATCATCTATTAAGAATTTTAAAGAACGTGTAAAGTAACTTATTGCTGATATTAACAATTTAGTGGACGGAAAATCATTAAATCACAACTTTGAAGAGATAAAAAAACTAATGAGAGTTCAGATATTTTTTATCTCTATTTATATTACTCAATTAATATTATTTATTTTATAATATGATGTACGTTAAAATGATTTTACATGGATTTCTAATACATATGTACATCAGCTTTCTAATAAATAAACGGTCAACTTCTATTCGGTTATTACTGACAAGTGACAGGTAAAGATATCTTACTATTTAAAGCACGAAATACTTTATAATTTACACCATTAAGCTACTTGTACTGTTATTACTTGTGAGATAAAAAGTTTTAAAATTTAAATATATATAAAATCTTTTAATAAAGTTCTAATACTTGTACCTAATATCTTGTCCAACGGTAGCTTTCGTTCCTACGATCGTTCTTGAATTCACTTTAAACACGAGGGGCTTTTCTTTTGCAGTGATACTAAATAAAACATATTGTATGAAATATATAAAATATATGAAGGATTTCATTTTTGCTTTATCAATGTTTACCTGTTCCTTTCGTTCAGATTTTTTCCAACAACAAAACATTCCCGCAGTCTTCGTTGAAACTGAAAATTTATGTGCGAATATAAATTAATTATGAATTAAATCCATGTTATAAAAGTTGTATAAAACCATGCTGCCTGCTAGTCTAGATGATATTTGTAAGTGATGCCTTAGAAACTAGTATTATTTTATTAAATAAACTTTAATAGCTCCTACATACTATAGAGCTAAAAATACTTTACAACAACTAACCTCAGTGTTAATACAATAATTTTGGTTTAATATTTGTCTATAGAAACATGATAAAGATTCAGCAATCAGCATAATCCTTATATACTTCAACTAATAAGACAAACCAAAATAAATATAAGGTTATAAACAAACTTTAATGCTGTTTAGCAAGTCCCCTTGTGTTGCGAAGGGCCTCTCGTCTGAGTGCACAGATGGGGCCCTTCGACCTGCTGGAGCATCTCTTCGGGCTCCTAATGAAGATGCACCTACCGATCTGTCTTGAGGTGCTGATACTATTATAAAGAATATTTTTCTAAATAAATGTCAATATTTTTACACTAAATTATGTACTATAAGAAGAAATAATACATTTAGCAAGATTGAACATATAAATCAGATTGAGTATTTACTTTTAACCAAAATACTAAAATAATGACAATCTACATTCACCATTACAGCAAAATATTTACTTATTATATTTATGCTATTTTTGAAATAAAAAATTATATTATGTATCAACATATGAATGAAAATAAAAAAGATTGTATAAAACAAAACATTTTAATAACTACAACTAAATCACATTAAATATTATCTATGTAACAGTTTTGTGGAAGTTTAATTATAGAATAATATATTATTTTGTAGTTGCGCTATTAAGAAATAACATTGTCTATAGATGTTAAGTAAAAATCTTGTTAGCTATCGGCTAAAGCAATATTTTATGCTCGGAAAGAAATTTCATCCGAGTTTGTGATATGATGTATATAAAACATCACGGATCACAAAACTATCAGACATTTTTGACTTTTTCTTTATTTTCTTCAACTTTCTTATCCTCTATTTCCGGCAGCTTATTCTTATAAAGTTTCTGTCTTAACTGTGTTGGACCCGCAAACATGGCTGGCGTCTTTTTTGTAGCTGGTAAATAAACTTCAAATGTTTTGAAATACTTTAATATATTAACTACGTCGTCTTCTTTTAAGTTGTATTCGTAAGCTATTTTAGCGGCTGTCACCTCGGTAGGGTTAATCTGATGTGACGATATATAGTCTATAGCTTGCCGTAATGTGGTCCTTCCGTATGGAATCTTCTCAGGTTCCTTCAAACCAAAGTCAAAGTCTGGTACTTGACCACGAAAGCTAGGAAGTGGACGATCCTCACTTTGTTTTCTCTTTTCCCTAGTAATATCGTCTTCGGGGCGGCCGTGTGAAGTTACATAAACATTCCTTAACCTATCATCAAGTCCCGGATCCTTTGTATCAAGTTTGCTGTCAATTTCGGGGTCAGCTTCTTTAACTCTCTTTAATTCTTCGAACGTTGAAGGATATGCTGGTGCCGCTTTCGGTTTTTCCTTCGAAATTATCTTATGAGCTCGGTTCTCTATATTGAAAGCTTTAACAGGCCTTAGAGCCCTTGTTACTAAAGCACCCATCTCGAGTGGCGTTAGTATACTTCTATTATATTTAATATTCAAAACGATATCATTGTTTTGGTGATTATTTCAACATATTTTTCTTCCTTGAGAGGTTATCTTTTGACATTTTCTTATTATTGACAATTGACATTCTAATTTTAAAATTTTATGGATGCATTCGTTATAAAATCTTTTTGTCAAATCGCATTAAAATTAAGACGGATAAAAAACTACTTTAAAATATGAGCTTAGAAACGACAAATAGAAACCTAAATAATGATATACACAAACTTACATTTAAGTCTCGATAACGCTTCAGTTAAAGCAACCTTAGAATCACGAGTTGAAAAGCTTTCAGTCGGTGGTGTATTTGTAGCGCGGCTATGTTCTATTCTCATTTGTGGTGGACTAGGGCTACGACCCAGACGACGGCGATTAGACGGTTGTGTTGCACCCCTACTAACTAAATGTTATCCCATAATTTATTTGTATTAAATACTTTAACATAATTCCAAAATTATACGTTTTGCTTCGATTGTAATTAACGTGCATACTAACTTTGGCTTAAATTTGTAGGTAGAATTTTAGTGACAGTGCCGGGAATTGGCCTTTGAATTGTAGAAGGCTTGTTTGAATTTTGCGGTTTAACGGTTATGGCTGAATCTAACTTTTTCTCTCTTGTTTCGTTGTTATATAGAGTACTTCGCATCAAAAGTTTCTAAAAACATAATTATATACATTTAGACTGTAGCTTTTACCTTTAGAAATACCTCTTCTCAATTCTGCACACAACTAAAAAAATGGACTAACATGTCTTATTTTTTATGTTTAAAAATAGTTGATTTAAATAAAAATCTGACAATAATATATCAACACCGGAGTAAGTAGACAATAATTCTCGAAGAAAATAGCTTATCAATATAAATATATAATTGTAACGCAAATAATGATAATGTGAAATCATACCCTAGCGTCACTTAGCGTTTCTATCGGGACAGGACTGCTCGGTCGAAACGGGCAACACCAACCCAGATTCTTAACTGAATTATCCTGAATATAAAAACTATATGATTAAAAATATAGGAAAACAATTAATTTAGCTAGGAATGACAACTTTACAGTACGGTTTATGTATGTATGAACATAGCATGAAATACTAATGTCATGAAAGGAAAACAAAAAACTCTAGCTGAAAAACTAGCTATGTTATCTTTATAACGTTTATTTATTATTGCTAATTTAAATGTTAAATACTAATTATTGCTGGTTTTTTTTTTAATAATCGTTATTCCAAATTTAAGAGTTAAATTAAAATGAATGAATTAATAAGGTTAACCTCAGTTATTACATTAGTTGAAGCTTTTACACTTGGTGTGTTATTTCTGGACGATCTCATCGTTCGAGGTTCACCGGCGCCACCGCTGCGACGAGATCTCGATTCACTCATTTCTCTCGATGCCCTATAACGTTCGAGTTTTATCTTTTATACAAAATAAATCGAAATATTGAATTAATATTAAACATTACCTTTTTGTAATTGGAACGTTTTTGACAATGTTTAACTGCTCATTCCAATTGGACGTCTCAGTTTCGGCCGTTTTACCAGGAGCTGTATTAAAATAAGAAAAGAATACAATTTCTTTTTATATTTAATGTATATATAATTTAATATACAAACCGTGTCAAAGAAAACGCAACATCTGTATGAGTTATTGCATTGGTTGGGTGCATGTTTCGCACAACGCACTGCCAACATCCATAATTTATCATATAAACACTTTTTGCAAGGCTGGCAACATAGATATTTCTTCCATATGGGAACATTTTCTAATTCACTGTCACTCGAGTATATATCTTCGGAGAACGTTCTTTTAATTACAGAACTCTTTTTTGTAATCTTATTTACTACTGGTTTATGTGTTAAATCGCAAGCAGTGATAAACAATTCGTCTTCGTCTTTTTCTTTTTCTAAACGAAAAAAAAAACAGTCGTTGGGACCGGGCCATTATATATTTTTTTAAAATAACACTGCTTTTTATTATAATGTTGGCAGTACGTTGGTAAAATAAAACATAAATCAAAATACAAATTCAAACAGTGTTACTTTAAATAGACAATTAAAAGTACACTGTCTGAATGACAAAAACAGTATTTACGCCTGTCTTCAGCGGAGAGAAGTATACCTATTTAAATTTCAGAATTTAATTGTACACAATAAAACGTTTATAATACATAGTATTATAAATAACTATACACACACAGGTAGGTAAAACAAATACATAAAGTACAAAATATTTTTTGTTTATTATTTTAAGAAAAACTATAAATGTTCGAACTATTAAGAGAAATCAGCCATAAAGAAGAAATCACACGAAGATATTCCCAACCGCTAAAGACAGTTGCAAAATTTTATTTATCTACCATACTATTAATATACATCAGTATACTGACGAAACCACAAATATACTATTACTATCCTCGACAATCATGACTAAAGCTTTTTTTTCACTTAGTTAATATTAAAAAGTATTAGAACTTAAGAATTGTTTAAAAGTGTTGTGAAAAAAATACATATTTATCTCAACTTTCCCAATGAAGTTGGCATAAAGATTTATCTCATGTCAAACTTAACATAATAAAAAAAACCATAGACAAAATATGATAATTAAGTGAAAATAACAAAAACGGACCGTGGTTTTAACAGCTTCATTATTATTAATTATCTGTATTCTACGTACCTTCTCTTGTTTTTGACGCTTGCGGCCTAGAGGAAGTAGAAACGTCGTTTCTATTTTGTCTCTGAAAGGGCGGCGGTGGCGAGGGGGATTTACTCAAAACTAGAGGTCGTTGTCTATTAGCCTTCTCAACCATAGAATATATTCCATAATCGTGTACAGGTAGCCTGTTCATATCTTGAAACATACGTCTCCTACAGCAAGGTTGACAATTCAAAAAAAACAAATAAGTTCCTACAGATAATAAATAGTTTTAAATAGCATATCTTCACCTGTTTACCTATAAAGATTTCCTTGTTTTGTAAGCCACGGTTCGAGTTCTTCCAGCCAGCTCTGTAATAATTCGGTTAAAAGCGACTTTAAAATGAGACATAGCAGTCATTTGTTTATTTTTACCTGCTGATGACCTATGACAGAACCAGGGCGGCAGATTCTCATCCAGGCTATGGCCTCGTGTGCTGTCATACGATAATGCTTTATCAAATAACAGCCAATTAGTGAACCAGTGCGACCTAAACCTGCCTAAACAATAACTACGTTAAATACAAGTAGAACAAACATTGATACTATAGGATTTAAGATCATCCATAACCTTGCAGTGGACTGCTATAGCCCCGTCACATTCCTCGCTTATTTGCAAGAATTTTAATAAAATATGACGAGGTGGACACGACCCGTCCGGGAAGAACAAGTTGTAATGCATTATACCACTGTTTATAAAGCTGAAAGTATGTTTTGATATTTTAATATTCATTTAGCAATTTAATAATGTCGATCAAATAAAGAAAATTATATAACATATTTAAACAAAACAAAGTTTTTCGGATACTATGCCTCTTTTTATCTCAAATGCATTCTGACGTTTTGTTTCCTTCATAACAAACGTCTTCATGACCAGACGAGATGAAAATGTTTGACTTTCTAAAATCGTAGTATCCAAAAAACTAAGTTTCATATAAATAATTACAAAAGAAATACTTGAATATGAGTGTACTAACACATTACTGTCATAAAGCTTTTTATTCAGCCTCATCACTATTTGGACATTATTCTCTTTGAAGTAATCCACGTATATCTCGGGAGGATGGTACAACGAAGACACGTGATTGTAATCGACTGGACCAATGAAAGCTAAAAATTTATCTAAAAAAATATACAAATTAATAACGCCCTAACACTTGTTTTCTGTATCCTGTACACTACTTTTGGTATTATAATTATATTATTTAAATTGCAACACTTTAAAGAGTTTCTAATTCAGATAAAGAAGTCTCTCTCAAGAAATTCATTTTTTATTTAAATGAACCTAATATTTTTCGGATATACTACGCGACTTTTTTTGTAAAAAAAAAAAAAATACATACTCCCGACGTTTCGGCTACTTTTCACCAACCGTGATAACGGGCAGACGAGATATGACAAAAATAAAGTCACGTAGTATATCGGAATATCAGTTTCATTTAAATGAATAAAACTCGTCAAAATCCTAAGGTTTCATTATATAACTTTTTTTTAATAACCTGGTACAATCCAGTTAAGGTCTCCGCCCTGTATTTTATCCAATCTTTCATATTCTTGATAGTTGAAATCTTGAAAATCGAAAAAACCCAAATCTCTGGCTCGAGCTAAGCTTTGCAAGCAATCCATTATAGTTATGGTATAATTTGAATCACCCTGTGTAGCGTCTTGAAATGGCCTTACGTGAATGGATGAGAAATTCGTATTATTACATGACTAATTATCAATTAAGGTGAACTAAAGGGGAGAAGTTGAATTTCATAATCTTTTACTGTTTACATGACGACCGTCTGATTGTGGATAGTGCCTACCAGAAATGCAATCGAAAAATTACGAATCTCATACCGAAACATGGTAATTCATTCCGTGAAGAAACAATTAATTTTAATAAAAGATTTTGTTTAAGTATTTCTATTTGAATACATCGTAACACTTGTTTTTATACTTACAAAAATATTTCCCTCCCTTCTTTTTTAAGACAGGGTATTAATCAACAGCAATTAAGATATATTAAACAAGAAAAAGAACTGATTACCTGTAACATTGGCCATGAACCAGGAGAGGTTCCAATGCATCTTTCGGCGGTAAACTCAAATATAAAACACCGTAACTTCCCATAAGGAATGCCGCGTTGGCTTTTTTCTTTGGATCCATAGAAGTATAATGTACAATGCACTGTTTGTTTAAGTACTGTTTTAACTTTTCATTCAGAATTTTGCAATACTTGTAAACACATCCTAAATTTAAAGGACCAAAGTCGGAATAATAGTTTTCATATATTAATTCATTGTCTACACAGAAGTAATGTGTGTCCTCTGTGTTTTTAAGGGCTTTTCCTGGTCTCACAGTGGCGAAATAAAGCACATTTTTTATATATTCAGTTATATATAAAATATCTGAATTACGTGCCATTGTATTAATGTACCAACTTATATATTATGCTAAACCTTCATTTTGATGTATTATATTTACGTAAAAATCTATTATAACTATGATTTCATGGCACAAACTTTTTAAAACGTACCTTACAAAAATAAAGTTGAATACAAAATGACTTTGACGAAGATAACGTTTTATTTTTATAAAAAATTTGATGTCATTTGGTCATTTTAATAGCCAGTACTTACACGATCACGTTAGAAATAATATTTTGTCGTCAAACCACAAATAATATATATAACAAAATCTCTTAAATAGCAATGGCAACATTAAAAATAGTCATCTGTCAAATCAACCTCTTCAGTAAACATGGCAACCCTAGTCTTTTTCCGGTACGCAAGGTAAAGTGTCAAAACTTTTTGGTGGTTTTCTGTTAAATCTGCTTGAATTAAAGTGATCATAAAAGTTTTTGCGTATACAAAGTCGCCGTGAATATGTCCACGACTATCTTAATACAACGTAATTTATATTTCAGGTTTAAGAAACGACAGAAACCATGGCCGATGTTGATGTGTAAGTGCTGTTTGTTTCTCTTTGCACGGTCTTAGTTTTTCATTTCTAACACCGTTTCATTCATGCTTAGTAATTTTGATAAAATTTCACTTCATCCTTCTGCATTATTTCATTCTTTTAAACACATTTTACTGACTGTCAACATAACCTAAACTTCACATCGTTGTGTATTTATATATGTTTAATAAGTAAGAATTTTCGGTCCATGTTCTAATAATCAGTTACTATAATAAAAATCTAATATTCTTAGCCTACTACTAACACTATTCACCTCATTATAAATCCAACATCGTAACCTACTACTAATACTCTAAAAGACGTATGTATTTTTATTAATCTTACTATGTTTTATACGACAGTGAGGTACCAAACAACCCCGTCTTGAGCGGAGGCGCTATGGACGTCAACACAGCCCTTCAAGAAGTTTTAAAGACCGCTCTCATCCACGGAGGTCTAGTTCATGGTTTACACGAGGCTGCCAAGGCTTTAGACAAGTGAGTTGACTAAATATATAGCTTATATACTACGTAGTGTATATACTATCTATGAGTATTTAGACACCACTGAAGACAGTGAAGGAAAACATCGTAAGGAAACCTCGACTTATAATGTCCAATTATAAGTTTAAAATCACCGATATGTCTTGAGCAAGCGTGGTGATTAATGCTCAAACCTTCTCCATGTGAGAAGAGGCCTCTCAGCATTGGCTCTGATAGGCTGGTGATGACATAGTGTATATCTCAGATTTGAACAGAATTAACAAATAAGATATACCATTGCATTTGTTTAGATTTAGTTAAAGCAACAAGAACCAAAAATCTGTGTAGCACATGTGATCCTTAAATTATAATTGACATAATAATAATTACTTTATTTTAATTAGTTTTGTAAAATATATCAAGTCCTGACCATTTAATGACCATTTAAGGTTAATAAACATATAGTTATAACACTAAATATATTGTTCTGAAATATAAGAAAAAGTATATACATATATGTATATTTATTATTTATCTATGTTTATAATTCAACAGGCTGTAGTAATAAAAACAATATTCACTCTGTATGTAACTGTTCTAGTTATGTGCCGAGTGGAAATATCTGACCTAATATATTTTGTTGGATTTACCCTACAGCCTACATTAATGCATATACATAGTACCGCAATACTGTTACTTCAATATTGTGGCCTCCCAAGTGTGCTACAATATACTTAATATATAAAAAATATTCACCAATCACAAATATCCTTTTTTGAAGTCAGTTGATAACATATTTTAACATAAATCATCTACATCTATATATATAAAAATTATGTTAAATGCAAAATAGTATTTAAAATTTGATTGAAAATATTCAAAGAGAAACATATTGACACAATCAGGATTCAAACTCTAAACCTACAGAATTTTCTAGTCCTTTCCCTTTGCAAATTGAGCTATTATGTCCATAGATATTAACTAACAGGAATTTAAAATAAATCAATTTTATACAAGATCTCTCAAGAGTATAATTTAATCATTCATAGTGTTAAAATTTGTGTCATTAATTTAATTATTATAGGAGACAAGCTGTTCTCTGTGTTCTGGCTGAGAACTGTGACGAGGCTGCCTACAAGAAATTGGTACAGGCCCTCTGCAATGAACATCAAATACCCCTTGTTAAGGTAATTATATACAATGCCACAATTTAATTAGGAATAAGCCATTTCAAACATGTACTATTGTAATTCTGATTTGAAACTGTTCCTTAAGCTATGATTTTACAAAAAATCAGGGTATGTCATAGTAAAAAAAGAATACAAATTATTGAAATGTATAGAAAAATCTAAAAATCATATATTTTAAATGTATATTCAGTTAAAACTTGAATTAAAATTAACCTATATATAGAATTATTTAAGAATGAACTTTAATAATATATTTAGATTTGCTTCGCACGAGCCTCTCTGTCTCAATGGCAGAAGTGGCCAAAGAAGCATACATTAAATTGTCTGCCCCTATGGTGATTCACAACATGATGAATCAACTTTCCTAGCAACCAGACATTTATATAATTAAATATTTCATACACTACTATATATTATGAGGTTTTTGATCATATAAATCTATTTCTCAGGTTGACAACAACAAGAAACTCGGTGAGTGGGCCGGTTTATGCAAAATCGACAAGGACGGCAAAGCAAGGAAAATCGTCGGTTGCTCTTGCGTTGTTATCACAGTGAGTTTATTATTTAAATATACTAGCTGACCTGGCAAACGTTATTCTGGCATACAAAAAAATAGGTGTTGATGATAAAAAGGTAAAAAATGTATGCCAATTCTTAAAACTACTCAATATGCTAACAAAATTGCATGAGAATCGGTCAAGTCGTTTCGGAGGAGTACGGGAACGAACATTGTGACACGAAAATTTTATAAGACTAAAACTACGCGCTATGCACGAACACTACTTATCTTATGATTAGTAGTGCCGAAAACTGGCGCCATATTGATATGAGTGACCCTATGGTGTAGTGTATTTACGCATACAACTTTCCTATCACTCATACATGCTTATCAAATAAAATACTAATTTATTTAAGATAAATTATTACGCCATTTTGATCTTCTACTGACCATAGAAAATTTTTCCAGGACTTTGGTGAAGAGACGCCAGCGTTGGATGTTCTCAAGGACTACCTGAAATCTTCAAGCTAATCCTTAGGTATAATAAAAGTCCAAAAAAACTATTTATCGTTTTATTTATAAATATAATAGAACACGTTTAAGTAGAAAGAGTATAATTAAACGCAAAGTTTAGCGAACTGGTCGCAAATGTCCTTATGTTTCGGCCACTGCTGCACTTGACATTCCCTGGGAATTGAAGTTATTTATAATTACATAATTATATTGATTACTTTAAAAATATACTTAAAGAAACACTATTTCGTATTGATCAAAGTACAGTTTGTCTTGATCCTTATGTTCAGCGTTACTTCCAATAATATCTTACAAAATGGCTGAAGCAAGTATTTATAGTTTGCATATACAAGTTGATAATTTAATGATGCCATTACAATACTTCAGCATTGTAACAATAAATAATATAAAACTAGTAATTTACCAATTTCAATTTACAAAGCATAAGTTTAGAAATTTAGCATCAAGTAATGACTAATGCAAAACAAGATTTACGTTTAATCAAAATCAAAACATTTTTTGTTAGCTTTAACATATTATTATGCTTATATTTTCTTTCTCTGCTATAAATTTTTAAATATATAGCTACAATATTGCCAACCTGCCACAATACCACTCCGTCTTGCATCTCGAACATTTCTTGCTAGCTTTATCCCCACATTTGGCACACTTCGCGCCTCCACTGTCCAACGCAAGCGCAGCATCACTAGTATACGAATCCAGGAGTTTCTTGGCCATATTCCTTGACGCATCAGACCCGTCCATATTAAAATGATCCAATTGAGCTTTAGCTAACGTTTTAGTCTTCTTGTGTACTTCTTTGAGGTACTTTTCCTTGATCTTTGAATTAAATTACAAGTTATTACTCGGTCTTTTTATATAATGATGTATTGATGTCAATTTTTACTATACACTATGAATATGCTATGAACTGTTACTTTGCCCGGAATAGTTATATTAATATCCATTATTTTAAAAAATACATTTAAAAAGTGTTCTTAGTTAAAACTGCCTTTAAATTCGTTCTTGATAGAAAATGAAATACATATATTTGTGTATGTATGTATGTGTTTGGGTTCGGATTCTGCAATTTTCACAGTACAAACCTGAGGCACAACTTCAATCAGCGTACATCCTGGGTTTTTGACGCCGTTAGTCCGAGTATGAAGACTGGAATAATCTCCTACTGCTAGACGACATAAAAACATCTTGAGGTCTACCAAAGGTGGAACTTGGTCCAATACGGCGTCACTTAGTTTTGCTTGCAGCTTTGAAAATAAACATGTCAATAAAAAAATGATATAATAAAAAGGATAATTTGTTTCTGTTAAACTGTTTTTGAATCCCACATGGTAGATCTAAAATCTTGGGGATGAAATAAATACACATTCAATAAATAAAGAAGCCTTTTGCCGAGACAATTAAGGTCCTGAAAAATAGGTTCGCAAATGGGCAAACTAAGAACTTGTTAAACTGGATACTAACGATTAAATTTTCAATAGAATCTTAAGCATGAGATTATTATTGGCAAAAGTATTACTATTTCTCAGTTAGCATTTTTTCATTAGGCTTACTGAAAAAAGTACACGTAAAATTTATGCAGTGGACTCATTTACAAAATTGATGTACCGCGCAAAAAGCTGAACGTCGGCACTCATCAATAGTATAGTAATGGGATAGACGAGGCTCCAATAAAAGCTGTCGTAAACACAACCACAACTGCGCCTCACTCCTATGAAGTTGAGAAAGATCGTCGGCTGATGGTTTCGACCAACGACCGACTGAAAATTAAAAAAAAAATTTATTAATATGGCAATACCGATCATAGTAGGCTAGGTTTAATAAAAAAAAAACATTTTTTTAACTCACAATTAAATATCTGAAGATCTCCCCTATCATTAACTTTCTTCCATGGTTCCAACTGTAGAAGATGGCACAAAATAGAAGGAACGTCGAAAGTTTTATATAAATTAGTTGAAATCGAAGCGCCCACTCCCGCCACTTCCATATGCTCTGCGATATAACTGTAAAAATATACTTTATCTATACCTTATCAAACAACATATTATACAATTACAGCAAAGCAAATAACCTATCGCACGTCTTCTAGCAATGGTTGTTCTTCAAAATTTTCAGGTACAAATCAGCTTAGTAAATTTCTAGACTAAGTCTAGATTATTTTGTTTATGGTTCTTTTTCATCTTAACTGTACAAACTTTAACTTACCGCACGATAGAAATACATCTCATGCTTATATCGAACTGCAGATCATTCTTCTGCCGTTCTAATTCTTCGGGAGTCGTTTCACATTCCAACTCTTTGGTAGTAACAGGCTTTAAATATCCTTTGCTATAACAAAAAAGAACCTATATGATAAGCCAAAGGTTTTTGAAGCACCGACTATTTAGTCATCAATAAAAAATTTATGCACACAACAATTATAACGAGTATCTAAAAATAATTAAAATTAGTTAGAATTTACTTGATAAGAGCAACCAGAGCTGTTAATTGGTCAACAGCATAATTAAGAAGATCTATCACTACTTCGCTGATACATTGAGCGCCATCTTCGTGAAATAAAACCGTTTCCAAAAGTCCTACTGCAGCTGCTTCATGATATAACTAAAACAAATCTCTATATTGTATACAAGTCATCATAAATAATAGATTCATTATATTTTGTTAATATTTGTATAATGTTATCAATACGTACAACCATATATATTCCAAAAGTGTTTGCAGGCGCCGGTTCAAGCTTCATAATCTGTGGATATATTTTGAGACGCCATACTTGAATACATATCACTTCATAAACTAAATTCGGTAGCTGAAAAGTAATTTCAATTTTTAACGGTTTTGTCTTATTTCTTCTACGATAAATTCTATGGTTTATTAAAACAACCTTGCCATAAGATATGAGAGTCTCTTTTGTTAGCTCTTCTTGCATAGTAGACGCTTCTAAGACTGCTTGTTGATTTAATTTTTGAAGTCGTATGTGCCAATCAGTCCACCTTAGAACAAAAGTTTATAGGTCATAAATTAATGAAGAATTCATGTAAGTTATTAATAATTATTAACAATAATGGAATGTCTTATTCCTAGTATCTTACGCTTGATTGCCGATAGCTTCTATCGGCCACGGTGTCATACTCTGAATAAACAACTCTAATTCCCCTGCATCTAAAGCACTTAATGGTACCTCCTTTTCGGTCATATTTAATAATTAAAGAATAAATTTCAAATACTGTGAAAGTTATAGCGTAAACTACTAAATTCAGTATATTCGACTTAATATTTATTGTTGTTATGACAACCGCTATTGTTTTTCTTTTCGGAAAATATTTTAAAATTTCTTTTTTATGTCTACAGATGACAAGTTGAAATTGTTTTCTTTAAATGCATTAACTTATGCACAAAGACTAATAAAGAAATATATCTTTATTTATTCTATAATGATTTGTTGCCATAATAAAAAATATTAATATGGCGATTACCGGAAGTCTATGGTTTCTGTCGTTCTTTCTATAATTTGACACACGTGCCGCGTGGAGTATTGCCTCGCAGGTTGATATTTTTTAAGATATTTTATATATTAATGGTGCTAAATACATTATAATTAGATGTAAAATATTATTGCAGTGTTATTTTACTATAAAAGTTTGCATCCTCAAAATAGTGTATATATCATAAGTGCATACCACCCGATGGACTAGTGAACCGCATTTCTGTTGTATTTTCATCAACGATTTTATTTATTCATTTTAATTGAAAAGTGCGTTTTTATTTCAAGATATAATATATATGATCAGTTGAATAACCAATGTTATATACACAATAACTATTGACAATTTCCTAACCTTACAACTTACATGCTTTGTACCACAATGGCCGTAAATAAAAATAATTATTTTAATATTTATCACACATAATACGAATTAACGGCACTAGTAATTATTTAATACAACATGATTAAGCAAATATGGAATATTATTAATGTGGTTAGAACAAGCTTTATAATCACATTGCATCTAAATAGTGATTAATTGAAATTTATGAATTCTAGCACAATGGTGGCTACAACGGACAAGAAGGCGGCTCCGGCCGAGAAGAAAGTCGTTAAGGGCAAGGAAGATAGTAAGAAGTTGCCCGCAGTTCCCGAGTCGGTGTTAAAACATCGCAAACGTAGGGAGGCGCTTAGAACACGCCGCATTCAGGTACATAAACCTTTGATTTATAACTAATACATTAAAATACTTGTATAAATAATTATAGATAGTATATTTAGGCTCGTCACTACTTAAAATTTGTATAGAAAAGTTATGGTGTTTGATTTAAGTGTAAATAAGCTGCCAAGCACTAATGAATTATATTGTTATTTAACTGGAATTGGTGGTAATAAGTGAAATATTTGGTAATACTCAAATTAACTGCTTATTCTTCTTTTAGTTTTTATATTTGTTTACTTTTAAATACTTATTTTTTATATCGTGTATTCAATGATGATACTTAATAAAAAGGCATAGTTCATCTGATTAAGATGCTGTTAAATTTATTATCTGATTGAAATCTTATATTATATATAACATCTATTCCAAGAGCATTGTTTAATCATGTTTTAACCGACCAGGTCACTATCAAAAGGCGCACGGCTGCTTACAAGAAGAGGAAAGAAATCTTCAAGAGGGCCGAGCAGTATGTTAAGGAATACCGTATCAAGGAGCGTGATGAAATCAGGCTGGCCAGACAGGTTTGTAAATATTATGTAAATACTAACTGCGCCCCGATACTGATCCCGATTTCCAGGATCTAAAGTAGCCTATGTGTTATTTCTGGACATCAGCTTCTTGTATTCAAAATTTTATCAAGATCGGTTCAGCCGTTTGAGCGTGAAGACATAACAAACATACACACACTCACAAACATTTGCAATTATAATAATAGCAAGATGAGCTTGGAAGGTGGAGCCAAGGCAACTACGAGGCAGCCTTAGGTTCGTTTTAAATTTGGTTAGGTAGAGAGAGGAGTTTGGACAGTGGAGGTGAGCGTATAACGCGTTAGATAGGGTCCCTTAAACCTACACCTGGGTTGCAAGTCACAGTCACTATTGAAGCTCCTCTCACTACAACAATAGACCTGGCACATGCACCATGGAATTATGAGAGGTTTTGTCTAATATGACTGCCTTTGGTTGTATTATTTCAGTTTTTTGTTAAGAGATAATTTAATAATATAGTTATGGATCAGTTATATGTGGCCTCAAACAAAATAAAACTTACATATTGAGTATCCAAGCAATTTATATGGAATTTAAAGATTAATTTATTTAGTTCATCTTAATAATTTTTATATGAAATATCTACTCACACACTTATAAATCCTCACTAATTAATGTATTTATAATATTTTTTACCTCTAATAGTTACAAGATTGTACATTAATGTACTTCTAGTGTGTGTGGGGGCTATGACTTGTTGATCATATTTTAATTCTAATTGTTTGATTTTATTTCAACATTATTACAATTATATTAGAGTCTAGATTTGTATAATATTTATATGTATTATGATTCTATCCTTATATTTGTAATTTTCTATATTTTAGGCTCGTAACCGTGGTAACTACTATGTTCCCGGTGAAGCCAAGCTTGCTTTCGTCATTCGTATTCGTGGTATCAACCAGGTGTCACCTAAGGTATGCTAATATTTAACAATATTTTTTATATATACTAAACAATTATGTTAATTTTTTGTATGAAATATTTGTTTTTCAACATGATAAGAGATTCCTTCATTTTATTTGACTCATTTAGAGATATCAATGCTAATATAAAATCTCGTCTGCCCGTGATCACGGTTGCTGAGAAGTAGCCGAAACGTCGGGAGTATGTAGTTTCTAATCAAAAATAAAACGCGAAGTAAAATCCGAGAATATTAGTTTCATTTAAATGTGTACTCGCGAAAATCTTAGAGTTAGATCTCATTACAATGCTAATATAATAATTAATATTGTCTATTAATATTTTTGTCATGTGCTACTTAAAACACTATCATTAATGAAAAATATGAAGTCTAGAGTACTCAAGGTGTAACTAGAATTTTATATTAGACTAGCTGTTACCCGCGACTCTGCCTGCTTAAAAAACAAACAAGAAACAATTAAATAACGTTGCGTGCCCGGCATTCCATTCGCGCTTTATAACGCTAAGTTTCGGGATCGGGATAATAAGTCGCTTAAATTAATCCTTATAAAATCAACTAGCAAATAAAAATCCCATCAAAATCGGTTTGGCCATCTCCGAGATTAGCCAGAATAAACAGGGATACCAACAAAAATTGTCAAAAATGTTATTTTTGTGTAAATGTGTGTAGATTAATATGCATTTAATATTTTTTTTATTTCAATATAACAAACATACTGAAATATTATCTATATATGCTAAGATTTTTTCAACATGTTGTTATATTCATCATAATCACTTAAAATATGGCAATTTTCCTTTAGAAACATGATTTTGATTTTAATATGTTACTTATAAACTTTAAAACTGTATTTCTAGGTACGCAAAGTCCTAAAGCTGTTCAGACTGCGTCAGATCAACAACGGTGTGTTCATCAAACTGAACAAAGCTACCGTCAACATGCTGAGAATCGCTGAGCCTTACATCACTTGGGGCTACCCCAACCTCAAGAGTGTGCGAGAGGTATGTAATGCTTTTTAGATACTCGAAATTCTATAATAACATTTATCTAACTGAACACAGTTATTTTATTATTTTTAAAACTGCATGATCACAAAATAATAGAAAAATAATAATATAAAATTTGTTAATCCAAAAATATGAGTTACATTCAAGATTTTATGCTAACCTGATTTTTCTTTGCCTTTTATCTAAATTTCTATCAAATCTTCACAATTATTTACAGTAGTTTATCTAGCTTACCCCCTTTAATATACGAATTTCTTCAAAATAGAGTATAAATAATAATGTGTATTGAATTTAATTCTAGTTGATCTACAAGCGTGGTTTCGCCAAGGTGAAGGGACAACGTGTAGCGATAACATCCAACAAGATTATTGAGGAGAAACTCAGCAAGAGCAACATCATCTGTGTTGAAGACCTCATACACGAAATATTCACAGTCGGTGATAAGTTCAAGGTAATTATAGGATATGAAATATATAAATATACTAACTGACCCAGCAAACATTGTTTTGCAATTAAAAAATAGAGGTTGGTGATAAAAAAGTAACAATTTAGGGTTGTATGTATTTAAAAATATATACAAAAAATTTCGTCCAAAATTAAAAAAATAATAATTTGTTTGAACAGCCCTTATCAGTTAGGGGAATGAAAAATAGATTTTGGTCGATTCTCAGACCTACTCAATATGCTCACAAAATTTCATCAAAATTGGTCCCGTGGTTTCAGAGGAGTTCGCTGTCTAACACCGCGACACGAGAATTTTATATCTAAGATAATAAATAATCATATTATTTATATATTTTGCATGTAATGGTCTCATTGTAATGTTTTGATAATAAAAAAATCCTCTTGCTAATATAAATGTACATTGTATAATTTAATACATTTTTTTTTAACATTAAATATAAGTCGCCAGTTATTAACCAAAAAGTTTTTAATGTGTTTTTAATACCATAATTATGTTTCACAGTATGCCAGTAATTTCCTGTGGCCCTTCAAACTGAACAACCCGACCGGTGGCTGGCGCAAGAAGACCATTCACTACGTAGACGGAGGTGACTTCGGTAACCGTGAGGACAAAATTAACGAACTCCTCAGAAGAATGGTTTAAATAAATAGACTAATATTATATTTACTTGTTTTATTTCATTATAGTTTTATACTATTCTATTTAATATTTATAAACTTTATTAAGAGCAAGTACTTTAATAGACAGTCATCTAAACCTGTGATAGTAATTATACTACAGTTGCTACTAGAACATATGTACTACTATAACAGTTCGTCTTTTAAGTTCATACAATGAAGTTTTAATAGAAAATTCGTTTTATATATGAATTTGTTCTTTTCGTTAAAGTTACATGCTTTATTGTTATATCTTCTGGACGTTGCTTTCGTGGTACAGTTGTTTTTTTTTTGTCTATAATTAGGTCTTAGGATGTTTTAATAAACTCATTACCAGTCCAGTTCTAGGGATGTATTATCAGGCAAAGATAAGAATTCCACAATGTCATTGACACTCGACAATAATTATGCTCTAGACAGACATATTCTTTTATTGTTAATACATAACTTTTCAATTTATTTCCTTTACCATCTAAACTAACCTCCGGTTTTTTTGGTGTTGTTTTAGTATATTTTGGATCATATAGTTAGGAATGAGTACGTTAATGACCCCTAACAAAATTATATATTAAGGAAATTCGTTCGAATTTTTAAAAATAAAATAACAGTATGACATTTGGCAATTTGACTATACGATATTAATTAAAATGAACAAATATAAAAGGTAAATTAAGGAATAAAATGATCCTTAAACTAACTGCTAACACAATATTAACAGTCTAAACCCTTGAGCGATGTCGCCTCGACGACGGACCACCAGAGAGTGTCAATGTTTCTTTTGCGCACTGCTTCTATTTTGTTTCTTGTCCAAGGAATTCCTGACTGTATAATATAATCATTACTAATGAATAGGAGCTTAAAAAAAGGCATATTAGATCGTTGGATTTATCTAAGGGGAAAATTGGTTAAAAATATAATATTGCGCGCATTTAGTGTTTCCTTATTTGTATAAACGTAGGTTTATGAGTTCAATCAGTAATATGTTAATGTATTGATATGGTAATATAAAGTATGATTAGTCCAAGTACGCATCTTGGCATTACATACAAAACTTTTCCCATTTCTCATTCCACTACGTTAATGCCATAACGTATAGTGACGAGATAAGTCTTACACCTCGTCTGCCCGCGATCACGGTTACTGTAAAGTAGCCGAAATGTCGGGAGTATGTACCTAGTTTATAGACAAAAATAAAAAATCGCGTAGTACCTAAATCCGAAAATATTAGTTTCATTTAAATGAGTACTCGTTAAAATCATATCTTATTTAAGATTGCAATTGGTTAATAAAACAAAAAATATCAATGTTTAAAAAACTCTATTACTATCACAGGTTTAGACGACTGATTACATTCTTCTGATATTTTTCATGTAAAGGTAGAAAATCTTCAATAGGCTGTAAGTGTAAGACGCAATCGTCTATTTGTTGTTTTAAAGTCTGAAAAATAAAACAAAAATATCTTGAAATCAATTAAATATGCTAATAAAACATTCCAAATATTATTTTACATTTATATATCATTGATTATTATACATAATTAAAATGGCGGAGACCAGTTAAGTTACTAATTTGTTTTTAGTCCCAGTGTAATGACTAATTAGTCTTGTCTAAGTCTTAAGCCCAATAATAAACAAATATACTTTTACAGGATCAAAATTTGATTCGTTACTCATAACATATTATTCTTTAGTCGAAAAAATATTACAAATCTTTTTGTTTATGTACATACCTCCATTGTTTGCAAAATGGTTGCACTAACATAATCTTTGGTAAACTCCTGCTTTACAAATAGTATATTAGATAAAAAATTCCTAATATCGGATGCTATTTGAACATTAGCAGACGTAATTTGCAAAAAATCGTTTGGAAATCCCGTGTTTATATCAATTTCAACTTTTTCATTCGCAATGTTCAATACAACAGTATTTCTGGACGACAAAAAACTGTCTGAAGACAATTCCTTCATCACCAGTTTTCTTTGGACCAAATTCAAACTTTTATAACTCTGTTCGTTTGCTAATATTTCTTTATAATTTCCGGGAAGTCTCGTGAAAAATTTCCATTTCATTGTATTCTTATTATCACCGTTTATTAATTTAACTAAATGTCCATGATGTTTGATTGCATTTTCACAAATCAGACTCGTTATTTCCGGTGTTTTCTTTAGATAGCGTATATTATTTGTGGGAATAATTGTTTTGATAAAATGTTCAGCATTTAATATGGCTTCCTTTGTATGTAATTTAATCCATAGTGATTGTTTTTTGTCTAAAGCTCCGGGTATTCTTGTGATCAATTCTATGAGAACTTTGAGTTTTTTATTTTCCAACACAACTGTTTGAAGAGGGACTGCTATATTCATATTTTTTAATTGTTCATATATCTTTAGAGTTATATTTTTTATCACTTTGTTACTTGAGAATAGTGTTATATGCATTTCCAAGTTACCAAACATATTTGATAACACATCATTAAATTTTTTATGAATGTTTGCGACGGTCAGCTTTATGAGTAAGTAGTGTGAGTCTAGTTCATAATAATCTTTGATATCATTGGTTAATGTAATGTTACATTTCTGAACAATATCCTCATACTGTTCATACATTTCAAAGTCATAATGAAGAACATCATTCAAAATATCTTGTCGGTTTGAAAGTGCTATAGTAGTTATGTAATTTTCTTCTGATTTAATTTTCTTTGTTATTTCATAATTTTTCTCAACTTCTGTTACAATATCTTGCATGTAATCCTTATCTTTCAGTAGTCGTGTTACTGAACAATATTCAACAGATGAATCTGGTTGTTGATAAGAAGTTTCATCGTCTAATGAAAATATATAATAATGTTCTCCATAAATAGTGCAGATTACTTCATTATTGAATATTGTAAAATCTTTAACGAGTTTCACATAATATTGACTGAATATTAAATTATCAGAGAATATATTCTTCACTTGCCACATAGTTTGACCATCTGTGTATATAAGAGAATCATTTACAGGCTTAATTCTGTGTACAGCGGTGTTTAAATGTATTATATGTTTGTCTTTAAATATTTTTGTGTCCCAATACATTTTTATTACTGTACCAATGCTCATACTTATTAAAATATTGTTATTTGTATAATGTATGTCATTAATTTCTGATGGACAGTTAATCAAAGTTTTAGCTTCAACATTGTTTAGTCTATCAGAATGGTTAATGGTAACATAGTGTACCAAAAAGCCATCAAACGTGATAAAAACAAAAGTCTCTGTATTATTTATTAAATGACAATGCATTTTACATCTCCTGTAATTTAATTCTTCATTAAGATTAATATCATTAACGTTTATTTGGTAATTAATTTTCATAGAAAATTCGTCTAATTTATAAATCAGTAAAAAACAGGTTCCATTTTTAATAGTAAGTATGTAAATGAATTTCTGATCTCGTGTCATGAAAATTGCATTTTTTTCTATAGCATTAAAATGTTCGTACGTGACGCCCGGCGATTTATCTTTTAATTTAGCAACTTGAACGACTCCTGTCGTATCTAGACATATGAGGTAATATTGTGATGATATAACTTGAGTTATTTGAAAATTCAATTCAATTTTGACCATATATTTAGGATTAAGGGGTCTGAATATAAAAATTTCATATTTACTCCATAATAAAAAGTTATCCCAAAACTCGTTATAAACAACATTTAGGTTATCCAAGATTTTATACCTTGTTCCCAATTTTGAGCATGTCTTATTCAAATTTAATTGAGACATAATAAAATTAATTTATGAATTTAGACGAACACAAAACTTTATAAACTAAATTAGTATTTAGTAGTGGTATTATGTATCATAAGTTTTGACCGTTGACAATGACATTGAAATATGCTGTGTTCAGTTTAGGCTATGGAAATCCAGTGTGAATGAAGCCATAACATAAAAAACTATGCAGTTCCAGATTTGTTTTTAAATGATCAGCAATACTTTCAATAATCTATTACAAAATTGCTGAAACCATTAGGTATTTATAGTTTACAAATACAGGTTGATACTTAAATGTTGCCATTACAAAATAACAATGGTTCAGTGCTATAATCAGTCATAAAAATATTTCTAAGGATTATAGTACATATATTATAATTAGTACAGGACGCAGTTCGCCACTTGTAACATAGGATCAACAGTAGAAAACTGAAATCATAAAGACATATCTATTAAATAAAAAAATGCTTATTTTTTAAATAATTCAAAGTTACATCACACGAGGTACTATGGTTTATACACAATTTTTGTCACCAACTTTATAATTATTTTATATAGAAAGGCTTTGGCCATTACTTTTTTTCTGGTCTTATGTTTAGCGGTCAGCATAGACCATGAACCCTTACTATACTATAGATATCACTTGCACTTTGTAGAACTTGATGTAGCTGATCACTCCCCTCTTGATCCAGCCCGATGATCTAGAAATTATTAAGGGGAGAATTCAGCGGGGAATTTAGTAAATAGAGCTAGCACGACAAAATGCGCCTGAAAATCTTACTATTTGCAAACATTTTCTTTTAAACGCTGAAGGCTTAATTTACATCAAAATATTATTATGAATTTAAAATTTGGTGTGTTCGGATTTACCATAAATAATATTCAATACATTTTGATTTAAAATAAAATATTTACCATATTTGTGGATAAGATATATAAATATATAAGATATATAATAATAAAAACGTAGGTTGTATGAATTTTAAATATATTTAATTAATTTTAACATACATATTTACAAAAAAATATAATAATTTAAAAGTCAAAGATCAAAGACAAACATAAATCCGGCAGAGTATAAAAAATGTTCTAGATTTAAACGATCTAAATTGACAAAGATATATAGTTCGTTTTTAAAATATAGGAAATGAGATTTTTTTATATAATCTATACTGATATTAAGATTTATTTAGTAACTTAAAATTGTACATCAAAATAGTTTTACATTTGCTAATAATAATGAAACAGCTGACGAATGAAAAAATACAGATTAAAAATACGAACAAAGTGTCACAGAAGAAGTACCGTTGGAGATGTACACAATAGAGATCATGTTTTTTTCGTAGGCATTAAAAAAAATGCTTATTGTTGAATTACATACATCCTGGAACTTTTATTTTTAAAAGATTACAAATAAAAAAAGTGAAAAGTTCAGTTCAATGTACTTTGCTTTGTTTTTGTTACAATTTTATACTTTTATCGCACTCATAATGTGACATCATGTTCAAACTTTGACAATTTCATGAAATATATTTTCAAATGAAATAATTAACATTAAAAATTCTTTCTTAATATGAATAAGACGTCATTTCATAATACAGTCGAGTCACTGCGAATGAACCGTAATATTAAATATTGTTAGGAAAAATAATTAATATATTATTGATGTTTTAATTATCTATAATTGATAATATCAATGTTTCTTTTTATCATACTTTGTATTCGCTCCTGACTGCTGTGTACGAGTTACCACTATCAACCTAAATTATTACTACAAGTTCGTAACTACAAACTATACAGAATAGTATCCAATTTTTCATTTATACGAAGATTCTTAGAAAACTAGAAAGTCTGTATTTATTTGTCAATACAAACTTGTAGTAAGAATTTGAGCACAAGTATTTTTAATAATATTACATTGGTACATTTTCATATGTTGAAAATAAAAAAAATAACTGTCAATTGTAGTTTGACGTTACAAACCCTTATAAGATAACGCAGTTGTATTAACATAAATAAAATGGTTACACTTATATCGGTAATTAAAATAATACATACATTAAAACATCGCTGTCACCATATAGGTATGGTAGTTCAACGTTAAAACTAATTGGCACACGTTCACAATGAATCACTAGCAAAACTATTATATTCCTATTATAAAAATACTAAATCAAAGAGGTTTTAATGTTTAAATTAAGGCTGAATGTGAAAAAACTCTATCAATTCTATATTATCTATGTACAAATTTATTATCTGATATGTGTCTTTATTGCGGTGGATTACGTGTAGTACCGGTTTTATTAAAAATACTGTCTGGAAAAAAAATTAATTGAATTTATAAAAAAAAGAGCTACAATCACACATAGCTTCACTTATCATTCGTCTATATCTATATATACAAAATTCTCACAATCTTGAGTATTTCATAATTGCACTTTTGTTTTGATGTCGTAGTTTTCTGTGTGGCAGTATTCGTTTACCTTGTCTGTGGTCTAAAATGTCATTGGCACTGAAAACTTGACTTTATTATCGACTATTAAGGATTATTTCGGAACACAAAATATAATTCTTCTAATATGTTATCTATACAGCCGAATTCAAACTTATGTCAAAAGTTGCTTACATAAAAAACTATTTATTTTTATTTTTTATTTTATTATTAAGCGTCTTTAACATAGCGACGCGGAGGTAGTGCGTGTGCTACTTTTTGATGTCGGGATCCATTTTTGTTTTGTCCATAGTAGACGACACCATGCCGCTCTGTGGATATAACTTGTCTAAATGCTTTAAGGACTCGTTTAGGAAATTCTGAAAAGAAATATACATGTCTATTAGAAAACAATCATAACAGAAATAAAACTAAATTATAGTGACTATAATTAAAAACTATAAATTCATCGTCATCATCAGCCTATCAGAGCCTAATGCTGAGCGAAGGCTTCTTATCACATGGAGAAGGTTTGAGCATTAATCACCACGCTCGCTCAAGACGGGTTGGTGATTTCAAATATAATTGTGAAATTATAAGTCCATGTTTCCTCACGATGTTTTCCTTCATCTGTCAGTGATGTCTAAATACTCTTAGAAAGTACATATGATTTGACAAAATCACTTTGGTACTTGCCAGGATCGAACCCGCGCCCTCATGCACGAGAGGATACTTATTAACCACTACGATTTGATTAATAAAACAATTTTTTTTTATCTTTATTGGCATTACAATTAGGACCTAATCGTAAGTAATAAAAAAAAAACAAACCTGTATAGCTGTCAGTGCGGCAACAATGGCCGGTCCACCGAAACCGTGTGATATGAGTGAGAAGTGTGTGAGGTGTCGTTGTATAGCTGGCTCCAGGAGGTGAGGAGGCCGCGTGTTACACAGAGGAGAACGGTCCTGGTTTAATAGATCCATCACCTCCTTCACCACCTACAAGGAAATATATTCGTGACGTCATAATTAAAGATACACATTGTTATTGAGGCGAAATTGTATTCGTGACGTCATACTCAAAGATAGGATTATTATGTTGGCGCGTACCACTGACATATACTAATGGACATGCCTTAGAGATGAGAATTGTGGCACTCCGAAAGAAAGAGAGGAAAGGAACTTTCGGTCTATCTTTATCTCTCTCTAAATAGTACCGTAATGAGGAAAGAGATAGCGCTATACCGAAAGCATAGGCCATCTCTCTCACTCTTTTCAAACCAAAAAATTACTGCAGATTATACGCGTACGGCATGTCCATTAGTATATGTCGATGGTGCGTACCTTACGTTTGTCATTAGTGTCACAATTTGACAGTTGACACAAATGACATTGTCATATTATTATGGTTTTGAATGATTAAAAGTCACGAATAGTTCGAAATTCAAATCACGAAATCGATGATAAACAACATCACATGTTTATTGACTACAAATATGTATGTGAATGAATGTAATTGAGTGAATGGTATTATCAGTGAGTGAGTGAATGATACCTGTTTGGTAGCGTGTAACAGGTCCCTGCGTCGTCGTGCGTCGTGTTCAGCGTATTGTCTCGCGAGGTATTCAGCGAGCGCCCTCGCCGGGAATTCTGTCTCGCAAACGTAACCAAAATCACGCGCCAAATGAACCGCTTCGGCTGTCAAATACGGAATATATAATACAGATAATTAATTAATATAGATGTATTCTTTTTTTGATATTAGAATTGTTTACTATGTTAGATTGTATATTGATGTTTTTTTAATTGTACTTAAAGTCTTAGGTTATAAGATAGAATGTCGTTTATAATCATAAGTATGCCCTTTGTTTAGTTTTTTTTTGTAAAATTGTATTCTCTAAATAAAAATTATACAGGGTGACTGGTGAATTACTATCGATACTTGAGGACGTGATATTTGACGATCATATATGACAAAATAAAAATTAATATAACATAAATATTAATAAACTTCTAAGTAAAGTTAACCAAAAGTTATGTAATTAATTACGCATCGTGTGAACACCCTACAGATTAGGTAAAGACACATAGTCACACATACGCGTGCGGCGGCGTGGTGTTGTATCAGCACGCCGCCGCACGCGTCCACACTTGGAACACTTGGAACGTGTCCGCACTTTATTTATTTATACGGAAATTTGGTCTAAATTTAAATACCTATTTTTTTTACATAATTCGAATGAGAATCATGTACCGAGTATTCTCCTTAAATATTGATAGTAATTCACCAGTCACCCTGTATATCGTCCAAATAGGATGTCATTATTATTCTTACCTTCTACTAACGACGTGAGCAGCGTTACGTTAGCCGCTTTCCGTCTCCCCGCTGGCAGGTTTAGACCGATTTTCTCTAGTTTTTCTCTGAGTAACCTACCGCCATTTTTGCTTTTCGCTCTGAAATAAAAATGTATATGTCAAAAAAAACGACTAAAATCGATTTTAATTCAACTAAATATATCAAAATTCCACTTTTGTTTATATTAATTAGCTTTTTGCATATAAATATATAAATAGTGAACAATACAGTTAATTTGAGTCTATTATTCGTGTTGCCGGTCGGCCGCCATTGTTGGCGCGCTTAAAAAAACGAAGAGACATGTCAATTAAAGATAGCGGGACAGACCGACCTCCATATTATGACATGTTGATACTTAACGAGTGGAAATTGTGTTTTGATTTGATTCGAAACTCATTTTTTGTTCATTATTATATTATATATATTTTTTTAGTTATTCGATCTTTCTGAACGTTCAGTATTTTTCCTTCTCTTTTTTAATTCAATGTAACTTACGTGAAAGATACGGGAGAGTTTATATAAGGATTATAATTGTAATTGTTTATGAAAATCATTATGGCAATATAATCTAAATTTATGTTTTTGTAATAAGGAATTATCATTGATTTGAACAGTCTAGCTGTTAGTTTATATTAAAATAACAGATATGTTTAATGTAATTTGTTTCTAAATAAAGTTAAAATTTACCGCTACTAACCGCTAGATGGAGTTACCATATAAGAACTATTGTTTAATATTCTTAGTCGTAATATAAACATATTGTGTTAAATATATATTTCTCAATTTAAAAAAATGTAATTTAAAAACCGAGAAAATATGTAACGATTTTTATAATTTAATTTATTGTCTAGTTTAAAAATATTCATAAATATTAATAGATTATTAAGAATAATTTTAAATAAAGATTATTCAAACGCAACCACCGCCCCGCCCTCGATAATAACCTCAATTTAACAAACCAACGTCTGGGATCTTCCCCTACGAATGGAATGCAGTGAATACTTCGCATTCATTAATGAATACACGAATTTAAACCTCAATACATTATTAAAGAATTATAACAACCAAAAAGTTTGATTAAAAAAAAAAAAAATTGATGAGTTCCAAATTTAAAAATTAAATTCCATATATTTATATAACGCATCCAAAACAAACATATCAAAGCCATCAAAATATTGCGAATAAGCGTTATATTAACAACTGACAAAAGATAAGTACAAAGCTAACGAGCCGATGGAACCAATAATAATGATTAATAGAAAGTTACGGCTGAATACAATCATACCGTTTGTTTGGTTCGTTATAATTTAAAAATCGAACTAATTTATATTATGAAGAAATAGTTTATTCATTGTGTCAAATGTCAGATTATGTACATGTTCGTTATTCGAAATTTAAAATTGTTTTTTTTTTTTATATTATCAGTTGACAGCGTTATTGTTGACGTATAAAATAAACTAATATATACTGCTGTATCACAGAGTATAACACTAAATGGGCTCTGAAATACGTCATTCATTAACAGGTAAAGGAATTTAGACTTTGTTCCTTTAATATAAATATCTTTTTCGCTTGACTTTCCAATAATTAGGCGTATGTTTTTAATAATGTTAAAAAGTTTTTCTATTGCATCCTTTTGTAGTTTAATTGGATTTTTTAAGTCATTGACATTGATTCAAATACGTCAGCACTGAAGCCAGCAATTATAGCTCTAATAGCTTTCATTACGGTCGAACTGATATATATATTTTTTATGTAAACTTTTTTGTCACAACTATGTACTACATCCGGTTTCGAATTTATTTAAATTTAGAATAAGTTCAAGTACTCTTAAAATTATTATATCTAAACACATATAGCGAATATTTTGGTATAAATACAATAATATTCATATTCTTTTATATAATATATATATTTCTACTACATATAATTTTAGTATTACTATAATTGCGAGATATTTATAGTATCTGTTTGCAAATACCTTACTAATGTTGTGATGTAGAATTAAAATTTTAGAGAAAAAATTGTTGCGATATTCTTTTTCTATACAAACGATAGTTTTTCGACTGTATATCATTTTTTCTAATGAGTATCGGTAAATTTATCATTGAAATGTTCATCACATTTCCTAAACAATCCACACACTACTATTTTTTTTTATAAATTCATGTATTTTCACAATCACTTATTCTGTTTTCTAATCATAACCAGTATATCTAGACCTACCTTCTCAATACTCCTCCTAGTAGGGACGCGTTCAGGCATTCTGGTGGTGACAATCTTCGTTGGACCTCCGCTACGGTCACTTTATACTTGCTGGTTGAAGACAGGAGTGAGAGACGCCCCGGTACTGAACAGAACACGTCGCTGGGGGCGCAGGCACCTGTCCCTACATCGCGGGCTTTCATTGCTGGGTGGAAAATATTGTCTATGGTATTCTATAGTCTATATTTATGGGAGTCTTGACTCTGTATTGTCTATGGTATGTTAATTTTTTTTTGGTATGTGAAGTATGAGATCTGTTTTGCATAATCTAAATTGTATGGCGTGAAATCTTAGTACATATTTCTGAATGTAAATAGTATTTTCGTACGTTTTTAATGAGCATGAATATAGTCAATGAAAATTTATAACATAAATTAATGTATTTAATAAAATACGTATGAAAGTTATTTAGAAATCGAATAGAATACCGGGTGCTTTTGAATTTGGAATACCGACAACGGCTCTTAACAATTACCGCCACGCCCCAAACATGAGCGCAGCGTGAACGGAATTTACATTATAATATTGTATTATGGGAGCTCTAATACAATAAACATTACTGTGTCATTAGCTGAGCGACACGCTGGCTAGTTAACACCGTGGCGCTTTTTGAAAAAAGAATATTACCACGGATAAGTTTTTTATTACAAATGTATTAATGGCCAGCACCTTTTTTTTATTTAATATACTTTTTTTTGTTATCGACGGCCAGTATTATTACTTTGTTAGTATCAAATTTAAGAAAATAATATGTTTTAAATTAAGAATGTTATTATAAAACATGATATAGATCGCCTGCATACTAATTTTTATTTGACGCACGATAAAATCTACAATTTCGTATCATTAAACACACTTGTATTACAAATCAATCAATGCTATAAAAAACCGTATGAAATCTTTCACTCAATTAACCGGTATAAAAAAAAAAACCAAGTCGCATCTCATTTCCGTATCCGACCTACGCTATTTAAATATCGTATGATTGATCGATACTTTTATTTCTTTGAATCGGTCAGTTGAATGAGATTTTTTTTGTAGATTCGAAAGATAACTGGGGTCTAATTATTGTGTATCTTCTAGGCCATCTTTTATATTTAAAATATTTGTAGCTAATATTTAAAATGTTTATTAATTTAATATAAAAACTTACTTTTTAATAATGGAAGATCCGTCATGAAACCCGTCGTATCGTCCATGCCTGCATTCTATAAAAAAAAACGAGAAATATAAAAAGGTTCTTTATGAGTTATTTTTTCAATCCGCTGAAAAATTCCAAAGATACAGAAAGGTCTTTAATCTGTTAAGTTTATTAAATTCTTAACATGAACTATATTTGTTGTATTATGAGAGTATCGGAAAGTGTTGTGATTTTATTAAAAGAGGTTCTATTATGTTTTCATTTAACTTTTTAACCACTAGCAGCATTTTTAAATGTAAGTATGTCTTAAGATGTTTAGAGTCGGGAAATTGTATATTTATAAATTATAATATATCATCATCATAGTGAAAAGATTACCGAGTAGTCATTTATTAAAAAAAAGGTTAAATATTTCTTTAGAATTTGATTCCCATACTATTTCTAATGCTAGTTTCTCGGAATTGTACTTATATAATGAATAAATTTAATATATATAAAGAATCATAATCATCATCATCCTATCAGAGCCCACTGCTGTAAGGCCTCTTTCTCACATGGAGAAGGTTTCAGCATTAATCACCACGCTTGCTAAGACGGGTTGGTGATTACAAACCTATAATTTGATATAAGTCCAGGTTTCCTCGAAATTTTCCTTCATCTGTCAGTGATGTCTAAATACTCTTAGAAACTACATATGGGTCAAAAAATCACATTGGCACTTGCCAGGATCGTACCAGCGCTCTCTATGAGAGGTTGACCTTTAACCTCTAGGCTACTACGTCTTAATAAAGAACTATATTATCTAATATATATATACCTGTGTCTCGTCTGTGTGTAAGGCGTGATGAAGGGCAAGGTCATGTTGCTCCCGTGCACCGTAATCCGTTCTCCTGTCGTAGCTGAACCCGCCGTGAGGTAGCTGATGGAACAACAATATATATGAGATTTGACCTTTGACCTTACATATATTGCAAGCACTAAAGCTTTAAAAGGTTTTTTCACTTAGGATTACTTGAAAACTCACTTTTGGTACGACTAAATAGTTTTAAATTAAATTTATAATCTCATATAATAATCTGCATTAGAATTTATTATCTTAGTAACTGTCAAAATGACTTAAAGACATTATTAAAATGCAAATCTTAAATGTATGTTTATTTCATCAATAAGAAAGATATAAATAAAAATTATAAAGAAAAAAATTTGTATGACCTAATGAAGTCACGGTAGAACGCTAGTTAACACAAGCAGTGACTGACTCAGTTAAATACTAACTATAGTTTAATTAACAGTGAACTAACTATAAACTTGACAGTTAAAGTACATAGATTTAATTATCCGTAACAATTACTTGAATAAACACGAGTTTATTACGAGTTTGCGTTTCTTACCTTAGTCCTAATTCTCAACGATAGTATTGACGTATTTATATGAGTTAAAACTTCGGATAATTGGGATTGAAACTTCTTCTACCTGGCAATTTCCCAGCTTTAGCCAGGGTCTGCGTTACATGTTGTGAATAGTTTTGACTATTTGTTTTTACGATCAGCCGCCAGCCTGACATCAACCCTCTTTGGGAATGTATTAATCAGTGATGTCTAAATACTCTTAGAAAGTACGTATGTCTCGGAAAAGTCACATTAGTACTTGCCAGGATCGAACCTGCGCCCTCGTGCATGAGAGGTGGGCCTTTTAACCACTAGGCCACCACTGACTTAAGTGAACACCACTAAATTAAATGAATATGACGGGGTTTTGTAGGAAGTATTATACTTAGATTTGTAATGTACAATAATGAAAGGTTTCCTAGCTATAACATATTTTAACCTTGATATAAAACCATAAATACAACTATTTCATGGGATCCCATTGTCGTAGAGTTGATATTTGCAGAACATTATTTAGTTAATCTATCGAAGTACGGCATTGTTAAGAATTCTATGGCGTCTGCTTTAAGACGAACGAATATACTGAGTTTGTACTGAATTGGGTGATTCAACTATAATAAACTATTTTCGAAATTGTGTTTCAGTTATAGGAAATGTTTTGTGGAGTTTAAAGTTATCGTTGTTGATAATTTTATTTGTAAGATGGCTCTACTTCTACTACTATTTCTAGACATTCTTACATATCCTGAATATGTTTGGGTGTTCGTGAGAAAATACTTAAAGTCAACCATTGTAACTCATTTTAAATTTTAAAGTCCAAAATTAGAAAAGAATTTCCCAAACTAATACCTAAAAACTAATTCCCGTTTTAATACGAAAAGGCATTTTTGTTGAATTACATTTTACATGATAAATATTAAAAATTGGGTGATTCAACTCATTTTTACGAAAACCCAAATAATTAACCGGTCAATTGTTATGTATGGAACGGAATGTATGGTTGAAGATCGCAATTTTGATCAAAGATTTAATAACATTACTGAGGGTGAAGTATTCCAAGACTTCGGCTGAAGAACGCGGGGTGAAGATGTATATGGATATTGATGGGATATGAAATATTATGTGTGTTTGTATGTTTGTTACGATAAAGATACTAATTGATTTGTTCATAGAATTTTTGTTATTGAATGAGATTGAGGTGAAAATTTATCTTTATAATTATTTTAAATGAGATTTATTTGTAAATGTCTCTTTATGTCTCTATATTCTATACACACCCTGTATTCTTTAAAGTTTGAGATTTTTATAGTATTTCTATATACTTAACATAAACCTATGGGCGGGTGTCGGGTCCATCGTTGTAGTGAGAGGAGCTTCAACAGTGACTGTGACTTGCGACCCAGGTGTAGGTTTAAGGGTCCCCTTAACTAACGCACGTTAAACGCTCACCTCCACTGTCCAAGCTCCTCTCTCTACCAAATTTGAAAAGAACCTACAAGGGATGCTTCGATGTACGTTCCAAGAATTAATTGATTGTTCTGGATAAGTCCAAGTCCTTTATTATGTTGTACCATTCTACTGATCTTTTTATGTATGTATCCTACTAAAATTATAATTGCGAAAGTTTATGAGTGCGTATGTTTGTTACTACTTAACGCTCAAACGGCTGACGCGATTTTGATAAAACTTTGTATACAGGAAGCTAACATCCAGGAATAAGACATAGGCTACTTTACGTACCGGAAATCCGCGGGTAACACCGCGGGGAATAGCTAGTATGTATAGTATACTCACGTGGTGTGAGTGTACGTCGTGATGATCTCTATGATGTCTGAGATGAGGTGGCTCATGGCCATGATGTCTTGGTAGAAGCTGCTGAGGCGCGTAATGCTGTCCATACTCCGGACCTCCTGAATATTCCATGCCATGGCTCTGGGAACAATAAATAGATCATTTATATGAAGCTATTGTAACATCGGATATAGTAGAAACTCGATTAACCGGACTAATTGTTGTCAGGCATTCGGATATGAATGTATGAAGAAAAGTCGGTTTTGTGCTTATATGGAACATAATATTATATGTTTATATGAAAAAAGTAAAAAATACATATCAACGATAATTATCAATGTTTATTAATAAATCATTAAAGGAAACATTTTCTTAGATTATATAATATATATGTATGTACTAAAACTGTAGATTTAAACATGAATTATTACAATAATAAGTTTAATTTGGTTTAGGATATTTGGTAAATGTCATTTGACGTACGCCACTCTCAACAACACCACTCCCTTACGTTTTGACATTCTTTCATGTCCGGACTTGTCCGTAGTCCGGATAATCGCGAATCCGTATAACTGAGGGCCGGATAATCGAGTTTCTATTATACTACAAAAATTACATATTCCCGACGTTTCGGCTACTTTACAGCAACCGTGATCATTAAGACGAGATGTGAAAAGTAGCCGAAACGTCGGGAGTATGTAGTTTTTTATCAAAAATAAAGTCGCGTATGTAATATATCCGTAAAATATAAGTTTAATTTAAATTAATGACACTCTCGAAAACCTTATAACTTATAAATAGATAATATATTTTTATAAGTGCTGTGGCAAACGAACAGACGGTCTTATGATGGGCAGTAGTCACCATAGCAAAGGACTTCTAAAAAATAAAAGATAATGCGAATGCGTTGCCAATTTTGTTGTTGAGGAAAAAGGAAAGTTTGATAATAGGGAAAATGCAACCGTCTCTCTCACTCATCGGACGAAACGCAGCCATTAAAAGCTACTGCCGATCTTCTGTGAGAGGGTGGTACTTCCCTTCGAGCCAGCCCATGTTCGAGCTGTAGTAACTGACCACAGCTAGGCTCTACCAGCTCAATAATTCTTGTAACTATAGTAGGGGTTTTCAATAATATTCTTAACCTAAGTTTACATTGCTATAATACGTAGCGTTTCCCGTTTCTTATTCAATAACCTACGTTAATACTATAATGTATATTATATACTATTTATGAATAAAATACTGTTAACGCTGCGTGTGTAGTGATGTCGACTTGGACTAAGGATACAATAATAAAGGCAAGTGGGTGTTATAATAAAACTTTTACGACAAAAGTAAGTGAAATAAGATTTAAAAAATTAATATAACTAAAAGCGTCGAATAACTTGATTAACAGTCCCAGTTACCACAAACAACGTAATTACTTAATTTTGTGATTTGAATGTAAATGGTAATATAAATATTGCATGAGGCAACACTTCTTATATTCGGATGTCATAATGAAATCTTTTTAACATAAAACTATTTAATATGTAGGTACGTCTATGCTAGTGAGATCCAAGACTTATCAAGTATTCATTTACATGAAACTAATATTTTCGGATATTACTAGTAAATAGCGTTATTTTATTATTTTTAAAACTACATACTACAGAAGTTTATACCGCCTAAGATTAATTAATAATGATTTATTGCTGCAAAGTAATCGAAACGTTAGCACGTAGTTAACTTTTACGAATGCTAGTATTGAAACTCAAACTTAAATAACCTTATTCAATATAGAAGCATACACTTTCTTATTGATGGTCACTTGAGACACTACCACCGGTTCGGAAAACAAAATACCCTGACCTGACAAGAACCGGCAAAATTGTTCTAACATATACATGTGTTTGTGTGTGTGTGTGTGTGTGTGTGTGTGTGTGTGTGTGTGTGTGTGTGTGTGTGTGTGTGTGTGTGTGTGTGTGTATGTGTCTGTGTACCTGTTGCTGGTGATGCGGGCTCGCAGGGTGTGCGCTAGGTGCGAAGGGCGGCGGGAAGTAAGGCGGCTGGAAATCGGCGAGCGAGGGTTGAGCGCCGCGGAAGCCTCCGCCGCCCAAACCCAGCCCGCCGCCGCCCAGACGCTCCTGGTGACATACATTATATATTAATACAGATATCATAGACGAAACCTCTTTGATTTAAATGCTCTAGATATAGAAACGATCTATAACTATAGATACATGAGCTATAGAAAATGCTAAAATAGGAAGCTTTTTTGTCTTAATATTAGTATAAAATGATTCAATAAACAAAAGTAAGAAACGAAACTTCTCATCATTCAATGTATTCGTGCGTGTGTCGGGTCCATCGTTGTAGAGAGAGGAGCTTCAACAGTGACTGTGACTTGTGACGCAGGTGTAGGTTTAAGAGGCCCCTATCTAACGCGTTAAACCCTCACCTCCACTGTCCAAGCTCCTCTCTCTACCTAACCAAATTTGTTATTATTACATATTACGTAATCTAGGATGCTCATGTAAATTCATATATAACTTTCATAGGTTCTGAAGAATTATTTTCATTCTTATATTTCCTTTTAATAAATTTAAGACAAGTAGCGCATTACGATCATACCACTGGATATTTGTCAATAAAAATTAAGAGACTCTATTTCTTAGTCACTTGGACTTTATGAAAATGATCTCTTCTTGTAGGAAGTTAAGTCTAAAATGATTTCTATAACCGGGATGTATTTAGTAATGTGTTGTTTTGCGACCAGAAAAATCATCTTTTACATGTTTGTATGGTAATTAAATATTTATCAAACAATAAGGAGTTAATAAACTATGAAGTTACACACAAACAAATAAAATAATTTTTGAAAACATTGTTCACACATTTGAAAGTGTTACTAGTAAGCTTATTTATATATTATTGTTAAATAAATATAATTTAATGGCAACACTATATACGCACTTAAGACACATTATGCCAATGTCTGATTACTGATAGCAAAAGAAAAAGTACTTAAAAATATATTTATGCGTCATACTTGATATAATATCTTTTTTAATATAATTTAAAGAATGATATTTATTATAAATAGCCAACAGCGCTCAGTTGAGTTTCTCATTTAGTTTGATTATCGTTTAAAGAGTATTTCCTATACATATTATATAAAACATTGTATAATAATCTCAGTAATTAGTCCATTAAAATATAATAACTGTATTATAATTATACGAAGTCAATTATCTCAATTATTCGAACGTTTCAAATAACGTCAGTTTCTTTTGTATTACTAAATGAAACGTCAAGTTGTGTTCCGATAGAGCTAATTATGAATATAATTATAACCTATTAATGTATTATAGTTATAAAAGAATAGAAATATAAGTCGAATTGGTTTGAAAATATTTTTATGTATGTAGTTTAAAAAATATATGACGTTGACAGTTGACAGTTATTAGCCCGCCATTTTGATTGTTTTGAAATAAAATATTGTATTAAATTGTTTTTAGGTTGAAGATATTAATTAATTAATTAATTATTTTAATTCTTTGTAATTATTACAGTTTTTACATTAAATTTGTGGTTTGTGTAATAGATTACACGTACTTCAAGTTTGTATTCACGAACGTACTAAGCGTTTTCCATTTGTCATTCAGTAACGTAAACTAATACTATAATTTGAGTACATTTATTAATAAACAGCTAAGTTTAACGCTTAATACGTAGTGTCACTATTGAAACAAGAGGAACAGGAGTAAGCATTAGTATTTCACACGAGTTTGCTTACAGTTTGCACAAATTCAATCAATTTCAGGTATTTCCTCGACGTACCATATTTTCACGTGCTTAGTTTTGTAAATGAAAAACTGAATAGTTTGCGTTTTCGATAATACACACTTATGGTAACTACCATATACAAATGAACAAAAAAATCTATTGAAAGACTAAGAATATTTAAACCGTAATTTCCATATATAAATAAATTTATACTTTAAAGGATATTAATATTATCTAGAAGACTTAGCTATAATATACATATTATATATCTTCTTCTTCTACCTGGCAATTTTCCAGCTTTAGCCAGGGTCTGCCTTACATGTTTTGAATAGTTTTGGCTAATAGTTTTTTACGACCGGCCGCCTGCCTGACATCAACCCTCTATTGGGAATCAGCATTAATCAGTGATGTCTAAATACTCTTAGAAAGTACATATGACTCGGAAAAATCACATTGACACTTGCCAGGATCGAACCCGCGCGCTCGTGCATGAGAGGCGGTCCTTTTAACCACTAGGCCACCACTGTCTAACATATATATTATGTGTCTTTGTCTATGAATATGATAAATTAATTCGATATTACTCCCAATATATTGTTGTAATAGTTAATTTTCTTTTAATATGAAGCCTGTTATAATTTGACCACCACACGCGATATGCATATTATATTTCTTTTATCTTATTACATACTTATTTGTCAATTAATTTGAACGCAATTATATTAGTACGTTTGATTTTATACCGGCTGATATATTGAGAAATAGTGTTAGGTATAATTTTAATTAAGTATTTTATATTGGAAAAGAAGTATGGGGATTGATTTAGTATGACGTTAATTATAAAAGAGGATTTAAAGGCATTATACGATATATGGTTAATCATTTGTAATGTTAGGCTGGATCTACACGATACGAGTATATGTTTAATTATGTGTACAAACTTAATGTTTGAGAACACAGCGCCTGTGCAGACTTATTATAGTCTCAATATTGAATTACTCAAAATGTGTAAAATATATATTTTTTTGTCTTTTTAAGATACGCAGACATGCGCGATAACTATTGGCTTAGGTTCAGACTTTTGTTTGCAATGACCCATAGATTAAATTCTATACATAATACAAGTATAATATATTTAGTTGGTATCGTGTGTACCTACCATTATAGCTAGATGACAGTTTGAATACCCTGTGATCTAACAATCTCTAAACAAATCTAGATGAAATTCGTCTCAGAGATAAATTATAGAGTAGGAAAAGCAGTAATCTACGGAATGTACATATGTATGTACCCTAATGCTTGAAAGATATAAAAAATGTTTCTTTTACATATATAATGATTTATAAATACTAATATAGTAAAATAACTATAACAAAAAAAAACAGTATATGTTTCAGTCTTTATGATTTTAAGCAGAAAAAAATTTACTATATTTATTCATTATTATTATTAAATTAGAAAAAATTTTTTCCTATTTTCTACAATAGAAAAACAATCTTCTATTTTGTTTTTAAGGTTGAATTTAATTTAACAAACTGATATTCATTTCGGATAAAATTCTCAAATATCACTGACTAACATGTTTACGTTACTGATTAGTAAGCTTAGTGCTTACCACAAGTTATTTACATCAAACGGATAGTTAATAGTTTTTCATTCTTATACCTAATTCGATGTCACATGTAAAGATTTAATAATGCTAAGAATTTCGCTAGTTTTCATTCAAACAAAACAAAAATACGAATATATTCGGATTACTTCGTGTTTTTTTTATTATTTTAAACTTTATACTCCCGACGTTTCGGTTACTTTACAGCAACCGTCATCACATCGAGATGGAAATGTCTTTAATGTCAAAATATTAGTTTTATTTAATTACACAGATTTATTGATGGTGTTACGTACGCGCTACATTAAAAATAAATGAACAACGCCAGGCAACATCGTTGTATGGATAAAATATATAACTCTTGACGCCGCTGACTCCGCGGAACGAACACCAAGCGTGTGAACCAGAAGATTCCTGATACACACAAGCTATGGAATGGTATTGCTATCATAACATCGGGACAATCATGTAGTCTTAGGTGTAGGTTATAAGTTTTAATATGTAATTCTTATTATAATATACATATATGTATATAATATATACATATATGTATATATAAGTAATACGTCAGTGGTGGCCTAGTGGTTAAAAGGCCCGCCACTCAGGCATGAGAGCGCGGGGTATATTAGAAGACCCGGCGAACTTCGTATCGCCCTATAATAAAGAAATATCTGTTACGTTTTTTTATTTATATAATTTTGGAGTTTACCTATAAATCTCCGTGTTTTGAAGTGAGACAGAATGATTGACATATTAGCTAGTTGTCAAATCTAATGTCAAAAAAAACGTTTGTATCAACAACTACTAATAAATTAAAAATTAATTAAAAAAACATTGTCCAGCGGACAAAGTTGTGAATCTAAAACATTCCCAGATATCCTTGAACACACACAAAAAATTTCATCACAATCGGTCCAGTCGTTTGAGAGAAGTTCAGTGACATACACACTCACAGAAGAATTATATATATAAAGATGTAAGTTTTTTGTTTTTCCTGGAACCTCCGGTTGTCCCTATATAATTTAAATGTCTATTTGTTTCAAACCGGTAGTAAGTGTATTGATTTACTAATATTTTTTTGCGCAACGCTACCGGATGTGGTTTAAACTAAACGTAGCGACCTCATGCGGTTTGAACTTAATTAATTTGACGTGTTATAAGTCACTTTTTGCCGCCTGTAGGTCGCCATGATGGATTTATCAATGATAAAATATTATATGCATTGTAATTATTGAAATGACTTATATATTTGAAAGTATTTATTTCTACATATAAATTAATATAAGACTGTATTTTGTTATGGAATCAAAGTATTTATAGAGGATATATATATATGTATTTAAGAAACTAAATTCATATGAGATGTCTCACTTACGAAACTTAGTTGTGACAATAATATTCCG
Source organism: Danaus chrysippus (assembly GCA_916720795.1). Taxonomy (NCBI): domain Eukaryota; kingdom Metazoa; phylum Arthropoda; class Insecta; order Lepidoptera; family Nymphalidae; genus Danaus; species Danaus chrysippus. Next base: position 4,555,060 of record CAKASE010000066.1, on the reverse strand, counting down.
ATACATTAATCATTTTCATGACGAATTGATTTCATTTTAATAATGGTTTATAAAATGAGAAAAAATTACCTAAAGTCAATTGAAAATTGAAATTATAGTATGTTAAGCACAAAATACCGTAGGGGTATGGTTGAAAAGTGGTGGAAAGATAGCCTAGAATGATAGACGGACATAGGATATTTAATTCTGTTCGATCGAAAAAGACCGCGAATGAAGTCGCGGGCAGAAACTAGTTATCTATGAACTTATTAGTTAGTCTAATAAAACGGAGCTTCCGTTCTCAAAACGTTTTGAAATCAGTCCACAATGAACAGCGGTAGAACAAGTATGTAATGTATTGATAAATTACATTAAATTAACGTTCCAAAAACATAATTTCGTAACTGGTATGTAAGATTTATGTTGCTCTAATAAAAACGTGAAATTCATTGACACATATTGTAATAGATATTTCAATTACTTTCATATTCATAAAATGTACTGACGAAACATGTTTGGGTTAGAGATTTAAACTTACTACAAGTTTCTGTGCAAACGTAAGACTGATGGTTAAGAGTTAATACGCATATGTATTAAAGAAATACTAGAAACTAGAAAGTTAGTCAGTGGTGGCCTAGTGGTTAAAAAAGGCACACCTCTCATGCACGAAGGTGCGGGTTCGATCCTGGCCCTGGCAAGTATCAATGTGATTTTTCTGAATTAAATGTACTTTTTAAAAGTATTTAGACATCACTGATTAATGCATTCCCAAAGAGGGTTGATGTCAGGCAGGCGGCCGGTCGTAAAAAAAATTAGCCAAAACTATTCATAACATGTAAGGCAGACCCTGGCTATAATTGGAAAATTGCCAGATAGAAGAAGACCAAAAACTAGATTCTTTAAAGTATATTTCAGCTTGTGTTAATTTTATAAAAGCTTCTATTTTTACTTGTTATACGATATTTTGTATACAATAAGTAAAAAAAAGTACAGAAATAAATTACGTTTATATTGCTCTAGTGTTGTAACGTTTCAAAATATCGATAATCGATATATTCGATATACAGTTTAAATCAATCAATCATATTACATTGGTATGCAGCTATTACAATGAAATGTAACTAGTCTCATTAACATATGAGATAGAGACGAAACCTCTCATCATTCAATGTATTCGTGCGTGTGTCGGGTCCATCGTTGTAGAGAGAGGAGCTTCAACAGTGACTGTGACTTGTGACCCAGGTGTAGGTTTAAGGGACCCTATCTAACGCGTTAAACACTCACCTCCACTGTCCAAGCTCCTCTCTCTACCAAATATGAAAAGAACCTACTAGGGCTGCCTTCGAAGTACGTTTCAAGAATGAATTAATGTGAGTTCTGGACAAAAATCATAAATAAGCAACAAGTTATAAAAATCTATTAACTTAATGATAGTTCAGAATTAAGTCTCCAACAATACATATAATAATATTTCAATTATGATATATTATTTTTATTTGTCACAATGACATATTTTTTATCTGTAATTTTATTATTACGCGCCAAATTAATTTTGTGAATATGACACGAGGAATTTCTGTACGTCAAATTAGCCGATATATTCTTACTTAATGGAAAAAAAAAACAAAATTATTTTATTTTCTTTAATGATCTAAGTAAAATGGCATATTTATATATAAAGTACGTAAATGATATGATTATTTGTTAAATATTACGGAAGAAAATGACGACAGAAATTTTTTAAGATATTTTAAAGTAATTTCTACAAACATGTCTTTACATCACTCTAAATAATAAAAGAAATTTACGAACTAATTTAGTTTAAAAAAAGATTTATATCTTTATATAATTATTTAAATAAATCAACGGAAACTGTGAATGATTTATTAAAGACTTTATTCATCTGATCAAAGAGGTCTAGCCGATATTAAAACATTTTACACTGTGACGGAAATACTCATTAAAAAAACCTGTATCACGGAATGACAATAAAATGTACAGATAATATTATGAATAATTCATATATAATATAACAAATATAATTATCAAAATTTACTACAACGATTAATTAATTAATTAATATATATAAATAGTTAATTTCTTTCCCAAATAGGGTTGATGTCAGGCAGGCGCGCGTAAAAACAATTAGCCCTGGCTAAAGCTGGGAAATTGCCAGGTAGAAGAAGAAGTTAAATTAATTTCTATCTTACCTGGATCTCTATCACGCTTGATAAATCTACGTACGCCAGCTCTGTGTCGATGTCTTCAATATAATAACACTAGTTATGTGAAAATCGATAAAATATTTATATATATTTTAAAACATTAACTGGCAATCACTATAAACTCCGGCTGCCTCGGTAGGCTATTACACACAAATTGCTTTAACCTGTATCGAATCAAACTAACCGATACAAATTCATTGAATAATCTCCGTAATTATATAAACACGTGTGCTCTAAATATAAATTAATTTATTTTTTCATCGAACATCGATAAAAGCAATCAACGTGGCGCAACACTATTCTTTATTAGTTATGCAAATAACTCCATAAAATACGTTCATACCAGATTGATATGTTTGTTATAATAAAAAAAACTATTATATTGAGAACTATAAAAAATAAAGAATTCTGATTAATAATAATTGTTTTTCAATTATATTGTAATTAATATTTTACTAGTTATATGAAAATACCGTTATTACGAAGATCTTTAAACCGCCTTTCTAGTAACTAGAAACTTAAAAATTGATTGATATATACGAATTTAAACTAATTTATTATTAAAATTTAACTGATTTTAGTTAGAATATGAGTTATTTTATAGTTTTCAACGTATTTTTGGTTAAATTCGCGTATTTTATTACGTGTGCTCTTCGTCAGCGACCTTGTGGCCGCGCCGCGTGTTTCAGACTGCCGAGGGCGTTGTTGTAAGCTACTACGTGAACTAGAAACCCTTCATTCACGACTTGTAAATTATACGAGACTACTTACTATATGTATATATATATTGATTATAAGTAATTATGTATAAGAAATAATTAAAGAAATTAATTAAATTTACGTTTTATTAGTGTGAAGTAATAATTTATAATGATAAGTATTATTGTTTTTTTTTTTTAGAAATAGTCAAGAAATGATCAAATATTTTACATTTCTATTTAATATAATTGCGTTGTTTATACAATATTACTGTTAAATATAAAATTACTCATAGAAAGCGTTTATTTTTGTTTATTTAATAATTTAGTTTCGAGTTTAATTTGATTCTAGTTGTTATCGAGAACACATAGTAATAATAAACCCCGCCCTGAGGCGATAACTAATTAGTTGGTACGTGCGATTGGTGATCACTGGACTGTAGATTATTTGTATTGTATTATATATAACATTTTACACCTTATTACAATGGAATAAAGACGTTATTATTATTTAAAATTAATATAAATACATATAATTTTATATCGATTAAATCACTGAATCTCGAACGTATGATTAAAATTATATAAAAAAATATATATTATTAAAAAGTATAGTAAAAAAAAAATCAGTTTTTACATATGGCAACACCGAAAAAGATGGAGTAAGTAATTATTTCCTAATTCATTCACTTTTGTTCAATATCCGTTAGTCAGTCACCCTTCTGTATGCATTCCGCCCGAGGCTATTGGCGGAATACATATTAACATTATATACGGAACGGAAAGGGATAGAATCGATAACTATATGACAGATCCTATGTATAGGGACAGATTAATATAAAGAGGTTTTATATGTTGTAGGTTAGACCTGAATTAAAATGTCTTTACTTATTCAAATATCACTTAATAACTAATTATTCTATCAATTAATTCAAAAACTATTTATTTGTGAAGTCACTAAACATGTATGTAACGTGAGAGAGTTATAGTTTTGATTCCTATTACAATAATAAAATGAGCCAAGTGAATTTTCATATTAGACTTGTGAATTTAAGTACATAATACTTATATTTGTTTAACGCGAAACAACGAAAAAAATTACGGTTACAAGTGTTATAAAAAGATTTTAACATTGATAAAAAAATCGATAAATAATAAAATAAAAAAAGTGAACAAAATTTATTGCTACAGAAGTGTTTTTGAATAAAGAACGCGCCAATTTGTCAAGTTCGCCTCGGGCAAGATGGCGGGGTGCCATTGCTGGTTCCTCATTCGGAAATATGTATTCTATTTGTCTAATCATATTCCGAACTAAAAGCTAGCACAATTGTAACTTGAAATTAATTTATTAAAATAATAAATGCATAAGTATTTCTTATTCTGGTAAAAGGTCGGACATAAAAAGAGATTTGTACATGATAATTGAATCCCGGTTAAGAAAGTTTATTGCTTAAACATAAAAATTCCTTGGTTTGTATAAGGAAGTATTTAACTTACTCGTATTTCGGATATGGTTGGACAAAACGCTTTCCAAATCAATGTATTTTTTTATATGGCAACAAAGAAAACAACAAAACGAAGTTCAATAAGAATTTTTATTGCCATAATAAAAAAAATCTAAATTAAACATTTAAATTAATTTGTGTTAATTGAATTAATTTCTTCTATAATTTAATTATATTGCTTTTCTTTTGTTAAGTGAAAGTTATCTTTCTGACTATCTAAGGTTATGTATTTTAGGTCCTTGGGTCACTGGGATAATCGTGCACGCACATTTTAGGATATTTGATTGTGATTACAATTATTTAATCTATATTAAGATTAAATACATATACATTAATACCAATGTAATTTTTCCGAGTCATATGTACTTTCTAAGAGTATTTAGACACCACTGACAGATAAAGGAAGACATCGTGAGGAAACCTGGACTTATAGTTTCACAATTATAAGTTTGAAATCACCAACCCGTCTTGAGCAAGCGTGGTGATTAATACTCAAACCTTCATGTTCGAAGAGGCTTAGCAGTGGGCTCTGATAGGCTGATGACGACATTAATGAAATCCTTATTAATTTTTTCTTAACAAAACTCATATATATACTCTTATAATAATATTAATTCAATAAAACATCACACACCTTTTTAAATTACAAAGATATAAGATAATGAGCACCGTTATAATGAAAATTGAATCTCGCACGATACAATCTTATATTAGCTATATTTATAATTATAAATTTAGTTCTCATCTTGAACAGTTTTTTGACAGGCGCGATGTGACAGGTGCTTTTATACTCTGTGGCAAAGGTCAGAGTTCAAAACCCCACGAACTCAAGCTACCGATGAAGAATAAAAAAACCATATTATTTAAACCATCGACAATGCTACCAATCATCGCTATATAAACTCTTTGCTGTTTAATTATATTCCTTTTCAGTTCGAAATTTAAATTAAAAAAAAAAAAACTTTTATAATACAATTTCAGTTGGTTATAAAAATAGTTTAACATAAATGGAGACATAAAAATATTTTAATACCTTGATAACATACGGAGATTAATATGTTGATTGCAAAAACAGTTTAATTATAAAAAGAAAGCACAAAGGACGGCGTGCACCGTTACGTTCTTGGAAATGATTGATTCTGGCCATTGTGGTCGGACTAGTGGCGGCCATATTGGATTTGATTAAATACTTAGTTATTGCCGTACTATATTTATATTGGCTTTGAAATATATGTTTTTATTTGAGTATATTGTTGAAAATAAAATATTATCGATTTTTTTTTTATTTGTGTGTCATTTAGAAAATGACAATTTATGTACGTTTCGGTAAATATGAAAATTTTATATAAACGATACCGGTTTACTAATATTATTAATAAATAAAGTATGTGATATTTTTTTATATAAAATTATCAATAATAAATTCAGTTTTTAGTTTAATTGTGATTTAATTTTACATTATTTTAAATAAACTCGATATTTTCTATCGTGTTTCCCAACACTATTACACTAGACGTTGATATTCGAATTGATACAAAATTGCCAAATAATATAGAATTCTATTACAATGTAATAAAACCTAGTTATATGTTGACCACAAGAGTCAAATTGAATTAGGTATGAATAAGAAAATGACTGATATCCAATAATAAAGTTATAAAATAGACTCGGAACAAAACTAACATTATATAGGAATTATATTTCTACAAACAAAACTATTAAAGAAAAAAATATAAGTACCAAGTAGGTTTTATATTTAATTAATCCGTTTTAAAAATGCAGGCACATTAAATAAAATCATCTCCTTTTTTTCTACGTAATAAAAAAAAACTTTCCTTATATGTAATTCGAATTACAAATTTGAAATTTCATAATTACGAACCAACCGCCGCACCCATGTAATATATTTAATACACAATTATATTTGATCCACAAAAGTTCTAAATCAGGTTTAGGTATTGAGTAATATCGACTTTCTACATCTATTACATGCAAATCTCACCTTTATATATCATTAAATTCAATAGATATTTGTTTTGTTTTTATTACGCGCCATAAGATCCCTTTTTGCTTGGCGGTGACGTAACTGGTGACGTCATCGAGTCATTAGTAAGCGAATTTGAACTCACTATTTACATCATAGAGTTTATATTTAATTGAATTGTTTATATATTAATTTCGTAGTGCTTTTTACTGATTTGTACAGCTTAAGCCATGTGTTTTCACTGTTCGTAATATCTTTAAACATTACACACAAATTTACATAGTAATAATTAATTATAAATAAAATTATCAATATTAAATATATAAAGAAAAATATATATTACATAACGTTTGATATATGAAAAAAAAAATTCCGCTCTATACATTTCTGTCCTTAATACAATTTATATTGACAATTACAATGGAGTAGTCATTGTGTTTCATATGTAAAATATTTCGCAAGATGACTTAAAGCAGGCTCAGTAGTACATTTGAATCTCAGTTCAATTCAATTTGTTCCGGGTTCGATTTCATTCTAATGCAATTGTTATTATAAGATTGTTTGAAAAAAAATCTATTTCTTATACTCAACAAGGTAAATGAAATTAATTTTAAACTATTACGCATTTACCAATAGTTCGGAGTGTAAGACTGAATATTTAAAGTTTCGAGTCTTTCATTCATATTAACTTGTTACAATATGATATAAGATTTTCGCGAGAATTCATTAAAATAAAACTAATATTTTTAGATTACTACGAATTTTTTATTATTTTAACTACATACTGCCGACGTTTCTGTTACTTTACAGCAACCGTGATCACGGACAGACGAGATGAGAACAGTCTTGAATATATACAATTATGAATTAATGTTATTCCGACATTGTGAATTACTATAAAGGATTCTACCAGTAGTTTAGTTATATACTTATATATTAGATAGAACCTTAAACCTACACCTGGTCACAAGTCCCAGTCACTGTTGAAGCTCCTCTCTACAACGATGGACCCGACACACGCACGAATACATTGAATACTAAGAAATTTCATCTTTTGTCTCTATATAGATAATATTATATCAAAAATATACAAATTATTATAATTTTTAATACATTAGCGTCGTAATAAACTTGTATCGTATTCAGACGGTCGATATATCAAACGAAAACAATAGACAGCATCACCATAACTTTATATTATAACAAGTTTTCATCTTACTACATACGGAGAGTTAAAAGTTTTCATTCATAATTATTCTCATATTACAGTAAGTTAATTTTTAAGAAACACAGATGGCGCTGTCATTAATTACTAAAACTTACTTTTTAATCACACTTAATTTCTTTCACTGTCAATCAATTACGTATAAAAACAGACGAAGTCGCGAGTAAGAACTAGTATGTTATATAAATTATTTTCGGCAGTGCAGATAGTAATTTGAAAATATAAGCGTGGGCGCTTGTAGTGAGAGCTCTTTGGTAACTTGCTAGCTAAGTGTGTCGCGACAAGTGATACGGAGTACTTTACATATTAAATATATGACGAATTTCATCATTAGAAGAATATAGACTATATATATATATATATATATATATATATATATATATATATATATATGTGTATATATATATATATATATATGTAAGTATCATTCCAGTAGAATCTAAAGTAGAATTTTATTAAGGCTTTACAATCTTGTACTGATGTATGTATTATAAAATATATTATTACTAGCTGCGCCCTGCGGATTTCCGGGATTTCTGGGATTTAAAGTAGCCTATGTATTATTCCTGGACGTCAGCTTCCTGTATACAAAATTTTATTAAAATCGCTTCAGCCGTTTGAGCGTGAAGAAGTAACAAACATACACACTCACAAACTTTCGCAATTATAATATTAGTAGGATAGCTGATAAACTTTGTCTAGATTTTTAAAACATAACCTTTCTCTTTCTTTCTTTCTCTCCCTCTCTCTCTCTCTTTATTGTATCCTCAATATATATATAATAAATCATAATAATAATTTTTCACATGTACTGGTTTAACACGAACGTGTGACACGGCCCGGGTACATTGAACTGTCACAAAAAACTCATAATATAAGGAAAAACCTGTCCCGTACAGAGGAAACTTGGGTGGAAGTTAAATACATTAATATATACAATGGTTTATTGTATTATATAATTTAAATAATACTGCTGATATAAAAAATACTAGAACAAATATTATATATATTATCGAAAGTAAATTCGCCGGCGTATATATGTATTATAAATATATACTAAAAATATTATGATTATTAATGTATAGAATATTTTGATCTAGAAATAGATGTAACAAAAGTACTATCTTTTTTAACCTTCTAGAAAGTTCTAGGCAAGTATTTGTCAGTCAAATTTTATATTAATTGATCTTATAAAAAAGTATAACTTATTATTTCTAATAATATACAGGAAAATTGTTAAAAAAATTAATTAAAAAGCTATTTTTTTTTTGACAATCCCGTCAACGGTCCACGATGACCCACTACAGTGGTTTAAAGTGAACGAGTTAACGAGTTAACTTAAATTACTGGTTAACTCAGATTTATGTTAAAAATAACAGGAAAGTTGATTAACTTAGTCTTGTAGATTTTTAAGTCATTCATCACATTAAAAAAATCTTAGAAATGAGATTAAATAAAAACCTACTAATATTATAAATGCGAAAGTAACTCTGTCTGTTTGTTACGCTTTCACGCCTAAACCACTGAACTGATTTTAATGAAATTTGGTACAGAGATGGAGTTGACCTTGAGAAAGAACATAGGATAGTTTTTATCCCAGACTTTTGAAAGGTTCTCTTGGAAACGCGATATAACCGAACTCCACGCGGGCGAAGAGCTAGTACTATGTATATAAAAAGACGGTGATAAGAAAAACCACGAAATAACATATGTATTTGTAAATGAATAATAAATTTTATTTAATTAATATTCCCATATAACATTTATTAAAATCATATTGAGCAATCAAAGTCACTCTAATCTGTATTCTGTTACAATGGATATGACAACCTTTAATGTCAGTGACGCTTGTCATGTCCGATTGTCACGAATTCGTGGCTCGATGTGTTAAGAATTATGTAATAAATTATATTAATATAAACTTATTTAATATAGAAGGCAGCCCTAGTAGGTTATTTTCAAATTTGGTTAAGAGAGGAGCTTGGACGGTGGAGGTGAGTGTATGACGTTAGATAGGGTCCCTTAAACCTACACCTGGGTCACAAGTCACAGTCACTGTTGAAGCTCCTCTCTACAAAGATGGACCCGACACACGCACAGTGAATACATTGAATGATGTAGTTTCGTCTCTATGTAATAGATAAGTAGCAATATATTATAAATTTAAATAGAATATAAATTTTAATAGTACTGTTATTTGAAGACATGTTTTTTTTTCTAAGCGTCTCTATTGTCATTGTATATGGCTAGTGTTCATTAATGTGTAGGTGGACATTTAATATATATTGATATATTAGATAAAGATTTCTTTTAACTAATATATATATATATATATATATATATATATATATATATATATATATATATATATATATATTATAAGTTAAAAATATACTCAACAAAATGGCGGGTAATTCATTAATTTTTTTTAATATCGATTAACTAAAATGTATCAAGTCAACTTGTAAACTGCTTTCTAAATTATATTACCGAATATAAGAGGTACAAAAATTGCGCGTAGGCTGAAACAAACTAGATTTGACATTAGAAATTTGCTTTTGACATAAAATTTATTATCTGTTACATGATTTAAAAAAAGAAATTTTATCCGTCTAATTACTTCAAATCGAGTTAAATTAAACCATTGAGGTTTTTTACTATGTATATACAGGGTGACTGGTGAATTACTATCAATATTTAAGGAGAATACTCGGTACATGATTCTCATTCGAATTGTGTAAAAAAAATAGGTACTTAATATTTGACCAAATTTCCGTATAAATAAATAAAGCGTGGACACGTTCCATGTGTTCCAAGTGTGGACGCGTGCGGCGGCGTAGTGTTGTATCAGCACGCGTGTGTGTGTGTATGCATACCTAATCTGTAGAGTGTTCATACGATGCGTAATTAATTACACAACTTTTGGTTAACTTTATTTAGAAGTTTATTAATATTTATGTTATATTAATTTTTATTTTGTCATATATGATCGTCAAATATCACGTCCTCAAGTATCGATAGTAATTCACCAGTCACCCTGTATATATTATCTTAATGTAAAAAATTATTAATATCTTGTTATCAGATATACAATCGGATATCGTTTTTAATGAACGTCATTTCCGTTCTAATTCACCAATGGCGGGTCAGATCGTTATCAGTAACGGAGCCTTATCACTACATCTGGCCGGTTACGAAATATTTGACAATCACTGGTAGAATACGCGGATGTCATTGTATTCTATACTAGCGTGTCTCTTTATTGTATGCTTCAGAAAATATTTTAATATTATGATTAAATATATATATCTATATATATAAATGAATTGCTGTTCGTTAGTCTCACTAAAACTCGAGAACGGCTGAACGGATTTATCTTATATTAGTCTTGAAATGTTCGTGGAGGTTCAGGGAAGGTTTAAAAACTGAAAAAATTTTATTCTTTTCCGGGAAAAAACTAAAAACAGCCCTTTCCTATTTCCCATACAAAAGTTTTTTGACATTTGACATGTCGCATTTCAGAATACGGCTAGTTATGGCTTAAAGGTAAACTCCAAGAAAATAAATAAAAATTATTTATTTAGTACGAGGTTTGTCGGATCAGCTAGTTCGAAATAATAATTTAAAATCAATTTAAGTACATTCAATACACAGTTAAGTTAAAACAATACATATATTTCTCAGCCGGCTGTATCAAAGTGCGACCTTTGCCTCCTCCTAATACGGCTCCTGTTCTATTATCTGTATCAGGTCATTACCGAGATTAGATGCTGGATAGTGTTATGGCTTTAGATAAATAATATTTACTCTGTATCGTCATATACGGCGCGTTCTTGTCATTATAGTAATCAATAAAGGAGGTTGGTTAGCAAAAAGTTTGTATATTTTTAAAATAAAGTTATATATTTTTTTAAATTTGAAAATAGAACATGATTAACTTTTAAGGAGTTTATATATCGTATATGATAACTTACTTTTTCGTCATTTCCGTTTCGATTATCTTCATGGTTATCATCCTCACTAATTCCAATCAATCCGACGTCCATTTGTCCGTTCATTTTATAATCTGTTACATGGTCCGGGTGTCGTAGCTCCAATCTTATTGTTTTATTGCTGTCTTTATCTAAACTTATATTTATATTACGTTTGATGTCTTTATTGTCTTTCATTTTTTCTTAATATCTATAATCATGGATGATTCTTGTAATTGATCACATTGTATGCTTAAGGTTATCTCGTCTTATTGTAAGTTTAACACAGCGTAAATCAGATATCATTATCTTACTATTTACAACTAACATATCATGACCCCCTATTGTTGTACAAACACCGTCCAAAATACTATAACCACAGCTCAACACATTCTGGACGGCTCATTGTTGAGCAATCGTGAACTTTTACACGATTATCGGTATTATATTTAGTATGAGAATTCTATTTTCGAATCGATTTAAGTCCAACACGGTCACGTTATAATAACTTCATTTGAAAACAAAACATTCGAAGTATAAAAACTTTTTAAAATCAATCACTGGCACTGGCACGATAGAAATAATGAAAAAAAAAAACAAAAAAATATTGTCAACTGTCATTAATAAAAATAAATAATCTGTCAAATAAGCGTTCCAAATTCAAATCTCCCGCGCAGCACGTGAGCGCGCGTCGCTCGAGGCTATCACATGGAGTGGGCGCGGAGACTCACAGACTGTACGCAGACGGGGATACGACAGTATGTAGGAAATAAACAGATTAAACATACAGGTTTAATGATATTATATAAAGGTAAATATATTTTTTATATATTTTCATAGAAATCTTGAAGATTATAATCTTCTATATATATAAAAATGGATTGCTGTTCCTTAGTCTCGCTAAAACTCGAGAACAGCTGAACGGATTTGTCTTATCTTAGTCTTGAAATGTTCGTGGAGGTTCAGGGAAGGTATAAAAGGTGAGAAAAATTGGAGTAATTGCCGGGAAAACCCTAAAACCAGCCCTTTTCTATTTCCCATACAAACGCTTTTTTTGACATTAGATTTGACAACTAACTAATATGTCAATAATTCTGTTTGATTGAAACAGGAAAAACCTGATTATTAATGGCCTCTAAGACGGAATAGAGTTCGCCTGGTCAGCTATACATATATTACATACTAATGACGAAACTAACGCGGACGAAGTCGCGGGCAAAAACTAGTTATACAAATAAAATATTTTCTTTAAGTTTTTTTACGATAAATAAAAATTCTATTTCTGACTGTCGTTTATTCCTATTTCTAAGGAATTATGTAAGAAAATATGTATTATATAATATATTATTTATCTGTATTTTTTACATATACTGTCCAAAGCACAAGAAAAGCTTGCTATCAGCGTGCGCGAAACCCTTTCATATTAAAATTCAAGTTTGATTGAAGCTTGCGTGTGTGTGTGTGTGTATGAACACAATATATATATGTGTGTGTAAATACATTTGGGACCTTGTAGAAGCTCCCGTTGATAGATTAATAATTTTAAGAAAGTTTGGGATAAAATCAAGTATTTTAATATTTATGAGTTAAAAATCAGTAAAGACTTTGACTCAATTGAGAAATGGTCTTTCATAAAACATTCGCTAGACATAATGTTACATAATAAGTATAACTACAGTTAAAATTAATTTATATAACTCAATATATTTAGGTGACCGTAATAAATAATTATTTCGTGGAATGTTATTTATTGAAAATCTTTATCGTGCGTGTTAAGAAATATTTTGCCAAGTATGAGAGTTACAGCTTAATTTTTTTAATTTATTGCCGTCATGCGTGCGAATTGTGCACAAAATATTCAGCCAATGTCAAAAAAAGTAAAATTATTCGAAATATTTGCTTTTCAATTTAAAACATTTTTATTTCACGAACGTAACTCTAAATTGCGATAAAAAGACTTCAACGAAGTGTATGACGCTCGACCAATTATTTTCTTCTGAAGAAGATATGTTAAAAATATGACTTTTTTGACTACTATATATATATTTTTCGAGAGGATGAAAGCTAATATATTTAGAAAGTCTGACAAACAAGGAACTGAACGACAACGTGGGCGGAGGTCAGACATATTGACATGTCAATTCTTTAAAGGTCAACGAATTTTTAGGACTTTAGTTTACCTTAAGACACTTGACACCTACACTGACAAAATACTAACGAAAACTTGACACTAACAGTTATAGTGGGCGTCTAAAGTATATGTTTTATTAAGACATAAAAATGAAAGCTTTCACAATAACATTGTAATAATTCTAATTTATGATTTTTATTGTCGGTACCTCATTTTGAACACACATCGCCATCTATATTCACAAAAAAACATTACGTGCAATGCCGCTCCACTTCTTATGAATTTTCAAAACGTGTCAAAGATGGCGCTTACGTAAATGAATTTAAATATGATAAAACGGAGTATATATAAAAAAAATTAAATTTAATGTTTAAAACAGAATATTTAATAATGGTAATTTTGGTAGTAATTTTTTATTTTATATTCAGTTAAGTATTAATACTAGTAGGTTTGAGAGGCACAAGTAGCGTCATCTAGCGGCGGGTAGTCGAACCTCAGTAAGCACGTTTCGTATAAACTCACCCAGGTGGCATTACTGTCGTTAGACACAGTTTGAAAAGCAGGCACACAACGAAAGGTCATTTTCTTCAGAGTATTTTCTTATTTCGGTCATCAATTAGATTTCTTCTTGCAGCTTACCTTAAATAATAAAGTGGAAAATAAATAGATTAATTATATTGAGCTAACTATATAAATAATAGGATTATGATGAAAAAATAATAAACATAAAAATGGCTAACAATTTATATTTAAAAAAATATTTACCAACGAAATAGTTAGTTTTGAAAGAAGGTTCATATAAGTATAGGATGACTTTCAAATACAAAACTAATATTTTAAACATTATGATAGTATGTAATCTTCGAAATAGATAAATGACAGATGATCGTAGCTTTATACTAGAATGAGTAACAAATTACAATATATAATATATATCAAAATCTTCCTCTAGACGTGCAATTAAGCTAAATAATAAATAATAGTTTTTAAGCGTCAAGTGTGATCTATAGATCGGTCGAGATGTTCTCTGAAGGCTCTATTGACGACTTAATTGCTACTTATTAGCAGCTGAGCGATGGACGTTCCCGGGATTTTTTTTGATTTGACTATTATTAAACCAGTTTTTGGGGCTCCACTGACAAGTGCTCTAAATATTATCCCTTATATTTTCTACTCTTCATTCCCAAAATTAACTAAATTTAATTCAGTATTAAGAAACATTTCATTATAACTTTTATATTTCTTTTTTTAATGGTTAAATTGAAATAAATCAAAACGCAATTTTCCTACTTCCATCGCCAACAGATGGCGCTGCTCTATAATTATTTATTGACAGTTATTTCAAAGATAGAAAAAAACAAGTCGAAGCACAGATAATGGTAAGATTTCTAGGCATTCCAGCCCGTGCCATGCCTCGGGCGGTCTCTGGCGAGGTTTATGTTATTTAAAATTTAAACCTTATTATATAAAGTTAAGACTCATTTTAGAATATATAATAGGTTTATTTTTCGGTTCCCGCGTCTTGTACGTTTCATTGTTCATGATTAACGAGTTATTCGCCATAATATATTTTTTGTTTGATTGTTTTTAATGAAAGTTACTGTTATAATACAATTTTTAAACACGTGTCCATTGATGTGTCCGTTAAAAACAATTATATTACATGAATGAGACGACGTATAACTATTTAATAAATTCCAAACTTAACTAACGAAATTCTTCAAACGAGAATCTTAACAATTAATGTTAAAAACGGAAGTCAATGAGCGTTCTTTTTTTTAATTTAAAAAGGATCTTCGGTATGATCATAGATGTGAATATGACTTTTATTTTCGTAGTTATAAAGTATGTTTTTGTTGGTACACTCGTTGTATATTCAAGTTGGTAGCTCCGTCCATCTCAACATTCCTTTCCCGCCCTCTTTTTCGTATTAAATTGCCAGCGATTTGTTTTTATTTTTCAAATGTAATGACGTGTTTTGGTTTATCATAAAACAGTAACAAATTTTTAATATCTTTCATATTAGATACAAAAGATATTTTCTTTACAATTATATATATTGTTCTGTTAAATTATATCTTTGTAGGACTCCAGACACAAAATAAATATTTATCATAATAAGAAAATAATGAAATGTAAAAACGATTTCGGATTCTTTTTCTCAAACTTCAAAGAAACGAGAAAGATTTCACAAAAACATTATTGTAATAATTGAATTCGTTCTAACTTTGTATGTTTTTGTTAATTTAAATTATTTTAATTTTTATAAACATATATTTTTTTATAAAAATTAGAGAAATTACATATTTTACTTAGTAAGCTATTTCACTCAATAAATCTTATCTGTGTCGACATTTCAATTTGAAGTATTATTGTCACTTCCCGCCATTCGCCAATATTGTATGTAATATTTTCAGTAATACCGTAATTTATTTTCTACTAGCTTTCCGCCCGCAGCTTCACCCGCGTGGAGTTCGGTTATATCGCGTTTCCAAGAGAACCTTTCAAAAGTCTGGGATAAAAACTATCCTATGTTCTTTTACAAGCTCAACTCTATGTCTGTACCAAATTTCATTAAAATCAGTTCAGTGGTTTAGGCGTGAAAGCGTAATGGATAGACAGACAGAGTTACATTCGCATTTATAATATTAAGTACTGATAATCTATTAAATTTTTTGCATTAGTTTTGTAAATAACATTCAATATTAATGTATTTAGTGTATTTTTTAAGTTCTTTGGCTGTATGTAATAAACCAACGCTGTGTTTAATTAAAAATATATCAATAAATGTCACAATGGCTGACAGTAGTCAGTTTTACTTCATTGTTACTGTATTATAAAGAATTAGATGTAATATATTTACTTATTTCTATATTTAATAATATTATATTCTATTTAATAATACTCTTAAAGATATTAACTTTAAATTTCAACATGAAGGGATTGCTTTTAAGCATCAAGACGCGGGCGTGGTCGTGTGATGGATGCGGTGTTTGACAAGCGTTTTACTAGTGACAGGCGATTATTAACTTTATATACATAGATATAAGGTTCATTCATAGTTTTAGATACAAGTTAAATGGAAAATAGAAAATATCTTTCGCCTGTTTCGTTGTTTAAACGATTTAGTTTTGAGTATATCGATGAGCTTGAGATATTTTAATTTAACTTAAGATACGAGTAGTTATACTGTTTTGGTAATTTTATTGAAGGAATAATTCATTGGGTGTACGTTAGTTTGTCAATAAACATCCTTTTGCTACAAATCAAAACTTTACTATGGATAATACGCGTCTAACGATTCTAAAAAGTCAATAAAAAGCATACATAAATCTAAGTTGAAATTATGTTACAATCAAACATTCATAAAAATACATCGATATCGTCCATTATAATTTGAGAGCATCCAAAATTAAATTGGTTTACAAATATTTCCATTCCACCTCAGACATAAGCTACCGTATAATCGATGAAGTCGGGAATTTAAAACTAATTACGGAATACGTGAGTTCACCGCGTTACGGCGAGGCGGGACGGCTCGTGCGCCGCTCACGACCGACGCCGCGGCCCTACTGACCACGGAACACTGAACATTGAATATGAACCATATTTGAATTTAGAATTATTGCACATTGACATACAGCCAATGTTATAAAAAGAGTTCTTATATATTATTTGACATAAAAAATTATTTTGTTTTAAAAAAATTTAAAACTATTGAAATGTGTTTAATTTGCATTTATTTTAAAGTAAATATGACGTAACTAACTGTATCGTATGATTCAAGATGTAACCTCTTTGAAACTATTAAAGGATTTTAACAAAAACCAAATAGATTTAAGAACCGTAGGGACTTAGTCAGGTTATTAACATAATTGATGGTTTTAAATCAAGAGGTGTCATGGTTTCCGGTGCTTAGAAAAAAAATAAAATGAAAGAGTTTAAAAACGTCAATTTTGATATACGAGTGCGTAATAAGAATGATGTTCGGTGTGTTTTTTAATTAGAAATTCTATTTATAATAAATTTTATGTTTAAAAAATTAAAATTATAAATGAGAATGATCTCGTTAGGAATCTCGACTGTATAAATTCGTTCACGAAATTCGTATTAAAGAAACGTGTTCGAAATTTGAAACATTTAAATTGCAGGTCGGCGCTACCGTGCGGTGCGTTCACAAATAACATGGCGAGTTATTATTCCGTTCCGTTTTCCCGAACACAGAAATATTCTATCCTAATTCGTGAGAGCTGAAATTTTATGCGTGAGAAGATTTCTTTTAGAATTTAGGACGATCGTAAGTATAGGATAAATGTGGGATTAGCTAATTTACTTAATACCTACTTCTGAATGTTCCACGAATGCTAACCTACGATTTGAAGTCATATAATTATTGATAATTCCATTGTGAAAAAGATTTTGTACATCAAGAAAATGTCATTAAATAAGAGGGAGCGGGAAATAAATTAAATTGAGATGATTCCAAACCTCCACGGATGCTCGAACACGCTGCGAGGTCGCGCTTTAAAAAAAACAACGTCAACGGAACTGTCAGTGAGAGACCGGGGATGAAAAATGTTGCCAACATAAAAAAATAAATAAAAAAGAAAAAAAAGCATTCATTCATAACACCGGCCAGTAACATTTAGAAATTAGTTTATTTTAATTAGTTGTTATAATTATTGTTAGGTTGTCAGACATGACAATATATTTTATTGTGTACCATGATTTATATACTAGTTGCTGAGTTATTTGAATTTTAATTTATATATATATTTTAATGGATACCCGGTTGAATGGTGTTCTAATTAGGAAAACAATATGAATAATGTTAGATATAAATTCCGTTTATGGTCCAGTGAGGATACAATGGATTCGGTTGTAACAAATTGCTTTTATAAATATATGATGTGAAAAATGGCGGCTGTCATTAAGTAATACAAACATTGTGTAAAGATACTATACTGTTGTAATGTAGAGCAGTTGATTTAGGCATAGAATATAAAAAATACAGATTATAAAATACTAACTACTGTTGTTGTTCTATTAAAATATAAAACTAGGTGAATTACATACTGGAATGATTTCATTGAGTAATTTTATGTGTATTATTATTTGTTCATAGATAACAATTAATATTATTTTATATTAGTTTATTCCTAAAGAATTCCATTATTACAAAAAAATTAAGACATATTTTTTCTCATAAATTTGTTATAGATAAAACAGAAACAATGCCAATATAAAACGGACAATTTTTTTTAATAACAACATATTCTTAAAGTAACTCTATTTATATCATTCCTTTTTTAATTCATATTTTTACACTGGTAACATTTTCTATTAACAACTCACAATACAATATTAAATGCAATTTTAAATTGATATTCATAATGTGTTTAAATTAACAATCCTATCCCGAATGAGTTTATTATGATGACGCTGGCCGCTGGGCGTGGCGGCCGGCGGACGACTGTCATACGATTTATAACAAAGGTAACGTTTATAATAACAAAACTGATATTAATAATTTATTTATAAACTAAAACAAAAACAAAAAAAAAGCATTTTAATTATCATCAAAATACGATATTGCATTTCTATGTCATCAACCCGCACAGCGCTGGCAGCGCTGCCGTTCCAAATTCAAAAATTTCGAAATTAATGGCCCATTTGACAGCAGCTATATTGTGCCGGCTAATTTTAATCCTATCAAGCGATGACAGCGGCTTAATGGGATGGCCGGTTGTTTTAAAGTAATAAGCCGTTCCATTTTGTGTATCGGTGATTTTTATTTAACGCTAAGGACAGGTGCTATTGTGACTGGCTGGGGTTTTATTTGAATTTGGAATAAAACCTCCTTCATTCATTGTATTATCAAAAGAGGTTTTATGTTTAAGGTTTTGTGATTATAATTCGGTTGAGGAAGCTTTGTGAGTGGAATTTTGCGTTGTATTGTATTAGATCTGTTTTATTCTATTAGATTAATTTTAAAAATTATTTATTTTTGAAAATTGTACCTATAAATAGTGACGTCATACTAATTATCAAAGTAATGGAACGTTATAATACACATTTATGAGGCATCGATTCTAGTAAGAATAAAATTAGTTTTTCTTAACATAATACTTTGCGTTATGAAGAGGTTTTTTTATTTAATTAAAATATTATAAGGACCTTTTTTATAACTCAGGTTTTTATTGATTTCACTATTTTAACAGCTTGGT
The DNA here is from genome assembly GCA_916720795.1 of Danaus chrysippus. Classification (NCBI taxonomy): domain Eukaryota; kingdom Metazoa; phylum Arthropoda; class Insecta; order Lepidoptera; family Nymphalidae; genus Danaus; species Danaus chrysippus. The sequence continues at coordinate 4,535,115 of CAKASE010000066.1, read as the reverse complement.
TAGTATTCTAGTTTAATTTTGTCGAAAAATAACTTAAATAGTAGATACGACTCAGTTGCGATTTTATTTCACTTAATATATGTTTAAAATAAATAAATATGTTTATATTGTATAGATTAACGTTAATACTGTAAGTATAGAATTAACGATTCGGTTTCTGTAGAACGTGAATAATTCATTCCTTATAATCGAATAATATTATGAATAATATTTAAATCACAATATTGAATGAATTAACGTTTTATTTTACTGTCACGCAAGGATTAATGTCGACGGAAACGGAACTAAAGATAATTTTTTTTATTTAGATTGTCTTAGATTTTCATTTAAATGTTTTGGTCTCATATTATTCTTATTTTAAATTATTTTTAAATATTGTACTATAATAAGATCATTATATTTAACAATTAAAATGATTTTATTCACAGACAAACGGTTTTTCTATAAGAAGTAAAATATATTGTTAATAGTATATTTATTATTTATAAATACAATATTAACTATATGTTATTTTTTATGAAACCGCATGTTTCATAGATTACCAACAGTTGAATTCCGTCGGCGTCTAAGTTTCAGAGGATTTAATAACTATTTCTTTTAACAAATAAAATATATAGAGATTATTTAGTAATATGTTTACTTTAAATATATAAACATATTTTTACATATCATTAAAATGCTGAGAAAGTAATGATTTAGATAAATATTATAATTTTGTGATTTTTTAAACATTATTTTTTTATATAAACAACTTATTTAATGTTAATTAAACATTTTTTTTTATATAAATTTTAAATAAATTCAAGTCATAATCAAATAATTTAAATTCTGTTATTATTTTTACATATCGAATCACAATATTTATGTTTCAATTAGATTTTATAACTAAATATAATGTATTAATATTAATTAAATTAACCAAATATATAATTTGATGTTTTTTTATTATATCATAATTGAAAATAAGAACGTAATACAAAACAATAAAATATAATATATTAAATATCCCACAGGAAATATAAATATAACATTGGCTGTATGTAAAAAAAGCTATATTTTTTTAATCTGTATTTTTTTCCATCTAAAGTTTTGTCTCAAGTGTAATCTGTTGGAGCAATAATTATGAACATCAAAGAAGGACGAGGGTCCGTAATTATACAGCCGACGTCTTGAAATAACTCGCACTTTACTATGTCGGATGTTTTACTTTATAAATTATATTATTTATTAATATATACAAATAAATATTATAAATATGATATATTTTTAATTTATTATCGATTATATTAAATATTAAATATATTTAAATTTCTTAATAAAAAACTAAGTATTTTGATTAATCTATAAGTATATGTTATAAGGTTTCCTTGTATTATATGTATGTATGTATGTATGTTCCACAATATAACAGTTCATACCTCACGATGGCACTGCATGTAAACGTTCATTTTACAATAAGGCAGACATATCACAGTTACACACACTCTATATATATATATAGTACTATCGTATATTATTTTTTTTTATAAAAACCGCCCACGGCGTTTATCAGACTGTATCCGTAACGACCATCCCGGGGGCTTATCGGAAAACGACTGCAGGCTAAAAGGCTTTAGCTGGGGGCGAAGTCTGCGCGCTCCGCCCCGGGCGAAGCCCATTGGATGTCGGGCTCCCGATGTAGCACCAGCTCGTACTATTGGCTGTGGGGGCTTGTGGCGTTTTAAACGCGCGTTTATCAGACGCTATTAATTGTGAAGCGTTGTCGGGTTAAGTGTATGTTCAATGTGATTTGATATTTTGATAGTCTGTGACTTGTTCTGGGTGTTAGTTTGACGTTGGCTGTATGAGACGGACTGTCGCCTGGTTTATAGAAAAATATATCGTGTTAGTTGATTGATATAATGATTATTATAAAAGATTATTATGTGGATATTTTATCCTATAGTTCATAATTTTGGTACTGTTTCTGTGAATCATAATAATATACATTTTTAAGTTTCAAATATATTTTTTTAATATCTTTTACATATAAGTGGGACTTATCCAATTTAATAAGTAAACTGTAAAAGTCTTATTATTATCAAATCATAACATTCCTTTCATCTGTGTTAAATCAATGAATTTAACTCTCGCCTTAATGTATAGCGAACTCTTTGCTGGGAGCACTTAAATGTTTACTAACCATAGGCTTTATATCTGACAACCGTTGCCTCGCAGACCTCAATACGTGAAAAAAAATACACACACATCGAATGACAGCTGTCAAACCTTTGTGTGGTCTGAAAAAAAGTGTATTTGTGTAAAAAATAATAATTCTCTGTGTAACATCTATTAGCCTGAGGTAATGAACATTTGGTTCGCGCGGTTTCATTTTTCGTTTATTAATTTCGAAAGTTTTTTTTTTATCCATTGTACCTACATGTCATGATTGCTGTCATTATGTACACGAAAATTAATTATTGACTCGAACTCGGTAATTTCGGACACCTTTCTACTTTTATTGAAGGAAATTTCGGAATGTTTTGCTCGATTTAACGTTAGGTGTGAGTTTAATATGAATCTTTACGATTGAAATTATATAAAAACTAACTTTCCGCCCGCAGTTTCGCCTTTGTAGAGTTCGGTTATATCGCGTTTCCAAGAGAACCTTTCAAAAGTCTAAGATAAAAACTAACCTATGTTCTTTATCAAGGTCAACTCTATCTCTATACCAAATTTAATTAAAATAAGTTCAGTGGTTAAACGTGAAAGCGTAACAGACAGACAGAGTTACTTTCGCATTTATAACATTAGTAGGGATATTCGAATTTTTTTCGCATTTTTTAATAAAATGTACCGTAAAATTAATAATAATATAAAAAAAGGTGAGCAGATCAAATCACAGGACATTCAATAAGTCATTGTAGCGTTTCTAACATTAGGTCATTAATACAGTGATATATCAAAACTAACCGAAACGTCGACCAAACGTTAATTTAATGTTTTTTTTTCTATAGTTTTGACCGAACTGAATTTGTCACGGTGAGATAAGAATAACGGTTCATAATATTATGTTGGCAACACTGGATTAAATTTAATAGTTATTTTTAATTAAGTATATTAGGTATTAAAAAGATTTTGCGATAAATCCAATTACTTGATATATATATGTTGGATAAAAACTATGAGAATTATATATGTGTATGTTTTAGTTATATTTATATTAAAAAGAATTCATTATTTAACATATTATGAGATAAAGTAAAGTAATATTCAGAAAAATTATTTTTATAAAAATTTATAAGTAGGCACCTAGTATTTAAGTTACGCATTCAGATAATTAACTGAAAAAGTACCTAAAATGAAACATTATAGTTTGATTGGTAACAGACTTTTTAAATTCTTTAAATTTTTTATGATTATATGTCAACTATTTCAATTGGACAAACTCTGGTGTGACGTCACATATTTCATAATGACATTCTACAAAGGAGGATTATATAAAAAAAGTTTGTATACCAAAAAGTCCGAGCACGATAATAATATAACTATCAAGCACGTAATTGAGACGGACAAATGCCTGGAATACCTACGAAATTACATAGGATTATAATATACTTTGTGTACAATTTACTGCTTTTTATGGAGAAATATTTTAATAGTGTGATACATGTACTTTTTATTCACATTCCTGTGATTTGTAACTTCATCAAGTGGACTTACGATGGCTGTATAGTAAATACATTGTTTACTTCATGCTTTGTGAAAAATTCAAAGTGCTATTTTGAAAATGGAACGTCTTTTTAAATGTACTTATATGCTTAAAAAAGCGATTGATATTTCGTAATTTTCGAATATGGAACGTGGTTCTAAATGTATTTACAGTATAATAAAAACCATTGATATGCTGTCATTTTTGAAAATGGAACGTCGTTCTAAATGTAAGTACTTTCTGAATTAGAAAAGAAATTGATATACTGTCATTTTTGAAAATAGAACGTCGCTCTAAATCTAATTTCAGTATTAGGAGAGCATTTGATAATTTGTCAGTTTTGAATATCGAATGTCTTTCTAATTGTAAATACTTAAAATATTTGTATAGAAATTGGTGTGCATTTTTTGAATTTGGAACGTCTTAAAGTATTAAGAAAAATAGACTACATTGTAAAGCAATTGGTGTTCTGTCATTTTTGAATTTGGAACGTCTTAATATAAATAATTAAGAAAAATAGACTGTATTTGATTTAAAATTAATGGGTACCTTATGAACCTGAACAAGTCTTATTTTGTATTCTATTTTAGAAATAATTTAAGTTTTTTGTTTGTAAGCAGCTTTACATTTAGTTTTAAAAATCTTTGTACGTGTTATACAATACTTGTTATTTCTAAGTTAAAATTATCACTTGTAATATAAATTAGAGAAAAACCTATTGGTAACTTAGGCGATAGTATTATTAATTATTGATTTTGAAGGAAATATTAATTATATTATATTGATGAGAGTAAAGTGATTAAAAATTATCTAGTACTTATATGCCAAATTTTAAAATATCTAACAATACGAATCAATATATTAATATTAAGACAAATATAGAACCTTCTTTTAACACAGAACATGAATTAAAAAAAAAAAAACAAACTGTGAGAAACAAGGTTGCAATTAAACGTCATAAAATACGAAATAACCGTTTTTAGCTTAGAGTTTAGTTTGAAACATTACAATTACTGGCCAACGATCGGTCTCACCCGCCAATTATATACGGAATAAACAATACATTATAAATATTAATATTGGAATATATGTATTATGGTGTGCATTAAAAAAATGTAGACTAAATGTAGAGCAAGTTGTTTGTATGTTAAATAGAGTTATGAATTAATTGTTTTAATCCAATAGATGATAAAATTTAGAGCTCCGCGTACATAATATGTCTTTTGATAATTATTGTTTAATTTCCACATAAAATACAAATTTAATAATATTTTTGGTTACGTTGAATCATAAAAATAAATAGCATTATGTATTTTTATCTAAATTGCCAAAATAGAGAGATAAATACTATGGTACATATTTAAGTAACTTAATCCGTGTTAAATCCAAACTAAAAACCAATAGTTACAAGTGTAAACATCAAAACTATCAGTACAGCAGTAATTTATTCCAAACTCGTAAGTTATACTACGGAAATTCGATTCAAATTTCCTGTGATATATTATAATAAGTCATACATATAATAATCCATATCAAACGAGTTTCTTTAAGAGCACACATCAAATCAATCACAATTTACTTTCCACGTAAACGTTAAATTACAGCTATTTACGAGAAATCCGGCACGAAACTGAATTATAATAATTTGATACCAACTTGTGGACTAATCTGATAAACGTTCGTCAAAAAAAAATAAAATTTTTACTCTTATTTGTGTTACAGTCACGACAGTATCGTACTCGAATCGAGGAAATTTAAATGAATAATGAATTTAAATTTCGAACACTTTGAAAGAAGCTTTGATAGATTTAAATGCTAATAATAATTTCCGTAATTGTATCATATTTATATATTATTGCTATTAAATATATATACAAGGTACTTACATGCTTAAAATAAATCAATATATATGTATATATACATATATATATCCTGGGTCAAACGTTTATACCATTAAGCACGGGACAATTTGGAGCGATCTCTAAGACAATATAATTTGACTGATTGATCGCCGCGACGGACACGCGATGTTCGAAATTCGAATTAAGGGATTTCGGTAAATTATTTTTTTTTTATTTCCAGCTCCGGGATTTATCGTGTGATATATGTTCGTGGCCAGGATTAAATGGAATTTTGTTAAAATAAAAATATAAAAACTTTTTGGTGTTTTGATAATTTTTAAATTCTATTATAAGGGAACCGATTGGGTTTAATATTTTGTTTTTGTGTTCTTATTGATTTGTTTTTATAGTAGAGTAGAATAATAATATAATATATAATTAAATTTTTTGTTATCCTTAATCACAACATCCATAAGGTACGTAATAATACATTTTAATATGCAAATGTGAACAGGTGCGGTCTGCAAGATGGTCGCACAGAAATATTTAATGGATGTAAAATTTAAAATGTTATATTTCAAACATTTTCATAATTAACTACCAACTAAAATGCATAGTTTTATTATGCAGGTCTGTATGAAATAAGTTATTTAATATTAATATGGATGAATCTTTATGTACTCTTTACAAAATATACTTTCGCGAGTATTCATTTCAATGAAACCAATATTTTCGGTTTACTACGCGTTACTTTATTATATTGTATACACTCCCGACGTTTTAGTTATTTGCATCAACCGTGATCACGGGCAGACGAGATCTATAGTTTTAAACACAAAATACGCGTAGTACATACGAAAATATTGGTTATATTTAAAACATATTTTGTAAGAAACCAAAAGAAAATATTGATATTGTAATTTTACAAAAACCATCATCTTAATAATAACTGTTTCTTCAATATCTATATAAGAGAGTTTTATTTCATTTTTCATATATATACTTATATACATATGTATATTTCTCTTTTCCCTGACATCAAATCGTTCTGATATTGACGTTAAATTACATTTGTCGCGTCACTCGCTACCAACATGTGATTGTAACTCGGAAAGAGGTTTGGAATACGAATATATTTTAATACTAGCTTTCCGCCCGCAGCTTTCAAGAGTCTGGGATAAAAACTATCCTATGTTCTTTCTCGAGATCAACTCTATCTCTGTACCATATTTCATTAAAATCAGTTCAGTGGTTTAGGCGTGATACGTACCAGACAGACAGACAGAGTTACTTTCGCATTTATAATATTAGTAGGGATTATCAAATTCATGACGAATCACATAAAAAATATATACTTAGTAGGTACGTTCTTATAAGTATTACATATAAAACAAAATAGACACAAAAGGCTTAGACTGTTTTTTCTATCAGAAAATCCTGAACCAATTTCGATGAGACCCATTATTAGACTATATTGAAATCAATATCATTGTTTTTTAAATATATGTACCTACTAAATATTCATGATTCGTTTTGAAGATAATTAAAATGTATTTAAATAACAACAAAGATAGTTCGATTGGGAAGTCAATTGACTATTTATGCTAAATATATTATTGAAAGATCGTAATGTAAGAGCTATATAATTAATTAATTATGTAATGAGAATACCAAATAAGTATCTAAAGTTACAACTTACCACTTACTAGCAGTTTATGGACTTACCATTACTTGGTAACTGCTCGTATGTAGTCCTGTAACAAAAAAAAATTGAGACTTCCTCTACAAATTCAAAAAAATAAGTGCAAGTATGACTTACAACTAAATATATGTATTAATTATTTAGTTATCATATATAAAAAATATTTAATGATCGTGAAAAGCCGTGAAATAGTAATATACATACATTTATATATCAAATGTGTATAATTAAAGTCGTCTCAGCCGCGTTAATGTCCTACATTCAATATAAACGACAACTTACTGTCGCTAAGATGCTCACACTCCGCCTACAACACTTATAATAATCTAAAAAAGGTTGCACGAAAAAAGTATGCATATGTACTTATAAGATAGACGTTCGAAATTTGAATTTAGTGACGTCTAATTCAAAAAGGAGGTTAGCAAAAACAGGATTCATATAATAATAATAAAAGTATCATGACAGAGAAGATTCTTTTGTTTTTTAATCTTTTGTTCGAAATTTAAATTTGACTTTTACTTTTATAATATCAAAGTATGACGATGAAGTACGTCAATCGTATATATGATTATGTTATTTGATTCTTTATCGGATGATACAGGTGGCGAGGCGCGTGCGTCGTGATTGGCGGGAAATGGATGTTCATCATACCGAAGATACCACTTTAAGAAGATCGCATTGAGAAAAACTAATATAAAGCTTTATACTATCGAAAAAAGACGCCATTATGTATTGTATCGCTTACATCTTTAATCCAAAAATTCTATTTGTAATATTACACAACAAAATCTCCGATACAAATAACCTTAATTAATACCGTAGTATCGTAAAACCTATAACAATAGTTATATTTTTTTATCAATTACCTATATCGTATTAAGTCGAGTCCTTGAATCGGCGCGCCCGCGTCACGCGTCATCCATTAGGTTGTACAGGCCCGGTCACGTGACCACTCGATGACGCCATATTATTAATACTGACAGCTGAGCATTAGCTTGTTAGCGAAATATTATAATTAATAAACATATCCCGTTACAAGTGGTAAGATATGTATTGTGTTAAAAAGTGCATGTTATGTTTGTGTGTACGTGAGAAAGATGGAGTTTATATAGCACTAGCCCGCGTCAAGTTCGGTTATATCGCGTTTCCAAGAGAACCTTTCAAAAGTCTGGAATAAAAACTATCCTATGTTCTTTCTCAAGGTCAACTCTATGTCTGTACCAAATTTCATTAAAATCAGTTCAGTGGTTTAGGCGTGAAAGCGTAACAGACAGACAGACAGTTACTTCTGTATTTATAATATTAGTAGGGATTAGAGGTATGGAAAAATGTTGATATTTATATTCAGTAATTACGCCAGGGTGAACTTTATAATAAATAACATTAAAATAATAATAATAGAATGAAAAACATTGGAAAATTACGAATATTATAAAAATTAAATTAAAAAAATATTTTTTTTACATTTTTTTTTGTTTTACATAAATATTATTTACACTTGTCTAAATGTACTATGAATAATTAAAGATTTAGCTTGAAATAAATGTTTTAAGTAAGTATTAATTTTGATCGTAATTAATATTGTAACCAAAAAACAATGGCGTCGCAGTTTGAGTAGCAACGAGTGGCGCCACCCGCGGCGCGCGCCGGGAGACTATTAGTTTATTGATTGTGTGATTGATGGCGGACTTAACAATTAAAACATACTAATTATAGAAAAAACATACGCTTTATATATTAAATTTAATAAAAATAATAATTTCTAAGATTATTTTTTATTTATGCAAAAAATATATACCATATGACATTAAAAAATAGTGTATTAGATTTCGAGTCCATCATTAGTTATATTAGATCTGTGGCCGATATGGGGTATAAAAAACATTGGTTCCGTAATTATAGGTCCGTAATTTAGGGGTCCGCGGTTAGGGTCGCTTTGAATCCTTCACCATATCTTGATAGCGATAAATGTGATCTTGATTTTATTATTCATTTTTAAATACTATTAATAGTATGTATTATAGTATAAAATAAAGTATTTTTTTATAATTTATGATTATATAAATATAATCTGAAAATTAAAACATGTTTATTGTTTATACATCGTAAACTATATGGAATAGTTTCAATAAGTATATCACGACAAGATTTTTTAACAGAATAAAGGTGTGTTTCTGTTGAAAGAACATTCAAATAACTTAACAACTATTAAAATAATTTAAAGTAAAACATATAAGTACTCAATTGTACAACAGATCCTGAAAACTGACAACATCTTATATCACATAAACGTACATAAAAACTTATTTATCATAGCAAGCTGGCTGGAAGGAGGTCGTGTTGCTTTTATATAAAAAAAAACCAAAGTCTTTCAAGAGCGCGGCCGGTGAAATTGTCTATGGGCAGGGCTCGGTCATTTATCGTGACGGCCCGCGGCGGACTGCGTTCTGCCACTCGCTATTCGACTATTACAACGCTTTGTGTAAAGTATACCTTTGTTTTATCATTAAATTGGTCTAGTACTATATAAAATATATATTTACTACTAACAATATATATAATATAATATATATATGTATATATTATGTCAAATACAGCTGGTATTCAATAAATGTTTTTAAAAACAAAAGCGGTGCGTAGAAAGGCGGTCGTGATGGCTGCGGGCACTGCGATCTGCCACTTCGGTAACTGAGCTACATGCCATAGACAATGTGTACAGATGCGACAGATTATATATTAATAATATCTATGGTTCTTATAAATATGGAGTTATATAGTTTTATTTATATGTTTTTTTAGTAATAAAAATAGATTTTTTGTTGATAATTAATTTTTATGTTATTATGATTAAAAGAAAGATTTTTAGATTTAGTAATATTTAGTTATTTTTACATAGAATTTATTATTACATACTAGCTTTCCGCCCGCGGCTTCGCCCGCGTGGAGTTCGGTTATATCGCGTTTCCAAGAGAACCTTTCAAACGTCTGGGATAAAACTATCCTATGTTCTTTCTTAAGGTCAACTCTATCTCTGTACCAAATTTCATTAAAATCATTTCAATGGTTTAGGCGTGAAAGCGTTACAGACAGATAGACAGACAGAGTTACTTTGGCATTTATAATATTATTAGTAGGTATTAATCTTTGACAGATTCTTCCATTGTCGAAGTAACTAGTAATTTTAAACCAACGCATCTCTTTAGAGACATAAGAGTCAATATTGCTGGTTAAATATATTTTACATAGCATTAATAAATTGTTCAGCTTGTAGGCGTGATTTCAATGGCAGGTGTATGGTTTTCATTGTAGGATACCTACGCAGTTACTATATGCAATTTATAAGATATATTATAATTTTTAAAATAGCAACACTCGAAATTTATTTTTAAAAATGGAATACAACAATCAACGATTAAGTAGTCCTGCATAAAAGTGTAAGCATCAATTGGTAACAAAACGTTTAATTTATTCACCCTTTAGATAATAATACAAACATTATTTAAACACACTGCGATAAAGAACTCATTTACACGGCGTATTAGTCGTGAAATGAATCGTAAAAAACTTATCATTATACAACCAGCACATACTAATATCAACCTTATTACAAATAAATAAGGTTCATATAAAACGCAAACTGTTTTATAGTTTTGATTCAAACGTTTAACAAATTTGATCTTTATGCACACGTAATAAGGTTCTATATAATATTGGTTTCGTGTAAGTAATGCTAGGCAATTTGAACAAATGTCACTCGTCAATTGGACTGTCAGATTTCGTAGGGAAACTTGTATTAACAGCTAATCTGCGGTACAAATGACGTATTATGGTCGTTACAAATTGCTTTCACGTTTTAATCTATGACAATTTATTTGTATATATATATATATATAAATAGTTTTTGTTTTATATATGTATATAATCAAGGAGGTTTTATATCTTAAAGTTTAAATAGACATAACTAATTCGCTGAAACAGCGGCGTACTTAATTCTTAATTTAAATGACTCTATCCCGCCGAGGGTCCGAATTCATTTCGCGCCCAATTTGAGGTCGATTAAAAACAAATTTCTATCAGAATGCATTCGTGTTTTAATAGGGCTGCGTTATTTATGGTGACGTTGGTTATCGATAAAAAGCAACGATGATTTACTGACTACCGACCGCGACCGAGTCTGGAACACAGATCATTTTAATATATAGTTTTTTTTATAATAACAAAAGTATTAGATCTTAACTGTTAAATATATATGATCTTTACCGGTAAATGAACGTGATTTTATAAGTATTAAAAATAAAAAATAAAATATTTACTTATGTTTCTGATACTGTCATGATAAATTTATATTAGGTACTTGCTGACATTATTTTATTTAAGTTTTAATTGATGAACCTTATTGTCTATATATATGAAAAATTAAAAATAAACTAAGAATTAAAAACAAAGAAGTTAATAAAGAAAATAACTTATATTTTTCATACTAATATGTACTATGTTTCGTTTTTATTAAATTATTAGATACTCTACTAATATATATAATTCTGTATTTTTTCAAACACTCACAAGAACTCTACACACTTAGGTATATATCAATTTAAAACAAAATCCTATTAAAAATTACTATGGATTCCTTATGCCTAAATTAAAACTTATAAATTTATATTATTAATTGATTTTTCAACTAATATTAATTTTAACATAACCATTACTGTTACGAATTTTTTGATATTTAACATAATCCCATCTAATTTCATACAGAATTTCACAAATATCTCGTTTACTCCACCATATTAAGCCTCTTTCGTATCTCATCTTATATAATCATTTCTATCGATATTAATTCCATCACTAGTGCTAGTCGACATATTTCTGTTCCACTCTATTTGTTACCCCTTTATAAACGAGATGAGTCTTTACATCTTACGCTCCTTTGTACAGACTCCGTACACCGTACTGGTGATCTATGGTTTTGGAACTTCTGTTATGATATTATAGACATTTTATATGTATATAAACTATTTATTTAATATATATGTATTATAATCGTAAATATGTAACGATTGATTTGGATGTATGAAAGAGAAAATTGATTTGAATAGTTATAATACATATATATATTAAACAAAATTAATATTATATATGAAAACCTTTGAAATGGCCGACTTATAATTAGCCATCTTATAAAAAAGACTAACAGACTAAGTGAAACAGTACCTAACTGAGTTATCTATTAATATAGGGGAGAGTCGGATATATCGTACCACTTTTCACTTTAACTCAAATATTTCGACAATAACACGTCTTATAATAATTAATACATATGTAAAATAAAGTTTCATATTTTAGCTTCCTAAGAAGAAGAGAACAGATCCTTGCGATTATTCTAACATTGTTAAAAATGCTTTTTTATAGAGGCTTGCCATCGGTACGATTTAGCCGACTAGTCGTTTTAATCGTACCACTAAGTCTTTAAATCGTACCATGGGTGTTTAAGTCGTACCACTGAATGAAAGACATTAAAATTCTCAATCAAATTATTTATTTTTGACTGTTAGATAAGTAATAAAACAACATTATTTATATCTTTTAGGTAATAGAAACATAATTTTTAACTCTTAGGTTATATAAAGGAACTATAAGCTTTCTCAGTAAAATAACATGATTATACTATGATAATGAGATCAATCAACATAACTAATAAAAATGAGACAAAAAAAAATCAGTAAACTATATTAAAAAAGTAACAGTTAACAAGAATGTTATTTGTAATATAATTATTGTGCATATTTCTTAATGGAAACAATCATGACAAATGTTTTCAAAAATTCGAAGTACACGTCTCATGTAGCCACCGTTTACAGCGAACGCATTGAATCCAATCAACTTTTGGGCCCTTCTTATCGTAGTAAGAACAATTGCACTTTCGACATATATTTTCAAGATAATTATCGCTGTCATCATCATCATCATCTAGTTCTACAACAAGTGTCTCTCCTGAATCATCGCTACTGGTGATGGAATGAGATCGTTTCCTCTTATAACTTTTGTTTTTGGCCTTGGGTAGTACTTACTATACGTACTTGCGGTAGTACTATAGGTACTTGCGGTTGGTAGTCGGGTAAATCGTACCAGTACAATTTAACCAACTGCAAGTGGTACGATTAAACCAACTAAGGCATTTCTAAAACAAAAGCAAATATCCGGCATAAACTCAAAACTTAGACATGCAACAAAAACCCCCATTAATCTAGTATACAATTGTGGAATAATAAAAAAAATGAATAACTATAGCTAACCTTGATTACGAGTTATCTCCTTACGAATGTACGACAATATTTATATTAATTCCTACAAAAAATGTTTTTTGTTATTACGTGCACAGTTGTTAACTCACGTCGATGTAAACTAGTGGGTGAAGAGGGATGGTACAGGGCCACGATTTGGCGTTGTCAATGTAGAAAAAAATAATCATTAAATGGGAAATTAAGAGGTGGTACGATTTAAATGCTAGTACGATATAACCAACTCTCCCCTATGATCTACTCTCATTGTTTCAGTTTCACACACACACACAGTTGTGATTTTATAAGAACAGATTATCTATTGACTTCAGCTACGAACTTGTAAGGAAATTTTCATAAAAACGAAACCTCTCATAATTCAATGTATTCATGTGCGTGTGTCGGGTCCATCGTTGTAGGGAGAGGAGCTTCAACAGTGACTGTGACTTGTGACCCAGGTGTAGGTTTAAGGGCCCCTATCTAACGCGTTAAACGCTCACCTCCACTGTCCAAGCTCCTCTCTCTACCAAATTTGAAAAGAACCTACTAGGGCTGCCTTCGAAGTACGTTCCAAGAATGTATTAATGTGAGTTCTGGACAGGCCTAACCAAATTTGAAAAAAAAAAATACCTATAATATCCACGAAGGAAACGACAATTATATATATAGATAATCAATATTATTTAATATATTTTCTCTATTTATCCATACATTTCTTTAAGCAATTATTTCAAATGGCCATTCGTTTTCAGTTCAGACAAATTGTAGTCAATTATTCATCGGTGACAAATACTCGACTAACTCACATGATGGAACACTTTATAATATTATTGTATTTGAATATACAGACACAAATTAATCTTCTACCTGGCAATTTCCCAGCTTTAGCCAGGATCTGCCTTAGATGTTGTGAATAGTTTAGGCTATTCGTTTTTACGACCGGCCGCCTGCCTGACAACAACCCTCTTTGGGAAAATCATTCACAGATTAATATTATTTAATATATAAAATTCTAATATCATTAAAATCGTTCGAAAGGATTGTACGAAATTCTATAAAACTTTTCGTGTTTATCCATTTAGTATGAGGATCAACCAAAGGATGTCATAGATATATTTCATACCCATAAATATATAATGTTTGTGACCCATACCTAAATATTCTTTTTATATATTTTATTTAACATTAAATATACATAATATTATGTAAAATTTTCATGTGTAATATGTAATCATTTAAATGGTAGTAAGTTTTTCTCAGTAACTAAGTCTCTCAATGCTGACGGTTGCTGTAAAGAAAACGTCGAGAGTATGTAGTTCATAAAATAATGAAAAAAATTAACACTCGGAAATCTAAGTTTATTTAAATATAAGTATTTTTATATTAAAATCTTGCTGCAGAATTCAGGAGATCAAATATATTTTAAAACAAACAATAAACAGGAAAAACCTGATTATTTATGGCCTCTAAGACGGAATAGAGTTCGCCTGGTCAGCTATACATACCTATATTACTAACTAGCTGTGCCCGCGACTTAGTTCGCACGGAATAGTGACTGAGCAGCGTTTTTTTTTAAATTTGACATAACTTTTTTATTTATCTTTAATTTGACATAACTTTTTTATTTATGAACCGATTGACATGAAACAAGCACTAAAGCATAACTGAAGCATACCACAATGTATTCGTGAAAACCGAATCCAAATCGGATCAGCCGTTTCTGAGATTAGCGTGAACAGACAAACAGACAAAAAAAAAGTTAATTACATTTTTGGGTTCGACATCGACATAACAATAAACCCTGCTATTTTTTTTATTTTTATTTTCAAAGTTACAGACAGCGCTTTTCTACAATTTTATTATATGTATAGATGACGAAATTAACGCAGACGAAGTCGCGGGCTAAAACTAGTAATACATAAAAATATATATTTATTACGTTCAAAATCAACCTCATAATGCCTGAATACAATTAAAACATAAATTATATAAAACTGAATTAAAAATTAAGATATAATAAAAATCCGAGCCTTTCTTTCCAGATATAAACAGGAAGGTACATAAGATTTACAATCAATTCCCCGTGGCTGTATTTGTTATGCCTTTGTGTTCGAAAAAAATAATAAAAAAAAAATATCACAAAACACAATGGCGCCCTAAAATAACAGAAACGTCAATTTCGCGCTTAAACATTTATAATTTTTTTTTATGTTTGTTCCGCAAAATGCGTTTTAAGAATCGCAATGTTTACATAAAATTGAAGATTTTTATACTCTATACAGATTGTGTTACAACAAAAGGTAAACTATACCCCTTTTTATAAAACTTTCTTATATTGCAAATATGAGAGCGAATTTTTGATGCCTTTAAGGTATTGGCAAAAAAAATATCTGCTGAATTAAGTGTAGAATAAGAATGGTTTAATATTATAATTTTATCAAGATGTACAATTATTTATTCTTGTCATTCCTGGCAATTTCCCAGCTTTAGCCAGGGTCTGCCTTACATGTTGTGAATAGTTTTGTCTAATTGTTTTTACGACCGGTCGCCTGCCTGACGATATACAATTATTTATTATTAAGAAAAAACTAAAAATGGACATAGCAATGTTTTTAACAAATATATGTCATAATTACCAAAATTTCGTTTATCTATTTATTTGTCAATTACGAAAAACCTACTTAATTTTTTTCTCTATACGTTACTTTCAGTAAAACTTAATAACTCACTTATTCATTATTAATATAATTTTCCCTATAAACATATTTAGAACTATTTTATTCCTTTTATTATATTAGCTCTAGAAGAAAAATACGATTTATGGTATTCGATGGGAATTTCCGTGTAGTTTTAATAAGACGGTAGGTAGATGTTACCATCACGAGCGTATTTAGAGTTCACACGAGCCCCCGGTGGTAAGTGGTGAGTTAGCCGTGGGCTAACGAATGTATGAAATGCCAAAAAAAATACAAATTTAATGTCTTCGAAGTCGTGATCAGTTATTTTTTTGGTCTAAAATTTGTAATTTGAGTTTTTCATTATTCTGCCAAAAAAATTTTAATAAAATTTATGGAAAATTTTAAACAATTTTAATTAAATTCTATATTTTATTACACTTCTTATAGTATTATTATACTAAAGCTATATCCTTGTTACGTCTTAATTTTCGTTTCTTTCATATACTTACTTAATAAACAGTATTTACATTAAATATAAAAATTAAATTAACATCCTTAACATAATAAACCAAAACCTTACATATAAAAAAAACATATACAGACTCTTTTTAAAGTCTTCACAAAAAAAATCCTAATAATATTCCAACTACCATAATGATTATAAGCACTACTAACTAACTGACTCCTTGCTCTTGAGTTAATACAACTGAACTCAGTTCATGACCGCCTCCAGACATTCGGTAGATCACTATAAATACCCATCAAGTATTTTAATGTACTAAAAATTACTTAATTGTGACCGGGAATGTACTTACACGAAGATAAATTTGGTTTTAGTACGAAAATATTGATTCCAAATATTTTTTTTTTATTATCTGTGATATACAGATAATCAAATTCTGTCATATATAAAAAGGCACTGTTAATTTGTATATCTTATGTACATATATATTTATATATGTTCGTCTTTGTTTGTTAAAATAACAAAAAATGTCGTAGTTGTATGAAAAGCCACGTCATAGAACTTATTATGTGCTTATAAATATTATGTTAATAAAATATTTTATAATACAATACTTAAAGATATATTTTAAAGGTGAAAAGTGAAAACATACATATACATATACCCATTAATACCTCTAGCACAATATAAGGCTATATACCTACACAATTAAATATGTACATGTATAATACAAATCTATATTAACATACAAGTTATTAGAGATGCTTCTTCTACCTGGCAATTTCCCAGCTTTAGCCAGGGTCTGCCTTACATGTTGTGAATAGTTTTGGCTAATTGTTTTTACGACCAGCCGCCTGCCTGACATCAACCCTCTTTGGGACTGCATTAATCAGTGATGTCTAAATACTCTTAGAAAGTACAAATCACTCGGAAAAATCACATTGGTACTTGCCAGGATCGAACCCGCGCCCTCGTGCATGAGAGGCGGGTCTTTTAACCACTAGGCCACCACTGACGAAACTATACTTACATATATTATATTAAATACTAGAAGACCTGGCAAACTTCGTATCGCCCTATAATCAAGAAATATCTATTACGTTTTTTTATTTATATTTTCGGAGTTAACCTGTAAGTCATAAATCTCAGTGTTTTGAAGTGCGACAGAATGATTGACATATTAGTTAGTTGTCAAATCTAATGTCAAAAATGTTTGTATGGGAAATAGAAAAGGGCTGTTTTTATGGTTTTCCCAGTAATGAATCAATTTTTTTTATCTTTTATACCTTCCCTGAACCTCCACGAACATTTCAAGACTAAGAT
This sequence comes from Danaus chrysippus, assembly GCA_916720795.1. Taxonomy (NCBI): domain Eukaryota; kingdom Metazoa; phylum Arthropoda; class Insecta; order Lepidoptera; family Nymphalidae; genus Danaus; species Danaus chrysippus. Next base: position 4,517,136 of record CAKASE010000066.1, on the reverse strand, counting down.
AAGATAAATCCGTTCAGCTGTTCTCGAGTTTTAGCGAGACTAAGGAACAGCAATCCATTTTTCTATATATAGAAGATACATATAAATAAAAACCGTAACAAATGAATACAACATAATTTAAATATATTACCACGCGGACCTTTCATTGTCGCTCTGTAAATACACGTCGTGTATATAATTATGTATAACATAAAAAGAAGATCTTATTACAGGTCTAGACTCAAAACGGATGTTGATACAAAGATGTTGATAAAATAACTTGGAATTACGTCTCAATAAATCGATACATTCGACTTTTACTTTCTGGTTTAAAAAAAAAAAACATTATGACATTAACGTCAATGTCAGTTTGACAGTTAGTAAATAAGAATTATGTCAGAATTATTCATTTTGATTGTATAAATAATGTTGTTTTCATTCCTTTATGTATTTTTTTATGAAAAATATATATATTTAGAGGGTTTTTTGGTACATTTGTCAAATTGAGTCAATTGAGAGAGATATTATTAAACATTTTAAGAGAAAATTTATATTCAGCTTTGAAACGTAAATAATAATAAGAATTGATTTGTGAAATTTTGTTCTAGTTTATAAGCTTGTTTCAATAAAACTTAGAATTACTTCAAAATAATTTCTACCCTCCCATTAATATATCGGCAAAAGTTTTGAAAATGATAAAATTTAACTAAAAAGAAAACTTTACGTCTAATTTAAAATACAGTTACTAGGAACCTGATCTTTTGTTTTGAACAAATATTCTCTAGCATTAAGTCTATCCTCGTTTTAAAGATATACAATATGTCATGAAAATTATTTAATTCATTTACTAAATTCTTTTTTTATCATTCTATCAGAGCCCACTGCTTAGCAAAGGCCTCTTTCTCACATGGAGAAGGTTTGAGCATTAATCACCACGCCCGCTCAAGACGGGTTGGTGATTTCAAACTTATAATTGTGTAACTATAAGTCCAGGTTTCCTGACCATGTTTTCCTTCATCTGTCAGTGATGTCAAAATACTTTTATAAAGTACATATGACTCGGAAAAATCACATTGGTACTGACCAGGATTGAACCCGCGCCCTCGTGCATAAGAGGTGGGCCTTTTAACCACTAGGTCACCACTGACTTTTTTTAGATACTCGTTAGTAAATCATTATTGATTCACAGTATTGATAATAAGACACTTAAAGAAAAAAATTCCAAAAATATACGTGAATAGATACAGGTAAAACTTGTCAACTCTCATTGTAGAGATCGGTGTATAAAAACTATGTACAGTTTAGTCATTTATTGCACACTATGTGGATTATTTTGACTTTTTAAAAGTATCCTATGTACTTATGAGTTCAGATTTACTAAAGGGCATACTTAATTTACACAATTTACACTATTGGTCGCCAATAAAACAATTACATATATAGAGACGAAAATCATTTCAGAGAAGATTCAAATGTACCAAATACTCTGTATATGATAAATTTAACACAAAGTTTAAGATATAGTTTTTTTTAAAAACTACGAGTAAAATATTTTAATAATATTTAAGAACAACGTTGTTTTAAAACAAAACCAACGAGACAGTTTCCTCCCTCACCGCTCTTATTATTTATTTTACATTAAAAAACTTTATACTGGAGCAGCTGTTGTCTTTGTGGAATATATTAAATATCTATTAAATATAATTATATATTATAAAAGTCAGTGGTGGCCTAGTGGTTAAAAGGCCCGCCTCTCATGCACGAGGGCGCGGGTTCGATCCTGGCAAATACCAATGCGACTTTTCCGAGTCATATGTACTTCTAAGAGTATTAAGACATCACTGATTAATGCATTCCCAAAGAGGGTTGATGTCAGGCAGGCGGCCGGTCGTAAAAACAATTAGCCAAAACTATTCACAATATGTAAAGCAGACCCTGGCTAAAGCTGGGAAATTGCCAGGTAGAAGAAGAAGATAATTATAGCTTAATTACGTAGGGTATCAACCGGAGGTTTCAGGAAAACTGCGAAACTTACTTATATGTATGTTATAATAATTATTACATATTAAAACTTATAACCTACACCTAAGACTACATGATTGACCCGATGTTAGTATATCAATACCATTCCATAGCTTGTGTGTATCAGGAATCTTCTGGTTCACACGCTTGGTGCTCGTTCCGCGGAGTCAGCGGCGTCAAGAGTTATATATTTCATCCATACAACGATGTTGCCCCGGCGATGTTCATTTATTTTTTAATGTAGCTCGTACGTAACATATAAATAGGTACCTAATATAAATTCTAGTCACTTCTAGTACGTTCCATGATATTTTAAAATGAAACTTCATTTGTTCTTAATGCTCCTGTATTTCTTGAAGGTTCTTCATAATCACATACTTCAATGATACGCACTCACTGAACTCTGAATTCTGTCGTCGTGAGTCCAGACGTCATATTTATACCAAGATTCAAACATAGTTCTATTCTACTTTTAAACAATCTTTGATTTCATTTTACTTTTAACAATAATCATAAATACTAATGAGTTTTAATAAGAATTGATGACAGGCACAAGTTATTTTCATGTCGCATCCGTTATTAAAGCTGATATCGCCGATATATGTTTTTATTAATTTATTTGTATAGTAACTAAAACCTTGCAACAGTTTTCTAAATTATTTTTATGTGTGATTTTTCTAAACATTGTGTTGTTAGTCTAATAGTTAAGCAAAGTTTCATAATAATTATCAATAATTTTCTCGTTGCAAAGCAGTATTATGCACACGTTTTTTTCTTTGGTACTATATAAATGATCATTATTTTATATTAATTAGACAAACAAATATAAATTAATTGTGCATAAAACAGATACTCTGGGCAAAGACAGGGATTGAAGTTAATAAATTTCTATCTATAATACAGAAAGCTTGTTGTTATACATTTATAAACAGCCGTAGAGATATAAATATCCTTTTAAATATACATGGGTCCTTAGAAATAGTTTTGGCTATCAGTCTAAACAGACGAACAGACAATAACAAAACACCTCCTTTATTCAAACGCATCAAGTAAAAATAATACATCATTCTTTAAAGCCAGTTACCATCAAATAATCCCTAATATTATAAATACGAAAGTAACTCTGTCTGTCTGTTACGCTTTCACGATTAAACCACTGAACTGATTTTAATGAAATTTGGTACAGAGATAGAGTTGACCTTGACAAAGAACATAGAATAGTTTTTATCCCAGATTTTTGAAAGGTTCCATAACCGAACTCCACGCGGGCGAAGCTGCGGGCGGAAAGCTACTTTATAATATAATTAAATTCGTATTCTCATTTAAACGGGGATTAATCTGTCGTTAGTTATTATATATGTATTTTTATTATTTTCTATATATACCTATATGTATATGTTAAATATAAACCGTCCGTTATAAATCTGGTGTGTTATGGTCGGTGGCCGCGGGCGCGGATATCTTCAAAATAATCATTAGCCGGATACATTTATTATAACTTGCATATGTAACTTATATATAGGATGTTCATGCATACACACACACAAATATATATGTATGTATACATAAATATACACCAAGTAGTTACTACCTATTATGAAAAGAAAAAATTCATAAAAATTTAAATATTTCTTTTTAAATTGTATAACATATATTTTATAAATGAATCCTTTTTATTTAAATATAATTTACTTCCAATATCTTCAATACACATATAATATAATTTTTGTTCTCATTATCATATAGTGAACACCCTGTATATACACAGTAAGGACTCGCCTCGAGACAGCGCAGTCGGCCGCAGGTTACACCTTATACTTTAATACAGCTCCTATAATGAGAAAGTAAAAATAACATATTGTACAATACATATATAATAAGGAGATCGCGGGTTCGATTACCCGGTTGGTCACTCATACGAATTATAACTTAAATATATAAGACTTTCGGGAGTATTCATTTAAATGAAACTATTATTTTTGGATTACTACGCGTTATTTTATAATTTTCAAACTAGTTAAATGTCGTCTGTCCGTGATCACAGTTGTAAAGTAAACGAAACGTCGAAGTATTTATTTTAAAGTAATAAAAAAACATACAATATATGTGAAAATATAAAGAAATATATTTATTTTTCTATTTTTAATTATAATTTGGTTATCTTCATTAACTCGTTTTCGTGGTCACACTAAAGACTTGTTTTTCGTTTCTCATTCCATAGGTATACATTGATCAAAAATTATTGAATGAAAAGGTACTCTATAATATATTAATACTTTACTATTAACTCTCCGTATGTATTATCTAAATAAACATATAAACACAGAAGGTATAATGGATAAGAAGTAAAAATCTCATTCATTTAAATAAAACGATAATTTTCTTAGGTCTATTTATATTTCCGTATACATTTTAACTGTGTATAATCTCATATATATCTTTATTCTCATGATATCAACGATTTACTGCAACTACAATTATTATCTGATCTTACGACTTCCCCAGGATTGTACAAAGATTTTGATTATAGATGAAGGGAATTAAAGCATATATGAAACTATATAGGAAATAGATTTATTGTTCTTAAATATATTAATAGGTATAGAAAATTAAAATATGTATCATTAAGAATATACATATATTGAACAAAATTTTTATGCAAATTTAATTTCTTGGTTCACTTTCAATTGTAGGTAAGTATTTTTACTACGAGTTTTCATTTTTCATACTCAAAGTAAAGTCTAAAGATAGTTTGTATTTATTGATACATACGTATAATTTGATAGTAAGAAAATAACGAAAATAATATTGGTAACTACGAGTTTAATGATGGAAACTAATGTTAAGGATAATACTTATTATATGAAACAAAACTTCTCATCATTCAATGTATTCACGGTGCGTGTGTCAGGTCCATCGTTGTAGAGAGGAGCTTCAACAGTGACTGGGACTTGTGACCCAGGTGTAGGTTTAAGGGACCCCTTAACTAACGCGCGTTAAACGCTCACCTCCACTATCCAAGCTCCTCTCTCTACCAAATTTTAAACGAACCTACTAGGGCTGTCTTTGAAGTACGTCCAGAATGTATTAATGTGAGTTCTGGACAAGCCCAAGTCTTTTAGTAGGTTGTATAGAGATTTAGCTGTTATACCTCTCGCTCCCACCTCTACCGCGTACAAATCCGCGACGAACCTATACCTATGTTTTATAGTAATAAACTATTACACATTTAATATAAGTCAAATACTTATATATTATAGGTATTATAATGATTCTTATTATTATTTTTCCTGATATAAAATTTCACAAAACTCCTATTAGGGGAGAGTCGGATATATCGTACCACTTTTCACTTTAACTCAAATATTTCGACTATAACACGTCTTATAATAATTAATACATATGTAAAATAAAGTTTCATATTTTAGCTTCCTAAGAAGAAGAGAACAGATCCTTGCGATTATTCTAACATTGTTAAAAATGCTTTTTTATAGAGGCTTTCCATCGGTACAATTTAGCCGACTAGTCGTTTTAATCGTACCACTAAGTCTTTAAATCGTACCATGGGTGTTTAAGTCGTACCACTGAATGAAAGACATGAAAATTCTCAATCAAATTATTTATTTTTAACTGTTAGGTAAGTAATAAAACAACATTATTTATATCTTTTAGGTAATAGAAACATAATTTTGAACTCTTAGGTTATATAAAGGAACTATAAGCTTTCTCAGTAAAATAACATGATTATACTATGATAATGGGATCAATCAACATAACTAATAAAAATGAGACAAATAAAAAAACAGTAAACTATAATAATAAAGTAATAGTTAACAAGAATGTTATTTGTAATATAATTATTGTGCATATTTCTTAATGGAAACAATCATGACAAATGTTTTCAAAAATTCGAAGTACACGTCTCATGTAGCCACCGTTTACAGCGAACGCATTGAATCGAATCAACTTTTGGACCCTTCTTATCGTAGTAAGAACAATTGCACTTTCGACATATATTTTCAAAATAATCATCGCTGTCATCATCATCATCATCTAGTTCTACAACAAGTGTCTCTCCTGAATCATCGCTACTGGTGATGGAATGAGATCGTTTCCTCTTATAACTTTTGTTTTTGGCCTTGGGTAGTACTTACTATACGTACTTGCGGTAGTACTATAGGTACTTGCGGTTGGTAGTCGGGTAAATCGTACCAGTAAAATTTAACCAACTGCAAGTGGTACGATTAAACCAACTAAGGCATTTCTAAAACAAAAGCAAATATCCGGCATAAACTCAAAACTTAGACATGCAACAAAAACCCCCAATAATCTAGTATACAATTGTGGAATAATAAAAAAAAAAGAATAACTATAGCTTACCTTGATTACGAGTTATCTCCTTACGAATGTACGACAATATTTATATTAATTCCTACAAAAAATGTTTTTTTTTATTACGTACACAGTTGTTAACTCACGTCGATGTAAACTAGTGGGTGAAGAGGGATGGTACAGGTCTACGATTTGGCGTTGTCAATGTAAAAAAAAATATTCATTAAATTGGAAATAAGAGGTGGTACGATTTAAATGCTAGTACGATATAACCAACTCTCCCCTATTAGAATTTTAATAAAAATTAGTTATTTATTTAAATACATATTATTTTATTGGTTTTTAGGTGAATTTGTAATAAAAACACGTTATTAATTTGTTAAGATAAGTAACTTTTATGGTAAATATGTTACATATTTGCTTATAATAATTTATTTGTGTATTCGTCTTAGTTAAATAAAAGGGAAATTACTTACCTCCTTACCCCTTACTAGAGAACCACTCACAAATTAATATAAATATTTAATTAAAAAGGATATTATACATATATAGATACTAGCTTTCCGCCCGCGTGGAGTTCGGTTATATCGCGTTTCCAAGAGTGCCTATCAAAAGTCTGAAATAAAAACTATCCTATGTTCTTTCTCAAGGTCAACTCTATCTCTGTATCGAATTTCATTGAAATCAGTTCAGTGGTTTAGGCGTGAAAGCGTAACAGACAGACAGACAGAGTTACTTTCGCATTTATAATATTAGTAGGGATATTTATAAAATTACTATACTTTATTGTTAGGAAAACGAAAAACAGTTCGTATGTAGTGTGACAATGAAGACTTATATTAAGCATACGAGTACTGAGAATAATTTTTTGTATATCAGGCGATTTTCTCTCGGTAGTCACATAAAATTTTAATCAAAATAAGTCTAGGCGTTTATAAGAAATAAGAATAATAGAGTGAGATAATGTAACAAGAATTTGAACAACGATATTCTGCATCAGTTTCCTTTAAAAATTGAAAAGGATTTGTTTTACGGTTGAAAATACATTCTTATACATATCTTGTTTTGAAGTTACAGTTTTTTGTATTCAATTTTATACCAATAGAAAATATTAATTAAAATATGAACATATGTATGTTACTTTTATTCACGAATAAAATAAGTATGCATATATTCTATTAACCAAGTAATATACTATATTCAGTTGCGCTATATAGAAAACATCTATACTGATATATATGTATTAAAATTTAAAACACACGTATGTCTGTTTGTTACAAATATACGAACCGTAACACTTTATCTATCTTCACTAACTCATAGATCTCACTTTTATTCGATCACACTTTTCGTAACGCATTCACCAGCTTATCAAATCACAAAAAATCTTCAATAATATTTAATATGAATGTTCTAAAACATCAAAGGCTGTACAAACAGACATACATCTCTCATATCTCCCTAACGTGTGACGTCACCCCCATTACCCCCATTACCCCGTTGCCATGACAACTAACCGGATCACCCGCTCATTACCCTCTCACGTGGGGTAAGAGCAATCGTAATGCGACAAAATAGCCGTGAAGTTGTTACTAACTACCACCCGTATAATGCAAACGATATTAAACTCTATTTGTATGTAAATAAGGTGCATTGGATACGGTTTCTTTGAGGACTGTTGATGGTGCAACTAACGACCAGTTTATAAAGAGCTCCGGTTGTATAGAAATGAACTTTATTTTGTATGACATAAGGTGTATTTTATTTGTCATTCGGTTCAAGTTATATTGGCTAGTGTGGTAGATGATTGTGACGCCTGTTACACAGTTAAATGAAAATCCAACTCGCAAGTGTATTGTGTTATAGAAGTTGTTTAGATTTTGTTGAATGTTCAATGTTAAGAGGAGTTTTATATATACAGGGTGTTCTCATAGTGTTAAAAAATATTTGTATTGCACTATACAGGCTGTTAATTATTTGAAATGTATTAGGTATTATGTGTAATATATTTTATAGGGTATATATTTTTTATTTTGTTATAAGAAGTATACAGGATGTTACAATATATTTTTTTATTATCATTTGTACTAGCGAGTCATTCATTTAGTAAGAATGAATTGATAAAAAATATTTTTCTTTCATGTACGTACTACGTACCTAAATGTAAACGTGAATTATTTCTCCTCAACATATATTTATGATTTAAACAAAGTTTGATTCGAAATGATATAGCTTAAAAAATATTAAATAACTAGCTTTCCGCCCGCAGCTTCGCCGCGTGGAGTTCGGTTATATCGCGTTTCCAAGAGAACCTTTCAAAAGTCTGGGATAAAAACTATCCTATGTTCTTTCTCAAGGTCAACTCTATCTCTGTACCGAATTTCATTAAAATCAGTTCAGTGGTTTAGGCGTGAAAGCGTAGCAGACAGACAGACAGACAGACAGACAGACAGACAGACAGAGTTACTTTCGCATTTATAATATTATAGTAGGGATGAATTTGCGCTGAGTTTTATTCATGCGATAGAAATAATTTTTCTATGGAGTGATAAAACTTTTACAAAAAACTGCTTATACTCGTATATTTCAAGTAAATCTAAAAATATATGATTTACAGTACAAAATAATTAAATGATCAAAATTCTAATATACTTATACCTATATTAATTAAAATATAGGTATATTTTAAACGTTTCTTTTTAAATATTATTACATAACCCTATCTAATTATCTTTTCCTATACTATTACAAGTATAACCCACTCTCCCTCTCTCTATATATAATAGGTCCGTCGGTCCGTGTCTATCTCCGTAACCTTCCAATTTCCTCTCAAGGTGCCGACACTATCAGGATATTAACTTAGGGCAGTATTTTGGCGACTTCCGTTTCCTCGTGAATAGCTTTTTTTTGTAACATTTTCTCACCTCAGGTAACTTATTTTTAAAGGAAATTCTGTTTTGTGTGTTATAAATCACTTAGAATTATATAAATTGTATTTATTTTTTGGTATTAATTAAATATAAGAAATTATAGTAAGTATCTAAATAATTAGGTAATATGGTTTTTATAGGTATAAAAGATTTAAATAGGTAAGCGAAATTATTTTTACCTTATAACTAATACCTTTTACATGAGATTATTATCACTTAAAAGACTTCAATATAGAAATATTAGATAAATATGAATTTTTAGTTTTTATTGATCATCCATACATTATAACACTCATAATAGCTATATCTAACCGACATTACAGAAGAGTGTTTTGTATTTAACATAAAGATGATAATTTAATGTTACCAACAGTTGTGAATTTACTTGGACCTTTTGAGATTTTCACTAAACAAGATAACGTTGTATGTGTGTTTGTCTATGTGTGTACATATGTATATATATATATTTGTGTGTGTGTGTGTGTTTGTCTGTGTGTGTGTGTGCCCCGCCCCGAGCGATGTAAGACGTCGCCCTCGGAGTCGCCGGTGGCGTTTACATAGAATAATGGTGTAACTGAACTTTTTTGGCAAACTCTATTTTGATTTAAAATTATTTTCAATTGACCAAAAAAATGTACTTATTTATACTAAACTTCGCTCTTTTTTATTAGCTAAATAATCTTTTCAGAAGCGAATAATACAATATCAATACATAAATGATGTAATATATCAAAAACAATGAAATTGAATGTAGAATAATAGGTCGTATGAAAAAATATTTTCATACAATTATGAGTTACGTCCTTCTACTCTAGAATTGTCATCGTTTACAGTAGACATAGGGCGGGCTACTGTTCACAGCCTGCGGCCTTCCTGACCAATCACAGCGCTTGGAGCTATATCTCTATCCCTCTCGCACACACGGGTACCGCCATCACGGCGTCCCTCTCACACCCCCCGGCGAAAATCCTAGCAATAACCACTTAATATGAAATTCTCAACCTTAAATGTATTTAAAATAAAGTTCAGAATGCATTAATATATTATACGTCGCTTGAGGCGTTCCTGTTAGTACAATGTTTATTTGATATCGAGCGTCACCGACGATTTTCAAGTTCAGATCTTTGTACAAGCTATTGTAGACTTTATTTCTTATTACATAAAGACTAAAAATGCTTGACGTGATACAGATGCTATTTACGAGTGCGTCGCTGGCGTTTTCATTGTTACACTTCTGAATAGAATGGCTTTCATAGTGAAATGATCTTTAATTCATGCTAATAAGGTCGTTATTCGTATGTAACAAAACTATTGAAATTTCGCCCGCGGCTTGAGCTATTCGCGATGACAATTTCGCTGGCGTCGGAAAACGAAAATATGCCTTTTATATAGAAACAGAATTGGAATTAAAGTCGCTGGTGGATTGATGTGGAAAGATTTGATGTATAGGAACTGATGATACGTTAAAATATTATTAATACTAAGTATAAATTTTATTTTATTAGGTCCTTAAAAACAACTAAAAACATAAGTATATATCATCCTGTATGAATATACTTTAAGATGTACTTCCTACTGACAATGAGTCGATCGATACTCGATAGAGTTTTATATTTCAAATGAATTTGAAAATGGAACGTCTCGTCGAGTCGTTCGAAATTTAAATCGACGATCGACTGTAGTTACGTACTGTTTAGGACTGGCCAGTATGGAAAATAGATTGATTTAAATATTAAATAATGTTATATCGTTGTATATCTGATGGAAAATAAGTACTTAGTTATAAGTATATTAGTATCTATATATCTATATAACATATGTACTTAGTTATACTCAAACTATACATAACACCATTCATAAGTCTATACTTCTTCACTTGTAATAAAAAACATACCTAATGTTTCACTCAGACTGTCCGATAATAAAGAATTTAATGTATGTATAAAAAACCATTTTAAAGTAATGTCGATACATCTATTCCTTATAGAAGTGTATTATAAAGCGTGTAATTACAATCCCTGTGGGATGTACACCTGTTGGATGGTTTTATATTGAAAGAAAAAAAAATAACAAAAGAGGTTGTAATAAATAAAAGAGGTTAATATACAATGGACTAAGGAGGTTGTATGTGATGGAACATTGGCTGAATACGTAGAGTAGGTACTTAGTAATGATATTATTCAAATAGATTTTTTTAATATAGTAATATAATATATGTTTATTTAATTATATTAAGTTAATTTATATGCCATTTCATACCTACCTACATATAAAAAATAGCTAAATAATTACACTCTAATAATAAATTAAATCCCATACATTTGTATACGGACAAACCATAAAAAAAAAATCTCGTTATATTTTTCTCAAAGCTATGTAAATCAAAATGTTTTGTTATTAAGAATTACGTCCTACGGGGTTCGTTTGTTCTTATAACAAAATGAACTCTATGTCCATATAAATAAGGACTATATATAATAATGTATATTTTTCTTGAGCCAACTTCCCATTAATTCCCTCCCTCTGAGGTTTCCTGTTTAATCTTCGTTCCCTTTATTTTATATATTTTTAATTTAATCTCGTTACGTCTTTCTTTTCTTTCCGTTTGATATTTATTTTATCTCATTAATTAATTTAACTTGAGCCTTGTGGATTACCGCCATTTTAATAACTGAGCCATCGTGACATACAGCTTTATATATATATTTTTTAATAATTTTAATTAAGGTACTTTAAAATTAAATCTCTTCAATAGAGTTCTTGTATTAACCTTTTTATATAAAAAAAAATACTGTAACAAAAACCACCTAACTTCCGTTAATCCATTTGTAATCCAATCTACAAGACATCGTTTTCAATGGATTTAACAGAAATGTGTAATTTCTTTGTACAAAACTATCTAAAACGCAAAGTTTCACCCAATTCGTTCCATCACTTGTTACACACAATCACACATTGTTAGTTTTCGCTCTAAAAGATAACAAAACAGAAAAGGCTTTATCTTTTTCTGTTTATCTTTTATTTTTTTTAATCTTTAACATCGAGAATGCGAATTTTTTGTACAGTAGGATGACTAGATATTGAGGATTTTTTTGGTTTTTATAAGGTTTTTATCATATTTTTAATGTAAGTTAATTTAATTATATATATTACAGTAGATTATCACCTAATATAAGCAAATACATACATAAGTTTAAGCGTAATTTTTTCTTATTCATAAGTAGGTACCTAATACTTAAATTAAGTTTATAATCTTACCTATTGGGTGTTATATTGAAATATGTTGTCTTTAAAAAATGTAGAGTCAACTATTAATATAAATAAATAGAGCCCCTATTATATTTATATTTGGTAGTTATTAAGTTAACATATAAGTACATACATATATCAGACATACGATAATATTTCTAAAATATAGGGAGATAACGTTCAATATTCAGATTTTTACATATTATCTACAAAATTGAAAACAAATGGAAATTGACACTATATACCTATATTATGTTTATTTTAATTATAATCTGAACCTTCATATAAAAGTGTTTTTCATTCCTACATTTTATATTAAATCTGTACTAGGTACGTACTCAAATGTTATTAGGTAAATTATAATTTCCTTCGTATATTTACTTTATCTCTATATGATACTCTCTGTATTATATCTGTCGTGTTGTAAGTGTACCATGTTCACACTAGTCACTACGGTCCGCCATCTTTCAATAATAAAATATTCAACAGTCATTAGCGTCTCTGTGTGCTGTGTTCTTGACGTTTGAATAACTCCTCAAAACTTTTCTATGAAACGCAAACATCAAGCCGCTTTAAAGCGCTTCTTGTGCTATATTAAACACAACCATAAACCGCTTTAAAGCGATGTACCGCTATATTACATGTTAACTATGATACGCTTTAAAGCGCTAGTTTCGCTGAATAGACATCAAGCCTAGTTTCAAACTATTTGACTTCCATTAACACTGGCTGTATAGAAGCTGTTTTTATTTTTTTTAATTTATTTTTTTTCCACATTGGCATAATGCATTAAACCTATGCGTGTTATCTATTTTTGTAAAAGCAAAGATGTGTTCGTATGTTCGCAGCGCCGCATGGGATGTGCGTGGCGCGAAAATTATGACCGCCATGAACGGAACGCGAAACAATTTAGTGACTTATTTTATGATTTCATTAACGTTTATTATTAAATATCTTTTATATTATACGTTAAATCAGAAATGAGAAAAATGTCTTGTATTTTGTTAACAGAATAAGTCGATAATTAATATAGATATATGTCATAATATCTATTGATTATTTCGACAATTTTTTTTTATAGTTATATATCGAATGTAGGTAAAAGTCTCAAGTATTTAGTCTATTCATAAAAAAAATGTGTTGAAAAAATTATTTTATTCGTTTTTCTTATAGATATGATTAAATAGTTTTGCATATTGACTAATAAATTAAAATTTATTACCTTAGCTACAAGTTTCTACATGGATACATTTTTCCTCTAGATAATAAAAATAACTCAATATTATACAAAAACTACAAAACAAATTATTCTTATTAATTCCTATCAATTCAGGAGCAGATCCGCGTACACTAACATGTATAAATCCAATCTATATGTATTGTATAATTTAATATTATTTTTTATTACAATGTATATTTATGTATAATCTGTAACACGCTGGGTCTTAAACACGATACAGCCGCTACTCGAATATTACACGTATTAATACAAATAATTAATTTATATTTAATAATATTTCTTAAGCCTTTTTGAATTATTAAATATATTCGCGTATTAGATTATATCTGTGATTATTAATTTTTATATATTAAGTAAATTTTATTATACCTATGTAAAATTACTGAATTTAATACAATTATATGTATATTACTCATACTAAGACACAAGTCTAAAATAAAGTATCTTCATCCCTACTGATATTATAAATGCGAAAGTAACTCTGTCTGTCTGTCTGTTCCACTTTCACGCCTAAGCCACTGAACTGATTTTAATGAAATTTGGTACAGAGATAGAGCTGACCTTGAGAAAGAACATAGGATAGTTTTTATCCCAGACTTTTGAAAGGTTCTCTTAGAAACGCGATATAACCGCACTCCACGCGGGCGAAGCTGCGGGCGGAAAGCTAGTAAGTAGTAAAATGAAAACATATGCTTACCAAAAGTCTTCATATTAACTAAATTACATAGATACAGTGATTCAATAGTTTTTCACTTCTGAAATAATATTAATATAATTTATTGATATTGACTGCGTGTTTGTGGTGACGATGTAGGGGAGCGGGGGGCACGTTGTTGCAGGGGTAAGAAGTTACACGCATTTTTTTCCGGGATTTTCAAGTCTTTGATAGACGTAAGTGGACTCATTTGTTTTCTTATAACATCGTGCGTTGAAAAAAAACAATCAGTGACCCGAGAAGCGGCTAACTGTTAGGTTGTGTGCACGTGTCTCCATTTCCATCAAGTTCGTAACAAAATCTGTTACGAAATTTTTGATTCCTGCTGTCTATATTTGTTATTCTCTAAATTCTTTTCGCCTCGAACGTTCATAATGTATCTAGTTTTAATTTGTAATAGCGTTTTATTCTGCTATTGATATCCATTAATGGCGGCTTTAATTTTAATTAAAAAACACACCATGGGGCAGGTTGTTACAGTTTTTCGGGGTAGGTTGTTACATGTTACAACTTGCCTCAGATCTTGTATTACCGTTCATCTCATTGACTATCATTTAGAAATTACTACGCTGTACTTAAAAATTAGATGATGTGCTGTACTTTAAAATGCAGATTCGTCAAGTTTTAAAAATAAAATTGAATTAGCGATACCAGGTCCATCTGGTATACAAAGTACACTTGAAAATTTTTCGCCTTCAAAGATAAGGTCCTTTCCCAAGGCAGAGGCTCGAAAACAATCCATCCATAACCGTCGTAAATGTAAGTCCGGTGTATTAACCGACACACCTGAAAAAGACTCGTTACAAAAAGAATATGAAGAAAAACTGGCCAAGATAAAAAAAAACTGTTTATACAGTATTGTATACGTAACTATAAATTTTATTGCAATATAAGTGTCTTGAAAAGGTTAGATTTTAGTTTGACTGAAGTGCCAAGTTAAAAAAGTATAAATAATTTATTACATGTTGGTATTTACTGACGAAGTTTTCTAATTCAGTAATGAAAAAGTGTTTTATATAAGATTTAAGAAAGTTCCTGCCAAAGTTATGTGATTATTACTGTTAAAAAGTTGGAAAATTACGATATAGATATTATAATTGCTCCTAAATGTTATAAGACTGATCAAAATAGTTTTTTTTATTCATAACGTTTTGAAATAATAAAAAATAAATGATTTATTATTATTCATTTTGTTTATTTACCTACTGTAACATCGTGCCCCGAAGCTGTAACAACTAACCCCAAGTCAGGGGTAAGTTGTTGCAATCGACTTATTTCATTAATTCTCTATTTTGAGAAAAATTACGTAAATTTTAATATTTTTCCAATTCTTGTCTACTAGCTGAATAGTCACACTAATGGTAAAAGCAATCAAATGTATACATTATTTGATAGTTTTTGTGATATTAACAATTATCTAAAAATTGTAACAACGTGCCCCCCGCTCCCCTACATAAACTTGTTGTAGCATATAATATATCAAACAGCGGACGAAACCGCGGGTAATAACTAGTATAATATAACATTATTTACACGACATTGATGTTCTCTAAGATTATGGTAATATAATGTACACTAGTCATAGTAGGAAACGAAGTACCGTCATCGTTTTTATCATTTTACTATATACCTATGTATGTTTGTCTGTCTAAATATAAGTATTGAACTGTTCTGAGGAATATCATCATCATATCATATACCTATCATTATCATATAATATAATTTTTAACATATAATTCACATGTTTATTATTAAATCCGTCAATTGTAAGACACAAAGTAAGTCACAAAAAGTATCTGGTATTTATGCAACCAACTATATTAGCTTTAAAATAGAATTATTTTTACTAGAACATAATATTAATCATATGTGATCTTCTTCTTCTACCTGGCCATTTCCTAGCTTTAGCCAGGGTCTGCCTTACATGTTGTGAATAGTTTTGGCTAAGCGTTTTTACGACCGGCCGCCTGCCTGACATCAACCCTCTTTGGGAATGCATTAATCAGTGATGTTTAAATACCCTTATAAAGTACATATGACTCGGAAAAATCATATGGTACTTGCCAGGATCGAACCCGCGCCCTCATGCATGAGAGGCGGGCATTTTAACCACTAGGCCACCACTGACTTCATAACTTTTTTTTACTGAAAATTTGTTATTTTTTTCCTTCCTAAATTCAAAGAACCATACCGTTGTTTTATAAATCATCATTAAATATTTCATACACCGCTTTCGTTAATTACATGTTGTTATAATGTAAACATTGACGTTTTGTTCCGCTTTCACGCGCGAGTTGAACACAAGGACGCCATCTGTCGCGCTCATAAAAATGATTGGTAAAAAATGACGAGGAATTAATTATTAAAGAAACATAATCACGGATATCAATATACTCATAAGATATATAGTTTAAATTACATAATAATAATTATTATTTTATATATATCGACAGTTTTTTTTTATATTCCGAACAACACTACATAAGTACATATCGATATTTTAAGCGGAACAGATGTTAATATGTCGATACTCGATAGTTAAGAGGAATCGAATGCAAAAAGATTATGGCGCCACATATGTTAAACAATAAATACTTATAAACATTGTAAACAAGAATATGAATACCTATAAAGATATTAATTTTGCTACAATTTTTTATACTTATAAGTATTTTAAGGATTAATTCTTCCTTAAAACGGTTAGGTTAAAACGGTAAAATTTCGGCATTAAAATGAAAAACTTTAACTCAATTTAAAAAAAACAACTATCAAAAGTCAATTGATTTTCTCTTAAGCAACACTATTGGAAATACTTATTTATTGTATAAGTATACTAAAGACATAAACCTGATTAAAATTAATGAAGACATAATATAGGCAGAATATTGAAGATCTTCGCCTGTCAAAACGACGAATCGAAAAAAAACAACTACCTTGACAGTTCCTATAAAGACATTTCATTCCGCCAATTTCGAAAAAAGAACAAGTATAATGATTTGGTTTGATCATATACATCCGATGTAATATAAAAAGTTTTTATATAATTTTATATCAATACTTATTTTGACGTAGTTTCAATTAGGTATATCGTCAGCCCTTTGGTTTGTTCTCGTGTATTAATCGCGGAGGGTTGACGTGTTATTGGAAATGACGGTGTTATACTGTAAGGGATATTGAGACTAAAAATAAATAATAATAAAGAAAAGATATTGAATATGTAATTTTATTTAGATTATATATCTTGTCAATTACCGGTAGGTACCTACTAAAAATAGAGTGTTAGTTATGTGGAACGGAAATCTCAATTTCATTATATCTACTCCACATTTTGGACAAATGGTATAACTATAGTTAAGAAAAGAAAATAATATAACAATAAGAATTCTCAAAGTCAAAACTTTATCAATAAATACATATATGATATATCTATGGCTCTAAGATAGTCGAACTCTACTTGTTAAAAAATACAACTATATATTCTCTTCATAATTTTCTCATACAAAACCTCTCATTATCTGTATCGTTTTATAATCTGTATTTTTTATCTGTGTATTTATCAGCTGGCGTCATATTGCATGTGTGCTTCCCAATAAGTTATTCAGTACCGCGGTCCGCGGGCCTCTATAATACTCTTTGAACATGTGTCGATGTTTGTCGCCTTCATCCATTGTCTAACGATACTTACCTATAGGTATTTTGTTTAAAGACTTTCAATGATTTCGTCACTTAATTAAAATTTTCTTTTATGTGAAATTTGCATACCAAAAATATTCCTTTATTACCTTCTTACGGACGTATATGTAGATTATATTGTCTTCTTTCATTTTAGATATCAAATAAATAATGCGTTCAAAATACTACCTTATTATGAATTTAATCATTTGTTCGCGTTGTCCAAACTGAATTTTATTTTTTAAAACCCAAAAGGTACAAAATATAATAACAAATAATAATCAAACAAAACAAAAAACAAACAATGAAACCACCAATCAGTAACATTGCAGTCATTGCAACGATATGTAGAATTTAAAATTAGAATTTCCTTAAAATAATCAAGCATATTTTTAACAGGCTTTTATAAGCTTAGGTTGTATGTACATATTATGTATGGAAGGGAATCTTTGAGCTTTTTTTCCGGTTTCTAATTTAAACAAACTAACACATGCACTTATAAACACCAATTACAAAGAAATTTCAAATAATAAACCAACCAATGGCGTTTGCTCTATCTCATGGGTACGTCAAAATTTAATTTTGAATTTGGAATTATTTCAAAATAGTGAACTCAGTTTTCAAATAGTAACAAAGTACACATCTCATATAGATAACAATTAAAAATAGAACGTCTATAATGAACCAATCAGCCAATC
The DNA here is from genome assembly GCA_916720795.1 of Danaus chrysippus. Taxonomy (NCBI): domain Eukaryota; kingdom Metazoa; phylum Arthropoda; class Insecta; order Lepidoptera; family Nymphalidae; genus Danaus; species Danaus chrysippus. Next base: position 4,498,299 of record CAKASE010000066.1, on the reverse strand, counting down.
AGCGTTGAGCTTTCATTCCGCCGCATCAATATGTCAAAGTTTAAAATAAGAACGCGGTAGCGTGCCGCTCGGTCGGACGCCGCCGCCCGCTGTGAGCGCGGGTAACAGTCTTCACACTCGCTACGATATTATAATAATCTTTAAATGTTTTTATTTTTTGTTTACATCCCGTTACTAATGTTATCTGGTTATAATTTCATTTATCGGTTTATCGTTTTTTTATTATAATATCGGTATAAATTCCAACCCTATAGCGAATATCGAGTCACATTTCATTTAGTTCATTTTGGGTTTCGAATTAATACGTTCGTATCATAATTCAATATTATTTATACAAAAATATTGAATTGCGGTCAGCATGCGATAATCTAAAAGGACTACCAGAAAGATTGGGTTTAAGTTGGTATTTTTGTATGAAATTTTATGTACTTACATAATGTATTGTGTAGTATCTAGCTGTGAACCCCAAAGTTCTAACTCCATATTTGATCCGAAAGGTAATCAAGTGCCCCCTATTATGCCATTAGGTAATGAAAGATCGCTGTAATCCCTGTTTTATAAAGTAGTGCGCACGTCTAATGTAAATACCCTGAAGCGTACGAACACCGACCTATCGCTTGGCGAGGGGATTCCTAATTTAAATTCTAAGATTTATTTTTTTTTTGTTTTGTTTACACACCAAACCTCACCAGCCAGCAATAATACTAAGTTTTTTTAGATTGTTCTGAATTTTAATATGAAGGTTTTATGGATGTAGGAAATATTATACTGTTATAATTATAAGATTTTTTGGATACAAAACTCCAATGCATCACTAGGTATGTTTGAAGATAGGATTAAATAGTATCTATGTTTGGGATTCTATAAATTGTAATTATACTATATAATACATTAGTAAATATTGTTTAATTAGACATTTACCTTCAACCATTACTTACCTAACACTCTCCTATGAACCCATTGTCTCACAGCTCCCGCTGCGCCGCGCGCTCATTTTCCGAGCTGTCAGATTTTAAAAAAGGAATAAGTTCCGTTTTTAATTGGAACATATTCGCGAGGATCAATCGTTCACATGCATTCAGCCAACATTTTTATTCAGGAAACGTGGGGTCATGAATAGGGAGAGTGTAGCCTCGAGGTATTTGGTTTTGGAAGAGTAGGCATATTGGAGTAAGACAATCTGGCCCCCTACAATAACTCCGTAACAATGAAAGTGGAATACAATTTCGTATATAACTTGTATAATATTATGTTTGCTATAAAAGATTTCTAAAGTTGCCAGGCTAGCAACGTGTCATGTTTGTTCGGAAACCCGTTTTTTAAATGTTTGAACAAGGATTTTATATTAGGAGTTTTTATAAATAGAAATCACATCAAATCAAATTATTTATCTGTTGCTTATTCGTTTAAATACACACTTCCTACAAACATTTCTCGTCCTTCATAACTAATTTCATCTCATTAAATTATGTTTTTTTTTCTCATTTATATTATAATCATAACAACCTATAAAAAACTGGCTGAATATAAATTCAAATCGACTTCAAAAAAAAAAAAAAGAAAACAATTTCATGTAAACAGGGTATAAAGTTCGAAGTTTGAATTCTCCAAAATTTAAAAAGTAAACCAGATCGAAGTAAGGCTTAGTACAGATGAGGCGCGGGGCGTGGCGGTCACGTTTAAACTTAGAACACGACCACATGTTGAAGTAAGTAACTATTGTCTTACCAATTAGTATACAGATTAATTTGATGTACTATTAAACTATGTACTTATTACCTAATATGTATTATATATAATCTTGCTACATTAACAGATATTTCAAATAAAATCGCCCTAGAGTTTAGATTATATGACGTCGAGGTATAATTTAAACTCAATAAGTAGCAACATGAAGTGAGTTCAAAGAAATTCACGGAGCCAAGTTCCAAGTGCTTGAAGCTATCACGACGTTACTTAAGTTGAGTTTATAACATTGTAAGCTGTTATTAAATATTATTAGGTACAAATTTTATGTACAGAATATTTCTTTACATTAATTTGTTACGGCTTCGTAAATAGTCTATTATTTAGCATTATGTTCTATATAATGCTTTCGTATCACTAATGGTAATTATTTAATAAAATGTAACGTTCGTTTTATAAAAACTTTTTATTATATTACACAACGTGTAATGTGTACGCGGCCGCTGTCGGCGCGCGACTGTCCGCTCGCGTGCCAGTAATTGCCGCGCGTTCCTTTTTTGAATAACTATCACGACTTTTTCGCTCCATATTTTTTTTTTTTATCACAATGTTCGAACATTCCTCGCATACAGTCCGGTAATTTTGTGCGTTCGGAAATTTAAGGCATCCGTAAAACAGAGTTTATTGTGATTTATTCTCTGTAATGGTGCTTCGTCTTTAGTGGTTTCTTTTAGTATTAACTCTTTTTTTTATATAATTTTTTTCTGAAATTTACTGAGGATATTAAAAAAAAATATTAAAACGCTTTGAAAAGCTCCACAGTACTAATCATTTATATGTATAAATGCATTTGTAGATCAAAGAGCGACTTGGATGGAGTATTAACAATATTACAGCTAATACAGCTTTGTGATAGTGTTGGGAAAAATATCGATACTTTTGTTTAACGTACACTATTTGGTTTAAAGTTTATACGGATTAAAGTACTATCTAAGTTTTTTTTATTTTTTGTCTAATTTGTTAGTACAAACAAATTTTTTTAAACGATCTTAATATTGAAATATCAAATGACGTTACACTTATATCTGGGAAAATACGTAGTCTTAATAGATATATTGCTAGATTATCTAATAATTTTTAAATACATAAGATTAAACAAAAAATAATCTCATTCAAGATGAGGATATTGTATGAAATTATAATAATTAGTCAGAAACAAGATTTTATAGACCGTCGGTAAGAGCGTTAGATCTGCCCACGTTTTAAATAACACAATGCAAATACCTTAAGATATAAATATATATGTAAAAATATCCTTAAATTTGTAATTAAAAATATTTTTATCGAACATCCCCTTGTAATAGAACATCACTAACAAAAATTAATCGTAGTACAAAGGGCTAGCGAACCTGATAATCGAGTAGTTACTTAATGTGGGGTCATTTATATTTTAATCTGTGGCCTTTTGATATATGTACTGAGCATGAAAAAAAATAACTAAATTTATTCAATAAACTCAATCATTCCTATCAAACGTTTATCATATATTAAACTTATACGTCACAAGTACGAATGCTGTGCGATCTGAGCTTGATTAAATGTCGAAAAAATTAAAAAAAAAACAAATGACAGACGAAACGAAAACGGCGAAAGTGACGCAAAGGATCCGTCAAATATCCTTTTGTGGGGAACAAAAAAGGGGGTTTTGACAAATTAAAACGACAAACACGCGGCGTTGGGGGCTGGGGGTTCGAACCCCGGACGCGGCTATTGTCAAATTTTGCCAATGACGCCGCGGTGAGTGTAATTATGTTGTTATAACTGTGGTATCCATTGTTGGATCGTTAATGTGGCGAGTAATCAACTGTGGAGTGTTTTAGGGAGATGTGGACTTTATTAAGGATAAGTTACTTATATTGAAATTATGAGTTACTATTTTAAAATTATTTAAATATAAGAAAGTATATTAATTCTTTATCGTTTCATTTTTGTTTAAAATCAAAGTGACAACACAATCGTTTTAACTAGAACGTTCTTATATTGGGAAACAATAAGAAAATAAACATCTAAGACTTTCGCGAGTATTCATTTAAATGAAACTAATTGATTTCGGGAAATGTATGTAAAATAATAAAATAACATAGTAATCTAAAAATATCACTTAAATTCATATAAAAGATTATCAATAAAATTGCCATCAAATTGCATATTAATTAATTGCTATTTATTATCTGTGTTCTAGACAAAGGAGTCGATACTTAAATAATTATCTGTCATTATATGGAGCCCTAATTTACGGTTTAACCTTACGACCTAATGCGACCTTACGATGAGTTTAACAACGATTACAATAATTCTAGTTGACATGTAATTGTCTATGGTATTGCGAAATCGATTTACTTTAAAATAAAAACGGTCAAGCGCGAAACGGTGTGACTTGAAAAGAGGTTTGATATGTGAAGTGGAGGGAAAATATATTTTTTAATATTTTTTGTTATTAAGGCTTGAGAAAGCAATATTATATGATTTATATATGTATAATCTAAATAAAACAGTTCATGAGATAACGACAGTTTAGTGACAAACGGACATACATAGAAATTTTAGTAAATTTTGATCCTTTGTTTATAAAACTATAAAAAATTCAAACATTTTAACAAACAACCTGTTATTTTTAACACTTTATATAAAGAATATTTCATACAAAGGTTATTATAGAATAAAAAAATATATCTATGACAAAAACCGTAATAATTAAGACAATTTATTATTAGTGATGTCCGATATAATCGATTGTACGTGGGCGACGGACCGGTCCACATACAGCCGGCTTAGAAAATCAAAAACAACATACATATACATTAATTATATATTATCTAAGAAAAAATATTATAATTACTTATACAGTATTAGAATTTTTATATTTTTATAATCTGTCCTAAATATTTCATATTTGATTTTGCTGTATTTATATTAAAAATGATTTTTTTTAATAAAGTATAAAATACAGTAAAAGCTATTAATGCATATAAATCTTCAATTATCGAATTTCCTTCATACCAAGTAATAGACGCCTGGGGGAGCGCGATGCGACCATAAACTATAACTATAATATCGATAAAATACAACATGGCATCATTTGTTAGAATCGATAATTGAAATATCGATACCGCCGCATCACTAACCACTCTTGAATTCTGGATCACAACGATACCAAAGCATTACAAGAAAATGAGACCTAAGATTTTCGTGGGCATATACTAAGCGACTTTATTTTTGATAAAAACTACATACTCTCGACGTTTCGGATACTTTACAGCAACCGTGATCATTAAGACGAGATGTGACGTATGTAGTTTATAGCCAAAAATAAAAAATCGCGTAGTAAATCCCAAAATATTAGTTTAATTTACATTACAAGTAAAATTTCCTACATACACAAATTAATTTTCATTATATATAGGAAATAAACAATAAATCACTGATGATTTGGTTATAAAAGACAAGATCTTCCGTAGATGACACAATAAGTGTGCTTTTAAATTGTTTACGTTTCATAGACCAATGTTCTAGAATGATCTTTTATCTTCTATGATAGTATATACTTAATTTAATAAGTGCTAATTTGACTTAAACTTTTGACATAAAAATTTGTAAATCAAAATGTACTTACATAATTTGTAGTTCTTTTAGTCGTACTCTTCAGATAAATGTAACGTTGAACCTATATTTATTGATATTTATTTAATATTATCAAATATTATTATAATTAAATCCTTAATTTTATTAGACTCCGTTAAAATACTAAATTACTAGTAAAACTATTTTAAATTTCATTCACAAACTTATGCATGCATCAAAATAATAGTCTTCTCTATATTAGTAGTATTATATCTTACTGATACTCTAAATACAATAGGTACATTCAGAAATTTCCTCAAAACATTCCCAAATCCAAACCACAAATTAAATAACACACAAATAAATCTAAACTCGCTCTTGAATATAACAATTAAAAAGTCAAAAGTTATTTTTTATTATGTTTAATGTGTTTTGAAAGTTGTGTTGTGTGTATGACGACTAATCATAGGGCGGGGATGGCTCGAGGAATCCCGGGAAAGCTGGGCCATGATAATTAATGCCCGGGACAGAGTTTAGATCCCGATAATATTACATTTAAACCCAACATTAGGTATGAATAAAAATATTTTATAAAAAAAAAAAAACTTTGACATTGACAGTGACAGTGACGTTTATATTTAAATATATAAAACCTTTTTGTTAATCAATGATTTATTAAGAAGATTTATAAGAGTCAAAGATCAGATATCAAGTATCAACACCTAATACAAATAAAATGTCGGCGTTTTAAAGGCGCCGTTCGCGTTTCTGGACGCACTCAATAAATTACAGGTCCTAATCACCACTAATTGGGATGCGTCGTGACCCGGGTTAAGTTCGGGGTCAATAAAAAACAATAATGCAAACATAATGATACACGGGCCGGTGTTTTAATTTAGTAAAGTTTAAAACTCAACGTTCCCGGACTGTAATTATCTGTGTTTCCGAACTTAAGTATACGGATAAAGATATTAATGTTTGATCTTTTTATGTTTTAGGTTTATTAAAATTATAAGTTGTTTTTGTTCTAATGTTTATTAATGTACGATGTTGTTGTGTGCTTGTGGATTTATTTTTATTTAAATAATCACTATTAGGTATGTCTGTGAATCATATAAGTGACGTTATAGAATATTCAAATTGTTTCAACATAAAAATTATCTTATTAATTCATGTAAGGAGAATATATGTATGTATGTATATTCTATGTTAACTTATTTGTGTTTGAATTAATGTCATATTTTTACAAAATCTATCAAAAAATTAGATAAAAACTACAAAAATATCATTTTCATTATATATTTCAACATTTCTTTCATACATCTGAAGTTTCATATTAGATTCTATTCATACTAATCTTAAATACAATATAAATTTATTCTCAATAAATCATTTAGCATATTCAATGTTATATTATAATTTCCCTCCATGTTTCAAGCCTGTTCCAAGCCCCACCGCAGCACGTTTCCCTAATTGAACCATTTCACAGATAAGTAGATAAAACACGGAACACAGCGGACCCTGTATTATGCGTATTATTTGCATACATTTAAAGATAGGGTGACATATCGATGTACATCACTTGAAAATATTATAACGAAAAATACAATTAAATATCTACTCTAATTTACTAAGTATAGAGTTGTTAATAGCTTGTCATTTAAAGATAGGGTGACATATCGATGCGTACATTACTTGAAACGATTGTAATCAAAAATACAATTAAATATCTACTCTAATATCATATGCATAGAGTTGTATTTAGCTTGTAGTTAGTTATAGTGATGTGACACAAGTTTGAATCGATCCCGGGGGATCCCGTTGATACAATCCCGCATAGGGAATGCAGTTATGCAGATATCATAACGATCCCGGTTAAGAAATGATGATGCGGTCCCTTTTAATGTTAGTACATGTTTGTTTTAGATTCGTGATAAAGATGATTTTTTGTTCAAGTGACGCTTGAAAATTATTATGCAAAGAATTTTTATATACAGCCAGCTATCATTTAATCTATTTTTAATATTACTCTTTGGTATATCCTTGTCTATAATTTTTTTAAATATTTGTTGTTATACTTATATAAATTGAACTATATAGTGTGAATTTTATTTATAAGGAGTATAAAATTCGCTGAATCTGATGCAGATTTTAATATTGACAAGTACTCTACATATAAAATAAATTAAAGTATATTATAATTGTAATATTATTAACATCTAATAAGAAAGTTATTTCCACTTAACTCGTATCTTTCATCAAAAATAAAGATATATCAAATAAATTTTATCATATTTGCAAGGACACGAGTTTATTGAGACCCGCTGAGACCACAAAACCGTCAAATTACTTGCAAATCCGCATTTCCCAGGGAGGGTCCTAACGAGCTTACTATTAGTGGCCACGGGTCCCGGGAGAGATATTTCATTACCAGGGAAACTGAATAGACTTAGTTCAGTAGAAAAATCAACAATATAGAAGTGTTGATCATTTGAACTGAATACAAAGATACTTACGATATGGAAGGGACAAGAATATAATTAATTAAATTAAAGTAATATTTTATTTAACATGATAATCCTAAACTAAAGAAATTAAACAAAAAATAATTAAATTAATTTATAAAAGCATAAACAACGTAACATTCCGATATATATATATATATTCCGAAAAACTCCAGCAATTGATTTTCACACTCTTCCCTTGATGCCAATTTCTTATCACTAAAAAAGTTTTGCAATGCAAGAAAAAGATGGTAATCGCTTGGTGCGAGGTCCGGACTGTATGGTGGATGCATCAAAACTTCCCAACCAAGCTCCCGGAGTTTCTGACGAGCCACTATAGAAGTGTGTGGCCTAGCGTTGTCCTGATGGAACACGACACCTCTTCTGTTGGCCAATTCTGGCCGTTTCTGGTCAATTACTCGCTTCAGACGGTCCAGTTGTTGACAATAGATGTCTGAATTTAATTTAATTTCTTTTTTTTTTTTGTCAAAAATACCCGAACGGAATCGACGAAACCAAAATTGCCCGTAATTAGCTGTTACAGTATCGGGAACATAAACACTATTCACATTTTCAGCCGCCTGACTTGCATTTTCGCCCTTATCAAAGAAAAACTGTAAAATGTACCGAATTTTCTCTTTGTTGACTTCCATCTTTAACGCCGTGTAACTCAGAACTGAATGGACAAAACAAAAAACTGCAAACGAATTCTTTTAGTGCGAACTGTTACCTTTACAACGAGCATAAATTTGAAATTGTTTGATCGATAATTTACGAGATATCGATCACTACAGCCATCTAACGATAAAATAATGGATTTCTTTTTCCCCAACCTATTATATTTAATATAGAATTATTAAGTAAAGAACTTCATAAAAAACATATAATATATATTATAAAACTAATATATATTATATATAATCTGTATGTCATATCTGTCATTTATATTATGTATCTGTGTCCCTCGAGGATTAGCTCCCGCCACGTCAAGTGTCACTCAACAGTCAACAAGTATTGACATTACAGATTATACGACGCGGACACAACGACCGAATATTATAGCAATATGTTAAATAAATATACTTTAAAAATGTTATTCACACGTGTATTTAAGATCTGTACACTTTATATATACGTATATTCAATTTAGTTATGTTTTTTTGTAACAGTTATATAGAAGAACCAAAGAATTTGTATTTATTTCTCAGTAGTTTATTGAGTAAAATAGACATATGAGAACTACTTACATATAATATATACAATTTTACTAGTAATTGAATATAATTCTACAAGTAGTTGAAATATTAAATAATGTAATTCTTTTTATTGTTCATTTAAAAGTAAATTGTACTAGTGTTTGAAGTATAGACTACGTTATTTGTTTATTATATTTAAGTTATATATAAGGATTAAGGATTAATATAGAAGATTCTAGAATATGTTAATCTCAATACAAGAACATGACTCTACATCAATCTTATGAAGATATTAGTAATATCACGCTAAATGACAGTTACACATAAGCTCTTAACTTTTATAAAACTTCAAAAGCAACAAACCACACGCATTCCGCCAACCATCCACAACCACAATCAAAAGAGTTTGCATAGCACTCATATAATTTATTGATTCCTGTACTTCATACAGCGGGGCGAGTTAATAAAAGCCGCATGACTATACAAACAGTACCACGTGACCCGCCCTACGGCGGCCACGTGACCATAGCTTAGATAGTGATCTTTCGCGCGCGAAATTGTCTATGGTCTTTCTACCATTCTACATTACCGTTGGCAAGGAATTAAATTCGCTGGCGGTGACAGACGTATACTGCGTTACTAATTTAGGTGTTTGATGTGGGATTTAATATTATATTGTATTGAAAATTGTTTGAACTTTGAGGTAATGCAATACTTAGGTACTCTTTGCAATTATACGAGTACATAGCTGCTTATATTGATATTTATATGTTTATTTCTTTGAGCCTTAATCAGGCATAATACGAATTATCGGTCATATAATTGGAATTTTATAATAATCTTAGTGAATAATACTATAATTTTTGTGTGTTAATTTTAATATTTTTTAAATACTATCTTAGGTATACATAGTACGTTAAAATTAAGAACGCACGATATTTAAAAATGTGTTTAATACCATTACATTTGGGGCTAGTTTAAGGGTTAATCTTAGGTTTTATAAGTAACTAGTTTATGCCTGTGACTTCGTCCGCGTTAATATCTGAATTAGTACTTATATGCATATGTATTACTGACCGGGCGAACTCTTTTCCGCTCTAGAGACCATAAATAACCAGAATTAGGAATTTATTAGGTATTTTTTTCCTTTTCAATCGAACAGAATTAAATATCCTATATCCGTCTCCTTATTCTAAGCTATCTTCACCAATTTTCATCCAAACCCATACAGCACTTCTTGAGTTATAATTAGCATAACTAACACGACTTTCTTTTATACATATAGATATAATATTAGTCATCAATGAAGCTAGTATTTAAAGGACCTAAGGCTATGTCTAATTTGATGTGACCGAGTTATTTTCGTGAACTTTTTAGTATAAAGCTCGAGGCCCTAGCTGTCAACGGTCGACGTGTAGTCGTTATAGTTTTTATAATACATAATTACAGTCGTTACGGGCAATTAATCACGACGCTAATTGAGATTTCATTGATAATAAAGGTCAAGAGAATGTATAGACAATGTACCATAGACCATAGAGTATAGACTATACTTGTACTTCATAGATTATAAATAAAATCAGCAACTATAAAATAATAAATTAAATATAGTAATTACTATTAATAATTCATTAATATGTTGTTTTTTTTCGTACGAGTAGCATCCACGCAAGATGGCGCCCGCGGGCCGTTGATTTGAATAATGACAATCGATTAAACATTTCACGCTATCAGTAAAGCACCTACTGGAACAAATAAAACGTAGTTTACATTGAAACAAGTGTTCTGAATATATTAATTAATTATTATATGATTTCTTTGATTATTCAATTAAATTATTTAAAACATTCCTATTAAAAATTAGGTTTATATAATTCATATTCCCTTAATAAAGCCTACAAATAAAAAAAACAGTATAACATTTAATTTTTAAAATGTAGAATAAATATTTATATTACATAAACCAAAGACAATAAAACATTCAGTGTCCATAGATTATATAAATGAACGTAATCCATAGACAATGGTAGTGAGGGTGAGCTATGGCCGGTATGATAATGATTCTAAATTCAAAATTGAAGCACGGTCGCGCACGGGCCGATGTTGCCAGTTATATAATTAGAAAATGAAAGGGTGCGCGCACGCAGCCCGCGGCTACAACACTACTATCGCTCACCATCGAGCTCCGAGTAGTGATGTACGAGGGTGCTATCGATAGATTGGATGGTTGTTTTGAATAAATTAATATATAAGTATGAGGAAAAAACTACATTCACACAAAATTAAAAGACAAAATGAAGTTCTTAAAAAACATATTCAATATTATATTTTATAATAAATGGTTAGTACTTGGTCAGAATATTGGTTATTGACTTATTGTTGGTATATTGTACATTTTCTTTGACCCGTATATAAATAAATTGAAAGATTAAATCAAGAAAGACTGATATAGTTAGCAGGTTAGAAGATATTATTGTTTTATTACAAGTATTTTCCGTCCTTATAAATATTTTTATCTTGCTTTTACCATTCTTTGTTCTATAATTTAGTTTGGGATGTATAGGCATGTCAAAAACGATAAAAAATAATAAAAAAGTAACTGAAAAGTATTCAAAATATCTTGCAAACTTAGTATAATAAACACAAGAGGAAAATTTCGAAGGTTTGAATGAACATTCTCGATAATTATTATCAGTATTTATAGATCAATTTAAGGTTTATTAAACTTTCAACACTGTTATCTATATGAGGAAATTGACCTTACACCTTTAGGTAAGCCAATATGGTAACTCACAAGGACAATTTTAACTGGAATATTATATAGCATCTTAACATAATGTTACATAAAGGCCTCTAAAGCAAATAAACCCTTAGGAATTAGAATCTATACATGTATATGTCATAACGATAATAATAATAGTTGCATTATATTTAACGGTTCTTACTTCTTAGGAATTTCATTTATATACAAGGATTTTAAATATTATGTTCTCATGAGGTGAATAGAAGAAGTTGTTACTTAGACTCCGGGTCAGAAGTGAAATAATTCTTCATATAGAGAAAAGTCTGAGAATATATTAAAAGAAAGTATCTAATAGCATAACCATAAGATTACAACGTTGAACTAAGTATGAAGCTTTTTCAGTTTTTTATTCATTAATATGATCATTTTGGTTTATTAATAAAACAATATTAAGAATTATAATGGAAATTTATAGTAAGGGTAACTTACAGTTAGAAGTACTGGCTCCATCTATTAAGTTCTTGCTCTAAGTTTGATGAGAAGTAATCTAAACTTATTATAAGTAAACGAAGTTACTGGACCTAGTTACTGCATTCACTTACAGAGAGTCTTGGCTTTGATTTGTTTTTTAATAATATACAGGGTGACTGGTGAATTACTATCAATATTTAAGGAGAATACTCGGTACATGATTCTCATTCGAATTATGTAAAAAAAAATAGGTACTTAATTTTTGACCAAATTTCCATATAAATAAATAAAGTGTGGACATGTTCCAAGTGTTCCAAGTGTGGACGCGTACGGCGGCGTGCTGATACAACACCACGCCGCCGCACGCGCGTGTGTGTGTGTGTATACCTAATCTGTAGGGTGTTCACACGATGCGTAATTAATTACATGACTTTTGGTAAACTTTACTTAGAAGTTTATTAATATTTATGTTATATTAATTTTTATTTTGTCATATATGATCGTCAAATATCACGTCCTCAAGAATCGATAGTAATTCACCAGTCACCCTGTATATTTAAAAAAAATATCGATAATAATTTCCATCGATAATATGACGTCCATCCCTATCATAAAAATGTACTCCATACCTGAGGGCAGATGGCAACATTCTTTATTTTAGAATATTAATAAGGAGCGGGCAACATTACGTATTTCACATAAAGTAAAATCATTATAGTGTCATCCCTTTCATTCTTATATAAAATACGATATATTTGTCCCATTCTAATATTTAAATGTCGAATTATGGCGATCTGTTCCACAAAACAGATTCATCCCGCGATTAAAACTTAACATTGTTATAAGTAACTATATACTACACTATTATAAGCTTCTAACGAGACAAAAATGCAAAATATAGTTAAAAAATCTTAAAAAACTTTATATTTAAAGTGAAAAAATACAATTTTATCAAAGCACTATAATCTCTATGTTATTTCGTTTCTTTAACATAATAATATAAAGCACGACACGTCGCCATCTTACATTTAATGATATCATTTTTGTTATCGTGTGAACCCCGATGGCGTCTTCGTATAATTTCTGTCATTTCCTTGTCAATATAGTTCGTATTAAAATTCGAAAATGGAACACTAAATTCAAGGTGGCCATGATTTTAGATTTTTCATAATATTTTTTAACTTGTAAAATTATTTTTTATGAATTTAATTTCTTATATTATGAAGTTTATTTGAAACTTTTTTCCTATTATATTTTCCTCCTTGTTCGTGACGTTAAATTAAGTTTCCCGCCGAACGCACGGCCATGTTCCTCCCAAGGCTACAAGTTGTCAGTGAGGTCGACATGAAACAGTTCCTTATAAGAGTTTTATATTTTTAATCGAATGGAGACGTTACAATAAAATATTCATCTTTTTATTACTTACAATTTATTTAATCCTTGCTATAATAAAATTCAGTAAAAATATACATAAAAACAATGGATTTTAAATAATGAAATTATTCAAAAATAATTTTAAGTGTAGTTTCCTTGAATTACTATATATAATGGAACTTACTATTAATGTATTTTAGGTCTACCCGAAATCAATGAAAATAATTCTGTAATTTTGTTTTTTTTTATTTCTTATTGTTATAATATCATAAAACCCTATAATAAAATTTCTAACATTAAATCAACTTAAAGTTTTATAGTTACAAATTATTTTATTATAACGGAAACGGAAAAACTAATATTTATCCAGACGATCCTGTTTTAACCAAAAGACATAAATTTTCTATTATTAAAATTTATTTTTAAAACAGTTAGAATAAACTTATATTACATGAAGTCGAAAACAATTAACTTTTGACAGTATTTATTACAGATTATTAAATGAAAAAAAGATACTCCACGTAGATACAAGATATAATACAACTAATATACTAAATTAAATATTTTTTCAACATTTTTACTAAACATTAAGTACATGACATAATACATTTATAACAAATGTCAAAAAGCACAAGTTGACAGTTAATGTATACCTAAATCAAAAATCGTAAAGACATATAATTTTTATTAATCTATCACTTAATTAATTATATCACACATTTTAATATAAATTAAATATATATTTCGTGACCATTTTAATACTATAACTTTTCAAAGATGAAATAAATATACTACTAATATTAAATATTATTTTTAATATGTTCAACACATGGCCACCCTACCATTAAGCGCCATAGATCGCGTGACAAAGTAGGTGTCAGTGCATCAACAGATTCCTATGGGAACCGAACTGACCTAACTCAGATGCATGGATTCCTTTAAAAATGAGATAATATGTGGAATACGGGCCGCTCTCACACCGACACGTAACGACGAACGAACGAATGTGATGATATTTGGAGAACATTCCCTACTAATATTATAAATGCGAAAGTAACTCTGTCTGTCTGTCTGTTACACTTTCACGACTAAACCACTGAAGTGATTTTAATGAAATTTGGCACAGACATAGAGTTGACCTTGAGAAAGAACATAGGATAGTTTTTATCCCAGACTTTTGAAAGGTTCTCTTGGAAACGCTATATAACAGAACTCCACGCGGGCGAAGCTGCGGGCGGAAATCTAGTAATAAAATACTTCGAAAAAAATGTATTAAAGATATAAATATTGAATAATAAAAGCTTTTCTATCTTAATTATTTTAATTTAATACATAAAACATGATTTTTTCAATATAAACTTCTTTTCCAAACATATCATATTTCTAATCTGTACGGTGTGAGTATACTTCGTGATGTTCGATTATTATTTTAGGCTATCATTTTTGGAGGGCTAGGTTATTTTAATACGCAGTTACAAAAGGTCGTGACTCTCTTGCACACGACTTGCGAATTTTGATGTTCAGACTAAACTAAAACAAATTACACATGTATTTAACACTTGAAGGATGATTTTAATGAGAGAGGAATCTCTTCCGAGAATTATATATATATCTTTATTATTAATATTAAACTAATTAATCAAGAATAACAATTTTGTAAGCTATAGTAAAATAATTGTTTTAAATAATAAAAAAAACTTCATCATTAATTCAAACAAAATAATCTTATTTAAACGACACGACATCCTCACGATATCGTATAGCTGTCGTCACGTGTTATATAAACAATCCATCGAGTGACTCAGTATTGGTAATCATAGGTTAAGCTCATAGTATTTATAAGATTACTTAGAGTTCGATGAATTCTGTAATACTATAGCTGAAAAACGATTCACCATAAAAATAATAACTAAAAATATGTGTTTAGTGACTTAGATAATCAGTTAATTGATAGATTCGGAGTTTTTGATGTTTACGAAATTTTTATATGGCAACATTTATGTTTGATTTTTAATTATTAGTTTTGATATATATGAGTTTTTGTCTGTACATGTTTAAAATTATTGTAATATAATTTTAAATATCATAATATATTTCTTTAACACTAAAAGTATGCCATTTTTTCTCCCATTAAATACGTCTTTGAAAATATATTCACACGCTATATAAATACAAATATATACTTGAACTTCAATATTATAAATTATATAACTAACTAGTCTTTGCCCGCGACTTCGTCTGCGTTAGTATCAGAATTAGAAATGTATATCTGACCGCGTGAACTTTGTTCCTCCTTAAAGACAGTAGACAAAAAGATTTCGAATTTGATCAACTTGTTTCTTTTTTTGAATCTCATGAAAAGCTCACTAATTTTCAGCCAAATTCATTCATTCGTTCTTGAGTTATAAGTAGTGTGAATAACAAGACTTTCTTTTATAGGTATATAAAGATGGAGACTTGGGGAGTTATTTTTTATATAGATATTAAGGGACCATGTGTTTATATAAAACCATGATTACCATTTTCGTAGTATTATCAACGAGTTCTTCTATCATATTATTTTATTAAGACTAGGTATAATATGCTTTATTCTATTTGGTTACTGTCTTAAAAATAAAACGTAATTTCTGTACATTTTCGTACGTTTATGAATGAATTTGTTTTAAAAAAAATCAATGAACACTTTATGTCAATATTTTCTTATCGTTATACAAAAGTCCAGGTCTTGTTTGTCGTTAATATATAAGATAATTGTCGCTATTAATATAAAATCTTGTGCATAATCTAATACAAAAGCCATCATTGTATTACTAGCGTCATCTAGTGGCAAGTAGCATGCAGCAATCAACACTACCTTAATGGATGCTGTGAAAATATATCAAATATGAAAAAAGAAGTAATAAAATAGTTAATTCAAAATTCCAATTGTATTTAAATGTGAAATTCAAATATTAAGAATAGAGTATATCACAACATCCTTTTCATACTCTTTTCTTTTTATAATCTATTACATCTGTCACTGTCAAAAACTGTTATTTAGCGTTTTGATTTCGGTTTTCGCTTGTCATCCCGTGTATAGAACCGTACAATAAAAGTTTGTTTTAAATATTGAAATTATACAAAATGGCTCTGATAGACTTGTGCCGTTTAGAGGAGAAAATTAACTTAAAGCCCGTGGATTCTCTTGCTTCTGTTAACAACGATGTAATGGGTAACACCCAAAACTTTTTGAATAGCGCCCAACTTGCTCTTCCTCCGTTTGCCAATGTAAGTTATAAGGTTATTGTTGAATGTATACAAAATCCTATTTAAATATTACATTACTCATCATAAACATGTAATTTTCTTGCAGCCGGTGGAAACTCTAGCCCAGTTTAACACCAAAGACGAAACTGGCCGTCAAATTAAAATTGAGTTTGATCACGGCACCACCACACTCGGATTTCGGTACAAAGTAAGTTAATCGTCTTCAACTAATACTTTACTTGTAATAAAGAAGTAAATGCAAGGTTTATACTGCTTTTTGTGATGCTAAGGCGCTGTATGACTAACTAATGACTTTGATAAAAATTTTGTATTAAACTATTATTAATTATTACACAATAATGAATTCCAGGGTGGAGTTCTTCTAGCTGTTGACTCCAGAGCGACGGGCGGTCAGTTTATTGGTTCTCAGTCTATGAAAAAGATTGTGGAAATCAATGACTATTTACTGGGTAAATACATTTTTTGTTTTAATGTTATGTTACACTATAGTGTCAAGACTTTATGCAATACATAGGAAATTTGAAAAGTTGGGTTAGTCTTTCTAAGAGCTTAAGAATACAGTAGAAACTCAATTAGCCAGACTAATTGTTGTCAATATGCATTCGGATAATCAAATGTATCAGGAAAAGCAGGTTTTGTGCATATGTAGTACATAATATATTTTTATTTAAAAAAAATACATATCAACAAAAATCAATGTTTATAAATAAATAATTAAAATACATTTTCTTAGATTACATATACATGTATGTACTAAAAACTGCAGCTTTAATCACGAAATAAAATAAGTTTAATTTGGTTTACAATACTTGGTAATTGTCATTTGACGTAAACCACTCTTTGTTTTCATTGCTGCTATATCACGAATTCGTTTCAGCTGTAGTAAGCTGTAGTAACACTATCACTTTCCGTTAGTTTTACAAATCACTTGAGAGCTATTTGTAATGCATGCAGTGCTTCATCATGAGATGGTCCAGCATCATTGTCCTCGTCTTGATTTTCTTCAAATTCATCTTCTTGGATTTCATCAGAATTATAAACAAAATCCAAATCATAGTTATTTTCATCATTAAAATCATCTTTAAAAGATTTTGCTGCATCGACATTAACTGATATTTTTTCATGAATTCCATGACGAGATTTAAATCTATACAACCACCCGTTACTTGCCACAAATGATTCATCGCTACCTATTTTTTTATTTAACTGCAATGCTTTTTTACAAAGCAAAGGACCAGATATTGGTTGTCCGGTTGATTGTTTTTGTAAAAACCAATAATACAAAGTTTCTTCTAAAAAAAAATTCGGTTTTTTCATCACTCTCTGATATTTTCCGTGTTCACTATCTAATTTGTTGATGTACAATAAGATTGAATCGGTATTCTTCTTAATATCTAATCGTGGATGTACCTACACCATACTTTTTAGCTAACTTACAACCGGTTTCTCCTTTCTTCAATGAATTAATGATATTTTATTGTCTTTAAGTGATAACACCACTCTCTTACGCTTTGACATTGTTTAATGTGTATTTATAAGTAGATGTGACACACGTCAAAGCGAGTTACAATAGCTAACTAATAACAATAACGAAACTCGTGGGTAGCGATCGCGCGGACGGTTTAATTCCAGTTCCAACACGTTCATGCTTACGTAAATTCGACTTGTAAGTTGTAGATATTTCATATTAAAATGGTCAGTGATCCGAATTATCGCGAATCCGTATAACTTGAGTTCCAGATAATCGAGTTTCTTCTGTATCTATATTGTAACTATGTAAACTCTTGCTTTTGGTAACTATACAACCTATTCACATTTTTATATAAAAATCATTGATATTATCAAAAAAACTGTTGTCCTTCTTCCCTCAATACATGATTGAACTCAAAATACCTGACAAACACCAAATTTATTCACTTATACAGGGTGACTGGTGAATTACTATCAATATTTAAGGAGAATACTCGGTACATGATTCTCATTCGAATTATGTAAAAAAAATAGGCACTTAATTTTTGACAAAATTTCCGTATAAATAAGTAAAGTGTTGACACGTTCCAAATGTTCAAGTGTGGACGCGTGCGGCGGCGTGCTGATACAACACTACGTCGCGACACGCGTATGTGTGAGTGTGAGTGTATACCTAATCTGTAGGGTGTTCACACGATGCGTAATTAATTACATAACTTTTGGTTAACTTTACTTAGAAGTTTATTAATATTTATGTTATATTAATTTTTTTTTGTCATATATGATCGTCAAATATCACGTCGTCAAATATCGATAGTAATTCACCAGTCACCCTGTATATACAATGAACATTTTTATAAATTAACCAGCTGCGCCCAGCCGTGTTACCCGCGGAATTCCTTGATGTAAAGTAGCCTATATGTTATTCCTGGACGTCAGCTTCCTGTATACAAAATTTTATCAAAACCGTTTCAACCGTTTGAGCGTGAAGTAGTAACAAACATACACACACACTCACAATCTTTCGCAATTATAATACTAGTAGGATATTTGACTAAACATATGTTTATCATAAATTCAGGTACATTAGCGGGTGGCGCTGCCGATTGCGTGTATTGGGATCGTGTTCTCGCTAAACAGTGTCGTCTGTATGAGCTAAGAAACAGGGAACGCATCTCTGTAGCAGCAGCCAGCAAACTAATGGCTAACATGGTGTATAACTACAAGGGCATGGGACTCAGTATGGGAATGATGCTTGCCGGTATTGATAAGAGGGTTAGTTGAACGTTTTTTACCTTAAGATATTAGTGGCCAAATATTAAACGAGAACTTAGAAAGTAATCTTTGTATTCTTCTGAATTAGTGAGACACTATTACCCCAGTTTTTTTATTTGAAGGAATCTTAAATAGTTTTCCTATCTGATGTGATTGCTTTTAGGTTTCAATGCCCACTCCTATATAAGTGTTATATAAAATTAAACTCCTTTAAATATTTATTTACCCATTTTAAACCCATAATACCTGCCCCAATCTTTTCATAGATAAGTAACATTGTTAAATCCTCATATTTTCTAATTCACTCCCTCCATTGCCTTAGTCATATTTAATCTCTAAAGTGAAGCATTTTTGGAACAAAATGTAACCAGATAGGTATGTAGTATTAAGTTTTTTTGTCATTGATCATATTTTAATCGCTTTGATGTGTTCAAAAACTCAGTTTTACTGTGAGTCTACATGACACACCTGTGTAGTGTTTATCCTTGCTTGTAAATATCTTTTGCAGACTTAGAAATTGCTTAAAACATTTGCACATATACTCTAAAATCTATACTAGTGACTCAGGTCATTCATCCACAAATATAATTGTGGCAACCAAATGTGCGATCGAGATGAGGTTCAATAGTTCGATCTGGGGTGGGTTTTATCTTAAAAATAGATACCACAAATTAAAATTTTGGGGTAATGGAAAACGAACCAATATCCAAAACAATGGTTAAGGTTGCTTCACTAAACCAGTAATGAAAATTTTCAAATTTTAAAGCTTTTTAAAAAAAATTAACAAAAGTTATTTTGTCATTTGCTTTATCATTAATCATTCTATTAAAATGTTCACTACTTCCATATAAATAAATATCACATTAGCAATCAAAGGCCCATAAATATTAATTACTGTTCTAATAAAGAAGTTTTAGTTATATTTTGTTATTTTCAATACATTGTGTATTTCTAGGGAGCTCAGCTGTACTATGTAGATAGTGAAGGTACTCGGACTCCGGGCAAAGTATTCTCTGTGGGCTCGGGATCAGTTTATGCATTTGGTGTTCTGGACTCTGGCTACCACTGGGACCTTGAAGATGAAGAGGCTCAAGGTATGTAGATTTATGTACCAGAAATCAATTGAATATACAGGGTGACTGGTGAATTACTATCGATACTTGAGGACGTGATATTTGACGATCATATATGACAAAATAAAAATTAATATAACATAAATATTAATAAACTTCTCAGTAAAGTTAACCAAAAGTTATGTAATTAATTACGCATCGTATGAACACCCTACAGATTAGGTATACACACACTCACGCGTGCGGCGGCGTGTTGTTGTATCAGCACGCCGCCGCACGCGTCCACACTTGGAACACTTGGAACGTGTACACACTTTATTTATTTATACGGAAATTTGGTCAAAAATTAAGTGAATATTTTTTTTACATAATTCGAATGAGAATCATGTACCGAGTATTCTCCTTAAATATTGATAGTAATTCACCAGTCTCCCTGTATATAACTACTTCATAATAGAAGGTATTATTTTTATAGTGGGAGTTATATTTACTAAATTTATTTTGTTTCGCTGGTTGGTAAAAAAAATAAACATATTAGAATACTATGTATATACAATGTAAATTGAACTTATTTATATTAATATTGAATTTATGTCAATATCGAGTTATTTCGACCCTTTAATAGTGTATTGAATATTAACTATGTATAAAAATAATATTTTTCGTATTTACTACGCGTTTACGCGTTTTACTACTTCTATCGAGATGGTTCATCTACCAATGATAACAGTTGCTGTAAAGTAGCCGAAACGTCAGGAAGATGTAGTTATAATAATTATATACGCGTATCTATAACCTACTAAAAGACTTGGGCTTGTCCAGAACTCACATGAATAAATTCTTGGAACGTACATCGAAGGCAGCCCTAGTAGGTTCTTTTCAAATTTGGTTAGGTAGGGAGAGGAGCTTTGACGGTGGAGGTGAGCGTATACCAAGCGTTATATAGGGGTCCCTTAAACCTACACCTGGGTCGCAAGTCACAGGCAATGTTGAAGCTCCTCTCACTGTATCGCGATGGACCCGGCACCCGCACGGTGAATCCATGGAATGCTGAGAAGTTTCGTCTCATTTCGTCTCTGTTTTACACCAAGGAATTATCAGGAAAGCCTTAGATCTCGTTACCTATGTATGTATGTATATACCTAACATGTATGTATGTCTGTTTGTTCCAGAGCTAGGTCGCCGCGCCATCTACCACGCGACCCACCGCGACGCGTACTCCGGCGGTATCATCCGCGTGTATCACATCAACGACAAGGGCTGGGTCAACATCTCCAATGAAGACTGCTCCGAGCTACACTACAAGTATCAAGCCGAGAAGGGTGTTAAGGATGAATAAATATAATATTTTACATTATTTGTTATTGTTGTTTTATTTAATATCACCTAGTTACGCTATAGTTATTCTTCTTTGTTAAATGTACCTAAGTCTGAATTAACGTTACATAAGTGTTGCCAGTTTTTAAATTAAAGTTGCCAATTATCTATTATATTTAAGTGTTGCTAATTTAAAATGAATACCTGGTGGCCTTGAGATTAAGGCGGGGATTCGAAACCTGGCAAGTACCAATGTGCTTGTATCGAGTCATACTTACTTTCTAAGAGTATTTAAACGTCACTGATAGAAGGTGAAGGAAAACATCGTGAGGAAACCTGGACTTAAAATTTCACAATTATAAGTTTGAAATCACCAACCCGTCCTGAGCGACTTTTATGTTAAACTGATATTAAGAAAGCTACTTACTACAACTAGGATATTTTAATATTACATATTTCTAATATGTTCAGTAAGCATCGAGCTTTGAGTAAATTGAATGTATGAATTTAAATTTAGCAATGGACTCATTCAAATTACTAAATAAAAAATATTTTATTTTTGTGAGAGATTTATATATAACTAGCTGCGCCCCGCGGATTTCCGGAATGTAAAGTAGCCTATATGTTATTCCTGGACGTCAGCTTCCTGTATACAAAATTTTATCAAAATCGGTTCAGCCGTTTGAGCGTGAAGAAGTAACAAACATACACACACACTCACAAACTTTCGCAATTATAATATTAGTAGGAAAAACATTACACATCACTACTAATTTAATTGTACTCACTGTTAAAGTGTAAACAATCTTTAAAACTTTTATTGGCCAGTGAGACATTATACTGAAATAAATATATATAGTATCTTGTAAATGAAACAATATCAAAATGTTATTCTTTAAATATATTGTTCCTATCAGAAAACCAATAAAAGTGAAATATTTTGTTTCATATTGTAAGTTTCAAATAAATAATACACAAGTGTCATTAGCCAGCAATTTATTAACACTTATATATAACATTAATACATAGTAATAAGTTAAATTATCAGAGCCTCCATACAATGTTTAAATATTGTGGCGTCTTTAAATAAACATTTATTACTCGTTTATTTAAACAAAAAGAGACTAGATCATAAAACAAACCAAATATCCTACAAGTAATTTAACATATAAATTTAAGATTTCTTTTTATCATCTTTTCCCTCATCATCTTTTATGACAATTTCTTCAAATGATTCCTCTAGCTCCCAATCTTTGAGTGGTACTTCTGTCAGTTTGTAGAATTTCCCATGTTTGCCGATACCTTCAAAAATATAGTTATATGTGAATATAAATTAATATTGAATTTGTAATTATCTTGCATATATTGGTTTACTTTAGCCTGGTGAATTCAGTCATTTGAATTTATATAAAATATACAAGAAAATGAAAATTGATGAGTTATTGAAAATTATTAAAGTTACATTTTCATTGTTTTTTATTAAATTGTGGCAAGTAGAAAAAAAGTATTTATGCATTTTTTACACATGATTTTGAGATGTATAGTTCTTGCCTGAGGTATTTTGAAGATAAAACTTACTATTTACTGAAAAAACTCAAATTTTTTAACTTGAATATAATTTTTTTCTCACAGGACAAATATAGGGAACTTTCAAATTTTATTTTTAATTACATTTTCACCAATTTTCAGCTTATTCTTAATTTATTTAACTATCTAGTTTTCATTGTTTGTCTATATCTTATACTTTTAACGTCATTTAATAATTATAAAACTAGGTAAATAAATAATAATATCAGACCTCCTTGGAACTTTTTAATTCCCTCGTTCAAATCTTCTAGAGCTGACCCCAAAAGGCTGTTCATGATGGCTTCATCCCTCATACTCTCTTCACTGTTTGGATTCAACTGAGAGTTGACGGCCGCTAATTTGTCCATTATAAGAGCATTTTGAGGGAATTTAGTCAATGATTTGGCTAATTTTATTGCTTCTCCGAGAGCTGAAAAATTTGCATAGTTTAGGACATACCTTTGATTCAATTGATTCGATTCGATGTTATTGGATATTAATATTAGAAGGTTTTAAAATCTTTTGGTACTAATTCAAATATTTTGTACTAATTTCTTTGTTTTATGTATTATACAAAACCAAATATTTATGTGTTTTGGTAAAATAGAGAAGAATTAGTTTCTTTTAATAATCTATAAACAAATTAACTAACCAGTTCCTGTCGCAGTTAGTTTACAAGATAGGCCCAAAGCATGTGCCTCTGTACCGGAGATCGGTCGACCAGTTATTAATAAATCTAATGCTCGAGAGAGACCTATTAGAGATGTTAGCCGTCTACCACCATACAGACTTTGGGGTGCTCCTGGAATACAGCATTTATTTTTAATATTATGAGGTTTTTAATATGTTTTTCTATATGAAAAGTTTAAATATAATTATAGGAAAATATTGTTTGCACTGAAAGGATTTTCCATAGTTGAAAACTGCAATAAAACCTGATAAGTACATAAGTTATAAAAATAAATAATCCTAAAATTTATCACCTCATGGACCAACTACCGCATATAAAATGCTTCCAATGAGTGAATTTAATCAATAAAATCCTAATATTTCTTATTATTACCAAATCTCCGTCCCAGACAACCGAGAACAGCGGTATCTTCAATGATCCGCAGATCACAAGCAAGTGCCAGTTCAAAACCCTCACCCACAGCATATCCTGTAACCGCAGCTATGGTAGGCTTATCACAGAGTGGCCGACGAAGGAGTCTTGACTGTAAAAAAATAAAGTCTTTTATTAAAATTCAATAATTATAAAATACTATGCATTATAAGTATTTTATCTTAACAAGTACAAAATACTGTAATCCTCGTTTAACATAGTTTTATAAAATTTTCGGTTTATTTCGCTTTTTTTTTTATTTTTAGCTACATACTCCCGACGTTTCGTTAACTTTGCAGCAAGCACGTTTTTTTAATAACAAAATACGCGTAATACTATGAAAATATTAGTTTAATTTCAATGAAGACTACCTAAAGTCTTAAATCTCATTAACGTTTATACTTAATCCAAGTTAGTAACTAAAAAGAAATTCATAAAAATAAGTTGCTTGCTTACCCCAGCATCAATGAAATTTTGATATCCCTTTTCACCAACTTCGTCCAGGTCGAAACCGGAACAGAAACTGCCACCTTCGCCGTTAAACACAAGAACTTTTGCTTCTGGATCTTTGTCGAATGTATTAATAGCTTCAGACATTTCTCTTAATGTGGCCTCATCTAAACTATTTCTTGATTTCTGTCTATCTATATTAAGGGTTGTGATACCACCGAATTTCTCTACAACTATGTCTAAAACAAATATGACTCGATTAAAAAATATATTCTAAGGACTTAATGCAAAGATTTATCTTATATCGTACTTTTTTTGATATCTTCTAACTGTTCCTTCGATACCTTTTTTTCCTCTTCCTTTTTTTTAGCATCGCTTTTAGAAGAAGCTAGACGTACATTTGTTCGACGAATTGTAACGGTGGTAACAGAAAATAACTTTCTAACAAGACTAGCCATTGTGACGTTAGACTTTCAATAGCAATACAAAATAAAGGTCTTTATTTAAAACACTTTTCTTCCGGCAAAACCGCGAGGTTATGTTTATTTTGAACTACCGCAATTATAATCTATATTAAATCAAATTCAACGATGTCAAAATATTATACTGTCAAATTCAACTGTCTTGACAATTTAATTTGTTTTCTCTATTTTCATATCTAGACTGAAATTTAATTTTATAATTGTTTTACTCGTTTTTTTAAATACCTCACTATCATTCCCATTTTCCCATTAGTACGATAATATTAAAATTATTTAATCCACCAAAACAAAAAATTAATGTTTTTGTTAAAACTGGGGATCTGAAAAAGATTTAATTTTACTCGTGGCTTCGTAAAAGCCTCATTTTTGGTTATTGGAAACTACAACACAAGGTTAAAAAACACCAAAAGCTGTTAACAAAATTTTACTACGGGGATATATATAGAAACAATATTAAATTGTGGATACAAATCTAAAAACAATCAATTTTTAATAAAAACGTTGACCAGCAAAAATTCGGATGTTTCTTTACCACTTTAAGCAAATAAAGTTTAAGACTTTATATATTTTGACCCTTTTACAGTACCATTGAGTTTTCCAGCAAAGCATCTAAATCTTTCATGATGTTCGCTTTCAAATTACTTTTTAAAAGTTTTTTAATGTGCAGCTCAACAATATTTTTTATCGACAACACTTAAATACCAACCACGGATAAACGTCAAAAAACAAAATATCACTGTTGCGTTAGTTGTGCACAGAGTAAAGTTTCGACGATTTTTCTGGACAAATATAATTAGGACACGTGTACTTGCTTATTTTGGTGTCATTAGACAAATTTTAAACATATTAAAGTGTTGCTATCGGACGGTGAAATAACAACTTTTATCATTGAACAGATATCTTAGAAGCGGCTAAAATGTCGGAATTTAACGACTGGTACAATAGTGTACCTTTCTTTACTCGTTATTGGTTGACGTTTACAATAGCTTTAAGTATAATAGGACGGTTTGGGGTGATTAGTTATTATTATTTCATATTGGACTACTACCCCTTCATACATCAATTCCAGGTATGACTTTGATAAGCTTTTTGTTTAAAACTCGTAATGAAACAAGATTTTTTTAAATGAAAGATATGCCCGTAGGTGTATACATGATTCATCAATTCATTAATATTGAAATTTTCATGTCTATTATCAATGAAATAATTATCAAATTGGTTTTCCGAATATTACTAAATTTAAGTTAGTCTTAAGACTGTGCAGAATTTTTTGTTATTATTCAAATTATCGTAAGAATAAGCTCCTAATATTATTAATGTTTACAATGCTTAAATCTGAATTTAAAATTATTTTTTCAGATATGGCGGCCAATCACAGCATTATTCTACTATCCGATAGGGCCATCAACTGGTTTCCACTTCCTCATCAACTGTTACTTCCTTTACAACTACTCGCAGAGATTGGAACTTAGTATGTTTGCCGGCAAACCAGCCGACTACTTCTACATGTTACTATTTAACTGGCTCTGCTGTGTTATCATTGGATTATTGGTTAACTTACCGGTGAGTATGGCTATTTATTTATGAAAATAAACTGTCTTCATATGAGAAGAGGCCTTTGCTCAGCAGTGGGCTCTGATAGGCTGATGATGAAATATTATGAAATGGCAAATAAACAAACAAAAAAAAACTGATACAATTAACCAAGCTTGTAATAGATTGCCATAGTAGGTATTAAATTTAAGAAAAGAACAAATCAATAACCAACTATAAGTTATTGAATAATAACATATTTGCCACAATATCTATTTTTTTAAGAGTCTGTACTAAATTAAATCTTTAAAAGGTATTAGTATTTAAAAAATCATGAGATTATAAATTATTATACATAATTATTTTCTCATACTTTGTTTCTATGTAAGTTAGCAAACTGTTAAAAGATGCTTAAAAAACATTGTGTTAATTGTGAGATTTGTTTTAACAATATTAGAGAAGAATTAAGAATGTATTATGAGATAAATGTAAGCATTATACAGTATGTAATATAACCTAATAAAAAAATACCTTACATTTTTACTTGCATATGCAATACAGAATTACCTAGCAATTGTTCACCAAATACTAATATATGGTTTCGCCAAATATTATACTAAAATGTCTCCTGCTAGCTATATAAAATAGTTGAAGTGTATATTTGTTTGTTCTACAGATATTAATGGACCCGATGGTACTCTCAGTTTTGTATGTGTGGTGTCAATTGAACAAAGATGTGATCGTTTCATTCTGGTTCGGAACACGCTTCAAGGCGATGTACCTACCATGGGTGTTGCTAGCCTTCAATCTCGTGATAAGTGGAGGGTAGGTTTAAATATACCTATTGATTTAGTAGTATAAACAGTAAATACCTATAGAAAAATGAGATCTAAGATTTTCGCGAGTACTCATTGAAATGAAACGTCAGGAGTATATAGTTTCTAATCAAAAATAAAACCCAAAGTAATATCCGAAACTATTAGTTTCACCTATATAAAAAATTAATATTAATAAGCATTGTGTATATTTATACAGGGTGACTGGTGAATTACTATCAATATTTAAGGAGCATACTCGGTACATGATTCTCATTCGAATTATGTAAAAAAAATAGGCACTTAATTTTTGACAAAATTTCCGTATAAATAAGTAAAGTGTTGACACGTTCCAAGTGTTCAAGTGTGGACGCGTGCGGCGACGTGTTGATACAACACCACGTCACGACATGCGTATGTGTGAGTGTCAGTGTATACCTAATCTGTAGGGTGTTCACACGATGCGTAATTAATTACATAACTTTTGGTTAACTTTACTTAGAAGTTTATTAATATTTATGTTATATTAATTTTTATTTTGTCATATATGATCGTCAAATATCACGTCCTCAAATATCGATAGTAATTCACCAGTCACCCTGTATAAAATAGTTTCAATCTGGTAATAATGGTTAGATATTATGAAGGTTTTTTATTACAGAAATATTGAAATTTGTTTTAAAGATTAAGCCACATATCTTAGTTTATTTATAAGCTAATAAGATTTTTTTTTTCAGTGGAGTTATGGAACTTCTGGGAATACTCATTGGCCATCTTTCTTTCTTCCTGTTATTTAAATATCCACAAGAATTCGGTGGACCAGCTCTCTTGACGCCACCAGCATTTTTGTAAGTGAAAATTTAAATCTATATAATATATGTATATCTATCTGTATATATAAAAATGAATTGCTGTTCGTTAGTCTCACTAAAACTCGAGAACGGCTGAACGGATTT
Organism: Danaus chrysippus; assembly: GCA_916720795.1. Lineage (NCBI taxonomy): Eukaryota > Metazoa > Arthropoda > Insecta > Lepidoptera > Nymphalidae > Danaus > Danaus chrysippus. Next base: position 4,469,398 of record CAKASE010000066.1, on the reverse strand, counting down.
ATCTTATCTTAGACTTGAAATGATCGTGGAGGTTCAGGGAAGGTTAAAAAGCTGGAAAAAAATTAATAATTTCCGGGAAAACTATAAAAACAGCCCTTTTCTATTTTCCATACAAACGTTTTGTTTCACATTAGATTTGACAATTAACTAATATGTCAATCATTCTGTCGCACTTCAGAACACGGAGATTTATGGCTTAAATCTCCGTGTTCTGAAGTGGCAAAAAATTATCCTATGTCTATTGAGGCAATACGAAGTCTGCCGAGTCAGCTAGTCCTACTAATATTATAATTGCGAAAGTTTGTGAGTGTGTGTATGTTTGTTACTTCTTCACGCTCAAACGGCTGAACCGACTTGATAAAATTTTGTATACAGGAAGCTGGCGTCAAGGAATAACATATAGGCTTCTTGACATCCCGGAAATCCGCGGGTAACACCGCGAGGCGCAGCTAGTTATTTATATATCTTTTTGGATAAATTCAAGATTTTCTAACCCATTTTATTATTCATTATATTTATTATCTATAGTATGTTGTACTATTTCTTACTATAACTCATTCTCTATCTACTATTTACAGGAAACAATTATTCCCCGACACCCGTTATGTCGGAGGTTTTGGCACAGCTCCTCAATCAAGACCTACAGCGAGACCTGGTAATGTGTTTGGACACAACTGGGGCCGTGGACAGACACTCGGTGGAAATTAAACTGTGATATTGATTGTGAAACAAATCAATTTGATTTTGATATTAGTAAACTCTATTTCTAACTGGTAACAAGAAGGAAGTTCGGTGTTTAATATATTTTTTTTATAACATATAGAATATAGATTGAATTTCCTTAATAATGTCATTTAAAAGCATACATTTGAGTTTTAATAGTCATTATAAAAGATAACGAATATTTTTCTCCATATGTATGTATCTAGTTGTATGTATTTTCCTCGGAATTGATCGAAATGTAATGATTGTGGTTTGTGTGCTCTGTGTGAAAAGAATTATCATTATAAAATTTCTATTGTATAGATGTGTCTTGTCACATTTATTTTACCAACTGATGAAAGTTTAAAGACTTTGTTAGTTATTAATTTTTTAAATTTAAATGCTTTGTTTTAACTTGGTTTAAACTTTGGTTATATGTTTTATCAGAATTATGTAAATAAAACATAATTATATTTCTATATAGTTGTTTAAAAATAAAAAGATGTAACTATTACTGTGTTTTCCTTAATGTTTTTCAAAACAATCTGATATATATTTTTAAGAACAAATTATTTTGTCCTGTATATTTGTAATGCAAGAAACCAATGCTTAATTGTGTTCTCTTAGCATTCAAAGAATTCACCATTGTGTGCCAGGTTCATTGCGTTTCAAGAAGAGGAGCTACAACAGTGACTGGGACTTGCAACCCAGGTGTAGGTTTAAGGGGCTCCTATCTAACGCGCGGTAAGCCCTCACCTTTACCGTCCAAGCTCCTCTTTCTAGCAAATTTGAAAAGAACCTACTAGGCTGCCTTCGAAGTACGCTCCAAGGATGAATTAATGAGAGTTCTGGACAGGCCCAAGTCTTTTAGTAGGTTGTAAAGAGATTTAACTGTTATACTTCTCGCTCACACTTCTACCACATACAAATCCACGACGAACCTGAGTGAGTTCATAATATTTATCGACCTTGATCATATGGTCTTCAGGGATGTTGGTTTCCCAAGGAACAGTAAGTTCTATCATCACAATATGCTTAAATATTTGTGTGTAATAAAACAAAAAATAAATTACTGTAACTTTACTAAATATCTATTCACAATGATTAATGGTGGCTCTGATCTTTAGGGTCAGGTTTGCCGTACTCTTTCTCCCACATTGCAATAAATTCTTTCTTTTGGAGCTCTCGTTTCTTGAAATATTCAGGGTAGTGAGCTTTTTCCAACGGATGCCAATAGTCGAGGACCCAATCAGGTGGAGTTACGACTCTCCCGTAGGCAACACCGCCAGGACTAGTGGGGACTAAAAATAACAACTTTAATTAATTCTTAGTTATTATAGTCATTATTGTGAAAATAATTTAAATTTTTATTTAAATAGTATCAGGGATGGGGCAAATCTGCTTAAATAGTATTGGACATGTGCATATATCCACATTAGAAGCAGCTATACAGGGGAAATTTAAAACTTACAATTTACTTTTATTTAAAGTGTTATGAAGTCAATTTTGAATTTGGTGATAAATTAAATCCAAATTATTACACACTGTGACAAAAAGTTCTTAAAAGTCATTAATTTAGAATATGATAACTTTAAACCTTTCTCTGTGAAACTGCTTCTATGGCAGATACATAAAATATGCAATCCTAGTTAATCCATATTAATATTATATAATTGTAATCCAAGACAATTTTACATCAGTTTTTGTTAATAGATTGAATAATTTTAAGAGTTATTTAACTGCATCAAAATAGTAAGAATATTCAGCTATACTTTACTAAGTATGTATCTGTAAGTATAATAATAACTTTAACAATGTCAGGATTTTTAAAAACATTATTAATGAACTTGGATTACATTAATATGATCATGCACTATATAAAGTAAAAATAGAATGTCTTCTATTATTACTTAGTTAAGTTGTATTGCAAAATTTGGTCTCAATGTTGTGTTATATTAAAAATATATTTGACTCACATTTCCTGGGTAAGGGATGTTGGTTAAGGAACAATTCTTGTTCACCCTCTTCTAAAAGTTTCACAGCCTTACGGAAATCTGTGATTTTGGCATTCTTGTCAAAACGATCTCTCATAAGCACAGCTTGGTAACGGTATACATGGCTACAATAAAGACAGTATTAGTATATTTTATAGAATTACTTTAAATATTGATGAAATCTACTAGATGAATACAATGTCCAAAACTACTAAAACAAATTCTAAGTATGAAATTCTAGTTCCATCTCAATACTAATACAAAAAAAGAAAATACTCTAACGAAACATTTTGACATCGATTAAAACGTAACTCTTGTGACATTCTTGAATATTAACAAATAATAAAAAGAAATCTGGAAAACAAAAAAGGTTAGATATTAATAACAAGCAGTCATTACGTAATTGAATTTAAAGGGTTTTATTAGTTTTTGCGTAAATTCTTACCGTACATCGTAAATCGACTCTAAGTTACGTAAAGCCCTTTTATAAAGACTACACACTTTTTGAGAATGGGTTACTATTCCAAGAGGCAGCTTCGCTGCCATTTTCGTTTTTTGTTTAGATTTTATAAAATGTAACTATTTGACATTTGATGGTTACCTTTTTGACAACCTTAGTGGTCTTTAAAATCGAATACTTGGATTGAATACAGATTACAGATGAAGACGACAATTAAAGAATTAAACTATATTCGTTTATGCAATATAGGAATTGATTGTTTATTATTTGTATTTTAAAAGTATAAGATCGAAGGTGGTATTTTGACTTATAGTAATTTCGGTTTTTGAATTATTATTTTGAATTTGCACTGGTATAATGTTGTTGTCCTTAAAATTCGAAACAACATTACAATAACTTATTTTATTTGTTCTCGATATTGTGAATTTTATTCCTACATGAGTTACAAAATATACAGGTATAAAAATATGGTCCAAATAAAGCATTCACTGGACAAATAAAGTTTTTTACATTTATAACTTGTTATGTTAATTTCGAGAGACTTAACAGTTTTTTACATGCTTAACGCTACTTCAAAAATGAAAGTAAGCTTTATTTTAGATAAATATGGAAATAATATATTTATTTTATATTTTACAGCAAAATATTGTAGCTTATAAAGAACTGTCTACATATTCTGCCACCTTCAGCTGTCCGCCATATTGGATTTTCAATGACGTCACCTAGTTCACCTTGTATTTTCATACAAACTGTTAGCACTTTGAAATGTATTTTTGAAAGATTTAAAGTTTTCACAAATTTATTTACACTATTATGTGGAATTAAAACAGTATGATAATTGTATTATAATAAACAACCACATTAATGTATTTTATTATTTTTTGTTACAGAACAATTTTATTTGTACGTTGTAAAATTTTAATTTAAGTTTTAATGAAACAAATACAGCGAATCGCGTCATTTGTCGTCTATATTATAATATATTTTATTTAAATTTTTAAAATAGTTTACACTCTCCGATACACACTGAACAGTTACAATTTGATAAGCAAAAAAAAAAATATTTACATAACATTTGTACGTACATATTCAACCATTGCATATTTATCATTATTAAAAGAAATTTATATATTTTTTATTCGCTTTAATAATATATCTATAATATTATGTGATTTCTTAAACTGCAGTGTATTCAGTATTGGTTACAAGGTCAGCGATGCTCTTCTACTTAAATGCAATTGTAAGATAATATTATATTGCGAAAATAACACGCAACTTTAAGTACACAGTTCACAAGTACACAGCCAATTTGTATTGATAAAATAAAATTTGAAAAAGGTTTGTTAGAATGCTCGTATTATTATTATTTTTATATATATTAATATTTATTAGATTTTTTCTGACTATTATATTAATTTGTCATTTATTCGAAATACTTAGGTATATATACGTTGTATGTATATTATATTATATTGTTATCTTTAAAATTCCTATATGGTAATCGTTAACGAATTTCACTTTTGCCTTCTACAAGATAAATATTTTTGATTACATTATAAAATGCACACTAAAATGTCTGCCAGTACTATCGTTCTATATTGAGGTCGAAGAAAGTTAGAAAAACGGTGGCGAGATGATCAACAACTGAACCGGTCGCGCTCGGTTTCGAATGGAAATTACGAAATGTCTAGTCTCATTATTTTTTTGAAAATAGAACGGAGTCTAGTTTTTTTTTTAATGAAATTTGTCAGTGTTCAGTAATTTTTCAGTTTCCTTAGAAAGTCCAAAGAGTTTTTAATGATAGAGTGTGGCTGCACGCGACCTACTGATTCTAGAGTACGTCAGTGTTAACCCGACACTTGGTGCGGTGGGTTCTATTACCATCGCACTCAAATAAAAAAATATATTAAATAAAAATAAATATATATACTTATATTTTAATATAGTGGAAGTATATTAGTGAGTAAATTTTTTTGGATGTGTAGGAGCTGCAGTCATAGTTTGAAAAACTAATTTCTGTAAACTTTAGGTAAGTCCCTTTATCATGCAGATATAGTATTGTACGTAAACCATTTTATTTAATAATATTAATAAATTTATATTTTAAATATATTTTTTAAATTTAGTTAAAAGTTAGTAAACTACAAATAATGTTCATTATTATATACACAACTTTCTTTACTTGCACGATTCTTTAAAGCTGTATATATTTATATAATTTTAATTATTTTTTAAAACTTTCTTTCATAGTTTTTTCAAGAAATAATTTAAATACATATAGCGTAAGAAATGGAGTTACAAAGTAACCATGTTTTATATTGCCGCCGTTTTCTTAATTTTGGTCATGACAAGATAGATGAAAGCTTCAAAAATTATTAAAGTAAAAAAGTGCAAAAAAAAACATAACAGCGGTTTCTATTACGTTATTCTGATTGCTATTTAAAAACTGTCATTCAAACGTTAATGATGCAGAAAAATTTTAGTTATATAACTCTTACGCTAATAGTCAATAATTTATTTATATTTTACAATACATATATATTCTACATGTTATTTACTTTCAAAAGTTCTGTACGATATTTTTTATGCTAAATATATGAATTTACAAAAATGTCTCTTGTGTCAATGTCAAATGCATTAATAATGAATTCTTTATTTTCCGAAAGTAGGTCTTATGGAAAGTGAAACTACGATTTGTATAAATCTGTGGGAGCGTGATTATCACAAATTGTGATATTTCGGCGCATTTATGACTTTAGAAAGCAGATGTTACAGTTTCAAATGATTGTGTCCGTTTTTAATGACTAAATGATTTACACTCGTTTGGTTAACAACGAAAAAGATTATTTTGTTAGTGAACTGGTATCTTAAATTTGTTTATATTATGGCCTTTATTCGTTTCTCTCAAAACGAATAAAGGCCACCTATAATATTAGGCTGTTTTTTAAATAAAACATCTTAATTTTTGTAAAAGTTTTTAGTGATATATGTATTATACTTTTAGTCATATGCTCATAAATGGACTGTACGAAATTATTCAAACGTGAAAACAACAAATATGAATAAAAATAACTCAAATACAATTAATAAGGTGTCCTAATTATCATAACGTGTTGCTCAAATATTGTCACAGCGTTTGTATTGACGTCTTCTACATGACATTGGACAATGATTAACACTAGGTAGTAGGCACTGGGTACGCCATAGCCGATAGCCCATAAAAGCATCTAAATTATGCAATATATTATCTGTTATGGTGTTGCTATTAACTGTTAAGTGTTGCAAGTATTGCAATAGTGTTATGTCAAAAGTTTTTTCAAGGTTTGTTTAGACAAAAGTGCTGTGAACGCTTGTTAATAGGTTTGTTTGTTATATAGATTATAACGGGTGTCCCAACAAGAACGCAATTTTTAACTTTGGCTCCATTTTAAGCGTGATTGTTTGACATTTGAACAATTGTTATTATTTGCTTGTAGAAGGTACAAGGTTTGTAAAAATGGAGCGCTACACGAATGAACAACGCATTTTCTTTGTAAAATTGTTTTACCAAAATGGTGAAAGTTTTGCGGCTACAGATCGCAAATTACTCAAAAAGAGTCAACTGTAAAGAGATTAATGAATAAATTTGCCGAAACTGAGTCTGTTAGTGATGTAAAGACAACAACAACAACGCAAACAGTCAATGGTGTTCGATATCGTGAAATGATTACCAGTTTTTTCTTGCCTAGAATCGAAGAAATGGATGTGGAGGGCATGTGGTTTCAACAAGTCGGCGCCACATGTCATACAGCCAGAGAAACAATTCAATTGCTGCATCAGTCATTTCCTGGTCATGTTATTTCCCGTTTTGGAGACCAGAATAGGCCGCCTAGATCGTGTGATTTAACACCTTTAGATTATTTTCTTTGGGGTTTTTTGAAATTGATGGTTCACGCGAATAAGCCGACGACGACTCAAGTACCGCAGTATTTATGCAAAACGGTCCTAGAAAATTTCATTCAAAGTTCGCGCGTGTGCCTGCAAAGCCGCGGCGGCCATCTGCACGATATCTTGTTCCATACATAACCTCATTCTATCTACTTTACGATATAATAAAGTTTCACGATATTTTTTTTTATATCAGTGTTTTATTTAAAATTTAAAAATTGCGTTCTAGTTGGGACACCCTATATGATATGTTTTATTTTAAAGCCGATCCACATTATCGTGATTCTTGAGCTTTATATTTAGTTTTACTTTATTTCAAGCAAAATCAGATCAATTTCAATAGTTCTCTTTCTGTTTAGATGTAGGTAACGCAGTCGAAACAAATAAATACAAAGTAAACAACATTTTTCGATATCCATATTTACAATTACACATTTTTTTTTATAATTTTATCGTATTCAAACTTTATATATTACATTAAAATGAATAGATTTTTTTTTACAAGTGAAGTCACGATATCGAAATTGTTGAGTTATATTATTAGAGTTTTTATAAATTTATAATAACTATGTTAATGATGGAAACTTTAGAAATATGATAATTATCATAGTTTCGTGAATTATTAGGTTATTCACATTCACATTAAATATGTAGAAACTTGAAATCGGTCTTATGTGTGACATAATCAAGACGAGTTATAAGTACATATTTTGTAAATAGGTTTGTTTATGATTAATCACTGAACCTTGCTTATGATCAAACTACCTATATATAAAAAAATATTTACAGAATAAATAAATTCTATGTTTTATATATAATATAGGTTAGTTTTAATTTAGTTATTTTAAATGCAAATGGATTACTTCCCGTGACCCGTTCGGATATAACAACAAAGGCGAGTAACAAAACACAATTTTAAGGTTTAAATACCGTGTGAGGTAAGGTTAAAGTAAATTGTGAGATATATTTGAACAAGAACAAAAAGCATTGTTATTTGAATGATAATTCATAGTGATTTTACCATTAATAATATTTGATAATGTTTTATTAAGACTGGCAATTTTCTTCTCAATTTCTTAAGCACTTTCACAGTTTTCTATATGGCAATATAATTATTTTTGAAATAAATCATGTCACAATTATGACATAATTTTTACTCACATATGCCAAAGATATAAAATATTAATTGGTTACTAGATGTTTTAATGTCGAATTTTATTACTGTAGGTAATGAGTAAGTCGTTCCAAGTTGTGCGTTATGTCATCTGCTGATTAAAAATGATCTAGAACAATCTATACTAGTACTATCCTAGTTATACTAATGAGAGGTGAAAGTATTAAAATTATAGCTCTAAAGTATAGTACAATAAAGAATGCTTAAAATATCAACATTATTGTAACTTTCAGTATTGCGATCCGATATGTTCCACAAACTAACGTGACTCAGTCCGTCCTCATTTCGCGTCAGACTTTCCCCGTTCGCTATCACGCAAAAACAACCCTTTCTCTTTTACAACAAAACACAGAATCCTATAAACTTTTTGACAAGATAACGAGCTTCCCATTTGTCACGCGAAAACCACCCTTTTTATTAATAAATAAAACTTATAATCCTTTAAATCAACAAATCTTGAGGCAAGGAGTTGTAATCCTTTATTTTTTTATTAAAGTTTTTTTTTTTTTTACAAATCGACGTAAGTTGTAAGTATAGTTCTGAGTTCGTTAAAATGAGGTTGTATTGTGCATGGATAAGGAAATTATCAAGGTTGAATCTACATGCAATATTTCAAGTATATAATGTCAAGATGAAAATAAATAAAAGACAACTGATATTAAATTAAAGAAATATAAATCGAAATAAGTAAAATATTATGTACAAGAGGCGGTAAAAGGTATACAGTGTATAAATTAAGAGAACAAAACATTATACCTTCGACATAAACATAACTAACTTTACTTGACATTCTTTTTATATTATGAGTGAGATTACTACACAGACGAAGATTTAATTTTAAACTATTTCTATATTAAGGAATTTCAGTACTTCATCAGTAATTTATTCACTAAAAATTGTGCCTTCGTTCGCAACTAAAAGAATTTTTTATAACGAATAATTATTCTAAATCGGATTATTTTTCACATATAATATATGTGTTTATAACTTTATTATTAAACCTCCTTTGTAGGCTTAATCTCTGTCAAGTACCTAATAATAATAACCGATAACGTCTTGCTTCGAAATATCTATACTAAGATGACACTATGTTCCAAATTCTACGAGAAAAAATATACCTTTAAAGCACAATCCTGTGGTATGCTAATTGCTAGGATTCAAATCTAATTCCACCGTGACCTAGTGCAAAAATTGTTTTAACATAATACTTACGCACATAAACATCCAAAGAATTAAACTTTATTCTAAACCAGTATTACTATTTTAAGGGGATATTTTTAATAGTATAATAAGTTTAATCTGCAATTAATTTCAATTTAAATTGTTTTAAGCAACAGACGTACTTTTAAAATACGTTAAAAACATCCGTAGGTAATCTATTTCAACATTATAATTATTATTACAAAGTGTTCCCAATGTTCAGGTTATATAGGTACATCTTGTGGCTGTCAAAATATAAAAAACAGATTAAATAATGAAGGTCCATATTCTCTGTAATGAGCCATTACGTCTTGTCATTGTTTTCTGTCATTTTTAATTTCAATGGAGTCCGTAATTAACGTTTGACTGGCTGACTGCTTTGTACTTAACTAAACGACTTGTTGCTCGATGGTGTTCAGGGCTTTTCTTAACACATAAATATTTGTTCGTTATAAGGTTTACAAACCTTCGTAACTTACAATAGTAATTAAAGTTTAATATTTTTTTAATGCATATGAAATACATACTTGTTTCTTTGTATATATTTTTCTTTTTCAGTTAAAAGAATTCAGCCAATATTAAAAAAAAAAATTATCATGGATTGAAGATGATTATTTAGTATCTGGAATCTGTCATATGTAATTCAACAAACAGATCACTTATTCCATGTTTTGTCAAAAATATAAAATCTTAAATAATTTTTGCATATAATGTAATATGTATTGAAAAAAATCGTGTTCTAAGGTATTTGAAGAACTTTAGTCATAGATAACAAGACATTTAAAAACGAATTTACATAACAATAATAAATAAGGAACAGTTATAAGTATTAAATTCATACTAAATGTTTTTCCTGCGACACGAGACCACATTGTATTTGTGACAATAATTGATCCTAATACGACAATAATGGGCTATAAAAATGTTAACACGTGAAAATATTATATAGCGACTTAATTAATGATGTTCTTTTTTCATAATAGCAATGTTTTGTTTATTGTCAATGTCATTCAACAAAATACATATAGTATAGGTGAGCGACCTTCTAGTGTCTTTTGTTTTCGCGCCTTTGAAATTGACTCAACGAACATAAAATGTTGAGTCAATACTATAATGATATTATATGTATAACTAATTATTATTTAATTATTAGTTTTTTAGTCTGTTGACAAATGTCCATTATACTCAAATAGAATCGTTTGTCATTCATTTTGTTTGCATGAGTTATAGAGGGTCGTTATTATTATGTTTTGGTACTACATGAACAAAGGATAATATTTTTTGCCTCCGATATCTTTTCAACCAGGAATCCCCAATTTAAATGTCAAGTCTCGTTCTGGGTGGTTAAAATATATACAGATTAAAAATGCGTCAGATATAAAGTTACTTTAAATTCGTGACAGTGCAATGTGTCGTACGCGGAAGAGAAAATTTAATGTAAGATGAGAAGGATGATTATAAATAAATGGGTTCCGTATCGTTTTATAACGAAATTTTTGGGATTATTATTCTATGTGGATACATGGATTGATGTAAGAATAAAAAATAATAAGTTTCTAACTGACAAACGTATGTAATTTCTCCGCTCCAATAACAAATTTTTGTATTATATACTTATAAATCTTTTTTAAATAAATAAATTCTTTAAGCTTGATAATATAAGTATTTAAATCCTTTGTATTTAAGCTTCATCTCTTTTATCGTAGAAGAGTATTATTTTTTAAGATTAAGAAGTAATTATTAGTTGAAAGCAATAACATTTCGAAGTATGGTTTGCACATATGATTTATGTGTCTGGTCACATATATATGGGACCCCATAAAAGGCTGCATGGGACGAGCACATTTTGTTAACGGTTAGCGTCCAATGACCGTGATTCAATTCGAGTTTTTTAATGATCTGAATCTTTTTCAGAACTCACTTAACGTTAATGGCCGCTCGGGATCCCATTGTAAATTATACTTCAGCCCTAATTGCGTTATTCTGCAACTGATTTTATATTCTGCGATGTTAATTTTATGACTTTTTACTCTTGTGACTAATTAATAATTTTTTTTTGAGTACATTTGTCATTATAATGCCGTCTTAATTTATCTTTTTGATTTATTATCTGTGATTTTTGACGTTTCAAATTATACAAAACCTTATGTCATTTGTGATCTTTAATCTTTATTGTTCTTTAAATGTCATATATTTAAAAAAAACATGACTTCATTGAAAATAAAATTTAGACAAATGTTTATTAGTCTAAATCACTTTCATGTGTAATAATTTTTGCTGTCACTATAATTGGAACGGTCTGAAAGCATTACAGACAATTTCCATAGTACCTCAAAGGGCAATATCCTATAAAATAATGTACCTGGCGGTATAATTCGGGAGCGAGAGGCAACGACCTCAGTCTTGCCTGGACATGGTTTAATGAACGACGTATACCAAATTGTGGCCGAAATATGACCGTGAGTGTTTTACGTTGATATTACGTTATTAACGTGCTAATTTACTTAGTGTCTAGTTTACTTAGCGACGCAACGTAAATCCACTTAGTGTTCAAACGTTGAAAAGATTTTGCCCTTGACGAAGTTTAAGTGGTATCAAATTTGTTTATGTTAAAGTGTTTATTTTGATATCAATCGATTTAATAGTTTGTGAAAATAAGATATAATTTATAAGTTTTATGCATAACAATATATTAATGCATAACAATTAAGAATTAAAAATGTAAAATTTTGTTAAAAGGTTCATACATACTAACAGTATTACAATTTGATGAAACAATTTATAAACTAATTTTTATTTTTAAATTAAATAAAAAAATCTCCTGATATTTTCTCAGATTGTAATTTTTTTTGGCTGTTTTCGATCTTCAGTGATTTTAAAGCAAAATGGCTAAAATTATTTAGATAAAAAAAAATAACTTTTTTTGCGCTATTCCATGCTAAATAAGTGAAAGCGCATATAAAAGTTAAATAAAATATTAATAAGCTATAACATCATGAATAAAATATGTTATTTGTGTGAATATAATTATATATCTAATACATACATAAGAATTAAGGACATTCCTTCGATGTGAATGAACTATCCCTCTTAACTTTTGTATCCAAATTCACGACATGTATGAAGATACAGACGATGAAACTAAAATCCTGGACCTGTCGACATGTCAACTGAATATTAAGTCTTATTCCAATGAAAATAAAGTTGATATATGCTTAATTTACGTCGGTAATGATTTTAAACACGTAAGTCATACGCTCTCGGACTCGGAATGTGTTTATTGATAATGATAAAGAATTCAACTGAATAACAAATAAGGTTTTATTTGAAAAGCAATCTTTTTGACGGTAGGTAAAGAAAAAACTATGCGGGAATTCCCTGGTGTTTAAATTTTATTGCGCTGTTTGGACTTATGTTTGATCGTAAAATGAGAAGAAATAATTTATATAATCAAATATTTATACAAGTTTTGGGCAAAAATCAAATATTTATACAAGTAAACATTCTCGCCTTTAGAGGTCGGGTAACGACATTTTTCTGACAAAAGGTCAAGGCCAGATATATGCCTTTAAAGTATTTAAACAGGAACTTATTCAGGCTTTGTTTAAAAAAAAGTACCTTTTTTGAATATAGGAAAGAAATGGTAGAATTGAAGCAGTCATCCGGAGCCGTAAAAACATTAAAATAATTGAATCAGTATACAGGGTGACTGGTGAATTACTATCAATATTTAAGGAGAATACTCGGTACATGATTCTCATTCGAATTATGTAAAAAAATAGGCACTTAATTTTTGACCAAATTTCCGTATAAATAAATAAAGTGTGGACACGTTCCAATTGTCCAAGTGTGGACGCGTGCGGCGGCGTGCTGATACAACACCACACCGCCACACGCGTTTGTGTGTATACCTAATCTGTAGGGTGTTCACACGATGCGTAATTAATTACATAACTTTTGGTTAACTTTACTTAGAAGTTTATTAATATTTATGTTATATTAATTTTTATTTTGTCATATATGATCGTCAAATATCACGTCCTCAAGTATCGATAGTAATTCACCAGTCACCCTGTATAACAATGTATACCTACCAAATTTTGTAAAAGTTTTTAGCTAAAGTTCGAATTTCTTTTACTAAATGCAAACTATAGTCAACTCCAAAAAAAGTTAAATTACAAATCATGCATATCCTTATAATGGTTAACCTTCGAATTCGCGTCCGCAACTTTCACTCCCACGTCATAGTAAAAGTGATAAGCTTTGACAATGGCAATTTGTAATTTGCTCTCACTTTCATTTTGTTTGTTAAATGTAGCATTTTTAGGGCAGTGGATTCCCATTCGTGACTCGAAATGGTTGGCTGAGAACGGTGTAATACAATAGCTGTGCACGATATTAAATTGTATATCAAAGTGAATGTGTTCATGCAAATGTGAACAATCGAATAATTTTATTTATAGGTCCTATATTATTTTGCGAGTTATATTCCCTTTACCATACACGTGCTTTAATTTTTTTTTGTAATTTATGATTTATTTAAATAAATTTAAAACACGTTTCCATTAATACACCGATATTAAATCAAACAAGAAAAACTCGTTCTCGTACTAGATAAGATAACTAAAAATATCAAATCACCGACAGCCAGCATCTATATAAAGTAATTATCTTCTTGAAAGTGACGTTTCAACGAAGTTATGGCCTATAGCCCTTACAAAAGCACTATGGCATAAAGATCACAGGTTATTTGCACTTTCCAGGTCATAAGCTACATATTGCGTCAAGATCTCTACGAAATTGAGAAACAAACCTTATGTAATGATAGGCGTCTTGCAATCTGGTTAATAGACTGCTCTGATATCAAATTATGAAACAGATACAGGGAATCGATTGTTAGTTCGTGCGTGGAAGTGACGTCATACTCGTATTATTACAAATAAAAATTTAATGCTTTATTATACATACAAAAAGGAGAAATTTTCTTTTATATTATTGATTGACAATAATAATTATAATATACTTTAAGTATTTAAGGAAATTAATGATCTGCGAAATTAATACGTTTAAGTTTCGTCACTTCATCACTTTTTAATATGATTCATTTTAATGTAACGTCACTAGATGGCGTTGACTGGTTTAATAACAATTAAGATACGGAATTTATTTTTACTTCTAAATAATATAAAATAATAATTTGTTACAGAATAAAAAATGGCGACATCAGTACTCCAGCGCGAAGAATGCCGACGGGATCACGCGCCAAAACCGGACATCGATCCCAGAATAACTGAAGACGAAAGGCTGGCGATACTCGAAGCCAAGGAGCGTAGCACAGGAGAACTTCCGCCCGAGCTTAGAGAAGCTGCCAGAATCGATATACGAGAGGAAACAGCTCTAAAAGAACACGCACTCACACAAATGAGACACTTCATTGAGAAACATCCCGCTATTAAGAAATGCAGAACCGGTAAAGAATAATTACGACATACTGTGACTCTTAAGCATTATATGTACATAAACAGAATTTCAACAAAATGGGCTTTGTGTTGTAGTAAATGGTTGAATGCATTCAGCCGTTGCAAAAAAAAAAAACCTAATGGTTAACAAACTTTATGGTTGTAAAACTTAGTGCTAAAGTAGAACCAAAAAAAAAAACTTATTTCACGTCCTAATAAATTTTTATATTTATATAGGTTAAGATCGATTATTCTTGATTTAAAATAATTAATTTGATTTTAAGATAGGATTGAAATATTTGTTAAAAACATTATATAAAGGGTTTAAGTAAAATGAAGCAGGAATGAATCTCAAAGTTTTAATCTAAAATAAAAAAATACATAAATTACTCAAAATTTACTATAACTGTTTCGCAAAGGTGACATGCTAGAAAACTCTTCACTCGACCATATATCAGAAAAGTAACAATCAACAATTGTTCACAGACGCGCCATTTCTACTACGTTTCCTGCGCACCAAGAAGTATTCTATACCACAAGCCTGCTCAATGCTGGAACGATATCTCACTATAAGACAGATGTACCCGCAGTGGTTTCAAAAATTGGATCCTTTAGACCCAAAAATAAACGCGGTCATAGAAGCCGGGTACCTGCTACCATTACCCAAAAGAGATGCCGAAGGACGTAGAGTTGTATTGTCTTGCATGGGTAATATAAAACATTTTAATTATTAATTTATTAAATAAAATATAATGTAATGTTCACTCACTAAATAGTCATTATGTATGAAAAAACTAAATTTCATATTTATTTAGCCAAAGATTATTAATTTTATAAATATACTTATTAGATCTGATTGAAGTTTTCTCACTATTTTAAACTAAAAGTGTATGAAAGAACTAAATTAACGATAACATACTCATTATTTAACCAAAGATTACAAAACATTACAAATATACTTAAAAATAATTATATATGAATTACTATTTAAAGCTATAACAGTCATATTATTCTGACAGGTCGTTTCGATCCCTACAAGTTTGACAACTGCGTAATGGCGCGCGTACACTCTATGATCGTAGAGTTGTTATTGGACGAGCCGCGGTCACAGCTACTGGGTTACACACACGTCAACGACGAAGCCGGCATGCAGATGCCGCACGTTAGTCTATGGTCCTTGAACGATGTCCGGATCATGCTTAACTGTATACAGGTGACCATAGACAATCAAAATTTTATCTATATAATACTGGCAGTTAAGACTTCTATTCAAATAAATTAAGAATAATAAATTTTTATTTTAACACAATAACAACATTTTTATTGTGATTGCCATTATTATTAAAGCTTTTAAGATAAGTAAAAACATTTTTTTCTATTTAAAATAAAACATGTTTTTTTTCAGAACTCAACCCCAATGCGACACAAACGCACTCATTTCGTAAACATTCCACATTACGGTGTTAAAATCTTTGAATTCGCCGTCTCATTGCTCAGCGATAAACTCAAAGATCGTGTTATGGTAATTTTAGTTATAAAGAAAATTCTAATATTATTTCCTATTATAACTGATAATTTGTATGTATTTAATTTTTTCACAGTTCCATCGCTCAGCTGAAGAATTGTCCAAATTCGTTGACCCCTCTATACTACCGAAAGAGTATGGGGGAACAGTTCCATTAAAAGACATGATAGATGAATTGAAACGAAAACTTTTGAAACACAGAGAAGAGTTACTAGCCTTGGACGATATGTGCATTGATCTGTATGCGCTCGAGAAAAATGATTTAACTCAAGACTTACACTCAACTGCTGGTTCATTTAGGAAGCTAGAGCTAGATTAAGTACGATTAATATTTACTAAGGGTTAAGTAACCACTACTGCCGTGACATGAGATTGTTATAATTATATACTAAGGAAAAATTGTTGAAAAATAGATTCTTAATTTAAAACTACATGGTGCTTTTTATAAGGACTTTATCCATATGAATGTATAAATTCTAAAGGGTGTTATTCATTTCATGTTTCGAACGTTTTGTACAGATTATTTAAAAAAGACAACATTCGTTCAGAAATATCCTAAATAAAATCTTGATTTACTTTTATTGAAAATAGAGAAGTAGTGGCAGCCGTCGGTGGAGTCGCGTTACCGTTTGTAAAGGAAAAGGAAACGTTATAACGTGTTCCTTATTTTGATAAGCATTATTTTATATGTAAAATGACAGCTATGAAAACCATAGTAAAAAAATGCTGTAAATGAATCATGGAAATAAAAGGTTTTAATATAAGTTATATGACATGACAAACTGACAGCTGCTTGTAATGTTACTAAAGTTTTCTGCCTTCTACTAATCTTTTAAGCAGTTGTAATTTTATTAGTTGCTATAAGTCTAGTTTGGAATATGTTTTAGTATATAAGATTGCTTTCCTTCTAAAAATTTGAAATAAAAGTGGGAAAAATGTATACTGTTTAATTTTATTCATCCTTGCTACCCCAATTGCATTTGAAAATTATTTTAAGATTGAAACACTCTAAATATTCATTTTGTCAAATTTAAATTTTCTAAAAAAAAATACTGAAGAAATGGTTATATTTAAATAAAGTTGGTAACTGACCTTAGTCAAATCTTATAATATTCCAAATCATAACTTTTAATAAGTAACAAAAAAAAACAAAATTTTTCGATAATATTGGTCAGATTCCAATTTCTACTTTTAATTAAATATCTCTATGTAATTTGATCTCACTTCCTCCAATAAGTGCAGCAGATTTTGCAATTTATATAATCTGTCCAAAATAATGTACTGTTAAACTGTAAAATAACTGTTGAACTTTAGAAAATACCATTAAATTATAAAAATATAAAATAAATCTTTAAAATGTTTCTTTTCACCCTAGGAATGGTTTCTATTATAGTAAAATTAATTATTTGTAACATTATTCTATTAATTGTAGAAAAATAAATAAATACTAAACGAACACCACAGACTAAAGAGCACTCTGATTTCTGAAATGCAAGTTCAATTGTTGCTAACTTCGCTGTAGTTTTTCCCGCAGTTTGGCGTCCACCGATTGTTAAAAAAATTTCAATACGACTTTACTGTGTATTTAGATTAAACAGACTTTATTATATTTGTATGTTTAGTTTTCTAATGATGTTATTGTAAAGTTAACATGTTTTTTCCGTGATTCCCTGATTTGGGCTTAACTTCTGTGGTGATTTTTGTAAACATCGGAGTATCAGGGCCCACGTCTATGCCTTCTTGTACGTATTTAAGCCATTTACACTATACTATATAAAATTACTATTATCTATATTAAAAAGTAAGTAGACACGTATCATATTTATATAAATTAAAATTATTTAACCTAGAAAAAATATGTTGTTTATGCGTAAAGCATTGGCATACATATTAGCATCGAAGTAACAGCGATTATGGGCTATGAAAGTAACCACGAACGCAAATATGTTATTCAAAACAATCGAGTAGTACGCTTCGAAATTGGTTATTACTGAATTATATGAAAGAATTGGTGTATTTAATATAATTTATCTCGCATTTTGATGATATTATGTTGTGTTTGTTGGCATCACGTTTGTCATTAGGTTTTGGATGTTAAATGTTGACAATATCTGGTGTATAAGTTTGGATGCACAAAACATTGCTTTTATATGTCAAAAGTATTAAAAAGTGGTATAAACTAATATTTTATAAACTTTGCATGGATTTTGCTCCCAAAAGCTTTGCTCCAGTAAAATGTTCATGACAAAATCTCACTCTTTTCTTCATTTAATATAACTATAATTTCAATTCATGAAATCTTCACTAATGAATGTCCATTTTATATAAATATTGTTCTACAGTTGCCTTAGTTTTTTTTCTCATTTAATCTAACTATATAAAATATACAGTTTAATATGTGGATAGATGTTTACAAATTTAAATAGATAAATTAAGAACAGAATAATGTAACAGTAAAAAGGTGTTTGCTTTCAAAATCACAGCATATTCTAGAATTGCAATGAAAATATTTTGAATTACATATAATAAATAAATATACAACAAATTCTAACCTTTTTTTTACTGTGTGATATAATAATTAAAAATATATGTATATTTTTTTATCTTGTTAAAATCGTTATAAAATTAATATAATATTAAACTTGGTTTAAGAGTTTTCATTTGTGATTTTTATTTTAAATTGTTCTTTTTCAACACATACATTTTCTTTAAATGTATAATTTATAATTTCAAAATATAGGAAAACAAATTTTAAACTTTTATCAATAGAATAAGAAAAAAAAGCATTGAAAAGTTTCTATAGTGTAATTACTGAAAATATTCAGAATCCATTTCTTCAATAAGTATGAATAATTTTTTTGAATGTGATATTGTTTAAATGTGTGTTTTTCCTCAGATTTTCTGTTTGTAAAAGTTGTTATAACCATTGACATATTATATAATATGATTAAAAATAACTTTTTACATTAAAAATGAAAAGTAGGGAAAAGATTTTTGTTAATAAGGTATTATTCTACTGTTCTATAATATACAGGGTGACTGGTGAATTACTATCGATATTTGAGGACGGGATATTTGACGATCATATATGACAAAATAAAAATTAATATAACGTAAATATTAATAAACTTCTAAGTAAAGTTAACCAAAAGTTATGTAATTAATTACGCATCGTATGAACACCCTACAGATTAGGTATACACACACACTCACACATACGCGCGCGGCGGCGTGTTGTTGTATCAGCACGCCGCCGCACGCGTCCACACTTGGAACGTGTACATACTTTATTTATTTATACGGAAATGTGGTCAAAAATTAAGTACCTATTTTTTTTACATAATTCGATTGAGAATCATGTCCCGAGTATGCTCCTTAAATATTGATAGTAATTCACCAGTCACCCTGTATATATATATATATATATATATATATAAATATTTATATTTCGATACCTCCCACATAGGTTGTTGTATGTCACAAAAATGCTATTTTGCTTTTTTTCTAAAAAATATCCTATTATGGATGATTATATTCATTCAAAGTAAAAAGACAACAAATACACTATTTTCAAAGGATTTGTCAGATGCATATCTAATGTTGTAATTTTCAAATTTTGCAGATATTGGTTTAATTTGAAACGCTCTACTGTAAATTTACAGTTTTGAAGATACAACAATTTACGTGGGAGGTATCGATTTGGTAGTAAATTAAGTGTGTAAGTGACTCTATATACACCTATACATATGTTCTAACCCTTATTGTATATAGCTGACTATATTCATCTGATAATTTTCTACCTACTACTGTAATTGGATTTTCTTATGTATTTATTTTACAACTAGATCAGATTTACATCAATATTATTATATAAACAGTATTTTTGTTGTAGTTTTGCTTCAAGAATTTGTTTGATGTTTGGTAGAGACTAGGGTTGTAAGCCAGTGATGGCTTATGAGTCAATTGTGGACTAGTGGTTAATGGTCCGTCTCTCGTGCACGAGGGCACGTTTTTGATCTTGCCAAGTACCAATGTGATTTTTCCAAGTCATATGCACTTTCTGAGAGTATTAAGACACCAATGACATACGGTGAAGGAAAACATCGTGAGGAAACCTTGACTTATAGTTTCACAATTATAAGTTTGAAATCACCAACCCGTGTTGAGCAAGTGTGGTGATTAATGCTCAAACCTTCTCCATGTGAGAAGAGGCTTCTCAGCAGTGGGTTCTTACAGACCGATGACGAGAGTTTTGTTTCATCAGTTTTAGAACCAAGAAATTGTTTATCTATTGATAAAGCTATTGTAGCTTGATGCTCATCAATATCAATGGATGGTTGTATATTTTCAGTAACAATATTTGTCACGTTAAACATATTGAGTGACTCGGTTCATGGGTTATGTTAATTTTCAAACATTCATAAATAGTATTGGATAGTTTCCGTGACTTGTTACCAGGATTTGGATAAGAAAGTTATTGCCTCTAAGATGTTATTAGTGTTTTGCTTGGATCCGAGCATCAAGTATTTTTTTATATGTATTTTGTGGCTTTATCATACTTTTGTGGCTTTATCACACTAGTCCATAGGTTGTTTAATATGTAGGATGGTTCAACATAACTAATACTATATTTTGAATAATAGAGACAATAAAGCAGGACTTTTGCCAATAACATTTAAGATTTTCCATGATTTTAGTTCTGTCTTTGTAATTTTGCCAATAACAGGACTTTTGCCAATAACATTTAAGATTTTCCATGATTTTAGTTCTGTCTTTGTAATTTGTCTTCAAAAATGTCACTTTTCCATTAATGCTGATTATATTTACAATCCACCGGCAATTACTTTTCTAACTTCTCTCTCTGCCAGTTATAATCATATAAGCAGTTATAATCACTATGTGATGCTCGGTGGAGAGCTTTCCTCAAATACACTTTTCTACTTAAAACCTAATGTGTTATTAGAGGTCAAATTAAATTTACGGCTACCACTATGTTAAACATGTCACTTTAAGCATACTTTTGTTTAAAATCTGGATATATCCTATAAGTCCAGCTTTATGTCACATTGTTATCAATACTTGGTATTTCTCCATAATTTTTTGCATGGTAAATATGGAGACTTTGTTTGATGTTGCAGAGCCATCCAGTGGTTAGTCTTATTGTTCAGTAAATTAACTCTATAAAGGCAGAGACAGGTATATTATTAGGTTGTTGTCTATAAAAACACATTAGCACCACTTGATCCTGATTGTTTTTGAGGTTTCTTCCACTGTGTGTCCCCTCTTCTGCTTGAAGAATTTTATCTTTGTGTTTCATCTTCTAAGAACGGTAAAGATGCTAAATCCAAAACGTCATACAATATTCTTTATGATTTTTCCCGCCATTTTTAACTTTTTTGCTTAACTAAAAAAGGTCTCGTTCACAATGTTTACAGTTTCAATGTCTATAAGCAACTGCCAATTGCTATAGGTAATGCGTAACAATTTTATAAGTCTACAAACCACGATGCGCATACGCAAAATTCGTCGTGCAAAAACATGAGTCGAAATTTCTTAGAACGTCAATCAAAATGAACACATGTTAGATAGTAAAATTGAAATTCGATAAACTAACTAGCATACTCATCTTCAATTACTGTCAATTTTAGCAACACCAAATTGATTCTTAATGATTTATAACTTCATATAACATTGTTAAATAGTAGTAGTGTATTAGTTTCAAATAATTTATACAATCCTAAGACAAGTAATTGTGATTTCATAATGAGTTTGTGGTGTAGTCGATAAATTATTGGTAACTGTTAATCACAAACTTTAAAAAAATCTATTTAAACCACAAAATACTGGTACCTTTCAGATACAGTGTAAATCATTCATAAAGTCGTTATAAAGAAAATTCCCTATTAGAAATAAATCAGATATAAATGTTTTGTTTAGATTCAAAAACCTAATGGTATAACAAGGTTATGCATCCATATTTAAATACTATCAAATATATATTTCTAAGCTTATAGATTTTATTTAATTGGATGGGAACACATACATATAGCTGTACTCTTAAATTTTTTTTTAGGAAATGTTTTTGGTATCCTTTTGTATATTATAAGATTAATCAAGGTAGTTAGAAAAAGAGACGCCTTGTGCTAACATACAATAGAAAGATATGAAAATAATAATCATAATGGTAAATAGACATTGGTCTATCTCCTGTTGCTAATATTTGAAAATATTATAAATCCATTCTAAATTTTGAAACAACCACTCTCTACTTTGATGAAGATATTAAATGTCCAAAATCAAGAGGAAATAAATGATGACAAAGAATTAAACTAAGTGTTTAACTGAATTTCAAACAACATCAACAGTTCCACAAGAATCAGATGTCAAATTATCAAAAAATTTAATGCTTTTGTATACTTTATTCAGTAACTATTATAATTTCCTACCAATAAGATTCAATATGTAGTTAACCGCTGTAAAATTTGTATGGAAAAAAATATATGTATGATTCCACAACATCACATATATACATATAAAATGTTTAAAGAAAAATATTTTTTTATACCAAAATTAGTATATATAATTAACAAAATAAATATGTTTATAATTTAAGGAAGTCTTTGTTATGAATAAATATATTTTGCCTCATGAGATATGTTATAAAGAGTGTACCTATTGTATGCAAATTAATCAGTGAAAATTGTATTTTTTCTAATATTGGTTTCCATTATAAATAATAATAACGAAAAATATATATTAACTAGTAAGTTGTAATTTAACACAAAAAATAACAATCTTAGTGGACTCAAGTTAATATAAAACCAATATGTATTAATTTTATAATACTTTTATTATTTCCAATTGACACATACTGTTAAAAAAAATCATCCCACGCATTTCATGCATCATGCTTTATCTTTAGATTTATATGAACAAATAGGTCAGATATATATTCATTTAATGACTGATATTTTTAGGTGACTAATGCTTGAAATAAATGCTTACTACATAGTCTAATACATGGATATTATGCTATATATAACATATATATATGTGTGTGTGTGCTGTTATATAGGCAATATGTATATATTATATGCCCTAAATTTTTTTGATCTCAAAATACTTGACAAATTTTATATTGTTACAGCTTTATTTTATAATGTGTGTACATATATGTTAAATTTGAAATGGTTCTGATACACCCTCATATCATTCACTCAATGATATGATGTAATGTTTCATATTAGTATATTTGTTAATGAGAAGTCATTGTAGAATTAATATTTAAATTTAATTTATGGCCGTCGTCAATTTAAGAAAGTATATTGTACTTTTTTATACACAAAGAAAATGTATTACATTGATTTCGATAAGGACAGAAAATAATAATAAAATAGTTACTTATGTCTAAGTATTATATTTTAATGTTTATATACTTTGTTGCATTATATATAAAAAATTGTAATAGACTTCTATGTATTTCAGTTAATGATTTTGAAAATTTATGTATAGATTGGCAGCATGGCGGAAATAGTGTACCCGCAAGGCTGCCGTCCTATTACCGATGACCTAGGACCAGACGAGCTTGTGAGAAGACTTAAGGTGAGATGAAAGATTAACCAAAATATAAGTAACCTCTATATAGTATACTAGCTGCGCCCCGCGACTCCGTCCGCTGCAATACCCAACAACTACAAAACAACAGAAATGTTATAAAAATTAAGAATTACGTTAACATGAATAGTTTGGCAGCATTTAACAATTAATTAACTACAGAAAGAAACTGTTGTCTATAGATATTGTCTATCATAACTCTTTTTTTTTATAACGAAAGGAATGCTTATTGGCTGTCGATCGTGCCTACATAGATCAGTAAAAGGTACATAGCGATAATGTCGTTTTGGCTAGGAGTTGAGTTCTCGAGTAAGTAAATATGGTTTTTCGCTTATATGAGGAAAATTCGAACATTTTCCGGGATGTAAAGTAGCCTATGTGTTATTCCTGGAGGTCAGCTTCCTGTATACAAAATTTTATCAAAATCGGTTCAGCCGTTTGAGCGTGAAGAAGTAACAAACATACACAAACACTCACAAACTTTCGCAATTATAATATTAGCAGGATAACCTAATATGAATTGATTCAAGTAGAGTTTTAATAATAAGTTTATTTTATATTACGTATGTTATATAGTTTTTAAAACACGATCAATTTCTCTTCATTATACATAAACAATTTATTCTTTGTTATTTTTTTGAACTTACAAGCAAAGTTTAAACGTCAAATAAAACCGCCAAAACGCTACGTCACTGGCTTGTCAGTTGTCACCAATCGCGTGCGTCTCTAATCACGTGATATATTTTTTTTATAATGATTTATTATGAATATTGTACATTGTAAAATGTGTTGGTAAATTTGGCTTAACCAAATATTAACATTTGGTCTAGTAAATATTGTTTTATATTTTCATTACAATCAAATATACTGTTCCAAAATTCTCTGTAGGTGAATATCTTAATAATATTCAGACCTAATATGGAAAGGCAAAATATGTCAGAAATTCACATACGTAATCGGTCAGCCCTCAATACATCGGTATGGTGGGCAAAGTTCCGAACCAATGCCAGTGTGATAACTAAGGATTTATAAGATCTTACTTTTAAACATTGTCAGTAAACAATATCTCACCAAAAACATGCCTGTTAAAAAGGGGGCCAAGTTCCAATCGGCTAATTGTTTGCCTAAAAAAGGGGTGAAATCCAATCTAATGCCAAGTTTAGATGCACTTTGAAATCGATCATAATCATCTTCATCAACAGCATGATCCACTGGTAAACATTTGCCATTCCCAAGACTCGCCACCACACCCAGTCCTCTGCCTTCCACATCCAGCCACTACCCGCCACCTTATTCACGTCAACGGTCCATCTGGCCGAAATTCACTTTACCATACACCCAACTTAAAATATGGTATAGTTGTGAAAATACGTAGGTGCTTGGTTAAAAATATCTAAAATTATAATACTTCTCAATTTGAACTTGGCAGGTTAATTTAATTAATAACTAATAACTATATTTATTTTTTATTTTTAGTTTCATTTATCACCGATTGATAGATGTACTCATATTATTAATTATTAATATTTCATTATTATGTATTTTATTGTGCTGAGCTGAGGGCCTATATAAAGGTTTTGATTACCTGTCAGTGAGTCAGTGCCAAAATTAGCTATTTTCACAGGGTCATATTTCAGGATCTACTGAAGCTTTATCTATGAAATTTGGCATACTGCTTTAGGACTAGTATATGATTACGTAGGTACAATTTTATCTCTGTACTTGCAACAGACACTGAGCTACAGGGGGTCAAAAGGGGGTCGAATTTATTAAAAATTCGATATTTAGAATTGAGGCAACTCACGCTTGACCGATTTCTTAAATTTCTTAATTTTTTGTTAATCTACATATAACACACAACCTGTGTACCAAATTTCATAATGCTAAAACAATGGGAAGTGGCCTAGAGGTTTTGATTACCTGTCAGTGAGTCAGTGCCAAAATTAGCTATTTTCACAGGGTCATATTTCAGGATCTACTGAAGCTTTATCTATGAAATTTGGCATACTGCTTTAGGACTGGTATATGATTACGTAGGTACAATTTTATCTCTGTACTTGCAACAGACACTGAGCTACAGGGGGTCAAAAGGGGGTCGAATTTATTAAAAATTCGATATTTAGAATTGAGGCAACTCACGCTTGACCGATTTCTTAAATTTCTTAATTTTTTGTTAATCTACATATAACACACAACCTGTGTACCAAATTTCATAATGCTAAAACAATGGGAAGTGGCCTAGAGGTTTTGATTACCTGTCAGTGAGTCAGTGCCAAAATTAGCTATTTTCACAGGGTCATATTTCAGGATCTACTGAAGCTTTATCTATGAAATTTGGCATACTGCTTTAGGACTGGTATATGATTACGTAGGTACAATTTTATCTCTGTACTTGCAACAGACACTGAGCTACAGGGGGTCAAAAGGGGGTCGAATTTATTAAAAATTCGATATTTAGAATTGAGGCAACTCACGCTTGACCGATTTCTTAAATTTCTTAATTTTTTGTTAATCTACATATAACACACAACCTGTGTACCAAATTTCATAATGCTAAAACAATGGGAAGTGGCCTAGAGGTTTTGATTACCTGTCAGTGAGTCAGTGCCAAAATTAGCTATTTTCACAGGGTCATATTTCAGGATCTACTGAAGCTTTATCTATGAAATTTGGCATACTGCTTTAGGACTGGTATATGATTACGTAGGTACAATTTTATCTCTGTACTTGCAACAGACACTGAGCTACAGGGGGTCAAAAGGGGGTCGAATTTATTAAAAATTCGATATTTAGAATTGAGGCAACTCACGCTTGACCGATTTCTTAAATTTCTTAATTTTTTGTTAATCTACATATAACACACAACCTGTGTACCAAATTTCATAATGCTAAAACAATGGGAAGTGGCCTAGAGGTTTTGATTACCTGTCAGTGAGTCAGTGCCAAAATTAGCTATTTTCACAGGGTCATATTTCAGGATCTACTGAAGCTTTATCTATGAAATTTGGCATACTGCTTTAGGACTGGTATATGATTACGTAGGTACAATTTTATCTCTGTACTTGCAACAGACACTGAGCTACAGGGGGTCAAAAGGGGGTCGAATTTATTAAAAATTCGATATTTAGAATTGAGGCAACTCACGCTTGACCGATTTCTTAAATTTCTTAATTTTTTGTTAATCTACATATAACACACAACCTGTGTACCAAATTTCATAATGCTAAAACAATGGGAAGTGGCCTAGAGGTTTTGATTACCTGTCAGTGAGTCAGTGCCAAAATTAGCTATTTTCACAGGGTCATATTTCAGGATCTACTGAAGTTTTATCTATGAAATTTGGCATACTGCTTTAATACTAGTATATGATTACGTAGGTAAAATTTTATCTCTGTACTTGCAATAGGCACTGAGCTACAGGGGGGTCAAAAGGGGGTCGAATTTATTAAAAATTCGATATTTAGAATTGAGGCAACTCACGCTTGACCGATTTCTTAAATTTCTTAATTTTTTGTTAATCTACATATAACACACAACCTGTGTACCAAATTTCATAATGCTAAAACAATGGGAAGTGGCCTAGAGGTTTTGATTACCTGTCAGTGAGTCAGTGCCAAAATTAGCTATTTTCACAGGGTCATATTTCAGGATCTACTGAAGCTTTATCTATGAAATTTGGCATACTGCTTTAGGACTGGTATATGATTACGTAGGTACAATTTTATCTCTGTACTTGCAACAGACACTGAGCTACAGGGGGTCAAAAGGGGGTCGAATTTATTAAAAATTCGATATTTAGAATTGAGGCAACTCACGCTTGACCGATTTCTTAAATTTCTTAATTTTTTGTTAATCTACATATAACACACAACCTGTGTACCAAATTTCATAATGCTAAAACAATGGGAAGTGGCCTAGAGGTTTTGATTACCTGTCAGTGAGTCAGTGCCAAAATTAGCTATTTTCACAGGGTCATATTTCAGGATCTACTGAAGTTTTATCTATGAAATTTGGCATACTGCTTTAATACTAGTATATGATTACGTAGGTAAAATTTTATCTCTGTACTTGCAATAGGCACTGAGCTACAGGGGGGTCAAAAGTGGGTCGAAACGGTTCGTGTAAATATAGTGCACGGCATGCGCCGGCCTGTGGAACTTGGCCGGCGCACTACCGTGCGCTTAGATGTTAAATTTTGATGTTACGTCTTAAGACGCGTGTTTCCTTAGATGCTGAGTTTCCTCTAGTTTGATATCCTACAGTCATTTATGAAGCGAATTTCTTAGCTATTTTTAAAAGATAGGAAGTCAGGAATTAATTAAAAAAAATAATTATTTTATCTACTTACAATAAGAGTTAATCGTAAACATACTACTGACAATTTTAAATAAGAGACGCACGTTCAAACGATTTCGTATTAGTTAGTGCTAGGGTATTTGATTACACATTAAATGTTGCGAGATGGAGTTAGTACTAAAGGGTAAAGATATTTGAATCTACAAAGAAATATTCATGTTTTTACTATAATGGGTTTTTATTTATAAATTAAACCATTACATATGTACGTTGAATGTTAAACATAAAAAAAAATTACGAATGAAATAACTAATTTAAATGTATTATTATAATACGTATTGTACAAGATCTGTACAATACATAATGTACATAAATATTTTCGTGAATTTCTGCTATGTAAATTGTTTTTCCTTTTTTTTATATGATTACCGTTTTAGCAGCTGAGTGATTATTTATAGTTTTTTTTATTGCAAATTACAATCAAATGAAATTGTATAGAATTCCAAATAATTATAGGATCTATTAAATATAATGATATTTTTCAGTGTTATATAAAATGTGAAGTTAATTCATGTTTTTTTTTCAATTTAATAATTCCACATATACATATTACATAAGTTACATTTTCAGCCTATCGTCTTAATGATATCCAAGATTTTCGCGAGTTTCATTTAAATGAAACTATTCATTTAACGTTATTTAATTATTTTTCAAACTACATACTCCGTTTTGTACCGAGAAACGAGTAGGACATACAACAGGGATTACGTGTTACAAATAATAAAATAACGCATCGTAATCCTAAAATATTAATTTCATAATCCAACATAATCTCCAGGTGTCTGTAACAGTTTTAATTAATACTAGCTGCGCCCCGCGGTGTTACCCACGGATTTCGGGGATGTAAAGTAGCCTATATGTTATTCCTGGACGTCAGCTTCCTGTATTCAAAATTTTATCAAAATCGGTTCAGCCGTTTGAGCGTGAAGAAGTAACAAACATACACACACACTCACAAACTTTCGCAATTATAACATTAGTAGGATATTATATATCGTATATCTTCTTCGTCCAGGCTCTAGCACACACACTTCAAGGTCTCGGTCAAGATGAGGGCATGTACCAACAGTACATACCCCTGGCCTTGCACCTCGCGGACGAGTTCTTCCTCAGTCATCCGTCCCGTGATGTACAACTCCTGATAGCCTGCTGTATAGCTGATGTTCTCAGGGTGTACGCGCCGGAGGCTCCATACAAAGACCAGGAACAGGTAATATACATACATACATACATGCACACATACATACATACACACATACATGCATAAAAATATGCAATACATACGTACGTACGTAAAATGTCCTAAATATATTTTGTCATTCATATTATTCAGATATTTTGCTTCTTGTTACTTAAAATATATTTTTATTGCACATTACCCGCGAAGATATTCTTCAAGTGCAAATAAATACTATATTTTTGAAATAAACTAATTTGGGTTAATAAATTCAAAAACACGTATGACGTGTTTGCATTCTATCAAACGAATCAATGAACGATTTTTTTTGTACGTCGTACTTAATTTTCTTCCAACTACTCAATAACGTGCATACTAATATGAGAATAATATTTTTCCAGGTGAAAACCATATTCCTGTTCCTAATAAATCAACTACAGGGTCTTCGTGACCCCAAAGACCCGGCCTTCAAACGTTACTTCTACCTACTGGAGAACTTGGCTTACGTTAAATCATTCAACATGTGCTTCGAACTAGAAGACTGTCAGGAAATATTCTGCGCTTTATTCTCACTTATGTTTAAAATTGTCAAGTAAGTGTGACCTTTCATATAATATATAACATACATATATGCAATAATTAAATACTATTTTTATATACGCATATTTATATATGAGTATTAAAAAAGTACAATTATGTTTATCACCTATCATCTAATAGAACATTGTAGATTTTAATAATTAACGGATCTCACAATGTGAAATAAAATTGTTATTTATATAATAACAACCAAGTAGGTCGATAGGTTAAGTTTTCAATAAATTTTCTATACTAAAATTATATTAAAATGTTTTATATTAAATTATATCTAAGAAAAAGTTTCTTTTGTTTGTAATTAAATAATAATTTTTAATATTTTCAGTACGGAACACTCTTCGAAAGTGAAATCTTTCATGCTTGACGTTCTCTGTCCTCTCATCACTGAATCAGACGTAGTGTCCAATGAACTCCTCAATGTAATACTATTGAACCTGGTGGAACCAAACAAAAGGGAACACAAACACGCTTACACACTAGCCAAGGAACTTATTATAAAGACAAGCGAAACGCTGGAACCTTATATACAAGCTGTATGTACCTAATCCCTACTAATATTATAAATGAGAAAGTAACTCTGTCTGTCTGTCTGTTACGCTTTCACGCCTAAACCACTGAACTGATTTTAATGAAATTTGGTACAGAGATAGAGTTGAGTTGAAAGCACATAGAATAGTTTTTATCCCAGACTTTTGAAAGGTTCTCTTGGAAATGCGATATAACCGAACTCCACGCGAGCGAAGCTGCGGGCGGAAAGCTAGTAATATTATAAATGAAAAATTTTGTACGGATGTATGTTGCGTGAAAGAGCACGCAAAAACTACTTAACTGATTGTATAGAAACTTTACAGTCATGTAGCTTAGAAATTAGAGTAAGACCATAGTCTATAATCCCGGAGTTGCTTACAATTCTATGCGATAGATGTCTCTGATAGTTGGTTAGCGTATATATTGTTTTAAAATATCATACAATTTTGTTTGAGCATAATTGCGGGCAAAAACTAGTTGTATATTTCTATGATGTTACGTAAAATCAGTATTGTTATTTTTGCTCGAGTAAATAATAGAAATACATGCATTTGAATGCATATATTATTGTTATTATTATTAATAATTTTAAATGTCTCATTTCTTTAATTACAGTTCTTTAACCACGTCCTGATTTTGGGTAAAGAAGAGAAAAATCTTCTAATATTTTCCAAAGTGTACGAATTAATATACGAGTTGAATCAGTGCTGCCCGTCTGTTTTGCTGTCCGTGCTGCCACAGTTGGAATGTAAATTAAAATCAGCACAATTCCACGAGCGTTTATCAGCGGTTGCTCTGCTCGCTAGAATGTTTTCCGAGCCGGGGTCGGAGCTAGCCAAGCAATATCCGGCTTTATGGCGAGCGTTTTTAGGTAGATTCAACGATATATCGGATCAGATAAGGATAAAATGCGTACAATACTGTATGCACTTCCTGGTGCATCATCCGGACTTGAGGAAAGATATCACGGATACATTGAAGATGAGACAGCATGACGCGCAGGAACAAGTCCGCTATGAAGTCGTCATGGCTATTATAGCGACCGCACAAAGAGATTTCAAAGCGGTCGCAGCCTCCGAAGATTTATTGCATTTCGTCCGCGAGAGGACTTTAGATAAGAAGTTCAAGATACGCAAAGAAGCTATGTCCGGTTTAGCTATGATATATAAGAAGTTTTTAACAGAAGAATCTGTCCCTCCCGCCACGGAGAAGGCTGTGCAGTGGATAAAGGATAAAATATTACACGGTTACTACATGACGGCTTTAGAAGACAGGTTATTAGTAGAAAGATTATTGAACACGTCACTAGTACCATACACACTGCCGCCAACGGTTAGAATGAAGAAGTTATACTATCTAATGTCGAATGTAGACGATAACGCCACTAAAGCATTCATAGAACTGCAAAAACATCAGCTAGCTGTGAGACGTACTGTAGCTGAGTGGGTCGACTTACACAGAAAACCTCCCACACCGGCGGTACAGAAGGAAATGATCTCTAAAGTGTTACACATAAGCTCCAAATTCCTACCAGAGTCAGTCAAAGCTCAGGAGTTCTTGAATAAATTCTCGAATCATATGAAAAAAGCACCGGAGTTATTGCAAGGGATGGAGACGATATTGAATCCTAATGTCAGCTGCGAAGTTTGTGTTCGCACTACTGTGAGTTAATATATAATATATTTGTAGTTAAAACTGTTAATTTGTAGTTAAAAAATAAAATATAACAAAATCCAGATACTTCAAAAACATGACTATCAATTACAAACATATTGTAAACAAACTCAATATAATGTATACAATATACATTTTTTATTAATTTTAAATGAGTTCATACTACTAATATACAGGGTGACTGGTGAATTGCTATCGATATTTGAGGACGTGATATTTGACGATCATATATGACAAAATAAAAATTAATATAACATAAATATTAATAAACTTCTAAGTAAAGTTAACCAAAAGTTATGTAATTAATTACGCATCGTGTGAACACCCTACAGATTAGGTATACACTCACACTCACACATACGCGTGTCGTGACGTGGTGTTGTATCAGCACGCCCCCGCACGCGTCCACACTTGAACACTTGGAACGTGTCAACACTTTATTTATTTATACGGAAATTTTGTCAAAAATTAAGTGCCTATTTTTTTTACATAATTCGAATGAGAATCATGTACTGAGTATTCTCCTTAAATATTGATAGTAATTCACCAGTCACCCTGTATATCAAATATACATATATTTAATATCAAACAATAATAATTTTATTATTATCATTTCAGTCAAGTGTCTTAAAGAAATTGGGTCAGCCAGTCATGACAAATCTATATTACAATACAGTCAAAATGTTGTTGGAACGAGTTAGTTCAGTCATGGTTGACCACGAGTCACTGCTCATACTAGTTGGATATGTAGAGGGCGCTGTGAGAGGGAACGACCCATCGATAGCAGAGGAATGCTGTTAGTATTATAATATCTATATATATAAAAGTGAATTGCTGTTCCTTAGTCTCACTAAAACTCGAGAACGGCTGAACGGATTTATCTTATTTTAGTCTTGAAATGTTCGTGGAGGTTCAGGGAAGGTTTAAAAGCTGAAAAAAATTGATTCATTTCCGGGAAAACCCTAAAAACAGCCCTTTTCTATTTCCAGTACAAATATTTTTTTGACATCAGATTTGATAGCTAACTAATATGTCAATCATTCTGTTCGATTGAAACATTAAAATTTTAATAAATACCAATACCTGGTTATTTAAGACGAAATAGAGTTCGCCCGGTCAGCTATACATATGTATATTACTAATGACAAAATTAACGCGGACGAAGTCGCGGGCAAAAACTAGTATATAATGAAAATTAAGAAATCGTTGATTTAGGTAATAAATAACAAGACAAACTGACGTACATTTTCATCTATGGGAGTATGTAGTATAAAATAATAAAATGACGCGTAGTAATCCGGAAATATTAGTTTAATTTAAATGTTAGTTGTACTGTACAAATATTTGTTTAGTAGTTTTATTCTAAATCTAGTCATATTATACTAACATACCTAATTATTCTGGTATATAAATTTACTATACAATATTTTATTTACTTAGTAGAAATGACGTCTTATAGTAATAGTATATTGGTTATATGAATATTTCAAGCACATTGCTGTGTTACAAGAAACTGAGCTTAGTTTCATAACTGTTGTCATAGTCACTTAAATTTAATGAATATTTTCTCATTTAGTATAACTGTTTCTTAATATATCTTCTACTTGGCAATTTCCCAGCTATAGCCAGGGTCTGCCTTTCATGTTGTGAATAGTTTTGGCTAATTGTTTTTTTACGACCGGCAGCCTGCCAGACATCAACCCTCTTTTGGGAATCGGCATGAATCAGTGATGTCTTAATACTCTTAGAAAGTACATATGACTCGGAAAAATCACATTGGTACTTGCCTGGGCCAGGATCGAACCCGCGCCCTCGTGCATAAGAGGCGGGCCTTTTTAACCACTAGGCCACCACTGACTTCTGTTGTGGCTTAGTGGTTAAAGAGGCCCAGACTGTTTCTTAGTATAAGTTTTCCTATTAACTCATACAGTATATATATGAAATATTGCAGGTATCGATCTAAAGAAGGCTGCAGAGCGCGGCCTAAAGCTGCTCGTTATGTTGTCGTTCGTGTTCCCCGCTCACTTCCTGCACGAGGACGTGCTGCATCGACTCACGGGGCTGTTGGAGCTAGATGAGGAGAATGTAGCGCCTCACGTGCTAGCCGCGCTCACCTTCCTCGGGAAATATAGACCGCTGAGTGAGTTGTATACACACACACACATACACACACATGCACAGACACGTACATAAAGACACACGTACGCATTCACACATGAACATGCATACATACACGCACACTTATAAAACCACACACACTCATAAACTTTTTTCTATATATGTTCCCAAACTCTCTCTTTTACTGAATCGTTGAAATGAATCGATGTCCACGATACTGGCTAGCCTAGTGTGGACGTCAACGTTTTTATTGTAAAGTTTTTACAAATGTATAAATGAAATAAATAAATATACACATACATATATACTATAAGAATTAATGTTATACTATTATTGTATTATTATAGTACTGATTCGTCAAATATTTGAAACCATAAAAATTGAATGTTTTTTTAATATTATTTTGATAATACTTTTTTGTTTTCATACTGTGTTAAACATAAGTGTTGTTTGCTTGTTCTACAGGCGAGGCATGTCCAGCGTTGTTCCCGAAACTTATAACGCTATGCAAAGCTTATGCGGAGGTCGGTACGCCGAAACAAGCCAAAAATGCAGTCAGGTATGCACCCTACATATCAATATTTAAAGTGAATTACAAAGGACTTGATATACTTACTTGTACATTATTTACTATATATATAATTAATTTTTTATTCCAGATGCCTTTTCGTCAACGTCCCTGATCAAAGATCCCAAATTTTCACGGATATACTAGAAACATTGAAAACTACATTAAGTCCCCACTCGGAACATTACCGCACGGCCATCGTAACACTCGGACACATAGCACACAACTTACCAGATAACTTCCCTGTGCAAATAAAAAATATTGTATCTAGGAAGGTGAGACACTCACTTGTGGTATATCAGTATTGAAATTGAGATATAAAATAACCTTATTAGCGATAAATAATGTTGATCGTTTTAAAAGGAATACATATTATAATGAATTCATAAATTATTATATTTACCTGACCTAAAATAAAAGGTGTATACATAAAAAAAAAATGCTTCTATGCCTGTTAGTTCTGAATAATTCGAATCAGATTAACTTAATTTGAGGTGAATTTAATTGATATTATAAGAAAAACCTGATTTTTGGTTCAAAATAAATCATATACTCATGTAAATATCCATTTCTATATACATATGTATATTTCTTTATTATAACAGATAGTAAAAGAGCTGTTAGTGCGTGAAGGCGGCGGCGGAGCCAACGCTCCGGAAGGCGACTGGTGTCCGGAGGAAGATCTGCCTGAGGAGACTCGCTGCAAGCTGGAGGGTCTGAAGTGTATGGCTCGCTGGCTACTGGGTCTGAAGAGGGACGAGCTGTCCGCGCAGAAGACCTTCAGGATGCTGAACGCGTTCATAGTACATAAGGGAGATCTGCTACAGGTACTGACATGCAGCTAGGAAAAATATATGATTGTTTGTTAACTAGTCCGTTTAGTCTTAATAGTAACATATATAAGAAACTAGTCTATGTTCATTAACTATAAGGTACCATAAGATTTAAAGCCTTTTATAAATGAAAATGTTGTTGCGTACATGAAAATGTTGTACCAAAAAGTTATAACAAATTTTACTAGCTTTCCGTCCGCAGCTTCGCCCGCGTGGAGTTCGGTTATATCGCGTTTCCAAGTGAACCTTTAAATAATCTAGGATAAAAACTATTCTATGTTCTTTCTCAAAGTCAACTCTATGTCTGTACCTGTTTCATTAAAATCAGTTCAGTGGCTTAGGCGTGAAAGAGTAACAGACAGACAGACAGAGTTACTTTCGCATTTATAATATTAGGAGGGATATAGTGCCAACACAATTAAGCATTCCTTTCTTGTATTGCAAAAATGCAGGATTAACACAATTTGTTCCTTGTATATGAGATTGTTGTGATGATGAAGTAACTCTACTTTCGCATTTATAATATTAGTATGGATATGTATGACCATTAAATTGTCTCTGTTTTATTAACAGCAGAAACAGTTGTCCGGAGCTGAGATGGCTCATCTTAGACTAGCTGCGGGTGCTGCCATGTTAAAGATATGTGAACAGAAGGGTGTTGGAGACCAGTTTACAGCGGACCAGTTCTATAACTTGTCACATCTCATGGTGGTTAGTGTTATACTATACAAATTGATATTCTTTGTCGTCGTCATCAGCCTATCAGAGCCCACTGCTGAGAGGCCTCTTTCTCACATGGAGAAGGTTTGAGCATTAATCACCACACTTGCTCAAGACGGGTTGGTGATTTCAAACTTATAATTGTGAAACTATAAGTCCAGGTTTCCTCACGATGTTCTCCTTCACTGTATGTCAGTGGATTCTAAATACTCTCAGAAAGTACATGTCATCAGCCTATTAACGCCCACTGCTGAGCATAGCCTCTTCTCACATGGAGAAGGTTTTGAGCATTAATCACCACGCTTGCTCAAGACGGGTTGGTGATTTCAAACTTATAATTGTGAAACTATAAGTCCAGGTTTCCTCACGATGTTTTCCTTCACCGTATGTCAGTGGTGTCTAAATACTCTCAGAAAGTACATATGACTTCGAAAAATCACATTGGTACTTGCCAGGTTTGAACCCGCGCCCTCGGCAACGAGAGGCGGACCCTTTAACCACTAGGCCACCACTGACTAGAGTACATATGACATACATATTCTTTGTATCTATCTTAAATAAATTTTATGAATATAAATATTTGTATCTCCATTCTAACATATATAATCATGTTAATGAATATTATAAGTACTAATTAATATTAACAATGTGATTTTACTGAGTCATGTGTACTTGTTAAGAGTATTTAGACACCACTGGCAGAGGGTGAACAGAATCATCAAATTATAAGTTTGATATCACCAATCCAGCTTGAGCAAGTGTGGTGATTAATGCTCTAACCTTCTACATGTGCAAAGAGGCATTTGTTCAACTGTGGTCAATGCCAAGATTATTGCTAAGAATCATTTGCATTTAATTTCTCTTCCATCCTGAATAATTATTTTTATAAGTATCAGAAATTTTTAAGTTGTATATATTTACATTTATTATGTTTAAAAATCATATAAAATGTCATTTCATTTACAGGATAGTGTACCACAAGTTAGAGAGGCATTTGCAGCTAAACTTCACAAAGGATTGTCAAAAGTAAGGATTATCACAACATACATTGTTTAAATTCACCAAATAACCAAATTCACTGTTATTTGTAATAGAATTATGTCAGCTGGATAAAAATAATAACAAAATGCTATTTATTACTACAATAAATGTAAAATTACATCATAACACAGATCAAAAGCTATTTTATCCTAATTGGGTTTTTGAAAAAAAAAAGTATTGATTTTTTTTTATGTATTTTAAAACTTTATTATTAATTATATTGGATTTTTAATGCAAAAAACTTGAAATATTTTTTTAAAATTAATTATAAACAATTAAAAATTGATAAAATTCAAAAATATATCACGTGACTGTAAACGCGCCATGATTGGTCAGCATACTTGTGACGTCATAATGTTAAAGCAATTTCATAATAGTACAGTGTTTTTATTTCTATTATCTTTAACTTGATAAAAATATCTCAAATTTATTAGTGAAAAACGATTTGAAAAGTTTATTTCGACTATGTGTGATAAAGGATTTATAAAAGCAAAATCGGATAATATTCCTGATGTTGATATATTTATGTATGATAACTAATTTTTTAAAAAATGACGTTCGGTTTAATTCTGCTGAAGTTCGAGGTGATAAGGCATCAAGGTAAGTCTGTTAAAAAATACTATTCTAAATTAAAATAAGTATTTATTCTCTATTAAATATAATTAATAATTATTTCATTAAATCATTATTAATAAAATGTTATTATAACATTATAAAAAACCAAAATAACATATACTTTAAAAATTTAAATGTAGTCTGATACAGAACCTAGAATGTTATAAAATTATGAAAATATCTATTAATTGAAGTCCAATTATTAGAAAAACATACATATAGATTTACTATTTAATCGCTTTGAATTATCAATAAAAAATTTTAAATGCTACGATTCTAAAGGTTATGATTTGGAGCCCAGGTAAAAAAATTAATTATTGAACTATACTTATTCGATTTATACACTTAGATAAATAATAATTAATAACAATACTATTATGAATACTTACAACGAAATGATCTTCACAACAAAAAAAAAAATGATTTTGTTTTTGAATAATCTCGATGCACTGCTTGAAACCATTTCTTTCGACGTTTTTCGTCTTGTGGAACATTTAAAAACATTTTTTCAGGAGTTGTTTTTGTAGTCTTTGTACATAATGGTACAAAACTTTTGATTATTTAACAATGCCAACAGAATTTACTAGATAAAAACTCAAAACACTGTACTAATTATTATATCCCTGTATGCTACAATGAGCAAAAACTAACATTGTGACGTCACACGCGCTCGGGTTTATTCGCGAGCTGTCGGCGGGTCTTCGGTACTGAATTTAAAATTTAATTTTTATTTTGATATAACTTTTTAATTATTGCAAAAAAAATAAAATAAAAATAGTTTTGTTATAAAACTTATATATTATCTTTCCATTTATCACAAAAAAAATAATAATTCAAAAACCCAATTCTATAATACTTTTGCCTATCAGTATAATAATGTTATAGATGTATAATTTAAACCCAAATAGGGTTGATGTCAGGCAGGCGGCCGGTCGTAAAAACTATTCTCAATAGATAAGGCAGACCCTGGCTGAATCTGCTAAATTGCAAGGTAGAAGAATATATATAATTGTTCGAGCTGTTGTTTCCAGGGTATACCAAACAAGTGCCTGCCGTTGGATTTCATGGGTATGTACGCGTTGGCTGGCCGCGAGCCTGACCGACGAGTGAGAGGACTCGTGAGGCAATACATGTTAGCTGATGTGGTGAGACGCAGAGAATACGTGAGGAATATTACCGTGGGGACTAAGGGTGAGTGGTTATTATATACATACATACATACATAGATCTTACATAGGATATATATGTAGGTATATATTTGGATTGTTATCTCGTCTGCCCGTGCGTTACAAGTGGTGCCATCTGTGACGTACATACAGGAACATCATAGTAGGGACCATGGGTGGGTGAATATCATATACTTGATGTAGATCTTAGGTAGTAGGATATATAAGTTTATATTTGGAATTTCATCTTGTCTGCTCATGATCACGCTTGTAAAGTAAGCGAAACGTCGGGGTATGTAGTGAACGTAATGAAAAACTAATATAGCAATATCGAAAATTCTCAGTTTCATTTAAATGAGTATGTACACAACAAAATGTTAGATATCATTCAATTTGGATATATTAGGAGATAAAGAGAGAGTGAAATATTTTTAAGGTATCATACAATTTAATATTTTTTTCAACATATTTCTAACTATGTATATAACAAAATGTATTATATCAACAGTGGAGCGCGCCGTGTCTCAGTTGCCTCACATCCTGCCAGACTACATGATGGTGTTCGCTGTACCTGTGTTGGCTCACGACCCCGCCTTCACGGCTCACGATAATGTACAGCAACTAAAGGTGAGACATATTATTAGTGGCCTAGTGGTTAAAAGGCCCGCCTCTCATGCATGAGGACGCGGGTTAGATCCTGGCAAGTACCAATGTGATTTTTCAGAGTCATATGTACTTTCTAAGAGTAATTAGACATCACTGATTAATGCATTCCCAAAGAGGGTTGATGTCAGGCAGGCGGCCTATCGTAAAAACAATTAGCCAAAACTATTCACAACATGTAAGGCAGACCCTGGCTAAAGCTAAGAAATTGTCAGGTAGAAGAAGATTTATTACTATGACCGATTGGTTATATATAACTTATGAGTGAGATATTATAACTAGTGCCGCCATCTGTGACATATTAGTCATAATAAAGTATAATCCTTACAATAATTTCTATAACTGGTTATAGAATAATTAATGAATATATTATTTCAATTTCAGGTGGTGAAACAATGTCTATGGTTCATACTGGAACCGCTTATAACACGCAATGACTTCTACTGCTACGGATTCTACAAAAGCTTGGTTGAAAGAATGAAGAATCACAAAGACGCTCTAAATGAAACTGATGACTCGGTTAATTATGTGAGTATATGTCAAGATACAAGGTTAAAAAGAAACACATTAAGATGATTTGTTTAATAAAAACACTAAAAAAACATAATGGAATATATTATACTATGTATGCAATTAAATTTGTGTATCAAAAAACCTAAACACAGTATGTATGTGTCTTAATAGTAACTTTGAATATAATTCCACAATTGTAATTTTAATACTATTCATCCTATAAAATATATCAGTATCATTTACACAACCAAAATGTTAAAATTCCTAACAAGTGTAAACAGTTTAATTTATTTATTAAATATTATATCATAAAATATAAAACTAAATAAATATTTCAGTTTTTCAATAAGTTTTATATATTTAAATTTAATATATGTATATAATATGTTATAGAAACTCTGGGCGACGTGTGACCTAGCCATGTCAGTCATCTGGGCTCGGTCTAGTAGTTTTGAGCTCCGAGACTTCCCATCTGACGCTCGCATCCCCACCATGTACTTCGCTCCTCAGCCAGACTTCTTCGTCAACACAAGGGTTTTCCTACCGCCGGAGCTACAGGTTATATACATTATCATATCATAACCAGGTTATATTTATAATCATATATTAAAATTTTTGAGGACTTTGGTCTTTGGGTGTGTATGAATGTAAAAATTATTTAATTTTCTTTGATACTTCATAGTTATATTAGAGGTTAGATCAAGGGGGAACATAACATAATAGTTGTATTGTGTGTGAGCTTCAATGACAAAGATTATATTATCATATTCATTGTCTTAGTAATATAAATTTCTCTAAGAACAATTCATAAGTCGATGATGACGAAAATTAATTAGTTAAGTTGTAGTGTTAAATTGAAGTTAAAAATACTAAACTTATAATATAAATCTACTTAATTTAATATTTTTATATTTGGACAAGATTCATATATTTATTTTATAATTAGATTGTAAGATATCTGTAATTAGATGCTTTATTAATTCCTTAGTAATACTAATAATTATATGTATTTTAGTTCCAACCAAAACGCCAGGCTCCTACAGAAACAAACACAAAGGCAAAGAAACGTCCCAGACAAGACAAGGATTCAGAAAATACTAATGATGTAGAGGTATGTATATATTATATAAAACATATAAGGATTGTTCTGTTCAGTAATTAATATGTAATAAGAATAAATGGGAAATATGTCAGTATATACAATGGTGCTATTTTCCTGCAAACTGAGAGTATTAATACTAAATTAAACATTATGTGGAGCAGCTTAAGATAATAATTTTAAGTCGTGATTATTTTAGAATCTGATGGACTTCCAAAGTCGTATATGATAAGACGTAATTTATCAATAACTTATCATACAGTGCGAATGAAGCCTTAGCATAAAATAAAAAATGTATACCAACTAATATAAGCTTTTGAAATAGTTCTGACGATATAACTATCTGACGATATAATAACTTATACATTACGCTAAACTCTTCTCTAAGATTTTTCAGGCTTGAAGCTATGATTTTCGTTACTCACTTTGTTGTGATTTATATGTATTTGTTATTCTTTTCAGCCCTCTGA
This sequence comes from Danaus chrysippus, assembly GCA_916720795.1. NCBI lineage: Eukaryota > Metazoa > Arthropoda > Insecta > Lepidoptera > Nymphalidae > Danaus > Danaus chrysippus. The sequence continues at coordinate 4,427,205 of CAKASE010000066.1, read as the reverse complement.
AGCGTCGGAAACGCAAATAATTCTACCTGGGATCGAACAACCACCGGAAACAGAATTAGATGAACCGCAAACAAAACGCGCCTTAAGCGACTGAATTATACATACTGGGATGTATTCTATACTTGGTGACCTGTTATTTAATCTGTGTCTGTCAATGTCATATATCTGCCAATGTCACTGTCAATATAGGTCTATTAAATTTTTTAAAATTTCGCGTGTTCAAATGCGTATTCTATTCAATTCATTTGTTACCTACTTTCAACTTACTATATCTATAACAATAAACATATTCTTATAGTGTTAACTCTGAACATTGTTTTGTATGAGATGTGTGACGTAACATCCGGCCTCTATATAAGAATACATCCTGTATCTTCAAGTCAGTTGTTACGCTTAATGAAGACTGGCTATACTCTAATTCAAAGACATAAGACTCATATTCCTTTGAAGGATATAGAAATTTTTTTTAATGGACTGGTCTATTCATAAATTTTATAAGACGAATAGAGTCGAATGTATAAAAATTTAATACGTGCATCAAAATAATGTTGTGTTGTGAGAAATGCTTTTCATTGGTTTTAATTCGGTCCAAAATTTTAGATTTTATAATACCAGATGTTAATACCTAATTCAGGTTGAATATTTTTGTTTCATACAAAATGGTTTCTTTTGAAGTGATTTCTCGTTATGAGATTGAGTCTCGGGACTTATGACTAGAGAATATATAATGAAGGAGAACAGTGTATTATAGCGTTTGATTGTAAGTTAATGATACAGTTTTTGCTCGTTGTTTTAGATGTAATTTTCTTTTTTTTTTCGGTTGGTCGAGTTTTTTTCCTTTTATTCCTAAGTTTTATTCTCGCGCGCCCCGAATACACATGATATGTAAAATATACAGCATAATACAATGATTTACATATATGAAATTATTATAATTATTATTTTTATTGGCGAAATTTCTGATTTTACTGAAACAGTATGATAATTTTAATTCGAAATCATGTGTATTATATGCAAGACACAATAATTGTTAATGAAATTATTACGTGGTCGTTGGAACGTAAATTAAATAGAAGGGATCGGAACGAGCGTTTCTTTTGTAGCGTTTTTTATCCCGTTGGAAAAACGTCCGTGAAACGCCACAGGGAATGAGAAGAGGCTCTAACATTGATTATATACAATAATATAATTATGGAATGAAAAATATGAAGCGAAGAATAATGTTTGTTTATTATAATTTTGATATAATTAAAAGAATTGTGTGTATTATTCAAAGTAATGTTTTTTGTTCTAATCATGTTTTAACAAACTACTCTATGATATATTTACGTTTCGATGTCCACGTTTCTATAATAACTTAATGTTTTAATTTTTTTAATTGTTTTGTGTCTTAATAATTTTAAGTGTACCAAAAACTTGAGGCCCGGACGGCTCGCGTTACTCGCAGTGATGATTCTCTGTAGTTATGTATTAAAATAAATAATAAATACATTTAATATCTTATTTATTTATACACACCTATAATGATGAAGCTTCTAACTTACAAATAATAATTCTGGCTGTTGAAGTACCATTTGTTAGGATTAAATCAAAACTGTTTAAAATTATTTCTATACTACCCGCATACTTGGTGGAAAGTCTTTAAGTATGTATCACTCGTTTTCCATTGTCAATGCATTTTATCTAGCTGTGATAGTGAACTACAGCGCTTAAGATCCGTCTAAACCCTTTGCTATAAAGGGACTTAAAGGGATTCATATATTGTATGAGCAGAATGTTGTATATAGACCCCCTTATTATATTTATATAGGGCTCGATACAAAAACACCGTGATGGTATTTCTCCTAACGTGTTAAACCGTATACTACTTTAAGACACTAACTAGTCCCGCGGTCACATTCGCCCCAACGAACTCATCTTAAAAGTAAATTTATGGTATTAAACTGTAGTGGCAAATGAATTTTCGTGTGGTCTCCAATATATATAGTCTAAACCTTTTATTGTGGGCCTAAACTATTTTTAAACTAATTGGCAATGTCGATTTATTTAACTGCAATATAGTCTATAAAAAAACTTGGTTGAATAATAATCTGTTCAATAGTCATGTAATAGTCGAGACCGAGTTCTAGAGTTTAAACGATAGAACGGTCACGTTGTAGTCGTACATTACTATACGACCGTATAATGTAGTCGACTGTGATTTCTTGGAGGAATTCTGTTCGACCACAATATAATTGAGTGAAACGGGAGCGTTAGACTGTTAGCCTGATGAAAGGAAGGTATTTGTATTAAGAGGGAGGCGCTTGTAGCAGTCCGTGTATGATAGGTTCAGAAGCTATAAGCAATCGAAAACCCGGCGAATCTCGATCACAGAACGAATGCTTCTACCCTTCATGCTTCTTCTTCAGCGTCTCGTGTATGTGGGGCTATGAATTTAGTATGACAACTGCAGATCGCTACGCCTAACCCGGTCCGTCTATGGCTTAAGAAACACCGTTCAACATATTCCTTAAAACATACCATTAATTAATTGTTTAAAGAGATCTACAAACACATTTCAGAACCAAATAATAATTTTACATTTTCCACTAACTATTGAATACTAAGGAATTGCATATCATATAATTAGTTCTCTTCGACCTGGTTTCTGCAGCATCTTATTAACTCTTTTTAAGAATAATATATTACAATAAATAAAATTGTCACTAATACTCAGCAACCTATTGAAACTAGAATCAAATTTGTTCGGCTGTATTATAGGACCTATCAACTAGCTACCGTTAAAATGATCTATAAAACCTAAACTGAGGTAATATTAAAATTTAATTACAGTCGATATAAGTAGCGAAGATTTTAGATTCTAATTCTGTTCCTGACGATTTATTTATTATATACAGGGTGACTGGTGAATTACTATCAATATTTAAGGAGAATACTCGGTACATGATTCTCATTCGAATTATGTAAAAAAATAGGCACTTAATTTTTGACAAAATTTCCGTATAAATAAATAAAGTGTTGATACGTTCCAAGTGTTCAAGTGTGGACGCGTGCGGCGGCGTGCTGATACAACACCACGTCACGACACGCGTATGTGTGAGTGTCAGTGTATACCTAATCTGTAGGGTGTTCACACGATGCGTAATTAATTACATAATTTTTGGTTAACTTTACTTAGAAGTTTATTAATATTTATGTTATATTAATTTTTATTTTGTCATATATGATCGTCAAATATCACGTCCTCAAATATCGATAGTAATTCACCAGTCACCCTGTATTTTTACAAATAAATTTTAATTCTGAACTTGTATTTTCAATAAATTTTATATATTAAAATTATAATACTTATTGAAAAGCTATTATATATTTTTATTAAATCAATCGTGTTTATAATCTGGATCCGTGACTTCTTGCTCTTCTTCTTCGGTCACGTGTTCCACGTGTTCCTGTCTCACGTGTATGGGCGGTCTGACAACTTTATCGATATCTTTCATCGCTTCTATCAGTTCAGCTGTAGTCTTGTATGAAGATATAGTGTGCTTCACGAAATCCCTTCACAAGAGACAGAATAATTATATGAATATATATATGAAGTACCAAAAATTATTTGATTGTCATTTTGACAGATGGCGAGTGGTGACATTTGAAAGTAATATAATGTCAAATTACAACTATAAATCATCATCAGCCTATCAGAGCCTAACGCTGAGCAAAGGCCTCTTCTCACATGGAGAAGATTTGAGCATTAATCACCACGCTTGCGGCGAATTTGTGATTTCCGACTAATAATTTTCAAATTATAAGTCCAAGTTTCCTCACGATGTTTTTCTTCACCGTCTATCACAAGTGTCTAAGTACTCTTAGAAAGCACTCGAAAAAATCACATTGGTACTTGGCAGGTTTCAAACCCCCACCCTTCTTCACGAGGAGCGGGCTATTTAACCACTAGGCCACCACGACTTACTACTAATATAGTTTGATTCACTTTGTTTTTATTAACGTTATATTATATTTAGTTGTTTAAGGTTGTGCTTAAAGAAAGGCTTCCTTGAGTGTCAAACCTCCACAAGTCTACAAAATGAGTAAAGCAAATCGTAAATCAATTGAAGTAAATATAAATAACCTGAAATAAAAAGCCTTAATGAACACGGCCGGTTGGTATTCATGTCCACAACGCTCGGGCCCGAAGCTCATGACGCCCATTAATTTGTTGTGTTGCGTGGCTGGCGCGCCCGCGTCGAACTGACGAACATAATAAAGATTAATAATAATATTCACAGAATGTTTGTATTAAAATATATTATATACATTAAGTATTAAATAAACTTCAATATTGGACTTGGTTTACTTTTCCATGCATAATATGGAATGCTTGTTGAGAAAACGTGATTTCAAAATGTACCTATCTTTCACAAATATTCTTAAAATCATTTTTTTCTTATCATCATAATCAAAGTTTGTAGTAACTGTGTTTGATTAACCGTTTTATCGAATGTGAGAACTGAGAATCATTACTTAATATAAAGGCATTTCCCATAATTATAACTTTTCACAAGTACTGGATAAATGGCATTAAAACTATCAGAAGGCTATTTTAACACTAAAGAAGTGTAGTGCGAAGATTTATACGAAAAACTGTTAACGCCAATGGTGTGATTTAAGAATACAGTCTACAGGTATAAAATGTTAGTATTTGTTTTTAGTTTTAAACCTTTTTTCCTAAACTTCAGTTTAACAGCGATTAGTTTTTAAATAAAAGGGAGTTCACGTCAGCAATGATTTAAAACAAAATTTCTTAGCAATTTTAAATCAACCAAATAGTTTGTATGTAATAGTTTGGAAGTTCGTGAAAGTATTTATACGTTAATGTATTTATTATTACCAAGCATGCATCTCTGGTGCCGTTTCTCAATGAAGCACAGAAGAAGTCTGCAGTGAATTGGAAGCCGCTGACCAGTTGGTAGGCGTCTCTACAGTAGCTCACTGTGCGAACTTTGAGACGAGCCGTCATCAAGTCGGGCGTGTGTTCCCTAAAAGCTGTGTCTGTGCCCTGAGGTTAGAGAAAAAAAACTTAAATTTTTATAATCTGTGATCCTAAATTGTGTCAAAAGTATTAAAATTGTCATCATACGGGAGTTAAAAATAGGATTTAATATTAGCATAATCTGTATTTTTTTAATTTGTTACTCTGTAATAAGTTAATTTACGTCAACAAAATTTTTTAAATGTAGAATATACACAATGAATTCTTTTCTATTTTTAATTAACAGAAGTCTTTAAAATTTTAATATTTTTTAACAATTATATTTGATTTTCTGTCATCGTTTTTGCGTATAGAAATTAGTTAATAATGGAGATTAATAAAATATATTTACACGTGTCGCTCCCCAGCCGGTGACAGAAACGAAACTCTGTGCGTAAGGCTCTTTCATGCCTTCGTTTATTTTAATCAGATTGATGTGAGTTGAGAATTCTGTAGATTAATCGGATCATTGAAGATATCTATCATGAGATTTAAGGATTTCACGTGTATATATTTAAATGAAACTAATACTAATGAACAGTGCCGTAACTAGGGCGGTGCCAGCAGTGCCCAGGCACAGGGCGCAGACCCTGGAGGGGGACAGAAATGACCAGACTAGTTTCTAGTTATATCTCATGCAGGGCAGCTATATACTTATATACTTTGTTACTTTGGTAAACAATAAATAGATAGATTTATTTGTATGCACATTTGTCCATTTTATTTTCAGAGCCTGGTTAGAGCATTTTTCAGGGGCGCAATTTTGAAAGCTTGCACCGGGTGCATAAAAGCATTTTTTCCCAGTGCGCGCCAAAAAAAAAGGGTGCATAAAAGGCTAGTTACGGCACTGCTAATAAATTTAGATTCACATCTCGTCTGCTTATCACGGTTGCTGAATAGTATGCGAAACGAAAGTATGCAGTTTTTTACGTAGTATAATCCGATAAATATTAGTTTCATTTACATTTATATTGTATAATATTAGTCTTTCACACCGAGATTCTCAGCTAGTTTCAATAGAGCTACATCAGCGTGAGGTACTGGTTCTTCTTCGAATTTCGGGTGTCGTATAGCTCCGGCTACATCAACCAGCATCCCTCCTTCATGAGCCTGGGCACTTCCCACCCTCACCTTCACATACTGACCCAGAGTCTTCATTGGTGATACGTGAAGCACGCTACAAGGTGAAGTTAGGACTTGTCTACATTCCTACTAATATTATAAATGAGAAAGTAACTCTGTCTGTCTGTCTGTTACGCTTTCACGCCTAAACCACTGAACTGCTTTTAATGAAATTTGGTACAGATATAGAGTTGACCTTGAGAAAGAATATACGATAGTTTTTATCCCAGACTCTTGAAAGGTTCACTTGGAAACGCGATATAACCGAACTCCACTCGGGCGGAGCTGCGGGCGGAAAGCTAGTAAAGTATAAATCTGGAGACTTGAAAGTTTTACTTTATTTAATAGCACAATAGTTCCTCTAATCGGATATTCAGAATTTACGTATTTTTTTTTATTATATGGCTCTATTCGCATTGCAATTGTGGAATACTTTAAGTTAACTACGTTATTGATTAATAATATCAGATTTGTACTATATATTTAGGGAACACATATTTAATTTGAACCGAACCTCCAAATTCCTGAACGCACCCAAAGTGACGTTAAAGTGATGACATTTGTTTTGTTCACTTTTACGCGGGAAAGTATTTTCTGACGCGACTTGCGTCTTTATAATTGAATTTAACTTATTGGAGGTGTATTGGTTTAAAATAACTAGTTTTTTGTAGTTAAGGTTTGATATGTTATTTAAAACTACTGGTTTTATAAGTTAATGATTTTGTTAGAATCTTAAATATACATACGTATACTATCTTCTCCTGTCACTTTGCCCACGTAACCTCAAGATTTTTTTCATAAAGTAACGAATTGTATGTAATAACTTACTAATTTAAACAATGTGCCGCTGTCAATATCCAGTTAACATCAACTATAGTTCCCGCGCACCATAACCTGCCGTTTATTATAATGGCCGCTATATACGGATAGTTGGTTGTGTCTGTTGTGTTCCCGCCACGGATTCTGAGAGCGTCTTTGTTCAAACTGAACAGGAAGTCATTACGGACTCTCAATGATTTTTTATTATCTCTATGTTTCCGCCGGCCATCTATGAGCGGAGCCTCTCCATCCGGGTCCAGATTTAATTTAAATTTAACTTAAATACGCAAAAGTATGTGAGAGATTAACTATTATTTATTTTTTTACATGATTGATACTTAATTTCTTTATAAATAAGAGAAACGAAAATTTAAACTACGGTCTCATATTAAATTAAATCTCAAATTCTACAGATATTTATATGGAAAACATTTTTATGATAGTCATAGTAATCTACAGAATAAAATCTTATTAACTTAACCTCATATAAAAGATTTAATTATAATTTAAAAGTATATCAGCTATACCTTACCTACTGAAGCTTCGTCATCATAAGTCAAAATATATTTATAAAACATTGATAAAGTCATAAGAACAAAAACCCAGTTCATTGTTACGTTATTGGTTTCAACTACATATAATATATTTTATTTAATCTGTAAATTGTACATTTTACGATCTTGTGTAAATAAAATTTTTATGATTCTATTCCTCTAAGTATATTTGAATTATTTTGTAAATTCTGTTCAATTTCTTTGCATGTTTAATTTTATTTATTTAATAATATAACTACAGATTATTAAATATATTAAAAGTCCACAGAATGTATATAATAAAACAAGATAATAAATAAAGTTTTAATATAATCTGTTCTTAAAACTAATAATACCTTATATAATTCGTCATAAATATCACAATCGGGGTGAATAGGTCCAGCGTAACAAATAATTTCGACTTTATCACAGTACAAATAAGATTCAAATCAATTGCACAATCAAAAGTATTCAAAATTATATATATATATATTTTTATAAAAATATCAAAATGTCCGCTAGGCGTTAAGTACGTTTATTTACAATCTACTGATTTCTAAACCTTTTCCCGCTTCTTCGTCTTTTCTTTTATCTTTCTTCCTGTCCAAGATGGCGTATATTTCCTCTAGTGTTCTATCTTTTGTCTCTGGTACGTATAATACAGTGTATGTTGTGCCAGCGAAGCATACCATAGAGAACATGATGAAGACCCAATGTATTCCTAGTAGTTTAAGAAGCGGGTCGTAAGCTTTTGTTTGTAGGAAGTCGCTCAAAGCGTCGACGCTACTCACAAATGATGTTACCATACCACGATGCTGGAATAAACGATAAAGTTTTTTTTCTAATTTAAGATTTCTTAATTGTCAATGCTTAAAAGATTCTTTTTTAATTGTGTTTTTTTTTATAACTGTCAATTGGAACAATTTATATCTGGATTTGTACTGATTACAGATAATTATGTACACAAGTATATATTTTTTTATATATGGATCAATATGGAATTGCAAAGAAATATTATTTTCCAAATCTCATTAAATTAAGGAAAACTTATTGTTATTATTATTTGCTCTAAAACACTTACCTGAAAAGAAAACAGCTCGGACGTAATAACATAAGGTACGGGCTGGTAGCCGGCCGCGTCAGCGAATATACAACAACACATGGCCGCCACCGGAAACCAGCCCGGCAGCCATATTGAATAGGATGTTACGAAAAACCACGCGCCCAGACCCAGCATTGAGAGACCCGTTACGAATGACGTCACTGCTAACAGCCACTGAGGATATAAACATACATTAGAAGAAAATTTATATAATAGTAATTCACTAGAATTTATCATAAATAAAAACATATTTTAATTTTAGAACTGTAAATATTCTAAATTTGAAACGAGATGCTTTTTCTTTTATGACTGACAGTTCGGATTTTAAAAGTAGTACTCATACATACTAATTCTGTAAAAAAAAAAAATTGCCATCATATTACCTTCCTGCCAGTCTTTTCTACGATGCAGCTAGCGAGTATTGACCCCAGCAGTTGTATGGCGCCGACTACGATCGTCTGCTTGTTGGGGCTCAACTTAAGATGGATGGACTCTGACGCCTGTTCGAAGATGGAGCCCGCGTACATGAGCACTACCAAGTAGCCGCACGTCTCTTGAGACAACATCACGTTTATTGACAGCCTGAACGCTTTGAACGTCGTCTTGTCCTTGACTGGAAATTTGAATTTGGAATATGTAGATTTTTTAATTGTTACTTTCATCATTTTCTAGCTATGAAGAGCTATTTTGGGTAAAATGATTTGTTTATACTTAATGATGTGAATGTTACTTATTTTAAAATTTTCAACTAACTGAAAATTTATTCATATATATTTATGTTTATATAATATGTTTATTAAGCAATTTTATTTCACATATATGAAACCGATTGATCTGAAGTTTTATATTTAATTTGAATGACAAGGTCAACTTAGATGTGACGTCATTCGAAATCCAAGATGGCCGACTAGTTTAAACCATCGACTTATACTAATGGACATGCCTTAGAGATGAGAATTGGAGCATTCCGAAAGAAAGAGAGGAAACGAAGTTTCGGTCTATCTTTATCTCTCTCAAAATAGTACCGTATTTAAGACGTTGTGAGCCAAGCGCCAATCATCTATGAGGAAAGAGATAGCGCTATATCGAAAGCATAGGCCATCTCTCTCACTCTTTTCAAACCAAAAAATTACTGCAGATTATACGCGTACGGTACGTCTATTAGTATATGTCGATGGTTTAAACTATTGTATTTAAATATTATATGATGATACCATACCCAAACTTCGCCACGTAGCTTTCTGTACGGACTTGGCGTATTCCTCTTCTCTTTCCATCTGTTGTATTTCTTCTTCTAAGTTTTTGTCATCAATCGACGTATTTCTTAACCACGCTAAAGTCGCTCTCGCCTCCTTGAATATTTTTTTTTAATTAACTTTGTATTCAGGCATAAGTTTTTTGAATACAGCTTTGTTTTTTATTTTTTTGTCTATGCTCGTGTAAGCAGTAAATTTGTATGTGAATACATTTTTTCTATCGTTAAGGAAAAAAGAGTTTTTTTGATATTTAATATTATAATTATTTCATATCGTCAGTAATTTTATGTTGTGTAAAAGATACTTAATGGATTAATTAATTATATGTAGAATAATTACGTTAATAAATATTACTTTTGATATTTTTTTAAGTTTACTAATATGAGAAATCAGTATTTTTTTGTCTATGGAATGATGGTCGTAAAAGAAAAAAAAATGTAATTAATTTTAATATTATTCTAATTTAAAATTACAAAAATAATGGGAAAACACAGATTAAATAAAAATATAGTATATTAGAATATAGGGTCTATATTATATATGTATATATTACCTTTATTTAACCAAATTATGTTTTTGAATATTATCCACAAACAAAAGCTAGTTGAAAGAATAAGTTTTCCATAATTATTATTTATATACAATACACTTATATTTAAAGTACAATATGCGAATATATTTCAATACAAAAACAAAAAACACTTATATGCAGTATTATCGCAAACTAGAAGTTACAACCAAAAAAACTATTAATATACATATTATTTGTTTCATAATATTAATTATTTAAAATATATCACATACTTTGTTCAATAGAAGTATTTATTGAAAGTTATTTATCAACTAATTTTACTATGAACTTTGAACTATGACCCGTTTTTATATAGAAGTGAAAGCGTTCTAGTATTTGTCTGTTTGTATTCGTTACTCAATCATGCAAACGCTATAACAATTTTTTAAGTAAGGCTTCATTCGCACTGGAATGGTAAAATAATTTGTTAAAATCAACGTTTTTATTTGTTGGACGAGAACTGTGTGGAGAAAACATAAAGTTAGTCGAATTGAATAAAGAAGTTTATTTAATTATTATTAAGTATACTAGTTATATTATTACTAGTACCTAACAATAATATATGAAAGTTATTACTAGGAGTTGTTTCGTGATATTAAATGCAGAAAGTTTTCTGTTTTTTCTTTAAACCCTCGCACATAATATGTAGTATGAAGGTAGGTGAATTGTTAAAAACAAAAAATTGTCTGTTTGATATGACGATGCCAAAAAGTATAGTAAGCGTATTTATACAAATTTATTATATAGGTACATATGTATTTTCTATGGATGTATTAGAAAAAAATAATTTATTTATTTTTATATGACGTAAAAACTCGTTTCAAATTTTGGTACGAATAAATCGTCACTTATAAGACAAACGCCGCTGACACTAAATCTACTATATATATTGTCATTTAAATTCATTTAATTAAACATATAAGGGTTCATTTATTTCATTTAAAGTGTATTTGTAATATCGATCACATTTGAAGTGTTGATATCAGGTCAAGGAGAGACACCGTTATCACGCGCGTGTCAATTAATAGTTTATGCTTTATCGTTTGTTAAGATTTAAGTAGATTTTCCAAAGAATTATTTATTTTTAATAAAAAAATATTATAATGTACAAATAAAACATAGATTTTTATAGTCTGTCGCGTGGATTTGATACTTTTTTAACATGACATTTAGAAAGGCAAAGGTATGATTTGTAATGCTTTAAAACATAACTTGTGTTTTTCTTAGTAATAATTACGAATTATTATTAAATAAAGAAATATGATAGATGACTTCATAGAAATAACTTAAAATTAATTATATTTAATAATAATAATAAATTTAATAAAAAAGATAAATAATTAAAATATATTTTAGGTATATGTATTTTTTTATCTAAACAGATTCATGTGTTTGTGGATTTATTCCGGTAATTAATATTAATAATAAATTAAAAAAATATATATAATTATTTTTTTGTACATATGTTAATTTTATATTTCTTTCTGTTTTTGTATTAATTTACATTTTTTCGACGCTTAATTCGAACGGTTAAGGAAAATTATATCAGTGGAACATCTATGAAATATGGAGAATGGGATTGTATAAACCTTGAAAGATTACTGAGAATTAATTATCAGAATTCATAATATATTATACTATGACTAAGTCTTTATTTGTTTATTGGTTTAATTCAAATTTCTTTTCAAATATTCTTCGATGGAGACAGAATTTATAACGTCATATATATTAAAACGTGAAAAATTTCGACCACAAAAAATCGATTTCACACTGCATTGTTTACTAAACGTATATGTGTTTTTCTAGTAACTGTTTGTATTATTACTTTTAAATTACATATGTTTTTATATGTATAATTTAAAAGTGGCCTTTTTTGCAAAATTTATAAGAGATGGAAGACTGACTGACTACTGACTGATGACTGACTGATGACTGACTGATGACTGACTGTTGAATGAATGATGGAACACCTAAATAATGTATATTCTTCTTTCGTTCTTACCTTAACCTTTCCCTGTTTGATGAGGTACACAGGAGTTTCAGGTACTCCAAGGAAGAACAGCATGTGTATGAGAGGTATAGCGGTGCAGAGCCAAAGAACAGCGTTGAACGAGAATATGTCTCCGGCCACGTACACCACTAGGTAGCCGAAATTTTGTGACAATATGAACAGAGAGCCTAGCGCACCTCGGATTTTGTCTGACGCTACCTATAAGTTGAATTAATTTTTTGTCATTAACCTATAGGTATAGCTCTAATGTTAGAAATTTCTGATACAAATAAATTCTACGTATTTTATTTTATTTCGAGTTGAAATAATGATCTAGGATTTCGCGAGTATTCATTAGAATGATACCAATATTTTCGGATTACTGCCCATTTTATTATTGTTTAAAAACTATTAGATCTCCTCTACCTGTCAACACGATCGCTGCAAATAACCAAAAAGTGTGGTATATATATAAAAATAATAAAATACGCGTAGTAATCCGAAAATATTTGTTTTCAGCTGAAATGTTTATTGTTTAAAGAATTTAAAGTACATACCTCTTTTAAATATAAAGGTGTGATGACGTAACATCCTGCGCAGGCTATCCCGGCCAGACCCCGGGATAGTATGAGAGCCAATGGGGTCAGTGAGAACAGAGTTATACTCCAACTTATCTGATGAATGGGAAACAAATTTATTTGAGAAGCACTTTGGAAATAAAGAATTCTTATAAGCTGTTTCGTAAAGATTATGGGAACCTGTGTTCTTATATACCTACCTATATAAATCTGTTGGAAAATTTACCTAAGCATTAAATAAATAATCAGGTATTTTTATAATACATATATAAATTGTTAATTTTTTAGCGAACGTTTTCATTTCATATGTAATTTATTTTGGTATAATTATAAGAAGTTACTTTTTATAAATCTTAAAATTTTTACATTAGTAATACTTCAACTATGATACAATGTATTGGTACATCTAAAATATTCGCTTGTACATATTAAATGAAACTAAGGTTTTCTGATATTACGTGTTTTTTGAGGTGTAACTCCTTATGCGACTTTGAACAAGGTTGCGTTAAATGTTCAAGGCTCCTGGGGAGGGGCAATGGGTGGGTCAATTGTGAATTTTAAGCAATGTTTATAATGTTTGTTTTAAACAAACAATATGAGTTCACTATAAATTGATTTCTACCACTTCCTATTTTCATTTTAACGTGCATTATTTTTTACACTACATAGTCATACATTTCTGTTCCTTACAGTTTAAAGTCAAAAATAGTATGTAGTAGTCGCGTAGTATCCGAAAAACTTAGTTTCATTTATACAATGTATTCCATTCATGAAGGAAATAAAATTTATTACATGTTTAAAAACTCATAAGTCGATAATGATGTGTTTTTATTAGTTGTTACATATGTAGTTATATAACAATGAAGGGAGGGGTTTGAGGTTAGTTTATTGCATTGATAAACAAAATACAGAGATTTATTGATTTTCTTATAGATTAATACATATTTTTTAGGCTTTTACAGTCATGTATATCAAAACTATGATAATTCCCGAGCCTGCCTTCATAATAACGAGTACCCCCTATCTTTTCCTTTTAAAATATACTTATTTATTTTAAAACCAGTTGAATAGTAAAAGTCTATAACGAATGATTATTTCTTTACTTACGGTTACTCATACTTTGGCTACATAACTGTCATTAAAGCGGTGTCACTGGCCCAGTTAAAATAACCGGTAGATATTGTATGGAGTTAATTTTTAACTGGTATTTTTATCATAGCGAAATTTATATGAATGATAAATTATTATCTTCAGATAAATTTAAGCGGTAATTAAGCGGTTTATTTTGTGGTTTGTGGTTCATTGTTGATTGGAAACTTACGTCTTTCAAAAATTATATAATTTGAGCTCTTTACCAAATTTTAGTTTGCAATTTGATTTGTTGACTTAAATACCGAAAATTTTAAGGTTATAAAATATCAGATAAGATGTTATATACCTAATATTAAATGAATGGAAAACTCTCTAGTACGTACAATTAGTATCGTTAAAATATTTCTTCGATATACATATTTACTGTATTTGAAAAATCCGATTCATTATACATTTTAATCAATACAGTTATGAAAAACAAAAAAATATAGAAAATTATAAATACTTTTTATGAATACTACATAGGAAATTTTCCCAACAAAAAAAAAATGATTAAAATTTCAGATTTTTTATATACATATAATACATATAAATTTAAATACTTACAGTTAATAAGAGGGATGTAAGTAATGTGGTGATCTTTCTGCCCCATCTATCAGCCAAGTCACCAACTAGTAGGCCGCAGAATATAGGAGGGAAGAAAGTTATAGATGCCATCCAAGATATTGTTTCATCTGAAATCGGTTCCGGAGCTGGTCCATCTTTGGATTGGAGGATCGGTGTCATAGGTGACTGCCATCCCATCAACATACCGAAGTTCAATACTGGTACGGTCACTGTAATGATAGAAATGATACTTGGCGTATTTTCTTAGGATTTCATAAAATGCGTAATTTCGACTGCACTTTTACCTATTATTTTTGTTTATTTTGTGTTACTTTTGTTTATATCGCAATTTTTTTGTACTAATATTAAGACAAACAAATTTCTTAATGTAGCCTTTTCTATAGCTGGAGTATTTTCTTAGGATTTATTATAGAAGTTTTACATAAAAAAGCAACTTTATAACATTTCGTAATTTCGACTGTATTTTTACTTATTTGAATTTTTACTTTACGATACTTTTGTTTATTTAATCACATTTTTTTAATAATATTAAGACAAACAAGTTTCTTAATGTAGCTTATTCTATAGCTCATGTATCTATAGATATAGATCGTTTTGTGTCTATAATATTTTAATAAAATATGTTAAGAAAATTAGTCATACAGGTAGCAATCAGATAGACTTACCTTCGCATTTATAGAAGTAAGTGTAGCTGTTTTCATTAAGTTCTAATAAGTAAGCCAAATCAAATCGAAATGTAATTTGTTCAAATAATCAGTTTCAAATAACGATTTCTCTTTATTAATGACCACCGGTTTAATATCAGTTTAACTGACACGAAACTTAATCGTATTCGTAACCATAAGTTCTCATTGTTAAACTAAACACATTTTGATGCAACTGTTGAATGATTTATTAATTAAAAAACTGGAAACTGTCAGTCTGTATTTACTCGATACAAAAACTTGTATTAATCTTTTCCTTATGTGTGACTTAATATTAATTTATAGAAAAAAATGTCAGCGTATGTCAATCAAGTCTACACGGATTCTTATCTGGCAGTGATTGAATAATATAGTATTATATGTTTTATTTATGATATAACATATATATCATCTCTCGTATGATTTTATTATAAATTCTTAGTTTCAGACTTGTTAGCATACATAGACGAGTATCTCTACTAATGCCTACTAATATTATAAATGCGAAAGTAACTCTGTTTGTCTGTCTGTTACGCTTTCACGCCTAAACCACTGAACTGATTTTAATGAAATTTGGTACAGACATAGAGTTGACCTTGAGAAAGAACATAGGATAGTTTTTATCCCAGACAGAAAGGTTCTCTTGGAAACGCGATATAACCGAACTCCACGCAGGCGAAGCTGCGGGCAGAAAGCTAGTGTATATATATATATATTTATACTTTATACAATATATATTTATACTTTATACAATATTTAAGGAGCATACTCGATACATGATTCTCATTCGAATTATGTAAAAAAAATCGGTACTTAATTTTTGACAAAATTTCCGTATAAATAAATAACGTGTTGACACGTTCCAAGTGTTCCAGGTGTGAACGCGTGCGGCGGCGTGCTGATACAACAAGACGCCGCCGCGCGCGAGTGTGTGTGTGTGTGTATACCTAATCTGTAGGGTGTTCATACGATGCGTAATTAATTACATAACTTTTGGTTAACTTTACTTAGAAGTTTATTAATATTTATGTTATATTAATTTTTATTTTGTCATATATGATCGTCAAATATCACGTCCTTAAATATCGATAGTAATTCACCAGTCACCCTGTATATATATGTACAAAGTTAAGAATGCCTATTTGTTTAAACTTACTCTAAGAAATCTCCACCTCTTAGTCCAGAACTAGTCTCCAAAGTTAATTTTCGTGATATAAAAACAATTTGATCTCAAACCTCATTATCTTACACAGTTAATAAAGATACTATAAGATAAATCTAGTGTTAATAAGGGAACAAAGAAATTAAAATAACTCAGTTAATATTTTTACAGTAATATTAACTTATTTCAATGATAGTTAATAATTATGGTTATTAATATTTTTTTGACATAGAACGTAATTATTCCGACATTAAAAATAGCACATGAGACTTAAAGACGTGATAATTTGAAATGGCGTATAAAAGGGTATATTGCTTTCTTCTTCTACCTGGCAATTTCCCAGCTTTAGCCAGGGTCTGCCTTACATGTTGTGAATAGTTTTGGCTAATTGTTTTTTACGACCGACCGCCTGACTGACATCAACCCTCTTTGGGAATGCATTAATCAATGATGTCTAAATACTCTTAGAAAGTACATATGACTCATGCATGAGAGTCGGGCCTTTTAACCACTAGGCTACCACTGACTAATATATAGCTTTGACGTCATCAAACTGTAGAAGTAAGTCCTAGAGTCTAAAGACTCATATTCAAATAACCTTCTGTCATGGAGATGCATAAGATCTTTAAGATAAGATAATTAATACATCTAAGTGCTACTGTGATAACGTATTATAATAAATCCGAACACATTCATGATATGAGAATAAAATCTCAAATAATTTACTAGTATTTGCCCGCGACTTCGTCGGCGTTAATTTCGGCATTAGTAATATATGTATTGCTGACCGGGCGAAATCTATTCCGCCTCAAAGGCCGTAAATAACCAGATATTGTTTTGTTTTTGTTTTTTGATCAAACAGTATGTCCGTCTCCTGGTTCTAAGCTAGCCCCCACCAATTTTCAACCATATCCCTAAGCTACGGCCGTTCTTGAGTTATAAAAAGTGCAACAAACACAAGTTTCTTTTATATATATATATTTTAAATATATGTTTATCAGTACTTATCTTTGAAATTCTATAATATACATCCGAAACCAACCTAACCAATATTTTAATAACAAAGAACCAAACCATAAAGCCATTTTATGTCTTTACGTACATAAGACATTGAAATAGTCTAGAACTATAGAAGGCAAATCTAGTAATGATGAATACATCAGATAAATCGGGTATACGCCGGTAAGTGATTTATTTGTAGTTTACGATATACATTATACAGTCTCCGAGTAATTATTGCGTCTAGTTAGAACGAGTTCAATCAAGGTTTAGTAGATTAAATTGTATGGTTCAAACATTGTTATAAGTAGTAAAAGTCAGTAGCTAGTATGTGGTAGTTTATTGGTATAAAATATATTTTATTGCTAAAGTGATGTAATTATTGTTTAATAGATATAAGTATGGAAACTGGTCGTCTTTTCTCTTAAAAAAGTAAAATTTTCAAACTAGGTAACTCTAAATGGTTATACGTGTACATCTTCCTAAAGTATTTTTTCCAGAGTTACAAGATTTCTGGATATTTTATATTGGTATAAAATTTTGGAAACTTTTATAGATTCTGCATTTATATACAGGGTAACTGGTGAATTACTATCAATATTTAAGGAGAATACTCGGTACATGATTCTCATTCGAATTATGTAAAAAAAAATAGGCACTTAATTTTTGACCAAATTTCCGTATAAATAAATAAAGTGTTGACACGTTCCAAGTGTTCCAAGTGTGGAAGCGTGCGGCGGCGTGCTGATACAACACCACGCCCCGCTCGCGTATGAGTGTGAGTGTATACCTAATCTGTAGGGTGTTCACATGATGCGTAATTAATTACATAACTTTTGGTTAACTTTACTTAGAAGTTTATTAATATTTATGTTATATTAATTTTTATTTTGTCATATATGATCGTCAAATATCACGTCCTAAAGTATCGATAGTAATTCACCAGTCACCCTGTATAAGAAATTAATGATGTACGAAAATTTCTGAATATCGATAGAAAATCTGGAAAAGAGTAACAAGTAAGTGTTATAGAGTGATAGTGTAAATCTAATCGTTTTGTTTCTGAAGATCGTTTTTTATGATTACAATCATGTTCCTCATTGCTTTTTTATAGCCAAAATAAAAACGAAGTGTCATTCATGTATACGTTTTAAACGTTCCGAGGATTTATCGATAAAAAACTATTAAGTAATGGAGTCAGTCACTACGCTTGAATACTTTGAGCATCAAAACTTAAGTCACCTGATTAAGATCGATTTTCATTTATCACGAAGATAAAAATATTATTTATATAAAGAACTAGCTTTTGCCGCGACTT
This sequence comes from Danaus chrysippus, assembly GCA_916720795.1. NCBI lineage: Eukaryota > Metazoa > Arthropoda > Insecta > Lepidoptera > Nymphalidae > Danaus > Danaus chrysippus. Next base: position 4,408,327 of record CAKASE010000066.1, on the reverse strand, counting down.
CGTCTGCGTGGAATAGTGACTTCCGGCAGATTTTTGGTCCTTCCCACATAGTTCCCGTTCTTGCGGGGTTTTCGGAATGGTCGAGTTCCCATAGAATTTTAAGGATAAAAATGTTTTTTTTTTTAATTCACAATGAAGTAGTCTTAACCAACAACATATTTATTTGTTTATTTGAATAAAGATTAATATTATTATGTTGATCCAACTTAAACAAATTATTTCGACCAAATTAGGTACCATAAAAACGGTTTTTGTGAGTTAATCTTAAAAGATAGACATATACTGTCGCGGACTGTTTTTTAGATCATTAAAAGAGCTATTATTCTTTACTACATATTTTTTGTGTATCTTGAACCATTTTCACTGCGCACGCAACGGAAGGCTTCAAAGATGAAATAATTTCTCCCGTTTTTTACACATTTACCACTATATCTTTGCTCCTATTGGTCGTAGCGTGGTTTTATATAGCCCAAAGCCTTCCTCGATAACTGGACTATCCAACAGAAAAAGAATTATTCAATTCGAACCAGTAGTTTCGGAGATTAGCGCTTTCAAACAAACAAACAAACAAACAAACAAACAAACAAACTCTTCAGCTTTATAATATTAGTATAGATGTATGTAACAAGTCAGTGGCGGCCTAGTGGTTAAAAAGCCCACCTATCATGCACGAGGGCGCGGGTTCGATCCTAGCCCTGGCAAGTACCAATGTGATTTTTCCGAGTCATATGTACTTTCTAAGAGTATTTAGACATAACTAATTAATGCATTCCCAAAGAGGGTTGATGTCAGGCAGGCGGCCGGTCGTAAAAACAATTAGCCAAAACTATTCACAACATGTAAGGCAGATCCTGGCTAAAAGCTGGGATATTGCCAGGTAGAAGAAGTATAATGTAACTATATATATCGGTATATGTTATTTGTCCCCATAGAATTCCGAGTTCATTGACATCTATGTATTTATCATTATAATTTCATTGAAAGAAAACCCGTTTAGATGCGTTTGCGCACGTGATTCACAAACCTGTTATACATAAAGGGAACCAGCGAAGCTGAAACCCCTACCATTGTTATTTAATTTAATATAAACCATAATAAAAAATCTATAAAATTATTTTTATTTTAAATCTTGAAACAAATGGTAAGGGTAAATTAATTTCTAGAAACTAAATCGATATAAAATTATTTGTATGAGTCACTTAAACGTCTGATTTTTATTAATGAAGTAATTATTCCTATATTAACATAAATAAATATATTATACATACAATAAATATTTCTCAACGTTAAAGGTGTGATAAAAAAGAAATAGTTCTATATTTTATTAAAATAAATCCATTGTATGGTCACGTGAAGTTAAATTGAATTGGGATTAAGTATTAATGAATTTATTTTCATATATTATTCTTTAAAATGGTCTAGACTAACTGCTAGGCATTTTTACAGTATTTCTGATGTAAAAATGAAGTTATGAAGACATTCAAAGTATATGTTTTTATAGTCACTTACCACAAAAACTCGAAAACAGTATACAAGTCGTACTAATTTGAATATTACTAGTTTTTGTATGCGACTTTGTTCGCATTTACTTTGGATTTAGAAAATATAGTGTGTTATTAAAGTAGATATGGCACCCAAACGGAAGTGACTAAATATAGCCTGTGTGATTTGACGTCATACATTTTAATTGTTATGCCTTGGTCCATAACTAACTTATAATTTCTAACTAAATTATAGCCTATACCTTATACTGATGCTTAAGGTACATTACTTTATAGTTCCCTCAATCAGTTTAGGAGTTTTTGAGCTAAAGGGTAACAAACGTACCAACATATACATATATATATAGATTAGTTAGATAGTTTACCTTACTTTTACATTAAATAACGCGTTGAATAACGTTCGGAAACTCAATGTAACTTTTACTATGGAGAAATCTATTTCTAGAAAGTTAGTTTTACCTTTTTAAAAATATCATGTTCATTATTAAGGTTTAGTGCTTAAAATAGCCTGAATCAATAATAGATCGCATAACGAAATACTGTCTTATTTAAAGGGTTTAAAGAATAAATTTGCTTGTATATAATAATTAATTGTAAGAATGAAAAGGTAGTTCAGTGACATTCCTGTGTCCTTAGTCCTTTGCATCGGCAAATTATACACAATAGTTTTAATGTCTTAGAATGAAAAGTGTACATTAATACGATTGTATTACGGTTTAATGAATAGAAAATTTTGAAACTATAGATATTAAGTTTAAAAATAACAATTCGTTCTAAGGGTACATTAATGGCGTACAATATGGCGTAATTTTTTTCTTTATTTTCGAGTTTCTCATTGTTGGTATTTAAGACGTTAAATAATGTTCTGTGGTCACTATTATTTTCGATTTATCTTGTTAAAGAAAAGATATCGGATTGAAAGAAGTTACTATCTTTTACAGTGAATTATTTTAAAATCAAAATCAAGGAATACTATGAGAAAAATCAGTATATAAATATTACCTTTAAACAGAGGTAAATGTAAATTTGTAAAGGGTAAATCAAATTATCCAATTAGTTCTGGCAAGACTTATAGGCTTTAAAATTTGAAACTTAATTGGACTCTTCTTAGTTTATAATTTATATCTCCTAATGTTAGGTCTAATGGAAAAAACCTATACATTTTACTATAGATTAAATATATATAAAACATTCTAATTACTTAGAACCGTGAATGGAATTATAATTTTATTAAAATTATTTGTCTGTGTTGTATGTATTGTGTGCGTAGATGTAGGAAAATATATGAAGGTTATATTTATTATAAAATGATTTATTATAAATGTAGATAGATATAAATGTAGTTATTGTATATTATATGATTGATTAATGATTGCATTTACGAGAAGTCTTTGTTCAATAGGAGTTTATATACTCTAAGACCGGATTTTCATACGTTTTAGAATTTCGTCGAAAATCTAAGAGGTATGAAAAATTTTGTAACTAAATACTTATTTATGTGTCGTCACCCTTGATTAGGGAAGAGGGGGAGAAAAAAGTAGGAAAGGGAGGGACAAGAGAAAAAGGAAAGAAACTTTTCAATCCTATAATTAAAGAGTAAAAAAATTGGGTTTATACTTTACACCCTGGTGAAAAGGTCTAAATTAGAAAATTTTGTTCATTATTTGTAAATCCTGATAATCTTATATTACTGTATGAAAGGTTGTGTGTTTTAGTAAACAAGGTGAACTTCTACTTAGCAGATTGTTGTCACTAGCGACTTCCAGCTCGATTAATGGAATTTTCATACCAGGAATAGGTGGTATTTGTCGCTGGTGGAATTTGATTATATGGAATTTTGGAAATGTGAATGGTATTGGACACTGATGCTTATAAAATTCTAGACTGTTCAACTTATTTGTGATTTTAGTTAAAACAATTTCAGTTGTTTTAAATATAAACAGATGTATCGATGGAATCAATTTTAGCCGTCGTTTTTTTAATATTTATATTAAATGAAAGTAATATTATTTGAATTACTACGCGTATTTTATTATTTTAAAAACTACTATTGATGAAAAGTAAACAAAACGTCGGTAGTATGTAGTTTAAAATAATAAAATACGCGTAGTAATTCGAATAATATTAGTTTCATTTAAATGAATATTCGCAAAAGTCTTAGTTTTCATAATATTTAAATTAGTGGCAGGCTGACATGAGTTATTTATTTTTTATATATTAGTTAATAATATATATCTCACCCATAAACGCCATGAAGAACTGGTTGGCGATGCCGCCATCTTGCAAACGGTGGAGCCATTTTAACGCACGGAGCATATTGCGTTCGTCAAACAGACATTTTTTTTAATTATTGGAACTGAAAAAAAAACCAATTAAATTAAATACTTATATGTTTCGTTACCCACAAATTGAAAAGCGTTTTGAAAAGAAATTATATTTTTACTATTATGTAGTTTCAAATATTTAGTAAACATTTTTTTCAAAAGGGGCGCGTATAGTTTTGAAAATTATTATGTTTACTGAGATATACTTCAATAGTGTCCGATTTAAGGATAAGGTTTTATTAAGCTTTTACATAATCTTATATTAGTCTTGAAATGTTCGTGGAGATTCAGGAAAGGTTTAAAAGCGGAAAAAAATTGATTCATTTTTGGGAAAACCCTAAAAACAGCCTTTTTCTATTTTTCATACAAACGTTTTTTTTTTACATTAGATTTGACAATTAACTAATATGTCAATCATTCTGTCGCACTTCAGAACACGGAGATTTATGGCTTAGGAGTAAACTCCAAAAATATAAATAAAAAAACGTAACAGATATTTCTTGATTATAGGGCGATACGAAGTTCGCCGGGTCTTCTAGTGTTAGATAAGTAATCATAATTTCATTTATAATGATTAATAAAATAAACCAAAATTTGAATGTTAATTTCTTTTTCTCTTCTATAGTAACCGATTCTTGTACAAAAACATTATCATTTTATTGTCAGACCAAATACTTTTTCGTTAATAGAATTAATGTTTTTGAATAAGAAACGTGAAAACTTTCGTAAGTTCGTATCAAACTCGTAATAAACATACGGAACCCATAGTAAATAAAACGTATTCACGCTTGACATGTTTTTATAGCACGTGACATTCACGTATCATGTTAGGGTCACGATAAATAGAATGAATACAGTCTAGATCAAATCCTATGTCAATTAATGACACGATTATTATGAATGTTATATCAATTAGACATAATAACATTTAATGATGTTCTAATATTATTAAATTGAGACATAATTCTGTTAAATCAAGGGTATTTACTTAATAGTTAACCTATTTGGATGTTGTTGTTTTAGTTTTGACAAGTATAGTAGTGCTACATAGTACTTTATTTAAGTCAAGGGTAATATCTAGTTGAGGCTAAAGTCTCGGGTAAAAACTAGTTCTCAAAGCGGAAGTCGCGAGTAAAAACTAGTTCTCAAGACGGAAGAAATGAGTAATATTATATACTTTCCTCTTTTGCGACATTAAATAACAAAAATCTAGTATTATTGTTGCATTTACTGAGAATTGATTTGTTTATGTCTTTGTGACGTCACTTTATAAGCATTGTAGTTATTGTATTGTATTGTATATATATATATATATCTCAGAACACACATCTGAAGCAGTTGCTATGGCAATGATAACATAAGATCGTATAGATAATGATATAGATTGTGAAGATTTTGATTGATATACTTAGAAATTTATCTGTTGATTACAAAGAGGAATGTGTTTAAATTGAAAGGTTTTTGGACGTTTTTTATGGCCGAAGTTTCGGTATAATATCCAAGAATTTTAATTTCATTTAAATGAATACACTCGTAAATATTAGATATCCTTATTTTTTCTTTACATGAAGTAAAATTATTTTATATTAAATGTAGTTTTATTAATATAAAAACATCAGTTAAACTCTAAATTATTATCGATGACTATAATATCATCTTGTTTTTGAACGTATCGACTTAAACTCACATCAAATTAAAAATAAATAATTATGGATAAAATAATGAGGGCGCGGGTTCAAACCTGGCAAGTACCAATGTGATTTTTCGGAGTCATATGTACTTTCTGAGAGTATTTAGACACCACTGACATGCGGTGAAGGAAAACATCGTGAGGAAACCTGGACTTATAATTTCACAATTCATCATCATCATCATCAGCCTATCAAAGCCCACTGCTGAGCAAGGCCTCGTTCTCAAATGGAGAAGGTTTGAGCATTAATCACCACGCTTGCTCAAGACGGGTTGGTGATTTCAAACTTATAATTGTGAAACTATAAGTCCAGGTTTCCTCACGATGTTTTCCTTCACCGTATGTCAGTGGTGTCTAAATACTCTCAGAAAGTACATATGACTCCGAAAAATCACATTGGTACTTGCCAAGGTTTGAACCCGCGATCTCCGCAACGAGAGGCGGGCCCCTTAACCACTAGGCCACCACTGACTTCACAATTATAAGTTTGAAATCACCAACCCGTCTTGAGCAAGCGTGGTGATTAATGCTCAAACCTTCTCCATGTGAGAAAGAGGCCATTGCTCAGTAGTGGGCTCTGATAGGCTGATGATGATTAAACGTATTTTTATTAATATAAAAACATCAGTTAAACTCTAAACTATTATCGATTACTGGAACGTCTTGTTTTTGAACGTATCTATTTATAAACTGACAAATAATAAAAAAATAAAATAAAAATAATTATAGATAGAATAAATTTTTTTTTCGTAGATTCCTGTTTGAGCTAATTTTACCTTTTAGAACAAGTGAGCCAACGGTTATTTCTTCCGTTAAAATATGAGCCATTTCTCTCATGTAGTGACTTCATCCCGTTAACAAAGCGTCAATTTTGTTTTTGTTACATACGTACAGCTTTTCAATGTACCTATGTGAATTATAATGAATTTCTTGTTAGTGTAATATATTATTTTTTTCAATGTTTGTTTTGAATCGGTAGCTTCTGTCTTGATTTTTAATTTGGTTTATTTATTATACCTTTTAACTTAATATTTAGAATACTTCACATTATTTGGTCTATAATTCCCAAAGAGGGTTGACGTCAGGCAGGCGGCCGGTCGTAAAAAACGATTAGCCAAAAAGAATTTACAACATGTTCTGTGAAAGAGGCAGGCACTGGCTAAAGCTGGGAAATTGCCAGGAAGAAAAAGAAGATATTATTTTGTCTATATAGCACGAATTGTATTTCATATTTGAACCCCCAACACAAAAAGGAGGGTGTTATAAGTTTGACGTCTTCGTTGATTGTGAATGTGTGTGTGTTTGTCTATGTGTGTGTCTGTTTGTGTGAGTATCTGCTTGTACTTTATATCATAGCATCTTGTAGATGGATCGACCGATTTCGAAACGGATTTTATGTTAAAGCCAATTAATTTAATAGTGTTGATTTCTTAGCTTGGTTTGGTTATCAGACCAGAAGTGTAAAGGTATTAGTTTTTTCCAAAACGATGTAAGTCATTACTGGAGTTTGATTAATCGATTAATCATTAGATGGCAAGTAATGCGTATTTTTTTTTAATCTATTTTTTTTAATTTACTTTATCTTTTTTGTTGGTTCCAAATTTTTTTAAACGATCATCATCTTTTTCAATCGTTACATAATCTGTGATTTTTCTTATTTATAAATCTTAGTAGCAATTTTTTGTTAGTTACATAGCAATAATTTTTTTGCTGTTTTTGAACGTTAAACAAATAGTGTAATAGCTTATATGATTGAACATTATTCGTGATCGGTTTGACATTGATGTTATTAAAAAGAATTGTTATACTGTGGTTAAAAAAAGCAATGAAATTGTCGGGGAATCCACTGAAGGTAAAGTACCTCATGATAAATAAGGGTCCAGTAAATTGAGGAAGATGACAAAGAAAAATTTATTGGCGAAGATATTTTATATTATTATTTTATATGTATGAACCAAAAGTACAAATAATTACAGTATTTTAAAGGAAATGTAAAAGGTGGGAGTGACATCAAAAGTTGCGCATATTGGTCATAGAAGGATTTATGAAAACAAATGTATTAAAGGATATCAAGAGGATATGTAGAACACAAAAACGATTAGGAAGGATTCTGGAAGAGGAAAATTTAAAACGCTCAAGTAGGTACAGAGGAGAGGAATGTTTAAACAATGAACATATTGTAAATCAGCGTTGAAATATGAATATTCCGGCGGAAGCGGATAGGGAGCCACTCTAACGTACTGTGGCATTCAGAAATGTGGTCATATTTACCAGCCGAAAATAAAACGCATGCATAAATTCTGAAGGAGAACTAATTTATCGAATTCTAAGTGGCATCGAAGTAGTAAACATCCGGGTTGAGGGTGTAAGCGAAATGATGTACCGCGGCCAGGCTCGGAGCAGGAGTAGGTAGGTTTTTAGTCAGTAAGAGTCTGACACTCCCTCTTGCCCCACCCAGGACAAGAGGGGTCATTTGATGATTATCTCCTTAAAAAAATGTAGCAAACATTAAAAGACGCACCAGAGAGATAAGAAGAGAAATTCAGAGAAGAGAGGAGAATAGAAAGTATCTTTATAATTATGATGATCTTCGCTAGTGCATTCTTAAAGTCAGCTATTATCAGAATAATATTATAAACGCGAAATTTTGTATATATGTATGTTTGTTACTCTTTTACGCAAAAACTACTTAATAGATTTTATTGAAACTCTATAGTTACATACAATAGACATCAGTATGAGATATAGGCTATAATTTATCACGACTTTTCTTGTAGTTATCGCATGATGAAGTAACAGTTGCAATTTGTATTAAGTCATGTGATGTCACTACATTTCATTATGAGCCTATAAAGAATTCCAAGCAAAGTCCCGGGCAAGAGTTAGTTTAATAATAGTACATAGATAATTTATTTATTAAATACGACATATTGAATAAGTAATATTGTGCTATAATTAACAATGAGAAGCTTATTAATATTCAAAATAATATTATATAAGGTTAGTATCAAAACTTTTTTAATAAACACAATGGGTTACATCATTGTCTTATTGGCTGAATGCGTCAATACGTTCGTCTTAACCCCTTAGACGACGGTCGCTGAATAAAAATGGCGTACGTTGAAACGAATAAAGATAAAATTAAATTTAATCATTGTTGAATATTCAGTATGGTTTTAAATTAAGGTAATTGTTCATATATTATTCTGATTTATACAATTTTTTTTTACTTATTTACGTTTATACATATTTTTAACTTTATTACAATGCTTATAAAAACTTTTTGGTAAAAAACTTCTTTATAACATTTTTTTAAATATCGAAAACCATGAACATTGTTATGTCTAATTATTTATTAATATGAATATATGACGTAATATTTTTAAATTTAGTTTTTACATTTAAATTTAATTAATTAAAACTAATAAGAAGAATACCAATTAAAAATGTATTATTATCAAATACATTACGTCTGTGTCTATTATACTGTCGATTAAAAAATAATTAATATTTAACGCACGTGTTTATGCACGGGAGTTAGATAAAATTTTAGTTAAATTAATTATTTAAATTATTAAGAACATTAAGATTATCAAAATAAAAGAAACAAACAACCCTAATGTGAATATAGATTAATAAAAAATAATGGAAAATTTCTATCGTAAAATGTTTTATAAGACTCGATACCTCTTCACTACTTATATCAAATTAAAAATAAATGACAAAATTATACACGAAATTGAAATTATTTTTCACTATAAATCAATTCAAGAAAATTATGATAATTATGACTAATCATATAAAAACGTCTATGTTCTAAATTAACATACATAATATATACATATATGGATCTATTATAAGAGGTAATTGATTAATTAATATTACATAACAATACATAAATATTGAAAAAAAAATATTTAAAACAATACGAAGAAACGATGATGATTCCAAAGAAAACCATTAATTTCATGCTCAAATAATATAATAATATGCGCTCATCAAAAAATAAAGAAACTATATCCAGACAAAATGATAACAAGAGTTATAAATACTATGTAAAATGGTGAAATAAAATCAACCAAAATAATAATGATGATAAGGTTTAATTAAAGTAGGTACTAATTTAATATATGTACAGAGGTAAAACTCAAATGGAATTAGTATACTTTAAGACTCAATGGAGGAAGAATGAAAGAAAATAAAAAATGCTTAGTTGGGAACATAAGAAAGAAAAGGCAGTGAGAAAACATTTTAGACTAGAAAACCTGGCGAACTTCGTATCGCCCTATAATCAAGAAATATCTATTACGTTTTTTTATTTATATTTTTGGAGTTTACCTGTAAGCCATAAATCACCGTGTTTTGAAGTGCGACAAAATGATTGACATATTAGTTAGTTGTCAAATCTAATGTAAAAAAAAACGTTTGTATGGGAAATAGAAAAGGGCTGTTTTTTTGGTTTTCCCAGTAATGAATCAATTTATTTCAGCTTTTATACCTTCCCTGAACCTCCACGAACATTTCAAGACTAAGATAAGATAAATCCGTTCAGCTGTTCTCGAGTTTTAGCGAGACTAAGGAACAGCAATCCATTTTTATATATATAGAAGATAGAAGATAACTAGAGCGATGATAATCGATATCAAAAGAAATCATATGTAGAAATAACGACTATGCTGTAGATTATTCGATAAAAAGGACAGTTAATCCAATATTCGTATAGTTATGTATATTAATAAAGATTCCACGATAAAACTAACCTGTTAATATAGTTTCATAACTTTCGACCTAGGACGAAACAAAGGAAGACGAACTGACGGATGTGTATAAGTACATACACTTAGTAAAAATTGTTGTATTTTTAATATTACCTTTTGTTATATACATATATGTATATGTATTAGCAGTATTTAATAAAGTGTATTAGATTATGAATTCAAAATTCTGTAAGCGCCAACGTATTCTGACAAAAAGTTTCAAATGTTTAAAAAAACTTTTCTTTTTCTAACTGGCAATTTCCCGGCTATAGCCAGGGTCTGCCCTACATGTTGTGAATAGTTTTGGCTAATTGTTTTTACGACCGGCCGCCTGCATGACATCAACCCTCTTTTGGGAATCAGCATTAATCAGTGATGTCTAAATATTCTTAGAAAGTACATATGACTCAAAAAAATTACATTGGTACTTGCCCGGGCCAGGATCGAACCCGCGCCCTCAGCAACGAGAGGCGAGCCCTCTAACCACTAGGCCACCACTGACTTAATGATTAAAAAACTATTAAAACTAATAGGTATCTATATAAACTTCAGCATTGAATTTGTACGTTTTAGCGAGTTGATTATGTAAGTTGCAAGAACTTGACTAACTTAAACTTCTCATTTTCATTAATGTACTTTGATTCTTGCTTTCAAAATACTATTCTTATTAATAAAGTCTCATATTAGTAATGTTTAAAAAAGCCCCTTTTTATATTAGAAGTATCTGTATAAGTAATAAGAAGTTTTAATGTATATTACATTGTTTGTTTAAAAAACCATGGTTTGTCACAGCTCACGTGACTTCATATGGTCCATGAAAAATTTTACGACACTACTTATAAGTCGATACACCCATCAAAGATAGGGAAAAGTTTCAAACGTACATTACTTGTATTTAATTTAGTTATAATTAACAAAGCGACTTTGTAATCTTTAATACACAGTCAAAACACGAACAAAGTAGCGGTAAATTATATATCAATCACCAACAAGATTTATTGGTATCAAAACTCACAAGCCAAATTGAAAAGTTAAATAGTATGCGTGTTTGAATACAAATAAAAAATTAAAATTCCATACAACTACCACATGTCTACATTATTCTTCAATTGACTGACAATTTAAGAACATCTGTCTAAGAGCTTTGATATTAGTTGAAAACGTGCAGACACGTCTTAATTAGTTTTTATTAAAAATATATTATATAGAAACTCATTTCTCATTTATTACTGGCCTATAATAATACCATTAAGTAAACTGCAATAAAAAAATAAAAAAGCCGTATAAAGCGTGGGAATTTTATGACACTAAGTATTAGAATTAAATTAACTAAAATATGTTCATACCGCGTAATTATTTCTAAGTACTGCAAATAGTTGCATACGAAATATATATTATAAATTAATTTAAATTATCTATAGTTTTCGAATATTATGTAATTGTATCTTTTATAGAATGCTTATAAAGTTTAAACAACTTTAACACAAAAAGTTTTACGTTTTTTTTTCATTCATCTCCACACATGGTAGCATCGACATATGTATGTATGTTTGAACAATTTGGAACTTTGTTAACTTTGACGATAAAACTCTTCTTAATATTATTTTATTCATACAAAAAAGTTATATAGAGGTAATTCTTGCGATAGTGTTCAATCAATCAATCATTCATTCATTCAATGTTCAAACTTTCCCTTATAGTAGAATAACACTACAAAACTCCTGCCATACTTAAAAACCTCTCCCAATTATAAGTATACCTGAGTTTGAAATTTGTTTGCAAGCTGTTTTTTATTGATATATTATTCCAAGAAAGGTCTTCTAAGTGCTCATATTATATGAAAAACATATTTAAATAACAAGAATCCTAAGCATTTATTTGTCAAAACGAATAATTAATTATTGATAAAGCATTCAAAAAACAAGAGATGAGATTCTTGGAAATCTAATTTTACGATATTATGACGGCATGGTGCTATTCACTTGAATTAATAGAAACGTCTATAAAAAAAATGTTATCGTTTTAAGATATAAACTTATAAATAAACTCGAAAACTTGTCAACTTAGATAATGTGTGAAGTCAGAGGCATTAGTATGTTATAAAAAGAAATCTATAATGTTTATTCCTATGGTTTATAAGATTAATTATGTAGAACAAATAATGAAATGTTTTTTTTCTTTCAAATTTAGAGTTCAATATTACTTTAGTTAATTTAAAAACTGAAATATTTTCTGTAATATACAGTTTATGTATTAATTGAAGCTGTTTTTGAATTCATAAAATAAATATCTCAATTACGTAATTCAAAATACAATTTCATTTAAATGATTCCAAACATAAAATTACTTATTCATTTAAATATTTCTATATAAATAAAAAGAATGAAAAAATAAGTGAAAAACGTTTTTTGTTATAACAATAAGTAATTAAAAGAGTCTCAAGAATTGAATCAATTATAATTTTCACTCATTAATAAATGACTAGAAGTTATTAATAAATGAATTAAAATAAATAAATTACACTCACAATGTTCAGTCAGCTAAATAACCGTTACAGAAGCACAGTTCAAATGAGGTTCACTTTCTCTGGACACTATACTTATATTAACTGAACGCACTATTTGTATGTATAAGTAATTGTTTCTTATATATTATAACTAACACATTTATCGTATTAACAATTAATAATTGGAGCGCACGTGCACCACTTTCGATTGCACGGCGTATACTAAACTAAAACCAGTGTTACAATGATACCAATGTTATAAAACAAAATTGTAAACAAACAAGCGTATCCCTTGCGCCTTGACAGTTGATTGAACTTTTTTGAACATTCGACGTGTTCCAAATTTGACAGCTTATTTTTTTTATTCTCAATTTTTTTCCTTTCAACCAGTAACATTTTTATATTACAATTTTTTTTATTATAATAGACTGTAAATAACGAAATTATATCGAATTTATTTTAGATTTAATAGAACAGATATTATTTTTTTATATAATACTGTCCTTATTATTTTATGTTCCAGGAAGTGAACAAAGGAGGTTGACATCTCAGACCTTTTTTTTAATACGTGATAATGGAATGTGGTCTGTATGAATCACTTCAGATTTTTTTCTCATGGAAACAAAAAATGTCACCTTCCGTCTAAATGATTGTTTGGAATTAGTTCGTATTAAAAAGTTTTCTGAGTTCATTCCATATAATCACTGAATCACCTGTTCAAGTCGATAATTAGTACTAATTGTTGTTTTTTTAATTTATTAAGGATTAACATATATACGTTAAGTTAATAACATAAACGTTAAGGTTTTTCACATTAATTTACATTATCTGTGGTATTGAGCATATAAATAAGTACCATTTGCAAAAAATAAAACTTTAAGTATATATAAAATAAATTATACCAAAAAATTATGGCATTCATTGTCTTAAATGTAAATATTCAAACTATTTTTTCTATAGAATTTAATGCAATACATTTTATTATATACTAAAGAATTTATCATGAATATTTTTATTGCATTTATTTGTTATTAATCTTTCGAGGTTGTTGATGTTTTGTTTCCAGAAATAAAAAAATATATAATGTGTCTCTAGCCTGCTTTGGACTAATATCTTAATATTTCTTTTTACCATTATAATAATAATTTAAATGTGACCTTACATAAACTAAAATGTGGCCAAGGTTTTTTTAAGATGATAAAATTTTTATTTATATATGTATTTATTTTCCTAAATATATCTACGACAAACAGCCATTTACTTTGAGAAGTGAAGTGTCAAGATAAAATAAAGATAAGGGCTAACAGATCTTTTTCCGGATATCCGAATTAAAATTTTTATGAACATACTTTTTGTTTGTTCGTTTCTTAATTTCTAAAGGGCGAATAAGATTAACTAAATTGAGATACATATATGATAGTAATTAAAATCTAAAAATCCATAAAATTTATCGTTTACTAGAAGACCCAGCGAACTTCGTATCGCCCTATAATCAAGAAATATCTGTTACGTTTTTTATTTATATTTTTGGACTTTACCTGTAAGCCATAAATCTCCGTGTTTTGAAGTGCGACAGAATGGTTGACATATTAGTTAGTTGTCAAATCTAATGTCAAAAAAAAACGTTTGTATGGGAAATAGAAAAGGGCTGTTTTTATGGTTTTCCCAGTAATGAATAATTTTTTTCAGCTTTTATACCTTCCCTGAACCTCAGATAAGATAAATCCGTTCAGCCGTTCTCGAGATTTAGCGAGACTAAGGAACAGCAATCCATTTTTATATATATAGATTAAAAAGAAGATTAACTTGAAGATTATTTACTTTTTTTCTTTACTTGTTTGTTCGGAAAAAAGGATGTGAAGCGTTTCCTATCAGTAAGTCGGCGGATTTTTCTGGTAATAATTGGTACAGAGCAGTAATGTTACAATGTTAAATTCATTCATATTAATTTTAATACCGGAATAAAATAATTATTATAACTGGTCTGTTTCTGAATTACCATTTAATAATGAACTTTATGGATTATTGATGAAAGCTATGATCATCATTAATAAAATAACAACTTATGAAGACTTATTTCTTTATAGGAATTTAATTTCAATGACAAATTCTATGTCTAATCTGTATCATAGACAATAAATAAAAATTCTTTTTGGCGCCATTGTTTCATATTCTATGAATTGAATGTAAACAGTAATAAATAATAATATATAAACTTACGTTAAACATAATTCTGATCCTCAAAAACGTAAAAATGAAATAAATATTCTATGAAAGACGATACAAAGCACAACTTTTTAGTTTGGTCCAGTCTAAACTATCCAAGGAGTTTTAGATGTACATCTTTTATAAATTTCGTATTCTTGTAAAGCAAAGACGCCATGTTTGAATTGCCTTTTATAGAAGTTTTCACACATAACATTATAAAAATTTTATGTTATTGTTCTGACGTGACTTGGAATTTAATTCTATGTTATATTGTTGTCAAACATTCAAAGTAAAATTGTTTCATATATTTTGACAAATTTAATACTTTTAGGAACATTTTTATTTCGATATTAAAAACAACTTTATTTAGAAATAACGGACAAATCTTTCCGTGTATCCCCATTTGAATAAAAAACATTTGAATTACGAATTTACAAATTAAAAGTTTGTTTAGATCATAATGATAAAATATTGTTCTTATTTTTTATTTTTATTTGAGTAATAGTAAAAAAACACTTTAAGAAATAAATGTCTGAGAACTAATAATAATAATGAAAATTATAATTTTTACTTCATTTATAAACAAGCGAATATTAAAAAAATATATATAATGTATAATTCAATTTCGGTTACAATACTGTAATTTTAATTAAAATATACATACATATTTATTATATTAGACTTATTCATTCTGATTTCAGCTAAGTTAATAACAGCTTATATTTACGGAGTTCAATTATAATGTAGGTACCTATGATAAATTTAGTACGAAGTTTCCAGTACTTTATACTATGATTAGAAAAATTATTATATAATTATACTTGACGAAACACGTAATCATTGAACTCGGAAATATTCGTTTGACCTTTGACCTTTCTAGTGCCATTAATTTGTGTCGTGGATATAGTTCTTGTTTTGGATACATTTTTATGATACGAATGACGCATGACGAGAATTTAATTTGTATTATTCAATTGGAAAAGAAATCCCCAATGATATAAGAGAATACCCAATGGTATAAAAAAGTTATTTCTTTAATGCATTTTTGTAATTTGTAAAACATATGTAGTTCCAATTAAAATTGGGATGACCTTTTAGTGTCTGACAATTATACATATTATGACAAGGTAAGAAATTATGGTAAGGAAATTTGACACTTAACTTTATTTAACACAAGTGTCAGAATTAATATGGCCTTTTTTATGACAAAACATTGAATAATTATTGAGCACAAGTTCGGCCCGTCACTTTAATTATGACGCGCTTTTCCTTTCTCAATCAATAATTTAGGTTCTTTTTAAGTTTGATTAGGTAGGAAGAGGAAATTTGACGGTGGAGGTGAGTGTTTAAAGCGCGTTAGCTAGTGTCCCTTAAACCTACACCTGGGTCACAAGTCAAAGTCACTGTTGAAGCTCCTCTCCCTGTAACGATGGACCCGACACCCGCACGGTGAATATATTGAATGCTAAGAGGTTTCGTCTCTTATACTATAATGTGAAAAGGTTTGTGTATGAAAATATTTAACGCTCCAAATGTCCAGTGAAGATTAAAACTTATCGAAGCTAACAGTTTTAATGTCAAAAATTATTTAAACATTAAATTTAGTGTGAAGTACATACACAAACATTATTTACTTCGCCAAATATCTGTTTTATTGCTAAATAAATAATATAATTTGCATACTTTAAAATGATTCATACTGCTGCCCACTTGAAATAATAAATATTCTTTTTTTACAATGAACCTCATGAAAAAAATGTTTTTTAAATAATGTAGATGATGTATGTTTCGAGACAAAAAAATAAAAATTTCAAATAAACAAAAAATATATAACTTTTTTCAATATATATAAATACCGAAACATTATAATTTTAAAAATAAGTCGAAGTAATGAATTAATTATGTATAATCAATAGAAATAAAATTTATAGAAAACAATAAGTAATTATAATTTAATAATATAAAAAAAATTGTGCACTCATAAAAATATAAAAAAACTATAAAGTTTATTACACAATAGTAAATTTAATGATTACCATAATTATTTTTAGTTATTTTCAACTGAAACGCTTTAATTTTATTAATTATAAAACTTATTACATGTCGTTCCTACTCGTATTTAGTTAATGACGTTTTCGTCAGCTGTTGTTGTCAGCATTTTTTTATACTAAAGGTGGCAACCGATCAGACAGCCTACCTGATGGAGGTAGTACTGTCGCTCATGGACATCTGCAACATTTCTTATGTGTCGCTACCCTTGATTACGAGGGGGAGGAAAGTTGGGAAAGGAAGGGAAAGGAAAGGGTAAGAAAATCGAAAGGGCAACTACAACAACTAAATACTACCTCACGCCGATTTTCTGTGAGAGGGTGGTACTTCCCCTGTGGAGCCAATGATCGAGCTGTAGTAACTTGACCACAGCTAAGTTCTGACCACCTGACAATAATAATAATTTCATTTATCATTTTTAGGATTAAGGATTTAGGATTGTTTGATGAAATTGGGTCTCAGGATGAGGAATGTATTAAAAAATCTTCACATAGTACTCAAAATTTAGTTTTCCAACACAAAAGCCGTTGATATTGGCAAAATATTTCACAATTCCAGTGCGAATAAAGCTACATTTTACAAAAAAAAGAAAAGTCTTTTGTGACGTCAGCTGCGTGCCCAGAGAAGACCAAATTTTTTTGTCATAATCTCCAACTAGAGATATATCTTTCTCGACATTTTAGCAAGGATGTCAAAAGTATAAGATAAAATGTTTTAAAGTATTTCACAGTATCAGGGCATCCAAAAACACCAAGGTCTTTTTTTAGACCTCCGGAGTTACTATTAGAAACGGTATCTAATACATATATATTGTGTTGAAACAATCTGTCATAGATTAATTGCACTAATTTAAACCATTTATTGTTTGTCATTTTACTCAACTTTTAATATAACTATTGTATGCAAAATTTTGCTTACCTGTCTAAGAAAAATAGCAATTTATTTTTTGAAATCTTTTGCTATCTTGAATTCATTTAGTAATGATTAATTTATTGTATACCTACATCTAATCGGTGCCAGTTTTAATACTACTATCGTCTTAAGCGAGATTTTTACAGTGCCCCTAACTTCAATTTAAACACAAAAAAGAAATTATAAATAACAAAATATAACTTTCCTGGCCTTTCTATTAGTGAAATCTTTTAAATGGTTAACAAAGTCAATCAATTTTATCAATTTCTTTTTAAATTTCATCAATTTCGTTTTAAAATGACAAACTTGATAAGATTATCAATTTAGATTGAGACATCGATGGTCGTAGATCGGTTTTCATCAACTTCAGCTTCGAAAAACTCCTCCTTTTATTAGAATCCGTAAAGGTATAGTCAAGGTATATTTTTAGTGCTTTCATACATTTCTTGTAAATTGCGATCTTATTTATTTATTTATTCTTTATTGCACCCAATTCTAAAACTAAAAAATAACATTTTCGTTACATATTACTTGCATGAAGTGCATGCATGAGGCGGCGGATCTTAATGATATTTGAAACAAAAATAGAAGTTGGTTACTTCTATTTTCTGGTCTAAACCCACAGTTAAGTTTAATTATCGATCACTTCAAAGTTTGTAAAAGTTGCTGGAATCTGTTAAAAATTTTACTTAAAAAACCAAGACTCCTATGACTCATTTAACTGATAGATTATCTTTTTGTCTGAAATTAATGTTTTTTCTGCGGAAGTTATACTGTCATCGCTTGTGACTCACCAGTTTGAAGTGTAACTCTTCGAATCCTTTTTGGATCTTTAAATTCAGGTTTAATTTATAATTCATTGAGAAATTCCTTCCAAGCTAAAAAGCGCATTCAAAGCCCGTATGTCCAGTAAGTATGTAAGAAGTTGCAGAAGTTTTTAAACATTTCAACTGATTGTGAGATCAATACTTGTTAATTGTAGAGATTTACTCAAAAATTGACTTGAGTTTAAAGACAGAAATAAGTCATACTAAATAACCAATGAAACTCATATCTTTTAGCTGTTCGAATAGAGACGAAACCTCTCAGCATTCCATGGATTCTACGTGCGGTTGCCGGGTCCATCGCGTTGCAGGGAAAGGAGCTTCAACAGTGCTTGGGACTTGCGACCCAGGTGTATGTTTATGGGAGCCCATCTAACGCGCGTTAAACGCTCACCTCCACTGTCCAAGCCCCTCTCCCTACCTAACCAAATTTGAAATGAACCTACTAGGGCTGCCTTGGAAGTGCGTTCCAAGAATGTATTAATGTGAGTTCTGGACAAGCCCAAGTCTTTTAGTGGGTTGCAGAGAGATTTCGCTGCTATACCTCTCGCTCCAACTTCTATCGCGTATAAATCCACGACAAACCTATTTCGAGTGAGTTCGTTAGTGAGCTCGTAATATTTGTTGAACTTGATTGTATGGTCTTTGAGGATGTTGGTTTCCCAAGGAACCGTAAGCTCTATCATAACGACGCGCTTTAAAATTCGCGAAAACAAAAATATATCTAGTCTACTACTACTATATCTAACTACTAGTATGCTCATGAGACATTTGAACATCGGCTTATTGAGTTTAAAAATATTTTCAACAATTGGAAGTGAATTATAGTGAAATGAGTTTGTATTGCTTCTTAAAAAAATTACGAAATCCCTTTTTACCAAAATTTTAAAAAGAGATGGATAATGACTTTCTCTGATGCAGGATGCATTCAACAGGATACTATTTTTCCGTTAAAGTATTGCCAACATAAAGATTCTTTCCTTGAATTTAGGAAATTTACGAGTATGGAGATCTTAAACTAAAGTCAAAGTTCTGAGTAACATCGATGCATCCCAACGCCGCGCCGCTTCTACATCTGATAAGTTCAAATATAGAAGTATTTGAGTTCCTTAATATTATACAATTATGTATTTTGTTTAAAGATATGTAATTCGAAATAAGTCTACTTTACTCTGCTTCTTACTTGCTAAAATTCATCTGTATGCTTACCTTTGCAGCGTCTTACTACATGAGATATGTTTTTCAATTGTAAATCTTGTCACATTACAGCCGGCTATTGAATAAGTTAAGGGACACTGTATGTAGTGTTACGATGCTAACTTATGTTAAGCATATTGAAGACTTGGTTCAAAAGGACTCCTATACTGAGCCGTAAAAACATTTACAAAAAAAACATATTAAAGGCGATTGGCAACATTACAATGCACAGATAATAGTAATCACTGACACTAATGTAATTCTGTCTGGTTTTATTCAAGGTTAAACTATTAAAAAATCATTTAATTTGCATTTTATCTTTGTTTTTTTTATTATGCTATCTATAGAATAATTTATAAATTGGATTTATAAAAAAAACAAAGTATACATATAATTTAAACAGCTATATTCTGAACCTATATTTAACAGGATAAATTACAATTAATTATTTTATACACATAACATAATTCTATTATAATTTTTCTATATTATATAACATTTTGAAATTCCTTAATTTGATATCTATTATATACAAAATTAATATTATCTTTGTGTGTTTTATTACATTGCTCTTATAGGGAAGTGTAAGCAACTTGTATGGGTCGAACAAGTATTGTTAATTGGTAAAAACTTAAATTACTCCCTTCTTCATACAATTAATCAAGTATATTCTTTAATCGGTACTTACATTAACAATATTAACATTCTTTATAACTACAAATATATCTAATACAGTCTTGATTTGTATGACAAATCATTATATGACGTAATATCGTACTCAGATATTAAAAGCTATTATATATATATTTAATCTTTATCTATGGCACAGCCTTTATTTTGTCTTTATTATCTTTCTTTGATAATTTTTCGTATATTTCTTCGACGGTTTTATGCCTGGTCTCCGGGAAGACGATCACAGTGTATAATGATGCACCGAAACAGACTATGGCGAAGAATAAGAAGGTCCAGTGTATGCTGATGAGTTCTGCTATTTTAGTGAACCATTTCATTTGTACGAAGTTGCTGAGTTTAGCGCATATGTTAGCGAAAGACGACACCGTTCCTCGGAGCTGTAAATGTGTATTGAGATATTGTGAGTGATATAAGTGCTTATAGTTTTACAAGATTGTATGAATGTCATATATTATAATGCCTTTGCCTTTAACCTAACTATTTATGAAGGAAAATTCAGTGAGAAATAATTTATATAACTTGAGGCTACTGTTACACATTGCTTATTTCAAGCACGAAAGCATACTATAATTGAACATGTGCTGCATCTATGTCTAAGTGTTGCTTAAAACAAGCATGCATGCTTATTGGCCGCAAAAGTAAACGGCTTACAAGCATGCTTTTATTGAGAATACTTATTTAAAGCATGTGAACAGTAGCCTGAACATTTCTGGAAGGTATAACGAATTAAGGCTTTGTTCGTACCATTTCTATATTTATATAGGAAACCTGAGCTTAATACCTATTCATTTTACATGTTATTGTTAAAATATGTTATTTATTACATATATAATTGTTTCTACCAGTCAAATAGTTTAAATACAAGTTAAATAACTTAATTTATCACTCACAACATAAGGCTATGGCGATGATTTTAAATGTAATAATAATATCATCAGCCTATCAGAGCTCACTACTGAAAGGCCTTTTTCTCACATGGAGAAGGTTTGAGCATTAATCACCACGCTTGCTCAAGACGGGTTGGTGATTTCAAACTTATTATTGTTAAACTATAAGTCCAGGTTTCCTCACGATGTTTTCCTTCAGTCTATCAGTGGTGTCTAAATATTCTGAGAAAGTACATAATATGGGAACTTGAATAAAAGCTAAAGATTGAACATACCTGGAAACTAAATAGATCGGTGATGATGATGTATGATATCGGTTGGAAGCCCGCTGCATCAGCGAAGATGCACATACACATGGCAACCACGGGCAGCCAGCCTGGCAACCAGGTGCCATTACTGGTGAGATAGAACCAACCAGAGAGTACTAACATGCCCGCACCTACCACCAGTGACGTCACCACTAACAGAAGCTGTTGGGTTCAAATGTTATTGAAGTTAATACACGAACAGAAGCTGTTGTGTACAAGTGTCATTGAAGTTTAGTTACTATAAGAACAGAAGCTGATGCGTACAAATATCGTTGAAGTTACTACAAGAACAGAAGTTGTTAGGTACAAATATCAGATACGGAGACGGATATAAATGAAGTTACTGCAAATTCAGCCTCATAGGTTGTGTAATTGGTAGGTATTACTATATTTTAGTGTATTTTTTTGCAAATCAATCCGTCAGATATATGAAAAGGTTTGTCATCAGTTTAACTTCATTTTATTAACTGGTGTGTAAGGCTTTTTAAAGTGAATGGTATATTGTACCCATATTTATGTATTAAGAAAAAAAAAATTCCATGGGCTGGGAATTTTTTAAATTTTTTACGATTAATTTTATTATATATATAATAATGTATATGTATGTATAATTTATATGATGACGTCATACCTTTCTCCCTGTTTTTTCCACTATGCACGTAGCTACAATGGATCCCAATAGTTGCACTACTCCTATCATCATGACTTGCTTGTTGGGACTCAGTTTAAGACTGATGGATTCCGACGCCCTCTCAAACACGAAGCCAGCGTATATCAATACTATGAGGTAACCATCGAATTGTTGAGTTATCTTAATAACCAGGGTTATTATGAACGCTTTAAACGCTGCTCTGTCTCGTACTGAAAGAAAATCACAAATATTACTGTAAATATGAGATTTACAACACATCTGTCCGTGATCACGATTAATGCAAAGTAACAGAAACGTCGGGAGTATGTTGTTAAAAATAATTATAAACGTATTATAACTTCGTCTTGTGGAAGTAGTGACTAAGTTACTTTTCAGAATGTATATAAAAATAGACGAATTTTTTACTTATAAATTCATCATCAAACTATATATTAAGTTATTTTTCATGGATTTCCATTAAACTATACATTTCAAGAACATACTTTTTGTGACATAGATTTTGAAAATAAAGATGTAAACTAAGTATATTTTGATTAGGACATAAGAATTATACTAAACTCTTTCATATGGAATTATTAAAATGACATAATTTATGATTCTATATACTTATTTATTTTGATAATATTATTTAGTTGTATGAGTGAGTATGAATCGGATTTAAATCGTATTACTAAATAATGTTTTGAGTTTTAAATGTTACTAACAATATATGGCATTCGTGATATGTCCTTAAAATGTTATACATTTTGCATGATGATGTAAATTCTATGCAAAATAGCTAGACTAACATTTTGGCACGGACATAAGGATGTGTTCTGTTACAAGAAAACATGCGTATAATGTGCCAATTATTACAAACACCATTGGACATATTCAAATCAATTTCCTTTATGTATTGACATTTTTGAATTAAATTTTATGGATTCTATATCATATAAATGTGATATTATTATTATTCGTCCTCGATTTTTGAAGGTAGAATAGAAATTAATCAAAATTACGTGAAGTTTGATGTTAATAGATTCAAATTTGGTTAGGTAGAGAGAGGAGCTTAGACGGTGGAGGTGAGCGTTTAACGCGTTAGATAGGAGCCCTTAAACCTACACCTGGGTCACAAGTCACAGTCACTGTTGAAGCTCCTCTCACTACAACGATGGACCCGACACACGCATATGAATACTTGGAATGATGAGAAGTTTCGTCTTACTAGGTTTTAGTTATAAGTTTGTGCTTACAAATAATTCCCCAAACAGATTTGCTGTCAGCCTGGGTCTGTTTTTCCACATTCACGATGTTGTCTATATCCTGTTCAAGAGATCGATCCATGACGCTTATACCTCGAAGCCATGCTAACACTGTTTTGGCTTCCTGAAAAAAACAACACATTTCTATTGAATAACAGCTTAATTAATAGAGGTGAAATAGGAGAGTAGATTTTTCTTGTTTTTAAGTCCATATATGTTTAAATCATGATAATTATTGATATCTAAGAGTCGAATGAGTAATAAACAATAAGATCTAATACTTTCGCGAGTATTCATTTCAATGAAAGTAATGTTATTTGGATTACTACACGTATTTTATTATTAAGAAAACTACGTACTCCCGACGTTTCAGTTACCTTTCTGCAAAAATGATCACGGACAGATGAGTTAGAAACATGTTTTAACAAAAAATAAAATGTATATATATTTTCTTACAAGATAATTGTTTATGTACTTACATCAATCTTTCCTTGTTTGACAAGAAACTCTGGTGTCTCCGGCATCACGAGAAATATAAATAATACTAAAGTAGGCACCAACAGACCGATCCATAGCATCGTGTTGACAGCGAGTAAATCCGCAAAAACATAACTAGCTAGGTAGCCAATATTCCTAGAAAAATAACAAAAATATATATAAAACACTAGCCTAATATAAATTCTTTATAGTTTTAAGCAATTTTCTCATTTAATTTAATACACTTATATATCTAAATATGTAGTAACAATATTTTAATTTTAAATAATAATATATTTTTTTTACTTTAATATTCCCGAACGAATGAGTGAGTAAAGACCTTTTAAGGGATGTTTTTTTATGCTGTATTCAATAAAGTTTGAAAAAACAGAAATTAAATTACCGTATAATGAGTAAATTAGAATTAAATTTAAATTTGTAGTTTCCGCGTCAATTAAACAATAGGAATATTTAAAATGCAGTGATAAAATAACAAGCAAAGATATATATGTATATAAATGTAATCGTTGACTTTGTAAAGAGTTTTTTTTATCATATATGTATATAAATATATTAACTATTGTAATCCAAGGATAGATTAAAATATATAGTTGAAAAAAATATTGAAAGAAAACGTTCTTAGTATTTTTTGTATATTAACTCTCAAAACTTATTAAATAACGTTTTCTATGTCAAAAACATATAGTAATAGGATTTTCGTCTTTAAAATTTAAAACTTGTATTCTAAAAATATATTCTGAGAGTATCAAGTTATTTGATTGATAGCGGAAAAGTATTTAAAACGTAAAATTACATTTGACATATTTTTTTAAAGTTATACTTTATGTGCTTTGATTTTTTTTGATATATATTAAGATATAAGAAGGAATGGGAGCAAGGTCGCTAAATAATAAAAATAAACATGATAAATTTCATAAAAAAATCTGGGTTAATATTCGTCTGTTCATTTTGCATAATATAGATTTAGTTTCTATTAAAATTAACCAACGAAGGAATCTATTTTGAATATGTTATCGTAAAGAATTGCTTGTTTTGTTTTGAAAGAAAAATAAGGTACGGTCTACACTATAGCATTAATTATGTTCTTGATACTATAACGTATATAAGAAAATACGAAAAAATATTATTAACGATGCTATTTAAAGAAAATTGTCTACGAATAATAGATTTAATTTATTTTTTTTGTGTCAGCAGCTACATATTTATTCCTTTATATACCAATTTATAAGTAATTCCCGGTAATCGTTATTTAGTTACATTTAAAATTAACTCATTTTCTATGCATCGTTTTTTACACGAACCTAGTTTTTATTTAATATTACTTAAGGAACTGAAAATAAAAATACAATTCTCATTTTCTTATCCGTGATTGTTCTTTGACCGTGTCGTATGCATCAGGCTTTATATAAAATTTATAACAGTGAAACTCGTGGCGTCAAAATTCTTCATCGCACCTAATACATTCCTAGCAACTTTCACATACTATATAATAATAAAAGTTCATAATTTGAATTAAATATATATGTATATATTATCTAAAACAAAAATTTTATATAAAAACTTTTTGTGCGTACATACATTATACAGATTATTAAGATTTTTTTATATCTGCGCATTTGTGGCACAGAATAAAAAAGACATTATTCTTAGCAAACAAACAATATTTAAATGACGTTGCTTTTAAATGTAACAATATTCAAATGTATACGAAAGGTCGAATTTTGAAATATGAATTAAATTAAATTATATATTATTTCGTATGAAACATAATAATATACTTCGAACTGCTACCTACTGCAAGGATTTTATAATACTTAGAAACAGACATTTTCATTGTTTTTATGACGTCACTTCAGGAATTAAAAACATTGATTATAATGAGTTGCCAATTTAAACTCGTAGTACCAATTGAAGAAGCATCATAGCCTTTGACCCCGAGGGCATTTTCTTTAATAAAACTTCACTTATACGGACGTAATAAATATTTAAGGATAAATTTATTTACGTTACGTTAAGCAACCCAATATATAAACCATAATTACCTGTTTAAAATCAGCAACGAACCAAGCGCACCTCTTAGATCGATGTCGCTTATTTCCTTCAAATATATCGGCAGCACTATGTAGCAAGCTGAGCATGGTATGCCGGCTATAGCACGCGCTAGGATCAACGCCCAAGGACGAATGCACAGCAGCTTGATTTGCCAGTAGAGCTGGAAAACGGTGCTTGGTTTAAATAGCTTGGTTTAGCTTGGTTTCGTCGGAACATAGATATGAAAATAAATTTAACTCGACGGTTACAGTATATGAATGTTGTTTTTGTGTAGTTTTTTATATGCGAGGAACCGTAATGTTTTTTTGTTTTTCAAACCTGTTTCAATAAAGGTTGGATGGAACTTGAAAGATGTGTAACGTTTTTGCTTTAATTAAAACTAAGTTTTTTGTAATGGCGAACATTCTGTTTGGTAGTGGATGATTTCAAATTAATTTACAAAATAATATTTGATTTGTGTGAATAATGGCAAGAATGTAGAAAATGGCAAAATAACAGACCCAAAAAAAAAGAAGGTCCAAATGTATGTCACATTATTAACCAAATATTATTTAATGATTTTTATAGTAAAGAATTTCATGTAATAATTGTTTTGTTATATTTGATTAACATTGTTAGAACTTAGATATAAAGTTGCGGAAATTGGCCAATAAATAAAGACATAGGAAGGAAGTTGACATTAAACAAATTGTAAAGAACGTTAATCTACTTTTTAAACGCGAGTCTATTTAATGTGAAAAAAAATATAAACAATACAGATAATAGAATGAGAGCGGAACCTTTTTTATTGTTAACTCTGCAAAAAGGTGAGGTTTTTCTGCAAAACATAAAAGTATACGATGAGGATATCTTAAGTATGTATTTAGATTTTGCTAGAACTGGCTGGAAAATACGTAAACTTTAAAAGTATAAAAAAAATATTCCAATTTTAAAAGTTTTAATAAATTTAATGATATTAACGTATTCATTCATGACGTGTGGAAAAATCAAAATTGATTTTATAGATTTGTGGCCTCTGTTGTGATGATTTTTTATAATTATGCATAACTTATCTACCACAAGGTCTCAATTACGCTTCCTTATTCCGACATATTTATAACTTAGAAAATATTTTTGGTGTAAAATATTTTTTGTTTATAAACAAGCTCATCGAAGGACACACAATGCATAAATGTGTTCTGAGCACTATTTTATTTAAATCAAAAATTTGAATTAAAAAAATTATTAACTTTTTTTAATCTATGTTTTTAAACGTCAAAATATATATATACGTCATATATTTTTTTTACAATTAAATGTCGTTTTAATACGTTCAAAAACTTATTATCAGTTCTGAATCATACAACAATGTTAATGAATTCATACGATTGAAGATTGTTTCATTCATTCTTTCGCCGCGATATTTCGTTTTCAAGTATTTCTATCGTAACTTTATGAGTTTTTATAATGAAACGTAGCACGGTTTTGATTTTATGTGTTGGCTAAAGTGTTATATAACATTATATTACGATATAGTTTTACAACATTGTTGTATATTTATGTTGTAAAGCATGGTCGGGTATGAAATGGATTGGCCTTGAATTATTGAGAAAAATACATGTAGATGTAAATAAAAATTACAAGCATCTTTTTCCCGCTTTTTTTTAAAGATAAGCTACTTAGATTCTATATACACATTCCTTTTATAAACTGACACTAATATGAAGGTTTTCTAAATAGGTTGTGTCAAAAATATATTTAATATCCAAAAAAATAATATTTTAAATATCATATCGAGTGTAATAATAAAAAAAATCTTTTAATACAAGTCTCATAGTATATTTCTTATTTGACGTCCTAATTGTTTAATAGTGATCGATCATAGTTTTTTTCAGTCAAATTGTTTTTGTTACCAAAACGCCATTCCTATAAAAAAAAAACTACGAAAAAAACACAATATTCAAAAGAGGTTTTATATTTGTTTGATTGTTGATAGATAAGGATGAAACTTGACAGATGCCTATAACATTTGTATCATACGATATTTTTTTTCCATAACGCACGTTATTCAATGAAAAACGGGAAAGGCTGCGTAATTACGTATGTAGTATGACAATGAAAGCTAGTTCTAAGCAGTAAGCACATTGTTGTGTTGGATGATACCTATCAATATCACATTTAATTAAAATTTTAATATATAAATTAATATTTTGTTTTAATCTCTACTTTGATCAACTTTAAAATATACCAAATTAATGCATTTTTGACCATAATATTATTTCATTTCGACAGCATTTAAGTTATTCTTTGGTCATTTTAAATTCGTATTATTGAACAAACATTAACGAAATCTATCAAGCTTATATATAATAATATTTATGTTATAATTCCATATAAAACATGAAAAATACTCACGATTAAAGACAATGTAGTGATCAAAGCCATGATTTTTCTTCCATATCTGTCAGTGAGATAGCCCATCGGAGCTCCGAAAATTATAGCTGTGATGTAAGTTACGGACGTCATCCAAGAAATATCTGAACTAGTGTAAGGAACTGGTGCTGGTCCCGAAGGTGACTGCAGCACCGAGATCATAGGAGACAACCAGCCTTGTACCATACCGAAGCTCAGCAGAGGAATCGTTACTGTGGAAGGAATATACAATAATTTATTTTATTTAATTTAAAATTCAAGCAACACTAGACTCTTAAAACTTAAAAACTACGTTAGTATTTATTATTGCTTCACCATCCCACTAGAGATGGCTCAATTAACATATATACAATCTAGTCTATTACATATCGTATTTAGGATGCTTGTGCTGCTCCGTAGTATAATGAGACTGAGATTTTCGCGAGTTGAGGATATACTACGTAACTTTATTTTTGATAAAAACTACATACATACTATCGACGTTCGTGTTACTTTACAGCAATGATTACGAGCAGTTTATTAATTAATACCTAACATGTTGTTTGTTTATCTATGTTACATTGTTACTGTTGTGTATCTAAGTTACGTTTTAACAATGAGATCTAAGATTTTAGCTTTTTTTCCTTTAAATGAATCTTATGTCTTTCGGTTTATACTAGGAGACTTTAATCTTGTAAAAAACTGCATGTCTGATAGACTCACACCTCGTCTGCTCTTTATCATTGCTGAAAAGTAGCCGAAACGTCGGGAGTTGTAGTTTTTTACAAAAATAAAGTCGTTTAGTATAATATTAAAAATATTAGTTTTAAGTTACGTTTATATTTATACTATTACTTTACTTGTGTAATCCTGTATTGGTCTTAGTATAGTATAGTCATTATTATAAGCACCCTTGGACTACGGAAATAAATAAATAAAAAAATATATTGATAAAGACGCATTTCCGTATCGTGCCTATGTTAATAAAAAAAATATGATTTTCCTCATACTGTACCCACATTAATCGGCATTAATAAAATTTTATTGTAAATTGTTATCAAAAATTATATGATTAAAAAAACTCCTGCAGAAAGCACGAAGTGATTAATAGAAAGTTTTTGCTTTTATAAGCCCATAGACAATATTTCATTCCATACTAAACATAGACAAACTTTGTTCATTTCGAAAAATTGCAAGAGGTTTTAATAAAACCACCATAGAGGTTGTAGTTAGCAAATCAAATGTAGATAATGAGAATACGTTTGACCACTAATAAGCAATCAACGGCCATTTTAATTTAATCTGTAACAACTATGGGTTCCAATAATTGGCCATTTTTGTACACGGACAGATAGTTTAGTCAATTTACGTGTATACAGTAATGGCGCTATTCAATGTACACACGTCATGTGAACATTTCATTTGATTCATAATTTTTTTAATGGTTTTCATTCATAATTCTGTTGCGATAAGATTGTACAAGAATTCCTCTATGATTCTATATATGTACATATAAAAATTGTTTTGAACAATTAAATTCTTATGAGATGTCAATATAATCTTATTTTTTTTTATTTTGACAGACTATAACATGTATGTAGATTATAAAAAAATATTTATTATCTGTAATTTTTGACAATTATTTTCAAGTATGGTGGAATATGCAATTCTCTGGACATCCGACCATAATTATAATCTTTTAGATAATGGCGCAAACATTTTAAGACCCTCGTAACTATATAATAACTTATTTTTACACTAAATTAAAAAAAAAACTTTTCTTTTATCTGTTTCTTAGGATATCATATTTTAAAGTATCTGTCAATTTAATTCTATTATATACTATATCTTATATAATTACGTATATCGTTTCTATATGTTTACAATACCGGCTTATTTTATGATAATTAATCTTATGTTACCTTGAGCGACATATAACATAGTGATTTTTCCAGGTATATAATAATAAAATGAAGCAATTGTATTTTGCTTTAAGTATTTTATATACAAATTAATTAGAATTAAATATAAATGAATATTCTTCAAACATAAGACTTTATTTGAGGTAAATAACGATAGCTATGAGAATCTATATCAATATATATATAGACTAGCTGACCCGGCAGACTTCGTACTGCCTCAATCAAGAAATAAATTATGTCTTATTTATTTTTTTGGTGTTTACCTTTAAGCCATAAATCTCCTTGTTCTGAAGTGCGACAAAATGATTGACATATTAGTTAGTTGCCAAATCTAATGTCAAAAAACCGTTTGTATGGGAAATAAGAAAGCGCTGTTTTTAGGGTTTTGCCGGAAATTAATAAAAATTTTCAGCTTTTAAACTTTCCCTGAACCTCCACGAACATTTCAAGACTATGATAAGATAAATCCGTTCAGTCGTTCTCGAGTTTTAGTGAGACCAAGGAACAGCAATTCATTTTTATATATATGTGTCTTTTATACCTTAATATATATAGAAACAAAAATATTACATAACTAGGGATTGCACTTAAGCTATGGATCCCGGCAATTAGTGGGATTCATCACTACGTTATTTCCGGGATTCAAGTTAATTCGCGATTGAGACAATATTAAATAAGTATTTTTTTTTATTTATATTTTCATCCCATCATTCATTACACAGATGATGGAGGTCATATATAATTAAAGGCATAAATGAGATATAAATAAGAAAATAGCTAAATAAATAAGATTAAAAAAAAACAAAGGGAAGCGAAGAAAAATATTAAAATTACATTTGTCACAGAAAGTAATTTAGTTCCGGATTATTTAAATATGTTTTATTTAGTTACGGCTAATAAGAGTTTGTTTTGTTAAGGCCCTATAATTACGTAATGAAGGTTTAAACTATTGACATAAACAATGTTTATAAAAAAACAATAGATTAGTAGGAATAATGTGTTCGTCTGATAAATTTAAATCATCGCCTACTTCAACCAAAAAAAAAAATTGCACCTGTAACTGGCTACAGACAATAAACAAATTTAAAAAAAAATAAACAAATCTGGTTCCCTTTTTAAATTAATGATACTTTTTTGCGTCGTATCGCTCTAGGCGGTATTATTTTTGCATTTCATACAGTAAAAATCGGTCAAGCGTTCAAATTAATCGCATTTGCACACATATGTTTTGATATAATTAATTATAGTTCACATAGGATCGGTATTTAGTGCTTAGAAAGTAGAAAGATTAACATAATAATATGTTTAAAAAAATAAACAGGTTTTTAGAAAATGCGTCTGTATTCTAATGTTAGTTTAGAAAAGGCATAGATAATTAAGACAAATAGAATATCGATTTATAATCTGTGCAAACAAACCGATCGTATATGATAATGTGTCAATTGATTGTTTATATTTATATATAAAGTTAGTATGTTTTATTAATAATGTTAATAAATGTATTCTATGATGCTAGTTACTTTAGATTACCTGTCGTGAAACATTATTCATATGATTAAGAGATTAAATTGTTATCTAATATATTTATTATGTTTACAAAATAAACAAAAAAAATCACTATTTTTTTTAACTATCTTGCCTAAACGATTTATGAATACCGATTTTTTAAGAACAACATCGATTATAATCGTTTTGAAACATAAAAAAATTATAGCATTAAATTTTCCGTTACACCAAAACAAGTATGAGCTTGATGTTACTTGGTTGTTGAACTTCCCGGTTTATTTTTGGATGATAAAAAAAATGCATTTTGTTTGAAAAACCGGTAAAAGTTCGGTTAATATTACATCAATGTTATATTAAATTTATTTTTATTACAAATAATGGATGTTTATATTACGTATGTGTCAAAATGACGTGTTGGTAATTCACACTCTATTTTAAAGGACATGCCTGAATTTGTCAATGTTATTTGTATACTATATCAATATTATTATAAAGGAAGTTTAACTTAATTTTGTTTCTGCACAGGTCAGAAGGTTGAAGGATAGAAGGTCGAATTATTTTAAGGTTAATTTTGATGTCAAAATGTTTGTGACAATACATGTATTCGTTTATGAGTTTAATAATTATTAATAAAAATCTTTATATAGTATTGAAAATATCAATTTAAAGGAGTTTTAAATGAAATATTTATTTTTACGATAGTAATTCTATTTGATGTATCTCAAAATTACATTACTTAATTATTTTGATTTTTAGTCTATAAATTCTCGTTACAAAAAAACATGGAGACAAATTACCTTTTTGGTATATTTTTAAATATAAATTTGAAATTATCAGCTAAGTGGCTTTTTTTTAAATAAATTCTGTCTAATAAACTTAATTATATATTTTACTGTTGTTGTGCAGTTAAACGAATTTAAATAAGTACCTTTGCTATATAATAATATTGACAAAAAAAAGATGTAAAAATTATTGAAAATATTATATTTATAATCTGTAATATGATTAATAAAATTATAAGTCTGTATACTATTTATTAAGTAGGTTGATATATTTGAAGTAGAAAGTTTTATTTTGTTTTCTATCTTTAAGGTTATTCACATCGAATATTTGTATATTCAAATAAGAATGCAGAGATATTAGTCTCGATAGGAGAGAAAAAATTATAAATAAACGATACGTCATTTGTGACGTTTGCGAATTTGTTGACACATGACGTTTATTTTTTTTTTACACTTAGAAACTAAAATTGTGCAATTGCATCATAAAACCATTAGTATTTTATTATTATTAGAATTATCAAACTGTTAAAAGAATTAAATCAAAATAAATGCATTAAAAAATTAATGAAATAAAATGAAATTTTAAATTTTTATTCATTTGTAATATATGTAATGGACTAATTCAAATACTATCTGTGACGAGCATTTATTTATGTTTAAGCTAACTGGTTTGAATTCTAATCACTGATGAGTAAAATGCTAGTAGTAGTATACAGGGTGACTGGTGAATTACTATCGATACTTGAGGACGTGATATTTGACGATCATATATGACAAAATAAAAATTAATATAACATAAATATTAATAAACTTCTAAGTAAAGTTAACCAAAAGTTATGTAATTAATTACGCATCGTGTGAACACCCTACAGATTGGGTATACACACACACACACACACACACGCGTGCGGCGGCGTCTTGTTGTATCAGCACGCCGCCGCACGCGTCCACACTTGGAACACTTGGAACGTGTCAACACTTTATTTATTTATACGTAAATTTTGTCAAAAATTAAGTGCCTATTTTTTTACATAATTCGAATGAGAATCATGTACCGAGTCACCCTGTATAGTATAAATAATAATTATTATAAATATTTCTTTTAAATTAGAATTGTATATTGTAAAGTTCATAGTATTCCAAATACATAACAAGTTAATTCGCTCCTGTACATTGCTTGGTTTGTTTAAGAAACGTAACAGAAAATTATTAAGGTATAAGTTAAATTCAATATTTTAATGAATTCATCTAAATTATAAAATTCCATTTACAGAATACGATTTAATTAAATGATTTAATAGCAACCTGCTGTTTTGACATCTTGTAATGATCGATTTAAAATTTTAGGTTATCAAACATAAATAAATCACATACATTAAACTGTCTAAATAAATCTTTAAATTAAAATATAAATATGAAATTTTATTTACACACTGATTACAAAATTAGATATAACTTTAGAAGGGATATACATGAAAAAAACATTGCAAATGTCATTTCATTCCCGCTAATTTTAGGTTGAGTTATAATTTTTACGTTCATAATAATCGTCTATATAACTATTAAGTTGAATACGTATATTAAACAATAACAGATAATGAGATTCTGAATGTATAAAAAAGGTTAAACATTTTAACGAATATATATATAGAATAAAAAACATTATAATGATTTGATTATAAAAAATAAATTTGAATGTTAAAACGTAACGAGTTAGCATTGACAACAGATGAAGTATCAAAACAAAATAGTTATGTAGTTTCTTTCAACGTTCGTGTTTTGTTTTTGTTCAAATGTTCGGTAAAACCCGATATATATCACAATCTTACTTATTAACGGGATTACAATAAAATAAAATTTCTAACCTCTCCAAAGTATGATATAAACAAATAAAATTTAACAATAATATAACGAGATTTAAAAATGAAATACATATAAAGACTTACTTATAATCGCGAACACATATTGGTTAATTCTTGTACCATTCTGCCACATTAGTTTCGTAAGTATTAAATTCATTTTTGTTACAAACACTTTTTAACATCCAAACACCACAATGTCTTCTTCGGTACTGCGAGGTAGATGGCTACGACCGCATGACACTGCCTTATAGAAGTAATGGATATGCTTCACTTCTATTACAAGGATTCAAGCTTTTTGATTATGTATGTAAAAAATATATTAATTTTTCCATAAAAATAATTAATTAAATTGGAGTTTTAATTGTTTTTTTTTTTTTGTTATTTAAATACGATCAGGTTTTGTTGAATTTAATGAATGACATGCCATAATGAAATGTTGGGAGGTATTTTTATTTGATAGGTTTGCAAATATCTTTATCAGCGGTTACGAAATGTTGCTTTCTATTTTAATATATTTTTTCTTATAGGCTTGTTTTGTTTGATTATAAATTGAAGTGTTTTTTTTTTTCGCCTTAAATCTTTAATTATTGATAATGTTTTTTTTAAGGTTAGCGATTGACATAATTAGTGTTAGTTATATTTGATTTAATTTATTTTTAATCTGTATATATATAATTATTTCCGCAAATTAATACTGTAGATGTGCTTAATTTAACATTCTCATCGATTGTATATTAATAATTATAGACACACGGAGGTTGAATTGAAGGTTGGATCTTAGATATCTACGTTATAAAATTTATAACAAAAGAAAACTAGGGAAGTTTTTTTTTAGTTTTACATAATGTTACTAATATTATATATATTTCTATGTTTCTGTCCTATTTATCTATAGATTAGGAATAATGCCAGTCGATTTTCGTTTCAGGTAATCTTGAAAATCTAAAACATCGAGAGGAGACGCGTAAAAAATAATTAATATACAAGCTACTTCTACAAGTCTTATCAAGATTTTATGTTAGCTACCTACCAATTTAATTAATTATGGCTATGAACTAATGAGAAACGTTAGTTACGAGCTCGGAGATAAATAACATTTTATCCGATGCTAACATTATTTATTGTAGTATAAAAACATTCATGTATTTTCCTTATTTTGGTTGTTGTTAGTATATTGGTATTAAGATTATTATTATTACAATATTTTAAAGAAAAACATCCAGTTATTAAGTGTTTTATTTATTACGAAAATGTCCTGGATGTTTGATTTTTATTGACAATAAGGATTTTATTAAAGATGTTATGTCTCGATCGACATGAGTAGAATTTTTGTAGGATATATTTGTAGCATACTTTTTGGAGAAATGAAAAATAAAGGAGATCCTTATGTTGGACTATAGGTGGCATGTAATGAGATTTAAATAAAAAATATAATATATCATGACACTGGAAAACCAAATGATATGAAAATGAAAAATTAGTACAACTAAAGCATTAAAAATAGTTCGTGTCTTCAAAACCGCTATTTTTAATTTGCAATTGACAACACTGTTTACTGTTTCATCTGGTGTTGGTAATTATTACACTTACGTGGTAAAGCCCTGGTATTTTCTTATTTTAACTTAACTTATTTTAATATATTAGCTTGTTTGAATATGGTTACTGTTAATGCAAAATAGATTAGAGAAAACGTTGATTTAAATGTAGTATAGTATCTCAAAAAAACGAGTCAAAATATTTTTCCTACGGACATAATATCTATAGATATTTTTCAATTATTGAAAATTTGTATTACTGATGTACAGACGTATTAGGAAGTCTCAGTACATGAGAATAGAATTAAAGAATCTCTTATCCATATTAAAGGGGATATAGGGCCTTAATTCTAATAATACTTATGACGAGAAGTTTAGGCTATTTGGTTGATTTAATTTACTAGCCATTTAAAATTGGTGTTTGTTAACATAAGTTTGTTTCCATTCCGGCGTCGGGACGTGACGACCCCATCGCCCACTGGTGTATTCCGGTGCAATCAGTCACGGGGGGGAGGGCTGGGGGTACAGCCCTGGGAGTAAGACGGTCACGGATCTGGCAGGAGGCCGTCCGTGGCTGTCTTGGGGGGGAGGGGATACTCGGGTCTCTCCGGAGGCCTGAGTTCGCTTGTGGTCGGTCGGTTTCCTCTCTGTCTGCCGTCGGGCGCTTGCGCTCGTCGGTGGGTGGTTGGAGACTGGCCGCGTGGGCTTGGGTGGGAGGGGTAAGGGGTTAACCCTCTCGCGATTAAGCAAGCCCGCCAGGCGGGGGGACACTCCTGGTCACTTGGAGTGAGCCCTCGGGGGGGGGGGAGGTGGCCGTTCGCGGCCCGCCGCCGGATCGTCGCGGATGCATGCTTCGGCGTTTCCCGTGGCGATCCACTTGGCGGCAACGGAGAGTGACCGCTGGTGTTTTAGTGGGTAACATGGGCCCTTCTGGCAATGAATCCCACATAACCGCCTCTGTCTCCCCTAGACGGAGGGGTAGGTATAAAACCTTTCACCGCGATAACAAAAAAAAAAAAGTTTGTTTCCATTATACCTGTAGGTACTATATATTAATAAAAATCGAGTAAAATATTTTAAGCAAGGCCAGCAGCGGCTAGAGGACTGGTTAGGGTCCTTTGTTAAAGTACTTATAGTATAATATAATATAAAATATAATTTAACTATAAATTTGTAAAGAAGTATAAATAAATATTCCAATTTATTACATTGAATGTCGAAAATGACAGCAAAAACATCGCGAAACAATAATAATAGGTTTTGGTTACAGCTTCTGATATTTTATTACGAAAGTCTTTATTAATACATTAAAATAAGGTTTTAAGTTCAAAATAAAATAGAAACATTATTTCTTATAAAATATTTATGACTTATTTATTTACTTAAACTATTAATATTATTGAAGAAAAAACTTTTATGTGACTTCCAACAAGGTTGCGTTAAACGTTTAACGCTCCCGTTGGGGGGAGGGGGATAAAAATACGAAGCAAGAGGGAATTCGTTGAACTTGAACGCATGCTTGCAATCAATTGTGACTTGTAAGTAATGTGAATAAAGTTTGTCTTAATGAAACACAAAAAATTCCTTAAAAATCAATTTCTACCTTTTCCTGTTTTAATTCCAACTTCGTAAAGTTTCACTACATCGATGCACTTAACGCACGATTCATTTTTTTATACATATTTTGTTATATCACAACACAAGTTATACATTAAAAGCTAGTACTCTGTAATCATCGTTTGCATATTTAAATTCTTTATAAGTTGTAACTTGTTTATATTTATTATCAGATGTATGCAAATAGTTATGTTCTACATCTTATATATAAAAATAACTTATATGATTGTAACAATA
The DNA here is from genome assembly GCA_916720795.1 of Danaus chrysippus. Classification (NCBI taxonomy): domain Eukaryota; kingdom Metazoa; phylum Arthropoda; class Insecta; order Lepidoptera; family Nymphalidae; genus Danaus; species Danaus chrysippus. The sequence continues at coordinate 4,370,172 of CAKASE010000066.1, read as the reverse complement.
CATGTGATCAAGTGACAAGAGTTTTTGTAAGCTGGAAAATAAGATTGAAGTACCTAATTTCTATGAACATTTACCCGCTCACAAAAAATCATCCGTAAATCCTTATGTATTCATATTTTTGTGTTACAACTAATATTTATATTTATACCAACAAATTTATTAAATTCTAATATTAAAGGTATAACAACCATATACTGCACATATAAAAAAAGAAATATTTTTAACAGTTTACTACTAGATTACTGCTACAAAGTTGATATAACTTCTATAAACAGTCATTAAGCCATTGAAATCAACCATTTGATTTGCATTATGTTGTATTATAACCCTTTATGGTTGTATCGTATCCATATGTTACCCCTATTATGTAATATTTATTGTATCCTTGATGATTCTGAAGTTGTTTAGTAAATATTTTCTTTAAAAAGTATTTTATTTTCCTTAACAATTGATAAATTAAATATAATAGTTTTTTTACATACATATTTACAGATACAGGATGTATAAGGATAATCAGTCAGTATATCAATATGAATATATATGATTTAAAAGATAAATTTTTCCAAAAGACCTATGTGCTTTCATATATCCATGCTTCATGAAATTATTTATCACTCACTGTTCAAAATTCTGGATTAATTGCAATGTAAACCCACCCAACATATACTATTATACTATTTATATTTATGTCTATATTATTTTTTATACTACAGTAAGTAAGTTTGGGGCTTTCAGAATATAGCAAATTGATTTATTAAGTTTAAAGTAATCTATATAAGGTAATGTATAGATGGAGATTACATATAGGTATCAGTTGGTTATGTAAACATGCAAAGTCAAAAAATGTTTTATAAAATGGATCGCTATCAACCTTTGTTCGCCAGTAAAAAAAAATATTATTTACTAAATCTATTAAGATGTTTGCAAAACTTTTGACAAAATGCCATTTTATAAATGATTGCAACATATAAAATTTACGTATCAGGTGCAATAACAGTATTTTCCTACCTTTTATTTCTCCACAGTATACCTTTTTAACAAAGTTAAAACATCGGTAGAATATTCATTTTTCGAATCTTTCGTAATATTATTTGTTATATAACATATCATTAGAGTTTAATCTTAATTTAACCATCTTTGCGGTTTCGTTGAGAAAAAAAGTCACCTACCGAAGTAATCAAGAAATTATAAATAAGTAAACAAAGTTTATTTCATGTCAGGCGCAGAAATTTTTAAATAGACTTATCATCGAACAAAATCGACTCTGTCCTTTCTATGCCAAGGCGATTTAGATTCCGATTAAATTGTTTATGGAGCGTTTGATTCGTGAAAGGAGTCAAAACAAATAGGGGATTACCCATATATTTATAATAAAGATACATTATTAAACACTATAATGATTAATTTCATCATATTACAAGCTTATTTACATATATTGAACTAAATATGACTAATATTAGAATATGAATAGGTATTTGTACTAACATTTTATGACAATTATGGTTGTTAGTAAAACATAAGTGACCATAAATATAATACTTCAGTTCACCTTGTTAAAATTAAAATAAGAGATCACTCATTGTGTCTATGTGGCTTGTATGTGGGTTAAATTTTTCATATCTTATTTTCTTGTCCAAAAACAACCCGATCTCTTACATAATGTTCTTCTTAATAATATTCCACGCTCAATAAACGTTGAGAATTTTTTAAGTTTGGTTAATAGTCCTTGTTTGATTGTAAACACGATGTACATTTGTTAAAGTCATTAAGTTAGTACGAAATAAAGAATCGATTAGTGGAGACGTGTTGTTAATACTTGAATATGTACAAGCAAAAGTGAACCTTAATTACAACAACAGTTTGTGTGTAAATGTATTAAATTTAAAAACTTAAAACGTCAGTAGTTCCCTTAACAATTTAATATATACTAAGATGTTTGGATTGTTATAAATATATTTTTTGTTATTTTAGTACTGGTAGAAAATAACTACATTTCTTCAAATAAAAAGTACAGAAAACCTTTTTCCATTCGACACGATCCTGAGTATTTTCTTCACCACGAAATTAAGATTACAATTCGTCAGACATATAAAAACATCGACATTTGCAAAATATTCCATTATTACAGTGCGAATTAAGCCATGGCTTAGAATAAAAAAGAATTATAACATTTTCACATTTCTGAACATTTGTTGTTAGTTGCATTTAGTTATAATAACAAGATATGGTTTTCAATATTTATATATTTTAATAAATGACCTAAATTCTGCGAAACATTTTACAATCAGTGTGATCTTAAAGGCTTATTTCTTACAATAGAATCTACTTATTTGATTAAGACGGTGTTTTGTGATAGATACGTATAATACAGGGTGACTGGTGAATTACTATCAATATTTAAGGAGAATACTCGGTACATAATTCTCATTCGAATTATGTAAAAAAAATAGGCACTTAATTTTTGACAAAATTTCCGTATAAATAAATAAAGTGTTGACACGTTCCAAGTGTTCCAAGTGTGGACGCGTGCGGCGGCGTGCTGATACAACACTACGCCGTCGCACTCGTATGTGTGAGTGTGGATGTATACCTAATCTGTAGGGTGTTCACACGATGCGTAATTAATTACATAACTTTTGGTTAACTTTACTTAGAAGTTTATTAATATTTATGTTATATTAATTTTTATTTTGTCATATATGATCGTCAAATATCACGTCCTCAAGTATCGATAGTAATTCACCAGTCACCCTGTATATTTAGTAGGTGTAGCTTTCCTAACTGTGAATTAAATAATTGCTCGGATTAAATTTTATAACAAAAACGATTAAAGCTATTTGTTGTCCATTTAATAACAGTAATGGGTTATTTTATATGAAGTTAGAGAACTATTTAACCTGCAACTTACAATGAGCTGTTACAACTTTGACGGCAAATTCTGTGTATGGCATCGTTATATTAAAAGTGAAAGACCGATTTTGATGCCGTTTTTTAAACCAACTTCTTTACAGTGGGACGTAGCCGCTTTTAGTTAAAATTATTCCAATAGTATCGTTATACTGATGTACTGTTATTATAGCTTTATCCCAAATTGATGTTATGTATTTTTAGTCTACATTCTATAAGCACATATTGCGAAATTAGTGTAATATTTAAATGACGAGGAAAGTATGAGAGTGTTTTTTATTTAATAAATTTTTCAGCTATTACTTCCTAAGTACTGAGGAAAATATACTTTTCGTTGTGGGAACAACCGTGTTTAAATGTGATCGACATGGACATTATACGATTCTAGATTAAAGGGGAGTCCCTTATAGGTTCGGGTATTTCTTAGTCTTAATATTATTGCGATATAAACGAAGGCTAATTATCCTAAATCATAGCTTAAAAGTGTGTGTTTTTCCTCATTTCATTTAATATTAATTACAAATCGAATTCTTTAAGCCTTCCAACGAAAATCTCTCATGATAAACATACACGAAACCCTATTTATATGTATACTTTTCATTTAATTATTTGGACTATTTAAATAGTTGTATTCACTATCCCTACTTTTATTATAAATGCGAAAGTAACTCTGTCTGTCTGTTATGCTATCTCGCCTAAATCACTGAATTGATTTTAATGACATTTGGTACAGAGATAGAGTTGATCTTGAGAAAGAACATAGCATAGTTTTTATCCCAGACTTTTGAAAGGTTCTCTTGGAAACGCGGTATAACCGAACTCCACGCGGGCGAAGCTGCTTGCGGAAAGCTAGGAGGGGGGTTCTACGGGAAAGTAAACCTTGATGTAATTTTTTAAAGTTTTTCTTTTTTAAAATTATTATATATATCGAAACAAAAACCTTAAAATTGCACTTTACTTCAAAAAATATTAGCATATTAATATTTTTTATTAATTTGCAAAACTTGATTTATGAATTTAATGCTGATTTGGATCTGAAAAGATTCAAAGCTCTGAAGCTGAGTGTTTAAAATGTATACCTTGATGCATACCCAAGCTACTGAACTGAATCCCATGATGAAACTAGCATTCATATCAAGAAATAAAAACTTATAAGTGACTCCTTATACCAAGTAAATCCTATGTGTCTCACCTGTGACAATGAAAGTCCCACTCGTGACACACTTTATTTTTTATTTTTTTAAATATGTTTAAATAATAGAACATTATTTTCTATTCAAATGTGAAGTTTAGTTTATTGTCTCAAAGAAATATTGTAGTCTACATTATAAAGTTTTATCCACTAGCAGAGTTTTACTAAATATGATGCATGTGTAACAAGAATGCCACAACTTTGTCCCACCCGTGACAAACATTTATTGTCTTCTTTATTAAATTTTACATGGTGTTATTCCCGTCTTTATTGTATCTATAAAAGTACATGGATAAATTTATTATATTCTATATAAACCAATTAGATATCATTGACACACTCTGAAAATCGATGTACAAGTGTCCCACCCGTGACGAAAGAATCCCTCAGTAATATATAAAGGTACGGATTGTATTTAAAATTATCATTATCAGTAATATATAATCTTAATAAACTACATTAAATCAAAGTTAAAATATGGTAATAAATAACACCTAGTTATATAATTACCTTTCTTCCATTCGTTTCGCTCGCTGCAAATTGAATGAACCTCAGCATTTCTGTATCTTTAAGTTTTTGGACATAGGTTTCATTTTCCGGCTCTAAAATTGAAATTAGTGCTCAAATCTATTTGATTTTATATAATCCACTCCAAATAAACGGGCAATTGAACGAAAAACCTCGCCTTGATCAGACATTCGGTTGTCGAAATCATCTCAGTTGATTTTCATGATTGATTGATTGATTTTCGCAGATTGAGACAATATTATGTAATAACAATTTGAGCTACAAGTCAATCTTTCCAATAAAGTCTACGCTATAAGCGTTACATAGGGATCCTACTGCATAGGAAATGAGAGTAGTTAGCTTATTGTATTTATATTACCTTATATATGTAGCTAATTTACATATATTATTCCTCTTTCGCTTCAGACACTAATCTTCCCATCAAAATCCTCTTCTCAATAACTAAAAAAAGTCAATCAAATATTTCTATAGAGAAAACTTTAATGAGACATACAGAAGTTTTTTATTACTTTGTGAACCTAGCTGTTGTTATTTATTCTAACTAGTTTTACAAGTAATAGTAGTTTTATGACTTCAGCCTAGAACGTTACTATAATAGTAATCCAAAAAGTATTTGTAAGTAATAAAATTAACACATGTATTTCTTTATTCCTTCTGAAATTATGTTTGTAATGAGATTGGACACAAAATAGTTTTTTATTATTTAAATCTAAAAAGATTTTTAGATGACTAAATTAAAGAAGGTCATATTAAAAAAAAGAAAAATGCACAATATATTTATGAAATGTTATAATTTCTTTTCAAATTAAAACATCCATTGTGCTTAATATTTCATTTAATACCTTTTTTAATATAACTCACAACTGTCTATGACATTCCATAAACAAAGTAAGTAGCTAAAACTATGCAATGTATACAAATGATTACCAAAGATTTGTTATTTCTTAAATTAATTTATACATAGCAAATATGACAAGAATTTGGTACCTATTTATAACTTCTTTAATTGATAAAGAAGTTTTGATGTAACTTTTGATACAGCTAGATTCGGATATAGAAAATAAAGACAATAAAAATATGTAAAAAAGCACTTTTAATTTATAGAAGTGACATTCACATTTGATCATTCAGTATATTTATATTTAATTCAATTGTTCTGTCTATATGTATCAAACACTATAATATGATTTCATGTTTAAAGCTCCTTGTTAGATGTTTGTGTGGTAGTACTATTGAATTAAGAAGAATCATCTCAGCCGGCACCACTACACCTGCTCCTGTTGGAGAAAATTATATAATATATACATGTACATGAAAAGAGAATTAAAATCGTCTCTCGGTCTCTGAGACCATTACTAAGAAAACATCGGTCTATTAAACCAACTTTAAAAATATAAAAATATAGTTTTATTCAATCATATCATATATACAGGTTGACTGGTGAATTACTATCGATACTTGAGGACGTGATATTTGACGATCATATATGACAAAATAAAAATTAATATAACATAAATATTAATAAACTTCTAAGTAAAGTTAACCAAAAGTTATGTAATTAACACCTTACAGATAAGGTATACACACACACACACACTCGTTCGCGGCGGCTTGGTGTTGTATCAGCACGCCGCCGCACGCGTCCACACTAGGAACACTTGGAACGTGTCCACGCTTTATTTATTTATACGGAAATTTGGTCAAAAATTAAGTACCTATTTTTTTTACATAATTCGAATGAGAATCATGTACCGAGTATTCTCCTTAAATATTGATAGTAATTCACCAGTCACCCTGTATAATACTCACCAAGTATAGTTATAGATGGGTTTAGTCTCCCATCACTATTAAATAACGGTGTATTATCCATTTTGGCAAACGGTTTGTTAGGGTCAGGGTCTGATGGAGTTCCTTCAACTCTTGACCATTCACCCACTGACGCCTCTTGACCGACTGAAAAATAAATGGTTCTATCATAAAAGTAATACAATTTCATATTAACAATAGGTAATAATACTTAATACATATATTACATCACTAGAGAATACAGATTATCTTTATAATTTTTTTTTAGACTTAATACACTATCATGTTTGATATAAAAGAATTTGAATTAACGAAATATTAGCATAAGGTCCATATTTGATCAACAAATCTTTATAGCTAGTTAGATCTTGTGACGTTTATTATTTGACATTACTAAAAGATCATATATTGAAAACTATGACGTCATTAGTTTTATATAGTCAAGTGACTTTTTTTTTCGTTTTTGTTATCAATAAACTTTAATTTGCATTGTGGTGACAATTTATAATAATAATAATAATCATAATTTATTTTTATCTCAGACATAGTCCATATTTAAATATTAGTAATACATGTCAACCTTATAACTAATGTTAGTAAAAGCAAATGATAATAATAATAATAATAATAATAAAAACAAACAAAACAAAACAGAGACAAACACAAAAGACAAAAATCGCTATTTTTAGGCAGCGTGTAGCCGTACCCAGTGGCGCAGTATTTCAGAGTCCCAGCGGCCAGCCAGTGCACACAGAATGCTGTTCGAACTGGATCGCAACCTCTGAAGCGCAGATGCACTCCTCTTGCGAATAATAGCATAAAAGCTATCAACACGCCTCTCAGCAAACATTTCGGAGGCGCTACAGTAGCGCGGCAATCCGAACAGCACTCTGAATGCATTGTTGTACTGAACTCGTTTTAATTTATATAAGAAATTAGTGCAGTAACAACAGTTAAATAAGCTTATAATTAGCTTAAAATTTTGTTTAAATATTGATTTCTATATATTAATCAAAATTTCAGTCTTTGAACTATGGTTAAGGATTTTTTTGTCATACCAAATTGGGTTTGAAGCATTGAACACCCAACAACTCATTTAATTATTTGATTAAGAATAAGATTTTTTTTGCCTTCTTTTTATGTAATTAAATAAATTAGATTACACAATACTTTAAACATAATCAATTATTATAAAGTAGTTGTCTCAAAGTTATAATAGATGGCGCTGTATTTAAATAATATCTTATTTATACTCTATCTTTAATTGTCTCTCAAAGGCAATGTCTCTTTAAGAGCAAAGATATTTATGCCATTTGTACGATTGATTAATACAGTAGAATAAGGTGTTTTATTATATACGCGATAATTTATTTATTTTTAGATACATCTTATATAAAATACACCATCTTTTACTATGTTGAGTTAACTACATACTTTACTGTTCTTTATTAAACATGCATCATGTACATATTATACAAATTGTTATAGATATATATGTATATATATATATTAGTATAAAAGTAAACAAATTGTAGAACACTCACCAACAGTATACATTACAAGCGCGTGTTCGTGTACAGTCGCGTTGTTAAGAACAATGGACTCTTTTATTCGTACTCCCGCCTCTATTTTGACACCCGCACCAATAGACACGTTTGGTCCTATCTGTGAAATTAATAACGAAATAATCTTATATTATCTGTGTATTTTTATCATATTAATAATAGTTTTGATTATTTGTCTCATTTAATTTTTCAGAGTTTTTGGGTCAAAAAATTTTATCTTCTCATCATTGTAGCAACATATACATATTACTAATTCCGAAATTAACGCGTACAAAGTCACGGTCCAAAACTAGTATTGTATAAAAGGTTATATACTCACAACAGCACTGCTATGTACTGTAGCTGTGGGATGTATGTATACATCTGGTAGTATGTGACAAGCGGTTGTAGGTGTTGATGGATGGAGTTCAAGGTAATGTCTGTTAGCGTAGATCGCTGAACCAGCCGTCTTGACCTGCGACCACCAGTTGGTCACCTGGAAAATAATTTATTTCATACATTATGACCAGTTTAACGGTTCTTTATATATGGTAAATACGAAATAGAAAAAAGCAATTGGATAGTACGTTGTATTGGCGGCCTTTTTCAATCTTATTACTAATATGATTTTTTTTATTTAATCATTTCTAACATCGCTTTCATTAATATAATTTTGTGACTTTTTTAAGCAGCCCTAGTAGGTTCTTTTCAAACTTCGTTAGGTATATAGAGGAGCTTGGACAGTGGAGGTGAGCGTTTCACACGCGTTAGTTAAGGGGTCCCTTAAACCTACACTTGGGTCGCAACTCCCAGTCACTGTTGAAGCTCCTCTCACTACAACGATGGACCCGACACACGCACGAATACATTGAATGCTGAAAGGCTACGTCTCTGTGTTTATTTTTATATGTTTTTGTAATACATCTTTTTGATCAAATAATATGCTCTATCTATATCCACACTAAAATCATCTAGTATTGACAGATATATTTACATACTTTATTTTCACTTCAAAATATGGAAAGAATACATGTCCAAACAGAAAATATATTGCTATTTGCTATAAAATAAGTATTTTTAAGTTCAAGGGTCAAATTAGTTTTTGATTTTTTAAGAACTCAAATTATATCACCAAAGCTAATGAAGATTTTAATTTTTTATGAAAAATATCATTTAGGACAGTCTCATGTCTATTTTATTTCATTTATACATATATATATTAAATACCTGTAGAGCGTACACTTTATTAGTTCCTGCTAACGGCGCTAACACATCTTGTTCCCACGACATATAACCTGGGTGTGCACCGTTTTGACCATTACCACTGGAATTTAATTTTATTAGTATAAAAAATGTGTTGTGTTTATTAAGTTTGTAAGAAAATCTGATTGAGGTAAATACATTTTTAGTATTATGGAATTGTCAACTAAGTAAGGCAACCTGTCTATTGATCATAGAGATCTAAGAATATAATTCTATAAAATAGAGAACTTTTTTGCTGTCAACTTTATTGGAATTTACATTTAATTTTAATGTTTAAAGCTGTCCAAACTTAAGGTGCTAATCAATTTTGATCCAATTGTTAATAACAAATCCTTTTAATTTTGCCCTCAATTATTTCTTACCTATAAAATCCCTCCTGTTTCTTTTGAAATGCTTCGGCCATGGTGTGGAAAATTTGCAACGAACACACATACACACCACAATTGATCAATGTAGATATATAACTATTTGGTTTTTCTACATAATGTGTGACTGAATTACTGGTTGGCTCTCGAACCATACAACCATAGTGAACAGATTGTTGTCGAGTAGCTTCAGTGCCCATAATTGTTATCTAAAAAATATTACAATTGTATATAAGCTAGTCCCAACTCCCATATATCTTTTAATGAAGAAGAAGACATTCTCTACGATATAAAACATAAGATAAAATTGAGGATATGGTTTTGTTTCTATAATGATTTTGACAAAATTTAAAATACATGCAGATTGGTAGAATAGCTAATAAATGAATATAAAAGGCGTTTTAATCTTATTGTATGTTGAATTAACTCAAAACAAATGTAGATATCTTTATAATTTGTTCTATCAGTGTGATATTAATTATAAATGTGTATATATTGTTATAAGTCAATTCATACCAATGCTTGTGGTGTTTTTTCATAGAAGGTCCACAGTTCTTTGAGAGGGAAGTCGGCACACACATCACCATTCAATAGAAAGAATGCCGTCGGATTGCCGGCACGGATTTGATCTCTGAAGTGGTACAAACCACCACCAGTGCCAAGTGGAGTGAATTCTTGAAGATATCTACAAGATTATATCTAGTTATATCTATATCTACAACTACAAACATATCTACTCAGTAACATAGATATATGTTCTTGTTTGAAAAACGCATCTTAATTGAAATAGGTATAGTGTATACCAAAAAATTTTAATTATTATTATGTTTATGTGTCTATACATTTTAATATAATTTTAAATTATTGAATGTTTTAAAATGATAATTAACTTTTTATTGAAATAGTTCAAGTGTTCTTACTTAAAATATAATTATCTCAATGAAAGGAAACTCTAAAATGTAATAAAAGAGGTATCTTAAATCAAATATTAAGGAAATACTCATTGGAAATAGATGTAGTAAATTTGCTTTGTTGTTTGTTTGTTTGTATAAAAAATGTTTTATCTTTCTCTTCTAATTGGCAATTTCCCAGCTTTAGCCAGGGTCTGCCTTACATGTTGTGAATAGTTTTTGGCTAATTGTGTTTACGACCGGCCGCCTGCCTGACATCAACCCTCTTTGGAAATCAGCATCAATCAGTGATGTCTAAATACTCTTGCTCCATGTTTTATATAATTCATGAACTCAACACTATCAAAATATCACTGTATAATATAAATTATTTACCTTATAATAATTTTGTATTCTTTCTGCATGTCACTCACAAATTGAGCCATAGTAGTTGTGGTATATGATCCTATTATGAGAATTTCTTTGCATTCTTCAAGCTTTACACAGGCGGCAATATGATGCTGAATCAATGGAAGACCGGCTATAGGGAATAAAGGTTTTGGAGTGTCTAAAGATAGAGGACGAAATCTTGTACCTGAAAAGTATAATTGAGAGTTAGACAAAAATCATATGGTTTATTCTTTGTTTGTAATTTCAATTGATATGCATATATCTTCATTTACATTAATTGTATAATATGATATATATATGATGCTGGATAAACATTTAGTTACTATAAGTATATAGGTAATGTTTAAATTTCAGTAATCTCTAAATATAAAACGTATTTAAAACTTAACACGTAATTATTTGCATTTTCTTTTAAATATTATTCTAATGACTAATAATAGTATCTACAGTGAGATCTATAGATTATTTTATAGTTAATAAACAATACTATTTGTAGATAACAAATACCGGGGAGGACGTCGGTGCAATAAATTCAATACGAATTACCTTTTTGTGGTCCACCTATAAGAATCACAGCCTTCAACATTTTGAATATTTACTTATTACTTTCAGGCTAATTACTATAATAAAATCTGTTTCTTATATATTAATATACACTGTAAATAGACTGCTGTTAAATCCTAAAGTTTATCAACTACTGGCTGATAACAGTCAAACATGTTATGTGGCATTTGTTTTGGCATTAGTCAATTGTCAGTTTCTTGCAAAGTTCCGATGCATTTCTGGAGATAGTTATGAATTTTTCTTTCGGTGATTCTTTTCACTATTCTCAATTCTAAAAATTATTATATAAAAATTATTATTGATGATAAAATAAATTTAGATATCAATTCCATATTTAAAATTATGTTTACCATAATGAGAAAAATAAAATTAACGAATCTTTTGAAAAAATGTAATGTATTTGTTTGTGAAATTTATGTGTTTTAAAAGAATTAAATAGCAACTGCTTTTAATCTACATAAGATGTAGAAGGATATTATTCGATGGCGATGTTATCGCATTGATGACACCAATTTACGTAGGATCCTAAAAATTTTACCTTAAGTAATTTACTCCAAAATAAAAAAGGTCATGGAAGAAGTACCGCTTTTACATAACCAGTTTTTTGATTTTGTTAATGAGTTTTATATATAAATAGTTTAGCATTAAATATAATAAGACATAAAGATGAAAAAAGAAGACAATATGAGAATCAGAAAAAAAACATATTTTTTAAATGTGCTTCATTTGTTCAACGTTTATAATCTGGGATAAAAACATTGTCTGAAAAATTAAAAAGACAATAATCAAGAAAGGATGTGATGTCCTGAATTGAAATAGATGACAAAATAAAGCCATAGCTCTTATATCGTTTTTCCGTCATTTGCACTCTATAAAACTACAAGAAAATATATATATATATATATATAGAAACTTCATATATATACATACATAGTAGTTGTTACTTACTGACACTAAATTTCTGGTAGCAAGCTGCTATTAAAATTCAGTATGATTTTACATATAGGAATTCATTTAGTTTAAGGATAAGGGAATAGATGAATAGATAATGCTTTATTAATACTTCATACAAGTTTCAGATGTGAGATGGGAATTATTTTGGATTAAATGTACCTATCCTGATTTACATGGGTTGAATATTGTATAAGTTAAATTACATAATATATGTTATATATAAAACTGAAGCAAAATCCCTCGTGTGCTATACGCTTCCAGAGAATTATCTGACTATTTTACACTCTATAATTAAAAAGAAAGGTGTTTATATACTACAGAAAAAATATTTTTTACATAAGATATAAATTTGTCATTAATTAAATGGAAGTGCATTTCAAGTTGACGACAAAGTTATATGAGATTTAGAAAACTTCAAAAAACTTTTACGTCTAATTCTTATCACTTGACAGTTAAAGATTTGTTTTTGACAGGATTAATAATTAATTCAATTTCATGCTTGAGATTATACTGAAATACTTTTTGATATGTTTTTTACTAATATTTTGAATATATTAATAAGATTTCGTGTAAGTCCAAACATCGTAACGGATTAATCACTTTTATTCATTATTTGTGGTTGTGAATTCATTAACTTTACAAAAATTTTGTTAATATATTTTATTATGCTATCTGTAACCAAGTTATAGATAATAAGAAAATGCAGCTACATTAAAGTTCATAGTTATTTGTTTGAAAAGTTTACAATTCTTTTTATTATAAACAAAAACACATATTATTCAAACATGATGCACAATCTAGTTTTTTTATAAATACTTATAACAATAGCTAGATTATTGTGTGTGCTGATACGTGTTACATTAATATTGAAAAAAATATTTAGACCTAGTTGTAACGGAACGTGGATTAGAAATTAATTGATGGACGAGGGAAACCATTTCAAATGTTACCTATCTCAAAAAGCTTTTACTAGACTTTTGTGTTTATTCAAACTTATACATATACAAATAAATTTGTACAGGCTAGTTTTAATGCAAATAGAGGATTTATATTATTTGAATATGACGTTTATTTATATACAGGCATTCTTTATCTACCTGGCAATTTCCCAGTTTTAGCCAGGGTTGTGAATAGTTTTGGCTAATTGTTTTTACGACCGTCCGCCTGCCTGACATCAACTCTCTTTGGGAATGCATTAATCAGTGATTTCTAAATAGTCTTAGAAAGTACATATGACTTGAAAAAATCACATTGGTACGTGCCCGGGCCAGGATCGAACCCGCGCCCTCATACATAAGAGGCGGGCCTTTTAACCACTAGGCCACCACTGACCAACTGACACGCATACCTATATTGTGTAAATAAATTTTAAAATAGTTTCCCTTTCCCTTTTCTTAGCTTTTTCTACCCATACCCTTTTCCTTTACCCTCGTCCCTAATCAAGAGTGGCAACACATCTGCAAAAACTATGTTGCGGATGGCCATGGACGACGGTACTACCTTCATCAGGTAGGCCGTCTGCTCGGTTGCCCCCTTTGGCATAAAATAATAAGTTTTCAGCGTGCCCGTTTCTTTTATTTCAGCTTAAATAATTGGTACTCCTTCATCTTCTTCTTCTTCCTGGCAATTTCCCAGCTTTAGCCAGGGTCTGCCTAAAAAATAACTCTTCCGCAGAACATCTTATAAATAGTTTCGGCTGTGTTTTTTAGAACCGGCCGTCTGAAATCAACCCACTTTGGGAATGTTCTTATTGAGCTATTTCAGTTTGAGCATTAATCACCACGCTTTCTCAAGACGGGTTGGTGATTTCAAACTTATAATTGTGAAATTATAAGTCCAGGTTTCATCACCATGTTTTCCTTCACCGTCTTTCAGTCGTATCTAAATACTCGTAGAAAGTACATATGACTCGGAAAAATCACATTGGTACTTGCCAGGATCAAACCCGCGCCCTCGGTAACGAGAGGCAGGCCTAACCACAATGCCACCACTGACTTATAATTGGTACTCCTTCATATTTCAGTTTAACTAGTAGAATTTAATTGTGAAATAACAACCAAAGCATATCACTTAACAATTTCTATATTCAATACATAAAATATAGTTACAGTCCAAAACTTACGAAGAAAACCATTGAATATTTTGCTATCTACAAAAGTTGAACCAGAATAAATTCCTAAATAAATTATATATAATACATATATTATATGTACATTTTTTAATATATACTACTAATAAATATTTTAATTGAATATAAGATGACAATTGGGTTATGAAGAGTTGAAACAACGAAGCAATAATTGCGCTCTATTGTGATGTATGGAGCACGATATTCATAGTCATTAACAGCTTTTCACCTGAGACACACAGGGCTGTAAATGTAAACATAATATTAAAATGTATATTTAGTTTACAAATCTACAAAATTTTACATTTAATATACATATATGAAGAAACAGAATTAGCATCTTGAAATATGTGTATAAAAAAACGGGATTTAAAAATGGTTTTAACTTTTATTTTTAATTTAAAAGCGTTTGTTGTACCTATATTAACGATAATATGGTCTTAACTTTATGTAATAATAACATTATAAGATTTCAAGTTATCAAAAACAGTCAAATAATAAGATCTAAGACATTCGCGGGGATTCATCTTAAGTATCTAGCTTTCAAATAATAAAATACGCGTAGTAATCCGAATAATGTTAGTTTCATTTAAAAACAGTCCAATAATTTCTATTATACTAGCTAGCAGACGTAAATCCCTACTAATATTATAAATGCCAAAGAAACTCTGTCTGTCTGTCTGTTACTCTTTCACGCCTAAACCACTGAACTGATTTTAATGAAATTTGGTACAGAGATAGAGTTGACTTTGAGAAAGAACATAGAATAGTTTTATCCCAGATTTTTTAAAGGTTCTCTTAGAAACGCGATATAACCGAACTCCAGGTGGGCGAAGCCGCGGGCGGAAAGCTAATCCTTAATAAAGTTATTACCTACTGTTTAAAATATTAATAAATTATAATCCAAGAGGCAGCCCTACATGAATACGTCGTATGCAATTTCACACATTGTCATGAGTTAACATTGTTCGCTATTTCAAAATAGGAAACTAATAATAAGAAAAGTTATGAACCGTGTTTGAAGCTTTGATTTATAAGGAAATATATTAATTACATTATCCCATTTAATTGCATTATTTTATTAATCGCAATTGTATAACAATTAAAACAAATTACAAAATATATTTGAATAACATGTATAGTAAAACCTTTCAACACCCTATAGATCAATGACTTGAAACGTGGGATTTGGCTTTTAAATATATTATTTACTAAATATATTAGAAGCGTAGACTACAGTAAATAGTAAGCATTTTGATCCAAAACTATTACTAGATCAAATAGAAAAACATTACCTCCATCGGTACAGGGAATATTATATTATGCGATCACGATATTTAATAATTATTTCAATACAACATTATTTTAGCATCAAAGTAGACTGTTACGTAAAAATTATAATTAAGCTACTAACTATGAAATATATTTCATAACTTTGTTGTATTTCTACTATATAAATTGGAAAAATACAAATGGTCAAACAACAAAAGAACTGGTTACTAAGAATTGACCATGCAAAGAGGAGGAAACATGGAAATAGTTGTGGTTGACTAAAATAATTTTTAGTCAACCACAATAAAACTAAATGTCTAAATTAAGAAGACTTAAGGTAGAGACTAACTATGGTCAGTTACTACGGCTCGAACGTGGCCTGGGTTGACCGGAAAAGTGTCACTCTCTTACAGAAGATCGACGTGAAGTATTCTTATATGGCTGCGTTTCGTCCGATGGGAAAGAGAGTCGGTTTCCATTTCCCTTTTCTCACCCTTTCCCTTTTCTTAGCTTTTCCTTTTCCTTTACCACAACCAAGGTCGGTAAAATATCCGCAATATTCCGTATGGTGCAGATGTCCATGGGCGACGGTGACTACCTTCCATCCAATAGGGTCTCTACTCTTTTGTCACATTTGCTATAAAAAAAATATATAAAAATATAATCTGACTCTCAAAATAATAGTTATATATAATATCGTCTCATACTCAGAGACGAGTGGGGATTGTCATGTGTTTACATGAGTTACAGATAATGGATTTATAGACTTAATTTGTACGATGGACGACCCATTAGACATAGGATACATTTATTCCCCTACAGTAAATACAAGGCAGCCAAGTTGGTGCCTTCGTTGTCGTGAACGTCAAATGTATCAAATTATATTGTTGTTCATATACTGAAGTTTGAGTACTGATATTAGAGTAACGCTATTTTCACATTACACGATTTCGCTCGTGCGGGAAAAAATTGCCCGATTTTTAATCGTGGTTTTGCTACTTTCACATTGAACGATAAAAATCGTACATTTTTGTCAGTTCATTGGAACATTTGGTCTGGTCTGGATGAAAACTATGGATCGCGAACAAGTTATTGCGTTATGGATACTGTATCGGCGTCGGAAAAGACAAAGGTGCAATCGCCTTCACTGGATTCACCCAATTAATCAGAGACGAGAGGAAGTCGGGATGTTCCACACATTATTTGAAGATCTTAGAAACGATGGCCAAAAGTTTTTCAACTACTTTCGTATGTCAGTTCGCTCCTTTGATGAGTTACATGGGAAACTGAAGAGTGTCTACAATTCCCGTACGACTAAAGACCGTCTAGTGTGAAAGCGTGCATTTGGTCACATAGGCCACTAGGCTAGAGGGCGATACGGTAGCCGTGCGGTTCTAGTGGCACTGGACGGCTGCAACACGATTACAAAACGTGCCCGTGTTCAAATCGTGCAATGTGAAAGGTCTCGTACTCTTCAATAGTCGATCAAGAAAAATTGCCCGGGCGATTTTTTCCCGCACGAGCGAAATCGTGTAATGTGAAAATAGCGTAAATAAATCTGATAATTCATAATAAAGAATGTTGAAGAAATACTTTCGGGTCTCGATTCGGATCTTCTGACGCCTAACGTATTAAGAACGGACAAATATACATACCTATATCTTTTTATTCCATTATAGATTTTTTTTGTTTACTACTGTAGAATTTGTAAATAATATTATATATTTTTTTTTACTTACAAAGCATTAGGCTTCCTATCGCGTTTCTAAATTTTATGGTTGATTTAGTGTAGGAAATTTATATAAAATACCAGGTATTTAATAGTAATTATGAGTACTTTTTTGGATTGTTAATTCGACAAACACTAGTTTATCATAATGATGAGCATGTGTCGGATACAAAATGTGTTCTGTTACTGCAAGCTCTGACGATATGTAAAATACAACGTCACTTCGTCTTAAAGCCTCTAAAGGTTTCTTGTTATAAATTCTATATCTTTGTGCAAGTTGAATAGAAAAAAACATACATTCAATTGTAATACATACTGGAAAACCTTATATGTTCGACCTTATGAGATTGGTATAAGTATTCGTGCACGTGCTGTATAAAATAATGAATTGATAAGTTATCTTAATTTACTCATGATTCTTTATATAATAGTTTTTGTTGCTAGTATTTACAAGTGCCTTCGGACAAAAAAAAAACATTATTCCTGAAGACTCGTTATAGTTTTAGACCTCGCGACGCAGTTTTTGTGAGCTATAGGCCTATCTATTGATTGAATAGGAGGTCTCTCTCAAGATGACTCGGTTTTCTGAGGTTTTTGCTGATTCATGAATACGTCATCAATAAGAGGGGAGTCAGTACATAGAACCAATGTCTGGAAACTCCTGAACAGAATAACTCATTATTATAATGTTCTTGGATTACAAAACACGAACATTTGTTTACAGATGACCTTATTTCAGAAAAACTTTGAAATTGTTAATTTGTTTTGTAATTTCGTATAGTTAAAATAAATTGACCTATCTAGAGAAATTATCTTATACGTAATGCATGCTATGAAATATTAACGGAACGTCGCTTCTCTTGTATATGTTTATTATAATAAACGTCGCCATACTAAAATAGTGTATGCTGTTAGTTCAGTTAGAAAATTACTTTTCACAAACTATATGAGGTATAGAAATAAAATAAATACAAATAAAATTATACATTACTATAATATCTGGGTGATATTGCGTTATTTAGAAAAGAGCAAATTTATACGGCTTAAGAATTATATTTAGTGATGAAGGTTCAAGGTACTCGTACCTAGTGGTTTCATTGAAGCAGCAAAGAACAGAGGCAGTAATGTATAATGATATTGGCAATCGTTTCCAGCAAGTTCTTCATATGGAAGTGTTCGTGATGCCTAGGAGACAATGCATTTTTTAAATGTGTCCTGACCTATCAAGACACCTGTATCTGTTCTTATTTCTTACCTAAGTTAGCGATAGTTGTTCCAAAACTAGTTTTGGAATAACGCTTTTAAGAAGGCAGGAGAGTGTAGGGATTATTGAAAGGAAATAATAACATTGGTTTCAGGTTAATAGCCATCACTGAAAAATGTATTTTATACATCGTATCTACCTCATCAAATTTTATGAAATTGTTATGAATCTAAAAATATCTCAATTGTTAATTAAATCAGTTTTCCAAAAAGGAAATACAACAGATCTGTTCACAATATTCATCCAGAATTAATTACGAAATTCAATCTGCAAACTGACAAATATGTCCAATTAAATGAAAATAATGTTATGGGATTACTACTAGTCATTTTATTATTTTTAAACCTACATACTCCCGACTTTTTGATTATTTTGCAGCAACCGTGATCACGGGCAGACGCAATGAGAATGAGAATCACATTCTACAAGTATGTAGTTTTAAAAATAATAAATATGAATGATATTTTGATCTTATGTACCGATAATATAAAATAAATTTTGTTACCTCACTCTAATTATAATCCACTTAATATTTAATTTACAATTTCATTATACTTTCAAATGAAATTATTAATGAACAGAAGGAAAACGAGAACAATATTTATGACTTTATTATTAAAATATATAAACTCTAAAACACAAAAATGAAAAACTATTGTACTGTAAAGGGAATTTATGTAACACTTTTAATACTTTTAAAAACTACCATAGAGCTTTGTAAACTATATTGTTAAGCTGTCCATGTCACTGCACACTCTTTTTAACTTTAATCTATTTGACTTTTACAGAGATATAATAAATTTAGATAAAATTATTCAATACATATTTCTTTATATAATCAGAATGCAATTAATAATTAACAATAATCAGTACTGAATCGAATGAGTTGAGTCTATACTCAGGCTCATTTAATTCTTTTATCAGATTTATACGCATTTAAGATGTAATATTTTTTGAAAATAAAATCCTCACAAAGATTACTGAAATTGTTATTTTATAAAATCTTAATAAATTGTTTATACAAAGGCATTGATTCCTTTTGTTTTAGGAACATACGAATAAGAGAAAACATTATTGTGGATTTCTAAAACAAGAAATATTGTAAGATTTTTATTTTAAACAATGTAAAATAAACGTCTCAACAAGGAAAATGAATTAGAATAAGTAAATTAAGTTAAAGATAAATAAGAAATGTAGTAATAAATGTTTGTAAAAGTTCTCTGTGATGATAACAAAGGAATTATAATTGCAACAAAGATTTATAAAGCACTCGTTTTAAACCTCTTTAAAGTAATTTATGAATTGAAACACCATTCTAACACTAACTGTTCTAACACTCTTAGCAACCTTAAACAGAACAACATGTTTTTTCTTTGTTTATGATAAATCTGAGATTTAATTTTCTTCGTTTCTTTGTTATGTTTAATTGAATCCTGTCGAGTTTTCGATTACGTTTCCCGTTTATATTTTATTTGTTCTCTCCATTAACACGGACACTGATAATGAGTTCGGTGTTTCATTTCATTTGACTGTTAATTATATAACAAGTTGCTTGATAAACTTTAAGCAATTAGAATAACCAATAATGTTTAAAAAATACCAAGGCCTTTCAAATTTAGGTAAAATGTAGTTATTATTCTTTAAAGTTAATTTTTGTTAAGTCCAACGAAACAAGATACTTTTTGTAAATATATCTACTATTACATAATAAAACATAAAAATGTAAACATAGTTAATTATCATAAAAAAAGATATAGAAATGTAACGTATTATGACAATCATTTGAAAATTTACATATTAATTATTATATGTCAACAAGTGAATAGAAATTCTGATTTATTATTTAATATTTTATTGTTATAAACATTTTGTCGTATGTCCGTCTTGTAAATCAGCTTTAATTTTTAGTTTTTACAATCTTCTGTTGCTTATATATTAAATTACTTCATATAATCTATATATGTATAATTAATCATTACGTTAATGTTCACTGGGTTACCAGTATTTGCTGAATAAATATAATAATGTTATCTTTATAAAAATTTTAAAGACTTGATCATTATTTTAGTATAAAAGGTAATCTTCTTTTCAGTGTTTCTATATTGCCCTACGTAATATTTATCCATACATTACTTGGTTACGTAGTTAGGTAAAAAATCTTATATACTCAAAAGTTCTCCTTTTTTGTAAATGAATTAAATTTTCTTCATCCTCATATTTCAGAGATTATAAATAAGAGAAATCGACAGTATTCTGTGTCGTTCCTCTAGGTAGCCTGACATGCATACATTACGTGAATTCTCATAACACGTAGCCATTGTAAGTATGGCTGGTTCCTAGAGACCGTGAGTAATCTACCTAAGATTGTTTAAATACAATTTTTCAAACTCCAAAGTATCTTTTAATGTCAATAATTTCTATATTTCAGTTATTGTCCAGCAGCAAAGGGAGTTGCTGTATGATGATGATGGATGGATGGATGGATGGATGGATAGATGGTTTATAATTTCTATTTTTCAATAGAATATGATCATTTGTAGAATATTTTTGATTGTGGTAACGGTTTTATTCCGAGCTCTGTCTGTTGTTGTTTGAACAGCTAGCAAGTACCACCTTGTAAGTACAGTCTATTATCTGGTGGTCGGTGAAGTCCCGTGCATTTCACCATCACGTGTGTCGTGTTGAACCTGCACCTCGTGTCCTCGTGCCCATCACGCACCTCGTGTCTCTGGATTGAAACTTAAATCCAATCACGTGTAATATATCATGTCTATAAATCCTATGGTACTGTATATATTATTTTCTGTAAAAACCGGTGAATGATTTAATTTTCATAATTAACTTTGAATATTTAAGTTAATACGTCTCTAGTGTCCTTCAGCTGATAACGAAGATCCATTGTCGCTGGTATATCGTTGTTATAAGGACTTTGTTATTTAAATACTAATGTACCCAGCTTCTTGGTCTGAATTGTACCTTAACATGACAAGACAAGGTCTATGGGGTCTACTTAAGTACTTGTGTACTTGTTATATGAAAGAAAATGGCGCATTAAAAATATCGGTACATAATAGTTAAGGAAAATTTCATATTACAGGGGATAAGCATAGCTTTAAATAAGTCTAAGGTGTAGGTTCAAGGGTCCCTATATAACGTGCTTTAAACGCTCATGTCACCACTAATTAAATTTGAAATTTAGCTACTAGGTCTGCCTTCGAAGTACTTTAAGTAGAATGAATAAATATTAGTTCTGGACAATTTCTTGAGTTCAATCATAATTATTTTGAACGTTGGAAGCAGATAATTTATTGAACGTTTGAAGTGCTTTCATAATTTAGGAAAACTATTATTTTTTTACGTGAAAGGTGGCAAACGAGCAGACGGCCTTCCTGATGGGAATGTCAGGTAAAGGTGGGAATAGGGTAAGGGCAACCGGCTCTCTCACTCATCAGACGAAAGGCAGCCATTAGAGGCTACTTCATGCCGATCTTCTGTGAGAGGGTAGGACTACCCCGGTCGAGCTAGCCCATGTTCAAGCTGTAGTTACTTGACCACAGGTAGGATCTACCACCTCAAAAAAATTTAATTAAAACCTATTAAAACATTGTTGAAATATTTTAAATTTAAACTACGTATGTATGTTCAAAATGATTAGTGAGATTGTCCTCACAATGCAAATTGGACATAAAATTTGGACTTTGTATAAAATAAATTCTATATTATTTGTGAATATAATATATTAGGATGTCAATAATAATACGCTAATATTAATGTTGGGCCTGAATTAATGTACACTTGTTATTATTTCTTTAAACCTTTAAAACGACATACCTACAGTTGTATTGCTAGTATAGAATACTTAAATTATTTGCTCGTCTTAAGCATCCATATTTACATTGTCATCTCGGTCGATTGCTTCTCAAAGCGATCCTTATAAACATATCCAATGTGGACACGCGCAGTTAATGAAATAACAAATGAAATAAGGAGTAATCACTCGTTATACAGTGCAAAAGCCATGATTAGTTTCATTTCTGAAGGATAAGAATATAACTGAAAATTTTTCTTATGTTCAAAATACCCCTTACCCATTAATTGGTATTAAAAAAAGCTTGACATGATTTTGGAAAAGAGATGACAGTCTTACATAAATTATTGCATATTAACCATACGTAACTGTTCCTAATTTCTTTGCAATGGAACGGGCTTTCAAATAAAAAAATACCACATAAAAATCGTTTTATCCGTTTGAGATATATGATGCTACAAACACACATACGCCTATTGACAAGAACGGGACCATTTATATTGAATAAATTTAAAATATATTTACATTCCTCTCAAATATATGCCACGATAAACCTTAAGTTTGAGAGGCTTTTAGTTAAATAATTTGAAATATCATACTTGTATTCATTATATTATATTTGTTCATTAAATAGTTAATTATATCTTTTAAGAACTGAAAACAATAAGATTCGTCTTAGTTAGAATAATATTATTATAAAAAAACATTAAAGAATGATTTATTTTAAACAGAAAGGAGAAAATAAGTAGGTTAAAGATTTATGACCCTATCTCACATGTAGTTCTATAAACAATGACTTGTAGGGTCATAAAGGACTATTTATAAAAAAGACTTTACGTCCCCTGCATCTCGAACGAGAAGGTTATCGATAAAAGATTTTCAGTTTATAAAACATAGAATAATAAAAATAGCAACTGGGTTTTATTCTTGTTGGTAGCTCGTAAATTTAATTTATTATGTCTTGTTTTCTTTTAAGACGTAAAACAATATACTATTCAAAAATCTAAGAGTTGATTTGTTAAAAATAATAGACTGATAAATTCAGTGGTCAAGAACACAAAATTGTAACAAATAGTTCATTCCATAAAAACCGAAAGATACATTTAACGTTTATTTAGGTACTGTTTATTCAAGAAGAAGTAGTCGTCATATTTATTTTTTACATAAAACTCTTTTAAATTACACATGAGATGTAATCTTAACGTTTACGACATTTAATATTTAATAAGCAACTTGAAACACATTACCGTAATAACAATTTGATCTGAGTGGAAAGTAAAAGAAACTTATATATACATATATGCATATATATATATATATATATATATATATATATATCCTTAAATATAATATATCTATCACCCAGCAATAATTCCAGCTTCATAGTCTTTACTTTTTCTATCTTAAATAATTATCAACGTTACTAACTACTAACTAATCCGTTTCATAAACATTTATAGTACAATAATGTGGTGTTCATTAACATATTAAATTAAAAAATGATGCTTAGGCATATTACTTACCATCTTCTGGCTTTAGAAGCGATAACAATTCTCTTAGTATAATAAATATTTTGTGCTTTTTCTAAAAAAATATTAAAAATTGTCTGCCGATCGATAAAATATGTTTGTCTATGATAAAATAATCATATCTTATTAAGCATGTATAACCTCTTTAGATTTCGTGATTACATTCAAATTACACTTAACTTTTACCGAACTTTAACAAAGTCCATTGACTGCAATAAGAGCACACATTTAGATATGTTGCAAAGAAAAGAAACAAGAGCCAAATCAAGGAGGATAGGATGAGATAAGGTGAGATTATCACCCACGCATTAAACCTTTGTTAATATTGCGCAAAATAGTACTTCAAACAATATTAGAGGTCAACGACCGGTCTATACTCGATACTCGTTGATAATAATTAATTAATTGAATATACCTACCCAATTCAATAGTAGAATAGAAGTGTCATTATATTGTGACAATATAATGTTGAGGAATCTTCACGGATTGATTTGTATATATGTGTGAAACTCATTGAAGTGTGTGTAATATTCATTTAATTCAAATAATTTATAATAAATACATTTTAAAGAAAAAATATATTTACTTCCTTATTTGTTTTTATAAAATGTGGCCATCTTAAATTCTAAGTTTAGCAGTTTTGTCAATTTTCTTAAAAATGGTTACGAAGTCTATGCTTTACTTTACAATAATATGCATATTTATTGTTACAAGGTCTTTATGTATTTGATAGTGATGAGTAAAACACGCAAAACGTCCTTATGTTTTATACTTATATTATATAAAAGGACTGTATGAGTGTATTTGAATGTGTGACGGTTGTTTGTCTGTAAAGATACTTGTTGTTGGTACTTTATTCTATTAGACAATGCATTTTATTACTAATGTATAATAATAACGTTCGTTCTAACATAATGGGCTCATAAAATAATTCTTAGTGACTATAGGTATTGATTCATTATGACACAACGAAGAAATATCTAACCAGAGCAATCTCAATTTAATGACTTCTGAACTTATCATTTAAGTAAATAAAACGCAAAATATGCAATTTAATAAAGTTCTTTAAAGTATCGTTGTGTGTGATTATTATTTCATCAGTCTTAGATTATACAGAATTTATTCTAATATAGTCAAAATAAAGTAGGATTTTCTGTTTTTAATAATGTAGTTTATCAAATTCCATGTGAAGGATTTGTCTGGTAATGTAAAATTTAATTTTCATTTAATCTTTGTAAAGTACGCCTTTGTCATTCAGCTGTATGAGTTATACGATACATGTTTACATTGTTGGTACTCGTATGATCATAATGAACACTAAATCCAAAATTAATGAACAAAATTAAAGGAAAGAACTATATATAAAATGACATATAATAGTCTTTTGTTGAAGTTTTAAAGTAATGTTGAGCTTATACTTGAATTAGAATTGAAATAGAAAATATAGAATGGTATTTTATTTCCTATTTTACACGAGCAGGATTTGAACCGACCACCTCAGAAATATTGTTTTCAATTTCTTTAGTAATTAAGATATCGTACCTACTCTCGATTAAAGGATATAGTTTTGTAGAACTATAGATTCCACAGGTTGCAAACTAGAATGCTCTCGAGGAAGTATTTTTTCATTCAATATTTTCTTTATGCGTTTTTATTCATTGGACCTATTATAAAAACTTTAGGTATAAGTTGATTACAGATTAGAATATTTCATTCATGTCGTTTCTTAAATTTGGTGCTATACTATTTTCGTTTCTGTTAATATCAATATAAGTGAATTGTGAATAAATTGATTCACTGATGACAACATAGACACTTATCTCCAGACTGCTATAGTGATGTGTGTATCTGTGCTATAAAATAAAATCTGCTTCTTACAGCAATTTCATTAGTGCTTCCATTCGAAGAAATCCGACGTTATCTGCTCACAGAATACAACGACAAGTAATTGAAAAATACGACCAGCAGATAAAAACTTAAAGAGATAACATGATGCTAAGCTTGTGTCGTCATTGTTCGGTTAAAAATGTAATTAGTTGGTTGTAATGAAATACAATTGACAGTAGTACATTTAAACAAAATAAACCTTATATTCAAATGTGTCTTGATGTTACCAATACATTATTCATATAATATTCCTGTTAATTTCTCCATTAAATATGTGTGTCCACAGTAAAGGTAACTAGATGGATCGCTTTAAACCGCCAGTCGACTTTGACTTAATGTGAAATGCGCATTCAAATACAGATGGCTTAAGATGAATAAATAATATAAAAGTTTTACATAAAACGTACCTATATAGTAAGTATAGATATTTTTGTGAAGCAGTGGTACTGAAAAGCTAGGGCAGCACAAATAAAAAAATGTACTTTCATATAACAGTACTTTATTAAAAATAACTATAACTATTATGAATAATCATGGTTTTAATCTGACATGTTTTTTTTGTAATAAAAATAATAATTTGTTTAGAATGAAACATTACAATTTACAATCAAAAAAATACTAACTGTATGAAACACATATGTACGTACATACTACGAAATAAATAAAGTGACCTACCAATAGAATATTTAAATAAAATAAACATACAAATACATTCTGATATAAAATATAAGGTCTTTGTAAACATCTTATATAAACAAAAATTTTCATAAGTTTTTGCTTCATTATTTTAGTCTAGTCTAAACATTGCTCACTATACTTAAAATTTATTTGGTTTGTAATTTTAGTTTATAAATAAATATTAATAATAACTAAATATTATAAATAAATATTTATAATAACTTTTATACTTAAAATACGTTAAATATTTTAAATGATTTAATTAGAAACAACATTTTCTTGATTTGTTTTAAAAAAGAAATGTTTAAATTACTCGGCCAGAAGATTTGAAATATCGAGTATATGCAACCATTTGTACACAACCGTTACAGATTTTTAATTGAAGTATGATTCAAACGGCCTCAGTAACTTTAAATTAAACAGCACATTTTTTTGACTTAAATCTACAATTACTTTTTCTCCAGTGCATTGTTACCATTGCATTGTTGTTATCTGTTAATGAATTTCCTCTCCACAATTTAATTGTTATTTCTTTTGTCATAGAAACTGTTCGTAGGCCAGAATCTAAGCGCACGGTAGTGCGCCGGCCAAGTTCCACAGGCCGGCGCATGCCGTGCACTATATTTACACGAACCGTTTCGACCCACTTTTGACCCCCCTGTAGCTCAGTGCCTATTGCAAGTACAGAGATAAAATTTTACCTACGTAATCATATACTAAAACTAAAGCAGTATGCCAAATTTCATAGATAAAGCTCCAGTAGATCCTGAAATATTACCCTGTGAAAATAGCTAATTTTGGCACTGACTCACTGACAGGTAATCAAAACCTTTATATAGGCGCTCAGCTCAGCACAATAAAATACATAATAATGAAATATTAATAATTAATAATATGAGTACATCTATCAATCGGTGATAAATGAAACTAAAAAATAAAAAATAAATATAGTTTAAAAAAAACTAAAAAACACGCTCCAATGATGAAAGAAACCGCGTGGAAACTAATTTAACCTTTACAACCTTGGAAATCAATTTAATTTAAATTGTTTAAAATAAACAATAAATGGTATTATTGAAAAAAAAGCGTGGGGCGCTTCTCAAGAAGTGATATATGAAGCTCATCACGCTTTTTTTTCACAAAAATACCATTTATTTTTTGTTAATTTATTTTTAAATTAATATTATTGTGAAAAAAGTGTGGGGCGCTTCTTAAGAACTGATATATATACATATAAGGGATATAAAATATTGTCATGTATACATAATTCACACTGTATAACTTAATTAAATATTGCTTACCTAAAAAATCAGGTTTCTATTGTTATAAATTACTTTCGATAGATGGCGCTAGCGGTATAATTGAATCGCGATATTGTTTTGTCTGCAGTATACAGGGTGACTGGTGAATTACTATCGATATTTGAGGACGTGATATTTGAATATCATATATGACAAAATAAAAATTAATATAACATAAATATTAATAAACTTCTAAGTAAAGTTAACCAAAAGATATGTAATTAATTACGCATCGTATGAACATCCTACAGATTAGGTGGTATACACACACACACACACACTCGCGCGCGGCGGCGTGTTGTTGTATCAGCACGCCGCCGCACGCGTCCACACTTGGAACACTTGGAACGTGTACACACTTTATTTATTTATACGGAAATTTGGTCAAAAATTAACTACCTATTTTTTTTACATAATTCGAATGAGAATCATGTACCGAGTATCCTCCTTTAATATTGATAGTAATTCACCAGTCACCCTGTATATGAATGAAAGTCGATAAGGAATCGATGGTCATTTCTTTCTATTTCTTTCTACACTTATGTCTTGATATCTTATATATGGTTACGATTACGATTAAATGGATCACTGATTTGACTTGCTAAAGGATTAATTTTGATATTGCTTATTGATTGATTACTTGTGTGTGTTAAAAGCACAAATCCACTCTATTTCTTTTCTACTATTCATTTACCAACGATGGAAATTGTACATCTTTCGGTGGTTGGCGGAGATATACCACATAGGGTAATTCCTATGCCATCAGATGGTAGCTGTATGTTTCATGCTGTAAGTTATGCATTGTACGGCTGTATAGTACGATTGTATGTACGATTTCTTGAAAAAAAGTATTGAAATCTCACCAAAAACATGCCTGTTAAAAAGGGGGCCAAGTTCCAATCGGCTAATTGTTTGCCTAAAAAAGGGGTGAAATCCAATCTAATGCCAAGTTTAGATGCACTTTGAAATCGATCATAATCATCTTCATCAACAGCATGATCCACTGGTAAACATTTGCCATTCCCAAGACTCGCCACCACACCCAGTCCTCTGCCTTCCACATCCAGCCACTACCCGCCACCTTATTCACGTCAACGGTCCATCTGGCCAAAATTCACTTTACCATACACCCAACTTAAAATATGGTATAGTTGTGAAAATACGTAGGTGCTTGGTTAAAAATATCTAAAATTATAATACTTCTAAATTTGAACTTGGCAGGTTAATTTAATTATTTAAATTATATAAATATAAATAATTATATAACTAAATAATAAATTAATGATACAATTAATTAAGTGTTACGTAGAGCACAAAAACCTGCCAAGTTCAAATTGAGAAGTATTATAATTTTAGATATTTTTAACCAAGCACCTACGTATTTTCACAACTATACCATATTTTAAGTTGGGTGTATGGTAAAGTGAATTTCGGCCAGATGGACCGTTGACGTGAATAAGGTGGCGGGTAGTGGCTGGATGTGGAAGGCAGAGGACTGGGTGTGGTGGCGAGTCTTGGGAATGGCAAATGTTTACCAGTGGATCATGCTGTTGATGAAGATGATTATGATCGATTTCAAAGTGCATCTAAACTTGGCATTAGATTGGATTTCACCCCTTTTTTAGGCAAACAATTAGCCGATTGGAACTTGGCCCCCTTTTTAACAGGCATGTTTTTGGTGAGATAAATAATTATTTTACTTTAAAATATAACAAAAATCTTGATGTACATTATTCAAACAATCATATACTGACTCTCAGTCAGTAAAGTAATGGCACTTATACTTTTTTTTTCTAGAATATAAAAGCTATTTGTTTATATAAATATGTTAGAAACGTAAAGCTTTTTAAATATTACTTTTTGTGCTGAAAAACACCAATAAAGTATCAAAATTAAATCTCTTGTTATAAAAAAAGAAACATATATAAAATAATAAATAAAAATCTAAATTAAAACATTATTTATTGTGATTATTTTTAATTAATCCATAAAAATATTGTTAGATTTGTTGACTCATCTCAAGCATGTCTTCTTCAGTTGTTTAAGTTTACCTTGTAGTCATGGTCGGCTGCGTCTCAAAGCGTTCCTTATATACACAACTACTGTGGACACGACCCGTTAATGAAATGACAGATTATTAAGAAAAATACCATTTTAATGCATAAAGATATTTAATATTAAGTCTTATAACTAAATAAGGTAGTAATGGTGCTATAAAAAAATATTTTTGATAGTGACAAATAAACAATTGGAATTCAAAAACCCTAATTTGAAAGAAAACATGAATTTTTACATACAATTTGTAAATTGAATAATAATAAAAAATTCAGATAAAACATGACATCTCCATAATGTGTCACGATTGCTAGTATTCCTATGACACTCATGTAATTACTGTTACATTACTAAAGAAAAGAAAGTTCAGTATGAAAGAATACTCATTAGGAGGATAAAAAATAAATAAATTTATTACTTTGTTACGGAATCAATATTACGCCAATATACGTAAACAATAAATATACTTAAATACTAAACAGATATTAAAAATATTTTAGTAGTAAAATCTGCCGAGATGTGTACTGACTGGTTTTAGTTTATAAAAATGTGTACGTCTGGCGTGAGTCAATTGTTTTATTGTCTTTCAAATAATAATTTTTCACATGTAAGCTTGTGTTCTTCATTAAGAAATGTATATAAATTAATTTTTTATTAAGTTTCAGGAAGAAATAACTCCAACTATTGTAATGAATTACTTTCGTCATCAGCCTATCAGAGCCCACT
This sequence comes from Danaus chrysippus, assembly GCA_916720795.1. Lineage (NCBI taxonomy): Eukaryota > Metazoa > Arthropoda > Insecta > Lepidoptera > Nymphalidae > Danaus > Danaus chrysippus. Next base: position 4,339,371 of record CAKASE010000066.1, on the reverse strand, counting down.
GCTGAGCAAAAGACCTCTTTCTCACATGGAGAAGGTTTGAGCATTAATCACAACGCTTGATCAAGACGGGCTGGTGATTTCAAACTTATAATTGTGAAATTATAAGTCCAGGTTTCCTCACAATGTTTTCCTATTCCGTCTCGTCAGTGGTGTCTAAATACTCATAGAAAGTACATATGACTCGAAAAAATCACATTGGTACTTGAGAGGATCGAACCCGCGCCTTCGTGACGAGAGGCAGGCCCTTTAACCACTTGACCACCACTGACTTCAATGAAATAATTTCATAAAAAGAAAATAAAAAATGTTTGCAAAACTTCTCTGTGTTAATTACAAAGGAACTATAATTGCAACAAAGATTTACGAAGCACTCGTTTTAAACCTCTTTAACGTAATTTATGAATTGAAACACCATTCTAACACTAACTGTTCTAACACTCTTGATAACTTTGAACAGAACAACATGTTTTTTCTTTGTTTAAGTTAAATCTGAGATTTAATTTTCTTCATTTCTTTGTCATGTTTAATTGAATTCTGTCGAGTTTTCGATTACGTTTCCCGTTTATATTTTATTTGTTCTCTCCATTAACACGGACACTGATAATGAGTTCAGTGTTTCATTTCATTTGACTGTTAATTATATAACAAGATGCTTAATATATAAAAAAAAAAACAAAGTAATCTACTTTAAAATTTACGTTTTAAAGGAAACAAGCATTGAATAATTTCACCGTTTAATTTGCAATTTTAATTATTATCAATGTTTCAAGTTTCTAACGACGCGTTGAAAAAATATATTTAACAAATACTTATACATAGTATCCAAAGTCACTCTGGTCAATTTTTTTTTCATTGTTATAAATTATTTAAATAAATAATAAAGGTTTTGATGCGTTTCAATGCTATAAATAACATTGCTTATCATTTTAAATCTTACATTAGTTTATAAAACCCTAAAATTCATATTTTTTCCTCGATCAACTAAAGAATAAACAATTTAAATTATAATTCCTTATGCTTTTGTTATTCAAAAGAAACTAAAAGATTAATGAAACGAGATTGTAACAAATTTATGTTTTGTAATGACTTTCAGTTTCAAAAATAAAATAGATATATTTTGATCTTTAACAATCTGAAGGATTGTTTAGTCTGGAAGTAATTTAAAAAAAAACATTAAAAAGGGCATATTGAGGATATTTCTAAAAGCTAGCTAAGATACTTTCTGTTTTAAAAATATAAAAAATTGTCTGTAAACATCTAATGATTGAGTAAAGCGGCTAATAAAGTCTTGCTAGTGACATTTACGTATTAGAGTTTTTCTGCCTTCTTAATACGCTTTAATTACTTCCTTATCTTTTAATGTTTGAATGAGGTTGACGGAGTCACTACAGTATAGTAGTTTACTTAGAAATAATGAGTTTATAATAATTACCAGTTAGCAAGAAAATGTTTTCTTTTTATTGTTGTTTCAATAGAATTAAAAAAATATTGAAAATTAATATACTATTACATATGTATATAAGATAATATCTTTGTAAAGAATACCTATACATTTTGTATTTGTATATATATAAAATTAATTAATTTAATTTAATAGTTAACTTATATGAAACGTAATATATTGATCAATTGTTTGTGGTCACGGTCGGCTGCGTCTCAAAGCAATCCTTATGCATATCTTGTGTGGACGAGCCAATTAATGAAATGATAAATAGAGAAGATTCATATGTAATATTTACAGAAGGACCTATTGGATTTTAATGAAAATACAAACTAAATGATATGTATATATATTCTAAACCGTGTACTGTAACCAATTTTTATTGAATTAATTTAAAATATATGACTATTCCGCAAAATATGAAGAAAATTTTATTTGTATGCCAACAGCTGTGAAGGATTTTAGTGAAATCTTTTTATGATTTCCTTTAAGTTTTTAGCATAGTTTTATATGGCAATATATGATATATGTTTTTTGATACAAATTCATAATAATCTGAGTAAATAAATGATCGCCGTTGTAAAAAAAATCGGTGAACGTATTCATTCTAAAAAAACATTATACTTCTTCAAATTATATAACTTTATTTCGTAAAATAATTTTAAAATATAATCCATTTTGAACACCACTGCGAGAGAGTAGATAAATATTTCAAAAGATTTAATTCATCAACGTGAAAAGACGAGAAACGCTCGATCTAACAGAACAGGATAATTTGTAAAACTATTCTAAAACCCAAAAAAACATATCACATTTGTATATTGTTTAATATTGAATATACTTCAATAATTTTATATTGAATTTTTAAGGGAATTTTTGATTCTTAATAACTGATTTATTATAATTTATTAGTCACTCAGACTTCTTTTTTAAAGATATTATTTTTAGTGGCATTCGTTTTTATACTGACAGCCAACCGATAAGACATTTGTTTTCTTTAAAACAATAGATTTATTTTCAAGATTTTTCTTTTAAATATATAAGAAAAAGATATTAAAATGTACACTTGTAATATTTATTCAAGAAGGAAATATCGGAGATAGCTCCTATTATAATACATAATTAACAACACATTCTTGACTTCATAATGCTTAACTATCATTCCACCCGTTGGTACCTAGGTGGTAAATAAGTGATGATAAGGTTTAAAAAAATAAGTGCTCTTGTTTTATAGCAGTGTATTCTACGAAGTATTTTATAAATAATTTCCTTTTAATTCGTTCTAATTTTATTTGTTATTTCCTTGTCTGCGTTTGATTTTAGTTCAAATTTTGCTATTGGAAACTTTTGACTGTAACTTAATGGAAGATGATTTTACAATTGAAACACGTTTAAATATATTAACATATGTACACAAGGCAGACCATAAAGAGGATACATGAAAATTTGTTGAAATATTAGTTTTTTATAATATTTAATAATTGTATTGTATTACAGAGTTGAACCCTGACTATTAGTAAATAATTAAGTTATAGATATGTATATTATAACGTACCATTCTAGAAAAGAATCACTGAAATAATAGAAAAAAACTTTTATTATTATGACCTCGAAAAATATAGAAAACGAGCAAAGTTAAGGCAAACTAAACGTCCAATTTACGTTCCCTCATGTAGATAATCGAATTGTTTTAGTTTCACAAAGACAGAGCCAAACATTACGTTTATGTAAGGAAATGGAGCCCTAACAATATCAACAAATTATTTTCGAATATTTACTAAAAGCACAATTATTGAGGTCGTTCACCTCAACGAAGAATATTCAATATCTGTCTGTCATACAAATTTATAGTAGCTTCATAATATTAATTTGCACTTATGTATAAGTTTTTTTAAAACTATTTTGTTAACGTTCGTATTAATTATAAAATGTTCTGTGAAATTAATATTAATAAAAGCTTGAATAAAATTATTAATGAAAAGAGTACTTTTCATTTAGTTATATATAAATTATTAATATTTCAGAGTTTAAAAATGTAGCTGTACAATGATTCTTGGAATTCACTATGTCGAAAACATTATGTCAAATTCATATTAAAACGACTATATAATAAATAATACTAATATTTTCGGATTACCATCATTGGCTTTTTTCATCTTTTACAGATGATTTAAGACAGTGTGTGATTATAATGAAAAACCGCTGTTGGACTGCGCTGGCGGATGTTCGCTGTCAAGCCTGGGATACTATTTAGGAAATTTAGGTATTCCCACCTTCCTACGTTTCCCTCTCGACCTCGCCAGCTAAGCCCACAGGAGTGAAAAGTCACTACGTGTGGAGCTGGTTCGGTTGCAGGAACTGGCTCGTGCCTAACGGAGATTCCAATCCGGGTTTAATTCGAGTTTTCCTTCTCTGATGATAGCTTTGTAAGTTCCTTTTAAAAAAAACTGCAAAATACGGCCAACATCCAGTACCGCAGTCGCCTCTTACGACACCTGGTACTTGAGGGTGGCACTATTCTGCTCTGCCGATGCCACACGGCTTATACTACGCAATATTTTATTTAAAAAAACTACATATTCCCGACGTTTCGGTTACTTTGCAGCAACCTTGATCACGGGCAGACGAGATGTCTTGTAATATAAAAATAAAAATCGCGTAGTACATCCGAAAAATATTAGTTTCATTTACTTTACATACAAAATATTCATTTAAAAGAAAAATTCAACAAAAATATCGTTTTGTTAAATAAACTATGTATATTAAATAGCGTTTGATAATAATAAAATAACGCAAAGTAATCCAAAAATATTACTTTTATTTAAATTAATACTCACGAAAGTTTTAGTCTTATATATTGTAATAAATCTTTTTAGGCAGTACTTCCACTCCGATGTTACTACTCCACAACTCGTAACCGAATCAGCAGTCCAGCACCTACATCCTGTTTATAATATTCAAAGGTAACATATTTAGGTGACGATAAGTAATACCATACAGAGGGCGCTAGTTTCCCTCATAAGAGTTTCCATTAAATAATTAAAACATCAAAATTTACGTTAATTATGTTAAGCCTCTAATTATAAATTATAAAAACAATTTTTAAGTATTTGAACGTTTAAATGAAATAATATTAACAGTAATTAACAGAAATATTATTAACAGTAATTTATAATATTATAACAAATATACAGATGGCGCTAGTTGACTATCGTAAGAATTACCAATTAATATCAGAATAAAAATAACGTTAAGCTTAGAATTATAAAATAAGTAAAGTAAAATAAGTAAATTATTATTACTAACAATACTTAATTGACTACAAAGAAGTTACATACTTGCAATATGAATATCATTGTGACTTCATTTTATTCAATGATTGAAAGAACTAAAGATCTTTAGTAAAGACCGCCTTTACTATTAAGTTTTAATAACAAATAAACTTGTGGGAATTGTCTATTTCTAATATAGCTTATGTTTGAAAGTCCATTACAAACAGTAATACATATTTAATGAATCACTTAAGATTAATCGTACAATGATTGTACAACGTACAATAAATATAATGAATCTATTTATTTTCTTTAAAAGTGTATAACATAAGATTTACAAGGCATTAAAAATATTCTGTTAAAGATATTTAAAGTGTAAATTTCTGTATATCTTATAGCTGATAAATACATATATAAATTTTGATAGTTATAATAAATTGTAGCCTATATTATTATTTACCATTGCTATTTGCAATAACATTAACGTAAGCGCCACATATTAAAAACTAAATGAACATCGCCGGGGCAACATCGTTGTATGGATAAAATATCATATACCGAGTGATGATGCCGTCTCCGTGGAATGAACATCAAGCCGTGTGAACCAGAAGATTCCTGATACCATACAAGCTATGGGCACTTAGAATGGTATCGCTGTCCAAACATCGGGACAATCATGTAGTCTTAGGTAGGTAGGTATAGGTTATAAGTTTTAATATGTAATACTTATTATTCCCTACTAATATTATAAATGCGAAAGTAACTCTGTCTGTCTGTCTGTCTGTCTGTCTGTCTGTCTGTCTGCTACGCTTTCACGCCTAAACCACTGAACTGATTTTAATGAAATTCGGTACAGAGATAGAGTTGACCTTGAGAAAGAACATAGGATAGTTTTTATCCCAGACTTTTGAAAGGTTCTCTTGGAAACGCGATATAACCGAACTCCACGCGGCGAAGCTGCGGGCGGAAAGCTAGTAATATATATAAGTAAGTCTCGTAGTTTTCCTGGAACCTCTGATTGCCACCCTATATAATTATATATCGTTTAAATAAACGAAATGGTGAAATGGTTACATTTCATATAAAAAACGACGCAAATGTGAGGAAAAGCAAAAGTTTAAATAATGTGATCCACTACACATCTGACCTTTCTTAAGGTCCGGAAAACGTCACTTCACATATCTTTAAGTACCTGGCTCAAACTACCCAAAGTTCCTGATGCATATGTGACAGCGATACAAGAATTGTATTTAAATCTTCCCTTTCATATACTGTATCTTCGTCTTAAGTTTCGAATATAAAGACACTGAATAACAGAAAAATATGTATAAAATATATATGTACAAAAATTTTGTTTACCCTGGTATTAAAAACGTTGTGTTATTTATGGATATGTAACTAGCAAACATTAACGACTCTGTACTGAATAAAAACTTAAAGTTATAAGTTTAAAATTACAGTATTTTGTTTTAACCGTGAAGATTCTAGTATTAACTACATTTCAATACATTTTTCATATAATATACCTGTAAAATTCTCTGTTACCCATGCGTTTGTAGACGTCTCTTTAAGATGGTATTGAAAAACAGTTAACGGTGACTGATAAGTATAGTGAAGTTAAACTAAATAATAATGAATTAAAACAATGTCTTAAGACTTAACGAATGTAACTAACGAGTCTTACAAGAATAATTTTCTAATAATAATAAATAAATAATCCTTAATTGATTTTTAATAATATCTAAAATCTTAGACTTAAAATTAACATTTACGTATAAAAGTTAGTTAGTGTATGAACTCATTTTTTGTAAAAAATGATTATATGTTGTTTACATAATTATAAAGTATAGCATTAATTCAAACTAAGTTTTTCAATTTGCCGTTTTTTAAGAATACAATGGGAAATTTTGTTCTAAGGAGTTAATAAAAATATTGAAACAAAAATTTTAGAAATACATCTATTACTTTTATTGCAGTAACAGGCTTTCTATAATGAATTATATTTTACAATGTTGTATTAAATAATATGTTTATTTCTTTCTTACTTTGTTCACGCTGACAGATTTACAATTACAAAGTTTTTTTGAAACATTGATACTAAAAGCATTCGAAACCTACAATGGAATACAAAAGATAAAAACGAATAGACAGAAAACTTCACGACAATAAATTAGGAAAATTAACTTACTCATTATTATAAAAAATATAAAAAAAATATTCCACGGAATAAATATAAATTAAAACAAAACAAATTTTTGTCTTTTATGGAATTATAATAACACTAAAAGAATAATTTTTCCTTCACAGTGTCGTTCCTAGATTTTAATCTCTGAATATGAAAAATTAAAAAATATAAGTGAATTAAAGGTAGTTATTATACAAAACTATTATTAAATACATATATATAAATATATATAGTTCGACACTGTTTGCTACTAATTTATATTCCCTTTTAATCTTATACATATATTTATTATAAGGTTTTATATAAAAAAAACCCTTCTATTTCAGGAAAAGTAAAGCTATTAAAACAATACTGGATACATTTTATAGAAACTAGAAGTGCAACAGACATCTGCTCAGATTCTTTTCATACCTTTTAAGTATTCTTTATAATTAAAGTATTATTCTATAAGCCACAGCAACTTTGAATTGAACAACCCGTTTCTTTGACTTCAAAATGCAATTACTTTTTCTTACTGTTATCTATAATTGAATTCTTCCTACTTCCGATTATACTTTTCATTAATATTTTAACTGTTTCTTCTTTTGATATATACTCGTAAGTAACTAGTCAGTTGGGAATGATATATCATTTGATTTTATAACATATAGCAATTAACTTGAGTTATATTATAGAAATAACCAAGTACTATCGATTTGAAAAAAAAAATGCTGTCTTATTTAAAAGACATAAATGTTTAAGATTTTTTTAATATTTTTAGAATATTATTTTAATCTATAATATAGAACAAAATACAGTTATTATAATACCTTATTAGTCAACATTATAATTTGACATAAAACTGTTTTTCTTACTACATAGAAATAAAAATATAAGAATATATTTATACAAATTAATATGAATAATATTAGTTTGTAGAAAATAAATTTAAACCTATCAGATAACTTGACAAAGAAAGAAAAATATCTTAAGGAGTAAAGAGCAAGGAGATGTGGAAGGGAATTAAAAGATTAAAGCATTATTGGATTGGATTCCATTGGATTCGATTGGAACTATAGAAACGTGTTATTCCTCTATCTTCATAATTAGGATTTAAAGAATAATAAACTATAATAAAATAACGCATTTGGTTTGTTTGTATCACTTAACTATTATTAGTCATTACTACTATTAATATTTAATGATACACTTAGAACTAATTAATAATAATAATGATTTATAACAGTTCCTATACCTCGTGTATACAAGATAGAAGAAAAATTAATAAGCATACTTTTCTGGTCTTAAAAGTATTAAACCAATTTCTAAATTTATTTTCTATTAACTATTCAATAATATAGATATAAAAGGCATAAAAAAACTTTTTGTACTGTTTGTGATTAATATGTTTATCGATGTTTAGAACAAATTAATATTGTGTTCATTAAAAAGGTTAATCTATATACTCAAGATATTTTATGCAAACCATCTTTAAATTCATCTCATTAAAATGAATGTCAATTTAGTTCATGCTAATGGAACTTTAAATACATTTAACCTACATTATGTACATTTACGATTATAAATAGAAATAAAAACACTACGAATATATTAGGATGTGTAGTAAAAAATTAAAACAATATAAAGAAAAATCAATAAATTACTACAACTTTTTTTTATACTTCATCTGAAAAACACTACTTCATATTTTCTCATGGGCATTATAACACATTTCATTTTTGAAAAACATTTTTACTATTGATATGAATTTTAAGTATATATAGTAAATACTAAGCAAAAATATTGGCTTATTGACTTAAGATTTTATCGTCAGACCTTATTTGACTCAGCATGCAATAAAAATTCAAAGTAGAGAGTGCTTGTGCCGCTCTCCTTGAACTGCTAAGTTTTACTGTCAAAGTACTACAAGCATTTGATATATTTATATATTAAAAATTCCATTCCGTATAAAGAGGAAGCTGCTTTGCTTTATGCTCAAGATATTATGTGAGTTTCCCAGTACTTTTAAATATTACAACAAGCTAAGCTCGTTGGTACTAAATATGAAACTATACTGTCTTTAAGAGGAACAAGTTATCTTTGGACTGCAATGAAGCTGTTTGATTAGAACGTTAATAATTCACTATTATTAAAAACTTTTGCATAGGTGAACAGTAGAGACGATTTAAAGAATGAGTCCACGTGGATCCAATTAGAAGTAAAGGATTCTTCATTCACTGATAAGTAGTGTTTTCTTTTTAATATTGTAATTTGTTTTTTCAATTGTTTTTTACTGTCATTTATATTAACCACTCTAATTAGAGGGTTGAAGATCTCTTATAAAATAAAATGTAAGATTTTCGTGAGTATTCAGTGAAATAAAACTAATATGTTTCGGATTTACTACGCGTTTATATTTTTTAACAACATGTTCCCGATTTTTCGGTTACTTTACAGCAACCGTGATCACGAGCAGACGAGATGTCACTATATACCTTGTTCAATAGGAGAACATAATGTGTAATTTTCATTCGCTATTTTATGCCCTTTGTTTTCGGTATGTACTACGAATACGAAGGAAGAATGTATACTTAATATGACATAACAACTGACAGTCAGCGACATCTATCGTCTGTCAAAGAAGTTTATACTACATACAAAGTGTTATTTATTTCCTTGTTAACTAAAAGCAATAAAAACATTAACTACAACCTACACATTATTATTCTGATATCTAATCTACATTATATGTTAGTTCTTAATTCTTTTGCTATCCCTACAAATATTATAAATGCGAAATAACTCTGTTTGTCTGTTGCGCTTTCACGCTAATCCACTGATCTAATTTTAATGAAATTTGGTACAGACATAGAGTTGGCCTTGGGAAAGAACATAGGATAGTTTTTTTCCCAGACTTTTGAAAGGTTCTCTTGGAAACGCGATATAGCCTAACCCCACAGGGGCGAAGCTGCGGGCGGAAAGCTAGTTTTTTACATAAAGGACTAATAAATCCTACAATATATGTATATTTATGTATAAATTAAAACCCAGACGAGCAATATTAAAACTAGTTTTACCAATAAGAGAAATGATATGAATAAAGTTAATATCATTGACTTGCGAAGTTAAATTAATATCTCACTATAATAGTATTTGTTTCGTAGTAATATATGAAAAAGCTCTTAGCTGGCTGAATTTATAAACTTAATCTTTTTTGTGAGTTCTGAGGAATACTACTCGTAACTTGGAAGAGATATCTCAAATATAATTATTATACGTCTTCTTTTCTTATGAATACCAGAGATCCGAAAACTATTCAAGGGGATATGAAATAAATAGATTTGGTTCAGCTTCAATGTGGTTATTTATTGATTGGTTTTTCCTTCTAGAAAATAGAAACAAATATGATATTCCTGCATCAATTTGGTATTGAAAGTAAATTAAGCATGCTACAATTTTCACTATTGTGATTATTTTTAATTAATCCATTTAAATATTGTTAGATTTGTTGACTCATCTCAAGCATGTCTTCTTCAGTTGTTTAAGTTTACCTTGTAGTCATGGTCGGCTGCGCCTCAAAGCGTTCCTTATATACACAACTACTGTGGACACGACCGCTTAATGAAATGACGGATTATTATTAAGAAAAATATAATTTTAATTTAGAAATAAGTATTTTAACCTAATGATGATAATTCTTATAAAGTTTTGAATATGCTGTAATCACTATTTTTATCCATAAATGCTTCAGTAGTAATAATAATTGAATATTCATACAATACTCACAGAATTATATATGTATATATTCTGTTGCACCTGTCAAATAAAAAACTTGTAAATATTTCTACGATAGTGAAAGTTAAACAAACCATGTTGAATATTTTAGTTGTATTATATATTCTTCTTATAGTAATTGAATGAAGAAAGCACTGTAAGGTCTTACTTAGACTGGTTTTGCAGTATCTACAGCAACTTGAAGTTAAATTGTATCACGTCCTTCTGAATGCTACTCGTACGTCTGAAGCGACACTCTAATATGTCCCTATGGTCTTTTATTAAACACAACTCAAAGGATGTTTTGTCCAACATACGTGTAGTTCACTTAATTGTCAGTTTAAACTTCGGAGTTAATTTTACTTAATTCTAGTTTTAGCTTTTGTGTTTGAGTATAGTTTTATAGTTCATAACCTTTGTGTTATATTATTGAGAAATTTATGAAAACATGGAGAAATATATAATATACCATGTATATTTCTGTGATTGTTTCTTAGTTTGATTATCTAAATAATATTTTAGATTTTTCTATTTGATTTTTATATTTCCTCAAAAATTTCGTAATAAAGACAAAAATAACAAAGTTTAATTTATAGTCATTGGTAAATCCGTCATCTAAGTCAGCGATATTGTTTAATTATTAATATTTCTTATTTGCATATTACGATAAAATTGTTATTAGTAAAAAAATCAAAAGGAAGCAATGACATCAATGAGTTTTCATTATTTGAAAAAAAAATGACTTTAAAAGTTTACCCTAACAAAAATTGAGGATTGTACACAGAAAAGTATATTTTTTCTTTTTGGACAAGAATTTTTAAATAAATCATATATTATATCCTACAATGTATTAAGGATCGTGATGTAAAAATTAAAATCCCATTTCTTTTCACTTTAAAGAAAAACCAAACACGTGGATCAAAAATTATAAATAAAAAAAAAAACAAATCTTGTAATTTAGAAAAACACAGCTAATATGTATGTATACAATTAATACAATAGTTTTATTACATCATTATCTAACATAAATATTCCATATACGTATATATATTGTAAAGTGCATATAATATATGTTATAAGTATCAAATGCTTCATAATATATTCCGTTCGCCTCTTAACTGAGTAAAGGTCATATGTTAGCGTTCGAAGCTTAAGGCTAGATCCACATATATGTCATCTAGCAAATGTCACTGAAAGACAAACAACGGTCACTTCATGAGTTTAATTATTTGAGTTTGCCATAATTAAACCACATACTAAGTTATATATCATATAGTTATAGATTGTGTGGGTGGTTTCACTAGAAATATTTATATTTTTCTTTGCTTAAACAATTTTAATCTGTATGAATGTATAATGTATAATTTCTACTAACCTTTGACTTTATTTATACTAAACTAGAGTATAAGCAAATAAAGAAACTAGTTAGTGAGTACACAACCTATTTAAATACATTTAAAACAGTTGTTTCGTAATTAGCATAGTAAAATGTAGGTGTACATTTTAATTTATGTGTGTTTTGTTTTTTTTATTAAGGGTTATATTGTTGCAAGGTTTCTAGTGTTATTTTAGGGTTTATTAATACTAATTTCAAAAGTTAAACATATCTGTGTGTGTGTGTGTGTGTGTGCATTTGTGTGTGCATAGACCACATAAGCTACAATAACGATTGAGTGTTTCCGAATTGAACATTAAACTTAAAACACACAAGTAAAGCAGCGGTTAAAATCAAGTAATATTATAATTTGAAGCTTTGAGAACATAACATTGAACACGCAGTGAGTTGCCAATATTTCCTCCAAATGGCTATTCTATGTTCAACTAATGCGGGTTTACTGTAAGTAACTGTGTGTGTAGAGCCTGCGGAGCAAAAGATTTTTCATACAAATAATATTAATTTGATAATAGTTATTATGAAATGTAACTTTGGTTCTTTTATAGAAGAGAGTTCCCTATTTCCTTACCATACTTGTGTCTAAATAACTCTTGAAAGTAAATATATACAGTATAAAGTAATTTTTTTGATTTTACTATGGAGTCGAAAAGAAAATTTGATGTCAAAGTCATAAATTTTACCTGGACAAGAATGGTATTTGTAGTTAGTGCCTATTTTTCTACAAATATACATATATGTATGTATATATGGAAATTAATATAATTATTAAAGTTCACAAAAACAAGGACGAAAAAATATTTCTGCGACTTTACTGAACTTATAATTAATTGTTTTAGGGCTTCATGTATATTTTTCCTTTGTTGTTTTTTTCTTGGGGACTATATAAAAATGCCTCGATGTAACATTGATAAGTCCTGCTTAATGAGTCGAAGTTTCTACACCAGTGGGTCCGAATATAAAGTACATTTTTTAGAATACTTTTTATCTCACATTATGTGAGATAACTTGAGGAAAGCGTGAAGCATTAATACGATTAAAATATTATAAATTACATTGGGATGTGTATATATATATATATATATATATATATATATATATATGCAAAATATACTATGTGTTTTGTATGTTGTATTGATAGTTTCTAGAAAAATGGTCGGTAAACGTCTTATGGCCGGCGCTCACTGACGGCGTGGCACAGCATGGCACGGCAGGTTGTGTAGTGGCATCCCGCGGCGTGCTGCGGCATCCCGCGGCGTTCCGTGGCATGCCGTGGCATCCTGCTGAAAGCCCAGCCACTCTGGCATCCATCAGTTTTGCTCCGCGCGTATTCGAAGTTGGTTATAAGTTGGTTGTGTCGCAATAGAGAAATTTGAAAAGTTAAGTTATTTGCTAAAATCGCATATCCCTCCCTTGCCTCCGCGCACCGACCAGACTGCGCCCCACCGAAATGCTGCATAAGTTTCAACCTTATTTCAACTAGCTAGCAATCATAACCTCGACCCCAAAGTGATCCATACGTCTCGCGGGATGCAATAGCGCGCCGGGGCATCCCGTGGAATGAAACAGCATGACACGTCATGCTGTTGCATCCTGTGGCGTGTCACATCATGCCGCAGCATCCTGCGGCACGTCACGGCATCGTGGTATCAAAATAAAGTAACATAATTTCTAAACTCATTGAAATAAGATTCAAAATAACTTAATTAGTATTAAAATCCTTTGCCATGACTCACAGTGCCGTGCCGGCAGTGGGCGCCGGCCCTTAGAGTCCGGAATCCCAAAAGGTGGTCAATCAAACTCCAAAACACCTTGAAATACCTGCCTTACCCAGAAACTCTGAAGTCACAATCCTCAACAGTGAGGGAACAATTAAGAAGAATTAATGTATATAATGTATAACATTTTCTAGGAAGCATAAAATATTGAATATAACTATAATATCGATAACAAGCCCATCCAAGAAGTTAAATCAGTGCGTGACCTTGGAATTCAATTAGATTCTAAATTAATTATTGATGGCAGAGCATATAGAACTCATTACTGATAAGGCATATAAGCAATAAAGCTATATAGAACGCATATGTCAAACTTTTAATAGTATTGAATGCATAAAATATTAATATTTTACTTATGTACGATGTATTTTAGAATACGGTTGTAGTATATGGTCTCCTAATTATATAAAGAAAAACTGGAAAGAATAGAAAAAAGTTCATAAAGTTTCTTTGCTTTAAGGACTTTAAAGAATTTAACGATTATGATGATATATCTAAACAATATAATATTGAAACATTAGAAACGAGACGACGACATTATGATATGTACATATATGCTACATGCAATAATTACCGGAGATATATGTAGTAGATTGCACCGTTTTATTGAGCGCTTTGTATTTAAGAGTTCCTAATAGACCAGTGCCGATAGCTTTTAAAACATAATTAAATTATAGTAGAATAAAACCCATTAGAAAAGGAGGGGAATATTATAAAAAATAAGGGAAAAATAATTTACGGGCGATCTGAGGTCGGGAAGGGTACGGGCGTGGGTACTTAAAGGTAAAAAATGGGTTTTCTTGAATTCCGGAAAAACTAAGAATCCTAATGAAAAATGTTTTATGGCAAAGTTGTAGGTAATAAAAAGATCTAAAACTTTTGTACTTAAACTTTTTTCACATAACCCCAAAAATTATATGAAAAACTCAAAAAAACAAGTTTTTGGTTTTTTATTTTTATCCCTTACAAAAAACAATATTTTGTCATGAAATTTGGTGGAAACTTACCTTTTGATGTTTCAAATACACTGTAATTTATTTGTTTAGAAATATTTATTTTTTCAGCTTATATTGAATGAATATCAAAAAATCAGCCTCATTTTTAATCGAAAAATCACCCGTCAAAATATCAACTATTTTCAAAAATTTGGTATGTTTTCTATTTGTTGAAATCTCTATTTTCTGATGGTGTAGAAAAAAATATGAGTTTCTCACGTACAGTACCATTTTTGGATAAAATAATCATGTCTCTTTTAATGAAATGACACTCGACATCGTTTTGAAAATGCTCTTTCTAATTTATTTTTTATAGTTGTTTACTCTTGAAGTTCTCCAAATAATCCCTCTTTTAGGTAATTTACAGAAAATTGACATTAAACTGCTAAAAGAATTAAAAATAAATTGAAAAAGCATTTTCCAAACGCTATCGAGGTTTCATTCTACTATAATTTATTTTCACTTTTCATTATTTTTAGAGGCATCTGCACTGGCCTATAATCACCACACACGTCATACAGCACTATTCCACACGCTTGAGCTAAACACAAACTATGCACACAACTCTGTCCTTAATCGCATGGTCCACATATATAATTCAAAATACTCAGAAATTGATCTGTTCAGCATGTCAAAACTAGCTTTTAAAAAAGCTATAATTATAAAAGATAAAAATTCATAACAACACACATACATACAGACACACACACACACACACACCTATTGGATTCCCACCGGTAAACAGTTTTACCTTTATATTACTTTTATACTATAAGTTTTACTTTTATGCTATCATCTTCTAGTTATTAATATGTTTAAGTTACCTGTGTTATCCTATTTTGGTTTTAAGTGTATGTTATATAATAGTTAATATAGAAACTTATATATAAAAACTGTTGGATTACCAAAAAATAAAATAAAATAAATGTATTGTAATGTCCATTGACGTCACATCAATGAACTTATTTATATTTCAATTATCGTGGTTGGGTTAAAACTACGACATTTAGAAGAACGACGTGAAGATGCCTTAAAAACTGCGGCTATCGATAGTTTTAGAAGCCTTAAGTCCTCTTTATTTAGAGAATCCCAAATGATTCTTCTTTTCACATATGAACTAATGATAACCAAGTGATTACATTTCAAAATGGCCACATAGACCACTCTGTGGCTAACTCTCAGGAAAGCATACTTAATACTTATGTCAACCGTACAATATAAAATATATTTTCTCTAATTTTCTTCCTGTCAACCAATTATTAGACAAACAAAATAAATTATAATCATTTTATTAATTTGTGTTATTAATTAATATTAGTTCATAGTGATATTTATTATATATTTTTAACCCAATCTTTCTTATAGAACCAATCTCGTTTATCAAGTTGTTGTTTTGTAAGTAATTACTGAGAATTAATGTAATTCGTTTGATATAATTGAGATTGGCTATGTCTATAACAAAACTTTTACATCCGTTATATCTTTGTTAAATATAACTTCAGGGAAACTTTGCCTTGTTACAAAAGACACAAAATCGAATCAATTTATTATTAATTTACTGATAGACTTCATATTATCAGGTAGCTTGTCATTATGAACTAAAATTACATACGAATTTTATCTTTACTGCAAAATTTTATTTAAAGTATTACTTAAAAAATATAATATTTTATTAGTACTATAGAAAGAAGTAAATTAATTATACATTAATTAATAGTAAAGTCGATGTCTTCATCTCAGCTATCTTTGAAAGGTCAAGGTAACGTTATGATAATGTTCTTTGAATTTTAATGTAAACGACCAATTTAATTCATGGAAATTTTCTTGCCTTTTAAATTCTTTGAAAACTACTGTACTATAAATTTCAGATATCAGTGGAACTATTTAATATTAAGTATTTCTCAACAGCGTCCTTGCAATACTTTTTAGTAATTGAAAAATCGATAGTGGATCGCTAGAGAAGCTGCATCTTTTCATTTTAGAGCTGTCTTCGTAATATTTATATTTCACTCCTTCAACCAGTGAGTTTCAATCTTGTGAAGTGGTCTATAACGAAATGAAATTTGAAGTACATATATGTATTTGAAATATTCTGCCAGCATTTTGGTGTAATGTAATGTAACGGCTTTAAAAGGTGTGTTCGGTACTGGTCAACAAAATTTAAAAAAAAATGTCAACCTTAGAGACTCACAGTATTAATGTGGACATATTTTACGTTAAATAAACAAGTAGGTCCAACAGACTCGTATAAATGAATACTCGCGAGTGTCTTAGATCTCATTATCCTCGTATATCCTAATCTTGAGCTTGGCTCGCCATGACAAGACTCACAAAGACTCGTGTTACCCAATAGATATAACAGTCTACAAAATTAATTAACTCAAATCATCTATCGAAGATATCTTTTAAACTTTTAAATTATGTCCACATAGACAGAAATTGAAATCACTATTATCTTTGAAAAGACATTTTGACAGGACAAAGGCACGTCTGACAGATTTAATTTTTATCTGAATTTAAATAATATTCTGGCGATTTAACTTTTGATATTTATAGATTTTCATGAGTTCCTAAAATTGGTATTTTTGTAAATATGTGGATACGTTTTATTGAAAGTCTATATAAATGACAGATAAACTAACTTTTAATTTATAGTACTCTAAAAAGATTGATATTTCTATAAATATACGATATTATTTGAAGATAATTAGGCTTCAAACGTATATATTTTCATACTCTAAGCTCATGTCATGAAAAATAATATTATAGAAGATTAGCTACACAAAATTTTTCTGCTGATTTTCTTGTTTCATATATGAATAATAAATTTTCAAGGCCTTTGTCCACCTCGTGTACATCTTAACAATTACTCTAGAAAATGAAAATAGAATTTGGAACTTATATTTATATAATAAAGTCACATTTGCAACAACCATGTCCATATTTTATGGCGCGTTCTTGGCTTATTCACGAAGCTGAATTAAAGGTAACAGGCGGTTAAATATTCAAAACAAAGGGATCCCCAAAGAAACGCCTTAAATATTACAGATCCTATTGTTAAACAGACCTTATGGTAAACTTTTAGGGTACATTTTTCCATAACAGATCATGATAAATAAACGCGAAGGCTTTGCGTTTAATGGAAATAGCCAATTTGATTTGGCAAGGTAATGTATTTGTTAAGAGGAAGACAAGCACTTAGAACGGTCTTTTGATGCCTTGTGTTATTTGATAAGGTAACTTTATTGAATATAACCTAGTATTTTCTCATTGAATCCACTGTGATAATAAAAAAATGTATAACCTGGCTTGTATTGAAAACTTTATTTCGTTCTCAAATATTTTAATGGAGAGCTCTTGTAAGAAATCGAAATGGTCAAAGAAAAGTTTGAACCGTGTTAGGCGTTTCTTTTGAAGAATAGACGATGGGTGTGTAAAGTTTCTTGTTTCAAACGTATAACGTGTAAACGTATTGTCGGTTTGTACTGATATTTCTTATATTATTAACTAAAGGATTTATTCCTGAATGGTTAATAAGATGTTAGAAATTTCGGTTTTAGATATCGTAATTCAAGTTAGCTTAAATATCTTATTTGGATACGGTTTTATTATTGTGTTATTTCATTATGAAAAAACAATTTCAATGTTACCATTTAATAATCACAAGGATTATACGATTTTTATATTAGGCGTACATTTTTAAATCAATAAACGAATTTATAATTATGACAAGCGATTTCTATATATTGCGGTATTTGTTACAATGAAATAAAAATCAAATCAATGTTAAATACTTTATTTGCAACTATTTAATCACATAAAGAGTTGACAAAAAAAACAACACCGAAAACTGTAACATATGACTAACGTGAAAAACTATAGTACTATAAGATCTTAGAACTAATTACGCTAGAAGGCTCAGACTTTAGACGTTTTAGAAATATTTAAGAATCAACAATATACATATATATATAAAGAAATATTAATATGTAAAGTACAAAAAGATCTACAATTAATATAAAGATAGTATAAGTTACAAGGAAGTTAGTTATTAATATATTTAGTATAAGTTTGTATCGCCATACCACACATGAAGTTTTCCATACCTTTGAAATTTCTAAATGATTCTTTTTAACGCTTCATATGAAGTGTGACGATGCAGACTTGGAGTAATCATACTGAGTTGTGAATAATTGAAGAGAACTCATAGTTTCCAAATTAATTTATTCCCCAAATTATAAGCATATTTCTTAATTTGTAAAGAGTGATGTTTCATACTTAATAATAGAAGAAGTATTAAGTAAAAATTATAAACAAATTATATTGTTCCAAATATATTTTTTAAAGGAACATTGTATGGCAATGTTAATGTAGTTGTTAAATCCAATTATATTCAGGGTAATTTTACCGAATGTATACGAGACGGTACAAAACATCCTCTCCAACAAAAGAAGTATTAATAAAATCGCATTATATCTGCTAGAAGTAACACAAGTAAAAAACATACGAGTTCAATTGAGAATCACATTTTTAATACATAAATAAGCAAGAAAAAAATCCAAAATCATCATTGTTTTCCTTAAATACCAAGTTAATTAAAAAAATTCACGGTATTTTTTCTTTCATAAAAGCAAAAGGATTATTTGAAAGTAAACATCAGAGTTTCACAAAGTTATGTTGCCTTAGGCTAGCTTTACATTCCGAAATAATAATGAATAAAAGGAATAATGTTATGAAAATTTTAGCAACATGTAAATTTCAAAAACCATCCTTTCTACTTAATAATACCTACATGTCATGTCATAATACCTACATATTGACAATTAATTGTCTTTCGAAAGAAAAATATGTATAAAATTACTAAAGAATATAGGAGTACGTACATTCAAGAAATATAAATACTACATAATGAATTTTAACAGAGATGAGATATAAAAATCTTCGAAAGTTTTACATAGAAAAATATAGTCCTCTAATTTTAACATCGACTTACAATAAATACTTCTGATATATCAAGCGTATATTTTTTTCTTTACTTAATACTGACATTTACTAAATACATATGTAGAGCTAACAACAATTTTTTTTTATTGTTTAAAGACATTCTTTAAAATAAAAAATAACCGACTTCAAAGGAGGTTTTGTTTAAAATATGTTGCAAAGAGAAAAAAATTATGGAGTTACAAAGGAGGGTAAAACTACATTTTGACTGAGTGTTAATTTATTAAAGCTTGAATAACTAAGATACGGAAAAATTATACAAAATAGTTCACTACATAATTGAGAACGACCTCTTGAAGTCGGTTTCAATCCAGATATGACTTGAACTACACTTTTTACTGGTCAATTCTAAACACTAACATTTGATTATTTTTGATTAAAATACAGACTAAATAAACATTTTTATTCTTATTCATAAACGGCTACTCCTATTTAAATGACAAATAACATTTCTTTTAATATTCATGGAAAAAAGAAATAAGCAATTAATTTTGTGTATATTTTGTTGTTCACAAAAATTGTTTACAATATAGTATACCCTTTAAATATTATTTTTTAGAGAACCAAGTATATAAGTAATATGTTATATCTTAATTCATATATTTAGTTTTTAAATGCACTAATACATATAACGTTTTAATAAAAGAATATATTGACAAAGGTTGCTTAGCAAATAATAGTAAAATTAGTTGGAAACAAAAAGTTAAGCCTATGAAAATAAACAACTGATTAAATAATTGATATATATATATATATATATATATATATATATATATACTTACATTTTGATGATTCAGAATAACAGATTTTATAATGGTATACCCCTTATTGAGAAGTCCTTAAGATAAATAATAATCTTAATATAATAAAATAACTATTACGTATATTATTTTGCGACATGAAATTTTGCAACAAAAAATAAAGACAACAAAAAATATTATGTTGGTTTTCTTTTAAATTAATAATTTCTATGCAAATTTCCAGTCAACTGAAGCTTCTTCGTCATTTGATACAATATCTAAACTAGATTTTACTCCATAACAGATATTTGAATTCATTATGATTAGACATCAATTAAGCTGTTTGTTTATGTTAATTATTAATTATCTAGAATAATATGCATTGAATAACCATTTGTCACTTTGTAGTTGTAGAATTCATTAGCAGATTTAATATGTATACGGTATATGTATACGGAGATGAGATTTGATTTATATTAAGGAAATTATATAATAATACTAGCTGATTCCGCAAACGTTGTTTTGCCATAAAAAAAGGGGTTGGTTTTTATAAAATTTTGGGTTGTATGTATTCTTTAATGCTACATTATAAAAAAGGAAAACAAAAAATCGTCCGAAAAAAAAATTAAGTTTGAACAACCCTTATGACTTAGGGGTATGAAAAATACATGTTGGTAGATTCTCAGACCTACTCAATATACTTACAAAATTTTATTTAACTCGGTCCAGCCGTTTCGGAGGAGTTCTCTGTCTAACACCGCGACACGAGAATTTTATATATAAGATATATGTAGATATAAATGTTAAATGAACATATACCATTAATTGTAAAGATGATTACTCTATAACTCTTTCATAACGGGATCTAAAATCACCGATCCAAAATCGCTTGCTTTTATAGAATGCGCTCATTGTAAAGAATTAAATGTTAAATAAAATAAATATGAAATACGTATAAATAAATATTATAACATTCTTTTTTATTAGTGTTCTGTCTGGAAAAATGAAATGTATTAATAATTAATCATACATAAAAATAGCAAATACAATACGAATTTCTGATGATGAAGATCACAACATGCTATTCATTGCCGCATTCAATAGGAATCCATTACAATATATGTTTCATATTCACAAAGTTTTCTCTCAATCAAATATATATTAATATTTTCGCTCATATGAAAAATTAATACTTTACATGTGAGGACGAAAAAAATATAAAATCCATACTATTTTTTATGTTTTCAAACCAATTAAATATAATATGTGTGTATGTATAAGTAATTTCATCAACAGTTAATGAATGATACATCAAATAGGGAAGCTCTAGTTTTGAAAACAATTATTATTACATGAAAAACCAGGTGTATCTGTATGTATAATAATCTATTATATAGTTTATTAGAAGAGTTATTTTCTCATTTGTCTAGAGAGTCTAAGAATAAATTTTAATCAATATTGTATATCAGGCCTTAAGAATATAGTGATAAAGGCGTAATTTATATTTTATAACAAACTACATGTATAAAGACGTAACAGCTTCACTTAATTTTATGATATAATTTTAGTATATATTTTAGGTATAGCCACAAATATTTTATGCAAAAACCACGATGAGACCCTGGTATGATAAAAGCATTATTATTCCACACACTATAATTGTTTATAATTGTTTATATAATCTGTGAAACATGACAAATTTAAAAAGAAATATATGTTGATTAAAGAGAACATCAATTTAATAATATATCTTTCATTTATATAAAGAAAAGAGTTTTGGCTTCTAGTAGAAGTTATATTTATTTAAACTATAGTGTATATTGTGTTGATAGTATCAAATTATTTCTAAAGTATATGTAAAGGTATAAGATTAACAAACTTAACTTTATAATAAAGATAATAAAAGGTATAACTAAACTTAAAAGTATGTGTATTTGTACGAAATTACATAAAAAACTAACTTAACACAGAAAATAGGTGTAAAAGTAAAGATATAAGTGACTAGTAAGATCACAAATATTCCAACACTTAGTAGGTAGCGAATTACAAAACGTGCAGATTTTCACAAGATTTTGACTTCGATATGTCGTTTATGCAGATCTTCTGTAGTAATTCCCGCGCGATGCTGAGAGAAATGTGGGTTCGTGAGCTCGCCAGCTTAGATGGTTTGGATTCCTGTTTAAAATTAATTTCTTCTTATATATAGGCGTTGTTTGCAAATATATTCAAGGAACATATACACTTTGAAATTTCAGCGAAACAAAAATGTAGTTTACTACAAATACAATCGTAAAAGTATTCAGTTATTATTAAATGATAACTAATAACATGAAAAGTAGTGTCATTAATTTAGGTACAATTTAATTCATTGAATAAATGAATGATAGAAGCGGGCATGATATTGAGATTAGAAATTATTTTAAATGATTGAAAATGTATCTTGAAAGTGAAAATAAATAATGAAGGAATTAATCTTTAGTTACATTTTATCCGATATATTGAACTTCGACTTAACTAACAATCAAAAAAATATAAAGATATAAGAGACTTTAGTTTTAACAAA